>OU026145.1:124812336-127399836 GCA_907269125.1 Eristalis pertinax
ACTACAGGTGTCCAATTCCGCACATCTACGATTGGTTTTGTTTATGGCATCTGTCAGTAGCACTGTTTGTAAAGTTTTCAGCACTCGCAGGTAGCTATTTGCGATATTTTTTAATCGGTTTTGTAGAACCGGTCTCTCTCTGTGGATTGCATTCTGAGCAGAAATCAACTAATAGAGATATTCAACTTTCCAGCCAAAAATACCATGACCTACCGCAAAACACGCATACTTCTTTATTTGGAAGCTATATTTTACGCATACTTTCACAAGTGGTGTCTTTTGATCAGCTGTTTACCCCTCCAAATCATATTTTGCCCGTAGGAGTGTCAAATACATTTCCAATGTGTTTAACTTGCCCACGATTTGGAAATATTCCATGAGTGATGTTCGTCAAGTTTAGCAAATTAAATAGTATTATAACATGCGAAAAAGAAGTTTCTTTCACAAGTTGCATTTTAAAATTAAAGCAAATCTTTACGAACTGCGTATAATGGATATGTAGGACAAATTTTCAAATTTTGCTGCACAGTTTATATGTGATATGAGTCCAAAACTAAAATGCTTCAAGTAATGACTTCTGCTGCAACACAATTAAATCGAATTAATTAGCAAAATGAAGTGTTTGTAATCGATAGATATACAAACGTGTCAATGATCAGCGCATTCCAATATACTTCCAGGTATACGAATGTACCTTCTGAACACAATCTGTGTTTTAAGCTCCTCCTCCTTTTCGGAGTAAAACATACGAATTTGAAATAACGCTCAGATAACGATCGCTTTTTTAAAAAAAATGCTCTGCTTCACCTCATTATTTCGAAGGGGAAGACTTTCAGCTGTTCGAAACGCCTCTCACGTATTCACAGATGGAACAACTACAACAAGCTGACATACTAATTTCAGGGGCAAGAGACGAGGAAGTTGGATATCTCTATTAGTTGATTTCTGATTCTGAGTTTGACCATTCGCCAAGAGAATGATTGACACGCAGAGAAAAATCTTTATTTAGTACACATACGCTAACTTTTGATGAGATTGTTCTCGATGATAAAACAAATACTTGATGATCAAGTGCACTTGCATGCAAGAACTTTGGGTCATGAAGTAGACCTTTTTGTTTGGACTAGAGTTGAGCAAAAAATCACAAAAGGCGATTGAAAAATCGCAATCGCAGTCTTTGATTTAAACTGCGATTGCGATTGAGTTACTCCTTTTTCGAAATCAGATTTAAAATCATCCGGACGGGTATTATTATATTTTTTCACAATCACAACCACAATTTGAAATCATATGTAGGAATCATGTAGCACATTGTTGATTCCCACATTCATAATCAATGCATCACTGAACACTTTCACCTGTTCGCATCGGTGTGAATTTACGCATTCATAGATGACATGATAAAATATAAAAGGTTTGAATTCAGAACTTAAAATAGCAGTTTAAAACAGTGATTAGGAAATCGCATTCGCAGTTGTATCTGTGAATATAAAATCGCCACTTAGCCCAACTCTAGCTTGTGTCTGCAGTTTGCGGCTAAAATATGTTCAAACAAACAATGTGTTTTCAATAATTTAATTTTTAATGTATTGTTTAGCTTCTTTTTCAATGATCCTTATTCTTCTACGTTCACTCATTTGGGATTAACATTCTCTTTTTAACATTTTTGACAACAACGAATTACGAATCTTTCATGATAATGACATCTTCCTATATTGATAGCTTGAAATTCATGGAAACCAATTTACAATTGATTTTGAATTTAATAAAAACCACAAAAAGTTATGCCATCAATTATGCTGTCATAACAATCTTCCTTCGGATGCTACCTCTCCATTAGATTGCATTCTTCTGCAACAGCATTCTGCTCCTTCTGACACAAACAAATAGTTCCCATTTCAGACTAGATATTCGAATACATTTACGTAAACAAATTGATTGATAACAGAGAAAACTGCACTATATCCTCACCCCCTTCCGCCATCGCTCACACTCTTCCTTCATCAAGCATCCAATTTCTGAAAGGACATGAAAAATGGTCTCACATTCATCTTACTCAGCCGTACACATCCAAGCGCCAAGGCTCGTTCTGACTTCTTCGCCACAATAAAATCGAAATCATTAAAAGGAATAAATATTCCCGTCATTCTATCCAGCACAACCACCTGGAATTTGTCAACCATTAAGGATTAGAATGAACTTTTCAGTGCACAAAACCAAATGTCACAAACGACGGAAGACTCTTGCAATAAATTCCCTGCTTCCCCTTCACTTCACTTCCGCCCGTCCTCACATTTTGGATATTTGAGATATTTACCGCAACGGCTAAAGGATACAATTGGATATATGAAAATTTATTACCACCCCCCACCGTCATTGTTACCGCTGCCGCTCACACTGCTCCTCTCGCAGCAAATATTTCACAATGAGCCAACGGACTGGGTAACAATTTTCACTAGAGCCCCGTTGAGCATTCACTTATGTTGGATTACGGAGTGAAATATGTCGCCACGTTGCCATCCGCCGCGTCGGGTGGGTGTAACCGTCATTTTGAACAAAATTTTAACGAATAACGTGAGTCATACAAATATTTGCAATTCTGTTTAAATTGTGATTTTTTAACTTCTCTCAATGAACAACGGTGTTTTTTTCCGATATTTTTCTGAGTTTATTTTGTATGATTTCATTTTCCGCACTGGAGTACAAGCAATCGAAAAAAAACCAAAAAAAATGAAATGAAAAGCCGATGAAAAGGGGAAATTAATCGATTGATTTTTTTTCGTATCGTTAGCCTTTAAGCCGGACACCCACAATGGTGCATAAAATGCAAATTTAATTGAGAAAACTGACAGGAAAATCTCTGTCTCTGTCTGGTGGAATCTATCATATGAATAGGCATGCTTTTGTGGATTGTAATTCATTCAATTGCCTCGCGGTGGCGGGAGCAAATTTTTGAGATTTATGTATTTTAATTTTTTCGAGTAGGGTTTTTGTTGGCCTTGATTGCGGTATGAACATCACCTTGTGGCGGTAGTTGATGTCAATTCGTAACGGAAACATAAATTGGTGTATATATGTACTCGTAAAATATGTTCGGGTTATTCAATTGTCAGTCTGTGTGAATTGTTGACTTTTGAGTTCTTTGTAAAGAGTGCCCGTGGAAATCTGTTGCGCTTCAGGTTTTCTGGTGCAAATTAATGGAGGATTAAGAGGTAATTGGAATCGCTGTCATTTGTCCCTGATCAATTGATTTGCATACCAAAAAAATACAAAGTTTCCAATTAAAATGCCCCTAGGTCATCAAGCTGGGCCACCTTCCTTGCCTTTCTCTACCCCGTAGTCCTATCGATATCCCTGTTATTACCTTGACTACAACAGGGAAATAATCCAAGTCAATGTTAGCTCCTCGGAAAGTTCTCACATCGAGAAGAGTGTCTGACGATCGCAATGTGATCAATCTGGTTGACAGTTGATTGATTGATTGATCAGGGACTGTCGTGTCCCTTTATGGATGTTTAGGAGATAGAACCGCGTACTGGCTACAGAGAGGTTTCGTCCCGTGACAAAATCCAACAACTCGAGTCCATTATCGGACGTGTTGTCGTGGAGGCTCTATTTCCCGATGATTTCTCATCTAGCGATGAGATCATGCCCCACCGAAGCACTGAACGTGCTCCTATACCTACTCCCACTGTACCTTTACATCAGGTATGTAGTCACGTGCAGCGGCATCAGACTCTGAGAAGCGGGAGGTTGGTCAGCAAGAACATAGCAAAGCTCTGCAACGCCTGTCAGAGCACCTAACTCCAGCTTCCACGGACTACGGACCATAGATTTCGAAAACCCGGCACAATGCCGATTTCCATCCACAGAGAACTGGAAAACCAAATCACTCGCCTCAGAATACAAATTTCTGATCTGCAGAGATGGATCTAAGCTAGACCACGGTGTAGGCTCAACGGTCTTCTCGGCGGATTTCAGTGCCTCCAATTCTTGCCGCCTCCCAGATTACTCGAGTATCTTCCAGGCTGAAGTACTAGCGATCAGAAAAGCGTGGAAACTCGTCAGTAGTACCTGGCTTTATGGCAGAGCCGCAGTGGTCTGCAGCGACAGACAAGCAGCCATAAGGGCCATCTCATCAGTAATCACTTCCTCTAAATTGGTGCAACAGTGCAAGAAAAAACTCAAACAGGCCAGTAGCAGGTGCAATATCACTCTCCTCTGGGTTTCCGGCGGCGACATAGAGTGAAATGAGACTCCCACTGGGTTTGTGGGTTCCTCAATCAATCACTTCAAATACAATATCTATTAACACTTCCTGTCCTTACCTAGTAGAAGGTGGACTGCGTCATCCGAAAACAAATTCTGAAAAAAACCTGACCCTGGTACACGAAAAGAAGGACTGATGACCTCCTCAATAGAAATCGCTCCGAAATAGCTGGAGTCGTGGTTGTAAGCACGGGGCACTGGCCCATAGGCAGCCGCTGGATTCCGAGTCCAACTGTCGCAGTTGCCTCGACACCCAGTCAGAGGAAAGTCTGCCTCACTTTCTCTATGACTGTCCGGCACTAGCCAAACGAATATATATCACGTTCGGCAAACGCTTCCTTGGTGACCTCTCCGAGATCGCTGACCAAAGTGTTTCGAACATAATAAAATTCCTAAAATCAAATCCACAGGCTGGACTTAGCAAACCCAAACAACCCAGGTCTATGAGGTGTGTCAATACGGTGCGTAACTGTGCTACTTGTACCAGGTTTGAGCAAAAGGGCTCCGCATGTCCAAGTTATGTTGAAGTAGCTGACTCCTGTAAGAGAGTAACCCATTGTGCTACCACAATAAAGCGAATGAGATGACTGACTCGTATGCTACTTAGTTCAAACGGGTTATCAAAGTACTAGGCTTCCAGAAGATTGTATCTACGGAATGAGATAGCATTGCACTTGCATAGCAAGTGTACTATGGTTTCATCCTCATCGTCGTCTCTGCAGCTTCTGCAGAAGTCATAGTAGGGGAGGCCAAGTCTAGCGGCGCAATGCCCTGTTATAACACCAATAACTGTATGTTAAGGAACCTCACACTCCACTTGCAGAAACGAACCGAAGATAGTTGTCCTTGTCTCGTTGCATATTATCAACAGCAGTAGCGAAATCCGTATCCGAGGCATATGGTTGTCTCTGAATTAGTACGGTGGGATCCCCCGAACTTATGTAGCCTTGGACAGAGAAGCCTCCGCGTAAATTAGTTCAATTCCGTGCATTTACAGGGATCGTTGCTGGCATCTCACCAAGTTGAACGCAAACAACAACTTTGCTCTGGATGTACATTCCTAGGGGCTTACCTTAAAACTCTGGCGGAGCACACCAGATGGTACGTGGAATGGTTGTTTAAATACTTGATCAACAAAGAGGCCACGCATCGGGTGGAACACCATGGAACCATATAGACATGAAGATTGACGGTTGAGTTTCAGGTTCACAATGGAGTTCAGAGGCAATGCCAAAGACGAAAAACATTGCATGCACAGCAGAGATTTCATTTAAAAGGGAATCAACGCTTTAACTCTAATTGGACATTCGAAATCGAATAATACTCGAGTAATTGTCCATTTTCGAACAGCGCGTGTATTCAGGCAGCGTGCATGTCAAATATAAATTATTTCGTATCTTCCAGTCAGGATATCCACAACAATGCCCACGGCGGCTTATGTATTCAAATTCATACATTCCAAGCAGCAGAACAGCCGAGGTACACACTCGGTAAGTTCCATTGCAATCGAAAGGATACGGCTCATCATCCGCTTCGAACTCGTTCAACTAGCAATAATATTCCGTTTAATGGAGCTCACGCACACACGCAAACACACACAGCATCACAAACACAATCTCAAAATCTCCATTACAGTAGAGGCCCTCGGGTAATTTGGGGAATCAAATAAATTTTCCGATTTGATTTATGGCGCAGCACAGTTGTCCTTTTTATATTTTGCTGTTGGCCCATTCCATCTGTATATACCTCTTTGTCCTTGGTCCCAATGCTACTTTCAGATGATTGATTATTTCGATACACCACCAAGCAGCGGCACTCGCCCAGAAAGGGGATAACACTAAGTCGGCAAGGACAACGCTTCTGCATTTAGTTGCTGGCACACAACGCAAATATGTTTATCCTCGATATATCGAGCGAACGGTTTTCATTCACTATGCGCATAGTCAATTGAAGTGTGTCCCTTTCGGAAATGTGCATCATCCGAAATCGAAAGGAAAGTGAAGGAAGAGAGCTTTTGGGTGTTTCTATGGCAACAGCAGCGAAAGGACATTGAACGCACTAGCAGAGGGGGGCGTATCATTTCATGTCCGTGTCCGAGAGTTCGAGATACGAAAACGTTCCATATGGATGGCTGGCAGAGGACGATGGCATATGGAAGGACCCTTGTTTCAACTCCAGCAAAGTAGTTGAGCGGATAGTGATGGAGATGGGGAATGGAATGGCTGTAGGGTGGATCCGGGCGTTCGGGTGGTGCCTTGGTAAATCGCACTCAAAAATTAATGGAACGGAAAGTGTGTAGATTAATCACAATGTGATCAGCATCCTTTTTCACTCAGTTGTGCTCCTTTTCCGTGTCTGTTCTGTTTGTTTTTCTTGTCGTCTCTGAATCCTTTCAATTGCAAAGAATCGCTTTGCTTAAGCTCCTGCCGCTGCTGTTTGCCAGCTCCAGCTCTCGTCCTGTCTTAGTCCTCGATACGTCCTCCTAATGAGCGTAAAAGCATTAAACACAAGAAACATTACGCTTCCTGTTCTTTGTGATTCCCTGTATCATTCTTGTCTGTTTTTTTTTTTTTGTTTTTTTGGTTTGTTCCCTGATTTCGATTTAAGTGAGCTGACACTGGGCGTGAAATGGGGGCTGAAAGCACACTCACGTCGGGGAGGGTGTGATGATTCACACTGGCACCGGCAATAGCTGTCTCTCCTTCTCAACGGCGACGTGTGAGCGATTGCATTAGAGGTGCATTGGCCCGAATTGATAAAAACAAGAAAACAAAAAAAAAAAGAAGCAGGCGAGAGAGAAAAGACTCAACCAGGCGAATGGAGGACACACATCAGCCATCAGGCGGAAGGAATACATTTAAACTTGGTCAAAGTTGAACGCCAGAACTCTGTCATTAGTTAAAACTACCCGTTGGAGCGGATGAATTGCATCCATTTGTATGGGGATTGTATGCTCTGCGATGGCCTGATGATGATTTATTGAGCTTGAGACCGACTGCTTTCCTCCTTTCCGCTCTTTCCTGTACGGGTGGGAGGGAATGGGAGGCCGAGAGGCTGCAAGGCTGTTCTGCCGTCAAGTTTGAAAGATTTCACCAGAAACGACCTTATTTAGGCGAACATTTTGTTTGTCATTAATCTTTGTGAAATAGACAAATGCTCTCGGCGAGAGTGCTAAAAATTTACTAGCGAGAGTGTATTGGTTGGCTTACAAATGATCGTCCTCATTTTTCGGGGAATTTCTGAAAGTGTATCACTATGTTATTTGAATACAGTGAGTTGAGAGAGGTTAAGGACTCATTTAATGTGGGCACATTTAGTGGAACAATGCCTAATTTGTAAGTTCATAACTTCGACATTTGTTTGCTTAGTTGAAGGCGGGCTGCGGGGGGGCAGTACGGATTTTGAGCACTTGTGAAAATATAGCGTTCCAAGAAACTGCGATGGAAAAGTCATACAAAAATGTGCTTGTTTGCGAAGGGCTTTTGTGTATTGCTTCCGAGAATACGGGAACTTGTGTCGGCGGGAGTAAAGGGTTTCACTATCGAATCGATTTGCAGAGCAGTGAACTAGTGGAAAGAAGTCGGATGTGTACAATTGTAAGCTGCTTCCTTTGTTCAGTCTTGTTTTTATTGGTCTTTCAATTGCTTTGAAATGTGAATACAGTATTTGGAATTAGTTGGATGCCAGCTTTGTCCACTTACAGGAAACTGAATGTATGTGAAGGGTGATTTTTTAGCTATTATCCTTTTGGCAACACTGGTTTAAACAGATGACGCACGTTTCGTGTTTTGTTTCACTGTCAAACATCTTCAGTTTGGTCTATAATTTAACCATGAACCGTATTATCAAAAGAAAGTTCATCTCGCTTCTTCCATTAAAATTGTGTTCAGCGACGAAGCTCATTTGGGTACGTAAATAAGCATAATTGTCGATTTTGGAGTGAATATCAGCCAGGAGAATTGCAAGAGCTACCAACGCATCCAGAAAAAGTCACAGTTTGGTGCGGTTTATGGACTGGTGGCATCATTGGACCGTACTTCTTCAAAGATGATGCGAATCGTAACGTAACTGTGAATGGTGAGCGCTACCGTGAGATGATATCCAACTTTTTTTTGCCCAAAATGCAAGAGCTTGACTTGCATGACATGTGGTTTCAACAAGACGGTGCCACATGCCACACACCACGCCCAACAATGGACATATTGAGGGGCGAGTTCGGTGAACATTTTATTTCACGTTCGGGACCGGTCAATTGACCGCCTATATCGTGCGACTTAACGCCTTTAGACTATTTTTTGTGGGGCTATGTTAAAGCTCATGTCTATACAGACAAGCCCGCTTCAATTGACGCATTGGAAGACAACATTGAAGCATTTATTCGTGAGATACCGGCCGAAATGTTGGAAAGAGTATGCCAAAATTGGACTAAGTGGATGCGGATGGACCAGTCGCAGTCAAGGTCAACATTTGCATGAAATAATCTTCAAACATTAAAATATATGGACCGTTCTATAGATTCAAATAAAGATTTCATGCATTTTTTGAATTTTATGAGTTTTGTTTTAAAAAAACTTTCCTTTAGCTTTTAAAAAATCACCCTTTATTAAGCGCTCAATATTCGTTGTACGAATATGAATGCTCGGTATTCCAATTCTAAACAAAATAAATGATATGGTCAGTTTCCCTTTTTTGCTTATTTTTTTTTGTAACCTATATTCAATCAATAACCCCGCCAATCCATCAATTTAAACTTATCCAACAATTTAGTAACATGAGGAATCCAACTCGTGGCCGTTGATTGCCCCAATTTCCGGAACCTCACAAAAATCGGTTTTATCTACAACTATTTTTCATCGCATTTTGCATAAATTTTTTGCTAACGAGTATTGGGCAATTGGAAAACCGTCGGTTCCAATGAGTGGCGTCGTTTAGCGATAAAAATTCTCCAGTAAATCGGGTGGGGTGGTGCAAGTGCATCTGCCTGCCCTTTTATCAGTGTAACCTTTGTTGTCCCCCTAGGCGATAGCTTTTTTGAAAGTAATATTAGCGGATTTTTCACGGGAAAGAATATTCCTAATTTTCATAAAAAAATACACTGTTTATTGGATATGAACAATCAATTTTCATTGATGTAATAAAACGTTATCCACGTTGAACACTCCTTAATCTTTAGTAATTTTTTAAATGATTGAATTGAAATTGAATGCAACGCACATGTGGTTCGTCGGCAATTGTATTATAAAAGGCAGTTGGCCACAATATGTTTGCTAAATCTTTCTCATAGTTAGACGTTAGTTGCTGAAATGGTGCATGTGTTGAAAATGTTTGATTCTTCGCTACACTTTCACCCAAGCGGGAATAGTTAGAAAAGCCAACGCAATGCGTATGTGGTGCCAAATAAGTCCGCAACTTAGTGGGTTCAGTCGGTCTATTGCACTGTCCGAAAGATATGTATAGTCTTATTTGCCACATAATAATGATAAATAGCAAAGAACTGTCAAAAATTGCTTGATAGCTGTCATATACAACCAGTCTGCCAAGTCCTTTAATTATATCCCCATTTTGTAATCTAAAACGTATCCACTTTTACAAAATGTAATGCCACATAAAGCGTCTATAGAACTAAGCCCTTTGAGTCCCTTGCTCTTATTTTACTTTACTTGATAGCAAAGGACAAGTGTCAACAAAAATCTGAATCTCACACTTTCTCAATCGAAAGTACCAACATTGTAGGGTGCCCTTAAAAAGAATACCCTTCATCCATTAACAGTTTCAAATGCCGTCCGAACAATCGAAATGGAGAACCTTAAAGCAAAACCCACTCCACATGGACCGCCTTCAAGAACTCACTCAAGTTCCTCCTCCCAGAGCAGACACATGAATACGATTTCATTTCCTCGTCACAACCTGAAGAGGTCTCCTCTCGAGTATGCCATTTAAATGTCAAGATCCCTGCCCCAGAGCCTGCACAGGTTCGTGTATCATCGAGAAGCAAATCCTTCTTCGATTGCTCAGAGTGAGCGTTTCGAAACCTGTCCAATGCAAGATTCCACAAATAAGGCCAAAGGAAGTATTTGAAATCTCTCCTGGAAATTAATACCAGTAAATCCCTGCTCTGTCCACTGGCACACTCGAATGTCCGTCCATATCGTTCGAATAGCCAGTGTTTTTGGTAAACCTCATTCAAATTGCTTGGTTTCTCACAAACACTCGTCTCTGCCGGTTGCACCTAGACTAAGCTCCTTCAAGCAATTCAATTTCGACCGGGTACCCACTCACTGTGCAACTTTAAAATTGGTTTTGCATAACATTTTGCATCGCCCACTCCTCTCGTCTCAATTAGGAGTGCTCGTTGCCGGTCGGGGTCCTCAGTCCAAGTCGACCACGACGACGTCGGTATCCAACTGTGAGCATTGAGCAGCCCACGTCTTTGAGATTCCATCATCATATGCTTCCGTTTAATAATCCAATTGAGTGATTCTCTATGGCGACAGGAACCTCTGTCATCATTCCAAACTAGACTCCCGCCACACACTTCAGACTGAAATTGAATATTTTTCATTTCGCCCGGAGTGCGATGACAAAATGGCTTCACAAGGATGCCATTCTGATGTGTAGTGAGTGCTGTTGATGTACAGCGCAATGGAGTTGATGAACAGCGCCTATCACTTTTGAAAATCTTCGCGAAATTTGATACACAAGCCGCCTACCTGTTTGCGAACGGATGAATCCCATGCAATCCAAGCCTTGCCGGTACAGTCACGGATTGGCAACGACGATATCTACCTGCGAACACATGTTGTCGTTCCAAAGCGGGTTTTTGTGTTGTCTCTGAATCACATTTAGGGAGAGGGCGAGCACTCTTTGTTTTGTTACTGATTTAACGGCAGGTGCAAGAGGTAATGTACATTACCTTAGGCTACCACCTGTCGTTTGTTTTGTGTTCGGCACCGCCGGACGGTTGTATAGGCGGTAGCGCAGGTAGTTAAGGATACGCAACGCAACGCACCGAAGTGAGTTATTCATCGTGATGTTTGTTTTGTCCTTGCTCCGGTGTGCTCGATGTTCCTCGGGCACCGTAATGACCATCAGCGAGAAGAGAAAACTGATGCCTATTAATCAGATTCGTATGCGAATTTAAGACGAACGGATGCAGGGGACTCCCTTGAACCCGAAAACAAGTCTCAGGGGCATCATTACGAGTTTGTTGCGAGGTGCACGTGTAGACTTGCAAGCGATTTGCGAAATTCGTTCAACAAACATTGTGTGCATGACGTATTCATTTTCAAAGTACACGCTCTCCTCAAGCGCTTAGTGTCGAAAGTAGGTCTGAGGAGCAGGTTTCGTGTTATTTTGGAGCACGCAATACCAAACAGACTCAGTTCGATGGGATGTGAGGAGATCGCTGACGCGAATGTCTGAAGAAGGAAATTTGTTCCTGGACAAAGCCGAATTTAATTTTTAGGTTTGATTGAGATGAAGCCTTGGCAGTGTATTCAAAAAGTGGATGCTTTAGCATCGAATCTACTCTCCGAAGGCATCACGCAGGTTTCGCAGTGTCAATGGCATTGCGTTGACTCGCCTTCATCAATATCAGCCGAGTTACCTCTATTCCTCATGCTTGTAGATTCCAAGAAGGCTTTTGATCGGGTTAGTGAGTGGAGGTATTTTCCCAGAGGAGCATTCTAGCTAAAATACTTGGTGTTATAAAGAAGTCATACAACAATGCGCGGTGTTTCGTTCTGCACAATGATCAGCTCTCCGATTCTTTCGAAGTGGAACAAGGAGTCAGGGATAATGCACAGAATGTCAGCAGGTACATTCAGGAGACATGGTATTCAATTAATGCGGTTTGGACGGTTAACTCGCAATTTCTAATGTGTTGACTTCATCTCCATCATCTTCTGAGCAGCACGATCCACTAAAGGGCTCGCGGGGACAAAGTACCAAGAGAGTTTTTGGACTTGGTTCAACCACCTCGTCTTGGGTCTGCCAAGCGATCGCCTACCCGATGGAGTCGCAATAAAGCCACATTTTGGAAGTCGTGAATTTGCCACTGTTAAACGTTGAGTTCCTCGCGCACTGTCGTGTTGCTCATCCTATCACGGCGAGTAACTCCAAGAAAAGCGCGAAGAAATGTCATCTCAGCAGTTTGTATTGGCGATCTTTTTCTTTCGGTCACTACCCACATTGAATGACCATTGGCAGGCGATAAAAAATTGTCTGTAACGTAATGTTTCACTATGTCAACTGTTCATTGACTTTAACGCCGCCTATGACAGCATAGCCAGAGTAGAACTATATAAGGCCATAAGAGAATTCTACATTCCTGACAAACTGACAAGACTATCTAGGTTGGCCATGACCAACACAAGAAGTCAAGTTAAAATAGCCGGATTGCTATCCAGACCAATAAACACCTTTAATGGACTCCGACAAATTGATGGTCTGGCATGCCTCTTCAACCTGGCGTTGGAAAAAGCAATCCTAGACTCTGGAACAAATACAAGAGGATCCATCATCACCAAGTTCAGCCAGATCTTGGCTTACGCAGACGGCATAGACATCATCGGAAGATCTGATCAAGTTATACGAGAATCCTTCACTCGAATCGAACGGGCGGCGCAGAAAATAGGACTGCACGTAAATGAAGGAAAAACTAAGTATATTGTGGCGTCGTCTGCCAGAAGAACACCTAGAGTTGGTCAAACAATCATGGTAGAGGAGTAGAAATTTGAAGTAGTACAATCCTTCAGCTGGCTTGGATCGATAGTAGCAGCCGATAACAACATTGAGGAGGAAATACGCTCAAAGCCAACAAAGCCTAATATACTCTGACAAGGCACTTTAAATCCAGAAACCTATACCTAACATCAAAGCTACTGCTGTACAAGACCATGTTCCTACCAGTACTCATGTGTGGATCCGAAACTTGGGTGGTTAGTAAAAGGCACTCTCACCTCATTCGCTGTGTTCGAGAGGGAAGTCTTGCGAAGAATTGGTGGCAGCTATTCCGGAGACGCTACAACCATGAGTTAGTTGTACGTTATCTACCTAGAAGCAGATGGAAATGGAAGACATCGGCTCGCAATCGGGATCGGTGGAGAGGCTTGTTGAAGTAGGCCAGGACCGATTCCCGGTTGCAGAGCCTATGGTAATGATGATGATGGTGAGGCGAGAGTTAAAACAAATACTGAGTTCACAATCGCTAACTTGGCTTTGACACCAAGCTCGGCCAGATATTGTAAGTAGTTTCAAAATTGACCCAGCTTGGCCAATCCTACAGGAAAGCTCAGCATTACTAATCTCATCAGTCCCCGAAATACTTACACATGCTTCAATGGGCCTCCAATAAGATGTAAAGTGCACTGAACATGCGTTCTGCAAATTGCCATAACCTCTGATTTGTCCACTTTAACCCGCATCCCAGCATCAGCAAATACGGCCACAAACCTATCGAGTGCGCTCTGAAGTGCCGACTGGGAGGATAACTGAATCATATGCCGAAAGAAGAATACAAACTCTCAACTCTTCCAATGTGAAACTCTTCCTCGCCTCGGCTACATCCAGTCTGTACCTAAAATGACAAGGAGAGGCGACAAGACGCCCTCTTGGGGAAGTCCAACGCCCAGGTGTTGATTCAGCATCGATTACCCGAACACAGCAGCTACAGTTTGTATCGGTTGCCTCTCTCTTCTACATTATCGGTTTGGCCTTCTCCCAAGCCCTCTCGAGTACTTGTGTTTTAGTATTATATTATATATGTTGTACACAAGGATGGCGATACCCATATCATCCATCACATACGCGGCCATCGTTTGGTGGCCGCCATCATTTGGTGTCCAACTAACAACGGCAGAAATTGTAACGTATTGGTTGTCTTGGAACAACAGGTGCCATGCGCATCTGCCTCACAACAGCTCTAGAAGCTATAGAAGTCTGGCCAACCCCATTACCAATCTTCGTTAGGAAGATAGCTGCGGCTTAACAGGTCAACTTATCATACTCAACTCAATACCCAACAGAGACATGTTTTCTACAATGCCGGATATTGGAGTGGGGGCAGGCGTCTTTGGACGCAACACAAGGATTTCCGTACCAATGGGGTGGAATCCTACAGTGTTTCAAGCTCAAATCCACGCCATCGAGATCAACGCCAGACAAAACCTGCACAGAGGCATTACGGGCGCTAATATTATAATATTCTCAGACAGTCAAGCAGCACTAAAGGCACTGTTTCTATGACGCTCTATAATCCCTTACCAGTCACAACAAAGTGATGCTTGGCTGGGTTTCTGCACACGGGGGGATTGCAGGCAACGAATCCGCAGATGAGCTCGCAAGGACTAGCTCGGGAGTCGGGACCGATGAATGCAGATTCCGTACTGTACTGTAATGTCAATTGGACATCAGCCACAACTCTGATTAACGAAACGGGAAGACAAGCTTCGCATAGACCAGTGGACACATTGTCAAGGTCTTAAGCAAGCCAAACGATTAATCAGGCCTCAGACTGCACTACGAAGGACTTACAATCTTTCACGAGGGAAGTAGTTTGTCTTCGGCCTTCCGATACAATAGATCTATCGCGGTCGCTGTGTCATTGCCTTCACGGCAAGAGGGAAAAAAACAATCGCCGAAGTACAAAAATAATTATTCCAAGATGCTCAAAATATTATCAGCATTTAATTTGTCAAAGTCATCTGAGATCTGAGAAATTGCCAATGCCTAGATATCCATGGAAACAAACAAATCTCAGCAGAGAGATAAATTCAATTGCGACAGTTCTTGGAAAATTACAGAAAGAATGCTTCAGCTCATAAAATTAGAGCAATCACTTTGAACCGGCTTACAAACCACCTTAATTTGATTTGGAATCCCAGACATGGCAGCTATTTCTTCAAAGAATCTCAGCAAAACGTGTACAAAAATATTGCAAGTCCCCTCCGACCGTCTCCACAGTTCGTAATAGTACCCCGACACCATCAAAGGGAGCCCGCCACTTTCCACCTTTCAGAGAATACCAATTTCCTTTGATTCCTTCTTGTTGTTGTCTTGTTTCTATTCCAATTAATGAGAGTAAACATTCAATATTGTGTTTCGTTAATTTACCGCACAAATGACGTGATTCATATTGTTTTTGTGTTCATTCTTCTTTTCTATCAGCAACCTGGCTGGCTTGCCTACAAAGGGCACACATCCACACGAGACCGAAACAGGATCCTTACTCTAAGTGCTTTCCACAACACAATCAGCATTTTAACTCAATTATTTCATAAATTAACCAGTGCTGCTGTGGAAGTGTCAAATGAAATTTTAAACCTTTAATTAACCCAGTAGCAAGCACGTCCATGGTTGCCTGACAGCCGCCAGTGTAACGATCCAATCTCGGGCCAGATGTCGTTGTGGGCCGGGGCAGGACGATGACGATGGGGATGGTGTTGGGAACCTATGCCTCCAGCGCTTGGTCGTGTTTTATTAAATACACAACAAACACACACATACACACGCGTACATACGGAACCGCATTTAATATCTAACGTCGTTGATCTAATAGACTGTCTTCTGCGGTCGACAGGCAACAGAAGCCTCCCACGACACTGATGTGCTGGAGCATATTTTCTACAAGCATACCAGCAGACATATTTGAGGTCTCCTCGAGCTGCCGATGAAGATGTCGTCGATGGATGGTTGCCAGTGAGGGGGAGGGCGTTGCGGGCGATATAAGATACAAGAGATATTTTCAACGACTTCCTTCATTGTGAGCGACGAAGAACGAAATGTAAAGCTTCAATAGATTGCATTCTATCGATTTATGTACAGCCAGAGCATCGTCTCTCTGCCGCGAGGTGGAAGCGTGGACAGGGCTCAATATTTAACGCTCACAGCCACCCGCTTCCTCAATCGAACGACAAGCGCCCGGTGTGAGGTATACACTCTCTGGCAGGGAATCAAAAAATCAATCGCAATCATAAGTTTCGACTTTCGCCTCGTAGACATGTTCGGCTCATTCCGGTCCTGTGCGGTGGTGCGGTGGTGTCTTACATCCCTCACTCTGGCGACGCTGTCACCGCAATTGACTTTGTGGAACTTTATCGAAATGAAAAATCGAGACAAACATCACGGGAAAACTCAGAGAAAATCAACGAAAAAAAAAAAGAATCCTAGAGAAAATCGCTGAAAATCACTGGAAATCGTTTGGGAAGCCATTCAATGGAAACGACAGGAAAAACTTGCTGAAATTCTCGTGTGCGGCGGCGTGTGTGTATGCATTTGACAGTTTAGCCATTTCATTTGATTTGATTGGTAGAACGGATATGTTCCATGGCAGTCAATAGTCGAATGCAATTCGAAATCGAACGGTGGAAAATAGTGCGGTTGACGATTGTTGGGGGAGGGCAATAGGTGGAGATCTGTTATTCAGTGGATTCGATTTCGGGGATAATTACTGACAGGAAAACACTTTCGACATGTCGAGATTGTGCACAACATTTAATCTAGTTGTGCAGACATTTTGAACGGATGGATTGTTTTTTGGGAGTTGAACTTAAATGTTGTCATGTAACAGGGCGGTCCATTGGCAATGTCACAAGTTTGGAATTGGTTTCAGAGTCTGACGAGATGTCCCCAAAATACGAGAGTTTTTGCGAATACCGTCGAACATAGAAGACAATCAAAATGTCGTTGATTTTCGCCATCAATTGATTGTTTTCATTTGAAAACATACATTACTTACTTACTTACTTAGCTTACACCCCTTACGTAGGTTAGGTTAGGTTAAGGAAAGGGAGTGTGATAGTGGAGCATCACTTCCACTCGGAGGCGTTAGGGCCCATTGTGAATCCCTTCATTTGTGGAGTTCACATTCTGTCAACCCATCTTGTCACGTGATGGCTTAAGCCACCCCGTGCTCTTTACGAATCTTAAGAGATCCAATATATCTTCATTCGCTACGTCCGCTGTCTCTGTGAAAAATCTATGGGCCATCGAAGCTGGGAGCCGATTGTGGAGAGCTGGACTGTGGCAGAGCAGATGTTGGATCGTCTCGGTTTCTTCCTCGTCGCCGCAGCTCAGGCAGAGATCGCTGGGCTCCTGGTTCCATTTCCGAAGCATTATTCCGATTGGACAGTGTCATCTGATCACACCGACGAGCATACAGGATCGAGTTTCGATCCAACTCCATAAGCTTCTTTGTGTTTCCGTTATTAAGCTCTACCCACGTTCATCTTGTCGTGTGACAGTCGTTCCTTGCAAGCCAGGACGAGTAGGCTTCTTTTAATTTTATGTGGTATGTAATCCGGTATACTGCACTGATCGGTGGTCACAGTGATGCGTCCGCTTAGCTAATGTCCATTTTAGACTCTTGTCTGGCCAATTCGTTCGCTCTTTGGTTCCCTGCTATTGAGCTGTGGCCCGGAACCCAGCACGGTTTGACCTTGTGGCGACTGAAGGGCCTTGGTAAGTCGGACCCGTTCCTGCACGGGGTCTTAAGTCCTTGATTGTTTACTGTTGTCCTTGATTATCAGCTTAAAGGAAAAGTGACCGCCTAAAAGTCCATCAGTTATTCTTTGCTGACGATCATAAATGAAGATCAAACTTTCCTGCAACGAGCACTTGATGTGTTGGTGGATGTTCTGGAGCAGAATGGGTACCGCATTAGCCGGAAAAATACCAAGTTCCTGTGCTGCCCATTCTCCGATCCACTCATGCCTATTCCAGACATTTATTTGAATGAAAAGTGCTTTCCAAGTGTGAAAAGTTCAAATATCTGGGATCTACGAGTATGATCAATAACGAAGGAACCACCAACATCGTCTTAGTTGCCATTATGATTCTGTTTAACTAGAGATAAAACACGAATTAATAATCACATTTATATGATATTTTACATGAATGCACTAAAATAATAGTATTACTAAGTCAATTTATGTATACAACCACAGCTTCACCTCGATACCGAGAATATATTGAACGTATGATCAATAACGAAGGATCCTGTGATGACGATATCAATCGTTGGGTGGATGAAGACGCGTGAAAACGCAGCCATCTTCTGTGACCGAAAAATACCTCATAAACTGAAAGGAAGGCTCTACACCGCAGTTGTACGTCCGGTGCTCGCATACGGTTCACAATGTTGGACAGCGTACTAAAAGTATGAGGGCAAACTAACGGCAACTGAGATGAAAACGCTTCGCATGACAGCAGGAGTAACAAAGCTCGATAGACCAGCTCAGTTGGTATTGTCATGTTCCAAGGAGAGGGTCTTCGAACCCCCTTAAAAAGGCAGGATCAATCAACGTACCAATGCAAGCACGAAAGAAAGACAGGCCTAAAAACTCCTGGATCAATGCAGAAACACCAGCATTTGATCGCCCTCAGTTGATGCGCAGTATTCCAGTTTCCTAAGGTGTCCCTTCGTACAAAACAAAGAACTTTGAATTCAGCTAGACCGTTTAAACTTGTTACGGTCATGAGGATGCTATAGTTTACTGTGCAGAGTTCATTTGTCTCACTACTTATGCCATTGAAATCCAGGTTCCAATGAAAGGTCTTAACAATAGAACTGTCTAAATGTCCTTAACCAGATCCAGTAGATCACCCATAACGAGAGTCCAGAGATCAGAACGTCTCCGTGTGCATATCCTCTTGTGGCCAGTGCAGTTTTAGCTGAGACCATCTTCGGATAAAGTCCATCAATAGAATTACAGAGGTCACCAGTCATAAGTCTGAATTCCCAAAAATATCCATCTGTCTTGCTTAATTTCCTTGCGCATATTTTTCTGTCAGCTCTCATCCTCCCAAAGATCCCACCCAGAAGTGTGGCCCCCACTCGCTCATGTTCCCCAAAACTAACCGAACCAGCGTTTGTGGCATTTCTACGAGCCTCATAAGAAAATCTCTAAGTACTCCTTTATCGACCTAAATATACGCATCGAAACTTATGGTTTCTTGATGGGCCTCCCGATAACACTTTCCCAGCCAAACCCATCCCCGACACCATCATATTCAGCGTTCCACAACTATGCTCACATAAATTTCCCGAAGCCATTCGCAATCAAAGGAAAGGAATTTCCCTTCGAGTACTTCTCGGAAGGTTCTCGCCCTCTGTGCGTAGGCACGTCTCTGGCACGCCAGTGTGCCACATGAGGACGAAGGTTTAAGTGAAGCGAAGTAAAATATGAAATATTTTATATCGGTAAAAGGTTATGTCCCCTAGTTGCCCATCGAGCCGTCATAAATCTCCCACTTATGACGCACTACAGTTTTGACGTCTTCTGTCAAAAAGTAGATTGTCACCCATCAAATCAAGTGTACACAACGGTTAAGGTTATAAGCTCACAAGTGACCTGTCTCCGAACTGACAAGAAACACTTCTGCGAGCTCTGTTTCTCCTCGTCTCTCAGTTTTTGCCCGGTGCTGGGGTGGTGGAGGGAGCCTTAGCACAAAGGACCTGGTAAATTGTATCCCCCTATCAATCAAATGAATCGCCAAAAAACAGTTTGTAGATCTCGTGCGGACCAGAATTCGGATAAGTGCGTATGAATTCGGTCACGTATCCTTTTTATTAGCTACGTGTTGTGTTATCCCTTAATGCTGCAGAAATTAAAGAACATTTAAGGGATCCATGTGAGAGGGTTAAGCGATTACACGATTGCATAATAAAGGAGTGAATCGATATGACTGCTGCTGCTTCTGCTGCTGCTGGTGGTGAGGTTAGGTGGTCCCTCCAGGCCATGGAGATACGGTATGATTTGGGATTCCGTTTTGGCCATCCTGTTAAGGCCTTTGGAAATATTTTACGAAGACGATACGTGTGCAAACTGTAAACCTGATACGGCATGCCGTGAATTCATTTGGGCGAATGAACTCTGACATCACTTAACCTAGTAAATGAAGAGGAATTGCTGAAAGAAAAGGGCCTTTGGGGTTTTTTTTTTTTCCGATTACGACCCTCACGGTGGGTCCTGACGATAGGAACAGAAAGGCTGTTGGATATGAAATGATTAACAGGCGACCCCCGTTTTTGATTTAAATTGTTTGATTTTTTTTTATCCTTTTGTTGATTATTTTAGGTGCGTGATGTACAGTTATCTGATTCAATAGGGGGTTGGACATTTAATTTAATTTTTCGAACGTTTCATGCCTTTGCTCAGGCGTTTGTCGATTTCAAGGACTCATATAAAAATAAAAACAGGAACGCCCTATACACCGTCCGGTCTAGTTTAGGCATTGTGTATGATGGAGGACGCCAACACTATAGGCATGATATTCCAGAAGTTCGTACAATATCCGTTAGCATACGCGGATGACATTGAAGTGATTGGGCGAACATGACGACCCGTCAATGAGATTTTTGCTGGCATTGAGACGGCAGCGGATAAAATGATTTTGGCCGTGAACGATGGGAAAACGAAGTACCATACAATATCTTCATGTTCGTCAGAGCATCACAATGGTTGGCTATAACTTCGAGGTAGTCAGAGACTTCCTTTACTACGGCTCCGCAGGAATCAGTACAAACAACATCAGCAGCGAGATCAAACTCAGAATAACTCCTACAATCGCTGTTTCTTTGGGCACAAGAGGCAATTGTAAAATAGAGCAGTCTCTTGATGAGATTGAGTCGGGATATCAAGTGGATGTTATTTATACAGATTTTAAAAAGGCCTTTGATACAGTATGTCATACCATACTTTTATATAAGTTGAAATCATTTGGAATTCATTCGGTTCTTCTAACCCGGATTTCAAGTTACTTATCCAATAGGATACAAATGGTAAAAATCGGTAATTGTCGATCAAAAGTTATTAAAGTATTGTCTGGCGTGCCTCAGGGTAGACATTTAGGACCACTTCTTTTTACCTTATTCATAAATGAGATCCCCTCAATTCCGAGGCATGCTAATTTTCTTATGTATGCTTATGACTTATGACTTAAGATTTTCCTCCGTATTGAAAGTCCTCAGGATTGTGTAAGAATCCAAAGAGATTTAAATGTGCTATTTAACTGGTGTAACATTAATCGACTAATGTTAAATGTAAATAAGTGTCATTCGCTTACCACCTAATGTTGCCTGTTGTCTATGAATATTCTATATGTGGATCTACCATTTCCAGGAAAACAGATTGACCTTTGACACAAAACTAACATTCTCGTTTCATATTGACTACGTAGTAGCTAAAGCTAATTCAATGCTGGGGTTTCTGAAATGAAGTTGTTCTAAATTCTCCGATCCCTATGCTCTTAAGTCTGTGTACATGTCAATTGTTCGTCCGATTCTTGAATATTGCTGTTGTATGCTGTTGTATGGTGCCCGTCCTTTATGAACTCTGCCCTAAGTCTAGAAAGGGTTCAGAAGTCATTCACAAGGTTTCTAATTAAACAAATGAAATGGAATCTTGATAGTGTGCCATGTCAAACCAGATGTGTCTTAATCGGATTAGAAGCATTAGAAAAAAGAAGAAATGTTCATCCATGATATTTTTTCGTATTGTATCATCTGTCCTAAAATTCTTCAAAATGTGTTCCAGAAAGAAGTCTTCGTACAAGAAAATGTTCATTCCAACCAAGACACTGCCATAATTATAGTTTTAACGAACCACGAACTACATGTATACGGTTTTTTTAATTCCATTTGTTGTAAAATAGATCTATGTGATGATAGAATTAAGTTCAAATTATCTATTCCTAACATATTTATTATTATTGTTATTATTTATTATTATTATCATTATTATTTATTAATTTTATCATTATTATTTATTATTTATTCATTATTGTAACTATTTTGTTTATTTATTTATTATTTATTCATTGTTAATTTATTTGTATGTGATATCAAACATTTTCATTATCTACAACAAACAAAAAATATTTCTCTAATCTAATAGACAGATGAAATAAATCTAAATCTAAAAAAAAAATATGCCTTTGTATACGACACTGATCATCCCATTTCTGCGCAATCTCAAAAGTGTAAGAAAACATCTTTGGCCTCTTCGAGCGAGAAGCTATGCGTGTGATCTTTGGTCTTGTTTGTATTGATAGCATAGGGAAGAGAAGATTCAGCCACGCACTGAACCACATTTCTATGAATTCAGTCCCTAAAGTCGCTGGGCGATGAGGAGCACATGGACAACTTAGGTCCGTCTAGAAGAGTCTTCCGTTTTTAACGTGTGGGACAAAGCAAACAGAAAATGCTCTACTCAACTAACTTGGTGCGCGTAACTGAATTGCAATGTATACTGAACTGAAATCGTTTACCCACATACCCGGTGTGTGCCCGGTGTGTTTTTCATTTTCAAATTGATATATTTTGAGTTTTAGGTGCCGTATTGACTTGGGATTTGTGGGTCTTTTTTGGTCAAGATTTACAAGCAGTTTTTGCGATTTACCTCTTCTTTCTACACCCAAATACACTTTACAAATAGTTAGTCAACCCGCCAAAAATGAAAAGTCATGAGGGAACAAGAAAAAATCACCCGGGTGAGTAGAGAGCAGATCCACCTAGAACTTTGTGCTCAGGCTTACGATATTCTGGTCTGTGAAGCTTCGACGCCCGACAGCTGTATTGTGATTTATTCAATGGATTTACGTGTATTCTACTAAAAATGTCAAAGCCCGACAGCTCTAACGCGCTATTGGGATATGGTTATTATATCCACTGAATGTTCAGCACAAACGGACTTCTTGCATTCTTTGCAGACTTTTCGTGTTGGTCTTCTTCAGGAACATAGGTAACAATTTCCTTTCTGCCATAATTGTCACATCCTTCTTGCGCCCTTAGTGGAATATTTTCAACGAACGGTGTTACCGAGTGGCCCAACATACTTTCAATTCCACTACGTGATGGAAAATTTCGCATGACTTGGGCATTTTCTAAACGATCCTGGATTTCTGCCATTGCTTATTGTTAACTCAACTGTTGTAGGAACAAGCTTCTACGGTTTGTTGAAGTCTTCATGTGTGGGTTATTTTCCATGTATATGCAGCCACATTCACAATGTTATAAAATAAAGCAAAGGCCATCTATTTGTTCTTTTGTTCGCAGTGTATTCACCAAGGCACTTGTTCATATTGTCAACACCTCATTTGCTTCTGTTGTAATCGAGTATCATGTTGGGCTTTCTTTTAGGACCTTCAATTTCGATGCCATAATGGGAACCACAACCGATTTGTTCTTTTTTGAAATACAGCACATATGTTGCTGCTGAATCCAAAGTTTGTTGATTCTACTGCTCTTCCTGTTGGACTACAAAACTGGTACAAATTTACGTCTATTGTATACAGTTTCCAATATTGACAAATTGTAGTCTAACATCAAAGTAGAAGACAAATTAAGGGTTGTAAAAAAGTTGTCACATACGATGTTCGAAGAACTTCCACTGAACAGATTGGAACACAAATCTTTGACCACACGTTCACCGTTCACCTTGATTTTTTTCACTTTCTCCAGAAGGTGTCATACCAGTACAAATTTGTCCTTTGACTAGCGTTACATACCGACCAAACCTCAATGCCGTTTCCGCTGATGCTGATTTTCTGCAGATGGTCACTGTGTCGGCGGTTGTGCTTGATTGTCCTTATGTTTGATAAGCGCTTCCGGTCGTGAATCTGTATTTTTTCAGCTGCACTTTGAGATGGGTGCAGATTGTTTATTTTGTGCGGTCTGGTATGCTTTTTTATATTGCCCGTAAATTATACCTTGGGTAGGTGCAATATAACCTTTAAATTTCTTTTTATTCGTGGATTCGGGATATATTGTATATATAAATAACTAAGAAAAAGTATACGCTTATTTCTTGGAATATTTTTTCTCAAATGCGTTGCATGAGAAATAAAAGCATCCGCCTCAAACCGACTCCTTCCGACGCCCGTGGACATACAAAAACGTATGGCACACTCGGGTGTGTTGGGTGTATGTTTATGTATAATTTTTTTGGTGTTGACACGTGTTAACACAAGGGTTAACGGAGCTAGAGATGCCCTGAAACAGGTCACGCCCTGGTAAGACATGAAGGAAGACATAAGTTAGTGTACCCAACCGGAGGGATGGCGACTATGAGAGACATCGCATGCTTCAATCAATTAGGGCGATCATCTCGCGTAATGGAAAAGTTCGATTTCTC
This sequence comes from Eristalis pertinax, assembly GCA_907269125.1. Lineage (NCBI taxonomy): Eukaryota > Metazoa > Arthropoda > Insecta > Diptera > Syrphidae > Eristalis > Eristalis pertinax. Next base: position 124,836,738 of record OU026145.1, read on the forward strand.
GGATAATTATTTCCTGAAATGACGTCAAATGAAGACAAATCATTCCGTCATCCACCAAACACATTTCTCGAAATGAAGCTGCTTCTTTTTGCAAAATTTAATGACATCGAAATTAGTGAAACTTTAAAGCCAGTCATCCATAAAACGTCAATTTTATCTCAAACAGATATTCAGAAGCAAACTTTGGTGACAGCTTAAGTAAATATCAACGAAAATTACCACATTTCGTCTAACTAAAGACAACCATTAGAAGTACATCTCGGGACAGAACTCCCGAACAACAAAAGTCCATTAAAATATTCCCTGCCTGAATCATCCTCGATAAAGTTCCAGCAACAAAAAATTATCCCAAAACTGTTTTTTTTTTCTTTGTCCGAAAGCAAACGACACAACAAATTAAATATTTGATAAAATTATCGCCACTTACTTGTATTTACAACAACTACAACTACGTCCGACCAGCATACCATCAGCATCGTCATCCAACCCAATTTGTAGTTCAAAGGATATCTCAGACGAGTGAGCTAGGCAACCAAACCAATTCCCATCGTCGAAGAGTGGAAACGCAAATCCCCTTAACAACCCTATAATCCCTAGTCCATTTCAAGCCAACCCGCTGAGAAATAATTGCCCCTAAGATAATGCTGGAATCAGGATGAATAAATAAAACCAAATAAATGTAGCTAATCCTCCTGGAGGAGGAATCCCAGCTCGACGGATGACTACGATGGCGATGGCGACGACAACAACGTGGATGGTGTCATAAAACCATTTTCTTCGGAACTGATAAACGCAATTTAAAACGTATCGAGCTCGTTGTGGCGTAACGTAACGCAGGGCGCACCCGATGGGGCACTTACACGACGGGTTGCCAATTTATTGAGAGTCCCCTTTGCTCGCAACAGGATCTTACCCACTTTTCTTCCATTTTCCACTTTCTCCTCATCTTTATCTACACGCCTGTTGGTTTTTCTATCCTCTGCTTCTCGTTGGCCATGTTCGCACTTTCTTTCGGTGCCTTTCGCCGGTCCCTGGACCAGAGAGCCATGGAGCGTGTGCTGAGCCAACTTGTCATGCACTGTTGGGCTTTGTTGTCTGAGCATTTTCATTTGGAAAACAATTGAGAGCACTCCATGGATTCGATCAATATTTGCCTAAGAACCTGTGAACTTGACGTTGTCGATTAGACTTAACCCCACCGAATGTGTCGCAGCCCACCCAAGCCACCCAAGGGGATGATTTGAAGAATTACAACTGTGCCTACGCGTTTGTTTGCTTATCGCTGTTCAATACACTGGTCATTAAATCGAATTCGATGGCTTTGCGGCTTCGGGTGGGGGAATGGGGGAATACGCAATACACCTCCTCCCACCCCTACACCAACGCCGCTCCATTCGTCATCTCAGCGCCATCCTTCCGCGGCACACAAATAGGTGAACTTTGCAGTTCACTGGAGTTCACCGGAACGTGTTCGAATTTCCTAATTCAATTAATTGATAACGACCCGGTTCCTGGGGCTGGTTTCCACCTCCAATTGGCGGCGCGGTGGTGGCTTCAAACTGCTGTCGACCCGGCATCTAGCATAGGCCAGTGATTTCGAGAAATACTACATTTAACAGAGGGGGCGGCGGACGAACCGGATCTATATGTTCCCTTTAAAAATGCCATTCTTCCGGGATTATGATGGGGAGGCCGGATTGGATGGATGGAGTTACGGGCAACAAATCTATTCGGAACTGTTCATGCGAGAGGTTCGGTTTCCCCGACGGTCTCCTGGCGCCCGACCCCCCCGGCAGTGAATATTCGTCACTATTGCGTGTAAGGTGGCCATAAATTTGAACACAAACTTTCGACATTGAAGGCGGAAGTGGAAGCGAAAGAAGGAACGAGAAACGAGGCAGAAACTCAAGGGAGGGCCCTTCAGCAGCTGGTGTGCCGTGGCGCCTCCGCCTCTGGGTTGGTTGGTTGGTTTGCTGCTGTGCGCGCTCCTTTTCGATCTGGATGGAAATTTGTTCAGGTACAGGAAAACTGTATTTGTGTGTGTACACTCGAGTTGGTAGGGGGTGCAGGATGAAGAGGGAGGTGGATAAGAGTTGTCAGAATGGTTTACGACGTAGTTTCTGAAAGTAATATTGCGTCATTAATGAGCATTAGCTAGTCTGCACATAATTGTGAGGATTTTCTCGACTGATATGATAGAGCTCTGTCTATATGTGTGCAGCACACATGTGCTGGGGGGGCTCTTGATCGTAAGGATAATGAGCTATTTGCACTGAATGGATGTCTGACATTATGGCTTCCTCGTTGAGATGTAAAATTTAGATGGTATGTCATCTGTCAGAGGAGGTAATTGCGTTTTGAGAGAGCCGTCAAAATAGTTGGCCCACACGATAAGTTGAAGGGAGCAGGTGTTTTTTGAATGTGGAATGAATGTTTGTTTTATTTTCTGCCTGGACAAGGCTTAAGTTTTAGGTTTTATAGACAACTCTAAGTGTGGCGAGAAATGGTCGTATGTGTGGGGTTTATGGAGCGCTTATGGCTTAATTTTGGCATTTTTATGTGGTTAAGTTTAATGTTCCGAAACCTTGAAACTTACCTACGTACGATTTTAGTTAAATGCTTTTTATAAAACGTTGTAATTGCTTCTTACTTATCTACTGTATTTTTAGCAATCTATGTAGCACTGGAGCTAATCGTAGTTGTTACCTGAGACGAAACTTCTCAAAGAAGCAAGACAATCTTTTGCCAAGAATTACGTGGCCCTTCCCCGTCTACCGGATTTCTGAAAGAATGTTGATAAACTTCGCTATAATATACAAATTCGGTTTTAGTAAAAGAGCGGTTAGCTTATTGATTGTTTTTTATTCGGTAGGCACTCTTGGTTGAATTATTCATGTCTTATGAAAGCCAATCAAGGCGCCCCACAGGTTTCAATGTTTGACCAACTGTGTTATATAACGAACTGCGGTCATGCCTCTCTAATGAATCATGAAAGAAATGTATATGATTGGACAATACATTAGTGGATCACTATTTAACTCGACAAAGTCGTAAGTAATTTGAATTTCCAAAAAAGTAAGATGTTTCCTACGAGAGAACTGCACGAACAGGGGATGTGATGTACAATGTAATCCTGCTCGACATCGCTACCAGTTTCTACAAAAGTCATAGTCTGAGCTCTAATCGCTTTAGGGTTTAGTCTTGACTGTCCTGACCAGATAATGTTATCTCTTTTGGATGTCACATTCCTTTTCAACTCAATTTATAATAAAGGGTGATTTGTTAGCTATTATCTTTTTGGCAACACTGGTTTAAACAGCTGACGCACGTTTCCAAACATCTTCAGTTTGGTATATAATTTAACCATGAATCGTCTTACAAACGAACAACGCTTGCAAATTATTGAATTTTATTATCAAAATGCGTGCTCTGTTAAGAAAGTTCATCGCGCGCTTCTTCCATTTTATGGTCAGTTTAATCGAAGCTCATTTTTGGCTCAATGGGTACGTAAATAAGCAGAATTGTCGATTTTGGAGTGAATATCAGCCAAAGGCATTGCAAGAGCTACCAATGCATCCAGAAATAGTCACAGTTGGTTGCGGTTTATGGGCTGGTGGCATCATTGGACCGTACTTCTTCAAAGATGATGCGAATCGTAACGTAACTGTGAATGGTGAGCGCTAACGTGAGATGATATCCAACTTTTTTTTGCCCAAAATGCAAGAGCTTGACTTGCAGGACATGTGGTTTCAACAAGACGGTTCCTACATGCCACACAGCTCGCGCAACAATGGACTTATTGAGGGGCGAGTTCGGTGAACATTTTATTTCAGGTTCGGGACCGGTCAATTGGCCGCCTAGATCGTGCGATTTAACGCCTTTAGTCTATTTTTTGTGGGCCTATGTTAAAGCTCATGTCTGTACAGACAAGCCCGCTTCAATTGACGCATTGGAAGACAACATTGAAGCATTTATTCGTGAGATACCGGCCGAAATGTTGGAAAGAGAATGCCAAAATTGGACTAAGCGGATGGACCATTTGAGGCGCAGTCAAGGTCAACATTTGCATGAAATAATCTGCTAACATTAAATTATATGGACCGTAATATTGATTTAAATAAAGATTTCATGCATTTTTTTGAATTTTATGTGTTTTTTTTTTTTGAAAAACTTTACTATAGCTTTTAAAAAATCACCCTTTATTTGTACAGTGGACTCTCCCTAAGTCAATTTCCTTCTAACACGAATTTTTTGTTCGCCATATTTTGGCATTTCCCCCAATTTTCCATACAAAAAATCTTCCTCTAAATTGAACTAATTTTGATAGCCATTGATAATCCGTCCACTGTACCGAGGTAGCTCCACAACATGCCTAACACTTCCGACTCTGTACGATGGAGTAGTGACCGCCTCGATAAATGGCAGCTTCTACACGTTAGTCGCGAGACATTGGTACTGTGTTGGCGACCGTCTTTGCTCGAGGTTTGCTTGTGATTCTCTTTTAACAAGAGTCTTGCTGTTGTGCGCACTCTTGTGTTCTGAGTGAGATATAGCAGCGTCTTCATAAAATCAGACCCTTCTTACCCACATGCGGCAATTTAGTGAAACGTACGTTTAACGTCCACCGAGTGATCCTCATCTCTGAAATGTTGTGTGAAAATTGGTCACCTAAGCGCTGATGTTCCATCGTTCAATATTCTACTCATTCGGTGTCCAGCTTTAATTAGTGAGTGAGCTCACATAATTTGCCGTAAGACAAGCTATGAATGCTATGTTGTCTTCTTCAACAATTTTACTGACTGTTTTCTAGAGCGTGAATTTCGGTGATGAATAGAACTTGAGAGGTCTGCAGCAGAGTCCCACTCATCGAATTTGTTTTACAGTTTAGCGCACAGTGTCTGAAGTGTTTTCGTTAAACGGAACACTGAATTCGGTGTGAACGAAAAACTTTCTCATAGTAAGTTCTTTTCTTCAAGTTGAAGTTTGAAAACTGAAGTGGGGGCTGTCCTTTGTCAACATTCTTGTAAGTTAATCAACAAAAGTGGCGTTTCGGGGAGTCTGAGAACGATTTCAAGAACCTGTTTAGATTCGTGTGTCATAACATGGAATGGTTTCGCAGTCTGTTACTTTCTGATAGTCCTGAGGAAACATGGTGGTGCCATATCTACCAAGAATTGAGAAGATACAGAAACATTCTTTCAAAGATTGCCCGTCTTTTTCTTATCCCCGTTTGATACGACGCAAGCCTTCATGTTTTAATTTCTTAACTGATTTGCGAGGTGTTCAAATTAACGCCATGGATTTTTTCTTCCAAATTTTATACCGCAATTTGATTTTTAAATTTGAGAGTTCAATAATTTGTAAACATTTTACTAAATCATCATCTTCCATTCCATTTTTCCATTTTTATGGTTTTTCAGTTAATCCTTCAAAGTGTTCCTCTTCCAAAAAAGGATTAATTCTCCATTTTGTTTATCTCTTCAAGTTACCTCCAATGCAACTTTCAACTTCTTCAAGTATTCTCTCAATACATTTCATCTTTATTTACACCAAACACAACGAAAACTATTCTTGTTCAGACTAGATGAAGTGTTCCCTCCAAAATGCTGAGGGAACACTGACACTCAGAAGAACGATTACAGGATCTGGTCGTAATGCCTTTTAGTGTAGCTTTAGTGAGTTTTCATGCATTTTTAGAAAGTTCAACCACCATTGAACGATCCATATTGCTAATGACATCCATTTATCAGCTCATCTCCAGCGGCTTTGAAAAGTTCAGCAAGCAAGGTCTGTAACAAAGTCAACCTCTTCAAATTGTTTTTAACAGTTTTGCCTATAGAGACCCTCCGGATAACGATTATGTCGACCATAATCTGTTCGTAATGCGAGAGACTGCAGAATCAGTATTTTGTGGTGGGTTTCCACACTGTTAAGTGGATTACCGTAGATTTACCATAAACAGTAAATTGCCTGTTACTTCCTGATGTCGTTCAGTACGTAACGCACTGCCTTTGGAAATAGTAGCGCACTCTTCAATGTGCAGGAAATAAATCCTGTTTAAAGTACAAGAATTCAGATCATTTGAAGCGTGAATGCGTTCCTTCACGACAAAGTTATAAGTCTGCAGGATTGTCCACGTCAGAAGAACTTACTGAAATGAAATCCATTCTCCAAATTAATTAACTGGTTAAGTTGAACCACTCACTATGATTCCTTCGGATTTGTCTCCGAATTCGATTCATCCCAAAACAATCTTCATCTCCTTCAAAGTTGTCAATTCCTGTCTCCACTTTTTATTTCTTGTTCTCTTGGCACTAACTTCAAACAATTCACCTCCGGTCTTCCGAGTTCGAACAAAACAAAAAAACACACACGCACACACCCACTCATCCACTCAGCACACGAAACAACACAAAATCAATTCGTTTATCTAATAGATTTCCCACTCCCCCACCTGCTCGTCGTCTTCCTCCCTCTCAGTTAGTCTGGCTGTGCACCTGAGCTTCTAAAACGCCCCTCAGAAGTAACTACTCGTCGTCATAAAAAGCGACTTCTCAAGTGGAAAATTTCCCACATGGCCAACAGAAATAATTCTGTAATGCATTACGTTTATGGTCGAGAGTTTTATCTCTCCAAAGAACATACACACGCACACACACACAGCCGTAGACATAGCACAAGATAGCCTGATACCGAGCTTGGGGGGAGGGGGTGTGAGGGAAGAGCGAGCGCACACTAACCCCTTTTATGGGGTGAATTGCTGTGTGCGCTTTGTAGTTGAACCAGGGGTGGCAATAGGCGAGACAATAGCCAGTCCACCAACACCCCACGTTTGGCATTGCTGAACCACAAAAACATGTCCCCGCTCGTGTTCTCCACCTTTTAATTTGACGCTGCCCTCAGAACACCCAAACCACAGCAGACCACGTACACAGAGCGCACATAGATTCATCGGCCATCCGCCCCCCTCACCCCTCGTAATATTATCCTTTGTGCAGGGCCACCGATGGGACTAGTGAAACTGTGCACAACTTTTACAGTCACAGACGCTCTGGCTGTATGTCCACGTTCACCTCTCTGAATCATCTCTTGCTCTCGCAATCAGGCGACCTTTGGGGTGTCAGCAAAAGTTTCCTTCGGGGTGTGCTCCGCAGTCTGTGTCCGTGTCTTTGAACAGCGACGAAAACGAAGCCAAACTAAACAAGGGTCTTTAGCTGCATTCGGTAGTGGTGCACGTGACCCCTGTCTAGCTATTGCCAAACCAGATGAGATCCCTTGACTTTATTTCACTGAAAATTCACTTTAACGAAGCGACTGACAACCGGAACACGGCACACAGACTGCAGATGACTCTGTGACTCTATGACTCTGTCTCTGCTCGGTTTCGAGTCAAAGTTCTTTTTTGTCTCCCAGATGGGAATATAAGTCATGCGAGAAATGTTTTCCAAGCAAAAACAAAGAAAAAAAAATAAACAAAAATGCATTCATTTCATAACGCACACGATGGCGATAGAGAGTGATAGAGATATTCCCAGAAATGCTCGGGTATTCCTACGAAGCTATGCGCCTCATGCAGAGGATAATGCACTCTCGGTGTCAGGTGCGGTGTTCGGTTTCAGTGAAACTGTGGGGAACAACAAAAAAATGCAACCTTAAAGCCAGCTTGAATCGCTTTAAATGAAAGCGAACCACCTGGCTGCGGTTCTGCTCAAGTTCTCATGAACCAGTGACTATCTGGAACAATGCGCATATAGTCACTTTGTCAGGCTGCTGGTGAGGACTGAGGAGAGGTTATGTACTTGTATTTAATTTCAGCAAAACCCAGTTCAACCCTGAAGACAGTGTGAGTGCTGCGACTCGCACATTTTCGATCCTAGTGATAGAGTATCCCCAGGAGTAGGAGATGCATCTTTATGGGGCAATTCAAAGGACATTTGTGTTCGCTATTTCGTTTTCAAGTTTCGAGCAAAACTTTTGCAATGTACGAGTACGTGCGTGAAAAGTTGAAAAGTTTAAGTTAGTTCTTCCTCGTTTGTTTCGCAGATCGGATCGTCGCAGGTGGTGCTGTGTTGACAGACGGTACAGTTGGCCGGAGTTACGAGTTGTCTTGAGGTGAGGTTAGCTGGGTTTCTGAAACTTGTTCGTTCGGTATACGATCATGTGATAGTGGATTTGTTTCCCACAGCTCATCGGGATCTGAATCAATCTGTTAGGTTTCAAATCTGAAAAATACGAACGTAAGAATTGCATTCGAAATTGTGCACGGAATTTTCAAAACTTCCATGCATATGAACGAACAGGAGAATTGAAAACACTCGCAAGGGGAAGATGCCTGGATGCTCATCGCCCCGTCGTTACCCTAATGATGCATAAAGTATGGTTGAGTTTATTATGGTCGGGTTTCCGAACTTCACTTGAACGCAGAAAGCTACAGACTTTCAAGACAATCAAGACACGTTGTTCTTTAATCTCGCTTAATGTGAAAAACTAGCCTCAGATGATGACTGTAACATTCCTTCTACATATTGACTTGGTTTTGACACCGAATACCACTATAATTTATGTTATAATTTCTCCTAATCATTTGCCATTCGTTTATCAGATTCGTACTTTTGAAACAGAAAGAAGGCGGCCTCGGTCAACAAAAAAACGTCAAGCTTTCTTCCGACAACTTGTGAAGTTCCTAAGCAATCGATTCTAGGACCTCTACTCTTCTCATTACAACAAGATAATAAATGAACTCCCTAAAAGGACACGGGTTGTTTCTTTAAAATGTGCTCTGAAGGTGTTCAGCTTTTTTAAATCATTCACATTTACAGAGACACTGCTTGTGAATTCGACTGATCTAAGAGCAATACGACGCTGCTCAAATCCTTTAAGAAGTGTGCGTTTAAATAATATAGTTTGCGTGACTGTAGAGCAAAATCTGAGATAGACAAGGTTGTTTTTAGAAAAAGCCCAGGTCCGAGTTGAACATCTCGTTGTAGATGATTTCTGATCACAAATCATCGACCCTATTACAATGGACCTTTCGTAGACGAGTTTGACGTCAGACACCTTCAACGCCATCGGAATTCAAAATAGAAACAGATTGATAAACTGCTATTCACGTGCTAGCCAACAAATGAAGGCAGTTGCACGCGAATGCGTCTTAAATTAGCAGGTATTATTTATAAAAATCAGAAAAGGAGACAGGACAGAGCACTGGGGACATTAACCAGCTTTTATTTGGTGAATATTAGAACTAACTCACTTACTTATCAGGCCGGCAACCCATGGCAGATCCGAGGCTTCCAGTCATCAACACACTGCGTCCAGTCATCAACACAAAGCTGTCTTGCATTCGCGATTACTTGGTCTTTACTGGAGATTCGATCTTACTCTCCTTCTCGAACCAGAAGGCTCGCATTCGAATGTGGCCGAGTCAGTGCAGTCGGAGGATTTTTGCCTTCCGGACTACATACACGTCATGGTACGGCTTCTAGAGTTCGCGGTTATGTCTTCTCCTCCTTTTATCTTTCCCCACACGAGACTATATGTATATCCGACGCAGAATTTCTCTTTCCAAGTTAACAAGAATCAGCTCTGGAAATTTAGCTTAGCGTCCAGCTTTCGGCTCCATAGCGCAGGACTGGCAAAATAAGAGTTTTGTAGAGCATGATTTTGGTCCTTCGTGTCAGGAGTTTTGAGCCCAGTTGTTTCGACAAACCGAAGTAGCACATGTTTCCAAGGGCGATTCTACGTCGGATGTCCGCTGAGATGTATTTTGTGGAGTTCACGTTTGTCCCGAGGTAGACAAACTCCTTTACTACCTCGAAATTGTAGATCGTGAAGTTTTGTCCAAGGTGGTGTTCGGCGGAACGTTTTTTGGTCGACAGCATATATTTTGTTTTGTCCTCATTGACCTAGAGACCAGTTCGTTTCGCATGTTCTTCAATCGCCGTAAAAAACTCCACTACGGCCAGTTGGGAACACTCGATGATGTCGATATCATCTGCGTACCCAAACAGTTGCACCGAAGATAGATAGTGAAGATAGTGCCTTGCGTGTTTACAGCTACACTCCGCACTATCTTCTCCAGTACCAGATTGAAGAGATCACACGACAGTGTATCTCTTTGCCGAAATCCAGTGCAGGTTTCAAACGGCTCGGAATTCCTTCAGCCGAACTGCTCGGTGGACCGCGTATGTGTTGGCGTGATGGGACAGAACCGGATCAGTTTGCCCGGGATCCCGAATTTGGCCATCGCATCGAATAGCTTTATAATCGATGAACATGTGGTGCGTATCGATTTGAAACTCGCTGGTCTTCTACAGGATTTGATTTAGTCTGAAGATTTTGTCTATAGTTGATTTGCCAGACCGGAAGCCGCACTGGCGCATGCCGACTAGTGCTGTTCAAAACGCCTTTAGATGTTAGATGTGTGTATGCTGAACATGTAGGCGACTTTGAGCAGGGATTGGAACAACGCGGAATTGTGAGATCAGCTAGTTTCTCTTAGCGACTCTTTGAACGATTAATAAAAAATGTATTGACAAATGCTTTAGATTACATTTAGCAAATATTATCACTGTAATAAATATTTAAAATTTGACACTTGGGAGGAAAGAAATATATTTTTACATTCATGGAATGATTAGAGACTTGCAGAACTTGTTTGCAGAAATATAAATTCAAGGTATGTTGCAATATCCTGGGCACCTGAGGTACCCTCTGTTTGATGCTAATTTACAAATTCCTGTGTTTGTGGTTATTTTCTTCTTGGAAAGCAGAAAATCCAATCATGTCCTTAATGTCATTCGTATGAAATTTGCCTGAAATGTTGCTCCCTAATTTTGCTCTCGTTCAAGCAACTACTTCCGCAGAAAGCATTCACATTCATCATACTGACACATGGGCGTATTTCCATTCATGTATTATGTAGTTCAAATGTCATGTGAGCACCATTCAAACGTAATCATATCACATCTGTCATGCACAATGTTAGGGAGCAATAATGCTTGACTTAACTTACACAATCATTTGCAACAATTTGAATATCAAAGTGTCTTAGTTGCTATGTCGAGATGTGTACCTGCTACATCTGCAATTCCACATTTTATTGACACCTACACAGCCTATCATCGTGACATTTAATAGCATTTCAGCTGCACAAAACTTCTCAGACCTCAAGTACTCCCCCACGCCCAGTTTGACGTCCGCAAAATTAATCGAATCTGTTAAGCAGATTGAAAGTGAATAGATACCACAAAGGAACACCACGTCTAACGCCTTGAAGTTCAAACTTTCATCTCCCATTAAATTAATAATTAAAATATTCTCTAAAGTTCCATCTTCCAGCTGCTGCTGGCTGTAGACGCCCATAATTTCCATATTTTTTTTCGTTTCTCTACACTTTGGGTTTGCTCGTGATTATCATGCTGCGCGCCGCCTCAAAATTATTAGCCTTTCCGGTATATCCAGCCCGCCATCTGCCTAGAACACCACAAGGAAAAAAACACAACATTTCGACGCTGTCCTGACATCATTCCCTCTTCCTTTTTTTTTTAATTAACAACAACAACAACAGCAACAGCAAAAAAGGATATCATTAATTTTCTTTTATTTTTAATGAGCTTCAAATACCTGCAGCTATCATCAGGAAAATGACGGAAGCCCCAAAGTCCGTCGTTGACGACCCGCAGTTCTTCACCTCCCCGCCCCATGTTCTGTGTATAAGTGTCCCGTGAAAATCCAGCCCCATTTCAATTCTAGGAGAAAATGAAAAACACAAAAAAAACCGAATGAAAACAAGCAACAACAACAGCATCAGTCTGAGCACAAAGGCAAACCACCATCACGGCTAATAATGACAAACAGAACTCCTCGGCACCATTCAGCGGGCTGAATAGGGCTTTCTCGCGCCCTCTTTGCTGGGAAAGTTCAATTTAATGCTATTTAGTTTTTTTTGGGTGTTGTTTCATTTTCATTTTTTTGGCAAGAGGACCAACCGCACCGAATTGTGTTTATTCCAAGTCTTTTTGCACTCTCAGTGAATTCCGACATTTGTGACAGGGATACGTGCCAAGACTGGCGATAGACTCTTAAAACCCAGCACACCCAGTACCCGGCAAGTCACATTCGTTTTATTTATCTATTTTTTTTTTCGCCGCACACGAGGGGAGGTATAAAGTTATTCCGGAATGACGCCCAAAAACCCAGCTGAACACACGAAATAAAATGAAATGTCGAAACGTTCTACTGTAGCTCAAGAAAAGAAACAAGAAACAAAAAGAAAAAGATTAAAGCTGAGGATAGACGACGTCTACGAGGACTTGCTGCTGCGCGACTTGTACGTGAACATACGGCATCCCATGTCTCGGTGAAGGACACCTATCCCTAGCCCTATCGCAATCCCTATTCCAATTCCAGTCCCAATCCCCTGTGAGTTGGGCACCCCCACACTGCGACGACATGTGTGAAAGATTTATGATGCTCTTGTCGCAATGACATTTGCATCCATTTCGTAAATTATGTGATTATAATTTATTTGCTTAGATTACGTTAATAGATATTAGATGGTGCAGATCTTGAGAGGGTTCCTTTCACGGGTGGAAATTTATTCAGGTTCCTGTTGAAAAGGTTTACTGTCTAGCACAATAGTTTGCCTGACAAGATGACATATCTCAAGATCGGCGGGTGTGTACATGAGGGGGAGGGAGTTGAGAGTTCTTGGATTAAAAGGCACCCGATGTCGACTCGTCTGAGATGGCAAACACAATACACAATGGAATAATGAAAGTTCCTTCGACATCGACTCCCGACTCGAGTGGAGACATTTTGCAATCTGAAGAATCCCAAACAAAAGTGAATCGTACGTGTATACGGCTTCCTTCCCAAATGACTTTTGTGCCTTAAGCATCCTTAATCTTGGAGGGGAACGTGAAAACTTCTTTACATTACATTACAAGTCACTCCAACTTAACTTGTTCGAGAGGGCGGACGTGCTTTAGCGGCAAACATACAGTTTGGCATCCGATCCGCGATGGCAGTGAAGGTGCAGTTTTCGGCGCTGAGACATGTTTTTAATTGAATACGTCGAGGCATTTTCTTTTAGGAAACTGACAGAAACGAATACTGTTTTGGTTTACCGAAATTATGTCGTTTGCCTTTTGATTGGATTATGGTCTGGGACATTATTTGTCACTGAACGCTCTTGTTGCGATTTCAGGAAAACATCAGCGACAAGATGTTCTTAGAGTGCTGTACGGAAACAGACGGATGACGCGAATGGTTGAGTGCTTGCCCTAGGTTAAAGGGGCACTCGGTTCGAATCCGCATGAAAGAAAGGTTAATGCGCTTTACCCGATTTTCAAATCTGGTCCAGTTACCATTTGCTGTTGGGATCAAATTAACGGCACTATCGCTGGAGTTGTCGATCAGTGATTTTTTTTAACACTACACTGGATCTTTCATCCTCAAAAACTGGTCCATTGTACTAGCAGGCAGCAACCTACATTTAATGAAAGCAGGCGCTTCTGTGATGAGAAGTCTACATCATCAGCTCTCACCTCATCAGCACCAAATAACTGCCACCTAATCCGAGCAAAGGCGGGACAGTGGCAGAGGAAGTGCTCTGCAGTATCGTCGTCTTCTCCACAGGCGTCTCAGAGGGTTTTATAGTTTAGACCAACTACATTTAGGTATTTGGCGAAGGTGTAGTGGCTTGTTATTGTGTCGGTAAGTCGTCTGCAGTATTTTCTGTGAAGATATGGCAAGAATGCAGCGGATTTCCGGTGGTACACTCGAGAAGCTAGGCCATCGATCTAAGCCCGAACCGCTAGTAGTCCCAAGGCGGGTTCGGGTCCTAAGAGTTCATCGGCGATCTCATTTCCCGTGATCCCGTGGTGACGCGATAAGTCTTAGAGAGTTGAACCTGCCGATCCAACTCATAGAAGACTTGCATTCCTGGACTATACTCGAAGTGGTTAAAGGGTTGAGTAGGGCATTAAGCACATCATGGCTGTCGCAGCAGTCGCAAATACACCTTACGTCAGACGACATATTCATGAGCCTGGGGTCAAAGGAAATACGGGGCGTAAGATCATCGAAGCTCCAATGCTAGTTGTACCAAATTAAATGGAAGAAGGCCTTGACCCCATGATGCAGATGGTGACACCTTTTAGTACTAGTTGATACGGACCAGTAAACTTTCTCCTCCTCGTGAAGAGAACAACCTTTGTTTTAAGAGGGTTAACTGAAACCACATTTCTAGTAAACCAGTTGTCGATCAGCCTCTATTTTCTCCCGATTTTACATACTGGCCACGGCAATAATAATTATATTCGTTAGCATTGCAACACTAATGATTCCTCTACGCCATGTAATCTGACCGAGTTACACATGCCATCAAAAGTCGCATGTCCTCTATATCAATGAAGATGCCCAGCGCGTATTCTTTCCCATCGAGTGCACATTCAATTCTGAGAAATAATTAGATCGTATGTTAGTAGTCTGACTATGGCTGGCAACCCCCTTACCTACATACCTACTGTACGGAATAATACGGGCAGGGAATCGAAGAAATATTATCATCACACGTTCCAAAATTGGGATTTCCTCTTTTTTTACAAATTGAAATGACATTTCATTCAGTTTATGTGGTTGCTCGCATAGAAATGAGGCCGATGGGATCTAGGGAAGACTGCCAGAGGAAACCTCCCGACGGTGTCAATGATTCGATGAAATAATGGTAATAACCATTCCCATGGGGCAGTTTGAACAAAAAGAAATAGAGAAGTCAATAGTAGGAGTAGAGCCAAGTCGTAATACGCGCTCTTAAAGTCCTCAAGTGTACCCATATTTCTATCTAATCGCTGTTGAGTCTATTAAAAGAGCTTCGATAAATTGAGTTGACTTAAGAAGATGAAGAATAGTAATTGCCACTACTTTCTCGACATTGAAGATGAACCAACTCCCACGGGACAAATTCGCAGCGGAATATGAAAACGTTTCGCTTAAAATTCTAGGAATGTTCCACATACGCCCCAGATTTCATAAACACCGAAACTGAAAAATTCTCACCCAACCTCCGCCACTGTGTATGTCCCACAAAGCTAATCGACTGTCATGACCACCCATTAACTGCTTCCATTGCAAATCAAAATACGAATCAAATCATATATTTTCCACTGTCGCTATCGCTTGAGCTATTCGTTGTCATGTTTCAGACTATCATCTCTCAATCCAGGTACAGTCAGAAATCCAATAAATGTTAAGCTTTCCCTGTAACCCATTCGAATTCAATCAAACTTTGAAGCGTACTTCGAATTTCCTCAAACGCCAGCTAACTCTCGTCAAATACACATCATCCCCGAGTGAAGTTCGCAAACTTCCTGAGTTCCAGGATATATTGGATCAAATGATTGACAACAGCAAATACGATAATTCTGTCCTCTATCCGAATATCGTCAGTGGTCCTTGTAAACTTTGTTCCCTCTTGAAATAGTGGATTTACCTCATCACTTGTCAGACCTTTAAGCCAAAGTTGATTAACCCCAGCAGTGTTCTGCGTGGAGCAAAAGAGAAGCTTGTCATCCTTAGACCGCCTCTCCTCTTACCCAGCTCCTCCATCACGTCATTCAGTAAGTCTGTTCGTCTACCTCCGCAATCCGACCAAGATGAAGTCATCTCTTTGACGCCCCTACATGTATTTGCCCAAGAAAGCGCTCCGCCCCACTTCCCCACTTCCCACCCACCTGCTTGAGCACTTATGCAATTTTCTTATTCTCTTTATGACTTAACAATCCATCTCTGTTCTCTCGTTTCAGATTCGCCAGGAGAAGATACCCAGCAGCCGCAGACGTTCACCGAGATACACGACAACATCGCTGCAGACTGAAATTTCCATCCAAAGTAAGTGCTTCTCTGTATTAATCTGCGTCACAACAAGACGGCAAGAAAATAATATGAACGATTTTCGTGCAAATCCCATTCGAGTCCTTTTTGCCCAACGTTCCTGTCGTCGTCACACCCACCGTTTTGCTCCTCCCGCCGAACAAGATCCAAAAGCAATTAATGTAAACTCTCGACAAAAGCTTTAATTTTGCGTGTAACCATTTCAAATTATTCTCCGTAGCATGCCGCTGTTGAGTGTTTATTTGTTTTGCACAATGTAACACATTCCTCGTTGGGTGATTCCACGCCCTCACGCGACTGTATACCATCCCTGTGCGCCTAGCAGACACTTAGCGCGTTATTTATCCAATTCACACTCAAACATCGACCGGAAAATAGAACAAATTGCGTGAAACTTGTTTTGATTAATATTTTAGGTCGACTATTTAAATTAGTTGCTGATGTTCGGTGCCTTGGCCGGAGTTCGTTTGTTCACGCGGTCGGCGTTGTGGCGTCAGGGATGTAATTATAACTAACTGAGTGATAACTTAAATAAACGCGCGTGACAGATATTTTACAAATATTTGCTCTGCTCAGAATCAACGACATAATTACCCGAGTGGGTGGCAGGGGAACTCACGTGGACTTTGTCTGTGTACCTGTGGTTCGGGTTGAAAGTGTAAATTAACGGTGATTTGTGGCGGAGAATTTGTGACTTCCGTTCTTGTTTAAGGGAAGATGTCAGCTTTGCTTTTGAATTGAAGTGTGTGTGTGTGCAGGAGAACCTTAAAGGAACTGCAAACGATGACAGAATTCCCAGAACTTAAAGGACAACAATGGGTGGAAATAAATTTCATTCCACTTAGCCCTGAATCTCGCTAAATAGAATGCCTTGATTGGGGACAAGGCATTCTACCTTAAAGTTGACCTTAAAGTCAACATGAAAAAGTTTATGAAAAACTTTTGAAAAATTCTCTGAGGCACTCAAAAGTTGTCAATCCACCGACAGTCGGTATTCGAAAACTCATAGACTACTTTCGAGGAACTTTCAAGGCAATTCAATTTTGTTTTCAATTAAGATATGATTCGTGTAGAATCTTACCCAGACTGAAGTGTCGGCAAAGAAAACGAAAGTCCCGACGGTGACCCAAGTTCTTTAACTGACATGCCATTCAACTATAAGCGGGATCCAGATTATGGAACGCCTTCCTTCCTTGAAGGATGATACACCCAGACAAAATCAGCGATTGATTTGAGGTGCACACGATTTGTTGACGGCGTGTTGGGCGCCATTAATCGGAATATTTTAATTTTGCTCGTTTTTTTAAGTTGCTGCTTGCTGATAGTTTTTTACTAGTAACAAGTTATGCAATTGTCGTGGGACACTTGGCTAAGTTCTTGGGCATCTTAACGATTCACTACATTGCAGCTGTCAACGGAGCATATATATATGTATCCTTGTCTTAGGCAAGACGTCACAATAACAGCATCAAAGGGCTAGGGCCTAGCTTCTCGGCAAAAACTCGTGTTGTGCGCGCTACGCTTATCTGAAGATTGGAAGTGACCTACAGTTTATGTCGACTCCGAACGGCCAAGTCGCTTTTCTTAGACGTTCTCTTGTTCTCAATGTCGAAATAATAAGACTGACATTTGGTCAGTAACATCGTTTTGAACAGTTGTTTGGCTTCGAACAGCTAAAGTAGTGGCCAGACTGTAACACAGAAGGCTACGATAACAATCGTAAATGAGAGTCCGTCAATATATTCATACCATTCATGATCTTAGGAATCCATGGTAAATGCAGTTAAGGTTGCACCGTTTCGGGTGGCAGTTGAGATATTGGACTATGCAAGCTGGTCTAATGGTGTCCCAGCACAAGACCCTAGAAGTCTGGTATGGTACACAACGGATTAAAAATGGAATCTGCAGTAGGAGCAGGCGTTTTTGGACCCAACTTCTGTACTAATGGGGTCGAATCCTACAATGTTAAAAGCCGAAATTCCCGCCATCGACGAAGACAAACTTCGCCTACACCAGTGGACACTTGGCCATGCCCTTAGGCAATCCAAACGATTATAATAATAATAATATAATTTGGGTGGCGCTACAGCCCGTACAGGGCCTATCTTCTCAGCAACCACTCGTGTTGTGCGTGCTATTGTTCTATCATGAGTAGAAGGGACCTATAATTTTTTATGCCGACTCCGAACGGCCAAGTTTGAGAAGCTTTTTCTAGACAGTTATACTCTTTGAGCATTGTCAGTGACTCGAAAGAGGTGGGGCCGTGAAAAGTATTTCTTGTCGTACCAGGAATCGAACCTAGACAGCGTAGGTCCAAGAGCGTAGGAGTCGACGCACATACCCACAACGCCACGGGCCACCAAACTATTAATCAGGCATTATTCAGATAAGGAAATACTTAATCTAAATAAAGAAAAATAACCAGCTTTCTTACCGGCCACTGTGGTCTGAATTATTACCTTAACAAATTAAACCTGTGCCAAGGCAAGATCTATCGGCTCTGCTTCGAAGAGGATGAAACTTCTGAGCACATCTTGTGCGTATGTCGGTCACTAGCATGGTTAAGGAAACGTACCTTCGATAGAGAGGTACTCATAACAGTGGCTTTAAAAAACTCCATTAGAAAGGACTTACTATCTTTCATAAGGAAAGTCTTCTGATATAACTCCAACCATCCGATATAATAGATCTATCCTGGTAGCGGTGTCGTTGCCTTCACGGCATGAGTTGTACAAGAGGAAAAGAAAAAGAAGGTTACAAGATATGGACACTCCATCCAACCCTCATGACCCAGAAAGGCTAAACAAGAAATGAAGTCGCTGATCATCCCAACGCAGAGAAGCAGTTATCACAGTGTCGCTATAGTTCGCCTTCAATCCGTAGATCAGGTATACCACGACTCAATCGTTGTCATTCTCTGTTGCACATTGAATGTTATACATCCCCACTCAGCAGAATCACATGCATTTACCAAGAGTTTAAATCAACCTTTGTAAATAGTTCCTCAATTTGTTGCCAAATAGCTATTTATCGATATTTTTCTCCATGATTTCCTGGCCAAATTCAGGTGAAAACCAGAGACTCACAGTAGTTGGCAATTGAGTGCCACCACTTGGCATGGTGACAAGAATTGAATGCACTTCAATTCATTGTCTCTGTGAATCAAACTACCATCATGAGCAATATTCTGGCACACGCCAAACAGATCAATGAAAAAAGAGGTCACATTTTTTGAAGAACCAAAACAAAAAACCCTTCAACTTCAGAAACAGAACCAGTCACTGCCAAGGCTGAATTCTGATTTATGAATCTGCTTCAATGCATTGATTTCCACGTCAATAATTACCAAGACAAATAATCCATTGTCTTTTTCCTCCATGAACCCGAAACGGGAGACTCCATAATGGGTTACCGTCCCAGGAAGGAGTCACTTTCATTTGTGTCACCCGCCCCCTTGAATTACGCCTTTCATATGATTCACCCAACTGGAAAAAGATAATCCCTTCAGGGACGTCTTGAAGGGCGTAACTTGCACCTCATTCCTGTTTACATCAACTTCGTGGAGTTTTAAGCAGGCTTCCTCAACTCTGGACGCTCTTGATTTATTTATCTTACAAAGCTCCTGTCAAACTTGACAACCACCACAGTGGCGATGTAATCAGAACTTTTTATCCGACAACAAAGTTCCCATGTGAAAGGAGAATCCAACTCACAGGTGCTGAATGAAAAACGAAATGTTCCCCGCCTCAATCCTTGCGGCAGAACACTCCTCGTCGATGTCAATGTGCACAAGCCCTAACCTCAGTCAAAGTAATGCCCACAAGGATCACTCATGCCGCAGTTTGTTTGGTTTCTTTGTCAGGTGCTGACGGATGCCGCCTACCTGTGGGTTGAATCTGAGACTTTTCTTTCCTTTTTCTGTTTATCTTAAGTTGCCAACGGCCTTTCATTTTGTTTTCTTTTCACTTTTATTTTTATATACTCACTCATTAAGTTGAGGAGGCAACTTGGTCAAGGTTGTGAGAGATGGAATGTGGGGGTGAACATCGCATTTCCCAATTTTCCGCTGACAAAGCAACTCAAATGAAAACCAATAAAGTAGGCCTGATATGGCGGTGGAGTGAGGCTCAAAGCAGTAATACATGTCACATGCCGGAGTCTGTCGGAATTCTTCACCAGAGCGAACTTAAATTCTTTCGCTTAATGATGCGGTCTGAAGACATTTAATCAAGTCTGAGAAAGTCTTAGACATGTTTGGAATGCCTTATTGCTTGTGGAAGTTATGATTAAGAGTCTTGTTCAAGGAAGTGTGGTGTTTTTTTTTACGGTGACCTTAAAAATGTCACACTTTCTGTGTGGGAGGAATTAGATGAAGGAAATCAACGTACAGACGTTAAATCTATTGAAGTAAAATACATGCGTGACAAGATCTAAGACAATATTTTGGTTTGAGGTAGTGCGAGGCGGCGCAGGGTCAAACTTGTCTGAAAAAAAAACAAAATCACAATTACACGCATCATATGTTCCTAACTTTCACCATTCTACTGGTGCCCCATCAGTCAACTGTCCCCAACTTGTAGTCATCAGAGTTCTGATTGTGAACCAGTCAATAGTCATCGGCAAACGTTGAACAAAGCAGCGAGGGTGAGGGGCATTTACAGCTGCCTTATGTTGTGCGAATCATTTCGACGCAAATAGTTTTCGCAAATGTCGCAGTGTGGATTGGTTTCACATGACCAGGAACCAGAGGACAATGGTATTGTTGAAACAAAACAGCGAACATAGCATTTGTCGCAAGTAACAATAAAAATGATAGATGGTGATAAATATTGTTTTTAAATTTCCGAAAAGTACAAAAGTAAAAGCACGAAATCGGAATTTTGATTTACTTTGCGTAATAAAGCTACATGCATGCCATTATGTATGTATTGGCGCACCGACTTTGCTGGCAGGGTTGCTCAAAACTTGAATGAGTGTATTCTGGCATTAGGGTCTAGATTATTGCCGTCGAGCTCGTCCATTGTCCTGGATTGTCCTCGATTAGTGATTGGTTTGTTGGCGTAGACTAACGACTTGACTTAGCCCAAGAAAAAAGAATCGAGTAGTGTCCAGTTCGACTCCGAACCAGTGAGACAACGCAATCGAGGATGCCAACTAAACCGACTCAAACCGGATAGATGTACCGCAGTTGCGCGCCGTTTTGATACCACACCTCGTAGATCTCGGTTGTTTGGGTTTGTTAAATCCAGCCTGTGGAGTTTAGGAATTTGATTATGTTCGATATACTTTGGTTAGTGATCTCGGAGAGGTCACTAAGGAAGGGTTTGCCGAACGCGTTATATCTTTGTTTGGCTAGTGCCGGACAGTGGTGGACAAGTGAGGCAGACTCAAGTGCCCCGTGCTTATTGCCACGATTCTAGCTATTTCGGAGCGAATTCTTTTGAGGAGGTCATCAGTTTCCCAGTCTTCTCTGGATGGAAATCGGCATTTTCCCGAGCTGTCGAAGTCTATGGTGGGAGTAATGTAGTCTGTGGGCGCTGGGTTTAGGTGCTCAGGCAGGAGTTGCAGAGCTATGCTATGGCCATACGGTCTCGCTGTAGATGTCTGATGGCGCTGCAGGTGACTACAGAGTTGATGTAAAGGTCCAGTGGGAGGAGATGCAGGAACACGTTCAGTGCTCCGGTGGGGTATCATCTCATCGCCCCGGAAGTTCCGATTTCTGCCGATCTCTTGTTGAGTTTGTTAAAGAGAGAATGGGACGGACAACAGCTGGTACAGCCAAAGGGTCAATTTGGGTTTAACAACACATTCTTCTGCTGCAGTAGAAAGCTGCACTTGTTTCCTTAACCCGGTTTTCTTTATTAGACTTCCAGCTGAGCTTGGGATCCAGGATAACGGCTAGGTACTTGGCACTGGAGGAAAGGGAGAGAGTAATATTGTTGAGCCGAGGAAGCCTAAAGGTTTGTATCTTGGTTTTCGTGGTAAACAGCATCAGTTCCGTTTTCGTAGGATTCATGTTTAGGCCACAGTCTGTAGCCCAAGAGAGGGAAACATATCCGATACTTAGATTATTACGTCGTCGGCATACGCAACTACTTTGAGTCCTGCTTTGGTAATCAACCCAGTTGCGACTGGATGATTCTGATTTCTACCCTGGCCACAATCCATTTGTGGACGAAACCGAATCTATTCCCAGCGCAGCGATTGAATTGTTGATTGAGTTGGTTATGATGTTGTTAAAGGCACCATCGATGCCTAGAAAGGTAACAAGGGTGTATTGTTTGAAGTGAATAGATGTCTCCACGGTACGCACCACCTCATATTGTACCGTTTATGTGGATCTGCCCTTGAGGTAGGTGTTTTGAATGTGCGAATCGAACACACGTTTTGAGTAGAAAGGAGGTAAGACTGATAAATCCTTAGAAATCCTTAGCAAGTCTTTCCCTCTTTTTCCGACATTTGGATAAAAATGTCCCTCCTTTTAATTGGACAAGTACGAGCATTGGGTTGAAGTTAAAACTCACACCCTACATGTGTGTACTTTTTACAGATTTGCTTCCAAAGATTGATGCCAATGCGTGAGCCTATGAATGAGAAAAAAAACGAGGCAATTTTAAGTCCAGTAGCCGATTTATCTGGACAGCATTTCAAATATAGCGCATACTAGTTGATTCATTGCTGCAGGTCAACAAAGTCAGCAATATTGTTTGTATTCCGCAAATACAATGAGCACAATCTTGATTGTCCCACCCTCGTCAGTGTCCACCCCCCAAGTCTAAGTAAAGTGACTCATTTGTCCGCAATACCAACTTGTTCGTACAATCGTTTACGAATCGATCATATCTAACCTCTTACAAAACGCCATTACCACCAAAGTCCTCAATGCGAGTTCTATTACTCATACCCGCATGAAGCACGGAGCCGTTCTCACCCTCATGCCATCGTCTCCTGCATGCGTTCATATTTATTTTTTGAACAAATTTCCATCACCCTGCACACACTGTCTGCTTAAGACAGTGTTTGCATTCCAAACATACCTCCAGCCGCCGCAAAGTTTCAAACTAATAAAAGGGATTCCATCGTACAATCATCCTTTGATGCATCATCAACCTGATCCAGATCCATCAGTATGCTAGCATCCTTGCGCTCACCGCCATCCTCCCCCATGCACACAGGGGTGATTTAAGTCCCGTAAAAAGGAAACTTTGTTACTCGACAAAAAAAAAATACTGAAATATTCAAAACGGGAAAACAACAACCGAACCACCCTCGCAACCAGCCTCCACTCAAGCGATCTGTTGGGGTGCACGTGTGTGTGTGCAGCTGTATGCAGAGGGATGCGCAGATTTTATCACTGACTAGGGACAAAATGTGTCCTTTTGCTGTTTATTCATTCGCCCGCTCTTGTTCACTGTTCTCCGCATTTCCTACCACCCACCAGCTTATTCTGTTTTGTTTGATATTTATTATGTCCCATGAACAGTCAGTTCCCGGCACCCCATTCATTGATGGTGAATATATTGATTTTCTGTGTTTTCCAACCCTCGCCGGGCGGATTATGACTGAGGAGGCGGGGGGTGCAGTTGGTGTCGTCATCATCGCCCCGTCTATCGCAATTTTTTGACACTATGCTGCAATCCCATGTCGCTACACAGAGGGCGGGCGGTTTACCCGTACCTTGGGCATATCCACCGTATCACCATCTCACCATCTAGCCACGTCGCCAGCTCATGAGCTAACCACTCAGTCATGCGACATTCAAGTATTAATGGAATTTTCCGAACAGAGGAACTCATTAAATGCTCAGCAGGGCTTGCTCCATGCAACAGCAATCGCGATACAACTGTATGCAATCCAAATTACCATCGCATTAGGGGTTAGGGTGAGTCCCTGACTGCCGCTCCCAGACGACGCTTTATATGGCTCAATGTCAGTCTCAATAAAAACGAATAAGAGCACTGCGAAAGCAATTAATTCAGAATTTTGTGAAATGTTGGATCTGCGAGGCATCCCTTTTAAATATTTGAGTTGGATGTTGTCAATTTACTGCCGCCAGGGATGCCACACTTACCACAGACACACACACACACACACAGAGGCGAGCTTTCGATTCAGGCGCGACCAGACAGTCTGTCTGCTTCTTCCCTAATTCGTTGAGATATCTGCGTGAAATGTCAAACAATTACATGTCGAGCATGCCGTTGAGGGCGGCGATGATGATGATGATGACGGGAGGACGTCGAGGACAACGCATGGTTTGAGGCGCACAAAGTTATGGCAAAAGTCTGGATTTTATTCGAGTTGATTTCGTGTAAAGTAAATGCCTTCATTTGTTCGCCTTTGATGGGTAATATAAAATGAGTTAAGATCGCTGATGGGGGCAGGATGTTTCAGCAGAGAGGAAATGAATCAAATAAAATGTTTACTATTTCCGGAAACTGCTCGAAAGTTTGGCGATAGTTATAGTGCATACCATTAGGAGATTTGAAGCGGTAAAATCTTCTCGAAAGTGTCGCTTAAAAGTTGAGATTGAACAGCAGGTACTGGAACGAAATGGATTCTGTTTTATGAATACTTACTCTTCGTTGGGAGCAAGTTTCACATTGATGGACTTTCAAACTCATCTATTCATTTCAACTTTTGTTATTATTTATCGATTGTATCAATCAGTCTTTCGCTCTTGTGAAATTTGATTCGCCTTGCAACGAAGAATCGCTGTTTTCTTTCTAAAGCGAAATATTTTATGGAAGTTGGATGGCAGGTAACCGATGCAAAAGCTAAGCAATATTTAGGAAAGAAGCAGTACCTACTCTCAAATATTCCGAAACCGATTCTCCATCAAATTGCTGGCACGAGAAGTGTCAATCAAGTGTAACAAGGGGCCTGTCGGATTATTCTAGTGTTTTCCTCACCATTCGAGAAGGGGTGCCTCTTTTTTTTTTTAAGAAGTCAACCAATAAAAAAATTTAATTTTCAGTTAAAAATACGTTTTTATTGGATACTTTCCCACAGAGACATTCCGGGAAACTTCAATGCAGACGAGCTTGGAAGGCATTTTACAAGTCTTTACAAGGATGAAGCGTACAACCTGCTTGATATCCAGGATATGGTCTAAACTGAGCTCTGAAAGCTCAAAATTTTGGAATAAGTTAAAATCGTATTCTGAGATGACATCTGAAGACGTGTGGGATTGCAAAAATAGCATTGCAGTCACTATATGGCCTAAGCACTGTTGTGGTTAATATAGACTGGCAAAGCTCGTACAATTACTCGTTAAATTGTCAACAACACAAGATGAATCAAATACTATACACAGTTTGTTGCCTACTTTATTACTGGCAACATTTTCTTTCATTTATTCCTATTGATCTTTTTCCGACAGATTCATAGCATTTTCGAGAACTACTCATATAATTTTCAGTCAAATGGAGGGAGACTTCAGTCATGTTTATGATCCTTACCACCATAGCTTTGGCTTTGTGTAGTAGCGTTCTATATTAGCAAGAGATGTCGTAAGATAAAAATGTGGTCTTTGTTTGATGAGTTCATTTCAAATGTAAACTGGAATCTGAAACCATGTGTGGAAACCACTTTGAAGACGCTATCTATGTTGAATCAATGCTGAAATGACACTGCTGCCTTAGGCGTCGTTTACGTCTAATTTTCTTTAAACTTAATCCATTCTTGTTGATTTCCGCATCCCAAAATGCAAAATGTTATAGTAATTGTCATATGTGTGTCGATTTGTTTATTGTACTCGCAGCTGATGAGTCGACACACCTACCTACTACGCCACGGAGACCACCTAACATACAATATTTCACTCAATAATCCGATAATTTCATCGACATGATAGCATTGGACCCAGGAGTTTTAAGTCGATACCCACCCACAACTACTTCAGTGCCGCGTATGACAGTATTTATAGAGACGACCTATACAGCGCATTGTCTATTTCTGGCATCCCCACTAAACTCGTGCGTCTTCGAAGAATGACGTTGCTCCGTCAACATCGGTAAACATTTGATTTCAAAAAAGGATTTAAACTAGGGGATAAATTGTCATGCGATTTCTTTGACATCATTCTAGAGAAGATCGTGCGTAACTCAAACGTAAATACCAGAGTGTCATGATCTTCCACAAATCTGTGCAACTTCTCGCATATGCCGATGACTTGGACATCATCCGAAGGACACAACGAGCTGTGAGTTGGTATTTTTGGACATCGAGATGGAAGCGGCTAAGATGGTTATTGCTGTCAATTAGGGTTAAACAGTATATATGTTTTCTACGTCTTGAACAAAACGTCACTATAGACATCTATAACTTCGAAGTAGTGAAAGACTTTGTCCACTTAGGCTCCGAAGTTAACGCAATGACATAACGGCGAAGATAAAACGAATGATCTGCATCTGTCCTCCCCAATCGCTGTGCCGTTGGGCCTGAAAGACGATTGAGCCCTCTCTCGAAGAACCAAGATGTCCTCATGTAAGACCTTGGTAGTCACAGTCCTGCTGTATAGCGCAGAAGCATGGACACTAACCACAGCGGACGGGGAGATTCTTTTTCGCTTCCAGATTATCTTTGGTCCCGTATGTACTGATGGTGTTTAGAGGAGGAGACTGATCGATGAACTGTACGGGCTGTATAGCGACGTCGATCCGGTCATCAAACGAGTTCGAGTCTCTTCTCTCAGATGGCGAGATCATGTAGTGCGTCTGAGTCCTCGACTCCAACCCCAAGAGGTAAAGGAAAACCATGTCTGGTGGCGTACGCAGCTGAAAAAGGGATCTCAGTTAGCTGTTAGCATAATACCGTCTTAGATTTAGAGGCATGATGGCTGAAGCCCATGTCCACCTCGGACTGTAGCGCCAGCCAAAGAAGAAGAAGATTGCCTTTGACATCATTCTGTTACGACCGAATTGTCTACAAACTATGTTCACCTTTCGAAGGAATCATTTTTCAATAACGACTCTGTACCGGGGGCCATTCCTATTTTCTTCAATATTGAGGAGTTTGGAGTTGATGACACGGATCGCAGCGTGTTATAGGGAATATGAGGCAGTTGACGTGGGTTTAAAGTGACACGCACATTGGAAGCAACTTGGCACAACCTTGTTGGTATAGACCCTGTTTCACATCAACCTATAGTCTATGCAATGAAGAAGAAGACGACATATTGTTGCCACTAGGCCATATAATACTTTACACATTTCTCTAGGTGTGACAACTTTGAATTTTAATAAGGTTTCTCAGGCAGAAATGAGCATAAATGCAATGTGCTATTGGTGCACCCTTTCTGAGCTCGCAACATAAAATACTCAAAAATTTAATTTGGTGCCATGACAACTAACGTCCTTCCACCGATGTTCGATCTTCGTTAAGGGTGCCGGTATCCCCTTGTGTATACATTCAGTGTCTCTTGTGGACAGTTCGGAATAAAAATCAGTAAATGTAGGCAATAAGTGACTCATTCGGAACTTGCCCATCAATTTTGCACTCGATTGACTCACACTCAGTTATTGATTGACAAATTGATGGAAGGTTAGATCTGACGAATTGCGACAACATCGAATCAAAACTCATCACTTTTTGAACCAACAAATCCGGTGAAATGTGAAAATGGCAGTACTTTCAAAGAGCAATCACATCCACATCCTTTCAATATTTTGCCGTTCGCTTAATTTAAAATCTTCCCCCAAATGTGCTTGTTGGGCCATCTGTTGATGGAATAAATGAGTGCGGCCCCCCCATCAGTGCACTAACTCAGCCACCCACAGGAAGCCACAAAGTTGCAACCCTATTGATCCCTGCACAGGATCACTTTTAATTGAAGTTTCACTTGCACAGCATTCAGAGCGGACTGCATCTGTCACTGTGGAGCAAACTGTGGCATCCGCATCCGCATCTCCGCACATAATTGCTTTGGAATCTGAAATAATGAGAATTCCCTTGGAATGTTTGTACATTCATTCCTGAGTCCTGAACAAACACTCGTTGCGCTGCTCTGTGGAGATACTGAAAAGGCTGAACCCGAGACTGGAAAGACAACGCCGAAATGTGTGTAACATAATTTATTGAAACATAGACGTCATCTGGCTGGGGAACATTATTAGAATGTAAATTTTCGGTTGAAATGAAGACAAACACGCATCATTTCGGTCTTTTCGGTCTTTTGGGGGTATCCATGGGTACATGCTCCTTGTCAGTCTACTTTTATGCTTAATAAATCTCTTCTACGCCGCAATAGGAGCGGGGAATACCCTCCGCTCTCACTCACTTGATGTGGCCTGTTACGGGCTGTATTCACACACATGTCATCCGGAGAGGGCTCCTTCGCAGTCTAACGGATCCTTAACATTTTGGCAGCTGTGCTCAAGAGTGGCGTGTGTTAAAAATAAATTTGTCAAACAAAAAAATGTTTTTCCTTTTTTTTCACGTGTTTGACGCAGCTACACGCATACGCGGCTCTTTGTCAGGAAGTCAGACTATGTGTGAGTAGGGATCGTACAATTTGCCGATGATTAATAAGTCCCTTGGAATGGGAATGAATGAAGGATTAACGAGTGTGGAGAGTGCTTGAGCTGTAAATCCTTACATTTCTCTGAAAAGGCAATTTTTTACGTTCTTTTTGTGTACTTGGAACGACTCTGGATGTCAGGACATTCGTAAATGATTAATAAGATGTAATTTGTAGCTGTTTTTACTGACATCATGCTTTTGCCCGACTTTCTCGTGCAAATGGTGTTCTAATTTTGCAGAGCGAGAAAGAGAGGAAGACGAGAAGGAGGCTGTTCCTTGTTGATGCTCCAATTTCACACATGAGGATATACCGAATGCTAATAATTGATTGAAGGAAAATAACGCACGACACACCTCCTTCAAGAGAACCTGTCTCATGCAAAGGAAAAGCGTACAGGGACGAATAATTATCCACCCAGGTCCATTTGTCTGCACTAATTAGACGTACCACAATTTTCTCCATAATTTCCAAGATTCATCTCTAGACTAAGACAACTTTTTCTGTCCCAATCATCAAGGGGTGTACGTAACAACCACACGCAGTCCACTCCCAATGGCATCTTGATGTTGTAGCCCCAAAAGAGAAAAAAAAAGGAATCGTCGATCAATCAGCAATCAGATTAACAATTCAAATCCTACATCCTCTGCTGGTGCTGCTCACCCCTTGGCAATTACAGTCAGTGCCAGCAGGCAGCCCAACATCCCAACATAATGGATTTTGCATTCATTGATGGTAATTGTTCGTTTTGCATGATCCCCACAAACATCACGACCGACTTGAAGTGCATCACCGACTTCGCAGGGCAATGCGCCAGTGTCAGTTAGTTTGCAGAGGATGCCCAAAAGGATGGGTTGAAAATGCCAGAGATAAGGAATGGAACTTGTACAATCCTTGACATTTCAGTTGCTCTTCTCGTGTCGCCATTCATTCATTCTTATTGATTTTTGTATGGCATTAAACCAGCAAAATGGAGAGTTTATCCTTCGGGCTTCTCCAATCCAATGCCATTGGATTTCGCATCTCTTTTTCTTTTTGCGCTGTGCATCTCTCAATATGTCTGGATGGTGAATGAAGAAAATACCACGACAACGAGACGACGATAACGATGAAATCTGTTTGATTTTGTTGCTCTCAGGGTGTAGTAGCGCATCCGATGCCGATAATAGTGTGTTGGTCTAATGGAAAAAGTTTTAGGGATCTCTGGCATTTGAGTTGATAACACTGAAACTACTTCAGAGATTTATTTATTTCCGCGCATACACATGCACAGATGGATGCATCATGCAATCGCATTTCAATCATCTCGTGTTATTAGTTTATCCGCTGTGCGGTACTGAGAGCTGGATAAGTTGTACTGTATCTGAAAGTATCTTGAGTGAATTAATTGAACGATCATTGAAAAATACTTGAGATTAATTGGATTTTAAACTTTAACTAGGTCAAGACAAGGAGTGGGAGAGAGCAAAGTCTTTCTTGTAAGTGCTTCAATTTTACCTTATGAAATATTTAATCTTAACATTCTTACTTACGGAGCTTTTGGTGATTTGAGGGCGGGGCTGTTGGCAAGTAAAAGCAAGTTTTTGGTACGTTTGAGGGCTGGCGAAGTTTAAAGTTGTGTGTTGCTTGTTATTTGAAGTTTTTAATTGATTTTGAAGAGGAGTAAATAACTAAATTTTGAAAGTGGTTTTGCTAGGGGGCTTCGTTTTCTTTTTAAATGCTCTTAGATTCTTTACTTACAGACAGAGATCTTTCGAATGTTTACTGCCCGCCTAGTCTAGTGCCCTAATGGAGCAAAATCATTTTTTTGTAGATTATTTGAGTTTGTAAAACTTGATTGGGACTTTTTTTAAGATTTAAACGTGGTGAGATTGAAGTTCGTTGCACAGCTAATGTATTTTGTTTGGTTTTCCCTTCAAATCGGTTATATTTATCCATCAGGTCGAAAGAGTGCATCTTGTTGGTCTTGTTAATAGCCCCCTATCCTTAGACATACTGCAACTCAACAGGAGAATACCAGCAGATCTATTAAAAGTGACTAAAATTCGCAGATTTGGGGGAGAGTACGATTGAGAGTTCTTTGGCGCCAAAAATTGGCATGACTAGACTGGCCTTCGAGATAGAAGTTTAGACACAAGTTGTTTAGATAAGCGATGTAACAACGGTTGCCAAAAGCGATTCTGCGTCGAATCTCCGCTAGGATGTCATTTGTATATTTGCCCCGAGGTAGACCTCTTCTGTTTCTTCTTTTTAGGGCGGTACAGTCTGAAGTAGAGCTGAGTCTCACCCAATATGCCTCTCCAGCCAGTACGATCTCACGCCAGCTGTCTCCAGTTCCCCACATCCAACCCGCTGAGGCCCCATTCATCTTGTGTGCTGGATGCCACCTTGTGCATGGACATCCTCATTTGCGTTGTTCCATATGCTCAGAGTCAAAGATTAGTTGAATTTATTTAGATTAATTGAGGCTAAGTTGTCCATACACTCTACAACGACAGTCTAGCCAGGCGTCTGTGGTCTGCAATACCCCGAGATAAAAAAAAATTGTTTGCAACCCATCTCACTGAAGTCAAAGTTTTTGTCAAAGGATATTAGGAGTACTCTTCCAAGTGCAAGATTTGTACAGATATTAGAGCCGAATCCGCACGGGTGGCTACTTGGTTCAGACAGCTTTTGCACAAATCATTTAAGAAAAGGACCGAAGTAGTGTCCTGTGTTGTCATCAACCTTTCTACCAATTTCAGCTGGTATGAGCTGCTTCTCTCGGGATCGCTTCCTTATTCTATTTTCTAAACTGAAATGTTTTCCTTGCAAAGCACATTTCTGCACCTGGTTTATTCTTCTGATTCCCTAACGTGTGGATGAACAAAAGAATATCTCCATCCAACCCCCAAAATGGCCAACTAGGGACCGAATGACTTCGCATCCAAGTTCATGGGAACGCTGACTAGGTTAGGTTAGGTTACGTGGCAGCCATCATAAGCGTCCAAGGGTCCATTGTGTTGCCTCTGAGCCGGTTACTGACTGTTACTCCTTTTTTTTTACGTTTTTTTCATTTAGATGATATTCTCGAAAGGTTTGTTTTCGAATGGAGGCCAGTATAAGGCAGTTGCAGAATAGATGTGAAGATTTTTCCTCTTCTTCACATCTAGCCCTTGTCCTGCGTCGTGTCTACCCATTGCATAGTGTCATGTGAGGACTCCAACTAGGTTACTCAGGGTTTTTCTGCTTATACTGAGGATGGCTGTGGTTATTTGTAAGTTTCACAGAGCTAGTGATTTTAGTTTGTTTAGTTTCTATTGGCACCCAGATGTTTTTAATCTTTCGTCCAATGATTATTGTTCCGTCTCTGGCTGGCTCATCTGCTTCACAGATGGAATATCTCTATGTTCATGAATCCAGCACACCGTTAGGCTGCAATGTCTTGATATCTCGTTAAGAGACATACGGCAGAGTCTTACCAATTTTGATCTTAAAAATGATGATTCGATTGCCATAATTTTTGTTTGACTGTCGCTGTAGATGACGATGCTCTCGTTGAATATCGTTCTCGAGTAAATCCCCACTCCCACTCTACCATCGGTTTTAAAACGATCTGTGTAGATTTCCTTAGCTGATTTTTCCTAACGCTGACTAAGTATCTTGAAGGACGAAACTTTCCTGATGACCTGACTCAGTCGAAGTCTAGAGATGTATACCAGCTAACTAACACTCTGATTCAGGGATTCGAATATCATTTTCGGTCTATCCGACCAAATTAGGCACGCCATATAACATATCTGCACACAACGTTAATCTTTTCAAACAATGCCATTGGATTTCATTGTTTCTTTATCTATTTCCACACCTGCCGCTGCCACTTGCCTTTAAACTACTCGCAACCCACCAAAGACGGTAGTGTTCCTTCCCCAAATTAATAGTTTAAAGTGGAGTTTTGACATATCGTTGACTTTTCAATTTGGCATTTCCTTCATCTCGAAAAGTGACATTTACTACTTTCGTTGCGTGTAAGACTAATTCACTCAAACTTGCAAGTCACAGACTAACTTTTCCACAAATCCAAACATCATTGGCAATCTTTTTGCCTCACACACGTGTGTATGTACATCGCTTTGCAATTATGAACTGCATTGTGACAGCTGCACACATGTTCGAAAGTCGAATGTCGAAAAATGTCTTATTTGTCAACTTTGAACTTTCGCCACCGGAAGAACCGCATTTGAAGAATTCACTTTCCGAAAAATTGTAAAATGGGGGGAACGTTTGAGGGAAAAACTTTTCTGCATTCCCTTCACCATTCACGAAGAGTCTCTTCGTGTCTCAACATAGCAACAATCTTCCGCGTTGCGGCGGTGATGGTGGTCGTATGTCACAAAACTTTTCGCTACTTGTTTCATTATTCCTGATTTATGGGAATCTAAAAGTTTTGGCTTTCTTTCCACCCGCACAGCATGTTCGACTACTCCGAAGGCGCAAGTCCTTGACATTTAGTGCGCCGTTACTATCCCGTTAAGGAACTATAGCAACGACAACGGCAACAGAGGCAACTATGGCGCCTTCCGGAAACTTTTCTAATTACACCAAGGATGGCTTAAGTATGCGAATTCCTTTTGCAACTTTTTATTTTCACCTTTTTTTTCCTCTGTCTCAATCTCCATGGCTCAGCTGTAATTAATTAATGGGCCTTGTGTTCTCGAAATTGAATTGAACGAGAAGTTCAACTAACACTCGACTGTCAAACAATGAAATGTCAATTTGTCCTTCCCTGTGAAACAAAAGCAAACAAAGCTTACCCAGGTCACGATTGCCCGCCTCTAGCCCGTAATTCAATGATTTCATTGAACTAGATTGGGTGCACGTATGCGATGTCGTCGAAGGTCCTTTTCCCGCCTGATTCACATTCGGTGTGGTCTGGACTTTCAATGAATTCCATGAAATCACCCACAGTGTTGCATGTGCGTCCACGTCTGACCTACATGTCAGACAATGGTCTTTCTAATGAAAGCCACCTGTCGTGCAATTACATATCGGTCAGACGGTATCGCACCCAAATGACTGATTGATTCCGTTGGTATAGATAGCTTTGTTACATGTCACGCCAGTCGATGACATTCACACTGAACGCAAAGAGGACTCACACATTCTCGTGTGTCTGTGTATCTCAAGGCAGTGACTTTGGTGTTTCTTCATTTTTGTGACGAAATATCAATTTGCTGATGAGATGACTGCACAATGACACATCATCTGGGTCCCCATTGAGTTGGCACAAATCATTGCTGTCACAAATTTTAAGAACAGAATTTATGACGAAAAGTCGAAAATTTCAAATTCATTGAGACGTTCATTGCGCCCTTGGGGAGGCATTAAGCCGGTGATTATGGGCGGATATCGTGCAAGCTAGTGACATTTAATCAATAAAGTAATTACTCATTCCGATCAGTGGGAGGTGTAATTAATTCTGACGTTCCCCGACACTTGGATGGATTCGAAGGGATTTCCGCAGCGAACCCATTCCAGATGAAGGATTACAAGTTGCGGAAGGACTGATGTTTTATTGGAGGCGCTGTATTTTGACAGTAAATTATTTTATGACAGTATCAGTCAATCTGGACGTAGATTATTGACTTCTTTATGATGGTTTAATGGTGAATAAAACGTTATCTTTGATCCGGAATTCGTTAGGCTCTATTTTGTGAATTCGAAGTCGAAAGAAATTTGTTCAAAGGACTATCTGAGAATGAAGGATATACACTTTCACACTTTTACTATGTTTATTAGTCTATGGCGGGTAATTTTCAAAGCAATTATTGAAGTCAGAATTACCATTGGTAGGGTCCTTGGTGGAAAGCAAATCAATTCCATAAAAGATTCATCAACTCTTCCCCATTCTTTGGAGACATTTTCAAGTTCAGGTGGATTCCAAATAGAGATATGTCATGTGCCCACTTCAACCAAAAGAAAATGCGTCGTCTCACCGATTAAAGGACTAAAAGCAATTGCCCTTGTACAAGACTTACCGATTTAAAAGGACCTCAGGCGGGCATCAAAATACTGCTCTGATATTTCAAGTCCATCATCCATCTCTGATATAAGATTTCTCCAAGTTTGTGACTCATTTGTTGCTAACTAAGAACGAATCATCGCTCAGTGCTCGTTTAACACTATCGAAGCAGCCTTGGAAAATCAGGTTTCTGGAGATTTGTTTTTTAACTTAGCAGCACTCTTCATACTAAACGCCAAATTGACAGTTGAGAGGATTAGTTGCTTTCCGTATACTATTTCCGCAACTATAACAGAAGTCAAGGTCAATCTAGCGAATACCCAGAAATAATATAATGCGACTATAAACCCCACAATCCTCCCGTAACGTTGTCGACTGAGGCCATTAAATTCTTGCTTACAGTGACTAATGTCCCTGAGGACGCTCAAAAAGCAACTTTGAGACTGAACTACCACAGGGCTACCACAGGGCACAGCATTCATTGTGCTGATTTTACAATAGAACTGCCGCAGTTTACAGTGACTGTCACTGTTTACAGTGACTACAAACGTCGAAATGCAACAAATGCCTCCTCAAATGCTCCTGAGGACGCTTGAGAAGCAACTTGGAGACTGAACTACCGCAGGGCTGACATTTAAGCACTCATTGCTTACTTCTCGCAGAAGACATGCTATCCCGCTTGCGAAACTTTCTTAAGGAACCTTTCTTCTGAGCACACATTCAAAAGATTGTCACCTAGGGCCTTGTAAATACACGATATTTTGCTTCAAAAGGAAGATCTTTCTGTCATGTCGCCCCGGGGACACTTGTGCAGTCCACACTCGATACCTTCCCATCAGGTTATTGAAATTCTGTGAATTTGTTTCCCTACAAGCGATGATAATCGCTTTATTGGCCAAACTTCTCTCAAACAGATTACCACCCAAAATTGTTTCTATCCCCCTCCCCCCTTCACAGCAATCAGTTTCGTTAAGTTTCGTTCACTTATCATGTCAAATCAACCGCTCTCTATGTGCACAACAGTCTCCGAATTCGGACAACAAGAATTCGTTGCAACAATATTTTTGTATTCTCTCAGCACTGTTTCGGTTCGAATAAAAATATTCATTGGCTGTATTAGCGGAATACCGAAAATTCGAATGGGAGTTTGAAATAAGGCGCACGTTCGTTTCACTAACCACAACCGGGGTGGTAAAATGGGAAACAAAATCTTGAACTTTGGGAAAAAAATACGTCTCTGAGAAAAGAGAATAGTTCAGCCAATGCGCACAAAATCTGGTACTAATGCATGTAACATTCTAAATAGTTACCCTAGCATTTATCTCGCATTTTAAAGAACTATTCGACAAACAAAGCATTTCTCTCAGAATTTTGAAGTCGTTCTCATCCCCAGGCACCACAAAGTACTCCCCGACCATCCTCTTCAGTCAACTTAATGGGTGGTGGACAATTCATGTGCTTACTGCTCTTGACTTCCTTTCTATTTCGTTTCTTCACCAAAAATCTCAACCTTAGCTAAGAACTTGCTTCTTTTCTGCGGCAACTCGAAAACAACAGACACCCTTACAATCCGCTTTTCACTTAAAAATAATCCTCAAATTCCCAGAAGATGAAAAAATTCTTTCACAAAAAAAATAAAACAACAAACCAATTCCTTTCACTCAGCGCGACCATTCGAGGAGAAAAAGAAAAAGGAATTAATTCACCTCTGTCAAAACAGAGAATTCATGCTTCACATTCCGCATTAATTTACCTAATCCACGGTGAAATCCTTAAGGAAACAACTACGTACATCATCATCATCATCGTCGTAATCATTATCATTGTCCTCCATTTACCCCAAGGCTCATTAGGATTTCTTTCCGTAATAAGAACAAGGGAATAGATAAAAGCGAAAACAACTACCGTCGCGTCGGTGGTAGGCGCAGATCGGTTGGCTACAACTCGCATTCAATTACGGGATGGCCAAGAAAGTGAAGCATCTTCCGGCTCATCCACCGCACGGTGCACAATAACCCACACCATCCACACCACCACCCGCCCCCACATTGTGTCGTCCTCATTGTGCGACGCCATTGTTGTCGCAGCCGCCGTCGGTGGCTGTAGGCTGTGATTTCCCTCCTTAGCGTTCCACGGCAGTCGAATCAAAAACTACTACCCGCAGAAACCACTGTCTCGCTGTGAATGCAATTCTCAGGAGAAGTTCGGATATCAGGAAATAAAGCAAACTATCCTCACCGTGAGACCTCTGGAGGCCGGCTATTAAAGTGATGATGGGCGTAAAATCGCTCTCTGACAATAATGATTTCCGAGCGACTATCACACGGAATTTTATCTCACTCCAGATGGCCGGATTATTCCCTCAATTAAACGCCTAAAACCGGATTGATGGTGGAGGAGTAATTATTTATTTTTTTTTTTGTTCTTTTCTCTCATCCACCCGACTGGCTCCAACCCACCGTCAGGAGAATAGAAAGCACATTAAATGTAGATTCTATAATGAATTCATTTCTCCCCGACGTTCTCATCGACCGGGCCATGGGGGAGAAAACGGGTCAATTGAATCGGAAGGCAGCCAGTGACAAGGGCGAATGGAAACGTGTTCAATAGCAGTTCTTCGCATTCCTCGGCCGGGACCGAAGGTAGACGTGCCATCCTGTGGCAGTGATGAAAAAAGATTCTTTAGAAATTTCTTTCACTGAAACTTATTCAATAATACGAATGTCTGCCTGGATGAGCCATCAGAGCCATCACAGCTATCACAGCCATCAGAGTAATCAAAGCGCTGAGCCGTTTAGTTCTTCCTCCTTGTTCGGCCCGTTCGTTTGGCTACATCTTGCCATCTTACGAGTGTATCTGGTGTATCATCTGGGGAGCAGGGTCCTCTCTCTTGTGTAACTCGTTGCCTGTAATCGAATCGCTTGAACTTTAAAAAAAAACGATACTCGATGTATTTAATTTAATGTCTGTCGATGGTGGCTATTGGCTAAGATAAATCAATGTCTGTCGAGGTGTCTAAGCCTTCACATGATTGCCGTACTTTATCCCACCACGTGGTACGTCTCTATAAAGCGAGCTCATTCAGAATTTGGCATCCGAACAAATTAAAGTTTTGGCATTTTTCTCTCGTGTTTAATTAAATTTCGGGTCTTGGACAAATTGGATTGAGTTCCAGTTTGGATTTCATTCACACCGAACTAACTGCAAGGAGGTTTGCTTTTGTTGACCGACAGGGTTTTGGGTTAAACCACGTATTCATTCGTCCACTCGTCTCATCCGCTTACGTTGCAGACGTGCAACTGGAGCATGCAATATCCAAAGAGTAGCCAGTTGCCATGGCAACTGAAATTGAATTAACCGACCGACAGTCAGATGTGACATACAAAAATGGTTTGTCGGTAATTTAAGCTTCTTTTGTGCTTCAGTTACCTTATTTGTCGTCGGTTTTTCCAACGGGGAACGTTGGGGGTTGGCATGGAGCCGATGTGTTCTCGTTTTTTTGTCGGAACACTCATGAAATGCTTGCACTCTGTCAGATGGTTTTGCATACGCAAGCAGAATGGAGATTTTGTCACTTTAATTATATTTTGCATTTTCCGAATAGATCGGAGTAGAGGAATGCATTCAAATTGTCAACCACTGGTGCATGGGCAGCACAGACGCACACACACGCCACTGTGCACCCGGCCTGTATTTGCCCGGCGAATTTCCATAATTTGACGTTTGTCATTTTGAAGTACAGCCTCGGGGGGATGCTGGCAGACAGTGGGATGAACATTGTGACGAGCAAATTTCCAAGGAAAACATTTTAGCTTAGAACATTAAATTAAAAATATTTGTAACGAGCCAACAGTGGTTTCTTTTGTGGACTTTACAAGGATTCGTGTTTCTTGGATATTTCGGGCGGGAAACATCAGAAATTATCCGCAAACCTAAACACACAATGGTGGCGCTTATTCTCTTGACACACAGAGTGGCTGGGTTTGTTTGACTTGAATTTGACCTTTCAACGATGGATCGTCGTCGATCTCAAGTGTGTCACCTCCGTCATGGATTTTTAGGTAGTCTAAATTTATTTCAAGAAAATCCTTTTTTTTTCTTCAGAAGCTGGAAAAAGCGTGTCAGGCTTAGGGTGGAGGTTGGTTTGTCTAGAGCTCTTGGGGATGTACCAGGTCGATATACGCCTCCGTCCTCTTCCAGGTTTTATAAGTTCAAGTATCCTGACAGAAGTGGCAGCAATGTTTCAGTTTTCTTTAAGATTGAAGAAGATTTGTGGTATTCTACAATGTCTCAAGGCGACAAACACTTGTATTGCGGTGCAATTTCTTATCCTTTTTTGTATTTTCTGCTCAAACCACGTGATGCCCTTTTCAGTTGAGTTTCAAAAAGACTGGTGTCAGTTTTTTCTCTGGATGATTATATTCATTTCGTAGTGAAATCTCTGGGTTTTATCGAAGTCGCGCTTTAGTGTTCTGTAGTGTAATGTAGCGACCGTGTTCTGTACGATATTAGGTCTTCGGCATATGCTGTTAAATGAGTCATGGAGCCTTTAACTTAAACGGACAATATTGAGAAGAAAGTTCGCGAATCAACTGCCTTCTATTGCAGACCTCATTTAATGTCACATATTGTACTAGAAGTACTCGTGGCCACTCTTCACAACAGACTGTCTATCAGCGAAAATATCAGATGCTATGCACACGTAACACGAGGGTCGTTTGTTAAGACTGTGAATTTGAATTTCCCGAGCAGTACCTTAAAATGCTCCTAAAATCCCTAAGGCTGTAGGGCTCTCAACTGAGCGGGTACATCACATTTTACATGTACAGGGTGGGCCATCTAGTGGTTTTTTTTTAAATCATAGGTTTTTTTTGACTCTCCCAGCTGTTTCACGCTTTCACGCTTGAACAACGTTGGGAAATGTTGAAAACGTATTTACAAAGTGAGTGCTGTCTAGCCCAAACAGTGCGTTTCTATGAAACAATGAAGTTTTGGGCAAAATGAAGTACCCACCGCCACTGCTGTACGCAAGTTTGTGCAAAAAGTTCGTGAGACTGATATGCTAGTTGACAAAACTCATGGTCTCCGTCGTCGTACGTGGCGCACAGATGAGAATGTGACTGCTGTCGTCTTCTTCGAAAATGAGGCTGGAAACAACGTTTCGGTCAACGGTGGGCGTTACAGGGCCATGTTAACCGACTTTTTTTTTACTGAAATTGAAGACAAGGATTTGGGCGACCTCTGGTTCATGCAGGATGGCACGCCATGCCACAAAACCCCTGCCACAATCGATTTTTTCCGTACCAAATGCCCAAATCGTGTCATCAGCCGTCTTGGCGTTGTCAATTGGCCGCCTCGGAGCTGCGATTTGACAGCCTATGGGCATTTTTTGTGGGGAACCATGAATGGCCGATATTATGACAACAATCCGGAAACGATTCAAGCACTTAAGGTCAAAGCAATCCGTGAGCTACATCTCGAAACAATCAAGATCTTATAAAATAGGGATGACAGAATGCACTACTGCAAAGCCAGCCGATGCAGTCACTTGAACCACATTGCATTTCATAGTAAATGGGAATGTTTGTTCTAACTAACAAAGCCATAATACATGGACAAAATTTAATTTTGTTAATTTTATTGTATTTCTAAGAGGAACCTTCTATTTGGCACACCCTGTGTATTTGGATATGCGAAATCTGCCCGCGTGATGGCTGCCGCGACTGATCACACTCGACCATAAGCGCAACAGCGTGTACTCTTCAATGGAGTGGCAGAAATCTATAAATTTGGCTACGAACTGCCACCCGTTACTGATTGTGAATTTAGTGGAACTTAGCCGCCTTGTTTCTCATATGTTGTGTTTGTATCTATAACGCAGAGAATACCGCATTCAAGACAACCTGGCTCCATCTCAACCTGTTTCACAATGAAATCTAACGCATTCGGAACACACACGAACACAAAACGGTTCCACCTCTATCGCCACCATTCACTGGTTGCTCAACGATCTTTGAGAGAAGTTGAAAAGTTCGCCTGAACGATCTGGATTTTAGCTCTAAGATTCCATCAACGAAGATAAACAAAAACAACGTCCGAAAAACCGATGAACGCGCTGAATGAACGCCTAAAGCATCCGCCCATGAGCATTCAAATGCCTTAAAGTCTCACATTCAACTCGTGAATGTATCCTTAAGCAAGTGAACCGAACCTGAAAACAATTTTACAAAAGAGGCATGAGGCCAACTTTCCAGTTGCCAGCTTCTACTTCTAATCCCATACACATACACACACACACTCAAGGCAACAAGCGGGAAACAAGGCAACCATTAAACCGCCTGCACTATTCCATTCAAAAGGACAAAAGGTCCTCTCCTCAGCGGTCATGTGTTAGCCAGCCAAAACTCATCCCAACACAAAGGAGATATTTTATTATTACACAGCTATTTCACAGATAAACAAGCCGTATCAACTGATTCAAATGGCCGGAGCGCACTGCTCTGTTGTGTTACCCCCCAAAAAAAAAACCGAAGCGCAGGGGAAGACTGTGCCGAAAAAATGGAAAAAAAAAAAAAAAAACAGGAGAAAGCAGCGCACCGACTGCCCAGAGAGTAGAGACCCTTTCTAGATAAATTGCCAGCGATTCACACTCACATCCTGCGAAACTTGTAGCCAGAGAAAAAGCGAAAACGAACAAATCAAATGAACGCCATCTGGTAGTCTTTTGTTGTTCGTTAGCAACGAACACGGATTTTCATTTTCCCTTGGGAACTTTTCGGTGTGTGTCCTTTTTTTTTTGCGAATTCTCCCCTTTTTAATACCGGAATGGACGGACATTTATGCCAACATTCGCAGTTTTTTGCGTCTTTCCTTTCCTGTCGTGTCTTCTGACCGGCGTGTGTTGGTGCACGGCTTTGAATCCTTCTCCACTCTGCCAACAATGAACATTCCCATCCACCATCGCATCGCAGTGAACCGACGAAGGATGAGTGATGGTGATCGTCATGCAGAGCCTCCGGCAGGCGAAGCCTGCAGTGGTGTACGCGACTGGCCGTGGTCAGGCAGAGTGACAAGCTATCTGGATTTGCAGTCGTGCTTTATCGGACAAAGCGTCAATCTAGCAAAAAGTGAAATATCCGGCACTTTTATTTATAAAATCAGTTTCGGACCACAGGTTGTCTGACAAGTTGCTACTTTTTTCGCCTCTTTTTATTTTTGACGCCAACGGGAAAGGATGCAGCGATGAACGGCCGCTTGACCGGCGGTTTGGACGCACGTTGGGCTATCGTGAAATGAGCATCTTTAACGGGTGTTGGGTGTGTTAACTGCGGAACCCCCCGATGAGGATTCATTGCAGACAGAAAATTGATATGAAGAGGGTGGTCATCCCGTTTGACATGCTCTTCGTTTGCCAAATAAAAGCGAGTGCAGTTTTCTGACGCAATTCAGGGGCTGTCACAGGGGATGCATGTGAATCGTGGTGAGTGGTGGTGGGTGGTGGTGGGTGGATTTTTTGCACAGAGTCTCGCCGGGGGGCAGGGATTCAAAGTGCAAGTTTGATGAGTGGGGCGTTGCGATGATTTTAAGGACTGTTTCAATGATTCAATGTTACTTTGATTAATCAGTGATGCTGGTGGATGCTGGCTGGAATGACAGAAGGTGCTGTCAACAAGTCAGTACGCCATTTTCAAAAGGAATACTTAGCACGCGTCCACATTTTGCTGTCTCTGTTCGATCAAAGCATTCATGATGCGTACAAATCGAAGCCATCTCTTCGCCTGAGGTTGCGACTTTCTGAGCCAACTCCATCTTGACAAACTCATGCGATGTGAACTGAAGTCCATTAACCTCCGATCTGACCACGTTCCATCCATCCAAACGACCAACAAAATATTAAGTGTCATGTGACAGTGGCACATAAAAATACCCTATTCCATTTACGAAATTGACAGCTGTCAAAATGAAATGACAAGTAAAAGCCAATAGATGAGTGGCGCGCACCCTCACCTATTGCTTCTCATATTTCGCATCGTGGGAAGGACATCGAAGTCAATGTCTTGTCGAAGTTACCCGACTGATCATGATGTCTCCCCGTGCCATTCTCTGAAGATGGAGCATTAACACATGACTTCATAGTGCAACACACTCGTGAGATAAAAGAATGTAAGTGTTTATCTTGTAATGACAAAGGAAACTCATCCACCCTCGGCGGAGTAACACAGCGGCACACACAGGAAAGACCGTAAAAGCAAAAAAAAAAAAAACATAAACCGTGCAATGTCCGGAAAATACGACGTTAATTAACGCAGGACTAACGAGTTCCCTTATCCTAATCAGAGTATCCGCTTGTACTCCCTAGTAACGACAGGGTATTATCTCGTTTTATGTACATTTTATGTAATTACAACATTTACTCAGATGCATTTTTCATTCGGAACTTTTTTTCACCCCCCTTGGAGCACACAGCATCCGTGGGGATGACTTCTTGCGAGTCGTGAGGACGAGGACTTGTATCCTCCTACATACATATCTGCGACTGGGAGTCTGTTGTACGGACAGAGCCAGCGACGGATTATGAATGGAAAACATTTAAAGCATAAACGGATTTTTTAATTAAAGCTACACACAAGACAC
This sequence comes from Eristalis pertinax, assembly GCA_907269125.1. Lineage (NCBI taxonomy): Eukaryota > Metazoa > Arthropoda > Insecta > Diptera > Syrphidae > Eristalis > Eristalis pertinax. The sequence goes on from OU026145.1 coordinate 124,879,790, forward strand.
ATTATGAAGTCGCGTGTGGATTGCATTATGTCCAAGTCTTATGGGTTGTATTCCATCTGTGGGATTTCTATCGCATAGAGTAGTTCTGTTTTGGCTTCTTCGGGGCCAATTAGAGCTCACAAAATGCACAAGCATGCCCCTGTATGAATTTATCTTGGCATTTTTTTTGTTGGGTTATTATGTCACAGTTATGTGTTTCCATGACATTTCACTTTGGGGAAAACACAACTACACACGGATGCTGGAAAATGACAAATGACCCGGACAGGAAGGGAAACAGGATGTTCGAGAAAATTACACATATGTACATGTGTGGTTAGACTCGTACATGAGCACTATATGTGGCGCGTGGTACGGAACCAGATCCATTTTGGTCCTTTGATGTTCAGTGCGAATGGGCCCTTTTAGGATTCATAGAGTATTCCGTTTATTTGATGTTTGTGGACCGGATTATTGCTGGTGGGACGTTGTTCTGTCTTTTCAGTTGACCCAATGTTATGACGATATAATTGTGACTATGGGCCTTGAAACTTTCGAACAGGGGAACATAGATGGACTATGCGCAAGTGGGAAGGAACGTCTCAGCCAGCAGGGACATCCATACACATCATTTCTCTTATGCCAGACGAGGAACTAGGATATAGTTATTCCCCAAGCGCCATCAAATATTACTAATATAATGAACTAAAAGTACTTATCGTGGTCGTGGCATTGTGGGTATGTGCATCGACTCCTACGCACTTGAACCTACGGTGCCTAGGTTCGATTCCCAGTTGAGGTCCTTCTAGACTTCGTTGCGCCACCTTAGCCGCAAGCGTCCTCTGTTGCGTTGTCGCACAGGTTCGGAGTCGAAGACTCTTTACGACGGAGCTAAGTTGCCCATGCGCTCTTCACCGCCCAGTCACTGTCGGCGTTGAATCCGTAGACACTTGACTAGGCTCATGTCGCTGTACAGCCCACGCAGTTCGGTTTTAGGCCTCAGTTCATTTAGACCAACTTGTTGGGTCCATTGTGCCCTTGTTTTCAGGAGGTATACCACCGTGAGACCTACTTTAGCTTTAAAAACCACCCGGATTCACAAATGAATCTTACGATATTTTTCAGTTCAACACCACTTAAGTTCTCTAGCTTTACGAAGTGTTTACCCAAGAACTCCCGGGATATGGTGAGAAACGCGGCAGTATGCGAGGAACCCAATTTAGAGCAGCTGCTTATTCGAACGGAAAGGGCTATGCTTCGATGGTTTGGTCACAAAGCACGAGTGTTCTCATCATCAGGGCTTTCGAGGCCTGCCTTGAATGCGATTCTATCAGGTAGGCGACCGCTTGGTAGACCCAGGACGATGTGGTTGAGCAAGTCCACAAACTCGCCTGGTTGCGCTGAGGCATAACTCCTAATTAGTTAGAGTTGATGGCGGAGGATCGAGTGGCCTGAAGATCTCTCGTGTGTGCAATCCTTCGCGACCCGTATAGTGTACCCGTATAGACGATTAGATTTCCTGAATTAAATTATCGTCTATATTGGGCTTTTTTGAGACCCTGTTAAAAGGTTCTTCTTCCAAGAGTCTTTTTGAGCTAAGCCTTCCCAAACCCCCGATCAAGACGTTCAGTTCAATCCAGTTCACCAGTCCAAAACGATGGATAAATGGCTCCCCAAACGTATTTCCCATTAGTCCATCGATTCGCGTGCTGTGTGGCATGTGGCGCCGTCTTGCTGGAACTATATGGATCAGGTTCCTCTGTGGAAAAGCAGAGACCAATGAATCCAGACATCCCACCAAACTGTGCATTTTCGCGGGTGCACCGTGTAAAGCCTGAGGTTTCCAATCTTACCATACACGGCAGTTTTGTTCGAAGGCAATTCAATGCCACCCTATCGGAATCAGAGGTACATTTCTGCGAAGTCTTTCACAGCACACATTCGCCCAAAAAAGCTACAAAAAAAAAGTTTGATTTGATTTGAAACTGTGCCAACTTGCCAGTGAACGAAACAATTTAACTGAACCTCCGCATACGATTTGAATGAGGCACGAGGTGAATTGCACCTGGCATGTTTATTTGAGTATCAGTAACCGCAGCGCCTTTGAGGAACTTTGCAATGAAGCTGAAGAAAACCACTTGGGAGGGAGGCACTGAGTGGCAACCAGACGATGCAATGACGCATCGTCTAGTTGAAAGCGTATTTCAGCCAGACAGCCATGAACTTCCAAACGTAGGCTCTTAAGAGCCAGACAAATCCGGAGTGCACATCTGTGAGGATGTCTGCATCGCATCCATGTGAGAACAAGTTTTCGCCGATCAAGGGCAGAGCAGACTCGATTTTCCTGCACCACAAAGACCAACCTGCAAGAGAGCTGACTGGAACGGCACCTTCCCTATGTGTTGAACATTGTGAGATACGTTCTGAAGCGCGTCATCTGTAACAGATTTGCGGAATTACTGACAGAGAGAGAAGAGGCATCAGAACATCAAAATGGTTTCTGAACCATACACTTGATGCTGAAGGATTACAGTACTGCTCCGTCATAACTCTGGACTTTGAGACGGCTTTTAATTCAACGAGCTGGAAACTGGCTGAAAGTGCTGCGAAATGTGAGAGTGCCAATTCACATTCAGCCAATTGCGAGGAGGTGTTTTTGATACAGATTGCTGAACTAGGTCACAGGCGTCGGGACAGAGAGCGTAGCGCAGTAACCAATTATAAGCCCCTGTGTTGAGTCCATGGATGGATGCTGTGAAATGTAATGTAACGTGGATTACTTTGTAGATGTACTTGCAGATGATTTCACAAGTTTACGAAATGATGTTGTTCTCCATCTGAATTTCATCTACCTTGTACCACAGTGATGCCAGTTGTCAGTCACATGCTAGCTAGACGTAAAATACGGGGACGTTTTCAGCACAGGCACAAGCACATCAGTGGTACATACGGAAAAAAGGAGTGCGAGATTATGTCCATTGGCCTGCTGGGAGAAGAATCTTCTGAGTCAAAAGAGCAGCGATAGCCGTGAGCGATTTTGTACTCGTATGCGGACGCAGTTCTATCATCTTCTTTTTCAATGGATGGCACTAAAGTTCGTTGTGGACATGAACTACTTTCTGCACTCGTGTCGTGGGTTGCATTAATAACGAGTAGAGGGACCAGACCTACTGCCTCCGAATGGCAGTAAACTCTCTCTGCACTCCGTTGTATGTGACATTGGGTGGTGTCATGAAAGTAAGAGTTGGTATGTCACTGATCACAATATTGGTCTTTGGTGTAGGAGCTGATACACATGTGTCGATAATGCAGTGAAATAATCGAAATCTTTACGGTACGAAGAATACCACTTTTAAACTTCGTTTAGTGACACCAAAGACCTTAGTGGCAACTGGCAAGACGCTATTTTGTTGAACTTCTCCATTGTAAGCATGTGGACAAATTTGATGTATACAAAGCGCTTTTATTGTTCTATTAGCCCGTGAGTGATCGAACACTTTTCACTGGACGTTTGCCTCACTAAACGGAGTTTCAAAAATTATTGATTTGATGCATCCGCTACCAAACAGTGCACGCTGTGGATCACTAATTAAGTGTAGATTTTGATCTAGTAAATAATTTAAAACGTGTATCCCTGCCCAAATAAGGCGATACATCCAAAAGATATTTTGAATTCTTATCTGCACACAGCTAAAATTGTATTCCAAATTTATCGGACTTGTTCGACATATATTGAATAAATTCACATCTTAATTTCGTTGTAAATAGTTGTTCGTCGACACTCGACAGTCAGATTATCGCCTGGGCTGTAGCAAGATAGTGCATGGCTTATTTTTCAATGTGCCATAACTGCTACCCAAATGTGTCATTTTAAGGCCATGTGCCACAAACGGAAATATACGAAAATATGCGTTTTTGTGCATTTTAATCAACTTTATGTATTGCAAACAAGTCTGCCAAATCTTGATTCCAATGATCAAGCGATTTTATTTCCCTAAAGAGATCCACAACTAGCACTGCAGTGGGTATAATTACCGGACACTGCCTCCTAGGCCTTCACGCAAAACGACTAGGTTTATTATCCACCGACTTCTGTAGAAGGTGCATAGACGAAGAAGAGGAGGAAAACACTCACCACCTCCTTTGCAACTGCTCGGCTTTTGCCTCAATCAGGAAAGCCACCATAGGCTCCTACTTCTTCGACAGTCTGAACGACCTCAGCAAAATACCAGTCAAATTTGCTGAGAATTCCAAATGACTGTCATAAGACCCTTTTGTCTTTCTTTCTTTCTGTCTGAACGCTGGCCTTAGTGCATTAATGCCACTTAATACCTAGCAACCAGTCTTATGTATTGCATTTAACTAGAAAAGGTTATAGAAACATACACATATCTATTCTTGGAAACTTAACGAGCGTTCAACTCTTTCGGAACAATGCAGCGATTGTTTTATAATCGTTGATGTAAATATGTTCATTTTAACTATTTTAATTAATGTCACAAAATGACACAGTTATCTTCCAGTTGAACCTTTCAATTGGTAGATAACCCCATAGTCCGCCAGCAAATTTGACAGACAATGTCACATTCTTGACTTTGATGAATTTTTTTTGATTGATGAATTTATCCTGCACCACAAATGGAGCATAAGGAAAAATCAAATTTAGCAATAGAGGGTATTCCCAAAATGACATTGTGCGAGTGATAACAACTTTACTCAGTTTCGTTAAGTTTCGTTAATTTTTGCTTACTTAAATACGAGCGAAATCAATCGCTCTCTGCGTGCGTTGGTGTTACGTATGTTCCCAGAATCAATTATGCACACTTGGGAGTGCTTCCGGATATTTTTTGTTCATTTCTAACATAAGTTTACCTAAATTATTTGTGTTTGAGCCTTAAGCCATTTTTAACATATTCGTTTCTGTTGTAGCCTAACTAAACATTCTGATAAATTTGTCAAATACTAAACTTTTTTCATGGACAAGGTCGTTAAAATTCAAAGAAAACTGCTGCGTTTCGAATTCGAACTTTCCAAGTCCTTCAGAAAAGCTGAAGAGGTGAAGTGAAGAAGTTTTCTTCACTTCAAGCACTCCACGTAAGTATCCACGAACGTTTCCTCGAGAAGACTTCTCACAAAATGTTCTCGGCACCCCCTTAAGGATGTGTCTTGAATTTGAACATCGCGTAAGTCAAAGAATAATCTAAGTTTCATTTGCACTTCGTCGGCCCCAACTACCCCTACCATCAGGCCACAGCATCTTTCACTTCCAATAATTACTCCGCAGCGACTCGTTCTGGCTTCTTTTTTTTCCCGCTCCTGCTCATCCTTGTTTTAATAACTACAGATGCTATAATTATTTCCTTCCATTCTTTGTTGAGGAGTAAATTAAAAAACTTCCAACTGCCAGCAACCAACAGCACATTAACTTCCTTCAGACAACTTGAGCACGTCCCCTCGCCACCCGGACTTCAAGTCCACATCAGCCCTTTGGCTTTATTTCCAAATTCAACTATGTACCAAACTTTTATATTGCAGCGAAAGGTATTAAAAAAAATATTTAATGTCTGCAAATGGTATCCGTCCGCGCGTGGAATAGCGCTTGAAAGTAATTTAGATAATGATACACCCCTGCGCACGCAGATGCCCCGTCCGTAGAATGATACTAATCGCGAATTTCGTTTTCATTCATTTCAGAGATACCCACCAGTTCCACCAAGCTTGAAGGAGGATTCACATCAATGCACCAAAGGAACGCAGCATATCATGAGAACAAACATAGTCACCGAAGTGTTCGTCTAGGTGAATTCCAAACGTCGGTACATCTGTGCGTTTCTCAGATGAGCGACACTACCATCAGTGCTGCCGAATAATTCAATCAACCACAAAATGTCAATAACTGGCTCGCTGGTTGGCTATGAGAACAACAACGAAGTCGGTAGTGGTAGCATTGCGAACAACAACAACAAGAAGACATCATCATCATCATCTCGGTCGATATTGAACACATCCAGCGGCTCAATGGGGAAGACATGCCCCAGCCTGAATTCGAGCATTAGTAACTCGGTGGTCACAACGGCGAGCAGCAATCTCAGTCACCACAATGCAAAGTATCCGAATTCAAAGCGAAAATCATCAAAGTATCTGCAACACCAACAGTCGCCGTACAGACGGACCGATCACAAGAACTATCTGCATTTGAACTCCTTGTGGTCGATTTGGTATGGGGTGCTGCTGACACTGTTTCAGGGATACTTGGCTGTGCACGGTGCCTATCGATTTTTGGGTAAGTACCACCAACGAACCAGTCCCATCCACTAACTGGATTGCTTCCTAGTTCTTCTTCTCCTAGGGTGTTGGTTCTTCTTTTTATTTTGGTTTTTTTTTGTTACTGAGCCGACTCGACTCTTCTTCCGCTTTGGGGTTGTTGCTTTGGAATGAAGCACAGCGGCAGAAGGGGAACAGCCATCGCCGAAGAAGTGGGTTTTTGTGTATGGCAATCGGATTGTACCTCTGTGCATCTGAATGCACAGTTGTTAAGTGCACTATCGATGTGACACATTGGACCAGTGTTCGAATGGTGCAAGTGCAGCATAACGGGCAAAGTGTTGGCATTCAGTGATATGAGAAGTGTCGGCATTCAGAATGGGGATGCAGTGATGTGTTGACATTAGGGTTTGACTAAAGTGGTTTGTCGGATTTTGACGATGCACTCGTTTCTGCGATGGCAGAACAGGCGTGGCGAGAAACGACTTTCAACGGGGATCACCACCAAAGTCATGGGCCGTAAGAGTGCAGCTAACGTCTGTGTGTGTGTGTGGACGTGTTGGGCGGAAACTGTATCATTATAAGCGGGATTAAATTTTAAAGCAATGTAGAGTGATGGTATTTTTGGTATCCACTTAGGGAAATTGTTTGCATTCAGCAGAAGGAAATCCTTGAATAAAGGGGATTTGGTTGAATTTAATAGAAGTTCACTAGGAGAAGAATATGTAAGATTACAGTACATCTAGTCAAAGACGCTGAGGTCGTTTACTTTACTCCAACTTTGTAAAGGGGGGTGGTGAGATTTTCTGATGTCATGAGGCTGACTACTTATTAAACTTTTGAAAGGATATGTAGTGCATATTCTGGTTACAATGCGCGTGAAGGTACACATCGTGTGCATATGGTGCATATGTATGCAACAGTCTTTCAAGCTAAATGTTGTGCTTATTTGAAAATTAAACTCCTAATTCTTTAACGTTAGGCAATAAGGTCGTAAGTCAAAAAATTGATTTTGGGTTTTGGATTGGGTCTAACTCAATTTTTGTTTCTCTTTCGTTTTTTTTATTAACAACTTAAGTTTAGCACAACTGCTTCCTGTCGTTGCAATTTAGGTTATAGACAATAAGGGAGAAAAATGCTTATTTCGTTTGGTAAGAACTTTTTGAGTTTATTGAAGTATTTGCGACCAGTTTCTGACTTAACCCCTTATCGCCTAACGTCAATTGTAAAACAATAATGGTGGTTCCCATGACAGAAGTGTTGATGAAATAAGAGGGTCCGTGAAGTTTGCAACGTTATTTTAAGGCATGCCTCGTTTTTGCCTAATAAGCTGATGCGCAGTCTTTTATTAAGAGACTTTTCAACGTTCTCTGGAACTTCATTTTGGGTAAATTTCGCTGAGGTTTAGACACCTTTTTCACAGGAGCTTGGTTGGCTGGGTGGTGTCTACGTCTGTAGAAATATTTTCTCATCAGTAAAACGTTTTCTGACTATTTTTCGCGTAGTGGCGAAGCTTGCCTCATTCCACGATTCCAGACATATGGGGTTAATGGCTGAAACATAATGCTACAGTGGTCAAAACTAATTAGAAACAGAGCAAATAATGAAAAGATTTCATCGCTAGTTTACACAAATTATGTTAGGCGAGGTTAGAGTGCCTGACTGCTGATTAGTAGCAGTCACACTTAGGCTAGTGTAGGCATGCTGTGTTACCACGCCGATCTAATTAATCCCATTCCGCAAGCCAGTGAACACTTTTGATTGGAGATGACTGATACCAAAGCTACCTAGCTCCGTCAGGTTGCCGACATAGTAGGTGTCTAGGTGAATCTTTCTTCGGGAGAAGAAAATACTGCAGATGCATAAAAGATGTCCAAAAGTGTATTCCCCCTCTTCGCCTGTGCAGCTTCTGCAGAAGTCGTTATAGGGGATGGCTAATCTGGAAGCATGCTCGTTGCTCTATGCTCGTTGAAGACGCCAATAATGGTTCTGTGGTTATGCTACGAGAGTGTTTTGGATCGATAATAGGATAGATAATAGCCCATAGCTGGTTTGTAATAAGAGCTTCAGTAGATGCTAAGTATCCATCCGGAAAGTGCATGGAGTTAGTACCCTCTCGTGCGAGTTCGTCTGCTTAACAAAACGCGTGGGTGTAACAGTATCCCTGCACCCACATAAGTGGGATGTTAAAATACTGGACCATCTCGTTGAGAAATAAGCGGCAATTCAGGGAATTCTTTGACTTGAGAGTGACTGCTCTCAGATATTTGTTCGCTGCCTGGCTTTATGCAGCCTATACAAAATAAAACCGCATCTGTACTTTACGATTTTCGTGCAACTGTTTATGCGCTTGTTCTTGTTCTCCTCAGCCAATCGCTGAAATGTCGTACAAATTATATTTGTCGTACCGATACTTGAACCTAGATACCGAAGTTCAAGTGCGTGGGATTCGACACACATACCCACAACGCCATGGCCGCCACAACTTTGTTGTTTACACACTCTAAAATTTGTTCACCTTTTTTGTTAACGGCACAAATAGTAGACGAAGTAATCAAGCTAAACTACTTAACGATTATATAGTGTTCATGATTTTGAATATTTTCGTATAATTTTGATTGTATAGAGTAGAGCTGATATTGTCTATGGACTAACGACTTGCCTCGGACTTAACAGGTTCAGATGCAGTTGCTTCTTTTTTTGAAGAACATAACAAATTAGAGGAAATATGGCAAACAAATGTTTGAGGAGGTAACAAAAAAGCTGTTAAATCTGGTGTGAAATGAATGCTTCGAAACCAAAATGATTGAAGTTATTCCCTATTTCTGTGTGTCACCTCCATCGTGTAACTCCTCTGATGCGATGTTCGACAAGCTCGTCACCGCATCCTTACAGACAGGCAATATTAAAGATTAATAAAATAACCGCGTAAATTAAAAGAATACACCGGGATAAAGTTTTCACTTTTCTTATTTTCACCATGTGCGTTAAAATGTGCAATTCTAAAACTAGAACAATTGCAATGAATTCTATGTCAGTTCATAAACTTGCACTGACACTGTTATACGATTGATATTTAAAGTGTGTCAGCAGAACGATTACAGACACGAATGCTTTAAAAATTAACGCCATGTCAACAGCCACACCTTTCACATAATAACACAATTGCTTGCAGTGTCAAAGCAATCTCCTGAGGATAGAGTGTCAGGAGACTAAGCAAAAATTTAACCATAAAATCCTGACGACACGTAAAGTGTTTCACTTCGCAGTGATATATATCTCCGGGCGCTCGGAATAGTTAAAATTCATGTCAAACATAAATAGATGGCAGTCATTTGAGAAGAAACTCAAGTATTCCTTGGGATTACGGGACACGAAGGCGCAAGGAATGTATCACTTGTCAGTAAAAAAAAATGCACTGTCGAAGCAGGTGTCAATTTGATGACGCATTTGTTCCACTTAAGTAAAATCACACTTTATTACTCAGACATCAAATGTCGCCCTTCCAAGCTTTCCATTTGCTGTCACCCTGATTTCACCTTACGCGTGTCGTTCGCCCTTGTTCGACAAGCACTTAGCTCCATTATTTTTGCCAAAAACTTGAAGTGACTCAAATGGCTTTTTAGCCTTCGCATCAAATTTGTTCCTGACATTGACCAAATTTGTCAAAACGTCAATCAATAGCTTTTCCGTTTATCACTCCCTCTCCGGGGGATGCATTGCATTTTTCAAGGATGACAAATAAACTCAAATGCAAACGACAGCACTTCACGATGGCGTGTCTCCACTTCAGTGAACTCAAATCGCGTAAAAATTGCTTTTCTTTGAATTCACGATTGCATCGAACACATGACTGAAAATGTCAATGCTTCTCTTCTTTTTTTTTTTCGACCCTTGCGACTGACAGAACGGCAATGTTGAGAAATTTGAAATGACGCATCCCTTTGGGATGTCCCGCTGTGCTGGCTGGCATCGCGTAACTCGTTGTCAGTGTGTCATGGGGAAAATTGTGGATAACATAAAGTGTATGAAGTCAACTCACGTCAATGCCACGCAATGATTTAGACACTTTCGGAATGTTTGCTCGTCGGTGTGTCATCTCCAGTAGGGATTTGAATGTTGCATTATGTAAGTGGTGCCCTTTTTTTCACTTCGTTGACTATTGGATTGGAACGATCTACGAAATACTTTGTCGGAACAATGTCTTTGGAGGACTTAAAGTGCGAATAGAAATTCCCTTAATTTCTGAAATTCCGCAACATTAACCATTGGTGCACAGCAAGGGTACACTGTCAGTGCCATGCTATTTCCAAAACCCAAGCTGAGTTCTATAAAAGTTGTTTTTTCACTGCCGCATGCAGTTTTTGGTATGAACCTTTACGTTCAATACGATTTTTGTTCTCAGTGCACCTTCAAATGTAAACGAATGCACACATGTAATGGATATAAGACATCACATATTTACATAACTTCGAGAAGATTTCAAATGTCTTCACCCACCGTTGAAGTAAATAAACACCAAACTTGAGCATGAAAAGTTTCAAGCTCTATTAAATCAATTAAATAGTTATTTGGAAGAAATAATGCCTACGTTCCAAGATAGTAGATACATTTCACATTCAAACTTCATCGTTTGGAGTCAATGTAAGATTGAGATGTAGTACTTCCAATATAAAAGAATAACGTGACAGTTGATTCTCAACACAAAACTTAAAAGCAGTTCATGACGGTTTTTTTTTCGAGAATCCAATGACATTTTTCCGGAACTGAGCTACCGGATGAGAAGATAAATGGATTCTGATGTTTCAAACAAACTTATTTTCGGCGATGATGCGTACTTTCATCTAAAACGCTTTGTTTATTGTTAAAAAAAAACCCTGGTTTGACAACGAGTGCAGGTAGTCGCATTTAGCGAAGCAAGCAGCATATAAGGCGACGCTGGACAGGAGGACGAGAACGGTTCGTGTGCTCTACGAACTTGAAAGAAGGGAAGAGCATCGGCTACTTAAAAAGAAAAATAAAGAGCGTGAGGACCGCGCGGTCGAAGAAATGCAGCGGTGTTACGGCAAAAATGATGTCCGAAATTCTACCAAAGTGTGAAACAGTTATTCAATGAAAGGTCCGAACAGTTGGACAAAAATGGACTACTTGTAGTAATCACAATCGATAGAGTCTAGGAAAATCACTTCTGTAGACTGCTAAACGGCGAGGAAGACATAAATACCGCTGCCAGGCAGAATGTTGCACTCCACACAATGGACCATGAAAGAAGAGAATTCCGTCCCCCTGACCTAGACGAAGTCAAGATAGCGATCTCAGACGGTGCAGACGGTTGGTAGGGTACATGCACCAACTAATCTGTAAGATATGGTCGGAGGATAGCATGTTCTAAGAGTTCTAAGAGTAGTATCGTTTGCCTGCTCCACAAAAAATGAGACCCCTCAACTGCTCCAACTACCGACGGATTAGTCTCCTAAACGTCGCTTATAAGATCTTCACAGCCGGTTTATGTGAGCCTTATCAGTGGGTCCATATCAGTGGGGTTTCAGGACGGAAAAGTCCACCGTGGATTAAATCTCCACACTACGACAGATCCAGGCAAAGACTCAAGAGATGTAGACCGACACTCACCAACTACTAGTCGATCCACCACCGATCCGCATATGACAGCGTGCATAGAGGCGAGCTACACAACGCCGTATCACCGTAGGCAGCTATAACTTCGAGGTAGCTAAGGACTTCGTCTACCTCGGCTCCGCAGTAAACAGTACGAACAACATCAGTACGCATGTACTGCATTAAATGCAGAATAACTCTTGTCAATAGCTGTTTCTTTGGCAATTGAGTAGTAGAACCCTTTTTCGAAGGACCAAATTAACATTAAGACCCAGATCACCTAGACGAGGCGCAGAAGCATGGACAATCTCAAGAGCAGATGATGAAGCTCTTGGTCTTTTCGAGAGAAAAGTTCTGAGTTCCATCATTGGTCCTGTTTGCGTTGGTTTTTGGAAAAGAAGATTCAACCATGAACTGGACGGGCTGTACAGCGGCATGAGCCTAGTCAGGCGTCTTCGGATTCAGCGCATAAGATGACTAGACCATGTAGAGCATATGGACAACTCAGCTCCAGCCCCAAGAGTCTTCGACTCCTAACCAGTGGGACAACGCAATAGACGACGCCCACTGATCCGATGGCGCACACAATTGGAGAAGGATCTCAACCAGCTTGGCGTGCGAAATTAGAGGGACCTGGCTAAAGATTATGCCACTTGGAGAAGCTTGTTGGCTGAGGCCCAGGTCCACCTCGGACAGCAGCGCCATTAGAAGAAGAAGAATATATCAATCGTGTAATTTTGCGTGGAATTTAGGACGTCCCTTAGAGGATATGTTGGTAGACAGTACAGATAGATCTCTTTTTAATAGGTGCTGTCATTCTGCTCTTCTTAGCTAGTGGATAGTGCTAGAAAATCAACTATATGCGCGTAACTTATTTACCATTTAAAGGTAAAGGTATTTGCCTTCCAATTTAAGCAATCAACCGAAGCTCTGTGTGTTAGAACACTGAACAGAGATAAGGATAGTTCAAAGATAAAAAAAAAGTATGGTGCATGATGTACATGAATGATACAATGCAATTAGAGACGTCGACGCAGTAGTAGTTGATGCTCATCGAACGATGACCAATGCGTACAAATGAAGGAAATCAAGAAACTAGTGCTGCAATAACCACAAAGAAGCTGACATAACGATAAATGTTTTTCAACCACATCTAAGGAGACCAGGTTCCAACTCTGTCCAACACAACTCGAAATCCCTTTCTCTGCTGCTTATAACACAAGTAACAATCCTCAACAATTTAATGTATATCCTGGTCATCAAAGATGTTACATAGAAAGTGCTCACGTCCGCAATGCATTCATCCATTTTAAGCTGTCAAAATGTCGTCTGTCAAATGTTATAACACAACTCTCTTTTGTTTCCTTTCAGGTTGCTCCCTCATTCAATGGAAAATCGAACCAGTTGCTGAACTAAATCTACAGATCGTCCTGTCGGGCGTTGTTTTCATACTCCTGCCGTTTTTCTTCACATCGGCAGTCTTCAAAGTAAGTAAACATCGTTATCCCAGCACCCTCCCAACTATTCCCGGCATTCACATATGTATACTCGCACATATCTGATTATTTTGCAAATACTCGATTTATCGATTTAATTATGCTTATGCACACATGACACTCGGCTATCTGTTGATGCACACGAATGCGTCACAGAGACGAAAAGAAGAAAATAAAAAAAAAAACACGTGAAAACTGCAAAAAACAATGCCGCCCGTGATGAATGAATGCGGTGAGGCGATCACACGTGGGCCGATGTGCAATTATGTGCGATTTTGATAAAAAGCCATTTCCTCTTCCACATCCAATCATAGTGCCTTTTGTTTCCCTGCCATTCACGAAAAACCGCTGATGCAATAGTAATTTATAGCCATTTCGGCGACAGCTTTGGGCCACCCATGCATCGGGGTGTGTGTCTGCCCTCCCGTAGTTGACATCCATTCATGGTTTTCCCTTTTTGTTTGTTTTTTCTCTTTAAGGTGGGCAACTTGGCCAACGATGGCGTCAAATTGGCTGGGATGACGGAGAAAAGATGCTCCCTGTCGCCGCAGGAGGGTCTCGTCGAGGAGGCACGCGGAGGAACCCTGCGAGCACTCTGGACACACGGCGGACCGACAGCAGCCTTCGTTCACATTCTGATTGCAATGTGTCTTCTGCTGCCACGGCTCCTATTAGAGGCAAGGATAATTGAAAACGGACTCCTGCCACGAGGTAATTAAACTGAAACTAAATGACGACACATTCCTGCCGGCTTATGTTGACCGGTGGGTGGTGTTGGGTTCGTGGGGCTGAAACCGGCAAAAAGTGTCCACGGCTCCGGCAGTGGACTTATGTATTCAATTCAACCAGCTGAGGGTGGTGCGGTCGAGATTATGCGGCCACTCTCTGATTGGATATTTGTCAACAGGAAGAGCTGTGGACTGTGGACTGTCTGGGAGTGTCCCTGAAAGGGGGTTGAGAAGATTGAAGTTCAATCAATTGATTATAGGTATGAGAGGGACTGAGGGCTTGAATCAATTTTCAACGAACGGCGCAACGCTCGTTGTTGTTTGATAAAGAATTTCTGTTCGCGGGTCTTTTTTTTAATTGAATTAAACCACCCCGCAGCCCATGAATATTTCACTGTCGTGGCCGGTGAATGTTCGTGTGCGTTGCTGGCGTTGCCGATGTGGTCCCCGGACAATCAATCAATCGATTGGAAATAAGGAAATTCCTTTTTGTGTTCGCCGCGAAATGAGAGTGAGTTCATTTCGGCGTGTGCTTGTTCGAAATAATTGAATGAAAGGCAGATAACGATACGAAATGGTGAAATGTTTGCCACTTTTCAGCTCGGCGCCTGTGACTGAAGAGCGTCTTGGGAATCGATGGAGGCGTAAGGATCTGTGAAGGGATGCTTATTTCATCCATTAAGGGTTGGTGATAATTATGGCAGTTGTTCATCAATCAGCTTAATTCCCATTTGCATGTAAAATTGAGTTTTAAGTTTAATTTGCCTCGTAGATTCTAGAACTCTGTGGTAGATATCTTAGGTGAGCATAAAGGTGGCGATGTATTCAGAAGACAGCAAAAGCAAATCTTAATGAAATTGTTTTTTAACTAAAACCAGACACGGAGGCATAAAGCGGTAAATACTGATGCGAGTCTCAGAGAAGATGAATACCTCGGCAACTTATTATTTTTGTTTGCCGTCGTTTTTGAAATAGAAATTATTTCTATTACGAAGCTGACCATCAATTAAATCAATCCCGAACAATATTCATTGGTAGTATAGTCATCAGTCAGATAGTTAAAGCTCTTACCTCGGTCTCTACATCGTCAAAGCTATTTGATACTTCATATTTCTTGATATTTCTAAGGCATTTGACAGAGTTTGGCATCAAGCTCTTTTGTCGAAAATGAGTGCATATGGTATCGATGAATCTCTTCTTCTATGAATTAGAAATTACCTTTCGAACCGTTCAATTCAAGTTGTTTTGGATGGGTTCAAGTCTGATATCCACCAAATAAATGCTGGTGTACCCCAAGGCTCTGTTCTGTCTCCGACACTCTTTCTCATTTTTATTAATGATCTCTTGTCTGCTACTTCTAATCCAATCCATTCCTTCGCTGATGACAGCACCCTCAGCTTTTCATATTCGTTCCGAGACTCACGACCCTGCCCTTCGGCCGTAGAATTCGAACGGCAGCGTATGTTAAGCACATTGAATTCCGATCTTGACAGCATAATTAGATGGGGAAACAACAACAGAGTGGAATTCAATGCTTCAAAATCATCAATCAATCAGCCATTATCCATGAACGGCGCTTGTGTCGATGAAACCGGAAAGCTTTCCATCCTTGGTATGTGTATCAACACAACACTTAGTTGGAACGACCACATATTTGAGGTCGCCAAAAATGCTGCGAAATGTTTAGGTTTCCTTAATCGATGCAAAAAATATTTCACCCCCTCTGATTTGGCTTTCATTTATAAGGCGTATATCCGCCCCAAGCTTGAGTACAACGCTCATATCTGGTCTGGTGCCCCAAAGACCACCCTGCACCTACTAGATAGAATCCAAAAGGGAGCGATAAAACTTATAGGAGACAACAATGTCGCAAAGTCATTAGACTCGCTCGAACATCGACGTACCGTTTCTTCTTTGTCCGTATTTTATCGCTATTTCAACAAACAATGCTCAAGTGAGCTAGCCAACTGCATTCCTCCTCTCCATGAATTCACCCGCAATACTCGTCTCGCCAGGAATGCTCATCAGTTTACCCTTAAGCCTACTTTCGGACACACAGTTAAATTTAGAGACTCGTTCTTCAGCCGTACTACGCGAATTTGGAATGCTCTTCCCAGCCCTATATTTCCCACAGACTACAACTCGCAGATATTTAAGACCATTGTGCACAGGTACCTCCTCTCCCTTTCTCCCTCTATACCTTCGGCCCGTGCTGTGTCTTAACCCCGGACACTTAAGGGTATTAGCAATCCCTTGAGCGTGCGCAAATTATAAAAAAAAACCAAGATCTTCACCGATCGACTGCGATGGAGTGACACATTCCAATGAGACTACTTAATCAAGATAATTCCAGTGTTTTCCAAGCAGAGCATGTCGCAAAAAAGCACCCACATATGAATTGATAGCCAGGCTGCCATCAAACCTATTCCCTCCTATACCACACACTCCAAACTTGTAGAGGAATGCCGGGCCGAGCTAGCATCATTGGAATGCCAACTCAATATATCCCTCATCTGGAGTCCTGATCACAGTGACATCCCAGGAAATGAGAAGGCTGATGAACTGACTAGGCAAGATTCTCCCCTTCAAAGCTCACTTGCAGAGGAAGTATTTCTATCACTACAAGCAGTCAAGGCAAATATCTCTAAGCACTTCCTTCAAATTGCTAACCACAAATGGGCCAGACTAACAAACTGTGCTACATCAAGAAAAATTTTGCCTGAGTATAATCGATCCAGAACAAACGACGGCAAAAGCGTCATGATATCCCAAGACTGACACTAGCCGATAGGAAATCATGCCTAAAAATTAGGTATCCCACACAATTCACACTGTCGCAGCTGCAACAACACTCATGAGAGGGAGACCATACCACATTTCCTTTGTAACTGCCCGGCACTTGCAAGAGCCAGACAGCGAGCGCTTGGTAGAACCTTCTTCAACTCACTTGATGAGTTTTCTACAAAGAATATTAGTCAACTAATGTCCTTCATAAGATCATCTGGTTGGTTTTAATGATATCTCAATTAGGTTCTCTAGGAACCACCACTTCTACCTACCTGCTCAAGCAATGAAATCATAT
Source organism: Eristalis pertinax (assembly GCA_907269125.1). NCBI lineage: Eukaryota > Metazoa > Arthropoda > Insecta > Diptera > Syrphidae > Eristalis > Eristalis pertinax. The sequence continues at coordinate 124,896,955 of OU026145.1, forward strand.
CAGACTTCTCAAAGACTGCCAACTAAGAAAAAATTAAACCAATGAACCACTAACACGAGATAGTGTATGACACCGATTTGTCCCGAGCACGAATGAGTGCGATTGCCCAGCTCTTGCTGGAGTCTTATGAAGGCTTTCTTGATTCAACTACATCACAAGTGGAAACATCGGCCAAAAGTAACTTCTTCTCTTTCGAGAGGTGCTGCCATCTTGGATAATCATTTTGTTGTCAAAAAAAGTAAACCGCATTGGCGACTCGAGAAAAAAAACGTTTAAATTACCGCGTCCTGGGTCTGCCAAGCGATCGCCTACCTGATGGAATCACATTCAAGGCACGGATCGGAGTGTTTATAGCAAGTTCATCATCAATCATCAACATTTTTAAAATATCTTCCTTAGTAAAATGATTTCGAACCATACTAAACCAAGCAAACAAACAGAATTCAAATTTAACGGCTCAAACATTTTTTTTCAAGCTCTGTTCAGAACTGGGCTCACGATTGTGAAAATCCAATCGAATACCAACATTTCGGGAAAAAAAATTCGTAATCCAATTTTGCGTTCCCACTAGAACCTTAACATTTCAAATGACATCTAGTGTCAGAATTGATTAGTGATATTTTCATTCTTAATAGCGGCGTTCACACTCAACAATATGCTTGACAACCGTGTTTGATGCACCAGATCGTCAATGTGAACGCACAAGTTGGCAGACTTGTAGTACGCTAAACAAATCATTTTGACTTTTTCCTATTTGACATCAAGCAAATCGTATCCACAAGTTGTTGAGTGTGAACGCCGTTATTGAGATTATCACTCGAAATGATGATGGTTTTGTTGACAGCTGTTTTTTGTTTATGTCAGCGGGCTGAAAAGTCATTAAATGACGTGCTGAATTTGGAAAGAAGTTTGTTCAATTTGACAAACTTGCAAATGCAGTTTTGTAACACCGGACATATGGGACGTACAGAACACTTTTGACTGAAGTACTAACGCACACCATTACAGCGTAAAAATGAATCGTCGTTAAACTCACAATTGTGTGAAAGAGGAATAAACCAAATTGTTCATTTATACTTCATTGTAGAGGAAAAAAGTTAAAAATTGTGAGCCCGGGGAGAGAAGGGGTTAATAAATTCAGCGGGTTTCCGCAAAGTGCCTTCAAAGATTTACTTAAAATTCTTCGTTCATTTGAGATTCACTTCAAAACTGTACTAAACAAATTTTATTATTTTCGCTTTCTTTAGTCGCTCCCTTAAAATAATGTCATAACCCCATCCATCGGCCCAGTGGTATCGTCAAAGCAAAACCATCTTTGATTCGCAATAAATTCCAATTTGTGAGACATTGTCCAGAAGCACCTGCACTCGAAGGGACAATTTCAAATCCCCGAGCGCCACAGAGAACTTCGGGCAGAATCGCAACTCCCATGAATTATGATCTACGGGGTGCCATTAATCCTAACCACAGGCAATCTTAACGACTCTCGAATGCAGTTTAAGGACCCACAAAACTTTCCTTGCATCCCCAATATCCCACCCATTTAAGCCCCAAGAAACGGAAAAACTGTTTGTTCCTCAGCAAGGAAGTGTAATAAAGCCTAAACGATTGCCGTAAATCCTTCTTAATACGACATTAGATATTTCCTAATTTCGATATAATGTGTATCTAAACGATATGACCTCCGGAGGCGCATGAAACCCATCTTCCCATTGCCCGTGCTGTACCGTCGCACTAAAACACTCACAGCAACAGCACGATTAAATGATGCCCAGCCCAGAGATTCATCATCTAGATTGTACTTGCACAAATTATTCATAACCTCAAAGCAGAAAACTGTGAAAATCTTGACAAGGATGCCAGTTAGACACTTCCACCAGCAACAACAACAGCAAAATGGCAAATGAAATTGCAAAACAAGAAAGAAAAGAAAAAAAAAGGAAAAACAGGAGCAAAAAAATCATAAAAAGGATCTGAACACTGACACGGAGGGCCTCCTGTTCCTGCTCCAACTAATATTTCCCCATTAAAATTAATCTCCCATGGTAGATAACGGCATTGAACAAAGCGAATGCAGTTCCTGCTGAATTCCAGGACGAGACCAGGAGAGATGTGCTGCCTGACGCTATGTGGATGATGTGGTAGTGGAATGTTTCTTTCTGCCGCGTCCTGCCACTTGGTTAATGTTGGCGGGCTGCTTGCTTGCTTGGTTGGTTTTGCTTACTTGCCCCACTAAGCCATCGATGAAATGAGGAAAAAATGAAAGCAGACTTTATGTCCTTCCCCTCGGGGGAATGGCGCGAGGAGGGCACCACGAAGTGGAAGGAAACACACAAAAGGACAAAGCATTCAGAGTGAGTGCCATCACGACCCTCGCATCGGGCCCATCTCACGTCAGTGCTTTCTATTAACCTGCACCAACAACAAAACAACAAAAAAGAATGAAGGAAAAAGCGAACACGATGATAAACAAATAAAAGCGAAGCGCAAGAAAGGAAGAAGCGGAGTGTAATCTAGGTCTTGTTTTACTTTTGGGTCGACGTCCTGGTTGATTATATCGGAATTTAAGGACCAGAGGGGAGCTAGCGCGATGTTTGCGCGCCGCTTCTACTTTTGTGTTTGCTTTCGATGAAAAATTTACACAATGGAATGGTGTCGTGCGATTGAATGGCAGCAGATCCCATCCCCCCCTCCGTGCCTTGCAGGACCATCATTAATTTACAGATTGGTCATAGCTAATAACTTCTGGACCATGAGACGCGCATAATGGGGGGCGAGAAGGTGGAACTTGCTGATATCGGTATCAGTTCCGAACGACCGACGGTTCTGTGCGGCGGGGAACCCGTGAAAGTGGAAATAACGAATTTCAGTAATGCATTCCTAAGTGTTTATGGGATTTTAGTTGGTCTAATGCGACGCCGGAGCGTGGCTGCATATCTAGTGTGGATTCATCCGTGAAATGGTGAAATGGTGAAGCGAGAGAAATGAATGACGATGATGGGGAATGATATCGCCACCATGGGATGGTTGTGAGTACTTGAGTTGATTATGTCGATCCATTTGAGAGGGGAGCTGTGTTTGTCTGATGAAACTGATGTGCCGGCTCGATGGTGTGTATCTGCGTTGCTAATAAATGCGCACAGTGTCTATGGTTCATTTGAGCGGGATCAATTGCTTTAGATTGCATTGCCATTTGAAGGATGAACTGTTAATTCAACAAGTAATTACGTCTAGTGGATATTCAGCCGCAAATTAATTCGCCATTCAACTTTGGGTGGCAAGTTTTCTGTTTGTTTAAGCTTGCGATGGACCTGGAGTAAAGCACATTTTTAAATGGGGCATATGTTAAAGGGTTCTTGATATGAACGTTCTTCTTGATAAGATCTTAATAGTTGAACAAATTTAAACCGTGCCATAATTCATTTTATCCATCAACTTCGACGCAAATTGAAAACGTTTTTTGTAGCTTGTTAATTTAATTTTAAAAAGGATAACATTGCTGATGTTTAATGGGGAGGGTTTTTGCAATTGGGAACATTGGTCTCAAGCTGGCTGCTATTATGAGCTACATTTAGTATATGGACTCATACATCGACTTTTGTGTCAAAGGGGCTTCTAATCGTTCGCTTCACCATCAAAATCTTACCTAATGTTGGTACTTATTTCAACGATTGCGTTCTATAAGACATCATTCTTCTTATCTGGTGCTGGAGTTCAAGACGAAACAAGGCTTTCATCTCAAAGTCCTTCTCCACCTGTGTGCTGCACCTAAAACGCGGAATCCTCTATTGCAAACTTAGCAGATTCCGGAGCAAAGTTGTCCACTAACTGTACCAGGTGTTGTCACTGGAGATCTTTTGACAGTCATAACTTAGAGTTGTAAGATGAATCTTCTCCTCCAATCGCTATCAACTCAAACAGGACCAACGGATTCCTTCTTTCGAATCAACAAATAGCTTTTCCAACCGCATTTGATTTTGTTCGTCCGTCTGAGCATTGAGCAAAATAGGGACCATCGAAATCTAAGGCCTAAGCTGCTTCGAGACTGAGCTATAATCGTCTCTCGAACCCCAAGAAACACTATTTGGGCGTCACACGCAGCTGTTAATTCTTTTTTCTGCATCAAAAATAAAAATTGTACGGTAGTTACATCTATAACAAGGTCGTACGATAACAGGTACCAGCTTGTGTATATACAAGGTGGCGCACAATCAATCATCACATTTCGTTTTTGAATTATTTTTTTTAAATAAAAAAGATGATTTTGAATTGAGGAAAGTGTTGATACACATTTGTGCCCATTTTATCGCATGTTCCACGACTTTCCACAAGATTTGCGGTGATAACTGTTCGCATTCCTGTCAAATATTCTCCTTAAGGGCTACGATTGTCTGAGGCTTGTTGGCATAAGCCCGCGGCTTCAAGTAGTCCCAAAAAAGAAGTCTGGAATGGTTAATTATAATAATAATAATATAATAATATGGATGGCGCTACAGTCCATAGAGAGTCAGGGCGTAGCTTCTCAGCAACCACTCGTGCTGTGCGTGCTATTGTTATCTTACTAGTGGAAGGGACCTACAGTTTTTTTTGAACGGCCAAATTTGAGAAGCTTTTTCTGGACACTTGTACTCTTTGAGCATTGTCAGTGACTCGAAAGAGGAGGGGCCGTGGAAAGTATTTCTTTTCGTACCAGGAATCGAACTTAGACGCCGAGGTTCAAGTGCGTAGGAGTCGAGGCACAGACCCACAACGCCACGGCCGGTTATTTGGGTGATGCCAAATCGCCAAAACAGGAAATTACGCGACCAGAAACCGCGATATTCCCGGCCGAACGACCAGTACGGTGGCGGCCACGTCCTGCATGGTCTCATGTGCTTCTAGTCTGTTCGAGTTGAGTAGCACCGGAGTGTTAATTGTGCAACACGATGAGGACTGTGTTATGGACTCGTGAATTGGCCTCCAAGATCACGCTATCTACGCCGATAAGCCCGAAACGATTGCCCACTTGGAGGACAACATTCGCCGGGTTATTACCGATATACGACCACAAATGTTGGAAAAAGTCATCGAAAATTGGACCTCCAGACTAGACTACGCCCGAGCCAGCCGTGGCGGTCGTATGCCAGAAATCATATTTAAGTTAGTCTTCTCTACATTTTATCGGCAGTTTAAATTCGCTAAAACCTGTCGCGGTCCCGGGCCACCACGAGATCACGGAATATGAGATCGGCAATGAACTTGCAAGACAAGGATCAGAGGAGGTACTCTTACGACGCTAACCTGCGTTGGGACTACCTGTGTCCTTGGTTAGCGCTTCTCGAGAGCAGGTGGTATGACTCTCAAGGATGAAGACAAACCAAGCGCATGCTCCCTAACGTCTGTAATAAATCCGCGGCATTATTGTTTTCTCTTGACAGAAAAGTCTGCAGACGACTTACCGGCGTATTAACGGGCCACTACACCTTCTCCAAACGAAAATTTGAGAAGAAATTTGAATATTCAGGCACATCCCCATTCCATTAGCTTGTATGAAACCCCCGACTTTTTTAAACATCAAACCAGTGAATTAAATTCAATGGACCAGACTAAGATGTCCAACAAGATGTCAATTAAAAAGTGAAAAGAATTAGGTTCCACAACTACTGACACTTCAAAATCCTTATATCGTCTTCGGGAAGTGATGCGTACAAATTGACAATGCTTTGAAACTCTCCACTCTGCCTCATTTAACAGAAGGGTGATGTCGTTTTAAAGGTGCCTTTCTTTACCCAGATCATTGGGTTTTATTCGCTCAAATCCTTGCCGCTCATAAGCCTTTCACCTTCTTGAACAAACACGCCATTGTTGTGTGCACCAACAGAAAACTTCTGTTCAGATAAACACTTCTCATACCCCGGTTGTGGAACCCCGCCAGGAACCTTCCCCCGCCCTCCCCCTCCCACTCAGGCCACAGTAAAATCCAAGATATAGCCATTCCAAGCGTTCACTGTCAATTTCCTGAGCCAGAACTATATCGCCATGCTTCCATTTCATTTAATTTCCAGAATCCATTATGAAAACAAATAATAAATACCTCCAGACCATTCAGACCGAGACCACTCAGCCGTCAGCTCATCGTCTCTCGACAGCCCCTCAGCCCCATAAATGCCGTTGTTCACTACAGCAAGAATGCCAATAAAAAGCTGCCAAAGCCCTACGACCCGTTGGCCTAAAACAATGATTCCCTGCAGTAATGGGCCTGTAAAGCCGGCTACCCTACTTCCCTACTCTCCTATCCATCGCAGCCCCTCGCAGCATGCTCGCGTAAGCAACGAAGGGAGCACAGAAAAGATTTAATGTGGAAACTATGTTTCTGCGATGACTTTGTTGCTTTTTTTTCTTTTTATTCTCCTTTTCGTTTTTGTTTGTTTCTTTGTTTTCTTTGAAATCCCGTCTTCAGTAATCTGGCTTTTAGCAATCGCACTCATCCCTTGGTTTGCTTTGTTTTTTTTTCATTGCAGAGAACATCTGGCAGACGGAATTGGATTTTATCGCAGTGAATCGGAGGAATCTGGTCGTTTTGTCTGTTATATCATCGCCATATCAAAACATATCAGAGGAGGAAGTGTTTAATGGCACTATCTTCCCCACCAACGGCAACAACAGGCTATCCGAGAGCAATGAGGAACAATACAGAATCTCGTATCCGAAGACATCGTTCTTCGAGGTACCCGACCTACTTGACGCAAACAATAGTAACGAGAGCAGCGGCGAAGAGGACGCCGTCAGGTTGCATTCCACAAAGCCAATGACTGCCTCCACGACAACATCCAGCAGCAGCACCTCATTCACGGCGTCGGCCAACAACAAGCAATCAAGTCATAGAACAACGTCTCCGAATTCTTCGCCAGCGATGACGACAACTGCGACAACGACAACGACCACTTTAGCAACAACATCGGTCGGTTCCGGCTCCACTAAAGGAGCATCCGCGGCATCGGCAGCCACCAAGCCACCAGCCATTGTGGGCCACACCAAGCCGTTGCGCAACGAGCACCGACGAAATGGCAACCGCCAGCATCGGAATAGGTCACACCGAAAGCACGCCACGAAGTCAGAGGAATCCCGGACGTCGCGCTCCGAGGAGAGTGGCAGGGAACTGGAGCTACGCCACTCGAAGGCTATTGACTTCAATCGCCTTGAAGACTTCGAAATTGCAACATTCGTTGAAAACACCTCCACGATGGGCAAGCAACCTGCCACCACGTTCCACACAATCCGTGCGAACAGTCTGGAAGACGAGCAGGACTACGGCGGCAGAAGGCAAACCACCACCAGACAGACCACCACCACAACGTTGCGGGACAGTAACATCCACATTGTGAAACCGGAAAAACTGCCCGAAATCATTCCCGCCACACCGTTGGCCAGCAACTCGAAAATCTTCGAAATCAAAACAAAGTCGAAGAAAGTCAAACGCATGGCAGATGATGAATTGCAGGTGGAGATCGAACCGGAGTATCTCGTTGGCGAGCCACCGCTCAACGACTCCATGGCTGATATCGTGGACATCGGGCTCGGGGTCGGTGTTGGCGTCGGTGCCGGTGTCGGTGTCGGTGAGATTGCCGAAACACCTGGCCTTGTCCGACTGGATGGGTTCTCTGGAATGCTGCAGACCTTCTTTGGCATCGAGAAGGAGATCGATGTCACAGTTTTCGCCCATCCGCCGAGTGCCGAGTTCGTGAATCTGGTTATCGCCCTGCTGGTCTGGTCCGTTCGGTATCCCGCCGTCTTCTGGACGACAACGAAACCGTTCGCTGCGATATTCAGCGTTCAGATGGTCGCCTCGGCGTTGGAAATCATCTTCAGTTACATCGGGGTATCGAACCTTTACAAATTACAGATCTTCAGCGAGGCCATTCCAGTCCACACTCCCGGCCTGATACTGAATGCTGTTGTGTCGCTGTCCCTGTTCATATTGGCTACCATCCTGGTGCTGGCCTCCTCCATGATCATGTACTTGTACGGGCATGGTAGGTTGGCTGCAAAGATGCGCGACCGCTCGTTAATCACAATGAAAACGAATGAAACGTGGATATACTTTGCGCACTGCGCCTCATTATGTTTCATCCTTGCGCTGGCTGTGGTCAAGGCACCACTTCTCAACGACTTAAGTGCTACCTACAGGAATAATTTGCACTGTCCGACATTTATTTCGGGTGAGTAAAGACTTTTATCACTTCAAATCGATTTGACTCTTGTGCGGTAGTTTGCATTGTTGCATCAGCACTACTGCCAATTGTGGCGAATTAATTGCGGTGAATGCGAACTTGTGAATGTGAATGGAAATTGATCTTTAGAGAGGTGATCATTCTTCTTGGGTAAGTTAGGTATTCCCGCCGGGCATGTTTGTGGTTTCCCAATTTTGGATCAACTGCGACCAGGGATATGTATAATCTGCAATGATTCCTCTGGATTTTTTGGATTCGGCAGATTTATGTGTGAAAACATTAGGTGCGATTGTGGCCAGATTTGTTGAACAACATATCAGATTTCGTGAGTTTTTGTATGATGTCTCAATTCATTAAAATTGATCCGTGTTACTAAGAGGTAACAAATTGCGGTAATTCCTTTATTTTTTGTTCACTTATTGTAGCCCGAAACGAGTCGCAACACTTGGAAATTTCTTAAAATTTTTTAGGCCAGATTTTCACACGTTGATCCTTGGAAGGTAGATGAAGGAGAATATACAGCATATGGCAAAGTCGCGGTCGGTTGTTACTGTCATCACGATCAGAAACAGAAACTGATCCTGACCACAATCCAAAAATCTATTGCGGTTTCCAATAAAAACAACTTTTTTTTTTCGAAATTCGAAAACCAAGTCATTTGACATGTCTCGAAAATGTTATTATTGATAAGAAGTACAAGCAGAACATTTATGTATGTAATCCGACGTCGCCATATGTCCACCACGGTCACGTTTGCAGTTGAACCAAATTTGCGATGACCCAGCCACAAATTACGATGGAAGCGGCAGCTGTCCCTCAAAAACATTTGAACTGAGCTCCTCTTAAGTCGCCTACTTGTTAGCATAGACCAACGATTTAACGTAGAAGAATGAAAAGTCTATATCACACGATCCAAGCGACCATTTCGACGGGACCATTTCTTGATATCGCACATTTCGTCGAATTCATTCAATAAGTCGATTGTTTCACCCGCCGTGTGACGTCTATATTGAAACCACATTACATATAAAATAGCGTTGCAACATGTGTTTATATAGATTATTAAAAGTAACCGAAGTGATTTGACTTTAAGACCTCATTATATTCAGAACATTTAACTATTTTGCTGTTAGTCGTCCTTTTATTTTTTCCTTTTTCATTTATGTCGCATCTTTGTTAAATTATTATCAAAATTGAAGAAAATGTGTGGATGACAGCTACAAGTGGCTAGCTGCAAAGACAGAATCAGCAAGTGGTAATGTGATTCCGATAATCACGCCAAGTACTAAGCACTATTACTGGAGTCGTCGATCAGTGGTAGAAGTCTGACTATGGGTATTTGTGATTGTGAACCATCATGGCCTAAGTGAGCTGGCAATTTCGCTGGCAGTCCAACTACCTAACATACGTAACCGAAGTAAGCACTTGAAAAAAATGTTAGTCAAGAGATAGCAAAAGAGGATGCTGTCAAGCAAACCGTCGAACGAAGTGTTGTTTTTTAAGACAGGATAGAAGGATCGAATACAATGCAATGATCAGTTCACGGATGATTTTCTCATATCCAGTTTCACTGTGGACGTTTGAGCTCCACTTTTAGTTTAAACTGTAATTCAGCGATTTATTCGGTTTCACAGTTTAGTTTGAACCTTAAACTAATTTAAAATGGTAGTCAAGTAAACGAGAGTACACTGCCGTTTAAGGTTCAGTTCTGCACCTCAGAAAATTTTGTTTCGCTCTTTTTGTTAAGCTTTCGTATTTTATTCTCTCTGACATCTGATGTTCGGTAATGCGATCGGTTCCTTGTATTGAATTTCCATACCCCAGCATTTTCCTTCCTTGGTTGATTATCAAAATCATTGTTTTCCAATAACGCCAAAGACGCGCTAAAAAAAAGTTCAAAAGGAATGCACAAAAAGCGTTTTAAAACTAAAAACCATACGAAATACATCATAAGCCCTTACAAATTGTATCCAATACACGTACCAAATGGAAAGTGTTGCCATCATTTTTTCGATCGTATTACATAAAAGAAGTTCAACTAAACTAACGTTCCGATTCCTCCGGACGAATTAAACCAACAAATTTACTTCAGTTTAAGATTCAGCTGAACTTAAGTTTAAGCCTTCACTAGTTTACCTCGCTGTAAAGTTGTTTGTTAAGAAGGCACCATTTGATGAAACATAGGCCCCGATTGCGAGTGTCGATTGTCGATTGAATCGATAATCGACCAATTTGTCGACTGAAATCTACTTTGGTATTGCCTAACTCAGTCGACTGAGAATCGTATTATTGTGAACTAAAAACGTCCATGTCATGCATTTTTATACGGCTGTCAGTTTTGAATATGAAATCTCTCAATTCGTGTTTACATTGTCCAGAAAATCACACGAATATTAGAAGGAGATAGCGTGTAAGTTCCCGTAAGTTAGAGGGAGATGTAAACGAAGATTTGGGTTTTACCGGTACAATGTGAATGTTCACTTGTGTGCGTATCGAAACAAATCGCTCGTGCAAATACTCATATGAATTAATACATTTCTGGACATATTTTAAACGTTGTTTTGTTTGTTTTTTTATATGAAACTACCATTGTTCGAAGATGAAATTATAATAAGAAATATTTTAAAGGTATAACAATATATTTAAGTTAAGTTACGTTTGCATCATGAAAACAATGTTTATTTTACGATTTTCTGCGGCACGAAAACCGTCGAGCACAAACTTGTGAACGACGAAATTTGAAGCCAAAATCGCCTACTATCGATCACAATCGACAATCACAATATTAAAACATTCAATCGACTGTCGACAATCGTTGCGTATCGATTATCGATTGATAATCGACATTCGCAATCGGGGCCATAATATTGCCGAGCATCGGCACAAACAACTTTACAAGCATTTCTGTCACTTCACCTTTCCAGTGTCGGTGTCCCTTTCAATCACCACTTGTCCTGCACTGTGTGTTTTCCTGTCGAATTGAGAGTACGCCAAAATTGTGTTCTGTGCCATCAACAGATCGCCACCTGGCACTGAACTAGTGACGTTTCTAGAAGTTCTGGCTTCTGGTTTCTGGAATCCCACATTGTCTCCGCACCCACATTAGATGTATGATAAAATACTCTGCAATTTCCCAGCGCAAGAGCATTCTTGACTGCGCTTATGTTTCTTATCGTCTAGGTCTAGTGGCCGCCACCAGATCTTACAACTTTACGCGGTAGTTCCACGATGTTTTTACATTTCATGTTTGTTTACATCCTTTCGGCAATCCCTTGGTAAATGCGTATGACTTGCGGTATGACTTGAGCTATAAAGAAGCTATTAGGTTGAGAAACAGCGAAAAATTCACCTATGGGCGAAACTGAATGAGCCGAACACTCACATCAGCGAACACTGCATACGATTGTGTCGATGGAACGCAGATTTTTCATCCATAGTATGTAGGTACATACTATATGAAAACAACACTTAGTTGGAATGATCACAAATGTTTTTGTAGTTGCCAGAACTACAAAACTGCGTAAACAAAACTTAAAAGGTCACTATCCGCCTCAAACATGAATGCGTCAGACATCACTACACCTACTAAACCAAATCCAATTGCCTCAGAGACAGACGACATAAGTGTCTTCTTAGACGCTGTTGCATCGCTATCTTAACTCAATGTAATGCTCAAGCGATCTAGCCAATTGCGTTCCTCCCCTCTACGAATTCTGTCAAAATACTCGTTTCGCCAAGAATATTTATCATTTTACCTGCTTTAGCACCCACATTTTAACTCAAAGACTTATTCTGATGCTCTGTCTGATAGTCGTGCTCTGCGAATATGCCCAAAACAATCCACTATTTCCCTCTTATCAACTAATAACAATCCACATACATTTAAGACAAATGAGAAAATGTATCTCCCATCCACCCTCTATTCGTCGCGTTGATCCCAACTACCCGAATCAATATTAATAATTAATTATTCAGCATCCACGGAGTGTTTCCTAATCCATTATTTATTTGCATACATTCTGAAGGGTACCCTAATCTAGTCCTTATTCGCATCTGTTTACCGAACACATGGCAAAGTCACGATGAGGTACGACGTCTTTTGCAGAAAACAAAGCCTCTTTCCATGAAGTTACTTGTCAGTCCTGTTAAACGCAATTTCCTATTCAGGGTACTTAACATTTTTATATTGACTCACGTCATTCCATGGCCCATATTTTTCTTTCCACTTGGCAGCACTGTACCACACAAGTCCCTCGCAAAGTCTTCAGCGATGCGGACACAAAATGTCGGCCATCTGAACGTTTCAAATTATTACCCACCGTACATCGATCATGATTTCACTTCGAATCTGAGGCGCTTTTACCTACTCGTCTGAATAAATAAGTCCCACCGTTGTTTTTCTTACCTTCCCACTTTAACCCCATCTGCTAACATTCCACAAACAAGCCCAGCGGCAAAGTCTAACACCCTAGATCAAGCTTCATGTAAATTTAAGGCATCACCATGCCTAATCCGCTTTCCGACTAGACCACAAATTACTTTTTCATTAGTTTCACAAAAGTTAAATCGAGTTCCTGACGTGGCTGAACCGGAGGCACTTCCAAGCTAGAACGGAAAACACACACACACTACCATAACCACAAACGACAAACGAACGAACCTAAATCCATTTTTCATTCAATTTAACTCTAACTAACGATTCTCTCTTTCTCTCTTATGGCAGCCCTGATGTCAGTGGTACACATCCTGCTCTGGATAGTCATATGGCTAGGACTCACCGCCAAACGTCGCTGGACTTTTAAACTTCCACCTATCGTGCACTATGGCATCACGAAGGGCGCAACACAGCCGCTACTAATATCGACCAGGAACAGCAACGCCAGCTCCGGTGGAATCGAACAGAAGGGGGCAATTAGCACCACGTCAAGCACGGACGGTGTCGAGGACATCTATTGGCCAAAACTGACACCGAGTTCGCCCAAACTTAAAGTTACATTCAACGAAGTAACGAGTACGTGTGACGATATCCTTCTTATTGGGGCCGAGCAAGATGGCAAGCGGTAAAACAAAAATCGGTTTTCTCCCAACACAAGCTCTGTTGGTTTTGTGCGCTTGAACGTTTTAATTGTTTGATTGGTTCTGTTTAACCGTTATACAAATTATTTGCTATTTGCACGAAATATTTGCTCTTTTTCAGTTTTGCACACCCGTTTTGTTTATTTCCTTTTCTTTTTGTGTGTGTTTGTTTTGGTTAAAAACAAAATTTTTTTTTGTTCCGCTTGTCATTTTTTGTTGTGCCTGTCATTTTTTTTTTGTGAACATTTTTTTATTGCTTGTACAATCTGCCTTGTTGACATTTGACAGTTGAATAATTTTGTTTGACATTTAAATTGACACAGCCATTCGCCCCGTGGAGCCACGCTATGTATTGCCGGTGTTGCGGGGGAAATTGATGACGGAGACTATGCCACACTAAGGGGTGCAGCAACTGTGGCCGGCAGCAGTGTGAAGATACTTCACTTGAGCGAATATGACGAGCTGCCTCCGCCGCCGCCACTCTTGATGCCACCCCCACCGCCAATGCACGGTGAAATTTTAGATGATAATACCTCGGAGGAGGGTAAACTCTTGGCCTGTGTTCGTGATGATAGTGTTACGTATGCGTCGACAAGAGACTTAGAGCCACCACATCCACCACCGCCGCCGCCACCACTCTCCAATGCCACCTCACCGATTGGAATGGCCCCTCAAGCACAGCCGGAAAATATGCAACTGGCGTCGTCACCGGAACATTTGATTAGTCCTCTGGCACCGGTTACCGTCACGGTACACACAAACGAAGCGCACGTAAGTATCCATCCTCGTTATCTATGCTTGCTCTCTGTCCCCCTCTATCTGCTTGTGTAGCTGGCGTGAGTCGGGAATTTCGGGTTGACTGTATCCGCGGTGCGATTTCACTTGTCAGTTCCTGGCGATGTATGGCTTCAAATCGTGATTGTGCCACACGCAGCATCACTGGTGCAGGGATTTGTGTCCTGTGAACGGACGTGTCTGTTTAATGAGATGGATAAACTGGAGGGGGTTAAGTTATTAGTGTATTTCCCATGATATCGCCGCTTCAACGGGGTATGAACTTTGATTACATGCCTTTTATGAGGATCCCTGTCCGATAAGTCCACAAGATTGGATGCATTTAAGTTTGTGGATGTACGAGTATTTGCATATGTGTTCATCATCTGAGATTGGATTCATCGAATGCTTGAAGCTGACAAGGATTACGAGTTAGACCTATCGCAGAGAGATTTGTGGCAATGAGGATGACTGCTTGTGTGTAGTTGCAAGTGATAGTTCTTGTGATCGTTCTGAATGTGTTTTCAAAGTGAAGTGGTCAAGAAGTGACTTGATTTCAAGGAAATCTCAAGTATTATTATTGTGCAGATGTTTGGGAAGATCGGGAGATTAGGTGTCAGTGTCATTGCAACCGAACCGACTTCTGGAGAGGGCTACCTGACTACTGTAGAGTATTTCAGGCCGAAACCATTGCAATCATGCAAGTACTGTCCTGGTTCAAGGACAATGTATCCAAAAGGGACATTAATGCTTTGATACATTAAACATTTTTGGCCAGATTTCATCCACACCGGCGGATTTGCCAACTTTTAGCGATTCTATCGCCGAAATGACATCCGCGCGCTTCATCTACGCAAAATGTCTACCTCAATGGAAAACAGCACACCATCCTTGCATTTGACTCCTTCGACGATGTTGAATTTCCTTCCTCTGAGTCGCAGATCTATGGTAGCCTTCCAACTTCTCTCCGAACTCCTTCCAGAACTGGTCTTTAACTGCACGCACAGCCAATTTGAAGTCAGCGATTCGAAGGTAGGAATTCGAAATTGAAATTCGAACAAGGATTAAACACAGAATCTACACATTCATACTACCTACGCCATAGCGGTCATATTCAAAATATAAATTCTTACTCAATTTTGCATGATTGACTTGAATGCTGCACGGTAATATGGTGCAAATGCCTTTAAGATAAAGTAAGCCTTGCCAGGTTCCGAATACCTGTGTTGACATCCGCTTAAGAATATGAACTGAACTAATTTGCGCGATGTTAATCCAGCATGAATGTGCGGTCAGACTTTAAGTGAACGACACTTCGTTAAGTTTTAAGTTTCCTATGAAATCGGAGAACTTTTAGGTGTAGTGTACACGGAGTCTACGAGGAGCGTTCACTTTTCTGGGTAGATCTATCAGAGGAATTTAAGTTATTGGGTGGTGTGAATAAAAACTAATTGAACAATCCGAGTTAACGCTTATGAGGAAAGTACTTTCGGTGAAGGGAACATTGATTTGGTGTGAATAAAGAATTTCCTCAAAGTAGGCTCTTCCCCTTAAGTTGAAGTTTGAAAACTGGAGCGGAGAGTTGTCAAATTTATTTGTCAACATATTTTTTGAGATAATCAACAACACAGAGAATACTAATTTTCAGAAATGTTTTCTTTGAAAAACAAAGTAGATTTGTTATATTTAATTCACGGCGTTTCTACTACTAATTATGTATGTTCTTTAAACCCTCGGGAGGCATAAGGCGTCAACCACACCTGCGCGCCATCTCGTTCGAAGTTCTGCAACGCGTTTGAGCTCTCTCCAACTCATTCCTAAAGAACTCGATTCCTCTTCAACTGTTCTGCGCCACGTTTGCTTGGTCGTCCTGCTGTTCTGCCAGCCTGAGTAAGCGGATTGCACTGCATGGCGTATTTCGCGACGGAGTTGTCTTCGCGCCGTAGGGTATGTCCAATCCACTGCAACTTTCTCCTTTGTATTGTGATGTTTATAGGTTCCTGGCCCGTTCTCAGGTGCAACTGTAAAAATCCTAATGATGTTTCTTAAACATCTGTTTACGAAAGATTGCAGCTTTCGTGTAGTAAATGGTGACCACTTCCCAGGTACTGCATCCATAAAGCAGCACCGACTCCACGTTGGAGCGGAACAGTCGCAGCTTGGTTCTCAAGCTGATAACATTGCTTTTCCATATCGTGGATAGCATTCCGAAGGCAGCTTTAGCCTTCCCGATTCTACCGCTCACATCCAGTTCGGTACCACCGCGATTAGCAGAGACCACACTTCCTAAATATAAAAAGATGTTAACATTCTCGACTTCCGTCCGCCAATATTCAGTTAAGCGGGGTTGTCAGCAATTCTAAGGGCTTAAGTTTTCGCTGTATTTACCTCGAGCCCCACCTTGTTTGCCTCAGCTTGTAGATTATGGGCCATCAAGTGAAAATCCATTAACCGATGCGAAAGTAGACAAACATCGTCAGCGTAGTCTAGTTGTTTAACGTTAGATGTCATCGAATGCCATAATTTCCGTCCGTCAATGCTGCACGGATCCTTGACGAACTCCACTTTGGACATCAAACTCCTCTGACAACTTACCATTGTGCAAGACGTGACACTGACTACCTCAATATGTAGCCTTTATAATAGTTATGAGTTTTTCCGGAGTGCCTCTCCTGCACAAGGCCGCCCAGATTGCATCTCGATCCTAGCTATCGAAAGCCTTCTTCGAAGTCGATGAACATTAGATGTAACGGGAACCTATACTCAACGCAGTGCCCAATGCTGATCCGTAAGGTGTTTATGTGATCGATGCAGGAGGATCCAACGCGAAAACTTGCCTGTTTGACATGCAGAGGCTGGAGTTTCGGGGACACATAAATATTTCTCTTTGTGTCTTATTCAACTCCTTTTGCTCTGAATGTAGTGTTCCCTCCAATTTGCTGAGGGAACACTCACACTAAATCTTTATTCACATCACAGATTACCGCCTTTTCTGTTAATTTTATAAATATTCAGGAAATACATACATACATATACAGTAGAAGCTATTCTCTGTGTAGTAACATCTACAGACTAAAGAGCTTAAGTTCGTATTTTTATCCGTCTCATTTAGGGTAGGTAATTACATTTTTCAAATTAAATTCACATTCTCTCTCATCTTTATTACTTGTCTCTTGTTATTCTGAATTTGTTGAGGTAGTTCTGCGTCAAAAGGAAGTCCACTCCTGTTAATTCTCTTAATCCTAAGAAAAAGCAGCCATGAATAAATCACGTCGTAACCAACCGGCAGATCCTTAAAGCCACTTTGTTATCTGCTTTGGTCTAGAAATTTGTGGAATGCCCTTGTGGCACTGTTGGACTTATTCATCCTGTAAGCAGCTCTTTTTCTTCCGGGAAATTGTTGTGGTTATCCCTCTCTGTCGACGTTCCTCAGCAAATCCTATACATATGCGCATGAAATTTCCACATTTCACGACTCCCTGAAACCCAATTCTCACTTCCATAAAAAACTCAATTCTTGAATAGATTGAACAAATTTAATCTTACGTCAGTTCGCTTTCAGATTGCGTCAAGTTCAACACCACGCTGTCTGAGACGCGCAGATTCCGGTGTACCCAACGAAGCATTAACACCACGTAGCGATACAACTTCAACAACAGAGAGCACAACCTCCCCACCCGAACGCGCACCATCCGAATCATCGAGTGGTGTACATTCCGGTGAGGAGCGCGAAGAAGTTGTTATCCGTCCACGTGCTGTATGCAAACCGCCACCAAAACCACCACAGCCAGCCATACAGGAAGAGCCATACGGTCGTTCAACCAACATGCGAATGTCCAGCTTCAACAATGACACCAACAACACAACCAACAGCAGCAGTAAATCGAACAGTGCCACCCTACCACTGACAAGGACAATGCCAGAACAGAAAATCGATTATTCTCACTGCAGTACAATGCCACTACCAATGGGCTGCCACAGTCAAGCATCGTTGCAATACAAACCCCAAGGGTACTCACCCCAATCGGTGACATCCTCCATTGGCATGGTGGCAACAAAGCAACACGTTCTCTCCCACACCACCCTACCAAATGGTGTGCGCTACTCAAATCCGCACTTCCTGCGACGCATCCCTCACATCACCAAGGCCGAATCGCCCTATGGCCACTTGGGACTCGGTGCTGGTCATCACACATTTTCGAAACTCCTTCAGGATCCAATGCAAATTCACAGTCTGGCAAATACACCGATTCCCGAAGATCGAGACTCCGCCAATTACTCAATGTCCTCGGATCAAGATTGTCACTACACGACGACGTCAGCGGTGGCGACGCACCATCACCATCATCATCATCACCAGCATCAGCATGCAAACTGAGGGTTACTTATTAAGAATACTAGTTAATTTTAGTTTATCATCATCATCATCCCCCTGACCCCATTCCCACATAAAAGACACACTCAAACACACAGACACATTAACCTGCATATACCCCACCCCCAGCGCCCAGGTATAGTTAAGTTGCAATAAGTTTAGCCGACTTGTCCGTTCTGTTTCACTTATGTTCCACTTAAGATAGTTCATTAAGTTTGTGTTTACTCATAGTTTTAACCAATGTTGTCCCAAAAATGAAGAGATATCGAAAGAATGTGATTACAAGTAATGCATTAGCACAAAGCCTAGACGCCTACGGATACTCACTCACGGTAGTGTAAGAAGACAAGCGTCCCACTAGACTTACCCGCCCCCCCGACTGGTAAGTGGAAACGAATCATATCACTCTAGTATGTACGTGTAATGTTTAAGTTAAATTTGTTCTTTTTCTTCTCATAATTTTCTGTTTTTTTTTTGTTTGCCTTGTGGAGGTGGTTTTTAAGCGAGGTTAATGGTTCTTGAGAGTTGCGCCGAAGGCTACAGTTCCACTTGTACATTGTCCTCTGTACAGGCGAGGAAAGTGTAGCTGCCTGTGAAGTGAAGTCTGTGAATTGGTGGGGTTCACAAGAAAGGTCTCAATTTTGATGAGGGATTGTTTGAAAAAAAAGTGAATTTGGATTCGGACTTGAAGACTGTAGACAAGTTCCACGTTGCTGCGTTCGTGTGGATGCTGTCTCAATTGACTTTTGCAGAGTCGGTTGGAATATCTCAAAGGCGAAGTCATGTCCTTAAAAACCAACTAATTTCCGGTGGGTTGTGTGAATTAACAGACGACTGTCTCTTGTCTCATGTTGGGCTGTCATAATAGGCAATGGTATCGTCATGTGTTAAGAGACTTCTATCGTGTTTGAAAAAGCGAAAAACTATCTACTTCTCTGACTAAATGAATATGGTTGTGGATAAGGAATTCTTGATCCCATTCCACTAATGCAGCACATGTGTACTGTTTTCTTGGAAGAGTAATTTTAATTTTGTCAATTGTATAATTTCTCGCAATTACTTTTCTCAATCAAACACAACAAGGACGCATAAAAATAACTCATCACTTCACTATGTGATCTTTTTCAAAGGAGCTAAAGTAATTAGATGATTCCAAGAAAGTTAGGAAGCAAAAACCCATGGCAATCACATTGTCCACCTACACATTTTCGGTTCTTCAGACATCCATTGCTTTGACTATTTCATAGGTTTTTGACCACCTCCATCACACATTGGGCGCCATTATGGCAACCAATATCACTGTGTGGTATGTATTCTATTTTTTCTTCAAATTTCATAGTTCGCTTCTACGTATGCTATCGATTTTGAAAGGAAAAGAGGGAAAGCTACAAATGACCACCATTGGCCATCACCTTAATGGCGCCCAACGTAAGGTGGACAGTCGACAAACATAAATGTAGATAAATGTGTATCAATTTATGAATTCAGAAGCTCACTAAGATTTTGAAGGACAAGCGGATTGCGGGAGCTCTAGTTGCTTCGATGGCGCCCAACGTGGGACCGTACTAGAGTTTCGATGAACATATTCAATTTTTTTTCTCTACTGCAAGCAAACCTAGGATTTAAAAGCTTCTTCCATGAGATATGTTTGGGGCGCTTGAACTTGTCAAACTCAAGAGCCTGTCGTGGATTGTCAACTTCCTCCGAATCCTCCTGGATGCCCCGTAAGGTTTTCATTACCTGCACAACATTTAAAATATCATCATTCCAAAATGCCGATGCAGATATGCCATGAATTTCATTTAGAAGTCGTGCATACTCATCGCTGATCTTCCTGCAGCAGTTGAGGCTTTCCACAGTGTCCCACGGCAATTCATTTTTAAGCTCTCCCTCAACTTTCGTGGTTCGTCTTACTTCGACAGACCTTGTCTCATATTTAATGTCACCCCTAAAGGGTTATTTGCATTCACCTCAAAGTCCACAAGGTCGCGTGTCCAATACTTTGATCCTGTCTGGATTTCGTCTCTTCATGCTGTTCAAGTGCAGATACTGTGTTACGCGCTGTGTGACGGTTAAGTTGTCTATAGGAATGGATTCAAACTTTCAAATAAAGGAACTTTGCTTCGGAACTAGAAAACATCTTCTTTGTACTGTGCCTGCAAACATGACTACCCGGCGGGATCGTTTGTCTCCATCTGATTGGAATTGCAGTAAAGATTGTTGGAAGTCTGGTGAAGCGAATAGACACTCGATAACTGTGATAATACATTGGACTCTTCCTCGCGTGATAATTCGACTTAGAGGGAGTCCACATTATTTACAGAAGGTAACTGCTGCAGTCGTTGTTTTTTTGTGTGTACAGCTGAAGGCCCCAAGTATCTTCAATTCAACTTTCTCCATGTGAAGACCAAACCCCGTTGATTTCACCGAAAATACACACAATTTCCGTGTGAAGTTCATCACTACTCTTATCGCTTATTTACTAATCAGGCCGCCGACACATGGAGGGTCCGAGCCTGATCAATAGCAGCCTTCCATCGTTGACGGTCATGGGCACAATGCTTACATTCATCTGGGCCAATCATCCGCTATTACTTGGTCTTTATACCGGAGATTCGGTCTTCTCCAGTTTTGAGCCCATTTGTTTCGACAAACCGAAGTAGCACCGGTTGCCAAGGGCGATTCTACGACGGATCTCCACTGTGATGTTGTTTGTGGAGTTCACGTTTGCCCCAAGGTAGACAAACTCCTTTACTACCACAAAATTGTAGCTAAATGTGAAGTTTTGTCCAAGGTGGTGTACGACGGAACGTTTTTTTGGTCGACAGCATATATTTTGTTTTGTCCTAATTGACCTTGAGACCAGTTCGTTTCGCCTGTTCTTTAATCGCCGGCACGATGTCGATGTCATCTGCGTCCCTCAACAGTTCAACCGACTTGTAAAAGATAGTGCCTTTAAGGTTTTTTTGAATTATTCGGAATTGCCTTTATAAAAAAAACCAACCAACTCTGGCCGCCCTTCAGCATAGAGATAAAAGCTTAAATTACATATGTATTTATCCCTCAATGTCCGACATTCGTTTGCATACAAATCTTCAATATACTATCCGAACACTCTGAATATCCTTTAACACCAAAAAAAGAATACGTTCAATCTTCCACCCAGCAACTAACAAACCGAACTAAACGATGATTGACACTCGTGTTCACAAAGAATTTTGTAATAAATTAAAGGATTTGTGATCGCTTCCTCTGACGTCCGTAAAAGTTTCATATTTCGAATGCCAATCGACGAATCAGAAGGCGTGCGGGCGTAAAACAAAAGAAAAACGGATGCAAAAGGATCAACGGGGACGGGCGCAGAAAAAAAAACGAATGAATAATCGCCCCTGTCAACAGATTGCATTTTAAATCTAACCAAAGGATTATCCAGAGATATTGGATGTCCTTTTGGATGAACACGGGAAGATTGAAAGGCAGACCAGATAAAGGATAGTTTGAATGACAAAGGAGAAACCGAGAGGGCGTGGTGCAGCGGTGGCCTGGTGTAGTTTAGGTTATTGACCCTTGTAAAGTTTGCCTTTATGCATAGAAAAATGTCAATTTTTCTTTTGTTCTCGCCTCTGCCGTTCTTGGCTGCTGATTAATTTTGAATTACTCCTGAGACGATGTGCACTTAAATTCGTTTCTGAAGCTTTAATCAATCGTCAAAGTCCGACTTGGTAACTTTCCCTGCCGCAGCACTTCAGTTCAAAGATGAATTGAATGGATGGGGAAGCGTAGAGCAGACAGAAGAGATCCTTTGCTCTCAGAGATTCCTTTGATGAAAGTGGTGTTTGAGTGACGAAGTTT
Organism: Eristalis pertinax; assembly: GCA_907269125.1. Lineage (NCBI taxonomy): Eukaryota > Metazoa > Arthropoda > Insecta > Diptera > Syrphidae > Eristalis > Eristalis pertinax. The sequence goes on from OU026145.1 coordinate 124,919,242, forward strand.
TTCAGTTTACGTCCCCATCTGATGTGAGAGAGTAAGCGATTGACAAGTGCAAGGATGCCGGGGTGAGTCTTGCAATTTTCTGATGAACTACTGGTCATTGTGTAGAAAGAAACATGATTTCAGGATTGCTTTTATCCTGCGTTGCTGTTGGAAATTGAATCTCATCTCTCTCCCCAGGTGTGATGGCTTTAAAGTTGAAAACTGTCCCTTACCCGGTTGTGTTTCTGAAGAATATAGAACTTTGCAGGAAGAGAGCAGCCGAAACTATAGCTGAGATATGTTTGTTTTATGCAAGAAGTTGTACATTTTCTAGGGGACAAGCACTTTGTGGTGAATGAGTTATTTAAGATCTCCATCTGAAGCTTTTAATAAATTAAATTGGACACTACAACTGAAATTTAATTCATTCAAGTGAACTGAATTGACACTGTCTAGTCTTTGGTGTAATTCAGCATCTCTGCTGCTGGTTGAAGATACGGCCCAATGCAATCCACTTGCGCAGCTCAAGAATGCTGTTGTCGAGAATGGTTCCGCCGTCGTCTTCTACGGTGAAGGATATGGATTCAATTCCTGGAAAGAGTCTTTATAGTCACTAACAACGCTCAAAGAGTCCTCCTATCCAGAAAGAGCTTCCCAAACATCGCCCTTCGGATTCGGGCGACTGTAGGTCCCATCCATTAACGTCCAGTGCGTCCTGTACATCGAGTTGTTCAACTCCGTGTGTTCATGTTGGTCCTTTTGGGATGGGGTGGTGGTTAGCCTCGATGATGACTGCTATCGCTGCTCTGGTAAAAGCCATGCAGCTCGTTGTTAGATGTCGTTGGGAAGTTCTGCTCGCTTAGCAGATTTAGCGCACTAATGTCCGGGGATGATGTTTCTCAGGTTCCTGATTGCCTCGTTAAGATGATTGTTGATGTCTAGAAGCTACTTTCTGCACAGTGTCACCATGTACTGTTGTAAGGGGATGATGCGTGCTTCGTCGTAAAGCTTATTATTGCTGTGGTGCCTTCGACGGCTCTGTAGAAGGTGAAACCTGTCCATACTCGCAGAATTTTTCTTTCGAAAATTGCGAGCTTCTCCATGCTGGTCTTAGAAATGGTGTGCCATATTGGGAAGCCGTACGTTAAGATCGGCCGTATTAGCTGCTTGTAGAGCACCAGCTTTGTCCTCTGAATTAACCCATTTTCCTTACGCATCAAAGGATAGATTCGGTGGAAGCCCTGGTTGGCTTTAGCCTTCTTAAGGGTCAGTTTCGAGTGGCTTCAGCCTTTCCGTGAAGTGAACTCCAAGATAATTGATCTGTTTGTCTGTTGTTATTTCCATACCGTTAGGCAGCACTATCTTTGACATTTATCTACTGATCTCCATCCACCTCGAGATAGTCTCCTTAAGCACATAAGTATCGATACTCCATTTGGTGTAGTACCCAAATTTTGTTCGACCCTTCGCTTGGCGATTCGTTGTGGCTTCGAGCTGGAATAAGTCAGTAAGTCATCTGCGAATTGACAACAGCTCACTGTGTTGGTTGGAGTTGATCTGCCGTGTAGATGTTGAAGAGCATCGGTCCCAGCTTCGACCCTTGCGCAACTCCTGCCTTATTGCTCCACTTAGTTGATTCGCTGCCTTCCATTTGAACGTAGAATCTTCTGGAATGCAGAAAGCTTTTGACTATTCTGATGAGGTTGGAGGGGAATCCCATCTGATTTAGCTCGTACATGAGACCCTCCATCCAGATGGTGTCGGAGGCCTTCTCCACGTCCAGGAAGGAGGCAACTGTGACTTCGTGTTTGTTTAGGGCAGCTACTACATTGTGGGGGAACTTCATTAGAGGATGTATCGTCGAATGTCTTCCCGAAATCCATACAGTAGCTGCACCTGCATATATTCCTTTCTTCCCACAAAACTTATGATTATTCACTTTGTAGCACTAATTATGTCTGAATCCAAATCTTCATCATATTGATGTCAGTATTGTTACAAATTAAGATGCTTCGCTCGGATGTGTGGACTATATCAAAGATCTTACATGAATGCCGTGTGTGCTATGAACATTTTTTCTTTATTCCAACAACGGTTAGGCGCAGGATTAAAATCACTGTCCCACACCCTGAGGTGAGGCGTAGCGGCTTCTGCGTATATTCGGCCCGTATTTCGATCTCGTTTCGACTTTCAACAGTAACAGCGAAACCAGTTCAAACTGACTGCTGATGCTTTTCTGCGAAATGACGCAATATACTTGTGCGCCCGCTTCAAGTGATCTCAACGTGAAACCTACCTTCAAATCAGCTTAACAATGCCTATCATCAATTACAACGTATGCCAACTTCGCAGCACACCTAGAATATTCGGTAAAACTAACCGCCAAGAACCTCCTTCGAACCTCCTTGCCTTAAAACCAACCTCTTAGCAACTTCTGCTTGCGTTTCATACTCGATTTCCTATTCAAACTACCATATCATGTAGCGAATTACTTTATTTCAAACTCTTCCATAAACTCTTACACAAATCTCAGTCAAATTAGAAGAAACAAAAAAGAAGAATATGATAAATAAATATGACACAAAGAAAAACAAATCATTTCAATTGATTAGAACTTTCATTAGTTAGAATCGAATAATCATGCTTTATAGCTTCTTGCTCTCAAAATACTACCAAAATAAACTCATTCGCTTAAGCAGTGTTTATAGAAACCGAAAAAAAGAACAAAATAAATGAATAAATAAAGAAGAAAAAAAAGAAAGAAAAACAAAGCAAATATATGAAACGAAATACAAATCCAAAGCATATCGAACAAGAATTCGATACAAATCATCTACATATACATACGAGTACATTATACATACATATAACTGAATAGAAATCCATGAGAACTGTTTAACCTCGGAAAAGTTACAAATTTAAGAACGAAAAGATATCACAAGAAAATCGAGAAAAATAAAACAAAAGTGTCTCTAAATCTGAACTAAGAACAAAATACGAAGAAAAAAGAAAACAAAATATCTCCAAAAAAAAAATACCAATAGAATTTGTTATACTATTGTAAGGATATTTATATATATATATATATTAAATTTAAATGAAGTATACTTATGTAATTTTATATGTGTCTATATACAAAACATACATTTAAACAGAGATGCTATTAGATTCGAAATGGGATTTTTTTCTCGGAAAAGGTTTTGAGAATTCTCTGCTTTTGGCTACAATAAATAGGGTACAACCTTCCAATCAGACAAGCAGGCACTGGAGGTGTTTAAACTTCGGTTATTTCCTTATTTGTGTTAATTTTTATTTTTGAAAAGAAAAAATAGAAAATTTTGTTTGGTTTGTTTTTGTAAGAAAAGACTAAATGCAAACTGAAGACAGGACAATATTAATTTTTTTACATAAGGAAAACATGAATAAGAAAAGAAGACAACAAGGACACTGTATAGAAATGAAACAAAGTCACTTCAAATGAAAGGCTTTCGTAAAGTTTAGCTTTGAGTAGATGTGTTTGCGGGCGATTTTTGTGGCTTTGAGACGTGGTGTTTGGTTCAGTTTATGTGTCAGAAACATGTTTGTTGACACTGTGCAAATTATATTATTGAGCTGGAACAGGAACTCAGGTTAAATCATTCTGTTTGTAGAAACTATCTGTGTTGCTATAGATTTAGGTTCAATTCAATCCCGGAATCTTGTACCGACGAAGAAGAACACGACCATAGATACCCCAAAAGCGTGATTAAAAAGTATATTCTTCTTGGAAACTAGAGTAGAATACAAAGGCTGAGTTTATAATCGCAACATTGTTGCCCCTGCACTGCACAAAATACTTTCTCGATGTATTTATGAATTCAAATACTGTCGCAAGTTTGCAGCAGGCATTGTCAAAAAAGTATTCAAAAATCATTCATAGAAATATGTAAGCGGTACAAAAAGTGTTTGAGCGGTGTTTAATTGTGTTGTTAATCAAAATATTATGCACAAAATACGAAGGAAGGGGCCAGAAATAAAGCATACCTTTCTTAAAAGTAATAAGATAAATCCGGATGAGGTCTTAGGAATCATTTTCGCATAAAGAAGTCCACCTTTGGGTTTCCCTTCAATCATACAACAAAACAAAAATCACTGTCAACTTGATTGCACTTTGACTGTAGCCTTGCCTTTACGAACGCAGTTGCCGACCGTTATCATGCATAGTCAATGCTGTTTATCGACACGAATGATCGGATAAAATGTGGTATAATAATGTGAATTTCGAGAACGAATTTGTATCGTGGTATATCATCTTTATGCCTAGGAATGCCGTGGAAAACATTTAATGTCAATGCCAGCACACATAGTCCAAGCTTAAGAGATTCTGAATCCTCGTGATTGCAACCACGGCATCCTAGGACCCTCTGGGCAAAGAGACTACTTGCGTGGTTGCACAGAGTTCGGGGAAAAGCTGTTAAATTTCAGCTGGCTGCAGAGTTCATTGGTTCCATCTGAATAAGGACCCCTCACATAGACAATACTGACTTTCCCTCATTCTCTTCAGGAGATCATTGAGAGGTCCAGCAAAGAATTAGTTACTAGGCTCGCCCGTCGTCGAAATTCGACGATTATGTGTTTAAATTCGTGCTTCGTACATGTGTTTACCAAAGTTCTACCGTTGGCAGAGACGTTGTGCACATCTACGCGATATAACCTTTCCAATGGTGTAAGTATCATGTCATTCAGTTGAGTAGAACGGCATGTAAGCGTACCACAAAAATCAGCAGCACGTATTTATATATAGATTTTTCTGAGTAGCAATTGCAATTGTGTCGACAGAACCTGCACCTAGTGCTAATTTTGATTTATTTTATACGAATAGCTACCTCCAGCACTCGACCAAGGAAACAATCGTAGTTATGGGTGAAAGTGAAAGAAGGAGAATTGTGAAAAGACCCGACATCATCAGATACATCATCAGACATGCATAGCTTAGTACTTTTTGTTTGAAAATTGTTTTGTTTCGAGTTCTCTTTCTGCAAAGAAGTAGCCTCCCGACCTCATACATATATCTCGTTCCACAGTCACTAATAATAGCAAAGAAAAAGACACACAAAACGTCTACGCTCAGCTAAAATGTTACGAAACTTTCAATCATATCTCAATCAATCACACGTATCACTTTGATGAATTTATTTCGTTTACCTCCTGGCACCGGTTGAGTTAAATTTTTTTGTAAAAAGACTGATTAGCATACTTGAAGAACTTTTTAAAATAATTCTACATTTTTTAATTATACATAAAAAACAATTCCTAACCATTTACTCCACAATCAATTAAATCGTATTTCTTTTTTTCTTAAATTTAAATTAAATTAAATAAGAAAAAAAACATACATAAATATAACAAAAAAAAAACAAAACAAATATTTATACAATGTAATTTACTCAACACAAATCTCCTATTGAAATGAATTAATTTAAGTGAAAATACAAATTAATTATAATTATACTAATTACCACGTTAGCACTTTCATCTGCGCACCAAACCCCACCATCGCCACCTTTTTCGGTAGATTCATCGTTCATATATTTTTTACTTTTTGTTTTCTATTTAATTTAGCAATACAGAGGCAGTGTAGTGAGTAGATTCTGCTGCAAGTACATGTACATTTGAATAATTCAAAAAATAAAACAAAACAAAAAAATATATATGATATAAGATATTTAATTAGTAACCATAAGTATGTGGGAATTACTAATTCTTTTGTACAGTTAAAGATAAAAGAAATAAGATAAAAATAAATTTACACTCATATGTTCCTTTTAAACATAAAATTACACAAAAACACACACACACACACAATCTGATTTACAGAGAAGCTTGCGTTGGATTTCAGTTTAAGATTTAAGACTCATCATTTACTTAGCAAGAGAGATGGGGAAAGATGCCTAAGTTGTTGTTTAACGTTATTTAAGAGATATAGATTTGATTAAGCTTAGTTTTGTACATTTAAATACATATACATACACATGACATATAGAATTATATTTAATATATTTATTGAGTCACACAATTACGAGTCAGTTTTTTTTTCGAGCTTAAGACGGTTTGATTTGAATTCATTTCAAGTTTAAATTTTTTTCCCTTGTATTTATTTAGTGAATTATTTTGATATGAAATGTTTTGAATAGTATTAACATAATTCATAATTGAATTTAGCTATATATACATTATATACTTACTAATATTAAAATAATTATATATTGTAAACGATAAAAATATCATTAAAAGAAAAAGGATAAATAAAAACCACCGCTTTACGTACTGGGAAATTGTTGTTTATTGAATTTATGTTGAAAAACTTTGCAGATTATATTTGGACTTCTTGTCATAAAGTGAATCAGGTAAGCTATATTTAAGCCAGATATGGTTAGATGCGACGTAGGAGTGTATTACATTTCGACAATCAAATGTATTCGCCCTTGAGGACTAGAAAACAAATCATTTCCAATCACTGTTGAACAGTGGCAACCAATCTGAATGAGAAAAATGATGAATTAAAGTTTAGAGGAAATCAATTGGAAACGAACCATCGAAACTGAATGATGTTGATGCTGACTGACAATTTGCTAATAAAGGGTGATTTATCGTGAGGTTTGATTTTCAGTAGCCTCTTTTTGACAGATCACGCGTGATTCCTATCAAACTGCTTTGTCATTTTTGTTCGATATCGTTTGGCAAGCCATCATGGAGAGACGCACACCACAACAGCTTCTCCAAATTGTTCCATCTCCCATGTTCCAAATCAGCGTTATTTGAGAAATGTTTTTCGTAAGATTCAAATATGAGTCCCAGTTTACATTAGTGGATGATACTCGACCGGTTAGACCACATCCAACACGTTGTGAAGAGACTATAGTAGCTGTAGCTGACAGTGTACACGAAGACCGTGACGAATCGATTCGTCGTCATTCGTAGCAGCTTGGCTTTACGTGAGGATCTCGGCCGAAAAGCGTACAAAACTCAACATTACGGCGCTACGAGCCATACAGCGAGTGAAACAATGGACTTGTTGAGAAATCAGTTTGGTGAGCACATTTCACGTTTTGCTACGGTAAATTGGCAGCCGTTATCGTGCGATATCACACGTCTGATAACATGTAAAGTATCAGGTCTTCAGGAATACGCCAGCTACGATTGACGCTTTAGAAGCCAACACTACTCGTGTTATCAGTGAGATATCAGTCATTCAGACCTACCGAATGATCACCTCAGACGCAGTCGTGACCAAGATTTACATGATATCATTTTCAAAAAGTAAATGCCATCAATTGCCATTTTTTAACCGATAATAATAATTTTAACCTCACGAGGAATCCCCCTTTATGTTCAAAAATACTGGAATTTTCCTTTCTACATATGGGCCAGGGAACTTGCAAGACATGGAATGTGTGCATAGTATACTCAACCTCTGTTATGGTTTGGTGGAAGTCGAGTTATTATCACCAAGCCCTATTTCTGAGCAACAGGTGTTAAAACCTCAGCGAAAGCGACATAAACATGCCTAAAAAATAACGTTTCAAGCTCAGACCAAATCGACTCCGCCGTTGCTGATAAGCAAGTGGAGGACATTTCCTCCTTCCTCTTCTATAACACGTGTAACTCCATTAAATTAATTTTATGGACATTCTTATGCACTATGTCAGAACTATAACAGCAGACTAACCATTTTGCTCGATACATTCATTTGTTCTTTTTTAGAGCGTTTTCCATTACACCACGTAATGGAACTAGTTCCAGGCTTCGTGGAGGGTCTGAGCATAAGCAATACCTACTTTCTGTCGACGACTTGGCCCTGGGCACGCCACACAGTGGTCTGAGAGCGGAAAAAAGGTCTCCGGAGAAAGTCATATGTAGCCTTTTTAGTTTTATGTCTAAATACTCATAGATAACCTGGACTTATCATTCCAAAGCGTGTTGCTTCCAGTCGTCAAGACCAAGGTCTTCCTCTCCTCGAACCAGGAGGGTCGGCTCCGAAGACTGCTGGAGTGATGTAGTCCATGCGCTCGATGTGACGGATTCTTTCCTTCCACATAACATCCATATCTTGGTACAGCTCGCAGAGTTCGCGATTTTGTCTTCTAATTCATTCACCTTCCTCGCAGACGAGACTATATATCCAACGTAGAATTCTTTATTTCGAAGGCTCTAAGAATCAGCCCTGTTTTGGTCCTTTGAGTCAGGAGTTTTAAAACCAGTTGTTTCGATAAATCGAAGTAGCACAGATTGCCAGGGGGTTTCTAAAGGGTGATTTTTTAGCTATTATCTTTTTGGCATTACTGGTTTCGTGTTTTGTTTCACTGTCAAACATCTTCAGTTTGGTCTATAATTTAACCATGAATCGTCTTACAAACGAACAACGCTTGCAAATTATTGAATTTTATTATCAAAATGCGTGCTCTGTTAAAAAAGTTCATCGCGCGCTTCTTCAATTAAAATTGTGTTCAGCGACGAAGCTCAGTTTTGGCTCAATGGGTACGTAAATAAGCAGAACTGTCGATTTTGGAGTGAATATCAGCCAGAAGCATTGCAAGAGCTACCAATGCATCCAGAAAAAGCCACAGTTTGGTGCGGTTTATGGGCTGGTGGCATCATTGGACCGTACTTCTTCAAAAGATGATACGAATCGTAACGTAACTGTGAATGGTGAGCGCTACCGTGAGATGATATCCAACTTTGGTTTCAACAAGACGGTGCCACATGCCACACAGCACGCGCAACAATGGACTTATTGAGGGGCGAGTTCGGTGAACATATTATTGCACGTTCGGGACTAGTCAATTGGCCGCCTAGATCGTGCGATTTAACGCCTTTAGACTATTTTTTGTGGGGCTATGTTAAAGCTCATGTCTATACAGACAAGCCCGCTTCAATTGACGCATTGGAAGAAGATAATTTTTAGGTGTTTAAGCCCTTCTGGAGTAGGAAGTGGTTTATTCTCTGAACATCTTAATCTAAATATATCACTTAGTCTACCTAATCACTGCAGTGTTTTCCAAGCGGAAATAAAGGCAATTAGCGAAGCCCTGTCCTGGTTAAGGTGGAACTTAATATCCGCCAGTGATACCTGTATATTTACGTATAGATAGGCAGCAATCAAATGCCTAATATCGATCTCTATACAATCAAAGGTACTCATTACCTGTCGTGAATCTCTTGACGAGAGATACGAACAGTTCTGACAAACTCGAAAATATCGCCACAAAAGTTGCCAGAACCTCTTGTAACATAGGCATTCCCTTAGCCACCTTCAAGTTACTGCTAAATATTATCAATAATGTCAATGTCAGATAGAGAACAGATAATACATGCCACCATCTCCAAAGCCTGATCTCCGTAAAGAGATCCAAAATTAGCACTGCAGTGGGAATAATCAGGACCGGACACTGGCTATTAGGTGTACATGCAAAAAGACTAGGACTATTCTCAATTTCAATTTCGGCAGTAGCTGCCGAGATGAAGAAAAGGAGGAAAGTGTACAACACCTTCTCTGCAGCTGCCCTGCACTCGCCGCGATCAGAAAAGTTACATTGGGGTCTTACTTCTTCGATAATCTAGGCTATGGGCTGGCTGTAAAATGTAGAAAGCCAGCCCAATCCCTCGTTTTTGTAAACCCACATAGCAGTACCACGGACCTACCTGGCCTAAGTGCATCTAAAGCCACTTTCAACGTAACCTAACCTAAGCCATCCTGAAGATCAAAGGCGGTGGCATTCACCGCTATCACGAATTCCATCGTAATCGAAAATGTTCTACGAACTTCGAAAAGTCGATCACAGAATTCATTCTAAGAGGAATTGTAGTGAAAAATCTGCTACAATTTCGTGAAAATAGGTATCACTAAATACGAATGAAATGGAAATTTCTTCTTTTTCTACGACAAGTTATTTACGTCGGAGATTGTGACTTGTGTGATAGCATTTTTTTCGTAGTTCGTAAGGTAACTTCAATTCGCAGATTTGTTACGAATGGATTCTGTGATTGTTTACACTTGCTACAAGAGGCACTCGGGTAATCTTTTAGTGGACCACTTTGGAAAAATGTTTGTTTAGAATATCGAATAAAAAACTCCTCCTATAAGAGCTGAGAGGGTTTTACTTGGTTAAATTTTCATGAATGCCGGTGTGTTGATTAAATTTCACCACAGTCCCCGTCTACTAGTCCGACAGAGAGACGAGCATGTCTACGCGTTGAAACAAGTACAAAGGAGCTGATCGGAACTGGAGCTTGCTTGTAATTGGAGCAGTCTATGGATATCATCCCCTGAAGAAGAAAAAGCTAGAACATATATGTATGTCGTGTGTAGTTCATATCTTCCTCTTTCTTCAGGTAATGGCAGATGTATGAAATTTGACTTCCATCAAAACTGTTCCCTCCTCATGGCACACTTAAATCCCTCCCAATTGGTGTTCGATATTTTTATAAAGCGTCCTGAAACCACAAATGATGGGGTACCGTATCCAATCAAGTAGTGAAAGTGATTTAATCAAAACCTATTTATTCCCAAGCCGATATTGCTTTACCTCCTCGACAGGTCCTCCTCGCATTACTGTTCAAATACAGATCAGTTAATCCTTGAGTGGGTAAACTTAATTGCGAACACTTTCGCCGACTGAGAGTCCTGAATGCTGAATATTTGTTCAGGGCTCAGTGGTTAACCTGATTAGAGATAAATCAAATTGGATATTGGATCCAGTAATGCTGGGAAAACAATTCGTGGAAACTTAATTAGGAAATGTAACCTGCCGATTGCCGCCTTATTTTCTGTTTGCATAGCCCATCGGCATACTTTGGCAGAAAAATTTGTTTGTCTCACCACCGAACTTGCAAAGAGCGTGTTAATCTTGTACGGTAGCTTAGCGGTGTTATTCGATGGGTGTGTTGTTGATTGAAATTAATTGACATTTGGATTTGCATTCTACTACAGATAAGTATGTAAGTACATTCCGAAAGTGACAACGAATATAGATTCGATAATGATGAGGATGAGCATGCTTTGTGTGCCTCCATTTATTGTATCTACTCACATTTGTACAAACTGCTGGAGTAAAAAAGAAATGCTTAACGTTTCGTTATTATTATCATTAAATTAAAACTACAAAAAGTAATTTGGCATGAGATAATGCTAACATCCATGTGTTATTGTCGTTTCAAGGATGACCGCTATACATACGTCGCCATTTAATACACGACCGCTCCAGAAATTCGTCGAACTTTTCGAGTAATTTTATTCTACTGCTTCAACATATTCTTCGTAGCTTAATTTGTCATTCACAATATTGCTCTCAACCATGGCAAAAAAAAATTGACACGATTTCTATGTTCATTGATTATGAAAATCAGCTTCATTAGGCCTTGAGCATAAAATACATGCGGATAAATGATGAATAATTTAATGACTACGAGAGTAAAATTATCGGTCACTTGTTCAGTTTCGGATGCCATTAATTATTCACCACCCACACAGCAACTGCTGAATTCACGTTAAGTTTACGTGTATACACTGTAACCAGCACTAACTTCAGTCAGTTGCAGACAGTTGTAATTTAATCTGATTTTAAAAACACGCGTCAACAACCTAACCACATTTTATTGGTTAGGTTAGGTTAAAGAAGGGTATGTGGTGGTTGACCCTCAGTTCCACTCGGAGGCCAAAGGGCCCACTGTGAATCCCTTCATTTGCGGAGTACATAATTCTTTTCTACCAGGCGAGACATGTGATGGTTGAAACCACCCCGTACTCTTTACGAATTTTAAAAGATCCGATATATTTACATTCGCTACGTCCGCAGTCTCTGTGAAAAATCGATGGCCCAGCGAGGCTAGGCGCCGATTCTGGAGATTTGGGCAGTGGCACAGCAGAGAGTTGGATCGTCTCGGTTTCTTCCTCGTTGCCGCAGCTCCGACAGAGATCGCTGGATTCATCGTTTTATTTCCGGAGCATTGCTCCTATGGGGTAGCGCCCTGTGATCCCTCCGGCGAGCGCACGGATCGAGTTACGATCTGACTCCAGAAGCTTCTTTGTCTTGCCGTTGTTAAGCTCTTCGTTGATCTTGTCTTGTAACCGTCATTTTTTGCGGGCCAAGACGAGTTGGCTTTTTTTATTATTGTGTCGGTATAATGCACTCATCGGTGGTTACAGTGATGTGTCCGCTTCGCTAATGTCCATTTCAGACACTTGCCTGGCCAATTCGTCCGCTCTTTGGTTCCCTGCTATTGACCTATGGCCCGGGACCCAGCAGAGTTTGACCTTGTGGCGACTGATGGACTTCAGTGAGTCGCGACATTCATCATGACAGCCTTTGTTGTGCATGATCCTAATGACTTCAGTGCAGCCTGGCTGTCTACAAAGATGGTGATATCCGATGATGGGATATCTATTTCTTGAAAGTGTTTGGCTGCTTTCTACATGTATCGGGGCGCCTTAAATATACCCGTTTGTGCAGAGTGTCCGAGTAGAATCCGGCCGGAATTTTCGATCCGTCGGTGAAGAGAGCAATCTCGTGGTCGGCGAATCAGTGAAGAGGGCAATCTCTCTGTCGGCGAATAACCAATATATACCAGATAATACCACATTTTATAAGTTTGGTTCCAACAAAATTCTCGAGCACTTGCACATATTACAGCCTACATAGTTGAATACTTAGCGAGTCGCACATTGATAGACCTTTTCGATGAAAATGGTCCTTACAGGATTAAGTGACAACGCATAACAACAGTTCAGGAGAGTCTTGACGAAGTACCGAATTTATTAATTCGATGTCGTTCACTACAGCTTGGTAATATGCAAAGATCTTGGTTTCAAGGTTTACCTACCAAATGAAAGCCGGATAAACATCGTTCGCATCGATATTTCGATGAAAGACCCTAAAATCACCTGCCGGCGGAAACACTATTTTATGGAAACGCGCATATTATCGTTTTGTTAGCATTGAGCCGAAAGCCACTGTGGGAGCCGAAGCGATCTTTAGTACTGTTTGCGTTGACGATATGACATGAGCCAAGCCAGGCGTCCACGGATCCAACGCTTAAGGTGGGTGGGCAATGTAGAGCGTTTGGAGAACTTAGCTCAGGCCTGAAGAGTCTTCGACTCCGAAACAGTTGGACAACGCAACGGAGGACGTCCGCGTCAAGGATGACGCACCCAAGTGGTAAAGAACCTCAAACAATTTTGCGTGAAATTGGAGACAACTATGCAAGGGATCGCGCTAGTTGGAGAGGCTTGTTAAGAAAGAAGAAAGAGTGTTATCGTTCAGCGATAAGATCATTCTTGTATTTGAGGTAAACATCATCCACATTACATTGCATAAGGGATCCACAAAATGATCTCCAAGGCCTTGGAACCTTTGATTATTTTCCTTGAGAATACGTACAGTCGCTAATTTACACTGACAAACCAACAACAACAATCGACGCATTTGGAAGTCATATAATTTGTCTCATTAAGGACCTACGGCCAAGTGCTGGGCATACTTGAACAAGTTGTCGAAAACCTTGTCCAACGGATAGCATAGATTTGCGCGACATTGTGTGTAGAAACGAAACACGATTCTCTTGCTTGTAGTCAAATAAATGGCAATGGAATGAAATTCAAAGTATTTTTGGCCAAAAAACAAATTCAATACTTCTCCTAAAAAACACCTTCAATTAAACACAGTTGAGCAAAATTGTTTCAAATATTGTAAACACATTCCAAGTGAGTGTCTTGCACCCCTTCGAACTAGAGTCTGTCAAATCGAATGATTCTCATTTAGACAGCCGATGTAGTGCTAATTACCCACACAAATCGCATAGGCGAATGCTTGTTCAACACAACGCGGTGTAATTTTTATTAAAGACGGCCCTCGTCCATATTCAAAATGAGATACAAATTAAGAAATATGTATTCGCTACGTGTACGGACACAGTTCCCCTTCGTTGCAGCTAACGCCTGCTAAATTTATAATGGGTCTGCGACCGAATTGAAAGCACATCTTGTGTGTAGTTAAAAATATTCTCCCGATGAAATACCAAACGTAACACGTTCCATCTTTGCGATTTCTATTTCTAGATAGTATTTGTATCCAAGAGACTGTCATTAAGTATTAATTCATTCACTCACCGACAACGGAGGAGGCTATAGTTATGAACGTACCTACCCACCGGATCACCGTACGGATACATCCGCCGCCTTGATTTCAATTATGGTAAAAGGGTTGTGTAGTGCCTCGAATCATAATCATTTCCTGTATAATTTAAGCGATTGATTTAAGATGAGACAAGACATCAGAGTTGAGGACAATGTTTGATGGGATACAACTCAGATGTGGGGAGAAATGATGGGTGTTTTTTGAGCAGATGATATGCCTGAAGGATGAGAAATTCGTTGATGGATATCCCTTGTCTGGACTTAGGTTATGGTTCGTTGTGAATTTATGGTTTCTTTTTTTATTCTTTGTGACGCTTGTGTTTGATAGTTTGGGGACACTTGTAGGAAATTAAATTCAGTGAAGAAATACAGTCAAGCTGCCGATGTCGTGATACATGATAAATTAATAAATATATTTGTATTCATATTTCTCCGTCAGTTTAACATGTCACAATTCATTATTATTAACAATTTCTTATTTTTTTTAAGTTCATGGGAATAGTTTGTGGGACTTTTATTTGTAATAAAATATAGCAATTGCATACTGGGCTGACAACAAGAAGAAATATAAATATTTTATATAAGATAAATTATTAATTAATTAACAGCCAGAAGGAAACAAATTAAGATCAAGTAAAGTTGTGGAAAAATATTTCGATTTCATTCATTCATTTAACCCAAGAGCCACGACTTAATTCTTTTAAATTATTGTCATTTTTTTTATTATGATAATATTGGTACGGTTCAATTATGTATGGAACAAAATATCGGCCAAATGGCCGCCGCGACCTCGGCGGCACACCTCCGATGGTCCAAATGTTCGATGACGCTGAAGCATAATTGAAATTATCTCATCCTTTAGCTCTTGAATTGTTGCTGGCTTATCGACGTACACCTTTTCTTTCAAATAACCCCAAAGAAAAAATCTAACGGTGTCAAATCACATGATCTTGGCGGCCAATTGACATCGCCACCACGTGAGATAACACGGGCATTGAATTTGTCGCGCAAAAAAGCCATTGTTTCGTTAGCTGTCCACATTCATATCTTCCAATTCGGGCCATAAAAAGTTCGTTATCATTTCACGATAGCGAACACCATTCACAGTAACTGCCTGACCGGCCTCATTTTGGAAAAAATACGGCCCGATGAAGCCGCCAGCCCATAAACCGCACCAAACAGTCACTCTTTGTGGGTGCATTGGTTTTTCGACAATCACTCATTCGCCAAAATTCGGCAATTCTGCTTATTGACAAATCCACTGAGGTGAAAATGTGCCTCTTCACTGAAGATGATTTTCTTTTGAAGTGCACGATATGCATTTTGATTTGAACGCCCATTTTCATAATAAGCCTGAATAACTTTAACGCGTTGCTCGATTGTGAATCTTTCCAATATCAAATTGAATTAGTCTGAAATTGAGAAATGTCAAATGAAATGCAGAAAAAAACTTGACGTTTAGGTGTGGTTCACATTCAACATCGGCCCTTAAAGTTAAACCACAATTAATAATTCAATTGAATGAGCAAAACGAGTAGAATTGCAAAATGTTCTTACCGCACACTTCTCTAGGACAAGCAATTGTTGCAATCGGTTATGGTGAGCACTCCCCCAACAACATGTACCATAATCCAACCTCGAATTAAATATCCCGTAGTATACAGTTTTTTTTTTTTTAATAAGGCTGTATAGACACCGAATTGTTGAAAGAAAATACTGTTTAAGATTCGAAATATGTTCGATCCATTTAAGATTCTGATCAATTGTTACTCCTGAATGTTTGAAGTATTTAACATGTTTTAAATTTTAATAAAAAATCAATTTTCCGTACATGCCGCATTTGGATTACAAAGGGCCCAATAACTAAGCCTTAAACAATTTTAGAAAACAAATTCAGAAAATCAATTACAAGTTGATGTACACCGATTTCTCGAAAGCCTTCGATAAAGTACATCACACTTTGCTTTTAAACAAACTAAAGTCTTTGGGATTCCATTCGTCAATGTTAGAGTGGTTTTCCAATTACTTAAAGGACAGGAAGCAATTGGTAATGATCGATAGTTTTAGATCTCGAGTAATAAAAGTTACATCGGGCGTTCCACAAGGTAGTCATATGGGGCCATTACTCTTTCTATTGTTTATAAACGATGTTCACGAAATTTTCAAATATTGTAAAATTCTAACATTCGCAGATGACTTTAAATTGTATTTATCTATAAATAATTTAACTGATTGTAATAATTTCCAATTGGATATCCATGCACTAGTGGAATGGTGCAAGCACAATGGACTAGAGCTGAATATTCAAAAATGTAATATCTTTACGACATATCGAACTACAGCCCCGATTGTCTATGATTATTTCATAAATGATCATAGACTTAGTCGCTTAGAAGAGGTTAAAGATCTGGGTGTAATTTTTGATACTAACTTAAATTTTGCATCACATTATGATTATACAATTGCGAAGTCTAATGCTATTTTAGGTTTTCTGAAAAGAGATAGTTGAGATTTTCGGGATATAACTAGTCTTAAGTCCATCTATTGTTCGTTAGTCAGACCGTATTTAGAATATTCTTCCATCATTTGGGATTCCCCATATGATACACAAGAACTCAGATTCGAAAAAGTACAACAAAATTACACGAGATATGCTGTCCGTAAATTGTATTCCTTCGAAGAACTCCCCAAATATGACGATGGATGTAAAATAATAGGCTTGCAAACATTAAGTTTCAGGCGTAAGGCAGCGTCAGCCATGTTCATCCGCGATATTATTAATTGCCGTGTAAATTCACCAGACTTACTTTTTCTCATGAATATATATGCTCCCCAAAGATCTCTTCGGATGAGAAATTTACTATATGATAAGAGGCATAGAACCAACTATGGTTGCAATGAACCTATTACAAGGTGTATAAACACTTTTAATGAACTTTGCAACGAAATTGATTTTAGCTTGTCTCGATTGGAGTTTAAAAAATTGATCCATGCACTATGCTATAATTAATATTGTTTATTTGATGTAATCTGTGAGATGCAAAATCGGTAGATGATCCTTAGTCGCGCAGCAAAATCTGCTGTGTAAAGCGATACTGAGCGTTAACACTTAGAGAACGTAGTGTTTTGTGTACTCTGTGATGGAAAAAAAAAATAAAAAAATAAAAATTTTGTTAAACAAAATTAATCTTAAACAATCAAGTGAATGAAAGTTAATCTTAATTTTACGAACTCCTTTGTTACAAAGCTAATAAAACATGAATTTAGTCTTATTGCTTAAGGGATTTTCAGAATCATATCCAATTGCAAGATCGTCAGCGAAAGCCTTAACATTCCTAACAAAGCGTTGTTCAATAAGGGAATTAATGTAAATTAAAAAGAGAATCGGACCAAGCACTGATGCTTGAGGTACACCCAATTTAATATCCTTCGAATAGCTTAAACCTTTATTCACATTAACTATTTGATTTCGATTACTTAGATAAGAAACAAACCACCAATTATAAATACAACCCCGAAAACCAGAGTTGTACAGTTTTTTTTTAAAAGAATGCTGTGATCATTATTTTCAAAATTTCTAGACCAGAAATAGATTCGAAATAAAAGCTATTCCTACTATAATTTTTCAAGCAGAAAACTCTGCCATCAACTCAACCATACAAACTGCAACATAGCAATAATTTCGGACAGTCGAGCCGTTGTAAGGGCACAGACTTCTACATCATCGAAGCCTTTTTAGGAATACCTATAGAAGCTCAAAGAATTAATTAGGAGAAGCAACGGGATAGAAGGCGATGAAATTGCCACCTCTCCAGATAGGAAAGGAGCATCGGCACACTTCACAGTCCCGGAATCATTCCGCGCTGTAGAAGAACATGTTCTCAGAGAAGAAATCAGAGAACTAAAAAGAAGGAACCTGAGAGAAACCTGGAACCAAGCTCATGTCATAACCGAATGAAGATTGATGCATGTATCAAGATGAGCAAAAACAAGCTTCGCATCCTAACAGGGTATTGCAGACTCGGGGAGGCCTAAGGAAATCAGAAGAAGGTCTCTGCAGATTCTGTGGAGAGTTTATTGAAATTCCAGAACATGTAAGTACTGGAATTTTTTGAGGCATTAACCCACAAAAGACAAATATATCTGAATAAGCAATTACTATCAGAGGAAGAAATGAAGTCAGTAGAACCATATCTCATTCTCAGATTCATAAAAGATACTGGCTTAGATAGAATAATCTACAATAAATCTCTTACACATACATATGTGCAACAGGACAACAGAATACAATACAAGAACAAGAAATAATGAACTGTATGTGAGGGAACTCGAGAACAAAAGCAGCAAAAGGGGGCGCAATAGATCTGAAGGTTGCATTGCAAAATACCCTCAATAATAACAATAAAATAGTATAATGAAGATTCCCACTCTGGGGTATGCGTTAGAGGTTTACACCATCACTACGTAATGATAACAAATGGAAAGACAACTAAACGCCTTGTATGCGGACTGTTGATGACCTTAACCAACGAAGCAAGGACTGCGAAATTCAGTCCTGTCGTGCAATGTTCCTTAACACACCACGTACTACCAATGACCTCGCAGAGGCTATAGAGCTGACATGACCGAAATCAAAGAAGGACCGTCAAACACTAAAGATGGTACAAAAACTGGAACAGAGAGGCAAACAGGAGCAAAAATGCTTCAACTCAAGCGAGTGCCTCATAACAATCCGTATCAAGGATTAATTCGCCATCATTAGCAAGAATAATAACACAAATTTAACGAATTTATAAGAATCTTTATTTACCAAACAAAATGGCAATCCAAATTAATTTATAATCTATTACAATATATGCAATATTTTAAAAATCAATATTTTTTAAATATGTCTTTACTTAAGGGATTACGTCCGTATTCCTCTGCTTCCAACGATAGAGTGCCGCTTTTGACAGCCAGACCCATTATTGTTCCTTGGGTGGCATGGCCAACATCTAACCATCTGTTATAATGGATTCTGGTATACCAATCAACAATCGAACTGCCGATCGAGTCTCTCAAAAACTGACTGATTGCAAGGCCGCATATGACAGCGTGCATATAGACTCTCGGTCACCTCAAGAACTGGAAGTCAATCAAACAAAACCACTTTCAAATAAGTGTCAAACCAAACCCTTATTCCAACCGTGCTTTATGACCAACGTCTCAATTGTTAAGACCGCTCGGATAAACTCGAAAAATTAACGATGACTGTCATTAAACCACACCGCCCCAATTGCAGATCATTGCATTCGCTTGAAATATGCAAAAAAGATAAAGCTATTGTGTCTAGAGTCCCGCCAGAATAACCTGCGTCTCCCAATTTTACTGTTGCCAGTATATAAAACCATCCATAATGTACCTTCTGCTGCTGTGAACCAGTGTAATGGCATGCAATGAATTTCCAAATCCTCCAATGTGCATGTCATAAAAGTCATCATCACAACCGATAGATTCATCTCCGAAACGCATTCATGTCACGTCAAGTTTTACTGTCGACCCATGAGCTCTGGAATGCCTCCGCAATGGCATGCAATTCATAAAAAAAAACAGCACCTCCCCCTCATCTAATTCATGGCCTCGTAAATTGCTCCCCTCGCCCAGGAGAGCAATGAACTAACACTGATATCCTTGCGAATGAAACTGTTCTGCATC
The DNA here is from genome assembly GCA_907269125.1 of Eristalis pertinax. Classification (NCBI taxonomy): domain Eukaryota; kingdom Metazoa; phylum Arthropoda; class Insecta; order Diptera; family Syrphidae; genus Eristalis; species Eristalis pertinax. The sequence continues at coordinate 124,939,085 of OU026145.1, forward strand.
TTCACTTTGCATCGCAAGAGCTCTCACAAGAACTTGCCTCCAACAAAGGCTTCCATTTCCATTTCACTTCGATCCATTCCATTTACGTGGATCTCTCTTAATTTAAAAGCGAAAAAATAATTACTCCCGTTACTCAGAAAAACTGCCGGAAGATAATCGCAGTACTTACCTCGATTGAGATAGCTTATCTGCATGCATCCAAGATGCTAAGCTCCACCACTTTCAACCCAGATTCTTAATGCCCGAAGCGTGTACCCACACAAACACACATCACCCTTCTGGCGTTCTTGTCGAAGATAACACAGGGATTTCCAAACACAAGAAGCGGCACGGCACGGCACGGTGCGGCACGGCGTAGCGCTCCCACATCCGACAGCGTTAACGCTGAAATCCTCCACGGAAACCAGGAAGAATTTCAATTTACCTTGAAAATAAAATTAAATTCCATGTCACGATGTAATTGGTACTCAGGTACGCATTAAGCGTTCATAAACACACCTAATCCAGCCGAGAGCCAAAAAAACACCGCGTAGCTCCCCATCGTCATTCATACAATGCCGGGTCCCCGGGAACTACCTCAAATTCCGGCTAACTTCCTGTGTGGACACGGTTGCAATGATTCCTCAATTTAGTTTGCGTATTCTTTGGCACGTTGTCGCTGTGCCTTCTTGTGTCAGCCCCTTCACCACCCCGCGCTGTCAGCGACACAAAGATACAGACCATCAGATGGGGGCTCAATAAATTTGTTTACCAAATGGTGCGGAAAATGACAAAATCGACCAAAAGCTAGGTTTTCATGTATCCCACCCAAACAACCAACACCCGCTCACGGGCGCACGCACACTATGCAGCCGTTGGTCCTCTCCGATTCTACGAGTGTATCATGTCATCGCTCCCGGCAGACTGTCTATACAAAATTGAAGCCCCCGCACTGTCTGTACAAAAAAAAACCGAAACCGATGTGTTGGTGTGTGCGGCTATGCGTCCGTGTGCTTTGAATATAGTTTTATTCATCCAATTTCGAGCAAGGAGGCAACTGTTTGGGGGCCGCTGCTGCCGGGATTATGTTCCTGTTCATACAACATTCTATTTATCTTGTGCATTTGGATATTTCTTCGAAATCGTGTACAGCATTTTGAATGAGTAAACATCCTTGCAGACTCGATCCGTTCTCCTTGGGCTGGGATAACACTGGAATGGAGCGGGCGGGACACAGTTGCAGGGAAGAACAAGAAGCCGACAGGACGACAGGACGTTCCTGGGCAAAAGGTTGCGCAAGTAAAAAAAAAAGCACAAAACAAACAGAACAAAAAAATCAATACCAACGTGAGCCTTTCGCAAAAAAAAAACATCCTGAGGGAAAATCGAAATTTTCTTGCTCGGTTTTGTGGGACTATGCCATTGGATTCACTTTTGGATGCGAGACGACACGGAGCAACGAATGGGGCACACGTACTCCACCTGAGAACAGTGAATTCGGGCAAATTTGGTTTCATCCTCGCTGTTTTGGGAACGTTTGAATGAAATTTTTCGAAGAACTGTGAATACCTCTGGCTCGTGATAAATTATTCACGTTTCATTCTAGATGAGGTTAGGGGCCTTGTTTTCCCTCTTCTTCTTTTTTTTTAGTATTTGCTCAGCCATTCGGAATCAATACGAAGTAGATTGTGGTCGGATTCTGTGGGAAGGACCTACGAGTATCGGCTCTTAATCCATGATCTATGAAAGTAATGAATACCCTATGAGCATTAAGGCAAATATGTACAGTGGAATCTAGGGTATCCTCACACCTCTGAAGATTAGTGTGGAATCGAGGAAATTGAAATTCTCTCCTTGAGTGGAATTTTGTCTTGAATTTGTATCCGTAATTTGTGAATTGTCTTCTTGTAACCGAAACTTCGATCGCAATTCTCCAATTTCAAGGCAAGTTATTTTTACTTTGGGCTTACTTTCCCCTCTCTGCCCTAGAAATGGTAACGAACTGAATGCTAATGATTCATTAAAGGTACAGGCGACCCTCTCGACATTGCATTCAGCAACATTAACAGTAGGTTGGCTTAGGTAGGAGCTGCAGAAGGCAGTCGCACCACGCGCATTGACTTCTCCTAACATTGGCACCAGTTGGTGCTTCCGACGAAGCGCCAGGCTGTTCCTTGAGATTATTGAGATAGTAGATCCCTAGGTGTAAGTACCTACGACTTGCCAGAGTGCTACACGCAGAGTGGGTGATTTGTGGTTTCTTCCTCTCTCCCTGTGTCTGGTCATGACTCCAATGAGAGCCCTTGTTGAGTGACCGATATTAAGTTCGGACCACAGTCGGAGTTTTTTGAGTCTCAGTTCTTTGCTGGCAGCTATTTGTTTGCCAAATATTTCCAGTGGTAAATTGCGGAGTAGTATGTTAAGTGCCTTTGACGAAGTGCTTCTAAGCGGTTTACTGATGCATATGTAAGCCAGTCTGCGGACCCGATTGAGTGTCTTGCAGTTGACAGCAACTTTTGTTAGGTATCAGAAGAAAGTTTCACGGTAATCATTTCAACATCCACCAAGTGCACAATGTAAGGGTACATATTTACCTACCTACACCTCCTTGTGAGGTTCCTCTATTAACTCCTCTGCAAATCGCAGCATCTCCCAGATAAGAGTAGATTAACATTAATAGTAGGTTGAGCCTAATCAAGTCTCTGATCTCTAGGTAGGTAGGTAGGTAAATGGGCTGCCAGCGATATCGCCAGCACACTTAGACCATGTTGGTCGATTGTGATACCCCTAGTCTGACTACTACCACTACCCGATCGACAACTAGACTAGAGATAGTGAAGTTAATTTGATCTAATCGGCAAATGATGACTGGACCAGATTTGAAAACCGGATAAAAGCGTATAAACTTAGCTTTCACTGAAATTCGAACCGGGGACTCATCCTAGGGCAGGCGATCAACCAATTGCGCCATCCAGCTGATAATCCCTGCTCCTGTAATATTTCATTCCTTTTTTCTTAAACTAGAATACTGAGATTCGATGTCCTTCTTGCATTGTCTTCACAGACAGACTCCATTATTCGGCAAACAATCCAACATTCAGTTCAAAGGCGAGTTAATAATTACATGGTCTTTGTTTCTGACGAACTCTTTTTATTTCTTCAAATAAGGAATAGTTCACAAGAACAATTCTTTGTCAGTGGCAGAGATCGGTATTGACGTCTTTTTTTAGAGTGTTATGTTCTTGTGTAGATTTAAATTAAAGATAAATTCAAAATTTTCGGTCGATATCCTTTCTCGATAATTGAATGCTGTTTTGCAGAACTCGTATAATATGGGAACATTCATTTCATTTGGGTGGTTGATAACCTGCTCCTTGGATAATTAGTCCGTCCCAAAGAAGTGTCTACTTATTTCCCGGCAGTGCTGGGCATCTTCCTATGAAGTGGAAAACATCATTTGTATTAAATATTCAATTGAATCAATTTCCTCACAGTTTCACCATCATTAAGATCACCTATGTTGTATACCCATCCCAAAAACAGTTATTAGACGACTATATAATCTGGTTGCTGTATCCGCTTCTCTACAACAATCATCTCTAAATTGGCCATCCAAATTTGAGTAGAGCTCCTTCAGTACCGGCTTCTAATTTTGAAGAGCATCTGAATTGAGATTGAACTCCATCCCATAACTATGGGCTAAGTCTATCCAATCGCCAAACCAACCAGTCCTGTTCCTCACAGCCCTGACTGCAACTATCTTAGGTAGACGGTGGTTTTCCACGCCCAGGACCTTTTTATAATAAAGTGAACTCGCAGCTTAAATGTTTCAATAAACATGGGAGATGATCCTGTCTCGATTGCCAGCAAATAGTTCGGTGTATTGGGCGGCAGGTGGAAAAAATTCGCTTGAAGTAGTATTTCTTGCTATCACTATCTCTCTATCACTTGCGCTGCATAAGAAAGAATGGACTCTGCAACCGCTTTAAAAACTTTGTATTTACTACTATATAGCTCAATATTTACATATGCAAAATATTTACTCCATGTCGTATCTATTTTAGTTTTTGCCTTTCAGGTGTTTCTCCTCATATTTTTTGTTAATAGTTAGTTAGTTAGTTTAGTTTGACTTTTATTTTTAATAAATGTTTTACAATGTAAAGATTAACCTAAGTCATTTATGGTTTGGCCTATGGCCGTCTACCAGGTTGACAATATATATGGTTAAGTTTTACATTAAAAATCTCCATCTATGATACGCTTTCTATAACAAAATGCTGCTACTGAGTAATCATAAAAAGCCTTCCATCATTTTTCTCCATTTAAAATGCATCATTATTTCATCTTCGTCTAAATCATGTTTTCCGAAAATTGATAATCGAAATTCTTTTAGAATCAGACAAACACCAAGAAAATGTAAAATGTCTTCTCTCTTCTTCATGTTGCATAGGTCACAAAGTATTGGTAAATCTGGTCTATGGGGTATAAAGTTTAACTGAACGAGTCCCCTCTCAGTTTGAAAATGGTGCTTATTTTGTCAACTGCGTGACTGTCAAGGAAGTATGTTTTTTTCATTTAAAAATGGTTTAGTTTGTTTAAAAAAGGTTTAGTTTGCTGTAATAGTTTCTAAACAGTGACGATTCAACTTCTTCGACATATTGGTCATATGTATGTCAAGCTGGCTCTCAAGACGTTTGTTTAGTTCCTCCAGATACACAACTTTTTGCTTCGTTCTTCTTGTCTCGCACTCAATGCTGAAATTTGTGTGAAGAAATCATGCAGATCTGCTTTTGAGGCTAATTGTTCCACAAGTTTTTTGTTGTTTTCGAGTAAAATTTCTTGCATTCTCTCAACACTCAGAATAGAAGTAGATCCCATAGCGAGTTTTGGTTCGATGTCACTCAAGCTTTGGTGTCGTTTTTTGTCTCCTGGGTGTTCCGGAGCAGTGTGGGATATTCCTCTTTTTACCATTTTTTAGGTTAGTTTGTTGACGAAATTTGTTTACTTTCACACCAAGGTATTTGTACTCCTCCAACGAGTCCATCTCTGGTTGGAATAGCTTCTTCCTCCACCGTTTTTAAAAATCATCACATTATATCTATAACCAGCAATATTCAGTGAAACAATTTATCATCCGCTGCAGTGTTTCAGGAGAATGAACTAGGAGCACAATATCGTCAGCAAAGCGAAGAGCTTTGATTAATATACTGGCATATTCCACACCCTCTGGTAGACCATCAACAGTATCTTCAATAAAGAGTGCAAATAATATCGGGCTCAATAAATAACCTTGTCTGACTTCAGATTTAGTCTGGAACCAATCCGATAGTGCCTCGTCATTTCACACAGTAACTTGCGTATGGTTTGAGAGAGATTCACATATTGTAAATTTTAAAGAACAGTGCGTTTCGGTCCACTGTATCAAATGCCACCTTAAGTATCTATAATCTACTAAAAAGGCCTACAGTTGTTTACCCGTCGCTATTAACGCCTCTGCAATACTTAAGTATCAAGTTCGCACTTCGTATCACGCAGTCAGGTAGTTCATAGGGAAAAGTTCATTTGAAAACATTTAACATAGTCAACAGGAAATATAACACTGTCAGCTTACATACGCTTAAGCCACGTACTAGAAAACCCGCACAGTACATGCTTGTGTCTGCACCTCCAACCGCCATCAACACAAGCCGAGCCAATGATCACTCGTAGCATCTTACCTTCAAGATTCAGAGCAATTTTGTTCTCGTCTTTTGACGTAGCCCACGCCTTTGCATCGTAAAGCAGGACTATCTATAAAAATGCATTTACTTTCTTTTAATTCTTGTAACGCCTCCCCCTTATCCTTCGAAATTCTCCCAAACAATTATTTTCTGCACTTCCTCCCCTTTAATTACTGTCAAATAACAAGCCAAAGAGAATTTTTAATCTCTCGCCTCACAGCAATCATCATTTGTTTAAATTAAATCTCGCCTTTAATTCTAGTCCTTCCGAGAGATTGAGTTTTACTCGGAAAACCAGTAAAACAAAGTGATTTAATTTCCTTCGCGGAACACAAAATGCCATCAGTTTCTTCATAAATCTTGTCAAACGTGCAGCGTCTAAAAGCCCGATGTTCACTCAGATTCTCACATGAATTTGTTGCTTTGGCTCGGCTTTAAAACCAGCAACCGATAATTGCTGCCTGAAAAACACTCTACAGTCTCTAAGCTCGTTGGCCGGAAAATCTTCTGAAACGCAAACCGCTACTGGAAATCGCATAAAACAAATTAATTACCCTCACCGTACTGCAACCCTTGCACATTATCACCCACTATAGCACTCTTTGCAATCGCGCTCCAGCTAAAAACGATATATCCATTGATATACGGGCGCCACCATACCACCATAAATTCCAACCTATCCTTGTGGATCTATAAATCCTCCAAATGGGACCACGCCATCATAAAAAAAAGGAAAACGCAATGCTTTTATCTGCGCCCGCCATCTAACAATGTCACATGCATACCACACATGCCATAAGATGACAACGTTCAGCGCCTTGGATGGTGGGAAATTGCATTGCCGTCATAGAAATGCAAAATGAGTGTCACCAGCCGGTAATGCGTATTTCGAATCTCGAGAGCATTTCCCATGATTGATTGTCGAGTGAAACGAATTGCGTTAATAGACTCCATTGGATTGATTATAAAAATACCCGCTTGCGGCCTGCCCTGTTTGCCCACCAATGGGGAAGCGGGTGAATTTGTGCTGGATTGAATTTCTGAACCGTTCGCTTGGCACTTAAGTGGCCACCGCTGCCGCCATCATAATTCACCGTCACACCAACGAGCACTCTCGGATAAATCACATTCGATTGTGAACAACTTAGCAGGTGCATAACAGTAATTATTCGCTCAATTGCATTGGCATCGCTTTTACATTGATTTACGGACCGGCCCAGAGCCATCTTGGTGCGAAATTATTGATCACATCGAGCCTCAAATATATGAGTTTATGCTGACCAAACGACAGACCGACCATCACCCGCCCGCCGCCCCCCCATTCTCTGATGTTTTGATCGGACGCATCGGTGAAATGAAACACAGCGCATCCACCAGCATTTTGCATGGACACGCGATACTGTCGGATAGTATTTTGTAACTGAAATATTATTAATGGATTCAGATGATTTCTATTTTTGGTAAGAGGATAGATTTGAATGCCATAATGCGCATCGGTGGTGTTTAATTAGAGGCGAATGCGTCGCATGAACGTAATTATATTAGGTGTCCAACTTAGCGGTTTTATTTATGTAATTTGAATACTGTTCTGATTGTGTTTGTCCGCTGATTTAGGGGATCTGTGAGCAGATTTAACGCAAATTATTTCGACGAAATGGCGAGTTCAACAAGTGGTGGGATATGGGTTTTCAAAGTTGTAACTGGCTCCTAATGGTGCATAGCCGCCATTGTTGTGTTTCACCAACAATGCAGTCGTGTGTTTTACATTTTCGGATAACAGTGATTTCATTATTTTTTTCAGAAATGTTTTCTTTGCTAATATTAGGGGGACACTAATGTCATTCTAGAACTTTATTTAAACGATGAACCTTGGATAAAAATTCTGGATAAAGTTTTTACTTCTTCCGATTCACTTAGAATTGTAATTGAAGGACCAGGACTAGATTTTGTACTCGGCTTTGCCCGGGATTGTTTCTTTAACCGATACGTTAATTGTATTGAAAATAAAGTGCAGCCCAGTTACCATTAGGGACTGTACTTGTGACTTATTAATGGTTATGGCGAACGCCAAGCGAACATGAAACTGTAAACGTTTGTAAGAAAACGGCACGTCAGTTGAAATAAGAGGAATTTTTGGTATGAACACGGCTTCTCCGAAAAGTATGGTCGCTTCTACGAGATGAGATTTTAGAGATTTAACAATTAAATCATTTTCTGCCTTTTCATCGCCAGGGAATTCCATTTGTAAATATTTTGTTTCTTCATTTGGCGGTGGGATAAGCGAAGCAGCTCCTTGGTTTACCTGACCGTGAATCTTGAACGTTGGCATGAACTTGGTTGCATGTTGCATTGGCACTGAAGTGCCGAGTGAAGTCATTTGGAAACTGGAATTATATTTACGGATCATACTAAGAAATTCTTTTGACCTAATATGGCCTTCATTCATCAAGCTTTCAGAGGCTCGGGCAAATCTGTCAGGTCGGGTAAATACACTTTTCCTGCGGCACAACACAAACTGGGAGTCTCTCTCTTAAACTCCATTGATTCGCAAAAAAAAAACACTTTGACGACATGCGACCAATAGAGATTTGTGGAAAGTTGAAGTTTTCCAACGATGGGCCATAGTTGAATGCTTCTTCTTTCTTATACCGCCAATTGTTAGAACGCAAATTATCTCGTCTTGTTCTCTGCTGCTGGAGTCTAACATTGCGAACTTGTCTCAATCAATAAACGGCTGCGTCGACCCACTCCATTACTTGCGTTTCGTTTTTCTCTTTCATCCAGTGTTTCATTACTTCTTCTCACAGCCTGTGATATGTTGTCATTTTCACGAACTTCTAGTCTTACTTCTTGAGATCGTGCATATTTTAAAAGTAGCCGTATTTTTATCCTTGCTTGCTAAGGATCAAAAACAGCTTTCTTTTCACTAGGCATTTTTGCGAAAAAGTTTGATATAAAGGGTGGTTAAATCTTAAGGGCCGATGTTGATTTGAATAAAACACAAATTATTTAGGAAATTATTGTCATTTCTTTTTATTGTGATAATATTGGTATGGTTCAATTATGTAAACAAAATATCGGCCAAATGGCCGCCTCGACCTCGGCGGCACACCTCCATCCGATGGTCCAAATTTTCGATGACGCTGAAGCATACTTGAGGTTCTATGCCGTTAATGTGCCGAATTATCTCATCCTTTAGCTCTTGAATTGTTGCTGGCTTATCGACGTACACCTTTTCTTTCAAATAACCCCAAAGAAAAAATCCAACGGTGTCAAATCACATGATCTTGGCGGCCAATTGACATCGCCACCACGTGAGATAACACGGGCATTGAATTTGTCGCGCAAAAGAGCCATTGTTTCGTTAGCTGTGTGGCAAGTGGCACCGTCCTGTTGAAACCACATATCGTCCACATTCATATCTTCCAATTCGGGCCATAAAAAGTTCGTTATCATTTCACGATAGCGAACACCATTCACAGTAACAGTCATTTTGGAAAAAATACGGCCCGATGAAGCCACCAGCCCATAAACCGCACCAAACAGTCACTCTTTGTGGGTGCATTGGTTTTTCGACAATCACTCATTCGCCAAAATTCGGCAATTCTGCTTATTGACAAATCCACTGACGTCAAAATATGCCTCATCACTGAAGAAGATGACTTCTTCACGAAGTGCACGATATGCATTTTGATTTGAACGCTCATTTTTATAATAAGCCTGAATAACTTTAACGCGTTGCGATTGTGAATCTTGCCATAGTTCAAATTGAGTTAGTCTAAGATTGAGAAATAACAAATGAAATGCAGAAAAAAACTTGACGTTTAGGTGTGGTTCACATTCAACATCGGCCCTTAAAGTTTAACCACCCTTTAAAATTTCAGCAAAATTTAATGGTGTTGTTGAAAAATCCTCAGCGAAGCAGAGAAGTAAAATATTGTATCTGATTTTGAGTATACATATAGTTGCCACACACCCACAGCTATGTGTGTGTACCCATGCATACATGGTCAATGGATGGACATAAAAGACTCGTAACATTCGAACGGAATGTCGTACCGATTTCTAAACATTCAGCATCTAAATTTTAGAACGATTTTTGTCAAAAAAATTGCAGAGCTCTGCGACTTGCAGTTTCGGAGCCTTTGGGTCAGACACAAAAACTTTCTGCTTTATAGTTAAAATGAGCGGATGAAGACAATAGAAAAATATATTTAAACAAAACTACATTGGTGTGAGACAATAAATTGATTCTAGCTTTATTTTCAAGCTACAGTAAAAGCTCGTTAATTCGGAATGGTCGGGGTTAAGTTCATTCCGAATAAAGGAATTTTTCGAACTAATGAGAGATTTTTTCATGCACTAAAACGCGTTCCGATTAGTGAAAAAATGCAAGACCATAAAACAAACAATAATTATATTAACACCAAACAGCATCTAAAGGTGGAATACCCATATTCCCCCAGTACAATTTGTTTCACTGATTTTTGCTAATTTAATTTAATTTTTACATACAAAAATTAAAAACCGACTCTGATTTATTCGGAAAGTTCTCTTGAATTCTGAAAACAATTTTTTTCCGAATAAACGAGTGTTTCGAATTAAAGGATGCAGAATTAAATGGCTTTTACTGCATGTTGAATTGATCACGAGTAGCGATTAGTAAAACACCTTCCGTTCAGTTATGCTATCAAATCACAAATGCTGTTTTAATTTCTTACTTACAACAATTACAACAGCAGGTGAACAATCCGATGCACACTCATCGTCGCTGCCACATATTTGAACGTGCAATATGAGATGCTAGACGCGCAATCATCAAGCAATTAAATAAATGTAAATTGAGTGGCGAGAAGCGTCCTCGTTAATTGGTATACTGTATCTATATAGTAGACAATGTAATAAACGTTCATGCCATTGTGTATGGAATAACATACCATTCAAATAGTCAAAATGGCCTCGGCTTCGCTCGCAGTTCTTTAAGTGGTCGTTTAAATTTTAGATGACTCGCTGCAAAATGTCCGGCGTTATTTGGGCTCGTTGGTTTCGAGCTCTTTCAAAGTGATTGCCTTGTTAACGTAATCTAAGTTCTTGACTTAGCACCATACCGTACAATTGATGACCCTCGGCATAGAATGTCGCCATACCATTAGCCGCCCCAAACAGTCAATCTTTGTGGATGCATTTCGCTCGATGCTCCAACAACGGCAAATTTTGCTTTTTGGCATAGCGGCTGAGTCGAAAATGGGCCTCCTCCAAGAAGATGATATTTTGTCTAAGATCCGGATCTCCTGCCAACAATTCCCGTCCCCAATTAACGAACCCATGGCGTTATTTATGGCCATCTGGCTTCAATTCTTGCGTCAGCACAATCTTATACGGATGTTGACCCAAATCCGACGGCATAATAAACTGCGTTGACTCTCTGGCGATGCCCAATCAGCTGATCGGCGCTGAATCGGGTTAAGGCCCAAACCCATAGAATCCGTTGCGTGTGATGCGTAACGAAGCCCTATTGAGAGGGCGAGAGACAGAAAATGCGGATTGCTAGTAGAATGCTTCACGACGGATAAAATTTGTCATCTTTTAACTTTTTCATACTTTGACAGTTCCTCTCCGACATAAATCATTTTGTTGTATGGATTACGGACGCAACGTACGTATTCATTGGGCAACTCTTTACAATCCGCCAAATACGATTTTCGGGGATTATAAACGCAACGCACAGAACGGTTTCTATGGGTTTAGGGCAAGGGCCAAACTCATTTCGCACGAGTCTCTGTCAGATTGTTGGCTTAAGGTTCAAACGAGTGTACTCACGTTCAAACTTTTCCATGGTGCGACGAATTGCGTGCATATTGAAGTCATGATGACATGCAACTTCACGGCGAGATTCATGTTGCGTATTTACAACTAAGCCGAGATTTCGATATTATTTTTGAATTTTTACAATTGGTAATTATTTAATCACCATTTACTTGGCTATACAAAAAAGAATGAAAATATCCACAAAGTTAATTAAAAGAGCTTAGATCACCCGCAGAGGGCTAGTGAAAGAGAATTAAGAACATTTAGTTAATTAAGCTAGTTTTAGTATTTTCAGCTAGGAAGTAGTAGAATTATTTGAGATTATGTGGCGGCTGTAGCGTTGTGGGTCCGTGTGTCAATTCCTACGCACTTAAACCTCGGCGTCTAGGTTCGAATCCAAGTACGACAAAACTACTTTTCACGGCCCAACTCGTTCGGGTCACTGACAATGCCCAAAGAGTATAACTGTCTAGGAAAAGCTTCTCAAATTGGCCGCTCGGCGTCGACATAAAACTGTAGGTTCCTTACACTCGTGAGAGAACAATAGCACTCACAACACCAATGGTTGCTGAGAAACTAGGCCCTGGCCATCTGTAGCACCACCCATATTATTATAATATTATAGTAGCACTATATATGTAAGAATGCAAAAACAATTCAGATGTCCATAAACGAAACTAAATTATGAATCAATAGAAATCTAGATTTTTTGATTGAAAAGCGATGTCCTCTCTTAATTCTTACTTGAAATTCAGACGTGAAACATTCCGTCACAGCTACTTCGCTCTTAACTTAAATAGGAAAAGTTGTGCTCTATAAAGCACTTATATTTCCACACCTGTCATGTAAAACAGAACGATGCGTTAAAGGCCATTCATATGAGGTCGCTACGAATTGCGAAATTCGCAAACACTGACACTTCATTCATATGGAATTTGCTCATTCGTAGAGAAGAAATTATGAAAACTGACACTTCATTGCAAATTTTTTGAATTTGTTCATCGCGTTTGCCTCTTTGTGTATTGCGTTCCCAGCTCGACAGTTCGCAAAGAGATTAATTGATTCGCAGAGAAACGCTATAAAATAGGAAATTAGGATACTTAAACTAAATTTTGTAGAGATTTTTGTGGATAAGAAAACTCGATAATTCAAGTCCCGTGTGTTTTTGCAAGTTCGGTTTCGCAGTTCGCGGCTCATATGAATTACCCTTAACACAGAACATCTCAGCAGCCTACAGACTCCCAAATTATGCCAGCGTCTTCCAAGCGAAAATAGTCGCTATCAGGGAGGCATAAATCTAATCCGATCACAACGTCATTGGATAGACTAGCTCTTCGTTGACAGTCAACAACCATCAAGGCAGTTTCGTCGACTTTCATAACTTCAAAATTAGTCCAGGAATGTCGCAATGAGCTTGCTGCAGCAGCGGAAAGTTAAAAAATATCCATAATATGGGTTTCAGGGCACAGAAACGTTTTCGGTAACGTGAAGCCTATAAACTGGCCTAACAAGTAACTGCCCTTCATAGCTCGTCCGCTATACATACTGATGTACACATTGCACTTGGGCTAGTAAAAGCACGGATTACATCACATTTCTTGCAAATGGCAAACCTCAGATGGTCTCGGTTAAGAAAGACATGGCCAGATTACAACACTGGCAAATAGGGGATCATGCAGTTAGTCCACGTAACACTCATTGCCCTGACTTACTTCTTCTGCTTTCGCCCAGCCAATCTCTGGACGATATTTCCGGAATGAACGTCAAGCAATTGATAATGGTTGGTTGGTTCTAAAAGCACACCAATGTTCACCTTTCAAAACGGCACTCAGAGTTAATTGGGAAGAAGAACCGCCACCATATACTCACAACACAGCCAAAGTAACCCTGGGTTTCAGTGAAAGATATATTCATATCTTAGCTACAATTTGATTCAAGAAACGCGAGTAAACAAAACGACAAATCCTACGATCTGAACCACTATGCATGCATTCTTTTGACAAACATGCATTTAACACGTATTTTGTACTTCAATGCGACTGTACTCGAATTATAACTCGTCCTTGCAGAACATACTCGGATCCGATGATTTATTCAAAAACATAAATGCACCAGACAAATTAATTTCCTTGCCAATACCAGTGTTCATGAACTTCACATCCATCCTTGTCAAGATCTCATCTCAAAAATGTATCAACTACCAGAGAATAATCAAACCAAACTACAATGCTGTTAACTGAAATTCCGAACGGACTTGATCCTTGTGTCAAATATATGTTCTTATATCAGGATTATATAACGTCACAGAAATAAGTAGGAACATCTGAACGACAAAAATCTTCCCCACATAAACCCCGCCAAACACGCCGCTATCTACGGGTCAAAGGAAACGGACAATTGGATCGTTGACACCAATTAAGCCAACGCACATTAACCACGCCTTAATCAGCTGCCAATGCTCACAAGAATCAATTCGTCTCTCAGCTTTGCCTGGTAGCCAAAATCTCGTTTCCAATTTGTTGCATCTAATTCCCTTGAGTGCCAATGCCTGCCGATGATTTATTCAGAAATGATTTGCAAAACATGACTCACGGTCTGCATTCGTGCCAGCACAAATATTGTACAACATCCTCGTTCATTCAGCGCCGCAGTTCATTTGACGCCGATCAATGTCCCGCACTCTCGGGCTCAATCAATCACGTCCCCCCCCCCCAATGGTCTACCCAATCGTAATCCACAATCCATTGTGATTCCTTTGATCCCAAAATACCAGAATTCAATCGGTCGCTCCGTAAAAGCTTAACGCCGCTGCCACATATCAAGATACACCCGTCATCGCGTCGATGATCCTCGATAATATAAATAGAGGAACCACCATCGATCGAGTCCTCAGTGCGTCGTGGGCTCCTCTAGAGCTATAGTCATTCAGTCAAGTGCCTAGGAGGACATCATCTGGTCTGTGATTCTGTGCGCGATGGATCGTTGGATTGGTAAAGTCGCGGTTGTAACCGGTGCCACCAGTGGGGTCGGGTCGGCAATAGTTATAGAGCTCGTCCGCGCTGGTTTGATTGTGTGTGGTCTCGCCAGGAGAAAGGATAAAGTCGAGGTCGGTTCAAGGGCACCGCCCGCAAAATCATTTCATCATAGCCTCTTTCTCTATCTCACTCTCTCTCTCTGTCTCCCATTCTAAAGGCCCTCCGCGTCAGTGTTGTCGGTGCAAAAGGTCAACTAAACGCCGTCGAATGTGACATAACCTCAGAAGCGTCGGTGAGCTCTGCATTTACATGGATCGAGAAGACTTTCGGTGGCATCGACTTGCTGGTGAACAACGCCGGCATCACCAGTAAGTACTTGCTTTTGGACAACAACAACATCAAGGACTTTCGGACAATGATGGACACAAACATAATTGGATTAATTATCTGCACAAAGCAGGCCCTGAACATGATGAAGGCTCGCGATGTGCCCGGTGTTGTGGTCAACATCAATAGGTATGTATGTTTGTTGTGTTTGGATTAACGTTGTACTCCTACACAGCTAGCCGGAACGGAGCGGAAAGGAGCAACCGCGTGCAACTGTAGTTAATATTTAAATTGTATTTGCAGCATTCTAGGGCACAAGCTTAACACTTGTGTGCCGGGAACGAAGCCCGTTAACGGAATGTATCCGGCATGTAAATACGCGATGACTGCCATAACGGAATGCCTCAGACAGGAAGTGATGTATTTCGAAATCGCAGCTAAAATTATGGTGAGAGTTGAATGTGTTGCATTGGATTTGGATTGCGGTGGGCTTTTGATTCGAATCGATTTGTCCTTGCAGAACATCAGTCCCGGTCTGGTGGAGAACGATATAGTGTCTGCTAACTCGGATAATGACTTGGTAACGCTTATGCCGCGATTAGCCCCGGCCGAAGTGGCAAAAGCATTGATTTTTGCCATTTGCACTCCGGATAATGTTCTGGTAAATGAAGTTCGCCCTCATACTCTGTCAATTATCTGATGGTAGCGTTTTTGTTGTTTGTGCAGATTCAAGACATCATAATCAAGCCCGGCGGTGAGTTCCTGTGAAGTTGTCGCAAGGGATACACAGCTGCCGAAGGAAATATCCCATAATACCGCTAGTTGTTACTAAATACATTGTAACTTATCATTAAAATAGACGTTTCAGAGCTCTGTTGGGATTTGATTGTGTTTTATCATTTGAAGTGTTTTTCGTCGTCGTTTATTTATCTACCGTGCCGTGCCGTAGGCACTTTGGTGGAAAAAGGAGAAACCTATTTGCTGACGATGAAATCGATGTTTTGTTAAGAAACAATCTACGTTTGCTTGGTGTGACTGGCAAACTAAGTAGGCTGGGGTAAATTAAGTGATTTCCTTATTAGAAAAATGCCACTTTCTAGTGCAGCTTCTCCTTCCCACTATTTTAGTTATACTTGTGATATGTGTTTGGATCTACGACGACTTGCGTGAGTGTGTTCATTTAGTCCTTTAAAATCCAATATTCAACTTTTGAAAAAAGAATTTAGATTTTCTGCTTAGTCGAAATATATTTCCTTACTTATCAGGCCAGCCAGCGACCCATGGCGGGTCCGAGCCTCAGCAATTGCTGCCTTCCATCGTTTGCGGTCCTGGGCACGCTGCTTCCAGTCAGACCAAGCTGTCTTGCATCCGCAATTGCTTGGTCTTTATAACGGAGATTCGGTCTTCCTCTCCTTCTCGAACCAGGAGGCTCGGATTCGAAGACCCTCTTTGCTGGAGCATTGTTGTCCACGCGCTCGATGAGGCCGAGCCAGTGCAGTCGACGGATTTTTGCCTTCCGGACTACATCCACATTCTGGTACAGCTCACAGAGTTCGCGGTTATGTCTTCTCCACCATTCGCCTTCCTCGCAGACGCGACAGTATATCTATGCTTAGCGTCCAGCTTTCCGTTCCATAGGGCAGGACTGACATAATAAGAGTTCTTCCTTGCCGAAACGGCTCGGAAACCCTTGATCCGAACTGCACAGTGCATCGCGTGTTTGTTAAAGTGGTCCGAATCAGCTTTCCGGGATCCCGAATTCGGCCATCGCATCGAATATCTCCTTGCGATGAATGCTGTCGTATGCGGCTGTAAAATCGATAAAAATGTGGTGTGTATCGATTTGAAACTCGCTGGTCTTCTCCAAGATTTGCCTTATTGTGATGATTTGGTCTATAGTCGATTTGCCGCACTGGTACGTGCCGGTTAGTGCGGTGCAAAACGGTTTTAAACGTTCACACAGTACGCTGGACAGAATATTGTAGGCAACGTTGAGCATTGATATACCTCTATAGTTGTTGCAAGAGGTAAGATCGCTTTTTTTGTGGATGGGGCATATGGAGCTGATATTCCAGTCGTCCGGCATGCTTTCGTCTTCTACAGACATTATTTACAGTACATACATTTGAGTCTACGGCTTTGTTGTTCTTTAGCCTTTAATGGCTGTGCCGACTTCTTCAAAGCTAGGTGGGAGGACTACTTCATCGACTGGAGATGGGATTTCTTCTTCTCTATACATTTCAGGGTGACGTTATAAAATTCCTCTACCTCCCGGGAAGCTCATCTCTAAAGGTGTTACCGTGATATCCACAAAAACTGAATGTTTGGTGTGCTTTATGGGTTAGTGGAATAATTGGTCCGTACTTCTTTATATTACCGATGCTGGCTAGAACGTCATGATTACTGACTTTTTCGTTCATCAATTGAACAACCATAATGTGCAGTAGCTGTAGTTTCAACAAGACGGCGCAACATGTCACACAGCTCGTACCACAATTGATTTATTGAATGAAACTTTTGGTAACCGCATAATTTCACGTTACGGAAGATCGTGCGATTTAAGTCGCTAGTCTACGACGATAAGCCCGAAACGATTGACCACTTGGCGGACAACATTCGCCGCGTTATTAGCGACATACGACCACAAATGTTGCAAAAAGCCATCGAAAATTAGACCTCCAGATTAGACTATGTCCGTGCCAGCCGTGGCGGTCATATGCCAGAAATCATATTTAATTTACAATGCCAGAAAATTATCTTTCGAATAAAGTTTTGAAAAAATCATCTTTGTTTTATTCCATTTCAAAGTTCTAAATAATAATAATAATATGGGTGGCGCTACAGCCCGTAGAGGGCCAGGGCCTTGTTTCTCAGCAACCACTCGTGTTGTGCATACTATTGTTCTATCACTAGGGGAAGGGACCTACAGTTTTATGCCGACTCCGAACGGTCTTTGACTCAGTGACTCGAAAGAGGTGAGGCCATGAAAAGTACTTTTTGTCGTACCAGGAATCGAACCCAGACAGGTGGGTCCAAGTGCGTAGGAGTCGACGCACATATCCACAACTCCACGAGCCATCACTTTCAAAGTTCTACACCTCTAAAAAATACCCTTTACTTGTGGAATTGTTTCTTAGTTTTTTGTTTCTGTCATTTTCAAGCCTTAAAATAATTTTTGAAACGCTTAAGTCTCTTAAGTCTCATAATCATAAACGGCTAGTATTAGAATGTGTATCTGCTAAACTGAAACTTGTTTCTTTTTATGCCAACCAAAAGAGGAAACAATTTCCATTCGTTTTCAGTAGTCAGCCGGTGCTCCCACCGAAATGGAAAAATGTTGTCTTTTACTCCCTGTAAAAAATTACTTAACAATATTTTATATTTTTTTTTTTATAGTCATACAATGCACATACAATGTGCAATATTTTTGTAACAATAGCTATTTTTCCATAACACTTCCACTAATTTATTTTTCACACAAAAGACACTTACAAATACCTGACCAGATTGCCATTTTTAACAACATAACCAGCAGCTGCATCGACACAGAATTTTGCATACAGACAGAAGAACAGTCAGGCTTTTAGGAAAATATCTCATGGAAAATAAACTCATACTGGATGGCTTTTATTTAACGAAGCGGCTGACAACTGGCAGGGGCTGACCTTACATGCCATCACCCTATCTTGATGCGGCTTTTCTGGGTAGACTGCTCTGAAAATGGCATCTATGAGTAAACGATGGAGTGAACCCTTTCAGACCAATACTTTAATAGATGAACGTGTTATTGTGATCTGTTTCGTTTCCCAGAGGCAATGGGATGCCTCATGAATGTAGATCTTAGCGATGATAACCAAACTTATCCAAAACGCTTCTCAAACCTTCGTCTTTACCACGAACAATCGAATATCGAATGATAATCACGCCAGTAGCTTCGCTATTCAATAGAATCTGTTCACAAAGGAGCACAGAACAAATGGAGATCCAAGGACAATACAGCACAGAAAAGGAAAAAGTGTGGTAGTTAAGATTAAGAAGCACATTGCTATTGTCTGCAAATTTGCCGGGGTTGTAAAAAGACAGAGAAGCAGAAGTTACTCTGCCTACTTCCACTGCAGAAAATGTTTAAAGACTCAAAATCAATATGTGCTCAAATTTGGGGTCTACATTTAAACGTACATACGTACATACATACATATGTAATCATCCAAAAACGTGCCTGAAGTCATTATTTTTTCATTAATTAAGTTGTTCGTGCACCAAACAGTATGACCCCTTCCAACCAACCAAAGCCAAACAATGCCCCCGTATGAAAATGGCAAAAAAACAAGTCATCCGCCTAAGTGTATGCAATTAATTTGTTGTCCTTCCCTCTTTGAAATAAACAATAACCCCCAACGTTGTTGCCTTGGGCATAATCTCGGAGCTCCAACAGCCGCCGACGAGGAGCTTAAAGCCGTCAAAAAGGAGGCATCTTTCAACTTACGAGTATTCCAGCCATATGATGAACACTCATTTTTTTCTTCTTTCATTTCGTTTGTTTAATAAAAGTCTCATCTGATATCCGTTTGACGTTTTAATATGTATTCATTGATGGGCTTTAATTTTCACAAATTCACATGTGGTCGTACATACACGGGCACGTTCTCGTGTCGAGTCTGTTGCCTGGTTCGCCTCTCTGGGGGACTGGCACATTGTTATGGTAACATCATCACAAATAACAATAATCCCGGAAGTTAAAAGGGGATACAAGAATGAAATACCCTCGATTCTCCTGCACACCCTCCAGCGGCACAACCACGATTGGCAGCTTTAAATTAAAATTTGACTCGGCGCCGTGGATGAGGGGCGGGGGGGGGAGAACGAAGCCAGCCACTGCAGATGGAAGAGACTCACAAACAACAAGGGGTTATTGTTCCGATTCCGTGGCTTTGGCTTATTGAAAACAGTTCCAACCAGCTTCTCGGGTGTTGTGCATGGCACTCTTCCACTGGTGGTCTCTTGCCCGGCATTCCCCAAACTAGGCCGCAACTGATGAAAATGAAAATGCATACCCACTCGACTGGGGAAAAGGACGAACAACGATTATTATTATTATTATTTTTATTCTGGATATCCGCCCCGGAGTCCAGAGTCCCGGCATCACAGAATCACAGAATCGGAGGATACCCAAGTACTCTGCGGTTGATAGTGCAAATAGTTGATTGCTCCACATACCCAACAAGTCATGAGGGGGAAAAATGGCGATTTTACTTGTGAACACTAACCACGACGACGCCATCATCTCATCAGGCGAGATTGGGTGAAAAGAAATATCCTCGCTACAAAAGTACAAATACCCCTTCAACTCAGATCCAAGTAGGTCTTCGGTGTTCTCTCTTCTTTTTTTCTGTCGTTCCTGCTTTCGGTTGTACATTTAAAGAAGGGAGAAATTTATTTTCGCCTCAGTCACCTATAGCCCCGCTTTTACCCATTTCTCAGCAGTGGATTGCATTAAAGGCTTCGCCAGCGAGACCAAACTAAGCTTGTTTGGATTTGCTTCGTGTGCCATGAGGGGGCTTTTGTGTGAGCCTGTGTATGTGTGGTCCAAGGGTATCCCTGGGAGGAGTCAAACAAAATAAATCGTCGCTAGGATTTAGAGTAAAAGGGGTACAAGTCTCAGGAGATTTCCCATAGACTTACAATCCTGGCGACATTATACTCCGAACCGAAATCAGGACCTACATGTGTATGAGGATAAGCTGATCAAACAGACGGTGGGGGTGGTGGTGGGGGGAGGTGTAACCGAAAATGGGAAAAGTGCACACAGGGGCTTCCTTCGAATGAAATTATCTAGGATATGTCATTTTATGGGAGGTTATGGTAAACAAGCTTTGATGTGAAATTGCAAGGAGCCCCTGAAGTAAGAGGGTGTGTCTTAGGTGCGATGGAGTTGAATGGATTGTTTGTGCCCAAATAATTGCGCATCGCGTTTTCCACTTTTTTTTTTTGTTTGGCTTCGTGAGGACGAAGACGGAAGTGCTTGTCAGTGTGACATTCAATTTTGCAGTTGATAGGATTTCTTATCATGTGATGTTGACTGTCAAAAAAATTGATTTAGATGAAC
Organism: Eristalis pertinax; assembly: GCA_907269125.1. NCBI lineage: Eukaryota > Metazoa > Arthropoda > Insecta > Diptera > Syrphidae > Eristalis > Eristalis pertinax. The sequence goes on from OU026145.1 coordinate 124,960,000, forward strand.
ACAAATCGTTTGTGTATACTTATGCGAACTGAGAGATATGCAAAGGCTTCATGTATGTAGGTTAATGCCGCCTTTTTAAGAAAACAGATATTCATATACGGTGGAAAAATAATAGTCTACAAACCAAGATCTGTGATGTGATGCCTTGAAGGCTGTGTGAGCATGGAAAAACTTCTGAACTGGGGCCATTTAGTTTCGCTTTTTGCGCTTTTGCTCTACAGTCTGGAGGAGGGCTTAACAACAAGCTTCTCACTCTGGTGTAATCTCTGGCAAACTACCCACATCTGAGCGAAACAGGCCATCGTGATTGAATCTTCTCCCCCAGATGTCGACAACACAAGCTGAACCAAACAACGCTTACAGATCTTTTCTCGTGGAGCTCGATTCCTCGAGAGAAAGGGCTCTGTCATACAATAGCCTCTGGTGTCCAAAAAAAATCTGGGGTTGGCAAGAGTTATTCTGCGTTTGATCTTGATAATTCTTCTTTGTTTTTGGGCTAATGTCCGAAATGGACCAGAGCTTCAATCAACAAGCCTCTTCAACGTTACGATTCGCATTATCTTTGAAGAAGTACGGTCTAATGATGCCACCAGCCCATAAACCCCACCAAACTGTGACTTTTTCTGGATGCATTGGTAGCTCTTGCAATGCTTTTGGCTGATATTCACTCCAAAATCGACAATTCTGCTTATTTACGTACCCATTGAGCCAAGAATGAGCTGACCATAAAATGGAAGAAGCGCGCGATGAACTTTCTTAACAGAGCACGCATTTTGATAATAAAATTCAATAATTTGCAAGCGTTGTTCGTTTGTAAGACGATTCATGGTTAAATTATAGACCAAACTGAAGATGTTTGACAGTGAAACAAAACACGAAACGTGCGTCAGCTGTTTAAACCAATGTTGGCAAAAAGTTAATGGCTAAAAAATCACCCTTTATAACAGACTTGTGCCGCTTTATTGTGTCATTTCTTGAATACATCATATACTTCGTTTTTGGCCGGACGCTTCTCTCTCAATGGCAGCAGATACCTCTTTCGATCGTGCTTCTAGTGCTGACTGTGAATTCTATGGGATCTTCTTATGCCACTCTAGAGGCCGTAAAAATAAACTTTTTTAGGATTTTCTTTCAGAAAATTCCGATAAAGAGTATTTATTTTACATTTTATATTGTTTTGAAGCAATTAATTTCAAAATGGTAGCTGTGCAACGTTTTTCCGATGACGTTTCCGGTTTTCAAGTTTCCACGGCCTCCTGTAATTTTTGAACTAAAGGGTGGTTACATTTCAAGGGCCGTTGTTCATTTTGAATAAAACACAAATTATTTAGGAACTTATTGCCATTTATTTTTATTATGGTAATATTGGTATGGTTCAATTATGTATGGAACAAAATATCGGTCAAATAGCCGCCGCGTTCTCGGCGGCACACCTCCATCCGATTGTCCAAATTTTCTATGACGCTAAGGTTCTATGCCGTTAATGTGCCGAATTATCTCATCCTTTAGCTCTTGAGTTGTTGCTGGCTTATCGACGTACACCTTTTCTTTCAAATAACCCCAAAGAAAAAATCCAACGGTGTCAAATCACATGATCTTGGCGGCCAATTGACATCGCCACCACGTGAGATAACACAGCCATTGAATTTGTCGCGCAAAAAAGCCATTGTTTCGTTAGCTGTGTGGCAAGTGGCAGCGTCCTGTTGAAACCACATATCGTCCACATTCATATCTTCCAATTCGGGCCATAAAAAAATCGTTATCACTTCAGGACTTCAGACTTCGATTTCATTATCTCCTTCTCGAACCACGAAGCTCGTATTCGAAGACCCGCTTAGCTGGAGCATTGGTGTACATGCGTTCGATATGGCCAAGCCAATGCAGTCGGACGATTTTTCCATCAACACTTAGTACAGCTCATCGAATGCGCAGTTATGGTTTATCCTCAATTCCACCACTTATCATCCTCACAGACGGGACTATATATTCGACCCAGATTTTTTCTTTCGAAGGCACTAAGAATGGTCTGTGCTGGTTTGCTTATCGCCCAACTTTCGGCTTCAGATTGCACAAGAGTTTTATGTATTTCGTACTTCGGAGTGATATCGATGTCATCTGCGTAACCCAACAATCGAAACGACTTGTTAATGATAGTGTGTGTTTTCAGCAGACATCTGGGATTGGAGAAAGAGAAGCATTTGGACACATTTATCAAAATTGTCTAGACATGTGTTAATCTCCTTTAATAAAATATTCAACAGACATCCGTGCTAAAGCTCTTTTTTCCTTAAAAGACACCCATTCAGAGTTCCCCTACGATGAGTCGTTTTTATTTAATCAATTATGTCTTAATGAAAAGATTAAATAAATAAGTAGAAAATCTTCAACCCAATTAAATACACGCACTCGCATCGGATAAACAGAGAGATAATTGAGAAATTGAGGGCGAAGTCGATATCAGAATAATTCCAGTATCATAACCATCAGTGTTCATTGTTGGTGAAGCAGATCCTCGGCATCTGTGAAGTGTATCAACGATTGCATGCTTCTAGGAGCTCTGCCCAATTGAGCATGGATAAGTACCCAAATGAAATTGCCACAATATGAGGGAACAAGATGAAAACAATACAATGACTGGCTTTAAGAACTGATACTCATCGACATGGCTGCACGGTGGAGTTTGTCATCTGGGTGGACTATGGACAAGTTCTCGTATAAGATGTACACAAGTGGACGGCAAACGTAATATGACTTGATTTAGTAACGGAATCCAAGGAGAAATATCCTTTATTTGCTTCTGATCTTGTTATGCTTAAGAGTGGATAGCAGAAATAGGGAACAAATAATACTTCTTCCCCTTGACATTTTTAATAAAATGTTCACCGGTCAATCGGAGAATACAATTTTCATGGTGCAATGAAGAAGCTTCATCACTAACTGTCGAGGATTTTTAAGACCAAGTAATCGGGAGCGCAAGACAGCTTAATCTTGATGACTAGAAGCTGCGTGCACAGGCCGGCAAAGGCCATCTATCGCTTAGACCCTCCATTAGTCGCAGGCTTGACAAGTGAATACGTAAATATTCAATTGCTATGGAACACGCCGCTTAGAACGTTTTTCGCCATGAACAATGTGAGAAATATGTGAATAAGTGAGGATTTGCTAATTCAAAGTAGATTAGGTTAGGTATGGCAGACCGCAGATAGTCAGTCACATTTAGGCCAGCATGGATAACTCCTATTTGTGGAACCAATATCTTCTTTATTTTATTATTAGACTGATGCTATTCCGAGCGCAAATTATTGAAGAAGTACGCTACTAAGCTAAGAATCTGAAAAGATCACTTCTGAAAACTGATAAAAGGCAAAGAACGTCAGGCAGAATGTGCCACACAATGGACGATGATAGAAAAGAGTTCCGACCTAGACAAAGTCTAGATAGCGATATCCAGACTAAAGTCGAATAAAGCTACTGATGCAGACGGATTATCTGCAGTTCTCTTTAAGGCAGTTGGAGATGAGGTCTTATAGCTCATGCACCAACTCGTCTGTAGGATATGGTCGGAGGAGATCACGCCCGATGAGTGGAATCTCAGTATCGCTTGCTCGTTCCACAATAAAGGAGACCACTTTAACTACGCCAACTACAGCGCTTATTAGATCTTCTCTGCCTTTATGTTTGAGCTCCTGAAACCATTTGTGAATAACCTGATAGGTCCAAGCAGGGCCATATGTGCAGGATGTGCAACTGTACAGGGCGCGAAGCACTTAGGCGCGCAATTATTTTCGAATAATACAAATTGCAAACATACACACAAAAAGGTTTTAAAGAATTAGATGAGGCAGCATTGTATCAAGTGTTAACATTAGTAACCCCGCTTGTAAAACCACAAAGCTCATGTTTAAAAGTGTTAAATTGAACATTTAGCTCATGTCTAGAAGATTTGGCTTCAAATTTTAAACACATTGGCAGTAACAGTAGCTTCAGGAGAATGCAGTTTTTCTAAACTCATTCTAAAAAAAAATACATTGGGACAACACGACTGAAGAAAGATTGATAGGTCTGTATATAGTAAAACACGCTTAAGAGAAACGACAAAAAATCAGTTAGGCGAACCTCGGATAATGTATGTAAGTGTACACGGCGATTTGAGAATCTTTTCACTTAAGCGGGTTTTTCGCTTAAGCGAGTTTCACTGAAATAATGTTATATAAAAGTCCTGCCACTATGATGAGACTGTAATAGAATTTTCTAAGTCTTAGGTTTCCTTAATTTAACTGACAAAACTGATGAAAAGGGCGACTAAACGTAAGGCTTGCACAGGGCACTCATTTAGCTCGGACCGGCCCTGGGTCCAAGCTCTCAGTATATAACACCTCGCTCATTCCTGCTCTATGGTGCGGAAGCATGGACAATCTTAAGAGTTTGGTATTGCATTGATGGTACTTGGAGAAGAAGAAGAAGAAGGCTCCTAAGCTTATGTCTCTGCGGGTAGGGATGGCACTGCACGAGTAAAGGAGATGCTGTACATTCTGCTACACATGTCTCTAATTGCAGAAATCCTTAAATGAATGTGCAGTAACGTGATATGAAGCCGATGAGTCGCCTAAGTGCTGGCATACTTAGTCTAAGCTGACAAAGTGAAATTTTGAGGTTAAATGCTGGCGAAATCTGCAAGTAATGCCTTCCAGCCATCCGATTTCTTATAAGTATTATAAGCATCTTTAAAATATGGTTAGCTGAAGATGGTGGGTTTTCTCAAAAAAGAGGCCGTATCACTCACTACCTCAACGGATTAGCAATTACACTGCATTCTACGATGTCTCGGCGCTTACGGGTGGTGGTTATTGAAATGTTCAATCAACTTACCAAGAGACAAATTGGGATGTTTTTTTAAGGGCTGAAGACATTGTCCAAGGCCTGGCCTGCCTAGCTGTTCGAACAGATAATCATATCCTTTCAGGACATCACATTATTCTTGAGCCCGAACAGTACCTATTTGATCGCTATATTTTCTGCCTGAATAACGCTTCAATAACTGGCGAGATTTAGAAAGGCCTTTAGTTCTACATCGTAGAATAAATGCAAAATGCATATAGGACCACCCAGCGTCTGATTGTTAGACTTCCTGCCAAATTGAGAAGCAAAGCTGGTAGAATCATTTCTCATGATTGAGGGAACAGGCAGTCGGTGTATTTGGAAAGTAAAATGACTTCGTTGAGAAAAGGTTTCGATCAATGATTGAAGAGTCGTAGTATCCACATAACTGGCTGTTGCATGTTTTCTGATTATTTCGAACGGAGGATGGTGAAGAAGTGTGGTTATTGCAGCGGATGGGGTTCAGTATTTCACTGTAGATAACGAGAGAATAGGTTTCCCGAAAAGTGAACTAGTTGTAACCAAAGTTAGAGCCCTGATTGAAGTAAACTAAGATCATTCAAAGTTGTAAGCAATCCTTTCTTCCAATTACTCCACTCGAAATCCGGAGGCGAAAACATCCATAGCCTCCTTAACTCCCTACACATGTACCACATCACATCATCCACTCGTCGCTCGTCCGATAACCAACCGCAGATGTGTGCAATCTGATACCATGCTCAAATTGAATCAAATTTATCTGCTTCCAAGTACTGTCAATGAATGTGTCCTGATCCTCTCTCAACTCGACAACAAATCAACGCCTACACAAGTCTACAAAACGCAAATTTCACCCAAAATTAAGTGTTCCCCGAGTTTTCTTCAATCTGCTCCCAATCCTCGCCTGTTATCACACCGCAATTGCCTTGCATACACAAATTACACCAAATATAGGCCCTCTCCTGAGCGTTCATAGTCTCCTATTTCCATTCCATGAACATATCATTATTACGAGTATCTTGTAGGTGCTCCTAGATTCAGTCGTGAGTGTGTGTATACGCCTGTTTGTGGGGAAAGGATTTGCATAGATGTTTCTTAATCTAGCGGTAGCAGAAAGAGTTTATCTTTTTTTCTTTTCCGTCGTCGCATCCCTTGGCGGAGCTTGCTCATCTTTAGTTTAGGAAATTTACATTTCTCTGCGAATTAAGGTGTGTGTGTGTGTTTTTCTTTCTTTCTCAAATTAATTCAAGCCTCACAGAGGCAACCATTAAGGATGTGCGCACACATTGTTGGCTGCCCTCTCATCGGCCCCGCCCGAGCTGCCGTTTGACTACGCTAAACTTGCAAATGATGGTGGTTGGGTACACGAGAAGTACTCGTTTCCGTTGCTGATGATTGAGGCAGGGATTATGTAAATCAGAGAAAATGGATAAAAAAAAACACAACTCGCCAAAGTGACACCGTCTGTAGGTGGTGTGAATAGAGTGTGGGTATGGAAAGTTTCCTTTTTTCCCGTTGAGCATCAGTAAAGGATAATCACAGTTTGAAATTTGTTTCAATCTAATCACTTCGGCTGTAGAGTATTTTACAATGAAGGATAATTCTTTTTTGACTCCCAAGCGTTGATGGTAAACATGGGCGACTGGGAGCAACGGTGCGTCCTTACGAGAAACCAATCCGCATTCAAATGCCCCTCGGACCGTCCGTACAGGCAAACGGAATGGCAATAACGAATTGAGACTTCACTTTGGAGCTTTCTTGCAATTTCTAGGAGCACTCCTACTCCTCTCTAAAATCTTATAAATGGGGTTTCCAGCCACGGGCTATGGGGACGTCTCCTCTCGTTGGGGTGGGTGATTGTGTTTGATATACCTTTTCCCACAGGAATCCGGGCTGGAACAAATTTCATGTGATATGCGCTCGCTTAATCTTAGCCATCAGTTTTGCCTTTTAAGGATTTTTCATGATTTCCTTCAGGATATGCTGCGGAATATTAGATGGAGATGATCCTACGATATTGCATCCTCACTTTTGGTCATTCCGTTGGTAGTTGTGGCACACACATCCTCTCGAGTATCCGACTATCCCGAAATTGCTAACCCATCGACTGGGGGCACTCTTGGATTTGTTTTCTTTGGGGAAATGCGAAATTTGCCCATTACCAATTTGAAGTTGAAATCGAGTCCAATTTGAATCTGTTGACCGAAGGAATTTGCATTTAATCATATCGTGGAATATTGATATGGTAGATTGGACATGTGTTCGCATAGGAAATTAGCATACGTCCAGTGTGGAGATTGAAGCGAAGACCAGTTATTCACTGGGATGTTTCGGAATTGACACCGATTGCAATGGGAATGATGGCAAGTCAAAATCTTTGAATGTGATTCTCCCAGACATTGAGGGAGTTGGCATCAGTCCATCAGATATTCATATGTCAATCTTTCAGTTAAGAAATACCACGTCATAATGTATCCATCGTTTTGTGTGACAGAATAGTAGCAGACGGGAAATGATTGGTTCCTGGAGCATGATATTCAAATTCCATATTGCCAACCAATTTGCATTCAAAACTGGATTATGCGGTTTAAAGCCAACTGAAAATGCCTTACATTCCTAGATCACACTACGAAAGCTCTCAATGGAGGACTTACATCGTCCTCTACCGTAGAGTAGAGCCCTTAACAACATCCTAACCAACTCCATCAACAATTCCCTCGCTTCAGAGTTGCAGGCTTTAGAGAGGGTTTCGTCCGCAAATGGATTGTGGCCATGCTAGAAACCAGATCATCCAGTCGCAACTGGGTAACTGCCAGGTTTACAAATCACTCTTATGGCTGATAACAATAAATACAGTTCTCTTTGAATTAGAAAGCAAGGAAATCAAAGTAGTTGCGCATGCGGACGAGGTGGTAATCCTAGTATCGGGTATGCTTCCCTCAGTGATGAGCGAAATTATGGCGGGGGCTCTATTTAGAATCCTGGGCTACAGACTGTTGCCTGAACGTGAATCCTACGAAAACGGAACTGATGCTGTTTACCACGAACACCAAGATACCAACCTTTAGGCTTCCTCCGCTCAACAATACTAGCCTGTGATAAGTGCATAGGCGTCATCCTAGATCTCAAGCTCAACTGGAAGTCTAATGTAGAAAATCGGGTTAACAAAGCAAGTGCAGCTTTCTACGCCTGCAGCAAAACTTTCGGCAGAAGGTGGGGTCTTAAACCAAACTCACCCTTTGGATGTACACAGCTGTTGTCCGTCCCATTCTCACCCACGGCTCACAAGTGTGGTGGGCCGCCCAAAGCAAAAACATGCAGCTTAAACAAACTCAACAAATTTCAGAGATCGGCAGAAGTCGGAACTGCCGGGCGATGAGATCATGCCCACTGAAGCACTAAACGTGCTCCTACACCTCCTCCCAATGGACCTTTCCATCAAGTACGTCACGTGCAGTGCCATCAGACTCAGAGATGCGGGAGTTTGATCAGTTAGAGCTCTACAACTCCTGCCTGAACACCTAACCCCAGCTCTCACGGACTACATTACTCTCACCATAGTCTTCGACAACTCGGCACAATGCCGATTTCCATCCAGTGAGGACTGGAAAACCCAATCACTTGCCTCAGAATACCAATTTCTGATCTTCACAGACAAATCAATGCTGGACTACGGTGTAGGCTTAGCGGTCTTCTCAGCGGATATCAATTCTTACCGCCTCCCAGATCACTCGAGTATCTTCCAGAATAAAGTACTAGCGATCAGAGAAGCGTGTAAACTCCTAGTAGTATCTGTCCTTATGGTAGAGGCGCAGCGATCCGCAGCGACAGCCAAGCAGCCATAAGAGCGATCTCATCAGTTTTCACTTCCTCCTTCCTCAGAGGAACGTCTGCCTCACTTTCTTTGTCACTGTCCGGCACTAGCCAAATAAAGATACATCGCGTTCTTCAAACCCTTTCTTAGTGATTTCTCCGAGATCGCTAACCGAAGTATATCGAACATAATAAAATTCCTGAACTCCACAGGGTCCAAGGTCTACGAGGTGTGGCATCAAAACGGCGCGTTTGAGCCAAAGCCACTTAAACCAAAGAACCAAGAGTAGAGGTTTTACGTCCAAATCAACCATTTCAGGCACACTGAAATGCAGTCAGCATTGCTTGGTAACTCAATCCATTTACTGAAGTAGACCCACAAGTCATATATTCCAGTAGCACAGGCGTTACATTAAACTGCATTATACAATGTCAATCATTCCTTCGCTATTTCTATTGGGTATTCAGACCGACAGATGGGACAGTAGACAAATGAAAATAAGCCTCGTCATTCAAAATAACTCTATGCAATAGTGTTCATTCGTTTCCCGCAACAAATGGGTGAATGCACGACATTGTGCGTGCATCGTCTGCTCCGATTGCTGGTATCCATAACCAACTTAAGGTATACTGCACGCAATCTTCGAAATGTGGTGCAGCAACCATAAGAGGTGGACCACTGTATAGTGTTTACAGCTACTTATCTACCTGAGTCATTCAATGGATAACTATGTATAAAGGCAATGACTTGGAAATAGGATATCAATGCAACATTTGAAAACCTTTGTGTCCTCTCGTGTGTATGCCCGCTTGCTACCTGTAATGCGGTTCTCTCCTATTATGCGCCATAAAGGGGCTGTTCGAAATTAAATTCTCTTGGGCTTATCCTTTAAGAAATTTATATTTTCCTAGGAATGCAGATCGTTGTCCAACAGTAGACCAGTCGCCTAGGATTTCCCGCAATGTGGACAAGAAAATTAGACCAGTTCTTTGATCCTTGGGAATGTACTAGAATGAAAAATATGTAGACATTATTCCTCAACCAATCGACGGGAATGCTATTGTGATTGTTAATAACTTTGCAAACATTATAATTTGAATCGAATGCTTTATACGTACAACGACTTTTAAGCGGCGTTCACACTCAACAATTTGTCGATACGATTTTCTTGATGTCAAATTGGAAAAAAGTCAAAATACTTTGTCTACCACTACTACTACCAGTCTGACTACTAGTGCGTTCACATTGACCGATTTGGCCCATCAAGTACTGTTATCAAGCAAATCGTATCGGCAATTTTTTCCGTGTGAACGCCACTAGTGCCACTTTACATAGATCAGACACTTCCAACTTTCAAAATCCAAACACATTGAACAAGCATCCACAACATTCTGTGAGCTAAAAAATCTACATTATCTGCACATCATTTGTAACCAATTACATTCATCAGATTTATGAGAAATATTCTTTTAAACAGATATTTTTCAAAATGAACATATAACGACTAACATTTCAAAAACATCTACTACTACCACCAATCACCATCATCTACTACTGCAATCGTATAACAGTTTTCCGGGATGACGATTTTTCTTCTTTTTGCTTGGCAAACCTCAAGCTGTCAAACAAATCAAGTTTTTGCTGTCATGTTGGCTTGACACATTCCATTGGAAGAAGTTTATTTTTCTCTTTATTTTGTGTTAATTTTCTTATTTTTGCATTGTTTGAATTAAATTTATTGTTTCTATAACATTCCATTCATTTGTTAGAATCATCGCCACCCACATATTGTGTGCGGCCATTGAAATAAGACGGAAAAATGCAATGAAGCCTTATATGAACAAGTGGCCCAAATAAATGGCAACTAACAACGACTGCCCCTGAACTGAAAGTGAAAAGATATTTTTTTTTTGTGTTTGTTTCTTTTCTGTTGTACCAACAATTTGAGGCAGCAATTTCGAGAGAATTGAGCAATTTTTCTCGCAATGCACCATCATCATCATCAGCATCGGCGTCGTAAGAAACGCCCCAACTATGGTACACGCACTGTTGAGGTCAATCGTGGCTACAATGGTTTCGGTTTCACAATATCTGGCCAGCAGCCGTGCATACTTTCGTGCATTGTGGCCAATTCGCCAGCCGATCAAGCTGGCCTGCGGGCTGGAGACTTTCTAATTTCGGTAAATAATTTGAATGTTTCAAAATTGCCGCACGAAACAGTTGTCCAGTTGATTGGCAACTCGTTCGGTAGCATCAAAATGCAGATCGCTGAAAACTACTTCTCAGACAGTTCGGATGAGGAGAATGCCATTCAGCACATGAACCGCGGGAAGCCGAGCTATTTGCATCACAAGTTAAAAATGAACCGATTGAGGAACTCGCCACAGAAGCACCGGGATGGTTCATCGGGAGGCAGCGGCGGCTGCAGAGACCACGCTTTGCGGCCGGTAATTGAGGACATTCCTCTGCCTGCTTCGCTGGCATCGGCGCATAACATCATTCACTCGGCTAAGGCGAGCACCTCGAACGATATCTCCAACGTGAGCGCCATGGTTCGGGTAAATCTTGACCATGAAAATGGAGGAGGGGGCATCTCCCTCGAGTACAGAGCAATTGTGGGCTATCTAGGAACGATAGAAATGCCGAAGCAAATCGCCATTAGCTCCAAGCTGCAGACCGTTCGGAGCTGCATTCGGAAGCTGCGTCAGGAGAAACGCAACCCCACCACGGTGCTCATGACAATATTGCCCAACTGTCTGACCCTGCAAAGCGCAAACGCAACAATACTCGCCACATACCCGTCCTCACGGCTGAACTACGTGAGCTCCTCCTCTGAAAGTGAAAATCGTTTCTTTGGCCTCGTCACTAGTGCAATCTACTCCTCCAACCCCGACGACGATGACCAGGATCCGAACGAAGTTCAGCGAGACGTTAGCATTTCGAACAGTTGTCATGTCTTCGTCGTGGATACCAAGATTTGCGAGCATTATGTCCACGAGCAGAAGGCGAACGAATTCCGCATCACCTGCACTAAGGATCCAATCTCGAATCTCTGCTTGGAGTTCCCCAACAACTCGGAGTACGTGGTCAACCTCATCAGAAGCATGTACACGATGAAAATTCTCCCACCAGCGGCCAGGAACCCCGGACGCAACGCAGATGCCAGTCGGCAGCCGCAAGATGTCCAGGCTAACTCACCGCAGCCGAGCAATCACAGCGAAGTGACTACAACATCATCGAACTCAGATTCGGGAATTGGATTTCACAACGACTGCACGAACATCTCCGATCGCATCCTCGTTGTGGACTTTCCAGGAATCCAAATACTCGGCAACCGTGGCAACAACCAAGTCTGCCCGGCACGTCCCTTGGGCATTTTCAACAACATCGAGCCAAACGTGGCCCCTGTAGTGGACACCCGACTTACGGTTCGTGCGATGCCCGATCCAAAAGCAACGCCACCACCTCTGCCGAAGACCGCACCGCCAATGCAAACTGGACCCAATCTCCTCGCAAGCTTCAACTTGATAAAGAGCCCCATATCGAGTCTGGTGGCGACCAGATCATGTGACGATGTGCTCTCCCTGATGGACCGAAATTGCCGTCAGAGCAACCGTAGATCGCTGCAAATGTCGATGGATGACATCTCTATACATTCGAGTAGCCATCATCAGTATGACAACGTTTCAGGGCGGTCGCCCACGAAGGACCACGTCTTTCTTCCTCCACTCTCCGCTGGGGTGAAGCAACAAAAGAAGTCGAAGCAACCGACAAACATAACCGACGATGGGTACTGCTTTTTAAAAGACGTGCGATCTGCAGACGCCCACCATCTCATAAACAAGCTGAGCCCGAAGGTTTACGGAATGATGCACACACGAGGCAACTCAGCGAGTGTAGAGAATCTCACCACGGAGAGGAACCGGAAGTCGCACACTCATTCGCAAAACGATCGCGACTCGGACCATGGCGTGAACGCTGAGGATTTCGAGACGTGGGGCAGTCTGCAGGACATCCACAAGGTGGACAACTATCGAGCATCACCACAGAAGACTGCCATCTTGGAGGCGACATATAGTGAACCTGATTTGGGGGTAAGTGAGAATTTATTTGTCTTGTCATTTGTGTCACTTGGCTGAATGTGTCAGATAAGTCATCAGCAGAATGACTATCGAGTGACTCAAAGCCAATGTGAGCGAGAATCTGCGACCTAATTGCGCAGAGATTTACATATGTTATTTCATAACTACCCAGTTATTGAACAAAAGCGACAACTTTTTGTCGTCGTTTGATTGAAAAGTTTAATGAATCTGGGTCATTTATTTTCAGCTCATTTAGGTAGTTTTGCTCGTTACTTTATCTTAAATGGCGATTGATTATCATTACCCCTCTTGCTCTTGCTCCATTGAACCTGGCAACAGGATCCATAAGGCTTTGTTCGTATTTAACATTGTAAAGGCTCTTCGAATTCATAAATGTAACCACACACAGACACCGATTTGCAGCTCCACTTGGGCATTTTCGTAATTTCGTAAATATTCTAAAGGTCAGTCGCATTTGCCCGACCTAATTTATTAATTTATGCAAACATTTATTCGCAAATGCTGTCGATGGCCCTGCCATTGATGTGTTCCCAACTGGGATTAAGATAAATATGTGTAATCCCTGCGCCGATATAATTAATAATTCGAGCTTTGGCATTGCATTAACCCTTAATCCAAAATGAAAATCAAAACGAATAAAAAATAAGTTATGTTATATTTTCCACTACCTTTCTCTTCGCGGGGCTTATGTTATGTGGTTTACTTTCACAAGTTTTGAATATACACTTAGTGACAAAAGTCTACGTACACTAGAAGTGCGAGTCAAAGTAATATTCAAAAAAGTAAATATGTATGTTTCGATTTCTTATTCGATCAATTACAAACGCAAACATTTATATCTTAAAAAAAATTAAAAACTAGAAAAACACTTATTTTTAATTATAAAACCAGGATGACAATGATGACAAAAGTCTACGTACACTTAAAGGTTATAACGTGAGTAAAAAATCATTTTAAGCAATCACTGCTCTCATCGATTTCGGAATTCGACCAATTTGTTGGTAACTGATGGACCAATTTTGGCCCTTTCTTACTGAACCTGAACGGGGCGGAGAGGTTTGCTTGGGGTCGTTGTCTTGTTGAAAGGCAAACACACAGACAGGCACTCTTCTTTAGGTTATTCTTAAGAATATTAACGTAAACGAATTTATCCATTATGGAGTCAATAACAACTAGGTTTCCAACCCCGCACGAGACCGCTTCTAATTCCACGCTTCACTGTACCAATAGTGTTTGATTTCTCCAGCGTGGTATTGGACTTACGCCATACTTCAGTTAACCGTCATTGTATTAATAAATATTAAATGTACACTCATCGCTGAATATAGCTTTCGCCAAAACTCCTTTGCAGGATTTTGATGGAACTTAGCGAAGTCTAACCTTTTTTTTCTATTCACTTCGCTAATAAAGGGTGTTTTTTCTTTCCACTCTGCTCCGAAAACCTTATCTTTTGAGAACTCTCCGAACAGAATATGTATCACAAGGTTTACCCGTTTCCTCCAGCAACTCAGCTTAGTTATTCTCGGATTTTTTGCTCACTTTCTTTAAGACTCTTTTCACGATCGGTAAATATTTCCGTCCGATCAGCGTTTGCACTGTAAAGTGTGGTCTTCGAATAAGTTTTGCAATCTCCCGTAATGATTTTCCTTCAGAATTATGTTTTATTATCAGTTTCCGCAGTTCAGTGGAAAATTCACTGGGTTTTGCTTTCATTTTGTGCAAAAATTAGTAAATAAATATTTATTGATAAATTCGAAATTTCACACTGACTTATTAAAAAAAACACAACAGAATAAAATGCAAACAAAAGAAAACAAAAATTACTGAAATTTACCACACAATAAAGGAAACAGCTGCAAACTGGTGTACGTAGACTTTTGTCATCCTGGTTTTACTTAGATTTACGGGAAAAAATATTCGAATCATATTTATTTTACTTTTGATTGAGTCGAACTTCTAGTGTATGTCGACTTTTGTCATTAAGTGTACATAAGTGTATGTTAGACCAAACGTATGTGGCCTTATTTGAGGGATTTCAAAGTTAAAGAAAATGTAATAAATTCATGCTTATGGCCTATATGTGGGTAGGTACAGTCGCCCTGGTGACTTGCATCCGCTGTTCACTTAGACCATGGGTGACTCTGCCGTGAGACTTTTTCTAAATCCAATCGGATCCGTATATGAATCACAGGAGCCTTTTCAGTTCGATCCTATTTAAATCTTCCATTTATACAAAGAACTATTATTTTGTCAGATTTATGCTTAGTTTGTGTTGGTGCTCCCTCAAATGGTATTGTGGACATTGTGATCACATTCAATGAGTATTGGTAGTTGAAGTCTGTCCACTGCTGAATGGATGTTGGTACTAGAACTACGCGACGGTACGCTGCCCGCATCCTGCCATGAACAGTTTTACCATGATCGGCACAACGGTCCTTTGTGGCATACTCTGCAAGATGAACATGATTAATATTATTATTTATAAGAATGCAGTTTCTTGCATTGGGTACCCTAGTATCCCCAAATTTTTGCAATCCTGCATGTCAGTCCTTTAACTGTTCTTTTCAGGATGTATGGCTCCCGAATTAGAACGAAACCCAGATCTTCTGTAGTGAACATATTTGCTAGCTAGCAGATGTCGCTACAGCGTGATGGATATCCACCTGGGGCACCTTTATTTTAGAGGAACATTTAGCTATGTTTATGGTGAGGCCTCTTCTATCATATGCATCGGTCGTTTGATGGAATAAGCTTTCGCGTAAATACGTAACTACTGCTTTCACTAAGCTTCAAAGAACTGTTTGCCTCGGCTGCATGGGGGCCTTCCCTAGCACGCCTGGCACTGCTCTTGATGCACTTCTGAACAACTCGCACTGGATTTTCGATGATCTTGAGCACCGTATTTCCTTTGACCCCAGTCTCATGCATATGCCGTCTGACGCAAGGACACCAGCAATCCATCCACGACGCACACACAAAGTCGACTTTCCCTGCACTCAGGACTGGTTCTGTCCAGAATATGAGCCAGGAAAAGAATGTAGTGGAATCTTCACGGATGTGTCCAAGACCAATGAATTGTCTGGCGCTGGCGCTTTCGTGGAGAGCGACAACATTAGACTGAAAACCTCGTTAGGTCGTCTTGCGTCGGTCTTCCTAGCAGAAACCTATGCGATCTAATGACCACGAACTATATTGAGAAGAACAGGAGGAAGAGGCGAAGTATTTGTGTCTGTAGCGACAGCCAAGTTGTACTTAAACTCAACCCTTTAACCACTTCCAGGATAGTCCAATAATGGAAGTCTTCTTAAATTGGATCGGCAGGTTCAATTCGCTAAGACTTGTCTGGGTCCCGGGCCACCACGGGATCACGGGAAATGAGATCGCCGATGAACTTGCTAGACAAGGATCAGAGGAGATATTTTTAGGACCCGAACCTGGGTTGGGATTACCCGCGTCCTCGGTTAGGGCTTCCATCGATGGCTGGGCTTCTCGAGAGCAAAACCGGAGGTGGCATGACCTCATTCCTCACTCACAAAATTACCTGTAAATAATAAATATTCACATTTAAAACACGGTATTTTGTTATAAAGGGTATATAATAATTAGTTGAAAATTAAATTTTTATATTAATACTGAAAAAACGAAATTCACTTAACTTTTAAAACACAAATTGCCCACTTTCGAAGTAGCTCTTTCTTATTTAGTAAAAAATAGAGAATAAAAGAAAAATAAACTTAACATACCAATCCTTTAAAAATATATTATGAACTAGCGTCGAAATCGTAACAGTCCTTGCATAAAAATATTGCATGTTTCATACATATGGCCTTTCTGCAGGCTGTCCATGCGTGACTGGTTTTCCGATATTTTTTGGTTGGACCATCACGACATCTGACATAGCGACTAGCAGCATTTTGGGGTCATGCTAGCTACACGAAACGACAATGCGTTTATGTGACAGGGTGGGAATGGCATACCCAGCCACACAATCGTCGGGTTACACCATTTTCAACTGCAGATCTTCGAAGCAGTTATAGTAATATGTAGCTGCCTAGTCTTCATCTTGTTTCGGCAAAGCCGGGGCATGTTCTGAAGTACTGCAGTATTGTTTTCTCCTCCGCTTCATCCATGCAGCTTCTACAGAAGTCACTGTAGGGCGCTCCAAGTCTTCTGGTCTTCCAGTTATTACGACCATTAGTTTACTAATGCTCTCCATGTTTAAATCCAGAAGAGAGTCCCCTTTTGATTTAGTGAAGGGCACATCGTTTTCGATGGTCTCTGTATCCATTTCCGCAACCTGTTGTTAATGTAGTTTATGGCGTTGTCATTTATTTTCTCAGTGGGGTGTCTCCTGATTCTTTTCCAGTAGCAAACACGTCCTCTTCCTTGCTAATTCATCAACTCTTTCGTTGCCTGGAAGACCCTTGTGCCTAGAGGCAGACTTAGATAGCATCTTTTCGTTATCTCCTTTAGAGCTAGACGACAGAGTTTGACCAGGTTGGAGGGGATTGATGGTGTTTCCAGAGCTTTTATTGCCGCCTGGCTATTCTATGTATACAACAATAAATCTCCCGCCTAGCGGGCGCGTTGGTAGTCGGAGAACTGCCTTTTGAACAGCTGTAACTTCTGGTAGCCGGAGCGCTGTAGATATTTCTGGCGAATTGGCTCGAACCTGTGCATTCCGATTTGAATCTGTCTGTGATTTCCATTGCAGCAGGATTGTCTCCGTCTCAATCTTCCCTCGTGGAGAATATAGTATTATGTTTAATTTCGAGGTCCAGGATTGGAGTCAGTTAGCCTGGTTCCTTTGAATTCTGAAGTACTTCCGTATGCCCTTTGCTGTGAGTCTTACCCCATCGATTGCACTCTTTTAGTCTTGTCGCTGCATGCGTAGCCGTAAGCTTCCCGTAGATACATATAGGAAGAAGATGCCATAGCATTTCGAGTTCGGCTGTAAGCTTTAATCTGACTGCATGCTGATCTCTCTTTTCTGCTCATCTTGGTAAGATTATGTTTCACTTTTAGTGACGTCCACGAGACTAGGGCGCCATGCATTAGTATTGGCCGTACTATGGCAGTGTACAGCCACTGTGTTATATTGTCTGATTCCCCATTTGGGTCCGACGATTTTCTTGCAAGTATACAGTGCAAAAATCTAGCTGGATGGCGCCGTTGGTTGAGTGTCTGCCCATGGTTAGAGGGGTTCCCGCTTCGAATCCCGGCGGAAGCAAAGCTATTACGCCTTTATCCGGTTTTCATATCTGATCCAGTCACCATTTGCCGTTGGGATCGATCAGTGGTAGTAGTCTGACTGGGTATCACAACGGAACCAACATAGTCTCTAAGTGTGCTGACGATTTCCCTAACAGCCCGGCTACCTAACCAGAATGCAATCGATGCTTTCCTGATGCGTTCCGTTCAGGAGGCCAGAGCTTAGTTATCCATGCGCTCTACATGGCACAGCCACATTTAACGTTGGATCCGTAGACGCCTGACTTGGCACTTGGTTCACACACTCACAAAAGTCACAAAAAATATTTCAAACATATATTCCCGCCAGTGCCTATTCTCACTCCATCTGAACCTTCTGTCAACCCAGTTGAAACGTTAATTAGCTTTAACGACAGCTAAGCGCATTGACTGAAAACAATTAAATTGCCAGAGCTGATGACAGTTCGCGCATACTCATATGACTCAATGAAATGGTCCCCATTTTCGGGGTAATCATTCAAGTGCAAATCATAACGCACTCTAAGCTGGGACATGATTCACTTTCGGTCGCCCGAGAGACCGCACCGAAAGTCCAACCAACACTGTCAAACTTTCGAACTGCTATCGCAGGCATCAAAACTAAGTTGCAAGCTCTTTCCTGCGATGAGGAAATTATAATTAGCATTAATTACTTTCATTTAATCTGGAAAAAGGGAGAATTTTCCTTGATAATCATTCAATTACGGTGCACAGGCTGTCGTTAATATACCGCTGTTGCCACTGTCATTATATGTACCACTTCCCACGCGCCCACACACAGGCCACACAGCCACCACCGGCTATACCGCCCTGCTGCCCATGAGGAGACACAGTATCCGCATAACTTTGGTGGAGCTTATTTCATATTTCACACATTCACTCGCCCTTATCTTGAGCTGATAAGCGAGCATGTTATAACCACCAATTCGTTGGATTTTCCACCGAGGGTTCACATAAACAGAACGTGCTTTCGTCTACCAGTAGCATTTTGCTTAGCCAGCTTTCAGCACCAATCTCTGGTCAGTCGTGTAAAGCGAGCGCATATGAGTGTGTAATTCCTGCTACTGGAGCGCTACTAATTGATACAAAGCAACTGTTCCCCATTTCTGAGCTCATCTCGTGTGAAGTTGAAGTCGCGTCCGGAAGTGCGCGCATAGATGACATCACTACCGCGAGCTTATTCCAATATTGCATGCCACTGCTTTGCCTGGCTGGTTGACTCTCCTCCGCCAAGGCGGCATTATTTCATTCCACTTAATTTGTGCCAATTAATTGTGAATAAATGTATCTAATGAAAAATTGAAATACGACGTTAAATTACATAGGGCGCTTGCATGTCACCAGTTTCTGTCAGGCCGCGTACTCCGTTTCTCGTTTGTCGTTTGTCGTTCGTCGGTGGTGTCAATAGTTCTCGTTGTTCTCCGTTCTCCTCGTCATTGTCGCTGTGAAGCGAAAGCACTTGCTGAGTTCGTATTTCTTTTATTCAGAATTGGGTTGTGATTTCTCGAAATTCGCGAAGAGTGCACATAATCTAGTCTACGAATCTGGAATTCTTTCGTCTATTTGGATTTGGATTTCCCTTAATATCCACTGATTACGGACGGGCTGATGAATTAGATTTCGCGTCGGTGTGACGAGATTAAATTTGTTTTTCAAGTGGAAACTCCAAGCATTCTGCTGGAGTGTGTGTGTGCAGTGCAAAGTGGTGCCAGAAAGGAGGGTGTTGTGCATGGGAATGTGGCACGTTGACTCCTGCAGGAGGGAACACATAATTTATTGTACCGTGGAATGTCATTCAACAACATGCTTGAACTCGTATGTGGATTATACTCTGACGACAATCCTAAGGTGAGCAACTGCATTTGCTGCAAGCACATTCATTCTTTCATTTCCATTCATTCTATTTTCGGCTTGAGATTTCTTTCATAAAATTGAAGAGGACATCAATGACTTGTATTTGGAATTTCTCTTCACATGACGAACATACATATGTAAACATCGCCGCTTTCGCAATTATTGTGAATTGTTTCCATTCACGTCACGGCTGGCGTGAATCACTCGCAAATAGCGCTGGAGTAGCTTTATAGTGAAACTACATGCGCTTCAGTTTATCGCTCTGAATTATCGATAATCGTACTGAGCCCGCAAGAAATTAAATCCGAGTCACGTTCTCTCGGCACTGAGTAATCTAAATCGATCAAGGTTTACGATGAATTAAGCCGAACACTCGTAAGACGTTATGTTGTTATAAATAGTTTCGGTTGTTTTTTTTCAAGTTTCAGTTCTCGAGATAAGCTATGTGAGTGAGCGAATGTCACGCAAAGCATGCTGTTTTAAACACGAACCTGAAGCGTTGCAGTGCCATTGAAAGTGAGAATGCATAAATTTATGATGTTCTGCTGTGTATTCAGGTTATCTTGTTGTCAGCTCTTACATGTCAAGATGAAGGAGTTAATGGAAGGCGGCTAGTCTTTACACTTTGATTTACTTGGTTGTTCAAACACACTTTATTACACGTCTAACCACAACGGCCACCTACCAACGAGTAACTTGCAAACACGGTAGTACAGAAACCGGAGAGAGTGCGCGCAACAGTTGTCATCTTTCTGCAATCTCACAGCTGATCTATTTAGGCTATAGGCTCAACTTCCTTAGGATTCACGGACATGTTAAGTGAGCCAAAAAGAAGCTGATCGGAGTTTCTTGTATCCTCCATTAGATATAATAAACATATTTTCATTTTCAAACATAATCCTCATTACACGCAGCACGGTTTTTCAATAGAATCAACATTTTCAGCACAAAATCTGGAATTGTTGCCCGGAACTCAAATAACATCGAAGTTTAGGGTAGGTTAGGTTTTGGAAGGGGAGTGTGATGGTTGAACATCAATTCCACTCGGATGCCTTAGGGCCCATAGTGAATCCTTTTCAATTGTAGGGTACACATTCTATCAACCACTCCTGTCGCGTGATGCCTTAAACCTCCCGTGCTCTTTACAAATCTTAAGAGATCCGAAGTCCATGTGAAGAATTTGTGGCCCAGCGAGGCTAGGTGCTGATTCTGAAGAGCTGGGCAGTGGATTTCGCGTTCCATTTCCGGAGCATTGCTCCAATGGGGCAGTGCCCTGTGATCACTCCGACGAGCGCACTGATCGAGTTACCATCTAACGGCAGAAGCTTCTTTGTCTTGCCGTTTTTAAGCTCAGGCCACGTTTATCTTGTCGTGTGACAGTCATTTCTTGCGAGCCAGGACGAGTTGGCTCCTTTTTGTATTAAGTCGCTTATAGTCCCGTATAATGCACTGATCGATGGTCGCAGTGATGTGTCCGAGTCGCTATTGTCCATTTCAGACCCTTGTCTGGACAATTCGTCCGCTCTTTCGTTCCCTGCTATTGAGCTGTGGCATGGAACCCAGAAGAGTTTGACCTTATGGTGACTGATGCACCTTAGTGAGTCGCGTCAGTTCATAACATCCTTTGATATCATTGTACAGGATACTATTGAATTCAGTGCAGCATGGCTGTCAACAAAGATGGTGATATCCGATGGTGGCATATCGGTTGTTTGTGTGTGTTTGGCTGCTTTCTCTATTGCCAGAATCTCTGCTTGGGAGACACTAAAGGTATTAGGGAGTCTAAAAGATTCCTGTTTGTGCAGGGTGTCCGAGTAGAATCCAGCTCCAGTACCTGTGTCCATTCCTGATCCGTCGGTGTGAGAGTCTTACATCGACGATCGACGATCGACGTCCCTGATTTTTGCAGGACGTAAAGGCCGTTATGGTGGCCCGTGGCGTTGTGGGTATGTGCGTCGACTCCTACGCATTTGGACCTATTTGTCTAGGTTCGATTCATGGTACAAGACATACTTTTCACTGCCCCACCTCTTTCGAATCACTGACAATGCTCAAAGAGTATCTTCTCAAACTTGGCCGTTCGGAGTCGGCATAAAACTGTAAGTCCCTTCCACTCGCGATAGAACAATAGCACGCACAGCACGAATGGTTGCTGAGATTGCTGAGAAGCTAGGCCTGGCCCTTTACGGGTCGTAGTGCCACCCATATTATTAAAGGCCGTTATGAACTCTGCACGTCGATTCAGGATCCATGACTGGATAGACAGACATATTGAGTTGAAGCGTCGACCTATGGAAAGCAACCCCGGTTCACTCATCAGGAGTTGTGCCCAAGTGCTAATCTTACTTCGATTCACCACGACACTTCCCAGGAAACAACTTCGAAACCCTAATTCCGGACAGGGACCTGTGGTATGACGGCACTGTTCCCTTTGGTAAAGCCATTCGTCTTTAAAAAGGTGGATCCCAAACGGATGATGGGCTAGAAAGTGGCGTTTTCTCGTAGGTTATACACCTGAACACCGTTTCAATAATCTCTAGACTGTCGTTGAAAATAAAGTTATAATGTGCCGATGTGACGTACTACTTTAGCTAAGACAGAGTCGCCCTAGCATCATTTTCGACGAAGGGGGGAATATTAGTCCAATACATACACTCCGCAATCTAAACATTAGTAAACAAAATATTTTAACTGCATATCATTGCCCTTTGGAATGAATCCAACCATTGTTCACACAAATTATGACCACTTGTGGACACATATCTTATCTGAGCGCACTGTGTGAAGCAGTAAAACTCAGTCCAACTAATACATGATTACTTATCCTAACTGACCAAAATAACCATTATATTTTCGGTAACAGCTAGTATGTCATACGAATGACATCAACCTTTAAGCAAGGACCAAATTTGCCGCACCTTTTAATTAAGTTCTGAGTGCTGTCCATTAAATAAATCCTTGTGACTTAAGTAACTGGGAAAAGTAAATAAACATGCTTATCTTTCGGTGTGAACTTGAACGACTCTTTCCGTCTGCACACATTGAGCAATGTAGTCTTATGTAATCAAGTCACATGATGTGTGAATGACAAGAGTTGTGACCGAAAAATCATCCTCTCGTATTTTGTGGTAGTTAGATAAGGAAATTGAAGGTAATTTATTGCAATTGGATTAGACTAATCTAATCCCAGCTAATTGCCCCTAATTTTCTAAAATCCGGTCACGCAGTAGAACGCACCCAGCTCAAATAATATTTCACGTCACCAGCAGAGAGCTAGGAAAATGCTTCGGAGTAGGGATAAAACAATAGGTGCCATCCACTCGTAAGAGAACAATGCCACATCAAGAGTGGTTGTTCTAGAGGATAGGTCAGTGTTGACAGATGTTTTAAACAAAATTCCCCTTTACCAATCTTGAAAGTTAATCTAATTAAATTAAAAAAAATAGAAATAAAACACAGAAAATGTTTTTAATATCCACAAATGTCTGTTTTATTTCCCCTTTATTTTATTAACAACATAACGCCCAAGTTTTTTTTGCAAAAAAAAAAAATATGTTGTAGACAAGACAATTCTGAACACCTATTGTTCTAAGACTTTTCATATAACTCACCCGGGTAGGTGAAAGGTGACTCAAAAAACTCAAAAAGCATCGACTGCGCATCTCAGGTTGCGTGAAATGCCATGAAACAGTTCCTTTCACTGGTGAGGCACAGATGAACTTGACATTTCCGGCAAATAAATCCAGTTCGTGAGTCGCATCCATGTTTTTTTTGCATCGATGTCGAGTTGTATCGTGCTCCGGCAAGTCGCCGATGATGTCTAGCCATACCTCCTTCGGTGGCAAATGAGCAACATTCATTCGACTCCGCTTGGCTACGATCTCCGATTCCAAATTCGTTGGGCGACCAGATTTTTGTGCCAACAGTATGCCGGATTTCGTAAGACAACTGGCTACTTCCGTACAATTTTAGTGGCTTCGTATTTTGAACTGTACAGTCGAAGTGGCGTCAATATAGTATCCAGGCGTTGATGATGGCCATATCGCACATGTGGTAGAAAATGCGTTGTGTTCATTTGCCTGATTTGATGTGGATGCGACATTGACCCATGCACGTGTCCATTAGATCGACGCCGCCCATGTATTTGTTGTATGTATGACGTTGGGGCACTCAACTGATTTCACCGATTCAGTCTTTTTTTGAAACGCTGAACAGTTGGAGCTGATGTCGATGCTGTTTCATCGGTCGATAAATACAAACTAGATTCTTAACTCTTTTCCAGCTTACAGATAACCTACGCTACATCTTTGAGAAGAGTGCAAATAACGTCGGTGCGTTTGCACAATGCACTCGATCCCGATTCCGAGCTTCCACGTTATATTGGTCATTGATGATCTGACCATAGATACACTGTCCTTATGTTATCTTACATATAACATATTTTATGGCGTTAGTGCCCAGCGTGCCATTTTGAACACTAAAAAATATTTTTGCTGGACAAAAAGAGTGCGTTCGCAGAATGGACCAGTGGGCATTAAAGGGTTCATGATTGAATATTATTTCGGAAATGTGATTACCGCGACTGGCGAGTACATAGCGTGATCTGTCATCACCATCATCATGTTCAAACGGACAATTGATACCAACGGCCTGTAAATGTTATCAGGATGGAATGGTGTTTCGATAATGGCTTTGTACCATGTTCACACCGAACGAAATCGCCAAATTTTATCCAATTTCTCCAAATGTACTGGATTTCGCCATACATTGTCGGTGCTTCGAAATCTGCCGATTTGGACAGGCTGTCAAATCGAATAAGCCTACACGGTGAATTTCAGTTCATTTTGGTGTTCATTTCTGTCAATGTCAATGTCAACAATTGTGATATTTTCAATACATAGAAATATTTCTAAGCATTGGTTCCTGTCAACAAACCGCTGATTTGCTTACCACTTTAGGATTGATAGATAAAGGCATTTGAAATCACTTTAACTCGGTGGGAACGGCCTATTGATGTTTCAGTAAGAATTCATCCAAATCGCTCTGGTGGAAACATGGTATTAGTCGAATTTATGTTTTTCAAAATAAATTTGAACTATTTGTAAACGTTTCTCCGGCGAGAGTCTTTTCATGATGAATTGCCAAAACAAACTAACCTCTCAACAACCGAAAACTGTCAAATTAGGTGTCACAGAAAATGTTAAGTTTTCCGTGTCTAAAAAAAGCACGCTTAATTTATCAATTACACTAATTTATTTTACGCATTATTGAACTCATATTCGTTGTCAGTTGCATTACCCCTCAGCCACTTTTTCCATGTCAGTTTTAGACATTGCAGTTCAAACCTTGCGGGTCTATCTCGAAAAATCTAATGCTACGACATTGTCAATGTTTCGATGACGTAAAGGTGAACTGGGATTAAGAGGATCTCTGATCACTGATTCGTAAAACTAGTGCTAAGATCAAATGCACACTCTTTTTCGTGTACTTAACTACTAAGCAATTGTACGTGAAGTCGTTTACTGCACCGAAGGTACAATCGTCTTTGGAATGACTAGTACTCAGTGGAGTACTACTAAAATAAATTCCTTTCCTTTGTATGCCAAAATCAATTCCCACCCCCTTGCCATCTTGCTCGAATCAATCTTCTGTTTTCAAGCCACTAACTTCAACCAACTCAATGCACTGAGACTCATACAGAATGTTCCACACCAGTGCTAGTTTTATTAAACGTTTAGCGCCTGGGAGAAAAAATGAATCCCAATCACAGCTGACGCTATAAAACTCCCGGCTGCAAATCACTTGCATGACAAATTCAGAAATCCCCCTCAAATATAAAATCTCACACTCTTACTAACGAGTGTACTAACAATCTTTAGTCATCATTGATGAATGATGATCAACCAACTGCACATGAATGGATGAAATCACAATTTCGAACATAACTCAATCGTGTCGCATGTTTGCCTGCTATCTGCTCGTGGAGGCCTACTTTTTCGAATGTTTCTCAAGAAATGATAACAGATGCCACAGATAATGAATCACACGCTCCCAAAGCTCCCTTACAAAAACCACGTCATAGTCGGCATTTCCGACTCCCTTGATTGTTGACACCGTTCACATTCGACTGTCTAGCCTTATCGTTTGGGAATAACAAAATAACAATACGAGTGGCTTCAACATGTGACTTCAAGAAGGCGGCGGAATAGCTTCTTGAAAACATACGACTCTTTGATACGTCAAGCTGTTCCGATTGTCCATGTCAACAGCGTCACGTATTATTGTGAAATTGTCAGTCTCATCCAACCAACTATTTGCTCTTTAACCCGTTT
Source organism: Eristalis pertinax (assembly GCA_907269125.1). Classification (NCBI taxonomy): domain Eukaryota; kingdom Metazoa; phylum Arthropoda; class Insecta; order Diptera; family Syrphidae; genus Eristalis; species Eristalis pertinax. The sequence goes on from OU026145.1 coordinate 124,986,210, forward strand.
CCTTCGAAGAATGACGTTCAATCGTTGCTGGAAAGCCTTGAATCATCTGGCCGAACGAAAGCAATTAGCGGTATGCGAATTATGGCGATGTTTTGAAAGTTATTTTTAAACGTTGTTTTGTTTTAAAATAACATTACGCACGAATCAAAGGGGAATTCGGTATTGACTACGGGAAACATAAATATAAAGTTGTTTTTCAGCGTATAATTGATTCGACTTTTGTTGCTCTTTTAAATCCGATTCTATTTTATTTGAGGTGTCAGGAGTTCAGCAGGCGTGCGTCGCACTTCTCTAAAACATGATGTTTACAATTTTTAAATTGCCTAAGGCGCCAGTGTTGTTAGCTGCGTTCTGAAGATATGTATAGCGCGACTTGCACGTTTTATGGATGAGTTTGATTTGCCGGAGACTGGGCCGTAAAGATGAAACAAACGCAGGGGGCGTGTCAAGAGGTGTTTATTGATTTTGTGAGATATAGACGCAGACGTGGATTGTTGATGAGTTGATATCACGCAATTACCTTCTAATTTTAGATTTAATCGATATTCTTCCCTGAAGGGAGGTAGTATCAGTGAAGGTGGTACCATAACGTGTTGACGTGCGGGTACAAAAGTGTTTTTTAAACTCCCGATGATTGCGGTGGGCTGAATAGAGAGCAATCATGTACGAAAATATCAAGTCCTAGGGACCATAGTATATTTAGTCGACCCACATATACTGTTAGCTCATTTAATCGGAGGCAAAGATGCGTTAATTGAATATAAGACTCGAACAGCATTAGCATCAACGTACAGCATGAGAATCGTCTACCACGGATTGTAAAATTGAAGGAAAACTCAGCGGGGAACTATTACCGACACCACGACACACTGGAGATTAATGCCAAAAACGTATGCTTCTTGCAGGGGGATTGTAATTCAATCGTGTTCCTAATGGGACCCAAGCCCTCATCTATGCAGCGTGTCTCAGTTGTTCCTAAATGCCACGTTTTCATGATTCCTCTTCCCTTCCATTAGCGTTGCACCTGTCGCTTCTATTGCGGAATAGTTCCCGCTTTCTTTTCAAGGCAATGACATGCGCCAAAGAACAGAACCGTCCGCGGACTTCGACTGGCGACAGTGTCCAGCGCGCTTCCGTCATCGGTCGGAACAGTCATTTCAAGATACTGGAATTCCTCTTCTCCTTCAACCGGTTGTCCTGCGATGTATAGCCGAGTTGCTGAGGTCGTTCCAAGGCCGATTATTTTTGTTTTCTTGGTAATTATTTTCAACCCGACAACGACGATGAGTCCCTCTTCCTTTCTGCGCCTTTGACGTTCGTGGAGGTCGAAGAACAGAGAGGGATGCGTGCTTAACAGCAAGAACTGTAAAAGACGATGATGAATTACACAGACAGCGTATTGCCGACACAGCGAAGTCAAAGTATAGAGTATGCCATGGGGAAACCAGAAGCAGCTAGAGATGTTCTGATTGGTCGCTTGTCCCAGGCCAACTTTGACAAGCGATAACATTCCTTTGGCTGTGTCAGTTATCGAAGAATAAGTCGCCTTAGAGAGTGTACATATTTATCAGTGCATTCTCAAGCTACAAGAAGAGAAAGAAGTTCAACAATCGCGAAGACTTAAGACTAAAAACAACCCAAGATGATACCGATGTACTAGAAATGGGATTTCAGTTAACACTCTCGTAAAACAGAGGTCGTTCTCTTCATGAGGAGGAGAAATTTGACTGGTCTGACTCAACTAGTACTAAAATGTGTCACCATCCGCTTTTCCGATGAAGCTAAATATCTGTTTGTTATCTTGGATAGAAAACTTCTGTGGAGAAAACACTTTGAATCGAAACTAAGACGCTGTCAGTATTCTGGCAGAGTAAGGGAATTTTCGGCCAATCCTAGTGTATATCGCCTAAAAGATCGCTTTTGATCTACACGGCTATGAAAAAGCATCTTCTATCACATGCATCGGTCGTTTGGTGGAATAAGCTTTCGCGTAAATACGTATCTGCTGCTTTCACTACGCTTCAAAGAACGGCTTGTCTTGGCTGCATAGGGGCCTTCCCTAGAACGTGTGGCTCTGCTCTTGATGCACTTCTGAATCTCCCTCGCCTTGATATCCACGTCATAGGTGCACTCTGAGGGCCATCTTCCATCAAAAAGAAGTGATCTTTGGTACAACTCGTACTTGAGTTTCGATGACCTTGCGCACCGTATTTCCTTTGACACCAGTCTCATGGATATGCCGTCTGACGCAAGCACACCAGCAATCCAGCTGCGACGGACATACAAAGTCGACTTTCCCTGCACTCGGGTCTGGCTCTGACCAGAATCTGAGCCAGAAAAAGAATGTAGTCGAATCTTCACGGATAGCTTCAAAACCGAGAAAGGGTCTGGCGCTGGTGCCTTCGTGGAGAGCGAAAACTTTAGACTGCACACCTCGTTCCAATGCTCGTTCCATGGCTACGAACTATATTGTGAAGAACAGGTGGATAGGGCGAAATATTTGTGTCTGTAGCAACAGCCGAGCTGTGCTTAAGCCCATACTCAACCCTTTAACCACTTCCAGGATAGTCCGGGAATGCAAGTGAATGAGTGATGAAATTAGATCGCCAGGTTCAATTCGCTAAGGCTTTTCTGGGTCCTGAGCACCGCGGGATCGCGGAAAATGAGATCGCCAATGAACTTGCTAGACAATGATAAAAGGAGATACTCTTAGGATCCGAACATCCGACCAGTGTACCGTTCAAAAACCTCAAACACAAGATGATTGAGTCTCAGACACGAGTTCGTGAAAACACTCGTCCCCCTTCCCATTGATATTGGAGGTGTCCATTCCAACACTTTCCTTCCTGCTCGTCGCACGTTCTTCCTTTAACTCACTCTAAAGCAGGCACATCAAACTCATTTCAGTGTGGGGGCGAAATTCTTCGAAAACCTTTTGTGGAAGTTTTAATGAAAACGGTATATTTGTGGAAAAGTGTTGCCGTTGTGGCCGCGAGTTTGACATGATTGTTTGCTTTGTAAAGCCGCCAACGATGACTCATTGGTAGAATTGAGTTGGCGTTAGTTTTGTATTTTGACAAGACTATCGGCCATCACATTAGTTCTGTTTAACTTTCCACTCTAACTGATGTGTGCTTTGCTTGACAGATGACAGAGATTCGTGACAGATCGCTGTCCCACTCCACAAAATTGACTTCTGACGTAAATGCCTGGCTATTTCCGAATTCCCGTACATTTGTTTACGCTGGTCTTGCAAAATCCCTCAGTATTTTCACTCAGCGGGTCGGTGACAATTGCTCATCAAAAATGACAGCTGTCAAGATTGATTACAGTGCCTGTCCATTACTTCCAAATCAAGTAAGAAATCAGCAAAAGCAATTAAAAGATCGCATCTCTGAGTAGGTATCCCCCGTAAACTCTCAACTTATCCATCGTTAGATAGTCATTATGACGCAAATAACCGGTTATTTAATAATCCCCCATCCTGAGTAATTAAATTTCAATCCCATCACTCACTGCGTAACCATACAAAAGTGCCAGAGGAAGTGCATGCAGAGGAAATGTGGGTGCCACTGGACACAGCACGTGCTGTCTTGGAGTTGTTCCGGCGATGACGCATTACCCAACGCCAATAATTTTGATTGTTTCCTTTTGTTGTGTCGTTGTACGAAGAAAACTTTTGAACTTCCACAGAAGCATGTTTCACAATCACCAGCGCTCGAGAGAAGAACGAAAAAGATATCGTTATCGTGTGGCTGCCATAAGACGGTTGTTTTCGTTCGTTCTGTGAACATGCTCTTCGACTATGTTGCCAAACACCACAAGGACAGTGTAATTGGTTTTTAATGTGATATCTCTCCATTGGATACACCTCATTTGGTAACTATTAGGAGTAACTTGTCGTCAGGTGACCTCCACATGCGGGTCCTCTCTCTCTCCGGTGTCTCTACCGGTGCAAGGTGCATGAATATAAAATACAACGGCTTGCAAGGAGCGCCTGGAATACGAAGACACATGGTCTGGAGGGGAAACAGAAGAAAAACAAAAAAAAAAATTATAAGAAACACAGGTCATATGCTTAATGACCGTGGCATGTTGCCAAGGACAGGTGCAAAGGAAGGGATCTAAGTTTTCCGGTTTCTTCCCTTCCTCCTATGAACAGGTACTTTTGTGACTCTTTGCAACACCGCCGCCGCATGGTCATGGGAAGTGAGTGCAGGTTTGTATCACTTCATTCTTTTTTTTCAACTCCAATTAACATTTGAACCACATAATGGAGTGATGTGGTCGGAAATGTATGCAGTAAGCTTTACTGAGGGAACTCTATTGAATATGCACATAGACATTATTTGTAACGGTTTCTTTTTGTTAAATATATGCGTTTATTTGTTCATGGTCCGTAAGGAAGCCATAATGAGCCACAAAATGAGCTCATATTTTGTGAGAGAGTAAGTATTCTCGAAAAGCTTGAACAAAGTTTTGTTAGGCATGAAGAACTAAAGTTGCAGTTGTTCATGTGAAGACTTTTAAAGATTCATATTTTTCTCTAAAGTGGGTCAACAAATACTATTTTTAACGGCAGCAGAATTGTTTAATTAATTTTGCAAAAAAAAAACACTGAAACTTTGACACATCGTTGCGGCATCGAGTCACCGAACACAGCTCAGCAACTGTTGTTCTCAGTCGTAAATGTCTCTGGGAAAGTGGTATAACTCAGTTCAGCCGCTAACCTCGAAAACAGACATTTTTATTGACTTCCTAACAAGGTATTGTTTTATTGGCAAATCGTTAAGTACCTAATTTGAATAAAATGCGATCATTCTTACTCTCGGCACACTTGCGAGAATCCGCATTGTCAATTCGTATAAAGCGCGAAATTTGATTTTGAGGGAATGTTGTAAATCTGTAAGAACCACTGTGGCCTTTCTAAAAAATCGAAATGTTTAAGGGATTCATGAAATAATAAATAATTAATTTGGTTTGCCATTTTCATTTGGCCTCCTTTTAAGCAGAAAATGTGGATTTTAGGTCAAGTGATTAATAGCAAAAGGAGCGCATTATTTGTGATGTGTCAAGCCACATCTCTGTTCATGATTATGGACATCGTCGTTCTTCAGTTGAATAGGAACGATGTTGTAGTTTTCATTCTTGGCGCTACAGCAAAAGTTGTTGTTTACTTGGCGCTACAGTCCGGACTGGACCTGAACCTCAATCAAGAAGCCACCCCAACTAGCGCGTATTCAGTTTCTCACACCAAGTTGATTGAGGACATTTGGATGCGCCACCTTTGACACGGGCGTCCTCTGTTGTCCATACGCTCTACATGGCCCAGCCACCTGATCTCGGTACTGATGTTGTTCGTACTGTTTACTGCGGAGCTAGGTTGGGCAAAGTCCTTAACTACTTCGAAATTATAGCTGCCCATTGTGACGATCTGTCCAAGACGTCGATGTTGTATGTCCTTCCTTGAGGACAACATATACTTAGTTTTGTCCTCATTCACCACCAGACCAATTTAGGCCACTTCCTTCTCAAAAAAGCCTGATTGACGGCTCGCTGTGGGCTACCAATCACATCAATGTAGTGGACGTATGCTAACAGTTGTAAAAAGCCTGATTGACGGCTCGCTGTGGGCTACCAATCACATCAATGTAGTGGACGTATGCTAACAGTTGTACTGACTTCTTCGTCTCCATGCGAAATGTCATATGCGGACTTAAAATCGACGAATAAGTGGTGGGTGTCAATTTGCACATCTTGGGTATTTTCCACGATCTGCCGTAACGTGAAGATCTGGTCGATGGTAAACTTCCCTGGCCTGAAGCCATTTTGCTATCGTAACTTCGCCTAGGTCGAGGGAACGAATTGCTCGTCATTCATAATCCAGATTGGGTGGAACATTCTGCCTGACAGCGGTATTTGGGTCCTCATCGCCGTTTAACGGTCCACAGAAGTGACCTTTGCAGATTCTCAGTATCGACTGCGACTCTGCAAGTGCAAGTTGTCCATTTCGTCTCATATTCATTGGATAACTGTTTCATCCTTTAGTAAAACGTTCGAACATTATTCCTGTCGTAGCTCCTCTCCATCTCTCGGATCTCTTCGCTTCGTATCTGCTCTAACAGCTCTTGTGGTTCGTTACAGTGTTGCTCTTCTAGGCCTGCCTGCACTCGTTGTCAAACCATGGGTTTGCCACATCATTCGCAGCTTCCTTGATGGTTTCTTGATAACACTTCCAATCTTCTTCAATAGTTTGTGCAGGCGGTGACGATTTTTGAAGGAGTTTCTGGAACACTCGATCGGCAAATATCCTGTCAGTCCCTGTGGTTACAACGAAAAAATGTGCATCACAGCAGCGCATTGCATAAGTGATATATTGCTGGATACACTACTATACTCGACGCTTTGGGCGGGATTACGTGTTTAAACTGAACTAACCAAATACTGACCGAAATGTATGTCGTCCATACATACAGTCGTCCATTTTGTGGTATCGAAAGTTAATTGAAATAAAATATTTATGATTTGAGGATCACATTTGTATTTTAATATCTATATTGCTTGAATCTTGCCATAAGAAATGGAATACAACATCATTCAAATGTCCCCCACGAGAGTTCTAGCATGCCTCGGCTGTAACAAGATAATTTTCGATGACATTTGATAGAACATCGGTCAATAACTCGGTCATAGCATGTCGAATATCTGTTTTCAAAACGTCAAGAGTACGAATTGTATATTTAAACACAATCTTTTGTGCAGCCGCAATCTGCTCATAAAAGTACCTGCAAAAGAACCACATTTTTGTAGTAGATTTTCACAACTTCAGCACGTTCAGTGACCAAAAAAATAATTTTTCCATTAAAGTTGATAATATTGTAATTAAATTGATTGTTATGATTTTAGTAACTTTTGAGGAATAAGACAAATTTTCCATCGCTTCTGTTTCCTAGTATTTCCTTAAAACAATCTGAGTTTTCATGACCCCTCTGAATCATGAGTTGAGAGTTTTAAAGAATCATTAGCTGTGGAAATACCTATTCCCCGATCGATTAAAGGTTTGTCCCAACTTGTTTATATCAATGCTTCTTATTTTGTTGCTTGATAGTCCAAACCCTTTCATACCAAAACTTCTTATTTTGTTGCTTGATTTATAATAGATTCAACGGATATCTTTCAAGTTCGACATGTCACTAGTTTCGTATAAGTTTTTTCCAATCCCTCACCATGCCATCGTTGCACTGCCGCAAGAAACTGTGCTAACATCGCATTCTTAGTCAGTAACACAATACTTGGGGCGACATGTCCAAATCGAAAACATTCACTCACCCAAATCGTTGCATCGGATTTCGTCTACGGCATGAACTTGAAATGTGCCCCAAAGAAGAAAACTTCCCCAAATCAGTCGGGCACGTCACGTTCAACACTCCAAGTGAGAATACCCGCTCGTGTTCAGTTTCAACGGTCTGCGTGCCCATCCATTGGACAAGACCACACCGGTATGTCCGATTGACTTAGATTTAGCGCATCCATAAAAGCACTTCGTGAGACTCTTCCAGTTCCAACTAAATACAAATCGATTTAACGGGTATTCACCACTTCTGACCCTTATCAATTCACACAGCCCGCCTAAACAGTTGTAAAGTCCAATTAACACACACTTTTGTCTCGTCAACTCCGGCAGACGGCACTACACACCAGTGGATAGGATAGAATAGGATCGGATCCAAAAACAAAAACAAAAAAAACCAACCGTCGGAACCAAGACCAGCTGATGCATGTACCGCCACCGAAGTGCACTTGTCGTCTCCCTACAATATGTGTATGTATCTCTAAGAGTCACTCAACCGATCGTCAATTATAGAGGCAGTCGTTGTCCCTCTTTTGTCCCCTCATTTGATGCATTATATTTCATACGCACGGCAGCCGGGACAGGGAGTTTCCTCAGCACACGGCGATTATTCATCGACGACAAGAAAATACCAAATGCCAACAAACTAACCAACCAACCAACGCACAGACACACAACACGGACACGACGGAATACCCACCTGTATACGGGAAGTATGTATCACCAGCACGGGCTACCACTACAGCCTACCACCGCACCGCACCACTTCGTCGCTACACCACAGGTCATCGTGACATCTTGCGAGTTCTCGCCGTAATCGTAACCACCTTGAGCCAGCGACAACCAACAGTCAACAGTCGGGCGTACCGCAGGTTCCAGCCACACGAATCCGATCGGCCGCAGTCAGTTTAGTTTACAGTTTCCATCGAAAAGTCGTCGTATCGAATCGAACGCGAGAAATTCACTTGTTTATAATTGATCGTTCGAGATAGTTTACACTTTTGAGTGCCAATCCGTGTGAGTGTGCGTTCTTGTACCAGTGTATCTCTGCAGTGAAGGATTCCTACTGCCGTCGCGCCGTATCGCGTTGTCAGAGGCGCCTGCCCACAGATTCCGAGTAAACAATTCCCCCATCGCACCTGGTTACCGGAATTTTAGATTTTCGCGAAGCATCATATATACCGTGGATTCGTGGAATGTGAAAACCGAATGAATTTTGAAACATTTTTCAAAAATACAAAAAAAATCCCCAAGAGCAAACAGTAATAAATACTAAATTGGAGCCGTCGGTGGCCGTGAATCACTTCAGACGCCGAATTGATTGTGCTGTTGTTGGGATTACGCGAAAGTTAAGCAGTTCGAAGAATTTGTTCGCCCTAAAAACAGCACGAGATTCTAAATATTGGGGCTTTGTGTTGGAATTTGTTGGCACTTAGATCAAATTATTGATAATTGCCACATATTTCGAGTGATCCAATTTGGAGGCGGTGGAATTTCCCGGAATCTCCGAAATGATGATCATTTGTAAGTACATAGATCCTGTTGTGAGGTCTCCGGTGAACAATGAATTTCACGACTTGCATTGTGCTCTGAGCGAAAATGATTATTTTTCTGTTTGAAAAAAAATCCTTCGTGGGAGGATTCAGCTGCTGTGATAGTTTATTGAAATAGGAAGTCCGGTGTGGAGAACATGTGCCGAGATAAATTGCTGGAATCTCATCGCCTGGTGTCGATTAGAGGTGCCTTCAAGTAATTGATTGCATCACGGTGATGATCTTAATGAGAATCGTTGCATAAATTAATGTTAGTCATTATTTCTAAAGAAAGAGGGAAGTATTTGCGTGCGTGATGATCGCTGAAGCAGCTCTCCCCTTAATGCCTTACGTGCTGATTTGCAGGTTTTACCCAGTGAATTTGCTTAGACGTTGTTTTTTGTTGATGTCAAGCGAGAGTATCTTGGGGGAGAGTTGAGGTGTTATTTTTGAGGTGCCTTGAACTGACTGCATTCATTGTGGTTGATGAACTCATGAGTTGGATCTGATCTGTCATTGTTTGATAGATTTAAGATTCTTCCTTGTATGACTCGGACATTTTGCATTTGCTCTTGCAATAAGCTCGGATTGAGAAGGAAGGTGACACACTTTTCGTTTCTGTTGGGAGGCTAGTTCTATTAACATGCTTGCGCTCCAGGCGACTTCAAAGTGACATTCTGTTTAGACACAGCGATGGCTTAAAGCTGCCCAAATAACCTTTGCATTGAAGCGCATTACGGAACAGATGGATTAGTAGCCATAATTATGTCATTAGGGCAATAATCCCCTCACATCAGAGAAGGAGGGCAGTGATGCAGTGTCATAACTAGGGAATTCAGGAGTGCCGCGGCAGCGTGGTAAGGTGAATATTGAATTGCATTGCCATGTCATTAAGAGTTAAGCGGCAATTATGGATTATCGTCGAGTGGAATGTGACAAAATCCAGAGATTTGATTGCCTGTCTGACATTGGATGCACTTCAACTTGACAGCCTAACTCTCCATGTGGTTAGAGTCCTCCTCTGCACGGGAGGAAGGTGAACGTGCAATGACTTTCCCTGCTCCGCTGATGCAGGTTTATTTCATCTCAAATTTGACTTTGACTTTGGTTTGGCTTACTTCCTTGGTCGGTAAAAATATTTTGCCTTCGAATTATTGTTTGCTGGTAATCGGAAGCTGAAGCCTATTTTCTGAAATGATTGCGAAAAGTTCTGCCGTTGGACGAAAAAATGTAACTAAGAGGGTTCAAATCAGAATCAGAGTAAAAGGCTTCTTTAGCTGCCAATTTCGGTTGACTGATGCACACCTCCTGTTAGACTACTTAAGCGTCATCCAACACGCCCTAGCTAGCTGACGTTACCAACAGTAGCTGTCTGCAGTGCCGAAAGGCACGTAAGTTGGTTTTTTTCAGTTGAGTGCACAACCTTAGTCACAATCATCATCCACGTCGTTGTACAGGGTGTGGCAAAGACGAACTGCCAATGTTCAACACGTATTGCAATTAAGCTTGTTCTGAGATTCCTTTGTGCATCGGTCATCGGAAGATCCATCCAGTAAAGCAAACTCAAGTGGACTACAATTAGGCAGCGTTTCTAACAAAAATGTGGTATACAGTCTAAGGTTACCAGATGCTGTGGACACGCCTGGAATTCGACTCACACTCGACCTTCTGAGTGATGATACTGTTCATGTGCCCAACATAGTAGTACGTTTACACCGCACCCAAATCGAACATTTCGGTTTGTTTCAACAATTCAGCCGAAATGTTCAGCATTTCGCCATACATTTTCCAGCATTTCCAAATATTGGATTTCAGCAAAATGTTGAATTTCGTCGCTGCATTTGCAAGTTTGTCAAATCGAACAAACCTCTTTCCAAATTCAGCACGTCATTTAATGACTTTTCAGCCCGCTGACATAAATAAAAAACAGCTGTCAACAAAACAATCATTCATTTCAAGTGATAATTGAATTACTACAAAAACATGTACAATCTTCAATTCTTAAATTAATATAACAAGCTAATTAGGTTTAACCACTTTTGATTTCTAAACAGAAATAATATCACTAATCAATTCTGACATTAGCTGTCATTTTAAATAATGAAGTTCCAGTGGGAACATTTCCCGAAATATTGAATTTGGATGCGGTGTAAACGTATTATAATATCAGACAACAAGTTACAAACTGGCTTGTCAAGCTAAAATCTCTCATTGACACCAAAAAATCATATGGTCATAAACACTGTCAAAATGATGACTGCTTTTCTACCTTTCCACACAAATCCTATCACCAAACAGCTTGACATCTTTTCCTGCCTCTCCAGACATTCTCTCCCACGTATCAGTTTCAAAAGCTGTGCTGCCAAGCCCCTTCTGGGCAATATAATTTATTCGCTTTATGCTAATCAAAACTGAGTGCCTACTTAGCAGTAGATTATGAGTATGAATTCGTAAAATTTGTTCATTCTTCTCTGCGACGTCACTCGGTCCCTAAAGAGACGGTGTTATAATCAATGCCTTCCGAGTTGAATGTCCAATATATTACATGCACTTTGTGTTTACAAACACACCCTGTTTGTGGTTGCTGTATGGAATTCATTTCCAGTTGTTCCAGCTAACGGTGTAAACACACAATTGTTTTAACTCAAATTAAGATAACAATTCGTTAAAAATGAAGCGTGGCTACTTCGTATCTGACAGTAAACACTCAAATGGAGGTCAAAAATCCAATAAACGTATCTGGTTCAATTGATGGTGATTTCCTTCCTCGATGGTGGGAGTTTATACACAAAAAAACAACACGAATTTATAGAGAAACTCGCTTCATTTCATCCGTTGTATGTTCACCATTCTACAGGATTTCAAGTGATTTTTAATTCAGTGGCATTCATTCAGCCGCAATCGTTGTACTTTAATCCAATTAAGTGGATCGTAAATAAGGCTTGTCGTCGGTAAGGCAGTTTATGCTTGAATGAATTTTAAAGGTGACAGGCAATGTTTTGTGAAAAAAATTATATACGAGTATGTAGGTTGGATATGGTAACATTCATAATCCCCCTCATTATCAAGTCCCAGCTTTTCACGGCTCGTCGAGCAGCTGAGTTCTCAACAGCAGTCTAATGGACAACTTCATTTTGTTTTTCACCAGTTGACCGTATAAAATAATCGTTAAAAAATCATTCGCACCTTCTGAGCATGTTTGATGAGGCAAACCAAGAGTGTTTGAACCACATTCAAAGTATGTAAATGCTCTGATTAAATCTTGACGATAAACTGCTTGAAGAAAAACACAACCGGCTTCCAAAAGTTCGACATCCAGAATCGCGATTTGAACTTTGTCAAACTTTACGAGTATTTTCGTGAATTTAAAGTTATGGCGCCAAAAAACCTGTGCTCTCGGGAACTGGTTTTAGTTATTACTCTTTTAAAAGAATAAGTCTTCATTAAGAAAGCCTATCCCAAGAAATGATAAATATTATCTGGTTTCAAATGTCAGTTAAACTGTCTGCTCTGCTCAGCTGCCCTCACAAATCAAATTCGAGGAACCTGTCAAGTTTAAGTGGTGTCAATATTTGAGGGTTTTAAAGAGGCAGGTTCGATTGGAATGGCAAGTGATGAACTTAATAATAGTACTGGCCGACTGCACCGGATGTGGACCCGTTTCTAATTTGTACAACAACCATTCGTGCTGTGCGTGGTATGATTCTCTCACGAAAGGATGAAACCAACCTGTTTAGCATTTTCATTCTCTTTATCTGTCTCTGTCTCTGCGTGACTACCCGATTTGGCTCAAACTGGTTACAAGTTGCGCGGATCTTCGAATTATGAAGTAGCTCCGTATGCCCCTAGATGTGGGATTTTCCCCAATGCTTACGCTCCCACAGTTTTAGTGCTGCATGCGTGGCGGTAAGCTTCCCGTAAATCTACATGGGAGGGAGATTGAATAAGATTTCGAGGGCCGCCGTGGGTGTTGATCTGAGTGCTTGTAATACAGATGCATGCCGATATTTGTATGTCTCCAGTTTAGTTTGCTGTCACTACGTACATTCTGCAGCGTCTTCCAGCTAGAAAGAGGCACTGTCCTGGCTAAAGAACAATGTGATATCCATAAGGGACGGGACATCGCTATCTGTATGGACAGACAGGCCACAGACAGGGACAATCTTGCCCCTGGGCTATTTCTTTTCTTACGCAAAACTGTAGTCTCTTAACGAGATGGCTGAACATTTCAACAGACTCCTTATGCGGGTGCCGAGATGCTGCGGAATACAACCTCTTGTCTCCCACCAGAAGGAGACCTATCTAGGTACAGTGTACCATCTTGTAACGACTCCACAAATTGCAAGAAGGCAACTCGTGGCACTTAAATGGTTCGCCCAAAAGACGTTAAATAAGACAGAGTTCCACTTCGCAAAATTTGCAGGATATTCCAGTCGCCAATCGTTTGTCAACGGACTAGTTTACCCGACAATTTGGAAAGTAACCGCTTCGAACAGACTCAAGTTCTCCATAACCCTTCCGCAGCAATTTAATACTTTTGGAACAACAACTCAATTCAGGCACGTAATGTTATACCTCTGGGAATCGTCAACCTTGAAGATCCTGTAATGACAGGGTGCGTCTACGAATTATCTTATTCAATTTCACTCGAATTTGCATACAAAACCATACTAATGCAGCACATGATGCCGCCCAGTCGCAACTGAAATTTCACAATTTTCCCTTAATGCCACTTCATTGTGTCAACAATAAACGACTCGTCATAGCTGGCATCTATTCCCATTCAAAAGTATCTCCAAGTGATGAAAACTATGAATTCAATCACGCTAAAGGGGCGTACCTGTGCCATACTCATCGTCACATGAGTAACCGGTCGCACATACGTAAACGCACGTGTTCTCTGCGCATTGCGCACCTACTTGTGAATTGCGCGCGCTAAGTCCATATCCCCCTCCCTCTCTCTCGATGAGTGTAGTTCACCCCTCTTATGGCAAATCTCGATATATATAGACATCCTCGCCGTGTATGGGCGATCAAAATAATATCTGCTCTGGCACAAGTCGGAAGCAGCACTGAGGGCGAATAATATTTTCCAAGCAAGCACTCTCAGTCAGTCAGTACACCGCAGTCGTGAAGTTAACGTTTACCGGGCGGCAACTAAAAATAAAGATAAATATCTTAACAAACTTTTGTATCTAAATTATTTAAGGATGGTCAAAGTCAGTCAGAGTGAGCCGCCGAACAAGCCGAGATCTAGCAGCAAAGGCTTCAACGATTTCAAACAGACCTGTGATACCAAATCCGTGGCCATAATGGTCGAGAGATTCGTACAATCCATTGCGAATGTGAACGATTCTGGTAGTTTCGACACCAGTTTCGAAGTGAAAACCATACAGCCAAAGCAGTACATCCGGCATCGTTGTGTTACCGAGTTGGATCGTGAAAGTCTGATGAAGTTTGTGAAGGCATTCGAGGAGAGAAACGCCACTAAGCGTTGCTCACCGTTGAAGTGCCGGCAAGAGGAGCAAATGGAAATCGCCAAGCTGATGGCGTCCACGCCAATTAAGAAGCCATCGCAGATTCCCGTGCCGCGAAAGGAATCGGTCGTGTCAACAGACTCAGACATCGGTTCCAGCGATGGACACGACGAGGAACTGATGCGCACACCAAAGATGACATATGTCAACCTCAATGATAACCTAAGACTACCAAAAAATCAAGGATCCACCTGCAAATCGGCATCGAAAGTCCTGCAGTTCTTCTCGTCCGCCAAGAAGAAGGTACAGAATCTGCGAACACCTTCGAGATCGAACAGTGCTGCCGCATCGCCCGTCATGATGAGAGCGAATCTCGGATGCAAGTCCCTGCACCACTACCACGACACAGATGCCGATGAAGAGGACCTCGACGATGGCATTTCCTCAAATGGATCTCGAAACACATCGCCAGACAGTTCCTTCGAAATGCAGCCTCCTCTGCTGCCCACATTCAAAATCACTCCACCGCCATCGACCAAGACTCATCAGCGTAATCCAGCGTACGAGTTGGCGAGGATAATCCGAGGATCATTTCACGCGAAACGCGCCTCAGTCGCCAAGGTTCGGCGCTCGTTAAGTGACCCAGATCGACATCAAATTGACGTAGACGCTGCCGCCGCCAAACGAGGAGGAGCCGACGAGAATAAATTCGTGCCCGCAAAGAAAGCAGAATCAAGACGTGGAGTGGGTGATGCCACCATCAAGAATTTGGATGTTTTTCGCGTGAGTCATTTCTGAATATTTTTAGTGAATATCTGTCATACGAGAGATACCTCGCACTTTGAACTGATCTGCATAGCTGTGTGCGCCAGTGTAAAAGTCTTGTGATTTTTGCACAAAAGCCACATTTTTAGAATTTATAAGAATTTGTTTTGAAAGGGAATAATAAAAACGTCACCAAAGGCAGTGACTTCATTTTAGGATTGTATTGTGAAATGATCGTCTTTTGTTTTTTTGTGCCAAATATCTCCTCGTGCTCTTTCACTAAGTGGCCAACTTCACTCTTGACTATCGCTGGTTTTCTCTTGATCTGATTTCAAAATTATGACAAGTTGTGGCTGTCAGAGAGGATCGTACACTTGAATCCAAGTTAGATTTCTCAAAGAACGTTTCAAATCCTGTGGTCTGTCCATCATGGAAATGTGCCATGTTTTGAGTTTTGCTATCATTTTTCAATTGATTTGAGTCTAGTACTCGGTACTAGATTTTCTAGTCTAGTACCATTTGTAGTTTATAAATTATCCCACTATTTCCAGTCAATACTTTGTGACAGAAGCCTGTCAGTCCTATGTGAAGTTTGCAACAGATGCATAACCGATCTAATTCCACTCAAATTCGACTTGTCACTTGTAGTATCATGCCCTGAAGGCGTTTATCCTTCAAAACAAGCACCATCACCATCACCGAACGCACTTGTCCTCTGCTTCGCTTCCACATACGAAGGATTCTCAAATTTCCATGATTGTGCCTTGTTCCCCGAATTCACTAAGCAGTCTGCATGTTATTCTATCAAAACCAATTTTCGCCCCGGACACCCGGTGCCCGTGTTCCTGCACCTAGATTAGGGTATCCTGTCCTGATATCCTATTTTTTCCTATTCTCTCTGCTCCGGTCTCCACCCTTACAATCTTCCGAGTGTTCCCTGCCATTATACTTATTTTTTATCGGCGATAAAAGCGAATAAACCTTTCTTCCCCAGATCTGTCGGTTCACAAAGAGCGGACGCTGAACAATGGCATTTGCATCATTTCTAGGAGTAATCCTTTTTTTTTTTTTGGCTTTGTTTTTGTTCCGGTTTCCATCGTCATTGGCGAGTTGTTCTTTTTTGTGTCCACCATTCAGTGTGCTTGTTTGGTGGTGAACATCATGAAAAGATTGTTAGGTTCCTGGACTCCATTGTCGAGTGCTCATTTTTCTTTTCCATTTTTTCGTACGCCCGTAATTATTTTTATTTGCATTGGATTTGGTGTCTTTGCGACTACCTTTTTCGGTGCCGGCAGTCGGCTTTGTCCACTTTCTATTTCCTCGTTCAATTGGTTTGTTGATACACAGGCCATAAAAATCAATAGGGCCTACTCCAAGACTATTCGTAGATCGAGGTCGTATCTGAATTAGTTTTTGTCTTCCTTTTTTTCTTTGGTTATTTTGAGACAATTTCAGATATTGCTCATGTTGAATTGAATAAAATCTTTTAGCTGACTGGCTCGGCCAATTTAATGGGGTTCTTGGTGGTGGTGTATTGCGATTTCTATTCGGTGCCAAGTTAATTTGCATTGAAAATGGATTAGATTTCTTGTTTGGGCAGTTGTGACGTCAATGATACCGTGTTAGGCCATGGCCTTAACCGTCTGCGGGGCTGACACTTTTTGTTGGTTGTTAATGCGAATTTCATTTTTTTTTTTTCAAAAAGATTTTTTTTATTGCACATCGTTTTCTTTTCGTTTTGCTTTAAGTGACTTCTTTTTGGCTGAGTAAAGTTGCGGGAAGCTTTGGTTGAATATGGCAGCTCAACGATCTGACAAAAATCAGTCGCCAGCAGAACTGTTTCAATTGCTTTTTAAAGTGTTCTCGTGCCAAATGGGGATTTGTGGAATTTTACTGTTTGGAAACCAACCTGTTTAGCATTTTCATTCTCTTTATCTGTCTCTGTCTCTGCGTGACTACCCGATTTGGCTCAAACTGGTTACAAGTTGCGCGGATCTTCGAATTATGAAGTAGCTCCGTATGCCCCTAGATGTGGGATTTTCCCCAATGCTTACGCTCCCACAGTTTTAGTGCTGCATGCGTGGCGGTAAGCTTCCCGTAAATCTACATGGGAGGGAGATTGAATAAGATTTCGAGGGCCGCCGTGGGTGTTGATCTGAGTGCTTGTAATACAGATGCATGCCGATATTTGTATGTCTCCAGTTTAGTTTGCTGTCACTACGTACATTCTGCAGCGTCTTCCAGCTAGAAAGAGGCACTGTCCTGGCTAAAGAACAATGTGATATCCATAAGGGACGGGACATCGCTATCTGTATGGACAGACAGGCCACAGACAGGGACAATCTTGCCCCTGGGCTATTTCTTTTCTTACGCAAAACTGTAGTCTCTTAACGAGATGGCTGAACATTTCAACAGACTCCTTATGCGGGTGCCGAGATGCTGCGGAATACAACCTCTTGTCTCCCACCAGAAGGAGACCTATCTAGGTACAGTGTACCATCTTGTAACGACTCCACAAATTGCAAGAAGGCAACTCGTGGCACTTAAATGGTTCGCCCAAAAGACGTTAAATAAGACAGAGTTCCACTTCGGGAATCGTCAACCTTGAAGATCCTGTAATGACAGGGTGCGTCTACGAATTATCTTATTCAATTTCACTCGAATTTGCATACAAAACCATACTAATGCAGCACATGATGCCGCCCAGTCGCAACTGAAATTTCACAATTTTCCCTTAATGCCACTTCATTGTGTCAACAATAAACGACTCGTCATAGCTGGCATCTATTCCCATTCAAAAGTATCTCCAAGTGATGAAAACTATGAATTCAATCACGCTAAAGGGGCGTACCTGTGCCATACTCATCGTCACATGAGTAACCGGTCGCACATACGTAAACGCACGTGTTCTCTGCGCATTGCGCACCTACTTGTGAATTGCGCGCGCTAAGTCCATATCCCCCTCCCTCTCTCTCGATGAGTGTAGTTCACCCCTCTTATGGCAAATCTCGATATATATAGACATCCTCGCCGTGTATGGGCGATCAAAATAATATCTGCTCTGGCACAAGTCGGAAGCAGCACTGAGGGCGAATAATATTTTCCAAGCAAGCACTCTCAGTCAGTCAGTACACCGCAGTCGTGAAGTTAACGTTTACCGGGCGGCAACTAAAAATAAAGATAAAT
Organism: Eristalis pertinax; assembly: GCA_907269125.1. Lineage (NCBI taxonomy): Eukaryota > Metazoa > Arthropoda > Insecta > Diptera > Syrphidae > Eristalis > Eristalis pertinax. The sequence continues at coordinate 125,004,521 of OU026145.1, forward strand.
ATCTTAACAAACTTTTGTATCTAAATTATTTAAGGATGGTCAAAGTCAGTCAGAGTGAGCCGCCGAACAAGCCGAGATCTAGCAGCAAAGGCTTCAACGATTTCAAACAGACCTGTGATACCAAATCCGTGGCCATAATGGTCGAGAGATTCGTACAATCCATTGCGAATGTGAACGATTCTGGTAGTTTCGACACCAGTTTCGAAGTGAAAACCATACAGCCAAAGCAGTACATCCGGCATCGTTGTGTTACCGAGTTGGATCGTGAAAGTCTGATGAAGTTTGTGAAGGCATTCGAGGAGAGAAACGCCACTAAGCGTTGCTCACCGTTGAAGTGCCGGCAAGAGGAGCAAATGGAAATCGCCAAGCTGATGGCGTCCACGCCAATTAAGAAGCCATCGCAGATTCCCGTGCCGCGAAAGGAATCGGTCGTGTCAACAGACTCAGACATCGGTTCCAGCGATGGACACGACGAGGAACTGATGCGCACACCAAAGATGACATATGTCAACCTCAATGATAACCTAAGACTACCAAAAAATCAAGGATCCACCTGCAAATCGGCATCGAAAGTCCTGCAGTTCTTCTCGTCCGCCAAGAAGAAGGTACAGAATCTGCGAACACCTTCGAGATCGAACAGTGCTGCCGCATCGCCCGTCATGATGAGAGCGAATCTCGGATGCAAGTCCCTGCACCACTACCACGACACAGATGCCGATGAAGAGGACCTCGACGATGGCATTTCCTCAAATGGATCTCGAAACACATCGCCAGACAGTTCCTTCGAAATGCAGCCTCCTCTGGTGCCCACATTCAAAATCACTCCACCGCCATCGACCAAGACTCATCAGCGTAATCCAGCGTACGAGTTGGCGAGGATAATCCGAGGATCATTTCACGCGAAACGCGCCTCAGTCGCCAAGGTTCGGCGCTCGTTAAGTGACCCAGATCGACATCAAATTGACGTAGACGCTGCCGCCGCCAAACGAGGAGGAGCCGACGAGAATAAATTCGTGCCCGCAAAGAAAGCAGAATCAAGACGTGGAGTGGGTGATGCCACCATCAAGAATTTGGATGTTTTTCGCGTGAGTCATTTCTGAATATTTTTAGTGAATATCTGTCATACGAGAGATACCTCGCACTTTGAACTGATCTGCATAGCTGTGTGCGCCAGTGTAAAAGTCTTGTGATTTTTGCACAAAAGCCACATTTTTAGAATTTATAAGAATTTGTTTTGAAAGGGAATAATAAAAACGTCACCAAAGGCAGTGACTTCATTTTAGGATTGTATTGTGAAATGATCGTCTTTTGTTTTTTTGTGCCAAATATCTCCTCGTGCTCTTTCACTAAGTGGCCAACTTCACTCTTGACTATCGCTGGTTTTCTCTTGATCTGATTTCAAAATTATGACAAGTTGTGGCTGTCAGAGAGGATCGTACACTTGAATCCAAGTTAGATTTCTCAAAGAACGTTTCAAATCCTGTGGTCTGTCCATCATGGAAATGTGCCATGTTTTGAGTTTTGCTATCATTTTTCAATTGATTTGAGTCTAGTACTCGGTACTAGATTTTCTAGTCTAGTACCATTTGTAGTTTATAAATTATCCCACTATTTCCAGTCAATACTTTGTGACAGAAGCCTGTCAGTCCTATGTGAAGTTTGCAACAGATGCATAACCGATCTAATTCCACTCAAATTCGACTTGTCACTTGTAGTATCATGCCCTGAAGGCGTTTATCCTTCAAAACAAGCACCATCACCATCACCGAACGCACTTGTCCTCTGCTTCGCTTCCACATACGAAGGATTCTCAAATTTCCATGATTGTGCCTTGTTCCCCGAATTCACTAAGCAGTCTGCATGTTATTCTATCAAAACCAATTTTCGCCCCGGACACCCGGTGCCCGTGTTCCTGCACCTAGATTAGGGTATCCTGTCCTGATATCCTATTTTTTCCTATTCTCTCTGCTCCGGTCTCCACCCTTACAATCTTCCGAGTGTTCCCTGCCATTATACTTATTTTTTATCGGCGATAAAAGCGAATAAACCTTTCTTCCCCAGATCTGTCGGTTCACAAAGAGCGGACGCTGAACAATGGCATTTGCATCATTTCTAGGAGTAATCCTTTTTTTTTTTTTGGCTTTGTTTTTGTTCCGGTTTCCATCGTCATTGGCGAGTTGTTCTTTTTTGTGTCCACCATTCAGTGTGCTTGTTTGGTGGTGAACATCATGAAAAGATTGTTAGGTTCCTGGACTCCATTGTCGAGTGCTCATTTTTCTTTTCCATTTTTTCGTACGCCCGTAATTATTTTTATTTGCATTGGATTTGGTGTCTTTGCGACTACCTTTTTCGGTGCCGGCAGTCGGCTTTGTCCACTTTCTATTTCCTCGTTCAATTGGTTTGTTGATACACAGGCCATAAAAATCAATAGGGCCTACTCCAAGACTATTCGTAGATCGAGGTCGTATCTGAATTAGTTTTTGTCTTCCTTTTTTTCTTTGGTTATTTTGAGACAATTTCAGATATTGCTCATGTTGAATTGAATAAAATCTTTTAGCTGACTGGCTCGGCCAATTTAATGGGGTTCTTGGTGGTGGTGTATTGCGATTTCTATTCGGTGCCAAGTTAATTTGCATTGAAAATGGATTAGATTTCTTGTTTGGGCAGTTGTGACGTCAATGATACCGTGTTAGGCCATGGCCTTAACCGTCTGCGGGGCTGACACTTTTTGTTGGTTGTTAATGCGAATTTCATTTTTTTTTTTTTCAAAAAGATTTTTTTTATTGCACATCGTTTTCTTTTCGTTTTGCTTTAAGTGACTTCTTTTTGGCTGAGTAAAGTTGCGGGAAGCTTTGGTTGAATATGGCAGCTCAACGATCTGACAAAAATCAGTCGCCAGCAGAACTGTTTCAATTGCTTTTTAAAGTGTTCTCGTGCCAAATGGGGATTTGTGGAATTTTAAAGCAGTGGAATGTTCTATTTTATTGCGGTTCGTTACGTCAATTGTTGCTTCAATCAGCAAATATGAATGTTGTTCGTTAAGTTAACTGCCGACAGATGATATTTGCTGTTCTTCGGTCAGCTTTATAAAATTCCTTTAATTGGGTTGAGGTTAATTGACACACTGTGATGTGACTCTATGTCATGCTGGACTAGAGGCTCATCAAAACGCAGCGACACATATTGATCTTCCTATTAGAGGACAGAATTTTTTAAATGAATTTTCTGGGATAATATTCTTCGTAGATAAGTGTGACTGTCAAGATAAAACGCCGCGACTCATGAGTCCATAGTCTAACATGTTGCAAATAATCATCGACGTATCAGGAAGCATTGGTCTACTCCTCGTCCCCTATAAACTTATTTCTGGCTACTGCAAGCGATGAATGAGTTCCAAGGAGATGGAGGATAGTTTACCTCTCCTCTTCGGTCCGAAATACTCTACAGAAACCCATTCTCCTTCTTTTCCTACTAGACAGCGAACGTAAATTATATCAATAATCATACGAATGCTATTTCTATTAAACACCACGTTGTTTTTGGACTAAGTGTTGGCCTTACCGTCCTGCAAGCCTCCAAGTATTTCTATTTACGTTTGATTGTAGTGATGACAACTAGGATGTCCCTTTTTCATTGCTTAAAACAATCCATGTCTCAGCCTGGCTTATTTTTCGCCTCGTTCATTGTCTGGAGTATCCTTATGCCAGTAGCGATGACATAACATGGGTCTTCTACCTGCGACAGAATTCGTATGCTTCAGATTTTCTCCGATTTCATTGCATAAGCTCATGGAGATGAACAATTATGTCCTCCTTTTCTTTCTTCTCGTACATCCTACTGCTTTTTCTTCCTTGGCTGACGCTATAATCCACGGTGATCCTGGGACTCAACAAACATTCCTCTCCATCCAAGTCCTCTGCTAGTTGCAGAGGCCAGCTACGCACGTTCAGATAATTGAGGTCCTCTTTCCGTCTGTGTACGCCACCGGATGCGTGGTCTTCCTTAAGTTCGCTGTGCCTCGAGGTTGGAGTCACAGACTTTCCGGGTTGAAGCTCCGCTAAGTTGCTCTACATGACCTAGCCATCTGAGACGAGAGACTCGAGCTCTTTTGACCAGATAGATGTCACTGTTTCCTTCTAGAACCCGATATTGTCAGGCCAGTCGACCCATGGAGGGTACGAGCCTGAGCAATTACTGCCTTCCATCGTTGACGGACCTGGGCACGCTGCGTACAGTCATCAAGACCAAGCTGTCTTGTGGAAGGCAGCCCAAGCCAAGCTGTCTTGCGATTGCTTAGTCTTTACACCGGAGATTTGGTCTTCCTCTCCTTCTCGAAGCAGGAGGCTTGGAATCGAAGACCTTAACTGGAGGGTTGATGCCCATTCGTTCGAAGTGGCCGAGCCAGTACAGTCGACAGATTTTTGCCTTCCACACTACATCCACATCTTTGTACAGCTCGTAGAGTTCGCGGTTATGTCTTCTCGTCCATTCGCCTTCCTCGCAGACGGGACCATATATCCGAGGTAGATTTTTTCTTTCGAAGGTGTTAAGAATCAGCTCTGCAGTTTTGCTTAGTGTCCAGCTTTCGGCTCCATAGAGCAGGCTTGGCAACATAAGAGTTTTGTAGAACATGATTTGGGTCCTTCGATACAGAAGTATCACCGTTTGTCAAGGGCGATTCTACGTTGGATCTCCACTGTGATGTTGTTTGTGGAGTTGGCGCTTACCCCGAGGCAAACAAATTCCTTCAGACCATAGATTATATGAAGGATTTTCCTCTCGACGCTACCAAGTATCTCCTCATCCGCTTTAGTTAGTGACCATGGTTCTGCAGCATACAGCAGGACGGCACCATCTAGAGGTGGTTTTAAGTATACACATTTTTTGACTACACATACAATAAAGCAGTGAAGCGTGTCTACTAACGACCTAATACATGGTCAAGGAGACACACTCACTTCACAGAAACTATTAACAACTTAACGCATGATGTCTAAATTACAAAAGCGTGTCACTCCCGCATCATGCGACTCATCTTGACAAAACATGTATTCAATTAATGTGAAAGAGATGGAGCAGAAAATGGAAAGAAGTTTCCGAAAGCATGGTTCACGTAATTACGTTTATTCTAAATGCATATCAAATGATTCTCTCATTGCATACGTTGAAAGCTAACATCTTCATGCAATCATTTTCTGTATTCCAATACATTTTGCAAAATAGTTTTGTTTTTCACTCAACACATAAAGCCAATCCGCTGTTAAGTAATTTATTGCTAATTAGTTGCGATTCGAAAACTAGGTTAGGGTTGTTCTCTCGTCATTGTAACCGAGGTATGAGTTTTTCAAGGAGAAAATCACAAGAGATAAACTCCATCTGTCACGGAGTGACTCAGTCCGGGGTTTTACTCCAAGTTTCACGTTACGTCGGGAAGACGAATGACTCCATCTGCTGTTTGTAACTATATGTATTTTCCCAAAATCAATCTGTTTCAATTAATAGTATTTGTTTCGGACCCGCAATGACGTTAATCATTTGATTTGAAAATGGAATTTTCAAAGAAATCAAAGTCAGCGCCAGCCGCCAGACGAAAATTCCTTATAAATGCATTGTTTGCTCGCGAATATGACTCGATAAATGACTCAGCATTGTTTACTCTTTACTGTTTACTGTCTTCACGATGCAATAAATCCATTCTTGAATGGGCAGTTTTGATTGTTAACAAATAGGTACGATGGAAGCAAAATTGCAGCGCAACCTCAACAAGAGTTACATTGTCTGGACTGGACGTTTTAAATACGCCTGCAGTTTTCGTATGATCAAACTCACCCTTGATTAGTTCCAAGAACCTTATGAATTGTTTTTCAATATTGCAAACAAAATATAACAATTCACGAACATTCCCCGCGCCTGGAAGTCAGTTGGCAATTAAACCAACAATTTATTGACGTATTTCAAATTAATGACCCCCAGCCTAAGGGTATGCCATCAATTCGCATTTGTTGATAGCGCATATTAGGTAAACGTTTGAATAAATTTCGAAAAATTAAATTTCAAATACGCACCACCGCAGTGAGAAGGAAAACAATTCAATCTATTCATGAGCTCTTTAAAATATCTATATTCATAATACCTGTCAATCAATTCGCAATCACTTCCCCCTTATCGTTGCTTTCATTCCGAACAAACAATCCAGACCTAGCATTCACATCCTCACCCCCACTCAAATTCACATCCGCCAAACGAACGATTTCGCAGTGTTTATGGAAAATCTGTGCAGATATTCTCGTTAGGTCTATGCGCGTCGTGCGACCACTGCATAGTCATATGGTTTCACATAAATAAACATCCAAGGGACAGAGTGGATTTGTAAATGTTCCCCGTCGACGGCGTTCTCGCTATTTCCCCCCAATGTTAAATCGTACTCTCTACGTGTGTGTGTATGTGTGTGCGTCATAGATCTTCTGGTTTTTGTAGCGGTGTAACTGTGTCTGGGGCTCTGGACAGACCTCACTCCCGGCCGGTTGCAGTAAATCAATGAACAATGGCCATCTATCAGTCCCGCATATTGAATCGTTTAAGAATCGTATTTAGCCGGAAATTCAATTAAACATAATTTCTCTCTCTCTTTCCCTGAGAATATTTTTTCTCTGCCTTCCAGCCGTCATTCAATTTGAGGGGAGGCGCGCACTTTTTGTTTAGTACATCCGATAATTCTGTCAGCGCCATCAGGCCGCCTGCAACCGTGATTATTGACAGATGTCTGGCTTATTTGTATTTCTTCATCCGCATCAATTGATTTCATGAGCTGGACTAATTTATGAAATTGTTTATTGAATGACATGGCAAGCTTTAATTGGACGTGAGTGCAAATGGACGGTACCCTACGTTTGGGGATGCATTTGCAGGTGAAATGTGTACAAAAACTACTGTTGTTAGCTATGTTTGCAACTGATTGTTTTGACATTTGATGGGGATTTGACAGATCTGAATCTTAGTGACGTTTAATGACTGATATTGATTGCATACCTGTGGGAGACAATGGATAAGCGCTGTATACCTTGTTGGCGTAATCCAGCATTATCTGCTCACCGCATAGAATGAAAATGATATTTCCACTAAGAATTTCTGGCCTTGCTACTGATGTGTTCAGCTTCTTGAAGATACATTTTGTTTCCATTATGTCCCTTTGTTGACCCCATTGAACACAACTTTATACATCGGCCGTTGTGACTATTCAGCAAAAATGATGCAGATCCAGATACCTGTAGTATATACTAGGAACAACAGCAACGATTCCTTCTCGAACCAGTCTTGTCTTGTTTTAAACATTGCCATCTCCATCAAAGAGAAAGTGTGTGAAATAATTGAAAGAATTGCAAAACAATGGTTACAGGTTACAGTGCCAAGACATCCTATTTACTGGATGTCAAGTGCCAACGAATGCAAAATAAGTGCAAAACAATCTTGGCAGCCACTCATTGCGGGTTAAACACTGAACAGTCAAGTAATTTATTCGCTTGATTAACTAGCACACTGGCTTAGTAATTATACATAATTATAAACCTTTTTCTCCACCGAGAAATAACAGTCAATAGGAGTCCAATTAAATATTAAACCACTGTATAGATAGTGATTGGGGGGGAAGCACAAATGACACGGAAATATGCAGACGAATCAACCTGCATATTCAACCTCAATAGGGCGTGGCAATCGGAGTCACTAATTTGAAGAACCGAAGCATGTACAGAGGAGTACAATGACAAGTGAGAGGAAGCCCATGGAATTGTAATATAATATGCCACCCATTAGCTGGCACATTTGGGATCGGCTTTGCGTGCTTTTGGAAGAAATTTGGTTATTTAGCATCCGGGTAGTGAGGTGTGGAGAACGACATCACGTTCGTATATTTTCTTTCTGTCGAAGGTAGAGGGAGAGTCTTCTTCAAGTCGACTGTGTATGGTTAAGAAAACTGGTTTTATATTAAATATGTTTCTGATGTATGTCACGACTTTTTTTGTCGAGGTTTAGATTCTTTTTTTTTGAACGTTTGAAAACATGGTTGAGGCGACGAAGACATTTGAAGAATTGAACAGTTTGCCAAACCAATTTACCATACAGTCAAGAAGTTCTATGCCCCAAAAATAACAAGGTTATTTGCTGAGGTGAGCGTTGCATATAATTTGTACAGACATGCAGCAACGTCAGAGGGTGTAAATTCCCAAGCATGACAAGCCTTCTCCTCTGTCTTCTGCACATATTTAATCGCATGAATTTATCCTAGTTTTCCCTAATCGACGTACTAAACAACATTTGTTTACACAATCATAGCTAAGATACATTGCATAAACACGGCTCGAACACTCACCGCCACCCACGATCATTCCAGTCTATCTCCACTTTGAATCATACGGAATTGCCTTAATTTCTGAAACCGCTGAGAATGCCATAAGAATAAATCACAAATGACATAACCAAAAAAAAATAAAAATTCAAAAGAAAACAAAACAATTGTGTCTCAGATTCCAAGTACAAGACGATTGAGCGAGGCACAGGACTTGTCATTCACTTTATTTAATTAAGATCTGCCACGAGAGTAATAGCGCTTGGCTCACTTGAAAATTCCTTAAGCAATATAAATCGCCTTTGTTAGTTCAATTACCGTTATCTCATATCGATGTTTCCGCAAATTGTCAATTGCAATCATTTTAGATTGAAACTTATTGAGTTGAGAGTATTAGAAATGAAAGATTTTGGTGACAAAACACTCGGGGATTAGGTGCATCAATCGTTTCATTTGAATTTCCTTTTTTTTGCCTCTTGGAAGATTCATCATTGGGCCGAAATGTGTCATGAGAAAGCAGATTTTCCACGCACATTGGAGTAGATTCTTGGTGTAGATCTAAGACTTGTGGTAGTGTGTCACAGAAGAGTGCGTAAATATGAAACAATGTTCGTTGGTCCGTGATTAAGTGTCAAAATATTCGTGAATAACCGTACAAAATAGTGACTATTAACGGATCATCCGGTGGACAAATATCAGTGAAGTCGGATATCTCTAGTAATTGATTTCTTGTGTTTACCAGACAAAAAAAGAAGTACCGACATATACGACTTCTACCTCTTGCCTGTCACATTTTTAACAGCATTTTTTCATAGCATTCTTAACCCAACTGACCAATCAGAGAATGCAATTTATATCACTTCGTGATTAACTGTCAAAAATTCATAAAAAAACTGTCAAAAAGTTTCTCAAATTCTTCGATGGACAAGGGCTCAATCAACTGTGGAGTTGGCTCTCTAGAACCTGATTTCTGATGTTTACTTCACAAATGTCAAAACCTAGGTGACATCCCGAAATTTACCATAATGTTACAATTCTTGTGTTACGCAATGTTGAAGTGATCAGTATGATAAAGTGTTTGCAAAGTTGAAGCAATGACTGGAAAGTTATTACCTTCACGTTCCCAATACAGGTTTTCGAACACCTCCAAAAATATCCAACGAACACAGCTTTAAAGACTTAGCTGTCAAAATGAACTCCATCTTGCGCCTATGTTTACATGAGAATTTATTTAGAGTGAGTGTACAAAGTACTTCATCAAAAAAAGGGGAGTATTTCATCTCAGTACACCACATTGCAGTTTCGAAATTAAAACTCCCGACTCTGGAGCACTGTATACGTCCCCATTCACTCTGAAACACGCATATGTATACATTTTAACAATCCAGCTGTTAAAACAGGAGCGTCCTACTTAAGATAACACATTTGATTACGTGTAACAGCTGTCAGACTAAAGCCCTTTCTGTCAAACCAAGCATTCCAGCAATCAGACCTTCGACCTGTTCGTAATGTCTCGCTCAGTAACTTATGTTTAATTTTAATTCAGCACATTTCGTCACGGAACAATTCAATTACTCATTCCTTGGCAAACCCTACCCTTCCCGGAATGTGATCCCGTCAGAGAGGAACACAACTACCGACGCCGAGCGTCTAAAGAATAGTTTGAATTTTTTTCCCACAAAAAAATATGAATACAATAAAAGCACAAAAGCCACCCAACGATAACGAAGAACATAAAAGAAATCAGAAGGCAAACAACAACAACAATAAAAAAGAAAAACAATGTCAGCGACTCAAGTACATATCTAGTATATCTTCATTCACAAACGCAAGTAACAACTCAACTCAACCCAACCCCAACCGGGGCTCGAATCACTTGTGCGCGCACTGCACTTTATACTCCTCCATTCCGTTCATTCCCATCTTCGTTCCTTCCACCAGCCAGCAGTCAGACTTTCGTTAGTCCCCAATCCCAATCAAAGAGAGCCTAGAGAGGCAACCCTGCGCTGGTAGTCTGCCCTTCCTCCTTCATTCCGCAGTGCTACTGCCCGCATGCTGGCTGGCTGGCACACATGAACTTAGCTTTCCGACATCGGGAACGTTAACTCAGCATAGAGATCATATGATCAGTAGAATATGTTTCGTGGCGCTGAACTGTTCGTTGTCGTCGCTGTCGCTGTTGCTGTTGATCGTTGTTGCTGTTGTCGCCCTCGTTCGGAGGTCTCCCCGCTCTAGCTCTAGCGAAGTTCGGTTTAATTTTGCGGCTCGGTAGTCGGTACTAGTGCTGGTGGTGGTTGTGTGGTGGTGCAGTGTGCCTGTGTCCAAATGCGGCCTTTCGCTGACGACAAGTTTGTTGCTCGCTTCACATCATTAAATCAACTAACCATCCCAATCGAAGCTTAGACACCGTCCACATCCGACTCGTCCTCCAAATGGAATAGAAATGTAATTTGTGTGTTTTGTTCATTTTTTTTTTGTTCGCAAATATTTTACGTATCTAGCAGAATCGGTTCTATTCGATTTACGGCGTTCTAGCCTTCTAGCGTCCCATCGTGCGTGCTTCCAGATGGTTTTTTGTGCCTAAATTAGTCTGAAGGTGAATTCAATTGAATGTGATCGTATCGACGATCTGGTGTGTGTACCGCAGTGTCTGCGAATCTGAATGTGTGCAGTTTGTTATTTTTGTTTCTCATTTTTGCAAATGAAATCAAAAGTGTTGTTATACCATCCCCATGTCCCCACCCACAAATGGTGGATCGAATTCATATATCTTCGCTTTTGCATACGATATCGTATTTGCGTTTTCTACTGCAATTCAAGCGAAACTCATTCCTTTTTCTGTCTGTATCGCTGCATATTTGCGGTTATTGATGAATAAAGCAAAAGTTAAAGAATTACACAAGCAAATAAAAGAAGAAGAAAAAAAAAACTGAAAAGAAAATAATAAAGCAAGTGACCCAAGTGAGAGAACAATAAACTGTGTGTGAATAGTGAACGAAAGACGTTCCCGGGGGTACTTCAAGTCGTTGTATTCGTTTGGTACTCGTCGTCGTCGTCGTCGCACTAACGACGTGCAGTGGGTAACAAAGTTTTTCCTCAAAGTGTGTGCAAGCCTCAAAAGATTATAAGACATGAATAAAAACCTATTAAATGGCCACTTAACCAGGGGAAACGATTAACTTTTAACACCGCACCGAAAACGAATAAAATAAATTTAATTCACATCTTTTCATCATATTCAATCTGTCAAATGTGATCATTAGGCAAGGGCCCCATCAATGGAGACTAACAACATCTATCAGTTTTGTAACGCTTTCGATTTGATTTGAATATTTTTGTCCGAGCTGGGAGATGCATTAACCAATGCCCCGTGATGAGTATTTGATTGACCTTGTATCTGTGTGGCATAAGAAAAAATGCTGACGATCAAGTCAGTGTGGAGCTCTTAGTCCCAATTATTTAAAATGCGCGATGATGGCCATGTCATTCAGATAAGTTCCACTTGAGTCTCAACTGTTTTCTGCTTTTCAAGTCAAGTTTAACTCATCAAATATTGGTCATCAGTGATCAGTGCAGGAAAGAAGATAAGTTGTATGTCAAAACGGATATCAAGTTCGAAGAAGTTGCTCCCATTGGCTTTGGGCCCTGGTGTTGTGTTTACTGGTATCACACTGGCAGCTTCTGAATGGGTCTCTAAACATTGTGCGTCATCTGAGATTTTACATGTTGCCCAATTCAGTATTCCACGGTCCATAAAATATCAAACATTTCCTAGATAAATTTAAGCATAGTTTTGCTCTTAAAATGTCTACATTCATTCTTAGCAAATGTTCACAAGACAGACTCAACGAAACATTATTTCCTGAATATTCTTTGAGGGTTTACATTTCTCGTGACTCATTTCGTAAGTGGTCCATTCATCTCTACAGAAAAAATTTCATTCAACGATCTGTTGCCCGTTCTGTGCGACGACCTTTTGACATCTCTAAATTAGTTCCAATTAATTAGCCTCCATTCTGTCTGTTCACAATCTCATTTCTGTTGATTTTTGTTTCTATGTAAGCACATTTGATGACCTAAAGTTGGGTTGTCGTTGATCTATTTGCAAGTTAAGCTCTAACAACTTAGGAACCTATGAACTTGTCGTAGAGTCGTCACAAAATACATGAGTTCTCTCAAGTGATTGTGAATTGAGCTAACTGAGAATTAAGGTACTAAGAATTGCTTGCATAATTGCTTGCATACTGGCCGACATCACAACGACATTCTTGTAATTTATTTAACATCATTTTCGCGTAAAACGATGTATTATGAAACAGCCAACCTTTCTGAATATTTTGACAGCTAGATATCATTGTTAATTTTGACACATAAAAGGAAATTGGAAAAAAAGACCATTATTCCGGTAACAATGATATTTATTGTGAACTAAAAGGTTGCTGGACACTATGTACACCTTTTTCCCTGCCATCTAATCAAACCTGTCAACAATGAACATGGTGGTCTTCTTCGAGTACGACTACATTTCGGGCTGAATCTGGAATTTGTCTTTTCTCCGCTCATATATGACAAGCTCAGTCGTCACAATACTCACGTCAAATTTAGAACTTTGTAGATGTCTGAGAACACAAATACGATCACAATGACAGTAAGTTTCATGAAAACTTCGAAACCCACCTGAAAGCATGACAAAAAAAAAACATGCAAATGTTGACATCCTTTTTTATCTAGTTGCAAAATGGTCAATAATTTATGCAGCATTTCTGCACCAGGCTAACTCATTATTTCAGTGTAAAGAGATTTTCTGATGTAAACAATTTGTATTCACCATCGATGCCCAAACCGTTTTTGAATGCGAAATGATTCGACAAACTGTTGGCAAATGTTTATTTGTAAATTCCGATGTTGATCGGTGAGGCTATAAATTCTCAGTTTCAACAACAAATACAACCACGAATTTAATTGGAAATTTCATTTCGACTGATCCTCAACTCAAACATGAATGAAATTTATAGACCGACAAAAGAAACGCCCGTTGTTGGCTATATATCACAAAGGAACATGAGATATTCGAAGTCAAATATATTAATTGAATTTGTACCGATTCGTGATTCCATGAGATGTATTATTTATTCTTTCGTGGTGGTAAGCTAATTTATTAGGGTTGGTGAATGCCGAATGGTCATTGATATTGTCAAACGATCACTGTTTCGGAGTTTAGAAAATGGCTTTGGATAAGCTTTTATGAGGTTTGTCTCAAGACGATGAAGATGTTGTCAGCCGATGCGGAGTTTTGATACAATTGCCAAATACGTCAGCGTTTGGTTGACGTCTCAACAAGTGCCATCTTCCCGTTCTTCAGTTATTGGTGTTCGCAATTACTTGATCTTTAAGCAAGAGGTTGAAGTTTTGTGAGAGAATTAAAATCGTTCTCAACACCAGAAATATGCATACGTGAAACGATGCGTGATGAAATGGCAAACCTTACTAAATATTTTGACAGCTAGATGTTATTTCTGACTATGACAGCTGCTGATACATAATAACCATTGCTTCTGGTCACCCTTTACATTATTGTGAACTAAAAATGTCGCTGACAATAGAAGAAGTTTGTTTGACTTGTATTGTAGGAGGTCTTAAGTAAAATATTAGTTTTTTTAAGTTGAAATTATGGAGTACTACGGTAAATCCTTGAGATTTAATGAAGACTTAAGAGAATTCAGTCAAATCCCGAATACATTCGATGGATGCCCATAGACACATTTTTCACCCCTCATATTAAAAGCCAACAACTCTTCTTACATTTCTTAATCAAAAACATCAACCGTCATTCCGAGAAATTCAAACCAAATTACTGTCATTACACTTTATTTTTTGGGTCACTGTACTTGTTTTTTGAATTCATTCTTTCGCAACCGTCAGACGTTTTATTTTTCTTCACTTCTGTTTATTCCCACGATCGTCACACCCCAACGTTTTCGGGGGAACATCGTACCTCTATAGTGCTCGTGTCATTGTCGTCGTTGCGTCGATCTATGTATAGATTTATACTCATTCTCTTAGCCAGCCTCATACATTAACAACCGGTCTCTTCAAGCCACCGATCATTTGATACTGGTTCAGAGTCGTGCTTTTTTTTTATTTGTCTGTTTCCAAATGACTTCCTTCCTCTTTTCTACGAATTCACTACTCTGCCGAATTTTTACAACGTACGATTCTGTTGTTGTTTTTTTTTTTGTAGCTAAGCTTGGCTTGACCTTAATTGCTTTCTTTTTCCGTTTTTTGTATTTCGTTCATTTTTCCTCCTCATCCGAAAGCATCATCGCGATCATATAACTTTTCATTTCGATAAGACCGTCATCGTCTAGCTCTTCATTACCACTGGTCACCTCTCGTCTCTCGTCCCCCTATTAATTCGAATTGATGAACGAACAATGTAGCAGAAGACAATTACCAAAGGGGAGGAAGAAAGAAATCATCTTCAAATCACTAACGTAGTTTTGTTGGATATTTGTTGGTAGCGTCGTCGGACGACTAGTGCCTCTATTTAGAAATTTAAAATAATTCAATAGAGAACCTAATTTGAGTCGAATGGTGTGGTTCTTTCCTTCACGTTTAATGTTTTCTTAAGTTCGCTTCTTGTGATCCATTTGATTTAACGCTTCCGTTGACTAGGGGGATTTCTGTCTACGCACACGAAAAATACCGCCTTTTTTTGTTATAAAAAGAAAACGTTAAAAAAAACCAGAGTAGGGTGTAGCGAATCTGTGAAAAAAACACCACATTGGACGACATGAGACTTTCAAGGTTAATTTTTCAACACAATAGATTTATGTGCGACATTTTGTTGAAACTTGCTAATTTGCATTCGAATGGCTCTGTGGTTGGGCTTTTGGTTTAGCTTGGCTTCTGTTGAATATTTATGCATTGGCTTTGGCTGGCTTTGGCTTAACTGTCCGCATGTGAACATAATTTGAACTTTTGACATTAGCTGCTAAATGGGTGAAGAGTTGTACTTTCACATCTTTTTTATTTCGTTTTCTGGCGTCAAAGTGGCCTGCTATACGTCCTATTTTAGACAGTAGCTGAAAGTTGTCAATGCCTAGAGAGTGACCAACCAAGTTTGCTGGAGAATATCCGGTCAAAAATGGAAAACAATGCTTCGGAGGCAATTAAAATTGTTCAACTTTTACTAGGTCATCAATCTATTGAGGTGCTAAACCCTAGACGAGAACAGTCTTCATGGTTTAACGATGACTTGAGGCTGTGTCTGAGTATGATGAGTACCCTGGTGTTCACAGTACTCCCAAAAAAACAAACATCCTACAACACACTTATTGTTTTAAATGCCATTGTTAAACGAATGAAGTTGTTTGACATCAACTTACAGCTTAGATAATGCCCTGACCATTAGTGATAGTGAGTTGGGCTTAGTTCATTAAATTGTATTTAAGAAATGTTTGAACACTTAATTGCATACAGAAAATGAGTGATTCGTCGTGCTTACGCCTCGAGTTCGACTCATGAAACGAGAAGACATTCTGAGAAAACAAGTTAATAAATTCATAAAACATAATGAATCGTTACTTTTTCGTTCTTACACATCCCAGTGAGATTTCCTGGAAGTCTCTTTTAATATTTGCTGAAATGCTGAACGGATTCTCTAAAAAAAAGCTCCCATAAACAGCAACTTACCTACTTCCAACCCATGATTCAAAGTCTTATCAGTTTTCCTTTTTGAAACATTGCAAACATCCGATAAGCATAAATTTCGAAAGCAAAGTAATGACAGTTCGCAAATACTTGGCGCTTCGTTAGTATGTGTCATAAAAACAGCGTGACATGCCTCATGTCATTTAACAATAAGAAATGTTTCTCATTACGAAGAACCTCAGCTTGAGTCTTTCGCACATTGTATGCACACATTCTTAAAATCTCTTATCACTTATTTACAACGTTGTCAACCGAAGAATTGTAGTCTTTTTCTGAGAATCAAACAAGTGACGACAGGGCAAAAACATGATAATCATTCCAACGAGTACATGTTGTACACTTTCAAGAGAAAACCACATCTAACCACATCTCTTCTTCTGTCGTACGTTTCAGTTCACAAGTCAGACATCATCTTCACTTACTTTCACTTTAAAGGAAAATAAAACACAAGAAGAAAAAATTGACAAGTAAATATGCAGAAATGCAAAATGACACAGAAAGCTACGGTATTTCTTCTGTTAGTTAGCATTCCCAAAGCGTACTGACGTGATGATTAACATTTACTTTGTTCGTCAATACTCGCCGTTGTTTGAATCTGACGACCATTAAATCATTTAAATCTTTTCCATTTGTTGTTTGCTTTTCAATCATTGCTGCAGTTGATTGAAATTCAAATTTCAATTTTGAATGCCATCACTGATAGCGCTGATTTTTCATAACCGTCTGAATGACTAAAGCATTATTTTTGAATAGTCTTATGTGCTAATTCAACTAATGTACATAATATTATGTTGAGTAATGAGAGGGCCAGTAATAATGACGTATCGGTTTGGAATTTGACAACTGCAGTTATATTTAATGATTAATGCAGCAGACAGTGTATAACAGAAATGCAACTGATTCACGGGTGGTGCCAAGCCAAGGTTTTTTTTTTGTTTTTCACAAATAATTGGTAGACATTAAATTTTTAATTAATGAGTAGAAAATTGATTACAATGGCCACAGTTATTTAGAAGGCAACAATTGCTATTACATATAAACCTTCAAATCAAAAATTGTGAAGAAAATTAGATTAGGTTAGGTTGGAGTGGCTGACTGCTGGTAGGCAGTGAAGAACATTAAACACTGCAATTAATCAGACTTATCAGAAAATGAGCAGTAGCTTCATTCTACAATTAATTGGTCACCAGCTGCTAAAAGTTATGTATTTTATTTGTTCGCCTGCACGTAAAAACTCAGAGTCCCTTCAGATTATCATCTCTCACTAGTCATCCACAGTGGATTCTTACTTGGTTGAGATTTGGTCGATCAGTGGATCATTGAAAATCACAAGAAATTGTATATAAACATCATCTAGTTGCAGACTAAGAACCAGGCGGCTCTGGCACTCGGTGTCAGTTGTCTGGAGTCTTGTCAAGCGTATATTTACGATCGAGTACAACAAAAGTTATTCACGAGACAAGTTTACGGAATTCGATTCAAATGATTATCTATAAACAAGTTGGTAATACTTTCGAAATCAAGTTCTGCCCTTTAAAAATAATCGTTTGATTTTTGCTATTATTTTTGTGAAACCAACGATAAACTTGCAACGTTACTAACACAGCAGATTAACGTCATCACACCAGTGGAAGACAAACTTGTAAAACCCTAAGGTTATCACACTTTTCCACCCCTTTGACCATGATAATGAGAAACCCACTTAAGCACTCCAGTAACATATTCCCAGAACAAACAAAAATAAATTAACAAAATTAATTCCTCTACAAGTTGCCGTCTAATCTACAAACCCCATAAAAATGAAATCCATTCTCAAATAGAAAGAAAAAGAAACAAAAATGACTCGTACCCGTCTTCTCGTTTTGTAATACGATCAATTCAATTGAAGTTGTTCTCTCTTTGGAATACTTCATGCTATCAAGAACGCCCTGAAGAACAGACGGGGGGGGGATATTTGAGGGGCGTAAAACCCCCTTATTCATATTGTTGTCTCCAGACTTCCGATCTTGTGTACACATTTACTCTTAAGTATAGCACTCAGACGTTTATTTTTTTCTGTTGTTGCCTCACTCAGCCAATTGGTGGTTCGTTCTGACTGTGTGCATACCCCCCGAGGGCATTGGGAAACTTTATTTCAAGAAAGATCTTAGTATTTTTTTTTCTGTTTTGAAAATACAAGGAGTGTTGCACTGGCAGTGTAGTAAAATGATATTCTATGTTTTAGTGGATTACACAATAAAACCTAAACACAAACAGTAATAAATGAAAAGTTGAGAAAGAACAACAAACGAAGACGGGTGAAAATTGAATTTAAATGTGATGATGGTGTCTGGAATTGAGAAGCTGAAGTAATGAAATCAACAAAAGGAGTAATTGTTATTGGAGCGTGTTTGTTCGTGTTATCAGCTGAGAATACCCTCATGGAGAAACAATGCCGTATCATTTTTTTCTTTCTTTGGGATTATAAGTAAATCGGGGTGGAGTTCTTTTCATAAGCAGAGTTATCTGCTGACCCCAAAAGCACAACAAGTGAGATATGTCACTGTGGGATGAATGATTTATTGATTTTCCATTGGGAACTAGTATACCTGATCTAATGAGTATTTGTGAGGCTCCTAGAGTCATTCAACAATGGGACAAAAACTTCCCACACATTGTCTGATTGAATAACAAGAGCAAAGGAACAATAGATCTATATTTTGCTCTGGCATATTTCATTTGGGTATTTTTTTTGTATAAACTCCTTTCGCTTCTGGTTGAAAATAAGAACAAAAGGAACAATGGATGTACGTCTTGCACTTCAGGCTTACTTGTATTGGCTTCCGTCCTTCTACGTGGATCCCTACACCATAGGAGTCCTTCAATGGGAATAGAAATAAAATTGGGAAGCGCTGTGAGAAGAAGACGAACTTTTAAACAATCATGCGTCTGCCTTCCAACATGTCGGAATCTAGTCTTGTTCTTATTTGGGGTTAAACCAACAAGTCTGTTGCACCAACTACCAATGTGATCCTTTCTTCATCCCACGCTGAGTTACCCTAAAGCTACCGATTTAAGGCCCAACTATAACGGATGTCAGAAGACTTCAGTCAAATTACGCAACCAAGCGAAAACACTACAATGTTGCCATAACAACCAATACACTTAGTTTCGTTAAGTTTCGTTGATTTTTGGCTTACTTAAGGCTCAACTATAATCCGCATGAACTAGTGTCAAATTTTAATGAACTGTTTCGTCATGTTTGCTCAAAAAACATGAGTTACTACATTGAGCACATGCGCGCATAGCCACCTGTCAGAAGTTCCGTTGCTTGCTTTATTTTTTTTTATTTCATTATGATTTAATATGAATTCCTCATATTTCCAGTTCGATTATAGATGTATGTACATATATTCGAATTCCAATTCAATCTCAGCTGATTTGGTCATTATTCAAATTTGTTCTTTTTCTGTGTTTCATCTGTCACATTCGCATATGCGTGGTGCGACTCATTTTGCACTAGCTCATGCTTAACGAAACATTAGTGTTATCGCACATGCTTAACGAAATGTTCGCAATCGTTCATGGACGACATTATAGGTTGGCTCATGGGGCTGGGTGTATTCGCTAACTCACTCATGCGCGTTTGACACTTGCTGTTGTACACTCATGCGCATTATTGTTGAGCCTTTAGGAGAGGCAACATCAATCACTCTCTACAGTGTTGGAACTTTGCCCAAGTTCTGACATGATAAAGCTGCTGGCATAAGCTTAATTATGGTAGAGCCTTCAAAATTCTATGAGATATGTATGAATATCTGTGACAAGTCCATGAAAAATAACAACAACTTTGAAAGTTATCGCACTCACTGGCATAACAAAACCAATATTGATTATAAAATTATGTAAACTTCATGAAGTTGATTCACTGGCATTACAGACCTTTTACAATCTCGTGTACAGTCCCCCAGAAGTACATTGCCCCCAAAAACGCACAAGCCGAGAGTTAAATATGTACACTTAAATTTCCCATTGAACGAATCGAAAAGGATGCACATACTAAAGGAAATATCGCCCCCAATTTGAGTGCGAAATGCAAACCATGATTGAATGCACAAATTCGTTCCACTTTGTTTCGGTGCACTCGAAATGAACTGATCATTTTTGCATGTACACTCCCTATTTACTAGCTACATAACTTATCTTTAGCTTAATTGCATCTATTCGCTATCTTTTTTCATACTTCGTAGTCCGCTATTTGAACTATTACTAATAGCGAAATTTAGTCTTGACGAGGTTACACATTCACAAGTCTCCTTATCAGATATTTTCGGTCGCAAATACAACTGATACGCCACAATAATCTTCCTGTGCAAATACATGTCTTATCGGTACAAGTCGATAAATAATTTGATTACACTTCCAACACTCAGTCATTGTTAATTATAACCCATTGGCAGTCAGTGATTTAAGTATAATTTTCTGTTTTTTTTTTTTGTTTATTTGCAGTCCCGTGCTTTACCGTCAGATGCTTCACCATTTCGCCGCTGGGCGCAATCATCATTTCGTGCACCAAAAGCTGTCGATTCTCAAGTATCGCTGCCAAGACGACCATCATCTTTGACCGCATCCGACAACGATGTTTACACAAAATCAATGGATAGCTACGTAGGAGAATTTAAAGCAGCCGCCGCAGCAGCAGTTCGTTGTCAATTGGCTGATATCAAGAATATCGTGAATGGACATGGTGGTGGTGGTGGTAATGGTGGCGGCTATAGTGGAGTTCAACAGGAGCCACCAGCACCGGCCGGGATTACTGCTTGGGGTAGCTCATTTGAGAAATTACTTGATGATCCAGCCGGATTGCATACATTTGCGGAATTCCTAAAGAAGGAATTCTCAGCAGAGAATATTTATTTCTGGACTGCATGCGAACGGTATCGTCATATTGACTCGGGCAGTGAACGTGCCGCCCAAGCAATGGAAATATTTTCAAAGCATTTGGCAAATGGTGCAACTGAACCGGTTAATGTTGATTCACAGGCTCGAACAACAGCCGAAGAGCATCTGCGAACTGCTGAAAAAGATTTATTCAGTCAAGCGCAGAAACAGATTTTCAATTTAATGAAATTCGACAGTTATCAGCGTTTCATAAGATCGGATTTGTATAAAAAATGCATTGAAGCTGATGAGAATAATCAACCGTTGCCGTATACAGCGGAGGGGCTTGATGAGCTCTTGAAGACAAATTTTCACCAAACTGCCCAATCTAAGGTGAGTTAATTAATTATGAATATCTTGTGTGTATAAGTGCCTTCATTCCCTATCCAACAGAGTAGCAGCAGATTTCCCATTTATTTCAATCTATCTATCGGCCGATGATACATTTTAAAGCATTATCCTCGCATCAAATATTAATTAAGTTTCTGCTAAAAGCCCACAAAATTTCACTCACATTTCCATATGTCGCGTGTGCCAGCAATCCATCACGCAAGATAAATGTGCACTAATTACAACTTATTGAAACAATAATCTCCATATTTTGTTATCATTTACTAAAAGCAGCTGCTTTCAGGCTGCTAATGACGTGACATTTCAAGTTATGCACTATCATCGTGTAATGTCTGGAACAGGTACATTTTATTTAGTCTCTCCTGACACGAGTCTGATAGGACACATGTTTGGGGTCAATCACATCCACCCCTAAATTGAATTTTTTTTCGAGACACATGAAATCGAGTTTATGAAAGAGATTGGAGGTCGTCTACTCTTCGGAATTTGCAATCCACACGTGGCATTGTTTGTTTCATATCAGTTGTTAATTGAAATTTATTAATTTTATTTTTCAAACGGTAGTTAACTTTGTGGTCAGCTCTTTAGTATGAATTCAAGTTTTCTCAAACTCGTTCACTGAATGAATGCAAAGATGAGCGTTTGCCTCGTTATTAATTTTTTCACAATCAATTTTATAAGTTTAAGTTTATTCCGCGTATGCTGGACCAAGTGACATCTTTGCGAAGTTCTTCGGGGTTTGAGAGTGCATACATGGGAGGTTGCTAAAGAAATTAAACCAAGTCAATAACCAAACAGCTTTGGTGGCGGCTACGTACTTGGACCTACCGTCGAAATTAATAAAGAGGCATAATATAAAGGGTGATTCATCGTGAGGTTTCAATAGGTTTTTTTTTTGACAGATCACGCGTGACTCCTATCAAACAGCTTTGTCATTTTTGTTCAGTATCGTTCGGCAAATCATCATGAAGACTCACACCAAAATAACGTCTCCAAATTGCTTAGCTGTATTACGAAATCAGCGTTCTGTGAGAAATGTTTTAAACTGGCATAATCGACCTACTCAAACCACTATTGCCAATACCATTCGCAAATTTGAGTCCCAGTGGATGATACTCCATCGGTTAGACCACATCCAACACGCAGTGAAGAGACCATAGAAGCTGAGAGTGTTTACGAAGAACGTGACGAATCGATTCGTCGATGGTAACCGTTATCGCGCCATTTTAACGGACTTTGTGATTCCTAAAATTCAAGCGCATGGTCTCGGTGAGCTCTGGTTTCAACAAGACGGAGCTACTAGCCATACAGCGCGTGGAACAATGGACTTGTTGAGAAATCATTGTGATGGGTGCTTAATTTCACGATTGAAGCTTTGGAAGCCACGATTTGTCGTGTTATCCGCGAGATACTAGTCGCTATAATCGAACGAGTCGATCATAATTGGACCTTCCGAATGGGCCACCTCAGACGTAGTCGTGGCCAACATTTACATGATATCATTTTCGCAAAGTAAATGCCATGAATTGTTCTTTTAACCGATAATAACAATTTTAAGTTCACTTTCAAATTCATGTATTTTCTTTTATATTATAAATCAAACCTCACGGTGAATCACACTTTATAACTAAGTAAGCTCATAAAGCCTTATAAAATTGTTTGTTTGTTTTTAAAAATGTATTTGAACAGTGGATATATCCTCCTTTCTTGCTTGAGACCTCAAAAATTCTACTGGACGTCGCATTTATAAGAGAATGAAGGTTTTCAACATCCGAATTCCTCCAAACTTCTTGAATGGCTTATTTTAGTTCGTGGACAGTGTTGTACTGCTTTCCATTCATGTATACTTTTTTTACCATTATTCCGCATACATTTTCAATTGGATTCAAATCGGGGAATCGCGATCGCCACTTTAAAACAGGTGTATTTGTCTTCCGAAAATACACCTTGACAACTTTGACAGAATGAAACGCAGCATTATCTTGCTGAAAGATGAAATTCTCGCCTCCAATTTTCCTCCGCAAATTCATCTAAGGCATATGCTAACATTTCTAAATACGTTCTCGATTTCATTTTTGGAGGAACGTAGAGGGCAGGCATTTTTCCGCTTTAGCTGAAAGCTCTGCTTCCTCCAAAGTTGCGGCTCATTCTAACATCCGGTTTTGTTCCGCAAATCATGTCAGTAGCAATGAAAATCGTCTGGTCCATCCAAATTGAATCTTTTTTGCAACTGCATATCACTTATCTCCATTCTGTGGTCCACGACATGTGATTCCTAGCGAACATCAGTTGACTTACTTTGTGCCCGGAAGTAAGTGCTGGTTTTTTCAGTTTTATTTTTTTTTTGTAAAAATCTATGTTGGAGTTGCTTGCAATATTTGTTGAACACATCGTACTCCAATTCTGAGGTCTAATTTCGTCTTTATTTGGGAAGTATAGATTTTTTTCTTGCTTGCTTCTTGAACAATTTAATTTTTTTGGACGATTTGTCACCTTTTTAGGAGCTCCTTTCTCCTTTTTTGCTTTATAGCATTCGCCCAAATTAATAAAATGTTATACAACGGTGGAGGATCTTTCTATCCTTTGCCGGTTGGAATAGCCATTCTCTTTGAGAAGTCTAATTTTAACTGTTTCCTGTTCGGTGAGCTTTTTTTCACGTCCCGTTCCGTCGTCCTTTCACGAATGAAGAATGTCTTGTTTTTTTTTGTGTGTGTTTATCGTACTGCCATTTCCTATGTGGCAAACTACATTTCCTATTCCCTTGTATTGAGTAATCTTAAATTATTAAAAACAATTTTTTTTTAAATTTTTTCTTGCAGTTGAAAAAATCGGCTAGCAATGCAGAGGATCGCCGCCGCAAGAGTCTTCTACCATGGCATCGTAAGACCCGATGCAAGTCACGTGATCGTGATGAATCCGACAATCCAACAACAAAATCCTCCAATCGCAACGGAAAGAATCAACTCTCAGGAAACTCATTAAAAATTTCCAATACTACAAACTCAACAAGCGATATTCATAGTTCGCGCAGCTCGTTATCTAGTTTCGATACGCTACCACAGTGTACACTGAATAACACCTCGGACGATGTGAAAGCCTGCTGTCTTTGTCGTGTCATATTAAGTGATGGAGCAACGACAATTGTTCAGACAAGAACTGGAGAAACTGTACGTCAATTGGTCGAAAGATTGCTGGAGAAACGTGGCATCTCATATCAGTTCTTCGATGTCATCTTGAATACAACTAACAAATCGGTTGACCTCAATGCGTCGTCACAAATCTTATCGGGCAAAGAGTTGCTTATCGAACAGAGAGTAGCATTTAAATTAGATCTACCCGATCCGAAAGTAATCTCAGTAAAGAGCAAACCGAAGAAGGCTCTGTGTGAGGTGATCAAACCAATTCTACAGAAATACAACTATTCAATGGAGAATGTTCAAGTATTGATGCGTGACACTCATGAGCCGGTCGACTTGTCGCAGCCAGTTACGATTGCCGATGGTCAGCGGTTGCAGGTGGTGATGTTGAAAGTGGATCACAATGAATACCCGCCAAATCCAGCCAAGCTTAAAGCCATGCCAAAAAGTGTATCTTTTCCAGCTATTAAACCGTACAGAAACGGTTCAATACCCAATGCAGTGGTCAATCCCCAGCAGAGTACCCTAGATGAAATTACGAATAAGGTTTTCAATGAGCTGCTTCAAGGCAAAGTGGAATCTCATGATGTGAATCACAAGGCAGCTGATATGTGCTCTTTAAAGGTGAAGCCCCACCTAAACCTAAGGAATCATTAAAAAACACGGTTTTAATTTCATTATTTTTTGTTGCAGTCAGAAGATTGTGCGTCGGAGACATCATCAATATTCGATCGCATACGCAGAAGAGACTCAAACATTCCAGGTTTGAAGGGACTGCGACCTAAGAAAGTCAATAAACCATCAATAAGTCAATCAGATGATACATTAAGTAACTCAACACAAGTAACCGGTGCAAGCGATCAATCATCAACGGCAGCAGCACCCGTTAAGAAGCCAATTATTGCTAAGTGGAAGGCTGGAGTTAAAGTCCAAGTAACCGAACGTGCAGAATATCAAGGTTCGTGTCCAAAGAACTACCCTCTTAACTTGTAGCACATATGCTCATGAATTAGTAACCAATTTCAGATGAATTTTTAGAAGGACTTAAACGTGCCCAGTGCGCCCGATTGGAGGATCAGCGCGGAACCGAAATCAATTTCGAACTGCCAGATTTTCTGAAAAACAAAGAGAACCTAAGTGCTGCAAATAAATTGAGAAAAATCCGCGCAAATCTTAGTCCCGTTAATAAATCGGCTCCAATACCATTAGACGGACAACAAAACGATCGCCAGCATCCGCAACCGGCACCAAGACTATCAATATCCAAAAAACACTCCATATCGCCGATGAAAATTGATGAAGAAGAAACGACTCCGGGGTCGTCGGCGGATCCATCAACCGATGGAGATTCGTCATCATCAAAGGGACCACCACCATTACCGCCTAAGCCAAAAGTACTTCCAATCAAGCCTTCCAACTGGGGTCAGTGTAGCAGTGGCAATGCAAAGTCACCAGTAGTGGCCACCACCTCACCCACTTCCATAGTTCCACTACCGAGTAAGATTCCTATTGATATCTCAAGAAAACACCTTGGATCCGAACAAACCGGCAGAAGTGCATACCTGGACGAGCCAAGTAGTAGTTTTGTTTAAGTTAAATGTGAGACAATTCAATTTTAATAGCCAGCTATAGGTAGAACTTAGAAAAATAGTTAAAAATACGTAAGAATGGATCGATACATTGTGACGCATCGATTTGATAGCATTACCCATGTAAATAAAGTAATATAGACACGCATGTAATTAAGGTACCATATATTCGTAAATTATTAATTAAAAAAAAACTACAAAATTATACGAGAGAAATAAAGGAACACATTTTTCTAATGAATCAGAATGACTTTTAATTTGAAACTCTTTCCGCCACATGTTCGTGACTGTATTCGGAATGCGTTAATTGTTCGTCACTTTTGCAATCACCAGACTCGTTAAATTTCAAAGAACTATGCATAAAGGTGAACATGTGGAGCTAATTGATTTTGAAAAGGTATTTGACAGTGTAACCAGAGAGTTCACTTCTAGTGCCCTAGGCTACATACGACGGATCAAAATGCCACGTAGAGGTAGTCAGGTTGTTAGAGGAATTCCAGATCCAAAGTGGAGTAAGACAAGGCTCCATCTTGTCACCGATCCTTTTTTTCATAAGTGATGTGCTTCGAGCAGTCCTGTCGACTGACAACGGACGAATCCGATGGACTCTTACTTATCAGACCGGCGATCCATGGAGGGTCCGAGCCTAAGCAATTGCTGCCTTCCATCGTTGACGGTCCTGGGCACGCTGCTTCCAGTCATCAAGACCAAACCGTCTTGCATCCGCAATTACTTAACGGAGATTCGGTCTTCCTCCTTCTCGAACCAGTAGGCTCTATTGGCTTTTGAACGCCGTTGTCAACGACCACGAAATTGCCTTTTTCACCGACGGATAAAAAATGGACAGAGGTAGGAATCTTGTAGACTCCCTGATACCTGTAGTGTATCCCAAGCAGAGATTCTGAAAGAGAAGAGTTGGGTCCCGGGATACAGCTCAGTAGCAGGTAATGCGAGAGCTGACGAATTAGCAGTACATTATAACGGATCATAATACAAAAAGAAGCCAACTCGTCCTGGCTCGCAAGAAATGACTGTCACATTCGTGTGGACAACGTGGCCAGAGCTTAACAACGGCAAAACAAAGAAGCTTTTGGCGTTAGACCGCAACTCGATCCGTGAGCTCGTCGGAGTTATCACACGGCCCTCCGGAAATGGTACGCGGAATCCAGCGATCTCTGCCGGAGCTGCGGCGACGAGGAAGATACCGAGACGATCCAACATCTGCTGTGCCACTGCCTAGCCCTCCAGAATCGATGCCTAGCCTCGCTGGGCCAAAGTTTCTTCACAGACGCTGTGGAGTTAGCGAATGCAGACATATTGGATCTCTTAAGATTCGTAAAGGGCACAGGGTGGCTCAAGCCATCACGCGACAGGATATTTGAATAGAATGTGTACCCCACAAATGAAGCGATTCACAATAGACCCTAAGGCCTCCGAGTGGAAGTTATGGTCAACCATCAAACTCCCCTTCCAAAACCTAACCTAACCTAATATGCATCAGTATACAACAATAAGTGGCAGTGGATTGGTCACGCACCACGAAAGGGTGACAGTTCTGTTAGCCAACCTAACCAAGGTATGCAATGGAACTCCTTAACACTGGACGGCAGAAGACATGGAGGAGCAGACAACCGCAAGCTCTGCGAGCTGTACAAAGATGCAGATACAAAGAGCGCTTGGACAACAACGCTCTAGCAAAGAGAGTCTTTGAATCTAAGACTCCTGGTTCGAGAACGAGAAGACGATCGAACATTTGCGTTAGTACCAGACGGAAATCAGGTACTGGAGGACGTTTACCGGCAGGTTGACCCCTTGTCCATCGACTTGGAGTCGCAGATCGCGCATGTGTACAGTCCTAAACATGTATAGCTTTTCCAGAACGTAAAGACAACATGTTCCTTCATTTTTACAAAGTATATACGAGCTTACGGGCTGTATACGGATACGGATTTATGGGCTGGGGATCATTTTCAAGTCCGTTTTAAGTCGTTAACATGAACCGCCACGAATTTTCAGAAATAACCAATTTTCGACGAAATTGAAATGTATTCCTTTGAATATGCCAAGATTTCTGCTTTTAATTATCGATTTTTTTCCATTTAAATACAATTTCAGAGTATACGAAGATCCTAGTTCGCAGGTCGTAAGAAGCGGTTGATGTGTACAGCACTTTAGTCGGCAATAAACTTTTTTTTATATCGTAGGAAGAAATAAATTCAAAACGAACAGATCTTGAGATTGAGACCAACTGTGAAACGTCAAATGTCAAATCTGTCAAAGTTACGGCACCGAATGGCTACGAGGTTCGGTGTAAATTTATAAAAATAATATTTCTTTTTTAAAAAGCAGAATTTGTCAATAACAATGGAAGCTATAGGGCCAGCTAGAAGCTGTATTAAATTCCTCCAAGTATTATTGAACAAGTTATACCTTAAATCACTAAATAATTCATATTTTCATTCAACTTTAAGGTACTCCAGCCTGGTTTTCTTTCGCCCGGAATCCAAGGGCTTCTGAATGCTCAGCAAGTTCGGCACCGTCAAACCAAGCACTGGAACCCCAAGTTCAAGAAATTGCGTAAACAGAAATTTGTTAAAATTGAATTGCCTAACTATGAAGAGAAATTCGAAGAACTGCCACCAGAAGAGGTCCGCAGTCGGATGAAAGAACGTGGTGTGCTACCACCACGGCCATGGTTAGAAAGACCCTTTCACATAAGTTGCACTGGTGGAATCTTTGAGCCGTACGTTCCACCAGAAGGTGACGGTAAGAAATCGATGATTTCCAGTACTGGCGCGAAGCAAAAGCTTGAATGGGTGAGCATGAAGGGAAAGAGTATGATGGCTATACGAAAAATCAAGAGCTACGAAGAAGAATTTGACAAAGATGACTTCGCGATTGTAGCCCAAGATATCTACATAAAAGCTCATCAGCTGATGGCAGAACGAAATAAACACGAGCTACGAGAGCATGTAACAGAGCGCTGCTATCCAGAGATAATCCATAACACCAAGGATAAAACGATTCACTGGAAGTTCTTGAAATCGCTCGAACCACCGAAAGTGGTCCATGCCCGGTGCACAGACATAATCACGAAGGAGAATCAATTCGCCCAGATCACTGTACGATTCCATACACAGCAAACACTGGCCATATACGATCGATTCGGACGGCTTATGCATGGCAGTGAAATTCTGTCTAAGGACGTCCTCGAGTACGTTGTTCTGGAAAAGCATATTTCCAATGAGTATGGTAAATGGAGAATGCACGATAAGATAATCCCCGATTGGATGCCACCAAAGCAACCGGCTCCAATAACATTCAGAGTGATCGAAGAGGAAGTCGAGGAACCAAAACAAATCGAAGAAGGCACCCAAAAAGATGAAAAAGTAGAACAAATTCAAGCGGGAGCAGCAGAATCACCAAAGGAAAAGCTACTACCTGCATAAGGATTCAATAAATAAATTGTTGTTTTATTAGACAAAAAAGAAGGTATTTTACTGTGTTGTTGTACTATGCGATGATGTGGTCATATCTGGAAAATATGGCACTTCTATTATATGGATTGAAAAAACATGTTCTCTACACCTACCGAAAGCAGGGGAGGTACCATATGCTCGCTATAGTTTGTCTGATATGTTTCAGCTCATCAGACTACCTCCGCCACCGACTCTAACTCATCAGGAGCTATGGCCAAGCGCAAAAGGCGAGTTTTTGGACTTTGTCCAACCACCTTGTCCTGGATCTGCCAAGCGGTCGTCTCTCTGATAGAATCCCATTCAATGAACGCGTCGGAAGTACTGATGATGACGATATTCGTGCCACGTGACCAAACCATCGAAGCATAACCCTTTTCGTTTGAAGAAGCAGCTGCTCTACATTGAGTTCCTTGCGTCCTGACTCACCCTATCTCGGCGAGGAAATCCCACAACAGCACGAAGAAATCTAATTTCGGCAGCTTGTATTCGCGATCGTATTCCTTCGGTCATTACTCACATTTCATGACCATAGGTGAGAGTTGGAACAAATTTGTGTTGAGTTGAATTTAAAACCGCTAGCTTGGCTTTGACACCAAGCTCAGTCTTGCTGTTTACAGATCTTTCAAGCTGTATCAAAATTGAGCCAGCGTGGCCAATCCCACATGAAAGCTCAGCATTACTCCTCCCATCACTCGTGAAAAAATTTAATTGTACTTCTCCACCTGCTTCAATGGGACTCCACTAACATATTTAGTGCATTGAACAGGCGTTCCGGAAATTACCATGATTTGTCCACGTTAACCTTCATCCTAGTATCTGCACAAAGAAACTATCGTGTGGAGTATCTGCTGGAGTTTCGTCTGGGAGCATGTGGCGGTAACTAAGTCATCAACAAAAAGATGACTTACCCTCAACTCTCCTAATGTGAAATATTCCTCGCTTAGGCTGCAACATCCAGTTCATATGTAATGAAAAGGCGAGGTGACAAGTCGCACCCTTGGCGAAGCCCAACGCCCACGGTGAAATGTATTGCACCGTTAACCCGAGCACAGCTGCTACAGTTGTGTGTGTTAACGTTACAACTTAAATTGGTAATGTATTTTAATATTTTCTCGTATAGCATGAAGCTTCTTAAATATAGAGTAGTTCTCGTATACCGACTTCCTCTCCTTAAAAGACAGGAGATTATACGGTTTCCGTGGCGCCAAAGTTTCAGATCGCAATTTTTCATTTCACTTGAATTTCCATAGGAAAAAAATGAACTTTTAAGCCTCGTTTCTTTATATTTTGTGCTTATTAAAATGCATATGCATACATCCCAGAAATCAAATACACCTACTTTACTTACTAAACATCCTAGTTTAACTTAAAGGCTTTTACAGTACAATACACCCTGTATTAAAAGTAACAGTGGATATTAAAAGAAAACTGTCTCTTTTAAGTAATTGTCATAGCCGCTTTTACACACGCAACTTTTATTGATGAATTTCTGCAATTCCCTTTTGTGATCGCAAGCCTCTTCTACACGTAGAAATACAGTTGCAATTCCTGCTAAATTTCTTGCGCTTCCCACCCTTTCACACATGTGTCATCTCTTTCTTACATATGCTTCCAATACCCAACACTGAGATGGCAAGAATAAAGCAATTCGAAAAAAACGAAATGATATAAAAGGGAATACGAAGGATCAATCGCAATTCTCGAGCACACGCAACTCGGGCTACCCCTTGCACGTTTCACCTCCCTTTCCAACAAGATTGGAGAGTTGCAGACGAATTTAGCGTGTTTAAAAGCGGACATATATGCCATAAAATAATACAAGCCTGGCACAGGGTATTTCAAAAATAGTGAAAATACGTTCGCTGTCGCAGAGTTTTAGCTGGATATTTACATTAGTGTTGTCATTTCTAATCTGGTATGTACATATATCAAATCCATCAAACAACTGCCATATCGTACAGAAATCATATACCCCACCACGACGACTTTATTTCTGATATCATAAGTGTTTTCATTTCCAAATTTGCTGTGTCTGACGTGTTCGTTTACGTTTCTGCTACTTGTCTCTTTCTGATGGAATTGTAAACCTTCCCCTAAAAGAAAAAAGATAACTTCTGATCCGGATTACACAAACCTGGCCACACCATTGGACATTCGTGGGTTCGTAAGGCGACTTCTACATGAGATATTATTTTACTCATGACTTTTTAAATTTTGTGACCCCAAGATAGTACCACATGTTGAAAAACAACCCAGTGCCTGCTCAATTTTTGCACTTCCATTCTTTCGCACACATGTGCCATCTCTTTCTCACATGTGTATAGCATGCTTCCAATCAGAATTTTCAAGTTCCAATACCAAACTCCAGAAATCATCTACAACATCTACTACTTTATCTCTGCCCAACTCAGAGAAGAGGGAATTCGAAGAAAAAAACGAAAGGAGATAAAAATGCACAAAATCACAAGCAATCCTCAATCACACGGGACACGAACCGTGTCTTTTCAAAGGGTGGTAGATCCCGAAGAAAATGAGTGGTAGATTTGAAAAAAAAGGGTGGTAGATCCGGATTACCTATTCAATTTCTAAGAAATGTTACATAATACATTAAAACAGTTTCCTTTCAAATTGAATTGTGAGAAGGAGTTAGGAAACAATAAGAAATGGCATAAAGTGAAAGAATTACAAAGATTTGGAGGATTTTTCACTTTAAGTAGTAGATGCGATAGATTTGAAAATTTCCCAAAATATAAGTAGAAATACCACAATATGGTATGGTCCCAATGGACACGGTCTACCCCTAGCGTAACGTATCATCTCCCTGCTTGCATCATTGAATTATCGGCGACGAATTGTAAAGCTGGTGTAAAAGCTGCCTATCGGGCCCAGTTTACTTCCAGAAAAACCCAACCAAAACTCTTTCTCTGAACCAACATTTCCTTTGATCTGCGCTGATGCTCTCTTGTCGCAATAGCGCGGTTTACACTGTACCACATGTGATACGACCGAGCGATAAAGTTGAAAAAGTTGAACTTCTATACGACCGTCGTACAAACCGTTCACAGTAGTACGACCTACAATTTGGTTCATCCGAAGAAGGTCGTAACACATGTGGTACTGTGTGAACACCGCTAATTACAGACTATTTGCTCAGAACTCGTTATAAATACAAGTGCTCACAAAAGAAGGGTTTTATATGGACAAACATACCGGACAGAACTGATCGGACAGTCCGTAGTCGTTTGCGTCCACGATCAATATGGCTGTCCAACCAGCAAAACATAAAACAATTTTGATAATTAACAACATGTCCGCTAGACCAGGTATATCCATGTGAACGCCTCTCAACAAGTACAAGTTGTCCGACCAAGGGAAAAAATGTGATTTACTATACAACTAAGAGCAATTAGAAGGTTTTACAGTCCGATTTTGTCGTCTGTTATTATCTTTTCTACTAGTATCATACTTTTAGACGGTATGATTCTTCACAGTCGATTATCCTTATTATGTACCATGACAGGAAAGCAAGATAACTAAATTGGTATTTTTTTTGTGAGGAAATCAATAAAAATGTTACGATAAAGTTTAAATAATAATCCTATATCAATGACTCGTGTCAAAATTTAATTTAGTAAATATTAAATCAACTTGCTAAATTCGTAACCTCCGTATCCTCCTCTGGATACAATTAGCGACAACGGTGCTTGATGGGTCAAATCGTCAATGTGAACGCACAAGTTAACAGACTTGTATTACGGTAGACAAAGCATTTTGACTTTTTCCAATTTGACAAAAGAAAATCGTATCGACACCACCTAAATATTAAAAATGAAAAAAAATTGTACAAGCTTATAATATACTAATATATATAAATTTTATTCCACTTTTAAAAGTGTAAGCCGACCATTAAAGCCACATATGTTTTTCCTTTTTTCTCTCAATTCTCTATTCCTCATAATTTTTCATTTCTTCCAATCATTCCAGTCGTTCTCTTCGACAAGTACACGGCCATTTCAAAATCATATAAAGTCGCATTTCCCGTTCTACTCCTACTTGGTGTAACAATCGTGGTCAGTGTTTCACTAAATTCCAGGTTAAGCTACTATTTTTTTGTTTTAATTGTAAGTATAAATTTTAGTAATTATTTAAAAAAGTGTTACTCATATTATAGTCTTTGAAAATTTCTAAGAAAAAATCTCACATTTCTTCGAAGTCTTTGACTCGAAAAAAATGGCTGCCTTCGAGGTGGTGCGTCAGGTGACGCACTGTCTTTATCGCGTTGCTTCTTTTTTTTGTCATAAACTCTAGGAAAATGTTCTTTCTTTCCTGTGGTGGCCAGTGGCCACTCCTAGGGCAGAAATCATTCATCGATATTTTTTCGAGGAAAAAATTCTGAGTCCCATTTATAATGTTGCGTGAAAAATATGTATGTAAAATTCTGGAATGGCCGACATTTTGTTCCAGAGATTTAACGGATGTAAGAACAAAGTGTACTCGTGAAAGAAAGAAGGCGAGAAAGGTCACTCTTCACAGCCATTCTATTTTCCTTCCTGCTTCAACCATCGAGTTGGTATATCTGCCTCTCTTTCGCGCCGCCTTTGTTCAACGGCACCCGCCACATTTAATGGAGTAGTCACGTCACTTGTTCATTTCAATTCCGTGCGAAGCCATTCGGTTTGTTAGCAGCACGCGTTTTCTGCTTTTTTTTTGGCTTAATTTTGTTTTTTTTTTATTTAACTATTTATTAAGACAATTGTGTGTATTGATTTTTTTTTTTATTTTTTTTATAAAAAAAAATTTAAGCCATTGTGATATCGCTTACAGCGATTCTACCTGTAGTCTTAGGAATCAAATATTTCTTATCTATCAGCTTGCCTATTAATAGTGCACACACCGCGTAGAGAACCAGAAGAAATTCGAGGTTAATCCTAATTTAATAAAGAATATTTGTATATTAGAATAAATAAGAACCCAGGGTACAAGTGATCTCTTGAGGGAATACTTTCATTGTTCTCCAAATCGAGGACAAAGTACAGTCGAAGTTTTTTTCATTAATAAAAGTAAAAGTAAGTAAAATTTCAAAATGACCTGGTGGAGGCATTTCATTTTCTTTTTTGTCGTAACATGTGGTTGTGTGTAGTTAATTTTATCTTTCTCTTGCTAAATATGATTCATCGGAATTTCTCTAAAGTTATTACATATACATTTCTTAAGCTTTCCAAAAAAAAAAGAACAAAAATTTCTCTTACGGTACTCTGTCGACATCGGGCGGTGGACAATCATATTCGCTTTTGAATTCTGCCCTAGGTTTTAGTGATTTTTTGTTAAGAATACAAATGAGTAGGAGAGGGCGGGGGGGGGTTATTTTTTCCCTTTTTCTTTCACTAAAAATGTGTGATCGAAATGCCACATGGCCACGTTGAGGTTAGTATGTATAAGTACATACAGACTGTGTTAGTGTATGCGAACCCGAACCGATAGGTGATTCTATTGAATAATTTATAATTTTCGCACGTCTCAAAGCAATGCGTTGTATTTGTTACAATGGCTAGGAGAAATATGTATTCTATATATTCTCGATTAGACGTACAATCGAGAAGTTCTCCTCGAAATCACTTGACAATGACGACTCACAAGGTTAAAGTACATATTTTTTTGTATATCAGAATGTACACGCGTATGTAAAGTAATGATGTTCAACTACAGAATTCAATAATAGATGATTGTGTTTAATCAAACTACTTTTAGTCACGTACTGAAATTATGAATATTTTTCTTTTTTAATTCTTATCACACAGAATATCTACGTAGTCCCCCTTTCCAAAATAATTATTGTTGCACAATGCTAATCGAATAATTTAGTTATGTATGGCGATTTAAAAAAAAAATATTTGTAGAAAATTCTTGTTTGAAAGAGTTTGTGTCTTGCCACATTTTATGAAAATTTAGAAGTTTGTTGGTTTGACTATTGCGGTATACTTTGAAAGTCCGATCTATCTGCTCACACAAAATGAAAAAAAAAAGAACGTCGAAATGCTTCTCCTTTTTGCTCATACAAGATCTGGTTTGAGAATAGATTCTTGCATACTATTAGAACTAGCTATCGGTCGTGTTTTAATAACACAATAATACGGTAGCTGGTGTCGAAGTTATGCTATAACAAACGGTAAATTACTTGTCTCTTTATTCGATTAAAATGAATTCAGAGTTTTCTATTTACTCACAATAAAATATCAAAACCAAATAATTTTTTGCTCAAGCACACTTGATCAATAATTTATTTTTCGTCAAGAGCTCGATCACTTGTCAGATCAGATAATTAAAGGGGTTTGTTCATTTTTTTTTTTGACAGAATCACATACTGCCTTTTGAGAAAATACTTAAGGGCAGGTGGTAAGAAGTGTACGCGCCATTATCTTGTCATTTAAGGATTTGTGTTCAGATATCTCAAAAAACAAAACATTCTGTCTCAAAATTACATTTACCTAGTGTATCTTAAGAAAAATGTGTTATTTATATTTGTTTCTTTATTCTATCTTTTCAGCAATTTGTTGTATGAGTCAAAAAACTGAAAGACCAGTACTATCAGGTCAGCGCATCAAGACCAGAAAAAGAGGTAAATAAAAATACTAAACTTCTCTTAAACAATTTTTAAATACTTTTTTTTTCTTTTTCTTAAAGATGAAAAAGAGAAATTCGACCCCACGGGATTCCGTGACGCGGTCATTGCTGGTCTCGATAAAACTGAAGGCGACTTGGAACAAATCTCTAAATATCTAGATCTTGCCGGTAACAAACTAGACTATCGCCGCTACGGCGAGGTACTTTTTGATATTCTAATTGCTGGTGGTCTTTTGGGTAAGAATGACGAAACATTCAATGTCTCGTAAAATAAATAACTAACATTTTGTGTTTTTTTTATCGTTTTAGTTCCCGGTGGATCAATCTCTCAGGATGGCGAAAAACCTCGAACAAATTACTGTATTTTCGAGGCACCCGAAGATATGGAGGCCATGCGAAACCATGAGCAGGTAATAAAATTATTTTATAGTATCTCTTAAATTCTAAGGGCAGGATGAGATCATTGGTGAGAGGAAGTATTTTCGTCAAAACACTTGAGATGGATGTTAAGATGAAAAGACAGAAGTAAAAAAAAAAAACCGCATACTATTAGAACTAATTATTTGTGGCGTTTTATTAACGCAATTTTGCGATAGTTGGTGTCGAAGTTATGCGATAGCAAACGGCAAATTACTTGTCTCGATATTCGATTTAAATGAATTTAGAGATTTCAATTTGCTCACAATAAAAAAAATGTCCACCCGACTCTTCTAATGATACTCTCTAGCAAAGCAAATATAAACAATCATTCAATTGCAACCCAAATTACATCGATTTTCTTCATTTCTGTATGTAGGTATTCATCAAGCTCATGCGTCGATATAAGTACTTGGAGAAGATGTTCGAGGAGGAAATGAAGAAAGTCTTGTTGTTTACTAAAGGCTTCACTCCCAGCGAACGAATCAAGTTGGCTCGTATGACGGCACTTTGGATGAGTAAGTAGAACTTCCATATCTTTTTTTTTTCTCGAATTAACACAGTTCATTCCCCCTGCCGTCATCCAACTTTATTACTCAAAAATATTTGTCATTAAATATTTATCATGAGTAATTGTAGGTTGGAAGATCAAATTCACTTGGTGTACTGATTCTTGGAATGTATTCTATTACAAGAACCACAAATCCATGTACATGAATAATTTATAACGCACGATAATGAACAGTGTGTTTCACATCGCAAATTAGCTTACTTATTGTTTTCCTTTCAATTACAGTTAACGGGGCAATACCTCCAACCGTTTTGTTGGTATTAAACAACGAGCACCTTATTAAAGATGGCATTGCGCTTGATTTCCTCGTAGAACTGTTTGTAACCTTCAAACAGGAGAAAGGAATGACATATCTTGTTCAAGCTCTTAAAAAAGGTGGACTAGAAAACAAGTAAGTGAACAAAATAGCATCTCATTTTTTATCATGGTAATTCGGTGAGTTTCAGGATGGACTTAACGTGCTCCTAGTTGATTCCTCTAATCTCTCTCCAAGATAAACTAGAACTTCGGTGATATTCGCGAATGAAGATAATTTCATTTGTGATTTCATTAGGTTTTTACACAAACATAACCCCCCCCCCCTTAGTCCGCTTATTTTCTAATATTTCATATGTAGTTCCGTTTGGTGCGGTCACTGCACATTTAAAGTCGTCCAAAAAATTACATGATTTAAACTTCCACGACGCGTGTTCGCACATTTTGGCGACAAATAAATAATTCATAGGTTAGCAAAAAAAAAAAGAAGATATTTCTAACTTTCTTCAAGTGGAGAAAGTTGTCTTGTCTCTTCGTACGAATGGAAATCTTCAACAAAAACTTAGAGCTGACGCCTCTTTGCATTCGTTAACACTTTACGCACACTAGGCAATGCAAATGCAGGCTTCTGTCCCGTTTTTTCATTTTTTTTTATTGTCGATTCGGATAGGGATTGCGCATTTGCTAAATGCATTTTTTTTATCTTGTCTTACTCGCATCACAATTTTATTCATAGTGAAATGGACATTTGAAGCATCAATTATTAAATTTCTTGAAACACTATAAATCGCAATGAAATGTCGAAAATACGGAGAGGTTCAGGTGGACTCAATTAATTCTTATTGAGCCCTTTAATTCACTCTCCAAGAAAAAAAACTAGGGCTTGCATGTAATGCGCGAATGAACCTGTTTCACTTGTGGTTTCATCAGGCTCTTACAAAATTATATTGACTACCCATTATTTTCGAAAAATTCATTCGCTTGGTACAAGTGTCAGAAAAAAACAAATTATCTATCGGAGAGTAGATTAGCACAAAAAATAACCATCTACCTTTCTCGTCAGGGTAAAAACTAGGTCACAACTAGGCGCAGGTGTTGTAAATGAGTACAGTCTAGTTTTTATAAACGTCAAACTGCGGGCAACCCTGGAAGATTTGTGTTCATAAATGCAAACAAACTGCACTGACTATGTATGACATTAGTCTGCAACTGTGTTCATAAAAGCAAAGCGACAGTCAAACTGCAATCAAGTTGGCAGTGAAAAGTTTCATGCGAAAATGGTTCCTAGAAAAATCATCCGGAAATTCTCTTATTACTTTACTGGCCGCCTCCACTGGGCATAATTCATTTCATGTCGACTCGACTTAACATAAAGGGAAGAAGGGCGCCATCTCATGTTATGATTTGACGTCAGACATTTCTGTCTTCGTTTTTGTTTGAACATAGAACTGTAACTGAAATTGACAGATGCCTTGATAAGTTTTGAATTTAATTTTTTCCTTGCCGTTGCTGTCATCAATCCGTCGATCCATCCACAACTCATACAGTTGCACAATTAAGGAATTTTCTATTTCTTGGAACATGTTTGACTTTCAATTCTTTTTGTACATAAAATATCCTTAGCAAATTAAATGTCACTCAAACGTTTTTTTGTATCGCCTATGTATGTTGCATTTATGAACACTTTTTTGACAATGTTGACAATGCTGCAAACTTGCGAGGGAGTATTTGTATTCATAAACGCATCGATAAAATATGCTGTGCACTGCACTGGCAACAATGTTGCAATTATAAACTCAACCAAACAGCTTTTCAAATTGTTAAATAATCAAATGAAAAATAATATAATTAAAAGTTTTGTATCCGTTATTAAATGCATATTTCTTTTCTATATTTTTAGGTTAATGGAATTTTTCCCACCAAACAAACGTACTGAAGAATATTTTAAACAAGTTTTTCTTGATAAAGGACTTACTGAAGTTGTTAAATTACACAAAGCTCAGGCTAGTCAAGAAGCTAAACGGGAATTACAACAGGTAAGCACAAGTATCTAAGGTGTTCGCCTGCACATATTGCAAACTTACCCCACTTTTTACCGTTTGGGCATCGTTGAGAATGGATTTGGCCCAATGCCATATTCGTTGTACATGAATGCTAGAGAAATTTATGAGATCTTTGCTTACTTCGGATGAAACCAAATTAACCAGGTGTCTGTAGTCAATGAGATCTCGTACAATTCCTTTGAATTTTTTCTTCGCTCCTTTTGCCAAAGTACA
Source organism: Eristalis pertinax (assembly GCA_907269125.1). Taxonomy (NCBI): domain Eukaryota; kingdom Metazoa; phylum Arthropoda; class Insecta; order Diptera; family Syrphidae; genus Eristalis; species Eristalis pertinax. Next base: position 125,044,194 of record OU026145.1, read on the forward strand.
TCTATTACTTAGGTATCTGAGGTGTTCTGCACATTGTGCCAATTTGTCCCACATTTCAGCATCATTTGAGAATGGTTTTAGCCAATTTATATGCTATATTCCAGGTTAAGAGAATGCTAGAGAAATATATGAGATCCTTGCTTACTTCGGATGAAACCCAATTAACCAGGTGTCCGTAGTCAATGAGATCTCGTACAATTTCTTCACATTTTTGTTTGCTCCATCTATTACTATGTAAGCAAATATCTGAGGAGTTCTGCACATTGTGCCAACTATTCCCACTTTTCAGCATCATTTGAGAATGGTTTTAGCCAATTTATATGCTATATTCCAGGTTAAGAGAATGCTAGAGAAATATATGCCACCTTTGCTTACTTCGGATGAAACCAAATTAACCTGGTGTCTGTAGTCAATGGGATCGCATACAATTACTTCATCTGTTCAATTCCTTGAGCCAACATACATTCATTCTGCTGTGCCGCTTATTGATGTGAAACTTCTCTTTTTTTCCAGACACTTCTTGATGATATTAACGATGAGAAACCACACACAGAAATAACTGCTGACATAAAAGAATTTGCATTGAAATCAGACATTCCCGAACATGAAATAATAAGCATTGTAAGTATTCAATCGAATCAACTGTGGGGAAAGTACAAAATGTTCATCATTTTCATTCTTTTTCGTAGATTTGGTCAACAGTTATGTCACTCGGTGAATGGAACAAAAAGGAAGAACTTGTAACCGATCAAGCAGTCAGGCACTTGAAGGGCTACTGCACATTGCTGAAGTCCTTTGCATCAACAAACCGTTCTGAATTATCGTTGATCTTAAAAGTTCAAGAATTTTGTTATGAGAATATGAATTTCATGAAAGCGTTCCAAAAGATAATTTTATTATTTTACAAAAGTAAGTGTATGCACAAAAATCAAATCCGTTGCGACATTTTCTAACTAACATTCGTTGTTCACTTTGTGTAGCTGAGGTGCTGTCGGAGGAGATCATTTTGAGATGGTATAAGGATGCGCATTCTCCTAAGGGAAAAATGCATTTCCTTGAGCAAATGAAGAAACTTGTCGAATGGTTGCAGAGTGCCGAAGAAGGTATGTACAGTCTCAGGCTTTGTTGAATTTCTAATTTAATCTCTTTTTGCCTTTTTTATTGAAATAGAATCTGAAGACGAACAAGAGGAAAAAGCTACAGAGGAAGAAGAAACTGCAGAGGAAATTAAAGCTAAAAAAGTAGAAAAAGTTACAGAAGATGAAGAAGCAGATGAAGAGAAATAAAGAACACTGATTTGTAAAAAAAAAAAAAAGCAAGAATTTATTAAAAACAACAATAACATGAACAAAACAACAACTGAACACATTACAAATGATCAACAATTGTAAGGAGCAAATAATAATTGTATAAGTACATACACTTAACTTCATCAACAAGTACAGATTTCATAGAAATGATTTTTATACCAACGGAGAAATATATTTGATTGCCAAACTATATACAACGCAACAACAACTGAATGTCTACCGTATTGGTTGCTCATTATTTGCATGAACAACCGGGAAATTCAACAACAACAAGCCTGTTTTTAAAAATCGTACTGTGTAATGAGAAATAATATTAAAGCAAACAAAAAGAAAAAAAAAACGAACTGCAAACTCGTAAGATAAATTCAAAAGACCAGAATTTTTAACATCATATTTAAAAACAAAAAAAAAATTAAATAAATGAAAAGATAAAAATTAAGATAATCTCAAAAATACTTCTTTTTCACTGTTTATTCTGTGATACATAGGTTTGGTAAAAAGAAATCGGTTGTATCGTTCCATTAAGAGAAATAGTTGGTAGGAACATTTTGGCCTGCCTGTTGCCTTTTTTTTTCGGAGGTTTTTGAACACTTCACTGGAGCACTCAGACTCAAAAACTGGTCCATTGTACTACTAGGCAGGCAACCTACATTTAATGAAATTCCATGGTATTCCGAAGGAATACCGCAGGCACTTCTGTGATGCCTACAGCATCAGCCCTCACCTCAGCACCAAACAACTGCCACCTGGTCCGAGCAAAGGCGGGACAGTAGCAGAGAAAGTGCTCTGTAGTGACGTCGCCTTCTCCACAGGCGTCGCAGAGCGTTTCGTCGCTTAGGCTAAGCACATATAGGTGTAGTGGCCCGTTGGTATGCCGGTAAGTCGTCTGCAGTCTTTTCTGTTAAGAGATAACAATAATGCCGCGGAATTCTTACATACATTAGGGAGCATTCGCTTGGTTTGTCTACATCCTGGAGGGTCATGCCACTTTCGGTTGTGCTATCCTGAAGCCCAGCCACCGATGGAAGCCCTAATCGAGGACGCGGGTAGTCCCAACTCAGGTTCGGGTCCTAAGAGTATGTGTGTTTTCATAAACATCAGACTAACAAAGGACAAAGGTAAACTGTAGTATTCATAAACGTCAATAGCTCATCGATGTCGGGCAGATGTGCAGACATTATTTATTGACTGCAACGAGGGTCGATGGGAAAAAAAATGTTTGTACTAAAGCAAGCCTGCCGACATTCTGCACCGTGTGTGTGTTCCAAAACGCATGAGAAAAGAAATGCTATTATACAGATTCCGATGTTTATGAAAACACCCTATCTCCTCTGATTTCCCATGAATCCGTGGTGGCCCGGGACCCAGATAAGTCTTAGCGAATTGAACCTGTGGGCCCAATTCAGCCTGTTACCTTCCGTGTCCGTCCAGTAAGGATTGGCCATGTCTCTGAGCCAATTACTTATATAGCTCTTAGCGGTGGTGATGGGTAAGCAGCAGAATGGTCGTGGCGTCATGGACGGTGATGCGGTCCCTATTCTGGCTAGTTGGTCTGCTCTTTCATTTGCTGTGCGACCGCTGTGATCTAGTATCCAAATGGGGTGGCCAGGTGGTGTAACAGTTGCAGGCAGTCCCATACTAGCTTTGAAGTGCCTTCGTAGCTCTAGAGGGCGTATATATTACAAGCTCCTTTTGCTGCCAACAGGTTTTTGGTTTTATATGTATATATATATGGGTGGCGCTACAGCCTGTATAGGGCCAGAGCCTAGCTTCTCAGCAACCACTCGTGTTGTGCGTGCTATTGTTCTATCACGAGTGGAAGAGTTCTTAGTGAAATGTCTCGACTTAAGAACACCTTAAACCAACCATTCCCCTGCCTGTTTTCTGGTCCAAAGGAATGATCCGTTTGTCTCCATAGAGAAACTCTTTGACGGCATGGAGCACATCCTCTTTTCTTTTAGGAAAACGCTTTCGCTGGAATGTGGTTATCCAATCTTCCAAGGCTTCTTCTTCGATGGCAGTTAAACGTGTCCTTGGACCTGGTGTTGTTTTGACAAATTGTTCGCTTCATCGAAATATAAGCGTTGTTCGAGAATTCGGGGTGCTAGGTTCAGGCTATAAGGTGGATGGATAACGACCTCCCAACAAAGCTGCCGAGGCTTCTGGCGAGTCGCTATCAATGTGTGACCTGGTGTTGTCCTGATGGAACACGATCCCTCCCCTATTGCCCGAAGCTGGCCGCTTCTGAGCGATTGCTTCCTTCAGACGATCCAATTGTTGACAATACCGGTCCCAATGAAGAGTTTTGTCATAGGAGAGCAGTTCATAGTAGATGATTCCCTGCCAATCATCAATTCAATTCAGTCCTACCAAACATGCAGCAAGAGCTTCCTGGCCGTAAATTTAGGCTTTCACCCTTTGCGCCGACTTACGGCGATTCGACCACGCCCGTTTTGGCTTGATGTCGTAGTTGATCCACTTTTCGTCCTTCAAAAGTGGGTGGATGTTGTTACCACGTGTGGTACCCATACATGGAGCTTTTTTTGTATCCAGCCTCTTTCAAATGGTTCCAAACGGTATTTTGTGCAATGTTTCAGCTTCTGCGCAATCCAAACAGTGCTTACATGACGGTCAGACCCGGCGATTTTCATGATTTTGTCGACATGTTGGACAATTGGCCTTCCAGAGCGTGGTGCATCTTTGTCATCGAAATTACCGGAACTGAATCGGGACCAAAATAGGCACGTTATCTGTTTACATCCTTGTATGCAGCAACGATTCACAAAATAAGCGTTAGTGCATTCTGGCGTTTCTGCAAAGTGCATTCAATTATTATGCCTAGCTGAACACACTTCCACATCTCCATCTTATTTCATTAACCTCCTAATGACTGTAGCGACATCTCTTTTTCGAAGTTTTCATTTATGATTGTCCAGCGCAACGGCTACCTATCAGTTGCATATCCTTAGGCTTAAAAATGACAATAAGGCAATTTGACGTTTGTCAAATTAGGATTTGTTTACAGTCGCGTTTCATGAAGTTTTTGTTTTCTTTATTTCTCTCATCATTTTGAAAATGCTAGAAGTTTGTGTGGATTCCATAGAATCCGCAATCGCTGCAGCTAATGGTGGTGCATCACGTATTGAGCTATGTTCTGCCTTAAGTGAAGGTGGCCTCACACCAACTGTTGGTGCATTGAAGGCCCTCAAATCTCTTCACATAGAAATTCCAATATTCTGTATGCTCCGTCCCAGGAAAGGAAATGATTTCCTGTACTCTGATTCGGAAATGGATGCCATACTTTACGACATTGCACTTCTGAAATCGCATGAATGCGATGGATTCGTGTTCGGTGCCTTAGATGAGAATAGAAACATATCAGAGTGGCAGTGCAGACAGGTTGTGCAAATGTCCGGAAGCTTACCTGTTACGTTTCATCGTGCATTTGACATGACTGAGCCGAATAAAATGCACGAAACTGTGGAAAAAATCAAGTCATTAGGTTTTAAGAGAATTCTAACGAGTGGTTTTAAGGCTACTTGCTCAGAGGGCTTGAACAATCTTAAAGAACTCTGTCGACAACATGAAGACATAATTATAATGCCAGGAGCTGGTATTTCTACGCAGAATTTGAAAGAAATTCTCATAGAGACCAATTGTAAGGAGTTTCATGCCTCAGCCAAGAGAAGGAAGGATTCCAGTTACGGAAATTCGGAAAACATATCACTGGGAAGAAACGAAGCCGATGTGGACACGGTTTACATGACTGACCAAGCAATCGTAAGGCAATTGGTGGATATAGCCAAATAAAAATGTGTGTGCGTCTTTTTTTTTAAATAAAGTATTGTGTTTGATACTTATTGGAATTGTGTTATTTAATTTGGAACATTTGAGTGATTATTCATTAAATTAGCCCAATTTGTTAGGTACCTATTTGCTTGGCCATTTTCGTCTCAGCAACTTACAACCCACAAGTCACACATCTGCCACTACGTAAGTTCGAAGGAATTACTGCATTATTAAACCATCATTATCGGGATTATATGTCGGCGTTAGTCATGTGGTGTATTTGGTATTAAGTGGTTACATCAGGCGATGCAGGATTTCGCTGGTTGAGGTACGGGTTATGCTCTGTAGTAGCATTCATTCGGATCGTTGTTTGGTTCGAGTTCTATAAGGCGAGTATATGTGGAAAGTGCCTGAGCCAACGTCTGCTGGCAAGTTCATCATCAATGAGCTGGCACCCAGCATAGAGTAATTGAGTGCTGCGTTCTTTGCAGCAGCACGCTACTGGTTTGGACCTGATTTCTGTTGCGGAAGATGTTTTGTTTCTTACTTAACTTGTAAATCTGCCCCATTGGGTGTTTTTAGGATTCCTAAAGGGTTATTGGTCACATTTTATTTATTTTTTTAATTTCTTTGATATCAAATCCAGGCTTGTGTGGGAATGTCTACAGAAGCTTAAGAAGCTGAGTAGGAGTAACAGATTAAAACACTGTTGGATATCTGCATACGGCCATACAGGAATAGAAGGGAATGGATTGGCCGACTCGCTGGCTAAGAAACGAGCATCGAAACATTTTATAGGTCCGGAACCATTCTGCCCTGTAGGAAATCACGTCCTCAGGGAAGAGTTCAGGGAACTAGAAAGAAGGAACCGGGCAGATACATGGAACAACGCTCATGGTATGAAGCAGCCCAAGAAACTCTTGGGTCAACATACCCGCAAGAGGTTTGAAGCATGTATCAGAATGTACAAAAACAACCCCCGTATCCTTACAGGGCACTGTAAACTCAGGAAGCACCTAAGGAAACTAGGAGTATCAGAAAAAAGTATTTGCAGATTCTGCCGAGAATCGAATGAAATTCCAGCACATATACAGGGATTTTGTGCGCCAAAAACAAAGATATCTGGGCAAACATCTGATATCAGAGGAAGAATTGGAGTTACTAGAACCAGCTCTCATTCTCAGACTCATAAAGGAAACTAGCTTAGAGAGAATACTCTCAGATAAATCTCTTCCATCTTCTCGCAATAGGAGCAAATAACTCTCAATACAACTCTGAAAAGAGGTGCATGGGTGGGCAGCTCTTAAGAAAACAAAGGTATGACTAGGTTGAACAATAGATTTAAAGGTCCCGGTGCAATTTACCCTCAAATATAAATCATATATAAATATGATAATAAAGGTTATTGGTCTGTGGTCTGAGAATGATAAGATTTCTGACACTTTCCAGTGGTTAAACTCTCTCAGTTATCCAGTTGGATTTCATGATCAGGGTCAGAACAATGACTTCTTGAATATTGTTGGGCACGAAGGGGGGTTTGTCACCAATATTCTCAATATTTAATCTGTTAGTTATGATGAAGTCAAATAGATCATTATCTCTGTTGTTTGAATCCGAGCTACCTCAGACAGTGTGATGAGAGTTCGCATCACAGCCTAGGATAAGGTCTCATCTCTGCTTGGCTTTTTGGACAAGTTTTCTTGTGAGTTTATCTGTGCTGCACCATATGACATACATATTAGTTGATGTCATCGGCAGCGAAGTGTTATTATGGCGCTTATATTGACTGTGCGTTGGTCTCTGTCACTGAAAGTAGGCAGGAGGAATAAGTTAATTTTATTTCTAGCTACAGTACAAGTTCTAATCCTACTTACGTTACCAGTTTACGTGACGCAGCCCTTTAACGCGACGCCAAAGCCATGGCTCTTGTACAAGGGCGATGCCCACCCTCTCCGTTGTAAGGCGGAGGACTAGGTTGGCAGCCCTTTAACGCGGCGCGAAAGCCATGGCTCTTGTGCAAGGGCGATGCCCATCTTCCCCGTTGTAAGGCGGAAGACTAGGTTGGCACTGATTGGCCGTCTTGCTGTGGTGGAGACTAATGTGAACCACTTTCATGGCGATCAAAAAGTTTTTTATTCTGCTTGCCCCTTGTCGTGATTCGCAGTTTACAGCGGGTAATTCCGACTGTTATTTTTCAAGTCCTGTTGGCGCAACAGCGGCGGCGACTTATGGCGCAGGAGTTAGTCGAGCGTCGGCCGTGGCGTTGTGGGTATGTGCGTCGACTACTAGGCACTTGAAGCTCGGTATCTGGTTTCGATTCCCAATACGACCAAAAATAATTTTCACAGCCCCACCGCTTTCGAGTCGTTGACAATGCTCAAGAAGTATGGGTAGATGAAGTAGAAGTAGATGTAGGAGTTCTATGAACCCATCCTTAGAGGTTGAAAAGACGCAGCGTCTGTAGGAGTTCCGTGGACCCAACCATAGAGATTGAAAACACGCATAGGCTGTAGAAGTAGTAAGGGCCCATCCATAGAGATCGGCAATGCGCGTAGATTGTAGAAATTCTATGGACACAGAGATTGAAAACACACGTCATCTGTAGAAGTTCTATGGACCTATCCATAGTGGTTGAAAAGACGCACAGGCTGTAGGAGTTCTATTAACCCATCCGTAGATATTGAAAAGACATGTGTGCACACACATGCAGAAATACGATCATACTAACTTAGGTGAACTGCAGTACCTACTGTTCATAAACGTCAATAGCTCATCGATGTTGTGCATTATCATTATCTTTTTGCTGCAAATAGGGTCGATTGGAAGAAAAATATTTTGTACTAAGGCACGCACGTGTGTGTGTTCAAAAACGCATAAAAAAGAAATGCGATTGTACTAGCGCAGATTTCCGACGTTAATGAAAACTCCCTATAACTGCCTAGAAAAAGCTTCTCAAATTTGGTCGCCCGGAGTCGGCATAAAACCGAGGTCCGACGTAGGTCCCTTCCACTCGTGAGAGAACAATAGCACGCACGACACGAGTGGTTACTGAGAAGCTATATTATAAATTATAAATATTATTATTAGTTAGTCGACATCCTGAGCCAACTGAAGTGGAACTACAGCTTAGTTGTTGTTGTTGTTGTTGAATTTCCGGGCATACAAAGCCAACCCTACTGAGGAAAACGGGAATAAGTTTAAACTGGCCAGAAATGACTGCAATGCAACTATCAGACGTGTGAAATTCTCCTATGATCAAAAGTTGAGGCAAAAAGTGCTACAATGTCCCAAAGGTAGCAAAAACGTTTGGTCATTTGTAAAAAAACATAAAGAATTCCACCTCATCTTCAATTCCCACGCTCATTTACAATGACATTCCAGCTGTCAGCTCTTTAGACAAAGCCAATCTGCTTGCGGCGCATTTTGCACCCAGCTCAACACTTCCAGATTCCAATATGACTCCACCTGTACTTGAGAGCGTTGATTTCATCATGGAACAAATCCACTTTCGCACTCGTACAGTTGCAAGAGTCCTTAAAGATCTCGACGTGCACAAATCCGCTGGCCCGGATGGTATTCCCCCTATACGTCTGAAGAGGTGTTCTTCTGCGCTGGCAAAACCATTGCGTAAGCTTTTTCATCTATCCTACTTTTTAGGTCTCTTTCCGAGCAGATGGAAAACAGCATTTGTTCAGCCCGTCTCTAAAAAGGGCGAATCTTCGTCACCCACCTCGTACCGACCCATAGCAACGATGATAAATCGTCAGCTTATGAAATATCTTGAATCGCGGAAGCTTCTTAATGACCGGCAGTACGGTTTCCGTAGCAACAGGTCCACTGGTGATCTGATAGCTTATCTCACCGAAAAGTGGAACACATCTTTGCATAATGCAGGCGAAAACAAGATCGTTGCACTTGATATTTCTAAGGCATTTGACAGAGTTTGGCATCAAGCTCTTTTGTCGAAAATGCGTGCATATGGTATCGATGAATCTCTTCTTCTATGGATTAGAAATTACCTTGGGTGGGTGGGATGGTTTCAAGTCTGATATTCACCTAATAAATGCTGGTGTACCCCAAGGCTCTGTTCTGTCTCCGATACTCTTTCTCATTTTTATTAATGATCTCTTGTCTGCTACTTCTAATCCAATCCATTCCTTCGCTGATGACAGCACCCTCAGTTAATTAACTGGGGAAACAACAACAGAGTGGAATTCAATGCTTCAAAAACTCAATGCTGTCTGCTGTCACTCAAGCGAACCCTTGTTAATCAGCCATTATCCATGAATGGCACCCCCTCTGATTTGGCTTTCATTTATAAGGCGTATATCCGCCCCAAGCTTGAGTACAACGCTCATATCTGGTCTGGTGCCCCAAAGACCACCTTGCACCTAGATAGAATCCAAAAGCGAGCGATAAAACTTATAGGAGACAACAGTGTCGCAAAGTCATTAGACTCTCTCGAACATCGACGTACCGTTTCTTCTTTGTCCGTACTTTATCGCTATTTCAACAAACGATGCTCAAGTGAGCTAGCCAACTGCATTCCTCCTCTCCATGAATTCACCCGCAATACTCGTCTCGCCAGAAATGCTCATCAGTTTACCCTTAAGCCTACTTTCGGACGCACAGTTAAATTTAGAGACTCGTTCTTCAGCCGTACTACGCGAATTTGGAATGCTCTTCCCAGCCCTATATTTCCCACAGACTACAACCCGCAGATATTTAAGACCAATGTGCACAGGTACCTCCTCTCCCTTTCTCCCTCTATACCTTTGGCCCGTGCTGTGTCTTGACCCCGGACACTTAAGGGTATTAGCAATCCCTTGAGCGCGCGCAAATTATAAAAAAAAAAACAGCCCCGAACACATGAAATGCATTCTTTGAATTCCAAGCGCTACCGTGCTTAACCTCCACTACGTAGACACAATGCAGTCGCAACCACCAACAACACACCCAGTGACCCTCAATTCAAATTTGTAGATTAAAACGCTGTTCTCATTTATTTATTGGCTATATATATATAATTTACAATATATTTTATTTAATTCACACTTACTGGTATCATATTTACAATAATCATTAAACAGCAATCGAAATGAATAATGTACTATCATCGTTGCGTTATTAAACGAACGATTGTTTTCCATTTTTTTCTTCAAAAACTAAAAACTTGTACGCACAGTTTTGTGTGTGTTTTCTTCTTAAAACGTTGAACAAATACATATTAACTGCAATGTTAGCTAATTATTTGATTAGAAGTGATAATCTGTACAACGATCGAGTTTCAGTGTCAGCGTCCAGTTTTGAACCAACACATGGTTTGGCATTGTATTTAAGACACAAACAATTTCAATTTGCCGATTGACTGCGCATAGTAATCCATTGATGGGTTGTGCCCTAGTGTGCATGTGGATTATTTTGCAACATTTTCAAATGATTTGGTTATTATTTGACTCAACGGTTAAACAACGACGTTCGCTTCACATTCAAATTCGAAAGAAGCGCCAAAAATATGATCATATGCTATTGGATTTTTTCAAACATACATACAAACATATTTATACATATATATATTTTGAACACATGTAGTTTACACATATCATATATTGAAATCTTACTCTCGAGAAGAGGAAGAAGAGAGGGAAACAAGGAGGAAGGAGGAAGTTCGGGCGAATAAAACACATGCAGTTAAAATGGTTTTAAAGGAAAACAAATCAAAATTAATTTTCTTTCTTTTTAATGTCTTGACGTAAAACACAAACAAAAGTAAATAATATAGTAATTTCGACTAATACATGGAATACTGATTTATTATCGTTCAAATAAACTGATAACACTAATTAACATTGTTATTTCTTCATTTTGTTAAAACATATGTATATACTCATTTTTTTTTTTGATTTTTTCTTTGCGACAACAAAAGAAAGTGAAACGAAATAAAAACATGGAGAATTAATTACATAAAGGGATGCAAATAAATGAATTGTTGAACATTCGCTTTCAGGAGGTTGCTTCGGGTTTTTGTAACTTTGTTGCGAAAATTGGGTGATACTCTGATTATGATTCGGGAGAGGGCGGCAGTAGCCAACTGAATGATTTTTAAACACACACTCGTACGAAACGACTTGACAAACACCGACAAACACGGCGAGAGAGAGAGAGAGAGATAAAATGAGAAAACGCGCATTAACAACTTTTTTTCTTTTTTTTTAAATAAACTTGCATCCAATTGAATCAAACAGATGAATAGTCAAAAATACATTTTAACCAGTGGAATTGGATAAACTCGATGTCATTAGTTCAGTGTAAAATCTTTAAGCAATTCTAGTGATTAAAACATACCTGATGCTGACTTGACTAACTCATGCATGTATGATCATTTGGCACAATTAAACGAATTGAATTCGGGCACCCAGAATTTTTCTTTTTTTTTTGCAACGGTTATTAAATTGAAAGCTCCTCTCAACAATTCACGAGTTGACGACGGAAAACTATTTAACATTTCTTAACAATAAACAACAAAAAGTACAAATCGAAGGGGGAACAAAATAAAAAGTATTAAACAAAAAAAGAGAACGTATACACACATATAAACTGTATAGTTACTAGATACAAACACATATTTAGAGAAATTTGAAATTTCTTTTACTTTAGTTCTCAACAGGAATGTTTATGATATCAAAGTTGAAGTAGATATATATATATATATATTTAACTAGAAAAAAAAACAAACAATAAACACAAACAAACATGATTTGATCTGCTTTACATTGAATATTCACGTGTACGTATAGATGTTGCAACAGTGTATTTTCTTTTTTCACCTACATAATATGTAATTTTAAATGTTTTTTATTTTATTTTATAATGTATCTATTGTTTAATTTATGCTCGTTATATTATGCTAATGTATAGATATACTATATGCAGTTATGTACGTGACTTTTAACGGATTATTTTGTTTGCTGTTTTTTTTTTTTTTTGTTTTTGTTTTTCTTTTTCTTTTGTGAAACATAACCTTTTTTTTCTTTACTTGTATACAGACTTAATCAACAACAGAAAAAAAAAAAGAATAAGAAAAAAAAATAATTAAAATGTAAAAGGTGTGTATTTAATCGGTGAATTTACGGTTGGGATTTATACCGAACAGTGCATTACGGATTTCTGGAACAAGTTGTTGCGAAATCAATTCCAACCTTGACTCCAAAGTATTCGGTACCTACAGGACATGAATAAATTAAAATAAATGTAAAAAAAAATGATGAACAGAATTTCCTACCTTAACACGACCATTCAGAGCGATCAATTCAACCCCGCCACAAGTGTCTGGTGGTAAGAAGTTATCAGTATCGATTTCAATGGACACATCAGTTCCGATGGTCTTTTTGTACTGATCATAGCAAATTTGCAACACTTCGGTGACCAAACTTTGATCCACTTGACGGCAACGCAAGATGACCTTTGGTTCCATTGTCTGATACAGAGCTTGAACTATGAGTTTCTCGAGAATAACTTTGTATTCGCTTGGATTTTTTGTGACTTCGCCCAGGCGGCGACGTGCCTCGTCCAATACGCTGCGGACATGATCTTCTCGCACTTTCAGAACCTAGTTTTCATGGAGCGACATATGTGGATACAAGACCAAACAAAAAATGCTGTGATTTTATGCCTTACCTTAAGACGAGCTTGATTAAGCATGTTGGATGATTGAATCTTCTTTTGAAGTTCGACCTGTTTCTCTTTCTTCTCATAGTATTCCATGATCTTCAGTCGCTGCTGCTGTACCAGACGACCTTTTTCGATGTTGAATTCTTCCTCGGCTTTAGCATCGATTTCTTCGGCTTTTTCATTAGCTTCCTGCTCAATGAAGGCCATCATATGCTTGATCTGAAAATACAGAAATAATTGGAATTGGTTAGGGTCTGATTTCGATTCTTTTAATTCATATAGCACTGGTTGTGGTGACAAAAATGAAATTCGTTGTACCTGATCCTGGTGAGGAATACAAACTATCCCAAATGAGTGATGCGACAGTCCGAGGTTGACCTGGACCTGCCTAGCTTCTACAACAACCACTCGCATTATACCCTTCGAATGCTATTTCCCGACGAGGGATGTGTGGACCACTAGAGAACCCATCAATAATTCGACCACTCATGTGTATACTGATGGATCGAAGAGGCAAACAGGCACAGGTGCGGGCATTTTCTCCGAATTCTTCCACATGCACTGCTATATAAGGATTCCTAAGTATGGAAGTGTTTTTCAAGCGGAGGTCGTGGCAGTCAAAGAAGCGGCCAGAATTTAGATATTAGATATTACAATTCTAATTGACAGTCAAGCGGCCATTAAAGCAATTGTGGCGATAGACATCATGTCCAAGTAGTGCGCGAGCTGTAGCGATGAACTCAAAGTTCTCAGTACGCAACACTGGATAACTCAATGCTGGATCTCAGGTCACATGGACATAGACGGCAATGAGGCAGCAGATGAACCTGCCAGCAAAAGGGCCGTAATCGACCCATCCCAGACAATCAATTAGATTCAACATGGAAGATGTTAGGAAAAAGGTGGATGATCAAATTCTCGAGCTAGCGAGCAAGAGGTGGAACACTGTAACCACCTGCAAGACTACTCGGATGTTATGGTTCAATATAAATAGAACTTAAACCGACACCCTCCTTCAATGTGGCAACACCCTACTAATGAGCTAGCTTCTGAAGTATCATGAAACAAAATGGGATTATCCCATGACTACATATGCAGAGGATGTGGAAGAAAGAAAGGACACACCTCACTATCTCTGCTTCCGCCCTAGCCTCTGCCAACTAAGATACATGGTCATGGGAGAATTATTCTTGCAGGACCAATAACATTCAATAATCCCACTTGTTCAGCTTCATTAGGATGCCGGGCTGGCTGGACGATGAAAGGTCTTCACAAACTGCGACTTCAACGTCTCGATGAGTACGATAAGGGTATAAGGAGAAACAATGGGTTCATACGAACCTAAGTGGGACTTGCTCCCGTGCGTCTACCCACGGTCCTATCCTGTCGTGTTATGCTTGCTAATGTATGACGAGTGCGAGAGACCTACATACTTATGTTGACACCGAACGGCGAAGTTTGCAAAGATTGATAGCAATACTTTCTGAGAATTTTTATGAAAATTGCTAAATACGGGCCTTGAACTTGGCACGCCTAGCGTTTGGTGTCGATGCACCAACCCACCACGCTACAGTCAACAATAAAATGTACTTGGAATTATTCTGGCTGCATAAATTTATCAACGATATTTTCTAATCCAATATCAACCGTAAGCCCAATAGGATTCCTATTGTTAGCCGCAATCGTATTCGAGAAAGGACGAGTTCATAAACGTCAAACTGAGGGTCCTTCAAGATTTGCGTTCATAAATGTAAACAAACTGCATTGAATATGCATGACAGCAGTCGGCAAATGCGTTCATAAATACAAAGCGATAGTCAAACTGTGATCAAGTTGGTAGTCATATTTGTTTTGTTGCAGGATTGCAAGGAAATCGAAAGGTTTCATGAGAAAATGGTTCCTAAAAACATCAACCGGAAATTCTCTTATTAATTTCAAACGTCACTTAAACACTTATTATATCGCCTTGTATGCATTTATGAACACTTTTTTGACAACGCTGACCTGCAAGCTCATTCATAAATGCATCGAGAAAATATTTTGTGCAGTGCAGGGGCAAGAATGTTGCAATTATGCACGCAACCGAAGTTGTGTGAGAAAGGTAATTGGCGAAGAGTCAGTCGCGTACATTAATCACTTACTTTTGAGATTTACAAAATTAAACTTCTAAAAAAAAAACTATAGCATACTTGCTAATGTAGAATGAGAGAGGTAGACCTACACAACTGAACACAAGATTCTGAAGTAATCAGGCATGCCTTTGTCAGCTTCGACCAACGAAACTAGCGTTAAGCGAAGCATTTAAAAACCTTTGACTGACTTGAGCTAACACTATTTACACTTGGAGCTGTTTAGATACAGTACCAACTGCCCGTAAAATTCATTAAACTCCTATTCTTAACTAACGACAAGAAAGTAGAACCTCTATCTGGAGTGAGGGGCTTTATGTACCTAATTAAGGTAAATATGTTACGTATGGTTTTAGGTCACATGTGCATTAACACCGTTCGAACGGTGACATTTTTCTTGAAATACGTAGGTGCGTAGATGATACGGGCGTATAAGTCGTGGGCATCTATTCTGCTGCTGTTGCCATTTAAAATACAGCTGAAAAATCAATTCTATTATAGTTTGCTCTGCCGTTAGCCCAAGAAGAAAAAATAAATGCAGTTGGATGCAATCATTCAAACAGAATAATCTCGAATTTTGAAAAAAAAAAATAAAAAGGTGTGAAAACATGTCTGTAAGCAGGTACTCAAAGGAGCTTGAATAGATTTAAAAGTAATTGTTAAAACGTTGGGAAAAGCATGAAACATTTAAGCACTTCTGAATTTTTCATGTCATCAACTACATCACAAGATCAACATTTAAACATTTGCACAGCTCTGCCCATTCACTTAGATATTGCTTTCGCGAATAAAAATTCTATATTTAGATTGAACAAAACACGATCTTTTTGGTTTTTGTGTTTATCAAAACAGATCTTTCATCGAATCAAGACAAGAAGGGGCGGTCATGGAAGAATCTTCATACATATGAGTACACACATGCAGGTACTGCCACTCGCACATAATAACCTTCAGGTCACATGACATACAAAAATGACTGACTTACTAAAAAAAAAAATAAATCCAAAACTACAAACAGGCGTAAAACCAACATCTTTGACAAAATTCGAATTGCAATTGTAAATTGCATTTCATTTCAAATGAATAAATGCAATAAGTCGCTTAGGATAGAGAGAAAAAGTTAAATTATTAGAAAATTCCAAATTTTTCCCCATTCACATGACAGTCCTAATCTTATGACTTCGGCTATATGATTATGCCAGTCGACGGAGATTTTCACTTTTTCTTTCGTGAATTTGACGATGTTAATGCCCTCAATTTGATGAAATTGAATTAGGATTTTGTTTCAATATTAAGGACATACCTGTTTTTGTACATCTGCGTCGCTTAGAGCCATCTTGTTGGATTTTTCCTTTCTACCTTCGCTACGCAAGAATTAAATTCAGACTCGAGAATTCCTTCACAATCGTATTATCTGCAAGATTTCAAGACAACACAAGTCAATTATGAATAAAGTTTACTCATCTATTTCTTATTGGAAAAGTAGTGAAAATAGATTTTAAGGAAAAAGAAAACTACTCACGGGAGTAAGATTAAGTGCGTGCGCCTACTCCAAGTTACGTACCGTCGTCGTGATGAAAATTTGTGCGAAGCAGAACGAATTCCTTTTCGGTCATATGATTTGGGGTTTTTTTGACTGTCCAAGTACTTTTCGAATTTTCGAAAAATTGTTCAATCGAACCAAGTGGCAATTTTTTCGAAGAGGAAATTTCAGTGGTTTCTGCGTCCAGTGCTCGTCACCTTTTTTTTTATATTGCAAATATGTTGAAATATGTATAAAAAAAAATGAAGCGACGCATTTTATTTTACAATTTCGCCGTGTGTAATTTTAAAATAGATGTGTTGATCCAACCGTTTTTCTTATTGCGACAAGGGTAGTATTCAGCGGCTTTGGGAGTTAACTTGAAGGGAACACTCCATCTGTTGTGAATAAAAATAATGTTTGTTAAACGTTTGTCTAACGAAAACCCTCCACTCACATGTTTTGACAGTTGAGCGTATCATACTCCATTTTGGTGTGAATAAAGATGAATAGTATTGAGTAAACTCGTGAAGAAGTTGAGTGCGCATTGGAGGACACTTTATGATTTAAAAACGTTTAAAAAAGTTTGAATAATGAGAAATACTGTTTCAGAAGAGGAATACTTCGATGTCGAAAACCCTAAAAAAAAGGATATTTGGAATGGAAGATGAGTTGGAAGCTTTGGAGGAACAAATTAAAAATCCATGGTGGAACCATCAAGGAACATTCCACAATTGCGGCAGTTTCAACGCCTAAAAGAAGAAGTCGGAATAGTGCGATAATTCACCTTCAGAAGAGCAAAAGGAGTTGAATAGTAGTAAGTGGCATTAATGCACTTAGGCCAGAGTAGGCCCATTGTACCGTCACGTGGGTGTTCAGGTAGAGAAAAAGAATGAGGAAGGGGGTTTATGACAACCATTTGGCTAGCGCTTTGACTGGTGTTTTGCGAAGGTCGTTTAGACTGTCGAAGAAGTAGGAGCCTATGGTGGCTTTCCTGATTGAGGCAAGAGCGGGACAATTGCAGCTTCTGCAGAAGTCGTTGGAAAGTAGACCTTGTCGTTTTACGTGAAGTCTTAGGAGGCAGTGTCCGGTGATAATACCCACTGCAGGGCTAATTTTGGATATATTTAGGAAAAAAATAGGGGTACCTATGTTTGCAAGAGATACTACCAACTGGCAGTCTAGTGGCGCGTTTTGCAAGTAGTTGAATAAGACACAAAGAAAAATATCTATGTGTCCCTGAAAAGCCGTATGCTTGAAAACATTTCTGAAAATGAATATTCTCTGTGTTTATTATCTGACAGCTCTCCGCTCCAGTTCAAACAATCAAGAAACTTCAACTTGACGGGCAGTACCTACTTTGAGAATTTTTTTTTTCACACCAAATTGAGTGTTCACTTTAACGAAAGCACTTTACTCATGAGTGTTAACTCGGAGTATTCCCTTAGTTTTTATTCACACCACCCCTGATCAAACATGTTGGCAGACGTACGTGCGTGTAATAGACAAGATTTTAGAAAATAAGAAACCGAAGAATTTTTATGTTTTTATTTTTGTATTCCTCACTTTTTATGTCTCAGGTACGCTCCTATACATTCCACTCCATACCATCCGACATGGCTTTCAACCGGCGTTTCTTGCGTTCGCACGATCAAATCTAAGCCTGCCAGACCAAGACTGTCCGGTATGTGTGATCGTGTGAACGCCCCTAATAACAACTCGGGTAGGTTTCTAAATTAGAATTTTCAGTGTTGGGCCAGTATTTTGGAATTACATGTGCCCTATTATGTTGAAATCTTTAATTATTCACATAATTCCCAAGCAAATGTGGGTAAAGTGGCGTTCAACCGTGCTTGATGGGCCCAAATCGCCCATAGCGGGGTTCCCACTCAGCAAACTGCAGATACGATTTGATTGACAACCGTACATGAGTTAATGTGAACGCTCGTTACTACAAGTTGGTACGGTAGTCACAGCATTTTTCGTCAAACAAATCGTATCGACAAAATGGTTAAATGTGAACGCTAGTCAAGAAGTTGACTTTTACTACGGTAAACACAGTATTTTGCTGCTCAAGATAAAATTCGATAACTTTCTCCAGTCCATTGTCCAAAATTGCAAAGACGAAATGGATACTCAGTTTATTATGCATCTAGTATCTTTCTGTGTTGCAAAGACAACTCCATTTATGAAAATGTAGGCACGAGATATTTTAACTAGAAATGTTGTCAATAAATCAGGGGTTTAAATGATCCTGCGAGTGTAGGCACTGGCCCTCTACGGCCTGTAGCGCCACCTATATTAAATTATCCTGAGTCAAGAAAGGCGGGAGAACGTTTTCTATCAAGATATTCCACGTTTTCAAGTATATGCTGGCAATGCTGTAAGACATAGAGCCTGGTGCCATCTACCTTTGAAAATATGCTCCTTAACGAGCTTTCCCACGATAGTTTTTCTTCACAAATTTAAACAAAACCGCCACGTAATTTCGTACAATTTTTGTCCAAACAATTATTGCCGAGTCGAATAGTCTATTTTTACATGAAAAAACACGTAAAAAAGCTCTGAAAATATTCATATTCGACGAACACTCGCCATTTTCGAACAACGAAAAGCTTAAGATGGCTGTCAGTTTTTCCGTAGTATTGGTGGCCTGCTTGCACACCTCGAAAACATCATGAACTCCAACTACGAAACTGGCCAATTTTTACACATGTGTGAGTGGCTGAGCTCTAATTTTGCGGAAGAGTGGTGTATAGTTTTTCTCCGATTACAAAAAAATCCAATAAAATACATTTAATTACAACAAGTTCTAAAGATCGCTTCACAAAATATTCAAGTTCGGTTTTAAACAAAACAAAATCATATTAATCGCACCGCCAATCTAGTGTGTGATAAGAAAATAAAATACAATAAAAATTGTGAGTTTCCTTCTACAGAAGAAAAAAAAAATTAAACAAAGAGAGAGCGAAGAAAAAAAAAACGAATCAGTACCATAAGGAAAACGAGAAGAAGAAGCTAGTGATGTGCGGAATCTTAGTACTACGCATAGCTGTATCCAATATGAGCGGGATTTGCTAGTTAATTCCCCTTTAACTTAACGCAAATACTCGATACATCTCATTTAATTTCTGTAAAACCTGTAAAATAATATTCAACCACGTCGATTTAGTGACTGTTATTGCAAATTGGATGCATTCTTTTAACAAAAATTCCTGCGTACTCTGTCACTCTGACGCACATCACTACTCGAAAGCAAAAGCAGAAAAGTCTTTTTTTTTTCCCCCTTACATATGTGTTTGGTGTAAAAGAAGTCGGTGCGCAAAGGCTTTCTTCTTCCTCTCTACGCCTTGATACTTCGTGTAATGAAATTTACATTTCTTTGCTGTCCTTTATACTTTCCGAATTAAATAAAATATCAAAGGAATATCTGGCGAATTGCACGCATGTTTGCACAATCATTTTGCAGTAATTCGTTCTCGGTAAAAGCAGCAGCAACAACAAACAAACAACTATTATAAGGAAAAAAAGAGAATTACTACTGCAACCACATCAAGTGTTATTTCTTACATTCGATTGTTCGTCCGAAGTGTTTTTTTTTTTCAATTATTTTTTTTTTTGTTAGACAAAATCTCCTAATATCTACCAATTCAAATTTCCAGATATACAATTAAACCCAAGCCATTAAATATCAAATAATAAACAAAAGGAAAACCAAAAAAAAAATAAATATACAAACGAAGAAATTTTAAAAAGTTTCGTGTGAAGGATCGTTCGCAGCTGAACGCGAATCCGAAAATCCTTGACGAGTTGGAATGTTATATGCGGAGTCCGCTTGCTCAACATTGAATGGTTGTTATCGTCGATCAAATATTAATCAACTAGGTAAGTTTTGAGAAGTGCTTGGATGATGAAGATATGCGTTATTTTCTCAAATCGCTTGTTTGTTGAATTATCAAATTTCAAATCAAATTTCGGTGCACAAACACATCTGAACCGGAGGTGATTCAATTCTTCTTGTGACGTACAATTTGCTCATGTGTGTTAGGTAGATTCTTCACCGGGAGTGGACAAGTGAAGCGCGTTTTTTTTTCTGTTTTTTTTTTTTGGTTTTGTATTTTGTATTATAATTGTCTTTGAATTGAATTTCGATTTTATTTTGTTCTTGTAGTGTGTGATGCACTTGAATTATCTACATATATGTGTGTGTACGTAATCCTTTCCCATTCATCTACAAAAAAAAAGAGTGCAGTCATTCCTGTGGTGGTAGCTAAATGAATTAGATAGTTTTCCCAACATAATGATTGTGTCGAAGTGTTTATACTTTTCTGCACAGCCAATCTGAATTCTCCATTAACTCTTGCTGTCGCATGTTTCAGCTGTCAGTGAAACGTGTATATTTCGAATGCTTGTTACGATACAAAATAAACGAATGGAGAATATATTCCGAGGGAGTTGAGTGGAAAATTACAAAGCTTTTGCCCTTGTTCAAGGGAATATGCAACTAAACGCGATAGGTACAACACATCGGACGAAATGTGCTATTCATCGTGCGAAAGAAAGTTGTACTATTCGCGCAGCACTTTTATGGAGTGCACATTTTTAACAAGCACCCATAACTCATCGATGTCCACGCATAATGTACACCTCAAATAGTTAGAGAAGATGTTACATAAACACATGTCGGTCCGTGCGGGGGTTTTGACATTCCATGCGACAAGCATTTCTCTCGTCTTGTGATGTTGAAACAGCAGTAACAACTCCGCAGCTGAACGGAATGACATTAAACAGACTATTATAATTTCTTAATCAATTTAAGTGGGATTAGATGCATTTCATTTGCTCAAAGTATTTGTATGTATGGATCCGCATATCTGAAAGCAATCAATGTCAACTATGAAATCTAATTTCAACAACATCGCCGTGTACACGCGACAATTTGAGCGCGAGTTCGCCGATAGCTCACAAATCTTGACGACGATAAAAAGAGAAGTGAAAGGGAAAGGCAAATTCGGTCCATGGCGAGTAAATTTTGAATGAAATGTATTTGCAAAAGCTCACCACTGTACAGATGAGATGAGCCAAATATTTTCTTAACAAAAAATGAGGAACGATAGTGGTGGTGCCAAATGACAGATGATACGTTGAATTTCAGAGAAATTGCAAACAACGAAATCCCTAGTTTCCCTAGGAATAGATGTTCATTTTAGTGGACTGAGGAATCTTATCACACACATGACTACGAACATAAACATACATACGTGACTAATAGATAGCAAACAAGACAATTCTTCGAATGCGTGGCTTTGTGCACTGCATTTGCATGACGATACTCCAGCAACTCGGCTACAAAAATATGCAATTCACTTAAAACCCGGTTGAGAATATGCAAGTTAAGTCCACAATGATAAGATAGAGCGGTAAACATATAAAGATTCAGAATTGAAAGCCCAGATAAGCAACAAGTCCTGAAGGCAAGTTGGTCAATACAGTTGGAATACATTTAATACTCGCTCGAAATTAGATCCGGGATTAAGAACAAACCATGTTGCATCAACGATTATAGCAGTCTCCAAAGTGTGGTTAATCATATTTAACATTTAACTAACATCGAGGTCTTCGCCGTGCTATTAGTCGAAAATCAAGAGATGACCACGACTATGTATAGATTCAAGAAGATAGGTTGGCAGGCAAATTTCGGCTTGGCTATCAAACATGCGGCAATGGCTGAACCTGTGAACGACAGATATAATGAGAGGAGTAATCGTATTCTGACAATGATGATTTACAGTCTCCGGAGCGGAGAGGAACTATCGGAAGAAGATGTATCGAAGGTTGCATACAAGAAGAACACAATAAATTGAAATAATAAATTCGACGAGCTAGCTTTGCTTCGATCTGAGATTGACTGCTGGTAGATGACGTTTATAAGAACCTCGGTCTCAAGATAGAGATGCATTGATGTTTTCAAAAAGCAGGATAGTGTGTAGTCTTATTTGTTTCAACCGAGATGCACATGACATTTGTAGAAAGTGAAATTTGTCAGAACTATGAAGAAGGCGTTATGCTTGACAAATTGCTAAAAGGAAGGCTTACGCTAGGCAGAATATTGTGAATTGTAATTGTAAGCTGTGATCTCCTATAATTGTGTTGTGGATAGGATCAGATAAGATTTTCCCAAGATCAACAAAATGGACAAATGCTCTTAGCTTGCGAAGGATGTTCGATTTTAACATAAAAATGTTACGACTTCCGAAGTGTGATTTAAAGGCGACCGCTTGACAGACTCAGGACGTGCTGTTTTGACCAAGTCCAAAATCTCGCCAGGTTTCGCTTGGGCATAGCTCCTGAGGCTCCATTGTGCCCCCTTACTACCTTGCTCTCATTCGGGTTCCCTCATACAGTGGACTCCCCCTAAGTCGAAGTCTCACTGGATATGAGAATCAGTTCAGTAAATCACTTGGAGGGATTTCGACTTAGAGGATGGTTTTTTGTATGGAAAATTGGTGGAAATTCCAAAATATGGCGAGTAAAAACTTCGAGAAATTCAACTTAGGGAGACTCCACTGTATATACTTCTTTCCAGATTTATATTGAGGACTTTGGACTACTGTAGGCGAAAGAGATTTGTTCTAGAGTACTCTCCCTAATCCAGTTTCCTTCAGGAATCTGATCATGACAGATGGTTCTAGTAATCCCTACCTGATAATAGGTGCTCCCGCAAATATCTTCTTCTTATGTGCCAACGCCACACAGGAACCCGTACATGCTCTGGGATTTCACTAGATTCTCCACAGAATCTGCTGAGGCCATCCTCATCCCTAATTTGCTTAGGTGCTCTCTGAGTCTGCAATGCCCTGTTAGGTCGTTATTTTTGCTTATTTGTATACATGTCTCAAACATCTCCCGGTTGAACATTTGGCCTGTTTCATACCGTGAGTATTGGTCCATGTTTCTGTTCGGTACCTTTTTTCTAGTTCCCTGAAAAATCTTCTCTGAGGACGTGGTCTCCTACTTCACAGAATGGTGCAGGGCCTATGAAAGTTTTCGATGCTCTCATCCTGGCTTGGCCCCTGTACATCCTTTCTCCTGCTCATTTCTTTGAGCTTCTGTAGGCTATGTCACAGTTGGTGTAGTTCCTATCGCGATTATTTTGAACGCATCTGTCTATGGCATAGTCTATGGCCTAAAAGATGCTGGTGCTTTTGCCCATGAATTCGAAGTCTTTTGTCCGTGGTCGAAATAATTCTGCCCTCGTTCCTTCATCTATCTGTGTACCATTTGATCGTGTTACTACTCAGCCTGAAGGCTGCGGATTCATTGCTCCAGTCCTTTTTGGTGTTGAGCTTGATGCAGAACATCTTTTCGAAATTGAATTTTTAATCTTTTTCAACTCTAACCGAGACAAGCTAAAATCATTTTCGTTTAAATGTGTTTATGCACATGGTAATGGATCCAATGTAACATGCCTATTATCAAAGAGATCGGCCTAGTTTAAAATTGTAAATATACTGCAACTGACTTGAGTTTGCGTTCATAAATGTAATTAGACTGCATTACTACTGCAGCAATTTGGCATCACTTGTATTTATAAGAAAGAAAGACTGCTGTCAAAGTTTTGCATTTTATGAATTCGTTGTGGTTGGATTTCAATTCAGTGCAATCTGGGTATTTTATACATATTTTTTACAGCATAAATAATAGTATTGTGATTTGAATAAAATATTTAAAAGCTGCCCTTTAGCTCCAACAAATTGCTAATTTGTTTAAATGTGAGCTAAACTGTACATTTTGCTCCAAAGATTACATTCGCTCAACCTAATCAGTGCCTTGGTAGCGGCCAGTTGTCCGTAATGTCCGTGAGAAGTAGCTGTATCATTGTTTCCATGGCAGCTGAAGGAGTGGACAGCAGTACACACGTAATGCAAATTCAAGCAGATCTTTGTATACTGCTGATCTTTTTAAGTTTGACTGTTTCGTAATGCTGGCCACCAAACAAGGATACCATATGTTAGAATTGGCCTGACAACTGCTGTATGTACCCAGTGTGTCATTTTCGGTTTCATTCCCCATTTGAGGCTTTCTGTGAACAGTACGAGCTCCGTCTTGGATGGGTTGACATCTAGACCAGCTCTACCCGTCCACTTTTCTAACATAGTTAGTGAGACTTCCATTATGTCTCTACAAAGTATTTAATTTCCGTCACTTGACAAGACACTTGTTTCTTAAATTTACATTTATGAACTCACTTTACGCATAGCTGCCGCGTCAATGCCGCATTGTTTGTCTTCATAAATGAAACAAAAAGTTGTACAACAGATTTACAGCAAACTGCTTACAATTATAAACTCGGTCATCTTCATTGTTAGGCAGCTCTTCAAAGGAATACAACTTTCGGGAGCATATCTCGTGAAATTCTTTCTCTTTCCAGTCGCAAGTTCTCTTGTGTATCATATGGTGAATCCCAAATGGTGGATGAAGATTCTATGTGCATACTAACGAACTGAAGATGGGTCTTAGACTAGACATATCCCGTAAATCCTTTCTACTTCTTTTCAAAAATTCTAACAGCGTTAGACTCCGCAATCGTTTAATCGTAATCTAATAAAAAAACCAACTTAGGATCAAATTACACCGAGCTCTTTAACTTCTTCTAGGCGATTAAGGGCCGTTTGCTGATACTACACTTGAAACGATTTAAGTTTCACTTCACAACAAGTTAAGTTGGACCTACCGGTTTGTACGATTCGAAAAGTAGGTCCTAAAGTCGGCCAAGTATAACTTAAACTACGTTGAAGAAATAGTCGATCATAAGACATTATGTTGTACTTTAACACTGGCAGTGACATAAAAACGTGGAGAAATTTGTGAATAAATATTCGACAGAATTAGTATGGACTTGATTTATTTGAAGATGATGAGAAAGTGATAGAAACATAGCCAACAAGCAATGATATGTCCTTGATTACAGTAGATGGATTTTTGGAATGTCCTTTCAATAGGTACGGGTTTTCACATTCCCTTGAACATTCACATCAACATAAATTTCCAAGAAGTAATTCGATTTGACCTATCAATCAACTACTTGTCGCGTTAAGTTTTTGCGCAGGCCATTGCTGTTTTCGGACGAATACATTCTTCGAGTGTATACAAGATTGTTTTGCAGATTCGAAAACGAGGGAGCGTCCTCTTTAAAGCAACATTAAATTACCGAGAATATATATAATGCAATACACCAAGAAACTATTCCTACGAATAGCTTTCCATTCTTGATTTGCGCTATATCTATGGAACACATATTAGAACTCACATTCACCCATTAAAAATAGCGAATACGGTAGAAGTCGGTTTATCGCTTTATCCCGCACATTTTGAATGGAAATAATATCCAAAGTTCAAACGCTATTCCGCTGAGCCCTTGTCAAGAATTCGCTTGCAAATGTAATTCCATCTTTGTGAGAAATGTCTGTTCCAAGTCCATCTTCTTCTGAATCAGGCGCAATGCTGCTGGAATCGTCCTCAATTGATTGAACATCAGCAGAAACGTTGTCAGACTTCCAGATTTCGAATTTACGAGCGGATATAGGCTGCCCAAGAAGGTTTAACAGGTCAATTGTGTCCCGAACATGAACGTTGGCAATCAGCCTAGCAAGGGGTCCTATCCATCCATCCCTAATAATGACTCTGTCCATTCAGATTTGGAGGCATTTGAGCGAGCAATCCAGCACTTCTATAGTTTTTCAGTTGTACCCTATCCCAAGCTGATTTCACGAAAATAGGATCGCCTCTCTTATTGAAAGTTTCTTTAAAATTTCTGCAATTCCTTTGGTTTCCTTAGCAAAAATGTAAGCGAAAATATTTACTTGGACAAAATGCATGCGTAAATGAAACTGGAGATGCTTCAGCTTAAAAATTGGAAAATTTTTTTATAATATTCAAGCTGAAATTGTATTCAAATTTCTAAGCAATTCCAATTTCCATGAGTTCTATTTATCGAGCATTACCTGTACTTATGACATTTGAAAACGAAGTGAACTTGGTTGCATTTTAAAAAAATGCCCCGGGTTGTAGTTATGTTTGATTTGATGAACTTGTGGCTTAATTTTTTGAAAATTTTGAAAAGAAAGCGAAAAGAAAGTTCCGTTTTCGAACAGTAACTATCTTCGATATACGTAAAGATGTGGATTATTTTATTACATAACCTGTCTCGTTTGTTTGCGGTTAAGCGGTTACTAAGTACCTGTATAAGCAGAGTTTACATTATTTCCTCGAATTGAGTTGGAAAATTTAACGGCTGGGTGTTCTACAATCTATTAGTGTCAGTTCAATTCCGCTATACCTGTTGAGGCAAATCACCTAGATTTTGACCTAGATTCAATTGTCAACATAAACGACAACTCCGCTGTTTATGGAGTCTTACGAATCAAAAATGATGGTGTATTTCATGGGGAAAGCATGTGTAAGTATTTGATTCATTGTGCTGAAAAATATGTTTTACAAATATTAAGGTCAGCATAGAACGGAACACTTGGGTAATCAAATGACATTAGTGGAAAAGTTTCTGGCAACAGCTGACTGTGCGGAGATAATAGATTAGGTTGGTATGTAAATGGGTGCCCTGATGGCCTTATGGCCATGGCTCACTTAGACCAATGTGTTGTGCCTCGAGAGATGAGTGATTACTTGTCTAGAACAAGAAAGATCTCATAACTCATTCATACTACTTGGATGAGTTTTTACGGAGACCGAAAATCATTTATAACAATGGCAATAGCAGCTCATATGTTGCCTTGAGTCACGGTTGACGTATTCTCACAAAGACAATCGGATATATACTTTTGAATACCAAACAAAATGTAGATAAAGTTATCCACGATTGATTATTTTATGACGAAAACAAGTAATTCGGTGAATGGAGCGGAACTGGTCATCGTAAAGCTGAGAAGATAACCCAAAATATGATATATCTTTCGAATCGTCGTGTTCCTCGTTGATTAGATGTTGGTTTCTGTTAAGGCAAGTGATTACTTTCACTGCTTGTTAGAACACCGAACACAAATTTATATCCATCTCACTCGCTTGAATTCGAAAAAGAGAAATAGAAATCAAAAAGACTTGGTACTTCTCACTTTAAGTGTGTATTTGTGTAAGCCAACACGTAAACATCAAAATTGATATTCAAACTCAGCTCTTCGTCGCGCGTCTCTTCTCATGTAACGCTGACGGAGTTTAATATAAAACGTAAAACATCAATTTAACATAATCGAAAAATGATTAAACGATGATTGTAATCCATCTAGCAAATTAATTTAATCAACAATTAGTTTCGAATGGTAGCCACTATTTGAGTGTGTGGTCGAAAATTATTTTGATGATCGTTCGATCAGCCGGCACACCAATGGTGCACGAGAGAAAAAAGAAAACGACGATTGGTAATGCGAAAGAAGAAATTATCAAGTGACGTTAATCAACGTGATATGGAAGGGAAGTTGATTTTTTTTTTATTTTTGGGACCGACCTTAATGCCTTGATTGACTCACCCACCACAATACAATATAAGAATGGCTCGGCGAGTTCTTGTAGTTGATGAATCGACATTGTTGATTCTTTAAATAAAAATCTTCACTGAAAATGATGTAAACAAAACGAACAAAGGCGAATTGGGAACGGGTCGTTGCAAAAGGTGACAATTGAAGATGTTTCGACTTTCAATCGGAAGACATTCGGGCCAATTGCGATTATCCATTTCAATGTAAAGAAGGAACCTTTGAACGATGAAGGTAATGCTAAAGTGGCAGCTTTTTTTTTGTTCGTCTGAATGTTTCTTGTGAGTTAGAAGAGTAGGCGCGTATAGTGCTTGAGTCGCTGACCACATGCATGTATGTACGTATGTACGTACGTAGTCATCCATAAATGAATGCTCAAACGAGAAGAGCATTGCATTTGCAAATGTTACCTTAAATGACGTTTAGATATACAGATGTACTTTGTTTGTTTTGATTGAACATGCATCGTCTGTGGTTTAAATATTAATTCATTACGTGTCACATCCGCTTTTGTCGTTTTTGGTAAGTTGATGCAAACTGAATTCGTTCCATTTAATTGACATCGAGAGCCATACGTACATATTTAATAGTATTCACTTGATTTTAAGGTTTTTTTTTTTTCATCGTTGTGGTTGGTGCTCTGCTCAATTGGCATCTACCTGACAAATGACTTTGCCTAAACAGTGAACGAATGAAAACTAGGTCGAACTGGTGAACCTTACAAATGGAAAAATTATTTTTCGAAAAACAGCTTTCGTGCAATTGTTTGTGGGTGACAAGTGGTGGACGTGGACTTGCATTAACTTGTTTTAACATGAAAATGAATGATTCACTAAGCGATCGGTTTTATTTAAATTGCAAACGTAATCGCTATCAATAAATGCCTTCCTCGAAAAGAGCGTATCAAGGTGCACTTTAGCGACCTTTTAACGACACGATCGTCTCTTGAACCAAACGTCACCGATTTAATTTGATTTTGAACAACCTCTTTGTTCACGATGGAGCGCGGGGTACAATAGATCTTTATGACACCCTCCATTTATTCAATTCAATTCGGGGTGGAGCAAGATTGTTTCTGCAATTTTTATCATATTTTAAAGCAGTGACTGGACAATAACTTCATTAAAATACTTTCACTCTTATTGTAAGTGTATTCCACGCATCTTTTGTTATGGTGGAACTCTCCACAAGCAAGTGAAGTAGTATTACGGGGAAACACCATCTGTGGCACATGTGGGCTGCTTGGATCGGTTGTGATCTTTCATACATCATGTATGGAAATGGAAGTGACGATGAGATGGTTGTGATACTTCATTAATTACATTTGTTATGGCATCATGTTCAGAGCGAAAATTGATATAATTTTGACATGATTGATTTCAGCTCTTTGTGTCTTCGCGATTGATTGCACTTTTCTCGCGAATTTCTCATGGTCTCCATTGTTTATTCCATTGTGATGTTTGCTTTACGCCAAGGGTGTCCGAACTTTTTGTTGAAGACATGGTGTTTTGGGTCACAAGTATATTAGAATAGCTGACGAGCGTAAACAAAAATGTTCAGTTTTCAGGAAGCAGTCTTTAAGTTGTTCATCCAACATGTTGGTTCTAATTTTACATTTAGTATGTTTTCTTCCACTCGTGATAGAACAATAGCACGCACAACACGAGTGGTTGCTGAGAAGCTGGTTATGGTCCGCTACGGGTTGTAGCGCAACCTTTATTATTATATTGTATTATTCGACTGAAGGCAAGTACCCTTTCGTAACGCCATACACTTCTACACAGACGGATCCAAGACGGAGAATGGAGTGGGAAGTGGTGTATTCTCTGAACATCTTAATCTAAATAAATCACTTCGTCTACCTAAATACTGTAGTGTTTTCCAAGCGGAAATAATGGCGAATAGCGAAGCCCTATCCTGGTTGAGGTGGAACGTGATATCCGCCGGCGATGTCTGTATCTTTACGGATAGCCAGGCAGCAATCAAATCCCTAAGACATCGCTCTCTTCAAACTCTATAGTTGTCATCAATTGTCGTGAATCTCTTGACGAGAATGCTGGATACCAGGCCATAGAGACGTATGGAGAAACTGCGAATCTGACAAACTCGAAAAAAATCGCCATAAAACTACCAGTTGAAGTTGTAACAAAGGCACTCCCTTAGTCACATTTAAGTTACAGCTAAATATTCTCAATAAAAAAAAATCAATGCTAGATGGAGGACAGGTAACACATGCCAAATCTCCAAGCAAATTTGGCCTCCCTGGATCCAAAAAGATCATATAGCCTAATATCCTTTAAGATATCCAAATTAGCACTGCAGTGGAAATAATCACCGGACACTGTCTATTACGTCTACATGCAAAAAGACTAGGACTATTCTCAAATGATTTCTGCTGCAACTGCCGAGATGAAGAAGACGATGAAAGAGTGCAACACTCTTTGCAGCTGCCCTGCACTCGCCTTGATCAGGAGGGCCACATTGGGATCATACTTCTTCGATAGTCTAGGCGACCTCAGCAAAACACCAGTCACATCAATATTAGAATTCACTAACAAATCCGGCTGGTTATCATTGGAAGCCGAAGTGCAGTGTCAGCAAACGGCCCTAAGTCATTGAAATGAGCAGTCAAATCTACCCAAACATGCTAAATCTGTAAGCCAGTAGGGATAGTCAAGTTCTGACACAGATTTAGCTTGCGATGTCATAAAAGACTTGATGTCATTAAGTGCTGGCCGTGGCGTTGTGGGTATGTGCGTCGACTCCTACGCACTTGGACCTACCTGTCTAGGTTAGATTTCTGGGACGATCGGCCCCACCTCTTTCGAGTCACTGACAATGCTCAAAGAGTATAACTGTCTAGAAAAAGCTTCTCAAACTTGGCCGTTCGGAGTCGGCATAAAACTGTAGGTCCCTTCCACTCGTGATAGAACAATAGCACGCACAACACGAGAGTGGTTGCTGAGAAGCTAGGCCCTGGCCCTCTACGGGCTGTAGCGCCACCCATATTATTATCATGTCATTAAGTACATCATAAAATCTTCGTACCATTTGTCCTCAATTGAGGGATACTCAGCACCAACATTTTTGAGAAATTCCTTGAATTGGCGATGATTCCGATCCCTTCTTACAAAACGTAGTCTTGACGAGGATTCCAATCCCTTAAAGAATGTACAGTCTTGACGACGTTTTGCATAACATGATCCATTTTTGAAGCTTTATCGCATACAATTTCCTGGTGTACTATACAATGATACTTCATCAAACGAAAGTTTTCGACAGCAATGGCATCGTCTTCTATTGACTCGTACCACCTGTAGCACAAAAGCGCACACAACATTCTCCAGTAAAATGGACATGCTTCAGTAACCTTAAATTTTTTCGGGCCGCATTGAGAGTTGCCTTGGGCCGCCGATTGGACAGCTTTGCTTTACGCTATTTATTGTGAGGGGAAGATACACAAGGACTTTAGATTTCGAACACGGCTTTCAACTCTGTTAAGACCTGGTCAAACCCTCAAATTCGATTGAAATTAACATACACTGCGATCTGCAATGGACTTGGAATAACAAAAAGCTGCCAAAAATTAAATAATCGTCATGATAAGCTTAATTCGCTGGTAATTCGGTAATAAGTGAATGTATACGATACAATTTCAGCATGTGCTACAATGCCAGTCAGAGTTAAAAAAAGGTCGTTGGTGAGAGTTTATGTGTTGATAAACTATTCTCGCCTTGAATTGGTTCAATACACTCATTCAAATTCAGATTGTTATCGCGAATTTGTCTCTCTGTTGAAGGATGCTTTTCGGAAAGTGAAATATTATTTAAATCATGACTGATAAGGCTGTTAGGCTACCTCATGCACTTTTGAATGCTGGTGAATTGCTATTGTAAAATTACGATCGAAGCACTGCTGTTGTTATTGGGTTATGTACACATGCCGCTGATATATTGGAGGGTTTTTGTGTAAGTTGATTCTTTGCAAAAACAGTTTGTAATCGTTGATAACGAGGCGCTCGTGTAAATTAGTTGACGTTCCATTTCTGATGTTGGAACTTATCTGTACCAAGAATATATGTGCATTATATTCGCACAGCGATCCAAGAGGGCGTATGGGCATCTTCGTTACTATAAATTAACTTCAAACGGATTTTACGAAGTTGTTGTATGCTTTTTTCGAAAAGTCATGTAGGTTAGGTTAGAGACAGACTAGGTTACGTGATCTGGCTACCATCATAAGCGATGGATTCACTTAGACCTGATGATCCATTGTGTTGCCTCTGATCCGGTTACCGTCCTTTTTTTGGACGTAGGCCCAGACTGATTTGACATCCTTTTCGGATATGTCCGTTAATTCGTTTAAATAGTTTTCTCCCAGAATTTGTTTTCCTAATGGAGGCCAGTGCAGGACAGTTGCAGAATAGATGTGAGGAGCTTTCCTCTTCTTCATCCATGCATCTGCTACAGAAGTCGTTGTATGGTAGTCCTAGTCATGCAGGGTGTCTACTCATTGTGTCCAAGGACTCTGCTTAGACTGAGGACGGTTCTTTTGGCTCATTTTGGGCCATATTCGTTTTGCATGTTGGCAGATGTAAAGGTTATTCCATATTTCCCATATTTCAAGGGCTCTGCTGATCGCTAGCTCTGTGATTTTGGTTTTTCGAGTTTGGCACCCCGATGTTTTCAATCTCTGGTCCAATGATTATTTTTCCGTTTCTGGCTACCTCGTCTGCTTCACAGCTGTCTGGAATATATCTATGTCCAGGAACCCCCACCACACCGTTAGTCTGCAATTTCTTGACTCGTTAAGAGACATACGGCAGAGTCTTACCAAATTTAGATCTGAAAAATTTCGATTCGAGTGCCATAATTGCTGTTTGACTGTCGGTGTAGATGACGATCCCCACGTTCGATATCGTTCTCATCAACAGCCACTCAGCTGCTTCACGAATAATCGTTATTTCTGACTGGAAAACACAAAAGTAATCTGGCTACCTAAGAGACCGGCTGATTTGGAGATGTTCTGAGTAAATCCCCGCTCTTACTCCACTACCGGTTTTAGGTCCATCTGTGTAGATTTCCTTGGCGTTGGTATTGTTCAGGAGCCAGACTAAGTGTCTCAAATTTAAATGTTAGGAGTTTATGGTCTTTGGTGGCGAGTGAATGTCTTCGACTACGTTTAGTTGTTGGGACTTGCCTAGGCTGTCGAGAGTATATTCCTGAATTTCACGTAACGTATGGATGCAGGTCTCCTTTTATTTTGGAGGCCGACGAATCATAGAGGATCTGAGCCTGAGCAATGACTACCTTCCCTCTATGACGGTCCTGAGCACGAAGCTTCTTCTGCTTCTCGAACCAGGAGGCTCCTGCCTGCAATCAAAAATACACTGCAAACTGCCGTGAAAAACAATATTAATGTAACAAAAATATTTATAAATCCCTCTTCCTCCCAATCCCTTAGAAAATCCGAAAACGCATCCCCAGTCATGAGTGCAACCAAATTCAAGAAAACGCAAACATCATCAAAAGTGTTTTGGAGCTGGTTCGACGAGGTCAAGGAAAACCTTAAAGCAGAATTCTGGAAACTTACAGCCTTGGCCAAAAGTATTAGGCACCCTTTCCTTTTGGGTTTGCTTCCAAATCACTTCTCGGAAGCAATTGGTTTGGATTTTATGGTTTACGGCAGTTAAACGACTTTTATTTTTCAAGAAAAGCCAATGTATTTTTTTAATACAATAGCAAGTTTATGCACCTTTTTAGGTGGAGTATCAGTCAGTATGCGGTCATTGCTCGAATTCGACAGACGCGTAACCAAGTTGCTTTTCACTGTTCATAGTGAAGTTTCATTTCAAAACATTTGGTTTTTTTGAAGACTTGAAATAGTGTCATCCTTCGCTATAGTCTACGAAAATGGAGATTTTATGAAGCTGTGACTTTTGCCGGACTATGCATCCAACTTTACAGTTGAAGCCTTAGTCATGTTAAAAACTGTTAAAAGTCCAATCCATCGTGTTAGTAAACGCATCATCTGTTCACATCGCTGGTCATCTACACAAGCAGTTGCCAAACCGGTAATAATTACCTTTGCCTTATCGTATCAGAGATCTTTCAATAATAGATTGGAAGAATACCAAGCTCATGTGGATCCCAAGTCATATCGGGATTTCAGAAAATGAACTCGCTGATACCAAAACAAGAAAATGTGCTGTTACTCCAGACCTCATCTTTAGTAACAGCTATAAAAACAAACACACTGAACAAAAACAATAAATGGCGTCTAAACTGAAAAAGGCATAAACGCCACATAACAGCAATATACCCAATCAACCAGCTGTAAACTAATTAACATCAATTTCTAAACGTCTTCGCCTTGGCTACACCGCGCTGACCCATACAACACCTGCTACGAAAGGAGCCACCACCGATGTGCACTGAGTGCGGTTATGTTAATGACATTCTACACACTCTCGGACAAAAACTATTCTTTATTTCCCTCCGACTCAATCCCTACCATAAAATTAACCAAACAATGTATGACAATGTTAATGTCATTGACTCTAACTCATCAGGAATAATACTCAATCGAAACCAGACGAGCTTTTGAACTTGGTCTCACCACCTCGTCCTGGGCCTGCCAAGTGTTCGCCTACCTGTTGGTATCGCATTCAAGGCACGCCTTGGTAGTGATGGGGACATTCATGCCATGTGACCAAACCCTCGAAACATAGCTCAACGTTGATTTCCTGCTTACTACCGTGTTTCTCACCCCATCGCGGCGAGTAACTTCCTCAACAACACGAAGAAATCGCATCTCGGCCGGTTGAATTCACGATCTTTCGGCCATTACCCAGTTTCGTGACCATAAGTGAGAATTGGAACAAATATTGAAATAAAAACCGGAAACTGGGCTTTGACACCAATTACTGATCTGATTCTGACAGAGCGATTATAGATCTACCAAGCTGTTTGAAATTTGGCCCAGCTTACCAATCCTACAGGAAAGCTCAGCTTTATAGCTGAAATACAATCATGCGTTGCTTTCATCGTCGTCAACTTTCAACGCACGCATTTCAGTGGTCATGAACAAAATCAGTCGTGATACTTTTGGTAACAAATTGGAGAAATGAGGATTTATATGGATTTGGATTGTAATCACAACGCAATCATTTGGACGATTCTTTGCGTCACGTAATGAAACATTTTTGTGAGATCGAAACGTGCGAACGTTTCTTTGGATTCACGGATTCCTTGGACCGGAGCCTTAATAACATGATACATTTTGTGTATCATGAGACCAACGCGCTCAATTTCGATATTTTTGAGAGACATGCGTTCAGCGGTTATTTTTCCCAAATTGAGTGTCAACTGACACTCCAGAACTGAAAACAGCTGATTAAAATTAATTTAACGGTAAAAGTCATTTGAAATCAGTGGTCAGTTGGCGACAATTTAAAAGTAATGAAAACAGCTGGTAGATTGAGTTGACATTTCGGAGCTTGACGCACTCCGTTTCTATCAAAAAGTCGGTAAAGCAGCGACGCATGATTGTGTTTCACTGCACTGCTCCTCCCATCACTAGTGAAAAAGACTCCGAAATATGTAAAATATGAAAAATGAATGAATGTCGTAACATATTTCATACATCTGTTATTCCACAAAATGAAAAAAACGTCAGACCTTATATGTGACCTGCGTTATGTCAGCTTCATTAGCTTTCTTAATATGTTTTCAACAATCAAGTGTCCTTTCAGGCTACATTTTGTTTTGAAAAAGGTCTTCTCATTCATGCGTCGAAATGTCTGGTGGAGTCACTCTTGTCTACTTGTCTGGATCTGGATGGGATGCTAGACATCTCTCCCTGTAGCTGTGCTTTGATAGAGATTGTGTATTGTTGCTTTTCGTTTGTAAATTACATCTTGCGTCTCATTAAATTGTCTTCTCAGGCGGGTAGTAAGCCGCGGCGCGTCTCTTGAAACACTAAAAGAAAAAAAATCACTTTCTACTTGGCGTCACCAATAACCTTCGATGCTGTTGCGATACGCAATGAAATGTCATAACGTCATTGTGCTGGGCACAGATAAAAGAAAATGTTATGTCGAAGACATCAGACATTTAGTTGGAGCAATAGATCTCTAGCAGTGTCGCCGTGTTGAGTAGTGAGTGAGTGATTGGCGGCGGTCATACTCAACAATTTGTGGACAAATTGGAAAAAACGTCAAAATGATTTGCCTAACGTCTACAAGTCTGCCAAATTGTAGTAACGAGCGTTCACATTGAATATTTTTGAAATTGTTGAGTGTGAACGCCGCTCTTAATACAGTATCATTGAACACCATGTCCTCTACTCTATAATTCCTTCCTTAAAGAGGAGCTTTTTAACATGTATTTTATTCTTCAAACTATAATTTAGCGTAATCTAGTATGTCTTAGGAGGATTCCTGATTCAGGCACGAGTTCGTTAACACGGCAACCATCGTTGATTTGAATCACCCACGTGGTGGAAGAATGGGCCTACTTTGGCCTAAGTGTAGTGATGCCACTACCTACCTATCTACCTTACCACTGCACATACTTATTAATCGACCGGTTTCATGAATCCACCAGAAATAATGTCACTGATTCCAAAGATCACTGAACTAAATAAAAAGCTGTCATTACAACCAAAAACTCTGTGTGCTACAACCTTTAACCCCCTCGCCACCCATCCAAACCAATGAGCTCATTGCCATCAGCCACAGTTTTGTTCTTCCCTGAATGGTGTCATTTAAAGAGATTCTTACGATTATTTATTTTTGTTATTCTGCGAAAGTAATTCGCGGCTGTCTCCTTTTGAAATCGATTTCAAAATAGTTCCAAGCACATGAACTGATTTTCGATTCTTCTTTTCTGTAGAATATTCGAAGTCTGTTAATCAGAAATTGTAATACAATATATGTTTACGTTTGTAAAGCTACTCGTTTGCATGTTGGTGAAGTGTAAAATTTTATTGAATATATGTCTTTTGTTAACTTACAGGTTATGGCGAATTTAAACTTTCAACAGCCTCCGAGAAGCATAGCAAACGCATCAATCGGTCGAAGTACCGGGGGATTTGGTGCTAGTTCGTTATCCGGCCATGTGACGCCGACATCTGGGATGTTTCCGACGGGTAATGTTCTGAAAACTTTAATCTATTACAATTTTCCTTCAATAACATTTGGTGTATTTTATCAGGTTTGCAATTACCTATAGGCGGAGCAAACTATGGTCAATCGCAACAACCTCAACTGTCACCAAACCGAAATGCCCAGCTGTCCGTTGGTGGTCCGGCGTTATCAAGCGGTGGCCGACCAAATATCTTTGGTCAAAGACCGTTTGTGGAACGAAGATCTATGCAAGCACTGAGTGGTGGTCCAATGGTGGTACAACAAATATTTTACCTCAATGGACTTAATAATAACATATATTCTTATTTTTTTCTTCTCTTTTTTCATTTCTTTGTTTCTTTTCCTCCAATTTAATTGTTATAGTCAAACATGGGATCATTTATGCAGGCTACCCGCGGTTATGGTTCTGGTGGAACCGGCACTTCTCTAAATAATTTCCATAATGTTTTTGGTGGAAGTGGTGATACATCGACACCGCCACTGCTTGATCTCTCAGAATTTCCCTCATTGACGAATGTTCGTGGCCAGAACGATCAATCACTGCCTCAGACGAATCCCCTCCAGCCACCTGGAAGTAAACCTTATGGTAATTTTTTTACCTCTTGTGAGTTTTTCAACGATACCTTTTTTATATTTATATACAAATTATATTTTATGCATTAGTAATTTTTTTATAAGACAATTGTGTGTGTTCAATATTTATTTTTTTTGTTTTCCTTTTTGTGATGTCTTTAGTTTTTAACTTTTACTCCTTTTCTGTTTTGTTCTCCAATTTTTTTTTTTTTTGTAAAGTTTTTAAGTTTATTTTTTCTGTTTGGTTTTGTTTTAGTTTTTGTTGGTTCCTTGTGAGTTGTGGAAGATAATTTAAAGTTGCATCATACATCGATATTTGTGTATGTACGCTTAGAATAGAATTCAATGTAGATTTCCCGCGATAGCCAAACTCTCTTGTAGATCTTCGAAAAGGGGAAAGCTATCAAACGAAAGAAGGCATTATAAGAAATTAGAAATTACCTTTCGAACCGTTCAATTCACGTTGTTTTGGATGGGCTCAAGTCTGATATTCAAAAATAAATTCTGGTGTACCTTAAGGCTCAGTTCTGTCCCCGACACTCTTTCCCATTTTTTATAAATGATCTCTTGTCTGCCAATCCATTCCTTCGCTGATGACAGCACTCTCAGCTTTTCATATTCGTTCCAAGACTGACGACCGCGCGGGGTCAAGGCGCGTGAGATATCTCCATCCCCCGCCAACGACTAACACATCAGGAGTTATGCCCAAGCGGACTTGGACTTTGGCCCAACCACCTCGTCCTGGGTCTACCAAGCGGTCGCCTTCCTCACTGAATTGCATTCAAGGCACATTTAGAAAGCCACGATGAATGTGACATACGTGTCACGTGACCAAACTATAGAAGTATAACCCTTTTCGTTAGAAAAACCAGCTGTTGAACGTTGATTTCCTTCCGCACTGCCGTGTTCTCACCCTATCACGGCGAGTAACCCCCACAACAACACGAAGAACTCTCATCTCGCCAGCTTCTATTCGAGATCTTATTCTTTCGGTCATTACCTAAATATTGTGTCATGATACTTTTTCCAAAGAATGAGAGAAATACGAGGATCCTAATGGCTTGATACAAAAACGAAAAAAGTGATTTGAAATCTGTGGACAACTGCTGATGGATTGATTTGACATTTCGGAGCTTGACGCACTCCGTTTCTATCACAAAGTCGAACGAACCCCAAGTCTCTGGTTCTGTCTCCGACACTCTTTTCTCATTTTTTATAAATGATCTCTTGTCTGCTACTTCTAATCCAATCCATTCCTTCGCTGATGGCAGCTCCCTCATCTTTTGATAGTCGTTCCAAGATTCACGACCGCGCTTTTCGGCCGTAGAATTGGAACGGCAGCTTATGTTGGGCACATTTACTGGGGAAAGAACAACAGAGTGGAATTCAATGCTTCAATAACTCAAAATATCTGCTGTCACTCAACCCAACGCTTAATGATCAGCCATTATCCATGAATGGCACCTGTGTCGATGAAACTGGAAAGCTTTCCATTCTTGGTATGTTTATCAACAGCCTAAGCTTCTAAATGGCTATAAAAGAGGTCAGAATCACACATGGCCAACAATCCACAAGGTCAAAGGGTAAATGGGTTTTGGACATAGCCGAACGTAACAGTACAATGGACCGGATGGTCTAAGTGAGCATGACTTCCAAATCAGTCATGCAGTCACCCTACCTACTTACCTATGTGTATCAATACAACACTTAGTTATGCGAAAATGCTGCGAAATGTTTGTTTCCTTAATCGATGCAAGAAATATTTCGCCCCTTCTGATTTGGCTTTCATTTATAAGGCGTACA
Organism: Eristalis pertinax; assembly: GCA_907269125.1. Taxonomy (NCBI): domain Eukaryota; kingdom Metazoa; phylum Arthropoda; class Insecta; order Diptera; family Syrphidae; genus Eristalis; species Eristalis pertinax. Next base: position 125,083,685 of record OU026145.1, read on the forward strand.
TCCGCCCCAAGCTTGAGTACACCGCTCATATCTGGTCTGGTGCCACCAAGACCACCCTGCACCTACTAGATAGAATCCAAAAGCGAGTGATAAAACTTATGGGAGACAACAGTATCGCAGAGTCATTAGACACGCTCGAACATCGACTCTTCTTTGTCCGTATTTCATCGCTATTTTAACAAACGATGCTCAAGTGAGCTAGCCCACTCCTCTCCATGAAGTCCCCTGCAATTTTCGTCTCGCCAGGAATACTCATCAGTTTACCCTTAAGCCTACATTCAGACGCACAGTTGAATTTAGAGACTCGTTCTTCGGCCGCACTACGCGAATATGGAATGTTCTTCCCAGCCCAATATTTCCCACAAACTACAACACCCAGATATTTAAGACCAATGTGCAAAGATACCTCCTCTTCCTTTCTACCGTCTATACCTTGGCCCGTGCTGTGTCTTGGCCTTGAGCACTGAAGGGTATTAGCAATCCGTTGAGAACGCGCAAATTATAAACAAATATTTATATTAGGTGTAGTAAAAAGAAATCCATTATTTTTGCAAGAAATTTAAGGTCACAGTAAACTGACCCTTGAAGAGACAGGCTGCAAGGTTATTGCCTATCCAGACGATGTTGCCATTGCAGCGTCTGGGAAATATGTATTCACCATCAGAGATATTCTGCATACCGTCCTCTTTTGACTAGGGAATGCGACCTAGGTGTCAATCCGCAGAAAACAGAATTAGTCCTCTTCATTAGGAAATATAAGACTCCTGTCCTTGATGCTCCCATTATACATGGTATCCGGCTAAAACTGAATAACAGAAAATAATTCGAAACTAAGTTCTAAACTAAACATCCAGGAACGCGTTCACGGCTCGCGTACCCGGCTCTATGCTGCTATATAAAAGCTATAGGGTCTTCAGCCCCGCGTAGTTCACTGGATATATATTTCTATAGTCAGGCCCATACCACTATATGGTGTCTCGATTTGGTGGATCGCGCTATAAAGAAACATCAATTGCAAACCGCTCGAAAGGGTGCAGCGGATGACGTGTGTATGTATCTGCGGAGCGCTAAGGACAACCCCCTCCGAGGCTCTGAACATACTCCTTAATCATCCGCGGATAGACTTATTTCGCAGACAGGCTACGGTCAGCACGACGATAAGACTCTAATGGCTGCTTATGTGAAAAGAACTCCGTTGCGGACACTACTATTCTTGATAGCTACAGGTCCTTAGCTGCAAACACCGATTTCTTAACATCTAAGCTACTCTTCGAGAAGAATTTCTCAACCAGCATTTCCTTCAGATCGAATTGGATGTCTGACAATCAGACGCTGGCTGATCTGCTGCGTATATTCACTGACAGAGAGAGAAGACAAAATTGTTGAATACAAATCTGTATGGTTCAACAACATTCAGCGCACCGTCGTTTATACTTGGTTGTAGGGTAGTTGTGTATAAGGCAGAAGCAATACGTTGAGGATTCTAGTTAATTATCATTACGCTACGATGCGGATTCACTGTCTGCACCACATACTATGTATGTGCATACCACGATGCGGATACAGGCATATACTCAAAGAAAGGGGTAGTAAAGAGAGCTTATATATTAATTTCTCTTCCTTGGTGATCATAGATCGTAACTAAAAGACAACATTTGAAGTAGCAGTTAGGACCTCATGCCTTAACTTGCGCAATCGGCATTCATGCCCGCCAATGGGTGACTTCTGCAGAAGCTGCATTAATAAAGAAGAGGTAGAAACCCCAAATCACCTACTCTGCTCGTGTAGCGCCTGGCAAGTCGTATGTACTTACACCTTGCGGCCAGCTATTTCAATAATCTCAACGAGCTAAACAGCGCCAGAATAGCCACTCTAAATCTACTCACTGCAAGCACCAACTGGTTCCAAGGTTGAGAATGAGAAGTCAATCCGCGAGGTATCACAAGGGGACTGCTCTGGCCTAAGTGTGACTGCCTTCTGCCATTCTTACCAAACCTAATCATACCCTCCAGATCATACTGGCAGTCTGAACATCGGACGCTGGACGGTCCTCTGCGAATTTTCACAGACGTCTCGATGTGTGGAGCTATTCAATCTATTCTAAGGAACTCATTCCGACTACCAAATCACTGTAGCGTCAGGCAGAAACTATAGCGATTAAGGAAGCTCTCTCCTGGCTAAAAAAAAACGACGTAATATCAAGCACAGATATCGTCATCTGTTCAGACAGCCAGGCAGCGATCAAATCTCTGAGCCCAGATGCTTTTAACTCAAAGACTTTCCTGAGTTGCCGCCTATCTAACCACGAGATGGCCAAGTTTTTTGGCATCCAACTTATGCAGATGCCGGGACACTGTGTACTAGTTCCGCACTCTTTCCGGATGGGGATCCACCATTCATGCCTATCGCTACTGTAAAACATCCACTGAAGCTAGAAACACTTTCTCCAGTAAATCGCAGATGGTCAACTAGCACAGGATGCCTCATTACCAAACAACTCTGGCCTACGCTTGACCATAAACGATCGCTCAGAGTGATCAGATTGAGTTGGCCGAATTTGAGAACTCTCATTGGCGTTATAACAGGGCACTGCGCCATTGGAACTCACGCCTCCAAGACTAGGCCTTCCCTACAATGACTTCTGCAGAAGACAAGGATGAGGAAGAAACCATTGTACGCTTGCTATGCAACTGCAGTGCTCTCTCATCCCGTAGATATAGACCTCTTGGAAGACTACTAGTTTGATAACCTGGCTGAACTAAGTAGCATAAGAGTCAGAATAGCATCTTCTTCGCTTTATTGAAAGCACTAACTGGTTTGCGGAATAGGTACTTATAGATCCGCGTGGTAGCACAATGGGCCTAAGTGGCTGCTGTATTTCCTTATAGCAGCTAGACACTTTAACCTAACCTAACTTAACCTATAACGAATTCAGCAATAGCTGCAGAGACCAAGAGGAGGATGAAACTGTTGCACATCTTCTATGCAACTGCAGTGCTCTCTCCTCCCATAGAAAATGTCACCTAAACTTTTCGAAAACCTAACGGAACTAAGCAGCACTGGTCGAGCCACCAGCCACAGTCATCTCCTCTGCTTTATCAAAAGCGCTAGCGGTAGTACAATGGATCCGTTTTGAGTCTGAGTTCTCCAGAGAAGTGTTAAATTACTCTCATGGTTGGTTGGTTTAAGTGGCTATCCGATTTGTCTCGAATCGGGTGCAAGTAGGCCTTGCTTGTTTGGGTTAGCTAAATTCAGCCTGTGAAGTTTAGGATTGAGTTTAGAATTTGATTATGTTCGATCTGCTTTCGTTAGCGATCTCGGAGAGGTCACTACGGAAGGGTTTGCCGAACGCCAGTGCCGGACAGTCACAGAGAAAATGAGGCAGACATTCCTCTGAGTGGGTGTTGAGGAAATTGCTGGTATTCCGAGTCTAGCAGCATGGATGCCTGTAGGCCAGTGTCTCGTGCTTACAGCCACGACTCTAGCTATTTCGAAGCGATTTCTATTGAGTAGGTCATCAGTCCTTCTTTTCATGTGGAGGGCCAGGTTTTCCTAGAGACTTTGTACTTGGATGACCTAGTCCACCTTCCACTAGCTAAGGACAGGAAGTGTTGATAGATAGTGTATTTGAGGTGGTGGATGGAGGAGCCTACCAACTCAATGGGGACGTTGCCGGAAGCTCCTTGCTTGGCCAGTTCTTCGGCAGTCTCATTTCTCTCTATGTTTCTGTGGCCTGGAACCCAGAAGAGAGACTGTTGTACCAATATAGAGGAAGTGTATACTGAGGAGGTGGCCCTTAAGGCTGCTTGACTGTCGATACAGATCACTGCAGCTCTACCATAAGGGCAGGTGCTGAGGAGTTTACACGCTTCTCTGATCGCTAGCACTTCAGCCTGGAAGATACTCGAGTGATCTGGGAGGCGGTGAGAATTCGAGTAATTGAAGTCCGCCGAGGAGACCGCTGAGCCTACACCGTGGTCTAGCGTAGATCCGTCTGTGTAGATCAAAAATTGGTATTATGAGGCGAGTGATTGGGTTTTCCAGATCTCTCTTGATGGAAATTGGCTCTGTGCCGCGTTATCGAAGTCTATGTTGGATGTGATGTGGTCCGTAGGAGCTGGGGTTAGGTGCTCGGGCAGGAGTTGCAGAGCGCTACTATGGCCATACGGTCTCGCTGGCCAACATACCGCTTCTCTGAGTCCGATAGCGCTGCACGTGACTACATACTTGATGTAAAGGTCCAGTGGGAGGAGGTGTAGGAGCACGTTCAGTGCTTCGGTGGAGCATGATCTCACCGCGCCGGAAGTTCCGAGTCCTGCCTTGTCTGTTTTGGTTAGAGCGGGCCACCACACTAGTGAGCCGTAGCTGAAAAATGGGACTTGGACTTCCAGTTGAGCTTGGGATCCAGGATGATGCCTAGGTCCTTAGCACTGGACGAAAGCGAGAGGGTTGTATTGTTGAGCGGAGGCAGCCTAAAGGTTGGTGTCGTGGTATTCGTGGTAAACAGCATTAGCTCCGCTTTCATAGGATTCACGTTCAGGCCACAGGCCAAGAAGTGAATTCTAGATAAAGTCACCTCCGTGATTTCGCTCATCACCGGGGGAAACACACCCGACACTAAGCTTGCCACGTCGTCCGCATACGCAACTACTTTGATTCCCTTGCTTTCTAGTTTAACGAGAATTTCATTTATTGTTACCGGCCATAAGAGTGGTGAGCTAACCCCGCCTTGCGGTGTACCCCGATTGACTGATTTGGTAACTTGGCAGCTACCCAATTGCGACTGGATGAGTACATACTCTCATGCTTGCGGGAACTTTTAACACTCTGTAGTACTAAAATTTTGTTTGGTTTTCCTTTTCCTTTCTTAATTTTTTTCCCGTTTTTCCTGCTTTATTTCGTTTATAAGTTAAAGTAAATTAAACACAAACGCATTCTCGTTTCTATAATTAGACTAGTATTTCGAACAATAAAATACATTCCAATAATACTTTTGCATACAAAACAATCATCTACTTATCAATCTTGCAGCAATTGAACGATTTTCCTTTGAATTTACAGTCGGGATGGTGAAACAGCCAACATCCGAACAATCAGAGTTTACAATGTCAAATGAAGATTTTCCTGCGCTCCCCGGCACTCAGAATTCCGATGGTTCAACGAATGCGGGATTATCGGAAAACAATCTGGACGGCACGGAAAAGTCGATGAACTCGATTGTGGGCAGCGGCTTGGCTGTCGGTAGCGGTGGAATGGATCATCAAAACGACAATTCCAACAATGACAAAATTGTGAAAAGAGGAGTACAAACGTCGCCAGATGGTAAGTAGTTAAAAAGATCAAAATCGTAACCATTTCGCATACTCACGCTTTGTTGTTGTGATCGTAGGTAAAGTCACAAACATCCCAGCGACTATGGTGAATAACCAATTTGGAATGGTGGGTTTGCTGACATTCATACGGGCGGCTGAATCCGATCCGAATTTAGTGAGTTTAGCCATGGGACAGGATTTAACTGGACTGGGGTTGAATTTAAATTCGCAAGAGAACTTGCACCCTACATTCGCCGGACCTTTCTCGGACCACCCCTGCAGGTAAATTTTTATTTTGATTTGATCGATCTAGATGGGATTTGCAAAACTTTCCTGTTTTTTTTTTTTTATTTTTAGAGCACAAGATGTTGATTACAGCGTACCGCCTGAATATCTGATCAATTTCGCGATAAGAGATAAGCTGTCGCAACCGACTCTCAAAAAACTGCAAGAAGATCTGCTGTTCTTTCTCTTCTACACCAACATCGGTGATGTGATGCAATTAATGGCCGCAGCTGAATTGTAAGTCTCACACACTGACAAAATGTTTCAAAGATTGCATTGACTAAGGATCGTTTTTCTTTTCTTTTGTTTTTCAGACATAATCGTGAATGGAGATATCACATAGAGGAGAAAATCTGGATAACTCGAATTCCGGGACTTAATCAATATGAAAAAAATGGTACAAAAGAACGAGGAACCTTTTATTACTTCGATGCACATACTTGGAGACGGATGTCCAAGGTTTTCCAAATCGATGCCGAGAAATTAGATAAATGTCCCAATATAAGTGCGTTTATGAACTTAAATGGACAGTCTGTATAATAAAAAACAAATCGAAAACAAAAACAAAAAACAAATCTTTTTTTGAAAATAAGCAACAAAACAAAACAACAAAAAAAAAGCAAAGCATGAAAAAAAATAAAACGAGAAATATTTAAATAATTTTAGATGCTGACATTTTTATTTAAACGATGTCCAAATCGAGATGGTTCGCAATGACGTTCTTATAAGAGATGCCCACAAATAGTGATTTAGCGGAAGCGCCGAATATCGGGCGTCCTGTGCATGCGCACCGACGCACAGTTTTATTTTGCACATCTAGTGGAACTTTTCTCAAAAATCGAAGACGCCCGAACGACAAAATGCTGGTAACGACGACAGCTAAAACGGTATTTACCGTTGAGTGACAACACAAACAGCAAACAATTTTTAGCGCTAAACATTTAATTTTTTTTAATTTCTTTTCTGTTATCTACGGAGTCTTTTAGCAAAGATTGTACCTTGTATGACCTTAGCAAATGGTAATAATTATCATTTTGTTTGAACGCCTTAAGCTTATCCGTTTTGTTTGTACATTGTGACTTTGTGAAGGCTTTTACTCCACTGCTCTACACACTCAGTTTTCAAAAGTTCAGTTGTGAGTTGTCAAGTCTTTCCTTAATTATGAACTTATTGGTATTCCACACACAAGGTATTCCTTTCTAGTAAAAACAATAGTGGAGGTGTGTTCCGGAACTAGTCTTTATTTCAAAATGTCACAAGGTGAGGGCAATAAGATGTGTTTTTTATAGTTAATTATAGTATATTTCAATGAAAACTGCCTTAAAATATATAAAATTGTGCCAAAACTGACCCAGCTTGAGCATTCCTACCGGAAAGCTCAGCATTACTCCTTCCATCACTCGTGAAAAAGACACCGAGATACTTAAACTTCTCCACTTGCTTCAATGGGACTCCACTAACATGCAGAGTGCATTGAACAGGCGTTCTGGAAATGACCATAACTTCCGATTTGTCCACGTTAACCCTCATTCCAGCATCAGCACATACGGCCACAAACCTATCGAGTGCGCGTTGGAGTTCCGTCTGGGAGGATGTGAGGATAACCAAGTCATCTGCAGAAAGAAGATGACTTACCCTCAACTCTCCCAATGCGAACCATTCCTCACCTCGGCTGCGCTGCAACATCCAGTCCATATATACAATGAAAAGGAGAGGTGACAAGCCACACCCTTGGCGAAGTCCAACGCCCACGGTGAAAGGTGTTGATTTAGCACCGTTTACCCGAACACAGCTGCTACAGTTTGTGTATAGAGACTGAATGGCCCTCAGAAGAGGACCATCAATCCCATACTCCTGCAGGACACTCCAGAGTTTACCTCGAGGCACTCGGTCATATGCCTTTTCCAAATCTACAAAACAACTGTAGATGGGTTTGGCATACTCCCAAGCCTTCTCAAGTACCATTCTTAGAGTGAATAGCTGGTCGGTTGTACTTCTGCCGGGACGAAAGCCGCACTGTTCATCCCCCATCCTGGGCTCGACCATAGCTCTAGAACGCGCTTCCAACACCTTAGCATAGACTTTCCCGGGGATACTTAAAAGAGATATGTCCCTGTAGTTGGAGCAATCTCTTTTGTCCCAATCGCCAGGTGTCTCACCGCGTTCCCAGGCCATTTTAATGACACGAGAGAGCCATAAAACTCCCTCTTTACCCATTGCCTTAAGCATTTCTGGCCGGATTTCATCCACACCGGCGGATTTTCCAATTTTTAGCGATTCAATCGCCAAAATGATTTCCTCCACCGTTGGACTATTCTCCGCCCCACTCAAGACTACGGGTCTGTCATCCTCAAAGCCCTGTTCGGGATTGAGCAGCTCCGAAAAGTGCTCTCTCCATCTGCCCAAGATGTCCGCCTCATTGGAAAGCAACACCCCATCTTTAGATTTGACTCCTTCGATGATGTTGAATTTCCTTCCTCTGAGTCGGCGAATGGTTTGCCAGAACACCTTTTTCGCAGATCTGTGGTCGCTATCCTAAAATTAAATAACACAGAAATTGAACACATACGTGTATAGGTAGCAAAGACATCTCAAATATGTAGAAGTCGGAACAAATCATCAAAAATTTTTTGTTTCAGTGCATAAAAAAATCTCATTAATTCGGAAAATTCATTAATTCGGAATGGTCGGGGGAAGGACATTCCGAATAAATGAATTTTCCGAATTAATGAGATATTTTATTTAGGCTGTGAGAACTGTACATTAATTCCTTAATATTTTTTTTATTAGGTATGTCCAATGAAGTTTAAATATTGTTTTGTTTTATTATTAATAAATTATATTTTTCAACATTTTTAACGATTTTCTAGTTTTATTTATGAGTTGGCCGAGATCAGACACATCGCTGGCCGAAATTAGGATGCGAGTGGCCGGCCACTGGCAATTTTTTACTTTTTTTTTTTGTCAAAATATGATTTAATTGATATTTTAAGCAAAAATGTTAGGTTTTTAGTATGCCAATGGAATCTTAATTTTATAACGAATACAGTGGCGGTCCAGTATAAGGAATGCCTGTATAAGGAATGATCGATTGAACGTATATTTTGTTCAAATGCGTTCATATACAGTCGACTCAGTGGACCCTAAGTCGAATTTTCACGGGATACCCCGAATTGTTCGAGTTAGAGGCAGTTTTGGAAAAATTCGAGTTAGAGAGAGAAACATTTTTTTCTTGTTTTTAAGTCCTTTCTCATTTTCTTCAATTAACCTACCTATACCCGCACATTGGTCTGCGAGACCGTAAAATTACTTTTTCGCAAATACTTTAGTAAAGGTGTAATTTAGCCCAGTGGACTTTATGGTAGCTACGTGATTTGTTTCATCCCTTATTTTAGTGTGGTGAGTACGTGTATTCGGTCTGTGAGATATAACATTTGGTTTCAAAGTATCTAATTTTAAGAGTTATGCAACAAATTTGCTTCAAAAATATGTAAATTTTTGTAAGTTTCAAAGTCCTAACTTCGAGTTAACGGTACAACGAAACGAATCATCAAAAGACACCAAAATGTTATCTTCTTAGGTTTCTCATATTTGTAGAATCGAAATACCTAAACCATTTGGCAGAGAAAAATAAGTCACTTTGGGTACTTTTTTCCACTCCGCGACCACTGTTCGGCGCGGGCAGACTTCTTCCTCTCTTGCCCCTTGACTTCATCTGACAGCGTTTTTTATACACTTTTTCGTCCCCTGTCTGTGAATACGTGTGAGCTCTTGCGAACAGCTGGTAAACAGCCTTCTCCAACCGTAGTCGTGGGGTGAATTAGAGTTCTTATTTGAAAATTCGATCGTTACTTGAACTTTTTTAAAATTTCGGTGTTAAATTTTCAACACAGTAAGGTAAGCAAACGATCAAAGCGTATGTTAATGAAGTAGCTATATGAGTCATCTTCTGAACACCCTCCGAATAATACTACATGATCGTGGGCAAATTCACGAATCGGCGGCCATGTTGCTAAAAATTCCGCGAATTTTCCGCCATTTTCGTGGTCAATCAGGGAATCTAGTAAAAGCATGTGTGAAAAACAATACTACACACTAATCCTTCACGGCCTACACTTCAAAGTTTCCGCCATGGACTAGGGGTCAAAATGGCCGAAGTTGAATATCTTTTTAATTGATCTTTGCGTAGAATAACTGCATCAGCTCTGTTGATCTGGAATTTAACTTAAACAAAATATCCATTGCTTTGAAATATGAAACTGTTTTGAATCCAACGAAAAACACAAGCAAAAGGATACAATGTTATTTTTGCCTTATCCTTTTTAACAGAAACCAACTAATAGAGATATCCGATTTCCTCGTCTTTTTCCCTGAAATTTGATTCACAGCTTATTGTATTTGCACCATCTGTGAAAACATGAGAGGCGTTTCGAAAACCTGAAAGTCTGCCCATTCGAAATAATGAGGTGAACTAGAGCTTTTTTTTTTTTTTGAAAAAGCGCTCGTTATTTGAGCATTGTTTCAAATCCATATGCTTCATCACAAAAAGGAGGGATTGTGTTCAGAAGGTACATTCAATACCTGAAAACAACATAATTCGATTGAATTATTTCGTATTGTCACTTTAACATTGGATATTTATCGATTACTCAAGACTCTTTGCATTTTGCTAATTAATTCGAATTAATGATATGGCAACAGGAGTCATTAGCTTGAAGCAGTCTACTTTTGGGTTCGTATTACATATAAATTGTGCAGCAAGATTTGTAAATTTGTCCTACATATCAATTATATGCAGTTCGTAGAGCTTTGCTTTAAAATTGGAAATTTTGAAATGCAACTTGTGAAAGAAATTTCTTTTTCGCATGTCATAATACTATTTACTTTGCTAAACTTGACGAACATCACTCATGGAATGTTTCCAGATCGTGGGCAAGTTAAACACATTGGAAATGCATTTGACACTTACGGGCAAAATATACACACAAGTATGTGAAAAATATAGCTTCCAAATGCGTGTTTTGCGGTAGGTCATGGTCACCATTCTATATATCGTACGAAAAAAAGAGTTGACACTCGATATTACGATATTAATGTTTTTTACCTTAGAGAAGAAGGACATAAAGCAACTTCCTTGATGTGGATGTATGCATATTTATGCGTCTGTTGTAAAAATGGTAGATACTTTACTATTTAATGTTTCGTACAAGGAAAATTTGCTCGATATTACGAATTTTTCGATTTAACGAAAACGCTTGGACATTATATCATTCGGTATACTGGACCACAAATATAAAACAGAAATTGGTTCAAAGGGTTCACAATCCCCGTTTTTATGAGACATTTTCTGCGAAAATTTCCTTAAGGGTCCGACCACAAATTCTAGAAATTGCTAAAAATCGTTTTTTCTTTTTTTTTAAATTTTTGTATTTCAAAACTATATATTTTAAGTTAGCAAGAGATTTGCTGATCTGATTAATGGATGAAAATGTCGTATAAGGGATTTTCCACAAGCCCAAGCGCATTGGAAACGCGCGACGATGTCGATATCGAGGACTTTTCGGGGCGGACCAGTGTTGTCCATGCTCTCTATATGGCTTAGACACCTTAGGCCTTGGGTATTGTGTATATATGTGTGAGAAAGAGATGGCACATGTTTGAAAGGGTAGGAAGCTGAAAAATTTATCTGGAATTGCAACTGGGTTATTTCTACGTGTAAAAGTGGCTTGCGATCACAAAAGAGAATTACAGAAAATCATCAGTAGCGTCAAAGCTGCATAACGCAGACAAGAGCAAAGATTATACGCAGAACGTTTCTTTCGTTGGCGCCAGAATTTAGTTAACTCGATGGCTTGCATTTTGATTGGCTCTTAGGGTCATAGTAGTAGAATATCTGCCCAAATATTTAAATAATTTGTGTTAGATATATCTCGATTCCAATGGTTGACTACCAAATGATCACACGTTTCGTTTCATGAAATATCCCACTAACTCCCACATGTATAAGCGGCCTTAGTTGCTAAAGTAAACAATGCCATCTTCTTAGAACCAGAGTGAATTTAGTGCATAAAGTATTATTTTCTATTTAACACGTTTAAAAATATGTTTTTAAGAAAACTAAATTCTAAAATTCCACATACAAACAAAACTCTTGATTTATAAAAATATTAGCTTCTGTGCTCATCACTAGATGTCACTTCAGCTTTTGACATCGAATTGACATTTGGCAATAAAATTCATCGCAGTGCATCGCATGAAAAATACGTTCAAATTCCCTGCGTTGCCACAATATTAACGGGTGCGTTTTTAAAGAAAGCCGTGACATATTCGTTGATCGCTTGTTTGTATTTATTTAATTTCCTTAATGTTTCACATCAAAATCAATTTCAAATCAAAGTTTGTAATCAAATTATTTTTTCGTTGAAAAAAACTAAGTGAAATACTAGCAAGACAAATGTAAGTTTCCACCAGTGACCGTGACTTGGGTGTTTATTGAGGGATAAATTCGTTCCTTTTTCGGAAACGCAATAGACTTACGTCGTGTGCTTGTATTGTTTAAATATGTTCGTCGTTTTTGTGTTTTTTTTGTTTTTATTTAAAGGCTGAAATTGATAATTTCAGTTTGTAAAAGAGAAAAACAAAACTTATGCATTTATTATTGCACAGGGCAACAAATAAAAACAGGAACCTCTCAAATCCTCCGCCGAAGAAAAAATCAAAGCCTGCTAACAAAATGAAGTAAGTATTCCGAATTCCGATACGCAATTCGTTTAATTATTTAATTTTTTATATGTTAGTGAATGGATTGTACATTAGTTGGTGCATTATTTGCTGGTGTTTGTTAGGAAGGTGTGAGTAGTTGTTGGCTATTATCTACATAGTTGTTAGCATGTCCTCAATTGTGATGCTGCCAGTTCATGACCTTCACCAATAGAATTACAATTTTCCCCCACTTCAATTGGTGGCCGATTAATAGAGGCAATATGACTTGAGACCGTCCGTCTATGTTTGTAAATGTTTACACGGAATGCTTCATATTGCATACAAGATCGCCCAGGTGTTCCAATCTCCCAGTTACCCTTATCTTAGGTGCTGATGTCACAGGATTCGACGAACTACGTACATATAGTAAACATGAACGCATGCCAATACCTTTTCCAATGTTTACTACCATTCAAAGACAGCTGCGCGTTGTATCTCATTTCGAAAAAGTGCTTTTTTTAAGATGCATGGGCTGTGAAATTGAAATAATGCGCCTACAATTAAAAAAAAAGAAGCCAGGAACTGGATCTGAATTCGTTTGTGTGAATAGGTCTGCATAATGCTAGAATTTTTAGACATCACATTTACAACACCTTCGAAGACCTTCATCAAATTATGTTGAATGCCTCAATAATCCATGCTGTTCCACATTGTCTTTTAGTGAATCAATTGGTTTGCTATCATTCGTTCGCAATGCAAATGTATGTGAAAAAGGTTAGGTTAGGTCAGTGGCGCAAGCCACGTCTCACTTAGGCCCTGACGGACGCATTGTGATGCCCGTAGGGGAATTTCGTCGCTCGACACCTTCCTCGTACGCGTAATTTGAGTGTGCTGCACAGCCATCCAAAAATCCTAATAAACCTAAAAGGAGAGGTTATATTCATTTTTTTTTTGATCCTGGAGGTGTTGGAAGAATTGTTTTCCCAGTGTTCTGTGTCTCAACTGGCAGAGGTAGAGATTAGTATCCTCTTTTGTAATGCTTCTTTGTCACCATAGCCTCTGCATATGCAGTCATTGGTAAGTCCCATTTTGTTTTCGTGGTACACTTCATGATGATTACGGCCAGTTCCAACTAACATTCGTAGCAAGTTTTTGTCACATTGTAGTGTTTTTGCACTTAAACTATATCAATCTCTGGTGGTTAGAGAGTTCCACTTTTCATTTGCCAACTTTATGATTCTGTCATCCACGTTCTTCGTGACTTCTACAAAAGGTTGAATACATAGTATTGCCAGGGAAGCACTTTTTTGTCTCAATGAAGCAGTTTGACAGATTTTGCGCTGTTAAACTTGGCGCACAGCATCCGAGTGGTCTCGCAGGTGGTCAACCATGGTAACTCTATGATTGTGTCATCCACTTTTTCGCTTTTTTGACATCAACAATAGGTGGTTTAATCCATATGACTTCCTGGGACGGGTTTGCCCTTTGCTGGCAAGTTCATCCGCGGCCTCATTGCCGGCTATGCCCGTGTCACCCGGGACACAGTATAGAGCAATCGAGTGCTGCGTGCTTAGAAACTTAGCTCTTCAAAGCAGCTTGCGACCAGCTTGGAATTTTGATTTCTGGTAATGCTATAGTGGCAGCCTAAAAAAACGACTGCCAATAACAAATAACAATAACAGCCAGTGGAATTTTCAACATTGATATCATTTTGGCCGTTTCATTGATTGCCAGGACATCGCGCTTGAAAAAACACTGACAGATATCTTGATGGAGCAGTCTTTGATCCATCAGTACAGACGTGGATAGTAGAAATGTTGATAAATTCATTTGTGTTCCACTCGTCCTTGTTCCAAAACAACAGGGTTTTTCGAGGGTATTGAATGGGAGAAGACTTGTTCAATTTGTAGTCTTTCCAGTATACTTCCATGACAAGATTCATTGAATATCCTATGACTTGCCTCCTTCATTCACCTTCAGCTAGCTCAAATATCCGGAGAATGATGTTCCATTTGAAAGCACGTCGAAACAGATCTGCTCTCTTATTTACTGTGCATATACCAGTTAGCAGAACTAATATGTTGCTTAGCAAGATCCTTCCTCTTGGAGTTAAGTGGCGAAATGTCAATTCAAACGTCTTGCAGAGTTTCACTTTTGCCCAGCTGTTTCAATAAACCAAAGTAGCAGCGGTTCTGAAGATTTATGTTAAGTAATGGGGTGGCGGTTGAGTCTCACATGGACCTATTGGTCCATAGTACTACCGCTAAACAGTTGTAGTTCACTGTTGCCTGATCTAATCTAAATGCTCCAGTGTTTTTTTTTTGCAAAATTTGTTAGATGTATTGGTTTCACGATAGCCATGTCCTTTAATGATTTAACGCTTTCGCTCCCATTTTTTTATTTTAATGTTAATGCTTTCGTTATGGAATTCATTGAAGAGAAATGAAATCGAAATTCCTGCCCGCATGATACACTAAAGTTGTCGCGTAAAGCACGCACTAGAATCTCCAGGCCACTCGATCGACCGCCATCGACTCAAGGCTCAAGCGTAACGAGGCGATTTGTTGGACTTGGTCCAACCACCCCACCTGATGGAATCGCATTGAAGGCACGCCTCGGAAGTCGTGATAAAGAGGACATTCGTGCTACATGACTAAACCATCGAAGCATAGCCCTTCCCATTCGAAGAAGCAGCTGCTCTACGTTGAGTTCCTTGCGTACTGCTGTGTTTCTTACCCTATCCCACCGGGTAACTCCCACAACACAGCACGAAGGAATCTCATTTCGTCAGCTCGTATTTGCGATCTTATTCTTTCGGTCAAATTTCATGACCATAGATGAGAGTTGGCGAAATTACTGAATTGAAAACCGCTAATTTGGTTTCGACACCAAGCTCGGCCTTCCTGATTACAGATCTTCCAAGCTGTTTCAAAATTGACCCAACTTGACCCATCCTACATGAAAGTTCATCAATACTTCTCGCATTACTTCGAGGTACTTAAACTTCTCCACCTGCTTCAATGGGACTCCACTGACGTGTGGAGTGCATTAAACAAGCGTTATGTATAGGACCATAACCTCTGATTTGTTCATATCATTCCAGCATAGGCACATATGGCCAAAAACCCATCGGAGCTGCGTTGTCTAATTTGTCAGATGACATTGGGACGCTACGTTTTGCTAGTTCGTCAATTGTTTCATATCCCAAGAACCCACTGCCGGGAGACAGCGTTGTTACTACAGAGTTCCTAGCGCATCAAAAAAATTGAGTACCGTTTTAGATTTAATTGCGTTACTTTTAAGCGCTCAAGACTGCCTATCAACTCGAGTACACTTTCCGCTGCTTTCTGGATGGCCCCAGTTTCCCTGGAAAGATGCTGCTTCTTTCGTGCAGTTTTTAGTAGGTTTTAAGGTCTTACAATGCATTGAATACACCAGCACCAGAGCCGTGTGTATATACATTGACGGAGTCTGACTCAGCTATGGTGTCTAATCAGTGCTCTTTTTTCGGAGTTTTTATAGAAAATTTACAGTCGGGCTGATGGACTGTTGGGAATCCGTATTAATATTGGCAACATTTCTAAAGTGGCAATGCCCGCAAGTCATAAATTCGTTATTATTTGACTCTTCTCTGCCTTAGCGCCTGGGGGGTGGCAAAGTAAGTCGAATTTTCACGGGATATCAAAATTTGTTCGATTTAGAAGGAATTTGACTTAGAGGAAGGTTTTTCTTATGGAAAATTGAGGGGAATGTGAAAATATGGCGAACAAAAAATTCGAGTCAGATAGAAATTCGACTTAGGGAGAGTCCACTGTATAAAGTGGCAAAATCCGTATGATTCCCTCTACCGCCGTAAATTTCAACCAATTTAGTTGTGTTTTTGTATTTAAATGCATGCGTGATGACAGTGCAAATATGAAAGGCAGACACAATTTTTGTTGTGGACCCGATAGGTGGCGCTCATGTTGCGATTTTTATTAAAATTCGACTTTGTCCCATTTTTTCGTGATTTATCTCAATTTTTCTGCACTCAACAAACAGATTGCCTGGCAAAGCGGACTCTGTTTAAGCTAGTTATTTATAGAAATTTGGGTTACACGGTTTTAGGACGTCTAATTGATGGGCAGCTTCACATCGCTCATTGTCAATTTTCAGAGCAGCTTTTACGAAATTGGCTCCGATGTGTCATTCAACAGCAGCTGGTTACCCTTCTCAAGTCCCCTAATCCATTGAAAACCCAACATAATCTCTATAACGTGTACATTTCCCTATTTCAGTGTTGACAATAGAGACAGTTTAAGTGAATTCCAATCATCAATATTTGATGCCAGTGACGGCCATCAATTGGTGGATTTCATTCGAAAGAAGAAAGGCTTACGAGCCCAACCGCAAAAGATCTTCGATGACGTTCCCGCCAATAGGCAAAGTTTACACATTGAAATCCAACGACTCGACATACATGAACATAATGCCACACATGCCAAGGAAACTAACTCACAACCAGCAGAAGAAGAAATTCAAAATCAAGCATCTAATGAAAACAACACTAGAAGCAGTGTTCTGGAATCCCCAACGAGGCAGTCGATCAGAAGTCCAACACGTAAGTGCTTCAAGATCTTCCATAATCATGAGATACTATCTATTTGCTCCATCCATATGATGTAGATTCGAAAACATTGATGAAGAGATTATCGCAAAGCATTGGTCGACGGACGCTTTTGAAAGAATTTGAAAAAACACTACAGGAAAGCCGATTTGTAAGTACATATTCATTTTAACATTTTTCAATTATGCGGTGTCCATTGTTCTTTGAAAGTGAAGCAGTCGTTGATTCATAAAGATGGAAGGAGTTTTTTCATGTTTTCAAGAACCGCAAAAACTTCGAAATCAAAGATGTAATGAGTCAAACGCAAAAAAAAAAACACCATCCTTCAACAATAACAGAAGAATCACGAAAACCAAAGGAAACTTTATCCAGCTACAGTGGTCACAGGCTAAATGCCTCTCTTTGCGCACTGTTTGAAGTCGCTATCTTTTGTGCGACGGGGGAATCGAAATCTCTAGGGCCTGAGCCACTGTGTCAATCCGCTCTATATGGCCCAGCCACTTCAGGCCAGCCATCCTGAGCACCAATTTCGAGTAGCTTTTTAACTTCAGCCTTTCCATAGAGTTAACGCCATGATACTTCACCTTGTGGGCTCTAGATTAGGTATTATTAGGTAGCTCTATTTTGCTGCTGTTCAGTTTTCGCCTCGGCGTAATGATCTTCGGGATTTATTAGAAAACTCTTCCTGTCATAGTAATTGTGCAGCTTCTCGGCGTTAGTTTTGACCAGTCTTCTAAAATGTCTGGAAAAATGTACACCAAAATCAAATTGTAGCCAATTTTTTTTCGATCGAAGTTCAGAATTCACTGTGAAACCGGACGAATTAAACCAAAAAATTTAACTCGGTTTAAGGTTCAGCTGAACTTTAGTTTAAACCATCACTGTGAAACTGGACATAAGTCTATTTGGCATAGATTGGATAAATTGCTGGTCTAAATGGTCCCATCAATTTTCGATTAAGTTAATATCTGGTCTGGTGACTGGTGGAGTTTCCAATTTTCCATCACTTTAATTATAAAGTAACCACATCGGGGCAACGCTGGCCTGACCCAAATGAGTGTCCTGTGCGAGGCCTACGTTTAGCGCCCCGTTCTTCAGTTTTGGCAGTTCAATTTAGGAAGCTAGTCTGACCTAAATTTGGTGTTGTATCCTTCAATATGCTCAAACCTTTCTGCAACTGATTGAATCTGGTATTTTGATATAAAACTCTACCTCAAATCCTTGTTTCGATTCTAAAATAGTTTCTGAACATGCCTCAGCATAAAGCAAACGCATATTTTGGTGACGGGATAGTGAGATTCCAGAAATTTAGATGGTATATTCAATACTCTTAGAGAATTGAACATAATCATTAAATGTTTCATCTGAACACATTTCCATGTCTCAAATTTTGAGTGCTTGTGCAAGAAATTGTCGTGCACAGCCTTGGTGGAATTGGTTCATGGTTGCATGTATTTATTAGCAAATGCGTAAATTTCATGCGTCTAGAAATAAATTATGTACGTTTCCCTCAGCGACTTGGTGGGATTTTTTATTCTGGCTTTTCGAACTAAATTCTTGATTGTAAAAGGAAATGTATACTTAGCATAGGCTTATTTAGTCTTCACAATGCGCCCCAAACGTTGCGAATCAGCTTTTCACTTTCACGCATAACTTCATAATTATTCATTTGTGAAGATTTTACCTTGTATATGCCACACTGCCATGGATGGTGTATTAGTTGCAGGCTGAACAACATTTCTGTGGCAGGTTGACACAGCTGAAACTTGTACAATCGTTTAGTAAGACTCAATTTGGCCCGTTAGTTCTGGTTTACTGAAGTTTCGCAAATATTGATTTTCTAAACGATTTATTTTAAAAATACATAACTGCTAGACGAATAAGAATGTTTAATTTAAAAATTTTAAAACTATCCATCGTGTCGTAGCATAGTTATTGACTAGAATACAATGCCCTTCGATAGTATGCACTAAACATGATTAGATAAGGGAACGGCTTAAAGGTGTATAAATATATGTAAACACTGTGTAAATAAAAGGTGTTTTTTAAGAGGTATAGAACTTTGAAATGGAATAAAACAAAGATGTTTTTTTTTAATTGACATGTCATTTACTTTATTGGAAAGATAATCTCCTGGCATTATAATTCAAATATGATTTCGGGCATATGACCGCCACGACTGGCTCCGACGCTCCGACGTAATTTGGAGGTCCAATTTTCGTTGACTTTTTCCAATATTTGTGGTCGTATATCGGCAATATCGCGCGAATGCTATCCTGCAAGTGGTCAATCGTTTCGGGCTTATCAGCGTAGTCTAGCGACTCCACATATCCCCACAGAAAATAATCAAGCGGCGTTAAATCGCATGATCTTGGTGGCCAATTCACGGGTCCGTAACGTGAAACTATGCGGTTACCAAACGTTTCCTTCAATAAATCAATTGTGGCACGAGCTGTGTGACTTGTGGAAACCACAGCAGGCCATCATGGTTGTTCAATTGATGATCGAAAAGTCAGTAATCATGGCTCTATAGCAGTTACCATTGACAGTTATCGTTTCTCGTTTCTAAAGAAGTACGGGCCAATTGTTACACTAACCCATACGCTTGAGGATTATCATCACTCCAAATACGGCAGTTTTGTTTATTGACGAATCCATTAAACCTAATGTGGACTTCATCGTTGAACAAAATTCGCTTATGAAAATTGGTATCAACGGAAATGTTGTTTTTGACCCATTCACCGATCTACGCCTTGCTATGCCAAATATGCTATGCTAACCAACAAATGCCAAAACAAACTAAAAATAAATCGCTTGACAGCTGACAAAATGGCCGCCAGTTAAAATTGTGTGTTGCCAACTTAAAGTTCTATACCTCTAAAAAAAACACCCTTTACATACATAAAAGCAAAAACAAACTGAGAATAAAGCAATGAACCAAGAATTGGAGTAATATTTGAGTTCTCCTTGCGTTGCGTATTTGTTTTTCCATTCTTAGTCCTTATGTTCCTGGTCAGTAGTTCTCGACGAGATTTTTTTTTGTTACTTATTCTCGCGCCAAATTAATGCATTTGCCGAGTTTTCTTGTGTTACTAGTAAAATCATTCGAATGATTTTAATGAGACATCGAGTGTTAGTAGTTAGTCGTGAGTAGTCATAAGAATGATTTTGAAAATGGAGATGTTCGCGTGATATCACTCGAATAATCATTGAAATACGCCCATCTCTACGCAGGACCATAAGCTTTATTCACATTTGCATACGCCTGGCTTGCGGATTTATCGAAGAAAAAGTTTAAAATATCCTTTGCTGGTGTCAATCTGATTCGCGCTCGAACAAAACTGAGTCAGTCAATCACAGAACTGTCCGTAACCAAGCAACAAGGACAAGGAACTGTTGAAAAATATGTCAAATGTGTTTTTGTCCTGTAAACGTTTGCTAATTTTTGTCGTGTATTTGGAATTTGAAAAGGAAAGCTGTTGGAAGTAGGAAAGCTGCATATTATTGAGAGTATCATGGACCACAAGAAATATACAGTGAACTCCCTCGTAGTCGAATTCGCACGGCATATGAAAATTAGTTTGAGTTATAGGATGTTTTTTGTAGGGAAAATTGAGGGAAATGCCAAAATATGACGAACGATTAAGAGGGTATCTCGACTAAGGGAGAGTCGTCTGTATTTTGAAACAAAATTTGAGAGAAACAATTCATCTTTTACCACGACAATGACCCAAAGCAGAAAGCTTATAATAACCAGATGTCGCTCTGCTTTATAATTGCCCTAAAGATGGAATGGAAACTCCACCACAGTCGTCAGATATTAATCTATTGGATTTATGGGAGCATTTAGAACAGCAACTTAGTCGCCTCTCGTTAATTCAAACCCGCGATAATTCCAACCTGTCCATAATTCGAATTTTTGCGACAGCATTTGGTTTGGTCCGATGGGACGTATACCACGCGAGATATAGATTACAAAAGCCATCTGTTGCAACAAATAATGGATTTCTTTTTACTACACCTAATTGGTTCTCCATTGTAGCCCCTCCTCGTCCACATCATGGCTGAGACAAAGTGTCCATAATATCGAACAGAAATCAGAGAGCAAGGATAGAGCCAACTTTTACCTCCCTTGCCCCTTGATTTCATCTGACAGCTGTTTTGATAGGATTTCCGGTGTCTGTGAATACATGTGAACTCTTCTTAACAGCTAGCGAACAGCTGATACCATTCCCCACCTTGCTCTCTTATTTCTGATAGCGAATAATCCTCGTGTACAAGTTCTTAAAACACTCAATTGACGCCCCATTCCTAGTGTATTTTGTGACCTTTCTTTTTGTTTCATACATGCTCTAACAACCTTATCTTCCTCCAGCTTCCTCCAACATGTAGCACTCCCGTAATTGGTGATGTACCGCCCAATCGAACCAGCACCATGAAAGAAAAGATAGAGACCGTAAGCCAAGGCAATCTAAACATTGTATGCACTCCCATCACCATAACCGATGAAGATTCGTCTAAACGCGAAAACCGCAGTAAACAAACTGCAGATATGGCTGAAGATCTGCAGGACCAAGTCGAGTTTGTATTGGACCGAAATTCGAAAGAAAATCTACTTATAAACGAGGCCTGTGAAGACAGCGTGGACGATGCTCAAGACAATCAGCATTCAATAACTCTACGCAACCGAATATTAACGCCGTTGAAAGCGAAGAACCGTCAGACATTCACAATCGAGCGAGATTCTGTATCGGGAAACTTAATATTGTCGCCATCAAAGTCGGTTGCAAGGACGGCGGACGTGCATTCCCATCCTCAGACACCAGAGAGACGATCAAACGCGAGGAACATCATTTTGTCGCCATCGACGTCGGTTGGAAGAACGGCGAACATGCATTCGCATTCTCCGACACCAGAGAGGAGTTCGAACGCGAGGAACTTAATGTTGTCGCCCTCAACGTCGACCGGACGAACGACTGCCCGGTATTCCCATCCCAAGACCCCAGAGAGAAGTTTAAACGCGAGTAGAAATACGAAACTGATTGTGACGCCAAAACAAAAGCAATTATTACTTTCCAAATTTGGTCGGTCTTCACAGGGTATGCCCTCACCGCAGAAAGCCCCAAGTCCTCCCAGATCTCGAATACCGGTATTTCTGCATGGCAACAATGCCGCCACCCATGCAGCTCCCGAACCGGACCCGTATGTAGAATCGGCGAACTTATCCCAGCAACATCCGGAAACAGTTAAGATAATCGAACAGCTTCAACGGCAGAACACATCAAATGTCCCGGTAATTGTTATACCAGTTAATCAAACATTCAATCAAGCACCGAACCCAGAGCCCGTTTCGTCGGCAACGTTTGTGCAAAGCCCGCGTCCCCTTGAACCAGCCCCAAGAGCAAGTCCAGCCAAATTGAAGTCTCCCCCACCACCCCCGTCAGTGTCGTCAAGCTCCTCCTCTGGAGAAAGTACTCCAGTCAAAATGAACAGCTTGCGTCTGAAAGACATCATAACCGATGACGAATCGTCTGATTATCATCCAAATTTTTCACAAAGTCGTAAGATTATACGTCGAAAGGTAAAAAAATCATCGAACAGCTCACACAGTCGTTCGGGTGTGCGTCTGTCAAATCGACCCGAGAATAAACTAAGTCTCACCGCTAAGCCGCCACTGAACTTAAGCAAAGTACGTCAAGTAGTGAAGTCGCATCAACTCTCGCGGATGAGTGATCACGAGATATTGGATCTGCGTAAGCGCAATAGCCGAGGTGAACTTAGACAAAGTCTGAAGTTAACGCAGCGCGAAAGTTCGCTGCTCGGCAAGCAGATGGAACTGGAACTGCTCAGGCGCAACATCCAAGCGAGAAACTACGAAGACGAAGTGCTGCAAATGGAAGTGTTAGCGGCGCCACCCGATGAATTCTGTGACATATCCGTTCAGAGATCCAAAGCTGCTGATCCACCTCATCAGTTCAACGATGAATTTGTTGATGAAATGAGTGGAGATAAGGTTTCGTTGGTAAGTTTTGGCATTCTCAAATCAAAGTCAGTCAATTGCACGAATGTTTTTTTGCAGACTCAACAGGAGAGGTATTCCAAGTCATTAGGGGGCCAAAAGCCGGTTAGAAAGAAGAAGAAAGTGGTAAGTTAACGAGATGATTAATTTTATTGTTTTCCCTAAAAAAACTGACAATCATTCCCTTTTTCTAATCAAAAGTCGGAGCATGTGGAAAGATATCTAGAGACAAGTCAAAAGATACAAAAGTCGAAGTACATGAATCTATCGAAACGAAAACTGTACAGCAAAGGTGATTCGGAAGAGGGTAGTTCAACTGAATGCTTACCGCTGCAAAAGCCATCACCACCAAGGCAGCCAATAAAGAGAAGATCAAGCCAACGTAAATCGAATAATGTTCCTTCAACTCCTCCTGCTCCTCCCCCTTCAACTTCTCCTCCCTCCCCTTCAACTTCTCCTCCACTTCCTTCAATTTCTCCTCCTCCCCCTTCACCAACTCAACCAACCAATTCGCCCTCCCCCCAACGAATTTCCATGTCATCACACCAAATATCCAATGAATCCGTGAAGAAATCCGTACAGTCTGAGCAATTTTTACCACAAAATAATGAGGTATCACAGAAACCTGTAAAAAAGACAAAAAAGTACCAGAAAAAGGCGAAAAAACCACTGAGTCCGGTTGACCCGGATAGGGGAACCAGTTTTGTCTCGGTCAACAACCAAGGTATGTGCACATTCATTAAGACAACATCCAAATACACATGCTAATGAAAGTTTTGGTTTCCAGAAAACATGTGTCGGCGTTCGAAGCGAGAAAAGAAACTACCCATGGCCTATTGGTCCTCCACACAGACGGAGTTCAGGCCGCTCTATGACTACAACGACGTTGTTAAAAAGGTGCCTAAGAAATTGACGAAGAAAACGCCGATCACGGAAATGCATTTAGTAGCAAATACTAAGAAAGTCAAAAGCAATAGGGTTGCCGAGTCGGCAAAAAATGTGAAAAAATCAACCAAAGGACATGATCAACAGGAAAAATCAAGACAATCGAAGGAGTCTGAGGACGATGTTTCCAGGGAGAGGAGAGAAACTCCTGCGACTGTGTTGGATAAACAGCAAACAACCCACCATGTGAATAGAAGAGGTCGTCCACAGAAGAAAAACTCGAAAAAGAATAATCGAACAGCAGAGAGGAGTGATGAAACTAGGTTTACTACAAGTAACATCGTCGATGATCCATGCCCCAATGTAACATTGCCCTACACTGAGTCGGAAAAAGTGCTGCTCGAGAATGAGACGACAGTCTCCAACGAGGAAACGAGTAGAACCATGCGTAATCACAGCAGGGAACTCATGGTAAAGTTAAATCCACTTTCGAAGAGTATCCTCTCTCCATCAATCCAAGGCTCGAGTGGTTACTCCTCGGATGTGTCCAGTGTGCAGCAGATACGCTTAGCAACAATTGACGAGGACTCAGTACCCACTGTACAGCAGACAAACATCAACAGTACGATGGCATCGTCAAATGAAAATCGTCTAAGCCGCGAACTAATGCCGCCACCACCATCGACTGAGTTCATTCGAAGCAAGAAATCCGCGGGTAAAGTGAAGAATTCAAAAAAGAGTGCATTTCGCACCGAACACGATCAATCAATAGCAGACGTCTCATCGGATCATCTGAACAAACTGTTCGATCAATTGAAAAACTCAAGCGTGTGCCCATCGTCGGATGTGACAGCAAGTTTAAACCACAATAACAGCGGGCAGGCCACCGCACACTCCCGACCGGCTGAATCCAATTCAATCCTTCAGAGGAAGTGCAAGAACATTGCCATACTGCTGCCGCGTATGAAGGTTAAGAAGCCGCCGGCACATAGAAGTGAAAAAGTGTGCGATTCTGGGTTCTCGTCCGAAGATATGGTAAATATGCATATTCATGTATGTCCGTTGTGTTTACTCGTCGATTGAATTCAGTCAGAAAAAATATACATATAAAGTTATTTTTAATATAGAATGCACATGTATTATTTGGGTTTCATGGGCGAGTCGGTTTTTCGTTAGTGTGAGGGAGTGCAGAGGGAATTTGTTGTCAAAATGTGGACAGGTCCTACAGGAGGGGATAGGTTAATATGTGAATCCCATCCCAATGTAAGGGTTTAAGGCGTGCTGAGGGTTTAAGATGGTTTCTCGTAGTGATGTGCCTAACCGTAACTTTCATAAATCGAGTTAACCCGAGTTGAAATTGAAGCAAACCGACTTGCAACTCGAGTCGGCTTTCAACCTATATAACAGTGGACCCGCGGTAATTCGAGAAAAGTTATGCAAGGCAATGTCCGTTTGCCACATAACGAATTTGCCACATCAACGAAGATTTTCCGAAATAAATTGTACGTACACTAGCGCCACGTTATGAGTAGCAAGAGATGCCGGTTATAACACGGGCCGAATTGCCACGGGTCAATGGGGAAAAAGAAATAACTAGTAGATCAAGTAGACCAAGTGCCATCATGACCGTCTCAGGAGAAACAGAAGCAATACCGAACTTCAGCTAGGCAATGAACCGGCCAATGCAACTCGGTTTGAACAAAAACAATGTTCACGTGTATGTGCAATGTGCTCCCTTTGGCTTAACCAACTGAAAGCGAATTGTTTTGTTTACTTCACCTGATCAATTATTCGATTCGTTTTAGTTTGGGAAACTCGGTTTGACGTATATTTCTCTGTTCAACTCGGTTTGACCCTATTTATCAACTCGAGTTGACTCATCACTAGTTCCTCGGTATAGATCGACTACTTTTTTTCGCAACAGGATAGCGTGTTTGTTCCAAGACCCTGTCTTAAATATTGAACAGTTCTTAGGGAGCACGTTACACTTTAACACATTGGCTTCCAAGGCGTTTTAGCGATTTGGGTCCCAGGAGGACAAGGCATTCTTTTTTTCAGTTTCGTGTCGCTCAGTACCCAAAGAGTAGTTCACCATCACTCCCGATCTTTTATTTGTCCTAGTACCATATATGGGCAGAGTATTAGCGTGTCGCACGAAAATGTATGACGTGGCTCCAGGATAAGTATCAGGTGTCGTACGAACACGTACGACGTTGTACAGAATGATCCAAGGAAGTTGTACCTTAACTTGATTAGAGCATCAAACGAGTTTTTGTGCAGACATCCTCATATAATAAGAACGCTTCTGAGAATTCAAAAATTAGCTGGCGTAGATACCTCTCTCAAGCTACATTATTAGAGTGCAAATATTTAAATATAAAAAGAGTGAAGCTGCCAGGACTCGCAGCTCAAATTTAGTTGGCTTATATCACCAGTTTAGCATTGTTGAAGAACGAGTGAAATTTTGAGATGCTGTGAGGAACTGGGAGGAGATGTTGCAGGGGGATTGGCCAAGCAGGTGGGGAATGTTAATGATGTGGTTACATGCCGATCATTTTGGTGGATTGTCTTATGACGTGTTGGTGTGCGGTGAAGGATATGTCCTAATCTGAGGCGAGGCAAGGTGGTCTTTATGTGCTTGCTGGGTGAACAGTAGCTTACGTTAAACATCGATAGTTTAGTATTTCGATATTATCGATGTTCAAATTGTCGATAGTCTCGACAGTTAGTTAAATCATTTCAAAAAAAACATTATTCCAAAAACTTTTTTTTTTTTATCTACATACCAATTAAATATTCGTGTTCTCAAATATTTTTATATTTTTCCTTAAGAACAGCAACTCTTTAAGGCGTTTTGCATTTAACCTATTTCTTAGCACGCTATGTATCAAGTCGGCCTTTTTCACTCGGAACTGATGTCGATGGTATGCACGAATATAACTGTGTCTTCAGTAAATCGGAGCTGGATTTTATCCAATAATTGACGGGGCATTAACAATTAACGGTTTTTTCTGTTCTGTAACTGCAAGCTCTTCCTCTTGAATCTTCCCCCAATGGAAACAACAATTCTTTGGCCTTCTCTTACCTTAGATCCATTTCAGTAAGGCATGTAGTTTCAGGTTTCAGGAATATTGCTGCTTGCGGATGTTGACGCTCCGCATTCATTAACTTCCTCATATTCGTCTGATACTTTTGTCTTAAGGAATGCTGCATACTCCTTTTGAATGGTTTTGAACTCCTTTTGAAATGCCTGCGGTTATTATTGCAAGTTCTTCGGATTTAATGCTTTATTTTTTAAACCTGGGAACCAAAATCGTGGATAACATCAGGGGAGTTATTTATAGCATGTCCTTAATAGACTCTGCAAACCATCATACACTGCTTTTCCTATATACGTTTTTCAGCTTGGATAGTTTCAAAAATATTCCTCTCTCCTATGTGAGAATAGTTGCATAATTTTCCCTGATACTGCAGTTGTAGCCATATCAAAATGCTCAAGTAGCTGAATATCATCCTGAAGTACATTGTTATCATCAGCACGCTTCACATTCGTTTGCTTCTAATATTAGTTCTTTTCTAGATTCAACAATTCAAAATAGAAAGTGAATATTCATTTTTTTCAGTTCACAAACTCGTATTATCGATGTTTAACGTACCCAACAGGAGCTTGTAGATCGGTGTTGATGCTAGAGTAATGTTTTAAGAAATTATGCCACTTTTTCAGGCGAAGACTGTCAGTAAGCCTACTTAAGTCAAGTCTAATTTGGAGTAGGTATTAAAAAAGAAGGTGGTTGATCTACTGGCTAGTTTTGCTTCCTGATCGGCATACTCGTTACCTTTAACACCGAGGTGACTACGTACCGACAATAGCTTGAAGCTGAATTTATTTATAAGTGCTTCACTTGTCTGATTAGCGTCGATTTATGGTTTGGATTGAGTACAACTTTGACCACTGATAAGCTGTCGGAGCATATTAGGGTTTTGCTTGTTGTTTGCGTTGTGTTTTGGTTGCATCCAGCGTAGGCTAAGTTTCAGCGGTGAAAATGGATACAAAGTTAGGCAAGCATCCAGATTTGATTAAAGTGCCATTTTCAAGGGTGATTGCAAACGATGTGCTGTGACAAATATAGTACTCCATCCCTCAGATTTAAAATTGACTGCGTTATGTTCATTAAAGCAGATATACCATCGTATTAACTTAGGCGAACGGCAGTACCTACGTCTGCCTACGTCAATAGATCATCGATGTCGGGTAGATTGTGCAGTCAAATTCAACATTCGGCTTTGCAAAAATCTTCGGCCTCATTTGTCCGAAGCCGAATGTTTTAGCGAAGGTGATATTTTTAGCCAAAGGTGGCTGAAGGCGAATGTTCGGTCCTTCTCCACTGACAATGCTCAAAGAGTAACAACTGTCTGTCTAGAAAAAGCATCACAAACTTGGCCGTCTTGAAGTCTGATGGCATCTGCTCAGGTATCGCGGAATTGAATTTAGTTGTGAGAAAAATACATATCGGCATAATTTCATAAATACCTTCATTACATGGAATCACCAAAATAAACACACACATTTAATTACATTATCCAGTCCTCCGTTCCGAAGCAAAAAGGCGATGTACTTCTTAACTGGCTGAAGCAGATGATAGTGAACAGCAAGTCAACATCAGGAGCAGACAAAGGTGTGGCAAAGATTCTGCAAGCAGACGGTTTTCACACTTGTAAGCATTAACATTTCAAAACGAAAGCCCCAATTCATATGTTTCTTCCTTCTTCAAATCTTACCCAGCATCCGTTGAAGACTTAATTTTCCAAGAGGTTGACGGTGTGGAATACGCATTTTACGATACGAAGCAGCCATTTAGCATTGGCTACATTCGATTCAATCCGAAGACGGGCAAGAAAAAGTGCACAGCAAAGAAATTTGAATTGGTACGTAAAGACATTCGATTTAATCACATGACAATATCTCATTCTCTTTACTCTGCAGAATTTTGTCATCCTATCTGGAAAGGTTAACATCACTGTTAACGACACCAAATTTGATTGTAAAAATGGTGATTTGATCACGGTATTTATAGGTAAGCAGAAAACGACACACAAGCTCATCGTATGTGTTTGCTTAATTTTTGATATTCACTTGCAGGTACTTCATATGTTATTCAAAATATCTCTAACGATCCGGCTTTAGTTATGGTGATTAAAAAGCAATGTCTTGTGAATTAAAAATATTATCTAAGTTATTTTAACCAATTGGATGTGTTATATTTAATATAAGTATTCTAAGGACTTGTATATATTTTGTTTTTCGAACTTTTGTATAATCTCTTCACAATAAACAATAAAAGCTCAATTTTGGTGGAATTTTGAAATCTAGCTGAGAAGTTGCAAAGAACAATTGTGCAGTTTATGGTAAAATTATTATGCTGCCATAGCTGCATTGTTCAGTGTTGTGTTCTGCGTCGCTTATATAGACCTCGTCCAGTCAAAGTTAGTCTATTATGCCCAGGAATGAGAGATAGAAGATTACTCAATAAGGAGTTCAATTTTCGTTCGTTCTGCGCAGCCTACGTCACATGCGACATCCGATTTGACCGCTCTATGTAATTTCCATACGAATTGCAAGCAATAAAACTAATGTTTGTATTTTCTTTAAGAATGATAACGTCTTACAATTGTGTCAGGATTTTTTTAAATTATTTTGAACACGTAGTGAGAAGCAATCATACAGATCATCACAACTGGGCGAAATAATATTTTCATATTCCATTTGTATTTCCTAAAGTGTTATTAAAAAGTGTAGTGTGTTATTTATCACAATGCGTTGAATAAAAGTGATGAATAAAGAATAAGTTTTTCATTGGATTTTTTTAAAAAAATCGTTAGAGACGAGCACGTTGTCCCCATTGCATCTTTCAAAAAATATCTTCAAGGTGTTGCATCTGATGCTTTAGTACCGCTGTTGGCTTTGCTAAGCCTCATCAATTAATTTAAATTACACCCGCTTTAAGCTCTCACTAAAAATATTGGTTGCAATTGTTATTTTACTTATAAAAATATATCGATATCGAATATATCGATTCAACCGTGCTTTTAACGCTCGCACAGGCATATCCGTTCATAGCTGTTTATCGCATTTCGGTGCTTTGTTGCTCAAGAATCAGAGGACAACCCAAAAGAAAACTCCCAGGACTGGTTACAATCACCCCGATTACGAAAGTCGTTTTAGCGATATTACGATTGTCGATAAAGTGGTCGTTTTACGCCATAAGACGACTCCTGGCAATAAGCTTATGTGAGACATATTTTTGTGACACTTGCCGATTCCGAAAGTCGATTTACTACACCAAAACGACAAGTAACACGACAAAGAAGGCGGTTTGAATTTTGTGAACGACTGATGTGTATTAACTGGAATGGTGTAAAATGTATTTAGTGTTAATTCTTTTTATCTTAAGGATGAACATTTGCAGCCCAAAACAAATAAAGCGGCTGGTTGAACTGATGGAGGAAAACAGGAATTTAGCAACAAAGCAGCAAACGCCACATTATTTAGTCTAAAATACTTGTTAAAACTTTAAGAAACTTATTAATTTATTCACAATTGTGCAATGCATATCTGTTACTTAGCACCTGGTAAATCAAATGGATTGCATTTTATTGCAATACTTCTTATGATGTCAATTAATTCCCTTTTCTGCAATTCTTGTTCGTCGTTCTCTTCACTAATCCAATAAATAACTATAGCAATGCTGTCCATATTTACTTTAAAGTCCACGAATAATTTTATTAAGCAATATTTCCGGTAGAATTTATGTTTTAGGTTCGTAATACCGATGCTTAAACGCCTATAAAGTGACTCGGCCCTCAAAACGCCTTGTGTCGTTTAAGTAAAACGACTTTCGTAATTGGGATGATTGTGATTCCGTTCGGATTGTGTGATAGCATTTTTTCGTAGTTCGTATCATAACTTCGATTCGTCGATTCGCAGACCTACTACAAATGGATTCTGTGATAGGGCTGACTATGGGTGTTTTCATAAAATCTGCGGTAGTATAATAGCATTTCTTTTCTCATGCGTTTTTGAACACACGAGAAGTTAATCCGCGTGCTACACAATGGGTCTACTCTGGCGTAAGTGTGACTGCCTTATGCACAGCGTTGCTGATTTGCCACTTTTTAATTTAAATGACACTGACACTTATAGTTTGAATATGGCACGCTGGTAAACCTTTGAAAAATTAGCAATTTTATATTAATACGTATAAAATATCCACTGCATCACTTTCATTTGCAGAATGAGTTGAATGCTTTTATACTGAACAATGTTCAACTAAATATACCTACTATCGTTACGAGCTCCGTTCAAAGCTATAATATTGATATTTTCTGAAAGCTTATTATTGTATTGAACTGTAGACAACTGTTGGAATAAAGCCGTAAAAACAGAGGTGCAGAGTGCAATAGCGGAACCTAACAACCCAAAAAATTAACAAAATGGATGCCGGAAATGGCAATGATATCGTAATTGCATGAGCCACAATAAATGTTTACTTTTTTCTATGTCAATTATATATTTTATATCACTCAGCTTTATCCTATATCCTACATATGAGACTGTTCCCAATTTGATAGGAAGCACCGTTTTTGAGATAGGTTAGATTTTTTTTTCCCGCTTTTTGACCATTCTGATCCATTGTTCGTCATGTCCAGCGGTCGAAAAAGTTACAGCATAACAAGATTCGGGCGCTTGAGATGGTGCTTTTCCAGAACACCCGAGTCTCAGTAGAACCAATTTTACTGTCTGAGGATTTTTTCTTCCTACAGAAGCGCAGTTTCATTCAAAATCGAACAGCAATGTCAACTACACCTTTCTAGGTCAATTGAGGACGACCAACTCAATTGCGATCGCACATAGCACTGAGAATTTTCTCACTCCCATTTAATAAAGCTGTATCTAGCCGTGACATAGAAGATAAAGCAAGGTAGGAACTCGGCGAACTTCCAAAATTGAAAAAAAGTCTGTCACTGTCTTGCGGTTGATGGAAGTGTGCATATTCGTATGAACTCGTAGATAAATTACTTAGGAGAACGCTAAGTTAAGGTGGTATGTAGGTACATTGGTTTCACCTCTACTTCTGCAAAAGTCGTTATGCGGTATGTTCACACGTATAGCATGTGTGACTATGGCGCATACGGGATTGCTAGGGATTCTCTCAGCTCCAAACCCTTTTTCGCGAGGCTGCAAAGAACTGAACACTGTCTAGACAGTGAATATGAATTTTACACCATTTCAAAACCCAAAAGGACAACTTTAGATTTAATTTAACAACTGAGTGCTTTTCTCTCCCCTGTCGCAGCTAACAGAAGCAGTGAACTGAACTCAATTTACCAGTAATAAAAAAAAGACAAATTCAGTTTTTTTTAACGACTTTTTTTTTACTCTCAATTGTTCTACAAAGGGTCACACACATATTGTGATGCCTTCAAAATAGCTGAAAACATCACAACATTCAAATTAAAGCCTATTTCATTTAAATGCATGAAGAAATGAATTGAAAAACACAATTAATTAAATATTCAACACAACAATGAACGGTAGTTATAAGGAAATTCTCATGAATTCATTTTAGGGTGCAGCACGGACTGTCTCCTCGTACGGAGATTTTTACATTAAATGAGTGAAAAGCCGTTTTCTCAACACGTTTGTACGCCCTTTCTCGGCGATCTTTAGTAACCAGCACCTTTCAGGAAAATAGAAAAATTTCAAGTGGCAACAATAAAATAGGATCATCGTCGCCGGTTACAACTAAAGCGTCAATTCGAAATGAAGAAAAAAAATACAAGTTCATCTAGCCCCAGAGCGGGAACTGGATTCGAAATAAACTATCCTAAAATTTGTCTGATATCGGCTTTTTTGTTTCTTATAAGTTTTTGTTGGTTTTTTTCTGTTTTTGGCTACGCATTTAATTTGATTTCAGTTTTGATGCAGGAGCAATGTTTTTAGTCATTTTGCAGATGAGTGTGTAGAGGGCTGGGAAGTTTTGAATGAACAGGTACACAGACGACAAGTAGGCTGTGATTAGACTCGTGAGGAAGAGATCGAAGACTGCAGGCTTAACGCGGTACACATAGAGGTTAGCTTCTTGACCCTCGTAGAGCATGAAATCCGGCTCGCGGGCGTCCGGTTTGTCGTGGGTTATTTTCACGTTTTTCAAGTACTTCTCGAACGCGTTTTTCAGATCGTTATTTTGTTGGGCAGATTTGACATTCATCCACGATTTGATAAGGTTCTTGTTGATTTGCTGCAAAAGAGAAAGAACATTTTAGATGATCGGTAAGAAAGTCAGGAGAGTACACTTACAGTGGCACCGGAAAAGATCTCGCCTTCCTCGACGTTGTAGATATATTTCGCTAGCGCTTCAGCGATCACTTTTGTATTCCTTTGCGTTATTGTGAGGATCTTGTCTTCGCTGTCTTTGAAGGTGGTGCCACGGACAGGTTCCTTTGGGGATTTCAAGCTTGATAGCGTAAAAGCTGGCAGCCTCTTCATACTGAATCGCTCGTGTTCCCAGGCTACTTGGACGTCGGCTAAGTTTATCTTTTTATGCACTCCATCGACGGTTATATTGTTGAATTGTTGGCCAGCTGATTTGAGCAACTTGAAGAAATTGTTCATAGCTGTGCCTTCTTTGGGTGGCTTCGATACGTGCATGTACAGCGGTCCACTCTCTGTGTTGAGCGCTTGTGTGATTGTGTCCAAACAGAGAACAAAATCAACGTTCTAAAACGATTAATTGAATTATCTTAGTTGTGTTATACTTGAATAAGCATTCTTATGGCTAATTGTTTAAATTGTAAGCACTAGCCGTATATTCAAATATTTGCTATAAGTATTGCAAACGAATGGAGGTGGGATCTAGGCCAGTCAAGATTTGGGTTCATTTCTAAAACAGGAGGGATCAACAGAAGGTTGGCTCGGTATAACGTTCGATGTCGAAATGTGGGTACAAATGCTAGCACTTTACTTTCTTAGATCAGGTCAGATCAACGCCTATAGTCGCCCTAGAAATGTTATTGCATCTGCTTCTCATGAAGCGGTAGAACTTTATAACCACCAGTGAGACCACTCGGTACAACAGTGCAAGAACTGACAAGTTCCTAGTATGCGACAAGAAGCAGCTCATGATTGTAGTTAAAGCGCTAACTGGTCATAATCATCTGAAGTACTATGGAAATACAATAACTAAATAGCTCACACTAACGAGAACCAGAGCGATTGCCTACGCTGACGACGTGGTGATTATAGGTCGTGGTAAATTTCTCCCGACTCTTAGTGAGCTAATTGAAAACGCAATGGGGATCGTCCTAACATGGGCGAAATCCTGCGGTCTAGGTATCAACCATCCAAAAACTGAGTTGGTACTATTCACCAACAAAAGGGTCATTCCACGCTTCAATCCTCCAATAAGTGAAGGAACAACCTTCAAATTGGCGGATAGCGAGAAATACCTAGGGATTATCGTAGACAGGAAACTCAACGTAATGGAAAGACTGAAGAAGGCAGCTTGTGCCCTATACAGGGTATTCGGCAAAAAGTGGGGCCCAAACCCCAAGACAATTCTGTGGAATGTGATACGGCAGCTTGGCAGGCCGCCCTGAAATCCACCAACCTCAGGCTGCTTACTAGAATATAGAGACTAGCATGTCTTGGAGTTACAGGTGCTATTTCCACTAAACCGATCGCGGGCCTAGAGGTACTATTAAACCTACTCCCACTTGACCTCTACATGCAAGCAAACGCTGCTAGGAGTGCCATTAGAAGCATTCAATCAAAGTGCTGGCTCTCAAGTCCCATTGGACATGCTAGTATACTGAATAGACTACAAACAGGACAGTCCGTGACTACACACTCCCTTTCCTCGACTTTGAAATACCCTTCGGAAGCTATTTCTTGACTAGGGGGGAGAGGATCACAAGAGAACCCATCAATAATTCGAGCATCCAATTATATACTGATGGTCAAAGAAGCGGCCTGAATGGTAACAATTTTGGAAATACCACCGGCTGATATTACCATTTATAACTGACAGTCAAGCGGCCATAAAGCAATTTTAGCAATGGAAATCAAGCTTAAAGCTGCCAGCGCGCAACACTCGATAACTCTATGCTGGGTCCCAGGACACAGGGACATAGCCGTCAATGAGACAGCAGATGAACTTTGCCAGAAAGGGAGCCGTAATTGATCCATCCCAGGCAATCGAATGGATTCAACCACCACTGGCAGATGTCAGGAAGAAGGTGGATGATAAAATTCTATAACTAGCAAGAAAAAGGTGGTTTAATATAGCCGCCTGTAAGACTACTAAAACGTTATGGCCCGATATAAGTAGAACTAAAACCGACAAACTCCTTCAGTGTGGTCGGAGCTCTAACGGGACATAACCACCAGAAGTACCATGAAACAAAAATGGGACTATCCCATATACTACATATGCAGAGGATGCGATGATGTGGAAGAAAGAGAGGACACTCCTCACCATCTCTGCTACTGCCCTAACCTCAGCCAACTGCGATACAGAAGCATGGGAGAATTTTCCTTCCAGAACCTGCAAGAAATTAATAACATCCGACTATCTAACTTATTCAGTGCTTTAGCACGTATAACCACATTCCTACCCTATCCTATTCTAAGCAATGTGTCACTAAAGTCTATTTTCAAGTTTATCATGACATCAGGATGGCTGAACATCGAGTAATCATAACGATACAAGGAAGGGCTAATACGCATTTTATATCCACCCCCTCTGGGCATCGCAATGGGTCTATGAAGTCCTTAGTAAGACGTGGTTCGGTGCTTGTGCCCACCAACTTTCTGATGAAGATTTATAGGAATAATGTTGACTACACATGCAGTCATAAGATTAAGAGAATGCAACCGCTGGGGTACCGCTCACAGCAGAGGGCATATGGAATTACTCCTAAGCTCGAAAATTCCAAGGCAAACGGATTATCTGACGTCTTGTGAGGATATGAAAACTTTGAAATATACCACAAAACAATAATCCCCATGAGAGAGAGGAATGGGACGGAGATAATGTCCGAATAGATCCAAATCGGATAAGGACACAGGTTCAAGTGTATGTGGTACGTCGCCAGAGATTTGTCTGTCCCTCCGCTGGACTGCCGTGTATTCCAGGCAGAAGTAACAGCTATTCAAGAGGCAGCCCTGCTGCTATCAATGAGTCCGATAGAGAGAACATCTATTGGTGAATGCGTAGTCTGGCGGCCATAAAGGCGAAGGAAGCACAAACGCCATAAAGGCTCAGATCGACCCCGAGATGGTAAAACATTGCCGCTGAGCTGCTCTGTCTCTAAAGGAAATAGTGGATCGATGCAACCGTACTCTAAGCGGGGTCCCTCGGCACAACGGTATTCTGGTCAACGAAAGAGCAGACGAATCAGCAAGAAAGGGCGAAAGTGACGACACAATGCATTCAATCCGGCGTCGGCATATAATTGTAATCCGACTCCAGCTGCAGCTCTTCCTTTAATTGGACAGCGACCATTGGCGGAGGAGTGTGAACGGCGGCGTGTAGATTAAATGGAAGAAAAATCAAAATTCAGTCGGTGTTGCATTTCAATTTGGAAACCAGGCGTCATTCTTACCTAACCACGTTCTTTCTTAAAAAAGAAATAACAAATTCAGAACTATCGATCATGAGCAATGACCATTCGTGCTTGTTACCCTATTTCTGTGCGATGAAATTCCTTTCCGCTAACGCAAGCAATGATACCAGCCTGGTAATAAAACGAAAGATCACACTCGCCAATACATGTGTCTTTGGACCTGGAAGGCAATTGAGAAATAAAGCCCTCTCTCGAAGAACAATGATATCCCTATATGAGACCTTGCTTTGATAGTTAAAATCCTGCTGTATGGCGCATGGACACTAACCAAAGCGAACGAGGAGATTCTTGTTCGCTTCCAGAGGTGTTTGAAGGAGAAGTCTGAACGACGAAGCGACTTCGATCTGACAAGGGTCTGAAATGGAAAATAGCGAAGCAGACACTACAGCCACCGATCAGTGCATTATACCGGACTATAAGCGACATAATACTTTCTCGTCGCGACTCACAAGAAATGACTTTTACACGACAAGAACGTGGCCAGAGCTTAATAAGGCAAGACAAAGAAGCTTCTGGATTTAGACCGTAACTCGATCCGTGCGCTCGTCGGAGTGATCACAGGGCACTGCCCCATCGGAGCAATGCTCCGGAGATGGAACACGGAATCCAGCAATCTCTGTCGGAGCTGCGGCGACGAGAAAGAGACCGAGACGATCCAACATCTATTGTGCCACTGTCCAGCTCTCCAGAATCGTCGCCTAGCTTCGCTGAGCCAAAGATTCTTCACACAGACTGCGGCCTTAGCGAATGCAGACTTATCGGATCTCTAAAGATTCGTAAAGAGCACGGGGTGGTTTAAGCCATCACGCTACAGGATAGGTTGATAGAATGTGTATCCTACAAATGAAGGGATTCACAATGGACCCTAAGGCCTCCGAGTGGAAGTGATGTTCAACCATCACACTATCCTTCCAAAACCTAACACAACCTAAGATGGCGATGATCGAGAGGAACTTCAACTGGGCATCACAATAGGTCCAGTGAGCGTGACCTAAGTGAGGCGTGGCTCCACCACGTCTACCCACTTACCTAACCTCAACTGAATGTCTTACACCAACTGCACAGTTAATGACTGATTGTGCTAGAAGGGCGACTTATGATGATTAGTTCAAGCCAAGACAGTAAAGAAGTTTATCTCCTCCACCAGGAAGACTGACTGTTCTGTTCTACATTCCACAACAAAATGATGTCCAACTACATCATTACAGAGTGGCTGAAGAGTACAGCATTAATGTTCATCTAGCTATACTGAATAAATGATTGAATAATACTACCTCCGTTATGATGGTACTCATTTTTCGCGCTGCAATTAAGTAACCAGTAATAGAAACTAAATCGTCCTGGGCGCAACGTTTTTTCCCACACAATTATAATTAGAAATCGAAACAAATAAGAACATATCTTTGTTTACCTGTAATTGGATATTCTCGTCGAGCCATTTTTTAGATCCCTGGAAATTCAGCAACGTTCCGGATTCAGTAAGCAGGAACATCAAACGGAACTTCGGCGCCGCGTTGACTGTGTTGTGCAGTTTGCTGAACAAGTCGGCAAGTGTGAGTAGAACAGCAGCGTCAGCATTTAGTGGATACTCCTAGATAGATTAGAAAACATAATTTGAAATTCAAATGCCTTAGCTTTCCACTTGTTTGTGGTTTACATTGTAAAGACCGAATGTGTTAAGGTGCGACGTCAGAATAATTAAGGGCAACTTTGGATTCACTTCGACTTCGGCAGCCTTGACGTTCTTCATCGGGGCCAGTTCACCCTGGATGATTGGGATTTTACTTTGCTTACTAGCAGCATGACTTGCACCAGACACAACAATTTGATATCCATTCGCAGAGATCGTGCCCAGAAGTTCGGACAGTGCCGAGCCACGCTCGACTTTGCCAACGTTTGTTTGTTGTGCTGCCTTTGCTGCGTCACTTGTCTTTGTTATATCGGCTATAACTTGGTCCAAGTCTTCATTGTATGTGGAGAAGTACACAGGAATCGGTGAGACTTGCACCAGCATTGCTTGCTCAAGCAGAAATAGGTGCTGATGAATAGGAAAAATTAATATATTTCTCGGTGTTTATGCTGCTTATCATAAAGTACCTCTTTTTCCTCCGCTGACAGAGAAGCGATGTTATTGGGCAATAGAATCACCAATCCACCAGCCTTTTGCCTTATTTCCCGGAATTGATCTATTGTCATGTCTTGAAATCTGAAATTTCAATGTATTGCAACTGCACACGGAATCAGCGATTCGTACTTACTTTGCGACCACACAGTGGCGAGATGTGCTCCAAGAATACAGTGATTTCGCTTCCAGAGTTAAAGCAGATGCTCGGCAACCTAACCAAAAACAAATTCACTTTTATAAGGTATACCATTTCACACACGAATTTATCTCGTTTATCTATAAGAATCAAATCTTATCTCTAGGTTAACCTAATTATGTGCAAGCTGATCGCCGCCATAAAATGTAGGCAGCTCGATTTACAGGGCATGGTTTTGCTCTTAATTAAATTAAAATGTATGAATCATTAAATGCATTTACCGTACGATACACCATTCACATCGAATTGGGACATTCGCTGAACAGTGAATTCACTGGATGCCAAGACAGGATTGGATGAGCATATGATCAGAATTGGCAACGTAATTAGAAGGTAGTAGGGAAGCCCGCCCCGAAATATATCTGCAAAATTATCTGCTTCCTCAAACATGATTCGTTTATGTCGATTATGAGGGTAAAGTTATTGAGAAAATGAATCCAATTAATGATAGAAAAATTTTGTGGGAACTTTCCGGCACGATTGGTTGAAAAATTGGTGGCCGAAAAATTGACATTCACGATTTCTTTGACGTTTCTATGGCACGTCAAGTTATCGAAAAAAGAAAACGAAAGATGATGCCAGTATGCTGAATATAATCAAACATGTCATGGCATACTGAAATCTATCATGAATGTACGAAATTTATGTATTTATATCGGAAAACTTTTCTGTAGAAGAGAAAGTGGCCATTAGTACGTACCACATTTTCTAAATATACAAAGGAAATGAAACAAATTTATGTTCGATATAAAATCCAAGCCGTTCGTAGTAGATTCTGCTACGATATTAGAAATATGACAATAAACTGAAACAAGTAATAAATTATTTGCCTGTCGGTGTTAAATGAAATCTACTGCCTTCAACAAATTGAGAGAAAAGCGGTGTTCATAATCAACAATTTGGCAAAATTGGCAAAAAACTCAAAATACTTTGTTAACCATTCTACAAGTCTGCCATATTGTAGTAACGAGCCTTCGTATTGAAGATTTGTCCCGTCAAGCACGTTTGTCAAGCAAATCGTATCGACAAATTATTGACTGTGAACACCGCTATACGCAGTAGATTCTATTACAATCTATTAATTAGAAATATGATAAAAAACTGAAAAGCGCGGTTCACACTCAAGAATTTGTCTATACGATTTGCTTTGACGATAAATTGGAAGAAAGTCAAAATGCTCTGTCTACCGTACGATTTGGCTCATCAAGTGCGGTTGTCAAGCAAATCGTATCAAAAAATTGTTGAGTGGGAACGCCGCTAAAAAAGAAATAATTTATTTGCGTATGTGCTGTATCAAAACACAGTGAATTATGTCAAGATAGTAAAAACAAAAAACATTCATCATCGTTAAACAAGTTTAGTACAATTTAATAAAGAAGACTTGGCATTACTTTTAATTTGTTAAAATTGCATGTGTCACATGATGGAAAAACGTCATTCAGTAGCAATGGCTGCCGGTTCAATAATCCAATCGGAATTAGTGGTCACTAATGTTTTTGGTAGTAGTTGCAATTTGGTAGTAAAAGTTGATTATACTAATTGTAATGCAGTGATACACTGAAACCAATCAAATAATAACTCATTGTAAACAAACCAACAAAAGCCTGAGTGTGACCTACAAAACCGAATTTGCGATAACTAAACATGGCTCAAGTGAAGGAATTGTACATGGGAAAGGATCTCCGTGATTTGGAGAAATACTATGATCTCCCCGATTACAGCTCTAAAAAGTTGACAATGTAAATGAATACATTATGAAAGTGCATTTCTTCTATTCTATTTTATTCTCAATTTGATTCTTAATTCATAGGTTACTCTCAAGTGCACGTAAACTTTATCAAATTGCCGAACGATCACATTTGGAAGGGGACGAGGAGCAGAGTTACATTCAATATATGAAGTACTTTAATCTGGTCGATTGTATACGGAAGATGCCCGATTATAAAGAGCACAAGAAGCAAGTGCGACAAGCCCTTGGGGGGAATGGTGATCTTAAGCTTACAATGGACAAATTGGGTACATTAAATAAATCACTGAAGAGGCGATATCAGCGATTAGCCGATAAGAAAAAAGCGTCAGAGTTGAATTTTATTCTGGACAATAACAATTCTATTAAGCCCACGAAATATGAACTTACGAGTGATGATTCAGACGGAGCTACTGACATGAATCACTATTTATTGATGTCCTGTGAGGAGCTGTACAGGCAGATACGTACTTCTTCGAGTCTCTTGATTATGGATTGTAGATCGAAAGTAGATTTCGAAAATTCACGATTGCATTACCCGTGGTGTTTGAATGTTCCTGAAGACAATATTCAACCAGGGTGAGTTTAATTTTTTTTTTTTTTAAGCCAGCTTATGTGTATAGAATGTTCATAGCAGCAACAGGATTAGGTTAGTCAGTGTGTGTTCAATGTGCCATCTGGTAGTTGGTTAGTAGTTCGTATCCAAGAAGTCAAGTGTGAACCTTCATTCAGCTGATACCATGAACTGGAAAACTTCCTTTTAGACGGTTTCGCTTCAGAACCAATAAACGGTTGCTGAGTCATTCAATAACCTCAAACTGATCCAACCTGGATCTGCTGCTTGCCAATACATTTATGGAAGCACAAGAAATTTAATTATATCATCAACTTCTTCTGACCCGCACGATCCACTACAGGGGTCGCGGAAGTAATGCACGCACGAGAGCTCTCCAGGCCACTTGATCCTCAGCCATCGACTATAACAGATCAGGAGTTATGCCCAAGCGCAACCAGGCGTGTATTTGAACTTGGTCCAACCAACTCGTCCTGGGTCTGATGCCTGATGGATTCGCATATAAGGCAATCCTCGGAAGTCGACATTAGTGCCAAATGACCAAACCATCGAAGCATAGCCCTTGCCGTTCCAAAAAGCAGCTGCTCCTGCATTGAGTCCCTCGCGTACTGACGTGTTTCTCACCCTAGCCCGCGGAGTAACTCCCACAAAAGCACTCTCATTTCGGAAGCTTGTATACGCGATCTTATTCTTTCGGTCATTACCCAAATTTCATGACCAGATGTGAAACTTGGAACAAATACTGAATTGAAAACCGCTAACTTGGCTTGGACAACAAGCTCGAACTTCTTGATTACAGATTTTCGAAGTTGTTTCAAAATTGAGCCAGCTTGACCAATCCTACAGGGAAGCTCAGCATTACTGCTCCCATCACTCGTGCAAGTGTCCCCGGGATACTTGAACTTCTCCACCTGTTTCAATTGGACTGCACAACATGTAGAGGGCATTGAACAGGCGTTCTGGAAATTACCATAAACTCTGATTTGTCCACGTTAACCTTTATCTCAGCATCTGCACATACAGCAACAAACCTATCGAGTGCGTGCTGGAGTTCCGTGTGGGAGGATGTGAGGATAACTAAGCCATCTGCAAAAAGCAGCTTCAACTTTCCCATTATGAAACATTCTTCGCCTCGGCTGCGCTGCAACAGCAACTACGTATATCTGCATATAATAAAATTGAGAGGTGACAAGACGCGCCTTTGGCGAAGTCCCATCAACCGAACACAGTTGCTACAGTTTGTGTATAGAGACTGAAAGGCCCTCAAAAGATTACCACCAATCCCATACTCCCGCAGAACACGCCAGAGTTTACCTCGAAAAACTCGGTCGTATGCCTTTCCCAAATCTACAAAACAGGTGTATATCGGTTTGTCATACTCCCAAGCCTTCTCGAGTACCATTCTTAGATTGAGAAGCTGGTTGGTTGTACTTCTGCCGGGACGAAAGCCGCACTCTTCATTCTCGACTCGATCATAGCTCTAGAAAGCGCCTCCAACACCTGAAAGTAGACCTTCCCGGGAAGACTTAAAAGAGATATGCCTCTATAGCTGGAGTAATCTCTTTTGTCCACCTCTTTGAAAAGAGGGACAATCACCCCAGTTTGCCAGTCGTCGGTGTCTCACCGCTATCCCAGACCACCTTAATGACACGAGAGAGCCGTAATACTCGCTCTTTACTCATGGCCTTAAGCATTTCCGGACGAATTTCATCCAAACCAGCGAATTTCCAAACTTTTAGCATCGCCAAAATTACTTCCTCCACCTTTGCCCCATTTAAGAATATGGATCCTCAAAAATTACATTTTACCTAACTAAAGCGTCAAGTCATTAATAAACAAATACTATTCATTCTCCTCCACAGTATGTCAGCTGGAAAGGTCCAGGACCAGTTGGACAACGCCTCGAAGCCCTTGTGGTCATCAAGAGCCATCAAAGATCAAGTTGTCCTAATGGATTGGAATTGTCACGAAGCAGACCCGCCACCAAACACATCAATTGCGATGCTCCGATCAATTTTACAAAATGTATGCTAAAATACCTCTGCCTTCCGCCAGTTTTTTACATCCTCTTTCATCATTTCAGTGGGATCCAGATGTAACATACAAGTCGCCGATAAAAATTCTCAAAAACGGATATGAATACTTCATCCTCATGTACCCCACGCTATGCACGAATCCGAGCGTTCAAGCGCCACGAGCGAAGGAAAAAGAAACCGACATTGAAGAGATAGAATACCCAACCATCTATGACATCACTATGAAAGATAGTGAAGTGAAAGACAACGATGTTCCATCGAGTATTGTTCGACCAACAATAGATCGCAGCAGCAAAATGGCAGCAGTGAAAACCTATGAGGAACGACAGAAACCAGTCATTGATATTTTAAAGGAGCAGGAACTCCTGGCTGAAAAGGCAGTAGACAATGGTAAACAACTTTTGCAGGCCGAACATGAATGGCAAACAGTGACCGATCAGACGGAAACCGTTGAGCAGGAGGAACAAAAGAGTAATATGCTCGCCCAACAAGAACTCTACTACAAGATACTCCAATTGGAGTATAAACAAAAGGATCTGGTAAGTGTTCCCGAAGAGATGAATACCGAGGTGAACAATTTCTATGAAACCCATACGCTTTGCAGACATTAGAAAACAATCGACTGCGACAAGAGCTCGAAGATTCTAAGCGCCGCGACAATGAGCAGGTGCTGGAGATAAAGTCGCCCAAAGAAGTGAAAACAATCGAAGAGACCACCAAGAATATCGAGAATAAAATTCAAGAACAAAAGATGCTCCAAGAGCAGCGGGAAAACGATAAACGTATTCGATTGGAGAAACAACTTGCAATTGCCCGCGAACAAAAGCGGCATATGAAGCCGCCAACGTATGAGGATGAGGAAATGTCGAAACCAAAGATACCCCAATTCGATAGATCAGTGAAGCCGTCTGTGAGGACCGTTGAAAGAATAAGAGACTTCTCGCCAATGCCTGGAACAGTGGTATGTTGTAATTTTGTAGCGTGCTAAGTTA
The DNA here is from genome assembly GCA_907269125.1 of Eristalis pertinax. NCBI lineage: Eukaryota > Metazoa > Arthropoda > Insecta > Diptera > Syrphidae > Eristalis > Eristalis pertinax. Next base: position 125,127,848 of record OU026145.1, read on the forward strand.
GAAACCTCCTCAATTTAACTGCTTCAGTTTGTGGATCAATGCCGTTAACACGGGTGTTAAATAGTTTTGTTCAAACTTGATCATTAGTTTTATTATGCCCACGAATCCGGATTAGATCTTGGGTAGCATGTATTACACCGACGACAATCAGAACCCTGCTCTCGATTATGATTCGATTTCAAGATCCCGCTTCTTAAGCTTCTCTATTCCTCACAAGATGGCAAGTTCATTTGTGACTTTTTGTATACTGCCAACTGTCATTCCTGACTGCAAACAAATCGTATGTACAGCATTGCCAGATAGGTATAAAAGATATAGTTTTGAGAGGTGAATTCGGTTAAATTATTGTAGGATTCGTGAAAAGGAATATTTCACTTAATACATATATACTATATGTATCTGATAAACAATTTGTGAATTAACTTGAATTTTCTCTTAAGGGAATTGTGGATATATTACGTTGATTTGATCGTTGGCATGGGAACTCCACAAGCAAATTTCAACAAAATCTGTTTGCGTTTTGACAGAAGCGGAACTACCACCCTATGGTTCGTCGATCTGGGCTGTTTTATTATGTCCAGGATCTAATCCTGGATTAGTGGGCATAATATTGTAAAATGCACCTATTATCTTCGTTGTACTCTGGAATTTGAATGGAAATCTTATTTCAATAGCTTGTGTACATCAAAGGCTAAGGACACATTGAAACCGTCTGCTGTACTGACGGTTTGTACTAAGTGCCCAGTCGTTAACGTACATTATAGCAATTTATCGAGAATACGTTCCTTTTTTAAAAATCATACACACATACGACAAATAACAAACAGCAATTCGCAAGTGAAGCACTATTGACTAAAGTTGACTAAAGCAACAAAATTTCATTGATTTTTCAATCGCTGTCGCAATCTGTGATCGGCTTTGATTTAAACAGCGACTGCGATTGAGTTGCTACTTTTTCACAGTCGGTTAAAAACGGCCAAGTTGATATTTTTTCACAATCACAACCACAGTTTGAAATCATACACGCGCCTTAGTGGAACAAAATCTGAATATGCTCAGCCTAGGGTTGCTCTTCATATTTTTTAATGTTCTTTTCTCCATTATACATGGTACCAACGTTTGGAGGCAACTCCGGTCGCCTTCTGCATACCATAATAGTGGTCAAAGTTTGGACTTCATACATGTGACTGGGCAGCATGATTATACACATGTATTTTCGGGGGCAAATAGAGGCTGCCCTCAGGGTGGCAGAGGAGACACGCTCTATATGGTTATGGTGCATGCTGATTGACTCCGCTTGACGCCCTTAATAGAACTAATGTCTACTCCCAGGCATATGCGGATTATGTAGCTGTCGGATCGTGCCCAGTGGCGGTGTGTTCAAAAGCACAGGAGTCTCTAGACGTAATCGACGACTGGTGTACTAGAAATGGGCTTTCAGTTAACACTCCTAAAACAGATATTGTTCTCTTCACGAGGAGGGGAAAGTTGACTGGTCTGACTCAACTAGCACTAAAAGGTGTTACTATCCGCTTTTCCGATGAAGCTAAATATCTAGGTGTTATCTTGGATAGAAAACTTCTCCGAACAAAAACACATTGGAGTTTCGATGACCTTGCGCACTGTATCCTTGACCCCAGATATGCCGTCCGATTCCAGGACACCAGCAATCCAGCTGCGATGCACATGCAAAGTCGACTTTCCCTGCACTCAGGACTGGCTCTGGCCAGAATATGAGCCAGGAAAAGAATGTAGTCGAATCTTCACGGATGGCTCCAAGCATTGGTCTAGCATCTGGCGCTGGCGCTTTCGTAGAGAGCGACAACATTAGACTCCACACCTCATTAGGTATATTTGCGTCGGTCTTCCAAGCGGAAACCTATGCTATCCTAATGGCCACGAACTATATTGTGAAGAACAGGTGGAAAGGGCGAAGTATTTGTGTCTGTAGGCCAAGAATACAAGTCTTCTCTAAATTGTATCGGCAGGTTCAATACGCTAAGACTTGTCTGGGTACCGGGCCACCACGGAATCAAGGGAAATGAGATCGCCGATGAACTTGCTAGACAAGGATCAGAGGAGATACTCTTAGGGCACGAAGCTACATTGGGACTGCCCGCGTCCTCGGTTAGGGCTTCCATCGATGACTGGGATTCTCGAGAGCACAAGACTCTCCTGTATGTAGACAAACCAAGCGCATGCTCCCTAATGTCTGCAAGAAATCCGCTGCATTCTTGTTATCTCTTAACATAAAAGACTGCAGACGACTTACCGGCGTACTAACGGGCCACAACACCTTCGCCAAACACCTAAATGTGCTTGGCCTAAGCGACGAAACCCTCTGAGACGCTTGTGGAGAAGACGACGACTCTGGAGAGTACTTTCTCTGCCACAGGCAGTTATTTGTAGGTTGCTGCCTGGTAGTACAATGGAAGTGAATTGTTTGGACTCTGTCGTATATTGTTCCTAGAATTGCCACATGAATGTAAAATCGCAACTTAACCCAACTATACTATTGACATGTACACAGAACACACATAATACTGAAAGCATGCGTGTACTGTTCTGTCCGAAATGCAACTCAGTTTATTGTAGATTAGGAGAGAAGAATGTCACGAAAGCGGTCCAACATCCATCTTTCGTCTGATCGCTCTTTTTCGTGTGCACAGCTTTTTTAGCATTCAAACAGTTTCACTTCAATGAAAACTTAACGGCACGCAGTCTTCCATGTACCTTGCACTCATTGAGTAGCCTTAACAAAACACCTCATCGCCTTCCATCCAATACACGTCAATTCATTCTTCTTGAACGTGTTCAAATCGTTCTGAGCGACACTGTCACGTACGTGCCATTTATTTTTAACCATTAATGAATCTATTTTCTGCGCAGCATATGCGAACTATTGCCCTCTGCCACGAATTCCGCAAAATGCGTCATGAGCTTGAACACCACATTGGAGACATCGCTTCAACACGTGTCTCCTTCAAAAAAACACATCATAGATCGATAAGCATTAAACTTACACTACATGAGTACATTACCTTGCGGCTTATTCATGGAAAATCATTCTCAGGTCATTCTCACAACCCTTTGGTGAGCAAGCAATAGAAACCTTTGGTGACAAGTAAAAAGCCCGCAAATTGAGCGTGTCATTCCATGACCCCGCACTACAAGCAAGGTTTCACTTTTCATTGCACTCTGAGCACACAAGTGTTGTTAATCGTGTAATTTTATTTTAATCCCAACCACCTACAAGTTCTCGGGCGCAGCACGTGCTCAGTTGAAATTAAAGTCAAAGTATAAGTGCTTGGTTCCACCACGGCAAATCTGATTAGTTATAGCGACCACCACCACTGGTGTGCAGGTGCTCCAGGGTATGTTGGCAATTGTCGTACATCCAGTTCCTTTTGGGTCTCTCTCAAAGAATGACCATTCGAATTTTGCATTTTTACCGCCAACCTATTTCGTCAGCAAGATGATTGTTTTGCCTTGTGTTGAAATCCGCTTACCAACGTACAATTTTACTAGTCCTTTCAAAAGGGTGTGTGTTCTTTTAGTTTGAAGCGTGGCCTCTACTTATCTTTGAATTCTATCAATTACAGGGACGCGGCTTAACCGGCCTGAAGAATCTCGGGAATACCTGCTACATGAACAGCATTCTCCAGTGCCTGAGCAATACACAACCGTTGACGGAATACTGCATAACGGACAAATACAAGAACAACATAAGCAGAGCCAACAAGACCAATGGACAGGTTGTTGAGGAAGTCGCCGCGCTCATCAAAGTCCTTTGGAATGGCAATTACAAATGTGTGGCCAGTAAAGATTTACGGGTACTTGATGCGGCATAATACCGAGCCTCAACGTTGACTTATCTGATTTTGCTTTCAGTATGTTATAGGACAGTATCAGCAAATATTCCGTGGCATTGAACAGCAGGATTCCCATGAATTCCTTACAATCCTCATGGATTGGTTACATTCGGATTTGCAGACGCTACAAGTGCACAAACCGCCGCGTGACAATATGCCAGCATCGGAACGTGCTTGGCTGGAATTCACCAAAGCTCGTGAGAGTTTGATTCTACGCTTATTCTACGGACAAATCAAGAGCACGGTGAAATGCGTGCATTGCAACAAGGAGAGTGCCACGTACGAATGTTTCTCGAATTTGAGCTTAGAACTGCCGTCAAATTCGAATATGTGCGCCCTAGGCCAATGCATGGATATGTACTTCAACGGAGAACGTATTCATGGATGGATATGTCCGAATTGCAAGCAGCCGCGTGAAGCGATTAAGAAACTGGACATCTCCAAGCTTCCTCCCATCTTGGTGGTGCATTTTAAGAGGTTTGTCCGTCGATTCCACTTCCGTGCTTTGATAACACTTGTTTTACTCTGTTTACAGATTCTATGCCGATCAAGATAGCATGGGTCATTCGTATAAAAAGAAATTGAATTACGTTACCTTTCCGCTGGAGAACCTCGATATGACGCCATATATTGCCAAGTCAGAGTTGCGTTCAATGTCACCGAAAACCTACCAGCTGTACGGTGTGTCGAACCACTACGGTTCAATGGAAAGCGGTCACTACACTGCGTTTTGTAAAAGTGGCGTCTTTGGAAAGTAAGTAATAATTTCATTTGTTCATGGTGAGGGTTGGGTATTGTTCTTGCGTTGAATCAGTGACTGACGCTGTGTGGGATATCTGGCTTTCAAGACGACAAAGGGTACATAAAGTCAATAAGTTTCGTAAATTGAAAAGGAATGATGTTCTGAAGAGTAGATGCACTGTTGGGGAAGACGATTAGATGTAGGTCATGTAGTCTTGCGCATAATTAAAGTGGCCAAAGCAACCGTTGTCTTTAGATTTTGTGCATCTTCGGTAGGAATAAATCAATTATATCAACCTCATTATTAAACTCGTGGCGCATCGTATGTGGGTCGGAACCTACGCTAGGTTGCCTAAATTTGTATTCTATAAACAAAATTTATGACTCACGGTCTTCCACTGTATTCGAAGAATGCAGTAATATATAATGTGGATGGCGCTACAGCACGTAGAGGGCCGGGGCCTAGCTTCTCAGCAACCACTCGTGTTGTGCGTGCTATTGTTCTCTCACGAGTGGAAGGGACCTACATGCCGACTCCGAACGGCCAAGTTTGAGAAGTTTTTTCTATACATTAAACAGTTTATACTCTTTGAGCATTGTCAGTGACTCGAACGAGGTGGGGCCGTGAAATTTATTTTTGTCGTACTGGGATTCGGACCTAGACACCAAGGTTTAATTGCATAGGAGTCGACGCACAGGCTTACAACGCCACTGCCGCCTCGAAGTATGCAATTGATTATTATTATTGTTGAGGGTACAATCCACCACGACGTTTGGCTCTATTGTGTCCACTTTTGACACCTTAGCTCTCATTGGAGTTCTTCTCACATACAGTTATTTTCGGAATTGTGCTGAGGGTTATGGACTTATGTTGCGCATAGGAGGAAGAAATCTATTCTAGAGTTTTCTTTCTAAGCCTAATTTTCCTTCAGGAATCTGAGAATATAAGATGGCTCTACTGACTTCATTTCTTCCTCTTATAGCAGGTGCATACCCAAAGGCTAGTGCCGACAGAATCCCAGTACGTGTTCTAGAATTTCATTAGATTCTCCACAGAATCTGCAGAGACCTTCTTCTAAGAATACTGATTTCCTTGAGTGCTTCCTGAGTCTGCAGTGCGGAGTTAGGAGACCTGTTAGGATACGAAGGTTGTTCTTGCTCATTTTGATACATACGTAGGTTCGGTTAGGATGAGCACGAGCACGGAGCACGTCTCACTTTGGTTCGTATGGACCCACTGCGATGCCCAGAGAGCGAAAAGTTCCTCCTTATACCCTTATCGTACTCATCGAGACGATGGAATCGCAGTTTGCGAAGACCTTTCTTCGTCCAGCCAGCCCGACATCCTAATGGACCTGAAAAAGTGGGATAACTGGATGTTATTGAGTTCTTGCAGGTCCTAGAAGAAGAATTCTCTCATGGTGCGGTATCTGAGTTGGTAGAAGCTGGGGCAGTAGCAGAGATAGTGATGCGTTTCCTCTCTTTCCTCCACATTGCCGCATCCCCTGCATATGGTCTCATTTTTGTTTCATGATACTTCAGATGGTTATTTCCCTTTAGACCTCCGACTGCCAAGGAGTTTGTCGGTTTTAGTTATATTTATATTGGGCTTAGCATCCTGGTAGTCTTGCTAGTTCTAGAATTTTACCATCCACCTTTTTTTAACTGGCATCTGCCAGTGGTGGTTGAGTCCATTCGATTGCCTGGAATGAGTCGATTTCGGTCGCTTTTCTGGCAAGTTCATCTGCTGCCTTATTGCCGGCAAAGTCCCTGTGACCTGGAAACCCAGCATAGAGTTATCGATTGTTGCGCGCTGAAAACTTTAAGTTTTGCGCGGCAGCGCACAACCAACCTGGACCTAAATTCTATCTCCGAAATTGCTTTAATGACCGCTTGACTGTCAATTAGAATGCTAATATCAGCCGATTGTATTTCCAACATTGTTATCATTCTGGCCGCTTCTTTGACTGTCAGGACCTCCACTTGAAAAACACTGCCATACTCAGGAATCCTGTGCATGATACTTACCTCAAATCTCTTTCAGTTACACAGAGTTTCTTGGCCTTCTTGACATGAGCTTTGTTCTAGGTTTCTGTCCGTTTCATTCTTTCTAGTTCTCTCACTCTGATCTGATCTGCAACAGTGCAGAATGGTTCGGGGCCTGTGAAAGGATGCTCCTTTCCTTGCCAGGGAGTCGGTCTTTTGATTGTCGGTCCTTTGACCCCCTAATGGCATTTACGTTGTTTCTCCGCTTCACTCAGCTCTTTAAGCTTCTATAGGCCTTCTTTCACGAGCTTGCATTTGATAATGTAGAAGTCTAGTGCCATAATAGCAGCTCGACTGCTATGTTGCAGTTGGTACAGTTCCTGTCAACCATACCAATAAACAAAATAAATAAGCTGCATGTGGTCCATTCCCCCGAATATGATGTTACCATATTAACCCTTACATGTTTGATTTGTTTGAATTTGGACTCAAAGTTAACCTGAATAAGTATTAACACTTCCCCATGATTAACTTTAAGTTTTGTAAAATTGTTTGTTTGTGTCAAATATGGCACATCATGGATTTAACCCTAAACAAATAACTCAAATTTCAGTTTTCCAAGACACAGCCTTTGTTGTGATATGTACATTAATAGAAATAGTGCAACTCCACATTTGCGACATTTTAAAAATGCTTTCAATTTCCATAATGAGAACTTACACCTCTGACGATCAATTCCCCAAACCTACATATATTACGTTTTAATGTTTGTTTGGTGGACTGTAGAAGAAAAGCTCCAATCGACTTCAACGGAAGCTGGAATCGTGCTCTATTCATGGTGTAAAAATCATATCCATCTACAGACAACTTTGGCCGCAAGATCGTTTTAAGTGTATAAACTAGCAATATGTTGATATAACCTGCAAACCACATAATGTAAAAAAAAATCTTCTGGCTTCCTCAGCACGGTTCTGTATCACTGGTCGTCACTCGGCAGTGTTTTGTTGTCTTGAATGTATTTTGTTATTATATATTTTCTTTATTTCGCTGGGGTTGCCTCAGGTGAAAAAGTCGAGGCAGTTTAGCAGCACTTTTTGGTTCGCTAGTTATTTCCTTTCGGCGTACTTACCGGGAATTGTGCCATTGGCACACATGCCTCCAGACTAGGCCTCCCCTTTAATGACTTCTGTAGAAGCTGCAGGGATGAAGAGCAGGAAGAAACTATTACACATCTTCTATGCAATTGCAATGCTCTCTCCACACGTAGAAAGCTCCATTTGGACGACTACAAAAGGGTTTTTTAAAAGCTATAGGAAAGTTTTTCAAAAGAAAAACCATAAAATTCAGAAAAATGCATGAAATCTCTATTTGAATCGATAGTACGGTCCATATAATTTAATGTTTGAAGATTATTTCATGCAAATGTTGACCTTGACGCGATGATTTGGTAAGGAGCATGCACCAACTCATCTGTAAAGTATGGTCGGAGGAAAAAATGCCCGATGAATGGAACCTCAGCATTGTTTGCCCGATCCATAAAAAAGGAGACCCTTTGAACTGCGCCAACTACAGAGGCATCAGTCTCCTAAGTATCGCATATAAAATCTTATCTGCCATACTGTGTGAACGCCTAAAACCATTCGTCAACAACCTGGTCGGTCCATACCAGTGTGGCTTTAGGACAGGAAAATCCACCATCGACCAAATATTCACAGTACGGCAGATTTTGGAGAAAACCCAGGAGCAACAAATCGATACCCACCACCTTTTCATCGATTTTAAGGCCGCATATGATAGCATCTATAGAGACGAGCTATATAGAGCAATGTCTAGTTTTGGCATCCCTACCAAACTCGTCCGTTTGTGTAGGATGACGATGGAGAATGCACGCTGCTCCATCAAGGTCGGTAAAGACCTAACCGGGACCTTTGATGTCAAAAAAGGATTCAGACAAGGCGACGCGCTGTCATGCGACTTTTTCAACATCGTTCTTGAACGAATTGTTCAAAACTCGAACGCCAACACCAGAGGAACAATCTTTCAGAAGTCCGTCCAACTACTCGCATATGCCGACGATATTGACATTATTGGAAGAACGCAGCGTGATGTCAATGGCGCTTTTGTGGGTATTGCAACGGAGGCCGCGAAGATGGTTTAGCGGTAAACGAGGGTAAGACCAAGTATATGCTGTCAACGAGAAAGGACACCCAACACCGACGTCTCGGTCAGAACGTCACAGCAGACAGATATAACTTTGAGGTAGTCAAAAACTTTGTCTACCTAGGCACCGCTATCAATTCAGACAATGATACCAGTGCTGAAATCAAACAAAGAATAACCCTTGCCAATCGCTGCTTCTTTGGGCTAAGAAAGCAACTGGTAAACAAAGCCCTCTCTCGAACAACCAAGATAACGCTTTACAAGATCTTAATCGTCCCAGTCCTGCTATATGGCGCGGAGGCATGGACTTTGTCAAAAGCGGATGAAGCTGCCCTTGGTTGCTTCGAGAGGAAAATTCTTCGTGTGATTTTCGGTCCCGTCTGCATAGACGGTGAGTTGAGGAGGAGATATAATGACGAACTATACGAGCTGTTCAGCGACATCGACTTAGCCAGAAGAGTGAAGATCCAAAGACTGAGATGGCTAGGTCATGTAGAGCAGATTTAAACCAATACTCCGGCCCATAAAGTCTTCGAATCCACCCCCGAGAGACGGCGCAGTAGAGGAAGACCGCGACTCAGGTGGCGCACGTAAGTGGAAAGGGACCTCAACCAACTATGCGTGCGAAACTGAAGACAGCTAGCTAAAGATCGAGCTGGCTGGAGACGCTTGTTGATTGAGGCCCAGGTCCACCCCGGACTGTAGCGCCACCTTAAGTAAGTAAGTTGACCTTGACTGTGCCTCAAATGGTCCATCCGCTTAGTCCAATTTTGGCATACTCTTTCCAACATTTCGGTCGGTATCTCACGAATAAATGCTTCAATGTTGTCCTTCAATGCGTCGATTGAAGCGGGCTTGTCTGTATAAACATGAGCTTTAACATAGCCCCACAAAAAATAGTCTAAAGGCGTTAAATCGCACGATTTAGGTGGCAAATTGACCGTTCCCGAACGTGAAATAAAATGTTCACCGAACTCGACCCTCATTGGTCCATTGGTGCGCTTGCTGTGTGGCATGTGGCACCGTCTTGTTGAAACCACATGTCATGCAAGTCAAGCTCTTGATCATCTCACGGTATTGCTCACCATTCACAGTTACGTTACGATTCGCATCATCTTTGAAGAAGTACGGTCCAATGATGCCACCAGCCCATAAACCGCACCAAACTGTGACTTTTTCTGGATGCATTGGTAGCTCTTGCAATGCTTCTGGCTGATATTCACTCCAAAATCGACAATTCTGCTTATTTACGTACCCATTGAGCCAAAAATGAGCTTCGTCGCTGAACGCGATGAACTTTTTAACAGAGCACGCATTTTGATAATACAATTGAATAATTTTGTTGTTCGTTTGTAAAATGATTCATGGTTAAATTATAGACCAAACTGAAGATGTTTGACAGTGAAACAAAACACGAAACGTGCGTCAGCTGTTTAAACCAGTGTTGCAAAAAAGATAATAGCTAAAAAATTACCCTTTATTATCTATAACTTGACGGAATTAAACAACATCTATATCAGTCTCTTCTTCATCATAAGCGCAAACTGGTTTGCGAAATAGGGTCTTAGATCCGCCCGGTATCACAACGGGTCTACTCTGGCCTAAGTGTGAATGCTGTTACCAGCAGTCAGCCACCCCTACCTAACCTAGTTGTTCCCTTAGTAAAATCCTTTGCTCTGCCAATGACCACACATTGTAATATTCTCTTGTTTTATTTTCCAGATGGTTTAAGTTCGACGATCAAGTTGTAACATCAATTGATACATCGGATGTCGTGTCCAGTGCTGCATACATTCTCTTCTACACGTGGTTACCGCAAACACCACCACCCGAAGTCAACTAGTGAATTTACCTCTCAAATTATTACAAATGTTATCTGCACCTTTTTGTTCATTTATTTTAGACCACTTCATAGAGTTAGCTTATAATCTTTTCTAAATGATCACTCACTTCCATAGATTGATATTCTCACAAGTTGTGTTGTTTTTTTATTTTTGTTATCCTTTTTTTTTTTTGTAGTATTTTACTGAGTACAATTTTGAATTGCTCGTGTATATAGGTATTAAAGCAAATTAGAATCAGTTCAAACGATATACACATGTAAATGTCTGAGAATTTCAAAAATAGACAAACTTTATTTTATTGCACTTATGGCGGTTTTTCTTCCATTTTGCATGTTTTACTTTTGGCTAAAGAGAACTTCAAAAGAAGATTCAGGCAAACTGATGGAGAACAAAATTGCACCTCACCAATGAAGAGTCGAGGTGTATACATATATATAATATATTTAATTGACTACTTGTGCATTATTTAATTTAAAAAAAAGAAATGTTATTTTTTTATATTACCTAACTAATAAAATACGTTTATATTTGTAACTGTAGCAAGAATGAGAATGAATATAAGATACTTGTGATTTTCTTCAATAATTGTTTAACTGTTAACGATGCGCGTGCTCAAATGATTACAGGTGTCCAGGCTACAGCACGGACCGCAGATATAGAGGGAGAAATGAGAAATGAGGTACCTGTCAGCCAAGGGCACTCTTACCTTTCAGCCGCGTTCGAGAGAGAAGTAATACGGAGAATAGTTGGCCCCATGTGTGAGAGGCACCTAGCTTGTATGAGCGAAGAGGATCCCGAGCGGAAAGTTGTTTGCGGTACAATTCACGGTAGAAGGCAGCGTCGCATATGCAAAGACGACCGAAGTCTTTCGGTGCAAATCTGTCAAATTGATTGGTAGACCTCAACCAGAAATAATGCACGAGCATGTAGAATGTCCTGCCACCACTCAATATGACGACAAAATCGGAATGATCGAGGTTAACTGATTGATTAAAAGTGATTGTCACAGCTGAAGAAAGGAAATTGTCCCAGAATCTTGAAAATGCATGTATTTTAGTTTAAATATTGATAAAAATACTTATGAGCGTGTATGTGTTTACAAAGGTCTACTGCAACAAATAAAATACAGAATAAAGCATTAATTAGATCGATGGGAAAGTAGTCAGATATAGCTAATGACCTCATTAGCCGATGTAAGGAAGAGAAAAATCAAATTTGGAAGAAGATAGAACTACATATATATGTATGTAGAATTCTCCCTCCTGTCGGCATTGAAAGATCAAATAGTGTCTTCTTTAAAAGCTTCAGGTTTATATTCGGGGGAACAAAAAATTCCGCCAGAATTCATAATAAACATGATTAAACGAATTTCCTTCAAAAAAGGAACATGATTATTATTTGCATTCACTCTTCTCTTCCGTTGTTCTTATCTATTCTATCGATAAACGGATGGATAGTGAGAAATGATCAGGATCCTTTCCTGCTTAAGTAAATAGAGCGTTCAAGGGTAGCTCGTTGCTGTGGTGAATTGGCGTTTGAGATGACTCTCGGTCGAACTATTCACGAGGACGGTCACAGTACAGAGTTACTCAGAAATATTTGGGATCTAATATTTAATCAATTTTGAAATCTATTTTACACATGATTCTTCGGTCATATCCTGATAGGTTAGAATTAATGACAAAGCCTAAACTAGTCACCGTTTGTACCACATTAAGTTTATTTCGAGAAAGAATGACTTCGGGTAGATTAAGGAGGCTTAGGCTTTTATTGAAGATGGTAATTAACTGCGATTTATTTAGTCCAGGAATAAGTGCTACTAAGGTCATAATTTAAATTATAGACAAGTTCATCAATGTTTATTAATTTTTTTCCGTGTTTGGGTGGAAATCTTCAACAAGACTCTATGGCGAACGTTCGACCATAGAAGTGTGAGATTTATACTCACTAAACCACCTCCCTTTAAATGTTATGTGACGGCTACAACTAAGTGAAGCACTTATCCAATAGTTTGTATTTCTTGATTTAGATACGTTTGAATGTTCCTGCTAACACCGCAACCATGTGCGGGTGTAGGCTATCGCACGAGATCAAGGGGTTTAGTCCTTTGAAGTCGGCGCAAGACGTTAGTTTCCGGATCGAATAACCTGCAGAGTTTGTATGCTCTTCCAGGCGGCGCTTATGTTTGTAAGCGATTTTTTTGATGTCATCTTGGACTGGTAAAATTTCTAGGTCTCTGTGGATATCGTCGTTTCTGATATACCATGGTGCATTTACAATAGTTCTAAGCACCTTGTTTTGAAAAGTCTGTATAATATTACATACGTCCAAACCGGTTTTAGGATTTTCTTGTATACAAGAAATTTGTTGTCAATACTTAGCCTGCAGTGCTTACCAATAAGCCAGTACATATCTTTGTATTTTTTGTCAAGTTCTGCACATTTCCTTTTAACGTGTTCTTTCCACGTGAGTTTTACGTCAGAGTCATCCCTAGGTATTTCGCTTCATTACCAAAAGGTATTTAGACACGATTTAGAAAGACTGGCAAGTTATCAACGTGCCTGTAAGTAAAATTGATATGAACAGACTTGCCTTCGTTAGGGACAATTCGCCAGAAGCTCATCCATTCGTGTATCTGATCCAGTGCACGTTGTAATTTTGATGTAGACTCTTCTACCGTTTTGGCTGTTACTAAAATGGCGATGTCGTCAGCAAATGTGCCTAGAACAGTGTGTTCTTCTTGTAAACTTTGTCGAAGTCTTGGGAAACATCAAGAAATGCGGCTGAGCAAACGAGCTTTTGTTCAAATGCCTTTTCTACTACATCAGTTATACGATGTACTTGGTCAATAGTTGAGTGTTTACTTCTAGAACCAAATTGGTGATTTGGAATAAGCTGTTTTTCTTCCACATTTTTTCAAAAACCTTAGACATTATCGGGAGTAGTGATATTGGTCTATATGACTTTTTATCCGTTGGTGGTTTCCCGGGTTTTAGTACCATTATAACTTCTGTCACTTTAAATTGACTAGGGACATGTTCTTGTTTAAGGGCGGCATTAATTATGTGGAGTAACTTAAGAAGGGCTTTCTTGTTGATGTTTATTAATTACTCTATCATCAGCATAGAGATGAATCGATGTATGTTTACAGACGGAAGGTAGGTCATTAATAAACATAGCGAACAATATGGGCGCAAGGTTCGATCCTTCCGGCACACTGTTTCATTTGTTGGAAGGCCGACGATGAATCGAAGGTTACCACTTTTTGAAACCTATCGTAAAGGAAGCTTTCAAGACGCTTCATTGCAGAGTCACCAAAATCGAAATGATCTTTTAGCTTCCAACAAAGAATTTTGTGGTTCACTTTGTCAAAAGCCTCCTTTAACAAATTGCTGCCTTATGTCTTCCAGAATTTCTACCATAGCAGTAGAGCAGCTGTGGTGATATCTGAAACCAGATTGTCCAGCATAGAGTCAATTATAGTTAGATAGGTGTTGTAGAAAGAGTTTTGACAAACAAGGCAAGATTATTGGTCTAAAATCAGACGGAGATATGGGAGTAGTTTTTTTTTAGCGACAGGTAATATCCGAGCAATTTTCCAGTATTTGGTTAAGGATGTTGTAATGCTGTGGTTAATATGGGTCAAGTGACACACGATATGAGGCAGAATCAGTCTAATGACAACTTTCAAATGCGTTATTATACCTATTTTTCCATTTGCCACACTGTCACGGCACCGTCTATGGGAAGCAGCAGCCCATGGCGACTAAAGGTGTGCAAAGAATTGCTCCCGTAATGTAGATACACGTAGTTCTTTGGATTCTGCTTATATTTCAAGGCTAAAGTACAATTAAAAAGATATACAAAAAAATGAATACGTTCAAAACGCGAAGCCCGTGTTTATTTTTTCTTTTCTTAAAATTTTAGTGGTTGTACATACATATACAATCCATTTTTTTCCTAAAAAATTAACAAAATCACCTAAATTTTATAAAAATCGGTGAATTTGAAATCAAGTTTTTAGGTTATTGCCATTAGATTAGTTTATTGACATTGTTCCACATTGTCCTTGTGTTTTTGGAAATCTAAATAAATGCGATTTGATCGCACAAAATAAATACTTAAAGAACGGCTATTTCCCGTTCACAATAACTTATCACTTTTGAGATGAAAGACAAGACAAGACAAGACAAATTAAAATGACTACAATACATTAACTAGAACTAGGGTTAGAACACCGTATACATTTAGTCGAAATTCAATTGCGACTTCAATATCGGTCAACATTCACAGTTAGTTCATGCCTCAAACAGGATAATGTCCGCGCATCCTTTGATGGTTTTTCAACGCTGTCCCCTGTATGAACCTCTCGCCACAGGTCTCACATATGTACGGTCGCTCACCGGTGTGTCTTCTCACGTGCAGCGTTAGGTCATTGGACTGCGTGAATCTCTTCTCGCAATACGTACACTTATACGGTTTCTCTCCGGAATGAATTCGCATATGCGTTTGCAGCTTATACGAACGTGAAAATGCCTTATCGCACTCTGGACACTTGTGTGGTTTCTCCCCGGTATGCGTACGTCTGTGACAATTCAGATCCGAAGATCGTGGGAAACCCTTGTTGCAAAATTCACACTTGAACGGCTTTTCCCCGGTGTGCCGTCGCATATGAATGACCAAATTCGAGGAGCTCGACACCTCTTTGCCGCAAAAAGCACACAAGAACTTCTTATCCGTAGCGGCAGCCTTCACTCGTTGCTCCTTATACTTCTCATTGTGCACCTTTATATGTTTCATCAAGCGGTCCTTGCGATTGTACTTGCGATCACACACATCACACTCAAACAGCTTAACTTCCAATGGCGGCTTGCAATCGCTGTGGTTCTTCAGATCGTGTTGCGTTACAAAATCACGTTTGCAAACTTCGCAGGTGTGAGGGCGAGGGCTATTGTGAATCAGACTTTCATGATTTTCCAGGTTATCTCGCCACATGAATCGCATCGTGCATTTGCTGCAATGAAATAGTTTCAAATCATTCATGCACTGCGATCTCATATGATAAGCGAGCACATCTTCGGACACGCATTTGAAGTTGCACTGAACACATTTGTGCGGGATATTATCGGAATAATGAAGCGCTTGCTGATGTTGCAATAATTTGAAGCGACGATTGAATCGAGCCTGACAAAGCTCACAAGAGTATTTATCATTTGGCTCTTCTTGGTCGGTTTCCGAATCCTCAATGTCCATCTCGTAGCCTAGTGCGTTGGTTATGGAATAACTTGCTGGATCTGGAACAGTCTCTTGCACTTGATTGCTCAGATGTACGCTTCGAATGTGCTGAAGCAGATCTTTGAGCGTGGTGTACTGCTGACTACAATGCTTGCACTCCGCCACTTTGTTACAATTCGGACGAGCCAAATAGTAGATATCTGGCAGCAGAAGGTGAGTTGCATTTTTGTGAACCCTCATGTGAACCTGAAAGTAAAAATGAGTTTAGCTTAGAACATGATTGGGTCGACTTTCGGTGCACAAAACAAACTCACTCACCTTAAGGTTGTCCCTTCGCAAAAATGCACGAAAGCACCATGTGCACTCGAACTTTTCCTCGCCCTGATGGCTCTTTGCGTGCCGCAATAAGTCCTTGTGCCAAAGGAAACTTCTATTACACGTGCCACAGTGATGTTTCTTTGGAAGTACGGGATTCGTATCGTGCATGTATTTCTCGTGGTTCTTAAGATTCTCCTTCCACATGAACTTCAGCGGACATAGCTTACATTTGTACTGTTTTTCAGTGTTTTCACATTCGTTCCTCAGATGCAGGTCATACATACTTTCGCAGACAAATTTTGCCGAGCAAAATGTGCACTCGAGTGGTAGCTCGGCCCACGAGTGATCCTGCTTTTGGTGTTCGAAAATCTTGAATTTCCTATTGAACGCCTTGCTACATAACATGCAGGTGTAGCCTTTACTTTCAACCTCCTCATCGTCGGCGTCCAGATCGGTTTCCGTTTCGGAATCGATCAGACTCAACTCGTAGCCGACTTCGTTTGTGATCGAATAGAATTGCGAATGCTTGCCATTCGTTAGATCGTTGCATATTGCCTTTGCCAACGTTCGCAGATCCATTGGTATCTTGTACAGGACCATCGAAATGTTTCTCACTTCCAACTCATTTAGCTTTAAGCTCTTGCGATCTTTGTGCGTCATCAAGTGTGTGGTCAAGCCACGAATTGAATTGTGAACCGATGAACATATCTTGCACTGTATGATTTTCTCACCATGAGGCTTGCATTGGTTTTCGTCTTGCTGCGCCCACTTAAGCTTGTTTTTCGATCGCATCTTATAGTCGATGTTGTGCACTTTCATGTGCGCTCGCATGTTGTCTTTCCTGTTGAACTTCCGTTCACACACAAGACACTCGAATTTCCTCTCGTCCGGCACATGGCTACGTTTGTGTCTGTGCAGGTCTTTGAGCCAATTGAATTTCTTTCCACAAACTTCGCATTGTTTAGCATCTTCTAGGGTTTTCTCAACAGTTAAGCAGTTGTGTGCTGCTAAATTTTGCTTATAAACGAATTTACAACCGCACTTCGAACACACAAATTCTTCCAAGTCCAAGCAGCCAACTACTGCATGACGTTGCAGGAGTTCCTTACAAATAAACTTATCGTCGCACTTATCACATGTGTGCGACACGTTAGTGCTTAGATCATCATGTTCGACGTGCTGGTGCTCAAGAATGGACTGCATTTGAGTGAATACTTCACCGCACACTTCGCAAGTGAATATCTGTAAATTGCCATTATGTAACCGCGTATCATCTTCACTGTCCGAATCACTCAATGTCACTTCGAGTCCGAACTTATTTATCCCCACATAGAGCTCCCCAAGTCGTTGATCTTCAAAGCATCTTCTGATCGTCTCCGAGACCTTAGTCTCGTCAGCATCGGGGCAAAAAACCTGTGCGAATCTGCAATTCTTCAAGTCTACTCCTGTCTGTCCATCGGAATGTCGAAACAAGTGTGTCTTTAGACTCTCTATGCTTGGTAGCTGTGTGTCGCACAGCATACATGACATCTTTTTCAAGGCGATGAACTTGTCATCCTTGTTGTGAGAGTTCACATGAAACCGCAGACTCTCATATCGATGGAATTTCTCCTCACACATGGGGCAGTCGTATGGCTCTGTAATGTGTGTCCTTGCATGAACTCTCAAATCCCTGGAGCAAGCAAAGGCTTTATCACACACATTGCATTTGTTCTTCTCCTTTTGTGTGATGTATTTCTTTCTGCATTTGTGCTTCATGCTGTTCTCTGGCCAAATAAATCGTCCGGGGCAATATTTGCAGAGGAATTCCCTGTCGGGATTTTCGCAATACTGCTTGCGATGACTTTGGAATATTTCCTTACAAGTAAATTTCAGTTCGCACGTTTTGCATTCATACGGACACTCGTCGAATGTGTGCTCGTACGCTTGATGCATCATCAGCTTGTGTTTTCTATTAAACGATTCCGCGCAGACTTCACAAATGTAGCGCTTCACGTTATCTGGATCACTCTCATCAGAATCGCTGATTCCCATTTCGAAACTATGCCCATTAACTATTGAGTGGAACTTCCCGAATTCCTTTTTTTCAATTTCCTCCTTCAAAATGGGCAATACGTCCTTCACATCCATGTTAGGGAAAAACCTCTCCACAACAAGACTGTTTGTTATGTCGTCCACTGACTCCAGATTGCTGAGATGCTGCACAATGTGCTGTCGTAGTTCACGGACGTTCGAGAAGTTGTCCGCATTGCAAATCATGCATTTTATTTCTGTGAATTTCTTTTCCGAGAAGAGATTGAACGCGAAATACTGAAAACTTTTCAATGTGTTCGCTTTGTTCTGAACGGCCAAATGCACCTGAAGATGTGATGAAAGCTTATCCTTGCGTATGAACCGACGCTCGCAATGTGGGCAGGGAAACTTTTTGATATTCGGCTCATGATACCGCTCATGTCGGTACAAATCTTTTTTCCAAGCGAATGTTTTCGAACAAGAGTCGCATTCAAAGCGACCGGTCTTGTTTTTCTGGGTTTTACTCTGACTGCGAGTGTTCATTTTGGTCCGTTGACTGCGGGTTCTCCTCTTGTCCTCTGTCCCACTGCTAAGATAAAATAATGCAGATTTTATTAGAGCAAAAATAGTGCAATTGCAATACAAAAGTGCATCTAGATGAGAAGTGTGGTCTTATTGTGATCAACTAACTACTGAAATAGAAATTACATCGATTAGATATCACACTGAAAAGCACATCATTCAATTTTATTAGTTTTCATCATCCGGTTTGGCTACTGGTCGTTACACGTTTATTGTATATTTATGTTTTTTCCAGCGGTATCCCTGCACGTTTCACTGTGCAAAATTTTCAGATTCGTTAAATCATTTTTAAAAAATTCTGCGTGCGGGCCATCAATCTGTACTCCCCAACCTTGCCCCTATATAATTGAATACCCCTAGTGTCACCACTCTCAGTGCTTTTATTCATAACCGCCTTCAACAAACTAAGTGAAATCATGTCAAGTAAGTGAAGTTATGTCAACGCATCAATACGCCGACCACTGCATCTACGCTGATGATGTATACATTTTGTGCAAGCTGAATGATAACAATAAAACGCAAAGCGATTTGTCCGACTAGTTGCAGATATTTTCGCATGGTCAACTACCTCCGGAGCAAAACTGTCTGTGAATAAATGTTAAATACTGCTGTTTTCCAACAGGGACTTGACAACTTTGAATTTAATTTGTGAACGCACTATTTCAGGGAGGTAGGTCTGTGCGCACAGGGCAAAGTTGTTGATCGCTCCCAACTTAGCGGGATGCCAGCAACGATCCTTGTCGATGCATAGATCAAGTTGACAGCCTCCTAGCGGCGCTTCCTGGATAGCCTCCGTAACACCCGTTGTGAGGTGAACTAATGTATGCAGTGACTCCCTCGTGGTAGTGCTTACAGTGCTTACAACCCGGCCACATAAAGCCATAACCGTTACGAATGAGCAAACTGCCTCGGATCAACGGACGGAATCGAAACAACGACGACACGGCGCGAAAAAGGGAAAACGGTTAAGATCGAAGGTCATCGACTTTAAACCGATAAGCGATCGACTGGCTGTAATCCGTATCCAAGGCAGATTCTACATCAGCCTTATATGTGCACACGCCCCTACCGATGAGGCTGAAGACTCCGTCAAAGAGGACTATTACGACATCGTAGACGGTGCCTACGGAGCCTGTCCGGAGTACGATGTCAAAATCGTGCTCGGAGACTTCAATGCCAAAATCGGTAAGGAAACCATCTTTGGCGAAGTGATCGGAAAGCACAGCCTCCACGACACGACAACAGACAACGGCTTCCGACTCATTGACTTTTCGACAGGACGTAATATGGTCATAAATAGCACAAGATACCCTCGCAAAAGAATCCACATAGCAATCTGGCGATCTCCGGACGGTCGAACCGCCAACCAAATTGACCATGTGTTCATTGACGCAAGCCAGGCGGAGGGGGAAACGTCGACTCTGACCATTTACATTTCAAGCTGCACCAGCCAACAACGGAAATTGCCAGAGCCTACAAAGAGCAATTAAGCGAGAGACTCTCCGGTATGCCTACGTCGAACACCAACGCCAAAAAGATGTAGTTGCATTGCCGCTCGGCCATCGTAGAGGTAGCGGAAACCATCTTAGGGTACTTACCACCCCCGACAAGAAACCCGTGGTATGATGGCGAGTGTGAGCAGAAGAAACGTGCTACCGACGAGGCATAGCAAAAAGCGTTGCAACGGAAAACTAGAGCAGCGCAAGAGGAGTACCGGGCTAGAAGACGGGAGGAGAAGAAGCTTCTACGCCTGAAGAAGAGGTCTCTCGCAACCTCCCAGCTCAAGGACATCGAAGAGTCTAGGGAGAGACTAGAAATACGGGCCTTTTATAAAGGCCGCAGGGAATAGTGGATGTGTTTAAGCAGCACTTCCAACATCTGCTCAATGGGCCTGACCAGGAGAGAGTGATAGGGAATCAAGAGAGCCCAACTCCAGTCGATGAAGTAGTCCTCCCACCTATCTTTGAAGAAGTCGCCATTAAAAGGCTGAAGAACAACAAAGCCGCAGGCTCAGATGGAATACCATCATAGCTTCCGGCCCGGCAAATCGACTATAGATAATCTATACACTAATCTTCACACTAAGACAAATCCTGGAGAAGACCAGTAAGTTCTAAATCGATACGCACCATCTTTTCATCGATTTCAAAGCCGCATACTACAGCATTCATCGCTATGGAGCTATTCGATGCGATGGCCGAATTCGGGATCCCGGGAAAACTGATCCGGTTGTCTCGCACCACGCTAACACATACGCGATGCACCGTGCAGTTCGGCTCAAGGATTTCTGAGCCGTTTGAATTGCACTGGATTTCGGCAAGGAGATGCGCTGTCGTGTGATTTCTTCAATCAAGAAAAATTGTACGTCGGATATATGGTCCCGTCTGCGAGGAAGGCGAATGGAGGAGAAGACAAGACCCAATTTCTCAACACTTTCCCAATTTCTGCAACAAGACCCAATTTCTTAACACTTTCCCGAAGATTCTGCTTCAATAAATCCATGTAAGTAATGTGGTTCATTATTCCATCACTAAATGTCAGATTTCCAACACCAGAGGCCGTTATACACCTTCCTACCATAATACCTCCGCCACCGTGTTATACTGTGGGTACTACATTTCTTTCTAGAAGCTCGGTATTTGGTTTTCTATATAGAAGAACGTTGCCGTCAGACCCTAAAAAGATTGTATTTGCTCTCATCTGCAAACAGTACATTGAACCAGAACTCCAGAGGGTTTTTAAAATGTGATCTTGCGAAGTCCAAACTTTATTTCCTGTTCTGGGGTTCTTTCTAGCTGATCTTGCATGGAAGTCGTTGCTTCTAAGGACATTTCTGATGGTCTGTGATGTTACTTTAATGCTGAGAAATTCTTCCGTATTTTTTGCCAGTAACGAAGCACTTGTTTTTGGATTTTGCCTATCCTCTCGAACGATCCATCTCCGCCGTTGCCGCCTGTCGATTTTCTTGGGCGTCCTGATCTTGGCTTGTTTTTAACGGATTTTTTCTCTTTATATAATGTAGTGGATGGTGGTTCTTGGCCTCTGCATAATTTCCGCAATATTATTATAAGAATTACAAGGTTCGTTACTTCATTTGAAGTTTCTCTGCTTTTACGAACCATTTTAATAGAATACGTTGTACTTGGTCTGTGGTATTGTGATTTGAACAGCTTTCAATGCCCAAGCATAGGTAGGTAGGTAGGTAGGGTTTGGAAGTCATGCTCACTTAGGCCATCCGGTCCATTGTGCTGTCACGTTCGGCTTTGTATACAAAAACCCATTTGACCTTGTAGTTATACCCTCTTGGGATTTTCTATTACTCTTGGGATTTGTTGGCCATGTGTGATTTCTTCTGACCTCTATTATAACCATTTAAAGGCTTTAAGAAATTGTAGTATGTCCTTTGGATCAATGTTAGTCAGATCCTCAAGGTGGTTGAAGTAGTACTCGCCTAGTAGTCTTCTTCTTGTTTCCGCAAGTGCAGGACATGTTCGGAGGTAGTGTAGTACTGTTTCCTGTTCTTCTTCATCCATCAAGCTTCTGCAGAAGTCCTTATAAGGTGCCCCAAGTCTGCAGGCATGACTGCCTATAAGACAATGTGCAGTTAGCACCCCTATCACTTTATTAAAGTCTTGTGTTGTATTTCGAAGACCATAAATGGCGTCAGATAATCTGTATCCTTAGGGACATTCGTGTTTTTTTAATATTACCTTCCGTGGGTTTTGTCCCATCTATTGCCTTCTCTTAGTCTTATGGCTGCATATGTGGCCACAAGTTTGCCATAGGTGTCCATGGGAAGGAGATGCAGTATAATTTCTAGGGCGGCTGTGGGCCTGGTGCTTAGTGCCCCTGTTATACAGATGCATACTGATCTCTGTATGCTGTTAATCTTGGTAAGATTTTGCTTCACTTGCCGTCCACCAGACTACCACATACATCAATATTTTCCTTACTATATCAGTGTATAGCCAATGTGTAATCTTTGGTTTAATTCCCCATTTTCCAGCTCAATTTGCTGTCAACTATAACAATTAGGTATTTGACATGATCAGTGAAAGTCAGTTCTATCCCTTTTAGCTTCGGTAGAGCTACTGATGTTGCGTTTATGAATATTTGTTCGACAATGCTGACCTGCTGCAAACTTGCGGCAGTATTTGTATTCATGAATGCATCGAGAACATATTCTGTGCAGTGCAGGGGCAACAATGTTGCAATTATGAACTGAACGTAAGTCTGTCCATTTCGTCATGATTTTGAGGGATGCCTCCATCACGTCCCTGATAGTGTTGGGGAATTTTCCTTTGACGGCTATTGCGATATCATCAGCGTACGCAATGGACTTACGTCCGATCGGACTTAGTCTTTTAAGTAGACCATCAACTACCATGATCCAGAGAAGCGGAGATAGGGCACCCGCTCTAAAGACTCTTCTTTCCGCACAGTAGTTTCCTAATTGGGATTAAATTTGTCTGTACTTCAGGACGTTGTTTTTCCATTCTTTGATGCAGATTTCTACGTCGAGTTTACTTATGACGTAGTCTATCGCCTCGAATTTTACCTTCGGTCAGTTTTCTTTGGCGTACTGATCTTGGCTTGTTTTCAACCGATTTGTTCTCTTTATATCTTTTAATAATGTAGTGGATGGTGGTTCTTGGCCTCTGCATAATTTTCGCAATATTATTCTCCGTTAACCTTGTTTAAAGTGATGAATTACAAGGTTCGTTACTCCATTTGAAGTTTCTTTGCTTTTACGAACCATTTTAATAGAATACGTTGTACATAGTTAATGAAATATTGCGATTTGAACAGGTATCCATACCCAAGCATAATCATAAGAAAAACTAACTGTGCTTTCATTAAAGAATTTAAAAAAACAGGGAAGCAAAAGGTTTTGTCTAATACATTTTTTGCGGACGAATTTTCCACTCTAGTTTATTTTTTTAAATTTTTTTTGTTTATAGTGTATTTTGTTAATTGAATTATATAATAGACACATAAGACTAAATAACTGCATTTTTATTTTCTTAAGATTGTTACTCCCAAAAGAGTTTTCGATACTTTTCAGTTAAAGGAGCTCATATGTGGAATACTTTTTATGATCACTGTATATCACATCTTCCCATATGAATGAGATATCTTGATATTGTGCTTTAAGCCTCACTTCTCTCACATTTGATTATTTCCCAAAAACAATGTTGTGACGTTTCCTAAAACGCACTGCCCAAGCTACTGAGCATTTGAAATTTGTTTTCCCAAGCAATTCTGCAAACTTGTTTGCTTGACTCATCAGAATTGGCCCATTTATTGGAATGTTCACGCATCTGGTGCTCTTAAACCACTTTAATAAGGCTTCATCAATTTCGGGATGAGACGAGTGTCGAATTTTTTTCGATTTCATGCAGTAATCTTCAAAGCTTGTCTTTATTTTGTTTCGATTTTTCCAAATCGTCGATACAGTTGAATGGGAAATGCCTAATTCCTGAGTTAGATCGTAGTTTTTTTCACCTTCCTCCAAACGAGTTATTATTCGTATCTTGTCTTCTAGCGAAAAATGTTTCCGTTTTTTTGAATCCACAACATTGCCTATAAAACCAATCTGAGTAAAATGTGACCACAAAAGAGAAAACAAAATCCAAACCTTCTAGATGATTGTATGTCAAGTCGCTGCTACTGACTAACGAACTGAAAAGCAAGAACAAAGCAATGTTTGCATCAGATAGTAGAGAAACAAAATGGATTAACTTAATGCTGCTGCACAAACAAAAGAAATTACAAAAAGAAAACCCGACACCTATCCACTACGACGCAAATAGTATACTCACGCGTAAAAAGTTCAATAAACATTGCAATAACATCGGCGAGCTTGACAAAAGAGTAGTAGTACAGCCCATCATCCTTGGAAGGAGATTGCACAAATCAATATACACCGAGCTACATGCTCAACTAAAGCCATCAACTAGTAATGATTTGTATAGAAAAATAACGAACATTTTATACAAAAATAACGAGAAATCCGATGGTGCCGCCAAATCAGCAATCGAAGAACCTTTGATTAGCTTCTATGCTCATAATAATAAAGATATCAGGAATTTCTTAATCAAGACTTGAAAATATAGAAGGAAGACAAACTGGCTAAACTTCAACCACCTATCTTCTTCTCAGAGTTCCTCTCCGTTTTGAGCGTTGGCAATCATCATGTAAAGTGTTTCTTTTATTTTTCCACCTCAATATAGTTCTGTTAACGAAAGATTGACAGTCTTTGCCTTCCTCTACCTCTTCTCCCTTCTATTCTACCCTGCAGGATAACTTGAAGTAAGTAATTTTCATTCCTTAAGCTGTGACCCAAATATTCCAATTTTCTCCTTTTAACGGTAATCATAAGCTCTTTCTTTAGGTTTATGCACCGCAGTACTTCTTTGTTTGTTACTCTGTCGGTCCTAGAAATACGGAGGATTCTTCTATAGATCCACATTTCGAAGGCCTCCAGCCTTCTAATTTCTCTTCTCTACAGGGTCCAGGTTTCTGTTCCATACAGGAGCATAGACCATACGTAATATTAAGCTAGTCTTAATTTCAGTCGTTTTCATTGTACAGAAAGCTGCTCTTGCTTGTTCTATTCAAGACGGAGTTCCTTTGCTTGCTCTCTTTCTCCTTCTATTACTATATCATTGATTTTTAGTTCTAGCCTATATATTTAGGCTTTCTGTCAAAGACTATGAACTTGTTTTAATTGGCGTTGATTTCTAAGCCAAATTCATTGCTTATTGAGTTAAGCTTGTTCATCATAGTTTAATTCTTTAATTTCACTTGCTATTATTACGGAATCGTCAGCGTATCTTATGTTATTTATTTGTACTCGATTTACTTTGATCCCACCGTCGCATTCTGATATTGCGTCTTTAAATATCTGCTCAGCGTACATATTAAACAGTAAAGGAGATAGGATGCAACCATGTCTTACTCCCCTATGAATCTCTAGCTCTATCTCATCTGATTCCTGTCCTTCAATAGTGATGTTAGCCCTTTGACCACAGTATAAATTCTCGATTATTCTTCGATCGTTTCTATCTATGTTTGTATTTCTTAGGATTAGCAAGCAAATGCTTTTCTGTTTATTTCAAGGCTCCTTTGAACTAACACGTTAAGAGAGTGCTTCGCGAGTACCAAGACCATTTCTGAAATCAAACTGTGTAGGGCTGTCTATCTTCTTCTAATTTGTTATATATACGCCTGTGAATAATTTTTAGAAATATCTTTAATTTCCTTTCCTTTGGTTTGGGTTTCTTTGAAAGTGTGATGAAGGTTGATTTTAAACAATCATTTGGAAGTTTGCCATATTTGTGGTATTAAATAATTTGTGTGGTGGCCCGTGGCGTTGTGGGTATGTGCGTCGACTCCTGTCTAAGTTCGATTCCTGGTACGACAAGAAATACTTTTCACGGCCCCACCTCTTTCGAGTCGCAGACAATGCTCACAGAGTATAACTGTCTAGAAAAAGCTTCTCAAACTTGGCCGTTCGGAGTCGGCATAATATTATAGGTCCCTTCCACTCGTGATAGAACAATAGCACGCACAATACGAGTGGTTGCTAAGAAGCTAGGCCCTGGCCTTCTACGGGCTGTTGTGCTACCCATATTGTTATTATAATTTCACAATATTTTCTCCCTTGATTAGTTTGAGCAGTTTGTTCGGTATACCATCTGGACTTGCAGCTTTTCCTGCATTTAGCTTCTAAAAGTGCCTTCTCGACTTCTTCTCTTAGAATGATCGGACCCTCTGGTCCGTTGTAGGATTCCAGTATTTCTCTTTCATCCGAGAACAATTCTTCGATGTAGTCTTTCCATCTTTGTAATTTTTTCCTGAGTGTCAAACAGTTCATGCCATTCTTTATCCTTTATGGTTTTGACGCCTGAGTTTTCTTTTACTTTTTTATGTAGACCGAAATTATCCTGATCTCTATTAAGCCTATATATTTTTTTTACATTGCATACAGCAGCTTTACTCCCAATGCAGAAAAATCCTTTGACCCCAAAACTATAGCCCGGAAAAGGCTGAAAACTCACAGCAGACTAAGGATGTGTCATATCAACCTAACCCACAAGCACCTAATCACCCGAGAATCGCAGACAATCTGCCATCTTTTGCAACATCAATCAGCCGCTAACCATTAACCACCTTGTCTCTTGCCAACAAGTTACTCGCACATGTAATAACATTTGTAACCTAAATTTAATATGTTTGGGTGGTTTACCACCGTGAGACCTACTTTGGTCCAAAAACCAACCAGATCCACATATGAATCTTATCACATTTCAGTACCTCTTTT
This sequence comes from Eristalis pertinax, assembly GCA_907269125.1. Taxonomy (NCBI): domain Eukaryota; kingdom Metazoa; phylum Arthropoda; class Insecta; order Diptera; family Syrphidae; genus Eristalis; species Eristalis pertinax. The sequence goes on from OU026145.1 coordinate 125,154,925, forward strand.
TCTTTGCGGAATTAATTCGCGGAGCAGATGTTTGATAGATTATATTTCTTCCTCATCCCTACAGCTTCTCGTCGTTATGTGTTATGTTTAGACGCGTAGCATGTGTGCCCATGGTCAGGACTCTTATTAGCAGAATGTGCGCATTCCGTGCAATTAAAACCGATCGATGATGTTGATCTCTTTTTACCCATCTCCATAGAGACCTCGCCGTTGATCCAATCAGGCTAAGCCATCGAGCCCTGGCTCTATTTAGGGCTTCGTTATTCAGTTTTTTTCCTCTTACTGGACGTGGCAATGTACAACATCCCATCCACAATCTGAACAGCCATATATGCTCTCTTTTTACGTGGGCAAACTATGCCATGTCGTTTCATTTGAATGTTGGGTGCCAAAGAGTCAACATCAACCAACCACCAATCAAAAAAAATTAGTTCTCACTCAAAATATGATGTCAAAAATGAAATTCATTAACACATCTACTTTTACTGTTTTCGCCGACCACCACATTTAAAAAAACACGTCAAATCTCATGTCCTACTCTTGAACAGTGCTCATGGCTTGTCGTAAATCGAAATTCTCCGACATGATGTTGGTTTGGACATGGATTTGTGTCATCTTCATAAACATGGCGTGGTTCATGGCCAGTGGAGACGCCTTATTATGGAGCTGAGTGGCATTTGCGCACACTGCATTGCTAGAGATCTTCTCAGCTCCGATCTCTTTTTGGCGAGGCTGTCCGCCTTTTCGTTTCCTTGGGCTCCAGTATGCCTCGGTACCCAGCAGAGGGTCAAGGATATCTCACCGATGGTCTGTCTGCACATCTCAAACAGCTTTCATGTCAGAATGTCTGATGCTATGGCCTTTATTGCTTACATTGGTTACGTTGTGATCTCTCAACGCCTAGGGTAAAGCATGCCTGCTTTCATCGTATATGGTTGAACTTTTTATTTCGTTTTTCCTTATTTGCTGATGAGGAGTACTTAGAGGACAGCTTGCAGATGAATACGATCTGACCGTGTAAACAAATTGAGTTGCAATTTAAATAATTTTTGTAACAACATTCATGACAAATTTGAAGACAACGATTCGCAATTCAATGTTTGGTCCTCTTTCCTTTGATGGCATTTGGAAAAGTCAATTCAACAACGATTCGTATGGACAACGACATGAGTCTAGCCCGACCTCTACGCATTGAACGGCTAAGATGGCTAGGACATGTAGAGTACGAAAGCAACGTGGGACAAAGCAACAAAGTACTCCACCACGAAACCGACAGCGAAAGCAAGAAGACAGCTGGCTAAAGATTGTGCAAGCTGGAGACATGTTTCTTGCCATACCCATGTCCTGTAACCCTTCTTATATGCGACATTGTTATAGTCGACGTTACACTAGGACAAATTGTGCGAAAACCAACAAAATGAAGAAGAAGTGCTCTTCTCTGTCTTTATACATGACTACATTTAGGAATATATAAATTAGTAAAATAAAAACATAGCTACCTCTCCTTGTGTTCTTTCGCCAGGTGAGCTTGCATTTCATTACACTCCAGCGACACACTGTCTTCCGCAGCCTCTTCTAAATGAGAAACCACATACATTGCAGATTAAAATGTAATTCATGAAAATAAAACAAAAATCAAACCTTTTCTCTTCATTTCTTCTTCGTGTTTCTTTTGGTGACTTTCGAGAAAATCCAGTCTTTTATATCTTCGACCACAGAAGGTACATTCCAAATTCTTTTTTTTCTTCTTTTTGTATGACGGTAGCTCATCAGAATCACTGGTCGTTGAGTCGCACCTATCCGATGTAAACATTTTATTTTCCGACAAAGTTTCGGCATAATCGTTTAGAAATTCGTTTTCGACTTTAATTTCTGGAAAAACTACTATGTTTGTGTTATGCGGAACCTCGATAGGAAATTCGGAGAGGCAATCTGTTTGCTTACGAGACCCACTTTTAAGGTACTCGAGAAAGTTTTCATTATTTTCTTGTGATTTCTTTATAAAGCTATAGGCAGCGGTCAGATCCTTGACACAATTGAGGCAAAGTTTCGTCGGGGAATTGACAAGACCTGCTTTTATCTGAAAAAAAAGAAGGAAAATTGTTATGTCTGAAAATACTGTGTAAGAGGAAAATTAAAAATTGTAACTAACTTCAACTTGACATTAACTTAACATAGTACTTTTTTTTGCATTCTGCTGCACTTCTCGTGCAGTAAAAAATGTGTATCCAATTAGCCTTTTAAACAAACAGCTTCAATCTTAGTTGGAATTACAATACGATATGATTTGTGTGTACATGAACTAATATTCCTCTCTAAGAAAACCAATTGTTTCTAATCATCCTAATCATCATCATCATAATACTAAACATTCGCAACACAACAAATACCGTATAAACCCTCATTTGAAGCACTTTTTCATTCAACTTACTTCGATTTTTACAACTTGACTGAAGACATCGCCCATTGTCAGCTTATGGAAGATCTCTGATTTTTCAAATAATAGTTTGTATTCATCGCATTGCTCAAAACATGCCCGACACACTTCATCAATATTTACTTGACTATTATTTAAATGGGACATTGTAAATATTTTTCAATGAAATCAATTGGGTGTTGATTTTTCCATTGATCCTGACTGCACTCCCACTGAAAAATGTATTTATTTATACTTGTGTCAACTTGTGTCAGAAATACTTGAGTCGACAAACTGTCACAGGGGTTTTTGGTCAGGGATGGTATAAGTTGTAAAGACAGGGTGCAGTCTCACTTGAGAAATATTAATGTCATTATTATTGTATTAACTATATTAATATGTAATAAAATATAATGGTTAGAGTGCGTTCACACTCAACACCTTAAAGGTCATTCATATGAGTAGCGAACTGCGAACGCTAACTTTCATATACAACCAATACCCAGCAAATACAAACAAAGAGTTGTACTTTTTGGTATGCAAACAGATGAGCATTTATAAACAGAAATGTCAACAAAATATAGTTTAACTATCCTAATTACAATTCTCTTTGCAAACAGTCAATCTGAGAACACAATACACAAATAGGAAAACGCGATCCCCAAATTCACGACCAAAAAATGCGCAATGAAGTGTCAATTTTCATATTTTCTTTTCCGCGAATAAAAAAAAACGCCATATGAACAAATTGTCAGTGTTTGCGAAGTTCGATACAATGTTTTTTCGGTCGAAATCGAGAAAAAATACGTTTTTTTTTTTAATTGGCAATGTTAAAAATTCCATTTGAATGAAATGTCAAAATTTGCGTTTTTCCACATAGACTCATGAAAATCGTGTTTCAAATATTTCCAACACGGGACCCTAAAACATGTCAACACCATCCACATGTTTTGTCAAGAAAAATTTCCATCCATCATTTTCCACTTGGATCCCATTTGTCAATTTTCAACTGTCAAATAGCTCACCTACACGTTTTTCTTGTGGAATTAGTTTTTATAACCATTTGCTGTAGAAATTGCATCAGTTATTTTCAATTATTTTCATTTAACTGAACGTGACATAAAGAAAAGAATTATTGAAAGATAACATGTCGTGGATTTTAGGAAGAAATCATCCTCAAAACCAAAATCAAGAAACTGGTGATGGTGGAGAGGCTGGAGTTAGTACCGCAGGACAGGCTACTGGTGATCCCGGATTATCCAAGGCGGAGAGAAAAGCAATGGAGGCATATCGTTTCGATTCATCAGCTTTGGAGCGAGCTGCCGAAGCCGCTAAAGCCCTGGAGAAGTCCAGTAAGTTGATCATATTTGATTATGCAATAGCGGCAGTGAATTGAACTCATGACCCCTTGTTACAGAACATGCGAGGGAAGCTCTTGATCTTTCTAAAATGCAAGAAACCTCTCGGCAGCAGGAATACTTGGCCAAGGTTAAGGAATATGAAGCACATATTGAACAGGCAAAAGTGGAGCAGAAGCGCATTGATCATGAGGAACGTCGGAAAACATTGATTGTAAGTTGAAATCAGATTAGAACATTGACTTCAAATCATTTGTTGCAATTATTCAGGAAGAGACAAAGCAACAGCAACAAAGAGCACAGTATCAAGATCAGCTATCAAGGCGCCGTTATGAGGACCAATTGGCACAGCAACAGCGTGTACAGGAGGAAAATCTGAAAAAGTACAAATTTCTTGCAGCGTTTCATTTCCAATCATTTACAAACATCTACATCTTATAGGCAAGAAGATAGTGTTGCCCGCCAGGAGGCAATGCGCCGTCAAACTATCGAACATGAGATCGAGATGAAAGAGAAGAATCGTTTAAAACTGCTGGAGCATGAGGTGCGGGCGAAAGCTAAGGTTGAACGGGAAAATCGAGACATAACTTTAGAGCAAATTCGTCTCAAAGCCCAAGAGCATCGCACCACAGTTCTCGAGGGAATCAAGTATGACTCAATCTCTGATGTTTAATTTGACTCGATTCTAAATACAGCTTACTTTCAGGACTGCTGGCACTGTTGTCGGAGCCGGTTTTGAGGCAATGCTTACGGACTGGGACAAAGTTCTGACGGCTGCCGGTGGTTTGTCGCTGGTGGCGCTCGGTGTTTACTCCGCCAGGGGAGCCACAGGGGTAGTGTCTAGATACATCGAAGCGCGCATTGGCAAGCCCACGCTTGTCGGTGAAACGTCTCGTTTTGCCTTGACTGACGCACTCAAAAATCCTCTGCAATATCTGAAACGCTTGAAATCGAAACCAACCGATGCCCTACAGGTGGGTGCACCCAATTTCTGTCCAAAGGTTGACCTTTACAGCTTGATTGTATTTTAGGGAGTCGTTCTCAATCCAAATTTGGAAGAGCGTCTGAGAGACATTGCTATTGCGACCAAAAATACTCGCCAAAATCGTGGTCTCTACCGCAACATCCTTATGCACGGCCCTCCCGGTACTGGTAAGACAATGTTTGCAAAGAAGCTTGCCCAGCATTCAGGAATGGACTTCGCCATTATGACTGGTGGCGATGTTGCGCCAATGGCCAAGGAAGGTGTCACAGCAATTCACAAAGTCTTCGATTGGGCAAACACAAGTCGGCGTGGTCTTTTGCTGTTCGTCGACGAGGCAGACGCTTTCTTGCGTAAACGTTCATCGGAAAAAATCTCCGAAGATCTCAGGGCCGCACTGAATGCATTCTTGTATAGAACATCGGAGCAAAATCCAAAGTTCATGCTGGTCTTAGCTAGTAACACACCGGAGCAGTTCGATTATGCCATCAATGATCGTCTGGATGAAATGGTGGAGTTCCATTTACCCGGTCTCGAGGAGCGTGAACGATTGTTGCGATTGTACTTCGATCAATTTGTTCTAGAGCCCGCCGCTAAAGGTGCAAAGTAAGTAGAGATTGCTTTTGTTCATCCACTCATCATCCAGAGGGCGTTCGTAAAAACTATATTTTCAATTCTAACTTCAGACGTTTCAAGTTGGAGCAGTTTGACTACGGCACCGCTTGCTCGAAAATGGCGAAGCTATGCGAAGGCATGTCCGGACGTGAAATTTCAAAACTAGGCGTCTCTTGGCAAGCAGCAGTGTATGCCTCCGAAAATGGTGTCTTGACCGAAAAGATGGTCATGGATCGTTGCCTGGCAGCAGTCGAACAGCACAAGCAAAAGGTAAGCTTTAATATTCCACTTAACCTCGAGCGAGCTGACCCACTCTTTCCATCACAGGTGGCATGGCTGTCAGAAGAAGAAAAGGGAGACCACAAATCCATCACCGGGGGACAACAGCAATAATCACAATATTCACACCATTAACTACTTTAAGTCAAGACCTGCGTTCACCACAAAATTGTTTCTTTTTTTTACCAAATGCATTCGTTTAGATTTTATTAGCACATTCGCTCGAACACTTGTACGCATCTCAGGATAGAGAACAATTTTATTTTTTTTTCATTTCTTCAATGCGTAACGGTTTTTGTGAATCTATGTTCGTGTGAATATCGTCAACAGAATGATAGATAGCATTGCTTAAGCAGCCACACAGATGATGATTTCATTTTCAATTACACTGAAGTCAAGGCATTTGTATTCCACTGAAAACGATCGCACTTTTAAGACTGCCAAACCATTTTCAATTCCATGGGTTTTGTTTTAAAAGGCCTTATGCAGACGACTGCCTAGGAATGAGAATTTTATTAACATAATTATTCTTACGCTGTATATGTATATGATAGTAGATAGCATAAGCGATGATACAATGTTGACGCATTCCTCCTTACATTGGCATGCAACTGGGAAATTTATATTAAACTTCCACTGCCATGTGAATTTTTGTGTTTATATACGATGATTCTTATATAGTTACGTTTGTACAATTCAATTGTACGGTGTTGTTTATCAACAAACTTTAAAAATAAAAGAAAAAATTAACGTTGTTATAAATTAATTGTTTTTCTTTATTGTTGGATTTAAGGAACATGATTGGAATAAAAAAGAATAGAGGGATACTACTGCAGAAATGAGGTAAGGAAGTTTCACCAGAGGGTAAAGTCAACCAGTCAGGGTTATAAAGCCCGCCCCGAAGCCTGTAAGGCTGATCAAGGGAACATCATAGTAGAATCGCAGTCGATGCTGAGGATATGGAAGAACTATTTCTGCTGACTGTATAACGGCGACGAATGACCAAATCCCGCTGTCAGGCAGAATGAATTTCAGTCTGAAAGGGACGATGAAGATCAACAATTCCGTCAAGTGAAGATAGCCATATCTAAACTGAAATCCAACAAAGCTGATGGCCTAGCGGCCGAGCTTTTCATAGCGGCAGGCGATGACTTGGTAAGTAGCATGCACCAACTTATCTGGAAAACATGGTCGGAGGCATGCTCTGCCCGATGAATGGATAATTAGCATTGTTTGCCCGATCCACAAAATAGAAGACTCTGAATGTTCGCCAATTATAGAGAAATCAGTCTACTGATCATCGCGTACACGATCTTATCCCCCGTGCTGTGTGAACGCCTAAAGCCTTTCGTCAACATACCTGATCGGGCTATATCAGTGTGACTTTAGACCAGAAAAATCGACCGTTGATTAAATATTCGCACTACGGCAAATTTTGGAAAAAACCCAGGAGCAACATATCGATACCCACCATCATTTCATCGATTTAAAGGTCGCGTATGGCAGCATCTATCGGGACAAGCTACACAGAGCAATGTCTAGTTTTGGCATCCCTACCAAACACGTCCGTTTGTGTAGGATGACGATGGAGAATGCCTGCGGCTTCATCAAGGTCGGTAAAGACCTAACCGATACCTGTCATAAAAGGATGTAGACAAGGCGACGCGCTGTCATACGACTTCTTCAACATCATTCTTGAAAGAGTTGTTCAAAACTCTCTCGTCACCAGAGGAACAATCTACTCACATATGCCGACGATATTGACATTATCGGAAGAACGCAGCGTGTAGTCAATGGCACTTTTGTGAGTATTGCGAGGCCAGGCCAGATGGGCGGTAAATGAGGGAAAGACCAAATATATGCTGTCAACGAGAAAGGACATCCAACACCGACGTCTCGGACAGAACGTCACAGTAGGCACATATAAATTTGAGCCAGTCAAATACTTTGTCTAACTAGGAACCGCTATTAACTCAGACAATAACTCTTGTCAATCGCTGCTCTTTTGGGCTAAGAAAGTAATCGATAAATCAAGCCCTCTTTCGAATAACGAAAGTAACCCTCTATAAGACCTTAATTGTCCTCGTCCTGCTATATGGCGCATGGACTTTGTCAAAGGCGGATGAGATTACTCTTGATTGCTTTGAGGGGAAAATTCTTCGGGTGATTTTCGGTCCCTTCTGCATGGATGGTGAGTGGAGGAGAAGATATAACAACGAGCTGTACGAGCTGTTCAGCCACTTCGACTTAGCCAAAAGAATGAAGATCCAACGATTGAGATGACTAGGTCATGTAGAGCGGATGGAAACCAATGTACCAGCCCGGAAGTCTTCGAATCCACCCCCGAGGGACGGCACAGTAGAGGAAGACCGCGACTCAGGTGGCGCACGCAAGTGGAAAGGGATCTCAACCAACTATGCATCCCGGACTGTAGCGCCACCTTAAGTAAGTAAGATTGGAATTTATGAAAGATGTACTAACAATTTGCTACAAACGCAGATAACGACGACATTTTTTTGAATTAGTTCAGAAATCATAAGATTCGAGGCACCACTACTGATGATGATTAACTGACCACTAAGTGTAATGGAAATTCCACTCAGTCCGAACTGTTTTTAAAAAATGTTTCAATTCAGTCGCACCCTCATTTCCATCTTTCGCCACTTCAACAAAACATTCCCAAAATGAAAATGCGTGCGTAACGCGTATTTCGGTAGCATTCTTCACATTCAGCACAAAAATCGTGCAGAAAAATAGCAACGAAACCCGAGCACAATCAAACAAGTTACAAATTGTTCACGTGACGTATTTGAACTAGAATGCGTCGCGCTATACATATTCTGAATATTTTAAGTTCTTTTTTAAAAAAATATTCCAAATCACCCTGTGTCAACATTTGGTTTAGAAGAAAATTATTTTTGATTCCCATGCATTTCAGCCTTAAAACTGAAAATCGCCGAAATGTCACATTTATGACTTTGACATTCATGACTTGCCCATGTGAATGTCTACTTACAATAAAATAAATTTTTAATTGTGGTGAAAATAGAAGACAAGTTCTTGAGTGAAAAAAATTGTTAAAACAGTCAATTTATAGTAAAATTGTAAAAAATGTACTCCGGTGGGGACTCCAGTGGAGATGGTGTAAATAGCCGGAATCAATTTAATTGGCAAATTACATCACAAACATCGTGTAATGTGAATTCTGGCGGTGTAATTGACTGGGCATCTCTTGCCCAGCAATGGATACAAATGAAAGATTCAGGTGCAGGCCTACCCGATACACCTCCTCCCCCCGTTATAAGTGCCAACACAAAATCGAATAAAATTACAAAATTTGATGAACAAGGTGAAGCCGATATGGAAGTCGAGAAAGAGGATGAACAACAAATTGTGGGATTCGGTCAAACTACAGGTCCCTCGCAGGCAGATAATCAAAATACTGGTCGTTGGTTTCCCCAACAAGATAATGTGCCATATTGTAAGCTTGTAAAAAAGTGACTATTTTTCGAAAATAATGTAAATTTGCTGGGTTTATCAAAAGGTGCTCCGCAGCAAAATCAATGGACTTCGTGGTCGGGTCGAGTGACTCTACCACCACCCGCAATGCATGTACCAATAACTACTGGTTCATTAACGCCACCAATTCCTAAAGAGATAGTAGCCAGTACAACACCACCTCTGAAAAGTATTCCAAATCTTCCAAAACATCCCAATGAGATGACGTCAATGCTACCGAGTAAGGAATCACTGGAACTTCCTCCCATGGATGCGGCAAAACGAAAGATTCTACCAGCATGGATACGGTAAGTAAACAAAAAGTGGGATGGGCTGGAGTTAGCTGAATCATGACCCAACATTTTAGTGAGGGGCTCGAAAAGATGGAGCGAGAGAAACTCAAGCAACTAGAACGGGTACAGAAAGACAAAGATCCCAGCAGAGCAGGTACACCACCAGCAGACAGTGATATAAATAGTAAAATTAAAACTATGGTAAAAAATAGCATCATAGAAATGGTAAATATTTTCTCTCAGTCCCAATTCAATCGCCTCTTACTTACTGAATAGGAAACAATATTTCACTATGTACATATCTAAATGTTCTACTCCCTCCCTTGTATACTTAATCGTTTGTAATCCTTATGCATTAATAAATGAAAATTTAGGAAGGTGAAAGTTCAGGTAATGAGGCAGCGGTGGCTACTAAATCGCCAGCTCCCTATGCTGTTGACACTGATCGAGCGGTCGCATCAGCTACCACACAGATTTTAACGAGCGTCCCACAAGAACGCATCAATTCGTTATCGGGTAAAACATATGAAGAGAGAATGGCTGATATGGTAGGTGGCTCTATAATGCTGTGTGCAGTTACTGTGTGTGAACAGTGTGAAAATATTTATTTGTATATTTTTTTTTTGTTTTGTAAAAATTAGATGATCGCCGTGCGAAAAACTTTAACGGAACTTCTTCTTGAAGTGACTAACGAAGAAATAAGTAGTATAGCATACGAAGCAATTCGAAAAAGACGAGCAAAAGGTAGTTTTGGTTTTTTTACTCCTAACAGCCATATATAAAGTATTTAAATGAAAAAAAAAAGAAAAAAGAAAAAAACAATTGGACTTTTGTGATGATAAATAAGTGAATGAAAACAGGCTAAAAACGCAAAAAACCATCAATCATCTCATAAATAATCGTTCTTCGTTCACATAGGGATGAAGATATACTCTTATTTGATTTGTTTCTTAATACCTCTTGAATAATTTATTTAAAAACCTTATACTATTGTGTACATAAAGCGTCATCGGCTCAAGTAATCCGCAAAAGCGCAATAACCTCCATAACCGGCAAATTAGGTAAGTCAACAAATTACTTTTTTTTCTTTGTTTTCTTTTTGATCTCCTCACTCTTTTAGCATAGTAATCATTTTCTCCTTTCTCTAAATTAAATGGTGTAGTTATTCATAATTCACCCATTCACCCGTTTTTTTTCTTTCTAATTAAATCGACATTTGGTTGTTGATTTCAATGCCAAATGTCTGTCCCCATTGCACACTCGCGTCCATAGCAGCAATTACTAACCACTTTTTGAAACTGATATCTGTATGGTGTAAGGCAATTGGTTACTTCCATTTCAATGATCTTTCCGCATTTTAAATTCGCATGTGGTTGGAATATACTACATTTTCGCGTGATACTAACTCGCTATGCTCACAGACTAAATATAGTTACGTTTGTAATCAATTTCTCCAACTTTTTTGGTTTTGATGTGGTTGTTATACAGTTTATCTCGAAACCACACTTCGTACAGATTGAATTCAATTGCATTCATATTTGCATGAATCTTAAGTGACAATCAATCCAAGCTATTTGATATCAAAATTACGTACAAATTATTGCCAGTCAAAATAAATGGGGCGAGCTGGTTGTTGTTACACCTCGTCTGTAATTGTTTTCCTTTTCGAGTAACCACTGGTGTTGTGCTTAGCATGAGGGGGAGCGCGAGAAATTGCCAGTGACTTGAGAGATGATACAGTAAGAAGAAAGTTGTTTGTCCTTGTGAAGAATAGAAATTGAGGCGTTCTCCTTGCACAAAGCGTTGTTACTCCTTCTCGAGAATAGAAAACGAGGCGTTGTCCTTGTCGGCAAATGTTTGTAGATGACATTCAAAAAATGCACTGCTCCTGCTGAACCCATTTATATTAGGTGTAGTAAAAAGGAAATCTTTAATTTTGTTCGAAATTTAAGGCTGTATAGTAAAAATTGTTTGATTTAGGTCAAATATGCGCCATTTTATTGTGTTATTTGCCGTATGCCGTTATCCCTCTCTCGTAAACGTCCTCGTCTTTGCTGGCGAAACTGAGAAAGTCTTGCTTCTTAAGCGGCGAACTTTCCCAAGGAAAATCTTTCGCCTTGGACAGGAACAGGTGGTAATCACTTGGTGCTAGGTCCGGACTGTAAAGTGCATAAGGACCTCGCAACCAAGCTCCTGCAGCTTCTGGCGTCTCGGTATCGAATAACGATGTGTGTGATCTGGCGTTGTACTATGGGATCAATATATGGTTTATCGTATCAAAAATAGACTTGAATTAGGCTTTGAAATAATGTGCATATCACATAAATACATATGTTCTATTGATGTAAACAAAATTCACACAAATTGAAATGTTACATTTTTGCATCGATGGCGGAGGATCAAGTGGCCTGGAGATCTCTCGTGCGTGCATTACCGGCACCCCTGTAGTGGATCATGCGGGTCAGAAGATGATGATGATGATAACATTTTTGCGTATACAATTGAGGTGTAATGTGTGTATGCAAGTAATCACCAATAACACGAAATAAGAGCATTCATTCTTACCTTAATTGATTAATTATATTTTGGAAAAGAATATAAGAGCAGTTTAGCTTCTTCCAACAGTTCTTTAGAAACTTTCTCAATCGGTTTTGTCATACTTGATGTAAATGGATCAGATGCAAATAGCAAAGTATGAAAAACGTGCATGTTCGGACAACTGACCTATTCGCAATACCGCGAATATTGAATAATACTTCCGCCACTGATTTAGTCAGTTTTATTGATCGAAGGAGGCATTTAGTACCAATTACATTTTCCACGTACTATTGTGCCGTGTCGATGTACACTTGCCATATAGCTATGGATTGATAGCCATACCTGATGAAAATGTTTGCAAGATAACACAAAACCTTTCTTGTTAATTTTACATTAACTCCTTGCCGTGATTTATCTATATGTAAACCCAGTTCAGTCCGGAAACGATGTTGCACATAAATCATTCTTTTCTTTGCTTTTCTCGTTATCAGTTGCCTTTGCAGACCATTTTTAAATTATATTTTGTAACATTAATTCCAACACCTGACATGCATGCAAAGTTGAAAGGCCATAAACTCATTTGAATTTTAAGACTTAGATCAGATTTCAGATTTAAGTCATTCTTTTCTACTGGTTTTGCTCCACAAATAGGACTCACAGCACAAGAACTGTAATCAGTAAGGACTTGGGCTACTTTTCCATCGATCATTGTTAAAAACAGCCCGTGTTGGATTTCAGTCACTTTCCCATCTTTATGTAATACATTTATGTTCCATCACGACTGAAAAATTCGCGCTTGGAAATCACTCATTTTGGTAGCAATTTTACTTTATCAGTCAGTGATACATTAATAGGTTTAGAAGAAAGAAGGGCACTGATGAAATAAAACGCAATACACATTTTCACAGCAGCAAACAGCGCTTAGTTAAATCTCTCCTTAAACATTAAACAAAAGAAAATTGTACTCCAAAATTTTTTTTTATTTCTCAAACGATTGTACATGTCGAAATTATTTTATTCCGATAGTAGAATTTATAAACTTTGCAAAAATGTATAACATCTACATATGTGGTTACATTTGCAGTTATAAATAATAACTTAATGTTTTGAAGAACTTATGCATATTTCGTTTGGTATAACAGTTGAGTGCAAATATTGAACAATTTTTGATACCAAAATTTTGGAAAAATCATTTTTGAGGCGATAGTCGCGGTTTGGTCCCATAGTGCGTTGTCCTGATGGAAGACAATTCGTCTCCAGTTGACCAAAGCTGGCCGTTTTGAGCGACTGCTTCCTTCAGACGGTCCAATTGTTCACAATCTTCTTCTTTGGCTGGCGCTACAGTCCAGGTTGGACCTGCATGCCTGCATGCCAACATGCCTCTCCATCTAGTACGGTATTGTGCTAATTGCTTCCAGCTACGCACGTTTAGCTGATTGAGGTCCCTTTCCAGTTGCGTACGCCAGCGGAGGCGTGGTCTTCCTTTACATCGTGGTCCGTCGGGTTGGAGTCGAAGACTTTCCAGGTGTCCATTCGCTGACTCAAACTCGTTTGACCAGATCGATGTCGGTCAACGCCCGTACACCCTCTTCTAAACAACATCAGTACATACCGGACCAAAGATAATACGAAGGACTTTCCTCTTGAAGCGACCAAGAATTTCCTCGTCCGCTTTCGTTAGAGTACATGTTTGTGCGCCATACACGTTTGGATTGCCTAAGACCATGACCATGTGTCCACTGATTTAAGTCAAGTTTGTTTTCCCACTCGTTAATCAGAGTTTTGGCTGCTGTTTAATTCACATTACAGTACGCTTCAGGACCGATGAATACAGATTCCGAGACAGCCCTAGCGAGCTCATATGCGGATTCGTTGCCTGTGTCCAGGGACCCAGCCAAGTTTCACTTTGTTGTGTCTGGCAGGAGATTGTAAAGCGTCATAGCAACATTTGACTGTTTTGAAGCCCAAAAGGTTAGACGAGAGTGTCTTTAGTGCTGCTTGACTGTCTGAAAATATCACGGAGTTCATGTCTAGACACATAAGCCGTCTGTTGGGAAATCATGGATTTCTTTTGACTACACCTAATATTTTTCTTCGATCCAAGTGCAATAGCAAATGTGACAATAAAACCACAAAGAATAACGAGAAGTTCCTTTCATTCACACCAAAATCGGGCGCATTTTTGCTGAGAGTTCATTCACAGCGCACCAATTTTCTCCGCTTAATGGAATGTGGAAAAACACACACTCTGTTGCTCACGTCAGACGTTTGTTAACACCAGCAGGAGAGAATCCTACGCTACAAAGTGTGCATCCTGCGAACGCCCGAATTCCGCCCCCGATTGCTGCATCCGACTTTTTCAAACCAAGTCGTTTCACGCCCATCCCCCTATGAACATCAACTTAGACCTGTTGTAGCGTTCGGTTTTGATTTTTATTTTTGTTTACCCTCCTCATCGTTGGTTATGACTTCTATATTCAAAAACCCCCTCACTTCTGATGCGCCCAGAAGGAATCTATCTGGATTAGAGCCTTTTTTGTTTTTCAACTCCAGCTGGTTGGTGCATCAATCAATCACCATCGAAATTATTAAATTTACCAAAATTTATTTCCTATTACCTCTCAATGCAAAATAATACCGCTTTTGACACAAAAAAAATGTAAATAAATACATTCCTAGTAACCTGTATATGCAATCGAACAAAAAAAAAGTATTAGTGCAACGATAACTTTTAGGTCTTGAAGCATACGCTGACAGCGACACAGACAATAGCGCATCCGACAATGATACGAACAATGATGAAAGCAGGCGGTCGGATGACGAAAACGACTCTGAAGAGGATCTTAAGGTATGCATCACAGTTCATCCATTCCCACATCGAGCTGTTATTTTATTTCGATTTCGACAGGCAAATATTCGAATATGTAAGCGCGCTTTTGCAAAGACAGTGGAGGAAATCGAGGAGCGAATTCAAGCAGCCGCCGCCAGGGAGGAGATGCTGTCAAGAGAACGACAAAAACGAAACTCCAGAGAGCACGCGGCCGACGCACGCAGGAGTCCATTGCATAAATCAAAAGGGTTTGACAAGGAAATCGGTGAGCCACAGCCTGATAAAAAATCTAACTCAAACGGTGCGTTTGTATATATAAAACCAAAACAAAAAAAAACAGAAAACAAAACTAAACAAAAAAATGCTTTGCATTACATTCAAAATACGTATACGAATTTAATTAAGTAAATGTGGATCCAGCTCCGCAATCGCATTTAGATTGTCCATCGAACTATATGCAAAATCCTGCATTAGAATTGTGCTAACATTAGTCTACTCTTTTCCTTTTATTTTCACTTCTCTTTCATAGGCAAGCGAAGGAAAGAGCGCACATCTCGTTTTAGTGACAATAAAGATTCGAGGAATCGATCGGCAACAAATTACTTCCCTGCGCCGAGCATAAGTTCGGGAAATCTATCATCGCAGGCGGTACCGGGATCATCAGGCAGTGCGCCAACCAGCCTAACATCGGCCAAGTATAAAGTTACCAATGCTTCAGCTAGTTCTGCCTCACCAGCGGCGCCTGTGCCAAGTGATAAACGATCGAGTAGTAGCTACAGTGCCAATAAATTATCAAAATCAACGCCAACAGCCACAGCATCATCGACATCAAAACATCACCGTAACAGTGATTCACCATCGTATTCGTCAGATTCGACGTCAAGCGGAACCCGCAGCTCGCACAGTCGACGATCCAAATACAGTGCTTCACGCCATAAGCGCTCATCCACAGAGCGATCGAAACGATCTCATTGTAGCAGCTCATATCGCAGCAGTCGCAGGCGAGATTCGTCCGACTCGAACGATAACGATCACTACAAAAAACATCGACAACCGTCGACCGCTTCATCGTCTTTATACTCTCGACGACACGGTGGTCGTCGTAGATCCGATTCAAGATCGTCTCGTTCCCGAACGAGATCTCGGTCACGATCGAGATCCACAACGTACAGCTCAAGTCGACGAACCGATCGTTACTAGATCACACTCGGATCACACGAGAGATTTCTCTTCTATTTTCAGGACCTTACTCTTAGAAACAATCTCGTGTGGCGTAGACTGCCCAGGGCTTTAAAAGCTAACTGTTACGAAGTTTCAAAATTAAGAAACATGCTTCCAACAAAAAAGAAAACAAAATTAAAACATCCCTACTTCCCCCTCCCTTGCTCCGATTAAACATCATTTTTTTTTTCAGAAAATTAAAAAAATAAAACAGCAGTAGAATTTCTATTTCCCCGAAACTGGGAATGCACGTGTATTTAGTTGCTACTTAAACTATTAGAGCCTTCGAAACTAATTAGACTAAAATAAACTTTTTAATGAAATTTGGTTGTCTTTATATTTATACTCTTCTTTGACGCTAGCTAAATTATTTGAACATTACTAGATTTCATCCTCGAGCTCTTCAACCATCTCGGATTGCTCCAGCTGTTGCTCGTCGTTTGTGTCCTCCAATGGCTTGTCATCCTCGCCCTGCGAACCAGGGCCTGGTGGTTTTGTCCTCCAACACGGCCGATGGGGATTCGTAACGCGAATCTTTTCGTACCGGTCTCGGCGTTCGTCCTCGTCTTCTTTGCTATAATGCGATGCCGATTTGCGATGATTTTTCAATGCCGTCCCATTGATAAAGCACTCGCCGCAGACGCCGCACTTATAGGGTTTCTCGCCGGTATGCCGTCGAATGTGCAAATTCAGATCGTTCGATTGAGCGAATGCCTTGTTGCACTGATTGCATTTGTAAGGTCGCTCGCCGGTGTGTACACGAATGTGTCGGGCAAGTTTGTTCGGTCGCGAGAAAGCCTTGCCGCAGGTAATGCATTTATGCGGCTTTTCTCCAGTGTGCGAGCGCTTGTGTATCATCAGGTCTTGGGATCGGGGGTAACCCTTGTCACAGACGTCACATTTGTATGGCTTCTCACCGGTATGACGGCGTATGTGAATGATAAGACTAGCCTGGGGGAAACTCTCGCCACAGAATGGACACAAGCCATGCTTATAGGTATGCTTCTTTGGACCATCGCTTATGTGGCCCTCCTTATGCGTGGACATATGCCTGATGAGGTTATCCTTGCGGGTGAAACTTCTCGCGCACTGCGAACACTGAAACGTACCCAAGCCCAGGTGGGACTTCTGATGGCGCACCAGCGATTCTCGTTTGGCATATATTCGACCGCACGTTGTGCACTGGAATGGGGGCTCAAGAATCTCCGTTTGTACTAATTGGTTTTGCTTGATGCGTTCAGGCTCTAATTTAGGATTAAGGTATTCACTGAAATGGATTCATGTAAAAAAAAGAGCATACGAGTATATTTTATGTTCAAATTCGTTACCTATCCGAAAGCTTTTCCTCTTCCATTTCCGGTGAAGTTGGTGCTTCCGACTTGATTGGCGCATTGCTATCTGTATCTTGATCAATGGATAGATTGCATTCTATTGGCAATGCTGAAAATTAAGTTATTTATGTCACAAGCTGTTGTATTTTGGTAATTGCAATGGAATGACACACATCATCGATCTTGTTTGGACCTGTGGGGAAAATAATGCTTGTTGCATCCGAGGTAAGGTATAAGCTGTCTCAATTGGTGCAATATGATAAGATAATGGAGGCAATACAAATGGACAATAGAAACCTTATTAAACTTAGCAATAAGCGCTGCGATGTCGTATGGTACTGGACCTACAGTTAGAGTCAACAATTTGTATACACCCAGCGCCTACTAGTACAGAACTTAAAATACGCTATGTTGCAAGTGAGAGCCTGATTTTCGCAAAAAGCCATCTTATTCACGAGAGCAAGTTTGAGATATTTAGTTCAAAACGTAGGACCAAGGTCTGAAGAACATCAAATAGCGAGTTTCTGCTATAAAACCTCACTTCAACCGTAAGGCATGAAGGAGGTTCAGTGACGGTTTGGGGTTGCATGTCGGCTGCAGGAACAGGGAATTTTGTTTTTATTGAATCAACAATGAATAGAAAGGACTACCTAGCCATATTAAAGGACAATCTACTTCCTAGTGTGGACCTCACATCGCATTGAGTCTTCCAACAAGACAACGCCCCAAAGTATACAGCAATGATTTCCAAAGACTGGTTTCTGTAACATGTCCCCAAACAGCTTAACTCTCCTCCACAATCTTAACACCTTAATCCCATTGAACATCTATGGGAAGTTTCGGACAAACATATTAAGAAACGAGCCATAACATCTAAACAGGGACTTCGGACGGCATTGACTGAAGAATGGGGAGACATCTCTCCGGAAGTTACAGAAAACCTTGTTACCTCGGTTCCTAGAAGACTTGCTAGGATTTATCAAGGCTCGTGCAGGTCCGACAAAGTATAACCGCTCAGCTTTTTATGCCTAAGTAAGACAACAAATGTTTTTTTTTTCGGAAGTGTATACTAATTTTTGACTGCATTGTTCAGATGATTTTTTCTTCAATCGTGAATAATTTTTGAATTCCTTTTCTTTTCTCTATGATGCTGTAAAGAATAAAATAGTGAAATATACGCTTTCTTTTTGTGGTTGAAATATTTTTTCTTGTTATTTTATTAGCTGTATACAATTTGTTTACTGCCACTGTATATTTGATGGATGACAAATTAAATATTAGAGCTAATCGAAGAAAGGAGGAAAAGCAAAGCGAATGAAAGCAGGTACAAAGAAATACCGAGGTGAATTGTTTAACGGTCGTCACGGCAACCACAATGTGCAATGCGTAAGCTAAATGTAAAATAACTCAATGCAAATTCTAAGATTCAGATCAGATTTTAAATTTTTCTTACCGCGGAAAGTAGAAGAAGCTGCACAGGGAGTTTAATATCGGGCAGTGTTTACGAATTACAATCTAAAGCAAGATTTTTATAAGTTCAGGGTCTAATACATCGACATTAAATATGATAGCAAAATAACTATCAATAAATGTAAGGTATTATTTAATTTCAAAACTTCACTATCGACAGCTACAATTTCGAGCTAGTGAAGGAGTTTGTCTACCTCGGGGCAAACGTGAACTCCACAAACGACATCAGAGAGGAGATCCGTCGTAGAATCGCCCTTGGCAACCGGTGCTACTTCGGTTTGTCAAAACAACTCAAAACTCCTGACTCAAAGGACCAAAATCATGCTCTACACACTCTTATTTTGCCAGTCCTGCTATATAGAGCCGAAAGCTGGACGCTAGATTCTTGGTACCTTCGAAAGAAAAGTTCTACGACGGATATATGGTCCCGTCTGCGAGGAAGGCGATTGGAGGAGAAGACATAACCGCGAACTCTACGAGCTGTACCAGGATGTGGATGTAGTCCGGAAGGCAAAAATCAGTCGACTGCACTGGCTCGGCCACATCGAGCGCATGGACAACAATGCTCCAGCAAAGAGGGTCTTTGAATCCGAGCCTACTGGTTCGAGAAGGAGAGGAAGACCGAATCTCCGGTATAAAGACCAAGTAATCGCGGATGCAAGACAGCTTGGTCTTGATGACTGAAACCAGCGTGCCCAGGACCGTCAACGATGGAAGGCAGCAATTGCTCAGGCTCGGACACTTCATGGGTCGCCGGCCTGATAAGTAGTATTATGTTAATCTAATTTTAGTTTTATTTATACTAATAAATCATATTATGATTCAATTCAAAATTAGCTCACGCGTTGCTTCGAGCCTAACTATTATTTTAAGAGACACATTACGAATGTAAACAAACGTCGGACGAATTGAAAATATATGATATATGCACGCACACCACGAGTGGTTGCTGAGACGCTAAGCCAGAGGCCCTGGCCGTTTACGGGCTGTAGCGCCACCCATGTTATTATTATTATATTGTGACACAATTGGTGCGCCACCCTGTATTTTATTTATTTACAAGAAGTAGCCTATAAAGTAAATTTACATACTCTATTAGGTAAGGCATTTGGGCAACTAACGCCATGTAATGATGTTAATGTCACAAAATTTACATACATTAATATTTACATAACTTTTTAATTTTTTTTTTTTAATATTAACACCCTGTATTTTGTTTGCACAGATGTATATTCCAATGAAGCGTCTAGGTATACACACCGATAATGTTAATCGATCAATAAAATCAACTGATAACAATTATCGCAATCTAATTTTTAACCACCTACTGAGTAAACGTAACACATCCTACAGATGCCCATTAGTTTCGATTGCTGTGACATTCTTCTTTCTCTGTATGTATAATAACGAAACTGCTGTTCTTTGGTAACGGCGCACAGTGGTGCCGTTGTATGGGAGAGTTGGAAATGAACCTGTAACTTTTGAAACCGTGACAGATTTTAATGAGATTTAAAACATAGTACATATGCAACGAGATCTTATCGTTCTCCAATTATTGCAAAAAATTAATTTTGATCGGCAGTTACGCATGGTCGATGGAAAATAGGTTAGGTTAGGTACACTTAGACCATGTTGGTCCCTTGTGATACCCATAATCAGACTACTACTACTGATCCACAACTCCAGTGATAGTGCCGTTAATTTTATCCCAACGGCAAATGGTGACTGGACCAGATTTGAAAAGCGGATAAAGCGTATTAACTTTGCTTTCACTGGGATTCGATCTGCGCCATCCAGCTGCTTTTGTGGAGAATACTTTTAGCTTTCAGAAAAAATCCGATCTTCCGTCGAAGCCTCTTGGAGCATTTTTGTTACAGCATTTTAAACATTGAAATTCCTCCGTCAAAAGGTGGCTTTTATTAACCTGCTCTATAAAATTGGCGAGCAGTTTTATGAAATGTGTAACATCAAATTTACTTAAAAATTACATCAATTTTGGTAAATTTCAATGTCCCAAATTTGAGCTAACGGTCCAACGAAACGGATCATCAATAATTTTCTACACCTACACTGATGGACAAAAGTATTCGGTATATGGGTGTTGTTGGCTTGTAATCTGAATAATATCCGAACGGCTAAAACGAATTAATTTTTTTTCTATGGATATTTTTTTTCTACAGATTTTCGAAACTGGAGAAATGGACTTACTATTATTGATGGAACTATCGATTAAAAATGATCGAGTTATTTGATAGTTGAAAACTGTTAATTTATTCGAAAGTCGAAAATCGTTCATTCATACAATTGAATGATTAACTAAAGGGATCGCGGAGGTAAACCACGCACGGGAGATCCCCAGGTAACTCGATCCTCCGCCATCGACTCTAATTCATCAGGAGCAATGCCCAAGCGTAACCCAGCGAGTTTTTGGACTTGGTCCAATCACCTCGTCCTGGGTCTGCCAAGCGGTCGCCTACCTGATGGAATCGCATTCAACGCCCGCCTCGGAAGTCGTGATGATGAGGACATTCGTTCCACGTGACAAAACCACCGAAGCATAGCCCTTTCCGTTCGAAGAAGCAGCTGCTCAATGTTGAGTTCCTCGCGCACTGCCGTGTTTCTCACCCTATCCCGGCGAGTAATTCCCACAACAGCACGAAGAAATCTCGTCTCAACAGCTTGCACTCGCGATCTTATTCTTTCGGTCATTACCCAAATTTCATGACCATAGGTGAGAGTTGGAACAAATACTGAGTTGAAACCCGCTAACTTGGCTTTGACACCAAGCTCTGCCTTTCTGATTACAGAACTACCAAGCTGTGTCAAAACTGACCCAGCTTGACCCATCCTACAGGAAAGCTCAGCATTATTCCTTCCATCACTCGTGAAAAAGACCCCGATCACGTGTATGGTTTGTTCGACTATCGACTCAGTTGGAAAGAAATTTAAAATGGTTTTTGCATTGAATGAATGATTTTGTATAAACTTTGGACTATCGAGTCCAATGAATGATTTTTTCACTTGTATGGAGTCAGATGGAAAAATGTTCGAATGTGAATGGGATGTGATGTGAAAAGTGATGTGGAAACGTCCTCGCTCCCCCTTGTCACACGTTTTTAGAGGCCAAGTACATGAATGAATGAAAGAATAAAACTATTCGATAGTTGAAATCATTCAGTTACTAACTATCGATAGCGCAATTCATTCGACAGTTGCCATTATAAGTTGCTACTTAATATAAGCAAAAGCATACCTTTAAATGGAAAAAAATATTCATTAAATCGGTCGGGCCATTTGGATTTTATTAACGTTTTTAAACCAACTACACTCATGTGCCGAATAATTTTGTCCACCAGTGTATACAATTTGGCCGAGAAAAATATGTCAGTTTGGGTATTTTGTTTTCCATGCGGGACCACTCTGAGGCGTCACTAGAGAACTGATGGATCTATAATAGTTTGGCATGTCCTTGGGTGCTTGGGTGTTTGCTTTCCAATTGTTTTGGAAGAATAATTCTCAAAGTGGCATGTATGCACAAGCATGTTTATATATAAAGGAAACAATCAGAGTACACTTGTAAAAGCCCTCAATTTGAAAATAAAAATGAGTTTTCTGTTCAAACGTGTTGTCTTTCGACGAATAACTTACTACTAAGTTCATTCCAATGATCCAATGAAGATCGAACAACTTGCGTGGGCAAAGACCATCTCAGAATTTAGCCACTGTTAAGGTAACTTTTAAGACTTTTCAATTGTCATCAAAATTTGGGCATCATTTTCCATCATTCTTCACCCCCTATTATTTACTTAATGTGGCGGGATCTGAGCCTCAACCAACAAGCGTCTTCAGCCAGCTCGATCTTTAGGTAGCTGCCTCCAGTTTCGCACCCACTTGCATGCGTCGCTTGAGTCGCTGTCTTTCTCTACTCCGCCGCCACTCGGGGGTGGATTCGAAGACTTTCCGGGACGGAACATTGGTTTCCATCCGCTCTACATGACTTAGCCGTCTCAATCGTTGGATCCTTATTATCGCTTTTGGATACTCATGACGATTAAATTCAACATCCAAAGGATGTCTCTATGGTTTACTGTCGCTAAATCTTTAGGTAAGGTTCCACATCAACAATTTTAAACCTCCAATAACTCCACATCATAGACATACCTCGTTCAAATTTCAAGCCGTTTTTTGTCGTTACTGTCCTACTACAGTCTTCAACAAAAAAGCGTTCATAACAAACGAAAACAACAGATATGTATTACCTAACAAACAACTAATGCCCTACACCCCATTTTAACCTTATCACAAATCCACCCTCCATATTTCTGTAACCAAGCCTTCCAAAGTCAGAAATAGTTCGAATATCAAAACAAACGAAAACTAAACATGTCAACGATTCCCCTGCGCATGCTGCGTTAGCATTCAACTATTTTCACAACACGGACCCCTGCTACATAGAAAACAACCCCCGTTTGCTGGATTTCGAGTCAATTTTACACCCTATTGCAATTAGACGAATGCATTTGCATTTGTGTACTGCGCATGTTCAAATGCCTAAACTTCCCCCTAAGTTGCGTGCTTCTAACAAAACAAACTAAATGTAGGGGTCACCTTTCGATCGATTTAACGTGCACACAAAACTCACTGCACTCACCTTCACTATTGCATTCATCCGACCTGACTATTTGAACGATCTCAGTCCCAGAATCCACATTGCTGACACCGTCCAAATCCATGTCTCGTTGAAACATCGCATCCCCCGACTGGCTTTCATGCATATCCATCGTAACAATGTCCTCATAGTCGTAATCTTCTTCTGTGGGCTCCTGTGATGCTTCATCAATGATCGCATACTCCTCCGATTGGACTTCGATGGAAGACAGAAAATCATTTTGTTCCTCAAGCTTTTTCATACACTCGAAATAGTCATTCAAACGCTTCTCACTATCTTCTACTTTTATTAAAAAATCATACGCATCGAGTAGTTTTTCGGTACAATCCACACAAATTCGTGTCGGTTGGAGACTCTCATTTGACTGGATCTATTGATATGAAATACAACAAAATAATGAATAGCTAATAGGGAAAAAATCTGGTTTTGTAATTTACCACAACATTGGACAGCCTCCATAGGATCTCTTTCAGTTCTATTCTTGTTTCGTATTCTACACAGTCATAAAGCGAATTTGAACTTTCGAAACTATTTAAACACGTTCTACAGGTTTGTTGATCTAAATTAATTAAGTTTTCCATTTTATTTTACCACAAAAATACGCAAAAATTGTATGTATAAAAACTTGTCATCACAGTACGATGGATGACTTCGGTGACATTTAATCAAGTTGACAGCAAATACAACAGTTCGCGATGCCAGCCAACTTGATTCTGACAGCGGCATTTGTAAAGACTTTTTTTGACGGTAGTAGAGCCAAGGAAGTAGAGTGGGAATGGGTTGGGTTTTTCTTTTTTGAAATGAAGGTAGTAGATGAAGATGACTACTTCGAATTGTTGATAAGGGAGTGCAATCTGAATATTCATTTAGAACATATAATTATAATTTAAAAAATAATTTATCCGAATCAAATGATGTACCCCAGATAAAGAGAAGATTATGATTAGCCAGATAATACGGTGTAAAGTGCGGCAACCTTTGGGCATTGGGTATAATTTATTTTGTATTGATTGTTTTAAAAGTCAATATTATGATATGTAATTCTATAAACCAAGCGAGGATATTTAATGCAGAACGTAATCTGTACTGTATTCTAAATTCAGTCAATGATAATCATACTTAATGTAAAATATTTAGTACGTAAAGATTCTTAAGTTAAACGCAATAGAATACCGTTTGTGAAAAATGGCATCTTAATCCAAGCCATGTTCACAGGATAATTCTGACTCTCAATGTATGTAGAAACGTTAAACATTTCTTATGTATCAAATACTTATTGCTATTAATACACTGCACATAACATTAACAATTTTATTCATAATTTTCCAGCATATCTGGCAGTACTGTGTTTCAGTTTCGAAAAATTCCACTGTCTTGTCTTTTCATTTCGATTATTCAAACGGCATTTCAGTTCAAATTGAGAAAATCATCAGCCGTTCAAATTTCTTCTTTTCAGCGTAATAATTCTACTATT
Organism: Eristalis pertinax; assembly: GCA_907269125.1. Classification (NCBI taxonomy): domain Eukaryota; kingdom Metazoa; phylum Arthropoda; class Insecta; order Diptera; family Syrphidae; genus Eristalis; species Eristalis pertinax. The sequence continues at coordinate 125,179,899 of OU026145.1, forward strand.
TATTTTACTTCACACTTTTTGCCATCAATTCAACCAGCTGCAAAGCGAAAACAGTATTACAAACAATAAGCAATAATTCAGAATGTTTAAGCGGCCGCTCGGGAAGGAAAATTTTCATCAAAAAGCCGAAGGTACCAAGAATGTCCCCGTGTCAGCAAAGACGACGGCTGTGAAAAAGGTAAAAATCTTACATTTATTGAATTAAAAGCAAACCTAATAGCTGTGAAATTTACAAGCCTGGATCCGAGTATGCACATCAACCAAAAACAAATGATAAACCTGGTCTGGTTAAAACGCAATCACTGCCACAAAAGGTTTCCACTCTCGGTTCAGCCAGTCGGAATGTGCCCGCGAAAATCGTCAATCCAACAGCTGTAGTTGCTCCAACTGTGATCAAGAAAGTCGAAGCTAAACCATCCAGCGATGATGGAAAAGCAAACACTGCTCCATCTACGGAAAACCCACCTGATAAGACTGCAACGGAATCTTCATCGACAGCAAGCGGTACTACTGCTACGGTTCAGAAAAGCGGTGGGTTCTTGAGTAAATATTTGTAAATGTTCTGTCTTCAATATTAATTCACTTCCAGAGGGCAAGAAGGTTTGGGCTTTGGCCAACTTTGACATTGGTCGTCCGTTGGGTCGGGGGAAATTCGGTAACGTCTACTTAGCCCGAGAGAAGGAATCGAAATTCGTCGTCGCTCTTAAGGTGCTCTTCAAGAAACAGATCTACAACAGCAATGTGGAACACCAAGTGCGTCGGGAAATCGAAATACAATCCCATCTTCGACATCCACACATTCTCCGACTCTATGGTTACTTCCACGACGACGCTCGAATTTATTTAATTCTCGAATATGCACCGAAGGGCACTCTGTACAAGGAGTTGCAGAGCCAGCCGGACAAGCGATTCGACGAGAAGACAAGTGCTACGTACATAAAGTCACTCGCATCGGCTCTTCGGTATCTGCACGAACGAGATGTCATCCATCGTGACATTAAGCCAGAGAATCTCTTACTCGGCTACAAGGGCGAACTGAAAATCGCAGATTTCGGCTGGTCTGTCCACGAGCCAAATTCAATGCGTACAACACTTTGCGGCACTTTGGACTATCTGCCGCCAGAGATGGTCCAGGGCAAGCCGCACACAAAAAATGTCGATCTATGGAGCTTGGGTGTGCTCTGCTTTGAGCTGCTAGTCGGAAGGGCACCCTTCCATGCCGTAGACTATGATGAGACTTATAAGAAGATAATTAAGGTTGACTACAAATTGCCAGAGCATGTGTCCAGAGCGGCTGCACATTTCATGTCCAAGCTGTTGGTGCTCAAGCCTGAGGCACGTCTGCCCTTGGACCAAGTCATGGCACATCCCTGGATCACTGCCAATACTGTTTAGAATTGAATCTCACTATTTTTTGTTTAAGCACTCATAATTTTAGAACTCCGGCAAAGGAAAGCGACTGTTAGACTGCCAATTATTTGTATTTTTTTTTTAAATGCTTTAGTGTTTGATGAGACTTGTATGTTGTTCTGTATGCTATTATATTCCTTGGTAGCAGTGATTATAAATAAAAATTTATGATTTTTTTTTATCCAATTACATATGAGTGTGTTTTTGTTTGCCCTCTGAATTCATGTTTTACTGAAAGAGAAAGTCTGCTCTTTACAAGCATTGGTTGATTTTATTGATTTCTTCCTCATCGGACGTCTTCCCAATGCACACAGCTTCTCTTGGGTGAACTGTTCCTCGAGGGTTTGACAACATATGAGTGTGTTTTTGTTTGCCCTCTGAATTCATGTTTTACTGAAAGAGAAAGTCTGCTCTTTACAAGCATTGGTTGATTTTATTGATTTCTTCCTCATCGGACGTCTTCCGAATGCACACAGCTCCTCTTGGGTGAACTGTTCCTCGAGGGTTTGCGCTCGAATTTTGTGTCAATTCAATAGAAGCACGTGCAGATGCTGGGATGAAGGTTAACGTGAACAAATCAGAGGTTATGGTCATTTCCAGGACGCCTGTTCAATGCACTCTACATGTTAGTGGAGTCCCATTGAGGCAGGTGGATAAGTTCAAGTATCTGGATGCCTTTTTCACCAGCGATGGGAGAAGTAATGGCGAGCTTTCCTGGAGGATTGGTCAAGTTGAAACAGCTTGGAAGATCAGTAACCAGAAAGGCCGAGCTTGGTGTCTAAGCTAAGTTGGCGGTTATCGCTTCAATACTTGTTCCAACTCTCACCTATAGTCCTGGCTCAGATTCTGATCACTTCTTTTTAAACGGAAGATCGCCTTGAGAGTGCATCCCACGATGTCAATATCAAGGGAGGCCAGATTCGGAAGTGCATCAAGAGCAGAGCCTGGGGAAGGCCCCTATACAGCCGAAACAAATCGTTCTTTGAAGCTTAGTGAAAGCATCAGTTACGTATTTAAGCGAATGCTTATTCCACCAAACGACCGATGCATATGATAGAAGAGGCCTTATCATAGCCGTGTAGATCTGAAGGCCCCAAGATTTCCCTTACACTGCCAGAAAAACTGACAGCGCCTTCGTAGTTTTCGAGTCAAAGTGTTTTTTTCCAGAGAAGTTTTCTATCCAAGATAACACCTAGATATTTAGCTTCATCGGCAAAGCGGATGGTGACACCTTTTAGTACTAGTTGAGTCAGACCAGTCAATATTCTTCTCCTCGTAAAGAGAACAACTTCTGTTTTAAGAGGGTTAACCATAGAAGCATCTTCGATCCGTCAGTGTATACATGGATGGTCGAATTATTGATAGGTGTTAAAGACATAATAACAAAACTACCCGATATCGAATACGCGGAATCATTTGCTCCAAAGAACACATTTTTTAAATTTAAACCAATATCTACGAGTCAAATAGTGAAATTAACGAAATCAATGGGCAAGAAAAAAGATTATAGGACCGATACTAAAAGAACTATTTAATAAATCGACGAGATCGGGAACTTTTCCAAAAAAAAAAAAATGGAAAATGTAATACATCATTATGCGAAGAATTTAGACCACTGAATATACTACCACTATACGAAAAAATATTCGAAAAACTAGTAGAGAACCAATTGAGAGCTTACGTAGAAGAAAATAATTATATCATGGAGCAACAATCGGGATTTCGGAAAGGACACTCTTGTGAAACAGCTCTAAATTGGATTATTGAGAGCTGGAAAAATCAAATAGAAGGAAAAAATATAATAGTCGCAGTGTTCCTAGACTTAAAAAGAGCATTTGAAACAGTTGATCGTGAAATCCTTTTGAAAAAACTCATGATGTATGGGATTAAGGGCAATGAATTGAAATGGTTTAAATCTTATTTATATAACAGGACCCAGCGTACTATAGTAAAGGACAGTGTAGCCGAGTCAAGGGAAGTAAAAATTGGAGTCCCTCAAGGATCAGTTCTGAGGGTGTTCCTATTTTTACTATGTATCAATGATATACACACAGCAGTTAAATACAGTAAGCTGTGTACGAGGGGCGTTCAATATATTCTCGGTATCGGGGTGAAGCTGTGGTTGTATATATATAAGTATAATATTATTTATCAAGTAATACTATTATTTTAGTGCATTAAAATTTCGTATAAATATGATTAGTAATTCGCGTTTTATCTCTAGTTAAACAGAATCATAATGGCAACCGAGACGATGATGGTGAAAATTGAGCATCGCGCTGTAATTAAATTTCCCACTAAGCAAGGAACGGGGGTTCCGGCGCCCCGGCTACTGCTTGTACGGGAGAAAGCATCAAAGAAGTCGAAAAATGTGTACTTGAGGATGCCCGAATAAATGTGAAAATGATGGCAGAGATCATCAAGCTTTCAGTTGGTACCATTCACACCATTCTTCATGACCATCTTAACCTTTCAAAGGTCAGCGCAAGGTGGGTGCAACGAATGCTCACACAGAGCCTCAGAAAAATGTGAGAATCGCATGCTGTAGAGAGCTTTTGGAGATGTGTAGTGAGAGCGCGGACGGTTTTATGGATCGAATTGTTACTGGTGACGAAACATGGGTCCACCACTATGACCCTGAAAGCAAACAAGAGTCCATGCAGTGGCATAAAAAAGGAACAGACCCCCCGAAGAAGTTCAAAGTCACTCCGACTGCCGGGAAGCTCATGGCCACAGTTTTTTGGGACTCAAACGGAATCTTGCTCATTGAGTACAAAAAAAAAAAGGTGAAACCATCAACGCCACATCCTACGCTTCCACTTTGCATAATTTGCGGGAGGAAATTAAAAAGAAAAGACGGGGTAAACTCGAAGCGGGTGTGTTGCTTCTTCATGACAACGCTCCTGTTCACACGGCGCGAGTTTCCAAGGCTGCTGCGCGAGATTGTGGTTTCATAGAAATCAAACACCCACCCTATAGTCCAGACCTTGCTGCTAGTGATTATTTCCTGTTTCCGGATTTGAAAAAATGTCTTCGTGGAAAAAGATTTTCGGATGATGAAGAACTCAAGTCGGCAATAAATGGGTATTCTGTTTAACTAGAGATAAAACGCGAATTAATAATCATATTTATATGAAATTTTACATGAATGCACAAGATAATAGTATTACTTGTAATCAATTTATATATACAACCACAGCTTCACCCCGATACCGAGAATATATTGAACGCCCGTCGTATGTTTGCAGATGATTCGCTTCTCTTCTTCAGTGGAACCAGTGGGGCAGAATATACGAATGTAATCAATAATGAATTGGAATCTATAAATAAATGGTTAATTATGAATAAACTTATGTTAAATATAAAAAAGACTAAATACATGTGTTTAAACTGCAATTCTGAAATGAATATACAAATTAATGGTGAAATTATTGAGCAAGTTAACGAATTCAAATATCTTGGTATGATTATTGACAATAAGATGAACCTAAAAGCAAATAGTGGTTAAGATAGGATAGGAATGTGGGTAGACGTTCGGAATCACGTCTCACTTATGTCCGTGTGGACCCATTGTGTTGCCCATAAGGGGCAGAGTTCCTCCTTGTACCCTAATCACACTCATCGAGACGTTGTATTCGTTGTTGACCTCTCCTCGTCCAATCAGCCCGACATCCTAATGAACCTGAAAAAGTTAGATAGTCGGATGTTATGGATTTCTTGCAGGTCATGGAAGAAGAATTCTCAAATGGTCCTGTATCGCAGTTGGCTGAGGCTTGGGCAGTAGCAGAGATAGTGAGGAGTGTCCTCTCTTTCCTCCACATCGCCGCATCCTCTGCATATGTAGTCATGGGATAGTCCCATTTTAGTTTCATTGTATTTCAGATGGTTATGACCCGTTAGAGCTCCGACTACCATCCTCAGTAGGCTTTTGCCACACTGGAGGAGTTTGTCGGTTTTAGTTCTATTAATATCGGGCCATAGCATCTTAGTAGTCTTACAGGTGGTAAGGTTGAACCACCTATTTCTTGCTATTTCTAGAATCTTATCATCCACCTTCTTCCTGACATCTGCCAGTGGTGGTTGAATCAATTCGATTGCCTGGGATGGGTCTTTTTCGGCCCCTTTTCTGGCAAGTTCATCAGCTTCCTCGTTGCCGGATATGTCCCTGTGTCCTGGGACCCAGCTTAGAGTTATCCTGTGTTGCACGCTTAGAGTTTTGAGCTCCTCGCGGCAGCTCGCGACCTGCTTGGACTTGATTTCTTTCGCCGAAATTGCTTTGATGGCCGCTTGACTGTCAATTAGAATGCTAATATCAGCCGGTGGTTATTCCAACATTGTTATCATTCTGGCCGCTTCCTTGACTATAAAAAATCGTGGGAAAAAATTTCTAAAAAGATATATTTCTTATCAAGGATTAGACAAGAAACATGTTACAGCAATAAAAATATAAAATGCTATAATTAGACCTCACTTCCATTACTGCTCTACCGTACTATATTTGTCATCTGAAGGAGACCTGAATGTATGATTTCTGCTTTCGAGCCGATAACATCGTTCCTCAGTTGAGTGCGTGAAATATTTTTGGTTGCAAACCGGTATCTCCCGTTAATACCGTACCTTTTCTATATTCTTTCTTTTTCTTTCTTTCCTCACAAATTCGGTTTACTTTATCAGTGAAATCGTAAGTGCTTCTTCTAAGTACAAAATGGCCCATGGGCCAAAGCTAATAGGTGGTCGCTTCGGGTTGCTAGAACCTGATCCCGATCCTGATCCTGACTCCCAACCACGAAAGAAAACAAAACGCAACACTCCTCCCATGAACATCTTCCCCGGCCTCCCATCAATTACAAGTGCAAAAAATCCCCGATTTGTTATTATGTCTCCAAAAAATAGCGATAAGCCTATTTCTTCACTCAACCCATTCCTTCTTAAAAAAGCTATTAACATGATCAGCACAGATTCTGAAAATATAAGCCAGCTTCGCGACGGTAGCCTATTAATCTTTGTAAAATCACAAAAAACCGCAGACATCTTACTCAAAGCCAAAGATCTCGCCGGTGTTTGTCCAATAACTGTAAAACTGCATGATCGTATAAACCAATCCAAAGGAATAGCTTATGCACCAGCATTATCAATGTGTCTGAAACCGAAATTAAAACCGAAATGAAATCCCAAGGTGTTATGGATATATACAAATTCTTAAAGAAAGGTGATGATGGAAAGCAGAGAACAACAGGTCTCATGCTCTTCACGTTTGACCTTTATCAAGTCCCCAAATCAGTGGATATAGGCTTTTACACTGCCATAATAACGGAATATATACCAAACCCCATGCGCTGCCGCAATTGCCAACTGCTTGGCCACACATCTAAACGCTGCAATAACAATATCAAATGCGAATCATGCGAATCATGCGAAATCTGCCACCTCATATACCTGAACCATGCAACCCGCATACCACCACGCAGTTCGAAGAAGCCTAAACGCGTTTCCAACTACACCTATAAAAATCATTTTGGCAGAAGCAGGACTTCCCAGCATCGACGAACGAAGGGACGCTATTACCCTAAAACTGTATGCAAAACTCCTGTTCTCCAAAAACTCCATAATCGATTACGACATAAAGAACGCAAAAGATCATAGATCAAAAAAAAGGATACCATCAGCCATCTCTACTATTCTCGGAAAAGGAATTTTACTAGATCTTCCAAATAAACGAAAGCACTTTACCGTTCCACGCTACCCTCCATGGCTAATTAATCCAGACTCTATTACAATGACACTGGCTAAATATAAAAAAAACAAATACCAGCAATAAGACCTACTGTCAACTTTTCACCAGCATCTCATCAGATATGAAGTCGAAGAGGTGGAACTTAGTTTTCACTGATGGCTCAAAAACAGAGGAAAATACGTCATTTGCTGTCGCACTTGAAAATGGATCCATTCTCCGCATTGGTAATCTGCCTGAGCTGGCGTCAATATTTACGGCTGAAGCATTCGCAATCCTACAAGCTACGGAGTTAGTAATGATACGCCGAGGTAAACACATAATATGTTCCGATAGCATTTCCGTACTCAATGCTATCAAAAACCCCAACAACAACACAGAGCTCATATCAGAAATCAGATATCACCTTATCAAATCGCCAAATAATATTAAGCTGATGTGAACTCCTGGGCATGTCGGAATCCAAGGCAACGAACACGCCGACATTGCAGCGACATCTGCTAAAAACGCCCCGGTACATACTTCAACATCTTCTCTAAAATTGATCTAACGAAATGCACTCATGTGATTCACTGTATGTGATGGGTGTCTGGGTTCGATTCCTAATAAGACGAGAAATACTTTTCACGGTCCCACCTCTTTCGAGTCACTGACAATGCTCATAGAGTAAAACTGTCTAGAAAAAGCTTCTCAAACTTGGCCGTTCGGAGTCGGCATAAAACTGTAGGTCCCTTTCACTCGTGATAGAACAATAGCTCGCACAACACGAGTGGTTGCCGAGAACCTAGGCCCTGACCTTCTACGGGCTGTAGCGCCACCCAGGTTCAGTTATGTACATATTTACTTAAAATATGCTTAAAAGCTGCGTCCAGTCTGTTTCTTTATTTGTTTTTTGTGTAAGTAAAATTTTAAGGGCCGATGTTGATTTTGAATAAAACCCAAATTATTTAGGAAATTATTGTCATTTCTTTTTATTATGATAATATTGGTATGGTTCAATTATGTATGGAACAAAATATCGGCCAAATGGCCGCCGCGACCTCTCGCGGCACACCTCCATCCGATGGTCCAAATGTTCGATGACGCTGAAGCATAATTGAGGTTTTATGCTGTTAATGTGCCGAATTATCTCATCCTTTATCTCTTGAATTGTTGCTGGCTTATCGACGTACACCTTTTCTTTCAAATAACCCCAAAGAAAAAAATCCAACGGTGTCAAATCACATGATCTTGGCGGCCAATTGACATCGCCCACCACGTGAGATAACACGGCCATTGAATTTGTCGCGCAAAAGAGCCATTGTTTCGTTAGCTGTGTGGCAAGTGGCACCGTCCTGTTGTAACCACATATCGTCCACATTCATATCTTCCAATTCGGGCCATAAAAAGTTCGTTATCATTTCACGATAGCGAACACCATTCACAGTAACTGCCTGACCGGCCTCATTTTGGAAAAAAATGCGGCCCGATGATGTTGCCAGCCCATGGGTGCATTGGTTTTCGACACTCTCTCTTGGATTATCATTCGCCCAAATGCAGCAATTCTGCTTATTGACGACTGCTTATTGATCCCACTGAGGTGAAAATGTGCCTCATCACTGAAGACGATTTTCTTCGAAAATGCACGATATGCATTTTGAAGTGAACGCCCATTTTCATAAGCCTGAATAACTTTAACGCGTTGCTCGATTGTGTATCTTTCCATGGTTCAAATTGAGTTAGTCTGAAATTGAGAAATGTCAATTGAAATGCAGAAAAAAACTTGACGTGTAGGTATGGTTCACATTCAACATCGGCCCTTAAAGCCTTTATAAGCCGAAAACCCAGCCTAGCATCGGTGCGTTGTTACAAATGGAAGGAGAACCATAAGAGCTTTTTCTGCGACTGCAGGTTATTCATCTTTCAGTCCAACCCAAAATGTATTCAAGTCAGAATCTTCTCAATTCTCAAAATTCTGGCACAGTTAACACCGTGATTTGTTTGGTTAACAGATTCTATCAAGAAACCAAGTTTAGTTTTAGGTGAAGATATTTTGGTGTAGCTGTTGTGTCTGGTTGTGTTTCTTCCCTGTAGGAACTGGCAAGGAATGAGTTTATCGAATATATCGGCAAATAAGCCACTTTCACCAACCATTGCTCATCGTGCAAGGGTTCAACAGAAATGGGCTGTTCGTCGAAGAAAATCTCAAGCTAAATAGTTTCGTAATTCAAATATGTATGTACTCTGGATAAAATGTTTCCCCTCGAAAGCCATCTCTTGGTGCCAAAGGTTCACCGAAGAATAAATCTTCTTCAATAGATCCTCCGAAGGGGTATCTCACAAAAAAACAAGCAGTATTGATAACCCGGCGATATCTGTACTTTCGTCAAGTTGTATTTCAAACATCTTACTGTCTTTTAATCTACAAATTATTTTATCCTGGGTTCCGCGGAGCACCATTTGGGAAACGCTTTTGTAGGATGTCTCTTATGTTTGTGTTAGACAAATCTTCGAGGCAATTGAAGTAATAGCTGCCGAGAAGACTTCTTGTTTCTGTGACTTCAGTGACGTACCGTGGTGCTTCCAGTACGGAATTCACTTACTGCTAGTTGCTTGTCTTTTAGTTACGATTTAGGATCGCCAAGGCGAGACATTAATATATAAGCTCTCTTTACTACCCCTTTCATTGCGTATATACCTGTAGTGAATCCTGAACGTGAAACCGCACCTCACCAAGCGAATACAAAATTAACAAGTATTCTCAAGGTATTGCTTCTGCCTTCTACAAAACTACCCTATGACGGTGCACTGAATGTTGTTGAATAACTACCATACAGATTTATATCCAGCAATTTTGTCTTCTCTCTTTGCCTGAATTTTCTTGGTATGTGGATTTGCTTTTATTCGGTGCGCTGATGTGGAGAGAGCATCTTTGACTGATAGCTAGGCAGTTGCAAAATAAAAACAAAAGGAAGTTTTGGTAACATGCTAAATAAAGATTTTGGTAGGGTGTGCGGTGAACTTCGAATAAACGCCACTGTTCCTCTTCCTCATTATCCCTGCAGCTTATACAGAAGTCATTGCACTCCAAGTCTTCTGGCCTGGTTGTCTATGAGCCTGTTATTAGTTTACTAATGTTTTTCCTGTTAAACTTCAGGAGGGCTAAAATTTTCTTTTGATTTAGTACAGGCCACATCGTTCTCGATGACCTGCATGTATCCATTTCCGCCCACATATGGTTGGTGTCGTTTGTGGCTTTTGTTAGCAGCGATGCCTACTTACTTGTCAGGCCGGCGACCCATGGACGCTCCGAGCCTGAGCAATTGTCTCCTTCCATCGTTGACGGTCCTGGACACGCTGCTTCCAGTCATCAAGACCAAGCTGTCTTGCATCCGCGATTACTCGGTCTTATACCGGTGTTCGGTCTTCCTCTCCTTCTCGAGCCAGGAGACGCGGAGGACCTCGTTGCTGGAGCATTGTTGTCCATGCGCTCGATGTAGCCGAGCCTGTGCAGTTGACGGATTTTTGCCTTCCAGATTACATCCACATCTTGGTGCAGCTCGTAGAGTTCGCGCTTATGTCTTCTCCTCCATTCGCCTTCCTCGCAGACGGGACCATATCCGACGTAGAATTTTTCTTTCGAAGGTAGCAAGAATCAGCTCTGCAGTTTTGCTTAGCGTCCAGCTTTCGGCTCTATATAGCAGGACTGGCAAAATAAGAGTTTTGTAGAGCATGATTTTGGTCCTTCAAATCAGGAGTTTTTAACCCAGTTGTTTTGACAAACCGAAGTAGCACCGGTTGCCAAGGGCGATTCTACGACGGATCTCATCTCTGATGTCGTTTGTGGAGTTCACGTTTGCCCCGAGGTAGACAAACTCCTTTACTACCTCGAAATTGTAGCTGTCGATCGTGAAATTTTGTCCAAGGTGGTGTGTGACGGAACGTTTTATGGTCGACAGTCTAAATTTCGTTTTGTCCTCATTGGCCTTGAGAGCTGTTCGTTTCGCCTGTTCTTCCATCGCCGTAAAAGCCTCCACTACGGAAGAGAGAGAACGCGCGACGATGTCGATCTCATCTGCGTACCCCAACAGTTGAACCGACATTTAGAATATAGTGCCTTCCGTGTTTAGAGCTGCTCGCCGCACTATCTTCTCCATTACCAGATTGAAGAAATCACACGACAGCGTATCTCCTTGCCAAAATCCGGTGCAGATTTCAATCGAGCCGAACTGCACGGTGCATCGGCTATCGCGAATTCGGCAATCGCATCGAATAGCTCCTGCGATGAATGTTTTTGTATAATAATAACATTGGTGGCGCTACAATCCGTAGAGGGCCAGGGCCTAGCTTCTCAGCAACCACTCGTGTTCTGCGTGCTGTTGTTCTATCACGATTGGAAGGGACCTACAGTTTTATGCCGACTCCGATTACTCTTTGAGCATTGTCAGTGTATCGAAAGAGGTGGGGCCGTGAAAAGTATTTCTTGTCGTACCTGGAATCGAATCTAGACAGGTAGGTCCAAGTGCCGCACATACCCACAACGCCACGGGCCACGGGCTGTCGTCTGCTGCTCTAAAATCGATGAAAAGGTGGTGCGTATCGGTTTGAAACTACCAGAACATCGCCGCCCGACTTGAAGAGCTCCGATGGTAAGCCATCTGTCATCATCCGCCCTCTAGCCCGGTACTCCTCTTGCGCTGCTATTGTTTTCCATTTCCGTTTCCGTTGCAGTGCTGGTATGACTGATGCTTACACGTTTCTTCTGCTCACACACGCCACCATGCCACGGGTTTCTTTTCGGTGGGGTAGGCAGCCTAAAGCTGTTTCAGCTACCGCTTTGATTGCCGAGCGGCAGTGCATCCACATCTTGTTGGCGTGCATAGGTTAGGTTAGGTTAGGCAGTTGGGCTGTCAGCGAAATCGCTAGCTAACTTAGAAATGTTGGTCCATTGTGATACTCATAGTCAGACTACTACAACTGATCGACATCTCCAGTGCTAGTGCCGTTAATTTGATCCCAACAATGGTGACTGGACCAGATTTGAGAACCGAATAAAGCGTATTTACTTTGCTTTCACTGGGATTCGAACCGGACCACATTCGAACCACTGGGATTCGAAACAGCCATCCAGCTGTGTTACGTAGGCATACCGGTCTCTTACTTAATTGACATCTCGTTGTCGTTGGTGTAGGCGGTATACCGGAGAGTCTTTCACTTAACTGCTCTTTGTAGACTCGAGCAATCTCCAGTGTGCTAAGGCGTCCAATGTCAAAACTCTTCTTTGTTGGCTGGTGCAGCTTTCTGACATTGGACAGTCGAGCTCTGAATCGTGCTCCTTGGAGGAAGTGGCCAGAGTCGACGTTTGCTGCGCTGAATGTTCGCACATCCAGGATATTAGACGCATGTCTTGCGTCAATGAGCAGTTGGTGGGGGCTAGACCATCCGGAGATCGCCAAGTTGCTATGTGGATTCTTTTGCGAGGGAACCTTGTGCTAAATGCAGCGATGGAGTGTCTCCTAAATAAGAAGAACTCCCCACAGAAACTAAAAAAAAATCACACATCAAACATATCAGACATAAAACTTTAATCGATATATTTTCTTACAAAAATCCTTCACAATGATTGGACAAAATTATCTCGAAAATAAAAATTTACAAAATGCAATACATTCCCTCAATTAAGTAATACCTTTAATGTCTAATCAAACACGAAGGAAACAATTCATTTCAAAGAATCTTTTGTTTGTTCTCGGCAATTTACTTATGTTTCAAAAGCAGTGCGGTGTATGTGTGTACATGAATATGTAGCAACTTACATGTGTATGTACTATGAAGTAGATCGGGAGTAATTATCACAGAAAAGTCGAAAGCGTGTGGTTATATGGTGGTGTATTATTGTGTAGGCTGAATGAGTGCAAACATACTGATCCGATATATAAACGGCGATAATTTTGAAAACGATTAAAAAGCGTTTTCTTCTTCTTATGTGTATAACAAAAGTTTGGGCTGAGATCTGCAAGTGTTATACCCAAATTCAGATCAAAGCTGTTTTCTTAAAACAAAAAAAAAAGGAAGTAAATCTCATTTTACTAATTACAAAACAAAAAATGGAAAAAAAACACTTGGAAGCCAAAAATGAACGAAAATAATTACATATAGGGTTTCTACGTATATAAAAATATCTAATTTCAGGATTTCTCTTTGCGGCACTTCTATTCTAACAGTTCTATGCCATCGAATGAGAGTTGCAGCTGCCGTGTTCAAATTTATAGATTGGCGCGCCGAACGGTTGCCTTGATCGACTTCTCAATTTCGAATCGCCGGACCTTCTTGCTGTCTTGCAGCAGGATTTGAATAATCATCTTCTGTAAATATAAAATATGGTATATTATTTGTGGACTTCATATAAGACAATTGTTTGGGAATGAATAATAATACATAGTATGGGTTGCGCCACGACAGTCCGACGTGGAGCTGGGCATAGATTCTAAAGCAACCATCCGTGTTGTGCGTGCTGTTGTTCTATCCCGAGTGGATGGGACCTACAACTATAGCCAACAAAATGGAAACACTTTTCCGAAAAACATTCAAACTTACTTTATTAAGAATTGTGATAGAAAAGTATACAAAAATAGAACCACTTTAGGTTTATCTCAAAGTCAGACGATATTTTTTAGGAGGGAGGCGTATTTTGCATGAATTTGATAACGTTAGGCACCTCACAAGGTGTATACGACATTGTGTTGATAGTTTACGGATGTGGACAAAGGGAGCACGAAGTAAGTTGCAATTTGGGTATAGGGTAAGTGCACCAGTGGCCGGTTACGGATGTGGACAAAGGGAGCACGAAGTAAGTTGCAATTTGGGTATAGGGTAAGTGCACCAGTGGCCGGTTACTGGTGCACTTACCCTATACCCAAATTGCAACTTACTTCGTGCTCCCTTTGTCCACATCCGTAAACTCTCAACACAATGCCGTATACCTTTCCTAATTTGAAGCTGGATAACTAATGCAACAAATTATCTACGTTTGATTTTATCATTTATGGATTATGTTTAGTATCAAATAAAAAATTCAAATTTGAAGTATTTATTACATAAATTTTAGTGTCGATTTCTTTTTTAAAAAAATAAATTTTCACCAATACCCGGCCACCAAATTTCAGTTGAAATCATACGCATTTATTGGGTAAAGTGCTGGAATTGAAGATTTGTCTCCAATAGTAGGGAAAGCGATCGTTGGGAAGACGAAAAAATACCGAGAGGGTGAAAGAGAAGCGAAAGGATTTATCCTGGATCGTTCTATTTCCGGTATTGGTTGTATGAATTGGGCTTGGAAGTTCTAATGCTGTGTATGTGTGGTTTTAGACAACTGCAGTGATTCATCATCGTCAATATATCGGCAGGAAGTGAGGCAAGATAGATCTCTTGAAACAATAAACTCTAAGATGGTAAAACTCTGCCGTCTATCTCTAAGGGAGATAGCGGCCAGGTGCAATCTTACCCTATGCTGAGTCCCCGGGCACAAGGGTATGCCGGGCAATGAAAGAGCTGATGAACTAGCAAAAAAGGGGGCGGGTATGCAAATAGCAGCAGATCAGGACACCCCTCCACTGAAAACAATAAAATCGCGATTGATGACGATTGGGAAAAACGATACAAACCGCATAACAGAAGCGTTCTGCTCATACGCTGTAATAAAGGGTGATTTTTTAGCTATTATCTTTTTGGCAACGCACGTTTCGTGTTTTGTTTCACTGTCAAACATCTTCAGTTTGGTCTATAATTTAATCATGAATCGTCTTACAAACGAACAACGCTTGCAAATTATTGATTTTTTTTTATCAAAATGCGTGCTCTGTTAAGAAAGTCCAGCGCGCGCTTCTTCCATTTTATGGTCAGTTTAATCGACCCACTGACTTTGGCTCAATGGGTACGTAAATAAGCAGAATTGTCGATTTTGGAGTGAATATCAGCCAGAAGCATTGCAAGAGCTACCAAAGGCATCCAGAAAAAGTCTCAGTTTGGTGCGGTTTATGGGCTGGTGGCATCATTGGACCGTACTTCTTCAAAGATGATGCGAATCGTAACGTAACTGTGAATGGTGAGCGCTACCGTGAGATGATATCGAACATTTTTTTTGACCGAAATGCAAGAGCTTGACTTGCATGACATGTGGTTTCAACAAGACGGTGCCACATGCCACACAGCAAGCGCACCAATGGACCAATGAGGGTCGAGTTCGGTGAACATTTTATTTCACGTTCGGGACCGGTCAATTTGCCACCTAAATCGTGCGATTTAACGCCTTTAGACTATTTTTTGTGGGTCTATGTTAAAGCTCATGTTTATACAGACAAGCCCGCTTCAATCGACGCATTGAAGGACCATTTGAGGCGCAGTTAAGGTCAACATTTGCATGAAATAATCTTCAAACATTAAATTATATGGACCGTACTATCGATTCAAATAAAGATTTCATGCATTTTTCTGAATTTTATGTGTTCTTTTTTGAAAAACTTTCCTATAGCTTTTAAAAAATCACCCTTTATTACTTATGGCCAGTTACATTCGTTCAACACACGAAAGATCTTGTGGATCATGTTCTGCGGTTTCTTGACACATTTTCAATAGAAATGTATGCATTTTCATACAATTATCTATGTGCCCGTGTACTAGTGCCGTTCGTTCTGTAAACCGGCCTATTTTCCGGAACTATTTTGCTTCGTTTATGCGTTAAATACAAAAATTTGATTTCAGGCAAATATGGCCATGAATTTGTGTATTATAATAATATGGGCGGTGCTACACTCCGTAGAAGGCCAGGGCCTAGCTTCTCAGCAACCACTCGTATTGTGCGTGCTATTGTTCTATCACAACTGGAAGGGACCTACAGTTTTATGCCGACTCCGAACGGCCAAGTTTGAGAAGCTTTTTCTAGAGAGTTACTCTCGCATTGTCAGTGACTCGAAAGAGGTAGGGCCGTGAAAAGTATTTCTTGTCGTACCAGGAATCGAACCTAGACAGGTAGGTCCAAGTGCGTAGGAATCGACGCACATACCCACAACGCCACGGGCCACCACAATTTGTGTATTGCCATAACTTAAATGGTTTAATGGAAGAGTTGGGAGTTTTAGCCTATAGCACAACCGAATGGTGACTGTTTATTGATATCTTAAAGTGGAGCTTGAAGTGTGTCCACATTGGAAACTTATTTGGTGTAGTCCCAATAGGTCAATTTGCGTGAAGAAGAATATAAAGACATAAAGAGACTCAGCAAAGCGGATATACCAACAATCATCGTTTTTTATGTACATATGTGGGAACAGCAGAGCTCGTGAGAATTGACCGCCAATATCTGAATTCAAACCTGGTGATCCAAACATTATACATCAGCAGCTTGTTGACAGAAACAGTATTATATTTCTTCCTCTGCATATAAAACTGGACCTCATGAAGCAGTTTGTTTAAACTTCGCCAACTGAAGGAGACTGTTTCAAGTACCTCATTTCAACATTTCCTCGCTGAATACAATTCTACTCATATGGTATTCAATGCATTGAGTTGTAATAGTAAGTTCCGGAACGAAGAAGATGACCGCCAAAAATGAGCAAGGCGCTAAGAACTTGCAAATTAGCTGTGCGAGCAGCTAAAGAGCAGTCTTGGAAGGAGTTCGGCGAGAAGCTGGAAAGCGACCATAGATCTGCGAAAAAGGTGTTCTGGCAAACCATTCGTCGACTCAGAGGATAGAATTTCAACATTATCGAAGGAGTCAGATCCAAAGATGGGGTGTTGCTTTCCAATGAGGCGGACATCTTGGGCAGATGGAGTGAGCACTTTTCGGAGCTGCTCAATCCCGAACAGGGCACTGAGGATGACAGATCCGTAGTCTTGAGTGGGGCGGAGAATAGTCCTACGGTGGAGGAAGTCATTTTGGCGATTGAATCGCTAAAAATTGGCAAATCCGCCGGTGTGGATGAAATCCGGCCAGAAATGCTTAAGGCAATTGGTAAAGAGGGAGTTTGATGGCTCTCTCGTGTCATTAAAGTGGCCTGGGAACGCGGTGAGACACCTGGCGATTGGCAAACTGGGGTGATTGTCCCACTTTTCAAGAAGGGGGACAAAAGAGATTGCTCCAACTACAGGAGCATATCTCTTTTAAGTGTCCCCGGGAAAGTCTATGCTAAGGTGTTGGAAGCGCGTTCTAAAGCTATGGTCGAGCCCAGGATGGGGGATGAACAGTGCGGCTTTCGTCCCGACAGAAGTACAACCGACCAGCTTTTCACTCTATGAATGGTACTTGGGAAAGCTTGGGAGTATGCCAAACCCATCTACAGTTGTTTTGTAGATTTGGAAAAGGAACACGACCGAGTGCCTCGAGGTAAATTCTGGAGTGTCCTGCAGGAGTATGGGATTGATGGTCCTCTTCTTAGGGCCATTCAGTCTCTATAAACAAACTGTAGCAGCTGTGTTCGGGTAAACGGTGCTAAATCAACACCTTTCACCGTGGCGTTGGACTTCGCCAAGGGTGCGTCTTGTCACCTCTCCTTTTCATTGTATATATGGACTGGATGTTGCAGCGCAGCCGAGGTGAGCAATGTTTCACATTGGGAGAGTTGAAGGTAAGCCATCTTCTTTTTGCAGATGACTTAGTTATCCTTACATCCTCCCAGACGGAACTCCAACGCGCACTCGATAGGTTTGTGGCCGTATGTGCTGATGCTGGAATGAGGGTTAACGTGGACAAATCGGAGGTTATGGTCATTTCCAGTACGCCTGTTCAATGCACTCTGCATGTTAGTGGAGTCCCATTGAAGCTGGTGGAGAAGTTTAAGTATCTCGGGGTCTTTTTCACGAGTGATGGAAGGAGTAATGCTGAGCTTTCCTGTAGGATTAGTCAAGCTGGGTCAGTTTTGACACAGCTTGATAGTTCTGTAATCAGAAAGGCCGAGCTTGGTGTCACAGCCAAGTTAGCTGGTTACGCTTGGGCATTGCTCCTGATGAATTAGAGTCGATGGCGGAGGATCGAGTTGCCTGGAGATCTCTCTGCGTGGTTTAACCCCGCGACCCCTTTAGTGGATCATGCGGGTCAAAAGATGGTGATGATGAGTGTTGTTCTGACAGCATTTATGGTCAATCTTTCTTTATCGTCGAAGGAGCTTCAAGTTGAAACTGTGTTGTTCCGTAGTTGAAAGAAGTACACTTGGCAAAACGTATGGCATTTACTAGAACACACCATGTACCCTCTGTTTCAACGCGCGTACTCAGTGGAGAAATATGCTTTTCAGTGGCTTATATTCCTTCCACCATGGGTATTACGGTTGGCGAATTGAAAACATTTGATTCGATTTAAGTGTCAAACATTTTTCAAAATGTGAGCGATAAGCGTAAAGTTTACCAACCGTAGTATGTCGAATGAGTTGGTTCGACAAAGAAAACATCTCGATCTCACATCGAACGTTCGACTCTCCGTATCCTTAGGGGGTTATGCTACCTCCGAATGGCGAAGTTTGAGAAAGCTTTTTCTAGAAAGGAATACTCTTTGGCCATTGTCTGTGACTCAAAATGGGGTGGAGCGGTGAATTATGAAAGTTGGTAAAATCGTGGATTGAACCACTGGCAACCCGGCGTAAGAGTCGACACACCAACCTACTTAGCCATGGCGATCACTAAATTAATACAAAATGAAAAAAAAAAAACACTTGAAAATGCACTCAACACTTCATGCAACAAAGTAGGACGATTATAAAGCGTTGCGTCTGACAAGAGTTGTGTTGTCCGTACAGAACAGAAATATGTAATTCTTCCACCCAGAACCATGCTTTTATGGAAGATACCCAGTCCTGCATTCCGACTCAGAATAGAAGAGTTCGGCACTTTTTCTTGATTTGTGCTTTAAGTTAAATGTTCACGCTATGTCGAACATGACAGTCGGAGAACGGCACAACTTGAAAATCACACAAAAATGTCATTATTCAATGTTAAACGAAGCATATTTCTGATATAGGCCCTTTTCCTTGACACTAGATATAATGTTCGCCTGCACTTACAAAACAAACAAAAATGATATCCAATAAACGCATTTCTTACCATCTTCCTCTTCCTCGTTGCCCTCATCCAAATGCAGCCCATCACCGAATTGTTCCTTACCCTGGTCGCCAGCAACTTCATTATTCAGATTATCACCATCGAGCATAGCATTGCCAGCGGCCCCCAGTTCATCGTCGCCGTCCTTCCGATTATGCTTGTGACCCTCCATGCCGAACATTTCAAGGTCATCACCATCGGCATGATCGTCATTATCTTTCGGTCCTGCCTTTGCCTCGAAGAAATTATTATCTTCCTCCGCCCCATTATTGAGGTTATCGTCATTTTTGTCCGCATTGAAGTCGGGATCTTTCACTTCATGCGCTCCCGTATCTAGTTCGCCTTCATTATTCTTGCCGATCAAATCGTCCACTACATTAGCGTAACGATTATTGTCCGCATCCAGCTTGTTGTTGGTATTCTTGACTTTTGCCCCTTCCTGGTCATCGATTTGATTGTTATTCAGTAAGTCTTCGAAATTCGCTGGTATCGGTGCCACTCCAAGGGGTATTTGTTTCGGCGGCCTGTGCGGTCCGTTTATGACCTCCTTGGCTGTGCTCGAGCGTTTTATCTTATTCAGGGTGGGCGTACTTCCTTGGTTTGCCACCGATAACGCGTGTCGATTCACATCATGACTAGCACCGACTTGAACTGCATCACCGACTGGCGGTTTGGCGGCCGTGGGAGGTTTATCCGTCGAATTCAGTGGCGGAATCTGTTGAACATTCTCGGCCGCACGATTCTTATCCTCTTCACTGGCCAAGGGCTTGGGTATCATCTGAAAGTTTTCAACAGAATTAATTATCGCATTTTTGTACTTTTTATCTAGCGGACGAGATTTTCGATAGTCCCCAGCACCATTACTCTGCGCAGACTTAATATCAAAGGAAGGTTTGATAGTGAACAGATTAGTTGCACCCGCTTGAGTGGTGGATGTTTGGTTAGTTAGTTTAATAGATACTTTGTACAAATCGGGACTCACTAGTTGCTGCTCGTTAAATGACTTCTGTATTTGGGGTTTGTCTATTGGGTGGTTTGGCAGTTGTTGCAGATTACCAACAAGCGGAGCCGCTAGCGGCTGTTCTTCATTTATATCGCCTCCGACCTTTGGCTTGTACTCACAATTGCTTTCGTACTCTTTTATTGTTTCTTGCATTAGAGAGATTTTCTTTTTGTGATTTTCTGCACTTAATGCGGTTGTCTTGAGGAGGATCTCTAGACGACTCTTCTCCTGAACTATCGTTTCGTACTTTACCTAAAAACGAAAAAATACAGAATAATTATTTGATCCTGTAGACCTAGCAAATCTTGATAGTCACTTTTAATTCCTCCAGATCCTTGTCATTGAGGCTGCGCACTTGCTGCAATTGCGACTGCAGGGTTTTCACTTTACTCTCAAGGCTATTCATCATTTCCAGTTGACTCTTTTTTGTCTGTGAACAGTCCTCCACCAAATCACTGTGCTCCTTTTGCAATAGTTTGTACCGCTGATGTAGGCTGTCATATTGTAAAGTTGATTCAAGCTTTGCCTTTGCATTGTGATCGTTTTGTTCTTTGGCCCGCTGCTCTAGGTTTTTCCGTGTCTCCAGATGTTCCTCTCGTTCAGCTTCAAGACTACGTTCCAGTCGGAATTTATGTTCTATTATTGCTGTGTGTGTTGCAAGAGGGGTGTGTTAAATGGGTCAACATATCCATCATCTGAATGTTGCACTTACCCTGCATGCGTGCGTTTAATGCCTCTTGCTGTTGTTCACACCTTTCTCGTTGTTGCTTCGACTCATCCAGCTGTGTTTTTGAATGAAATATTGCAATGAATGCAAACATAAGAATTAAGATTCCTAATCCGATTAGAAATCGGCCCCGACCCGACCGCGTCAAACGGGTGGCAGTCATCTTATTTTATTTGTTCTTATTGAGAAGACAGTCTTTTCGGTTGAATTTTGTCTTCACCACATTACTAGATATTAAGCGTTTAATTAAGATTACTTTTATTTGTGAAAGGATTTGTAACTTTTGAAGAATTAGCGTAGTTTCGAGAAGACTTCTGCTTCCGAACGGCGAACTGGCAATTCAATGTATTAAAAACAATGTGAGAGGGAGAGAAAACTACCCTGCCAGATGAGATCAGACATAATTCTGTTTGATTTTTTAATTCGTGGCGCTGCCAACCAATAAGAATTAATTAAGACCTGTTTACATAAAATTTATTGGATTTTGTGTTAATTTTCGAACTTGTTTTTAACGGTAGAGGATTAAAAAAAAACTAACACAATCAAAAACTGGTTTTCGAAGTCAATGTTCGATTTATTTATTTGAACAGATATAATTATAACGGGTTTGTTTTCAGAAGATAATTAAAATAAGAAACATTAGTGGCGATACATCATTAAGAACATTTGATCGATGAAACGTTTTATATTCGACTTTTTTATAAAAAAAAAACTTACTTTAATAGGTGGCAATGGATGGTGTGAATAAAAACTGAGGGAACACGCCGAGTTAACACTTATGAGTAAAATGCTATCCTGAAAGGGAACACTCAATTTGGTGTGAATAAAAAATCGGTTCTTTCCCTCAAGTTGATGTTTGAAAACTGGAGCGGAGAGTTGTCAAATTTTTTTTTAAGATAATGGAATTTTTCATTTTTAGAATTGTTTTTGTTCTTTTGTTTCTCCATAGCTTTTAACGCAGCTTGCTTTCTAAGTTCTATGTCTCAGTTTGGCTTTTTTCTAGATAAAATTGTAAAAAATGTATGAAATGCACATTCCAGATTTCCTTGTTCTTGAGGGTTTTTCGAAGTATTCCGCATCCAAAATAGTATTTTCTTTTTCTAAACTTTTTCAAACTTTTTTTAATGTTTTTGTAAAACGCACTCAACTTCTTCAAGGGGTTTACTCAATACTATTCATCCATATTCACAGAAAAATGAAGGGAACACTCATGCTTCGCTCAACTGTCAGAACATGTTGGTGGAGGGTTTTCGTTAAAATTAAAGAAAATAATTTTTCTTCACACCAGATGACAGATTGACAGAACACTCACATTCCGTTTTTATTGACACCACCCAATGGCGGCGTTCACACTCAACAATTTATCAATACGATTTGATTGACAACCGTGCTTCCTGGGCGAAATCATCAATGTGAACGATCGTTACTACAAAGTTGGCAGAGTTCGGTAAACAAAGCATTTTGACTTTTTTTTTCCAATTTGTCGTATGGATAAAATTGTTGAATGTGAACGCCGTTTTTGTCTACTGTACTCTGACAACTTATAGTAACAAGCGTTCACATTGACGTTTTGGCAATTGTTGGGTGCGGATGCCGCTTTTGACTATTTTCCAATTTGTCAAGCATATCGTATCGACAAATTTTTGAGTGTGACTGCCGCTTATAGAGATAACCAAGGCGAGGCATATTTATTTATCAAAATGACGCTTTGTTTTCCACAAAACTTAAAAAAATAAGAAGCCAAACCTTACTAAGCCGTCCGTTAATAAGTGACAATATTACACATTTAAAAATTAGTAAATTATTTCAGTAGAAAATTATGCAAAAATTTCGAGGCTTTAATGAGAGAAAAACTATAATCAATAAAAAATAACACCATTGTGATCTGACCGCATGATTCACCATAGAAATGTTTCAAACAAACATAACTTCCAATTCGACCAAAATGAAACATTTGCGTTCCCTTGGATTTTCAAACTGAACACACACCGCTGAGGACATATTTTTCTTTACATCAATCAACCACCAAGAAGTCTCCTTAGAAAAGAAAATACTTTTATTCCCATCTAAATTCCGTTTAAATCAATCGAAACTTCTATAAAACCATTGAACAATACCGAGTCTATATGTGTGAAATTCATATCATTATTTCAAGAGTTAAGTGAAATGTTTTTTGTGAACAACATCCATCCCTCTTTCATGTAATTGGCAAAACGTTCTTTACACCACATTTCCCGCATCGTCCAACACAGATTTCGAATAAAAAAAAAATACAGAAACGAATCGAGTGGAGAATTACGTACGTGATTATGGCGGAAATGTCAAACATTTTGTTGCAGTAGCCAGTATTGATTGACCATAAAATATTTGTCAATTCGCACAGTTTTTGTTCAAAAATAATTTCGTCAATATTTCTGTATTCCCTTAAAGCGTGTGTTTGATCAAATCGTATATGTATTGAATAAAACAAACAAAAAAAAAAGTAAAGTGAAGAAAAATTTTCGATTTATCAGTGGTGAATGGGCGTACATTTGAGAGTCCCCCGAACGAGGAACGCTGCTGCTGCTGCCTGCCTTTTTCTTTGCTCATTATAAGGTCAGTATCACAATATCCGTAGAGTGTATATGCATGATAAATGTATACAATTCATTTTGAATGTACTTTTTTGCAATGAAAGAGAAGAAAAAAAAACTACGAAATAAAATTCAATTGAGGTTCGGTTCACGCCCAAAATTGAATCCCATATCAATTCTGATTGGAAGTCGTTTAGTAAGAGATGTTTTACTTACTCGTTTCGTGTTCTCTGCGATCGACGAAAGTAACGCTTGGGGTTCCACTTGCTTGCTTAACCTTTAAATTGGTTCCAATGTCTGTTTGATGGAGAGATTATTGCAAGGTTTCTTTTCCCTTTCCTTGATAGGGTAAATGCTCTTCACATTTCCCACACAGTCCAAAAGTGTATTTTTGCAGTTCATAATTTTTCTGATGTTTCGATTCAGAAGCCAGGAGAAAAAAATAAATGCAAACCATCCTGAATACAACTTGTTTTTTTTTTCTTTTTTGTTTGCAAGCATGCATGCTCGTATGTAGTCTGGGAACGCGTTTTTTGTTCTCTGACCGGACTTTTGCCATGCATTTTATCTGTGAATGTATGTATTTCTGGAATTTCGTCTGCTTTCAAACGCTCAGCTTATAAATGCCAGATAAGAAATATGTTTCGTATATTATTAGGGAATTATGAACAGGTCGTTCACAGATGATTTTAATAAATGTGTCAGCGTGTGGTGCGGCTCTGTTTGTTTTATATGTGTTGTCTGTGGTGAGCAGTTGCTGGGAAAGAAATCCGTTTCTTTTACATTAAACCGTGAGAAATGTTTTATCTAAAAGAGGGGAAGTTATTCAGCAAAAGCGTTTGATAAGCCCTGCATGCAGTGACTTCGAATGGAATTTAAATCTGGATTATAGGAAGACAGTATTACTCATTTGTTTTGATACAGAGTAATTTGCGATTTTTCTATTTCTGTCGGATATCAGATCTTGCAGTGCAAGGCATGAAGGATATGACATGCCATTCGTACATATGTGACTTGTTTACTATATCCGAGAAACTGCAGAGACTAGTCTGTATGCGCCTCACTAAGTTACAATAATAACTGCATGAGTTGGAGTCTTGCAAAGCATGCAACGCAAATGCGACTGTTGTCAGCGGACACGAATGACTATCAAATTTTTACCGGCAAATTCAATCGATATGCACACTTACAACTAGCTTAACTGGTAATAAATCTGGCGAGCAAGCTTTGACACTGACATTCTCCGTCAATTGTGTGAATCTTGAATAAGTTCAATAGCATGTCACTGCTCTCTTGATCGTGTTGCGGTGTTTATAATCAGATGCCAACCTTTCATGGCCAACCTATTCTGTTTCGGTTTGCCTGTCCTAGGCGCCATTTACGGTTGCTATATGAAGCGAACCTTTGATCGCCGACTTATTATGTTTCGGTTTGCCTGTCCTAGGCGCCATTTACGGTTGCTATTCGAAGGTGCCCACTGGTGATACCGCTGGTCGATTATCGTGCAAAAAATCAATCTTTTTAATGTTTGTCGGTAATTGATGGATCATCTCTGGATTGTCCAAGTGGGATAATGTTAATTTCATTTATCATTACTTCATTCATACACATTTTTGTGGCAACTCTTGCATCGTCTAAGCACTGACATCATGACGCAACTCAGAGAAGAACCGCGTAAGATATTTTCACCACCTGTTCAGGTTTTCATAGTGAAACTCAGTTTGCACGACAATTAAGCCCGTGATATTATGTTGTGTATTTCGACTAGTTTTTCTCTTTCTAGTAATTCTGACTAGTTTTTCTTTTGGGAAGGGTTTCTATCTATCCAACCGCCGTATAAAGAACGTACAAGCATACTGGCTTCTTTTTAAACTTTCAGACTATTGTCAGTACCGACAGAAGCGTCATCATTCTTAGTTTCACTAGAATCTCAACCGCCATAAGAAAGCCCAGTCGAACATCTAAATATGTTAAGACAGCCCGAATCGTTGACATGACGCAATAAGTGGGGAAGAACCCCAACCAAACTGATGCTGCCCAAAAATGTTAAAAAGCAGTTTGTTACGCTCAGTTGCACTTTGGATGGTAGCGTCATACAGAATTGGGCAACAAGACTGAACCATCTTGTATCGGTCATAATTTAGTCCCACGACCATTTCTTTTCTTTTCCTTCTGCTTCTACTCATTCTGTATGTTTGGCTTGGCGTACTTATCCACTCCAACACTAAATGCATTATTTGCAAGGTAACCAAAAATGCCTTTGTCATTCAAGCCGATGTCATTGACATCAACGTCTGTTCTATGAGTGATATGTCAAGATAAATATGACACCACTAAGCTCAATTTTGATCAATTACTCATACCATGTTATTACATACTTAGACTCTGGGCAGAATTGCCAAAAAGGTGGGCACTGATACTCAATTATAATTGCCATTACGATTGGACGATGTTAATAGATGCTGTAGGAAATAAGTGATGGTTTGGCTTACATGGATTGTGTATTACTGGACCGTTGTATCCATTTCCCTCAAAGCAATGGCAGGGAGAACGTGGAAACGTCAACATTGTTTGGATTTCTCGTTGCTCTGGTAATATTTTATTAAATTTCAACAAATTTACGCAAAATGCCGAGTGAAATTAAAGAAGTCAAGGAATTCCTGAAAGCAGGTCTGATGCACGTGCTCAAGAAGAATCCATCAAAAACCAAGTTCAAGATTCGTTGCTAATGTCTTCTGTACACATTGGCCGTACAAAAAAAAAACAGCTGCACCTCAGATATTTAACCCAGCAAATAGATTCCATCGCCAGTAGTTTTGATAAATAGCAAATCACTGCATCCTTCTGTTTAGCAGGCATTTAAAAGTGTCCAGTAAACTAATTTTGGGAATGACAAACCAGTGGTTGTCAAGGGTCTTCCAATAGAGACTTCCTAACTTTGACAGTTGATAGCGGCCATATTGCAGATGACGATCAAGTTTTGATTGAATCCACTGACAGAGATTGATGAACTTGTTGACAATCTAACCGAGGACCTGTCTAGTATTGCTGCTTGGCCTTCTGCCCATATATCAAATAGATTAGTGCTAGACCCCAAAAAATCACAAGTTTAATTTTATCCATCACAGAACACTACGTTCTCTAAGTGTTAACTCTCAGTATCGCTTTACACAGCTCACTAATAGTGCCTAAAGTCGACTTTAGTTAGACCTGAGCTCTAAACCAAAAAGCCGATTTAAACTTTTCGTTAGGGTCTACTTAAAAGCGTTATTGGAAAGTGATTTCATTGAACAAACATATTACTTTCAAGTGTTTCGGTTTTGAATTTTCAAAGAAAAAGTAATTGAAACCATGATGAATTGAAGGCTTTACGGGTCGTTTATTTAAGAGTTATTATAAGTAAGTCTGCATAATTACAGACAAAGCGAGGCAGAAAGCACAACTGGGACCGGAATATTTCGCTCCGTGGAAATGTTGTGCAGCACTGCAACGACAACAATCACGTTCTTCGCAGTGCTTAAATCCACGCGTAGTCTAAAATCGGACCAAATTTTGACTTCAATAGTCCGTTTAGGGACTCAATTTTACTCCTTGTTGCTGTATGGCTATTGTTGTACAGTTCTTCTGTCTGATTGGAAGGGTTTCTGATTGGCGTTAGTCAAATATTTGACCAAGGGTAGTCTGCATCACCAAGGAAAATACCTTGACGACTATTTACTGCTGCTTCCAGTTTATATTTTTTAAAATGCCATTATTTCATATGCTAGAGTCGTGCTTGGAACCACGGGACCTTCCATTGGACATCGCAAACGATTTGTACATTAAGCGAATAATAGCCCTTCCAAATAATGTAATGGCCAGCCATTACAAGTCCCACAACTTTAGTGGGGCGTTCAATTTGCACATGCCTACATAGTCCGCGATTCGTTTTGCGTTTCTTGAACATCCAACAATTCAATAAAAACATGTACCGGGTATAAAATTCTTCCTCTTCTATATTTTTTAATTAAAAAACTTCAAACACAGCTGTACCTGCGGAAATTTTAGGTCTGTTCCAATTACTGTGAAATTCACCGAAACACTGTCACAGATCGTTCCATTTGGTAATTTTTCCGTAGTTTTTCACAGAAAATAGTGCTCATAAGAAGTAACAAATTTTTCCACCCTGCGAATTTATGCAACAGAAATTTCTGTGGGAAGAAAAAACTGTCAAATTCGAAATAAAAAAAACGACATTTCATATGTCAATTTTCAAGTATTTTTTTGACGTTTCGTGAATTCTGTGCATTTCTACGAAAAGTCGTTCCACAAGTTTCTGCACAGTTTCTCTCTCAAAGAGAGATTTTTACCCCCACTAATGACAATTTGCTCAACTACGAAAAAAAAAACTTTAAATAAAAATCGAGTCTGACTATAGTCTGACAACTTTATTATCTCAAAAATAGGTTCGGCTCATTTTAAAGTCGATTTTAAGTTTAAAGTCTACTATAAGATGACTTTAATAACAAAAGCGCTAGTTTAAGTTATGTAGGTGAATGAATTCTCTTAAAGTCGACACTCTTAAAATTATGTTCTGCTATACAAGCTAAACAGTATGCACCGGTTGCCGCTTGAATCCAACTGCATGTGAAATCTTAGAATGCAGTTGAGTCTGCGCCGACATGCATTTTCTGCAAATTTGCGATTTTCACACATGAATATTTCTGCGAATTTTTGATCCAATCCGACTCCGAAAAAATTATTTGGCTATAAATAATTAAAGCAAGTGTTCAAATAAAAAAATGCCCATTATTTTTTTGAGATTTTTAGTTTGTGCCCGAAATGGCACGCTGTCACCTGTCACATACCCAGGTGAGTTATATGAAAAGTCGTAGAACAAAAGTTTGTCAGAATTGTCTCTACAACATATAATATTTTTTTTTCTAAAAAAGAAACTTGGGCATTAGAGGGTTAAGATTTGCAAGCCAATTGTTTTACATATATCGTAATAGTTATGAAGGTCTTCAAAGGAATACAACTTACGGAAAGCATATCTCGTGAAATTCCTTTAAACTATTTCGACTATAAGTTCTTGTGTATCATACGGTGAATCCCAAATGATGAATGAATATTCTAAGTACGTTCTAACTAAAGGCTCAACTATAATGCGCATGAGCGAGCATTAGCTAGTGCCAAACGCGCACGGGTGAATGAGCGAATACACCCTATATGTGCCTATAATGAGCCAACCTATAATATCGTCCATGAAAGATTGCGAACATTTCGTTAAACATGTGGAAAACACAAATGTTTCGTGAATCGCACAGCGCATATGCGAATGTGACAGATGAAACACAGAAGAGGAACAAATTTGAGCAAGTCAGCTGATATTGTTTTGGAATTCGTATATACATACACATATAATCGAACTGGAAACATGAGGAATTCATAATAAATCATAATTGAATAAAAAAAAATAAAGCAAGCAACGGAAGAATTTCTCGCAGGAGGCTATGGGCGTATGGGCCAAAAATTACACCGAGATCTTTAACTTCTTCCAGGCGATTCTATAGCCCCGATTGCGAGTATCGATTATCAATCGATACCCACCGTGTACAGTCGTTTGATTGTCGATTGTGATCGATACTAGTCCGTTCAAATTCTGTCGTTTACAAATATGTATGTGGTCGACGATTTTCGTGCCGCATAAAATCGTAAAATAGACATTGTTTTCGTTTATACATTATTATTATTAAACATTTCTTATCCTAACTTCATCTTCGAACAATGCTAGTTTTTTATAAAAAAAAACAATCAAAACAACGCTTAAAGTATGTCCACGCGCGTTATGTTTTGATACGCGCACAAGTGAAAGTTCATATTGTACCGGCAAAGCCCACATCTTCGTTTACATCGTATGGGACCTCACACGCTATCTCTTTCTAATATTCGTGTGCCTATCGGGGCAATGTAAACACGAATTGAGAGATTTCACATTCAAATCTGACAGACATATAAAAATACATGACATGGACGTTTTTAATTCACAATAATACGATTCTCAGTCGACTGAGTTAGACCAAAACCAAAGTAGATTTCAGTCTACAAATTGGTGGACTATCGATTCAATTGACATTCGCAATTGTTTATGAAATAATCGTAAACAATCGGAGGTTTTATATTGTATATGCCGTTAAAATTTTACATTTTGATATATTTAAATTTAAAGCACCACCGCCGGGTGTTATATATCCGATTGAAACTTAATGCTGTCGGTTATAATATTTATCGATAAATATTATTTGAAGTCGTATTTCATGAAAATCGTTTACAAAGAACAAAAGAAACAGTAAGAGACCCAAATGGCTACCTTGCGGTTCGAATGATGTTACCTTTATTGAACGAGATTTAAAACTATCAATCCTTACCAATTGCTTCCACCTTATTAAATACTTGGAAAACCACTCTATCACTGCTGAGTGAATTCCCAGCGACATAAGCTTGTTCAAAGGCAAAGATGTGCTGTACTTTATTGAAGACTTTCGAGGAATCAGTGTATAGTATCAATCAATTTGCGTATAATTTGAATAGAAAGATAAATTTGCTATAATACCCATTCTAAGAAATATGCTTACGCTTAACTGTCAAATTGGCTGTCATTTATTCAGTCATATATATAGATATAGAGTTTAACAACACGTGCAAATGATAAAATTGTGTTATCAAAATGGGTGTTCTGCTCGGGCAAGGTGCCTCGCGCTTCGCCCATTTCACTGCCGCAATGAGATGAGGCTCAACAAACAAAATGGTCAAATTTGGGCGATATCAATCCGCATGAGATCCAAGAGCATCAATTTCATACCGAAAACGTCACTTTTGTTGTGGATTTTGGGTGGGCGGAGTCATGGGTCCATTTTTCTTTGAGAACAACGTCCAGTCCAAGCCAACAGCGTGAAAGGCGAGCGCTATAGGTCGCAATTACTTTTAGTCCGAATATAGACACCAACGACATGTGGCTTCAACAGAAACGTGTGGCGCTACGTGTCACACAGCTCACGCCACATTGGAAATTCTGCACGAGCGATACGAAGGCATCGTCATCTCACGTGAAGATGATGTGAACTGGCCACGGAGATGGTGTAATTTGACCCCGAGAGACTTTTTCTTGTGGCGTTTTTTGAAGTCACAGGTCTATGCGAATAAGCCATAAACCACAGCGGTCAAGTCAACATATCCCATGCCATCGATCAAATTCAGACAGATTTATACGCTAGAGGCATTTCGGATGCGAACTATATATTTTAGTTTGACAAAATAAAAATAAAATGAAAGATGAATTTGGTCAATTTACTCCGATTACTGGAGAATTGCATCGAACGAGCAGAAACTTAAAACCAGAAATGAACTAATGGAGATATTCAACTTTCCAGCGAAAAATACCATGACCTACCGCAAAACACGCATACTTCTTTATTTGGAAGCTATATTTTACGCATACTTTCAAAAGTGGTGTCTTTTGATCAGCTGTTGTTTACACCTCTAAATCATATTTTGCCCATATGAGTGTCAAATACATTTCCAATGCAATTTCCAAACATTCCATGAGTTATGTTCGTCAAGTTTAGCAAAGTAAACTGTATTATAACATGCGAAACAGAAGTTTATTTTTACAAGTTGAATTTTAAAATTAAAACTACGCTTTACGAACTACGTATAATGGATTTGTAGAACAAATTTTACAAATCTTGCTGAACAATTTATATGTAATACGCGTCCAAAACTAAATTACCCGAAGTAATGACTTCTGTTCCGACACCATTAATTCGAATTAATTAGAATATAAAATGTGTTTGAGTAATCGATATATATCCAATGTTAAAGTGACAATACGAAATAATTGAAGGAAATTATGTTGTTTTCTGTAAAGTTGTGTACATTTGTAACACCAAAGAACAGACATACCTATATGTTTGGATGTACAGAGTCTCTATTTCATCATCATTACATTATTATAAATTGTGAATGATTACATACTAATTGAATTCAACCACAAAATCATATTAAAACCCTTTTACTGCACCTATTTCCTAATATTTCAGCGGCAAAGTATTTGAATTCAAACGTAACGTGTCAATGATCAACACATTCCAATATTCTTCCAAGTAGGAACACAATCAGTGTTTTTAAGCTCCTCCTCCTTTTTGGGGTGAAACATATAGATTTGAAATAGCGCTCAAATAACGAGCGCTTTTTTAAAAAAAAAAATGCTCTAGTTCACCACATTATTTCGAAGGGGAAGACTTTCAGCTGTCCGAAACGCCTCTCACCTATTCACAGATGACACAAATACAACAAGCTGTCAAACAAATTTCAGGGGCAAGAGACGAGGAAGTTGGATATCTCTATTAGTTGATTTCTGCTTAAAACTGATTTACAAACGATTCTCTTCTTACCGCTACGGTGCCCTATACTGCAGACTAAGCAGTTTGAGATGACGTATATGTGAAGAGGACGCTTGTGTTTACACAAGTGTCACCTCGATACATTTGTGTATGATCTATGTGAATCGGGTGTCTCGATGGGCTTAGTTTACTTAAGCGATACCGATGGTTTCATTGTTAGAACTATTTACTATTGATGGGATTCATTGAAATGTTTATCTTATGATAGCGATCCCGAAGTGGGCATCGTTATGACTACAGATTGTGAATGGGGTTTCTCTATAAGGCTGCTTTTGCACACGCTAAATTCGTCGCCGATTTGTTCAATGTGTGTGTTATTACCTTTGTGTGATCCCTTCTACTCCTTTCACAACTTTATACAAAAATCGGCGACAAATTTGCGTGTGGAGAAGCGGCTTAACTTGCGCGCTACGCTGTGAAGCCGCCGGTGCAGGTTGTATTGCGTACATATTGGCATCATCAATAGGCCTTTCAAAAATAAGGGTGTTTTCATTAACGTCGGTAATCTGCGGTAGTACAATCGCATTTCTTTTCTCATGCGTTTTTGAACACACACACGTTGCAGAATGTCTGCAGACTTGCCTCAGAACAAAATATTTTCCTTCCAATCGACCCTTTTTGCAGTCAAAAAAATAATCACTGCAAAATCTGCCCGACATCGATTGAGCTATTGACGTTTATGAACAGTAGGTACTGCAGTTCACCTTAGTTAGAATGATCGTATATCTACATTAATGAACATGGAAACGCAGTCTTTTGGTATGACTGAAACAAAATACTGCTTTGCGTTGTCTTTCAACGCACACATTATATAATGAGACTAACGCACAGTTTTTCGACATGTTCGATATTTTTAAGAGAGACATGCGTTCAACCCGGACTTTACATATATGTAAATTGAATAATTTTCTCCCAAATTGAGAGTCAACTGACATTTGAGAACTGAAAACAGCTGATTAAAATTAATTTAATGACAAAAGTTATTTGAAATCTGTGGGCAACTGCCGACAATTAGAAATTAATGAAAACAGCTGATGATTGATTTGACATTTCGAATCTTAACGTACTGCGTTTTCTATTACAACGTCGAACCCAGCCACGCACTATTGTGTTTCAGGCATAGTCTGACGTTTATGAAAACAAATGTGTAATGTGTTATTTATCACAATGCATTGAATAAATGTGATGAATAAGAGATAAGTTTTTCATTATATTTTTTAAAAAAAAATCGTTGAAGACGAGCAAATTGTCCTCATTGCATCTTTCAAAAATATCTTCAAGGTGTTGCACTTGATCCATTCGTACCGCTGTTGGCTTTGATAATCCTCATTAATTAATTTGATGGTTTACCCAAGTAAACTTATGCCCGCTGTACTAATAAAAATAAACATGAACTTACATCTCCTGTATTAAGCCTTTGATCTTTCAACTGAATTCTGTCTTATTTGCTAAAGAATTTTGTTTGGTAATTGAGGAATATATCCATGAATCCGTGCTCGCACAGGCATATCCGTTCATAGCTGTTTATCGCATTTCGGTGCTTTGTTGCTCAAGAATCAGAGGACACCAAAAAGAAAAGTCGGCGAACTGATTACATTAGCTCCTTGAGTAACTAATTCCCTACAACGGTCCAAACTATACCCTACGACTTCGATGAGTTCTTCATCAGCACACCTCTTTGTAACCGTATCTGCATCAGTTACTTCACAACAACAGTTTCATTGAGACACCAACACCTGATCTAAAACGAACAAAATTGTATTCGAATCGAGTCGAGCGACTCAGGAACTATTAGAGGGGCTGCAGTTTCTTGCAACAAGCTTGCAATCATATGCTCATGTCCTCATGTCCTGCTTTAATTATTATACCACTGTGGATTGTGGTTTATCGGTTAGATATAATAGCATAACCCTGTTCTTATCCATGATTAATTATCATACACAAATTTAAGTAGAACTTAAATATAGTAACAAAGGTATCCATTTCGAATTGTAGCTTCTAGAATAGTAGAAATTATATACCAAAGTCTACTTCCTTAAGAAGGAAATAATATGCTCTTGTCGCCTGCGATCTAGGCAAAATGTCAGAAAAGTAAAGAAACATGGCGGACATGGCATCGCAACATCAAAAAATCATTGCATAGCATCACAAAGGCAGTGTTGCTAACGCGATGCACATTTTTTGACGTTTACGAACTCAGCCAATATCGAGCATATCTCACACACACATAATTCCTGTAATCCGGTGGATTTCGTTTAACCGCATTATTGTGTTAATAGATGATCGCTAAAGCAGCTTATGAGGCTTGCCTCAACGGTGAACCGTATAGGACAGCTGTGGGCATTTCACATCAATTGGGATGTTGTTCTATAATAATGTGTTTCTAATGTAAAAAGACAACATGTCTTCTTCGAGATCCACAATATTTGATTACTCATCGTTCTGCCAGTTGCAGCCGATAAGCAATTCAAGACTTCCGCGTGTCAGTTTTCACCAGGGCTCAAAAACCGTCTTCAAGCTTCAGTCGTAATATCGCTAGATCAATTCGGCGGAGAATAATTACTACCTCACCTGAAGTCTACCTACCAGGGTTGGTCAACACCGCTTTGTTTGATAAGATTTCTGACTTCCCATGTCCTAACAAAAGTCCAATTGTTTATCGCTGACAAGGAACGAGAGCATTCTGCAACCGCCGTAGATAATGCTGATAATATAATTTCAATTCTATCATAATCCATTTGCAGTCATTGCTTTGGAAGTCCGCACAGCTCCATGATATCACTCGGGTGGAGGTTAATTAATAGCCCTACTACTCGGTCATAATGTCGGCATAAGAATAACTCCAGTCAGTGGTTAAGTGTATTAAGGGTACAACGAGGATAATTTTCCTCTTCAAAATGCACTCAATAATTGTTTTTGGAGTGTAATTTCATAATTTCAATCAAGTGCACGACGTCAATTATAAACCTTTTAAAATAAAAAAAAACCGCACATGCATTTGTGAAACGTTTTGGAACCGTCCATCCTTTTGAGTCTCATGCCCAGCATTCAAATAAACATACCTTCGGCTACACCAAGTTAATGTACTTTTTATGAAAGAACTTGGGATCAATAAGTACGCTTGTGTTTGGAAAAAGGTGGCCTTGCTGAATGAATGAATACAGACTGATTCATCGGGTCAGTTATTTTTATTTGCAGTTAGTTCTGCCTGTAAATAAAGGGTTTTTTTTAGAGGTATAGAACTTTGAAATGGAATAAAACAAAGATGCTTTTTTTTTAAATTGATGATTATCATCACTCCAAATACGGCAGTTTTGTTTTTTGATGCATCCATTCAACCAAAAATGAGCATGGTGAAAATGAACCTAGTGCGCGGTACGTATTTCGAACAGAACCATGATTTTCAAAATAAATTTGCACAATTTGGAAGCATTGTTCATGTTGAAATGCCAAACCAAACTAAAAATAAATCACTTGACAGCTGACAAAATGGCCGCCAGCTAAAATTATCCAATTCAATATCTCCAATTCGTACCGCCTCCCTCACTTCATTATCTTCCAGGCTGAAGTACTAGCGATCAGAGAAGCATGTACCTGCCCTTATGGTAGAGCCGCAGTGATCTGCAGCGATAGCCAAGCAGCCATAAGGGCCGTCGCCTCAGTAAGCATTTCCTCTAAATTGCAGAAACAGCGCAAGGAAGAGCTCAAACAGGCCAGTAGCAGGTGTAAAATCACTCTCCTCTGGATTCTATGCCACAGCAATATAGAGGGAAATGAGATTGCCGATGAACTGGCAGAGCAAGGACCTTCCTACAATGCCGCCAGTTGGTAGGTTGGTAGGCCCGCCAATGAACCACCTCAAATGCACCATCTATCAACTTCCTGTCCTCAGCTAGTAGAAGGTGGACTAGGTTATCCAAGTATATATTCTCTACGAAAAATAGAAATTGCTCCGAAATAGCTAGAGTCGTGCCTGTAAGCACGGGATACTGGTCCATAGGCATCTAGCAGCGTATAGCAGCTTGGATACTTGGAATACAGTTCAACGCACGCTGCCGCAGTTGCCTTGCCACACAGTCAAAGGAAAGTCTGCTTCACTTTCTCTGTGACTGTAGCACTAGCCAAACAAAGATATGTCACGTTCGGCAAATCCTTCTTTAGTGATCTCTCTGTCGAGTGATGGGAGGAGTAAGGCTCAGCTTTATGATTGGCAAGGTTGGCTCAATTTTGAAACAGCTTGGAAGATCAGTAACCAGAAAAGCCTAGGTTAGTGTCAAAGCCATGTTAGCGGTGTTAAACTCAGTATTTGTTCCAACCCTCACCTATGGTCATGAAATTTGGGTAATGACCGAAAGAATAAGATCACGACACTAGCTGCCGAGATGACACTTTTTCATGCTGTTGTGGGCGTTACTCGCCGTGATAGGGTGAGAAACACGTCAGTATGCGAGGAACCAGACGCCCCCCTTATTAAATAAAAATTCAAAATTCAAAAAAACATTTAAAATTTAAATATTTTTAAAAGATTCTCTGTGAACACATCCATTTGAAGTTAAAATTCTTTCAAACCTAAATGCATTCACTCATTAAACTACCTCTCACTTCACGTGAAACTCGCTTGTAATTACAATGTTCAAAAATGTGTTTTGTCTCCCTTTTTGTATAAAAGTCCGCCCTTTACGCCATTTCGAATCTGGTAACCCTACGAGGAACTCAATGCAATGTTGAGCAGTTGGTTATTTGAACGGAAAGGGCTATGTGCGACTTTAGTGAGTCATGCGGGTCAGAAGACGATGATGATGAATGTTAATTTTATTATAGCTGAAGTGCTCGTTTAAACTCCACTTTTGGTTTAAAATTCAGTTCCAAAATGTCACTGTGTCGTTTAAACTCTGAACTAAGTTCAATTTGTAGTTTAAGTTAAACGAGAGTACAATGTCGTTTAAACTTCAGTTCTGCGCCATTTTGTTTCCCTTGCTCTTTTTTCCAGCTTTCGTATTTTATTCTCTCTGACAGCTAATGTTCGGTAAATCCATTTTCTTTCCTCGGTTGATTATTAAGATTTATGATTTCCGAATGCACCAAAAGAGCTTGAAAACTAAAAAGCACAGGGAATACATCGAAAGCACTTGCAACTTGTAGCCAATGCACGCACCATGGCATATTTTTTTTTTTCGATCGTATTTCACAAACGAAGTTCAGATTAAATTGTGAAACCGGACGAGTTAACCCAAAAACTTGATCTCGGTTTAAGGTTCAACTGAGCTGAAGTATAAACCTTCACTGTGAAAATGGGCATAAGATTCTGCAGCAATCACTCGAGTTTGAGACTTACGTGGATGGCGGGACTTCCCATTTTATGCCGGCATCGATTATATCGATATTCTAAGAAGTCAACATAAACGGTCCCTAAATAAATGAACATGATGTCTTTTTCCCCCATTTTCTGTTATTTCCGTTGCACTCATTGCATAGAACAGCGACGCCACGATGACCACCTTCAAAATGAATGCAATCAATTTTCACCACGCATTCAAAAAAAAATAACCGGTTCGGTTAAAAATGACAGCCGATCATTAAATGCATATAAAAAATTTACACATGCCCTAGTCGTGTATAAGACGGTGACCCAAACCCGCCTACACGTCTCCCAATCGGAAAATCCCTAGTGAAATCAAATCGAATACAATTTGATAACATTTTAACAACATGTTTAATTGTTCGTGGTTAATGATTGCAATTAAAGAAAGCTTTATTTAATAGTCCATACTGAATCTGTTTTTTTTCGAACATCTATAATAATCTCGTCGTCAGGCTTAACGAATAACTTAGCCAAACGGGTTCGTAAAATTCAAATATTAATTCAATTAAGCGTTACTACGCACCAGATGTTTATTAAAATAATTTTCATATCTTCTACTGAGCTGCATCCAACAAGTCTCTCCAACTAGCACGATCTCTGACTAGTTGTCTCCAGTTTCGCAGGCCAAGTTTGTTGAGGTCATTCTCCAGTTGTGTGCGCCAAATTACCCTCGGGGAGGGGGTCCTTTGTTGCGTAGTCCCACAGGACGCTTTGGGCCGGAGTTGATTTGTCCATACTCTCCACATGACCCAGCCGGCTTAGGCGTTGGATCCGTAGACGGTTGCCTAGGCTGTGCAGTGTGTTCGCAAAGGATAAACATATCGGTGTATTGCTTGTTTCAATGCACGCTGCCATATGCAACCTTCGAATCGACGAATAAGTGGTGAATGTTGATCTGTATTTCTAAGGTTTATTTCCGGATCGGCAGCGTTTTCGATGAACTACAGGTGTCCAATTTCGCCCATCTACGATTGGTATGGCGTCTATCAGTAGCATTGATTTTAACGCTTTCATTGTGGGGTGAGGTGTCCCTGATTTCTTGTCAGTGGTCGACTCGCCCCTCTTCTTGCTAATTCGTCGGCTCTTTCGTTGCCAGGTATACCTATGTGGCGGGGACCCAGCACAGGGTGAGGTTGCATCTGTCCGCTATCTCCCTTAGAGATATGCGCCAGGGTTTTACCACCTTAGAGTTAATCGATGGTCTTTCCAGAGCCTTTATGGCCGTCTGACTATTTATGTAAATAACAATAGATACTCAGTCTGTCGGGGTCATTGATAGCCGGAAGGCTGCCCCTTGAAAAGCTGCTACTTCTGCCTGGAAAACACTGAAGTGGTTCGGTAGACGTATGGCTACTGCTAGCTCCAGCGACTGGCGTATACACCAGAGCCTCCGACTTGGAGCCGCCAGTGTAGATTTCCGTGACACTGGAATTGCACAGCTTTTTTTCATCACACTTTATTAATGTTTTGTGCTTAATTTCGAAGTCCCCAAAGGTTGTTATATAATAAGATTGTTTAGGAAACTTCGAATTATGAAGTAGCTCCATATGACCTTTGACGTTGGCTTTTCCCTCAGTCTTAATGCTGCATCCGTGGCAATAAGCTTCCCGTGAATGTCAATGGGAAGGAGATTGAGTAAGATTTCGAGGGCCGCCGTTGGTGTTAATTTAAGTGCACTTATGCAGCCGATCTAAAAAAAAACCCTTATCTTACTCAAACCAGATACAAATGTAGAGCGCGAAAAACAGAATTTACTGAATTTTTGTTCACAGGCAACTGATGATTGAGCAAGAATTGCGAACTGCCTCCGTCTTGTCTGGAGAATACATCGCTTTACCGATTTTCAAGGATGAATTCATTTAAATTTCGCCAATTAAATGCACCAAATGGAGGAGTAAAAGCGAAGAATGTACACAAAATTAATGCTCATTGCTTTGAAATCGCATTCCTCCGAATTGTGTGAACAAATTTCGAGCAGAAATCTTTGTGAAAAACAAATGTACATATTTACTCATGAGTGTTGCGTCAACATATGACGTTAATTTTCCGCTTTTTCTTTTGGTAATACACATGCTCTGTGATGTTGTCCCAATCCGATAACAACTGATTAAATGAAAGCGATAATTATGCAGAATGATAATAACGGTGTTTGCTTGGATGACTGTGTGTACCTATGTATTAGCAGCAGAAAGATTGTTCAACAGTGTACATCAAAAGTGGTACATCAGCGTTTTTTTTTCTTTGTCTCTCCGACTGAACGCTTTTTGTCACTTTCAGTGGATTTGGGGATAACTTTACTTTCTTATTGTACGTTTACACCGCACTTTAATCCAACATTTCGCTGCATTTGCAAGTTTGTCAAATCGAACAAACCTCTTTCTAAATTCAGCACGTCATTTACTCACTTTTCAGTCCGCTGACATAAACAGAAAACAGCTGTCAACAAAACAATCATTAATTTCAAGTGATAATCCGAATAAGAATGGAAATATCAGTAATCAATTCCGACACTAGTTGTCATTTAAAATGTTGAAGTTTCAGTGGGAACGCAAAATTGGTTAGGCCAGGCTAGGCTACTTTAGATTGGTTGGCAGCACTCACACTTAGGCCAGAGTAGGCCCGTTCTGTTACCACGTGGATCTGATTGTTCCTATTCCGCAAACCTATTAGCGCTTTTGATAGAGCAGAAGATTTGACTGATATGGTGCTACATAGTGAATATCATCACTGCAGTTGCATAGACGATGTGCAACAGTTTCTTTCTCCTTTTCGTTTCTGAAGCTGCTGCAGAAGTCGTTATAAGGGGGCCTAATCTAGAGCCATGTATTCCAATGGCAGAATGCATGGTTATTAAGCCAATAATGGTTCTGAGGTTATGTCTATTGTGTACTCATTCATGATCAGCATAGCCTGCTAGCGTTTTTGATCAATAGTGGGCCATAGCTGTTTTGTCCGACACTCAATGCCGGTAGACCACCTACGTTTAGTGTGAGTAAGCGTTTCAAGCATCAGTAGCGAAGTGCGTGGATGGTAGGTGTCTACCCGGAAAGAGTACGGAATTAGTACCGTTTCGTCCGCTTCACAATTCTGTGGGATGTCACAGTGTCCCGGTACACACATATTATTATTAATATTATTGAGGAACTATTGTACCCCCTTACACTAGCTTGCTCTCACTCGAGTTCCCTCATATTTAATTCTTTCCAGATTTATATTGAGCGCATTCCTGTTTGTGTATAGGTGAAAGAGATATGTTCTAGACTACTCTCTCTAAGCAAGTTTCCTTCAGGAATCTGAGAATGAGAGATGATTCTAGTGATATCATCTCTTTCTCTGATAATAGGTGCCAAATATCTTCTTCTTTTATGTGGCAATGCCATACAGAAACCTAGTACATGCTCTGGGATTTCACTAGATTCTCCACCACACTAGACCTTCCTCTGATATCCTTAGTTTCCTTAGGTGAACTCGGTACGGTACACAAGTTGGATGTGAATGTGTATGCTTGGCCACCTCGTAAAGAGATAGGCGGCTATTCAGAAAAGTCTTGGAGTTAAACGTGACTGCGCTCAGAGATTTGAGCTATCTGCCTGGCTGTCAGAAGAGACGACGATGTCTGTTTTTTTTTTGTTTTAACCAGGACAGAGCTTCCTCAATCGCTACATTTGCTGCCTGAAAAACACTAGTGATTTTGTAGTCGAAATGACAATTGAATGCTTTCCACACAATAACGCGTCTGTAATATTCACTTACCCCAACAAAAAATATATAGATGATATTTTTAGTGTTTCTATTCAATCACTACTATTGAAATATATGTATATATGTATATGTATATATATGTATACATATATGTAATATTCCAATGATGTCTACTCTTTTTTTAACAGATGTCTCAAACATTGGTGACCCCTACATAGGCGCAAGTGTGCGCATTCTGACGTGTTTTGGTTTTTTAAATAAAAATATAACTAAACTAAACGAAATATATAGTTGTACACTTTTTAATAATTTGCCAAACATGCACCTTTACAAATTAATAAAGCTTTCTCTACATTTCGCTTGTAATCATATCTCAAAGTCAAAAGTGTGTACAGTTGCCCCGAATGACTATTACTTTTCAACTGTACGACTCTCCACCGATTTATCCAAGACTATCTCCTCATCCAAGAAGACTTATTTTCAATATTTGCTACACATTTTGCAAATCTACTTACATAGATCTGTTTTGGTATTTGTAATTTGCTCTACTTTTTGGTCTCAACATTTTCATCCCTAATCGAATCGTATGTTACCAAGGATTAGGTCTACCGGGGATACTTCAATAAGATAAAACGTATTGAAATGTTAAAATTGTGTAATGCAGAAACGACTTATGCTGCGAAAACAGCAGATCTTGCGCAGGGCGCACATTTGGCTCGGGCCGGCGCTGTCCAGAGTGGTGCCGGACATTCACATAAAATGTGTTCGGGTGTCTCATCCTTTTCCAGGCGCAGCCAACATTCCTTGTCTTGGTACAGGTTTATTTAGTTAAGGTGGTAATTCAGGCGGCAGTGGTCAGTAAGAAAGTTCGTTGGCATTCTTATACTCTCCTTTCCTTTCTAATTAATTGTTTGGATTGCCCACGACCATTCCCATTGGTCCAGTTATCTAGGCGAAGTCTGTTTTCCCATTTCGTTAATCAGCGTTGTAGCTGCTGTCCATTAGACATTACACTATGGTGCAGGACCTATGACAGCAGATTCCTAGTCAGCCCTAGCGAGCTCATCTGCAAATTCGTTACCTGCAACACCCCTGTGTCCAGGGACCCAACCGAACTTCACTTTGTTGTGTCTGGCTGGAGATTGTAGTGCTTCGTAGCAACATTTGAACGTTTTGGAGTCCATTAGGTTGGACGTAATGTATTACGTGCTTAAAAATGCTCATAAACGCAAAACAGTTCCTTGTCTCAATCCCATTGCAAACTTTTCAAATTGTATTTTTGTTTTGTTACATTTTCTGATTTCTAACACAGTTGTAGCTTATTCAATGGGTACGGAATGTTGATTATTTTGAACAGAACGGTTATCCAATATTTTCAGCAAAGGATAAGACACCCACTCTTGTTTTGTTTGAAGACATGCCACATTATATCTGCCTTGTTGGTTAGGTTAGGTTCATGGTTTACGATTTTCTCCCATCTTTTCGAGTATTTCTGCTGACTAACAAGCGGAAAATTGCCGAATTTAACTACCTTACTGAATTTAAGAGATTTTTTTATAGCACAGGGTGTAGCTGTACAAACCACTAACAAGTAGAAGCAGAGGTCGACCACGTAAACAACTATAGCCATTGGCGCGAGAAGATGGCGAACCCTGACGAAAAACATGGAAGAATGGAGGACGTTAGTAGAGAAAGCTAAACCCCCTCGAGTTGTAGAGCTATTTGTACAGGACTTTATAGGACTCGTTTAAGAGTTTAATGAATATGAATGAAAAAAGTTGCACTTTAAAAAGAACATTTATTATATTCTTAACTATTTTCTCAAACCTCAAAAATCAACTTACGACATTAACAATGTGACTGTTTTTCGCGCGATAACAGACAAATTTGTTCGTAAATGCTCCACTCTCGCTGTCGCTGATCATAGTTACTTACTTGCGACCGTCCCAGCTTCGCACGAGCCAGTACAAAAATTGTAGAAATATATGTAAGTAATTAGATCACTATCAATTGGCTGTGCGACACTTTAACACCGCGTTGATGCTTGTGTTTCTGGATCTGAGATTAGATAGATTCGAAGAAATGTCTGATCATCGTCCCGAAGTTGTAACAAGCTTCCAGCTACATATGATATATGTATGCACTTGACCTAGGAATTTGAAATGTAGGCAAATCCGGCACTATAACTTGCATACTCTTGAACGAAGAGGTCATTTGTAATACGTTGTTATAACGCCGTAAATATGCTGCGCATGAATTGTGTGGATTTCGGATGGTCATCCGTGAGGAGAGAGTCTAAACTAGGTTTTGGTGGAGAAAAAAATGTCTTCTAAATTTACAGCACGTGCCTTTCGATCAACATCTGCTGACCCG
This sequence comes from Eristalis pertinax, assembly GCA_907269125.1. NCBI lineage: Eukaryota > Metazoa > Arthropoda > Insecta > Diptera > Syrphidae > Eristalis > Eristalis pertinax. The sequence continues at coordinate 125,223,287 of OU026145.1, forward strand.
CATGATCCGCTTGCGGGGGTAAAGCACGCACCAGAGATATCTAGGCCACTCGATCCTCCGCCATTGACTGTAACTCATTAGGAATTATGCCCTGGCGCAACCAGACGAGGATTTTGACTTGGTCCAACCACCTCGTCCTGTGTCTGCCAAGCGGTCGCCTACCTGATGGACTCGCATTTAAGGCACGCCTCGGAAGTCGGGAGGATAGGGACTTCTTAAACTTCGCAGAGTCGGCATAAAGGTTTAGGTCCTCTAGTGAGAGAACAATGTCACGCACAACACGAGTAGTTTTGTAGTAGTTGGTTTTTTTTTCATTTGTCTAGCGTTTCATTATTTGGTCTCTCAAATTGTGTGCAAGAGTCCACTCCCAGTCCATTGATGAGTAGCTCATGTCATTTGATTTGTCTTAGGCACTATTTAACTACATACTATCAGCGTTGTCGATATGGCATCCAAAGACGATTGTTAATGCATGCCCTCTCTGATTCATCCGATTGTTGGCCACTCTTTTGCTCAAGAGGGTAGTTTATGCTGATATTTGAGACGATTGAGGAAAGAGATCATTTATATTCCTCGTGCAAAATTGCTCAACACTCGTTAAGTTTCGATGAATATGTATAAATGGTGCTTTATTTGTTTATTAACTTAATTATTTAATGCATTCACGTTTGTTTCTATAAAATGTTCTAATTAAGTGCAATTTATAAAGTTGAGTAAAATACAAAAACAACGTATACAGTGTAATTTAGATTTTTGTAAATAATTAAAACATGATCTGGTGCAAAATTCGAAAAGTTGCAATAATCGAACAGATATTTAAAACACTTTAAAAAAGCTTACGCAATATACTATTTAATGTATAAATAAAATGTCCTGATATATATAATTCGAGTGTTTCAAAAATCGAGACTGCACTGTATTTTGGTATATTTTTCCGTTTGTGGCATGGCCTTAAAATTACACATTTCAGTAGCAGCGGTGGCATTTTGAAAAATATTTAACCGGCAACTCTGCATACTATACAAGTGTGACCACCATGGCGTGGAATTGAGAAATCTATGCCCTGATTCCTTTGCATTGTTCGACCTGCCTTTGGACTCGGAGTCGAGGCTAAGCATGTATCTTTCAGAACTGTCAGGATTGCCTAAAATGTCGTTTGTTTTAATGGCATTATTTTATCCCCATTCCTTGGGGTATGTCGTATGTGTTCCACTAACACAGATTAACAATGTGTAACATTTACTCGTAGTCATGATGTCTGATTAATCGCATAGGTTGACAACACGTAGAGGAAATGTTGCTATTCAATGCTTGCAACAAAATCCCCCTTCCCCCACACACACTTTGAAACGATAGTATGTGCAGTCCAATTACTAAGAAACCTTTCATTTATTCAGCGTGTTGACATTATATTTGCCCCTTTGTTTCGACCTCACTAATTTGTTTAAACCAGCAGACAGAGAGGGATTGGGAGAGAGTGGAAGAAGAGAGAGCTAGGGAGATCGAAAGAGAAAGAGAGCGATTTGATGGCCAGTGTTGCCGCTGAACAATTTGACAAACTCGCAAAAAAAGTTGCAAATAATTAAAAATGAACCGAAACATAGATTTCTTACGCAAACAGCGTTCGCTTTGCGCAATTTTCATATACCTACCCAGATTTGATTTGCGCGACTTCGCTTTGCGCAAATGGATTTCCATGGCGCGTCATGATGTCTCTGTTAAAGATATGCATATGTAATGTAATGTAATTTACTCAGCTGTGTTTTGTAAATGACTCAATCCGGCATAGTAATAATAAAATATGAGTGGCGCTACTGTCCGTACAGGGCTAGGGTCTAGTTTCTCAGCAACCACTCGTGTTGTGCGTGCTATTGTTCTATCATCAGTGGAAGGGACCTACAGTTTTATACCGACTCTGAACTGCCAAGTTTGAGAAGGATGTGCAGCCGTGAATAGTATTTCTTGTCGTACCAGAAATCGAACCTAGACTGGTAAATCCAAGTGCGTAGGAGTCGCACAACGCCACGGGCCACCACAATCCGGTAATAGTGCAGCGAAATTTTTTTATAAGAGTTCCACAATTGGAATTATGGTTAAAGGTAACAAATTAGTAGTAAATATTCATACATCTTTCATTGAGAAAGCTAAATTGAAACCAAAAAAAATGAGTTTGACTAAGAAAATAGAAATAATCAGGAAAGCTTTAGGAAATGATATGGCATAAATGAGGCGAACATCCGAAGAATAAGTTCAAATAAAGAATGAATGTAACTGTCTGTTACGCAGTCAAGTGAGTTGTCGACAAAAACAACATCCAGAGTTCATTCGGCTTTGGTTGAAAAAGTGGAAAGTATCTGAACTGCGTGGATACAACGGCAGAGATCCAACCGAATGGCTGTGAGCTCAGCTGTTATTCGGGAAAAGACATTGCAATTCTATGAGTGCTTAAAAATATATGGATGATGTTCGTCTATAAAGGAACAGTTTTTGGCAAGTAGAGGCTGGTTTGACAAGTTTAAAAGAAGGTAACCTGAAGCTTAAAGGAAAAGCAACTAGTGCACATGAAGAAGCGATTCCGGGAATTCTTAAAGCACAAATCGAATTTCTGTTGCAATAACATTTATTATTTTATAGTTTTTTTTATTATTAAATACGAGCTCAAAGTTTAACATTTCATATTCCCCATCTTCCGGAACGCAACCCCTCATTTGGCATGTCGTTCTTACTTCGTTTTGTGCGTTTTCGCTTTGCACCAAACTTCATTCCCCTAACTCCCGCGCAAAGCAAGGTATGAGTGTACAATATTCCATTAAAATTTAAAAAAGGAACAATCGAAGAGAAAATATATTGTACACAATACCCAATCTCAAGTCTCACCTAGAATTTTGTTGAGTCGTGTACAATAATAAAGAAAAAATATGTTTCATATAAAATAGTCTCCAAAAATTGTCAAAAAAAGAGGTTTGTTTTCAAAAAGCCGTGCCACGTTCTCTTGGCTTTCAAAAAGGGTCAAATTGCGACTAAAGCGGCAACCCTGGCTAGCAGTGTCATAAATGAATGTGAAATTGATGTATTGCTGCCGGAACCATTAATAGAATCTTTCTCTGGCGGGCCTCTCGGATGTATTGTGTGCCAGACAGGCAGCGCAACTTGCAATCACATGTAACCTCTTAAAGAGTCTCTCGCGACATCGTGCACAGTCGACAGGGCCCCGTTTCGAAGGAGTGCTTGCTTAATTTGTTAAACACGACAACTGTTGATATTTGAAAGAAATTCCTCGTTTACAACGAGTATCGTCTGGGTGTTTGTTTTTTTTTGTTTGTTTCTGTTTTTCCTCTGAATTAAATTGTGAAGAGAAATGTTGTTTTGTCGGTGTTTTGCGTATAACTTCGGGATTTCGACGAAAGCAAAACGTAAGCTAAGTGATATCTATCTCTCCTTCAACTGACTTAATATTGGTTGTTCGTTGTAAGCTTTAAGTGTACATGATTGGTGCGTAGTTAGTGCGATTTTCCCGCTCGGATTGAAGCCAAAGAAAGCAAAAGAAGACTCCGTACTCCAATTGAGTCGTAAAATACTACATTCTTTAATTAACATGTGTTGAAGGTGCCTGACCTTAGCTCGCACACTAACAGTGTCTATTAGCAATTGACATCAGCAATGAATAAAATTGATCTCTTAATATTCGAAAGAGAGGGAGAGAGGCAGAAAAAAGAAAAGTGTTGGCGCGTTATTTGTCTTATTGATATTCGAAACATTACTCGAGCGGATAGGCACATCCGCCACTCCTTGGAAGGAGAGGATTGTTGTGTTTTCCGAGTCAGTAGTCAGCAACACGTGCTTTGCTCTACCTGACATTGATGTGTTTCCACGTTGACGTGAGGAATTTCGTTGAAATTATGTTCAAATCAAATCAATCGACGATTAAATGAAAAATTATAGGAAGTTAAGCAGTTTTGTTCGAGCCCGAGAGTGATGTGTAACTTAGACGTTTCTTGCAATATTGGCTCTCGTTTGGACAGGTTACAGTTGAGTGTGGAATATAAAATATGAAAGAATAGCTGTGTGATTTGAATAATTTTATGGTATTAATGTGGTAAACATGTTGGCGGGCGTATGGCCATTACGGAAACTTGTTAGAATTGACCACTTTTTCAGCATCATACCGCAACCGAATTATAAGAAATATGAATCGTTATTGACTCGCTTCTCATTCAAATATTTGAAGGTCAGGCTATATCAGGCATATGGTCATTTTTGTTTATTCAATAACTCGGGAGATTTGCGGGAGCAACTGTGTAGCTCATTGCGTCGACGCACTTTAGGAAACAAGAAAATGTTAATCGTGCCTATTTACAGGACGCCACTGTACTACATATTGGTACACAGCAGAATGGCTCGAAAGTGGAACGATAAAGCAACATCTGTGTTTATCGATTTTGTGAAATTCATTTGGGGCGCTCATTGTGGGCAACCATTAAATCAGAGAATCGATGTACTAAATACTGTTCCTGCTGTGAGAACGGTAATGAAGTGTACTCGAAATAAATCGAATGTTTTGACACTGTTTTCAAGGCACTCACTGCAGATGCTTATGGCCTGTAGCACGTTCAGATGGGCAATTATGTCGAACATAATTAGCGGGTATTACGCGACTGCAGCATCACAATTTGTATAAAGGATGTTTTTTTTATGTGTTAACATACAGTGAGCGGCAAAAGTCTGCATACGACCGTAATAGCTTAAAGTTGTTTTAATAATAATAATGTTGGTGGCGCTACAGCCCGTAGAGGGCCAGGGCCTAGCTTCTCAGCAACCACTCGTGTTGTGCGTGCTATTGTTCTCTCACGAGTGGAAGGGAATTACAGTCTTATGCCGCCTCCCAACGGCCAATTTGAGAAACTTTTTCCAGCTCTTTGAGCATTGTCAGTGACTCGAAGAAGGTGGGCTGTGAAAATTATTTTTCGTCGTACTCAGAATCGAACCCAAACACCGAGGTTCAAGTGCGTAGGAGTCGACGCACAACGCCACGGCCACGATTTTGAGCATGTGACCTTCGCGGCTATTCGCAGTACAGGCTGTTTTTCAACAACAACAAAAAGTTTAAGTGTTGTACGAAAATGTGGATAATCTCGTCTCTGTACCTTTCACCGTTGACTGTAACACCTTGAACATCATGATTACGTATGTGCTTATCCGGCTAACGACCCTTGGAGGGTCTGAGCGTTCGCAATAGCTGCCTTTCCCCAGCTGACGGTCCTTTGCACGCTGCTTCCAATCATCAAGGCCAAGTTGTCTGACGTCCTCGAAAAAGTGTTATTTATATCGGAAATTCCTTTTCGAACCAGAGGGCTGGAATTCGAAGATCCTCTTAGCTGTAGCTTTGGTGTTTAGCTTTTCACTATTACCACCTTACCACTGGTGGAGGGATAACAATATGACAAAGTAAACAGAAATAAAACAAGGTGATACGTTTGTGAGCACGTAATTCGCACTCGTCGTATTATTTATTGTCTCCGTCTTTTGTACAAATTATTCCACAAATAATTGCTGACACAGCGCCTGGTGGTCATTGACTAGCGTAGAGTGAAATTGCAACTAAATCAATTTACGCGTGTTGACAGCAAGAAATTGCAGAGTAATGAAAAATCGGAAACCTGTACAATTCGTAAAATTGGTGTCCGTGTGCATCATGTGACCCTGTCAGTGCAGTCGACCGATTTTTGCCTTCCGGAACACATTCACATCTTGGAATAGCTCGTAGAGTTCGCGGTTTTATTTTCTCCTCCATTCACCTTCCTCGCGGGACCATTACCCGACATAGAATTTTTCTTTCGAAAGAACCAAGAATCATGTCTGCTGTTTTGCTTATCGTCCAGCTTATAGCAGGACTGGCAAAATAAGAGTTTTGTAGAGCTTGGTTTCGGTTCGTCGAGTGAGGAGTTTTGTTTGAGCCCAGTTGTTTCGACAAACCGAAGTAGCACCGGTTTCCAAGGGCTATTCTACGTCGGATTTCCACTTCAAGATGTTTGTAGACAAATTAGTTCACTACCTCAAAATTGTAGCTATCGATCGTGACGTTTGGTCCAAAGCGGTGTGTGACGGAACGTTTCGCTTTGTCCTCATTGGCCTTAAGACCAGCTCGTTTCGCTTGTTATTCAATCTCCGTAAAAGCTTCCACTACGACACGTTTGAAACGCGCAACGATGTCGATGTCATCTGCATAACCCAACAGTTGGACTGGCTTAGAGAAGTTTACCGCGCACTAACTTAACCAGTTAGTTTTTGTTTGGATGTTATGGTGCTTCCACAATGGCTTTAGCGAACTGAACCATTTTTTTGTTAGATATAAATTTGAACAATTCGTAAACATTGCTCCGGCCTAATGAATTGCCAATCTAAGCTAACCTCAAAAGAACCGGGAACTGTCAAACCGGCTGTCACGAGAATGATTGGTGCCAAATAAAAGTAAAAACACACTTTTTTCTGTTGTAAACATCGATAAATAAAGGATCATTTATTGTAAAGTGACAAACTTTAAACAAAACATATGTTGTTTTAGATGACAGTCGGGTTTGTCGTATTGGATTGAAACAGGACCATCAAATTGGGACTACGAATGAGTATTGTTAGTTCAGGTCTAGGTCCACACCGGACTGTAACCCGACTCAAAGAAGAAGTCTCAAAGTTCATAGTAGTTCATAGACTGCAAGAGGATTTCGAAAGGGATTTTCTTGACTGTCTCGTCAGAAAACCCCAACAAATTGAAGATCAGAACCGTCACATCGAGTAGTCTGTTAGATCAGTGACCACTTGCCAAAACAAGAGATATATTCTTTCTAGAACTTGCTGCAGAATGCCGACCGTAGTGTTGTGTGTGTGCGATGACAAAGACAGAGTGAGACCACATGTTCTTAAAATTAAATTCATCTTGCCATATTAAAGTTTCCTTGTTGATTGCTCAGAACATCCAACTAGGTACAGTTCTAGATAGGGAATCTACTGGTGCGTACATATATTTGGCGTGACTATAATTGTTGAGATGGGAAATGTAGTAGACTGTCATAGTGCGGTCCGTTCTTGCCTGTTTAAAGTTTTGCGTGACTTACGTGAGATACGCATTTCTTCTACTGTGTAATGAATTAATATGTACTTAATTTTAAATCTCGGCTATGGTCATGCATTGCTCGAAAGAAGGTACAACTACATGTTTCTTTTTCTGACTTGGGCCACAACCAACAAGCCTTTCCAGTTTTTCCAGCCTTGTGCCTCGATCACGTCGGTGTCCCCTTTTGCGTTGTCCCACTGGAGCAGAATCGAAGACTATTCATGGCGTAGCCATCTTAAGCGTGAATCCGTAGACGCCTAGACTCATGTCGCTGTGCAGCTCATACAGTTCAGGGTTGAGCCGTCTTCTCTAAATCTCTAAATGTCATCAACGCAAACAAGGCGACGGGACTCTTCATCTGTTTTTGAGATCTCCGCCCGCATAGAGCTGCACAGCAAAGAGGTGTTACATAAAATCTTCTTGGTCCTTCGTTCAATGTCTCTACAACTCAATTTCCTCTTGAGCCCAAAAAGCACAGCGATTAGGGTTCTTCTGCGTTTACTTCGGCGCCGAGATAGAGGAAGTCCCTTTGACTGCCTCAAAAGTACTTCTGTCTATGCTGACTTTGTAGCCAAGTCGGTGATGGTACTTGTGCTTCCTTGAAGAGCACCAATACGTCGTATAGTACACATTCACAGCTAAACCCATTTTGCAACTACATTATGCTGAAACGAAATCCCTGCGTGATGTTTTAGGAGTGCTACACATAAGCTGCTCCTGGTAGGCCAAGGATTAGTTGGTTGGACCAAGGGTGAATGCTTTCCTATTTTCCCTTCTAAGAATTCTACGGATATAACCTCTTACCTTATTCAGTTTAAGACGAATCAAGTCAACCGCAGAGTTTCCTCGTTCTGTAGTCGCATTTATATTTGCGAAGAGGGTGTTTTGTTTTCAATTCATTGCAAACGAATACTTTCATTGTTGACTTAACCCTGTAGGCATTGGCTTCCATTCGTATCAGGACAGGAGTATAAACCCCGAGCAGATGTTTGAAAAAGAATGGTTCGATTTTCTAACAATCAACCTAATTGGATTGTGATCACTTAATCGTCTTAGCCAAGGGTAATACAATTATTTGCATTTATAGGTGAAAATAAATTCGCTTTTTTGAATACGCGCGCACCCTTGTGGGATGGATTACTTTTGTGTGTTCTTTGCTTTATAGATTATACGTCGAGGGAAAGTTTTCGGTTACTTTCTCTTGACACCGAATGTATTTCACTTTGCATGTAATTTGATCACATGTATCTCAATGGTCTACATAATATCTCCCAAAGTGGCACATGTAGTTGTAATATGTAAATATTCATGAAGGCACCTTTTCAAATATCAGCACATAATTAAACACAAACATATGCAATATTGATAACTAATAAATCTTGGAAAATGTTGAATATTTTTGATTTGCTTCAAAGCTTTTCTCTTTGAATGTGAAATAGCTTCTTCTACCGATTTCGAATTTGTCTGCTACTGATAGCTGAGAGGAGATATTTGGGGTACATTTAAGGCCCTTTAATTCGAAAAACTCGTATTTTCGAATTAAAGAGATTTTTTCCAAATAAATGCAGTCGGTTTTCAATTTTTTATGTAAAAATTAATTTGAATTAGTAAAAATTAAATAACGCAATGATTGAACACGTATAGGCAGTGATATTAACTGTAGGGGAAAATCCCTACATGTAGGTTCTTTTAGCTCAAAAAGTCACCCGCAGGAAAAGATTACAGATTTTTAAAATAAGCGAAAATCTTTATTAGAAGCTTTCTCTTAATTTCAGGAGATACAAAAAAGTGAATCGATATTTAAAGAAATTGGTTTTTTGAAGCCTAAAACTGTGTTAGGATTAGATGGAAACAGATCTGAATTCTCATTTGCTCTTCTTTCTAAACAACATTCTTTGAACTTAAACGATCTTTCGCAAGAATATAATTGAGTGTAAAAATACATTTTTTTCAGATAGAGAAAAGCCCAGTTAATTAGAATTTGAAATGTTTTGGTTGGAAATAAGTAAAATAGGCAATTAATTTTAATGATACACTTTTTGTTTCCTATTTTTTCTTGTCTTTCGAAATATGTTTTGACTCTCCTTCACGCAAATGCTGACTCGGATTTTTTCTGTACCGACGTTGGAACAAAAAAAAAAAAAAAGAAACGAACTTAGTCACGAAAATCTCAGCTCGATTTGTATTATTCGGTCATACTTGCAGGATCCAAAATTAAATTGCGTTTCCTTTCAGTGCGATAAAAAGCATATAACTAAAATGAAAACAACAGGACTTTATGATCATATATCATAATAAGTTTAAGTACATATTTTCAAATACCTTACGAAATTTGCCACTATTTTTAGGTTATTTTAGTTTTTTCGGAATGACCTTCCCCCCAAACCATACCGAGCTTGTACTGAAGAGACGCAAATTGGATGTTTGGTTTTTGGAAGATTCTTCTTCGTCGTTTTTATATAAAAATGTTTATTAAACAATTATTCATTCGCCATCTCGAACTTATTGCCGATTTTATATCTTAAAGCAATTGCATCAGAATGAGATTCTGAACTGTCAAGTATCGATTACTTTGCAGTGTGGTGCGCAGTAATTTGACGTTTAACAAACGCCCATAAATTGCATTCGGATATCGAATCTCCATGACTCTAGGAAATTCTCAGGAAATACAAACCAAAAATTATACTTCTTGGTATGCAAACAGATGAGCATTGCATTATCGAGTATTTATCTCATTTTAAATTGTAATTATTTCTTCTCTTTTGTAAATTATTTCTCCGCGAAACAATCATTGTCCTTGCGAACTGTCAAGCTGAGAGAACGCAATACACAAAGAGCCAAACGCGATCCACAAAAAAACAAATTCACGACCAAAAAATTCGCAGTGAAGTGTCAGTTTTCACATATTCTTCTCTGCGAATGAAAAAAATCCATATGAATGAATTGTCAGTGTTTGCGAAGTTCGCAATTCGTACCGACCTCATATAAATGGTATTTTATAAATCAGGTTGAATTTTACTGATGACATGGGTTATGTTGGCTTTGAGGGACGCTGTGGCTTGTGGCTTATACGCATAGACATGCGAATGCCCAAGAAAAAAACGAGGTTAAATCGATGTGAACCGTTGACGCTATCAGACTTTTTAGCACGTGGGACTATGGGAACGCGTTTGGCAAGAGATTCTCTACTGAGAGCTCTTGCTAATACCGCACGTTGAATTCACCGTGCTAGGTCAAGGTTTAGTCCTTTGAAGACGACGGAAAGCGTTCATTTCGTTGAGAATTGGAAGCACAGCAGAGTTTATATGCTCTTCCAGACGACGCTTATGCCTTTGAGCAAAATTCTTTATTTCATCTTGAATTGATGAAATTTTAAGGTCTCTATTCTATTTATTATCGTTTCTTATATACCAGGATGCATTGACTGTGGTTCTTAGTACTATAATTTGAAATGTTTGTAGCATATTTTTATTACTTTCTTTGGTACCACCCCATAGTTGTATACCAGACGTTCAGACGGGACTTGTAATATTTTCCAATAGGCCATTACATGTCTTTAGATCTTAACTGGAGCTCTTCACGTTTCTTTTTGGCGTGTTCCTTCCACTTAAGTTTTACATCGAGAGTCATCTTAAGGTATTTCGAAGGGTATTTGAACATTATTTATAAAAACAGGCAAGTTATTCACATTACGTAAAATTAATACGAACGGATTTAGCTTCGTTAAGCTCAATTCGCTGAGTGTTCGTCCATTCGTGTATCCGGTCTAAGGCAGTTTGCATTTTTCTAGTTGACTCTTCGACCGCAATTACCAATATGGCGGTTCGTCATCAAATGTGCCTGCGTCCTGCGGTATATCGCTGCTATAAATTAAGTAAACGAGGGGACCAAGAACACTTCCTTGTGGTACTCCAGTTTGTATAGGTTTAAATAGGGATTATTCTTTCCCATATTTCACACGGAAGATTCTATCAGTTTGATCAAATTGTGTACAGCTTTCTCGGGAGGAATTGCCGAAGCTTATGCTTCAAGCCTTCGTGCCAAACCTTGTCAAAGGCTTGCGAAACATCGAGAATTACAGCTGAGCAGATTTGCTGTTGTTCAAACGATTTCTGTATAACATCAGTTATTCGATGTACTTGGTTAATAGTTGAATGCTTGCTTCTAAAACCGGACTGGTGATGAGGAATGAGTCGTCTTTCTTCTACAACCGGGCTTAAACGTCTAAGTAATATTCGTTCGAAGACTTTAGACATTGTCGGAAGAAGTGAAATCGGTCTATAAGACATTTTGTTTGTTGGGGGTTTTGGCACTAGAACAACATGTTCCAATCTAAAGGCGACGTTAGTAAGGTAGAGAAACATAAGAAGCGCTTTCTGAGGTAATTTTTTCAGAACTTCTCCTGTGATTAAGTCATAACAAGGAGCTTTCTTGGGTTTTAGTTTTTTTCAATTCTTTCTTAAGTTCTGTCAAAGTAGCATTTCTTATAGAAAAATTGTCAATACTTATGTCTGAATCGTAGGAGTTTACAAGAAGTGTTTGTCCAATGCGTGATTTAAACGATGCTTCCAAATGATCTGCGAAGAGATCGGCTTTCTCCTTTTTTTTTGTTTTTCCACTCGTATTGATTTTTCCGAATTGGTCACCTCGACAAAACTAAAGCACATTCTCTTCAAAAAAGTGTAAAAAAAGCACGTAAAATAATCAATGTTTCGTTACGAACCATGCAACCATGCAGCCATGCATCTTTTTGGCACAAACATAATTAGGTTGTCTATTATCGATGGATCTTCGTCTGCTTTGAAGAGCTGATCCGGTTCCGGTTTATTTGCCTGTCCACTATCGTGGACCTGCGCAGGTCAATGTAGAACCTCAATTTTCTTGCTATCAATTGAATGCCTTGCTTATGAGTTTCAGATCATTGTCCTGTTGAAATCTCAATTTAAACCGTTGATACCATTGATTCTAAAGAGTGGCTCTCTTCCCTAACCAGAGAAGCAATCCCAGACGAGTATATTTCGTCCACCAAATATGACCTTTGGGATGTAGTATTTTGGATCCATTATTTTACCCTTATGCGGGTGATGCTAAAATCTAAAAATAGACAGTTGCTTTAGTTTTGTCCGATACTATATGTCCCTTAAAAAATCTTTCAGATTATGAATAACAAATATTCCCACGCAAGAAGACATTTATGCCATAACGAAGGTACATAATAATTGATAGTTTGGTATACCTGTCATCGTATCAGGTGCGTTGTGCAATCGTATCGTAACCATAGCACAGTATGAGCTTGGTTATGACTTCTTGTGAGGATGAGGCATAGAATGTTCAACACAGGCGATACAGTTTAGCGCAATATTGCACATGACCTACTTCATATAGGATTTGCTTTCGTGTTCCGCTGACAAATAGCCTCGAAATATTAATTTTCCGCAGTTCCTGTGTAGATGTTATCGAAAGGTTAATTGTCTAGAAGCTGAATCGATACAACTAACCCCCTCCTCCTTCGCCCGTAGTAGACATCTAAATTGCTTCTTTTTTGTATGCCCATTAACATTCCCCCACTACCTACGAGTAGATTGATATGATTTATTTTTAACATTTTTTATATGCAATATCCATAAATGTTGTTGTCGTGATGCAGGTAATGTGGTGGTAGTGAGTTTTAACGATGTTTACTTAAATTTACACGATTCTTAATTGTAACTGTAAATAAAAAAAAAGAGAAAATTCAAAAGTCAATGAATTAATTAAATTCTGTAACAACAACGCGCCGCGTGTAGTGTGTTTTGTTATTTTCTTTTTTTCTTCATAAGATGAAAGATAACTGAATGCAAGCAAATCCATGAAGTCTCAGATAACATCGTTTTTCTCCTTTCGCCTCCACATTACCTCTTTATTTGTTTAGTATGTGTTTTTATTCTTTTACAAACAAAAACAGAAAAATGCTTATAATTCAAAAAAAAAATTGTTCAAACTACTGCAGTGTTACGATAAGATATACAAATAATAATTATTTGAATTCAACAAAACGTCGAAAATAAACTCACTCACCACCTTCTACTTCTTGCCTCGCTACAACAACTTCAAAAAACAAAAACAAAAAAAAATAAAAACCAATTCAAAAGTATAACTGGCAATTATTAATCACAATTTCAGCGAATGGACAAGAATTAGATGCTGGCACTGAGATCAACAGCAGCTTCCAGCTTTCAAATGGATTGGAGCTTAGATCCGAAAGAAGACGATGTCAAAAAAGGTTCCGAAAATGAGGACGAAAATCAAAGCTTAAACCCTCAAGAACCTCCGCTTCGGCGACGTCCTCAACAACGAAATGGTCAATCATCAAATGGATTCCATTCGCAGCCATCCACAGAACTGCCTATCGTGCGACTACGTAAGCAAGATGGTAAAATGTCCAAATCTCCACTGTCAACTATTGCCAAGGTCAAGGAGGCCGAAATATCCATCAAAAATCAAACTCAGAATGGTGCTCCATCTTCACAAGAACCTTCGCCAGGTGCAAAGCAAACTTCCAACGAACTGCCGCCACCAACGGCGGCGCCAACATCGCAAAATTCCCTTCCACCACAGCAGTACGATGTTGCGAATATTTCAAACATCCTCAAGACCTTTCAGTCCAACCGATTCATCAATTCGTCGATTTTACGGCCCGAGGTAAAGGAGGAGCCTCCCGGTGCCAAAGAGTTGAATCAGCAATCTCGCCATAATGTGGAGAACTCACATCCAAATAACTGTTCCAGTTTGAACGATGACGTACAAATAGATATTAAAGACGAAGCAGAACCAGCGTTGATAACAGTCAAGACAGACGTGGACATAGAGGCTGAACTTCCCAGTACATCAATCAAACAGCGACCAGCGCCCAAAAAGAAACCGGCACGACCTCGAAAGCCTGCCGTATCCAAAGCCAAAGTGTTGGAAACCCCTAAAAAGCCCACAAAGGAATGCGCTAAGCGTACTTCGAAACGAAAAACAAACTACCGTGAAGATTCATCGTCTGACGACGCGAAGAGGACTGTAAAGAGTAAATGTCCCAATCCAGTCGTTAAAACTGAACCGAGTACAATGCCACCACAGTCAAACGCCAAGGTCGAGCTAAAGCCTGAAATCCCTGCAATGAAAGCAGAACCCGCAAAGGAAATTGACAGCAGACTTGGCTTGGCGAAGAAACCGAAGCAAGTCACAACAGTTACTAAAAACGAAGTGGCGAAGAGAACGAAGAATGAAGGTGAAGGCAAACAACAAATCAAGAAAGTACCCATCTTAAAGAATAAACGACCGCGCTACTCGGCCGCAGCTGCGAGGAATAAAAACAGACTAAATCCACTGACACGAAAGGAGCAGATAATGATGAACAAATTTATGGAATCCCAGGAACCTTTCCTGCAAAACCTTCCCTGTGTCAAGCTGGCATCGAGGATCACAAAATGTCGAGAGTGCCGATGTTCATCGCTACGCAGTGACAGTGTGTTCTGTCGATTCTTTGACTTCCGTCGGCTGAGGTATAAAGAAAACGCTACTCTTATGGTTGACGGATTCTCTGATCCTCAAATAGACCCCGGATCAAGTGATGTCGCCCTCTGGATGCCTGGACCACCACCGCGAGATATCGACTTGGACGTGAGCCGATTCATGTTGATGAACGTGGCCGATCAATTCTGTCGCATTTGGCAAGAGGAACAGGATGCCATCAAGGAGAATATGTCGACGGAGCCAACGATAGCCTGGAAGAAGGTGGTCAAAGGGGTGCGTGAAATCTGTGATGTCTGCGAGACGACACTCTTCAATTTCCATTGGACGTGCAGTAAGTGCGGATTTGGCGTATGCATCGACTGCTATAGAGACAGAAAACGAAAACTGACGAAAAAGGTGGACAAACCACAGAGAGGCTTCGACGATTATGGCTGGCTGGTGTGTACGTTTCGTGAGACGCACGAACAGACTACACTCATGTTGACGCAAATTATTCCCGGCGATTGCTTGAACATTCTCGCGAGTCGTCTGCACGAGGTTTGCCGGATATGGAAGATTCCACAAAAGTGTGGATGTCCCATGCTCAAAGGCCTGAAGGATGAACTGCTTTTGCCGAAATATTTTGAAATCGCAAACAAAATTATCAAAGAGTCCTACCTCCGATTTTACAGCAGCGAATGCGAGATCAAGTACCGCGACCGGATCAAGAACTTAGATCCCGAGAATCTGGACGACCATATGGAAATAATGGAAGCTGAGACCGAGTTGATGGAGGAAGCAAAGGCAGCGGGTATGCTTCCTGTTGTCCTGGCAACGACGCTGAAGCACCTCAAACTTGCACCGTCGGTAGCGACGCTTTCCAGCAAAGATACCATGGAAGACGTACACGATGTTGTGACAGTGGAGTACAATGCCGTGAGGTCAGGCACCCAAAAGGCGCAGCGGTACATGGCGCAAAGGATAATGACTACAAAATTGTCACGGCACATGTATCCGGGAATCGATCACGATTGGCTGTGCAGTGGAAAACTCTTGCGGCTGCTCGATTCACGGAACAAGAGAAACGCTAAGCTCTTTCAAGATGTATGGCGGCGAGGGCAACCGGTTATGGTTTCAGAATTGTGTAAATTCCTTAACATTAGTCTCTGGCATCCAGAGGCGTTTTGTCGAGATTTCGGCGAAAAGAAGAATGATCTCATCAACTGTATGACCGGCAATCTAGTGCCGAACCAGCCAATGAAGCACTTTTGGGAGGGCTTCCAGTGTGTCAGTAAGCGGCTCTTAGACGCTCAGGGTCAACCAATGCTGCTGAAACTGAAAGATTGGCCACCAGGAGACGATTTTGCCGAAATCCTTCCAACGCGCTTCGCCGATCTCATGAGTGCTCTACCCATGCCTGAGTATACACTGCGGTCTGGGTGCTTGAACATCGCCAGTCGCCTTCCTAATATATTCGTTCCACCTGATCTGGGACCAAAGATGTACAACGCCTATGGATCTGCCCTGCACCCTGACAAGGGTACCACGAATCTTCACTTAGACATATCTGATGCCGTCAATGTAATGGTATACGTGGGCATACCCACTGACGAGTCAGCGAAGGCGCAAATCAAAGCTGCTCTGCGAGCGATTGATGGAGGCGGCTGTGATATTGTGACAAGACGACGTGCTCGTGAGCCGGGCGTAATGCCAGGAGCATTGTGGCACATATACTCGGCGCGTGATGCTGACAAAATTCGAGACCTTCTCAATCGCGTTACGATTGAACGCGGCTACCGACTGGAACCTGACCACGATCCCATACACGATCAAAACTGGTATCTGGACAATGAGCTGCGCGAACGACTCTACGACGAATACGGTGTTGAGGGGTTTCCCATCGTACAGTGCCTGGGCGATGCGGTATTCATACCCGCTGGTGCTCCACATCAAGTGCGAAACCTACACAACTGCATCAAAGTAGCCGAAGATTTTGTGTCACCCGAGAACATTCAGCATTGCTATCACTTATCGCAGCAATTCCGGAAGCTGTCCATGTCGCACACCAACCACGAGGATAAGTTGCAGATAAGAAATGTCATATATCACGCCATCAAGGACACCACATCGTATCTGACGTATCTCCTGAGTCGACACATGTAAATCAGCCGCAGAGACGGTTTGCTCATTTTTATACTCGCTACAGCCACAGATATGGGTTACCCATCTCAGTCTACCTTTAAGAGTAATTTTATATCGAACAAAAACAATTGTGAAACTAATCGATGTCGTGTAGAGTACAGCCTAAGTGTGATAGATGAAGTACATTGGCGAGATGAAGTATTTTTTAGGAATCTACCATGTTGTGCCAGTGGGCATGTATAATTCAAATAATTGTGAATTACTTAAGAAACCTAGTGTAAGACCATTTTGTAGATAACTAAGAGAATAAAGTGGAAAATCTTTAAATGTGAGCGAGTGGTTCGTGTGCTTATTTTTGTATCCGAAATATTTTTTTTCTTGTTTAACTTGACAGCGGGCACCTGCTTATCGGCGAAAACTGAAATAACGTAGTACGGCCATGTGTCCACGTGCACGAGTTTCTCGTGGCTGGCAATTTGTGGGAAAAATGCCTTAATCAACATACGAATGCATGGGGAATTGATGTTGGAGGAGAGATGATTTTTTTTGAACACTACACAGAAGCACTCGGACTCAGAAACTGATCCATTGTACTACCAGGCAGCAACCTACATATTCAAGAGGAATACCAGCAGGCGCTTCTGTGATGAGGAGACTACATCATCAGCTCTCACCTCATCAGCACCGAATAACTGCCACCTGATCCGAGCAAAGGCGGGACAGTGGCAAAGGAAGTGCCCTGCAGTGTAGTTGTCTTTTCCACAGGCGTCGCAGAGGGTTTCCTCAAGCATATTTAGGTGTTTGGCGGAGGTGTAGTGGCCCGTTTTGTACGCCGGTAAGTCGTCACCAGTATTTTCTGTTAAGAGATTTCTTGCAGACATTAGGGAGCATGCGCTTGGTTTGCCTACTTCCTGGAGAGTCATGTGCTCTCGAAATGCCCAGCCCTCGATGAGTCTTAACGAAGGACGCGGGTAATCCCAACGCAGTTTCGAGTCATAAGAGTGTCTCCTCTGATCCTTGTCTAGCAAATTCATCGGCGATCACATTTCCCATGATCCCGTGGTGGCCCGGGACCCAGAATTAAACCGGCCGATCCAATTCAGAGAAGACTTGACTATCCTCGAAGTGGTTAGATTACGGGGCAAACGAGGACTCCACAAACGACATCTTAGTGGAGATCCTACGTAGAATCGCGCATGGCAACTGGGTACAAAACTCTTTACACGAAGAACCACAACCATGCTCTATAAAACTCCAATTCGGCCAGTACTGCTTTATGGCAAATTGGACGGTAAGCAATCAGCTGAGATGATAAGAACCACTTCGAAATAAAATGGTCCGGTCAGCGTGGGTGAATGGAGGAGATGACATAACCGCGAACTCAACGAGGTATACAAAGATGTGGATGTAGTCCGAAAGGCAATATTCCGTCGACAGCATTGGCTCTGCCACATTGAGCACATGGGCACCAATGCTCCAGGTAAGAGGGCTTCCGAATACGAGCGTCCTGGTTTTTCCTAGCAATACCCGCTAGCCGATTACATAAGAACGGATAGATATAGAATCAGAATTAGATTCCTTATGCGAATTGACACTCACATCGAATGTGAATGTATAGGGTTTCTTTTTTTTTAGAGGATTGATTTTTTTAAACTGGCAACACTGTTTCTACAGATGCCCAATATGACAGTTGCAACTTGATTTGTGGTAAGTACGTATCCTCATGAATAGATTGTGCCCATTTCACAACGCTGCGCTGGTGCGTCAACTAAAGCAGCCCATACACAATTCAATTCGATTGTTAACTGAGTTGTCAACTGAATTGATACTTGGCCACACACTACATCAACTGAATTCAAAGACTGCTTCTACTGTCAAAAATATTATTATACGATGCGGCGTACATTGTTAGAAATGAGTGAGAAAAGAAAAGTATTAGCATTAATGATAATTGTGAATTTTTAATGGTTGATGTTGGGAAGAATGGACGAATTTCCGATGGCGTAGTTTTTGGACACACAACATTTGCTAAAATGTTGGAGAATAATTCCCGTAATATTCCAAATGCAATAGAACTCATTGTAGGCGGTGAAAAGCTGCCGCATGTTTTCATAGCGGATGACGCTTTTCCACTCAAGGAGTACATATTCAGGCAGGAGTTCAAATCCAACAAGTGCTTGAGTTCTGCTATCAGCAGATCAAACAACTCTATCCACAACTGACTATTTCCACTGTCAATCGACTTGCCCAATGAAAATGTGGAGTAAACGCAGAGAAATGTCAAAAAGCTCCTAAATGCTTCAGCATGTTGAAACATTTTGGTGAGAGTACTTCTCTTAGGTGAGACTACGTTGCTTTCTTAAAAGTCAAAACGACGCTGTGAATGGTATGGAACGCACCAACGCAGCATTGTGAAACGGACATTAACGCTGCAACAACGCGTGCAAATTGTACAAACATATTTTAAAAACCTTAGTTCGGTTCGTTCCGTTTTACGATCGACATAATCGCCCAATGATCATCCTTTGAACTGGCCTCCACGATTATGTGATCTCATATCTTTATTTTACGTCGAAAATCGGACTTTACGTTTGCGCTTAATTCAAGCCAGGCATGGTCCGCACGTGCACGAAATCCGACAAACCTTCTAACCGACAAACTGCTAAAAATGGGAAAAATGTTTGGATAATTTTTTCTAGGACAATTATGACCCAGAAAAATGAAAAATGTCATTCAGAAGTAATTTCGTAAATTATTTTGAGTCAGGTGAAAAAAGGTGATGATGGACTCAGGGCACTGTTGCGGGTTTAATCCATGTTCAAATTCTTATCCGTGAAATTTTTTTTATTGAAAATCACCCAAATAGTGGAATCAACAATTAAAATAACAAACAAAATTTGATGGGATGATGCTTTACTCCTTACGATAGTATTTCAAAAAACAGTTTTTGGTATTAACTGCACAAATGACTTGTTGAATTTTTGCACAGTTTGCACCATCTCTTGCCGCCTTTATCTAACCACATTGGTAAAAACATTCGGTTGACGAAGTCCGTTACGACAATATTAGCTCCTTCTCCAAATTTTGAACAACCTAGTTGTGAATCTTTTTGTGGAGTTGCGAACGCGACGCTTTTGGCCGACAGTTTGGCTCTGGTGCTGGACGACAAGGCCCACGTTATGTTGTTTGTATATATTACAAGACCAGCTGCAATTTTTCGAGCAACTTTTTATCTTCAGCTGAAACATTGCATGAATGGTTGCATTTTTCAACGTGTATGCGTCGGTATAAAATATAAGCATTCGTTGTTGCCATTCCGATGAAGTGATAAAAAAGTCGAGTAACGCAAGCGCCCAGACAAGCGAAACCAGAAATATCACATAAAACGAACAATTTGATTCCCCATTTGTGTGGCTTATTCGGTGCGATTTCGTCTGGCATATAGTTTGACCTCATCGTTACTACTGATACCTTCGTCGTCGTCGGTTTCCACAGAATTCGTGAACTGAATTATTTATTCATCAGTCAAAATGGGCAATTTGATCCGTCTACGATCTTTATCTGCCATTTCTATAGATTTCGTCTTCTTCTTTCTTTGGCGCTACAGTTCGGGGTGGACCTGGGCTTCAACCAACAAGCCTTTCCAGCCAGCACGAGCCTTCGCCAGCTGCTTCCAATTGCGCACACCAAGTTGGTTAAGATCCTTCTCCACTTGTGTGCGCCATCTCGTTCGAGGACGTCCTCTATTGCATTGTCCCAATGGCTCGGAATCGAAGACTCTTCGGGACGGAGCTGTGGTGCCCATCCGCTCTACATGACCTAGTCATCTTAAGCGTTGGATCCGATGACGCTTAACAATGTGCATGCCGCTGTACAGCCCCGTACAGTTCGTGGCTGAACTTTTCCCTCAAAACGACTAAGCTTCTTCATTCGCTTTCAATAACGTCCATGTCTCTGCGCCATAGAGCTGGACAGGGATGATCAGATTGTTATATAAAGTCAGCTTGGTGCTTCGAGAGATGGCTCTGTTACTGAATTGCCTCTTGAGCCCAAAGAAACAGCGATTAGCAAGAGGAATTCTGTGCTTGATCTCGGTGCTGATGTTATTGTCCTTGTTTACTACAGAGCCGAAGTAGACGAAGTGCTTGACTACCTAAATGAACAACGAAATAAAAATGGACGATACATTTACACTCAAATCCGCAACAGTGTCCTGAGGCATTTCTCACCTTTCCACTTCACAAGGCAACTTTTTTATTTTCACTTTCACCAAAAATATATGCATATTAACACATAGTTTATTGACATAACAGTTCGATTGGTATTTAACTTAATAATTTAACTTTTTTTCGGTTTTGCAAAATAAAATTTTCTTAGCAAAAATGTTGCTGATTTCTTATTGGAAACTTCAGATAGAATCAAAACTACAAGTCAAAATTAGTTGTTACTGTGGAGGGAATTTGCGTCAGTTTCATGGAAAAAAGGGTTACTTCTTAAGTAAACTTTAGTTTTATGATGCGTGCCTTGAGGCACTCTTACCGGTTAGAGGGTTAAACGCTAATAGCATAACATTATCTATTAACTAAAACTAATATCATAGACATTAAATTGAAATGTGTTTCATATTGAATTTGTATACCTCTAAAATAAAACACCCTTTATAATATCGTGACAGCGATTGGGTCCTATGTGGATTCCTACTAAATGCATTTGTATATGATTTTAAATATGTAAGGGTAGTAATCTTTGTCTGATATAGAATAAGACTTAGTCCCTATAAGACAGGACTAGTCTTAAAAGCCTAAATGGACTCAAATGTAGACCTAAGCCTAAGTCCTCTTATTTAGAAAATCGAATGAGTGTTCAGTGTGCGCCAATTCAAGATAACTGGATTGCCCACTAATAATTTAATCAAGGTATTGACTGTAATCCCTGCCAACGTTTGTTATGCGCAATTTTCATACTAGTGATTTCCCAATCAATTATGTAGAATAATAATAATAATTCTAATTGTTTGTTGCGAGCAGAGCAGAGATGGCAGAAATGTAACTTTTTTCGGATAACTACATTTCATTTGTCTGCTACGTCATTAAGGTAGTTAATGTAGTCAACGCAGCGCTAAATGTCAAAATGTAGTTGAAATGACAATTTAACGTCAATTCAGTTGTGTTTGTGAAATTAGGTCTGTTCCCGTACCCAAAATAAACAACACAAAACAGTACAAAACAACACAAATCAACGAAAGTCTGCTCCCGTACGCCAAAAATTTGGGTTTTATGTCAAATGAGCGCTCTCTCGAGAGAGTAAAAAATTTCCCCACCCTGCCCATTTTAACACAAGAAATTTCTGTGGGCAGTTTGTTGGTCTTCTGTCAAATCAGTTGATGTGTGAAATACTTTGATTTGTTAATAATAATAAATTACAAATAAATGTGAAATCTATGTGCGTTTCACCTATTACTTTGGAAAATCCTTTTTTATTTTGGAAAAATGTACTTGTCTCCTGTTTTTGCTCATCATTCGGCCACGTTAAAATGCTTGGGCTGAGACTGCTTAAGAACATTGTACACCGGTCGATGATACGTGAAACAGATGATAACGAAAGATCAAAACAGTCGGCTAAATCTCTAAAACTACATACTTCATGACCAGCAAACCATAGAAAAACTGCAGTGTGCTTATGAGCCCTGCACCTTTTATCGGGCCGTAGATCAGCATAAAAGTGCGATGTTTCAAACTTTTCCGAAAGTCTTTCAAATAAAGATATTTTTATACGGAAATGTGTTATGAATTCCTTTTCAGAGTAGAGTGGAACAGTCGTTTCTAAATAATCCCTCACACACGTTCTTTTTGACTTAGATGAAAACACAACCGCTAGCAACAATTCTTTTTCAATTTCCGGTTCATTAATAATTAGTTCCATCATATCGTCGTCGTCAGTTATCATATCCAAAATAAATTTTTAGCAGAATTCTTTAAAGTTTCCATTTTTTACACAACACTTTACTTCAAGCCAGTATGTGCCATTTCTTATTTGACATTTCACAAATGACATAATTTACACATTTGGTAAAACTGCGTTCCCGTACTTTCCTGAGATTTTGCTTCTCTCTGAGAGATTTTTTCCCCCACTCCTTAAAAAATGACAGTCTTCACAATTTTGTGCAGAAAGTACAGGTACAGACCTATTTATACATATGTCGGAGAAATGCTTGCAAATTGTGCAAAAAAATAATCATGGTTCAATCCGCGATGAGGCTAATATCTAGCTTCTTAAGATGGCTGTATAATTAAAAAAACTTTACGAAGCTGGATTGAAGAAAAGTCGGGGAGTAGCGCTTGAACATTAGTGGGATGATACGATTTTGGAGATCCCGATATTTCACCGCTAGTTTATTTTCGAGAAAAAGGTACTTTGTATCTACTGTACGAATATGAGACTAATTGACTGTACATGACTTGACTGGCACAGCATTGAATAAAAATGTAAACGAGGATGGTGACGGGCGTGAGGACGATGATGGTGAAAGTGGAGGTTTGTTGCCAAAAACATATTGCAGTCTCGCATCTAGACATCATCCGGGAGTAGCGAAGTATACAATACAATACAATACATACATACATACATACATACATACATACATACATGCAACATACCCGCATTATCACCAACCATTGAAAGAGTTTTTTCACATTGGTCATTCGTGTATGCTAAAGCCGAAATAGGCTTAGCTAGGAACGTTTGAAAAAACTTGTGGATATTCCTGTGCTCTTAAAATGGAAGATAAAGCAAAAACAGATGAATATTAATCTCGCAGTTGTAAGCTTGAAAATTTCGAGTTTTAACACTTATTTCGTCGTTTTTTGTCTTTCCGTTATCCACTAGTTGAAAATAACATCTGAAGTTTAACGTTTTCAATGTAAAGGGTGATTTTTTAAAAGCTATAGGAAAGTTTTTCAAAAAAGAAAACACATAAAATTCAGAAAAATGCATGAAATCTTTATTTGAATCGATAGTACGGTCCATATAATTTAATGTTAGAAGATTATTTCATGCAAATATTGACCTTGACTGCGCCTCAAATGGCCCATCCGCTTAGTCCAATTTTGGCATACTCTTTCCAACATTTCGGCCGGTATCTCACGAATAAATGCTTCAATGTTGTCTTCCAATGCGTCAATTGAAGCGGGCTTGTCTGTATAGACATGAGCTTTAACATAGCCCCACAAAAAGTAGTCTAAAGGGCGTTAAATCGCACGATCTAGGCGGCCAATTGTCATGCAAGTCAAGCTCTTGCATTTTGGGCAAAAAAAAGTTGGATATCATCTCAAGGTAGCGCTCACCATTCACAGTTACGTTACGATTCGCTTCATCTTTGAAGAAGTTCTGGCCAATGATGCCACCAGCCCATGCCACCAGCCCATGCATGCAATGCTTCTGGCTGATATTCACTCCAAAATCGACAATTCTGCTTATTTACGTACCCATTGAGCCAAAAATGAGCTTCGTCGCTGAACACAATTTTTCGGTAAAAAAGTGGATCTTCAGCCAACTTTCCAAGAGCCCATTCACCAAAATAAAATTCAATAATTTGCAAGCGCTGTCCGACCTTTCCTTGAACATGCTGTCATTGTTTGGAACCCTACTTTCATAACATTTTCCGAGCGTATCGAAAAAGATTCTTGCCCCTCTTATAAAGCAAGGTGCCAACTGCTTGGTTTGAAATCCCTATCAACTAGGCGCACCATTTATGATGTTATGTGTGTTAGGGACATACTTTGCAGTCATATAAAATGTCCTCTCTTATCCATGATTCAATTTCATACGCCATCTGGGTCCCTGCGTACCTGGGATATTTTATTTGTTCCACAATCCAGACTATGGTTGAAACGAACCACTAACGAGAATTATTCGAGTTTTCAATGAACATTCACCTCATTTGGATTTGTGTCATACTAGACCCGTCTTTAAAAGCTTTAAAACCTTTTTAAGCCATTCTATTTGTTAACAATTTACTTAATTGTGGAATTAAGTATAACATGTTGTTAATTTATAGTAAGAGTAATGCACTTCAAAAGATCTGTTAACACTTATGTAGTTTGTAGATTAAATAAATAAATAATCAACTTTATGAATTGCACTTAAATAGAAAACGTTGTGCAAAAACAAACATAAATGCATTAAATAATTTACTTAATCAATAAATAAACCACCATTTACAATATTCATCGAAACTTAACGAGCCATCAACTCTTTCGGAAGGCAGAAGTAAGCGATGCTGCGATTGTTTTATAAACGTCGATGTACGAGGGGCGTTCAATATATTCTCGTTATGGGGGTGAAGCTGTTGTTGTATATATAAATTGACTTATTTATCGAGTAATACTATTATTTTAGTGCATTCATGTAAAATTTCACATTAATGTGATTATTAATTCGCGTTTTATCTCTGAGTAAACAGAAAACCCATTTATTGCCGACTTGAGTTCTTCATCATCCGAAAATCTTTTTCCACGAAGACATTTTTTCAAATCCGGAAACAGGAATCAATCTCGCGCAGCAGCCTTGGAAACTCGCGCCATGTGAACAGGAGCGTTGTCATGAAGCAAATTATGCAAAGTGGAAGCGTAGGATGTGGCGTTGATGGTTTCATTTTTTTTTTGTGCTCAATGAGTAAGACTCCCTTTGAGTCCCAAAAAACTGTGGCCATGAGCTTCCCGGCAGACGTAGTGACTTTGAACTTCTTCGGGGGGTTTGCTCCTTTTTTATGCCACTCTTGTTTGCTTTCAGGGTCATAGTGGTGGGCCCATGTTTCGTCGCCAGTAACAATTCGATCCATAACACCGCGTTCTCACTACACATCTCCAAAAGCTCTCTACAGCATGCGATTCTCACTTTTTTCTGAGGCGCTGTGAGCATTCGTGGCACCCACCTTCCACTGACCTTTGAAAGGTTAAGATGGTCATGAAGAATGGTGTGAATGGTACCAGCTGAAAGCTTGGTGATCTCTGCCATCATTTTCACATTTATTCGGGCATCCTCAAGAACAAGTTTTTCGACTTCTTTGATGCTCTTTCTCCCGTACAAGCAGTAGCCGGGGCGCCGAAGCGGGGGTCAATGCTCTCTCTGCCTCTCTTGAACTCACTTGACCACTTTTGCACAGTTGATAATGAAGGTGCGGAACCCTGGTAAATTGCCACCATCTCCTCATGAAAAGTTTTTTTGACTTTTTCCTTGCTTAGTGAGACATTTAATTACAGCGCGATGCTCAATTTTCACCATCATCGTCTCGGTTGCAATTATGATTCCGTTTAACTAGAGATAAAACTGGAATTAATAATCACATTTATATGAAATTTTACATGAATGCACTAAATTAATAGTATTACTTGATAAATAAGTCAATTTATATATACAACCACAGCTTCACCCCGATACTGAGAATATATTGAACGCCCCTCGTAAATACAGTGAACTTCCCCTAAGTCGAATTCTCACGGGATATTAAAATCAGTTCGAATTGTAGGGATGACGACTTAGAGAATGGTTTTTTGTATGGAATATTGAATGAAACTCCAAAATATGTCGAGCAAAAACTTCGAGTTGGAGAGACATTCGACTTAGGGAGAGTCCACTGTATGTAAATTTTTTACCAGAGTGTCATATTCAATGTTAATGTGCGACAGTGACATAATGGCACGATCGCGCCGCTTCGGCAACCCTATTCATGCTGACTCCGAATGGCAAGAGTTAAGAAGCATTCTCCTCAGCATTGTCAATGTCTCGAAAGAGATGCCATAAATTATGTAAGTTGTTTGTGTCGGTTTTATTGTTTATTGTTCGGTTGACCGTACGCAGACAGCTACGCCACGGAGGCCACTCCTAACTTCTAACTGGATTGAAGAAACAAGCAGATATACCCCCGGTGACTGAAATTCAGGATTTTTACGACTTAAATTGGACTCCTCACGAGAGATAGGTTTAACATGAAATCAGGATTCCTGCTGATTCACCTTATTTCTTCTAGTGATTCATTTTTCCAGTGGTTCCTCGCAGACTGCGACGATAAATATTTATCAACTTGTAGCAAAGTTCAGTGAGACACATCGTCCTTCATTCTTGCAGAACTACTGATTCATTGCGCAGCATTTTATTTGCCTGACAACGCATTACATTGCCGCACAACTGTTTCAGAAAGTTGTTGAAGCTCCGCCGTGATGTTCAAATTGTGTCAATCAGTGGCAAGTGAGTCATTCACTATGTAAGTGTGTAAGCAAACGAACGACCACTTGTTTCTCTAACTACAAGATAATTAGATGGTTCCTTGCGTGTAGAGGATTTATATTCATCTGGTATACACATGTGTCTCCTCCGAAAGGGTTGAACATTTGAATTTCCCTCTATTCTGTCTGTCATACATTTGCGTTGAACTTTTGTGTAATAATCCAACCTTAACCTTTATTTCAGGTCCTCATCCCATCGTTTATTGCGCCTAAAGTAAGGAACTATTGCCGCACCTGTCTACAGCAGAAAAACAGAAAATAGAACATGAACGGTATTTTGTTATCATTTCATTGGTTACACAACAAAAAAAAAACAGTGAACTGAATTGAGAACAATAAAAACCGCTGGCCAATTCGAAAGGGTGACGATGTACGTTCATATGATGAAAGAAAGGCAAAGAGTGACAACAATTTACACATGAAAAGAACCAACGACTGGACTACAGCGATACTTTTGTACACGCGCTGTTGATTAACTTAAATTGATTTCTATTTCTTAAGATATTCATGAGTTCTCTGCAGAACGTGGTCAATTATTATTACATTCAGCATTTTTATACATTCTACGAGTTAATATAAAGAACCAATCGGTGGTACAACCTCCAGCAAGGCTTGTCAAAATGACGGTGGATTTCAATGACTACTTTTGGGTATGTGTTTGCTTGGTCACGTTTCTCTTCTTTTTTGATCATAGTAACCGTTTCGAATTTACAGGGTGAAAAGAACAATGGGTTCGATGTTCTCTACCATAACATGAAGTTTGGCGTCGTTGCCAGCAAAGAACTTTCGGAGTTTTTTCGTGAAAAATCCAACATTGAGGAGCAGAACTCAAAGTTAATGACAAAACTGGCCCACAAAGCTGGCTCCGGCACACTGAATAGCACATTCGCTCCAGTATGGACTATACTACGTACATCGGCAGAAAAGCTATCGACTCTGCATCTGCAAATGGTTCAGAAGCTCACCGAGCTGGTGAAAGATGTGGCAAAGTATGCAGACGAATTGCATAAAAAGCATAAATTGGTGAAAGAGGAGGAGTCTCAGACGCTGGAAAGTGTACAGGCGATGCAATCATCGACGGCGGCTGTTCAGAAGTCAAAGGATTTGTATACGGCTAAGGTTCTGGAACTGGAGAAGCTGCGCAAAGACAATGGATCGCCGAAAGACATTGAGAAGGTTGAAGCCAAATTGAAGAAGCTACAGGAAGACTATAAAGTGCTTTTGGAAAAACATAATCCCATTAAAACTGAGTTTGAACGGAAAATGACTCAAACTTGTAGGGTGAGTGTTAGCCTTAGTCTATCAAGAGAAAACCAATTGATTGTGAATTACTTGTGTCCTTGCAGAGATTCCAAGAAATCGAAGAAGTTCATTTGAGGCAAATGAAGGAATTCTTATCGACTTATTTGGAATTGGTACAAAACAATCACGACATGGTTGGACAGGTAAGAGAATTTGCTATAAAATCTAATTGATATCTGTGCTGAGGTGGATAGTTGTTTACCTAGGACTGTAGCCAAGAGCTGCACATTCATGCCACATTTCTCAAATCCCAGAAATACAGAATTCTCCTATGTTTCGCTGGTCTAAGCAGCAATTCACCAAAAACGTTAAAGCTAAAAGCAATTTAGCGCTTAAGCACTTGCTTAATAGTTGCTACGCGATTGACGAAATGAAGGACCCTCAACCTGGGCCTGGTCCAAGCAGATCGAAATCGAAACGACACTAATCAATTTTTGACTTAATCTCAACATAAAGTAACGATTTTTGTGTCAGAGTTGTCATTTCTAGGAAAGTCAACATTGCTCTTGTTATTATCGTACATTCGTGTGTACAAATCTTACAAGCGCTCGCTTAAATTCCTAAAAATGATGACATCGAACCTAAGTCCACATAAAACTAAAGTAAGTGCTGACCGCTCGGCGTCCGCATAAAAGTGTAGATCCCTTCCACTCGCGTGAGAACAATTGCAAGCGCAACACGAGTGGTTGCTGAGAAGATAGGCCCTGGCCCTCTATGGGCTGTACCGCCATATTGCCATACTGCCCATATTATTTATACATATATAAATACGTGCTGCCGATTTTTGTGGTACGCTTATACAACGTTCTACTCAACCGATTGGCATGATACTTACACTATTGGAAAGGTAATTTCGCGTAGATGTGCACAAAAAGGCACGTAAATTCGAGAACGAGATGGCTGAGCATTTCACATCATGTGAGTGTCGGGACATTGTGACATACCGGGAAATAGCAAACCCGATGAACTCGCAAGGTTTGGTACAACCTCTGCTCTAACCGGAGGAGCTGATTCACCTTATACGCCGATCGCTAAAACAGCTGGATGGCGCCGTTGGTTAAGTGCATGCCCTTGGTTAGAGGGGTCCCCGGTTTGAATCCCAGTAAAAGCAAAGTTAATACGCTTTATCCGGTTTTCAAATCTTGTCCAGTCACCATTTGCCGTTGGGATCAAATTAACGGCACTATCACCACTGGAGTTGTCGATCAGTGGTAGTAGTCTAACTATGGGTATCACAATAGACCAAAAATGGT
This sequence comes from Eristalis pertinax, assembly GCA_907269125.1. Classification (NCBI taxonomy): domain Eukaryota; kingdom Metazoa; phylum Arthropoda; class Insecta; order Diptera; family Syrphidae; genus Eristalis; species Eristalis pertinax. The sequence continues at coordinate 125,252,854 of OU026145.1, forward strand.
CTGCTGCGATTTTGCTGACAGCCCACTTACCTAACCTATGCCGATCGCTACAGCATACCATCATCTTAAGATACACACAATTAAAGCAACCAATCACAAGTGGCTAGAAGGCATCACCTGCCTTAAAACAAATAAACTACGACCAGCACTAAATCTTAAGCGATCACTCTGCCCGCGTAGGCTAATCAGACCTTCACTTAGGACGCTCATCGGCAATTGGTATGCACGCCCGCAGCATTGGTATTCCATACAATGATTTCTACAGAAACTGCATGGACGAAGACAAGATAGAGACCACAAAAAACCTCCCAAAAGTAAGAGAGCAAGGATACATCCAACTTTGACCAGAATTACGCCTTGTCAACGACCACGAAAAATGAGAGAGTAGTGAAATTCCCTTGTATTTTACAAAATCCAAGGGTCCACTTACCCGGTTGGAGAACGCTTCAGCTGTCCACAACAGCGCACACGTATTCACAGACATGTTGGATATATATCCTTTCTCACTCTTTCTGTAACCTCCTCTGCTGGTGAAGCCCTCTGGCCAGTCGTAGGTACTCACATGTAGGGACCAACTATTTCAACAATCTCAACGAACTAAATAGCGTCAGCATTAGCCAGCTAAACCGCTTTTTCATAAGCACAATGGCGTGGCTTGGTATCACAATGGGCCTAACTGCTTCTGCAATCAGCCACTCCAACCTAACCTAACCTTGTGTTGTTGTTAACCACTGACTTAACTTGAAAGGTTGTATGTGGACAGCAATCATCTTTTTATACCACTTTTTGCTTGTAAATGGTGATTCATCGCGAGGTTTGATTTATAATGTAAAATAAAATACATAAATTTGAAAGTAAACTTAAAATGTTTATTATCGGTTAAAAGAACATTTCATGGCATTTTCTTTTGGAAAATGATAACATGTAACTGTTGGCCACGACTACGTCTGAGGTGGTCCATTCGGAAGATCCAATTTTGGGCGACTCATTCGAGCATAGCGACTGGTATCTCGCGGATAACACGAGTAATGTTGGCTTCCAAAACGTCAATCGTAGCTGGCTTATTCCTGAAGCCCTGAGACTTTACGTATCCTCAGAGAAAATAGTCCAAAGGTGTGATATTGCACGATTTAGCCTGCCCATTTACCGTAGCAAAACGTGAAATTACTGGCTCACCAAAATTATTTCTCAGAAGTCCTTTGTTTCACGCGCTGAATGGCTCGTAACGCCATCTTGTTGAAACCAAATCTCACCGAGACCATGTGCTTGAGAGATCCTCACGTAAAATACGCCAAGCCAAGCTGCTGAGAATGACGACGAATCGATTCATCACAGTCTTCGCGTACAATCTCAGTTACAGCTGCAATTGTCTCTTAACTACGTGCTAGATGTGGTCTAACCGGTCGAGTATCATGCACTAATGTAAACTGGGACTCAAATTTACGAATGGTATTGGCAATAGTGGTTTCAGTAGGTGAATTATGCGCACCGTTCGCACGAAAAACATTTGTTACAGAATACAGTTGAACCATTTTGGAGACGCTGTTGTAGTGTCAGTCTTTCCATGATCACTTGCCAAACGATACTGAACAAAAATGACAAAGCAGTGTGATAGGAGTGACGCGAGGTCTGTCAAAAAATCATACCTCGCCATTCAAACCATTCAAACCCCAATCAAACCTGAATCACCATTTATAATCGTTTTCTAACACTTTTTTCATTCGAAATAACATTTAAATATTCCTTTTTAGGTCCACTCTGACTTTAAGCGTCAATTCCTCGATATGACAGTTGATAAACTGCTTGAACAGTTTGTTCTCAACAAGTACACTGGTTTGGAAAAGCCCGGTAAGTAAGACGTTTGTTCTCCGTTTTTTTTTTGTTTACACTCATAGGAAATGTTGATAAACACTTTTGGCAAATAAATATGAAAAAAACCAAAAAAAAGTTTGTGCAGTTTGAAAACGGAATGTGGACCACAAATGAATACAAACACAAGTTTCGTTAATTTTTCATCAAAAACTTATTGTTTAAATTTTGATGATTGTATTTAGATAGTCGAAACCAATTTGTCTAGATATATAGGACTATTGTATATATATATATATATTTTGTTTTCAAAGAAATCCCCTTAGATCTTGTTGTGTCATTTTTGTAAGATCTTTTGATTCTGAACATAACCCTTCGAAATTGTAAAGTTATACCATTTTGCTCTTGCAAATCCCCACCTCCCACCCCCCGCCCAGGAAATCTGTAATAAAATTCATTTTATCATGTATTCTGTTTCTTGCTATATGTTTTTATTTAATTCATTTTTCCGATTAATACAAGAGACATGCGCTAAGCTGCAACTGCATGAGTGTTGTGTTTTATGTGCGTTTTTATTTGTTTGCTTTGAGGTTGGTTTCAATTTTGTTTTTAGATCATTTGCTTGAGAATTTACCCTGACGCATATTGATTACATTATGCATCTACATATTAGATAGATATTGTAGTTACGTATTTATTCGTCTGTATGGTTTTGCTTTGTAGTTTGTTTATTTTACTTTGTACTTTAGGGTGCATTTAAATAGGTAAACAGAATCATTTAGTTGCCCTGATCCAGTCGCTGTCAATTAGCTTTTTGACTACAAACTACTACATTCCTTCCCTGGATGAAGCAAACAACTGATTTATTAATATTTTATCAGTCAGACAGGTCGCGAATGTCGACACAAGGATTTGCCAAACCGAGACGTTTTTAAACCGGATTAACCCGAGTTGGAATTGAAGCAAATCATTGCCGAACTCGATGGCGAACAACATTATTTGCTTTATTGATTGGTACCCGATTCAAAAAATGTTTTCTTTGTAACTGTCAAACTGATTCAAACACAACCCGGTCCAGCTGCACTATTAACCAGTGGCGTAGCGTGGAGTATTAAAATTGGTGTGCGACAAAATAACTTAATGAATTTCGCTTTCATTTTACACAATTTACATGTACACAGGACTCTGCCTAAGTCCAACTCTCGTTAAGTCGAAATTCGCTCTAACGCCTCATATTTTGGCAATTCCCTCTGTTTCCCAAACAAAAAACATTATCTAAGTCGAACTTCCTCTAACTCGAACTAATTTTGGTATCCCGTGAGAATTCGATTTCCGAAGCGTCCACTGTTGACTGTACCACCTTTTTCTAGCCCAGTAGAAAAAAATGGCGTACGCTTGAAAAAAAAAATCAAGCCCACCGGCAAAATTCCCAAGCGCTCGCAACAAATATGTGTCTGAATACAATTGTTTTTATTGTGAATCCACAACAATGTAAAATCTATATGCATTGGACGTGTAGAAAATATGGTTCGCATTTCGCAGCAGCGTCACACAAATGCACACCATAGCAAAAAAGCCTAACACAAAGTACAGATATATGTGCAAAAAGAACAGCAAGAGAAGAGCACTTTGTTCTAACCAACCAAAGCGAATTGTGTGTTCACTTCACACCGAGTCGAACCGTTTGCAATTTTGGTGTTCGGTTATTCGTTTTAGTTTCGGTAACTCGGTTTGACATCATTTCAACTTGGTTCAACTCGGTTTGGATGTACCGCGGATTGACTCGATTCAGCAACTCGAGTTGACCCATCTCTACTGGTCCAATCGTTATGGTTTCTCGTTAACGCCCTTAGGTTAGGTTACATAGGTGCGTGGGTAGATGGTAAGCCACGTCTCACTTAGGTCCGGTTGAATCCATTGTGGTGACCACGGGAGGGATATAACCTCTTCACTCCTACTTCGTGCTTGTCATGTTGGTGTATTGTTCAGCTAACCTGATAATATAAAAAAATATTTAAGAGGGAAATTTTAAATTTTAAATTCTGAGGTCCTGCAAAAAAATGTTGTCCCAGCCTTCAATGTCTCAACTGGCAGAGACTGACAACGGTAGTGCGGCGCGTCCTATTTTACGTCCAGGTCACCGCAGTCTCTGCATATAAAGTCGTTGATAACTCCCATTTTCATTGCATTGTACTTCAGATGATTATGACCAGTAAGCGCACCAGCTTTAACGCCCATGATTGACTACAATTTGATTTTATTTTAAGCATTGTAGTTTGGTTTATTTACGCAAAACAGCTTTCATCACTCAAAGCAATTCATCATGCTCCGCAACACTTCACGTCATTCATCAATCATCTATGCGAACTGAACAATGTCAGTATCAATTAGCAATCAACAAAAAAAAGCTCCATCTTGTTGAGTGAGTGCAGCAAAAGCTCACTTTTCGTGGTATTATTGTTCTTCTAAATTTCCCTTTGATTGCAGTCTCAATCTAGAATCTAGGTTAGGTTACGTTGTAGTGGCTGATTGCTGAAGGCAGTCACACTTAGGCCAAATTAGACCCATTGTGATATCACGCAGTGGTTTCTGCCTGATCAGGGAGCTTATATATATATATATAAATATTGCGATCTTCGGCACCCGCACCCACCTCTTCGTTAGTCTGTGAAAATATGCAGAGGATCATCCCACGTATGCCTATCAGACATCCAATCCGATCTGGAGGGAATGCTGATAGAGAATTTCTTCTCGAAAATGGCCTGGGGTAGAGGGCGGTAAGTGTCATTAGGAAGGAAGCTAAATTCTTTAAGAATGGTTGCATGGCCGATGTTGGAGTCGGAACACGGCCGGAGGGTTTTGAGTCTCAAGGCTGTGATGGCTGCTAATTGTTTGCCGAATATTTCCAGTGGAAGGTGGAGGAGAATATGCAGTGCGTCTGACGGAGTACTTCTCAGTACTCCGCTGGTGCACATACAGGCCATCTAGAATCTAACCTGTTGTCGCCTTTAAAACACTCCGACTTTTCTGCTTAACCATTAATAGTTTCTTTTGATATAATCTGCATTGACAATAACGAGGCCTTTTTGATCATATTTTCTTGATATCGATGATCTTATTTAACACTAGTCTATACTCGCTCATGACAATTATAGTCTGCCCTTAAGTTAGAAATGACATCGAATAAAATATTAGGTGTAGTAAAAAGAAATCAATTATTTTTGTACAAAAATGTTCTGATTTAGGTCCAATGTCGCCATTTTGATGACGATGCCAATGTCACTCTTTCGTAAAAGCCCTCGTCCCTACTGGCTAACTTTTGAAGCCAACTTTTCACCAGGAAAATCGTTCGCTATGGACAGGAACAGGTGGTAATTAGATGGTGTTAGGACCTCCCTACCAAGCTTCCGGATATTCTGACGAGTCGGTATCGATGTGTATGGCCTGGCGTTGTCCTGATGTGACACAATTCATTTCCTATGGATCAAAGCTGGCCACTTCTGAGCGGTTGCTTTCTTCATACGGTCCAATTGTTGATAATACAGGTCCGAATTAAGAGTTTTGCAGCTCAAAGTAAATCATCGATCCCACCAAACCCACAGAAATGCCTTCCTGGGGGCCTTCCCGACCAAATGCGCCGATTCATCGCGACTCGACCACAAATGATTTCCCTTGATGTTGTCGTAAGTGATCCACATTCTGTCACCAGTCACTTTCCGCTTCAAAAATAGGTCGATGTTGCTGCGTTCAGCTGTGTTTCGATATATTTTTTTCCAGCCTCGTTCAAATGGTTCCAAACGGTTTTTATTGCTCCTGAGCAATCGAAACAGTGCTTACATGACAGCCAGACTCGACAATTACCCTTCCGCATCACAACTGTCCGTAAAGCTTTTTCTTGTAGCGAAACATAAATCAGTAAAGCTATCTGTTGGCTTTAGACAGCGATTTCGCTGTCAGCCCACTCTTCCTAAACTCACCTAAACAGTTTGCCAGTCTAGCCCATCTAAGGTTTGCTATTTCAAGGAAGCGTGGGAAGATATTATAATTGACTGCTTGTAACGTAGTCTCTGCAAGCGAGCGCTGAAGTGCAAATCCCTGCCTCGGCCTTCTCATTTCCTGGGATGTCACTGACTTGGAGCCCAGGTAAGGCAAATGAGTTGACCTTCTAACAACGCTTTTTGAGCTGTTTCTAATGCTGTTTCCATGGAACGCCCGTGATGCCAAAGCGTGTTGTTCTCTGTACTTTGTATTTTTTCCTACGAACCTGCCATCGCACTAGTGATTTGTATGTTAGAATCGGGCGAAGCACCGCCGCATACATCAATAGGGTACAGTTTGGTTGGAGACCCCATTTTTAATCAAAAGTTCTTCTGCAGGCGTAGGTTAGGTCAGGTTGGAGTAACTGACTGCTGGAGCAGCAGTCCTCAGGCCAGAGTAGGCCCGCTGAGATACCACGCGGATCTAAAACCCTATTCCGCAAACCAGATTGCGCTTTTGATAAAGCAGAGGAGTTGACTGATATTGATGTTGTTTAGTTCTGTCAAGTTGTTGAAGTAGTAGGCGTCCATTGCAATTACATGGGAGATGTGTAATGGCGTCTACCTCTTCTTCATCCTTGCCGCTTCTACAGAAGTCATTAAAGGGAAGCCCTAGTATGGAGGCGTGCGTGCCAATGGCACAATGCCCGGTAAGTACGCTGATAATTGTTCTGATGTTGAGTCTATTCAATTTGATCTTCAGGCGTAAAAAGCCATGCATGCTTTCTTTGCATTAGCCTCCAGCTGAGTTTTGAGAACTAAAATCATACAGAGGTATTTCGCACCGGAAGAAAGAGAGAGAAGGAGGTTGATCGTTAAGTCATTTTGTCGTTGTTTGTTTTGTGAATTTGTTTGCATTTAGTGGCTCAGATTTTGCAAAGGGACTTTGTATGTCAAGGAGTCACAGTTGCCAACATCATTAAGGCTCGCCTAAGGAAGCAGGATATTTTGTTTACCCATTTTTTTATTTGTAGAGCTATTCATCTCACTTGCTAGCTTATTTTTAAGTGTGTTGCTTTTATTTTTATTTGATGTACCTCATGCGTCCGTGTTCAAATTGCACAGCATTGATTAAAGTAAAAAAAAAAACATGCGATATTGAATTGAATTGAAATTTTTGAAAATATTTATTACGTTTATTGTGTACTAATAAAATTTACAATTTTTCTTTTCAATGAGTTTCATTGTAATTTCGTTATATTTTATTTGTTGTAATTTGTTTATTATTTTTTTGTTTTTGTTTTTTTTATAATTTTTTGTTTGTTTTGATTTTTTCGTTTCATTAACAATTATTTTTTTCCAATACCACAACTTACAGAAATTTCCGAACTCCCGTTCATTACCTTATCGACGCAATCCACTTCTTCGACAAGCTCACATATAAATAAGACCAATCAGCCCATATCACCCGCAAATCTCACAGGTACACAACTACTACTACAACAACAACAACAACAAGTACAGCAAAACCAACTACATCAACAATTGCAACAGCAACACTTGGATGCTATAACAACAACAACAACATCGGACATCGGTGGGTCTAGCAGTGGTGGTGGCAGCGGCAGTATGCTTTTTCTCTCCACAAATCCCGATACGGATACAAAGGGCGCCGAGGGCGGTGAAAGCATATCTCGTGCCATATCGCCAGAGCCAACGCAAACTACATCCATAAGCACTGCGGCCACTTCAGTGAAATCGAACATTCGGAGTTGGTTTACTTCTAACATTCCATCGGCGAAACATTCCACAAGTAACACTACTAGTACATGCAATAACAACTCCTCCTCCTCATCTAATGCCAATAAATTAATAAATGGGAACTTTGGTACGGACACTAACTCCAGCTCCAGCATAAATAATTCCCAAAGTGCTAACCATTCCAACAGTCCTTCCCAACAACTGGACACCACAAATACTACTACTACTACTACTACTACTTCTTCTACCACCAATACCAACATCATTCAAAGTTCATTTATATCGTCAGCATTGAATCAACTGTCTGAGCAAAATTCATCGTCTTCCTCTTCGGCTCCAAGTATGAATTACGCATTTTTTTTTCCATTATTACTTAATTAATACTTTTTTGTGCATATACATACCTTAATACCATTCATTCTTGTACCTAATCGACTGTCAATATTTTAATTGAGTGATGTGCAGCCACGAAGCATACTTCGTTTGTAGAGAATATTTTAGATGTCCAAATGTATACTGTCCCGTTCAAAAGTTTCAAAACATTTTTGTTCAAAATCTACGTGTCAAAAAAATGGTTAGTTTACACTTCAGATTGTCAACTGATTGATTTACATTGTTAAAAAAACAATGTGGTTAATGTTCCTAGTAACCATGGAAGGTTATTCGAAAAAAGGGGCCTTTCCAACGTTCTCTAAATCTGAATATGTTTTGATTCACAAATGATCCACAAATCCGACGTCCCGTGCCATGACCTCCTCAATGGGGACCTCCTCTCCTCAATGACCTGCATGATCCAATACAGTAGTAATGCACGCACAAGAGATCTCCAAGTAACTCGATCCTCCGCCATCGGGAGTTGTGCCCATGCGCAGTCAGCCGAGTTTTTGGACTTGGTCTGAGGGAATCGCATTCAAGGCACGCTTCGAAAGTAGTGATGATGAGGGCAATCGGGCCACATTACCAGTCCATCGAAGCATAGCCTTTTCCGTTCGAAGAAGCAGCTGCTCTACATTGAGTTCCTCGCGTACTGCCGTGCTTCTCACCGTATCCCGCAGAGTACATTCCACAACAGAAATGACCATAACCTATGATGTGCCCACGTTAACCTTCATCCCAGTAGATACTGGCAACAACTCCAGTGCGCGCTGTAGTAACTAAGTCATCTGCAAAAAGAAGATGACTTACCCTCAACTCTCCCAATGAGAAACATTCCTCGCCTGGAGAAGTAACAAGACGCATCCTTGGCGACGTCCAACGCCCGCGGTGAAAGATGTTTGAGCTGAAGTTGGAGCAAGACTTTGCCAGTCGCCAGGTGTCTCACCGCGTTCCCAGGCCACCTTAATGACACGAGAGAGCCATAAAACTCCCTCTTTACCCATATTCTTAACTACTTCTGGTCGGATTTCATCTACACTGGCGGATTTGCCAACTTGACTTGAGTCGCCACAAGTCATTGTCCTCCACCATTGGAATATTCTCCGCCTCACTCAAGTCACCCATCCTCAGTGCCCTGTTCGATATTGAGCATCTCCGAAAAATTGTCGCTCCATCTGCGCAAAATGTCTACCTCATTGGAAAGCAACACATCATCCTTGGATTTGACTCCTTCGATGATGTCGAATTTCCTTCCTCTGAGTCGGCGTATGCTTTGCCAGCACATCTTTTTCGCCGAATTCCTTCCACGACTGTTCTTTAGCTGCTTCACGCCTCAGTGTACCGGCCACGAGAAGCAGAGCCCCCCAAGAGAATCCAGTCTCTGTTCTTCCCTCACTTCTTCCCTCTGATGGCTTCTTCAACTCTGGGTGTTCTAAACCACGCTGTTTTTTTCTCACCACCAGCCGCCACTCCAAGCCGCTTCATTCCACAATCATCACGCGCAGTGGCAATGACAGCTGTTGAAAACAGTCGCCATTCTTCCTCTTCATGCGATGGAACAGTTCGAATTCGTTCAAGCCTTTCAGATAAGTGCCGTGCAAAATTTTGCTGCATCTCACTGTTCTGTAGTTTCTCTCACCGTATGCGTGTTACCACTCTTGGTTTCCACCTTGGTATAAGAGGTACTCTATCAGTGAGGTTCAGCGTACATAACACCAGGTGATGATCAGTTGACAGTTCAGCCCCTCTCATCACAGGAACGTCAAAAACCGTCCGTTTCATAGACGATGGTACCACAACGAGATCTATCAACGATTTCTGCTGCCTTTGGGTGGAAAGAAGGTGTTCATTATGGACATGTCATTTGCACAGCAACAGTCCAACAATTTCTCTCCATTCGCGTTCTGATGAGGACTACCACAAAAAAAAAGGAGTAGATGCGAATACAAGAGGATTTGGACTACAATTTTTGAAGAATTTGGTCCGCACACTGAAATGAGTTTGACATGCCTGCTATAGTCGATTGCATGATGGTTTCGTTAGATGTTTGAGGTGCAATTGTTGTCTTCCTGCTGGCGGCTTGACCTTTAACCACTTTAAGGATCTTGTCACGAAACACTGTAAGAAAGACGGCTGTTGTTGCAATCAATTTCCACGTGCATTCATCGGCATGTGGTCCTGCCCCCACTCCCCTATCCCAGTTCAGCGCTGATTTAAGATATGACCACAAACGACTTCAATGGGATTCGTTCGTAGTGACTGTGTACTTGCAGACGTTTAAGCTTATGTTTGCCATAAGAAACGTGGTTGATATATATATAATAAAGGGTGTTTTTTTAGAGGTTAAATTGACATGAAATTTACTTTATTCGAAAGATAAGCTTCTGGCATTATAATTGAAATATGATTTCTGGCATATCGCTGGCTGGCTCGGGCGTAGTCTAATCTGTAGTCCAATTTTCGATGATTTTTTCCAACATTTGTGGTCCTATATCGGCAATAACGCGGCGAATGTTGTCCTCCAAGTTATCAATCGGGCCTATCGGCGTAGACTAGCGACTTCCATGTCCCCACAGAAACTAGTCAAGCAGCGTTAAATCGCACGATCTTGGAGGCAATCTCATGGTTCCGTAACGTGAACAATGCGGTTACCAAACGTTTCCTTCAATAAATCAATTGTGGCACGAGCTGTGTGACATCTTTTTGAAACCTGCACATCATTGTTATTCAATTGATGGACGAAAAATTCAGTAATCATGGCTATATAGCGGTTACCATTGACTATAACGTTCTGGCCAGCATCGTTTTTAAAGAAGTTCGGACCAATTATTCCACCAACCCATAAAGCACACCAAACAGTCAGTTTTTGTGGATGTAACGGTGTCTCAACATACACTTGAGAATTATCAACACTCCAAATACGGCAGCTTTGTTTATTCACGTATCCATTCAACCAAAAGTGGGCACGGTAAAAATGGACGTAGTCCGCGATACGTATTTCGAACAGAACCATGATTTTCGAAATAAATTTGCACAATTTGAAAGCATTGTACAGGCGTCAGTCTATTCATGTTGAAATGCCAAACCAAACTAAAAATAAATCACTTGACAACTGACAAAATGGCGTCAGTTAAAATAGTGTTGCCAACTTAAAGTTTTATATCTCTAAAAGAAAAACACCCTATACATTGGTACTTGGTACCATTTCTGGCAATAACAGTCGATACGATGTATTAAGATCGAAATGTAGAAGATTAAATTGTTCTCACAGTCTGTCCACACATGTAGAGTGAACTCTCCCAAAGTCGAACTCACCAACTCCAATTTCTCTCTAACTCGAATTTTTTGCTCGTCATATATTGGCATTACCCTCAGTTTCCCATGCAAAAACCCATTCTCTAAGTCGAACTCCCTCTAACTCGAACTAATTTTGATATCCCGTGAAATTCGACTTAGAGTGAGGCGACTGTAGTATATGAGTTGGTATGGTCCTCCAGGATGTGGGCATGCCCCTTAACTTCGGTAAGAAATCCGCAGCCTTCTTCTTATCTCTTGACAGAAAAGACTACAGACGACTTACCGGCGTATCAACAGGCAACTACACCTTCGCCAAATCATCCAAATTTGCTTGGCATAAGCGATGAAACTCTCTGCGATGCCTGTGAAGAAAACGACGATACTACACAGCACTTCCTCTGCCATTCGCCCGACTTTGCTCGGTAGCTGATGATGTAGGCTCCTCATCACAGAAGCACCTGCTGGTCCTTCTCCGAAATATCAAAAAAAATTGCCGCAAAAGTAGGTTGCTGCCTGGTAGTACAATGGACTAGTTTCTGACTCTGAGTTAATACTGTGTAGTGTCAAAAACTGTGGCCACAAACCATAACCGCTAAAGTCGACTTTAGACGAAATTGAGATTTTGATGTCATTAGATTAAGCTTACACAAATCTATTTTGTAAATTTTCAATCTTTAAAAATCTTTAAAAAGAACTTAACAGTCTAAGTCACTTTTACGTACATTTACGCTTTTGTCGAAAACTTTGAACTCATATTTAGAAAAATTAGTAGAACAGACTTTAGTGGTTTTTCCCTGTGACCACAGATATAACACCTCTTGTTGCAGACTCTTACATTTCATATTACAGAGAGTTCTTTAGTACATAGCTCTGTTTGGAAGCAGAGATCCTACTTACTTGCTTATCAGGCCTGGTTGGTTGGTTTAAATGGCTATCCGATTTGTCTCAAACCGAGTACCAGTTGCGCGCCGTTTTGATACCACACCTCGTAGACCGTGGTTGTTTGGGTTTGCTAAATCCAGCCTGTGGAGTGTAGGAATTTGATTATGTTCGATATACTTTGGTTAGTGATCTCGGAGAGGTCACTAAGGAAGGGTTTGCCGAACGCGAAATGTCTTTGCTTGGCTAGTGCCGGACAGTCACAGAAAAAGTGAAACAGACTTTCCTCTGAGTGGGTGTCGAGGCAAATGCGACAGTGTGGGTTGAACGGTATTATCTTCCAAGTCTAGCAGCGTGGATGCCTGTGAGCCAGTGTCCTGTGCTTACAGCCACCACTCCAGCGATTTCTTTTGAGGAGTTCATTACTCCTTCTTTTAGTGTCGGAGAGCCAGGTTTTCCTAGAGAATTTGTACTTGGATGACCTAGTCCACCTTCTACTAGCTAAGGACCGGAAGTGTTGATAGATGGCATGTTTGAGTTCCTCCTTACACTGTAGCATCAATTTGGAGGAAGTGTATAATGAGGAGATGTGGTGGCACGTAGCGTTGTGGGTATGTGCGTCGAGTCGTACCTACCTGCCAGGGTTCGATTCCTGGTACGACACGAAATACTTTTTACGGGCCCACCTCTTTCGAGTCACTGACAATGATCAAAGAGTATGTGTCTGTCTTGAAAAAGCTTCTCAAACTTGGCCGTTCGGAGTCGGCATAAAACTGCAGGTTCTTTCCACTCGTGATAGAACAATAGCACGCACAACACGAGTGGTTACTGTGAAGTTAGGCCCTGCACCTCTACGGGTTGTAGCGCCACCCATATTATATTATTATACTGATGAGATGACCCTTCTTATCAGGCCGAGTTTCATTACTTAATTTATGTCTCAATCCCAGAGTAGGAACTAGACTTATCCAAAATGATTCTGTACAGTGCAGCGCCTCAAAAAAAGCTTTTACAGGCTATTCCCTGTCATCATTCAGTCAGTGTATACATATTTCATAAGTTTGTGCCTGCATACCCTCCTTCTGTATCGCCAAGTCCTTTCTTCTGTGATGATTCATTTTTGCCATATCATTCAAATTTGAAACAGTAACGTGTTTGACAAAATGTTCCGAAGCTTTTGATTGGATGGTATATGTTGCGCACTTTTGTTGGATTTCCATTGTTGTTGTATGGTTTTTAGCAACCGAATTAAACCGATTTGTACATAAATAAATGATTGAACTTCTTTACATACGTATTAAGCTCATCAACAAAAAAAAATAAAAAAAATGCTCAGAATCAAAAGTTAACGACTGTAAAATTTTGTTAGGTTAATTTTAAGTTAAAATGAAAGAAAGAAATTTTTGTTCTACAAAATTAGTCGACTGAACTCTTTACAAAATTGTAGATTTTTCAATTTGGGCAAAGCAATGAATTTTTGATTTAAATGATTGGCATTCAGTTCGTGGAAAATATTGGGTTGTTTTTTTTTTACTTTTGCTTTTTTTTAATATTTTGTTTACGTTCATTGGTTTGGAATTATTTTGAGAATTGAAAATGTTTGTTTTAGGATTTTATATAAGGTTTACCATGTTCATAGCGAGTATGGTTTCGGACCCACCATATGTGCAGGATGTTCAAATGCACAGCGCATTGAGAAGACTAAATAAACCTATGTTAAATATGCATTTCATTCACACACAAGAATTTAGTTAAAAAAAAGCTAAAATAAAAAATCTCACCAAATCGTCGGGTGAACCTTGCAGAAATAAAATCTGCACGCTTCGCTCAAAAATTTCCAAAGGAGAAGATCTCAAAATAATAAACTCAGTTCCTCAATTCGAATTGGAATTTGAGCGAAACGTGCAGAATTTACTTCTGCACATATCAGATTGCTTATACGTCTGTATTTATGTATGCATCAGTCGGCATTTGGGCAATTCCTATCAAGAAAACGTTTTCAAATTTTCAAATCACGGCCTAACACGTTAATAAAATCCAAACGGCCCAACCGATTTAATGAATTCTTTTTCTCTTGCCTTAATAAAGTCCATTTTATCTGGATTTTAAAATCAATTCAAAAGAAATAAAAATAATAGCACTTAAACAACTCCAATTTTCAATATTTGACATGAGCTAAAGATATATTAAGGAAAAACGAAATTAATATTTCGTTTGTTTCCCTTTTTACTCGATAGCAGCTTGCAGTCAGTTATTCCTGGAATCTGCCTATATTTTATGTCTCATTTTCAATATCTGCTTCACATGTTGCAAATCCACTTCGCACAACAAAATGGGGGCGCCAAACGTATGTAGATCTTGCACTGGGCGCTCATTTGCAGGATCCAGAAGTCTTTCCAATAATTCGATGTATTTGTCAACGTTCATCATTCCTGTTATTGGAATTAACGATCCTGAGACAACCCCAAAACAAATTGAAAACAAATTGCCTAATTAGCCACTCCAATATAGAAAATAAATTATATACAGTTGTGGTCCAGTATAACGTCCAGTTTTTCAAATGCATTATTGTGTCTATATAACGTACGAAAAAAAGAGTTGCCACTCGATATAACGAATTTTGTTGTTACTTTAGAGAAAAAGGACACAAAGCAACTCCCTTCACTGTGGATACATGCATGTTTATGGGTCTGTTGTAAAACTGGTAGATAACTCAACTTTTTGTTACTGTACATTTGCTGTTAGCACTTGCAACTCGCAATGTTTTCGATTTTGAAAGTTTTAATTTGTTTTGTCAGGCGCACAGTCGCATTCAGATCTTAGTTTCGTGTAAGAACGAATGGCGTATATTCATTGAGATCTCTTTTTTCAAGTGAAAATGCATATCCTTGCAGCGAAAATAACACATATTGTACTGAAAGGCTTCCGTCGCGTTTTTTTCTTGTGACAGTATTTGGACAAGCTTTGGAAAATGTCTTTAACTCGCAAACGCCTTTCACTAGAAGAGAATTTGGAGTCTTGGAACAATGCTGAAATGTTTCTTACAGAAGATAGTCGTAGTCCAAGAGAACGATGTTACTAATATTGATAATGATGAAGATGGTAGCTCCTCAGAAATGGACTCAAACTCTGTTCAGAAAATAAAGATGCGATTGGACATTCAATTTTACCAAGTGCGAAGAGAACAACATTCAAAATTCTAACACATTCGCTCATAGAAAAGTAACGTAACGTAAGGAATTGCAACAATATTTGTGCTAAATGCACTTAACGCTTCGTACAAGTAAAATGTACTTGGTAATACGAATTTTTCGATTCAGCGAATACATCTAATATCCAGGTATCCTTCGTTATACTAGACCCCCACTGTATTCAGATTAATTTGCACAAAACTATAGCTTCCATGCACATAGTATCTACATAAATTGATTCGTCCTAGTTATTTCAAATTCAATAAGTAGAATTCAGTATTTTGCCAGGAATTTGTACAAAAGGAAGTCTCCAATACTTTAATTATAAACATCATAGGTTTCTAAAATCATAGGAGCTTTACAATTTACATTTTTTTCTTTTATAATTGAATTCACTACTATCTGCTATGTCAATAAATTATTTAAAACCTTTCAAAGAAATGTTATATATTTGCTCTCTCAATCTCAACTCTTTATCTATGTATATCTCTCTTCCTCTTTTCTTTTTTTTTGCTGTTTTATTCCTTTTGTAATAATGACCAATTTCTCTGTTTTACATTTATTTAAACCAAACAAATAAAACAAAAAATAAACGTAAATATAAATAAAAAAAAAAAAAAAAAAAAAAAATAATGGAAAATAAATGGGAAAACCTACATTAGAACGGCATCAAGAATCTCAGCAACAAGAGCAGCAAACCAACGAACGACATCAACAACAACCACAGCGTCGAACGACATCCTTGCTAAATATTTTCTCCTCAAATTCTCAGGGTATGATAAGTGAAATCAAAAACAAAACAAAAAAAAATCATACTTTTTTTTAATTCCAAATGGTTCAATGCACTTTATGGCAACTTATAAACAATGCAGTTTGTTAACTTTTTATGGAGTTGTGTGCACACAGTTTTTTTTGTTGTGGTTTATTGTATTAATGGGAGCACATTACATTACATTACACCCCACCCCACCTAATCTACTTTAATCTGTTGAGAGGAGGAATTCGAGATAACACATGAACTAATCGCACTCATTTTATATTGGACAATAGATCTGTCATACATCCTATAGTATTTATTTAATAAAAGGCACTACGATTGATTTGTAAGGGATTAATTTAAAGTCCAGGGCTACCTTCAAACAGAAGTTTCGGATGAATGATGTTCATTAACAAAGGCAATAGATTGAAATTTGAAATACAGTGGATAAGTCGAATTTCTCTCTAAATCGAAGTTTTTGTTCACCAAAACATCATCTAAGTCGAACTCCCTCTAACTCGAACTGATTTTGATATTCCGTGAGAAGTTGACTTGTAAGTCCACTGTAATTATACAAAATAGAGAGCGAGTGTATTTTAACATCGCATCTTAATTTGTAGTCGATGTATATAACAGCTAGTGTCAATACGACTGAGAACATAAACGTTTGAAAATCCAACCATCAGACTCAGCGTAGAATAGTAGTTTCAAGTACAACACAAGATTTTCTGTTTACTGAAGGATCTAGGCGAGACTTAAGCCTTAAAACGATTTGAACTCACAGTAAATATATAAGTACAGTGGAAGCCGCAGATTGCAGACACATATATTCATGGCACCACCAATGCTTGGGTTAGATTAGGTCAAGGGGTAGACGCGCCAGAGCACGTCTCACTAAGGTCGTAGTGGAGCAAGTGTGACGTCCAAAAGGGGTAATAAATTCCTCCCTACACCTTTCTTGTACCCATCGAATCCATCCTATCACGTCGGCTCATTGTCCAACAATCCCGAGATCCTGATAAACTTTAAAATAGAGTTTAAGTGGATATTGGTTAGCTTCTGCAAGTTTTGAAAGAAATGTCGATGTGGCAGTGGCAGAGATAGTGAGGATTATCATCTGCTTCTTCTCCATCACCCCAATCTCTGCATATAAAGTCTTGGGTAAGTCCCATTTTAGTTTCACGATACTTCAGATGGTTATGGCCAGTTAGAGCTCCAACTATCATCCTTAGAAAAATGTAGGTTGCTGCCTGGTAGTATAATGGACCAGTTTTGGAGTTTTTGTTCTCCAGTGTAGGGTTCACAAACCCCCGACAAAAAAGAAATTCATCCTTAGAAACTTTTTGTCACATTGTGAGAGTTTGTCGGTTTTTGCACTATTGATCTTGGGCCTTACCATCCGAGTTGTCTCACAGGTTCCACTTTTCATTAGCTAGCTCTATGATTCTGTCATTCACCTTCTTCTTGACATCTGCAAGAAGTGGTTGTATACATAGGATTGCCTGGGACGTCTCAATGCTTTGAGTATACCTGTCAAGAAAAAAGAACTGTCTCCACCCATTCTTGAGAGCTATAATCCCCATCCCGGTTAACTACATTGCTTCCAGTCGACATGCATGTTGGTTGATATGCGTCCTAACTTGTGTACTCCATCATAACTCTCTTCGTCTGAGTGCTCTGATTGTTCATACTTTAGTGTAGCTAATGAGTTTTTATCAGCGATCCGATGGCCTTGTCTTTGCCATAACTTAATTACTTTCTTATCAGGCTACTGAACTTACTTAACAGCCGACACTTGAATGGCGCCGTTGGTTGGAAGCCTGCCCCTGTTTAGAGGGGTCCCGAACTCGAATCCCAGTGAAAAAGCAAAGCAAAGCTCGCATCCGGTTTTCACATCTGGTCCAGTCACCATTTGCTGTTGGCATCACATTAACTGCACTCTATCACTGCAATTGTCGATCAGTGGTAGTAGTCGGACTATGGGTATCACAATAGGCCAACATATTCTCTAAGTGTGCTGGCGATTTCGCTGGTAGCCTACTCTACCTAACATACTTATCAAGACCTGCGACCAGTAGACTGTCTGAGCCTGGGTAATAGCTGCCTTTCATCCCTTTCAGAGAGAGATTCGGCCTTACTCTCCTTCTTGAACCATGAGGCTCGGATTCGATGACCCTCTTTGCTGAAGCATTGGTGTCCACCAAGCCAAGCCAAGCCAGCGCCATCCACATCTTGGTACAGCTCGTTGAGTTCGCAATTATGGCTTCTCCTCGATTCACCATCCTAGCAGACACGACGAATTTTCCTTCGAAGGCATAAAGAATCAGCTCAGCTGTTTTATTTATCGTCCAGCCTTCGGCGCATGTTGCAAGACTGGCAAAAAAAAGAGTTTTGTAGAGCAGTAGACTTTGGTCCTTCGAGTAATTAGTAGCATAATAAGGAGAGTACAACTGGGCTTAAAGTTGTATCAAAATTCTACGTCAGATCTCCTCTAGGATGTCGTTTGTGGCGTTCACGTTTACCCGACGTAGATAAACTCCTTTACTACCTCAAAATGATGCTGTCCATCGTAATGTGTTGTCCCATAACTAATCAAGTGAATAAAGAATGAATTGTTGTTCATCCTAACCACTCTATCCCTTAAAGTTGTATCAATCAATCTGCAAACTTGTGGTAAATCACTATGAATCCAACAAAATTATTCGCCCGAAAGACGACATGGATGTGAAATTGAAACGAAATTAATTCGAATAAAGTGTGCAACTCCAATAAAATGCTTAACAAACGCAGATACGAACGCTTATTTTACTCTCTTTCCAGTAGATATTCCAACCTAGATATCTATGTATAATTCTAATCTCATTTTCCAACAAATTTACTACTCGCTTGGTGGAAAGTTATATATATTTGTATTTTTCTTTTATCTCAAAGAACCATCTTTTTTCTATTCCTATCATCGCACGTTATAATTTTTCGATTTCCTTGTGTATATATAGTTTTTTATATAATTTCTTGTATTTTATTTTTTACATCATTGTAACATTCTATGAGGATTGAAGATTAAGTAGTGGGGTAATCTTATCGTGCTAATTGGGTCTTAGATGGGTTTCAAGTGGGGACCCTAACAAATGGTAAACGCATAATATGATGATTAAGGTATTAATTGGAGAAGGTTATGTTAAGATATTTAAATCGCTTTCAAATTTATCTTGGGCTACTCATTGGAATTCTTCTTATATAAATACGTACTCATGTTGACTGGCTGTAAATTGAGGCGTTTGATCTGTCGGTCTTCAGAGCTAAGTAGAGACAGCCGTCAAGTAGGGCCAAGAGATCCTTCGAATCGAGGTAATGCGAGGACAGGATAAAGTGTATTTCTGTAACAGATTATCTGAAAACTTCAAATTCCTTCGAAGGGCTTAGCTTTGTCTTTGTGCATTTATGCTTCATTTCAAACTGAATGTATTTTGTTAAACTTCTTCGACAAAGATGATTCCTTTTTGTCGGAGGTTTTTGAACGCTTCACTGGAGCACTCAGACTCAAAAACTGGTCCATTGCACCTAAAATAATTTGACAAAAATGATACTGTTGCAACTTTCAGTGTTCTCAACTCTTCTCAGATTTGATGTCAGCAGAAAGGCTGGACTTGTGCTCAGAGAAAAGTGTAAAGAGTGAATACATCGACAATTTAGGGTCGTTTGCTGATTCCCATCTTAGCGATTGAAGTTTCACTTAACAAGTTAAGTTGAACTTGTCGGTTTGCACGATTCGAAAAGTAGATTGTGTAGTCGACTAAGTATAACTAAGTTGAAGAAATAGTGGCTCGTAAGAGTTGAAGTTGTACTTTAGTACTGACAGTGACATCAAATCGAAAAATTCTCTTGCCATTACACCAGAGAAATCGGCTACAACGAATACATCGAAGTCACTTCCACAACCTAAGCTGGATAAACCATCCAAACTATCCGATCAGTGTAAAGATCTTGAAATATCTATAATTGAAACATTTAGTGTGCTACTGTCGGAATTTCAAACAAAAATTAAAGAAGAAATTGCTGATGCGGTCAACAGCCTAAAACTGAGAGTGCAATAGTGTGCAAATGATAATTCTGAGCTAAGGGAAGAGAGCGTTAGAGTGAGAGACAAATTGGCTGAAGTTCAACGCAGAGAGCGCCTTTGTGACACTATTGTTTGTGAGATACAAACAGCGACGATGCCTTGAACTCACAAAAAAAAATGGCCTCCAAATGTTCATCTCTCTCGTTTCGCATGAGAACAAAACCGAAAGATCGCCCGTTCTTAATCTGTCTCTCCAGTCATGCGAAACAGAGTGCATGGCTAAAAGCCTTCCGCGTGCCAAAAGGCAAGACCGTTTCTCAACTTGAACTAAATGCCAGCCCTTCGTACGACAGAAACAAACGAATCTACATCAACGAAAGCTCAACACCGGATAACAGCTCTCTATTGCAACATGTACTTCGTTTGCGAAGAGAGGTTGCTTTTTTTCAGCAAGAACCATGAATGGTTATGTTTTTGTGAAAAAACCGAAGATGATGTGGAAATCGTTTGACCACGTATCGCTCCTGATCGACAATCCCTTCGGTATACTTCGATTGCACCAATCAATCAACTACTTGTCACATTAAGGTTTTACGCGGTTGGAATTTATGTATTTGCAGAGCATTGCTGATTTCAATGGGATGCACATTTCGACTATCGAAATTGCAAATCCCAAGAAACCCTTAGTCGAGAAACACAACAGGTCGTGTTGCAAGCGTTTTCCCGTTATGAGTGCAGAGCTTCATACTTCGCTTCGAGATGACAACCCAATTTATCAACTGTTTTTTTAAATTTTTCGTACTGATTTATTTGAAGATTTCAAATCACTTTTGTCGTTAAATTAATTTGAGTAAACTGTTTCCAGTTTTCAAATGTCATTTGGTCCAAAAGAAAAAATCAATTTGGAAGAAAATCTCTCAATTTGTAAGGGAAGTGTCAGCTCAAAGCCTCTCGCAATGATTTTTTTGAACATCTCCGAAAATCCTTAAGGCTCAACTATAATGCGCATGAGCGAGCTAGTGTCAATTTTGGACGAACTGTTTCGCAATGTTTACTAAAAAACATGAGTAACTATAATAAGCACATGCGCGCATAGCCTCCTGTCAGAAATTCTTCCGTTGCTTGCTTTATTTTTTTATTTAATTTTGATTTATTATGAATTCCTTATGTTTCCAGTTCGATTATATGTGTATGTATGTACGAATACCAATACAATATCAGCTGATTTGCTCATTTTTCAAATTTGTTTTCTTGTCTGTGTTTTATCTGTCACATTCTCATATGCGCGGTGCGATTCATTTCGCACTAGCTCATGCTTAACGAAACATTTGTGTTATGCACAGCTTAACGAAATGGTCGCAATCTTTCATGGACAACATTATAGGTTGCTTCATAGGGGTGGGTGTATTTGCTCACTCACCCATGCGCGTTTGACACTAGCTAATGCTCGCACATGCGCATTATAGTTGAGCCTTTACATGCCGACTGCAGGATTTTTTTTTATGTCTAACATTTAATGCTGACATCTAAAGACAGAGATTTATGGTAGCGTGACTGGGCAAATTATGTCAAGACGTCCGATTTGTACAACTGTATGAGTTTTGGATGGATCGACGAATTAATGACAGGAACGACAACGAAAAGTGAGGCAAATTTGGAGTGAAATGGAAGAAAAGATTTTATTTTCAGTTATCGTTAGTACGATGGCAAAATGCGTATGTAAGACACGAACAAACGAAAAATTAAATTTGCAATGAAAGACAAAAAACGTACATAATTCAAAACTCAAACACAAAAAACAGCCATCTGTCAAATTTAATGTTACAATTCTATGTTCAAACAAAAACAAAAACAGCAATGTCTGACGTCAAAACGTAACATGAGATGGTGCGCCTCCTTTGGGCATTTCATGTTAAGTCGAGTCGACATGAAATGAATTATGCCCAGTGAGCAGGCGTCTACGTTTTACCACATTGCTCTCATTTCGCTAAAAAAAAAAAAAACGAAGCAGCATTTTGTGAAAAGCGTATCAATTTCTTGTGTTGAAAGACAACGCTAGAAGCATCTTCTTCTTCTTTGTTTGGCGCTACAGTCCGGAGTGGACATAGGCCTCAACCAACAAGCTTCTCCAGCCAGCACGATATCTCGCCAGCTGGCTCCAGTTTCGCACACTAAGTTGATTAATGTCATTTTCCACTTGTGTGCGCCATCTCGTTCTAGAACGTCCTCTGTTGCGTTGTCCCACTGGCTCGGAATCGAAGACTCTTCGGGCCGGAGCTGTGGTGTCAATCCGCTCTACGTGACCTAGCCATCTTAAGCGTTGAATCCGAAGACGCTTAACTAATTGCATGCCGCTGTACAGCCCGTACAGTTCGTGGTTGAATCTCATCATACGGACACTATCAATGCAAACAGGACCAACGATCGCACGTAGAACTTTTCTCCCAAAACAACCAAGAGCTACTTCGTCCGCTTTCAATAGCGTCCATAGAGCAGGTCAGGGAGGATGTGTATAGACTGTTATATAAAGTCAGCTTGGTGCTTTGTTGCTAGAAGCAACGCTCTGTTGTGTTTCAGGCATTACTTCGAATAGCTTGTGTCCATGTGTGATTGGCGTCATCTATGAAACCGACACTAAAATTCACATCCAGCTTCCAAAAATAACGAATAGATAAAGATTATTGGAAAAAATACCGTATCATAGTTTAGTTCAACTTAAATATTTACGGGCAACGAAGAATAGGTAAAGTTGAACTTAAGGCTTAAGTGTAATTTTGATGTGAATTAAATTTAAGTGTAGTATCAGCAAACGGCTCTAAATGTTGTTCGGCTTAGGCTTCTTTACGAGAGAGTCTCAGACGGTACAAATAAGTGACCCACCTTTTGAGGAAGCTAATGCCAAAGACCTTCGAAACCGGTTATTTCATTCTCCGAAGAATTTGATACAAAATCATGTAAGCTAATGCTGCAGATATTTAAATAAATAAAATATGTACTTCAATCCTCATACAAACACTCATCTTTCAACCAATTCACTTTCCTTTCTGAAGACTTAAAATCGATAAACGAACCAATCAGGCCCTAATATTGATGTGTACAATACTTTTTTTTTTGCAAAAATACAAGACCACGGTTTGTTTGAACTGGGTTTTGGATACATTGGAGTTTTTTTTTTATTAGATTAGGACATAAGTGGAAAACCTGTATCGTGGAGTAAACGCATATAATATGGAAGAATGCTTATAAATTTAATTATTGCTTGGTACAAATTTAGGTCTAATATTTTTGTAAAGAGTTACAATATCAAAATTTATAAAATAACAAACAAAATTTCAAAAAAAAAAAAAAGAAAAAACAATTAAACACCACCACCACCCAATCGGTTTGATGTTCCTTTTCACAACAATATCACTCACATACTGTGTTCGACAAAACATTCTTTTTAATGTTCCTTTTGGTTTGTATCTCTTTATTTATTTTGATCCATTCAATCTTACTGTGACATATCGTAACACTTTTCTGGTTGTGTTATCCTTTCGTTGGTTTGTTAATCGCTATAGTTTGTTTGTCATTTTAGTTGTTACACTCCTCTTGTTGCGGATTTCACTACAACTAACATTTTCAAAATAAAAATAAAAAAACAAACTATTCTTCACTTTATATAATTTTTTTTTTCATAATCAAATTCTATGATAGCTTTGCAAAATAATGCAAATTCATTATATTACGAATAACGACAGTTTCAGGTATCCTACGAAGCAGACGTGAGAAAACAAAAACGAAGAAACTTAAAAAGAAAAAGGACCTCGAGGCTGGCGACAACAACAAGGAGGAAAAGACCGTAATGTAAGATTTTAAACAACACTACTAATCATTGTCATTTGAAAAGAGCCATTCAACAATAAACGGTTACAACAGTAGTTTAAGTCAGTGGGTAGACGCGCCAAAGCACGTCTCACTTAGGTCCTAGTGAACCCATTAGGGGGTTGACACGATCAAACATACCGGATGTCGGACAGACGGGTGTCGTTTTGTGTTCACACGATCAAATAAGTTGTCAGACTTGATTTTTCAAATGAATTTCAATTATGGTGGACGTACGAGTAGGAGCGCACGTAATAGAAAAGATTTTTAAAAAAGAAGAAATTGAAGATTTTTTTTTCGATTTTTAATTTTCCACGTCTCAGGCTCTCATTAAGAATTGTATATTATCAAAAACAGCCATTGATCAGTTTATTTTATCTCTTCAGCGAACAACCTCACAGTTCTAAAATTTTTCAAAAATGAAGCTTCCTTCAGTTGGGCTTACACTCGTTCACACGATCAAATATGTCTTTCCAACCGCCAAATATCAACATTATTTGAAAACCATCCTGGCAACTGTCGTTTCTTGCCATCACGGGATTAAATCTAATCCTATCAGACCAGGTCTGTCTGGTATATTTGATTGTGTGAACGGCGCTATTGTGATGCCGAAAGGGAGAAATGATACCTGTCTCGTATCTATCGTATCAAGTCCACTCATTGTTCAACCATCCTGACGACAGAGTTTAATCGGATACTGGTTAGCTCCTGCAGGTCCCAGAGTTCTATATTTCAACTGACAGAGACGGGGACAGTGGCAGAGATAGTGAGGAGTATCCTCTCTTTCTTCTTCGTCACCACAGCCTCTGTTTGTTTTCATGCTACTTCAAATGATTATGGCCAGTTAGCGCTTGTAGAATTTCGTCGATTTTAGTAGTTTAATCAAATCGAATTTAATTTTAGCTTTGAACGTTATCGGAAATTATGCTTTGTACAAGTGTACGAAGTGTTCCCATTTATTCACAGCGGTTTTTTCAGTGATTGAAAAATCGCTTTAGCAGTTTGCGATCGACTTTGATTTAAACAGCGAACGCGATTGAGTTGTTACTTTTTCACTTGCACGTTTCACCTCCCTTTCCTACAAGATTGGAAAGTTGCAGACGAATTTAACGTGTGTAAAAGCGGCCTTGGTTGATATTTTTTCATAATCATAACCACGGATTGAAATCATACCTCAGGTGCATTTTTTTAACCCCATTCGCATATTCATTCACACAAGCGATTTCATGTTTAACATAACGAAGTGTGGCAGTTGCGAATGACATGGTGTGCGTGTGAACAAAATCAGAGTATGCCATGCCTGCGGTTGCGCTTCATATTTTTTTAATGTGATATTACTCTTTTTTTTCATCATATATTATGGTACGAACGAGAGGAGAGCAATAAAACATATGGAAGCAACTCCGGTCGTCTTTTGCATACGATAATAGTGGTAAAAGTTTGAACTTCATACATGGATTGAGGTAGGTCTGTAAATCAGAACGTGGTAGGGCAGCATCATGATACACAGAGTACAGAATACACATGTCCCTACCATGATTCACATGGATTCTGTATATCAAAGTAGGGCAAAGATCAACGAAAAGTTGGAGTAGTGGATATTGAGGTTTCGTATACTGTATGTATAGTATGTAAAGGGTGGTTACATTTTAAGGGCCGATGTTGATTTCGAATAATACACAAATTATTTAGGAAATTATTGTCATTTCTTTTTATTATGATTATGTTGGTTTGGTTCAATTATGTATGGAACAAAATATCGGCCGAATGGCAGCCGCGACCTCGGCGGCACACCTCCATCCGATGGTCGAAATTTTCGATGACGCTGAAGCATAATTGAGTTTCTATGCCGTTAATGTGCCGAATTATCTCATCCTTTAGCTCTTGAACTGTTGCTGGCTTATCGACGTACACCTTTTCTTTCAAATCAAATGATCCTGGCGGCCAATTGACATCGCAACCACGTGAGATAACACGGCCATTGAATTTGTCACGCAAAAGAGCCATTGTTTCATTAGCTGTGTGGCAAGTGGCGCCGTCCTATTGAAACCACATGTCGTCCACATTCATATCTTCCAATTCGGGCCATAAAAAGTTCGAATTCATTCATTTCACGATAGCGAACACCATTCACAGTAACTGCCTGACCGGCCTCATTTTGAAAAAAATATGGCCCCATGATGCCGCCAGCCCATAAACCGCGCCAAACAGTCACTCTTTGTGGGTGCATTGGTTTTTCGACAATCACTCTTGAATTATCATTCGCCCAAATGCGGCAATTCAGCTTATTGACGAATCGACTGAGGTGAAAATGTGCCTCATCACTGAAGATGATTTTGTTTCGAAGTGCACGATATGCATTTTGATTTGAACGCCCATTTGCATTATAAACCTGAATAACTTTAACGCGTTGCTCGATTGTATATCTTTCCATGGTTTAAATTGAGTTAGTCTGAAATTTAGAAATGTCAAATGAAATGTAGAAAAAAGCTTGACGTTTAGGTGTGGTTTTCACATTCAACATCGGCCCTTAAAGTTTAACCACCCTTTATATTCATACAATGCAGAATGGTTGACTTAAAAGAGCGATATTTGGTGTGAGTTTCTGGATAGGAGAGAATCCGGAAGAGAACTTTCGTGGGATGCTGTTGAGAATTATATTGTATTTTCAGTTGTTTGAGAGTGAATGAGGGGAAAAACTCAATATTATTTTCCTTAAAATTCTTAAGGAAGAGGATGTGTGTGTAGTCCAACAAGCTTTACAATAATCTTGAGTTTCAAAATTCGGGGTACTGCGGTCTTATTGGAAGTCGGTTAAAAAGAACTATAGGTTTATATACAATATCGGATAAAACTAAAGCACCCCCCATAAGCAAACTGAGTACTTTTGTATCAAGTGACAGAAATAAGCTACGAAGGACCTGTAATCGTCTGGGGTTACTTCTCTGGTTGGGGAATAGGACCAGTCTGTAGATTTATTGTTATTATGTATCGGTTTGAGTATTTAGAGGTACTAAAATCGGGTATGCTGAAGAGGTAATGACATTGATATGGAGGTTTCGACAGGACAATGATCCGAAAGACAGAAGCAATGTAGTTAAAACCTGCGTAGATACCAACAAAATCGAGGTTTTAGATCGGCCTATGCAGTCTCCAGACTTAAACCCCATGGAGAACTTGTGGGAGATAGTATACAGGCGAATAAACCGGAACCAATACAACAATTCTTATCAGCTTTTCGAGGCAGCGGAAGATGTATGGAAAGGTGTGCCTATAAACATAGTAGACAACCTTATTATGTCTGTGCCAAAAAGATTCATGGCTGTGATAAAGGCGAAAGGGTCCTGAACAAAATATTGCTTTAGTTTGATCGCGGTGATTTTTCTTTAATGAAATTTCTATGTTTCATCAATTTTTTTGTTGTTTTTTTAACGAATTATGTTTGCTTACTTGTTTTGTTTAATAAGCTTTAAAAAATGAGGGAAAACAATTTTCGTAACTTCTCCCTGTTACTCTGTAAAACACTAAAAGTACTCAGTTTGCTTATGGGGATGCTTTAGTATTGTCCGATACTGTATATTTATAATGTCCTCGATTATTAAACGACAACAGATTGAAATATGTTTTGCTCTGGTGGGTGAATTGTCTGATTTTTAGATTCTGTCGAATGCATATTGTTCCTAGAATGTACACATTTATAATCAATGAGTCAATGAACACTTTCACCGGTTCACATCAGCATCAATTTACGCATTCATAGATTATATAGCTCAATATAAAAAGTTTGAATTCAAAACTTGAAATCGCAGTTTAAAATCACAGTGATTATAAAGTCGCAATCACAGTTGTACTTGAGATCATAAAAGCGCAACTTAGCCCTACTCTACCATCAACTCCGTGGCTCACAATCTGCTTTTAAACTATCAAATACCCTTTAAAAAATAGTGTACATATATTTAAATTATTATCTTGTTAGCGTAGACTACGCAGAAGACTTTCTACTTACGTTTTTCAGACCGGTAACAATGACAAGAACAACTGATAGTAGCAGAATGGGCTATCTCTCTGTACACTGACTGCTCAAAAGCGAGTCCGCAAAGGCGAAAGGGTACCCATATACTCTGGAGATAATTTCAAGTATTGCGGCTGAATGCACAAATATGTCGATGTTGTCAAGCTCTGGTCACAGAAAGTCGGTTAACATTGTTCTATACCTGACACAATTGACGACAACTTCGCCTTCTTCCTAATTTTGAATGAAATAAGATCCGATGATACCGGCGTGGCCCGTGGCGTTGTGAGTATGTGCGTCGACTCCTACGCACTTGTACCTACCTGTCTAGGTTAGATTCCTGGTACGACAAGATTGCTCAATGCTCAAAGAGTATAACTGTCTAGAAAAAGCTTCTCAAAATGTGCCGTTCGGAGTCGGCATAAAACTGTACGTCCCTTCCACTCGTGATAGAACAATAGCACGCACAACACGAGTGGTTGCTGAGAAGCTAGGCCCTGGCCCTCTACGGGCTGTAGCGCCACCAATATTATATTATATATTAAACCGCCGTGACATTGTGGGTATGTTCGTCGAATCCTACATGAACATCAGCGTCTAGGATCGAATCCCAGTACAACAAAAATAATTTGCTAATTGCTAATTTGTTCATAAAGGTTTGTAGTTTGTTGCAGCTCAAATCTTACTGCATTGTCTAGATGATGTAAGTAAACCGCAACGAAACCTTTTTCCATCCTCAACATGTTCATCTTGTCTAGCTGTGGTAGAACCCTGTGGTAGAACTTCAGAAGTTAGATCATTTTGATCGTCTAAATGCTTCCAACAGAAATTTTTATTTCTATTGGATGATAGGTGAACTACATCCAAGATTCCCTTTAATTTATAACAACTTTTGTTTTTGCATTCACCAATAGTGAGGAGAAGGACCACTTGCAAGAGGATGAACCGAATAAAGTACAAAAGTCAACATCAACGACAGTGGCTAACCCAGTTATTCCAGGTGTTGCACCAACAGCTGCTCCGGAAGTTGATGAAGACGGTTACAGTATTCAACCACCAAAGGATACCGCATGGGAAGAAAATCCCGAAAATGGTAAGCATCCATTCTTGAACATCGAATAACTTATTTAATGTCTCCACAATTTCAGCTGGTAGTTTCTACTCTGATTCCGATTCAGATTCAGATAACGATAAGCCTGATAAAAAGATCCACGTGAAAATTAAACCCCTTAACAATGGCACTGCTCCCATGTCAGCAAGTGTTGATGAATTACGGGCCACTGTTGGCAATATGTCACTCTCCCCAGTGGGGATATTTTCGGTAAATCTCTCTCTCTCTCTGGCTGCCTCCTCGTTAATCGAAATTAACTAATCATCGGGATTGCTTTTCACATTTGCAGCATAGTCAACAACTTGAGCAATCGAGTATTGCGTCGCGCCAACAGAGCCCTGAAGTATCGAACGCATCAACCCCGACTGCAACTGTGCACCCGTACGCACCACTCCAAAGTCCCACTTTATCGATGTCGAACAATTCAAGGTAAGTGCTGGTTTCTTAAGGAAAGCAATTAGCAACAAAATTGTTTATGATTCCAGATACGCTGACTTGGGAGATATATTCTCTGAAATTGGGGAGATAAGTGCATCAGCGCCTGCCTCTGCCACCCTATCGAAATCTGTGAGCCGACAAATACCGACGCCTACATCAGGCAATAGCATAGCTATACCGCGCCCACCATCGCGACGATCGGAGATGGCTCCGCGTGGTCGCATAAGTCCATCGTCAATGTCTCGAGCGGATAGTGTCGGCAGTATGGAATTCCGTATGGGCATTGGGCATGGCTCATCGCGTGGACCATCACCTCTGACCATTGGGAAGTCGGATACGATACCTCTTGCTGTGGCCTTCCATGAAATTATTCATGCATACTTTAGGTAAGCTCACTTGGAACATTGTTCGTAAGTCTAACTGAATATTTTCTGAATCTTTCAGGGGTACCGATGAGTCAAGGTGTCAAGTGAAAATTTCTGGTGATATGATGTTGTCCTTTCCAGCTGGTATAGCCGGTGTCTTAGCAAACAATCCTAATCCAGCAAAATTGGGTTTCCGTATAAAGAACATAAACAATCTCGAGAACGTTACACCCAACAAACAGCTGGTTCAAATGTAAGTAGCACACGATTAGGCATTTGATTGAAAGTACACATTTAACGGACACCTATTCAATTTGCAGTGATCAAAGTCAATCGAATGCTATCAGTACTGTTCTTGAATTTAATATGGCCGCATTGACGGCACTCTTGCGTCGCCAATCCGAACAGAACCCGTCCGCTGCATATTTTAATGTTGACATACTAAAGTATCAGGTGCGGACAAAACCAGGTGCCTCATCGTGTCCATTTCAATTGGTCTGCTATTGGAAATGTGAACCGACATATACCGCCCTTAAAATTGACTACAAGTACAATAATCATGCGATGGCAGTTGCGACTCCATTGCTGAATGTCGCACTGTCTGTGCCCGTGAACGGATCCGTTCGGAATGTACAATCAAAACCTCATTCTGCATGGTAAGACTTTGATTTATCCCATCTGTCCATCCCTCACCGATTATCACGTGTCGCTTTGCAGGTTAGGTGAATCGAACCGTTTGGTGTGGAACTTTACGGACATTTCGCAAAATTCCCCTGGTGGCGGCGTGGGGACACTACGTGCTAGACTAGAACTAAATGATGGTCCATCGATTCCTAACACTATGACTACGCAATTCAATTGCGAAGGGACCACGCTGTCGGGAATTGAATTTGAATTAATCGGTGGAGGCTATCGCCTGTCGTTAGTAAAGAGACGTTTTGTTTCCGGTAAGAAATCATCAACATTTCCCACATATAGATTCATTCTTAAACTGTTGCCGTTTGTAGGTAAATATATATGCGAAGGAGATGGCATTCGTAGCGGAGCAACACCAACACCACCGTCTGTTGGCTCGTCCAGTCCATATTCGGCTAAATCGAACTAAAACATTTCAAGCTGCCGACGTTAGCAAAACAATCGAACAAGAACTACATATTATGTGAGCGTTGTCTGGAGACGATTGATTTTATTATTATTATTTTTTTTTTTTTTTGTTTGTTGAAATTAACGACGGAAAGAAAGAGAACAAAACAAAATGGAAAGTGTCATTCATTATATAATAATCCTTGTTTATTTAATGTTTACTTGTTTCTTTTATGTATGATTGTTTATCCTTCTCTTTTTTGTTTATTAATAAATAAGTGTATTATTATATTATATTATATTATATTATATTATATTATGAGCCTACTGCAAAACATGTTTCACACACACCCTACAGATTTATGATATACATACTATATATGAGGAAAAGCAGAAAAACAAACTTCTTTATAGTTAAATTATTATAACCAAGCCTTACTTTTACCAAATAAAATTATATATGTTAAATGTCTTGCTCATTTATAAAAAAAAATACAAAACTCTTTTACTTGCAATGTGAGAATGCTTTCGTCCGAATTGATTTGGTGAGTATTGTGTGATGACTGTATCCTTTCACCGACTACAGGACCAATGCGTGATAGACGCGCATACCTACCTAAATTAAAAATGTTCCATTTTTGATAATAGAACCTTCAACCTATTCATAACTTTGGTGTGGATTATATTGTAACACGTCCAATTTAAGAGTGACTTGTAAAGTGTCTTCCGAACTGTAACTGCTGATAGCGGCCGTATTTTTGAAGGCACGAGGGGCGTTCAATATATTCTCGGTATCGGGGTGAAGCTGTGGTTGCATATATAAATTGACTTATTTATCAAGTAATACTATTAATTTAGTGCATTCATGTAAAATTTCATATAAATGTGATCATTAATTCGCGTTTTATCTCAAGTTAAACAGAATCATAATGGCAACCGAGACGATGATGGTGAAAATTGAGCATCGCGCTGTAATTAAATTTCTCACTAAGCAAGGAAAAAGTCAAAAAACAATACATGAAGAGATGATGGCCGTTTACCAGGGTTCCGCACCTTCATTATCAACTGTGCAAAAGTGGTCAAGTGAGTTCAAGAGAGGCAGAGAGAGCATTGAAGACGACCCCCGCTCCGGCGCTCCGGCTACTGCTTGTACGGGAGAAAGAGCATCAAAGAAGTCGAAAAACTTGTTCTTGTGGATGCCCGAATAAAGGTGAAAATGGTGGCAGAGATCACCAAGCTTTCAATTGGTACCATTCACACCATTCTTCATGACCATCATAACCTTTCAAAGGTCAGTGGAAGATGGGTGCCACGAATGCTCACAGCGCCTCAGAAAAACGTGAGAATCGCATGCTGTAGAGAGCTTTTGGATATGTGTAGTGAGAACGCGGACGGTGTTATGGATCGAATTGTTACTGGCGACGAAACATGGGTCCACCACTATGACCCTGAAAGCAAACAAGAGTCCATGCAGTGGCATAAAAAAGGAACAGACCCCCCGAAGAAGTTCAAAGTCACTCCGACTGCCGGGAAGCTCATGGCCACAGTTTTTTGGGACTCAAAGGGAATCTTGCTCATTGAGTACAAAAAAAAAGGTGAAACCATCAACGCCACATCCTACGCTTCCACTTTGCATAATTTGCGGGAGGAAATTAAAAAGAAAAGACGGGGTAAACTCGCAGCGGGAGTGTTGCTTCTTCATGACAACTCTCCTGTTCACACGGCGCGAGTTTCCAAGGCTGCTGCGCGAGATTTCGAAGAAATGCAACACCCACCCTATAGTCCAGACCTTGCCGCTAGTGATTATTTCCTGTTTCCGGATTTGAAAAAATATCTTCGTGGAAAAAGATTTTCGGATGATGAAGAACTCAAGTCGGCAATAATTGGGTATTCTGTTTAACTAGCGATAAAACGCGAATTAATAATCACATTTATATGAAATTTTACATGAATGCACTAAAATAATAGTATTACTTGATAAATAAGTCAATTTATATATATAACGGAAATAGCGTTAATATATAATACGTGCCAATGATTAATATGGGTGTTTTCATAAACGTGAGACTAACAAAAAACTGCGTTATCCATGTTCATTAATGCAGATTTACGATCGTACTAACTTAGGTGAACTGCAGTTTATACTGTTCATAAACGTTAGTAACTCATCGATGTCGGGCAGATTGTGCAGTCATAATTTTTTGACTGCAAAGAGTCGATTGGAAGAAAAATATTTTGTACTTAAGCAAGCCTGCAGATATTCTGCACCGTGTGTGTGTGTTCAAAAACGTATGGGGGATGAGAGATGAAATGCGATTGTAATAAAGCAGATTTTGAACGTTTATGAAAACACCCTATGTCCTTGATTACAGCAGATAGAATCAAAATTATAATGTCCTTTCAATAGATAGAATCAAAATTAGAATGTCCTTTCAATAGGCACGGTTTTCCATATTCATTTGAACATTCACATGAACACAAATTGCCAAGACATAATTCGATTCCACCTGCATTCATATGTATCAATCAACTACTGGTCACATTAAGGTTTTACGTGGCTGGAACTTGTTTGCAGAGCATTGCCGTTTTCGGAGGAATTCATGCTTCGAGTGTATATAGGATTGTTTGACAGGTTCGAAAGCAAATGAGCGTACCTTTTAAACTTACTTACTTATCAGTCCGGCGACCCATGGAGGGTCCGAGCCTGAGCAATTGCTGCATTCCATTGTTGACGGTCCTGTACACTCTGCTTCAAGTCCTCAAGGCCAAACTGTCTGGCGTCCGCGAAAACTTGGTATTTATACCGGCGATTCGGTATTCCTCTCCTTCTCGAACCACAAGGCTCGGATTCGAATACCTACTTCCCTCTTATTCTAATCGCACGCACTGGTTAGCGCATGGCGTGACTTCCCCCCCCCCACCCCCATAGCGGCTCACTAGGCCACTGATGGGTTGCTCGTAATTCCTTCGGTTGGACCAAGCCCAAAAACTCGCCGGTTACGCTTGGGCATTGCTCGTGATGATTTAGAGTCGATGGCGGAGGATCGAGTTGCCTGGAGATCTCTCGTGCGTGGTTTACCCCAGCGACCCCTTTAGTGGATCATGCGGGACAGAAAATGATGATGATGATGATGACTTCCTTCTTAGATGGAGCATTGGTGTCCATGCCCTCGATGTGCCCAAGCCAGTGCCATCTACATCTTCCTACACCTCGTATGTCCGCGGTTGTGTCTTCTCCTCCATTCATCTTCCTCGCAGACAGGACCAAAAAGTAATTGTTGATTGTGATGTTTTGTCCAAAGTGGTGTGTGATGGACGGTTTCGTTTTGTCCTCATTGGCCCTTAGTAATAGAAAATCATCATAAAGTCGAATTTTGTTAGGTGTAGCTAAGGTACTTTTAAGTTTCCGTAGTAATAAATCAGTTTTAACAAAACTCGAATTTAACGTAATCATTGTGAATAAACCTGTCATATTCGCTATTGTGAGCTAGCACAGCTGATTTTGACACCCATTTTGAAACATTAAACTGTCACTTTTAAATTCGACTTAGATACGATTCGGCCACATCTAAATATTTGTCGATTTTAGAAGTGGGTTGCCCGTTTATTACTACGGATTTCGTGTTAAACTCTAGTTTACGTAAAACTCGAGTTTAAATTCCTTTATTACTAAGGGCCATTGACTTTAAGACCAGCAAGTTTCGCTTTCTCATCAAATGCCGTAAAAGCTACCACTACGGCACGTTGGGAACGCGGGACGATGTCTATGTCATCTAACAGTGTTTCTCACCCTATCACGGTGAATAACACGCACAACTACGCGAAAAAATCTCATCTCGGCAGCTTGTATTCACGATCTTTTTCTTTTAGTCATTACCCAAATTTCATGACCATAGGTGATAGTTGGAACACTGAGTTAAAAACCGCGGCCCGCTGTTTCAAAACTGAACCAGCTTGGTCAATCCTACAGGAAGGCTCAGCATTACACCTCCTATCACTAGTGAAAAAGACCCCGAGACACATATACTTCTCCACGGGCTTCAATGGACCCCACTAACATGTAGAGTTCAATTAGCAGGCGTTCTGATAATGACCTTAACATCTGATTTGTATCTAAAACTACTTGTCCAGAAGAATGTATGGTCTGTGTGAGGAGGGTGAATGGCTAATTTCATGAGCTGTACAAAACTTCAAATGTGTAGTCCGAAAGTAAGATATAATCTGTCGACTACATCGGCTCGATCACACACAGCGCATGGCAGTAGGGAACGTGCCGTCATCGACCTTTAACGATGGATGGCAGCTATCGTTCGGGCTCAGACTCATCGGTCTCTGGCCCGATAAGTAAGTTAATAATTATCATAGGAAGAATTAAGTCACAAGATGATTTAAATAAGGTTCATATATACGTTTTTTTCTTGTAAACCATGATTTTTCAATTTGAAACCAGGCCACTTAATGAATTAAGGATTTTCCATACATATTTTACATTGTTCTTACTATAAACACTCAATTCGCATTACTCCCGACTCCAAAACTCCGACACTCCTCGTTCAAGTCCCAGAAGAAACATGTTTCCTTCCACAATATGCACGAAATTGTGATTTATATTGCACCCTTGTTCATAATAATTTTATGAAGGAGTCTGAAATGCAACGAAATAATTTAATATGAAGCAAAAAAGCAATTGCTGTTACTAACACACAAATCCTTAGCATTCAACTTTGTTCTTTTCGTTCGTTGTTGCTGCCTTCTCCCTAAAATATTAAAGATATCATTTTCACGGCATCTAAGGTAACATTATTCCACTCACCAGATGGAGAAGCAGTGGTCCTTTGTGATAACAAGTTCTCCAGCTTTGTTATCCATCTCCGTCGGCATTCAATACATAGATCTAATTCGTTTATGAAGGCATTTATAACCGAAAGTATTTCTTGAGTACTATTTTTCACTTTAGTCACGTTTGGTTGCGACCGTATTGTTTTGCTTGAAACGGCGACTTGAAGAGGTGTGCTGGTCCTTAGAAGTACACGGGTTTTCATGGTGAATACAGTACAAAATAATTGAAGAACCTCATTGAACTCAAGTACAACTGCTTATGTAAACAAATAAGAAAACGTCAGTCGACCATTTTCATCTGATAGTTATAACGGGTCCGCTGATTGTAACGTCTACTGGGTGAAACACCGACGGGCGTGGGAATTCTTGACTAATTTTATACCGAAGCTACAGCTTTCATGTGACAATCATTGTCAATCATGATAATCTTGATATAAAAATAAATACCTTCTATGTCCTGGTCTGGCTTTTTTCCAGTCGTACAAGATCATTGGAAGGAAAGACTGTATTTTAAACATTATGACCCTCAAGTGGACGCAGCACATTTAGCTTACTCTTATTCAATCAACTGAAATTCAATGAAATTCCCTTCTAGACCTAGGGTCCTTGTCCTTGTCATCTAGGCCTATTATCTTACGCATTGAGTCTGTAGATACCTGCAAAGAGTATTGTCGTTGAATGGGCCGTGCAGTTGAATCCTGTACGAATTAAATATGTTTTCGATCTTTTTACGTGCTCTGCAATTTCTCGCTGTCAACAGCCTCAATTGCTTTAGTTGCAATATTGATTCCATACTAGTTAATGACCCAGGCGCTGTGCCAGCAATTATTTGTGGGAGAAAATGTATAAAAGACGGATGCAATAAAGTGCGAATTACGAGTTCAATTACAACCCACGTAGTTTTATTTATTTGTATTTACTTTGTCCTATTTCTACCCATTTACCAGTAATAAGTTGGAAATAGTGTAGAGCTAATAAATCCTCTTCCTCCCAATCGCTATCAACGCGAACGGACTTGAAGATCGGTCGTACAAAACTTTTCTCTCGAATAGATCGAGGAGTTCTTCATCCGCTTTCCATGTACTCCATGATTATTGCATAGAACCAACTTGGTTTTTTAAGAAATGGCCTTTGGAGGACAAAGAAATACGCTTTTCCAATAATTATTTTGCATTTGATCTCCGCACCAATGTGCTGCTTGTTACAGGAGCAGTCAATTGAAGAGGGCTTGTCTGTATAGACATGAGCTTTAACATAGCCCCACACGGTAGAGCTCACCATTCACAGTTACGTTACGATTCGCATCATCTTTGAAGAAGTACGGTCCAATGATGCCACCAGCCCATAAACCGCACCAAACTGTGACTTTTTCTGGATGCATTGGTAGCTCTTGCAATGCTTCTGGCTGATATTCACTCCAAAATCGACAATTCTGCTTATTTACGTACCCATTGAGCCAGAAATGAGCTTCGTCGCTGAACACAATTTTTCGGTAAAAAAGTGGATCTTCGGCCTTTCTTAACAGAGCACGCATTTTGATAATAAAATTCAATAATTTGCAAGCGTTGTTCGTTTGTAAGACGATTCATGGTTAAATTATAGACCAAACTGAAGATGTTTGACAGTGAAACAAAACACGGAACGTGCGTCAGCTGTTTAAACCAGTGTTGCCAAAAAGATAATAGCTAAAAAATCACCCTTCATAACCTGACAAGCTTGATAAGTATGTCAAAACCAGATATGGCGCTCGTCTATATTCGGGGACCTAGCTACCAAGTGTAGGTTTGAAATGGACAAGGTATAGTGAGTCGATATGGGCTTGAATCGGCTTAGGGAAGATTTGAAACGAACTTTTGATAGTCAATTGAGTTATGTAATGTGATGGAAAATTATAAAACGCCTTGGTATCCCCTTCAATTGTGGTGCACAACTCTTCCCAAACGCTGTTTCTATCGACTCAAGATGCTTTTGAGTAATAGAGCCGTCTCTCGAAGGACAACAAGTTGTCCATTTTTGTCCCGGCAGGCTTCTGTCGAACCTTATAACCAATGGATAACTGCTTCACCCATTAGTCATTTATCCTTTCGGACATCATTCCTATCGTAGCACCACTCTATCTCCACTATCGCGCGCTTCTCGTGCTCTTTCTTCTTCCTCCTGAGAAACCGGTTCTCTTCTCTTCGTCTCTGTTAGAATATTGAACAAACAAATGCATGAAAACGGTACCAATTTAGGTGACACATCTACTATCACAGATCACTTTCGCCGAGTCCTGACCTTTGTTTCTTGAGAATGTGACGGTGTTTTAAAATCTGGTATTTTTAAGACGGCTGTCCAAACGTCAATTGTTAGCTGAATTCAGAAGCATCAAACGTCTGTGCACTGATTCTTGTCAAATCACAATTCATCATCAGTAAATTAACAAAAAGGGTAATAATTAAAAAAAATATTTATAATAATCGAATAATTAAATAAATTGAAGTTTGTTTGCCAAATTAATCATAATCAACTATTTTGGTTTTTTGTTTTAGTTTGTCTATCTTATACGACAAGTGGGGGAAATATGAACGTCTAAATTTATGAAAGTGGTGCTAATTTTAGCTTTATTAACGCGGTGGTCAGAAGTACAACCGACCAACTATAAGGCTCGAGAAAACTTGGAAGTACGCCAAACCGATCTACAGCTGTTTTGTAGGTTTGGAAAAGGCATACTACCTGATGCTGGGATGGAGGTTAACGTGGACAAATCAGAGGTTACGGTAATTTCTGGAACGCGTCAATGGGTCCCTTTCACGAGTGATGCGTTGACTAATAAATGACCAAGCTGGATCTATTTTGAAACAGTTTGCAAAATCTGTAATAACGAAGGCCAAGCTTGGTGTCAAAGCCAAGTTAGCGGTTATTGACTGAGTATTCGTTACAACTCCAAGAAAACTATGGTTTTCTAAAAATGACAGCGAATACAAGCCGCCGAGATGAGATTATTCATAGAGATTGTCACACAAAGATGTGGTGAGAAACACGGTAGTGCGCGAGGAACTCAACATGTCTCTTCGAACGGAAAGCGGATCCTACCTCTTGCAACAACTATAGAAGTTAAGGGTGGTTAAATTTTAAGGGCCGATGTTGAATGTGAACCACACCTAAACGTCATGTTTTTTTCTGCATTTCATTTGACATTTCTCAATTTCAGACTAACTCAATTTGAACCATGGAAAGATACAATGGTCAGAATGGTGGCAAGAAATGGCAACAGTGGATGATCAATTTTCGAAGAAAATCATCTTCAGTGATGAGGCACATTTTCACCTCGGTGGATTCGTCAATAAGCAGAATTGCCGCATTTGGGCGAATGATAATCCAAGAGTGGTTGTCGAAAAACGAAAGCACCCACAAAGAGTGACTGTTGGTGCGGTTTATGGGCTGGCGGCATCATCAAATTCAATGGCCGTGTTATCTCACGCGGTGGCGATGTCAATTGCCCGCCAAGATCATGTCATTTGACACCTTTGGATTTTTTTCTTTGGGCTTATTTGAAAGAAAAGGTGTACGTCGATAAGCCAGCAACAATTCAAGAGCTAAAAGATGAGATAATTCGGCACATTAACGGCATAGAACCTCAATTATGCTTCAACGTCATCGAAAATTTGGACCATAGGATGGAGGTGTGCAGCGAGAGGTCGCGGCGGCCATTTGGCTTTATATCCTTGCTCAAAGTCGCCTACAAGATCCTGCCTAGCGTACTGTGTGCACTGCACGTACCAGTGCCGACTATAGACCAAATTTTCACACTAATTCAAAACGATACGACCCAACTTTTCATCGATTTTAAAGCAGAATACGACAGCATCCGTGGCAAGGAACTACATATTCGATGCGATGGTCGAATTCGGGATTGAAGAAGAAGCGAAACTAGCTGGCCTTGAGAACAAACGAAACGTTCCGACAGCCACAAACTTCAAGGTAGTTATATAGGGATAGACTATATTGTGGTCCTGCCTGCGAGGAAGGTGAATGGAGGAGAAGCCACAACTGCGTACCCAAAGAGGTGTGGATGTGGATGGAAATGGCTTGGCTACATCGAACGCATGGACATCAATGCTCCAGCTAAGAAGCAGACTCTTCGAACTCGAGCATCCTGTTCGAGGAGAGGAATACCGAATCAATGGTAAAGACAAAGTTTTATCGGTGCCCAGTATCGTCAGCGATTGAAAGCTGCTATTGCTCTTGCTCAAACTAGGTAGGTATGTAGGTAGTGGCATTTATGTACGTAGGCCAAAGTAGGCCCATTGTACCGCCACTTGGGTGTTCAGACAGAAAGAAAGAAATTTAAAGGGAGTTTATGACAGCCATTTGGTATTCTCAGCATATTTGACCAGCGCTTTGACTCGTATTTTGCTGAGGTCGTTTAGAGTGTCCAATAAGTAGCAGCCTATGGTGGCATTCCTGATTGAGGCAAAATCAGGACAATTACATTGGAGGTGTTAGGTGTTTTCCTTCTCTTCTTCATCTAGACAGCTTCTGCAAGTCGTTTGAAAATATATCTAGTCGATTGGATAGTCGTGAAGGCCTAGTAGGGAGTGTCCGGTAATTATACCAACTGCAGTGTTAATTTTTGACCTTTTTAGGTAGATACGGGCCGAGTTCATAAACGTCGAACTGCGGCATCCTTGCAAAATTTGTGTTCATAAATGTAAATACACTGCATTGACCATGCATGACAGCAGTCGACAACTGCGTTCATAAAAGCAAAGCGACAGTCAAACTGCGATCAAGGACTGCAGGGAAACCGAAAGTTGGACTTCTTCATTCGAAAGTGGTTCTTAAAAACATTATCCGGAAATTCTCTTATTATTTTAAGGGCATTTCGGTCCTTTTTGAAAAACGTCTTGACTTCCAATACTTTTTATTTGAAATCATCGCCCTTTTGTTTCGTATTTATTGTTTGGCAATACAATCAAACATCACTCACTTTTGTATCGCCTACTGATGTTGCGTTTATGAATATTTTTTCGACAATGCTGACCTGCTACAAACTTGCGTCAGTATTTGTATTCATGAATGCATCGAGAACATATTCTGTGCAGTGCAGGGGCAACAATGTTGCAATTATGAACTCAACCAAGATTAGGATGATCTTTTGGGGATCAAGATTAGGCCAGATTTGTTTTGAGATTCGACAAGTAATGCCTGTCGACCATCTGGCGTTGGCTTTCTTTGCGTAGAGATCATTGAGCTGCAACTTGAAGGTAATAATAGGGGTACCTGTGTTACAAGAGATGGTGTCAACTAGCAGTCTAGTGGCGCGATTAGCAAGTTCATCAGCTTTGCAGTTTCCCGGGATGTCTCTATGGCATGGCACCGAGCACAGGCGAATGTCGAACTGTTCGGATATTTCGTTAAAGATACGCGGCAGTCGATTACTAGTTTAGAGTTTATAGAGAACGATGCCAGGAATTTAATTGCTACTTGGTTATCAGTGAAAATGCAAATATCGTGGGCAGATATCATGTTCCATCTTATCCAGGACAGGGCTTCGATATTCGCCATTACTTACATTTGTTGAGGTGAATACCGACATTGAGTATGGGCCTCCACACTAACACGCCGTATAAGAGGATGGGTCTTATGACAGATGCGAAGAACCACTCATACTTATTCTGAAATTTGAACGAAACGATTTTCAAAATAAGGCTGAGTGTTTAGGACACGTTATGAGGAATGTAAAGTATCAGCTACTACAAGGCATTTTTTTTTTGAAGGATTTGTTTTAATGTAATTGATGGAAGAAGAGTTGCTGGTGGACAAAATATAACATGGATGCAAAATCTGAGTGAATGGTATAACATTCCGAAAATCGAGCTATTCAGGAACGTCACATCAAGAGAAAACTCCAAAAGTATGAAAATCGATATCCTAAGAGGAGAGAGAGGATGTTTTCATAAACGTCGGAAATCTGCGCTAGTACAATGGCATTTCTTTTCTCATGCGTTTTTGAACAGACACACGGTGCGGAATGTCTGCAGTCTTGCCTTCGTACAAAATATTTTCTTCCAATCGACCATATTGCAGTAAAAAAATAATGACTGCACAATCTGCCCGACATCGATGAGCTAGTGCTCACCTGCAGCTCACCTATGTTAGTATGATCTAAGAATGATGTATTACGCATGTCCGCCATGTTGGTTTATTTTTCTGACATTTTGCCTACATCACAGGCGACAAGAGCATATTATTTCCTTCTGAAGGAAGTAGACTTTGGTATATAATTTCTTCTATTCTAGAATCTACAATTCGAAATGGGCACCTACGTTGCTATATTTAAGTCCTTAGTTACGTTGGTGTATGATGGTTAATCATGGATAAGTACAGGATTATGCTATTATATTACTGTTCCAACCGTAAAACCACAGTCCACAGTGGTACATTCAACCATTGATATTAGAATGCAATGAGGAAGTAATTGCAAGCTTGTTGCAAGAAACTGCAGCAATTCTAATAGCTACTGAGTCGCTCGACTAGATTCTAGTACAATTTTGTTCTTTTTAGGTCAGGTGAAGGTGCCTCAATGAAAATGTTGAACTCATCGAAGTCGTAGAATATAGTTTGTATCGTTGTAGGGAATTAGTTACTCAAGGAGCTAATGTAGCCAGTCCACCGATTTTTCGTTTTGGTGTCCTCTGTTTCTTGAGCACCGAAATCCTATGAACGGATATGCCTGTGCGAGCATTGAAAGCACGGTTTCATCGATATATTCTTCAATTACCAAACAAAATTCTTTAACAAATATGACAGAAGAAAAATTAAATTGAAGATTTAAAACAGGAGAGGTAAGTTAATGAGGATTATCAAAGCCAACAGGATCAACTGCAACACCTTAAAGATATTTTTGAAAGAGGCAATGGGAACAATTTGCTCGTCTCCAACGATTTTTTTAAAAAATACAATGACAAACTTGTCATTTCACTTCAACACTTTTATTTAATGCAAAATGGAATATTAAAATAGTATTTCATATTAAATGAACCCATTTGTGTTGATCTGTATGAATGCTTCTCACTACTTGTTCGAAATAATTTAAATAATAACTCTAATCAGCAAACAATTGTTATAACATTTTAATAATTCAATTAAGAATATATTAAAACAACTTTTTCTTCCCGTGCACAATTTTAAAACACTATTATTCTTAACAAAAATACAAACACTAGTTTAATTTCTTGCAATTCGTATGGAAATTACATAGAGATGTCAAATCGGGTGTCGCCTGTGACGTAGGCTGCGCAGAACGAACTAAAATTGAACTCCTAATTGCGTAATCTTCTATCTCTCATTCCTGCGTATGATCGTATATCTGCATTAATGAACATGGATATCGCAGTCCTTTGTTGGTCTGACGTTTATGAAAACCCTCGAACCTTAAGAGGAAGTAAATAGGTGTACTTTCAAAGAAAACATGAATTGTTATTTTTTTTTCAATATTTTAATATTTATTTCATTCATATATCATAATGAAACACGTTTAAGAATTTCATTCTAAATACGATTGTTGTTTGATTTTTTTTATTATTATCATTGTTTTTTTTTTCTTCTTCTTTTTGTTTAGCTGTTCTATTTTATTTACTCGCTTACAATTATTTTCGTTCACATTATTTTATTTACTCACAATTTTTTCATATACTTACATCTCTAAATAAGAAAATATAATCTTATATGCGATAAGTCGTACATTACTCACGTCATACTCATGAGAGAGACAATTTCCTTGTGTTTCTTTTTATCAATTTTTTTCTTTTTCCCTTTCATTTGCCGGTTTTTTTTTCGTTTTTGTTTAAGGTTAGTTGGTATCTAATATGCCTTTGTATAAGTATATCAATTAATAAATGTTTAGTAAATACAATTGTTTGTTTTCTTGTTATTATACGTATATGTATCATATTTTAGCACTTCAATTCAAACGAAATTATTTGTAAATAAAAAAAAATAAATGTTTACAGTTATTATTTTTATTCTTTTGTGTTCTACATTAGAATGAATTTGTTTGTGTGTTTTTTAGAGTGGTTGCATATGCGTATGATCATCACTTAACGTAACTATTTACAAATAAAGAAAAGACTGCTGGTTGTACAATATGCAAACAAAATATATATATATAAATTTATTTAAAACAAAAAAGAAAATAATAAAAATAAAGCTATAACAAAGTAAATGAAAATATATCGGAATATAAGGAAAAAAAATGTATAGTTAACTAAACAGACTCACGGATGGTAATATAATTTACAAGGAATTATGTTTAATTAAATAGGATTTGTTTGTTTGACTTTTTTTTCTTGTATTGATAACTTGTTGGAACCTTTTAAAATCAATGCATAAGAGGAGAATCACAAAAGCCTGTTGATTAAGGATACACACTTATCTAGCAAAGAGTTCTTTTAGCAATTCATAAGAGAAAACAAAAATACGTAGAATTGTTTTTTTTGTTTGCTGCACGATATGCGGTTGAAAATGTGTGTGCTGGCGATAAAAGCTCGAGTCTAAAGTTTGGCAAGGGGGAGGGAAAACTCTGGTCACAGGTTAGATGGAAAATATTTTCTTTTGCCAAGAGAATGGCAATGTCTCAAGTTGTCATTGATCAGTAGAGGGATAAGTCCTCCGCCCACCTAAGAAGGTCTGTCAATCTAAAAGCAAAAACCCCTTGAACTGTTCCAGAGTCGCTAAAGCCAATGCAGACATTGTAGAATGATTATCACCTCCCGAACTGACTACGGTCAGATGTATTTAGTAAAGGTGTATATTAAACTGATGTCAAGTGAGTGGAACAAAAATGTTTCAAAGCTGAATCAATGTTCCTCCAAATGGGTGATATTGAGAGTTGCCAAGCCATTGTATCTTAAGAGCCAAGGTGGCAGTCAATCCACAGATGGTAACGTGGACAAAGTCAATTAGCATCTCCCGATGACATATCAACACAGTTACGATTATAATTTGGCAAACGCCGACGATGAGATGCGGAAAAGACAATTATTTCGAGTTTAAGGAATTAGCATTTAACACCTAATCGACAAAAAATGTAGGAAGCGGATGAACGTTTAAGGTCAAATTTGGCG
The DNA here is from genome assembly GCA_907269125.1 of Eristalis pertinax. NCBI lineage: Eukaryota > Metazoa > Arthropoda > Insecta > Diptera > Syrphidae > Eristalis > Eristalis pertinax. Next base: position 125,297,782 of record OU026145.1, read on the forward strand.
GCGGCCAGATGTCTTGGTGACACATCTTGAGCTTTAGCAATTTTGTAGAAGAGATTTTTTTCCGAATTCTGCTGCTGCAACTCAGGGAATCGTGTCCTGTAAGTGCTCTTCTTTACATTCATCACTCCAGCTGCTAAACCAACTCTAGGAATCATGTGCTGTTGGTGCTCCTCATTGCATTCATCCCTCCAGCTGCTGAACCAGCTCAGAGAACCCTGTCCTGTAGGGTACGAAGATGAAAAGCAAATAGAACACCAGATGTTGAACCAACTCGGGGAATCATGTGCTGTAGGTCCTTATTTTAACATTCATCACTCCAGCTGCTGAACTAACTCAGGGAACCCCTGTCCTGGAGGTCCTCTTCACATTCAGTACGAATATGAAAAGAAAATAGAACACCAGCTCCTGAACCAACTCATGGAATCATGGAATCATGTCCTGTAGGTCCTCCTTTTCAGATGAAGTAGCTGCTGAACCAGCTCAGGGAACCCCCGTCAGTACGAAGATGAAAAGCAAATAGAGCACCAGCTGCTGAACCAACTCAGAGAACCCCTATCAGGACGAAGATGAGAAGCATGAAAACCGCCGCGATTTGACGTTGATGGAAACTTGTAACTGATGTTAGTCACATCACGCTGAGTGAACAATGTTTGTGTAGATTTCCAGCCCTTGCTACAGAGGATCTCTTCTGACGACCGATGATGATTCGAAATACTTTATGAAGCAATAATACCGAACTGTGAACTAATTTGTCATTTGATAAAGATATTCATCAAGAATGAAATCATGCAAAAGATAGTGTCGGACTGTCACAGGCTTCATGAAGCAGTCTTATCTCCTAATACGACCTCATGTTCGAGGAGCTGAAGTAAGTTTATGTAAAAAAAAAAACAAAACTTCTACTTCTTTTTTGTGAAAGAGATCTAATTGGTTGCGTTGTTCACTCATGTCTGTAGATTAACTTTTAAAAAATATATATATTAAGTCTACAAGGCAGTTATCGGGGTTCATAAATATGAATCATCGGTCGGTGGACATTATCGCCAAACTGAAACTCTGTGCGGGGATTATGGAAATGCAAGGCTTCCTGCATTTGTTTGCCTTTACACATCTTCAACCGCATACCATTTAACGACAGCACACGAGGCTATGATTTGATCTACTTATGATTTACTAAACCATCTCCCTCTCTCATTCATCAAATACAAATTCATATCAATAAACACTAATACAGAATCATCTTAAACAAACCTAAGAGAAGTTAGTGAAGACATATCTCCAGCAGGAAAAAAAAAATAATGTATAATTATATGAAGAATATTACAAATAAACTAAACTCTACGCTAACCACTGAAAAAGAGTTTCTTTAATGAACTTCATTAAAAAAAAATAGCTTGTTTATGTTTACATTTATAAAACTATATAGTAAGTCTCGCTTAACAACAAAGTTCCGAGAAAAATTCGGACAGTAAAAAAAATTGGAAAAAAAAAGAAACCAAAGCAAATGGCAAATATCTTCTTCTTATTCTAAGCTTTCGCTTTTGCTTTTGCTTTTATGTTTTTGTTTTTGTTTTTGAAACGACGAAGCAAAAATGTAATAATGCTCTCTCTCTCTCCGTGTTCCTTGTCTTGCGATACAATCTATAACTACGTTGGAGAAAGAGTATGTAAATAAGAAGAAATAGTGCAGTATGAAAATGTTGGTACACATAAACTTTGTGAAATATGCCACATCATAGTCTCACTTAATCTCTCAAAGTTTTTTTTTTTGTTTCCTTTTTTTTTTTTTTTGTTTTCGTGGGTTTTCGCTAAAGTCGCTCTGTGATTGACGCCATCTGTGCCACGCATACCACATATGTACATACTTTTGCATATGTGGTAATTTGAATTTGTTTATTTCTTCATAGATTTTTTTTTGTTTATTCTTAATGCGATTCAATGAACTTATTTAAGGACTCTGGTACCATTTTGTCGTACTTAATTCGATGCTTTTGTATTGTTCTGGCTGCTAGGCATTTAAGTGTGGTATACTTGATTGGATTGACGATTTGATGGAGTTTCTGATTTTCAAGCAGTGATTCAAATGTCTCTCCATTGGCGTTTTTGGTGTCCTGAAAAAATAAATAAAATAAATTTGTTAATGTGCTCATAAACGTATGCAATTGTTTAAAATAGGTCCGAAGAAACTGTTCTCCTTAACAAGACCGTCTGATTCTAGGTACATTCCATACTTGATCCCGTCATTGAGGAAGCCTGAACGAAAATGAACTCAATCTCAATCTGAACAAAGACACTGACTTGGCATATGACTTGATCAGCGCATGTATAACAATGATCGATTCAAGGGTGTTCAAGGGTGGGATTGAAAAGCTGATCACAAAAGTGAGTGGCGGAAGCTCATTGATTTGCAAGTCATTCACGAGTCGCTCCCAAAGATGGTCAACGTAAGAGACAACTGTTTATCAATAAATATCATATTTTTTTTATTTTACTTACCAAATGTGCACCATGGTCCAATAATGTTTGCGCCAGTACACGCGGGCATGGTTGTGCAGTCGCGGCCAAATGCAATGGAGTATTGCCGGCAGAATCTTTTGCATTTGGATCGGCTCCAACCATTAATAGTGCTTTCGCTAAGGCAGGTGATGGAAATTGTGAAGCTGGATATCGCCCAAGAAGTGTACCCTCACGATAGCAGGCGTAATGCAGTGCAGATCGTCCAGACCGGACAACAACTTTCAGACTATTCAATGCATAAAGTGCGGTGAGAATTTCATGCTTCAACTTAGGACAGATATCATCGTTATGGACTAGACAGCCGAGAAGGCAACCAATATGCAGTGCACTGACAAGTGCACGACACAGGGCATTCGGATCATTTTCCACGCCAGGCATCGATGAATATTTACCCTGATCGTGGAACATAAGTTGCCCTGTAAAAAAACATAACGCGTGATATAAGTAATCTGATCAAAATGATTATCGTCCAAGTGAATTTACCTCGTTCAACTTCTAAAACAGCCTTATTGAAAATCATTAATATATCTTGTGCTCCAATTGGTGGTACGACACGTCCACGCGGCAACGGACGACCGGCTTCGACTAACATAAAACTAAATAATTCAGCAAAGGATAGCAGCGACGATTGCGTCATCGGACTCAACGGTTGCAAGATCTTTTGTTGCATTGTGAGAGCATATGTCCAAAGTTCGATGCATCGATCAAATCTACCCGCATCAGCGTAATGTGCTCCTCTATAAAAATGGAAAAAGAGATCATATAGTAAGATGCTGAACTCAATCAAATTTTGTGAACGTACCTAAATCTAATGTAATAACTAGTGTCTGGATGTGTTGGTCCGAGTATTCGCTGACGAATCACTAATGCCTGCATTCTCATTTCATCTGGATCCATGACTAATTCATCCAGAGCGTCAATGTTTGTGACTTCGGTGGCATATTCATAGGCAGCTATTGGTTCACTGACAATCTTTGGTATCTTCGGCGACAAATTTCGATCCTCCATGGCACGACGCCACAGTGCCAACGCACTGGCCATATCACGTTTCTTATCTACATAGGTGGCGCCCAACAGTTCCAAGGCATTAATGCGATCCTCGCGTTTAACACTTGGTAAACTAATGAGATGCTCGACAATTGGTAGGTGACCGGTTACGCTAGCTGCCAATAATGGTGTCATACCATAATAGTCTACATCCATGGTGGCGCCATGTTTAAGCAGGAGTTGAAGGATCTCTAAAGAGCCCGATTCAGCGCAGTCATGTAGCGCGGTATTGCCCTTCACACTGCATCGATTCACGTCCGCATTCAGTGACAGGAGGTATTGTGCGATTCTGAAGTGTCCCTTATAGCAGGCAATCATAAGACATGTATGACCGTGTCGGTTCGCTACTTCAAAATCTAAAACAAGAGAATATAATGGTCAGTCAATGTGTGAGGCTAGGTTAGGTTTGGTTGTTCGATCACTCACCTGCACCGTGATTCACTAGATATTTAACAATTTCAAAATGACCATCAAAGCAAGCTGCCCGCAGTGGTGTTGAGTTCGTTCTGGTCGTACTGTTCACATTAGCACCGCGTCTAACTAATAATTTTACTATTCCTATATGACCCGCAGCTGCGGCACACCATAATGGCGGCGCATCCTCTATTGTCTCCCCATCAAAAGTGACCGAGCCAACTTGTTCAACATCCGCATGGCATTTGGTCAATAAATATTCAACAATTTCGTAATGTCCATGGCGGCATGCTATAACAAGTGGCGTTGCACCACCCATTTTGGATGATACAAGATTTGCAGTCTCTTCTGTGGTACGTCCTTCAAAACAGCTCTAAAAAGACACAAGAAACAGACAAGAATTCTATTAATAAATTGAAGAAATAATATTGATGTGCATTTGGTCAAGAATGTTTTGGTTTTCGCATTTAGTCGGCATTGAATTGATGTGTGTTCGAGTTGTTGTTCTAGTTGTATTTTGTAAATGAGGGGAGATCCAGTTTAAAGTGAACAGATGGACATATACAATCCGTTCGCATTGAGTTTATTTATGACGGGTTTTAAGACTTAAGGCAATAAACTTAAACGAAGTAAATATGTAGTATGGATGTATACTTGGCACGGATGTTCGTTTTTATTTGCTACAAGTTCGGTCTGTTTATAGACACGATCTTTAGAATAGCACTTAGATAAAAAGATACACTCGATATCCGAGTAGTCAATAATTGATGCCAAATCTAAAATTCCCCCTGTTGTGAGTCACTACAGACCATTTCTGAATTTCCCCCATCTTCTCCCAGACATAGTTAGTTGCTACTTTTTGACGCAATTGTAAATACAATTTCGGTTCTTCTTCTTTGTTTGGCGCTACAGTCCGGGGTGGACCTGGGCTTCAACCAACAAGCTTCTCCCGCCAGCACGATCTTTTGCTAGCTGCCTCCAATTGCGCAGCTGCCTTGTGTGTGCCATCATGTTCGAGGACGTGTCCTTTGTTGGGTTGTTCCAATGGCTCGGAAGCTCGAAGCACACCGATTCCTAAACTGGTGTTTTTCGTTCGTCTTTTATTGGAATTAAAAGAACAAAATGTGATCTGTTTACCTACTTAGTCGAAAAGTCATCGCTAATGGAACTTATTTAATAACCTGCCGCAAGCAGATGACTGCTATAAAGACCGCCATAAGGATCAATCAATCACATGCAGACGTACTAGATCGACTGCAAAATGACCAAGTCATCCGTTCCTTGATTTCGAAAGCCCTTTTCGGTGCTATTTCTCAACAAGGGAGGAGTGGACCACAGCGGAACCCATCAACAATTCGACCATCCATGTACACATGGATGGATCGGCTATGATTAAAGGCCAGACGTGGGGCTTTTCTCTACGAATTGTTAAACATCCAGTGCTCCATCAGAATTCCTGATTATGGTGATGTTTTCAAAGCGGAGGTCACGTTTTGTACATGTGGCCTTCGTGCCGTACATATGAAGTATATGTATAAAAGTTCACAGAAGATGTTCTTGTTTTGCAATAATGGCTATCCTTAATCGTCCTGGATGGTGCAGTTGATTGAGTGCCTGCCCTTGGTTAGAGGGGTTCCCGGTTCGAATCCCAGTGAAAAAGCAAAGTTAATACGCTTTTATCCGGTTCTCAAATCTGGTCCAGTCACCACTTGTGGTTGGAATCAAATTAACGACACTATTACTGCAGTTGTCGATCAGTGGTAGTAGTTTGACTATAGGTATCGCAAGTGTGCTGGCGATTTCGCTGACACCTATCTACCGAGGTTGCTGCTGGTAGCACAATGGATCAGTTTTGAGTCTGAGTGCTCCAGTCAAGTATTAAAAACACCTCAGACAAAAAAAAATTGCTATCCTTCATTAATCTTGCATCGAAATCAAGACGTACTTATACGAGAATGGCGCCGGTGGCGTTGTGTGTCTGTGCGTCGACTCCTACGGTGTCTAGGTTCGACTGGGATGAAAATAATTTTCACAGCATCTCTTTCGAGTCACTAACAAGCTGCACAAACTTTGGAATCGCCATAAAACTGTAGGTCCCTTCTACTCGCTAGAGAACAAAAGCACACACAACACGAGTGGTTGCTGTAGAAGCTAGATAGTCAGTCTACCTGTAGCGCCATCCATATTTTAATAAGAATGAGTAACAAAACCGAAAATAGAACCAATACCATTCAATTTTCTATAAATGACCAATTATTCTACTTTTAATTTCAAATCACCCCACACTACTGATCTGATTTATCAGTTCACGGAATGACGTATCAAAAATTCACCGAATTGTCTGTTTACCGTCTGACGTGTATTGTCTTTATATTCCGAAGCACACAAAGATTGTGCTTCCCTGGGAATTGTTGATGAATCAATTCAGTAAATAAATGGAATACTTTGTTCTTCCAAGAAAAAAAAATAGAATATAAACAAATCGACGAATTTAATCAGTCCAAATTTACTCGACTAAAAGATCGTAAAAAAGTAAGCTGTTATAAACTATACCAGCTGATGTCAATTAAATGATCATTTGAGGATACCATTAAAGTGAAATTGACCCGACGAAGCCGGGTCATTGCCCAAGCTGCTTAACTCGAGTTATGACTTGTCGTAATCTTATTCAAATCTATGTTCAAGGGACACACCTTTTGTCGAAAGGAAGTTAATAACTTTAATAACTTAATATATGTACATATATATATTGCTTAGTTGCAAAAAAAGGGAACCCTTTTAACAGCGCCAACTACTGAGGGATCTTCTTTAGTCTCCTTAATATTGATTATAAGATCTTTTCTGCCGTTTTGTGTGCCCGCCTCAAGCCCTTTATACAAAATCTAATAAGCCCTTATCTTTGTGGCTTCAGGCCAGGGTAATCCAACATCGACGAGGTATATCGTGTTCATATTCGCCGATTTCAAGGCCGCATATGACAGCGCGCACAGAGACGAGCTATACAACGCCATGTCTAGTTTCGACATTCCTGCCAAACTCGTCAGGTTGTGTAGGATGACGATGAAAAAATGCTCGTTGCTCCATCAAGTTCCGTACCGAATTCAGACCTTCAGTATCAAAAGAGGATACAAACATGGCCATGCGCTGTAATGCGACTTCTTCAACATCATCCTGGAGAAGATCGTGCAAAACTCACACGGCAACAGTAGAGGCACGTTCTTCCAGAAGTCTGTACAACTGTTAGAATATGGCAGCGATATTGACGTGAATGGCAGAACACAGCGAGCCGCCAATGAGGCGTTTGCAGGCATTGAGACGGAGGCGGCTAAAATGGGTCTGGTGGTGAATGAGGGTAAAAATAAGGTACATGCAGTCCTCAAGAAGGGACATACAAGATCCACGTCTTGGACAAAGCGCCACAATAGTACACTGTAACTTCGAGACAGTTAAGGGCTTCGTTTACCTCGACTCCGCAGAAAACAGTACAAACATCAGTACCGAGCGTAACCTCTGATTCTTCGGTCTCAAGAGGCAATTGAGTATTAGTCGTCTCTAGACGGATCAAGCTCACTTTATATAAGACACTGATAATTCCACACTTGCGGTGGCGTTAACTATCTCCAAGAGGGGGTGATGGAGTCCCTGGTTTCTTGGAGAGAAAAGCTCAGCGTGCGATCTTTGGTCCTGTTTGCGTTAATGGAATCTGGCGGAGTAGACTCAAGCATGAACTGTACTGCCTGTATAGCTACGTACATGAGCCAAGCCAGGCGTCTAAGGATCTAACGCCTAAAGTGCTTGGGCCATTTAGAACGGCCCAAAGAGTCTTCGACTACGATCCTATGGGACAACTCATCTGAGCTTTATCTCAGCCTATATCTCTCGGCGGACCCTCCCAACATACAACTTTAAATAAACAACGGAACTCCCAGCTACAGATATATATTGAAAGGCCGCCGCAGACCCCAGTGAAAGTGCAACCACAGATTGAGAATGGCTGCATCAGAAGATGCCCGCGTCTAATGTGGCGCACCCAAGTGGAGAAGAACCTCAACTAACGTCATGTGCGAAACTGGAGGCAGCTAGCCAGAGATTGCGCAACTTGGAGAAGCTTGTTGTTTAAGGCCCAAATCCCCCCGGACTGTAGGACCAAATAAAGAATGAATGCTCAATAGTTCAAGTCCTTCCTTTTAAGCAAAGTTTTGAAAAGCAAATGAAATTATAAGAAATGTATTTACTAATGGGTCTCTAGTGTGACGGGCATCGGCTCGTCAACCCACCAACCTAACCCACTGGTCGCAGCACTCCGTTGTCCTGCAACTCCGCACCGATTTGAATCATACACCAATCACATCTCAGAATAGCACACGACTACCCTCATTAGTCGTGATAAACTCTAAGACATGTTGGTATAATCTCCATTTCTCCCGCGACTCTGGGTTTAAAACACAGCCATTCCGACGGACGCTCCTGATAGGCGAGTTCCTAATAGGAGCCTCACCTGATAAGGCTGATACCGCAACAAGTTTCAGGGGCTCCTGATCACCCGTGGTTACAGAAGGAAGCATCTGGGGAAGCTTTCTCGACCGAATAGTTGGACAAACAAACGAGACGTATGTAAAGAATTGGCGTAGGGAGCAGGGATGTTTTCTAAATTAGTTTGTGGACCCAAGAAAAGTTCCGTGCACACAGCCACGAATCTAGCTATTTCGGAGCGATTTCTATTGAGGAGGTCATCAGTCCTTCTTTTCGTGTAGGAGGGCCAGGTACTTGGATGACCTAGTCCACTTTCTACTAGCTAAGGACAGGAAGTGTTGATGGGGGGCCAACCAACTCAGTGGGGGCGTTGCCGGAAGCTCCATGCTCGGCCAGATCGTCGGCAATCTCATTTCCCCTATCTGTGTTTGTAGCCTGGAACCCAGAGGAGAGTGATATTGCACCTGCTACTTGCCTGTTTAAGTCCTTGCACTGTTGCGAAAATTTAGAAGAAGTGTATACTGAAGAGATGACCCTTATGTCTGCATGGCTGCCGCTGCAGATCGCTGCAGCCATAAGGGCAGGTGCTGAGAAGTTTACACGCTTCTCTGATCGCTAGTACTTCAGTCTGGAAGATACTCGAGTCAGGTAAGAATGAGAGGCGGTAAGAATTGGAGATATTGAAGTCCTCCGAAAAGACCGCTGAGATCCATTAGGACTGTGGTGCGTTGCTGGAAGGAATTAAGATCACTAAGGTGCCCCCAGCATTCGAAAAATGATGTAACCCACACACAATAAATCCAACGAATATATTCACCGAGACACTGCATAGGAGGACACATTCCTCAAGCTTCTTGTGACACACATATCTGATGGCTTTGCACAATATCTCGGACAGCATCCGCCGAAGTCTTAAATTCGCCTCTGTGAGTGTATGGAGTAGCTGCTGACATGTTGTATACATGTACGTCTTACAAAACGAGCATTTTCATCCACCGATCGTCTCAAAAATGCTTTGTATTTTTACACTACACATTCATCTGACATCTATTTATTTCTCCATATGATTCGGCAGCTCGCCCCCTCGCTCTTTTCTAAGTCAAAAATCCACTCCAACATATATGTAGGTTTCTATTTTCATTACACAACTGCCCGGAGCAGTTTTCATCACGACCGTTTACAAACAAAGAGCCGGCCTTTAGTTGATTCATTTAATTGTTGCGGCGCACTCATCGGTCGCGAAGTTGTATTTAATTTGTGCTGAGAGAGAGATACATTTCGAGAAATTCTGAGTGACTCATTTTATCCCCTTAATCCGTTTCATTTTCCACCCAAAAAAAAAATGTTTCGCAAGCAATTGCATTCGTACTTGGGCAAGTAATTAAATCCATCAGCCCAGCAGGTATTCACGTGTGTGTACGGTTTTTTGCGTCTTTAATATTGTCAAACAGTGAAAATAACTTTTGAGATAGATTTTCGAAAATCATCTTATGCCTCCTCCTCCTCCTCCTCCTCCTCCTCCTCCTCCTCCTCCTCCTCCTCCTCCTCCTCCTCCTCCTCCTCCTCCTCCTCCTTCGTCGTGGTGGACAAAGATAAATGAAAACAAAACGTTTGTGTCTGCGGCTGAATTGACTAGAGAAAGAATTTTCAACTTTCAGATCAGAGTTCTATTTCGGGGAAGTTCAAAAATATTTCACGTCCTCGAGAATACTCGTGTAGTTTTTTTTTTTTGTTTTTATTTTCTTGTTTAATGTTACATTTTTGTGGGGCAGTTAATAATTGTGTGATTAAGTTCTATGTTTTCAAACTTAGACGGAATAGAGTTTAATTAGTTGCATGACAGAAATAAAAATTCATAAATTATGCTGCGTCTGCGCGTGGTAGCTGGGCAGTGTTCTTTGTGATTATTTCGAATGGGCTGGGGGGCGCAAATGTGTGGTCCGATGGGTTATAAACGCGTTTCATGAATAATTCGATGCTTTTAAAATGTTTTCAGGTCACAAATAAGATCTCAAAGGCATTGATTTAAAAATGACAGATGCTAATCAGCATAAGCGGCACACTGGGGCATGTGTGGGCGCGCGCTTGCTTTTATGAGAAAAGTGAAGAATTTGTTTGTGTTGTTGTTGTTTGTTTTACGATCGCGGGAACTTCGATAATTCTTTAGCGTGTCGTTAAACTTTTGCTTTTGTCTTTTATTGCGTTTGTCCCTGAATAATAGGATTGTTTTGTATCATTTACTACCGGAATGGAAAATGCGTGTATTTGTGGGGTGATGTGATTTGTAGCTGCACTCTATACTTATTAATTTGCTCTGCGAAATAAAGAAATCACAGCACGAAAACGATTCTCCTTAAAACGTAAATACTTGAATTTGAAAGGATGCCATGACGCGGCAGAAAATTCACAAGAATATTACGTTTTAAAAAAACATTTGGAAAACCTACAAATAAACAGCTTTTGTCTGTTATTCATAGAGAATATAATTATTTTGGCGTAAATATCCTGTCGGATACCATGATCGGTTAAGAGAAACTACTTCCAGCTAATTATCGAAGACAACTAGAAACTTCGTGTCAACGTAATCAAGCAATCGTACACCAGTTAAAGACCAAATTAAAACAGACGGAGATCTGAGAGGTGGGACAGTAGAGGAGCCTTAAAATTGACAAAATGACTCACGGATGACATGAATTCCACATTCAAGTGCATTGTATTAATTAGAAAGACAATGGTGATCTTTGGCTTGAGAAATACACGCAGCGAGGTATATGGTAGGTACTTATATTTGGAGACATTAACTGATGTGAATACATTCGCTATTGAATGCTATGATAACTTAAGCGGCATGGACGTTAGTAATATTTTGACGCATACTGAAAATGTGAATAATGTTTACGGTCCTGACAGTAAATCATGTTTGGTACCGTCGATTCTGTTTCTGCAATTTCGATGTCAAAGATGAACCACGCTCTGGAAGACCAATTGTCGAAAATGTCGATAAAACCATGGACCGTCAAGTCAGACCAGTCAGACATATATTTATATTCGAAATTGCATAAAAAAAACCACTTGGAGCCATTTGAACCAGGCTGAATACAAAAAGAAACTCGATGTATGGGTTCCACACGAAATTCCATATGCGAATCACTGCTGAATCACAACAACATCGACCCATTTTTGAAGCGGATGGTGACTGGTGACGAAAAGTGGATTACTTGCGACAACTTCGAGCGAAAACGGCCGTGATCGAATCGCGATGAGGCGGAGCTAACGGTGGTCAACCCACGATTGACGGAAAGGGAAGGTCTTGCTGTATTTTTGGTGGGATTGGCAGGGAATCATCTACTATAAGCTGATCTCCTACGACAAAACTCTAAACTCGGACTTTGGCTCAGAAGCGGTTAACAATTGGACATTCTGATGAAAGCAATCGCTCAAAAGTGGCCAGTTTTCGCCCATAGAAGGTAAACTATGTTCCATCAGGACAACGCCAGGGCACACACATCGATAGCGACTCGCTAGAAGCTTCGGGATCTTGGTTGGGAGCTTTATATGCATCGAGCTAACAGTCCGGACCTAACACCAAGTGATTACCACATGTTCCTATCCACGACGAATGATTTTATTGGTGAAAAGTTCGCCTCGAGAGAGGCATGCGAATCAAGATTCTCTCAGTTTTTTTCACCATAAAGGAATGAAGCCTTTTACGAGAGAGGAATAACGGCATTACTATGAAAATGGCAACAAATATTACAAGAAAACGGCGCATATTTAAACTTAAATTGACCTGAACATTTTTACAGCCTTAAATTTCGTGTAAAAATAATGAATTTCTTTTTACTACACCTAATTTTTATGCATATTGTGCACTTCCTCTTTAAAAATTATTTCTTGAGACTTGATTTCCAACTTGGCAGCACTGTTTGTTAAATAATTAGAATACATTTCATTGTCAGTCAATGTTGCCAGACATGTCAGAGCCGGGCAAGTGCAGAGAAGATCCAGGAATCTCAATATCACCTTCTCGTCCGCACAACTTTTGTAGAAGTCTGGGCCAGATCTTTCTATCTCTAGGTTTGTCATGTAGTACCTTCTACTGTCTTGCCAGTCTGTGTTGTTGGCTCATGCAAATGTATGTTTAGTGGATTTTCAATTCAATGGATTTGAATTTTGAAGCCCTACCGTCGTATAGATGAATTCTTTTATTTTCTTCCAAATCGGTTTTATCTAATACCCGTTGTGACATTTTCAAATATTTAGTGGCAACACTGTCGCCAATTTGCTACCATTGCACCATGATTTGGCGGTCAGTGGACAGGAGTATATATCCGTTCTATGAGCACATCGTCTGACAAAATGTGTTTTAGGCCTCAGGAAGTTGAGTCTTGTGCGATTTTCGCCGGTTGATCGGTATTATCGTTCCAAATAACAGAGCTAACAAAATCCTATACCGCATATGTACATAAATGAACACATACATTTTTTAAATTTCCCTTCACATTGTGAACTAATTCACTTACAGTCAATCACAAGAGAAATATATAATGATAGCCAGACAACTACAGCCACAAGGGAAAATAAACCAAAAATTAAAAAATAATCACGTAGAGGCATCTCCCATAATACGGGGACTTATGGCAGCATCTACAGAGGTCAATTTAGTTCATGCTGATCCACAAATAAATGGGTTTGGTTACTGAACAGTCTCAAGAATAACCTGCGTCCAAAGTATTTCCAAACGAAGCTTAAGAGGACCACTTGTTGGTAATGTAAATTTGGTTAGATTTTTGGTTTATAACCCGCTATGCCTATAGTTTTTAGGATATCCTCATCGCTGCATTACTAAGAACTACAGAAAACTGCATTTAAGATTTTTTTCTTTGGAGTCCCGTATGAATTATATTTTTGTTGGGAACACACACAACATGTTGCCTTGTACTTACTATTGTGATTGTCGTTTTACAGAGGACGTTTAAACTTCACTTTTGGTTTAAACTTCAGGTTAATGAATTATTTAGTTTCAGAGTTTCGTTTAAGCTTCGAACTAATTTGTAGTTTAATTTAAACGAGAGTACAATGTCGTTTAAACCCAAGTTCTGCGCCATTTTGTTTCTCTCGCTCTTTTTTCAAGCTTTCGTACTTTATTCTCTCTCCGATCTGATGTTCGGTAATGGTACCCTCCCAAACCGCTACATTTTCTTTCCTCCGTTGATCATCAAGATCTTTGTTTTCTGATAACAACAAGGACGTGCTACAAAAGTTCAAAAGGGATGTACAAAAGGGTTTTAAAACTAAGAAGCAAAGGAAATACATCAAAAGCACTTAAAAATGTTAAGCAATGCACGAAGCAAATGGAAAGTGTTACCATACTTTTATCGATCGCATTACACAAACTGAAGTTAAGATTTCACTGTGAAACTAAGTGAAGCTAATACACGCACTGAATGGAAAGTGCTGCCAGATCTTTTCGATCGCATTACACAAACAAAGTTTAACTGAACCGAAGTTCTGATTTCACTGTTAAACCGGACGAGTTGAAACAAAAATGTGAACTTCGTTTAAGGTTCAGCTGAACTTAAGTTTAAGCCTCCACTGTGGAATTGGGAATTAGAGCTCTTTTTTGAACTAGTCCTTTCGCGAACTACACAAGCCTAATATGTACATACAGTATCGGACAAAACTAAAACAAACTGAGTACTTTTAAAGTAATTTTCGTGTATCACGTGACAGAGAGAAGTGACGAAAACGAATTTAGTTTATTTAACAAAAGACGCAAGCAAACGTAACATATTCTTTTACAGGAAAAATATAAAACAAATGCATTAAACATCGAAAGATTTATTTAAAAAAATATCACCGCGACAACACTAAAGCACCACTTATGTAGCAATCTCTTCCAAAAAGTGTGCACAATAAAATAAATAAAGATTCATGTCTGCTGTCCCCAGCCCATCCACTTTCAAAACGGCAATCGAAACAATATTTTATCAAAATTTACTTCCGCATCACATGCACGTAATTTATTCAAAAGTGTTTACAATAAAACAAAAAGTATATCAACAGCGCTAAATATTAATCGGCAAATCCAAAAAGAACAAAAATGCGAAAGTCAGAATGATATTTAAAGTTCCCGGAATAACAGTACCTACATTCGATACGTTCGGGTTCACCGCATGAATTCCGTGATCCAACGAGGTGAACAAATGCGTAGACAAGATAATCGCCTCAGTGAAACAAAAAAAATAAAAATAAACAAAAACGAAAAAAATCCCCACCAAACGTGATGATGATGAATAATGGAACAGTTAAGACCGCCGAAGCGAGTAGAAACACAAAAGTATATGTAGGTATTCGTTTAATTGTTGCTGCCAGACACAAGATGTTTTCAGTGAAAAAAAAAATGACTACTGGTTCCGTGTCCGGGATTTTTATTCTGTGAAGACCGATTGACTCACTGAGTTCTATGAAGCACACAGGTTGGACAACACTTCTCACGCTCATTGCATGAAATCGAGAGATGAAAACTGAAATGTGATCAATTTTATATTCTTTTTTTTTTCGTCAATCCGGAATAAAGCAGACAGACGATTCAGCGACATCCACCACGCGACCAATTTTTGAATGATGTCAACCTCATTCATATTCAGCTCAAATTTATGTATATGCAAAACTGATTAAACAAACGTCTGCACCTTTAAGCTAAACATTTCGAATTCTTTGGAATATTTAAACAAATTATTTCCTTTCAAAGTTTGCACTCGAAAGAGATTCGACAATGACACATGATCAGATTCAAATTGGGATAATGCAGTGTTCCGCATGCGCAAATCCAAATGACGTTTACAGTTATACGTGCGTCCGTTAAGAGTTATGTGACGTGGATGGTGAGTTGTAAAAATTTCATCGAATGACGTCGAAAATTATTTTGGTGTGAGGTTTCAGATTCAAGTTTCGCGCCACGCTCTCTGTTTTGTGTGCACGCTCTGTCATGCTATCGGTCGGCACTTGACTAGCTGACAGTGGTTGGTAATAAGGAAGTATGACTTGCAGACAAGACATCAAAATCAATGAATTTGGATTAAATATTAGATTCTTGTTTTTTTTTTCGATAGTTAAGTTCTATAACTTCGAAGGTCGTGCAGTGTGAGGTCTCGAATAAGCCATGGAACGGGTATGTGATTAATTTTGGTTAATTAAGCTGCAACCTTGACGCTGATAGTCACCTTTTAGAATTTTTGGATTTCTTTTCTTTTGTTCATCACTTGGATGCATTTATTTCCTTCTTCGTTTGAGTTCGGTCAGGTTTTGATATAAGAGGAAATCATCTAAAACTTCATCAATCTTTGTCTTGATGGAAAGGAGGAATGGAATGGAAACAAAATGATGCTTGATGTGAGTTTCAATGGAGCCGCACAGTGTGCCCGTTGGCTGGGAGAGTTGGAAATAAATCTGTAACTTTTGAACCCGTGGAACGAGCTTAATGAAATTTGGGAACATAGTAGGTAAAAGTGCCACGAGACCTCATTGTGAACGGAATGGGCTATGCTTCGATGGTTTGGTCATGTATCACGCATGTCCTGATCATCACGACTTCTCAGACGTGCCTTTAATGCGATTCCATGAGGTAGTCGACCGCTTGGCAGGCCCAAGACGAGGTGGTTGAACCAAGCCCAAAAACTCGCCTGGTTGCGCTTGGGTATAACTCCTTATCATCTAGAGTCGATGGCGGAGGATCGAGTGTGGCCTGGAGATTTTTCGTGCGTGCATTACTTTCGCGGCCCCTGTATTGGGTCAGAATGCGGATCAGAAAGTTATGATGATGCAGAAAAAATGCACGACAAAGTGATTTTTTAGCTTTTGCATCATCGACAGAGAATACTTTCAGCTTTCAGAAAGTTGGTCTCTTGTTGAGCCTCTTGAAGCATTTTTGTTACAGCCCATCAAGCATTGAAATGTTCCCCCTCAAAAGGTTTTAATTTTTAGCCTGGTTTAAAGTTCGTAAGAAATATGTAAGTATGTAATAAGAAATATGTCACATTCCTTAAAAAATACATCAATTTTTGTAAATTTTAACGTTGAGCTAACGGTACAACGAAACGGATCATTAAAGGCTATATCGCAACGGCGCGTTCGGGCTTAGACAAGCGTTGGTACGCGTTTTATGGAGTTTACGAGAATTTTGTGTCAGAACACGGCAACCTGAGTTTTCCATTACACAACCGGCAAAACGCCAGACTGAGTAGAGACTAGCTCCACCTAGAACTTTGTGCTCTGGCTTACGATATTACGTTCTGTGAAGCTTCAGTAAGCGACCCCCACATTTCGACTGATTCAAATGATTTACATGTATTCTACTTAAAATGTCAAAGTAAGAACGCCCGAACTCGCCGTTGAGATATACCCTTAAAAGCCAACAAAATTTGGCTTCCTACATAGGTTCTTATAAAGGGCGATTTTTTTAAAAAGCTATAGGAAAGTTTTTCAAAGAAAAACACATAAAATTCAGAAAAATGCATGAAATCTTTATTTGAATCGATAGTACGGTCCATATAATTTAATATTTGAAGATTATTTCATGCAAATGTTGACATTGACTGCGTCTAAATGGTCCATCCGCTTAGTCCAATTTTGGCATACTCTTTCCAACATTTCGGCCGGTATCTCACGAATAAATGCTTCAATGTTGTCTTCCAATGCGTCAATTGAAGCGGGCTTGTCTGTATAGACATGAGCTTTAACATAGCCCCACAAAAAATAGTCTAAAGGCGTTAAATCGCGCGATCTAGGCGGCCAATTGACCGGTCCCGAACGTGAAATAAAATGTTCACCGAACTCGCCCCTCAATAAGTCCATTGTTGCGCGAGCTGTGTGGCATGTGGCACCGTCTTGTTGAAACCACATGTCATGCAAGCCAAGCTCTTGCATTTTGGGCAAAAAAAAGTTGGATATCATCTCACGGTAGCGCTCGCCATTCACAGTTACATTACGATTCGCATCATCTTTGAAGAGGTACGGTCCAATGATGCCACCAGCCCATAAACCGCACCAAACTGTGACTTTTTCTGGATGCATTGGTAGGTCTTGCAATGCTGATATTCACTCCAAAATCGACAATTCTGCTTATTTACGTACCCATTGAGCCAAAAATGAGCTTCGTCGCTGAACACAATTTTTCGGAAATGGAAATGGAAGAAGCGCGCGATGAACTTTCTTAACAGAGCACGCATTTTGATAATAAAATTCAATAATTTGCAAGCATTGTTCGTTTGTAAGACGATTCATGGTTAAATTATAGACCAAACTGAAGATGTTTGACAGTGAAACAAAACACATGTTTAAACAAGTGTTGCCAAAAAGATAATAGCTAAAAAAAATCACCCTTTATTTGCAGAATTAAAAAATATATCCCATTTGGCCGAGAAAAATGTCAATTTGGGTATTTTTTCCACTGCGGAACCACTGTGCGCCGCACCGATAGAGATTCCTTATCGGCCTGTAACGGAGATATGTATGTGCACTCGAAACTACATTTTTGTTTATCAATATCCATTTTTAGGAAACAAAATTAATCATAGGTTTAGTTACGGGTGTCTTCGACAAAACAGATGTCTACTAGCATTCCTTTCAGATTGGATTTGAGGTCTAACAATCAGACGCTGTATGATCCCCCGCATAGTTGTATGTGAGTGCCCATTGCAAAAATCTCTTTTCATTTCTCTATCCCTTCAACTTCCCAATTACTGTAGCCTTCTCCAGGAAAAAAGCATAGTGATTAAGAAGCGTTGTCCTGGCTCAGGAACAATGTGGCATCCAAACGGATATCACTCTTTGATCGGACAGCCAGACCGCAATCCGAAAAAAATATTTCTTAACGATGCGGCTGAGCATTTCAAAACACCACATGTGGGTGCCGGGGCACTGCTATTGCAAAGTCAACAGACTTACCAGGTGTTGGACCAGTCCTTCTTCCGCATCAGAATGAGCCCTATATATATAATACAGACTAGCATCTTCTAAAGATCAAAGCAAGTAAACGTAACCGGCTAGCATGTAAATATATGGCTTAAAACCAAGAAAGAAGTAACTCTGGGTGTCTTCGTCCGATCACCTGCTTGCGTTTTGTCTGCAAATCGAAGAGATCTTTTTTCCGCAAGCAGACAGGCAGTCGTTTTGTGCCGAAAATTGTAAACTTTATGGGTACAATAGTGAAATATCCCGACGATAAATTTCAAAGCCAATCGGGTCACCATTAAATTGCTTGTTCCACTTAATATCCACCAAAATACCCATATTTTTCCGCAAATCAAATCTGCCAGTCAATCCTGCGGCTATTTAATTTTGGCTGCACAATCTGCCCAGCAGGCAGTTTTTTTTTCTGCGTATTGTTGACGTTTACGAACAGAACAAATGACAGTCAGCCTAAGTTAGTACGATTTGATTTTGAGTTTACGAGCACAACTAACGCAGATCTCCGTTAGTCTAACTTTTACGAAGACGCCCTCTGTCTGCCCAAGTGTCAGACCAATAACAGTTTTCTGTGCAATTGGCTCAAACAACCGCAAAATCCTAGACCAGCAGAAAGGGGTACAATAAACGACCCTATGGTCGCAGTACAAGTGTCTTTTGTGACACATACCGATCACCACAATTTAATGCAGGTTAGGACAGCCATAGAATATTTTCTGCAGAAGATTCATGCATGAAGGAGGTTGAGACTACACACTTCCCCTGCTCGTCCAATGCTCTGGCTAACCAAGTTATTTAACAACCGAAGCAACCTGAACGACGTCAATATGTGCCGTTAAATCGCGTTGTTGCAAGGACCAATTGGAGGCCTGGCCTAAGTGTGATAGTCTACAGCCACTTCTGAAACCAAACCTACTGACGTATGCTCAATTTGTTGACATACTATACAATCACCAAGTGGCCACCGTGCCGCAGTGGGTTGGTGGATCGACTCCTATATCGGGGGTGCCAGCTTCAATACCCGAATTTAGCAACTTTCATAATTCAAAAGTTCACCTCCTTCACTGACAACTCTCAAAGAGTATTCTTATCTAGAAAAAGCTTCTCAAAACTTCGCTTTTCGGGGTCGTCAAAAAAATTGCAGATCCCATACATTCGTGATAGAACAATACGAAGCACAACACGAGTGATTATTGTAGAAGTCAGGCCCAGGTCCACCTCGGACTGTGACGCAGTGTATTTATTTCATGCGCTGTCAGTCAATACGTAAGTTATCCGAAAACATGTCGCATGACAAAACAAAACATTGTTCGCTCATTACTCAGTTTAACACGTATTACAGTCCGATTTACACTACGAATTGATCATGCCACCGCCAGCGAGAAGACCGCACCTACATTTTTCGATGTAAATATTATGCACTTTAATTCCAACGTACAACGTACTCCTCTCCCAACCCCTTTATTCTTGTAAAGCTGAATTCTCGGGATTTTATTTGCAAATAAAACTAGTTGCTCATCAGGTTCTACTTCCCCGTTTCAACATGCAATTGCCGCAAATGCTTTATTGATCTTAGAATGACGAACTAAAGCAAAAAAAAAAAAAACAATTCTCATGACGAATTCCGTAGAAAAACTCATTCAATAACAATCTGCGAACTGGTTAAATGCTTTCATGATTTTGACATTTTATCTGACATTTCGATCTTCTGAATCACTTTAAGAGCACCGACATTTGCGAATTCTCTAGTTCTAGTCTAAATGCCACTTCTTTGAAATAATTCATATATTCAGTCTTTTTAGCAAATTTACCGTTAACGTCAGACTTATCTCGCATTTAAGTCTGAATGAGTAAAACCCCCGGACTGTCTATGGAAACAAGTTTGTGGCGATTTACTACGTCTCAATTCGCCGAAATCCAGATATCAAGAATTGTAAATAAATTGAAAATGATCGTAAGTGGTAACAAGGCTGCTGATTGTCACTGTCGATAAATGCGTGTTGACTGCAATCAGCAGTTGTTGTTATTTGTATCTCAATTAGTAAAATGTGCGCATGAGTTGGCATCTGGGTGCACTTAACTACCGACCTCCCTCATGAATATTGCAACAGACTGTAACATAGAGTGAAGTAAAAGAAGAAAAGAAACAAAAAGTCGAACAAACTCTGAAGCTTGTATTATATTTGGGATTTCTTTTGAGGGACATTCCTAAGCCTTGGCTTTCTCACAGTGAACAGAGTAACTGTTTGGGTCATTTGAGTGGAAGGTTGTCGTGTGCTAGAATTTTCACAATCACTCAACTATTGCATGAAGTTTCGATTGTTTGTCATCTGCAGATCGGCAGAGATTTTTTGCTGCGCTCACGACGTGCGAATTCTCCAGAGATGAATGCCGTCAACCCAAGTGCATTGTGAGAATTGTAACTATAGAGTGTGTCGTGATTTTATTTAACGACTACGTAAGAAGTGAAGTAATTGTAGGCTACAATCAAGACTGAAGCTTATACATAGATTTTTAAAATGCAGTGAACGCTCGATATATTGAACAATCCAATATAATGAACACGCAATATTTTATACAGGCTATTTAAAATAATGAACAAAAAAAATGTACATATATATACTGAACCTTGTTTTTTAATTTATTTGAACCTTTCAGAATGCAAAAACACCTCTACAACTCATTAGTGCATTCGGCAGTATGCAAAAGTTAGCATCGCCTAAATAAGCAACGATTGTCTATGGTCAGCACACCAATGACCGATGCACCGCTACGCGAATGCATAACGCAATCTCAGGCCAGAACGCTAACGATATACAAATCCGTTGCTGTAAGCTAAAAGATAAATCGTGTCAGGAATTTAAGCTATTAAGGAAATAAAAGATATCTGTAAAAGACAAATTAGAAGCTTCAGTCATGAGTCATGAGGATGATGATGAAATACCTCTTCGCAACAATTTTGCATCGAATGCTAACAGCGTAGCCACGGAAGAAGTTATGGACCTTCTGAACCATATAATAGGACGAGCACAGAAATTGACGAAGACGAAAACGAAGGCGAAAGAGTACAACAACTGAACGTAGATCATCCGATTTGTTCAGTGTCTTTTAGAGATGCTGTGCAATTATTTGTGAAAGCACTTGCATGGGCAACTAACAATAAAGTGGAATACAGGGATGTTTTGTTCCTTAAAAGGTTGGATGAAAAGGCGATAATAATTGATATAAGTTCAAAGAAAATGCAAACGGAAACGACAAACTATTTTAGCACAGGTTAAGTTTAATTTTGTTCTTTTGAAAATGAAACGCTCGTGTTTGCCTTAGAGAACTATAACAACAACCTTTATTTAAGTGGAAATAGAAAAGGACAGAATAGTAAGGAAAGGGTGGAGCCACAAGTAGGCTTAATCGGCGAACACAGGCGTAAATGCCTGAGTTCGATCTCTGGAGGAGGAGAACCAAGGCCTGAAATTGAACAAGCATGACGCACTTACTGACTACTCCTTCACAAAAAGGAGACTTAGCAGCTCAGAAAACTGTAGACACTGAGGACAATCAAAGGAAGCTAAGGAACACCTAAACGAGTGAGTGTTCAAATCGGGCATTAACAACAGGAATAGGTGTCAGGACATTCTATCTAGAGAGATTATCAAATTTCTCAACAAAGCTATAAAGTCCTAGATCAAGAAAGGGACACAATGTATCGTGCTAGCAGTCAAATGTGATCGCTATATTCAGTCTCCATTTTCAATTAACATGGCCCCTAACCAACAAATGTAGGCGATGCTGTAAAGCCGGTATTTTTAGTCAGCTTTCTTCTCTGGTCGCCTTTATCGCTCGCGACATTAGATAGCATTAGAGTCAGCAAAACAGGATATTTCGGCCAACTCCGGGTTCTACAGTACTGAATGGTGCCCAGTGGGATATGCTGACTTTAAACGACGAAGTTTGACGACCTATTTTAATAGTCACACTTTCTGTTCTATCACTGGGCCAGGACTGGCATCTGTATTGACTGCAGTTAAAAAAAATCTTCAAAAAACCATCAACTTTAGAATCATTTTACAATAGAAGCGACGTAATTTGTAAACAAAAACAAAGCACACACATAGAAAATAAAACGAGAAAATACATAAAATGCAATCGAAGGTCATTGGGTACCACACTTCACAAAATCACAATAAAGATTCACAAAGAAGATCCCAGACATCACCCACAAGCAATTTTGACGTGAATTATTGAAGCCAGCGGCGACGAATTCAACTAAAGCACCTGTTTCACCTTGCTTGCCTCAGTGCACATTGCCTAGGGCTTTCAATACACATTAACGGAAGTAGAATTAGATATGTACACCGATTTAAATGTAGAAGCCGAAGGTAATCCAAATAAACGAAAACCATTGTGGTTTGGTCATTAGAAAATGCAAATGTCATTAACAGAGAATTAAAAATAGACTTGTTGACACTGAACGTTAAAATGTATCTTATCTGGTGTATCGATTTGTATCAAAAGTCCACAAGGTTCTTTGTTTCATGACAGCAAACAAAAAGAGAGAACAAAATTTGAGCGCTTTGTCTGCGCCCACTGGCGTTATTTTCAAACAAACACTTTGCCTGTATAACCAGACCTACATATAATGTTGGTGCTATTTTTTAGGTCACAGATCAATAAGATTGATGTTTGTTTGTTGATTTCTTTGCTTTGTCGTGGTAACACCGGGACATATACGGAGACTTGTACATTTGATGTTGCGTTCCCCATAAACTGTTGGTCATGTAAATCATCAAAATGTGTATTTTTTGTGACAAAAATCATCTGAACTCGAATGGGGAAGATGGTCTTGAAGCATTTCTTTGACCAGAATTGTGAGTTTTGTGGTAGTTCTTTTAACTACATTCACAAATCTGCTTTTTAGTGGCGGGTAGCCTTGTGTCAACACCCAAAAAATTATACATAACCATACACCCACTCATACATTTTTGTATGTCCACGGGTGTCCCGCATTCAAATTATGTACATACAATACAAAACTAACTTACATCCGATGTTTTAATGAGTCTCAGACGTTTCAATCTTTATATCAGATTTCAAAATGTACGCGCCAGCAACGTTAACAAACTGATAAAGCAGCAGCCACATCTAACTTTGTCCTTATGTTGAATAACAACCTCCAGGATAGCTATAAAGCAGGAGCCAACATCACTGTTAATGAACAACTTTATCCGTACCTTGGTGGCACCGGATTCCCTCAATATATACCTTTAATACCGGCCTAATATGGAATTAAGGTTTGGTGGGAATTTGACGCTATTACCCCTTACCCAGTCAAAAGACAACATTTTGCTGGTAAAGCACATTCCGAAGAGACAAAAATCAAGGTGAACGTGTGGTTTGTGTTTCAATATGTTCCATGGAACTGCATCGTATGTGACAACTTTTTTACAAGCTTTAATTTGGCTTCTACTTTGATGTTATGCACAAAATACAGCTTCGTGATTTTTGAGCGAAATAAGAGGAATGTCACAAAATGTAACAGCTCGCTCTCAGCCAGTTTCACGTAAGGATTTCCCAACATTTTGGAAAAAATCAGTGCGACAAGCGCGACAGTCACTCACACTCTCTTACAAATTCAGAGATTTTTTCCTAAATTGAGAGTCAACTGAGATTTGAGAAATGAAAACAGCTGACTGAAATTAATTTTAACGAGAAAAGTGATTTGAAATTTGGATAAGTAAGGACGCAGTATTCTTATGTGGAATTGGAAAAAGCTGATGCATTGGGTTGACATTTCAAAGCCCGTTTGAAGGTCGACACTCGTAACGTGGTAAACGCCATTAGCAAAGCCCTATTGTGTTCCAGGCATAGAAGTGTATAATAAATAGCGAAAATGGAAATGAAGAAAAATTACGTGAAAAGAGAGATACCCATGGAGACTGAAACCTACTTAACTTTTGTGTATACTTAACTGTTGCGCGTCTTAACTTATATGTATGTATATGGAAAATAATCCACACTTGAAGACTTCAACAAAGCGTAGAAGGTTGTTCCTACAATAATGCGAAATGGCAGAAATCCATGATCGTTCAGAAAATGCCTAAATCATGCGAAATTTTCTATCACGTAGTGGAATTGAAAGTATTTTGGGCCACCCACTAACACCGACTGTTGAAAATCTTCCACTAAAGGCTCAAGAAGGACGTGACAATTCTGGCAGGAATCAAGCAGAAAGGAATTTGTTACCTATGTCCCAGAAGAAGACCAACACAGTTAGTCTGCAAAGAATGCCTGTTTGTGCTGAGCATTCAGTGATAGATGTCCA
Organism: Eristalis pertinax; assembly: GCA_907269125.1. Lineage (NCBI taxonomy): Eukaryota > Metazoa > Arthropoda > Insecta > Diptera > Syrphidae > Eristalis > Eristalis pertinax. Next base: position 125,322,521 of record OU026145.1, read on the forward strand.
TTGTAAAATATCACTTTTTATAAAATTGATTATATTTTTTTCGCAAAAACTGCTTTAAATTGACCCAAACAGGAACAATTTTGGAAGGCTATTGAAAATCCCAAGTGGATACGGCACCTCGAACTCAAAATATATCAATTTCAAAATGAAAACACACACCAGGGTATGTGGGTGTTGACACAAGGGTTAAAGATTCACTGTGACTTGAAAGACCAATCTAACCTCAAATCGAGAACTGTCAAATTATCCCTTTATATGTCCAAATGTAACGTATTCATGGTGTCACCCACATGAGCATACTCAGCATTGACGAATTAATACATAACGCACGCAACAGATTCTGGGGACCGAAATGCATTTTACGATAGGAGTGAAATGCGATGTTTTATGACCTTGACTGATAATTACCACTTTACGAAACGCATGCACGTATAAATCTATAATGGCTCATCCAGAACGCAATAAAAAACATTAAATATAAAAACGATAGCCGAGATGACATTGCAAAGGTCAATGAATCGGAAGTTGGAAACAACTGCGATGATGGGACAACGAACCAAACCCACAGTCGGAATGCTGATAGGGAAGTTAAAATAATAGCTGAGTGTTCATCATCAGTTCATTGCTGCTTATGGTAGTACACTGATGAGCAGAAGTTGTGATCCAGGTTTTTAAAACTTCATTGGAACAATCAGACTGAAAAACAAATTGTACTGCCAGGCAGCAACCTACTTAGACTAAAATTGCAGACACTTCTCGTCAGCTCATCAGCCCTCATCGCATCAGCGACGAATAAATAAATAATACATTCGTTGCAGAGGATCTCATCGCCTAGGCCAAAGCATATTTATGCGCTTGGCGAAGGTAGTAGTCGTGTGCAGTCTTTCCTTTCAAGAGATAACAAGAATGCCTCGGCTTTCTTACAGACGTTAGGCAGCATGCACTTGGTCTGCCTACATCTTGGAGTCATGCCATCCGCGATTGTACTCTCGAGATTTTCAACCATCGTTATAAGCCCTAAATTAAGACGCAGGCAGTTCCATCGCAGGTTCCAGTGCTGAGCTTACCTCCTCTGATCCTTGCCCCAGCTAGTTCATCGGCGATCTCATCGAGAAGAGGCCTTATCATAGTGTGTAGATCCAAGCGGATATTTTTGGTGATACGTAGATCCCAAGACTTGCCGGAAATTCCCTTACTCGACAGTACTTATTCAGCTTCATCCGAAAACACAAATGATGACACCTTGAAGCATTAGTAGCTCAATATATCAGTTCTCATTTGCTATTAATTAAATGTATTGTCAATGGTTTTTATGATTTGTGGTCATATTTACTAATGAAAGATATTAGATCTTGTTTGTAATAATTTGCTTGTATTATGACAGCTTCGTTGAGGTATTCATCAGTCGCGATCATTGCTTTATAAGTTTTCTTCCTTAAGTAGGTTATATCATTCCAAGAATGTAATTTATTTCGAAAATCCATTCTTCATTAAAATTACCTACGAAGCAACGAAGATTTTCAATCCACATCATTCCGTCGTAATTTTTCATTCATGTTTGGTCCAAGTTTCGGATTAAACTCCTTTCGGCAACAATTTTATTAATAAATAACAGTGGTGGATAAAACTAAACGATAAACTTAACTTTTTGTTAGTGTTTTTATTTACTGTTTGCATTTGCAAGTCGCAATGTTTTCGATTTTGAAAGTATCCTTCCGGTCAGGTTTTTTGATTGTTTTGTCAGGCGGACATGTGCATTTGGATCTTAGTTGCGAGTAAAAACGAGTGGCGTATATTCATTGAGCTATCTTTTTTCAAGTGAAAATGCATATTCTTGCAGCGAAAATAACACATATTGTACTGAAAGGCTTCCGTCGCGTTTTTTTCTTGTGACAGTAGTTGGATAAGCTTTGGAAAATGTCTTTAACTCGCAAACGCCTTTCACTAGAAGAGAATTTGGAGTCTTGGAACAATGCTGAAATGTTTCTTACAGACGATAGTCGTAGTCCAAGAGGACGATGTTATTGTTATTGTCATTGATAATGATGGATATGGTAGCTCCACAGAAATGGAATCAAACTCTGTTCAGAAAGTAAAGCATACCGATGCGATTGGGCATTTAATTTAACAAGTGCAAAGAGTACAATGTTAAACATTCCAAAATATTCCCGGAGAAAAAAGTAACGTAACGTAAGGAATAGCAATAATATTTGTGCAATTATTTAAATGTTCGTACAAGTAAAATGTACTCGATATTACGAACTTTTCGATTCAGCGATACACCTGGGCATTATAAAGGGTGACGCACGTCTCCTGTTTTGTTTCACTGTCAAACATCTTCAGTTTGGTCTATAATTTAACCATGAATCGTCTTACAAACGAACAACGCTTGCAAATTATTGAACTTTATTATCAAAATGCGTGCTCTGTTAAGAAAGGCCGAAGATCTCATTTTTGGCTCAATGGGTACGTAAATAAGCAGAATTGTCGATTTTGGAGTGAATATCAGCCAGAAGCATTGCAAGAGCTACCAATGCAACCAGAAAAAGTCACAGTTTGGTGCGGTTTATGGGCTGGCGGCATCATTGGATCGTACTTCTTCAAAGATGATGCGAATCGTAACGTAACTGTGAATGGTGAGCGCTACCGTGAGATGATATCCAACTTTGGTTTCAACAAGACGGTGCCACATGCCACACAGCACGCGCAACAATGGACTTATTGAGGGACGAGCTCGGTGAATATTTTTTTTTTTTTTTGAAAAACTTTCCTATAGCTTTTAAAAAATCACCCTGTATCAATTGTTATACTGGACCAGCACTGTACTGAATTTAATATAGTAGACCCACTTAGTGAACCTTTGTAATACGAGCTATCCATCAATGTATTGCTATTAGCAGATGTGAACTTTATGATCTAGTTTAATAAAAATAGTTATATAAAAATCGAGTTCCTCCTGTATTTGTACCTCTAATTGGAGAAGGCATAAACTGTCTAATTGACACGAAATGTATACCCTTCAGTGCACATACACTTTCAATTGAGTTTAATGTCATTCAACTGTCAAACCAATAATAATTGGCTGTGTCCATACGGCGCACAAACATGCACTATTCATACAGAGGCCCTCTTATTATGCAAGGCCAGTAGTTTGATCATTCGGTTCAATAAGGAACTCTCCACTTCGAGAACAATAGTAAATAAAAGCGCAAGTAAGAACGAACCGAGTGCCAGAGAGAGAGAAGGTTGTATCGAACAGAAAAACACGGAAAGGGAACAAATCGAAGCCCACAACCTAGCATGTATGTCCAAATGATGTCGACAAGTGCACGTTCTCATTTAGATAAGTTCAATGCAAAATAAAATTGTACATGTCGTTTCGTATTGCCCGCTTCCATGCAATGTGAATATTTGAACGTAGATTTCTTGCCCCCTCTCCAACGCGGCGCTCATTGGACTTCAATTTAGTCTATTCACCCTTATTTCAAACGATCTTATCGATTTTTTTTTAATCACAGCCATATAGTCGCCGCTGTGCACTGGCAGTGACGGGAAATTGCGTTTGCATTTCTATTTGAAATTACAGAAATTATATTCAACTCGGAAATGCTCTTTCAAATGCAATCACAAAAGGCAATGGCAAATTAGACGTCAGTTAGTCGGATTGTATTTTAATTTTTGAGTGTGCATGTGGCATGCATAAATTTCAAACTTCAAAAGGGTTTTTCATTGAGCGCTTCCTATCTTAAAATGTATATTAAACAAAGTGTTTGTGAGATGCTTATCGATGCCATTATGTGTGGACCGTAAAACATCGTTCAAATGACCGCCGCGGCTTCTCTGGGTGGAGCGCATCTGAAATGTCCAATTTTCCATGAATCTGGCGCATTAAACAAACTTAATTTGACCGATGGCATGGATTATGTTGGCTTTGAGGGCCGCTGTGGTTTGTGGATTATTCGCATAGACCTGTGACTTTAAAAAACCCTAAAAGAAATAGTCAAGTGGGGTCAAATCGCAAGATCTCGATAGCCAGTTCACATCACACCTCCACGAGAGATGACCATGCCCTCGAATCGATCGTGCATAATGTGACACGTAGCAAAGTGCTGTTGAAACCACATGTTGGTGGTGTCCCTATCATCCAATTCAGGCCAAAAGAAGTTGGATATTATAGACCTATGGCACTCACCTTTGATGGTGATGGCCTGGCCAACGTCGTTCTTAAAGAAATTTGGACCGATAACGCCGCCAGCACAAAATCCACACCAAAGATTGCCTTTTCCTGGATCAATTGAACGCTCTTACATCTCATGTGGATCGGTATCATCTCAAATTCGACAATTTTGTTTGTTGACGTACCCATTCCTACAGAAATGGCCCTCATGGGCCTCATCTTATGGCGACCGCAAAATGGGCGAAGTGCGTGGAGCTTTTCTCGAACAAAGCACCCATTTTGATAAAAAAAAAAAAAAACAGACTGAATAAATGACAGTCAGTACAGATGATTTGACAGATGTAGTTTCAGCAATATGGCCGCTATCAACTGTCAAAGTTCGGAAGTCGGTAGACTCTGTACATTGGCGTATCCATTGGTTTCCTTATTCCATTCTCAGTAAATTTAAGCGAATGTTTGTTACAAATGTATCTTCATGTTGTTGCAGGGTTTGAATTGCTGATACAAGAGTTGACTTGAGTAAACCTAAGCTTGTGTCGGAAGGCAACAAAAGGCAGTCAGAAGGATCGCTCAAAATGCTCATATTTGTTTCTAAACAAGAAGTCCCTCTCCAACTGCCTACGGGCTTCTGTTGTGACATCCCACATAGTCGGAGTCGAAGGCTTTCTGGGCCATAGTCCAGACGGCTACGCGCTTTCCATGTCCTAACCATCTAAGGCGTTACATCCATTGTACATCCGACCCAGTTTCCGGTTAAATCTACTCCTCTAAATGGTGCCAACGCAAATATGGCCAAACATCGTACGCAGAAGTTTCTTCCGAGGAAACATACGACTTCTCATTCAGCTTATGAAAATGGTGATGCCTCTGCGCCGTAGACCAAGTTTGGGTTATATTGGATTATATATTTTGTATAAATTCAGCTTGACTCGAGCGGAGCGACCTATCACGTCAATGCCATTGTGCAACTATACAGCGCGTCGTCTTGTCTAAATCCTTTGTTCACATTGAAGCTGTCTGGGAATTCGTTACCGACCTTGACGGAACATAGAGAATTCTCCACTGTCATCCTGCACAACCTTAAGTTTGGCAGGCATTTAAAAACTATGTAAAGATATTCAACTTCTACCACTTTTGCCTCATGATTTCATCCGATGTCCTTTTTTATAACAATTTCAAAGACAGTCGCTTGTGAATACGAGTGATCTAAGTCAAACATGGCGCTGCTCTAAAGCCTTAAGAAGAGTGCGTGAAAATAAAGTAGTATGCGTGACTTTAGACCAAAATCTAGGGAAGGCAAGTGGTTTTTGAGTAAGGGATTGAATATCCCCTCGTAGCTGATTTCTGTTGAAAACCAGACGTGTCGGTGTGTAGTTTGTTTCACATGCACGCTGCCATATGTAACCTTCAAATCGACGACAAAGTGGTGAGTATTGATCTGCATTTCTAGGGTTTATTCCAGGATCGACCGCAGCCTGAAGACCTATCAGCTTCAAGCGTTTACACAAAAGGACTTAGAAGATGTTTGCAGATGTTAAGCAGACTTATACCTCGAGGATGCGCGTCTCCTTTCTTATTAATAATCTTCAGCTTGTATATAAGTAGGTGATAGGGCGCCATGTCGGCCCTTTATACCGTCGCTCACTTAGACCAACCACGAGACGGTGGTTTACCACCGTGAGGCCTACTTTAGTTCTAAATTCATCCGGATTGACATGAATCTTAGGAGGTTTTCCAGTTTAACACCGCTTAGGTTCTCTAGCCCTACGAAGACGCGTTTACCCAGGAACTCCCGACTATTCTTTGCTATGGCTGAACAGTCGCAGAGCAGCTGTTGGGTCGATCATATTTGTTCTTCATCTCTGCAGCTGTTACAAAAGTGTGCCTATGGCAAAGGTAGGGATTTTTATTAGCATGCGTACATCTTTGCGACGGATCAATAGTGATCTCTTCTTGCTCAACATCAGCCATAGAGCTCTAGTTGTTGCTCCCGTACTCAGTCTAAGCCATCGAGCTCTGCCTCTATCTAGTGCTTCGTCCTCTAGTTTCTTCCTTATGAAGCTTAGTGGCGTATGCGCGTACGGGATGGCTAGAGAGAACGCCGAACCTTTTTTCGTTACCTTGGATACCAGTATGTCACGGTAACGAACAGGGGGTCGCCGAGGTCACCAAGGATATCCCATTGATGCTCTGACCGCACACCTTGGATACCAGGTAACTGCACAGCGTAACAAGCCTCGAAGTTAGGATGTCTGCTGATATGGCTTTTATTGCCGCTTGGTTGTCAGAAAAAACGGTGATCGATTTGCCGGTGTTGCCTATTTGCAGCCACTTTCGCTTGAAAGACGCTGCAGTCGTCTCTTAGTGTCAAGGATGTTTCGAAGAGAGCACAGAAGCACCTGTACCAGCGCTCGTTTTTCAGCCGTTAGTGTATAAGACGATATTCTACTTTTACTTCTATTGCCAAATGTTTCTGCTATTGTATCCGGTCTGGAAATCGCTGATTGAAGCTCCGGGCCAAGGGTTGGTGGTAGATAGTCTCTTTGACCTATATTTTGTGGTGCTGCCCACTTCGTTAGTATGTCAGCGTGACTGTATGGCCTGTCACTGAAACCTCACGTAACCTCAGAAATGCTCTTACAAATTCCCTTATTTCCGTGGGCATTTGAAATGCGCTTCATCATTCAGACCTTCATCCGCAAAATTAAGTAACGCTTTAGTGATCGAAAACGCTGAACGTGGTCATTTATTGATGTCACTTGAGCCCTGATATAGTCTTTTGTACGTTCAAAATGAAGGTTAATGCCTCGGTTCTTAATTGATTACTTTGGGTACACGTTTACAACGTTTCTTGTAGCCTCCACCAAAATTGTTGCACTGATCTCCATTAGTGACACACATCCTGAGGTAAATCTAAAGCCACAGAGCTCAACACAAATAAACAATGTATTTTAAAGTGCTAATTATCAATTACCTCAACGAACAAAAAAAAAACCCCAAACCAGGACATGATTAACTGGAAAAATTTATGACAGCATTAAAGTACCTTTCAAATTAACACGAGCCTGAATTCAATTACTTCCACTCAACTAGTTCGATGGAGTGCCTCTCTCAGACGAACTTAATGTATTCACATTTATCAAAAACACCACGACTTCAATCGAACGCAATCGTAACCCTTCTAACGCTCAACCAAAGCGAACCTTGTATTTACAAATGTTTTCAACGTTCTTGAGTGTCTACTTCATCACTCCCCGTCAACATTCATCTCTATTCGACATGTAAAACTAGATAATCGAATGCCGCCCTAGACCCAAATCAGAGAAATCAATATCTTTCAATAGCCACTTCCTAGCACTGGCTACTCACTACTCACAAGAGTTTTGCATTTCCGGTTTTGCATGAATGAAAATCGTTCGATTTCGTTCGACCTTCAACCTGTATCTGATGATACATAAACAGTCGGCCTTTCGAAAAATAATTTTCTCCCTGCCATTAAACTTGACCTTGACCAAAGCCCTAAATACGAAACGCACACTAGCACAGGCGCGCAGACGCGCACACGCAAAACTGATACGATGTCGTTTAAGCCGACAGAGTTTCCAACCTGTCTGTGCGTCGTTCAACGACCAGCAAAAGCGGCGATCGCGTTTCTTTTGTACGCACTCATTCAAATAAATATAATGATAGTCGGCTTCAGTTTTGATTAACAACAAAACGAATTTCATGGGCATATGAACAGAGTCTGGAATCAGCGTTTATTTGCTTTGAAGGCATTGATCCGCAATTTCATTTTTTTTTTCTTCACATTTTTAGTATCTCTCTTTTATGATTTCTATGAGCTTTTAGTGTTAGCGACGATCACGACGGCGACGTGTTGATGACAATAGTGACTTTCCATTTGAGTGCGACGGGACAACGACGGACTCTTGTCAAGTGATAGTTGTCGCACAAGCAATAGCCTTCAATGAACCCAATTAACTTACCAAAGGTAAAGTTTTGGAAGGCAAGTGCTTGCTGTTCGCCTTGGATAAGGATAAGTGCCAGCTGAACTACTGACCGACATTGACTCTTAGCCATCAAGTGTCTGTAGATAGTGATGGTGCTTGAGTTTCTCTTACCTGAAACGAAAAAAAAAAAGAATAAAAATAAAATGTCAGTGATAAAGACTTGCATTGTTAAAAAGCAAAAGTGTGTTTAGTTTATGGGGCAAAAACATGACATCCCTAGACTCTAAGTCGCACAGAATTTCTCATGTTTCTCTCTCTCCGGTGTGTTTACATTTCTGTTCCGATCGGAGGTTGCAGGTTATCTGTGTGACCTCTGGGCGACTGTTAATTTAGGAGAAGCTGAAGATCAACATATCACACATTGAATGCGACTATTTGGGGAAACAATTTTCAAGTCATGCCATTTGACCTTAATGTGCGAGCAAACTTCAATTGATTTTTTTTGTTGATTTACCCCTAAAATGTGAGGCGTATGATTTTACTTGGCTGACCGCTTTAATTTCGTTAAGTGGTTATTGGTTTGCTCAAGAGATTACCATGATGGCGACACTAAAGTAGTTAAATTGTATTACCTTCGTGCCGTGGTTCCACGATGGAAATAAGGTTTTTCTCGAACATTATTCTGAAATTTGTTTTACTCGTGCATTCATAATTCGAGTGCAAATCAGAGATAAGTTGAATGGTTATTTTTTTTAGTTATCGACTCTTGACATTGAGTTTGGAACTTTGATACTTTGGGCAACAAAGGACAGCATTTAGTACATCCCTTTATTTTTGTTTCTGTTTGAAATGACACAGTACCTAGATCTACAGATATGGCCAATAATATAGGCGTATCAACAATTTTAGCGAAAATCGTATAAAATAATAATAAATCCATAATCTTACGGCAGTAGTTCACTTTAGAAAAATTGTACAAAGGGAAAAAGCAAAATTACCAAAAAATTATAGTTTACAAAAAATATGTTGGTCAAAGAAATGAGTCCAAATTCTGAAAACTTGGGAAAAAAAATTAAAAAAAAACTGATAAAAATCTTAATTATTAATAAACTTCATAATTTTGGTTAGTACTTAGTACCCTTATTTTTTTTAGTACTAAATCACACCGACGCGGCATTGAGTCCACAAGTTTTCGGCATTTCTGGATTGGTATGTTCCTCCAAGCTTCTTGCACCTCTATCTAAAGATTGTCCAGATGTCGTACTTTTTAGTTGTCAATTATGAACTTAGCCTCATAAATGTTCAATTGGGTTAAGGTCCGGCGATTTAACTGAAACACCATTTTCTTCAAACCACCTTTTAGCTATTCTTTTGTGTGTGTTTGGAATTCGGCTTAGGGCAGCATAGTGTTTTGAAGAATACCAACGTAAGTATCCGCTGTCATTGTTCCCTCTATGCGGCATAAATGTCCTAATGCATGCCATAAGAAACATCCCCAGATCATTAGACTGTGACGGGGGAGTAACTCTGTCTCGAGTGGCCCGTCTCACAACAGTTTTACCATCGGGACCTATTAAATTAATTTTAGATTCGTCCGTCCAGAGGACGTTTTGCCATCGATTAATGCCCTGTGTTCCTGTCCATTCCGCGTGGTTCTTAGCAAAGTCGTTTCACATATCTGGGTCTTAACGAGGGAACTTTTCTCGCTATTCTGCCAAACAAATTTGCCTCATTTAGCCTTCTGCGGACAGTACTCTCGCTGATATTGTCCTCGATTCCGTTCGCGATATCTTTTGAAGACTTAACAGGGTCAGTTTTACAGATTTTAACAATTCGTCGATCAGTTCTTCTGGACGTCATTTGCCACGTTTATCCCCAAGTTTTTTTCGACTTCAACCGGAATACCATATTTTGACCCCTTAACTGCAGAATCAGTATTTTTTTCTCTTTGGTGCAATGTGGCCGACGTCCCATTATTACTTCAAATTGCGGAAGCCCTCTCTCGAAAAACCAAGACGCTGTGAGGCGTAAAAACTTGAACACCAATCAAAGGGACCGAGGAGATTGTTACTTCGCTTCGTCTTAACTTTGGTGCCGTATGTGCCGATGGTGTTTAAAAGCGGAGACTGAACGACGAACTAAACGGGTTGTGCAACGACATCGATCTGGTCAAGTACGTTTGAGTGCCTCCTCTCAGATGGATAAGTCATGCAGAGTGAATGGACAGGAATGCTTCGGCCCGAAAACTGAGGAACAACGCGGTAAAGAAAGACCATACCTCTGGTGGCGAATACAACTGGAAAGAGATCTCAGTATACAGCGGGAAAGTGCGTCGCTGGGTGGAGAGGCATATTGGCTAATGCCACATTGGACTGTAGCGCCAGCCAAAGATGAAGACAATTCTTCTTCAGCGACGTGGTAAATAAAACTCTTGACCATCCACAAAAGAAAAAGCACATGAATTGAGAAATATGTGAATACTCGATATCCACTTCGAAGGACGCACAGTCCTTGTTCCACTTTGAAAGCATTCAACTACAGTGACTTAAACAGTTACAGCGGCGTAATCAATTACTGTAATTGTCAAATGACTCGCACTAGCACAAACATTCATACGTATGACCTTTATTCCACTTCTCCTAGTCCAATGTCATCGTAGCGCGATGTCACGTGTGTCAAGGTTTCAAATCCCATTACATGCAGCTGTTGTCACTTGAAAACTGTGTTTTCTTTTCCTCTTTTTCCCCCCTACAATTTCACCTTTCGATTGTGGGAAGCTGAACCGTCTAAATTGAACACGCCCTCAACACACCATCGGCACACCGGTACGAATCATGCAACGGAAGAAGAAAAGGACGGTGCTCAATGTCAAATTTGTTGACAATACCCCCGCCCCCGCCCAACCCACTCACATGCACGTAGTGATGAGTGAAAAGCACATGTACTGCAATGACATTTGCCAGAATCGCATCGATTTCGTAATGACAACCCTCTTCCCACCAACGGCTTACTGGTGCATTGTTTTTATTGAACTCGATCAAAGAAGGAAAAAAATAGAAAAGAAATCTACTGATATGTGCACATGTTTATGCATGAAATGAAATTGCAACCAGAAGGAGGACAAGCGACAGTGGGAGTCAGTAGTGTGTGTACAGCAAACGGACCCAAACAATTTGGTGGCTCTTGAAATGGTGCCAACTGAGAATCACGTCAACTTTACGTGGCATTTTTCGACTCTAAATACAATTCAAAATGCAATCTTCTCATGCATATTGATGTATTTGTGTACAGTACAGCAAAAACAAGAATAAATGAAGAGAAAAAAACAAAAGTGAAACCCGACAAATTTAAATCTGCGTCACGCGAATCAATGAAGGCGCAAACTCTCCCCTCTCTCAGGAGGTTCGCACAAACAGCCAGAGCACGACCAGCAAATGCGGCCAACATGCATGACATTCTAGCGGTTATTTACACACACGGAAACAACACAAAAATTGTTTCTAGAACATGAAATTTAAATAATAGCTAAACGCGCTCATGCTGTGCGACGTATGATTACGATGACCGGCGCGACGTTTTAAGTGAAATCAATACGTTTCCATTTGGTTTTTGCTCGAAAAGAAGCGAGTGTATGTTCAGCTTTCGATATCGGAAAATTACCGCTAAATGAATGAAAGACTGGTGAACGGACAACATTAAGGAAATTGAACCAGCATCAATCAGAGTTAAACAGGTGACCTTGACGAAGTTAATGAGATGATGTCAGGAAATGTCATCCAACATGGTGACGCGCTTTCAGGATATTTTTATCTTCAATGACGAATCATTTTGTCGTCAAGGAATGTTTGGTTAAGTGGAAATAAGGAAATGAGTGAATCCTTGCCGACGTGGGAGGAACTTTAGAAAAAAAGAAAAGCGAAGGTCTGTCTGTCAAGATCAAGATGAATTGTGCTAGGAAATCAAACGAAGTGACAAACAAAAAATGCCCAACAACGAATTAGTCACTGAATCGAACGAGGTTATGTCATACAATATTCCATTCAGCAAGATTTTCGTTTGACTCATTGGATACATCAACACAGTATGTACATTAAACCGTGCCGCTCACGAATCAGGGCCGCACAAAATTGATAAACACTGACAAATGAACAGAACAAGCTGCTCTTGGAATGAACTTAGCAACACGTGCTGTTGACTTTCAATGCCGCACATTTCCTCCTCCATCCACTTGAGTTCAAAAGCCATACATACGCGTTTCAAATGCAACGCTCCAAGTTCAGATGTTCCATAGATACCATTTCACATCAATTTCGTTTGGCGATATTTTGCACGAAGTGCTACTAATTGGTTATTACTCGAGCACGATTTTATTTCGGTATAAAATTGGAAATACAGTTCACTCGAGAATTGAGGAGTTCGATGGCCAATTAAGAAACTCGTGTATCCGCACTCTTGCACGTGTTGTAGGCAGTGGATGTGGGAGGTGAGTGTGCGCCTTTTATGTTATGCTTTTTATGCTTGTGACGGGTATATGACGGTTATATGTGAGCTTTTTTTCGTTGGGATTATGTGTGATATTCTTTTGGAATTACCTGTTTTTGTTTCTTTTCATCGTCAGTATAAACAGGATATCGCGTGAAGCCGACACGCTTTGCACGTGAACAGAGAATTTGGGGCTGCTATGACGTATTTAACTAATGTCAACACATATTTCATTATAACCGTCGAAAAGAAAGCGTTCAATGCATGACTTTTGACGGCAAAACTGGATTTGCCATCTCTCTCAAGAAAGTGGACATCCAAGACATCCAGAATGAGTCTTCGCCAATTTAAGGCGGAACATCTCATCGAAGCGATTGGTTGTGAGAACTGCTGCTTCAACAGATCATGCAGAGGTATGTCTCTTCTGATGCAAGGCAAACAAGGGAATCCTCCCACATTCAGAGAGACGAACTGCTTTCGAGGAGATTGCGCGTGACACCGATATCGAACTAGAGGCACAAAATCAGCTGGTTCCAGCACGAAATCTTGACAGAAAGTCAGTATCATACCACCGCGGAACGAAATTAGTCGCTTTACGTTTGCACAACGTTGGGAAATATTGAAAACTTATTTCCCAAATGGGGGCTGTGTACAGTAATGTGTCTCAGCTCCCCCTGCTGATGCAAGGCAAACAACGGAATCCACCGACATTCAGAGAGACGAACTGAACTGCTTCGAGGAAATTGCACCTGACACCAATATCGTACTCGGAATTAGAGGCACAAAATCTAGTACTTGCTTACATACTTATCAGGCCTACGACTCGTGAAGGTTCGGGGTCCGAGGAATCGTTTACGGTCCAAGCTGGCTTTCGTCCGCGATGAATTGGTCTTTTTATCGGAGATTCAGTCTTCCTCTCCTTCTCGAACCAGGAGGCTCGCATACGAAGACCCTCCGTGCTGGAGCTTTGGTGTTCAATCGACGTGGTACAGCTCGATATTTTGCCTTCTACTCCATTCGCATTCCTCGCAGACAGAACCAAAATCTAGTACAAACAATATTCAAAAATCTAGTCGACTGCTCCAAAATCCTCTCATTGGCCTACAAAAATAAACCTTTGAACGATGACGAAGACAATCGCCGAAGAATGAAATCAAATAAATGTAAATAATGATTCCCAGACAATCTAATTTATGTGAGCACGTCAGTGGCCGAACCTATGTGTCATCATCATTCTTTATTTTTTTTTTTTTTTTTTGCTGTAGAAGGTGGTCCACATTTTTGAATTTTTAGCATCCACACTCCGATCATTTGAATTGAAGATTTAAGCGTCGCGCATGTGCTTTATAAACAACAACTAAATGCGCGTGGATCAAATGCGCGTGGATCAAATGCGCGTGGAACAAATGCGCGTTCGTCATCCGTTGTGTTGTCTTTTATGTTATTCCAAAATGAACGCGCTGAAAGCGTAAATCAATAATAAATGTATATTAAGATAAAGTATGTCCACCCACCTGACAAGGGTTGAGCTGAGCTTTAGAAATAAAGGTTGATATGCTAATGGGCGAGCGAATCTAATTGACAGTGAAATTATAATCCACTAAGTTGAAAGTTTTATTGTACGTGCCAATTAAATGTGACATATCATCCAGTTGTATTGTTTATTCATCAGCAGGCGCTGTGTAAAGGGTAGTGTGTATTGATTTTGTGATTTTGTTGACTTCCGGCACATGAGCATACAGAATGAAGCAATAAAAGAGAGTACATTACTGATTAGAGACAATGAATGCGCATATGGTCACGGTCATGGAATTTTTAAGCAGGGTTCAAATGCCGTGTGTCAGCTTCGGATCTAGTGATTAACTGTGTCAACTGTGGAACAGTCATACTTAAGACAACGCAGGATAAACTGCAGTAGAAAGTTTGGCCAATTCGAAGAAGGTTACTCTACAAAATGTTCAGTCATCCCCTTAAGAAACAGCAGATAGCTTGGAGCAATCTATAAAAAAAAATGGCTACAGCAAAAGACTCCGCTCTGGCGAATGTTTAGAGGTGTGTACTGTGTACATTATGAGTCAATGTTCCGCTGTGGATGGGAGTCATTTTTCTCCATTTTTGCATTTATTTGCCCGCTCCCAAGATCAGCAGTTTTTTTTTTGTTTTTTGTCTCTCAAGACTCAAGACTCACAAACTGGTCCATTGTACTACCGGGCAGCAAACTATGACTATAATTTAATGTAATTTCAAGGTTTCTGCAGTCTTTTCTGTTAAGAGATAACAAGAATGTCACGGATTTCTTCCAGACATTAGGGAGCATGCGCTTGGCTTGTCTACATCCTGGAGAGTCATGCCAACTCCGGTTAAGCTCTCGAGAAGCCCAGCCATCGATGGAAACCCCAACCGAGGACTACCCGCGTTCCAACGCAGGTTCGGGTCCTAAGAGTATCTCCTCTGATCCTTGCCTAGCAAGTTCATCGGCGATCTCATTTCCCGTGATCTCGTGGTCCAATTCTCAAGAACCAATTCAGAGAAGACTTCCTGGACTAACCTGGAAGTGGTTAAAGCGTTGAGTAGGGCCCCTTAAGCACACCTTGGCTGTCGCTACAGACCCCTTCCACCAGTTCTTCACTGTATAGTTCGTGGCCATTAGGATCGCATAGGTTTCCCGCTTGGAAGACCGACGCAAATTTCTCTAGCGATGCACACCTCGTCTAATGTTGTCGCCCTCCACGAAGGCTCAAGCGCCAGACCATTCTTTGATCTTGGAGCCATTTGTAAAGATTCGACTACATTCATTTGCTGGCTCAGATTCTGGCCAAAGCCACTCCTGAGTTGTACAGCCTTTGTACTTGAATATAAAATTGCCCTGACAGAGCCTTAACTAGCCTTCAGGGTTTTACAGAAAAATGTCGGAACGTGCTACTAAGGAGTTGTATCTCTAAGCAGTCAGTGGGTTATTTCATATTTGCTTGAAATCATGAAATATAGGATCATCCAATTCGTAGACCGGATTTGATAACCCTTTTTGAATCACCTGCGTCAAGCAGAACTGTCATCCGAGACTATATATGGCCACTGGTGCAAGAGTCGATTGAATGATAGTCGTCGATAGAATTTGTCGACTAAAATTTACTTTGGTTTCGACTGAGAATTGTATTATTGTGAATTTAAAACGTGCATATTACAAATTTGTATAATTCTGACAGTTTCTCAATTCGTGATTGCATAGACGTGAGAAGCTCACGTACATTAGAGAGAGAGAGAGAGAGCGAGAGAGAGAGAGAGAGAGAGCGAGAGAGAGAGACAGAGAAAGACGAAGCGTGTGAATTCCCATGAGAGCCGGTTTCGCCTGTACAATGTCAACGTTCTTTTTTTTGCGTGTCGAAACAAAAAGTGTGCTATTTTTATGATTTCGCAATAGGGGCCGCCCTATGTTTAGTTTATGCATTGCGTGCTATTGTTCTCTCACTAATCTCTGCCCCCCGTCCCCGAACACCTCCGATTGTCACAGATTTTTCCAGGCAGTTAATCACCCCTATTTTACAAGTCCTGTCACCAAAAGATAAGTATGCCACTGTGACAAATTTTGTATTCTCTTAGTCACATCATGTGACATTTGTCACCCTCACCACGATCTTTTGTACATATTCCCTTATGCCCAGTTTCACAGTGGTCAGAGGAAACTCCACTTTTCGTTTAAAACTTCAGTTTAACGATTTATTAGGTTTCACAGTTTCGATTAAACTCTGAACGGAGTTCAATTTGTAGTTTAAGTTAAACGAGAGTACAGTGTCGTTTAAACCTGAGTTCAGTGCCATTTTGTTTCTCTCGCTCTTTTTTCAATCTTTCGTATTTAGTCCTCTCTCACATCTGATGTTCGGCAGTCGTATCGTGGTATCCTCACATACCGCAGCTTTTTCCTTCCTCGGTTGATCATCAAGATCTTTGATTCAAAACTAAAACGCACAGGCAAACAACGGAAGCCCTTACAAACCTTCGTCAATCCACGAACCAAATGGAAAGTGTTCCCATACTTTTATCGATCGCATTGCACAAACTGAAACTGAAGTTCCGATTTCACTGTAAAACCGGACGAGTTAAACGAAAAGTTTGAACTCAGTTTAAGGTCCAACTGAACTTAAGTTTAAACCATGGGCATTAGTCACATTTCACGAAAACGTGAACAAAAACTACAACGAGAAAGCAATTTGAGTACATGGTCTCCTCCAATATGCAACAATGAAATTAAACACTTTTGGAAAAATGCCAAGGCAAAATGGAACAACTTCGGTCCTAAATTTTGCGACTTTTAGGGAGGGCATCAACATATCCAATCACAACGGGGCAGCTCTTTTTTATTTTCAAAAATTAAAATTTGCATTGCCTTTTCTCTTCGGCTGGTATTTGAAACGTTGGACAATTTTTCGTTCCCAGAATTTGCAACAGTTTGATTAAAAGTTTGGGAAATATTGGCATTAATATCACTCCCAGTTTCTTTCCTAATTCAGTAATTCCGTCTATTATTCGACATCACATTCATAAAATAGTGGTACTAGTTTTAATCTACGAAATAACGAATAAGTCATTTAAATTCAAACAATTTTTCAATTATTTCACAGAACGACGAGCTGTGTTGGCAATTAACTAAATTAGTTTGAGGTGAGACTTGATTATCAATTGTCACCTCACTTGTATTCAAGAATACTGTTATATTATTTTTGAAATCTCTAAATTCAACCTAAGGTATTTATGAAAGTCACGAGTTCCTTAATAAACTTGCTGAGATCTCGCCAAGGGCGTTGAAGGAAGGTCTACAAAGCGATAGCTGTTTGGCTCTAGCAAGAGCCTGGCAGGCACAAATGAAATGTGCAAAAGTCTCCTTCCCAGCTGTGTTGTTGCTACATAGTTTGATGGGATGATCCCCTATCGGAGTGGTAGTGTCCCATTCAGACCACTCTAGCGGGTTAACCGCATTATCACCACCATTCGCTGAATGTGCTAATACTGTGTAAACTTACTACAAAAACTGTAATTCCTTTGTATATTCGTTTCGCGGCTCCGACTAATAATAATAATAATATTATTATTTATTTCTGCATCCGCCGTACCAGGGATCGAAAAAAAAAATCGAGCTTAGACATGGTAGGTCCAAGTGCGTAGGAGTCGACGCACACACCCACAATTCTACGGGCCACCACAAAATCATCCGACTAAAGGGCCATTCATATAAGCCGCGAACTGCGAGCTCGAACTTATAGAAACAAAATCAAAAGTTATACTTCCTTCTATGCTAACTGACGAGACTTGAATTTTCGGGTTTTCTTATCGACAAAAATCTCAACAAAATCTAGTTTAAGTATTCCAATTGACGATTTTAAATTGTTGCTCTGCGAATCAATCATTCTCTTTGCGAACTGTTGAGCTGAGGACGCAATACACAAAGAGGCAAACGCGATCCACAAATTCACGACCAAAAAATTTACAATGAAATGTCAGTTTTCATAAATTCTACTCGTAGTTCTCTGCGATTCCATATGAATGAAGTGTCTGCGTTTGCGAAGTTCGAAATTTGTAGAGAGCTCATAAGAATGGCCCTTAAGTCAAACGTAAAACCAATTCGCGGATATTTACTCTTGTTACAGAATACACACGTCGTAAGGCCTATCGAAATGTAAGCTCTTCAGAAAATATGGCTGCCATTAGTGCCAATGACTTGAGGTTTGAATTGTATTTGAACGATCTATTCATAATGGCACGAGAGTAAGAGGATATTCTAAAAAAAACAGAGCAGATTTAAACAGAATCTAAATCAATTTTATTAGAATTACAACCACAAAATGTATGGCACTGTATATGAGAAGAAAAAAAGATTCAATAGTCGTGACTGCAAGCAGTTTCTTTAATAATTCGTCCGTCTGGCTGCATATTCCCATGTAAGCTCCATGTGATATCACCATCAGGCCAGAATGACAAGAGTGAACACTGATGGCATGTGAGTCCCCTAATTAAGTGCTAAATATTGAATGACATTCCTTCAACACAGAACAACTCAGGCATGCACACACACATGAACGAAAGAGGTTAATGTGCTCTATCTTACATCAATCAATCAAACGGCACACACATTGCACAGTAACAAGTTCTATAAAAGAAAAGAAAATGTCAGTAAAAATTAATCTAATTTGTTTCATATTTCCGCTGTAATTCACTCTATCATCTGACACATCATCATCACACACACACACACATGACACATGACACATGAACAATTCCAATGGCAATGGAATCCCTACTCTGACTGCAATGAATAGTGCCCCCATAGAAATTATGTGCTAAAATAGTCGTATGTTTGACCATTGATAACGACTGGCAAAACTGATAGCTGACAACTTAAAGACCAACTATAATTAACAATCTTATCTGGCATTTGTTTTTGTATTACCGAATTTAATAGACGACAAGATAAGGTGTTCGTTTCTCATACAAGTGACTCAACAAAGCACTGAATTTGATTGAAGAGAGTTCGGAATGTATTCCAGCAAACGTTTCCATCAACAGAATAATTGTCAATCTTCACACTACGATTGGAGGCAACAATTTCCAATCAATATCGCTGTTCTATTGACAAACAAGTTGAATTTACGTGCTCGCGGAAATATCGCTGCTATTTGAAATTCAAAGAAAAAAAAACAAAAGACAACTCTTCCGAGTAAATAAATGCGAATATAACATGTTATCAACGGGGAATATGCGTCTGAGTCTATGCGGTTAACACCAGTTAGAACAGAAACAGTTATTGACGCAGAGAACAGTATACGTAAACAAATGCTTTGTTTTTGAATGTACACAGCAAAGTTCGTAGTTATAGGGTGTACAAAAAAAAAATCAGTTTTTTGACAGACGTCATTTGAATGAACTTCTACGGATTTGCATGTAACAAAGGTTTGACTTGCAAAAAGTGAACAAATGCCACATGCCATGCAATCACCATCGTCACAAACAAAATTGCGAGTTCAAGTTCATGTCTTGAATTCACAAGAAAAAAGTCAAAATGACAAAGCTGCAGGAAAGATTGTCAAAGTTCATTTCACAAAATGAATGCGTAACTCTTTTCATTTCGTATAACAGACGTAACAACAGCCGCCCGCCCTCGCACAAACAACGTCCTTCTAAATACCGTGTAATTGAATTTTCCATGGAAAATGTCAAACAATGCTCCATTGGCTGCAATGCTGTTACATGTCTTATGTGTCTTATTGACGTCTTCCATTGTCGATGGGCACGTGACTTACCGGTAGGTGGATCAAAACTTTAACACAACCCTGACAACCATATTTCTTTTGCAACTTACGTGAAGTGCCAGCTTCTTACATAAAATAGGTACCCTTGGTCACATTACATTAATTGAACAGAAACGTGTTCTCGGGCAAAGTATACGCAAAACTAAATAAAACTTACATAAGCCAGGAGTTGACTTAATCACGTATCATATCGTATCAACAACAGCAGCAACAACACTGATTAATCTTAGACAAACTACGTTTGACAACTGCTTTGAAGTTTATTACGATGCATATGCTAATGTCAGTTTGACACTGAAATGTTTACAAGCATTTTGTTTTCATATCCGCATTGATATCTCTCTTTCTAATGAATACGCATTTTTTTCGCCGTGGATTCGGGTCTGCAATAAAATCCAGTGTTAATTTATGGAATTAGACTGAAGTGCCCATGACGAGCACAGGTTAGATGTGTAATCGTTGTTCATTTTTTTGTTGTCCAACATTTTAAAGTTGGCTTCGTGGATGGTTCAATGAACTGCATGAAAACAGCAATAGATCACATTAAAGTTTATTGAACAAGTTCACATTTCCGTTCGCTTGTCTCTCTTTGATAACCCTACCCGGGGAAAAAACATGTGTCAGCAAAAAAGAACAGAAGATGTGAGGGGGGTTTTACTGGTGATTGCTACATGCTGCCGGGAAAGACATAAAAAGAAGGGGGGAAATCAAGACGTTGTCTGCTTGGTGGCGTCAATCGTCGTTCTTTTGCGTAACGACCCATTGAACCGATGTGACATTTATTTGACAATATGTTTGGTTATGTAATGCGACATAAGCATGTGCAATTTGTATGACAACTTAGAGACATTATGTCTTGCTATCGTCGTCAGCTTCAGTTACTGAGATCATCTAACGGTAGTTGATAGTCAAAGCATGAAGTTCGTGCAATGCGACACTGAAGGGCGTGAGTGTGAAAAATTTTTTTTTACACATCACGGTTTATGATTGACGGTATTTCCTAGACGAACAAGAACAAAAGAAATGTATCGATTACCATTGGCGAGACTGGTTTGTCTAGACGACATTGTTAATCATCAGTAACGGCACTTATGAGATAACTTCATAAACAAGTTATTTTGCTGCTGTCATTGTTTTGCGTGAATAATTTTATTTAATCATTTAATTTGTGAGAATGTATATGAATGCGCTAGAGGTTTTAATTACATGTCAGATGGTTTTAGAATTTGCCATTGACAGCATTATAAACGTACCTAGATAATAGTCCCCGGGTATGTTCAAAAATATTTCTTTTTAACACGATTAAAACACAACCTTTGAGAGGTGGATGTCAACGGCTGATGTCTTTTGATACCTAATTTATAATTCATACGAACGCATTATGCGATAAATTTCAAGGAATCTGTTTGAAAGGACATTGCTCCCAGAGCAAAGTCCTTAATATTGTGCTAATGTGCACACAATGAAACTGTAAATACTGTAAAGACTGTGAAGGCATACAAAAACAACATGATGAATATTCATCGAAGACGGATAAAAAAGAGATTAAATCTTTAGCTTCCATAAGAACTTCGTTATCCTGATCGACCTGAATACTACTCTTCCGATAAAGTCATATGCAGCATTTTTAGTTTTATGTCTAAGAATTTTTTAATATACATATACTCTGGGTTTATTTACAAGCTCTGAAAGTTAACAAAATATTTATTCAAGCTGCGAACCATATTTTCACTCATTGTCTCAAGCTTCTTAAAATAATTTCCATATCTTTGTATATCATTTTATTTGTCCATTCTTCTATTCTTGACTATCTTCATAAATTGCGAAAAATAAAAAATAAAAAATCTTCAAAGAAGCCTCCGATAAGCAGCCTCAAACATAGGCACAAAAAAAAGTTTTGATGAATACTTTTTGAGTTTTAAAATTATTTATGCCAAGCTACGCATAGAGACATTCATCAGCGTGTGCATAGAACATAGAACATAGAACAAAATTAGCTGCGTTTTCTTGCGTTTTTCGGAGTTATGCCAAAATTTGATTGGCTGTATCAGGTATCAAAAGTTATAATTTCTTGGCCAATAATGCTTGGAAAGGCTGACACATCTTTCAGTTAAAAAAAAATAAATGAATCAATTGACGGAGCTCTAGATATTCAATTTCTTATAAAGGGTGGTCAGAATTTAAGGGCCGATGTTGAATGTGAACCACACCTAAATGTCAAGTTTTTTTCTGCATTTCATTTGACATATCTCAACTTCAGACTAACTCAATTTGAACCATTGCCAGATTTGCCGCATTTGGGCTAATGATAATCCAAGAGTGATTGTCGAAAAACCAATGCACCCACAAAGAGTGACTGTTTGGTGCGGTTTATGGGCTGGCGGCATCATCGGGCCGTATTTTTTCCAAAATGAGGCCGGTCAGGCTGTTACTGTGAATGGTGTTCGCTGTCGTGAAATGATAACGAACTTTTTATGGCCCGAATTGGAAGATATGAATGTGGACGATATGTGGTTTCAACAGGACGGTGCCACTTGCCACATAGCTAACGAAACAATGGCTCTTTTGAGCGACAAATTCAATGTCCGTGTTATCTCACGTGGTGGCGATATCAATTGGCCGCCAAGATCATTTGATTTGACACCGTTGGATTATTTGAAAGAAAAGGTGTACGTCGATAAGCCAGCAACAATTCAAGAGCTAAAGGATGAGATAATTCGGCACATTAACGGCATAGAACCTCAATTATGCTCCAGCGTCATCGAAAATTTGGACCATCGGATGGAGGTGTGCCATTTGGCCGATATTTTGTTCCATACACAATTGAGCCATACCAATATTATCATAATAAAAAGAAATTACAATAATTTACTAAATAATTTGTGTTTTATTCAAAATCAACATCGGCCCTTAAAATTTAACCACACTTTACCAGAATCTTAACTAACCCCAATTTTGCAAGAGGTGCGTTTTAATGTTCGTTGGACTGTACAAAAAAATGTCCAAGGCAATTTATTGGGAAACTCAGATTATCTGAAAACTGGAATAGGCTCTATCCATGTTGTAAAAATCATATCCATCATCGGACAACTTTGGCGGCACGAGAATTTTAAGTGCGGCAATATGTTGAGTTAACTTCAAACCACATATAGTGCACATTTTGTATTAGAGCTGCAGAGGAATTGTATGATGCAAAATCTAATGAAAGCAGTTTTGAAATATTAATGATTATAAATGGGGATGTTTTATAAATGGAAAGTTATGTCCGGCCCTCATGTGGCAATGGCCATAAAATGACTAATTGGGTTGTAACTGCTAAGATACTAGATTAATGACTTCCGGGATCGGATGCTAGTTTCTAATTATCAAGATATTAGGGTTCTTGTTCGTTGAAAAATTGCCCGTGAGGCAGAAAATACAAACAAAGATTATAGGTATAATCGAATTCATAATAAAGAGTGTTTTTTTTTTAGAGGTATAGTAACTTAAGTTGGCAAATAATTTTTTTAGATTGGTTTGGCATTTCAACATGAATAGACTGACGTCTGAACAACGCTTCCAAATTGTGCAAATTTTGTTTTGAAAATCATGGTTCTGTTCGAAATACGTATCGCGCACTACGTCCGTTTTCACCATCCTCACTTTTTGTTGAATGGATACGTCAATAAACGAAACAGCCCTATTTGGAGTGATGACAATCCTCAAGTGGATGTTAAGACACCGTTACATTCGCAAAAACTGACTGTACTTTATGGGTTGGTTGAATAATTGGTCCGTATTTCTTTAAAAACGATGCTGGCCAGAACGTTACAGTCAATGGTAACCGCAATAGAGCTATGATTACTGACTTTTTCGTTCATCTATTGAACAACCATGATGTGCATGAGCTGTGGTTTCAACAAGACGGCGCAACATGTCGCACAGCCAGTGTCACAATTGATTTATTGAAGGAAACGTTTGGTAACCGCATAGTTTCACGTTACGGACCCATGAATTGGCCTGCAAGATCGTGCGATTTAACACCGCTTGACAATTTTCTGTGGGGATTTGTGAAGTCGCTAGTCTACGCTGAAACGATTGACCACTTGAAGGACAACATTCGCCGCATTATTGCCGTAATGTTGGAAAAAGTCATCGAAAATTGGACCTCGAGATTAGACTACGTCCGAGCCAGCCACGGGGGTCATATGCCAGAAATCGTATTTAAATTATAATGCCAGAAGATAATCTTTCGAATAAAGTAAATTTCATGTCAATTTAAAAAAATTATCTTAGTTGTATTACATTTCAAAGCTCTATACCTCTAAAAAAAGAACACCCTTTACTAGGAAATGTTCCTGTTTGTCAACTAATGAGGATGTTATTCATCAAATAATGGTATCATCGGATCCCTGGATTACAAATTTAAGGCCTGAACCAAAAAACCCAAGATTTACATCCATTAAACAATGAAGCGCAGGCCTTATTAGTCTAAATTATATAAAATGAAACATATTAAATAATTTTAATGAAAAATAATGTACATTACATACACTTGTCCCGGTTTAACAGACTTTTTTCCGCTCCCCCATATAAACCACCCCACTGTGCGCCGCACTAAAACCCATAAGGAAGCTTAAAATCCTCTTCGAATTGCGCCCTTTCCTATTTCAACAAATTATTTACTTGTGTTCGCTTCGAAAAGCTTGAAATTATTCGCAAAGCGAAAAAAATAAATATGGAAAAACACGAGCGCGATGAGAAAATAACAAACAAAAGCCAAACAAGTCATGTGTACAGCAGCAGCAGCCTGGGCTTGATTTCAATGCGAGCCACACACAAGGTCGTTAACTCTGCTTGCGCACGCCTTTTCAGACGCACACACACACACACACACACACGCACGCAATCACTCATTTCACAGGGCAAATGTGTTTTCCGCAATAATTTCGCACCCTAGCCAGAATGGAGTGTGCACACAAGTGGTTCAGAGTCAGCAGCTTGTTTGATATGCAAATATGTTAAGCACCGAAAAGGTACAAAAAAAAAACTGTTTTCCACACAGAAAACGTCAAAATAATCCTCACACACGTTTCGTGTGGTGTGACGCAGTCCGTTGACATCCATTGGCAGCTATATGATACCGGAGAAAATGGCCAGGGGGACGCTGGATTTCTTCCGTCCGTTGAAAAGGAGAATTACCACAAATTAGAGAAATTCATGTGCAATAAATGACAGGAAGAAAAATCTCATTTTCGAACGATTGAACGCGACTGAAACAAAATAAGACCAAGCTGGCACATATTTTTCATTTCTGAGAAAAAGCAGCAATTCCATTGCTCGCACAAAATGTATGTTTTCCCTTCTTTTCTTTTCTTGCTCAACAAAGGGACATTATCAGGCATTTCTTGATATCTACGTTTGTTCTCATTTCTTGATCGTACTTTGCGAACAAACCCCCGCACATCAGATGACGCACAACGCACACCGCATTGCCGAAAGTGATTCATGTGTAAATTTCATGAGTCTTTACACAATGGGATCATTGTTTCGTGTGCAAGCAGCAAACAATAATCTTAAGATTAAGAACGAAGAAGTTCAGAAAGAATAATAATGAAATGATAATCGTCGTTAGTTTGCTTGTGGAAAATTGTCGGTAAATGCTGTCAACAGAGAGCTCCTCTGATTGTGCTTGCACAATGATGCTGATTTCGTAGACTTGTTGTCTTGGGACGTCATGGGGTCTGTCACCTTGAAACCTAGGGACCACAACTTATGAGGTAACCATACTTCAGCAATAAACAAGTCACAACATGAACATCCAAATGGAACATAACTATTTTTGTTTGTCTAAAGGCCTGCCCGCTGAAATCTTCAAAGCATCTGTAAGCAACGGTCGAAGAAAGAAGGAGGAGACCACACATCACAGCCTCCGCTCGTGCAGTGCTCTGGCTAACCATCGACATTTATATCTAAGGGCAATCAAGTCACTGACTTCGGTCTCTATAAACTCTAAAGTAGTCATTAACTGTCGTGCATTTCTTGACGAGAGATCCGAGCAGTTTCACATTCGCCTGTGATGGTTACCAGGCCATAGAGACATTTGGGGAAACTGCAAAAGCTGACAAACTCACAAAAATCGCCACAAAACTGCCGGTTGACGGAACCTCTTGTAACATAGGCACTCCCTGAGCCACATTTAAGTTACAGAAAAATATTCGCAATACACAAAAAGGCAATGCCCGATGGAAGACAGCCAAAACATGCCAAATCTTCAAGCAAATCCCTATCCAAAAAGATCAGATGACCAAGAGATCCAAAATTAGCACTGCATTGGGAATAATCATCGGAAACTGCCCTGTCTACATGCAAAAAGACTAGGATTACTCTCAATTGACTTTTGCAGTCGCTGCCGAGATGAAGAACAGGAGGAAAGTATACAACACCTTCTCTGCAGCTGGCCTGCACTCGCATCGATCAGGAAAGCCACATTGGGCTCTTACTTCTTCGATAATTTAGGCAACCTCAGTGAAGCACCAGTCACATTAATATTAGAATTTACTGATATCTCTCTCATTTTTTCTTAACCCACGTGGCAGTGCAAAGGGCCTACTTGGCCTAAGTGCATCTAAAGACACTTACAACCTAACCTAACAATAAATTGCTTTGTTGCAAGCTTCAATTGGAGTAAGTTAATCCGTGGTATCAGAATGGGCTAAATGTGACTAGCTAGCTAGCGGCAGCTGCAGATCTAGTCACTTTAGCCTATCCTACGGTCGGGGTAAAGGAAGCCAGGCAAGTGGAACCTCCAAATTGTTTGCACAATCCACAAGGAAAGGGACCTGACACCTTTGAATACGCCACTATGGAGGGATGAGTGTCTTTAACATCGCGTTTAAGATCTTCTTTGCCACTACTTGTAGATGCTCTGTCAGTCCTTTGGAGAAGGCACTGTTTTTGCGTACGATCTATGGTCCTGTTTATGATGATAGCATCCACAGGAGAAGATTCGACCACGAACAATACGGTTCTAAATCGACACGAGTATAGCTTGGCGACTTCGGCCGCGCCGTGTAGACCGCATAGACGACTTCCCTCCGAAGCCTTCGATTTCGAGTCTGTGGAAAAAAGCAGCAGAGAACACATACGTGATTATGGAGACACACACGTCAACCTAAAGCACATCAGGACTGTACCGCCAGCCACACAAAGAAGAAAAAAGGTTTCATTGGAACTGAATTAGAAAGGTCGTGGCTTATTCTCGTAACTCCGAGATTTTAAACTTCAGTTGGTTTCCACTCCACTCAGGTGGACTCAAGATTCAAGTCGAGACCATGTTTTAAGCTTACTGCCGAAAAAAAAACGATATGTAACAATCGTTTAGAAATCAAACTGACGTTAACGCACATGCAACCATTTCAGTCCTGTCAATAAAACGTCAAACCGAACATGGGGTCGGATCGCTTATGTCGACTATAAATTTATTGTGGCGCAACAAACATTTGCACTGAACACGATCTTTGATCGTAAATTGAAATAACTTGTTTTCATTCGACGCGTTATTGAACGAAGCCATTGATTTTTATTACGACGCGCTACTGAATACAACTGTATTTTTTCAGTAAATTTCAATGCATTGACAGTTTAAGACACGTTTAAAGTCGAGTACGCCGCATGCGACAACTTTTAGTTTTCAAAGTAAAAGGCTTAAATTTCGAGAGGCAGTAAGTACACAACCTTATGTTGGCGAGCCAGTGTAAAGCTCACGCATTTATTTTGCGTATTTCGAGTGGCGAGTGGCGAGTGGCGAGTGGAGTGAAGTATGCGCTGGGTCATAATCGCCTAAGGCAATGGTAGATACGATTGATAACCACATTTGTGTTAAGGTAACCAGATAGATCACGACTAATCACTAAACCGATGCTGGTGGTTGACTCGACGGCCTACAGTCGTTTAGATAAATATCAGGAAGATCATTTAGAAACTGAAGGAAGTTTATGAATAAACAAGCAGAATAATGTTTGGCCCAAGATAGACCACTACGGGACACCCTGCCTCACATCCATATAAGATGAAGATCGGTCACCTAGAAATACGGTCTGCAACTTACCAGGAGAATGCTACTTACAAACCGAACCGCTCCTTCATTGAAATCGAAATTGTGTTTAAGCTTCCAACGTAAGATATTGTGGTTTACCTTGTCCCTGTATATTGTGAATGTTTTAGAAAAATCTAGTAGACAGAGAAATGATACTGCTGTCGTAAGACTGTCTTACTCCTTCCAGGGAATTTACCATATTTGCAAAGCAGCTGTGGCACGAAAGCCTGATTGTACCGGCGCCTGTTATTTTCTCTAAAATCTTAGATAAGCATGACAAGATGCTGATTGGTCTGAAATCAGAAGGAGATACAGGAAGACAGGACTTTTTAGCAATGGGCAACGTTTTGGCAATTTTCCACGACATTGGGAAAGTTGATGTTTTACATTTGAGAGGAAATAAAGCAACTGACCGGAAATATGGCGTTTGTAGGCAATTTTCTTAAAATGCATTCAACGCATTTGAATAAAGTCGTGTTCAAAGGTGTGAACGAAATGATGTCCAACGTATTCGATGAAAAAAAAAACAAAAGTTTTGCATTTTTAATACAAAAGGAGAAGTCATCACAAGACAGGATGTCTTCTCCTACCGTCGTTGACTCTGAGGATATCTTCTCCTACCGTCGCTGACTCTGAAAGAAATCCACGTCTAATTTGTATTCAAAACAAATCCACCACAAGAACGATATGCAACATGACTGGCCAACGAATAGTATCAAATGTGCCTGCATACACGAACAGAAATAAATCCAATTCAAGGTCCAAAGAACTGGCAGATTCTAAAACATGATAAAAACAAAAGTAATCAGTAACGTTCATTCACACGTGTCTGCCATGGGGAAACCTTGACGCATGAGTGAACCTCCACCAGGGAGTTGTTTAATAATAAATTCAATAACCTCTATCATCGAGGAATAATTGTCTGGCATCGAGTGCAATTTATGCGAAGCTGTCAGCATTCTTCGACTCGTACACGCCGTAGTCACCCAGCGTACCCCAGTCAACGCATGCATGTTGTGTTGGATTGCACGGCATAAAAGCGAGAATCAATAACAAAGCGTACTGCATTTAACTACCCTCTCGACACCGCAACGAAAACGTTATTAGAGCGTTTGCCTGTTTTGATGTTGACTTCGTCGTTGTCGTCGTGGTCGTGGTTGTCAGCGTCGCCGCATGCTGCTCCTCGTGCACTGTACCGCTGCGCACAAATGGCTAAAGTGAAAGATGAGATACTCAACCGGAAATTATACGACTGTCATTAGTCAACACTTGAGGAGAGAATCTGCGGGTTGCGCAAAACGTCACTCGCGCAAGTGCGTATGGGGGGGAGCAAGCAGCAAACAAAGTGCACTTACTTATATGTATGCACTCGAGCCCCAACTGCTGTTGAACTTGCTGTTTACGTCGATTCTTGAACGTCGAGTGTGATCGGATCATTGTTTTCGTTTTTATTTTCCAGTCGAACGTGCGAAGCAGCGTTCTAAAAATGCGTGCGCGTTCACTGACTTTCTGCCACACAAAGATCGAACATCAAGTGTGTCTGTTTATCGGTTTGCCAATCAAAAGTACAGGGTGATGCACTTGGTAAATAATTACGACTTCCTGTTTACTTGATTGCCGTCGGAAGACTTTGAAGTTGATTAAGGCTACAAAACCGAATCGGCTATGATCGCCTCAACTGATATGAGACTACAACGAATGATTCAGTTCGAATTAATGAACGCGAAAGACTTGCAAGCGATAAGCAACAAAATGTCACAATACTGCGCAAATTGCTGTTGGAAACGAAACAAACATTGCACATGTGTACATTCTGCGCCACCCTGTAGATAAATAACCATTTATAGCATTCTATGATGGCCATGAACACAAAACAACATACGATCATGCACAATCGAACGATCTAAGCCAGCTGAACTGATGTCTGGAGCGAGAGCGTGTCGACGAGTTCATATCGTTTCCTCATTGTTACACGCCGGCAATGGTCATCGTTGCTTCCAAGAACAAAGCGAACCAAGTAACGAATGAAAACTTACGATCAGAAGCATACACACGCACATATGATGAACGTACGTCTGTAATAAATTCCAATTGTTGTTGATTTCATTTTCATTCTACACCAGGAGTGGATTATTACAAAGAACCGAGAGATGGTTACTCTCTGGTTGGTTGTGTTTGGATTTCCTTTTATGTCAACTGCACTCCTGTCTTTTTATTTTTTTTTTTTTAGCAGAGTGAACGTCTGCTTGAGTGCTTGGTCTCCTTGTAGAAGTCCTTGACTTTTATGTAAATGAATATCTTCCTAGTCTTTGTCTGAAGCGAAGTAAAGGCGCGACGACAGCGACAGCGGTGGACTTTGGACTTAAGAAGAGGAAATGAAAAACTATTCTGAAGATGAATAGTTGACAGATCAGATTGCCCATGTAAAGAGACTGTACACAGTTGATTGTGTCCTTGACGCTCGCATTTATGGCGCAAGACCTGACAATCATCAAAATGTTACTCAAAAGGTATTCTGGCACAGTGACAAACGACAAATAAAACCACCGAATGAACTTCGCAGGCAATGCCTTTGTTTATAAATTAATTTATTCACAAAGCAACTCTAAGACGAATCATCATTCGAGAACTTAAGCCGCTAGTGAGTTCTATGATCTCTAGACATGCGAAGGAGATGGAAAGAAAAATATAACGAGCATGTACAATATTTGCATACGTATTGACCTCGTCTCCCACAACTAACTGTGTAGATGGCAGCATTGTTGAATTGAGCCTAAATTAATGTGGAAGACGAACTAATTGTTGCCGACAACTTGCGAATGTAGCTCCAGTCAGTAGTTCGATGAGTAATCAGACAGCGCTGAGGGGTCCAGACAAAATGTCACCAAAAGTCATTAATTAATTTATCGTACGCATTAAAGTTATACAACTTTGATGAAAACTTTTTGGTTATCAGCGCATTTTTAAGTCGAAAGTTTACCGTGTGGTTCAAGCTGCGGCCCGAAGAGTCTTTGACTCCGAACCTGTGGGACAAGGCAACAGAGGACTCCCGCGTCCAAGTTGGTGCACACAAGTGGAGAAGGACCACAAACAACTGGAAAGTGCGAAACTGGAGCCACCTATCAAGAAATCGTCCCAGTTTGAGAAGCTTGTTTATTGACGCCCAGTCCACAGCGAACTGCGGCGCCTCACAAGGAACGAGGAAACCCTTATACACTTCACTTTCAAACACCTTTTTCAACGACCACAGTCCGCTGTCAAAATGGGTCTCGATACGCTGATACGCACCAACTCTTTACCGATTTAAGTAAGACACAGCCTTCTGCGTAAGGAGCTGTTCGATTTGGGGTCAATGTTTCTAGTTGTGCCACAAAAACATATCCGATACACAATGAATTTCGGCAAGGAGATGGGCCATTGTTTTGTTGTCTAACTCGAGGCAGAGATGTGTCCATGAAAAACGTTTCCTACTTCGATTTGTCCAAGCAACTTGATTCAAAATCAAGACCATACCATGTTCCGACCGAGCTGATTCTTGGTACCTTCTCATCTTACCACATCTTCAGTAGCCCGCATGTCGCACTAAAGGAGGCAAAGCACGCACGAGAGATCCCCAGGCAAATCGATCCTCATCCATTGACTCTAACTCATCAGCAGTTATGTATATCCCAGCCCAAGTGAGTTTTTGGTCCAACCACCTCATCTTATGTCTGCCAAGCAGTTGCCTGCCTGATGTAGTCGCATTCAAGGCACGCCTCGGAAGTCGTGATGAAGGGGACATTCGTGCCACATGACTGAAACATCGAAGCATAGCGCTTTCCTTTCGAAGAAGCAGCTCCTCAACGTTGAGTTCCTCGCGTACTGACGTGTCTCTCATGCTATCACAGCGAGTAACCCCCACGAACGAAATTTCATCTCGGCAGCTTGTATCCGCGATCATATTCTTTCGGTCATTACCCAAATTTCATGACCATAGGTGAGAGTTGTAACAAGTACTGAATTGAAAACCAAGCTCGGCCTTCCTGATTGCACAGATCTTCCAAGCTGTTTCAAAGTTTCGCCAGCTTGGCCAGTCCTAGAGATAAGCTACCATCAGTCGTGTCAAAGACCCCATGATCCTTTAACTTCTCCACCTGTTTCAATAGGACTCCACTAACATGTACATTGAACAGACGTTGTGGAACTGACCATAACCTCTGATTTGTCCACGTTAACCTTCATCACAGCATCAGCACATACGGCCGCAAACCTATCGAGTGTGCGCTGGAGTTCCGTCTTGGAGGATGTGAAGATATCTAAGTCATCTGCAAAAAGAAGATGCCTTACTCTCAACTCTCCAAATGTGAGCTGCAACATCCAGTCAATATATATAATGAAAAGGAGAGGTGACAAGATGCACCCTTGGCGCAGTCCAACGCCCACCAATTTCCGAGTTTACCGAGCTAGACTCGGTCGTACGTCTTTTCCAAATCTGCCTTTGAAAGAAAATGTCTCCTGGGCTCCCATCTGCGAGGAAGGTGAATAGAGATGAAGGCTAGACAGGCAGATTGAGTGAGGTCGTCTTCCAAGCAGAGATTCTGGCAATAGAGAAAGCAGCCAAACACATACAAATAACCGATATCCTACCATCATTGCACTGAACTCAATAGTATCCTGTACAATGAGATCATAGGCTGTTATGAACTATTGCGACTCACTAAGGTCCATCTAAGATCAAACTCTGCTGGGCGCCAGGTCTAAGCTCAATACCAGGGCACGAGAGGGCAGACGAACTGGCCAGACAAGGGTCTGAAATGGACATTAGCGAAGCGGACTGCGACCACCGATCAGTGCATTGTACCGGAATATAAGCGAAATAAAACAAAATGAGGCCAACTCGTCTTGGCTCGCAAGAAATGACGACAAGATCAACGTGGTTGGAGCTTAATAACGGCCAGACAAAGAAGCTTAGGGCGTCATACGGTCTAACGCCAGAAACATCGATCCGTGCGCTAGTCGGAGTGATCACAGGACACTGCCCCTTCGGAGCAATGCTTCGGAAATGAAACGCGGAGTCCAGCGATCTCTGCCGGAGCTGCGACGACGAAGAGAAGACTGAGGCGATCCAACATCTACTCTGCCACTGTCTAGCTTTCCAGATTCGGCGCCTAGCTGGGTCAAAGATTCTCCACAGAGAATGCGGACTTAGCGAATGCAGACGTATCGGATCTCTTAAGATTCGTAAAGAGCATGTGGTGGTTTCAGCCATCACGCGACAGGATAGGTTGATGGAATGTGTACCACACAAATGAAGGAATTCACAATGGACCCTAAGTCCTCCCAGTCAAAGTAATGTTCAACCATCACACACTCTCCTTCCAAAACCTAACCTAACCCCTTCCAGCTACCACGGACCTTCATTAACCGCTGTCTGTTCTCTTTGCTGTCAAATTGCTGCTCTACCTTAAGACACCATTTACCAGCGTCTTTTTGAAGCCCTTTAAGCAGACATTTTGCAATTCTTAAGATATAAACATCCTTCTGCCAGACAATATACATAACTGATTAATTTTGTTCAAGGCGTCCATTGTTTAAAAATCGATCACTTTCTCAAGAAGAAACAAATATGCACGACTCTGCGCAACCAAATCGGACCAACTCAGCATTTATTTTCCATCTCTAGTCTATTTTCGTTTCATTTTCTGTGTCATTGTGAAATAAATTTAAATCTCACATGAGCAAGGCTCACCGGATTCGTAACTGTGTCAACACAACTCAATAGCGTTGCAGTTTCAAAATGTTCCCAAAAAAGAATTCGTTTCATTTGAGGAAGCAAAGTGAATGCAATGCAACACCACGAATATTTCATTTTGTAATCGTCCTTCCCGAAGCATCAACCGGCCCGTTGTTGTCGCTAGCTGTCAATGCATCGATGTTGACTGTAACCCTTCAACCCAATGAAACTCACATGATGGGACTGTGTATATGCCTCCAACCAGCACCAGCACGACGATCACGGGCAGGGAGGCGCACATACAAAGTGTGGGTTGGCATAGCTCTCTAGTGCTGGCTGGCTAGGTGCCAGTTTCTATTTTCAAACTTCTCTCTCGTGAATGTGCGAGAAAATCAAATTCTTAATGTGATTTCCTTGCAAGAATAAAGAGCAAGAACTGCCAAGACGACGAAGGGGCGACCAAATGCTCTGCCAGAAAAGAACGTACATACATACGTGTACTGGGGGAGTATACTGAACCAGGAAAGCACATTGCTGGGATGCACCCTATAGCTTTACAAAACATCTCCGGCATCGATGTCTGTTTGCAGTTGCAAGATGAAGGACACGAAGAGGAGATGCACAGTTCCGTTTAGAGGCAGACACTTATTCAAAGTGGACCTCAAACAATGTCCGAGGGCAACTTGACATGCATATGTACGAATTTGTGTGCAAAATAAATCGATTTCCCATAATGGACGACTGATGGTGATTTGATCAAATGTATGTATTCTCCCCCCCCCCCCCCATAATTTTAATTTTTCATTTCCATCATATTTCCGTCGCCATATCCGCTCGGCGAGGCATGAAAACAAAGCACAAAATGTACAATTTGTAATGACATCCTGTGTCACACGAGCGCACAGAGACTGCAGTCTAAACACAAGATGGCGCGACCATGTTCAGCGTCAAACAAAGAGCAACGATTGCCGTTGTGCTATATGCAGAAAATAAGATTCAACGCGGAATGGGAAGTGCAGAATCTTTATTATTAATGGACTGTAATTGAAGAGGTAATGGAATTTTCTTTGTCTCCTGAAGGCTGAATGCATTCGTAGGAGTGGGTGTATGCATGCCCACTCGTTCAGCAGACTTGACGTTTTACGACTGCCGACTTAAGGTGTGGTTCTTTATTTGTTTCAATTCAAAGTTTGCGTTTTTTGTTGTTGTTCTACTCTGACATAAATTTGTCATGACAATGGATGTGAGATGTAAATTGAACGTTTTTAAATAAATGACTTAAAATAAGCATCCGCAGTCATGGGAGACTTGACATAAAGAATGATACCATAACTATTGTGATTATAGTGAGCTGTCAGATAGTATTTTTATACAATGACCTGAGAACGATGTGCTATTAGTCAGCGAGGTTATATTAGTAAAGGGTCTTCCAATAGGGACTTATTGTTGAAGCTACAGCTGTCAAATTGGCTGTCATTTATTCTGTTTTGCCAAATCACCGGCCAATGGATGGCCATAGCGATGAACACCACGTGGAAACCATAAAATTGTTTTGTAAAAGTGTGCCTCGCCCATTTTACGGTCGCCATAAGATGTGGATGGATGGGTACGTTAGAAAACAAAATTATCGAATTTGGGACGATACCATTCCACATTAGATCCAAGAGCGTCCAATGCATCCAGGAAAAGTAACTGTTTGGTGTGGATTTCTGGCGGCGTCATCAGCCTACAATTCTTTGAGACAGACGTTGGTCAAGCCATCTCCGTCGACGGCGAGTGCTATAGATCGATGATCACCAACTTCTTTTGGCCTGAATTGGATGATATGGACACCAGCAACATGTGGTTTCAACAGCACTGCACTACGTGTCACATTCTGCCATCGATTCGAGGACATGGTCATCTCACATGAAGGTGATGTCAACTGGCAACCGAGGTCGTACGGTTTGACTCCGTTTGAGTTTTTCTTGTGAGGATTTCTGAAGTCGCATGCCTATGCGAATAAGCCACAAACCACAGCGTCCCTCAAAGCCAACATAATCCATGCTATCGGTCAAATTCAGCTGGATTTATGCGCCAGTCATGGTAAATTGAACATTTCGGATGCGCTCCGCCCAGAGAAGCCGCTGCGGACATTTGAACGATGTTGTATTCCATACATAATGACATCGATTTGGTCTTCGATTCCGAGTAATTGGGACAACGCAACAGGGGACGTCCTCGAACGAGATGGCGCGCACAAGTGGAGAAGGACCTCAACCAACTTAATGAAAGACCGTTTATGTATCTGCTGAAACTCTTCGCGAAACAGACTACTCATGTTGGTTACTTCTTCTTTTAATAGCAGTATAGATGGCGCTAGAGTTCGAGGGGTACCTGAGCATAACTTCTACATCAACTCGCGAGTATCGCTTTTTTTATAAAACTTGTCGAACACCGACTGGCAATCAAGTCGTTTTCGATATGCCATATTCTGGTGAAACAGCATTGCTCAGCTCCAGAGACGTGCTGTTCTCTTTCACCTGGAGTGTGAGTGCAATTATAGGGAGGATATACTACCTAGGGCGTCATTCTTTTCAGTATTCTGTATTGCTAACTGAGTCTATCTTTGTAAGTCTTTACCAGTAAGCTCAGCACCAAAACGAACTGGAACAATGAATTTTTAGTCAATAGACTGAGCAGCAACACAGGATGTTATACAGACGAACTGAAATGTACTAGAGCAGGAGTATTTGGACCCATAACATGGTACTTCGCACCCATAGGCAAATTCACCTTTCAAACAGAAATCTTAGCCACATATCATAGATGCGATGGACAGATGCGTTCATATCAATCTTGATAGGAACGAGCTTCTATTATGGCACTAGACTCCTATGTACGACATCAAATCCAAGCTCGTGTGGGAATGCCTACAGAAGCTTAAAGAGTAGGAGAAACAAAGTAAAACTCTGCTGGCTACCTGGCCATACGGGGATAGAATGCAATGAAATGGCCGACTCCTTTTAGTAATCATAGAATGTGAGTTGTTTCTAGTGAATTCGTTTCTGCCTCTGATGGCAAGGAAAGCAGCCTTCGGACCACATCACAGCCCCTGAACCACTCTGCGCTGCAGAAACCAGGAGCAAACTCATGGCATGAAGCAGATTAAGAAACTCTTAGGTCAGTATAACCGAAAGAGGTTTGATTTCATTTATTTTGTGTGATCCTTTTTGTCTCACTCAGGATGAATGTTTAAAAGCCGCCGAAAAGGGCACTGCACACTCAGGATGCACTAGGAATATCAGATGAAGGTGTCTTCAGATTCTGGAGAATCTAATGAAATTCCAGTACCACGTACTGGGATTCTGTGAGCCACTAGCCAACAAAAGGCAAAGATATCTGGACAAGCAGCACTATCAGAGGAAGAAATTAAGTCACTAGAACCATCTCCATTATCAGATTTCTACAGCAAACTGGTTTGAGGGAGTACTCTAGAATAGATTTCTATGCGCAACAGGAGTCCATAACCTTCAAAGAATGGCATAGCAGTCGGGGCAGCCTCTAAGATGGGCGGCAGAGTCGGTGCAGTTGTACTCTCAGAATTCCGTAACAATTCTAAAGCTAAAGCCTGACAATTTAAGTGTGTTCCACGCGGAACTACATATTTGCAATCCGGGAAGCGTGTCGTCAAGTCAAAATACACCTAAATATCATTGTTACATGCATTAAGTACCAAGCCGCCATCAAAGCTATTGCCTCCTTTGTTACATACTCTAAACTAGTACAGGAATGCTGGGCTGAGCCTTATCTGGGTTCCAGCTCACAGTGACATCACAATGAGAGGCGACTCAACTAGGGAGGTATCTGCCGTCCAGTGCTCTCTACCAGAGGAAGTACACATTCCAATACAAGCAGTCAATGGCAATATCTCTACGAGAGAATAAAACATGCAGATTAACAAATCATCACATTTCTTCTTAAAACAATAAATCTACTTCCTGAACACAGCCCGCTTGTGTCGTGTTTAACAGAAAATATACCCCATGAGCACTGATCAGCCGTCTACACATCCGCTGAATGTGTCTGTCAAAGTCGATTTTTCGTTTAAACCTCACGGCGATCGGATAAAAATGCTATTCACGAAAAAAAAAATCCGAAAATCCGGCAATTCTCAAATGATAACAAAAGCCTGTCCGAACGCTCATCATGAAGTAACCCATTCAATATGCGGAACAGAAAGTCGGCACAGATTGAAATCCAAGTGGATGTACACTACATACGAACAAGAGGGTTGCTGTTTGCGTCAGACAGCCGATTGGCTGGATTCGATTCGAAAAGAAGACGAAAAGAGAAGAAAAAAAAAAGCCAAATCCACTCTTGAATTGATGGCTAACGCTAACAAGCTCTTATGCAATTCGATTACTGGTTGCAAATAATTGCATTGAATTACCTGACACACAAACATAAAAAAAAAATCCAACTCTTGCTGGTTTTCTGCCCGTTTTGTCGCTTTTTTCGTCTTCTGCTTCTTTGGCCGTCTTTCGTGGTGTTCCTTGACTTGCTTGGTGTCATGACTGCACACGGGCGACAAGATTTGACTGACAAATAATGTACATATATGTATGCACGTGTGGATTTGGAGACCGTTGCATTTGTTTAAAAGAATCCGTCTCTCCTTCCAATTAAATCATTGAACACGTTTTTCTCCTCGTTTTTTTTTTCTTCTTTTTTTGTGTGCTTTTTTTTGGCAGCTATCATGACAAGCACAGTTAAGGCTCAAAGAGAGGAGAAAACAATAATGTTGTTGAATCGTTAAATCGTTCACCATCGAGGCCAAGGTTTTCGGTAATTTATCCAAGAGTGCAGAGCTGTGTAGTAGAGAGGAGGGCAGCCACACTCAAGAAAAAGGCCATCATCATCCGGTTAAGGTTTCAGCGGTCAAGTTAACGTCAAATGAACGAACAAAAGTCCATGGCACCGTGCAAAATTCAAAGTTCAGTTACGTGCATATATGTATGTACACTTGTGTGTTTTGTTTTACGAGGCAATCGGCCAATTTACTGACCGCTTGAGCGTGTGTTTAAACATTTACGTTGCCCTGGTTATTTGCGCTGTGCGTGTCAAAATGCTGAAGCCGTTTTGTAGGTTATTGCACCCTAGATCGTTGATAGATTTCTCCTCTGGAGACAGATCGAATCTGAACAGTGTGCCCGGGATGACGTTGCAGGAAAGTAAACTAGGCAGTAGCCAATAAACAATTTGTCGCCATCAATGTGTGTATGGGGTTGCATGAGTTTCGCATTTGTTTACCAACTAAACGAGGACGATTGGACGGGACGTTGCGTGACCTTCTTTTTGAAACCAAATATTTGCCGATTTAAATCACTGGGGATATTTATGCGGACAAATATCTCAACAAATCAACTCAACATAAATACACATTGATCTGCAGTATGTCGTTTGTTTGCCGTTTGTTTGCCGTTTTTTTTTTTTTTTTTTGTTTAACTTTTTTGTTTTGGCAGAAGCACTATAATTAACATTCAAGTGTCGTCCGATGATAGAGAGACGAGAATGGGTACACACGTCCGAAAACACTTTCATTAACAGAACAGGGAACAAAACTGGACAACTATGATTTGATTTTTTGGTTTTTTGTTGATTGATTGATTTGTTGTGTTAATTTTATGTGGCGTGTGTTTTTTTATGTGTTGGTTTATTAATTAATGGGATTTTTTTCTGTTCGGTTCTGTTGTTCAAAGTCAGACTCAATCTGCGTGCTATAACATGTGCTGGAATTTTTGTTTATAAACCTGTTCTCTGATAAGCGATTGTCTGTGGTTGTGAAATTCTTTTGGATACTTGTACTTTAAGGTCATTTTTATTTGCACACGAAGGAGTGTAGATTGTTTGGCTGTAGTTTAGTCAATAAAGTAAATGCTGTTCTTTTTATGTTTAAAAGTTATTGCAATCGGAGAAATTTGCTGGGCGTCGACCACAGGGACGAAGATTTGTCAGTAAAGATAAAAGGTGACTCAAGGCTTTTAATTCCAATGACTACGGGCGAGATCGCAAACAAAATAAGCAGAATTGTCGATTTTGGAGTGAATATCAGCCAGAAGCATTGCAATGCATCCAGCAGAAAAAGTCACAGTTTGGTGCGGTTTATGGGCTGGTGGCATCATTGGACCGTACTATTTCAAAGATGATGCGAATCGTAACTTAACTGTGAATGGTGAGCGCTACCGTGAGATGATATCCATCTTTTTTTGCCCAAAATGCAAGAGCTTGACTTGCATGACATGTGGTTTCAACAAGACGGTGCCACATGCCACACAGCTCGCGCAACAATGGACTTATTGAGGGGCGAGTTCGGTGAACATTTTATTTCACGTTCGGGACCGGTCAATTGGCCGCCTAGATCGTGCGATTTAACGCCTTTAGACTATTTTTTGTGGGGCTATGTTAAAGCTCATGTCTATACAGACAAGCCCGCTTCAATTGACGCATTGGAAGACAACATTGAAGCATTTATTCGTGAGATACCGGCCGAAATGTTGGAAAGAGTATGCCAAAATTGGACTAAGCGGATGGACCATTTGAGGCGCAGTCAAGGTCAACATTTGCATGAAATAATCTTCAAATATTAAATTATATGTACCGTACTATCAATTCAAATAAAGATTTCATGCATTTTTCTGAATTTTATGTGTCTTTTTTTTTTGAAAAACTTTCATATAGCTTTTAAAAAATCACCCTTTAGTTTAGGTAATGTCATGTCATGTCAATGCCATCATAAGCGATGGATTCACTGAGACCCAAGGTTCCATAGTGTTGCCACTGAGCCGGTAACCGTCCGCTACTCCTTTTTAAACGATTGATTTGACATCCTTTTCGGAGATGTTCGTAAGTTCGTTTAGATGGTATTCTCCCACGGTTTGTTTTCTAATGGAGGCCAGTGCAGGGCAGTTGCAGAGTAGATGTGCGGGGGTTTTCCTCTTCTTCTTCATCCATGCATCTGCTACAGAAGTCATTGTATGGTAGTCCTAGTCTTGCGGCGTGGCTATCCATTGCAATATAGACCTTTTTTAACTTTCACAAAATAGCCCCTTTACCCCGTGATAAGCTCTATTCTAATGTGTCAAATAATTGAAATGAATAAAAGCAAAGCGCTCTCTCTCTCTTCGACATACAAAAAGCCATCAATCGGTCATTGGAGACATCGCGGAAGTTGATGAGTAGTTAGCACAATTGCATATCACATCACTAAATCAAAAAAAAAAACACTGACGCATATTTTCGCACGACGCGACGTCTAGTCTCTAGTATCACACATCCAAACTGAAGGTAGGTACACATTGTTTCGGAAGCCATTTTCCGATCCCGACTTATGGTCCATGAGGCAGATTTTTCAAAAACACTTGACTTCTCGGAACTGCAATCACATGTCGTCGCTCCTGCCACACATCCTTGCTCAGACTGTACAGAAATAAATATTAATATGACCTCCCTCACATGTTCACACATCACAAGCACACTATGCACCAAGCACTTCCTTCATTTAGCACATCGAAGCGATAGCTTCTCCAAAAAGAAACCAAGTCACACTTGTCATTGAAAGTATACCCGCCAATGTGGTTCTCATCTGGAATGGGGATTAATTACTGCTAATATATTCTCCTATTGACAGTCCAGGCCATAATGTGGCCCATGGTCAGTTGAATAGCATCTCTCGAACTTCCCACATTACAAGAAGCAAATTGAGCTCATAATTGCAAGCAATTGTTTTAACTGCCACAAACGAAGGACTGGCTGGTGGAAAATTTCGAAATATAAATTAAACAGCTAAAAGGGCAATCACTCATTTCGAAAAGCAACGACGCCACAAGGTGCTCGTCGTTTTAAAGCCGAATATGTTTATGGCCTGTCGGTGGTGCTGCCCTTCTTAATGCCTCACAACATCACAGACAACAATGCGACTCAATGCAAACAACTTGGGATCTGTGACCTTTGCAATTTATGTACGTACCGAGATAGTACTTGACGCTCACACTGGTGCCATTGCAGGGGTGTCGCTTGGTCTGATTAATGATGCATATCAAATCGGGCGGCATAGGTATGTTTAATTCTTGAATGGAAGTAGACACAGGAAGTAATTCACAACTAAATGAATGACAATTCCAACAAAAGCTGTCAGATGCAAATGCGACCAACAAAAGCTGTCACCAGACAGACTCCCCCACAAGATGATAAAACAAAGAACCGTACCATGATGCAACCAGACAGTAGGCTACCAAGTCGGCAAAGATATTAATGAACAGATACAAATCACAATGCAAAGTGCATCTGGGCACTGCACTCCCCCAGTGCCCTTGCAACTGGGAGTGTCCCGGTTGTTTACATTTGCAAATGTCAAATCAAACATGGATTAATTTCCCGACACGACACGACTAAACTCGAATCGTTTCATTGGTAAATCCCAAAAGCCCCAGACGCAGTCAGAGCATCAACAAAGGATTTACCAGCGTTGAGAACCTGTTCGTCTACATCTTTTTTTTTATTTCTTTCTCTTCTCTTCTAGGAAGACAGCAATTAAACTCATCAAAGGTAAACGGCTGGGCAACACAGGCAGGAGTGTGAGCAAAAGGTCATCCCAAACAGTAATCACCGGTTTAGAGTTTCTGCCTCAGGTACACACGAACACAAAGTTTTCCCTACACTCGCACACACCTTAAATAACAACAGACAATATTGATCCGAGGCTTGTTTGGAGGAATGTTTAGTGCAAAAATATAGAGAGGACATGAACTCACCTTCAAAAGTGCCAAATTGTTATCCCTTGCTGCGTTAAAGACAATCATGTTTATGTGCATTCCTTGCAATACCGACGATGTGGAAAAAACAAACACACACAACTCAAATATTGGGTGACAAAACTCGAAACTCGAAAAAACAAACGAAACTACAACGAATATAGTGCACTTTTCCTTAATTTTTTTCCCCTTTTGCTACGGGATCCGGCGAACGTATTCGATGATTTTTTTCTTTCTTTCTTTTATTATCTAACGATTCAACGATTCACTCTGAACGAAGGCAACACAGCACCAAAGCACCACGAACAGCAACAACAAAATTGCAAAGAAAAAATTATCCGCCTTTGGAGCTAGCAGACTGCTCCTCCTGCTCGGTAGCTCTTGGGTACGAAATACGGATTCGAGTTCGAGTCGTTTGGATTTTTCCTCTTTATTTACGTTTTTTTTCTTTTTCGTTCTTTCTTTCCTTTCCTATTCCTTTATCGGTTCCCCCGCCTTCGAGAAGAAAGAAAACGTTCGCTTATTTCTGATATATTTTCTGCTACTGTTGATAGGTCTCGTTTGGTGTTGTTTGCGTTTTGAGGGCGGCAGGCACGAGGAGACGATGAAACTTTTAACAAAATAAAACGACGGAATTATACGTGAGTATATGCGTATACTGCGCGTGTGTGTATTCTTTTTTCTTTTCTTTCCACTATTATTTTTTTTTTTTTTCAAAATTTCCACCAGATAAGATTTGAACTTTTATAGATATTCCATTGCGACGCCACGAGGCGACCTCAATTGATTCTGAAACGACTGATTGGCTGCTGAGTGCTGGTCCGTGGCCCAATCGAATAGATCACCGAACAAGAGAATCCGTTAAAAGAAGCCCGCTACGATACGCTGATACACCGAGATCAGATTTAATTTATTCTCTTCCTTTTCGTTTTTTTTTTTTTGAAGAACTTTGATTTTAAATTGGCCTTCTGCGAGTTGACTTTCAATTGCGTTTTTTTTTTCGTTTCCTTTTTCTTTGCAATTTTATCCTCAAAAATAGAATTTGAACTAGAACTTGTGTGTGGATAAAGGAAATAAAAATAACTTAATTTTTTTTTTCGTTCTCACATCCGTTCTCTCCGCAATCGTTCTATTTAGCGATTTTGACAGATCGGCGAATTCAAAGCAACTGAAATGAATCGAATGCAGTAAG
Source organism: Eristalis pertinax (assembly GCA_907269125.1). Classification (NCBI taxonomy): domain Eukaryota; kingdom Metazoa; phylum Arthropoda; class Insecta; order Diptera; family Syrphidae; genus Eristalis; species Eristalis pertinax. Next base: position 125,366,205 of record OU026145.1, read on the forward strand.
AAGCGGCAGGCCAAGAAGAATTGGAAAAAATAAATCTCAGCGCCTGGCCGCTGACTGGGGAAACGAATACGTTCGTATTAATGTCATTTGTGTGGCAGACGGTGCATTGGTGTGTGCGTGTGTGTTTGCTGGGTGTATTATTGTGTTCATTCGTGGTTCACTGGTGGCATTCATCGAAGCGAATAAGGGTGCCCGTTATTTTTATTCGCTCGGCACTGCGTTGCGCAAGGCAGACTTGTTATTGTTCGCGGATGAACGGTCGAAGTTGATTGGATGAATTTTTTTTCTTAACGAAGACCTTTAGCTATGATTTGTATCGGCGCACAGGGTGACTCTTATGGAAGGAGATATAATTTTTTTTTAAATGTTTTAATAGAAGAAAAACGGATGTGTGGAATTTGGTTTGTAATCTGCCCTAGCGAGATAACCGTTTGGAAGGGAAATTTTTCCGCAACCCAATATTAAGTCTGTTCCAATTGCTGCGAAATTCACCGAAAAACTGTCAAAAGCCGTTCCATTTGGTGATTTTTTCGTAGTTTTTCACAGAAGAGCGTGCTCATGAGAGAGTGAAAAATTTCCTTTGACAGTTTCTCGATGAATTTCACAGCAATTGGAAAATTATGTGCTAGATATCTGCTAGAAATTTGTAGTCGTACAATTTGTAGTAGCTCCGTGATAATTCTTTGCGGAGAGTTTCGGACAAATTTGACGTTTGGCTGACACGAATGCTTGTCCGAAAACGAAATTGAACGCGTAGCAACGAAGCATGCTGGGTTGCGTTACATTTTATCGGAAGAATGTTTGATTTATAATCTTGCTAACCAACCACAGCTCGCCTTGAATGAAGTATCACCACCAGGTTTTTTTTTAATAAAATCCAATGCTTTTCCACATACAAGTGGTCCAGGCATGAGGTGGCCGCATATTCTCTTTAAAAACTTCGTTCTCCAGAATTTCATTTTGAGATTTTTTCGTGACCTAAGGCCCAACTATAATGCGCATGAACGAGCATGAGCATGAGTTAAATTTGGACGAACTGTTTTGTCATGTTTGCTAAAAATAAACATCAGTAACAATGTAAAATAAAACACATAAATTTGAAAGTGAACTTAAAATTTGTATTATCGATTAAAACAACAATTCATGGCATTTACTTTTTCAAAATGATATCATGTAAATGTTCGCCTCGACTATGTCTTAGGTGGTTTATTCGGAAGGTCCAATTTTGGGCGACTCGTTCGAGCATAGCGACTGGTATCTCCCGGATAACACGAGTAATGTTGGCTTCCAAAGGGTCAATCGTAGACTTTACATATCCCTAGACAAAATGGTCCAAATGTGTGATATCGCCCGATCTAGGCAGCCAATTTGCCGTAGCAAAACGTGAAATTAAGTGATTTCTCAACAAGTCCATTGTTTTAGGCGTTGTATGGCTCGTAGCGCTGTCTTGTGGAGTTTTGTATGCTTTCAGGGAGAGATCCTCAAGTAAATTACGCCAAGTCAAGCTGCTGAGAACGACAACGAATCGGTTCGTCGCAGTCTTCGCCTACCCTCTCAGCTACAGCAGCTATAGTCGCTTCACTACGTGTGGGATGTGGTCTAAACGGTCGAGTATCATCCACTAAGGCAAACTGGGACTACGATTTGCTAGTGGTTTTGGCAGTAGTGGTTTCAGTACGTCGATACCGTAAGACACCGTAAGTTCCTCGAATCGCACGAAAAACATTTCTCACATATCGCTGACTATCGTAAGAATGACAGACAGCTTTGTTCAAACTACCTTTCAGCAAAAAATTTTCATGAGGTATCATATCTTCAATCCACCTCTAGAACAGCTCTTCAGAAGGCTCAGTAGATATTTGACCAAGGAAAAAAGAACAAACAGTGTTCTGATGCAAATTGTGGACGTAAAGTTAGTTTCTTCTCGTATACAAGCTTGCACGAATATTTCAAAGCAGGGTTAGTAACGATACCAAAATTCGTGTCCGCATTATGTGTTTCCATTCAGCGTGATTATTATAAACTTGTCACATAAAACCGTTAACGGTTGGAATATCCAGAAGTTCCTCAGGAAACGTCATCTAAACGCTTTGTTGCAAGCTCCGAGTGGATTCAAGTGTATGACTTAGTCAATCCACATGGTATGACAATGGGCCTGAACTGGTCAAGCTGTGACTGTTATCTCTAGCCATCCACTTTAACTTAACCTAGTTCTCCATTTGAACTTGTTGTGCTATCATTGTACTTTGGTTGAACTTTTAGCCACAACACCGTCGTGTGTTACATCAGCTATATATTTTGTCCGACATTCCGTATGGTTTGAACATTCCACAAGTTCTGTTGCATATTGCATCATTTTTGAAGCCTACTTTAAGGCATTTGTGGCAATTTTTTTGTGGTAAATTAATTTCTCACCAACCTTGTTAAGGAGGGTCAATCATACTTCCAAACCACAACATCTTATTTGAGGAACCACGAAAGAGAGTGTGCACCTACTTTACAGCAGCCATTACGATAACGAAATTTCCGCCCCAATTTCATAAAATCTTCGCATATTACTCGCTTAACGTCAATTCGGCGTTTCAACATTCACTCTAACGTCAATTCGCCACAAAACAATCAACATCTATGAACACTCCATCGCACCTGTTCTGTGCACATCACTATTTCCCACCAGATGGCAGACAAAAAATTGTTACGCATCGAAGAGCGAGAGCACCATACGCAACTTCCCATTCATAATTGCAAAAATAAATACAGTTTCACCATGGCGTTAAAAATGGCGCCAATTTCTGAAAGTCCTTCAATTCATCGCCGCGCACACTCTGACAACATAGCAAGCTAGCCAAGTATCAACACTCGAATGCACACATCCATGCAGGCAAGGCAATGTCAACAAACAAAGCATTTTTTCCCCAAATTTAGGGTTAACCCTGAACGACAGGAACCTGTCTCCATCCCATATATCATCAAAATGGCCGAATTGACAATCGAAACCAATCTCCGCCATAGTTGGTGAGTGAGTGAGCGAAAACGACTTGTCATAACAGAATTTCCTTCACTTCGCCGCAAAACATTGCCGCCATCTCACTCGCCCTAGCATGCGGCCGAGTGAGACAAGCCCAGTTCTTCGGCCGTATTCGCCCTTCAGTTTATTTTTGTATTCAAGCAACGAACCCGAGGAGCGGCGACCAACATCAACCGCGATTGAGGCAGGCCGTTAGTGAAACGTCAGTCTTTGCAGTAAATCGCATCGCAAAGCAACAACAGGACGGATTCCATTCGTTATTTCTGTTCTTTGTGCCGCTGCTGTATCGTAGCCGTTGTAGCTCTCTTTTTGTTTTTACCCATGAGATTTTATTTTTGTTTCGTTGTTTTTGATTTGTCGTGCATACAGTGAGAGTGAGTGTATATTTATTAATTGACGTATCGCGCCCGCATTCGTGGGAAAATCTAACAAAAAAGAAAATTAATTTACTATACACCGACGGGCCGACAACAGAAACAGAAACGAAATCGGTGGATACAACTCGAATGAGTTCCGTTCAAAGCCCCCACCGTTCCTGATTGGATTCGGGCTGACACGAGTGTCAAGTCATTTAAGATATAAAGTGCGTGTGTTCACAATGAGACGCGTTGCCATTGTCATCGCCGCTGTGTCGCCGTCCTCAGTTATTCTGCTGTACTCTGTGCTGGGGGGTTCGCAAGTTAATTTCTAAAGAGGAGCGACCACCACGAAATCAACGATTGTCATCGCTATTGGCTGCGTTCTCATCATTGTCATCGCGACCATCGTTCTTTATTGAATTTGTTGTTGTTGCCGCCGGCATTCATGCTTTTTTACCGCAATTAATTGCGCATTTCGCTATGTTTACACGGATCAAAAAAACGCTAACGCCTGCCGCTTTAGCCACTGTGCCTAGCTAACTATACAAATAACGCAAGTGAAGAGAGGAGCGCTGTGCATGCGTGTGCCAGTGTGTGTGTGTGTTTTGAATCGTTCACACCAGAGATGTAGGTTGACGAAATAAAGTGAAAATATATATAAGTTTGAATATATAGCAAAAAAAAAAAGAAAAGGAGGAAAATTAATTTTTGTTTTTTTTTGTTTTGCCATCGACCATCGAGGAGAACGAGGCTGAGAAAGAGAAGGAGTGCTAGAGAAAACGAGAGAGAGAGGAAAGAGAAGAAGAGGAAGAAGAGAAAAAAAATTGCCTGCCACTCGACGCCAATATTCTTTCTTCTTTTTTCGGTCGGCTCTTGTGTGTGCACACACTCTTGTGTGTGTTTTTGGATGTGTATGTGACTTATTGAATCGCGTTTGTGTGTTACAAGTGGATTAAGTGGTTTTGAGGGAAGCTTCATTGCCCGTCGCCGATACTGCCGTCGTCGTCGTCGTAGTCGCTGTCGTCTTCTACCAACCAACCACTTCACCATCAGTCTCGGTTGTGTTTTACACACTCCATAACCCCGTCGCCGTCGCAGTCGCCTTGGTCGTCATCTATATCGCCACCGCCGCCGACAGTCGCTCGGTTTATCATCATCGGTTTGTTTTAAGTGGTTTTCATTTCGTATTCTGTTCTGTTCTTTCATATATATTTTTTTTCCTCTGTTTATTTGATATTCGCTCATTTCGCGATTTTCTGAGCAATTATCGTTTGTGTTCGGTTGAAGCTCTCGTTCCGTCTTTGTTGCTCCCCGATTACATCTGTTTTTTTTATATATTGAGTGCAAGACGAAGGGTTATCTCGACGCGTTTATACCGTAAATTGTGCACCGATTCTCGCGTGTGTTTGATTTCGAAAAGAAAATTATAAATAATTGTTCTCAAATATTAATAACGCCCTCTCGTTGGTGATTTGCAAAAGAAAAAGAAGAAATTCAAATAGTTTATAAAAAGCAACAAGAAAGTGCGTAGAAGTGTGTCAAAAGAGAAGTGTCACATTTTGTTTGATAATCGCTGTCATTTTGGATTAACTACTACAGATCAACTCTTAATTAGGACTGCTGTTGGTGTTTGCAGCTTTCGTTACGAAGTAAAATAACTCATCGTCAAGGATGTATCCGGCACCGGTTCGTCATCCTTCAGCTGGGGTAAGTTGTCATTGAATGCATTTTAATCTCAATTTAATCAATCAGCTGGCTACATGTGGCTGGGATTGTTCGTGTGTTCTGTTATGGAAAAAAAATCTACGAATATTTCTGCTGTCTAAACTATTTTTTTTTTCATTTGACATTTACATGCACGCAACGTTTATTTCTCCAACAAATAGCATAAGAATGTAATTATGACATAAATGCCTTTTTTTGTTATGTTTTGTTTCGTTTTGTTATGCGCCCCAAGCGCAAGTGATTTGTTGTGCCATTTCGCCGACGGGAAGTGCCAATGCTCATGTGTACGCCATATGACACTAGTCGTCGTTTTTGAGGTTTCTTGTGAGATCAGTGGTTTGATTATGCTTCTTGCCTCGTGTTTAACTTGACACTACACACACGTGTGACGTTCTTCAATTTGTGCAGGATAGCACTCCTGTCAGAATTGATAAAAGTCTAAATTTGACATAAGTCTTATCAGCTGACTTGAACTGCAAAGGGTTTGTTCAAAAAATAAAAAACAAACAAATTTAATACAAGTTTATGGTACGTAGTGTCAGATTTCGAATAAAAATACGGCCGTCGGCATTTTTGCGGACTTGTTGAATTAACTATTTAGCGAATTTTCAATCTCACAGTAGAATTGTCACCTCGGCGTTATTTAACCAGTACTGTCAACATGCTTTGATGTTAGCTCGAAAGACGGAAGACATCTGATGTCTGCTTCTGTCACACTGACATGTTGTTATAATTTTCAATGTGGACTCAGCCTAAGTAGAATTTCGAAGTTTTTTGGTATACCCCTAAATTTTTGATATGAAGTCAAAATTCCACTTATAGGGAGGTGACTGTAGTTCAAAAGCCGAATTCCTAGGCCATCCAAAACCTTGTCAATCTTGCCGTCCGCGCACTTCTACCAAAAAACAGTGTATCAACTGCCTGCGATGTGTGTCAATTTCGATGACAGTCCGCCTTCGAACGATCCTTCCAGTCACCAGCATTCAATCAAAAATCCATTCCAAACTAAATTCACCTTCCATTCAAATTATAATGCCGCCTCCTTTACGCTTGCCGAACAAATTAGTTATCTTTACTTTTCTCATAAACAAAAACCCCGATCAAATGTCACGTTCTCTCGGATATTTGATTTTGACGTTTATAATCCGTGAATGTGCTAAGTTGACAGTTAACAAACATGATCCGTGTGTAAAAAGTTAACAATTCTAATTTTCTCTGTTATCATTCGAACACATCCCGTGCACGTGCGGTTTTTCTAATCTCTGTTCGTTTTCTCATACACTCGCGATGCATTTGAATAAACAACACTTGTGAAAAAGCAATTTCAAGCGTTTGAAGACATTTTTTTTTGTTTGTTGTTTTGCGGGTAACGTGTGCTTAGCACGTGTTTGGTGGAAGTTGTTCGCGTGAAATAAGTTATCAGCACGCTTCGTGACCTTTTGGAATTAAAACAATTTGAAGTGAAACAGAATTTTGACATTCGCAAACGTCAGAAGATAGGGAATTTGACAAGCTAGAAGCTTGAGCACGGTTGCATCGAGACAAATTTGAAATGAATGCCTTGAGTATTATTTGCACCAATCTGTCATCAGCGACGCGATTATTTTCACCTGTCATTGGAATCATTCATCTTGGCACATTAATTTCAATGCGTCATTGCCGCTGTCAATGCAGAGATATAAAAAAATATCCCCTGTCACAAATCCCTCTAAACGACATTCCCGAACGTAGTCGTCCCTCAACACTCACTCCTCGATTTCGAAATCATTAGCGTCACGGGTAATCAGCGAACGGTACGCTTCCACGAATCGTCATCCCTCTTGTCAGTTAAAACACGGATATCATAACATTTTACATTAACCAAACCCCGTACCTAATTGACCCAACTTCTCTGAAATTTTATACCTAAACTCTGCCTCGGCTTTGACCCTCCTGATTTTTTGCTCAAAACCTCCTCCCCCCTTGTCGGTTCGTCTTGCCGCACACCGCAGCAGCGTGGAAAAGTGACAAATTAAACGTGAGTGCAAACGTTTGTACCCTTAAGGGCTTATTAAAACCCAAACTCTCACACAATCGCGCACACGTACACACGCCGTGTCATCAACGTGTAGACGGAGCGCATCAGACGGAAAATGCCCGAAGGACAAGAGTAAAATGTAAAATACAAATAAATATCCAATGCCCGGCCAGGTATAGGGGCGCACAAGGGTACCACCAAATGGAGAGAAATCCTATAATCATAAAACTGCCACAACAATAAGCACATTGCCCATGTTCCATGCTATCACGCTGCCGTGCATTGGTCCGTGTGTGTGTGTGTACTGTGTACACGAAGACGACTGACTTGCTCTATGCTCAATGCGCGCCATTTGCGAGTGTGTGCTGAGTGCTCGCCCCGGTTGAATGTGATGCATATGTCTCAAGAGCCACCCCTTGAAATTGATAAAAAAAAAAAAAAGAAAAAATAAAATTACGGTCTGCAGACATCTGGTTCGATTTCAAACCAGTTTTTCAATATCCTCGCCGACGACGACGACAGCGACGACTATGAATGTATTCATGTGCGCTCTACGAGCTCGGCGCATACCTTAAAGTGCTGCTTCGCTTGCAGGAGTACACCGTACAGGAGTTGTGTGTGACAAAATACAAAACAAAGCAAAAAAAAAGTAGAAGAGAAATAGAAATGAGAAATTGAGGAGGAGGCAAGAGACATTTAATGGGATTCAATGAGTGTGTTTGCCCGTCTCCAGAGCGACACAGAGGATATCCGCTTCGACACTTAACTGGGGTGATCGATGTCATCTCAAATAATTGCTAAGGGAACAGTGTCAGACTGCCGGGGGGAGGGAGGTGAAGGGCGGAATATTTATTTATGTTTGATGTTGTTTTTCAATTGAATTTGCACGATGCGCGTTTGCGGGTGTGCTTTGTTTTCCAAAGGAAATTGCCGACGCAGTGAAAGGGGGCGGTTGTCTTCTGGTACGGTTGTAAGATGATGATGAACAAATTTAATTTAACAGAGGAACTCATTAAGTGAAGGAGCACAGGTGTGCTTGATGAGCACAATGTCGGCGCCAGAAGTAGCAACGACTGAAGTTTCGGCGAGAAAGTGCCTCGGGATTCGAGTGAAGTTCATTCACACACTCGATCTGATAAGTGGGGGGATATGCTGGTCAGAGTTTCTTGCAGTCGGCGTGCTTCAGAAGGGCTTACATATTTTTTTGATAAAATGTTACTCTTGTGGCCGCAATAAGTGATGCAAGTGAGTTTTGCTGCATGTTTCTTCTTTAATTTGTTATGTTAGACGGAGAATACGATTCTCAAGAAACATCTTTGCCTTGTACTTTGAGTTGCCAATTAAACGATTGTTTTGAGTAATCCCTGTAGCGTAAGTCGTTACATGGCCCAACTGTAGAAATGGCAATTAATTTGTTATCTTCTCATCGACAAATACTGAACTTCTGATTTTGGAATACTCTGCGTAAGGCTGACAACAGCTTTCGCTCCTTTTTCCCTGTCAAGTGGAAGAACTTCTTGTCCAACAAATTTAAATCAGTAGATTTCCTCCCGAGTCGCTTGTCTCTGACAGTTGCCGCTTGCCCGAATAAAAAAGCGATACATCAAGCAACGCTTTCTTGCTCATTCTAGATCGGCCAGAGAGCGCTCTTTGAGCTCTCCTAACTGGAATCAAACAGACCGCCGGTTGTATTTACTTACTTACTTATCAGGCCGGCGGCGCATGGAGTGTCCAAGCCTCAGCAAATTCTGCTTTCCATCGTTGGTGGTCCTGGGCACGCTGCTTCCAGTTATCAAGACCAAGCTGTCTTGTATCAGCGATTATTTGGTCTTTATACCGGAGATTCGATCTTCCTCTCATTCTCGAACCAGGAGGCTCGGATTCGACCCTTTTTGCTAGAGCTTAGTTTTCCATGCGCTCGGTGTGGCCAAGCCAGTTCCGTCGAGGGATTTTTGCCGCATCTTTGTACAGCTCGTAGAGTTCCCGGCCGGTTGTGTCTTCTCCTCCATTCACCTTCCTCGCAGACGGGAGCATATAAAAGGTAATTTTTTTAAAAGCTATAGGAAAGTTTTTCAAAAGAAGACGCATAAAATTCAGAAAAATGCATGAAATCTTCATTTGAATCGATAGTACGGTACATATAATTTAATGTTTGAAGATTATTTCATGCAAATGTTGACCTTGACTGCGCCTCAAATGGTCCATCCGCTTAGTCCAATTTTGGTGTACTCTTTCCAACATTTCGGCCGGTATCTCACGAATTAATGCTTCAATGTTGTCTTCCAATGCGTCAATTGAAGCGGGCTTGTCTGTATAGACATGAGCTTTAACATAGCCCCACAAAAAATAGTCTAAAGGCGTTAAATCGCACGATCTAGGCGGCCAATTGACAGGTTCCGAACGTGAAATAAAATGTTCACCGAACTCGCCCCTCAATAAGTCCACACATGTGGCACCGTCTTGTTGAAACCACATGTCATGCAAGTCATGACTCTTGTATTTTGGGCAAAATAAAAGTTGGATATCATCTCACGGTAGCGCTCACCATTCACAGTTACGTTACGATTCGCATCATCTTTGAAGAAGTACGGTCCAATGATCTTAACAGAGCACGCATTTTGATCCTTCGAGCCAGCAGCTTTGAGCCCAGTTGTTTTGACAACCCGAAGTAGGACCGATTGCCAAGGGCGATTCTACGACGGATCTCCACTATGATGTTGTTTGTGGAGTTCACGTCTGCCCCGAGGTAGACAAACTCTCTTACTACCTCGAAGGTGTAGCTGTCGATCGTGAGGTTTTGGTTCTCGTTTTGTCCTCATTGACCTTGAGACTTGTTCGTTTCGCCTGTTCTTCAATCGCGGTAAAAGCCTCCACTACGGCGACGGGAACGCGCGACTTTGTCGATGTCATGTGTGTACCCCAATTGTTGGTTCGGCTTGTAAAAGGTAGTAACTTCCGTGTTCACAGCTGCCCGCCGCACTGTCGTCTCCTGTACCAGGTTGAAGAAATCACACGACAGCGCATCTCCTTGTCGAAATCCTCAGAAGTCCATGAGCCGAACGGCACGGTGCATCGCCTATGTGTTAGCGTGACCATTTCTTCCGGGATCCCGAATTCAGCCACCGCATCGAATAGATCCTTGCGATGAATGCTGTCGTATGCGGCTTTGACATCGATGAAAAGATGGTGCGTATCGATTTGAAACTCGCTGGTCTTCTCCAGGATGCACCTTAGTGCGAAGATTTGGTCTATAGTCGATTTGCCGGGGCGGAAGCCTCACTGGTACGTGTGGTGCAAAACGGGTTTAGACGTTCACACAGTACGCTGGTCAGAATCTTGTAGGCGACGTTGAGGAGGGATATAGTTGCTCCAAGAGCTGGATAAGACCGCCGGTTATCCCCAGTAGAATTCTGAAGTCGAAGAGTTGGAAAATGGGCACTTTTTCACTCAGACTGTCTTCAAAGTCGGCGGCTTGTGCCAGACAACAGACTGCACCGTGTGATCTGAAGGCTTTATGTCCTCTGCTCTGTCTGTGTACTTCACAAAATGAACACATCCTTCAATCGTTGTCTCAGACATAGTTCGCCATCTCATCAAAAAAAACGAAAAAGAAACTAATGGTCTTCATTGATTTTTTAAAATAACACACAGCTCCAACCCATACCCCCATCCACAGATTGATGGAGAGCACGAGTATTTCCAATTCGATTTGCGATACCTTTCCGACCTCATTTCGCATTCAGCTCTCGCTACAAACGATTAGATAATTAATGACTCGTACATAATTATTTTAAATATTTCCTCCCCCCGCTCTCCATAAATTTAAATATTCCCTTCCTCGCATCGGATCTCCTTCCCACCGGTTCCTCTTGACACCGTCGTCGCTATTTCAGAATTTATTCTCAAACACTTAACCCCCCCTCACACAGAAACAGTAACCAGAATAGACAAGCAAGCAAGCAGACAGACAAGAGTACACTCGGGACAAGCAGCAGCAGCAGCAGAAGAAAAAAAAAGACAATAGGCACTCTGCGCGAGTTGTTTCTGACGCCCCCTCCGTCACTTATGCAAACAGGGATCGCAAAAGGAAAGGCTGACAAGAGGAGACGGCATACAGACGGGGAAAAAAAAAAATCCAGAACGGAGTTAACCAAGATGGCAAATAACAATCTATCTGTCACATTACTATTGACATGACACTTAATAACTAAATAAAATTGCTTGTGTATACACAGCCGCGCTTCACCTACGCCGCCACCGTCCATTCCACACACATTGCGCCACCATCGCCGCCACGCTACCTCCTTTGGTTATGGTCGAAAAGCCCCCTCTTCCCCCGTGTGTAGTCGGTGATCGTGAATTCCTTTAACACTCCTCTGCCATTCAGTTTTGCAAATGAGGTGAATATAAATAGAAAAAGCAAGACGAAGAGAAGAGAGGAGAAAAAAACAACAAAACACCGTCGTTTTGACGAACCGTGATCGGCGAGCATATCCGCTTGTTCAAAACGACCAATTATCGGCAATCGCTTAAGAAGTGTGCTTTTGAAATTCCCATATTTTTTTTTTTTTGTTTTGTTTTTGTTTTTTTTTTCTGTTTTTCGCCTCTTATCACGCCAACCATGCCATAATCGATACATCAAATAGCAAAGGCCGTTGGCGACTATGCGCCCTCAGGCGTGTAGCGACTCAGTTTGATTTATGGATCCCGTACGCGTTTAATTTTCGTTACGTTCCATTGGTGATTGTGTACACACTGGCCACACAATCTTAGGCGATTTTCGTTATCGCTTGGGCGAGTGCGGCGAGAGAGAGCGAGTTATTTCTGTTTTTCTGCTTGTCAATCATGTCAAATCAGAATGCAAGTCGTTGACGAAAAAAAAAAGAATTAAAATGAAACAACGACAAGCAATGTTTTATCTTTGAAGTGTGTTGGATGGGTTGGTTCGTTGTACAAGTACACAGTCCATCTAATCGATAACTAATAGAATTAGATTTAAAGCAACAAATACGATCGCAAAGGGGGGGGTGAGAGATGAACAAGCGGAATACACACCAGCAATAAAATGTCAGCTTGTACGGTGCTTGTTGAGTGTGTGTCAATAAGCAAAATGGAGCGAGCATGTGTAATTGTTTAATTGGACCCCGGGAACGTCTTTTTTTCTTTTTTGTTGTTGTTTCTTTTAAAAGCAAAGTGCGGCTTCTGCTAGTCGTACAACTCCGTCCATGTATCAGCGACATCGGTGGTGATGACGACGACGATGATTGCTTCAGATGTGCAGGGAGGAGAAGAGTCACACACAAGTGTTGTTTATAAGACGTCGTCTTCTTCTTCTTCTTCATCGGCCGTTTGTCGTTCAGATAATTTATCGAAGTGGTATTTGTTGTTTTATTATGGTTTTTGTGTCTCGAGGGGGGATCAACTTATAATTGATTATTTCGAGTGGGGTGACTTTTGCAGAAGGCGAGTGTGTTGCGCCTTCAATGTGCTGAATGTGTGAAAAATGTGAATTCATAACAAATTTGTCATAACATTGCCTTAACGTGAAATGTAGTAGATTGAGTTACACTGCCCATACATAGCTCGATTGGAGGCGATTTCCTGTTGTCTTTCACAGGAAGTGCTCATATTTCTGTTTCTTCAGAGAAAAATCAAACAATTCCCAATTAACCCTCAGAAGTGGGGAATGTCATCGATTTCGGTGAACATTTGATAGCAAATCTGTCACTTGGCGTGTTGGGTGAAATTTTTGGGCCCAATTTCTAAGTCCGCCCCCCCAGGCAGGTGGTGAACTCAATGCACGACTAGTCACCTATGCTTACGTCAACTAATCGATTTGCGGTCGAAATTTGTCCGTAGATGGTCGGGTTCGTGAGTTATGCGACTCCACGTGGAGTCGGTTGCAACCGTGAAATTGATGTGTTCCTTGCACAAAGTGGGACAAAATGTTGCGGGAATGGTTTGGAATGGTGAGCTAGTGAGGTACATGACATTTTGAGAATTTTGTCATATTTGGTTTTTGGAGAAATTTTGGAAAAATGCGTTTTTTTTTGTTGTGGGCTTGCACTGAACTCATCCGAAAGGGTTGCTGTCTGCTCTCTGGGTGAAGTTTACTTGTCACTTAAGTCGGGGCGTTTGCATGCTTTTCGTGACGCGAATTTGCTGATTCAAGCTGTCTGACATTTATTTTCGATTTACCTGCGGATGACTGTCATTTGATATGACACAAGGTGACACAAAAGTTCAAAAAATAATGTGCTGTTGCAAAAATTGGTCATAAACCGAGTTAAAACATTAAGCAACCAAATAGATAACACCAAAATCAATGCAATCGTGTTTATTAAGATGGTTGTCATTGACACAAAATATGACGGACGATAACAAAAGGATTTTCCTTTATAATTGCCTGTCAGCTATAGTAGTCATTGGCAATTTACTCCTGAGTCCGACCAAAATGCACGTCCAGATTTATTGTAACAAATTATTTGTCACTCTGACGTTTGGTACTCAAACTTTAGCTGTCACATTTCGATGATCATGACATATCTTTATGTCGTCAAATTTTCCAAAGTCAAAAGAAAAAGACGCCAAGCTAAAAACAAAGAACGTTAACATTACAATTACCACACTCTCCACAAACGTCATGCCGAACTGCATTTTCATGCAAAGATGACGAATCCATTCGTTACCTATTTACATCGGTGTGTCCGTGCGTCTTTTCACACCTCTGCCCATCATCAGTCAATCTCTCTGGGTACTAATTAAAAAGTGTCGCCTTAAATTAGAACAACAATCTCGTCCCCCCGGGGCATGTCACACCATCCAATTAACTCGATTAAAACACACATTCACGATCGCTTTCGAAACCGAACCGATCTCCATCCGTTTTCGTCTTCGTTTTCGATTTGCTTATCTCTTGTAAATCTCATTACACAATCTCTAAGGTGTAACAACTTAATCGTTCAGAAAAAGACCAGCCAAACAACAGCGCAAAAAAAGAAACCCACAATTCACCAGTGAAGCGCTGAATCCCACACGTAATTCGGTACTCTTAGCAAGAAATCATCGAGTGGAAAAAGTTCAACGTCTCCTTCAACCGTCATGCGGTGGCTTGCCATTGCCACACTCCGTTGGCACTTAGAAGCTCAATGAGTCCCCCCCCCCACACACACACACTCTTCACCAGCGCGAGTCGCACAATCACCAAGCAAGCAACCAACCGACAAACATCATCATCATCATCATAATCAGGCGCAAAAATTTAAATCGCAACGTATTTATGCCACCACCAGGCGAGCCGCCGCACTGTGCTCGTTGGTTGGAGTCGGTCGTTTTGGTCGTCACCGTCGTCGTCGTCGTCGTCGTGATGAGTAGCAATGCACGGTAGAGTGCCTGCTGCCGCCGCTTCTGCTGTTAATTAAATCGTCGTCGACGTCGTCTTAGTCGGCTTAGCCGTCTTCGTCGCGGTCGTCGTCATTCGCCATCTTGGTCGTGGTATTGTGCTCAACATCGTCGGTTTTTATTTCACTTTTTTTTCTTGTAAACTTTCATGACTGATTCGACACAGCAGCGGCAGCAGCCCCCATACCTGTCCTGTCCGACACTACGCCGCGTCTCCTCATCTAATCGTTCATTCTGCTGTGTTGACGTTCACCCTCCCTCGTCCATCACGGGTAGAGATAGAGAAGAGATTCCGAACACGAAGTCGAGAATGCTTGTTAAACGGATTTAATTGTCACCACCAATCGAGTGCCATCAATCAAAAGAGGGGAGAGAGGGGACAACAACAAAAAAAAAGAAAGAAAAACCAAACACAACAACAACGACAGCGCGCATCGACAGAAAATGTTTATTTTTCTCGTTGCACAATTTATGAGTAATTAAATTCGTGTCAGGTGTTGTTGCTCGGTAAGCACTGAGCACGGCGCGCGGGCACCGAACAGCACCCAAAAACGTTTTGCTCCATCGAACATTATGGTCGGGTGTAGCGCAACGCGCGCGCACACACAGCGACTAGGAGAGCATGAGATATTTGCTTCTGTGTGATGTTTTCTGTTTCCGTGCCACACCGCCATTGCGGGACAGCAAGCCCCTGTGTGGTATGATGGTGCGTTCTCTATGGTTTTATGGGCCGGCATGGTTGAGTCGTTAAAACGTAAAGTTACCCACGCTGCCCGACGACGGCTGTGTTTATAGAGAATTTGAAATGACAGGCACTTTTTTTTTTGTTATTGAGTGGGTGGAAAGAGTGCGAGCACGACAGAGCTTAAAATTGCTCCTCCACATCAAAATCCAGAGCCAGAGAGACGAGGTGGAATGCGGAGAAAGACGTCTGACTTTGTTATGGTCACTTCGGACTTGAATCACACCGAGCGAGAGGAGTGGAATCGGTCATAAAGTGGCGGCGTTGGATGTGGACACGGGTCCCGTTTAGTATTCCTCTTACATACATTGCGCGGTAGTTTGCTGAATGGTGTAAACATGAATCCCATTCTCCCACTTTGGGCAATGCGTTGGTGATGTTGTTTTTGGTATGGTCGCCGGCGCGTCGTCGTCGTTCGCCGGATTCAACTGATTTGAACGAGTGTGGGAGTAGACACACGAGGTTGTAAATCTTTTAATTTGCATAATTTCGAAAGTTAAATGTGATTGATACCCAGTTAGCGGTTATTGGGCGACGAATTATGTGCGCAAGTGTCAACCCGAAATTGTTTGACATGAATATGACAAGTGGGGTTTGTTCGTTGGGTCATACCGTGGATGTGACAGAACGAACTCGAATGACGTTTGTTTTGTGAGCCATGCTCTTGATTCATGAGAGCTCATTCATCACGTCCCGTAGGCAGGCCTGAACTCTCCCCCAGCTACCTACCTACATCGCAAATGACCAGAGAAACCTAATTCATCAGACGAAACCCACATTTTCAAGGAATCAATGCTCCAATTAGTTCTCTCTGCCACTGACTCACCAAGATAATTGATGATTTCTCCTTCGCCACCAGGCTCTTCGAAGCAGCACCCCTCCCCCATCCAAACTCAGCCTGTGCCAACAATCCACTTTCTGTGCCCGAAGATGAGGTACATCTCTCCCTGGGCGGCTTTCAAGTGCGCTTCCCTATCCTTTTGCTGTTCAATTATCTGAACTTCTTCAATCTATGTCCCACTTTGGCTTCCCTTCTCACTCGCTTACAGCAATTTTTCCCCCGTGTCGGCACTCAGCCCATATGCATCTGTGCGAGAGACCCAGTATTCAGTCGATTGGACGACATTGTGTCAGTCGTCCTGGAAAGAAAGAAAAGAAAAAAAATGTGTCAGATTGTTCCGATTTTCAGTTCATTCAGAGCCATTCTGGCATCGCAGAGGCAAGGCAACACTCGCAGTAGCAGCCGAGGCGATTCTTTGTTTCTTCAGCACACTCCCCACTTGCTCCTGGTCTTGTATCGCTTCGCCGCGCCGCGCCTTATGTGTGTGTGTCGGTCTCTGTCCGATTGTTTGCTCTTATTTTTAGCATCGTTTTGTTGTTTCTCTCTCCGTCTTCCTTTTCCTTTTTGTGCACTTCCACTGAAGTGAACTTTAGATTTCTTTTGTTTTCTTTAGAAGACGTAAAGTAACCCAGAGGCGGGGCGGAAGCGGGGGGATATACACAAAAAAAAGCAAGCACCAACAACAACAGCAACAGCAGCTTGGGAATAAATTACACCGACGAGATTGAATGGTCGATTTGTTTATCTCCAGAGAGGTCTGCTGCCTCCCCCACTCCTTCTCGGTGCTGGTTTCAGCTTGCCTCTTTTTTTTTCCTCTTGGACTTGTCACTTTTTCTTCTTCTTTTTCTTCCCCGGCTTGCTTGCTCTTTTTATTCCCAGTTTTCTGGCGAATTTGTCCCCCGTGCAACGTGTGTGTGTGCACGCCACTGAGGAGTATGCGAACAAGGCGATAACCAAAATAGCAGATGACAGCGGTTGAGACTGTCCTCCTGGACCGTGGACCGTAAACCGTTCCTTGCTAGCAGCGCTATTCAGCTCGTTCATATTTTGTTCCTTCCCTCGGTTCGGTCTCATCGGTGCTTATGCTTGTGGCCGGGCCTCATCGAAGGTATTCTTTTGAAATTTCTTCAAAAAAATAAAACATCGCACAATAATAATAAAAACAAAAAAAAAAGGTCGTCCTCCTTTCGTGCTTTGCGCTCGTAGGGCACAGCATTCGAGAGCGTTTCTCCGTATTCGCCGCGTATCTTGTAGATACAAATTCCCTTCTCTATAATCATCTTCAAGGCAACAACAGCAGCAGCATCGACAGTCCGGGGAGAATAATCTTATATTTCGTAGAAATATCCCATAGACGACCGGTTGCCTCCGTCCGTACTTACCTCGTCGCAGACGCTCTCAGTAGTCGTGTTCTTTTATTTTCTATTTTATTTCTTCATCTCGCATTGCAGCTCGCCTCCTATCCCGCCTCACGTCTCGCTACCTCTTCAGATTGAGGTTGAAAAGTATCTAATCTTTTATTTCGGTTCGAGGGCATTCAAAAGCCATGCCATGCCACACAGAGGCCGCCTGAGAGGGAGACCAGACCGTGTGCCTGTTGTGTGTACCTAGAGAGAGAGCTCTGTCAATTAAAATGAATCGTGGGGCGGAAATATTATATTACACATGCTTAGTGGGTACGAGACGACGTCGACGACGGCGGCGGTGGCGGCGACTCCTCAACAATCTCCTCTGAAGCGCTTTGGAGGGTGAGCTGAGTGAGAAGACAGACGGGCACGGACGGGAGGTAGCGTAGTAATTCAATCGACCGAGTGAAATGTCGTGTCATCGTAATTAGATGAAAATTAAAAAAAGAAGAAGGAGTAAGGGGAACCCACAATTCGTTGCCTGCAGCTTGCTATGTAGTCACTGGCGCTGGCTTCGTCTTCCGTGGGTGATGATGATGAGGAGAGAAGGAGGCGGTGGGTGGGTGGTTTGCGATCGCGTGAAAGATTAGCAGCGGCAGAAACCCAAAGAGGGGCTTTCAGATGGGCGCTCGGTGAGCAACGAGTGGTGTAACTGCTCAATCTTGAAGAGGCGTTGCTTTCATTGTCTCTCGGCGGCTAGGCGTGCGATGAGGCGATGAGCGTGTATCCCCCCCGAGACCGAATACAATCTTAGATAAGTTCTGCCCCAAAAACGTAGCTTCATCGCCCGGCGGGTCTCGTTTTGTTGTGGTCTTTAATTTTTCACACAAAAAAAAACGAAGAAAAAAACCACGACTTCCTCGAAGTCGTTAAGCATTAAACGTGTTTTTTTCCTCTGTTCTCCTTTTTTTGTGATAAATTTATCGCGCTTGTCAAAGAGCAAAGCCGAGCTGCGGAAGTTCCAGAAGTATGACGCTGCCATTGAATAAGAAGTAGCTCTCTGGCCAGGCATCAAGCAAAGTTGGTGTTTTTTTTTTTTCTTTTCTTTGCGGCTGTGTGTGTCTGGCATCTTATGTCGGTGAGGATGGGAAGGGTAACGCTCTTTCGCCCTCGTACGGTCGGGGCCCGGACGGCGTACACTTCTGAGTGAGATCTGAATTCGGGGGTTGAAAATGGAAGTGTCGGTTAACGAGGGACCGTCGCACCAGTGAGGTAGAGACACAGAGAGAGAGAGCGAGGTAGGTAGTTGTGTGTGCGCGCTGGCTCTTTGTACGTTGTACGTGGTAATGGTTCGTAGAGAGATGTCGACGGAAGGGGCAGACGTGAAGGAATTAAGAAGGAACACACTCCACGTGGACTGAAGTGATTGTGTGGTACTCAGTGCCGGCTTGTAGGTTAGAGGTTGCTCGGTAGGTAGGTAGGTAGGTAGTCGGGTTAATGTAAGAGATATTGGCGATGCTGTTCATCTCTTTACCTGTGAGAAAGTGAGGGGTTCGGTCTGCCGGCTGTGGCTTAGGTGAGGTATTTTTTTTTCTTCTTTTTTTTTTTGTGGGATTTGTTGAGAGATAGGAATGGGATGGGGGTGAATCATTGAAATTCTACCCGGACTAGGGTGAAGAGACAAATGAGGGAGTTTCTTATAGGGGTGAGGTTAGGGGGGAGGAATCTTGAATTGATGCGGTCAACCGGAAAAGTAGGGAAACTGGATTCACTGGATAATTGGCAACTGTCTAGGCGGGCGAGCAGGGGCTGGGGTGACCGAATTAAAAATGCAGTCTATTAGTTATTCCCTTTCAAGGGCGACTGAGGGTGGAGGATGAGGGCGCGTTTTGAGGTGATTGAATGTTTGTTCTGGACGAGTGATGAGGTTTGTTGTGGCACACTAGGTGTGAGTGTGTTATGGAAAGGCGATTCGAAGTTTCAAAGCGATGATCTTGTTGGTGGAAGGCTCATCCATGTTCAGTGACATCCATCACTGAACTGTTTGTAGGTACAATCGGAAGATGTTATAATTTTTGTAAATGGCGTCGTACGTCAATCAACTATCACATTTGTGAACCAGACAGCTGCAGTGTACCTAGAAAGAGATAAGCAATTTCACGCATTTTCCACAAGAGCTTGGAATAATTGTGAAGGAAGCGTTTTCTGATCGCGTAATCTCCTGTTTTGCCGATTTGGCATTGCCAGCAAGATCGCCGGTTTATGGTAACAATTCCTCAGGCAATCGGAGCCCTTAAAGAGAATATTCGACAGTTGTCACCGGAAATTTTGCGGAAAGTCATGGAAAATGCTAAGTTACGTGCAAAAACGTGTATTGACAATTGGCGGACTTAACAGTCCTTTAATGCCCACTGGTCCATATTGGGCACGCACTCTTTGAACAACAAGTTTGTCCAGTACGTTCTGATATATAAGCTAAGCAGATGCACCGGTTGCAGTATGCAGTTGAGTCGGCGCCGGACGACTATACGCATTTTTTGTGAATTTGCGATTTTCACACATGAATATTTCTGCGAAATCGGTCGAATCCGACTCCGAAAAAATTATTTCCGTATTCATTATTGTGTCTAGAAAGTGAAGCATAAAATAAATGTTCAAAATAAAAAAAATAAAAAAAAATCCATTAATTTTCGTTCGTGTTCACACCTGTCACATAAGCAGGTAAGTTACATGAAAAGTCGTAGCACAAAAAAATTGTCTCTTCCACAACATATAACCATTTTTTTCAAACAAAAAAACTTGTTACCTATTACATTAATTAAAAAAAAAACTTCCACTTCACAGACAAATTTGTAAAGGTCCAAATAAAGATGTCCATCACTCAAAATCATTTATTTTTTTATTTAGTAAAAAAGTAATTCAAAAACAAAATTGGATTACTGATTTTGCGCCACCTTGTAGTACTGTAGTCCGTCGATAACGTGGACTACCGATAAGGTGAATTTCTCTAAAATGTGAATCGGCACAACTTTACATTGTCGTCTCTACAGTGTGAACTTCCAAAATGTTCAACCTCTAAAATGTGAAATTTTGTATACATATTTCTCTTGTTCGTTTTGCGTGCGATATTAGGGACTGAATACCTTTTACAGTCGCAATTCGATAACTCGAACCGTCACTTGCTTCACAAAATATTCGAGTTATAAAGACTTCGAATTATCAAGAAAAAACAAAGTTGAAAGCCTCTTCTTCTTCTTTGTTTGGCGCTACAGTCAGGGGTGGACCTGGGCCTGAAACAGCCTCTCCATTGCGCACACCAAGTTGGTTGTGGTCCTTCTCCAGTTGTGTGCGCCATCTCGTTCGAGGACGTCCTCTTTTGCGTTGTCCCAATGGCTCGGAATCGAAAACTCACCGCCCGGAGCTGTGGTGTCCATCGGCTCTACATGACCTAGCCACCTTTAGCGTTGGATCCGAAGACGCTTAACTAGGTGTGCATGCCGTTGAATCTCCTCCAGACACCATTAACGCAAACAGGACCAAAGATGGCACGTTTTCTCCCAAAAGGACCAAGAGCTTCTTCATCCGCTTTCAATAGCGTCTCCGCGCAGTTGAGCCGAACAGGGATTATCAAGGTGTTATATAAAGTCAGTTTGGTGCTTTGGAGATGGCTCTGTTACTCAATTGCTTTTTGAGCCCAAAGAAACAGCGGCTGGCAAGAGTAATTCCGCGCTTGATCTCGGTACTGGTGTTATTGTCCCTGTTTACTGGACGAAGTCCTTGACTACCTCAAAGCTTCTGCTGCCCATTATGACGCTCTGTCCGAGACGTCGATCTTGTGCGTCCTTCTGCCATGACAGCATGATTTACTTCCAGACTCATTTTAGCCGCTTGCACTTCAACTTTTCCCTTAATAACAACTAACACTAGACACTACACTCTTCAGTCTGTGTATGATTTTGTCTTCCACTTTGTGTTTTTTCTAGAGCAAAGTAAGTGCTACATGTCTTCTATTGTGTGTTCTTACTCCTACTAATAAGAAATATGGCAATTCCTTAGAAATCACGATTTTCTACACGTACTTATAAAGGGTGGTTACATTTTAAGGGCCGATGTTGATTTTGAATAAAACACAAATTATATAGGAAATTATTGTCATTTCTTTTTATTATGATAATACTGGTATCTTTCAATTATGTATGCAACAAAATAGCGGCCAAATGGCCGCCGCGACCTCGGCGGCACACCTCCATGCGATTGCCCAAATTTTCGATGACGCTGAAGCATAATTGAGGTTCTATGCCGTTAATGTGCCAAATTATCTCATCCTTT
Source organism: Eristalis pertinax (assembly GCA_907269125.1). NCBI lineage: Eukaryota > Metazoa > Arthropoda > Insecta > Diptera > Syrphidae > Eristalis > Eristalis pertinax. The sequence goes on from OU026145.1 coordinate 125,387,993, forward strand.
AGCTCTTGAATTGTTGCTGGCTTATCGACGTACACTTTTTCTTTCAAATAACCCCAAAGTAAAAAATCCAACGGTGTCAAATCACATGATCTTGGCGGCCAATTGACATCGCCACCACGTGAGATAACACGGCCATTGAATTTGTCGCGCAAAAGAGCCATTGTTTCGTTAGCTGTGTGGCAAGTGGTACCGTCCTGTTGAAACCACATATCGTCCACATTCATATCTTCCAATTCGGGCCATACAAAATTAGTTATCATTTCACGATAGCGAACACCATTCACAGTAACTGCCTGACCGGCCTCATTTTGGAAAAAATACGGCCCGATGATGCCGCCAGACCATAAACCGCACCAAACAGTCACTCTTTGTGGGTGCATTGGTTTTTCGACAATCACTCTTGCATTATTATACGCCCAAATGCGGCAATTCTGCTTATTGACGAATCCACTGAGGTGAAAATGTGCCTCGTCACTGAAGATGATTTTCTTCGAAAATTGATGTCGCCATTTCTTGTCACCATTCTGACCATTGTATATTTTCATGGTTCAAATTGAGTTAGTCTGAAATTGAGAAATGTCAAATGAAATACAGAAAAAACTTGACGTTTAGGTGTGGTTCACATTCAACATCGGCCCTTATAATTTAACCACCCTTTACTAGTTCATAAGAACACCCAAAGACAGTGCCTCGAAATATTCATTATAAAACGGACTTTGGGAATTCCCTTCAGAATTCGACTTATCGAAGTTGACACCAAATAATCTGTTCGAGTTATCAAGACATTCGAGTTATCGAAGTTCGACTGTTTGTCTATAAGTTGTAAATGCAGCTGCAGTCTATAAAGAAGCAAGAACTGCCATTTGTTTAGGTATTTGTTCGCTTAGTTACATTTTCTCAGTTAGTCGTGTCTTGATACCGAACACAATACCAAACAAATACACGAAGTTATGAACTGGGTCATCATAGAAGGCATTGATGAACCTGAACAAACTGAGGACACTTCGGTGGAATGTAAGCGACGAAGTCACTCCAGCTCTTCCCAAAAAAAAAACTCGCTCGCAGGCGATCCAGTGTACAAATAAGCTTCTTGAGTTCGCCGATCAAACTTTTCCAGTTTTCCAGATTTCCAGTTTGCTGAAGTTAAGGACAGAAGCAATGAAAGATCAAACCAGTCCAAAAAAATAAAATATTTGACCAACAATTGTGAATACCAATATCGTAAATTCGTTTCTCTTCTGAGTTAATAAATATTGAAGCTTGTGCTCTAAAAAAATCATTTTTTGATGGTTCTTAATGCATTTGAAAATCGTTTCAATTAGTTTAGCAAATACTGAAAATAGTCCCTCTTAAGTCCAAAAAACGCCTTGTTTTAATTGGTTCACATTATCGAGGGACTACTGTAGATGATTTTATGTGTCTCCCCTATTTCCCTTTGGCTGCATTTTTTTTTTTTGAGATCATTCACATTTTCCATTACGTTCCTTTTTTTTAAAGCTTCTAATGAAATGCATTTGACTGACAAACTTTGACAGTCAGTGACAACAACGCGGCGATATTTGCAAAGTCGTCATTCACAATAGAAACCAAATGAAAGTGACACTGTTCATACCCCGACGGATCGCTTAGGCGACAACAACTAAGTTGACCTCTAAGATGTCCCGAAAAATTCAACAAAAAATCGATATTACGAATCCAAGACCGTTTTAGGCGATTTTCAGGGAAGTCTGGTTGTGTCAGATGTCACAAACAGACGTAACTCACGTTGTGGAACTTTGGAAATGCGTGTGTGTTTTCTCCAACATGTGTTTTCTGATAGTAAACCGCAGTACGTAATCGGTTCTCAAAGGAATTTCCAGCATAATTAATCAGAGGAGATGGGAAGGGTGACAAATACTGCTCGTGGAACAGTTGGCAGTCACAATTTCAAGAAAACACAAACAAACGAAACGCATTCTTGTCACCAGTCGTCAGTGTTTTCTTGAATTCATAAAGGTAGTCGCCGCGTCGGCTGTAAGATCAAGAAATACATACACTGATGGACAAAAGTATTCGGCAGGAACTAAAAAACACCCGTTATATTAAGGGAAACCTAATTAATATTTCGTTTGTTTTCCTTTTTGTCAAATAGCAGCTTGCAATCAGTTATTCATGGAATCTACCTATATTTCATGTCTCCGATAGTTAGCTTATGCCACTCTTTAGCCAGAGTGATCTTAATCTAGCTGCCTTGACTTGCTATTATGGTCATCAGGGGTCTTTGGTTCTTTATCTTTAATGTGTGCGACGTGTTGTATACTATCCACAGAAACATTAATTAAATCGATTTGGTCATTTGGAAATTATCCAGCCAACAACACCCATATGCCGAATAATTTTGTCCATCAGTGTAGATCTTCTAACCATTTTACAGAGAATTGTGTACGGTAAACTCTCTCATAAGCGGACACACTTTGTGCGGGACGCAACAAATTTGTCCGCTTATGAGGGGTGTCCGTTAGGAGAGAGTACACACAATGAAGAAACATATTGTAGAATTGATGACGGCACTAATTTTGGATAGTTCCATTTTGCAGAATTCAATGGTTGGCTTGTCTTTACATTTGTGCTCCAATTTAGACGCGGACGTCTGCCTTCACTTGCGTTGTCTTGGAGTGTAGGACTGGCGCCAAGTTGTCCATGCACGCTACGTGCCTCACCTTCCGTTGGATCCGTGGACACCTGACTCGGACACTCAAATCATTGTGCTCCCGTTCAGTTCGTGGTTAAATACCTATTCTGTTCCAGATGTCAACCAAGCTAGCAGGGCCAACTACCTACCAAGCAGAAATTGTGAAAAGAGAAGATGACTGTGACCGCCTTAGACCAGGATGATGAAAGTCAGTTTGGTTCTTCAACAGCGAACCCTATTACACGTATGACTCTCTGATTTCAAGCCGGAGTTGATGGCAACGATCACAGATGTGTAAGCTATACATTCAGTCGCGCTTGGAAATCCCCCACGAACTTTTTAAGTTGTCCAAAAGTCAATGAAAGGATCTCGCTGCTCGATCAATGGCCGTCAAGCGCTTTAGAAAGTTTGAAGACAAGCAACGTGTTGTCAAGAAATTCATTAGAGCAAGTGGGTATGTTTGTACTTACTTATAAGCCTACGACCAGTTGAGGGGTCTGAGCCTGAGCAATTGCTGCCTTCCATCGCTGACAGTCCTGGTCACACTGCTTTCAGACATCAAGGCCAAGTTGTCTTGCTGGAGATTAAGTCTTGCTCTCTTTCTCGAACCAGTAGGCTCGGATTCGAATTAAAACACGTAGAGGACTATTTCTCGGCAATTCTCATTCTTCCTTCTGGCAGTCCAGTATTCATGTTCGCTCTCCTTTAATGCCAAACTGCACCGAATCTCCACAGTTCGTAGTAGGATTTCAGCCAGTCTCAAGCTCCCTTAATTGGCGCAGGAACCGAAAGATTCAGCTTCTCGAAAGTCTAAGTAACCGTTTTTCTTTCCCGACAATCTTCGGTAAAAAGTCATTAAAATGAAAAGAATCCACACAAAGTAGGTATTCTCAGAAGCTTGCATAAATTTGGCTTCCCAAGAGTGAAATCGATTCAACTAGAATACCCTTTCAGTGAAGAAAACCATTACAATTTCCCTCCATTTGATCATTTGTAGCGGCGTCCTTCAATGAATAGGCCTTCAGACATCACTTAACCGATCCGTCATTGCACGGCAACCCCTATATCAGCGAAATGCCCAAAAAACCAAACCAAACCGCCCAACAAAGGCACTCTAACTGTTGAAGTGAAGCCGAGCACACCACACCCCATCCATCGCCGCGAGACATTCGTCAAACCCCTAACCCTAACCGAAATCAATTACAATCATCAAGCACCCGACCTTTTTAAAGTCCCGCCAACCTCTCCCCATTGTCACCACACCCCACTGGGAGAGAGAGAGAGAGAATGAAATTTCCAGTGAACCGGCGGCAATCCTCCTTCTCTGGCACAACCCATCTGTGACAGACAGGACCAGTCCTTCAATTTCTATTAAGAAAGGCAATCTGTAATGGCAACCGTCACCAGTGTGCGCCTTCGTTTCGGTATCCCCTCGGGACCCCTTGCGGGAAGACTTGCTGCTTCGATTCGCTCCGACGCTGTGTGTGTGTGTATCCCTTTCAAAGCGACTTACATTTTCACACTTCGAAAGGCAGCTGCAGTTCGTTTCGCTTGTCGTTGGCCTTTTTTTTTTGTCCGCTCTTTTTTTCCTCTTCTTCTCTTTTTGTGCCCTTCCCGTCTTCACCTTCGCCACGCACGTCTTCGTTTGTCGTCTTATCCTTTGTGATGCCAAACCGAAATTTGAATCACAGCGGGTACAGAAAAAAAAACCCACTTTCCTTTCGTTGCACAGCGTTCGACGTTCCTTAAGTCGTCCTGGCCCTGCTGTTCGGTGTGGTGCGCGTTTGGATGAGAGGCGGCGGCGGTTGGGAGAATAGCCCAAAACCTAAATATATTGCTTTTTAAACGCGAAGCGAAACAAAAAACATCGAAAATTCATTAAATTGAGTGAGATAAGACTACATTATCCCGCCACCGTTGTCGTCGCTGCCGCTGTCGCCACCGCCAGTGCCAGTGCATGACAGCTATGTCGAGAGGGGTTGAGTGTGTGCGAGGGAGGAGCGCTGTGCTGTGTGTGTGGGGTGCAGAAAGGAAGCGCACACAAAATCGAGTCGAGCCGAGAGTCTCCCCAACCGCCAGTGCTGTCATCGTCGTCATCTACATTACCATCGCCGCACTGGTGTCGCTGCCGGTGCTGCTTTTGCCTTTGCTTCTGCTGCTGTGTATAACAACCCTTCTGCCCTACACCCGCCGCCGTACAGCGCATCGGCCCCCTCCCGCCACCCACCTGCCACACCAATCACCCATCCCCATGGGATTGTGTGGATGTGTGTCGTCCCATCAAACCGAGCATCCATCCTCACAACTCAACTTAAACCGTCGCCGCCCCCCCTGCCATTCCTCCTCTACCATTGGCACTCAAACCTCTATCACGACTCTCTCACCGTCGTCGTCGTCGTCGACCAACGCCAACATCACCGCCACCGAGCAAGCACCGCAAGAAACGTAAACGAAATGACAACGAGACTGCGACGACGACGATGACGATGAAGCGAAACCAAAGCAAAGCAGCCCCACAGCCGCCCCCTCGGTCCGCTCTCAGTCACAGTCCCAACGGCAGCACCAGCACCACGAGTACCACCATCAACCAGCACAAGCACCATCACCCAAGCCACTAGCAGCTAGAATCATCGTCATCGTCAGCACCGGCAGCAGCAGCAGCGGCAGCAGTAAGACAGAAGGGGAGTGGTGGCGCGGCAACGACGGCAACAGCAGAATGAGGGTAGTCAACCGCCCCGCCTTCCCTCGACCTCTCCCATATGCCATGCCTCTCCACTCTCCAGTGTTGTGTGTCCTCGTCCTCCTCGCTCATCGTCGTCGTCGCCGTCGCCACCGCCGCCGCCACCACCACCGCCACCACCACCGCCACCATCACCATCGTCGTCAACGTCGGTCGTCGTAGTTCCTACCGCTTCCCCTCTCCGCACATTTCATTCTTCGCCTTTGCTTGTTCATTTTTAATGAAATTCTGTTTGGCTATAATGGCTAACATACCAGGGCTGTGGCATACACTCCACGTGGAGTGTGACTGTGGTCAATAAACAGTTCCTCTAATGTGACTGAACAACCGAGCAACAGAACGGCTGAACGACGAACGGAACGGACGGTCAGACGGACGGGCGATGACGACAGTGGCAGCGGCAGTGCTCGGCTCTGTTCGGTTTGGTTGGTGTGACACCGAGAGGGAGAGTGTGCGAAAGGGATTGTGTAAAAGCCAACGGCTGGCCGATAGAGCTGCGAGCACAAGAATGAGTGTGTGTCGTTGAATGCGGGTAGGTGCGGAAGGTAGGGGTTGGGGAATTGTGTGTGGTTCAGAACGGTATCAGAGATGGGCGAGGTGGTATGAGACGACAGCGGCAGCTACGGCGGCGGCGGCGGGTTTTGTACACACACTCGGCGGTGGTCGTCGGCTCACAGCAGCAGCGCGGCAGTTTAGATGGATGGTTGAATAGTTGGATGGTTTTTGGCTTGCATGCCTTGTACACACACACGCACACACGTTGTCTCTTGCTCTCGCAGTGCTGGCGGCTGGCGCATGGCCTGAGAGATGTTGAGAGGGAACACAGACGACGTCGTATCTGGCCCAGGCGGTGGTGGCTTGGCGGGTGAAGTGATAGAGACTCACTGCGTGTGTGTGTGGGTTTGCGCGCGTTGGGGTTTTTAGACCCTAGTAAGTTCTCAAATTTTTGTTGTTATTTTTTTTCTCCTTCAGCACTTTTTTTCTGCGTTTTTCTTGCTTCGCTTCGTTTCGTTTGGTTTCACGTATACTTTTTTTTTTGTTGTTGTTTTCTTATAACTATTAAGTGTTGAAGGGGGGTGTGGTGGTGGCGGTGGTGGTGCAAGACGGGCCCCGGCTCGAGACGATGAAGAAGACGAAAGCGGTTGCGAGGGTGGACGAGAACAGCCGAGTGTTTGTATGCACGAATGTGCGACGGAGTGTGTACGTATATTTGCAACCGGTAATAATGGATAAGCATGGCATGGCACGGTATGGCATGGTTGTGTCTATCTGTATCTGTATCTATTTATCTGGTAATGCGACGGACGAACACACACAATGTGCTTCTTTTTTTCTTTTTTTTTGGTTTCCTCTCACACCCTCCGATTTGTTCCCTCTGACTTTGGTGTTTCATTTCGGTTTTTTTTTTGGGGCGTTTTTTTTTTTTGTTTTCCTCTGTCGCTCGTCGGTTTCTCGTATCTTTTCCTTGTGTAATAATCTTTTATGTAGAAAATTATGATGGATTTTCAAATTACTCCCCCAGAGTTCGCTCGCTGGTTTTTTGAGATATTTTTTCTCCCGGCTGTCGTTGTTTCTGCTGTTTATTGGATCGACCACACTTGCCTTGGCCTGACGCCGCCGTCGCCGCCGCCGCCCCCCGGCTGCGTCTTACCGCAGCCACAAGAGCGCCGCGCCGCCTTGATGAATGAAAGAAGCAATTTGAGGTTTTTTTTTTTTGCTCTGTGCGGCGAGATAGTTTGTGGGTTTTGTGGCGAATCTTGTAGGAAATTCCTTTTATTTATTTTTTTCGATAATTGAGCAGTTCCACTGCATCAGGGTGTGTAATCGATTTGTTTAAGTTACAATGTGTCAATCGGTGTCATGTATGGCCTGAACTGTCAGTGTCACAAACCGAAGCCGCCTAGAGAAGGCGACGGACACTGGTTAATCCTCCTCCCATGAGATGATACATTGAAGGGGTTAGATACCCCTACACCGAGTGAGTGGTGTTTTTGTTTGCCCAACAGTTGTTGACAGTAGATTTGTCTACCAGAGTGAGGGGGCGGGGGAGGAGGGGACGAGAGGTTGCCGAGAAGAGGTTGTCGTTTTTTTGTATATGGGTTAAGTTGTTTGCCAAAGATAACTCCCCTACTTGCGCACAGTCACACTGTTCTCGCACACGTAGGGAAAGACGAATGACATGAGTGGTGCCTTGTGGTGGCTGGTGGAAGGGAAGTGATTGGGAACACAGACGGGGGACTTAGAGAGTCGTCTTTCAATGTTTACAGCGACGAGCACGGTTTATGTTTGTACAGCTCTAGCTCTGTTTGCTTTGGCAGTGTATGTTCTTCGCCACTATCCGCTTGAGCTACATTCCCAATTCCTTACATATTTCTTTCTTTTTCTTTTTTTTTTCCTGGTTTGGCCGTTGTTTACTCTAGGAAAACCATTCTTTGAAATGCTGTTGGCACGGTGGATGGAGGATAGAGAGGTTGTACAACAACAAAACAAAAAAATGAAGGTATAATCCTTATTTGACTTTGCTTTTGTTTGCATTGCCATGGCTACGATTGTATCCGTGCAGTGCAAATAAACGTGCGCAGACATCTCGGAGTGGCAAAAGTTGTAGCTTCTGGGCAGATGAGGAATGAGGCACCTATCTTTCAACAATCTGTCGAGTGTGTTCGTCTTTGATGGATGTACTTTGGATAGGTATGTATTTCGAAGATATTGGGAATTCGGTTTTTGGCAGTTCATCAACGCTGAAGCTTCCTTTTATATGTACAGTTGCCTGTCCACAAGTCGAACTCCCTCTAACTCGAACTGATTTTGATATCCCGAGGCGACTGCATGTGTATAATAACACAGGCGGAGTGGCGTCATTCCCGACAAACAACCGACTCAACAAAAACAAATCGTATCCCTTTTCTGTCATCTCCATCCGGGTTTCTTCATTCGTTAATGACAGCTGATAGAAGCGCTTTGCAATTTGACAATCTAATCTAATCTAGCTACCTTTTGCTTGGTTTATGAGGTGACATCACTGGAGTTGTCGTACTCTGACTATGGGTATCACAATGGACCAACCAGTGTGCTGGCGATTTCGCTGGCAGCCCATCTACACAATCTAAGGTGTCACGTTGGGCTTGGTGAGGGTTGCTGACAGCCGCGACCAGCACTCTTGTGCCAGTGACATCTCCTCCGGGAAGAGAGGGCGTTCAATTACAGGGAAGGTGCACGACAGTTTCCTCCTCCTTCTCCCTGTAGCTTCTGCAATATTGAGCCGTGAGTTCCAATGGTGCAGTGGTCAGTTATGACGCCGGTAAGAGTTCTGAAATCGTGATCTGGTTGAGTGATCGTTTCGGATCGAGAGTAGGCCATAACTGATTCGTAGTGAGCAGTAGACCATCCAAGAATTGTGTGGACAAGCCTTTCAACTTTCAGTAGATTTGTGTTGTTGCTTTAGCGATTGACTTTGATGGCAGATCTCCATGCGGAATGAGTTCTGAACTAGAGATGTGCCAAATCGAAGTTGGAACCGAGTTGGAATTGAAGCGAACCGAGTTGTCGGTGTCGGCGAATCTTCAATTGTTGGCAAGGAAGGTGAAACGTCCAAGTTGCGTGTGCCATAGCAGAGCTTTGCAATTTCTGCCCGAGCTCCTAACCCCAGCTCCTACGGACTACATCACATCCCTTGTAGAGATCGGTAACGCGGCACTCTGCCGATTTCCATAAAGAGAGCACTGGAAAACCCATTCACTCCTTTCTGAACGTCAATTTCTGATCTACACAGATGGATCTATGCTAGAACACGGTGCAGGCTTAGCGGTCTTCTCGGCGAACTTCAATATCTCGAACTGGTACAGCCTCCCAGATCACTAGAGTATCTTCCAGGCTGAAGTACTAACGATCTGAGAAGAGTGTAGAGAGAGAGAGAGATGGCCAAGCAAGGAGCTTCCAAATCCAAATCAACATTCTAAACCATACCCCCAGCGATGTATTATTCTTTTCGTTTTAGTTTCGTTACTTCCATCGCGTCGTTCTGTCATACTTAATGAATGCATTTCTTTCTGCCACAAAACCCTTAAATTACAAGAGTGAAGTTGATGCTAATTTCCCCTTTTTCTTATTTCTTTTTAGGTAAGTCATCGATAATGGTCAAAAATTTGGATACAATGTTTACCAGAATAACGGTATTTATTACAAAAATTAACACAAATATGTATGTCAATCACAAAAGCCGACTGTGTTGTCGACAAAAATAAAATTCATACAGGACTCCAAAGAAAAAAAAAATCTTAAATGCAAAAGAAACTACAGTAGAGCGTCGATTATCCGAACGTCAATTAACCACAGTGTCAGTTATCCGAACCCAACATCGGAAGCAAATGGACGTTAGCTATCCGAACTGCAATCAGCCGCAAAGTCAATCATTCGAATTAAACCTTAAAAGGAGAAAACTAAAACTAACTCTGTAACACGTGCGTACACGTGTGTGCCTAGTATACGTGAACATTGTTAATTTTATTCGTGAATTGTGGTTCAGTTAAAAAGGCCAGTTTTTAACATGTCGTAACAAGGAAAAAGGAACCGAAACGTTTTATCAATCGAAACAAAGATGGAAAGTATTGAGAGACTGGAAAAAGGTGAAAGTGGATCTTCGCTGGAAAAGTTGCTTGATGGTGGAAAATCTACAGTGTCTGAAATTAAAAGTAGAAGGGACTTTATTTTGAATTTTTCGTCGGAGCTAGGCACAGACCTCGGCGTATCCGAGTTTTTTGATCAAATCTGATTATCCGAACCACCCTCGGTCACTTCCAATAAATGGTCAATTTAAGCTTTGCTTGGCAATTCTTTTGACTCAGATTATTCTTGAGAATGTTCAAGTAACCAAAACCCATTAATTTATTGATCAGCTGGAACTAAATTGACCACGATAGATGCTAACATAGGCCCCTGTATTATGACAGGTACTTTTACGTGACTTATACGTGTGCTTGGGCTTGGTTACTTTTGTGATGTGAATTTTGTTTAACTTTTGGTTTATGATACCCTGTGGCACAGACAACTTTAAGTTGCCTACCTGCATACTTTTGTGGGTGACTGTACGGAGCTACAACCCAAAATGGTCCTGGACGTACTTTCTGCAACATAATCCAGTGTTTTTCGTGCTATTGTTCAGACGTAAATGATAGAAATTGTTGGTCGAGCCGGGAATTGAAATCAGACATCCAGCGTAAGAGTCGACGGACATACCCCCTACAACATGGCGGCCACTTATGATCAAAAGTAGAACTGTTATAAGTAAAAATTGACCGCATGTGAATGAATCTTGTCATTCCTTAGGAAGTGAAGATATCGTCGGCTTAATAAGAAAACCTATTCAACTCCAAAACTTGACATTTTACAGGAGGAACGAACGTTTCTCACCAAGCCCTGCTACATTGAATTACGAGATATAAACAAAATGATTTCTATGAAATTTAAGTTTATTAAGGAGCTACAAGGTTTTCCATAACTGTGCGCCTACCGAGTTTCCATGAGATGGCATCAAAAAGTATTTTTTTGTCAAAAATGGAGTTACGAGGTTTTCCTAATAAGCCGACGATATGGAAGTCTATTTACATTTCGTTAAACTCTCCATATCAGGTACCGAAATTGCTCTGCATTCTATCAGCACTCGCTGCAAATGTTTCTTGAGTCAAACACTGACATCTGTCAAATCAAACCATCATCAAGAAGATGTTCTGCCATTGACATTTATCAAAAGTGTCAATTAACGTGTCACGCAAATTTCAATGATTCACTACTTATTTTTCAAATCATTCCATTTAAGCGCATTTAATCAAATGTCAAGGCATTCTAACCGAAATGTCAATGTGCGACAAATGACAGATGAATGAAACAATTATTGACAAGTCGTTGAGAGGAACAGAGAGTGGTTTATTTTTTTTAGTTTCGGTTCAAAATTAATTTGAGAAACTTGAACACAACTGTCAAGAGTCTCTTGACAGCTGAATACTTGGACTTTACTCAGTTAATCAATCAGACACTTGAGTGTAGGTGCACCTACTATGAATATTCAAGGGGGCATACAAGGGCCTTTAATGACACATAAGCACTTACTTTCTTATTGTAGCTAGCCACTGTTTTATCTGTCAATTTGAGTGTTACTCATGAACTGGCATGGTTTTTTATCAAGGAATCCTCAAGCATTTGAGTCATTTCCTGTGCGCTTTCCCAACAAGCGCAACATTGGCTATAAATTGGAAACTTGTCTTCCATCCAAATTTGCAACCAGTCGCCGCCAGGCAGTGTTAATCAATACCTCACACAGTAAACGGCTCATACTCAAGTCAAATTCCCGAGAAAAATCAGAGCACCCTCCCCGCCGCGCAATGTTCACGACCGCAAACGCCGTCAATCTTTCGCCGTCGCTCTAAATAATAGGGTAAAGCTCGCTTCTCTAATCCTATTCCTCCTTACATCCCCCACCCGCTGTGGCGGCACATTTCTCTGCCCATGTCGGTCGAAATCTAAATCATTTCGCATTACAAATAGGATCAAGAAACACCAGCAAAACCATAATCAACTGGAACTCGTTTCAACTGGGCACACAGTGGGCAGCTCACATTCAAACAGAAGAAGAGAAAAAAAAAATGGGAGAGAAAAAAAGAAAACGACTTCAACCCCAAGCTCGTTCGGGTTCCCGGTAGTAATAAGAAGCAGAGACCCCAATCTCATTTCGAATGCAAACCCATCAATTAAACGCCACACCACCTCCTGCGCCTTAAAATTCTCAGAACTCTTAGCAGCAGTCGCTTGTGCATTGCTCCTCTTGACCCTTTTGCTTGCTCCCCATGTCTCTCTGTGTGTCTACATTTCAATAATCCAAGCTCACTCCTTCCTTCGGTTTATGTCGTCCGTGCTCTCTCGTCGTCGATGAGCATGGAAGCATCAGAGAGCACCGGGAATGGGGGAAATTAAAACCACATCCGACATCCTAACCAACGACGAAGGAACAGAGACTGAACAACACAAAAAAAAAAAAGAAGACGGCAAAGAATTGAAGAGGAATTCTAAAACTTATCGCCCTCCTCCGCACTTCACGAGCCTTCAATTTGTTGCCCAGAACTCAGAGACTACGCCGAGCACAACGACGACGACCACAACGACTACGACTGTGACGATGAAGGCGAGTGAGCGTAATTTAATAAACGATTACCCCCTTCGGTGGCTGAGTGTGTTCCAGTCCAGTGGATTTGGTGAAACGAGACTAGGCGACGTACGTACAGCCATACATGTGTATGCATCTGTATAGAGAGCGCCGCGGTGCGACGCGGCACACCACTTACAACAGAGCCAAGCCAAACTTAGCCGAGACCCAATAATGATGATATAGGGGCACACAGCAATCATGATTACTTTGCTAGATTAATGCTCATGACAGGGGCGACAGAGCGAGCATGGCGGGGGATTGTCGGTGGCGGATGACGGCGGTGAATGGCAATGCGCGGTGCGGGTAGACAAACTGACATGAGGAACGGCCCGGGGTGGGATTGAACTCGTAAAAAAAAAAAAAAATAACCACACAAAAACTCGTCGGAGCGTGTAGGTGCCTAAGGTAATGCTGCCACGATGGAACAACGCCGGGACGAGGAGACAGAGGAACAAGAAGAATAAATTGAAAAAAAAGAGAAACAGATACCGTAGTCGGTGGTTTGGCGGCGGTTGGGTGAGATAGTGACGCCGACAGCATCGGCATCGGTCTACAATCAAGAGTCACGAGATAATAACGAAATGCGGACGTTGCTCGGTGTACTGGCACGAGGCTCGTTGGCACACCGTGGTAGTAGGCAGTGACTGTGGTGAGGAACGACAGACGAGGTCGAACTCCCAAGTCAAGTCTTTGAGGGAGCGCACACACTCTTGTACATTTAGCCGCACACGGCAGCTGGAAACCTCTCTCGTACGTTGATGGACGCGCGGCTACGACGACGGTGGCGGCGCCCGTAATCACGGTTGAGAGGAGGCTCTTATACAGCGCAACGACGACGACGACGACAACAACGACGGCGATGTTGATGATGACTACGACCGAGATAGCAGCGTATCCAACTCAAGTGCCGCGCATCTAGAGGGTCTCGTTGCACCCCGGACGCGCCTCACCACACGGCGGGCTCGGTGTTCTGTGAGATGTCGTTAATTGCCATCAGCGGCGTGCCGAGCTCTGTGTGCCCTCGCTCACTCAATCGCCGCTTTTGCCTCGTCTGTGCCTCATTTCGATGTGTGTACATGCATTGGGTCGCTGTGTCTGGCTTGTTCAATCGCGCTAAACGTGTTGCTTGTAGCGTTTGTCTTGTTTTTTTTTTCCTTCTTTCTTAGTTTGTATATGCGACTGACTGAGAGTGCTGTAGCCGCGCCATGCCGCGCGGCGTTCTCTGTTTGTGGAGTGGAAAAGTCGCGACAGCGAACCAGAGACAAGTTGTAACACCTTGTCATACCAATTAAAAAGCCACTACCGTTTGTTTTGCCTCCCCTTTGGTCTCGTTCTTCCCTTCTTGGTGCAGTTCAGCGTTCGTTTTTTTTTTGTTCGTATTTGCTTATGTCTGCTTTTTTTGTTTGTTGTTTTTTTTTATCGCATTAGGATCTTTTTTTGTTGTTTGTTTCATTTTGTCGCTTAACGATCGTGTGCACTTATTGTCGAACTTTTGAGCAGTTCACGGAGTTTTTTTTTCGCCTCTTGACTTGAAATGCAAATAAGATGGACAAGAGTGTGCGAGTGAGGGAGACGGAGAGATTTCCGCTTAATCGAGGCGTAGAAATCGATTTGTAATTGCTTTTCACATCCGACGATGTTCCTGACCTTTTGACAGATGTGCATCGGTTCAGTGGGTTCGGTAAAAGGGGGCATTTAATTGCCAATTGAGAGAGAACGACTTCGTTTTGAGGGGTCACTGGTTTATTGTCTGGTCATTGTCGGTCAGATCGTACGCAGGAGACGAAAAGAGCTTGATTTTGACGTTTGTGTCATTTTGGCATTTTAGTTTCTGTCACTTTTGTTGTTTTGACTCTGGTCCGTAAGTGTGGCTGGGTTTAAAGTTTTAAACGTCAAAAAAATGCGCATCGCCATGATTTTTTGATGTTGCGATGCATCACTGGTTGCTTTTGTATGCGCAGCGGCTGCTTTCATATGACGTTTTAGAACGCGATGCATTGCATCATTGCCAAATGCTTGCAATTAATAACGCTTGACGTTGCAGTACTGCGCTAATACGAACTCGGCCTGTATGAATGTTTCACCACACGGAGAATGTCAACCTCCTTTGGATTTACGTCAGTAATGACAAACGGGACATCATAAGATGGCAGCTGCTGAATGTGGGCAGGATTTGTATTCCTATCAACATCATTTGACATTTCTTTTACAATTCAAAATAATTTATGTCCTCTCGGAGGCATTCCTTGACAAATATTCTATAAACAGCCATTGTTCACCATTAATTGTCAAATTTGACACATTTCAAATTCCATTCATTCTTTACGAATTTCGTATTCAAATGATAAGTCCTCCGTCACATTCTGACACTTTGCTGACATAAAATAAAGAAGATGCAAAAAAAAAAAAGCTGAACAAAACAAAACCGAAAAAATACACTCATTCATTTGTATTTACACTTGAAATGTCAACGAGAACCGTCAAGTAAATATTTGTGAACTTTTTTAAGCCGTGTATGGTGCAAAATTATTCAACGAAAATGTTTACTTAAGACGCGGTGTGTAAACACATGAAGAGAGCAAAAAGAGCATTACATCAACAAAAGGAGAAGAAACATTTGTTTTCGCTTGAGAAATTCAAATAGCGAATGCAAGACGTTGATGGTATCTTTACAGTTCGAGATGTTCTAATTTGTGGCGAAGAATACGCATTTCTTTTTGCAAGATGGGCGATATGATGGCTTGTAGCAAAGAGGAGAGAATGCACTTCGTTATGACAGTTGGCGTATGTCACATATTAGGTGTGTTCGATTGGTGTTTGGTGTTGTTTTAAAGCAAATTGTATTACGATTCGTATTTCAGATAAATGCGATGAATTTGATGATTTTCCCTCAGCTCTGACACTCGCAAGGTCGCCGAGATCGTGTTAGTCCTTCCCGTTAAAATTTAAGCCAGCTTGCTATTTTAAACGCTTCATTTCTACAATACAACTGCGCTTGAAGTATTTGTTTGCTTCTACAGGTTGTATTCCTTAGGCGTCTTAGTAGTGCAAATGATCTTTTTCCCGCTTTCAGACAGTCACTATCGAACCACTTCTGCTTGCTTATATCAAGCCGTCTTGAATTTGGTCTAGGCGCCGCAGAACTTTGTATAATTTGGGCTAGAACGTCGATGCTTTGTGTGCCATCAGACTCGAAAGTTCGGTATTTTGGTAAGTGTAGCGGAGCACGTTGTACTACGGATGAAGGTGAATTCGTCTACATCTACGCCACCTTGATCTTGCAGTCACACGCATCAGCAATTTCCATAATTTTAGAGAGACATTGGTATCGCAAGGTTCATCTTTAGAATTTCGAAGTGGCATTTACAATCGATGACACCGGTCCACTTATAAAATTATCCTATTCTTGCGTTGAAGATGACCAGCAAGAAGAGGGTAAGTCGAACCTAGTAGCTGAAGCACATCGGAGAGCTTGCCGTAGTCTTGCAGCCACTGACTGCAGTTCAAGTAAATATGCACTATACGAAGGGATCCGCCATTGATTTTGAGAACGCACCTTCCTTCCACCATTTTAAAATCTACATCTACTTCCTTCACAGATTTGAGTTATCCTATCAGCTCTCCACCGCTTCCTCTTCGTTTCGTTTCAGACAGATGTATGTAGCTGACATTGAAGAACTGTCATCGATCAGTTGTTGGAGAAGAGTCATTCCACATTCGCTGTCAAAACCATCACCATCGCTTATGACATTTTATTTCGATTGTATGCAACATTGAACTCATTGACTCGTTCTTCGTGAACACATCGGAATCTATGTAGCTTTGGTAACTTGCTAAGTTTGCCTTTAAATTCCCTCTATATCCATCCAGTTCACAAAAAGAATGCAGTGCAATGTGGCTATCGTATGGATCCAAGCCAAAGCAAAAATTGGCCCTCAAGAGACCAAAGTTTGTGATTGTTGTAGATGTCATTGCAGTGCAAGGCCTCATAAGATCAGAAGTTACTTCATCCAACTACCGTCCTCTTGCGTCTGTAACGTGTGCACTACGGAGAAAACCTACAATACTTCATTCTTTCCATGAATAACTCAAAAATCCACATGAGATTCCTTCGTCTAAATATGCCTCCCATGGCCGGTTTATTCCCCCGCTGAAAGAAAAGATCTTTCGATAGTACCATCTGCCAACACAATGGATCTTCAAATCACTTCCTGTTTTCTGTATTTTACCTTACAGTTGCACTGCCATCATCCTGATGTCATTTGCAAAACCCAGAAAACCCACAGATGACATTGTGCCGACGTATCTAACGGTTGTTGCTCATTTAATGCTCCACATAATCTCCGTCGCTACTGAATCTCAAATCAGCAATTCATCACACA
Source organism: Eristalis pertinax (assembly GCA_907269125.1). Taxonomy (NCBI): domain Eukaryota; kingdom Metazoa; phylum Arthropoda; class Insecta; order Diptera; family Syrphidae; genus Eristalis; species Eristalis pertinax. The sequence goes on from OU026145.1 coordinate 125,404,984, forward strand.
CTTCCGCCACTCAAGAGTCAACCGTCACTTCAACTAATTTCATTCCGCAAAAACTCGCCTCATCGATGAAACTCTTTTGAGAGCAGTGCCGTGCCGCTGAAAAACCACACGACAAAAAAAAAGGAGAAAAAAAGCAACAAATTTCTTTAACGAGGCGGAGATCTGATCGTCCATCATAATCCCATCGTCCATTCCCTTTATTGAGTCATAATTACAAAAGTATAACCTCTACCCCCTGGCCAGGGTTTGACTTCTACCTCGTCCGTCTCTCAGCGAAGATCAATTGCCCGCAGCAGTTTACTAACCTCAGCCCGAGTCGTTACTTCGCTTGCCCGCTCGTTTCTGTAACAATAAGTCATACATTCCATAATTTTTCTCTTTCTTCTTTTTTGTTGGCTTCCATCATTGTTCCAGCACTTTGAGCGCACAGCACACTGGTCCATTCACATCGTCTTCGCCGCCTCCTACTCCGCCTTTCACGGACGGCGGAAGATTCACTTCCTCGCGTCCAGTCAGTTTCACTCCCCTTTTGTGAGACTTAAAATCTTCCATTACACCTCCGATTACCTGAGATTTGAGTTACCGTCATCTTCATCATCATCATTGTGTTTTGCTTTCACGCATTGCCCGCGCTGTGTACCCCCATCCCTGCGCACGCCACATCAGACGTTCTGTTGTTTAGCCGTTCAGCCGGGCTCAGCCGGTCGCCGCGCCACGCCGCGCCTTCCTCCGTCCTCCGTCTCTGCCATCGTCGCCGTGTGTCGTTCGCTTCGTAATTTTTCTTCAGCGGAACCGCATTTGTATGGCTCCTCGGTATGAATTGTGTGTGAATAAGATTAATTGCACACCTTCTGGAACCGTGTAGCGGTTGAAAGTCGAAGTCGGGTGGCGGCAGGAGCAGGTTGAGGTGAGCACCACCAATGGAGGGGTTCCACTTGGAAGACATTATTCAAAAAGGCGGGACAATGCTTACAAAAAAAAAAAAATAAACCACCGACGGGCGGGTGAAAAGAAAAAAAAATGCTGAAAAATTCGTGGGGATCCAACGAATACAAAACCGCAGTTATGAAAAATGAGTCCCAGAGCAGGCACCGGGCCCCGTTTGTGTGTGACTCTGCGACTCCACATGGCACATCTGCAGTTCAATTCGGGTTGAGTCGACATCAGTTGCTGCCCCCCTCTCTCTCGCCTTATTGTTGATAATTATCATCTCGGGCAGTGCTCATTTATTATTCCCCCCACGGTCGCATATCATTTGTCAGGAGGAGGAAATCCGCACACGAACACACCATCGCCAGCATTACCGCGCGCCACCACCTCCAGCACGCCGTCGCTCGAGAAGTCGCCCTCTTCCGCAGGGGCTGAGTGCTCAGCCGAGCACATCCTCCCCGCTGCTGGCGCGTAATTTACGCCAGTTAATGAGTGAATGAGCTTCGAGGAACCCCCTGTCGTCTTCGCTTATATTTCCCTTCTTTTTGGTTGCGTTCTGGCCCACCTCTTCGTCCGGGGTGTTGCTCTGCTGCTGCTGCTGCTGATGCAGTGTGTGCGCTTCGACGTGCGGTGTGTCGTCGTTCTGTGGGAAGTGGGTAGACACGCTCTCGAATAATTAATAGCCTCTATCTTTGGGGCGAAACCATTGGCGCTTTTTTTTCTTTCGTTTTTTTTGTTGCTTGTCGTTTGCAAAGCAAATGCGTGCTAATATGTGAATTTTCGAGCGACTGCTGGTGGCACATCATACACGCGCGCACACTGAATGACGATCGGGGAATGTGCGTTCGGCGGGTTATTCTGTAGCTGCCTCTATCGCAGTCAATGAAAGCGTTGAGTTAGATAAGGCGAATCGAGGCGGTTTGTTTGGTTCGGAAATAAAAGCGAAATCTCTCCGAGATTAGGTGAGCTTAGCGATGCCTTATACTGTCGACGAATTGTCACTGAACATGTATACACAATTTGGAATTTATTTGACAAGATATAGGGTGTCACGAGAAGGCAGATAAACGTCTTAGCATGAAGCTATTTGATGAGGTCTCCTGTCGATTGGTGTCAGCGTGTGATTATGTAGTTGACAGTGGAAAAGTTGGTAACGGTTTTTGAGGGTGACTTGAATTTGACAGTTTGTATGTCAGTGTACCAAGATTTCTTATTCTGAATAGTTGACGACGGGGAGAAAATTAAGTTTGCATTTTAAAGAAGACGTCAAACGAGAATTAGGAGTAAGGAGCCGCTTGGAATCCCACTGATGGCCAATATCGTCCATTTTTTTTTTCATTTTTATTAACATAAATTAATACCGATATCGTCTATTGTTACCTAGTTATTCGACATCTGTAGCTCAACTGTAGCAGCGAGTGGTTTATATTCGAATTTCACTTCACAGCTGTCATGTTGACTTGTCACCGATAATTTGTCCACCGACTCCACAAATTTATCTCCAGATGGCAGTCATAATATATTGGTTCTGCAATCCCTAGGATTTGATGACGACCAGCATTTTTTCTTTACGATCAGCTGTCACTTGTCAATTTCAAACACGGTTTCTGAACGGTTTAAAAAATGGCTTGAAAAGAGTGTATCTTTTCTTTATAATTCTCTTGAATATCTGTTTCCTTAGAAAAAAAGTTCCAGGCGTTCTCATCTGTCAAATTTGACGTATAAATTAAGATCTTCGAAATTAGAATTATCTAGACGTCCTAACAAAAACCGACTGAACCGTAACATAATTTTATGAACTCATCCCCACGTTAACTCCGCCAAAGACTCTCAACAAATTGTCAACTCGTTGACAGTTCACTCAGTTCTGAGTAGTGTCATTAAGCAATCCCATCCCACGGTCGTTTCGCGGTTTTCTAGAAAGAAAAAAAAAAAAAACACGAAAAGATCTTGATTAATACGTTCAAACTCGTCTCTAAAAGCCTCTAATCACGGTCAAATCTTTTCCCCGTTCTTTTTGTGACCGGTTCAACAAAGGGTGCCGAGTTCAATTCACATTCTCTGCTTATTGTGCCGCTCACCAAATCAAACAATGGGTGGAAACGACGACGAAAAAAAAATATGATTGATGACATCTCTTCCGCTGCCATTCATCATGCACGGTGTGCAGGCACTTTTGACATTTCCTGCCGAAGAAGCTACTCAGCAATGACGGACATTTAACCATGAAGCAACCGAAACGCTAAATGCTTCTCCGATTCTGACTTTAGGATGTCAGTATGCCAGTGTTAGCAGTGCAACCGGCTAATTTACATAATTCAGCCGCACACTCGGTGAGACCGACAAGCAGGAATGACAGAATTCCGTAAAATGTCAACCGAACCGAACGACCCTCTCTATCGGGCAATAAATCAATCAATCAGTCGATGGCGCGATCCGGCAGGGGAGTCGATTGCAGGCAACCGATCGCGGCGATTAAACAAGCAAACAACCGAGCGAATGTCTTGGCTCGGCTTGGTTCAGCATCCGTGGGATACAGACGAAATGTCGAAGCAGACGATGGAAGCTTGCCAAACACGGTCGAGGGGGGATGCAGATAAAAACAAAAAAAGCGCAAATCTTTGACGTCGCAATAAACTTCAACTTGCGCCAATTTACGTTCGCGAGTGCATGTTAGCATAAACATACACCAAGCAGCCTCACAGCGGAGCTTGCGCGTTGGCAATGACGACCATGCCGACGTAGTCAACGACGGCGGTGGCGGCAGCGACGACTGCGACGACAGCGACGACGACGGTGGCTATGCAATTAGGTGACATCGCTTGCGCTCACCGAACGAATGTGTTGCCCCAAGAGACGACGACTGCGGCGCACATGCCCCGGCGGTCGTGGTTTCTCTGTTTCGGTCTCACTTTGTGGTGGCCTTACGGGGCTCTGCACAGCGGTCTCCCATGGCACTTGCACACTTAGTGTGCAACCAAATAAACACAAGCCAAACATATCATCTACATACTCTGGCTGTCTGACACTGGCAGCCCCAACCCCGGGAGCAGCAGCCAGACCCAATCGCAGTACCACCAGCAGCAGCAGCATCAACCGCGGCGTCGGTAATCAAGACAGCTCTCTTTGTGCTGTGCTGTGCTGATGCTTGTGTTTTGCCATCTTTCTTTTTCTCCTCACTTGCAGGCATCAGACGCAGTGTTCGCCATGTCGGTCGCATTATGGTCGTCTTGCGTTCGCATGTAAACACAGTCTTTTTTTGGGTGGCTAGGCCTCTCGAAACGGCTGCTCTCCATTTGTGGTTTTGTTTGTGGCGCAATAATTTATCATGTGTGTGATGTGCGCGCGCCCGCTAACTGAAACCGCACAGTGGGGATGAAAAGCGCATTTGATGTTTGCATTTGTGTGATAATTACGCTTGTTTTTTTTGGAGATCGAATGTTGGAGGTCATATTTGTGGCTGTTGAAGGAATGGTGCATTTTTGTGCCCATTTTGTACTCAGATTTGGGCAAACTGGTGTAAATGACTGAAGAATGTGATTGAGTGATGGAATGCAGTAACAAACGCTTTAAAGTCTAGTAAATAATGATCCGAAGAACTCCCAATTGGCCACCCCTCATTCTCGTTTCGAGTGGCGTAAAACTTCCCCCGGTCACTGTCTTTCAATAAACCGTCTATATTTATGGTTTGTACATATACAGTTATTTATTTTTCTTCGTGAAATTTATTCAACGAAAACACAATGCAAACAGGAACAAAAAAAAAAAGACCACTCCGAACGAACTTTTCAGTTTGAGTTGATTTTTCGTTTCGATCTTCTCTTTTCCACACCGAGTGGAGGATTTTCTTTTTTTTTTTTTTTTTTTTGTTAATTTCTGTCGAACTCATTCCTCACCCGCAGCCGCCACCATGCCTAAAATCAGAGGGCGACGCAAGTATAAATAAACAGAAGACAAGCGAAGAAGAAATCCCAAAAGGAACGAGCGACCTCCCCTGATCGTCATGATGTTGCTGCTGCTGCTGTTGCTCCCGCCCGTGGATGCTTGAGCGATGGCGGTGATGGGTCATGGCGGTTGATGCTAGTGATGATGTCGATGGTGGATGCGTTTCCTCTTTGGAATAGCAACGAGAGCCCCATGATCTGTGATGGACTGCGAGAGATTGTTTCATTCACGTTTTTTTTTTTTTTTTTTTTTTGGTTCGTCTTTTATTGAACTTACGGTTTGATTGAGAGTGACTCTTGCCACATGGGAATGTGCGGGAACAACGTCCGGTTGACGGACGACCACGGGTGAGTGTTTGTGCAGCGGATGGAAGGGGAGGCGGCGGTGGCGGCGGCGGTGGCGGCGGCGGTGGCGGCGGCGGGCAATAGCACCCGGGACTGGTCATAGAGACGATGTGTTTGTTTACTCTCGTTCCACGAGAGTCTTAATGTGTAGCAATAAATTGATGAAGTGCTGATATATTTAGAAACGTCGTCCGCCTTACCCCAAAAAAAAAGGATGTGGGGGGTGGCGACAACGACCAAAGCTGACGGTGAGTTGGTACTTGCTAGCGGAAGTGGATAGTTTAGAGGGTATGCGACCGTCGTGGTGTTTGTTTACTCTTCAGAGGTGACGAGATTTGAATCTTCTCAGAGACCTTGACTGCTGTCAGAGCTCGTAATCTTTGGTGAGGATCTGATGATGTGTGGATCAACGATCCCACGGTGGCTCTTATGTGATTGCTGCCCTCGGCGATTACAAACAATGCCCCATTTCCCGTTTCGCTGAATTCTAATTTTGGACCTGTTTTTAGTCATAATGTACAATCTACTCGTACATATGTCAAACAGCAAAAAAAAAAAAAATCAAAAAAAAAGAAAACCTTATCAAAGTAAGTGTACACTTGTACGCGCATGTTTTACTTCCACCGCCTTTCTGCCGCCAGCAGCTAGTAGTGCTGTGTTCATTCGCGCTACGTCTCAGGCGATTACGATGCCTGATGGATTGCTGCGATCGTTTATAGCTCGCTGAATGGTACTAATTAATAGAGCGCCCAAATAGAATCGACCAGCGTTCGGGTGTGGATCATTTGGATCGCTCAATACCAGACGATCGATGACACTTCAAAAGAAACGAACAACTAAATTGCTTAATCTTTTCCCAAAAATTGTTTTCTGTGTCATACGAAAACCAACCACATGGTATTTATGTCGAACACATTTTTTTTAGCTCGGCGAATCCATTTTGACGGCACAATTTTATCTTAGACCCTGAATTGTGTATTAGGAGATACTCGAATTTTGACAAATGACATCTGGTTGTCGTAGATAAAGTGTGAACGTCGGCGGTTGTTGATTACACTATTTATTGGAGAGCGATCGGGTCGTTTTTTCGAATTTATATTCGATTTTTGACAGATGTCAGTGGGGTTTTTATCGATGTTCGAAATTATCTTTTAACAAAAAAATGTGTACTGTCACTAGAGGAGAATCATGAGCAATTGTTTACAGATCAGCAGAGTGGTGAAATGTGTGGACGAGGTGTACATGAGGAGGCTTGTTTAAAATTTGTAGAAATTTGCTCGAGTGTCGTATGTACGTCAACGAACTTTGCACTCTCAGAACAACACCGACGGCAGTACTCGAGGGCATCCTCTTCCTCCCTTTCCCAGACCTACTTTGTAGCACAAGTGCAGCCTCCTCGGTCCTGTGACTCAAAGAAGCGGGGGTTTGGGAGGGAAGAACCACGCGGTCACACTGCCATAGTAAAAAAAAATCGAATGCGGGGCAGAACATAAAACAAACTGACTATCTACCACCCAACCCTAGGCCCGGAGAAGAGTTTTCAACAACGTTTTCCGGGGCTGAAGCAATGGCATGAACAAGCTGAGGGAGCCCTGTACACTATCGGCTCAAAGATGAGTCTTCTGTGACCTCTTCGAAAAATCGCTGGCCCTAGAGACGACAGGAGTGCTTCTTCAAACCAAAGTGGCTGCGATGCACGAGTCGGGACACTCGCATTGAGCGATCAAATCGTAACCGGCGAATCGATCACCATTTCTCTGGCCATAGCTTCAGACATTCTGACATCGAAGCTGGTTAGGCTACGCAGACAGAGTATCAATGGTTAATTCGGTGACCCTCTGCTGGGAATCGGGGCATACTGCAATCCAAGGAAATGAAAAGGCGGACAAGGGATCGTAGCTGGGAGAATCTATATCAATCTCGTATGGCCATATGCCGCTCAGCTCCATAAAGAAAAAAAAACTAGAAGACGAAGTCCTGGATAGATCCAGAACTCGTTGGCTTGGTCTGAATATTGGAGCTACAGCAAGCGCTCAAAAGTGCAACAAATTCGTGTGTGTTTATGAAGACAACATAATATCAAGCCGCGTCTCAAGGCTCTTCCGTTTAAAAATAAGTGGTCTTTGGTACAACTCTGGGTTGATCTTGCGCACCGTATTTCCTTTGACCCTAGTCTCATGGATATGCCGTCTGACGCAAGGACACTAGCAATCCAGTTGCGACGTACATTAAAAATCGACTTTCCCTGCACTCAGGACTGGCTCTGACCAGAATCTGAGCCAGGAAATGGCACCAAGACCAAGAAAGAATCATGCACTGGCACCCTCGTCGAGGGCGACAACATCAGACTGCACACCTCGTTAGCCAAATTGGTATATTGCGAAGAACAGCTGGAAGGGGCGAAGTATTTGTGTCTGTAGCGACAGCCAAGCTGTGCTTAGGCCCTAGTCAACCCTTGAAAACACTTCCAGTATAGTCCAAGAATGCAAGTCTTCTCTTAATTGGATCGGCAGGTTACACTAGGTCCCGGGCCACCACGGGTTCACGGAAAATGAGATCGCCGATGAACTTGCTAGACAAGGATCAGAGGATATACTCTCAAGACCCGAACCTGCGTTGGGACTATCCGCGTCCTCGGTTAGGGCTTCCATCGATTCTCGAGAGCACAACCGAAGGTGGCATGACACTCCAGGATGTAGACAAACCAAGCGCATGCTCTCAAACGTTTGTAAGAAATCCGCGGCATTCCTGTCAGAAAAGACTGCAGACGACTTACCGGCGTACTAACTCACCAATACCTCCGGCGAACACCTTAATGTGCTTGGGGTAAGCGTTGAAACTCTCTGCGAAGCCTGTGGAGAAGACGACGACACTGCAGAGCACTGCCTCTGCCCCGTCTTTGCTCAGATCAGGTGGCAGTTCTTTGGTGGTGATGAGGTGAGAGCTTATGATGTAGGCTTCTCATCATTGAAGCGCCTGCTGGTTTTCCTCCTAAATGTAGGTTGCTGCCTGGTAGTACAGTGGACCAGTTTTTGAGTCTGAGTGATCCAGTGTAGCGTTCAAAAACCTCCGACGAAGGAAAAAAAGTCGGGTCTGAATTGAATCATCATCATCATCAGATCTGCTATTTGAGGCAGTAAACATGACACGATGCTGGACCGTGGCGTTGTGGGTATATGCATCGGCTCCTACGCACTTGGACCTACCACGTGGTTACTGAGAGACTAGGCCGTGGCCCTCTACTAGCTGTAGCGCCACCCATAGTCAGCGTTGCCGAAACTACTCCTATAGCGGTATTGATCTGGTTGGGCGCATGAACCACTGTAAAATATGGTCAGAGGAAAGCATCACCGACGAGTGGAATGCTTTCCTATAGACGTCTCCTTAACATCGCAGGCACTGCCAATTTATGTGCTCAAAGGAAATCGAATACGAACAGTCCGATAGGTCTACTAAGGTGTTCAATCGAAACTCACCACCTATTGGTCTAGTTCAAGACCGCACATGACAGCGAACATATGACAACGAGCCATAGGCCGCCATGTGTTGAATAACTCTCGCCGCTCTATGAAGTTCGTTACCGAATTCAGCGAGACCTTCAATGTCGCTGTTGTGTGTTATGTCTTCAACATAATTCTTGAGAAAATCGTGCTAAACTCACTCTCCAGCAATAGAGACACGATCTTCCACAAGTTGGTACGACTGTTAGCAAACCTGGATCGGATTAGGGCAGAACACACAAGTAGTCATCAATGAGGCATTTGCTGGCATTGGGAAGGAAGCGGCTAATGTGGGTCAGGCGGTGACATTCAGCATCGATGTCTTGGACAGAGCGTCACAATGGGCAGCCGTAACTTGGAGGCAGTCAGAGATTTTGTCCACCTGGGCTTAGTACCGAGATCAAACACAGAATAACTCTTAACAACGGCTATTTCTTTGGATTCAGAAGGCTATAGAGTAATAAAGCCACCTCTCGTAGGGCCACAAGACACACACAGTTCTGCTGTAAGACGCAGATGCATGCAATGCAATCTCAAAAGCTGTTGCAGAAGTGTCTTGGTGTCTTCGAGAGAAAAGTTCCGTGCTCGATCTTTGGTCCTCTTTGCGCTGATGGCATCTGGGGGAGAATATTTAACCACGCCTAAGTGAGCCACGATAATAAGGGCGACAGGACACTATCTACGAGGGCTATACAGAGAAATGGGCCTAGCCAATGCATAATGTGGTTGGGCCATGCATGGGGAACTTAGTTCCGACTTAGCTTAGACTCCGAAAGTGGGGCAACAGAGGACACCCTAGCTTAAGGACAATTGGAGACAATTTTAGAAGGACTTCAACCCAAGTGGCACGAAACAACAACGAAACTGCAGGCAACTAGCCAGAGATCGCGCCAGTTCCACACCGGACCGTTGCGTCACACAATGAGGAAGAAGAACACGTTTCTAGTTCAAAATATTGACAAATTCACTTTTTGACTGTCAGATCTTCCATTTGCGACATTCTTTCCATTACATGACGAATTGTTGTGTCAATTACTCTTGTGAACAAACGCAATTTACGATTTGGCCAGAATTCAGTTGGCCTTGGACAAGAATGTGACAAATTTTGAATCAAATTCCCGCCAACTTGACTGTTCACTGCCATGGACGATGGAGATTAGCAGAACACTCAACTTTGACAGTTCATCTGACAGACTTTTAGTACAACGCTGAGATTAAAAAAATAATGCGAGACCTTGAAAGAAAAATTTCTCTTACCAGATAAACAGATTTCGCCTGTGCCAAAATATACGAAATATTGACAGTTCACAACTCCGACTGCAAATGTGCGTGGCGGTCGTCAGAATTCAACGATCTCCAAATCAACTTCCAAAGCATAATTGAGTTGACAAAAAAATCTGCAAAATGAAAATAAAAATTCCCCAAAACTGACAACAACTCAATTCTAATGTCATTGAAAATTTGCCGAAGCATCGCATCACCACCGAACGTCTAACGAGAGGGCGGCGCGGCGGCCACCGGCACACATGCTCCTGGGAGCCCACTCAATTTTCGAATTCAAATAGAGTGTGAAATGCCAAATTGTATTTTCGTCACATGACGACGCACAGCCCGACAGACGTCACTCGCGTTCAAACATTCGCGCCGCCCTGTGTGTGGTGTGTTCCCAAAAATTTCAAAATATGGGTAACATTTCCACCCCTCGCATAAAATAAATTGTTTATTATTAACAAATACCCCAACCGACCGCGGGAACCGATCGGCGGCGATGTGTGCAGAGGCAAAAGTAAATTATTTGAAACGTTAATTGTTGACACAGCAGGCTGGCAGGCCAGAATGTATGTGATGGCGACGGGTGTGGGGAACTGTGTGAGAATGTGTGCGCTTGCTGTTTGCTGACAATAGAGCTGCGCGATACGAGGTGAAACGCTTGTGTTATAGGGCGCTGTTGACAGCCGTTTGTTGTCAAATATTTGCTCGGGATATAAAGGTGAATAAGAGAAGTTTTATTGGCGCTGTAAAGCCGAGGCTCGACTCGAATAGAAAATTGTGAAATTGCTTAAGTCAACAGAAGCGGGGAATTATAAACCACCACATTGGCACATATCATGCTGTGTTCTGTTGTGTCACATGAGAGAATGATTGTCATTTTGGTTGTTTGGTGTTTGGTTTTTGACAGAAGGATGGTTTTGGGTGAATGGAAATTTATTGAGGAAGGCTGTTCCGTTTGGCGACGCTCGTGACTGAAAATCTGATCTTTTTGGATTCAAGGTGAAAACGGGTCACAAAAGCTGGCCTACTACATCGATCAAGGGGAGGATGTGAGAGAGGAAATGAAATGAATTCCATATGTCCGAAGGGCAAGGTGTTGAATGATTGATGTTCAATGTGATTCTCGGAATCTGTCAATTTTCTCTGACCTGTCATCTCCGCCCTTTTGGGTGCCCCGCGCGGTCCGTGTGTCATTCGTTAATGGCCCTCTTGGCAGATTTAGTGAGTGCCTACATTTGAAGCACCGAAAACTCAATCAATCACGAGACGAGGTCGCCTTCTCTGAATAAGTGTCTATAGCGCCATGACAGACCCCCATTTACGATCCGAATGAATATTCAACGGGGATTCATCATCTGACGCTTCCTCTGCCACCACAACTTATCATCATAATCGCTAAATTAACATTTCAAAGAAAACCAGTGAGAGAGACAGACCATGGGATAGACCGATTGGCTGTGCCGGCTGGTGTGTGGCCCCCGGTGTGGTGGGGGAAGTGGGCTAAAGAATTAATCATAACTAATTAATGAGTGCGATTCAAGCAAATTGAATTGATCTGCCTGCGGGGGATGCGGTGTGGCGTGCGGCGCGTCGAGACGAAGTATGATTTAGAAAGACACGGCCGTTCGTCATAAAATCGCGGTCGATAAGGTGGTGGTGTGTGGCGGCGGCGGCAGCGGCGGCGGTCGAGGCGGGTTGATGATTATGTGTGTAGGTTGCTCATGCCATAAGTCTTTTGCTTGGGATGCTTTTATTTATTTTTTTTTCTTTTCTCTGGCTTACGAGCGCTATTCACATTCCACTGATGCCTATCGCTGTCATAATTTCTGTGTTGCCTGGTGTTTTTTATTTGATTTAAACATTCATTTAACGCTTCGGAATATTTTTAATTTCACGATTCGATCCAGTGTGGTCGATGTGGGGGGGAGGGGGGGTCTAATAGAAGACGGGTGCGCCACGCCATGCCGCTCCGCTTCGCTTCGCTTGTGGAACCTCACACAGAGTCGCCGTCGCCGAGCGATGGCATGTGAGTAAATAACAAATTGACCGAATGGAATGAATTAGTTAACTCGAGTTGAAACAAGTTTTTCATTTCTTTTCGTTTTTTTTCTCTCTTTTTTGAGAAAATTTCAAATGAGATTCATTAATTCGTTTTGTTCGCTGTGTGCCGTGACTGACACATGAACGAAGGCACGCGGGGTAGGGTTGGGAGATGTGATGACAATGGCATTAAGAGTCAATTAGAAAGAATTGCTGTGTGCGCGCGTGTGTGCATGTGATGTCATGGGGAGGAATTCCCTAGATGCCGTCAAAACAAGTTTTTTTGATGCCTGATTGATGAGCGCGCGTGTGTGTGTGCGTTACTGTCACTGGATCTCTGGGTGATTGTCAATTGCCGACTGATTATGGTATTCACTTGTAATGCGATGAATAGGGGCTAGGGGTTTGTGGCTTTTGCGCTTTGAGATGAATGCATTGAAATGGGTTATTTTACACTCCTTGGAGGTTTTAAATGTCAGTGGTGGAATAAGGAATGCTTCGTGTCACGGCATTTTTGACAAGACTTGATGCAACTATTGGCGTTTCTACTGCACCTGGAAATGTGCTGATTTGATGCATCAGCTGTTCAGCCACAACGATGAGCAACGTCCAGCTTCTACCGATTCAAGTGGACATATCACTCAGTGGACTCAAGCGGAACTTGAAGTTCCGACCTAAAGAATCCTCAATCCAAGCCTCCAGGATAGACGTGAATGCAAAGTTGCGCCCAACCATTATTGAAACTTATGCCAAAATTAAAATCAGCCAGAAGCGTCGTCAAATTTCATGGTCTCCATAATTGCCTCTCGGATCTTGCGTTAAACTCCAATTGTGTACATTGTGCACGTGTACACATTGAGAACGATTGATTTCGCCGCCGGTTAAGTAAACGAAAGTGAACGAAACTTAACGAAGCTGAGCGACGTTGTTATTGCGGTCATTATATCAGTGCATCATTTCTGTGTATTCCCTCCGAGTTAAGTAAATGAAAGTGAACGAAACTTAACGAAACTAAGCAACATGATTATTGCTGTCAGTGCATCATTTCTGTGTATTCCCTCGATTGTTTGTAAAAGTGGACAAAACCATCTTGGATAAGCGTTTAGTTTTAAAGGAACAGATTGGCCACAGATCGTTCAAACTGAATAATCTTGCTGTTTGATCTCCAGATCTGTCCCAAAGTGTGGCATAAGTCAAAAGAAGGGGGCACAGACGCTTAATCGACTGTCGTGCCATCATTCACCACCCCTCAGTGATTTAATTCTGCGAAGCCAATTCAATTCAATTCATTGCAGTCACTGACGGTAATGTAGTGTGATAATACAAATCAAACTGTCTTCTTCCCAAAAACCAAGTGACTTGTTTTTTGTGATTGCATTCGTGGAGAGTACAAAGGTTATGTTCAGTGACGAGGTGTTAATTATCAGCAACAAGTGCAAGTAGACACCATCTCATCACTGGCTTTAAGACTAGTACATTTGATTTCGTCTAAATCTCTTTAAAATGTTCTTAACACACGATGTGGACGTCTGACAGGTTCACAGAGTTCCATCCTTGATTTGTTAATTGCGACATATTCGACTGTTGTCAAACGCTAAAGACGCCATATTCAAAATGGGTGTGTTTTGAATTGGTCTGACTTCCATTGCTTATGTCAAACGTCATTTTCACAAGTCATTACACTTTAAGATATGGTTCGTACCGTCAAAGGTATTTTTCTTTCACATTCAGTAATGTTGTTTGTAGCTTATTAAATAATTCACTGAATACACAATGATCAGCACATTCCAGATGTGGCACGGGTAAAGCTACGCTTACATTTATTGACAGAGCATGATTGCACAGCTTTTAGCAGGTTAAACTGTTGCTGACTTATCAGTAAATATTATTTCAACTTCTGACAACATATTTTACAACGAAATCAGATCAAACAACATTTTCGACTTGGTGTACATAAATTGCGCTGTGAGCTTGCTAATGTCATGCATGACATGTGTTGAAATCGCAATCTGTTTTGTTGTATTTTTTTTCGTTTTGTGAAAGATCGGTGGAAGTTGTGTGCTGCTTGTGGGTGACGATCGAAGAGTATTTGCTAAGAAATATATTCGTCTAGTTTTCTTTGATATTCGGAATTCAGATTTGTGGCCCAATCATAAAGGGGATAAGGAGACTTGGGTGAACTTTGGCAATCGAGGGAATAAACTGGAATTATACAGCCTGACCATTATAACTACTTTGTTCAGTTTCGTTAAGTTTCGTTCACTTTTGGTGGAATCGAACTCAATCGCTCTCAACGTACGTAAATTACGGTTGGCGTTGTATTGTCTCATAAACAATTAATTATGAGAGTCTTAGATTTTGGTGTTTCGTACTGATTAGTTTGCATTTGGTCGTGACATATTCTTTATTCACTTACGTAGTCACGCCTGCTACTCACTGGGGGTTCGAGAGTCCGAATCTGAGCAAGAGCTGCTCCACCGTTGCCGATCTTAGATGTACTTAAGGTTAATGTGGTTGGGCCTTTAGTCTAACTAAACAAGCCGTGTATGATTCGACTTTTATACGAATTTTAGCGTGTTTCTCTTACTTAATGTTCTCTTAATTTAATGTCTAATACAATGTTTCTAATCGATATCCTTTCATTCTTTTCATTTCAGGTAAGTGTGCGATCCAAAATATGGAATAGAATTATCAAAAAAATCGGAAAAGAGGTTCACATAGGCAAATGGTTACGTGAGTAGTTCTTTAATTCCTTGAAACAAGTTTCGCAAAGCCGTAGCGACATTTCCTTCCACCAATCTCGTCAAATCAGCTGCACCTCCTACTTATGATAATCTGCAACCATCAAGATCAGACAAATCCTGGCGCGGAGAGAGTATCTTCCAGGAATGAGAGAAGCGTGTAAACTCCTCAGTAGTCAGTAGTGCCTGCCCTTATGGGAGAGCTGCAGCGACAACCAAGCAGGCCATCTCCTTAGTAATCACTTCCTCAAATTGGCGCCACAATGCACGGAGGAACTCAAACAGGCTACTAGCAGGTGTAGGTGCAATCACTCTTCTCTAGGTTCCAGGCCACGGCAACATAGAGGGAAATGAGATTGCCGACAAATTGGCCAAGCAAGGAGCTTCCGGCAACGCCTCCACTGAGATGTCAATCAACCACCTCAAATACATCATCTATCAACACTGCCTATCCTTAGCTAGTAGAAGGTGGGCTAGGTCATTCAAGTACAAATTCTCTAGGAAACGCTGGCCCTCCTAAACGAAAAGAAGGACCGATGAGCTCCTCAATAGAAATAGCTCCGAAATAGCTAGACTCATGGCTCCGTGCTTACAGCCACACGTCTAGCTATTTCGGAGCAATTTGCGGGTACTGGTTCATAGGCATTCACTCCGCTAGACTTGGAATACCATTCAACCCACACTGTCGCAGTTGCCTCGACGCCCACTCAGAGGAAGGTGTGCCTCACTTTCTCTGTGACTGTCCGGCCCTAGCCAAAGATATGTATATCGCATACGGCAAACCCTTCCTTAGTGACCTCTCCGAGATCGCTAACCAAAGTATATTGAACATGGTAGGCTGGATCGAACTAACCCAGGTCTGCTAGGAGTGGTATCAAAACGGCGCGCAACTGCACTACTTGTCAACCAAATCGCGTAGCCACTTAAACCTACCAAACATTTCCCGAACGCCTTCATCAGTACCGCAAATCCACAGCATTCACCAAACCGCCATCTACCAGAGAGTGTCAAACAACGCAATCAATTTCGCTGCATACTTTTAGTCTGAGATGAAAAATGAAAAATTCACCAACCACCATCGATAACGCATGACACACATCAATCTAATGTACCCCACGTGGCACGTACACGTACACGTTCAATCAATCTTTGCCTCTCTCCATCCGCATCCTTCTTCAGTTCCTCCTCACTGTCATCGTACAAGTAAAAAAAAAAAACATAAACGCAACAGCAACCCTTATCATATGCTCACATGAATTACCACCAAGCCACTGGTGGCTCATAATACAATTTAAACCGTCCCCCCGATTATAGTCTTTTCGGGTTAAGTCGACGACGCAACTGGAGAGACTGAAGAGATGGATGAAATGTGTATATGTGTGGTGCAAAGACATTTTCACACCTTCTATTACACCCCCTCCACCAGTCTTCGCCTTTTGATTACGCCTTTCCACTGAAGAGACTCCTTGTTTCCGTTGCGAGAGAACTCATTTACCCACACTTCGTGTGTGGGGGGGTGGGGAGGGCATGATAAGGAAAACCAAAACCCCGTATCCAACCAGACCAGACCAGACCACTGCCACAGATGCCGCCCGCCCCTCGTTTCACCACAGTCGGTGTCTTCAACGTTTTCATTTCAATTAACTTCTCCGTCCTTCTTGCGAAACGGACTCCACTAAGTCAGACCATTATACCGACCTATCCACTCGGTCCCCTCCCACACCCTCTGCTACGTTGCACGTCTCTCCTGTGCTCATCCTCGCACTCGCTTGTGCACATCTACCAACGGGTACATCCCCTAAATCACCGAAAATCTCACAATTTCTGTGTGTAAAAGAGCTTAATTCCACTCCAATACGCTTGCTCTCTCTCTCTCTCTCTCTCTCTCTCTCCCTCCCTCACCGCCCAATGCTCCCCATTTCACGCCGCCGAGTTGAAGACCAACTGAACGACGACGATGTCGAGAGGGGAGCAATCGTTGGCGGGGGAGTGCGAGGAAGAGGAGGACGATGACAACGAGGACTACGACGACGACGACGACGACCTCACGGTTCCGTAAGAAGAGCGAGACCCTGCGGTTAAAAGTAGGATCGAATTGGTCGTCGTTGTCGTCGTCGTCGTCGGTGGGGTATGACAACGACAACGGTTCCTGATGGTGTGCTGATGATGGTCGCTCTGGGAACGAAGCAGTATAGAGTTAAAGTGGTTCTTTTCCTTGGCTCTGCGGCTTGACATGGCAATAGTCACCCAACCAAGCAACGAACGTAACCGCATTCAGTTCCCTTCCCTCACTCTCTCTCTCACCATCTTCATCTCCTTTGCCACGGCACCCTAAACCAATCGACCCTACACCGAGGTGGAAACTCTGTGGAGAAAAGCCACAACTAACCCGCCAAGGACTACTACTGACTGTGACGAGGACGTCGACGACGACGGCAACAACGACGTAGATGAGGATGACGGTTCGAGGATGAGGTTGCTGGCGACTGGGGGCGGAGGCGGTTTTGTTGGATGGTTGACGATGAGCGACGGGTGTGGGGAGAGTGGCCGGGAGGGGGAGGACAAACCGACGAAGGCAGGAAGAACGAGGACAGAATGGAGAAACTACCAAAACCAAAACCCCCGAGTGACTAAAGGCATTAAAATCGAGGGTGGCACAGTGGCTGGCAGTTGTTGTTGGTCGGTTTGGTTTGGTTTCGTCGGTCGGTTGCGGCCGGGGATGAGTTTGGGTGGCTTCGGTGGAGCATTGGACTTGGAGCTGGGTAAATATGGTTTCGGATGAGTTTGACAAAGGAACTTTTACTCTTGGGGTTTCTGTGGTATGGACGAAATTTAACCCCATAACGCCCTTGCCTCCCTTGCCGCGCCGCCAACGTCAGCGCCTCGTTCCTGGCCTGGGCTCTTGGCAAATGCTCAGTGAAGGACTCCATCGCCGTCAGTGGGTGGACGAATGTATGAGTGTGTGGGCGCGCTAGAAACCTAGAAACCACCACCAGCACCACCAGCGCCACCACCGCCGCCCCTCAGACTTGTATGAATATTTGTGCGGTTTATGATGCTTTCCCACACACCGGCGGCAATAAACGAGTGCGAGAGGGCAGGGTTGGAACTGTGGATCCAACTTTGTTAGAAGTTCACTATGAGTTTCCTTTAGTTCCGTTCTTTTTTCTTTTTTTTGTTTTTGTGCCATTTCCTTTACTCTTTTGCCGCCTGATGAGTGGGGGAGTTTGTTGGCTGAGGGTCGGCAACGGTGACGGTGATGGTGGTGGCGGTGGTGGTGCGGAAATTGCTGTACAAATGGTTCCTGGCCATGTGCACCAGGCCCAGAGCACCGCCAACCGACAGAGGGTTTGTTGGCGTAAATGTGCTGATTGCTCGGATTTGTTTGCGCTACTTTAAATGGCAGCGTAGCGCGAGGCGCCGGATGGCTTGGGCGTGAGTGTGTGAGTGTTTTTTTTTTTTGTGTGAGCGTGGAGAGTGTCGGTTTGTGAGCCCCAAACCGGAACGGTTTTCATTACATCCTTGGCTTTTTGTTGGCGGCAAAGTGTGGTGATGTGAGATGAGAGCACGAGAGCATGGTCGAGATGGGAATTTATATTCTTCGACTCTAATTGCGGGATTAAGCCAGCCAGCCACCCAGCCAACCCCCGCACTCGTTTCTGGCTCTGGTGCTTATGCATATTATTTTTGCCCTCTTCCTTTTGATCATCCTTGTCTGGGGTCTGACCGATTATCCTCTCGTGTGGACGACGTTGGTGTTGGTCGTTCAACCGTCCATCCTTTGAGTGGTGGGGGGCGTTAGCACAACGTTTTAATTGGATGTGCACAACCTTCCCCCCGGCCAGAGGCCTGTTAATCAGTCATCCATGTGACAGGGGCTGAGTCCAGGCGAGGAGTGAGTGAGTGAGTCCCTCCTTCAGAAATCATTGCTAATATTAATTTAAGTGACGGTTAATGGTGCGGTTGCTGTGGTTGCTCAAGAGAAGCCACTCCACATCACAGAGACCTGTTTCTGTTTGACTGGTGGTTTTATGGTTTCTCAAGAAATTCTCATAAATCTATTACGTCGCCTCCGCACTCGGGGTGAGCTCCCTCTGCTATTGGGGGAGCTTGAGGGAGCGTCGCTCCTCTTATTGCCGTCGACGGCGGCGGCGGCTTTCTTTCCTCTCGAGGGACGAAGTTTTAAGCGAAAACCGCAAACACATTTTGTAGTGGTTTGCTAATGGGGTTGAAATGTATGAGCAGAGAGAGAGGAGTCCTTGAGTAGCTTTGTGTGCGAGCGTGTGGTCAAAGGAGGCGAGGAGGACGAGCAAAAAGGTCAGCAATGAAATGCCGAAAGAAGAAGTTGCTTTGCATTTTTTTTTATTTTATTGCTTTTTTTTTATCCTTTTTTCGGTCTTCCTTCATGTCTTTTGGCTTTCTTTGTCTCTCTCGGCTCATTCGGCTTTGAAGTGGGAATGTTGGTGGGTGGAGGGGGGTAGGACGAAACTTTCAAGAAGGGAGTGGCTTGTGTGCGGGTTTATTGATTCTGTTTGAAAAGTTTTTGCTTTTATTAAACTGACTGGAAAATACCCTCCCACCTGGTGGTGGCGAGGGGATGGAGGTGCTCTTAGCATTCCATGTGAACATTTTTGAGAGTCATACGTTTAATTTTGAAAATTGCAATCGAACCCCAAAGCCACTTTGATTGACAATTGCAAAGGATAAAAGTTCGCTCAAGGAGGAATGCTTAGCTTGGGCTAGACGCTTTAAGGAGGGTTTTTTTTTGAGGTGACTTGAAGCAGATTGGCTTCAATTACTTCATGTGAGGCGGGTTTAAGTGGCGAAAGGACCAGTTTAATCTAAAAAAAAACAGCAACACCTGACTATTAGTGACTCAATAATTGCAACTTTTCAGCAAACTGTGACTCAGGAAACACAACTTTCGATCGGTGATTCCTTAGGCTGCCAGCTGGAACAGCAGTCACATTTAGGCTAGAGTAGGCCCGCTGTGATACCACGCGGATCTAAAACTCTATTTCGCAGAGCAAATTGCGCTTTTGATGAAACAGAGGAGTCGACTGATACTGATGCTATTTAGTTCTGAAGTAGTAGGCGTCCAAATGACGCTTTCTACGTGTGGAGAGAGCGTTGCAATTGCATAGAAGATGTGTAATGCCTTCTTCTTCATTCAGCTTCTACAGAAGTCATTAAAGGCCTTGTCTGGAGGCGTGCATGACAATGGCACAATGCCCGGTAAGTACGCCGATAATGGTTCTGAGTTTGAGTCTCATCAATCTGATCAGGCTACGTGAGCGTATTTGATTTATGGTGGGCCATAGCAGTTTTGTGGTGAGGCATTAAGTTCCGGTAGACCATTTTCGATTTGTCTTATTCAGTGTTTCACGCTTTAGTGGATGCTTAGCAGTAGCGAGTAGGCATCGGTGGCTAGCTCCATCCGGAAGGAGTACCAACTTCCGCTTCACAAATTTTCTGGGATGTCGTAGTATCCCGGCAACCACATAAGTTTGATGTTAAAATACTTGGCCATCTCGTTGAGCGATGAGGCGCCAATTCTGGGAAGTTTGGAGGCGTTAAAAAGCAACTGCTTTCAAAGATTTGATCGCTGCCTGGCTCTCTCGGAAGAGATGACGATATTTGCGCTTGAGATAACATTGTTTTTTAGCCAGGACAGGGCTTCTTTAATCGCTCTCGTTTCTGACTGAAAATCGCTACAGTGGTTTGGTAGTCGGAGTGACAGTTGGATGTTTAAATACTTGTAATAGACACCCGCCCGCACACCATAGCGCGACCATAGCCCCCTTCGATTCATTTGTGAAGACTCGCAGAGGACCATCCAGCGTCTGATGATCGGACTCCCAATAAGTCCTTGGGGGAATGCTGATAGAGAAGTTTTTCTCGATCACTAGACTGGGTGTGAGGAGGTCGGTGTTTTCAGGTAAGGAGCTACAACAATTGAGAATAGTCGAGTGTCAAAATCGGAGTTCCTTCCACATGTTTAGCGATTTCAGCCTTATTTCGCCGAACAGGCAGCAAATTGTCTGCCGAACAACTCTATCGGCGGAAGGTTAAGGAGGGGGTTGTCCTTAGCGCTCCACTGATGCTAACACACGCCATCCGTTGCACTCTTTCGAGCGGTTTGCAATTGATGTTTAAAGCGGTCCACCGGGTCGTGACGCCATTTAGTGGAATGGGCCTGACTGAAGAGATGAATATCCAGTGGACTGTGTGGGGTTGTCTTGTTCCCATTTAAAGGCCTTCCTGACATGTTTCTTGGATGTTTTGTTTCCAGCTTAATTTCGTGTCTAGAATGAGGCCTAAGAATTTTAGAAAGATTCCGCGTATAGACAGGAATTTTTTATTTCCTGGTGAAGAGTCCTAGTTCAGTCCTCTGCGGGTTGACACTCAAGCCGCTTTTCCTAGTCCATGCTTCTAATCCGAAGAGGGCTACCTGCATGATATCCCTGATGGTGGATATGTATTGCCCGGAGCCCGCAGTGGCATCGTCTGCATAGTCATTTGTTCCCCTCTTGTAAAACCCAAGCCGTGAAGGCAACGACACCGCGACAAGGGTAGATCTATTGTATCGAGGGGTTGAAGTTATCCCAAAAGACGTACTACTTCCCTCATGAAAGCTAAAGGGTGATTTTTTAGCTATTATCTTTTTGGCAACACTGGTTTAAACAGCTGACGCACGTTTCGTGTTTTGTTTCACTGTCAAACATCTTCAGTTTGGTCTATAATTTAACCATGAATCGTCTTTCAAACGAACAACGCTTGCAAATTATTGAATTTTATTATCAAAATGCGTTCTCTGTTAAGAAAGTTCATCGCGCGCTTCTTCCATTTTATGGTCAGTTTAATCGATTTTGGCTCAATGGGTACGTAAATAAGCCGAATTGTCGATTTTCGAGTGAATATCAGCCAGAAGCATTGGAAGAGCTGCCAATGCATCCAGAAAAAGTCACAGTTTGGTGCGGTTTATGGGCTGGTGGCATCATTGGACCGTACTTCTTCAAAGATGATGCGAATCGTAACGTAACTGTGAATGGTGAGCGCCAACTTTTTTTTGCCCAAAATGCAAGAGCTTGACTTGCATGACATGTGGTTTCAACAAAAGGGTGCCACATGCCACACAGCACGCGCAGCAAATGGACTTATTGAGGGGCGAGTTCGGTGAACATTTTATTTCACGTTCGGGACCGGTCAATTGGCCGCCTAGATCGTGCGATTTTACGCCTTTAGACTATTTTTTGTTAAAGCTCATGTCTATACAGACAACATTGAAGCATTTATTCGTGAGATACCGGCCGAAATGTTGGAAAGAGTATGCCAAAATTGGACTAAGCGGATGGACCATTTGAGGCGCAGTCAAGGTCAACATTTGCATGAAGTAATCTTCAAACATTAAATTATATGGACCGTACTATGGATTCAAATAAAGATTTCATACATTTTTCTGAATTTTATGTGTTTTTTTTTTGAAAAACTTTCCTATAGCTTTTAAAAAATTACCCTTTACAACACATGCCGTGAAGGCAACCACATCGCGATTTATTGTATCGGAGGGTTGGAGTTATCTCAAAAGACGTACTACCTTCCTCATGAAAGCTAGTAAGTCCATAGTAGTGGAGTTTTTGAAACCCACTGAAGAGAGTATCTCCTTATGGAAGATACGTTTCCTTAACCATATTAGTGGCAGACTTTCGCACAAATGCTCAGAAGTTTCATCCTCTTCGATGTAGAGCCGACAGAACTTGTCTTGACACAGGTTTAAATTGTTAAGGTGGTAGTTCAGGCCACAGCAGCCGATAACAAGCTTTCTGTTAGCAGTCTTATGTTTTCTTTAAGAAGATTAAGTATTTCATTATATGAATAAGGCCTGGTTCATCGTTTGGATTGCCTAAGACCATGACCATGTGTCCACTGGTCTAAGCGAAGTTCCTTTGTAATATAACAATATGGGTGGTGCTACAGCCCGTAGAGGGCCAGGCCTAGCTTCTCAGCAACCACTCGTGCTGTGCGTGCTATTGTTCTATCAAGAGTGGAAGGGACCTACAGTTTTATGCCGACTCCGAACGGCCAAGTTTGAGAAGCTTTTTCTAGCCAGTTTTCACTCTTTGAGCATTGTTAGTGACTCGAAAGAGGCGGGGCCGTAAAAAGTATTTCTTGTCGTACCAGGAATCGAACCTAGACAGATTGGTCCAAGAGCATACATAGGAGTCGACGCACATACCCACAACGCCACGGGTCACCAAAGGCGAAGTTCCTTTACCCATTCGTTAATCAGATTTGTGGCTGCTGTCAAATTGACATTACAGTACAGTTTAGGTGCGATGAATGCAGATTCCGAGCCAGCCCTCGCGAGCTCAACTGCGGATTCGTTGTCTGCAACCCCTCCATCCAGGGACCCAGCCCAGCTTCACTTTGTTGTGCCTGGCAAGGGATTGTAGAGCGTCATAGCAACATTTGATTGTTTTGGAGTCCATTAGGTTAGACGAGAGTGCCTTTAGTGCTCCTTGACTGTCTGAAAAGATCAGTTTATTAGCGCCCTTAATGCCTTTGTGGAGGTTTTGTCTGACGCAGATCTCGATGGCGTGAATTTCGACCCCATTGGCACGCAAATCCTTGTGTTGGGGTCCAAAGACTCTGGCTCCCACTCCGGATTCCATCTTTGATCCGTCTGTGTACCATACCAGACTTCTAGGATCTTGTGCTGGTACACCATTGACCAATATTTCAACTTCGAAACGCCTTCCGAAACAGTGTTGCTTGGCCATTATATCCGGCATTGTACAAAACATCTCTCTATTGTGGATCGAGTTGAGTATGCCGAGGTGACCGGTTAAGTTGCCTGGTTTAGCTGCAGTTGGTGGCATATCTAGCCACCATTGTTTAAGAGCTGTTGTATGAAGGTCGCTATGGACTCTTCGATCGCGGGTCAGCGCTGCGGTTACAGCTTCGGGTTAGACGTTGTTAAAGGCTCCCTCTATTTCCACGAAGGCAGTAAGAAGTGAATTCCTTATGTGGGCTTTTTCTTCAATGCCATCGGTGATCCCTTATTGAATGTGGCTTTAGATGCACAGGTAGGCCCCTTGTATTGCCACGTGGGTTAACAAAAAACGGGGTATTGGGCTGGCTTTCTATGACAGCCAGCCAGACTTGTCAGTGAATTCTAGTGAAATCTAGTTCCGCTGAGATCGCCTAGGTTATCGAAGAATTAAGAGCCCAATGTTGTTGCCCTGATTGAGGCTAGTGCAGGGCGGTTGCAAAGACGGTGTTGTACACTTGTCCCCTCTTCTTCATCTAGACAGCTGCTGCTGAAGTCATTTGAGAGTAATTCTAGTATTTTTTTGCATGTAGGCCCAATAAGCAGTGTATGGCAATTGTTCCCACTGCTGTGCTAATTTTGGATCTCTTTAAGGAGATCTGATCTCAGATTTGACATGTATTGATTGTCTTCCATTTGGCACTGACTTTTTGTTTATTTTTAGTTGTAACTTGAAGGTGGCTAAGTGAGTGCCTATGCTACAAGAAGTTCCATCGATTTTTGCGAGTTTGTCAGCTTCGGAGTTTTCCGCTAATGTGTCTCCATGGCCTGGTACCCAGCACAGGCGAATGTGAAACTGTTTGGATCTCTCGTCAAGAGATTCACGACAGTTAATGACTACTTTAGAGTTTTTGGAGAGAGGTATGGCGGGAATTTGATTGATCCGTACAAAGTTCGGTCAGTGTTGTGCTGGTTTGTATAAAATCCAGGCCCAAGTCCTGCTCGGACTGTTGTGTCACCCTCATTACACCCTCATTACCTCGATAATTCGGACATTCACTAGTCCGGATGGATGGATGGATGGATATTCATTTTATTTCAATGGGATCAGCCCAATAAATTGAACCTTAAAATCCCCGAATCAAAAGGACATGCCTCCCTTTACCTGGCATCCTGTCAACCATGACCAATTGACACTCCACGCTTCCATGCCAGTTTGTCCATCCAAAAGAGGTCACACTCAAACAGCCCACGTCCCCATACATCTCCGATCAAAAACTTCACATTTTGACGTTTGTACACAGCTTGTCTGCTGAATAGAAACGCAGCAAATATCTACCAAACTGACGAAAATTGAACGTCAACACATTACCGCTGACCCCTGCCAATTTCAATTAATTTTCTTCCCATCTCCACATGCAACCCTACGGCTGTCAGTCCCCGAACCACATATTCCACCTACACCCACTCAGAGTTCATTTGAGGCGGGGGAGGATGGAAAAAAACCTCCATTTAACGATCCTAGTTTCATCCGATAATTGTGTGAAAATTGTCTACCCACTTGCGCCTCCCACGTTTCATCCCCAATTCGCTGCTGATATTCTCGCAGCAAAAAAAAAAACAGAAATAATCGGGTTTGGTGCGAGATTGAATAACCAATTCAACAGCCACAGCATTTAGAGGAAAATTCATATCACCGCTTCCTGTCGTCATCGTCGCCGTTTTATATTTTTTTGCCAACCAAACACCGCTGACGCTAGCTGCTTAACACCCCGCTGAAACTCTCATTAAATCACTCACCCACTCGTTTAATTCTGTTAATTTAGTCCTTGGAAGTCCTACACCCAGCTGACACCAACCCACACCCACATCATTGCCACACTCACCCCCGTCATCCCCTCGCATTGCTCCCCATGCTCGTTCTGTATGAGAGTGCCACAAAAACCCCTAGCAATGACGCGCGCTGGAGTCGAACAACGAAAGCTGTTTTTCCCACATTTATCGCCAGAGACAGTTCCACTTTTCATGCTCAACGTTCTTTGCTCTTATCCTTATTCCTCCGTCGCCTCCCCCCGCTACTGCCGCCCCAGCAATCTCAACAAAAACCCAACCCAACCCAATACACCACTTAAGTCTCCTTTCACTCCCACTCCTTGTTGTCATCGCCGTTCTCGTCCTCGTCCTCGTCGTTGTCGTTTTATTCACTCGACTGCCGCTGCTGCTGCTGCTGCTGCCGCTCCCCGACTATGTGTGGCTGGTTGGGTGTGCGCTTATTTTCAAATCAGAAATTCTGACAGCGCAACCGAACTTCAGGATCCCACATCTATCCTTCCCGAAGCCATTAACACACACAAACACACATACGAACAGAGCGAGATGGAGAGGGGGATGAGCAGAGGGGGGCATTTGGTAATCCGGCAGAGGCGAATCCAACATAACGACGGATGTGAAGGCAAAGTGTACCCTTGAAAGTCGCGTCCGGGAGGAAGGTGGTGGCGGATTTGGGGGTATTTCTTTTTTTCTGTTCGCTTGCTCCCCCATCCGTATCGTTGAATGTTCACGTTCACAACGGTAATAGAGGATATCAACCCTCAATGGCGTTTCATCGCCATTGATTCCGATTAAAATGACGACGACGCTTGACGGGTGAGTGTGACGACGGCGAAGGGGCGAGTGAAACGCAGAGACTGTGAGACGGAGAGAGAGCGAACGAGTGACGGGGGTGTCGAAAGAGACTACGTGCGTTTGCAGGGCTTCATGAAGTGGACGTGTGGGACGGCGGGCGTCGGTTGTGTGCCAGGGAGCGCTTCCTACAGAGATGATTGGGGACAAAAAGGTCGGAAGGGATGACGACGACGATGATCCTTTCTGTGTTTAAGTTGCCCAACGAAGTATCCAAATTGAAGTGAAGCAAAGCAATAAAGTTGTGACCTCATCGAGTGGCGGAGAGACGGTGTGAGATTAACAACAGACAGCGGGATGGGATTAATTGAAGATGCCGGGAATCAGGACTTCACCGCTCTCAGTCAGCCTGCGATATGACTTTTCGACGTCAAATATAGTTGTGGTGGTCCTTCCGCTGCAGCAGCTAATCCTTACGGCATAATCACCGTCATCAGATTGCGTCTCTTAAGGATCCGATGCCGGAAAGTATGACGATTCCATTTCCCTTTTCTAATTAATCCCATGGACAACTTCCCAACTTCCCGACCGACCAATTTTTGATTTTTTTTTCTTCGTTTCTTCGGTTTTTGCGCTCTTCCTCGCCCGCTTTCTGTTCCTTGATTTCGTGTGCGCGTGTGTGTGTGTGTAAGTTTGGTTTGTGTGTGCTCTTCCATCTGGCAACACGGTTGAATGTAAAGAATTTCTTGTATCCTGCGTGCGAGGTGGTGCGGCTGGCTGGCTAAGGCTTGTGCTCTCCACGTGGAGTCATCGTTGTCGGCGGCAACAACAGCAGCGGCGACGCCGACGACGACGACGGCGGCGGTGATGACGACGTTGGTTTCCATGAAGCGGATGGATTTTCCTTTTTTGGGATTTCGAGGGAAGTTATAGGTTTAGTGGGGGATTGTCGGTGTGTGTGTGTCTACATCGTATGTTCGGATGGCAAAACAGGTTTTTTTCCTTCGCTTTTTTTTTTTTGCTGTTCGGTGTTCAGTGGTTCCTCTTTGAGCGGTTTTTCGTGGGTCCTTGGAGCATATTTTTTGATTGGTAGACACCACACCAGATTATGGGTGCGATTATTGCTGTGTCGTCGTCCTATAATCGTGTGTGGGGCGGGGTGGGGGAAGAGGGAGTGATTTTGAACCGGAAAGAGGTGAGGTCTGGGTAATTGAATTCAATTTTGTTCTGCGCTTTTTTTTTGTTTTTTCGTCGGCGGGGATCCATCGCGGATAATCAATCATAAATTGATTCAACACCTACTCTCTGAAATTGGTTACGAACGGGATGTGTCTTTGGAGAGATGGCATCTTTAGATGTGCAGCATGTCGCTGGAGGAGGCTTTTGAGTGAATCAGTGGTTATTAGAGGATCGGGTGGTTTTTGACTGTGCTCGAGTGACCAATTTGGTCTACTTCTGGTGGAGTAACGAAAAAGTTGCAGTCAATGTTGCCTTCCAAGACTGAAATCGTCGCCCACTTTTAGATTGAAAAATCAGTACGATCTATGAGACCAGTAGCAGGTGGTTAGGTATTAAGAATGGTGACCTGTAAGATGGACCCATGGACTTTTAACACACCGATCTTGTTCTGTTTTGCTCCGCAACCAATATACAATCATTTCGCCCGCCAGCACTAGACTACCAACTTAATCGGAATGACCAAACAGGATCTTTGTCAGGCTCACTTTCACTATCTCTATATTCGTCCTGCAAATTCGTTTATGACCTGCCAGTGCAGAGATGAGGTCCAGAGATTGAAGACATTTGGCGGGCAGATCGAATCAGAATGTGTACCTAGCTGTTGCTCTGACCAGAGACCGAGATGGTTTTAGTCTAACAAAGAGACTAGCAACTCCAAGCTAGGGTTATTGTTACCTGCTACTCTGGCCCACTGTCGTCCCGAGCGAAGGTTGGAGCAGGTTTGACGAAAAGAAGTTCAAGCGACAGCAAATAACATGTTCTTAGATGCCTTACGAATCAAGATCGAATCCTTTAATCAAAGCCTCGATGTCTTCGAAGTGTCGCATTGTGGTACCCTTTTAAAATAAATTGTCCTTTAGACAATACGAATGAACTTTTGGTTCTTAACCGGGCGCCACTGGCGGTGTCATGCTGATTTTCTTAAATTTGTGGTAGATGTGGTCGCCGATAATGACGAATTGTAAAGGACGCATAATAGGACACATCTCAGGGGCATTTCGGTGTTATTATTTCCAGATCAAGCAACGTATCTGAGATCACAAAGGAGCCAGAAGTGCACTTATTAGCAAAAAAAAATGCTTAAAATGGGCATGAAGTGATATTCGGTTATTATTGAATCTGAAATCTGAAAATATTTAATCTGCCACGTGACCAATTGAACAAGATTTCCACACAAGGCTCCGTCAGATCGTTAAACACTTTCGTTAAGTTTCGTTCACTTTTACTTACTTAATTTTGCAAGTACAAAATCATTATTTACTTACGTAAATGACAGTTGCTCTGACATCTGAGATCACAGTTGAGTTGAAAATACACTTATTAGCAAAAAA
Source organism: Eristalis pertinax (assembly GCA_907269125.1). Taxonomy (NCBI): domain Eukaryota; kingdom Metazoa; phylum Arthropoda; class Insecta; order Diptera; family Syrphidae; genus Eristalis; species Eristalis pertinax. The sequence goes on from OU026145.1 coordinate 125,433,718, forward strand.
ATTGGCATGAAATGATATTCGGTCATTATTGAATCTCAATATTTTATTGATTGGAAGCATTCATTCATCAGGCTATGTGACCAATTGAACAAGACTGCGACACAAGGCTTCGCCATATCGTTTAACACTTTCGTTAAGTTTCGTTCACTTTTACTTATTTAATTTTGTCAAGTAAGAAATCATTAGCTCTTTACGTACCAACATAAATGACAGTTACTCTTGGAACGTTTGTGCTCTCAGGAGCAATTAAGGACATTTGACGAATCTGCTGTCTACTATTCGTTCGGTTCTGACGTACGTCTTAGTCTTATGGTCAATAATACAAAAGTCTTCTTGTTATTCTAGCTTTAGAACATAAATTAAGACTCCCAATCTCTGTAGAACGGCCTTAACGAAAGCCATACTGACAACCGTTGAATGTTTTTCTTTCTAAATACTTAACCAACCTTATCTCTCGATCTCGACTGCCGTCGATTCTGCACTGTTCCTGAAACTCCTTCCACTCCCAAAAAAACATCGTTCCACATTCACCTGCTTAATATTCGCACCCACATCTCCTTCTTTTCCTTAAAACCAAACACAGTGTCACTACCAATCATTCAAAAAAAAAAAGAAAGTAAAAAAGATATCCAGGAAGTTCCCCTTACTGTCGTGGATGTCAGCGTAAAATCGAATCCAGTCCTTAATCCACTTAAATTCAACCACTCTCAACCACTTCTCGTACACACCTGTCATTAATAAATGAATTTAAATTGTTCTTCTCCTCCCCCTCTGCGCGTCCATCGTACATCATCAGCCCTCACGGCTTGCACAGGGCCAACCATGCACACCCTCGTTCGACTCGTTCACGTTCACGTTCAATCCAACTCAATCCCACCAAGTGTGTGTCCCATTAGTACTCGTACACACATCCAAATGATCCACTTAACTCTCGCACAGAACAATAGAAATTCCATATTGCCACCGTCACCCTCATCACCCTTATCAACCAGCACCACTACCATCAGCAGCAGCGGCAGTAGCAGCAGCAACACCCCTGACAGGCAACATTCCGCCTCATCCCCTGACGCTATTCAATCCGAGGAGCAGCTGAACGAGCGAAATGTGAACGACTAGGGCGGGTTTGCTCATTGAAGGGTGAACAATGCGGAGAGGGATGGAGGTTGAGAAGGGGAATGGGCAAAAAAAAATGTAAAACCATGTTGTGCCTATTTACTCCTCAAATGAACGAACGAATTCCGTCAGACACACGCACACAATCAAGAGCAGCCGTGTGCTGCTGGGAACGATGTCGACCACGGCAACGACAACGACAACGGCATCGACACGACGCCGGCGAGGACAAACTTTTTTTTTGGAGTGTGAAAGTGTGAAGAGGGTAAAAACACATTTTTTATTATCCCGCCACGGCTCAGAGGCCGATCCCTTGGCAAGACGACAAAGGGAGCGGCACATACTGGGGTATTGAGCAAAATTAAATCTCACCCCCTCCCCCCGGGGGCGCAACGGAGTTGGAGAGAGTTCAAGAGTTGCCTAGAAGTAGTGCGAACGTACGTACCTTCATCTCCCATTCGGCATCAGCGCTGCTGCATAACTTCGCCGGGAACATGGTTTCATGCTGCTCGCCTGGCTTGCGCGAGGCCCGTGTCCCGTCTACGCGATGCTGGTGCAAGTATAATTTCCTCTCGAATAAGTTATCGCAAGACATTTCCTGAATACGAAATTTTCCGCCAACCAACCGAACAGCCAGCCAACCATCCGAACCAAGCGAACCTCCTCCGTCCTCTCAGCGGCACCCTTCTATCGATAAACACCGTCAGCTCGTGGTATACCCCACATCATATCCGTCGTCCTTCAGCTCTGTGCTAGGGCATACGGGGGGATGGAGGAGCAAGCAGAAGAAAAAAAACAGAAACCGAAGAAAATCCCTCTAAAGTGGTTTGCGAGAGGGGTGGAGGCGATGAACGGAAAACAGAAGTGGATCCTTGCAACAAAATGAAAAAAAAAAACACGTAACACGAAGCGAAACCCCGTGAAACGAACGTTGGGCATGGGTAATGATAAGGGTAAGCAGTGTCGTGGAGGCAACGCCAAGCCAAGTTTCAAACCACAAACAAAAGCCCCAACATCCACGGCCACCCTTCGCCGCAAAACAGAGACCGAAACCACCCGAAGGACGAGTGGAAGAGAGATGAGCAGCGAACAAAAAAGAAATAAAATAAAAGCAAAATTCAATCGAAACCAGACCGCGTTTTCACCTACCAACCCCCCCTCCCCCGACACCAATCCCTCCGTTGTCAATGAGTGGGAAATTATTTTATGGGGAGTCGCTCCTCCATCGTCGTCGTCGTTGTCGTTGCCTGTAATAAAAATTAAAATCAACCCCTTGTGTGTGCCTGTCACTGTCATCATCGTCGCCCAGCCCAACCAATTTCGTCGCTTGGCATTCGGCCGGTGAAGTGGAGCAAGGCGAAAGCAACCAGTAATGATGATAATAATAACGCCGGCACTGATTATAGTGAGGGTTTTCACTCCCTCGTGGATTCCTGTTGTCAGTTTAACCCCAAAGTACACTCCTCTCTCTCACTCGCTCTCTCTCTTCCACGAATGTATCCAGCCAAAGTTCGGCGGTTTTATTTTACGTTTGTTTGGTTTCTGTTGGTTTTCATGACGGGAAATTGGTATCACGAGCTGGTGGAGCAGAAAACAAAAAAAAAATAGAGACGAAAGCTCTCGTCCTAGTGGTTTCATGGTTTTTGTTGTGTCAATTGGTGGTGTGGTCAGGACTCAGGACACCGCAAAAGCTTCTGTTCACTCGTTCCACATTCAAAGCCCCCCCCCCAATCATATGAATTCTCTTTCGACATCCTTGTCCCTTTCATCCTCAACTTGTCTGTCTCACTTCAACGCAGTCTCTTAAATGTCGCCGACGAGCTTTTGTCTCTCTTAAGCCAGTAGTCCTTTCTCGTTCCTCTCTCTCAAGTACGCCGCAATCTTTCTCACTTTCGCCTGTCTTAAGCCGGTGAGAGCAGCTGGAAAGCTCACCTTATCTCGCATGCGCTGAGCTTTTGCGAGAGCAAGCTCCAATCGTCCCAGCAGATCTCTTAATCCGCAACCGTTAAATTTCATAATAAGGATATCCGACGGGTGGAGAGATTGAGATCGGTCTGGGAGAACACCAAAAAGTGGTCGGGTTAAGTATTCTGTGGCAGAGTAAATGATTTTTGCGGATAGTTATGATGATGAATGAGGTTTTCCAGAGAGGAGAGACGAGAGATGGGGCAATGATGGGTAATTTGGAAAGCAGCCGAACACGAACAAACCACGAGGAGACAGAAGGTGAATCCCTTTGTGGTTTGAGTTGTTTGAATTTTTTATGAGACATTGAGGAGGGTTTTCGGTGTCAGTTATGCTAGCTATCTCTTGGTGTGTCGGAGCGAATATGGATTTTTATGTGCTCTGCTGCTAAGCCGCCAAAATGCGGGCAGGTCATGATTTATTTCTTGATTATGTGAGTACCTCGACGGGTCGGAGTTGAGTGGGCTCACGAGTGGATTGTCATCTTAATTGGAGTGATTGGGTTATATTTTTGAAGCAGCGCGAGGTGGGACTTCATACGATACCTGCATCGCATCTGGATATATCTTAAGCATCATTCATCGTTAAGTTTTTCTGTTGGATGGATTTGTTTGAAAGGATATTTGGCTAAGTGATTGGGTGATTATGGCCGGTTTTGATGACCTAGAAGTTGTATCATTTTAGAGCCATCAGGCGGCACTCAGTTTTGAACATCTCGTGCTGGTGCATGAGAATTTTAATATTCTCCAGTTCAGACTCGCTGTCGCTGCCTTGGACGGGCAATTACAAATCAACTGTGGTCGCCAAAATTATCGTCTCAATGGAACCCCAAACACTACTGTCATATGGGCCATCATGAAGATGCCATTTTTTATTTGTTTGCGAATTTCGTCTTCGCTTGGTACTGACCTGAAGGGATTCACTAACTCTCTGATCAGTGGCAACAGATTTAAACATTGCTTGTGTTTTGACGCATTTACCGTCTGTGGTTTTGGAGAACTGTCAGCAAATTTTGACAGCTGTTAACCTGATAAGTCTCTGATTATCCTTGCCGTTGCCTTGGAAGGGCAATGAATTAACTCCCGTCGTCACAATTATCCGACAATAGCCCGAACAAGACTGCCATCATGTGACGATAAATTGAAATGTCATCACACCCGCCATTTTTTTTTTTTGCGAATTTCGGCTTCATGTCTTCGCTTGGTAGGAAGTGATCCACTAAGTCTTTGAGCAGTTCACACAGCTTTAAACATTGCCTGTGTTTTGAACTGTTAATAATTTTTGACAGCTGTCAACCTGAATAGCCCTTAATTTGAGTCAAAACCACAGTATTTCGACATCAATTCACTTTTGATTGAACCCCAGTCCACTTTTCCAACATTTCTGTCAAAAAAAAGCGCTTAACTTTTGACATCTCCAAAGAGGTGACACTTAATCACCACCACTCGTTGGCAATGACGCATAGCTTAACCGCCAATATTTGCGTTCGCTTTCAAGTGGCATACACTAGTCGCTGTCATCAAGTGAAGCTTGTCCAGCAGGCACTCAAAAGAGTTTCGATGACAAAGTGACAACTTAAGAGAAACGTCAAAAGTCATTGAAACTTGAAGCTGTCAAACTTTGTAGCCTAAGCAATGTGACGTTGCCTTGTTGACCGCTGTCGTGGTTATGGATACTCAAAGCTGTCAAATCTCCAAGGGACACTTGAATGCAATTGATTTTCAAAGTTTCAGTTAAGAAGTGAAGCTCCCTCCTTTCCCTGTGACTCATGTCATGTTGCCCGGATGTCACCCAAGCGAACAGGAAAACCAAAACCAAAGCAAAACGAAATCGCTTTCGAACAACATTCGCTGCAGCACGGAAGCAGCATCAGCAGCAGCAGCGGCAGGGGCCCTCCTCGTTGTGCCTGGACCGAAGAGCATGGTCCTATTTTTCACATTTCCATGATTCCTGAGTCCTTCGCTGTGCAAAAACGCAAAAAAAAAATTAAACAAAAGAAGGAAACGACCAACAAGACTCAACTAAAACAAGAGAAACGCCCTACCCTCTCCCCAGAAACAAAACAACGACGATCACAACACAACCGACTGGAGGCCGACGGTAGATGAGCAGCAGCAGCGGCACCACACCACCACCACCATCGCGACACTCCTGTCACACTGACAATGTGTTTGCCAAATAAAATATAACTTTGAACCGAGGAATGGGATGTGGCAAGAGGGCGGCAGAAAAGAAGCAAAAAAAAAAAAATTGCCTCCCCCGCTGGCGCGGCCCTTAAAACTTGTGCACAGAGCCCGCATGGATGAGGAGCTCTGCCGGGTGTGTGTACGATGTCATGCGAGAGACCGTGGTGTTTCGGGGGATTACATCCATCGTCAGTCGGTGGAACCTTCACGCCCGCCCTCGTCTCGTGTATCAGCACAGAATTGGGGGACATGTCCCGCAGCCATCAGCGTTTGCGTTGCTGTGTGTCTGCCCGCCTTCGGTGTCTTCTACTTCAAATGAGATTTGAATAGAATTTTATTTATGACATGCGATGCACAGAGCCCGGCGTGTTTTGCACATGGAGTCGGAAGAGAGGCGCAAAAAAAAAAAAAGAATCAAATTGACAGCAAACGACACGACGACGGCGGAAAGGAAGTGGTGCCGTGGGGGTGGGGCTCAGAGATTCAGGATTGAGCTTGGAATTGGAAACCCCCCGAGGTGACGGTGGAAAGGAAAACACACCGCACATAACAGGTTTCAGTTTTTTTTCCACTGTTTTTCTTCTCGTTTCTCGTCCCTTTCGGTTGTAGTGGTGTTGCTGTTTTTTTTTTTCTTCTCTTTTTTTTCCGTTCCCCGTCGAGGGGTGAGACCGTGGACCCGAGTGGATACGTGGGAGGAATATAAAACGAATTTACTTCGTGAGTTGTGTTTTTTATGATTTGGGTCGGCATCGGGTTTTCTGGTTCACACACACGCGCGCTCGCACACTCACACAGCGCCGTTCGCAAGCGTGCCGATTTATTGTTTTATTCTACAATTTTTTTCCCGGTCTTTTGCATTTCTAGTTTTTTGCTGGATTTTTGCTTTCTGCCTCCCCCCCACTCTCATCCTCTACCATGGTGATCTTGTGAACAGAAGGGAAATACTCGTACACCCATGTCAAGGTTGTTCTTTTTTGCGTTTTTTGTATGAATATGAAACGAAGGACTAAATTGGGTTGGGCGCGCTTTTGACACAGAGATGCCGGGAAGTGAAAGCAAATAGGGTCTCTGGTGGTTGATTGTGTGTCACACTCTGGCGGAGGGGCGGGGGAGGAGAGCGCATGTGGGTGCGTGTGGTGTTTTCACATTTGATGGGGGAGAGAGGGAAGAAGTTCGATTGAATGAAATATGGTTTTCGAGGTGGGTCATGGACATATGGTGTTGTGCTGTGTTGTTGTGTATCACGGATGAATCAGAATGGAGCTGGAAGCAATTGTAATTTGTTTTTGATTGCGGGTATTGTGGAATGCAAACGATACGTCTGTTGCCGAAACGCAAAAAATAAAAAAATGGGGCGTGTGGTTGGGGGAATTTTTTGTTTGACCGAAAAAAGTTGTATCTCAAGTGTCAGAAAATTGTGTACAAAATGTACTCGCGGTCAGAATGAGTATGACTCAAGGGCGGTTATTAAAAACAAAAAACTGTCTAGACACAGAAAGGCCTAAAAGTTGGTCATCACTACAACACTGACCAGATAGCAATGATAGTTTTTTTCATTTCTTAGTTCTTAGCAGCGGTTAGAGTTACAAGTGACATCTAGCTGTCAAGATATTCAATGACATTTGCCATTTTATCGTGCATTTTTTCACGCTCCCTTAAAATGGGCAAATTGTTAGAAAATATTATCGAAATTCCGACTTAGTTGCAAATAGACAACGTGAATTTCGCCGAGAGCTTGGTCGCCATGATGGCTTTTCGCCGCATCGTGGCATTATTTGAGCGTGACAAAGACAAGTAAATTGATGCAGAATGAAGAAAACACAGCCATAACCATAGCAAGACCCTGAATCTGAATCATCTTCTGACCCGCATAATCCACTATAGGGGTCGCGGGGGTAATGCACGCACAAGAAATCTCCAGACCACTCGATCCTCCGCCATCGACTCTAACTCATCAGGCACTATGCCCAAGCGCAACCATGCGAGTTTTTGGACTTGGTCCAACCACCTCGTCCTGGATCTGCCAAGCTGATATAATCGCATTCAAAGCACGTCTCGGAAGTCGTGATGATGAGGACATTTATGCCGCATGACCAAACCATCGAAGCATAGACGTTTCCATTTAAAGAAGCAGCTGCTCCACATTTAGTCCCTCGCGTACTGCCGTGTTTCTCAACCTATCCGGCCGAGTACCTTCCACAACAGCACGAATTCGCGATCTTATTCTCTCGGTCATTACAAAAATACTGAATTGAAAACCGCTAATGTGGCTTTGACACCAACCTCGGCCTTCCTGATTACAGATCTTCCAAGCTGTTTCAAAATTGAGCCAGCCTGGCCAAGCCTACACGAAAGCTCAGCATTACTCATCCCATCACTCGTGAAAAAGGCCCCGAGGTATATAAACTTTCTCAACTTGCTTCCATGGGACTCCACTAAACATGTGCATTCATCCCAGCATCAGCACATACGGCAACAAACCGCGCTGCAATTCCGTCTGGGAGGATGTGAGAATAACTAAGTCATCTGCAAAAAGAAAATGACTTACCCTCAACGGTCCGCCTCGGCTACGCTGCAACATCCAGTCCGTAATGAAAAGCAGAGGTGACAAGACGCACTCTTGGCGAAGTCCAACGCCCACGGTGAAAGGTGTTGATTTAGCACTGTAAACCCACAGCCACAGTTTGTGTATAGAGACTGAATGGCCCTCAAATGATTACCATCAATCCCATAGTCCAGCAGAACACTCCAGAGTCTACCTCGAGGGACTCGGTCATATGCCTTTTCCAAATCTTATAGATCGGTTTGGCATACTTTCAAGCCTTCTCGACTACCACTCTTAGAGTGAAAAGCTGATCGATTGTACTTCTGCCGGGACAAGAGCCGCACTGTTCATCCCCCATCCTGGACTCGAACATAGCTCTAGACCGCGCCCCCAACACCTTAACGTAGACTTTCCCGGGGAGACTTAAAAGAGATATGCCCCGGTAGATGGAGCGATCTCGTTTGCACCTCTTTTTGAAAAGAGGGACAATAACCCCAGTTGCCAGTCGCCAGGTGTCTAACCGCGTTCCTAGGCCCCCTTAATGACACGAGAGAGCCATAAAACTCCCTCTTTACCCATGGCCTTAAGCATTTATGGAATCATTTTCCTATCATCCTTATCTGCTAATTTAGCTGAACTTTTGCAGACCGTTCGAAATACATGGCATCACCCAGCAAACAGATTTTTTTATCAAAAGTTTGAACACTAACTGCTCAGTGATCATCCCAATTGTAGACTGTCAATCTCGCACCTGAAGCAAATGAACACCATCAGTCCTTTGGAGCAAAACGAATCATCTCTGATCTGAATGAATGAACACCCCCACGCCCATCACCGTCCCCCCAATGTCAGTGTCAAACACACCGTCCCAGCACGGCGAACCACGTGCACCAAACGTCAATTCAATCCAGCGTCAAAATCGTGTCAACCACAAACTAACTGCCACCAATTATGGCAAATTTAGAGCAAACTCATTAGCACCATCGCCCGGACTCGTTATTTCCACGAGGAGTGGTTCACAAGGAGTCTCGTAGCATTTTTTTCCACTTTTTCATCCATCCATCCATCCACCCACCGACTAATGTTGTCACTCCACACCGCCCATCTAACAGCACTGGTTAACCAACTAATGTGCTCCGGGAGGAGTTTCTATTTTTTTTTTTTTCTGTTTCGCTGTCCAAATTACACAACACACAGGTGTACACATGACGGCGTGCCATGTCCCGTACAAATTTCCGTCCGACCACTGAAACACCCTCCCCCAAGCCAGCCATGTCGGTTGGGGAATAATTTCATTTAGCTGAACCATGTCGTGTGCTCTGCCACGGTTGCTCGGGTCTCGCACTTCATTTATCAAAGTCCACGCTACAATAGAACTGAGGGGTGGGGTGAAGGTGGCAGTGGTGGAAGTTCTACGGAAACAGGCGGTGTCGACCTTGAGTGATTTATACCCTTTAGCCACGGGGCCACCCACCAAGAAACTCATATCCAGCCATTTGGTCGGTTGAAAATCAACCAACCCGCCGCATACCCCATCTCCGTGGCACATGCAGGCAATCGAAAACCACCACCACCCCACCATCAGCGCCACCACGGGTAGTCGTAGCGACAGCAGTGGCAATGGTAGTGGATAGCTGTAGCACATCACCGCCGCAACTAATTAATCAAAAATTTCCGCTTCCCCAGATCCCCCAGTGAGTTGAAAATCTTCCGAAATGGTTGTCATGCTATTCGACACCGCACTACCATTATCCTCGAACCACTGGCTCCACCATCCGCCACCAGTTCAACCAGCTCCACCAGCATACCACCGCCGTACCGCACCGCACCAGACCACAACCAATAGCACATTCGAACGCAGTTCAGTTTCAAACTACACACACACAGAGAGCGGCACAGACGAGCCACTCAACCTACGAACGAGCAAGGGTACCGCAACTAACCTCACCTAATACAAGTAATTCACACCGAACAACCATCATCCACCGCAATCGCATTCCCAAAACGAAATACCGACACACAGTGGTGGGGGCGGTTTTGTTGTTTCGGGGGTTAGAGTGAGTCGGTTCAACCCCATGGGCTCCTCTTCAAATTGGCGCCAATATACGGATACCGACCCGCAAGGGGTTTTTGGCGATGCGGGGGAGGTGATCGGAGTCGGAAACCAATTTTATATTCAACCGCTAACAGCAGAAGTAGCAGAGCGAGAGCGCACCGCACCGCACACACTCGTACACACGACCAGCAGCAGCAACTCATTTTCTATTCCACACCTCTTCGGTTCACTACCCCACCCCCCACCCACCCGTTCACACCCTCTGGGGAATAAAAATAAAATCGTGTTCCAGGGAACGCAAAGTCGACAGTCATAGAATATTATACTACACGGCCACCCGCTGCCACCCCTTGCCACCCCTCGTGGCCTCGTGCACACGTCGAGGGACTGAAGAGAATGGTATCATTTGGAAGAGTCATCACCCCTCAATCGCCCCCACTACCCACCGCCACCCATTCACTCCATTATCTCGTCGTCTCTACACCCACGAACACAAACCATCCTTCCTCCCTTGCAATCGTCGCCTTTTGACGTGTACCTGGCTGCTTTTGTGGGCCGAGCGAGGCGACGAGCCGCGCCATGGCTCGTCTCTGGTAAAGCTGAGCTATGGCGCGCTCTGCCCGTAGCATTACGGTCGTGTGATGATTTCACGTTTTGTGTGCTGTTCACTCTGTTAATTACGCACTCATTTAGCGGTGAAATGTCTTGCGTGACTGCTATTATTTGTGTATTTATTTATAGGGGATGGTGGTGGCGGCGACGGCAGCAGCGCGGCTGCGGTAGCGGTGGCGGCGCGTTCATTGCGGTGGGTCGCTTCTCTCTAGCTGACAACAACACAGTACACAACCGCACGCATATCTATGCCGACGTTTAGGTTATTTACTGCATTATCATTGAACTTTGTTCCCTAGGGGTGCCCGCGGTTGAACAATGACAGGGGGTGTCTATGCGCGCATAGTGGTCTGCGTGTGTGTGTGTGAGACAGAGGGAATTAACCGAACGTCGTGCCGCACCATGGCATGCTTGTGCCACACTCCGTGCCGCAATAGAACGTGAAAATGTCTAAACAAATGAAAATGGAAAATAATGTGTGTGTAAGCCGACCGGGGGACGTCTAATATTGGAGGGCATTCCGATTTTCTTTTCGATTTTTGTTTGTTTCTGCTTTTGCTGCCTCCGTTACGCCTGAGTGACACAGTGGCGTTGTTCGGATGGAAGGTGGAAAGGAGTAAGTCATCGGAGCAGGTTGGATGTGTTCAATAAGAGGTTGCAATGTGAAGTCAAAATAAAAATGCAGAAATTTCTGAGGAATGATTGTAATGTGACATGACAGGGTGGCAGTGAAATGTTGATTATAAATTTATTGATTTTTTTGATCAAGAAAGTGTAAGAGCTCTTGGTTAGTTTTTATATATTTTATTTAAAGAAACTCTTTGGTGGTGTCACACATGAGGATTCGTTGACAGCTTGAATATAAAGAGACCGATGGACGAAAGCAAGTCGGACAGGCCGAAAGAATCGGTACGAAAATCGGGACAAACCGTAGTCAGTGCTGCCAAATTTGCTTGCGTTTCACATAAATTAAATAACAATACAATTACGCAAACTAAAGAGTGTATTTTTGAACACTTTCATCAGTTCTGCATCCTTCCACCACACCATTTCCAACCATTTGTCCAGAATTCTCATTAAACGGGAGCTTAGCTTAGGTTAGGTTATGTACATATGTTGGTAGACGGGCCTAAGGTCCAATTGAACCGATTGCGATGTCCAATGGTGGATGTAACCTCTTAGCTCCTACTTCGTTCTTGCCATGTTGATGAGTTAGGTTAGGTCAGGTTGGAGTGGCTGAGTGCTAAAGGCAGTCACGCTTAGGCCAAAGTAGGCCCATTGTGAGGATACCACGCGGATTAACTTCTCCTAACATCGGAACCAGTTGGTGCTTGTAGTGAAGCGATTTAGCTGGCATATGCTGACGCTTTTACCTCATTGAGATTATTAAAATTTTAGACCCCTAAGTGTAGGAACCTACGACTAGCCAGAGCGCTGCACGAGCAGAGTAGGTGATCTATGTATTCTACCTCCTCTTCATCCATACAGCTTCTGCAGAAATCATAATATATAGGACATCCATCCTGCGAGCATGAGTGCCAGTAGCACAATGCCCGATTATGACTGCTATGAGAGTCCTTAATGATGGTATGCTGAGCCCAAGTAGACTGAGTGACCGTTTTAGGTTAAGTGACGGTCAGATTTATATTGTTTTAAGACAGGTGCCGTCTAGCCATTTGCCTTTGGTGGTTTTAATTTTTTAAAACTTGGTAGGCTGTAGCCTTCGGCTTGGAAAGTGGTACGCCTGCGATTGATAGGGAGAAGGTTGTACCACACCTGACGAGTTGATCGGCTTTACAGTTGCCTGGTATGTCACAATGTCCCGGCACCCACATGAGGTGTGTATTAAAATGCTCAGCCAACTCGTCAAGAGACGTTTTGAGTTGAACATGAACTTGTCCAGGGATTTTATTGCGGCTTTATTGTCCGAACAAATGGTGATATCCTCTTTTCATATGACGTTTTTCTTGAGCCATGACAACGCCTCTTTAATCGCAATGTTTTCTGCCTGAAAGACAGTTACAGTGATCAGGGTGCTTCAAAGAGATGGTGATATTCAGGGCTTCGGTATAGACACCATCCCTCCGTTGTTCAAATTGTCAAATTGTCTAACGATGGTAGGCAATTTTTTCTCGAAGATAACCTGGGATAGTAGGTGGTCAGTGTCGTTAGGAAGGAAGTTGAATTCGATGTTAAGTTCGGACCACAGTCGGAGTGTTTTGAGTGTCAAGGCAGTGCTGGCTGCTATTTGTTAATTCCAGTGGTGGAAGGTGGAGGAGAATATTCAGTACGTCTAACGGAGAACTTCTCAGCACTCCGCTGATGCACATGCAGTCTCTGTACTCGATTGTGTGCCTTGCAGCAGTTGATACCTTCATTTAGTGCTTGTGCTTTGAGTCAGTTGTTACGATCTTATTTTGTATGTTCGATCATCAGATCGGGTGAATGACTTGAGAACTTTTAACTCAAAAGATCTGCCAACGAAGAAGCAGCTCTCATTAAACGGATTACCTCACACTCGCGATTGTTGTTTTTTTCCTATATACGCCTACAAGTACAATATCTTTGTGGGTAAACGACGAGTCCGCAGGTTTGTGTCCATCCTTCCAGCGTATCGAAAGCATTTATGTCTCTTAGAGTGGAGACAAATTTGCCAGGTGCCTTTGCATCCTGCCTCTTCCAGTATTAATATCAGCCCATTTACCGCTACGTTCCAAAGAAGGGACGTAGCGGTAAATGGAATGGCACCTCCTTGTGGGGTGCCTCTCCAGCCAGCACGATCTTTGGCCTTTCTCATCTCTCATTTCTGTTACGTGGACGGTCGAATTGTTGATGGAGTCGGTAGTAGACCACCCTCTCTGTTTGAGGAGGGCATTTTTTAACCATGTGCAACAGATGAGCCGCGTTTGTTGCCGCCGAGCGGTAAGAACAAGGCCCCCTCTACTGCTCTGAGCATTGTCTCCAACTTTTCTCCGATTGATATGTAATATGGCGGCCAGCACAGCTGTGAGACTGAAGTCACTGCAAATGTGGACGGAATTCCGTTCTGGTCCTTCTACCAGTTTTGACAGATTTAGATGATTCATCCCTAAGGGCACTGAACTCCTTATTCCTAAGTTCCTCTCGTTTTTTTTTATAAATTTCGTGCGCACAACGGCTTACTCTAAAAAAAACACCCTTTAAGTATAAAACTCAAACATCAAGGTCTACGTTACAATCTCTGACGACACCCCACAAGCCACCTTCTTCCGATTGCTTCCATTGATGCGCTGCCTTCCAAAACGCCGTTCGGCACCACTGTGCCCAAACAAATTCTCATAGCCAGTCAAACACTTATCCAACGTTTGATGGCTATGGAGGGAAGCAAGCAGCCAGCCGCAGTACTCTCTGATGCCGTGCAACACCGACCGTACGACGAAGTGTATTTGAACGGGGCTGCAGAGTGAGAAGGTGTGAAGGAAAAGGACAACGACAACGCCGATGATGATGATGACGACGACGCCGACGACGATGATGGTGGTACCACGTCCACCGTACCCTGCTGGTTGGTTATTCTACACCAGGGTGCGGCACACACACACACACACACATGCAATGTTGTGGCAGCGGCAACAGCGGTAGCAGCAAATTAACAGCAACAGAGGGGTTGCCCCGAACACAATTGTAGCGCGGGGTAGGGGGCTGCAAGAGGCAAGCATACAAAAACCAGGAGGCATCACTTAAAATGCTGCGCACGATAGGGGAAGTTTTTCTCTTCCACCATCAGCCCGATGGATGGTGAGGGGGTGAGTGGGGGGGGTGGGGTGGGGGTTGGTGGATGACACGACTGTCGGTTGGATGGACGACGGTTGACTGTTTGTCGGCGGCGCGGCGACGGCAGTCGCTTGTGTAAGCACACACCATCATCCGACGGCAAATAGAGAGAGAGTGGGTAGCAACGAGGTCAAGGAGGAAAGGGCGAGCCGGGGATATAATTTTCATTGAAACCTCTTGCCGCTCAATCCTCAGCTGGCACGGTGCTCATTCCGCAGCACACCCAACCCAACGCCGCATAACATTGTTTTCGCGTGTGCGAAAGGACTCATCTGACGCTGCAGGGAGAGGGGTTGCTCGGCTGGTTGGTCGACTGATGAGAGTGAAGCTCGTCGATGGGGCACGGCGAGGATGTCGGCAAGCGGCTGGTTGAGGCCAATGTGAAGTGAAGTGAATTGTGTTTGGGTGCGGGTGCGATCGCCTTTCTCTGTTGACGGCAGTGTTAGGGGGACGAGCGGCCGGCGAGCTGGATGGAAGCGCTGGTGGCGGCACTAAAAGGAAAAATTGAAGGAAACTCTTGCAAAATTAATCGACTGTCGCTCGTCCGTACAATCGGAAACGGCAAGTGCCCAGGGGGTGGACGTGAAAATGACGTCCATGTGCGACTGAGACACGAAAACCCCTAAGGGGCGGCTGGTGATGGGAGGAGGGGTTGGGGGGTTTTTTTGGGGGCAACGTGATGGTTGCGTTCCGGAAGGCACGCTGACTATTTATGAGTCTGCGGGAAGGGGGCCTAATACGCTGCTGTTGATGGACACGTCAAACCAGAGCGCGGTGAGTGGGTGATGTAATGTTTGGCCCTCGCCGCCACCCTTCCTCTTGCTTGGACGGACAAACCCCTGAAGAAAATTGTTAAAGTCGGAAATAATAATGCCGTCGGAAGTTTTGGGTTCTTTTTGTTCGTTGTGTTGTGTACTCGGTGAGGTGGGGCAGGAGGAGGAGGAGGAGCGGCCGTGATGGCTGATGGGCGACAATAGAAGCCATTGAATGACTGACGACTGATTGCTGCCATTGACTCGAGGGTGGATGGCGCTGGGCGACTGTAATAAAGGGTAGCAGTGCGGCCCAGTGAGGGTGAGTTTAATGTCTGATGGCGTGAACTCGTTTCAAGTCGTCAATTATTCACGACACCCCATGACCTGTGTGCGCGCAGCCTTCTTGTGGACTCAGGGGTGGCGTGGCGCGGCGCCCCCTTTTTTTCGGTTGAACTCCGCTTGATGATGTTGTGTTAGCGGGGGCGGTGGCTGGGGGGGGGGGGATACGACGACGACGACTATGAAACGTGGATTGCGGTGGTTCGTCTCTTCCGCACAATCGGGGGTTATATTTGGAGTAATTGGTGATTTAACGGTAATACACCGTGTGGAGCTAATAAAATTGTTTTCAATGCGTCCCCTAAGGCGGCCACCAACGTCGTGAGAGTCGCCTCCGGGGGTTGATCGTTCGGCTGGTCGGTTGATTCGTGTAATTTCATTCCTCTTTGTCACCGCAGCTATATAGATGGCGTTGTGTGCCACAAGTCGACGGATGGCAACGTATTCCGGTCATGCTTCTGGCTTTGGACGCGGGAAATTTTATTGAGTAAATAAATTAATGTTGCCTTGTGTGTCCTTTGTGTCTGGGAGTGCAGGAGGAGGACCGTAGCCGTGTGTGCGAGTGTGGCTGTGCCTGTAGGGAGGGGAGAGAGCAGAAAAGAAAGGAAACGACCGCCAGATAGACAGATAGGCCGGCTAATGTTTGTTGATTAGGAAACAAAACGTTTGTGAGCAGAGCGTCGACCGAGCGTCCCTCGCCTTTGTGGGGGCGAGAGTTTATTTAATTGATCTGTGTGCGCCTTTGTTTGGATGCGAGTGTGCGTGTGGTTTTCTGTATGCCTCGTGCCACGCTGCCATGTTGTTGAAGGGTGGGAGTGTAATTAAGGAAGGGCACGCTAGAATGACCTGGCATGTCAAAAAGGGAGAATAGTGAAGGTTCTTTTTTTACTTTTTTTTTGGGGAACAACTGACAAGGTAATTTGGGATAATTGGGAGTTATGCGCGCACACGCGTCAAAGGGTGGTCTTTTTGATTGTTTATAGCCGTTGCGAATTTTGTAGATCCGCAAACATGCAGCACGAGCGAATGAGGGAGATTCCACGGTTTCAAGCGAACAATGAACTAGATCCTCACGATTCTCAGGAAATGTGTGATTTTTGAAGGAATCTTACAACAATGGATTGCAGTTTTATGACACAGTTATAACGCTCGCAATATAGCTTTATTACCACCAGCAAATCTTCTGTTCTTCGTTCAAAAATGATTTCCAATTATTTGTGCATCTATAGATGCCGACTATTGATCTTCAAAGAAGGACCGATAGACCTTCAGTTTTATGATGCCTCGGAAGGTGGTCTAGAGGTGCGTTCTCTTGATATTTATGCGCTCGAGGTGTTGTCATCGATCAGCGAATACGAATATTGATTGCTTTTTTATGGCTCATTTCATTGAAAGCAGATGATGTCGCTAACTGACGCAGTTGATAGTGGTTCAAGCAGGCAATTTTTGAGGTTTAGGCACAGGTCATTGGGCTAGTTTTGCTTAGACTGCGAGCACCTTTATTAGTACCTGCCTGTGAAATAACGTGTCGTAAATGTCGAGCGGTTTGTGGAAATCATTGAGAAAATTTCAATTATACAGCAATTTTCACGGAAATTGTTCTCTTTATCTTAAGACAGTGTTCAGATGTTCAATGAAAGAAAAAAAGGGACCATTTGAAGGAGAAATCTGTTTTCCATTCACCTTCCCATATACAGCTATGGCCAATAAAATAGAGGTGTTAACAATTTCAACGAACATAGTATAAAATAATAAATCTTTTTTTTAAAATATTTTTTATGTAACGCTAGTACTTGTGCAAAGGGAAAAAGAAGAATTACTAACAAAAAATAAGGGTTTACAGAAAATATGTTGGTCAAAGAAATACACTGTTGTGCAAAATAATAAGCACATGTTGGTGACAAATTGATTTCTGGTTACTAAAGCCAAAAACAAAGGGTTTATGCCTAGGTAGTTTTTTTTTTTCATTAAACTCTTCTTAGTTAGATTTCAAAAAGTAAATGTTGTTGGAACAAAAAACAAATAATATCAACATTTAACAGCACATTTAACAAAAAACCAAAATATTTGCACAAATAGTGGCGAAATAAAGTTAGTAATGCATTAGTTAATAGTTAGTTCAGTTATTATGGCACTGAATCAATCAACTTCCGCCTAATGAATTGCGTATTTCACACCAGATTCTGTTCACATTTTCCTTTAGATACAATCTATTTTTTGGCTAAGATGTTTCATGTAGTCTTCTTTTAACATGTCCCCAAAGATTCTTTATGGGATTAAGGTCTGGGGACTGTGCTGGCCATTCAAGAACTTTGTTATCAACAATCCACTTTTTTGTTACTTTTTGCAGTATGCTTTGGATCACCATAGACCTGTTGGAACTGTCAAATCAGGGGCAAGTTGTCATCTGCATATGGATACATCACTGTTTCTAAGATTTCGGCATATTTTTCCTTTTGTCAGAACTTCTTTGATCCAGTGAATTGGGCCAAGACCGTAATAAATACGAGAAGCATCCCCATACCACGTTGTTTCCGCCACCATGTTTCATGGTTTTATCAGTGAATCTGGGGTCAAATTGCATTCCAGGTGTCTTCTTACGTACTTTCTTGATGTATATGGTTCAAATAAATTAATTTGTGTCCCATCAGACCACAGCATGTTTCGGCATTTTTCAGGTGACCTCTTGCAATTTGTTTCCGCAAAGTGAATACGGTCCTTGATATTTTTGTTCGATAGAAGAAAACACTTTTTTGGATGGGAAGTCTTAAGTTTGTGTTCTATTAACCTTCTTCTAATTATTGAAGTATCGATGCTTAACTTTAAGTCCATTTTGATCTGTGTCGATGTTATAAACTGATTTTTTTTGACGCATCGAACTAAAGGGTGATTCCTTAAAAGCTATAGGAAAGTTTTTCAAAAAAAAAAACACATAAAATTCAGAAAAATGCATTAAATCTTTATTTGAATCGATAGTGCGGTCCATATAATTTAATATTTGAAGATTATTTCATGCAAATGTTGACCTTGACTGCGCCTCAAATGGTCCATCCGCTTAGTCCAATTTTGGCATACTCTTTCCAACATTTCGGCCGGTATCTCACGAATAAATGCTTCAATGTTGTCTTCCAATGCGTCAATTTTAGCGGGCTTGTCTGTATAGACATGCGCTTTAGCATAGCCCCACAAAAAATAGTCTAAAGGCGTTAAATCGCACGATCTAGGCGGCCAATTGACCGGTCCCGAAGGTGAAATAAAATGTTCACCGAACTCGCCCCTCAATAAGTCCATTGTTGCGCGTGCTGTGTGGCATGTGGCAACGTCTTGTTGAAACCACATGTCATTCAATTCAAGCTCTTGCATTTTGGGCAAAAACAAGTTGGATATCATCTCACGGTAGCGCTCATTTTCGCTCACATTCGCATCATCTTTGAAGAAGTACGGTCACATACCACACATACCACAATGCCACGGGCTGTCATAACCAACCAACCAACCAACCATCCGCTGTCATTGTTCCCTCTATGCTGCATAAAGATCCTACACCATGCCTTGACAAACATCCCCGGATCATTAAACTGCCCCCCCATGTTTGACAGTTTTTCTTGTGCGACGGGGGAGTAACGCTCTGTCTTGGGCGGCCCGTCTCACAAATGTTTTACCATCGGCATCTATTCAATTAATTTTAGTTTTGTCCGTCCAGAGGATGTTTCGCCATCGGCTATATTCCTGTCCACTCCACGTGGATCTTAGCAAAGTTGATCATTTGTCTAGGTCTATCAAGAGAACTTTTCTCGCGGTTTAATTCGATTGATTTAACTTAAACCAAGCACCCCACCTATTTCAGTGTCCAACTCCTTGAAAAGCTCACTCGAATGATACAAATATTCTTAAAAACGAATTGCATCTGCTGCTTACCAAGCCAGACAGAGTGCATAATGTAGCTAAGGGTATTACAAACATTGTGAGACAAGAGCAGATGTGATTTGTGTGTAGTAAAATAAATAAATATGGAAAAATACAGAAATACGTGAGCCACACCTTTTTATTGACCATAGATATATCTAGAGTGCCAAGGAGGACGCTAAAGGAAAATAACCTTCACTGCCAGATGTCGATTGTTTAGACATGTACCCTACCATAAACCCTAAGACAAGGGTATCGTCGTAAAAGCCCCTCGAACTATGTGCCACAGCTTCTGCCACATGTTTTCCTCAATAAGCAAAAAAAAAAAACACTTCCCGTTAAACTTCACCGAGATCGTGGCAACGTCGTCATCTGACGTTCGTCAGCCACTTCTAGGAGTTTCTCTCTTCATATCGGCGTCTTTTACGAGCCTCCATTGCCCGCACGGGAGAGCAAAAAGCAGAACGGAAGGCAAACAGGATATGCGTCTAGAAACTGGATTTCCCAGGGAAATTTTCCATTTCTTCACAAAACTCAATCTCCACCCACCAGAGTGCTTGGCTGTGGGGTCACAAAAAACTGTCGCAAAATCTGACGACCGAAAAAGAAGGAAAAAAAAAACAAAAGAAATTCATAAGCAGACGACAAAATGAAAAATGCGAGAGCGTGTGATCTCATTTCTCTTCGCGTCTCCCTGCAACTCATTTCCTGTTTACTTTTTTTTCTTTGTTTCTCATTTTCCGTTGAATAAATTTGATGGCAAAAGGTGTTGTTGGTGGCATCATTCAACCCCCCAAAACCGTTCGCAGCTGTAGGCGAGTAAACACACAAACACCCACAAATCATTCCATCATTCCCTTGTGCTCAGTCGGTAAAGTCGGGCGAACTTTTATGACACGAGAAACTCAAAGGGCGACGGAATGAGTTGCTTCGGAGTCGGGGCTGGGAAGTCCGCCACCAAACCCTCATTCTGCGATAACATCTCTTCGGTAGATCAGAATGGGTGGTGGGTGATGGGTGCTGAGGTGGTGATGGTAAACAGAAAGAAACAAAACTCGTGAGGGAAAGACAAACAAAAGCGTTAGCCGACGTGGGCGTGGATGCGATGGTGGGGGTGAGGAGAGGCAGGGCGTTTGCTAGAGGAATGCTAACTTGGGAAAATTGTTGTCATTCCTATGGCGCCTTAGCAAACAAGACAGGTGAACAAAGCGTGTAAATGATTTCGGGAATTGCCATCGGAAGGGTGAAACCCCCGCCGGGGATATACTTGGGACACCACCACCAGGGAGTTAGGTTGGGCTTTGGATTGACGTCGGACGGGGGGGAGGGTGGCCTGAGAGATAGGATGGATGCGGATGAATGGATAGATGGATGGATAGATGGTTGGATGGATAGATGAATGGTTGGTTAGGTAGGTGGTTGGGTTTTTTTTTCTTTCGTTTCCTTTTTTTATTTTTGATGAAATGGTGACACGGGTTAGGGGATCTTATCTCAATCTCATTCAACCCTTTTTCATTTCTTTTTGTGTCGTTGCTTATTTTTCGTGGGTTACTTTGTTTCCTGGTGCGTGGTGTGAGGACGAATGGGCTGTGCTGTGCTGTGCAAATGTTTTCATCTCGAGGGTATCATGGTTTTAATTTAATGAAATGAATTTTTTAACAGGGCACAAGTGGGATTTGTTTGCCAGCGAGGGTGGGTGGGTGTATAAAGGGACTTGTGACATGCTGCTGCTGCTGGTGGGGGGGCGGCAGAACCAGGAACGTGCTTACAACACTCAGATGGGATTTCTTTCTTGTCTGTTCAGTGAAAGCATGGGTTTTGCTTATAGAGTAGTCTCTGGCTGGGCCCTGAAAAGGGCTGGAGGAAGTAGAAGTCTAAAAGGAGATTTCCAGAGGTCACTTTTGGCATTACATTCCTAGGGGACTTGTACTACCTGTCGCTTAGCCTGTCTAAGACTAATGGAATGTTCTTGTCGCTGGACCAAAGCTGTCGAAATTCCTTTAAAACGAACCCTGTCTGACTCTGAAATGCTTAAAAAAGGGACCATTTGTAAGCACAGTGAACTCATACAGGGTACCAAAAAAATTTGTCCGATTATGAGAGATGTCCGCTTATGAGGGGTGTCCGTTAGGTGAGAGTACACTGTAGTTCAACACATCTGTGTGCTGCAGGAAGAATCCTTCAACATCCAAGAGTATTCTTCAACTTTAGAAACATTCATAAATTATTTGTTTTTGTGTCCTCTTCCAGAATTGTTGTTGATCCTTGAATCGGTGTTGAAAATATTCCCTGAACTCAGTTTGTCAAATTAACTAACAATTGCTTTTTTCTCTTCTATTTGCAGGTAAGTTCCGATTTCATGAATTTATCGTTCACCTTCTAGTAAGTATTGACGACGAGGACGGATGTTGTTTGCTCATGAAGCTTCTGTATGTTTGGCTAGGAAGGTAGTTATATAATTGGGTGTCCTCTCTCGGTGGCTCACGTACATTAACATGTTGAATCCATTGTGCTATGGAGTGCTACAACTTCCGTGAGACCTATTGTAATCCTAAAACCAGTCAGATTCGTGTTTGAATCTCAGGAGGTTTCTCAGTTCAACACCGCTTAAGTCCTCCAGTTCTATGAAGAAGTGCTTTCCTAGAAGCTGTCTTCGTCTAGTTGCTAGGACTGCGCATTGCCGAGAGCAGATGTTGGATAGTTTACGTTTATTCCTCATCTCTGTAGCTTCTACAAAAGACGTTATGCCGTAGGTTCAGTCGCATTGCAAGTGTACCAATGTCACAGTGCCCGGTAAGCTCTTCTATTAGCGTGCGTGCATCCTTGCGACTGAAGCCGATGAATGATGATTTTTGCTTGCTCAGCATCGCCCATAGAGCCCTTGCTGTAGCTCCAATTCTGAGACCAAGCCAGCGAGTTCTGGCTGTATCCAGTGCTTCGTCTTCCAGTTTTCTCCTTACGGAGCAGAGCGGTGTGTGCGCACACGGGATTGCTAAAGATTCGCCCGCAGCTATGAACCCATTTTCGCGAGGCTGTCCGTCGTTTCACTAGCTTGGATCCCAGTATGCCCCGGTACCCAGCAGAGGATCACCGAATTTACCATGTATGTATGTTTGGCTGAGTCAACAACTAAAAACTGGTGTAAGGTGTTCTGTGTATCAGGTCATGAAAACTACGAGGGCAAAGGAAATTCAAACGCACAAGCGAATGGATGTGCAAGAACTTCCTCTATTGAACCTTTCCGTCTCTCACTCCCTCTCTATGGGTTTATCAATGCAGATGCACAACATCACCTCAACAACTGAATTGAAGATTGAAGCGTGAAACAAAGCTGGCCTAAGATTACAATGTAAAGCAATCACTGGCCTTCAACTAGCACAAACGCTGGATATACATATAAATCAATACAGACAATTGTAGACACTGTTGACAGAGTAAAGAAACCGTCGAATGTCTGAAGTGGGAACCTAGAAAAAAACAGACTCAAACTAAATAAAACATCATTGAACGTGAGTGAGTCCAAAAGCGTAACAATTTAAAAATGGCTGAGTGTGAGAACATTGAAGGTGGCCCTTCAATTCACTAAACCAGGCGTTGGTAGGGCTTCAGCAATACACTCGATCTACAAGCTTACGCTGTTTGTGTAAGTTTGACTGTTGTATTTCGTGAACATTGTCAGTGTCTCCAAAGAAGTTTGTCATGAAAATAAATGTTTTTGCGCCCGGCTTCAAATTATAGGCGTCTGTGAGTGATACCACTAAGATTTTCACGCAAAGTCAGAGCTGCGATGAATGAGTTTTTGGAATGATACATATGAGGGGCGTGCAATATATTCTCGGTATCGGGGTGAAGCTGTGGTTGTATATATAAATTGACTTATTTTGACTTATATATCAGGCACCATCTCTTCATTAATAGTTTTTTGACTTTGTCCTTGCTTAGTGAGAAATTTAATTACAGCGCGATGCTCAATTTTCACCATCATCGTCTCAGTTGCCATTATGATTCTGTTTAACTAGAGATAAAACGCGAATTAATAATCACATTTATATGAAATTTTACATGAATGCACTAAAATAATAGTATTACTTGATAAATAAGTCAATTTATATATACAACCACAGCTTCACCCCGATACCGAGAATATATTGAACGCCCCTCGTATGTCTTCAAAGTTGAGACTGAAAATGAAGGGATTTATAGACCCATAACCACTGATCCTACGTCTACCTCGGCTCGCAAGTAAACAGTGCGAACACCATCAGTACGGAGATTAAACGCAGATTAACTCTTGCCAATCGCTGTTTCTTTGTGCAGTTGAGTAGTAAAGCCATTTCTCGAAGGCCCAAGCTAACATGATGTAACACCTTGATCATCCCTGTCTTGATCTATGGGGCAACGCTATAGAGATCGCCCACGAAACCGATGGCGCACACAAGTGGAGAAGGACCTTAACCAACTTGGCGTGCGAGATTGGAGACAGCCTTTTAAAGATCGTGCTAGAGATGCTTGTTGGCTGAGGTCCTCTCCGGGATATGGCGCCAGAAGAAGATCCTGTTTTGCCCCAAGGCCTTAAACTAACTGTCTTTTGGTACACCACACAATGCGCAACAACATTGTGTTTTTGGAAGTGGTCCTTTGATAACTCACCACTTTGCGAAATTGATCACGAAATTGACTTCCAAGATTATGATTCCCTCAGCTGGAGCATTTGTGTTCATTCGCTTGACATTGCTGATTCGGTATAATAGACAGATTTTCGAATTCGGAACTATGTACATATACATCTTAGTGCAGTTCGTAGTTGTCGCAGTTGCTTGCATTGTGTATGTCTGACGTTTTCTTTCAGAGGCAAAGTCAAAGTCGTTCAACTTCTCGCACGATTTTAGTGCTTCGACTTTTGAGTCTAGTTGTTTCGATCGAATGAAGTAGCACCGATTGTGGCTGTCGATTATGGCGATTCTTGTAGTCTACAGCGTATGTAGGGTGTCCCAAAATGAACGTAAAATTAAAATTTGCCGACATTTGCGCAGTAATGTAGTAAAAATGGAGCATCACGCAACACAACAAGGTCTTTTGGGACACCCTGCATATGCTGTGGACTGTATAGCAAGAATCGCCATAATCGACCTCCACAATCGGTGCGATACCAATTCTGTTCCCCGACAGAGACAAGTGGCTTTCGAACGCCGTTCTTAACGACTATGAGATTGCCCTTTTCACCGACGGATCAAATATGGACACAGGTACTGGAGCCGGTTTCGACTCGGACACCCTGCACACATAGCAATCTTTTAGGCTCCCCGATGCATGTAGTGTCTTTCAAGCAGCGTTTTCTGGAAATAGAGAAAGCAGCCAAACACGCACAAATAACCGATATCCCATCATCATTAACAGCCAGACTGGACTGAAATCAATAGGATCCTGCGCAATGAGATCAAAGGCTCGTATGAACTACCGCGACTCACTAAGGTCCATCAGCCATCATAAGTCAAACTCTGCTGGTTTCCAGGTCACAGATCAATAGCAGGGAACGAGAGAGCAGACGAACTAGCCAGACAAGGTTCTGAAATGGACATTAGCTAAGCGGACACATCACTGCGATCACCGAAAAAGAAGAAGAAGCCAACTCGTCTTGGCTCACAAGAAAATTACAGACTGTCACACGACAAAATCAACGTGGCCAGAGCTTAATAACGACAAGGTAAAGAAGCTTCGTAACTCGATCCATGCGCTCCTCGGAGTGATCACAGGACACTGCCCCATCGGAGCAATGCTCCGAAATGGAAACTGAATCCAGCGATCTCTGCCGGAGCTGCGGCGACGAGGAGGAGACCGAGACGATCCAACATCTGCTCTGCCACTGCTCAGCTCTTTAGAATCGATGCCTAGCCTTGTGACTAGAGCAGAGACAGAGACTTAGCGAATACAGACATATCGGATATCTTAACATTCGTTCGAGCACGGGGTGGCTTAAGCCATCACGCGACAGGATACGTTGGTGGAATGTGTACCACACAAATAAAGGGATTCACAATGGGCCCTAAGGCCTCCGACTGGAAGTGATGTTCAACCATCACACTCCACACACTTCTTCCAAAACCTAACCTTACACCTAACCTTGGGACACCCTACATTTAGCTTTATCCTCATTTAACTTAAGGGCTGTTCATTTCGTCTCGTCTTCTTGAATGGAACCCACCTGCTTTCCCTATCAAGAACTGTCAACACGTCAATATTTCACAACTGTCAAACAAAGTGTCAAAAAGCATACGTTACCAAAACCTTTCCGCCAAATGCACTGGAAATCAGTCGTGTGGCGCTTGTTATCGAAATTGATTGCTCCTGCGTCGCCCCCGTCAATAAACTGCCACATGAACTGGCCTCTACAGAGACCCCTGACAGTCCAGTTTCGGCGAACCTTGTAACCCTTGTCACAACATAAAGTCCCCACTCCCATCCACCGTCGGCCACCTTCCATCATGAAGCAATCAAAAATTCATAAAAATCCAACTCCAATTCACAAGATAGACAAAAACTAAAAAAAAACACTTTAAAATTTGTCATGGTACACTAACTTCGGTGCCGGCGTATCTAATCGTGTCGTGATGTGCTAACAGGCCAAATATACCGACGACCGCCTGGCAAGAGCATCATCCCCTCAACCCATCAATTCGACATCGACTCTCCGAACGCAGAGAAGCGATTAACCACAATACCTTTTTCTTCATTTAATTAACACATCCCCCTTGATTCGAGCATCGGTCGCTGCGCCTGCCGGTCCGTCCTCCGTCCGTCCGGCAACCGTAACGAAACAACCCTTCTCTGGTTACGCACGTATTCGCCTTCAATAAAACAACATGTGAGGCGAAGAAAAGAATTCACACATTCTGCCGCTCACACCTCGCTCCGCCGGTTGTATCGTTAAATAATTACTCGTGGTCGTGATAGACCCGAGCCCAGAAAGACACCGTCACCTAGCGCGTCAGCATCATCCCTTGACTCTCGTCGGGTCTTTGCTCGGATTACAGCCTTCACCTGGAATTGACTGACACTCATTCCTCCGACGCGCAACCCCTATTGAATTAATTCCCAATCGTCTTCAACATGCGATATCCATATCATATGTTTTCATTTCAAGTACACGAGGGCAAAACCTCTTCATGCACACGAGGGTCGACCGATGCTGTGACGATGACGAGGAGGTGGGGGTAGCGGTGTGTGTGCCAGGGAAACATCAATGCTGGTCCTCTTCGTTGATCCTTTGCTTTATCCCATCGAATTTCGGTTTTTATGTCTGCTTGGCTAAGCAATTCGTTCCGCATTGAGTGGTTCTTCTTCTATCGCTCCCCTGCCCTCCTGCTCCTGTCTGAGGATGACTGTGTATGCGTGTGTGTCGGTAGTTTCCCATTGCCAAGGAAGGGCGAAAGAAAAGAGCTGTGCGTATATGCACATCGAGCACTGGTGAGGGGTGTCTCGTCCATTTTTGCCGTATCAATTTATACCCAGCTACAATCTGCCTTCTTTTTTGGTGTGCTCTGCACACACTTCGATTGGGGCGGCACCAGGGGGAGGACAAGACAAAGGCCCCAATCCAACTGTGGGAGGCGAGCGAGTCGAGCTGACGTTCAGACAAAAGGATCTCTGTTCTCACACAGACAGGACAAAACTCGGTAAATAGAAAAATGAAAGAAAATCCTGCCAGGACAACGTGTGTTTTGTGTTGAAACTTCACCCGCATGTGGCCACACGTTCGTGCAAAGTCTGTGTGACATGAGTGGGAGGGAGTGACAGAGAGAGTGGGGGAGCGATTTGCACATTTAATCCTTTTCACAGACAAAAAGGGATCCACACAGTATTGTTAGTTAGGCGAACTCATCTCCAACCCTTTCCCCCAAAAGCAATGCGCCGTACACTCCAGTCGCCTTACCTGAAATTAACTTTAAGAAAAACCAAACAGTAGCAATCACTTAAGTGCTTTATTTTGCAGGGGTTCGTCCTCACAGTCTGCGTCCGGAGATAGAGAAATAACATGTGGGTCGGGTGGCAACCCATTGTGGTGGTGCTTGTGGAAACAGTTCACGTATGTTCTCAGCTTAGCCCCCAGGTCCATACCTGAACCGAAAAATCATCTGCACACCATAATCCGATAATAAAATCCTTATAAACCCTCCTCAGTGTTTCACCCCCCGTCTCCATCAAAGTTGGTTCACATGGGCGGGACGAGAGAGGTGTAGCCTACAATGTCTTCTTTTTCCCGTACATGCCCCCATGCGAAGGTTGTTTTGCACTCGTCCTTTTTACCGTCACCATCATCATCGTTGTCGTCCTCGTCGTGTATCCGGAGCACGAGGATACGATCTGAGATGGTCTCTTGTGGGACATGGGAACCGAGAGACAAAAAAAAAAAAAAAAAAAAAAAACTGAAGACAAACAAGGGGAAAAACGAAGCAAACGATACACTCCACTCTGGGGTTGTCATAGCAGAGGACGGAACGTGTGTGTTTGTGTGTGCACAAGGATCAAAAGGTGCTATGATGGTTAAGGATGTTAAATTTTATATCCTAGCAGCATATATCCACTATCCAGTACCGAAGGATCCTTGTCATAATTTAGGGGAAGGGAGGCGCAGACCATCCATGGCTTGCCTCCGTCGCTGTTCTAGTTCATCCTTAAACGTCGTCTGAGAGCAGAGTTAGTCCCATCCGGTTGATACGTACACCATTGCCACCACCATCATGCTCTGCTCGTTGTCGTTGTCGTCATCATCGTCGTCGTCGTCGTAGCCATCGCCATCACGGCATGAGTCTGTGTACCCTGTGCGCCCGCATTCAAAAGAGGATAATCGAAGAGGAGAGCGTTTGCCAGTGTGGCAGGGATTGAGTACCAAATAAACCAAACACTATGCTGTGCAAATATTAAAGGACACGGCAAAAGGATCGCCGGATAGTGTGTGTCGTCGTGAGTTGAGTCTGGCAGGAGGAGGGTGGAGGGAAGGACGAGGATTTTGCGGATGACAGGAACGATAAGGAAAATTTCTATGAAATATCCTAAAATACACGACATCCTCTTGCAGCCACCCCCGCACCCAACTGTTGTTCGATGGTTCACAGGATTCATAGCTAAATGTATCCTGGATATCATTGTCCTTCCAAATAAAATACACGCACACCCGTCCAGCGCTCACCGTACCACATGCTGTGCTAGACCATGATGTGGTGTAGAGCGGTGGATGGGGGGCGGGAAGTATAAGGTAATCAGAAGTTTATGGGATTTTATATTTTCAAGGATGAAAGACTAGGATCACAAGTTTGTGCAGAGAGATGGGGAGGAGGAGGAGATGGAGAGCAGCGATGCCAAGGGAACCCAAATAATTTTTCCACGTGTATATGCGTGTACCTTTGGAGACTGAACACGAGCGAATCGATTGTGATTTATGAGTGGACGACTATGACAAGAGCGCTGGGGTAGGGACCTGGTAGGGAGTTTAATACGCACAGTGATGGTTGAGGATAATGTCAGACATGTAAGGGACTCACCCTTCGGTTCGAGAATCACAACTTGCTGCCTTTAGTTATGAAAGCGCCATGTGTATAATTACCACATTTGCAAGATGTCAGTATTTTATGATGTAAACGCCTTATTATAATTCCCATGGGAAAGAAAAGTTTTGCGGTTTTCAAGGACGTTACATTAAAGTTGAGAGGTTACAATTGTAATGTGAAATATAATCGGTTTAAAATAAAGAAATTACCGATTATTTCATACCATGCTTTGCCCATATATTGCCATTAAATACGAGATTTCATTTTGGTTAGAATGCAGAACAGTTGTCTTTAAACAGTAGTGTGCTTTTGATGAAATTTTGCCCTATTTTCTCCTCAGAATAGTGTCACTCGAATCCTGAGAGTCGCCCCCGGCCAGTCTATCTTCTCCCTCTGTCAATTAGTCTTCTTAAGAGTACGAAATGGAAACATGTTGCGTTACCATCAATAATGTACTAGATTTTGTTTAAAATATCCATTTTAAGGAATTCATTCATTAAGAGGTTACAATTTAAATTTCAAGTCTCACCCTGTAGAGGTTTATCAATTTTCAAAATATTTATACCAGTTTAACGAAGAGGCATTCCCTTTAAATAATGCGGCTTACAATAGTTCACATTCCTCTCTAGTAAGACAAGCCAGTGTCGTCATTTTGAAATCATATCTGTTAACCTCTGCGTAGCAAACACTGATGGAGACTACATATCTGATTCTCGTTCTTTATTATGCCATGCCATTAAAGACATGACTATACAGATGAGAGGAGCATCCGTGGATTTCTGCGTGAATTTTTGAAGGACTAAGTCGAAATGCTCCATTTGGAGGTTACATTTTTAAACCGCAATAAAAAATACTAAACTTCGATGATCTTCTGGAATGTCTATATCAAATTGAAGGTAATAAATAGACATTACTAACTGAAGTCAGGTGAAGTCACGTGAGGACCGAAATTGGGATTCCCAACGTCTGGGTTTTGAATGTAGTTCTTGTTTACCTGTTTGCTTCAATTTTAATGTCATCCATTTCCATCTTCATTCTTTGTTATTGACTCTACCCACTTATCTCTCAATTAAGCTAGCATTGTGCCCTTCTGTTCTCCATCTTCCACTAATCAAAGTCCTTGACTCCTTCTCCATGACTAAACAAAAGTGATGTCAAATTAAAATTGCAACCTTCAATTGAATCAGCTACCGCATTCACCTGCGCAATTTGCACCGCCCCAACGGACTGACTTGGCTGATTTACCCAAGACTCACTGTCTAACTGTCTTTCCCACGTTGCGGCTCTCTTCGAAGCGTAGCCCACCTTCGTTCCAGTTGCCATCGTCACACCCACCTTCTTGTTCTTATTAACACTCACAGGTTTCACCGCAGCTTCAAACCGACAAAGTACACTCCTTCACAACTCTTAATCCATTGCCACTGCTATCTGAAAACCAGAAACCAACCCACACCACATGCACACACCCTACACCGCCCCATCCCACCCACACCAGCAACACTGCCGTCACTCCAACAACCACTTTCCGTAGATCCCTTCGCATTGATGTAGAATCAACAACAAACTTGTACAACGATACATGAGAGTATATCCTTCCATCCACCTATCCATCCATCCATCCATCCATCCGTGCGCCCTTTGGGATGCCAAACGGAAACAGCAACCCCCCGCACGCCTGCGACATCATTTCGTTTTTCGTTTTTCATTTTCCGTATCCTTATCCCCCACCAGTCGACGTTGAAAATCTCTGTGCACGAGTCTATTTTCCTTTCGATAGACATGTGTCGAGTGAGAGGGGAGCGGCTGTTGACGACTGTGAGGTGACATCAGCTTGTGGCTCACATGAGCAATGGATCCGAAAATGGCAACGAATTGCTGTGTGGGCGCGGAGCGGGGGTGGGCATGTCCCACAACCGACAGAGGAACCGTTATCCATTCTGATATCAAACCACTTAATCGCTCCAATAATTTAGATGTCAGAGCTCTGGTGGAATAATATTTTGAAATATGTGAACCAGAGATGCACAAGGATACAAGGATGTACACGAGGAGAAGCGCGCACCATCGCCATCGCGTTACCCAAAGAGACGGGAGACGGCGGTGAGCGACGAGCACGAGCGTCGTCTACTTCTGAGCATGTGCCAGTCGGTGCTCTTAGCCAGAGAGACAAGCAAAGAGAATCAAGTGGATTCTCTTGTGTCGCAGCAGCGTTCTCCCGCCCTCGGCGAAGGAAGTCATTGGCGAAGCGCTTCCTTTCCATGTGGCATGGCGTGTTGGCCACTTAGTGTTGTACACGAATATTTTATTTAACGCTACTTCCTCTTAATTTTAATTTACCCACCACCAGCCATCACTAGTGCTGCTGCTGCTCCTGCTCCTGCTCTTTCTTCTTCTCCCGCTCCTGCTCCTTTGCCTTGTTAGTCTATATCACTCCCCCACCCAGGGGACTGCCGGATGAGGGTGTGAGGTTGAGGCAGAAAAACGAAGAGGAAAACATTTAGATTTAAATTACTCTTGGGGGATGGCGGCGATGTTGGTGGGGTCAATGTGTGAGCGGGTGATGGGGGAGGGGGGCGGTGGTATTTCGTTTCTGCCAAATTGAGGTCATGTTGACAATGTTCAGGTTTTAGGTTCGAGATACAATTAAAATGTTTGGTGGTACGGCGGGTGATTGTCGGACGAGGACGAGGTTTGCGAGTGGGGACGAACGGAAGGGAAAATAATTTCAGGGCTGTTGTGCGGTTGTGGTGTGGGTAGCTGGGTAGGTGGGTGGTCTGGAGAACGAGGGAAAGAAATGTAATTCGCATGAAATCCCGGGAAGATAATTCATTTCATCATGTTGTCGACAAGAGGATGGCAGCTGTGGGGTGATGGGGTGGCATGGTTTAGATGAAAATAAGTGATTAAGTGATGACGGTGGGTGGGGTGGATGGGGGAGGGGTGAGCTTTGCAAAGGGGACAACGAGGTCGGCAGCCAGACACATTAAGGATCATTCGCTTTGATTTGACAAACAGGAGGGTGCCGACTGAATGTGGATGTGTGCCAACTGCCAAGAGAGGGAGGATTGTTTTTCTTGTATTTTTGAGCACGAGCGCATGATGGTTGTTGGCACAGAATGTGGATATGTGGATTGTGTCGAGCGGATACGGTTTCTGGGTTTTGCGTTGTGGAAGCGTGGGAGGATTTGGCTGTACACACTCAATTCAAGAGGAAAGCAGAAGCAGGCAATTTCACAAAAGAAAGGGTTATGGCTTATGGAAATCAGTTTAATGGACTCTGCTCATGGTATCCAAAAAGATCGTAAATTTGTTGAGTTTTCGTGGCTTTTAAGGAAATTATTTCGAATCTGTATTGGAGGGAGGTGGCATTAAAAATGGGCGTGTTTTTGTTATATTTTGGGAATCGTTAAAGTTTCTATAAGTGGTAGGAGTATGATCAACTAAGGAAGGACTAAGCATGGGTCGCAATTGACTGAAATGGAAACAAAGCTGAGGGAAGGAGAGGCAGTGAGATGTGCAGTCTGATCGGCGGGTTCAAAGAATCTTCTAGATATTGCCAATGATAGCTTTTTAATTTCAATTACTTCCCATATAACCCGCTTCGCATGACGCTCCTTGAGGTCATCAATTATCAGACGAATCATTAAACAAACAACTGCCCTTGAAAATGCGCCTTCATCAAATTACTGCTTCACCCGGTCACCTACCCCCGTCTTTAACTGACGATGTCTGCCACACTCTCCCTCCCTCTCACTAATTGTTCTTCATAATCACAGGCCGCAAGAGGAAGAATAAAATAAAACGATATCATGAATAAACCCAATTAAATTGAATCCATTGTTGTATCCTCTCCCTCAACTATCTCAACCCCTGTTTGACTGTCCTCCCTCGTCAGTTAACCACTTATCCCATCTTTTCCTCTTCATTCCCCGAGAATGAAAGCCGCCACACAGCTTTCGTTGCTGTCGAAATCAGCATTGTCGTCGTCGTCTTCTGTCCTCCATCATCTCCCACGGCAGTCTTCATCGCTTCCCCCTCAAGTCAGTGTTGGGAAAAGGATTCAAGCAAAAATAAAAGGAAATCCAACACGACACTCAACGCCAAAGCTATCCTCTTGGTATTTCTTGACAAAAGAGCAATCTCATGGCATGGCAATCTTTTGAAGGACTTTCGTTATTTTTCTACCCTCCCTTGCGTGTCGCCTGTTAGTGTTGTGATTCTCGTTACTATCGTCCTTGCCGTTGTCTTGTACGCTCAATGTTTTGTAGTCCCTTTCTGTCACCAGCTCACATAAACAATGTCATAAGTAGCCCATTTTCAATTGAATCCCCTCCGTTGTCCTTACCCATCATCTATCGCCTCGACCGCCCCACCAACCACCTTGTTCAACCAGCACTTGTCGGGGCCTCTGTGCCTGATGATGGTCGGTCTATGGCTTGAAATTCGGTCGAGGAAGACATCCTTTGCACACAACCCTCTTCAACTGTCAACAAAGGGAAACCAATGAAGAACACAAAAGAAAAAAATAAAAATATTTCTGAAAAAAAAGAAGCAGGACGCCCCTTAATTCATTCTCTGCTGCCCCTCTCCCACACTCCCCGATGCCATCATCACACGCAACACAATTGTATAATAATATTCGTGGCTTTATCGATGCTGCTACACACGTTTACGTGGTTGGACGAGCTACCGAGCCGCCACAAGAGCCAACAGTCGGAGTTGTATGATTGTTTGCTGATAGTCCTATTCTTTTTTGTTTCCCTCTCTCTCGTTTTTTTTTTTTTTTTTGCCTTGTATTTGAGGTTCTTTCTCGTGTCTGTTTGTTTTGGTCATTTTCGTTCGTGCTATTTGTTCCCACACAATCTCGCTTCTTTTGAAAACAAAAATACAACAGCCCCCACCTCCCACAGGCGGGAGTAGTAGGTTCTTGTTTTTTTTTTTTTAAAAAAGGTAAAGTAATTTTGTTTCTTTTACTTTTGCCGGTTTTTCTTGTTTCTGGTTTTTATTCATATTCTTTTCCTCTGTCAAAAAATCAATTCGTGGACAAAAAAAAAAAACAGTCAGGGGGTGGAACAGGACGAAAACAAAAAAAAATTAAAAATATGTGAAAAAAAATAGAAAAACAAAATTGAATGGTTTTGGTTTGAAATTGTCCGACAGGCTACACAGGCCCACAAGCTCCCCCACAACCACCCTGGGTGCAAACTCCGAAAAAAAAAAAAGAAGAAGTAGGTGGCGAATGGAAGCTTGTAGCTGTTATTTGTTTCCAGTTATATCGCTCCCTTGCTGCTCGACCGTAGTTTTCTTTCTCTTCGATGTTTTTTTTTTTGTGCAGATGTCAGTAAAATTCACAAACCCAGCACCGTGTGAGTGAGTGTGTGTGTGGCAGATACAGTTGAGGTAGCAGAAAATGCACAAATGTGATGATACTTTGCTGATTGCACATATCAGATGGTCGCTTAAGCGGGAGGAGCGAATGTCTGAGACCCACACTCACTGTTGGTCTGGTGAACACTTTATTTTGTGAATTAATAAATTGATGTTGATTACTTTTTTGCATTTGGAATTGGATTCAGCTTATGGT
Source organism: Eristalis pertinax (assembly GCA_907269125.1). Lineage (NCBI taxonomy): Eukaryota > Metazoa > Arthropoda > Insecta > Diptera > Syrphidae > Eristalis > Eristalis pertinax. The sequence continues at coordinate 125,468,137 of OU026145.1, forward strand.
TGACGATGAGAATCATTCGGGGTTTATTTCTTTGCAGTGGATTGGTTTCTGTTTCAATTAAGAGGAGAACACATATTTTCAAGAATTTAAAGAGTTGCTTGAATGTTGCTCTTTTGGGTAACTGTGGCTTGCTTCTTGACAGTTTGTTGCACAACTTTGTCGGTTTTTGGCCACTCCTTTGAAGAGGGCATGCCTCCATGGTCAATTGAGCAATTGGGGCATCCAAACCATGAACAAAATAATGCATCCGCTCAGTTGAGATGCCCATATCCACTCAGCCACCACTCGCAGTTTAATCCTCCGATCGACTTCTTCTTCTTAGGACTCTACAGATGAATAATTGATTAACGTGGTCACCAGGCGATTAGCCTTATACCACAAGTTCTTTTACTCCTAGGACCATTTTTCGATGCTGGACCAGACGCCTTCAGTAGGAAACTCAAGTACCAAGTTTCGAAGTAAGCGTATTGGCTTCTTTCTCCACATTGGTGAAGTGGTGCGGTCGATCTCAAAATCTCTGCTACTCTTTGGGTCGTAGCATCCGGTTGTGTTTTGGATCATGTTCTTTTCACGATTCACGTGTCGTAGTCTGGCAGCCTTCCTGGCATGTCTAATCGCCACCTCTCCCCGCGACTTTGGGTTTTAATCCACATCCACCACGATACTCCCACTTGGGGACCAACCTAAAGCGATCGCATTGACCACAAGCGGTCGCAGGGGCTTTCCTGATCTCCCTTGCCACCAGACTATAGCATCTGGTCAAGCTACCAGTAGGATGCCATAACATCGACCAGGCTGGATGCTAATGTTCAAAAAGTCGTATTTTCTTTGTACCAATCCATGATTGAGATGTGGCACGTCCCTCTTTTCCATTAATCTCTTTGCGAGCTTGTTACCGTCATATTCAACTAGCACTGGATAGGGGCGTTCCCTAAATTGAATGAGAGTTGTATGTTGAGTCAAATTCATTTTTGACACTTTTGAGGTGAATATAGATGTTAACCAGTTAACCCGCTCTGGAGGTGCATACAATTCATCTCGTGGCTAATTTTTGACAAAAGTAGAATACATCCAACTTTGGAGGAGTATTCTCATCACTCTTAGCTCGAATTTCAATAGCAAAACCCATACAAGTTGGTCGAGACTTCTGTGCTGTGGTTAATATTTTGAACAGATTTGACACATGACCTTAAGGTGAAGCGTTTTGTATGGAGCATTGTTTGGAGCAGAAATGAAGTATGTAGTATAAAATCCTGCTCCCAGGTACAGGATTTTAGTCGCTTACGACTGCCTTATCTCGGGTAAAGTCTAACCCCTAACCGAAGGGGGATCTTGGGGCGTGGATTTGGGCCTCACTCAACATGCTTATCCAGCCAGCACGATCTCTCGCCAGCTGTCTCCAGTTTCGCACACCAAGCCGGTCGAGGTCCCTCTCGACTTGTGTGCGCCAGCTTGTGCGTGGACGTCCTCTGTTGCGTTGCCCACAGGCTCGGAGTCGAACATTCTTCGAGCCGGATCTAAGTAGTCCGTAGTACGTTCTACATGGCTTCGCCATCCTAAGCGTTGGATCCGTAGAAGCCTGACTATACTCATGTCGTTAAAGTTCGTGGTTGAACCTTCTTCTCCAACTGACATCAACGCAAACAGGACCAAAAATCGCGCGAAGGACTTTGCGTTCTACCTCTTCATCCGCTCTGTATGTAGTACATACATCCGCGTCTTAGAGCAAGACGGAAATTATCAAGGTCATATACAGAGTCAACTTGGTCTTTCGAGAGAAGGCTCTATTACTCCATTGCCTCTTGAGCGCATAGAAATAACGGTTGGCAAGAGTTATTCTGCGTTTGATCTCGGTGTTGCTGATGTTGTTTATACTGTTTACCGCGGCGTCCTTTACTACGTCAAAGTTATAGCTGCCTATGGTGACATTCTGGCCGAGTCCCCAATGTTGTGCATCCTTTCTCGATGCCATCATACATTTTATAGCCAAACCACTTCCCTATCAATGCCAACAGACGCCTCATTGACGGCTCACTGTGACGTCAATGTCATCCGCTTATGCTTGCAATTGCTAGCGATCGTCATTCAATGGATTTTATCAACCATTTCTGACGTGACGACTTGTCTTGACCCATCTGAAAGTTCGGCGTCATTTTAGCTTATGCGATCACAACGAAACTCACTAAGGCTATGTCTGGGCTATGCGACTGGGTTAGGACGTATGTATGCTTTGACTGGCTGCGCAACATGTGGCCGAGCGTTGTCATGTTGAAAAATCACTTTGCGTGTTCTTGCTCGTGCTGTTGCCGATTTTCCTGCAGTGCTCGACTCAAACGTATCAATTGAGTTCGGTAGAGTTGTCCTGCGATGGTTTTAGCAGCGCAATTGGTCGCACCAAGTATAAGGCATGATCTTGATACAGTGAACATTCGGCTTTGGCGTCGATTTTGGCATATGACGTCTATACCAAAATGTGGAAATCGATGAAACTTGTTCCCCGTAAGCTTCTTGCATCACTCGATGGCATTTCGCCGCACTTCTCCTCAAACGGAGCAGAAGAATAAACTTTACCGCAAATAGCGTTTTGTTGGCACAAAAGTTGCCATATTTGGAAAAATATGTTGTCCATATTTCAGGATGATTATCAACCTTGTCGTAGTTCTGGAGCTGAGTACGGTCAAGTACACGAAATGATAAGTACTGTCATTTTGATACCCATACCGGAGGTAGAGACCTGTGGTACGGCGGCAACATTCCCTTTTGCAACGCCATACACTTCTACGCAGACGGATCCAAGACGGAAGATGGAGTAGGAAGTGGTGTATTCTCATAATTTAAATAAATCACTTCATCTACCTAATCATCGCAGTGTTTTCCATGTGGAAATAATGGCGATTAGCAAAGCCTCGTCCTGGTTGAGGTGGAACGTGATATCTGTATCTTTACGGATAGCCAGACAACAATCAAATCCCTGACATCACTCTCCATAAACTCGAAAGTAGTCATTACTGGCTACCAGGCCATAGAGACATTAGGGGAAACTGCGAAACTGACAAACTGGTAAAAACTGCCGGATGATGGCACCTCTTGTAACATAGGCACTCCCTTGCCTCCTTCAAGTCACAAAAGTCAATGTCGGTAGGCATTGCATGCCCAATCTCCAAGCAAATCTGGCGCTCCCTCGATCCAAAAAGATCAGATAACCTGATCTCCTTAAAGAGATCCAAAATTAGGACTGCAGTTTGAATAATCACCGGACACTGTCTTTTAGGTCTACATGCAAAAAATACTAGGATTATTCTCAGGTGCCTAAATGAAGAAGAGGGGGAAAGTGTACAACACCTCTGCAGCTGCCCTGCACTCGCCTTGATCAGGAGAGCCACCTTGGGCTCTTACATCTTCGATAATCTAGGCGACCTCATCGAAACACCAGTCACATCAATACTTGTATTCACTGACAAATCTGACTGGCTGTTATAAAAATCCCACGTGGCAGCACAACGGGCCTACCTGGCCTAAGTTCATCTAAGACCACTTTCAACCTAACCTAACCTAACATACTGAAAGAGAGCCTAAGAGAGCCTATTAAAAAGTACTTGGTTACAACAAGTTAAACCTGTAACGTCATCTCTTGAAAATCCTTTAAATCTAATCGTTTACACAAGCAGTCATCCATGCAGCTTCTGCAGTCGTCATTTATGACGGCGCTCAAGACCAATGTGCACAGGTACCTCCTCTCCCTTTCTCCCTCTATACCTTTGGCCCGTGCTGTGTCTTGACCCCGGACACTTGAGGGTATTAGCAATCCCTTGAGCACGCGCAAATTATAAAAAAAAAATGACACCAACCATTCTCTGTATAAATATGTGCTGCCGATTTTTGTGGTACGCTTATACGCCGTTCTACTCAACCGAATGCCATGATACTTACACCATTTGAAAGGTATTTTCGCGTAGATGTGCACAATATTCGCTTGCCAAGCAGTTGAGTAGAACTTTGGTAAATACATTTACAGAATTATGTTATATTATTACGAGAAAATACCAAAGTACGTTTTCAAACACATAATCGTCGAATTTCGACGACGGACGAGCCTAGTAGTGTATTAAAGAGCAGAACAAAATTACGTCGAAAAACCTCGCCCCACTTACCGATACAAAAAAACGAACATTTTGTGCTTCATTGGAGACTAAACCAAAAAAAAAATAAATAAATAGCTTTTCATTAAAATGTCGCCATTTTGTCGATTTGTCGAATGACACCTCTTGTTGTTGAAATCATGAATATTCATTCATCAGTCCTTCTTTCAAGAGTTCTCCGTAGAATCTTCGCTCTATCATTACTACTTGGGGAATAATCCTCTACAATCCTCCTTGTGTCCTCCTAGATCCCTAGATCCCCCCCAGATCATGGCCTGGACTTGTCCATCATCGCTCAGAGAGGTCGTTTTGTAATCTCAATCACATAAATGATTACCCTAGTGGGCTCATGCTTAAACGACGACGACGATAGCCCCCTTGTCCACTCAAGGACATGACAAATGACCGCTGCCACAGAGGGTATTCTTCGAATCACGCACGTCAACAGGACGCATTACATAACAAACGACGATAGGTCTCTACATCCGTATCAGTCCCCTGGACCAACAACGAGTCAAAGTACCCCCCCCAACATCTCTCAAAATTAATTACATGCCTTGGGACCTCAATTAAAAACAGTCGACTGATTTAAATGCATGAAAGCGTGTTGTCGTCGTCGTCGTCCACCCTCTTCCAACTCCTTCAGTAAATCACCACCCTCATTCATATCGAATCATTTCACAGATCTCCCAACCAATTCATCCTCAAGGACTCCTTAAGATTTGCATAAACTCCAGCAAACCAGTTCATTTCCCTTCTTAATTTGCAGGACACTTTTTTCCCCGGCTTCTTCATCAACAACAGCGGCAGCAACAACAACTTCAACCCTCATTGCTCTTTTCATCCAAGTCCCCCCCCCCCCCCCCTCCCTCCCTACTCCACCCCTGCAACCCAACATCCCATAATTTGTCCCTAATTTGCTGTTGTGTTGTCCCATCGCCGCCACAGACCATCCCGCCCGCCCCGCGCGCAAAGATCAAACCAATTTCATTTTGAATTTTTACGATAATCTGACCCCGAAACTTAGGACGGAAACAAAAAAAAAAAAAAAATACATAAAGGACCTGCCCTCGTCCTGTGTACGCGTTTAATGAAAAGGAACCAAACGCGCCAACAAGGAAAAGGCACTCTGGGGAGTTAAATTTACGAGCGTTACTTCAACGGACGGCGTGGCTACCAGAGCGAGCGTCTGTCGTCGTCTTCCCCCCCCTCCTCCCATCACGCGCTGAACTGACATCATTGCGTGTACGTGAGCTGCAACCCCATCATAATCATTATCGTCGCCCACAACTTCACGTCCCCCAATCAATTTACCGCACAAATACTACACCCACCCCTCGTCGTGTTATGAAAATTGAGCTCTTTTCCAACGCCAAAGCCAAAGGTATAACAATTTCCTCTCCAATGAACACCATGCACACACGGAAAACATAAATGACACACAGCACACACACACAGTAAATGCAGGACGAGATCTGATGATAGAACGCAAGAAGCGAAGCCAAATCCAAAGCCGGTGGCAAGACGACAAGGGGAAACAGTACACTCCACTCCATCCATGGCATGGTGAAATTGTTGCGCGATGGATGGGAAATGAAAATCTATTTTCCCAAGAAAACACAATTCACAACGGCAACCGGGAAGGATGCGGAAAGAAAGTGAATGACAAAAAAAAGGACGAAATCGGAGGAAAGACGAAAAAAAAAAATCATCCCTTTTGTTATATTATGCTTGATCCTTCTTCCTTTTTTTTCCGTTCAAGTGGTGTGGTGGGCCACGGTGTTGCCGAAGCGTGTGGGGCGGTGGTGGAAGAGGAGGGGTGGTACTTCATGTCTTCCTTGGCGACGACGGCAGCGGCGGCGGTACGTGTAGGTCGACGGACCTCTTTACGCTCCGTTGAATAGATGATGATGCTCTTTTGGCGGTAGCTCTTGTGGTCCTTTATTTCTGTGTTTTCACGACACCCCCTTTCCAACCTCCCTCCGAGTTCGACTGTCGCCTGCCTGCCGTACACCCACACACTCCATCGCCTTTGACGGTAATCTGTTGTATCCTTGAGTGACAGAGGAGAGCGGGCGAAAGGGAGAGTATGTGTGTGTGTGTGTGTGTACAAGGAAGCGAAGCCAGAGCAACCAGCAGAGTTAAGAAAGCTGGGATGGGACTGAGAGCAGAAGCAGAAGGACAAGCGAGCGGTGGATCGGTTGGCACAGAGAATGGATGATGGCGACGGATAAAGTCGTATATTCTATGGCTCTGCATGCGATGGAGTGGTGGGCGGAGAGGGTGGGGGGGGGAGGGGAAATGAAACCAGAAAGGAAGTCCTCGGGTTATGTCTGTTATCCAATTCAAGTTTTATTCACCTTCTTCGTCGTCGTTCTGTTTTGCTGTGTGTGTCCTTTTTTTCTTGTCTGTTTCCTTTGGTCTCTGTGGGTGATGGTAAAGCATTTGACACTTATTCGTATCTTTCAGCCCCCCATCCACCGCATGCGATAGATGAAGGAGGATACCGATTTGATGATGATGATGCGTTGTGGGGGTAGTTTTTGGCTTTCGTGTGGATACACCTTCCACTCTGCCCGCTGCTCCCCCGTGGGACCGAGTGTGGCTGTAGGTTCGCTGAGAGAAAGATTAAATGTATCTAATGGGACTATCATAAAAGAATGTAAAAACATTCTTCGTCTCTTTCTGCTGCCGCCCACGTCTGTCGGTCGGTTGTTGTTGATTATTTTTATTCGTTTCGTCGTCCTTCCACTTGTGAATCCATCGAGGGTAAATGGATTATTCTTCTCGAGTTTATTCGTTTTTTTTTTGCCTGCGCTCTGCTCCCTCATGTTTTTTTTCCCATCTCTGGCTCGGTCGGTCTGTCGGTTGGTTGGTTGGTGGGTCGGTCGTTGATGTGCTGGGGGTGTGAGGGTTGTGCTGTGCCCTCTTACAAGTCAATGGAGAATAAATAAATGTTATTTGCAATGCGTTGGACGAGCGGGCAGAGCGTCGGGGGACGGGATTGTGTGCTGCTGCGGATTGGGATTAATGATTTGCTTTTAGAAAACAATCGAGAGTGGGATTCTAATATTTTCTTTTTTTCTTGCCATGGTGAAAGTGAGTGAACGGTGGAGGTTGCTGCTGAGGAGGGAGGGCAGAATGACTGGGTTTGTGTTGCTTTCTGTGTGGATGGAATGGGGGTGAAGGATATGAGTTATTGTTGTGGAAATTTGTATCTTGTTCTCTCTTGAGTTAAATTAACCATATTGAATTTTTGATTGAATAATTTTTTTTTGTTTTTCTTTCTGTTTGTGTTTACTTGTGTCGATGCCCTTGAGGACTGCGGCCTGTGTTGTGGTTCGGTTGGGCCGAGGGAGAGTGTAAAATTCTGAAATGAATGTGCATCGAGTGAAGTGAAGCGGAAGTGTTGGGGTAAAAGTAGAAATTCACTTTCATCGTTGTGCACTGATTGGTGGTAGGCTTCTGTGATGGACGCGCTCATTGGGAATCCAACGAGGACGTGTCACATTTTGATTTGTGATTGTCTCGTTCACGGGTGACATGTGATTAATCACGGGGTGGTGACCATTTTGCGTTCAGTGGGATTTTTGCTTAAAATCTTGACTCCCTCACCATCCTTGTCATCTTGGCTCAACCCTTGTGAGCAGGTTGAAGATTGTCCTCTTTAATTTACAATCAATTTAGTAGGCGGGGGAAATGGATAATGCTTGATTTTGAATCATTTCTTGAATTGTGTTCAAAGTGGTAGCTTTGATTTTTACTTAGGCGGTCAAGCACTGTATTACGTACAAGAAAGAGCGCCTTCACGTCGCCATTCAGCCAATCACAAACAATTAAATTAATTTGCTTTAAACTTACAATCCACATACAAAAAAAAATATACATAAAGCTTATTGTAATCAATTTCTTTTCTTTGTCTTTTAGGTAAGTCATCAAGAACACCTTCTCATGTGAAATTGTAATGTTTTTGGTAAGATTTGTATATGTTTTTAAGAGAGCGTCACGAAAATTTCGTGACGAATGAGGTGAAATGTCTCGTGTCAAGGAGCCACGGACGGCCTTAGTGCGCTTTTGATGTGGCAACTGTGTCTGGGAGACAAAAGTTGTGCATAGTTAAAAGACGCACAATTAAGCATCACACTACGTCACACAAACCACTTGTGGATTTAGCAAATTTGCTCAACTTGCCAGGCACTGTCACATGACCTACCTTCAACTCGTTCACTCAACGCAACAGTCGATCTAATCAAATATGATTTAAATTTGAAATGCCCAGAGTTTGATATTCTCTTGACGCGTCACGCAAAATTCGTGACGAGTTGAAGAAGAATCAGCACATAATTTAATTCGATGTTCTGTTTGTTTTTTTTTTAGGTGCAGTGTGTAAGTCCAAACCTTGAATCGGGTCATGCTTGACTGCGTCACGAAAATTTCGTGACGAATGAGTTCAAATCGCTCGTGTCAAATAGCCAGGGACAGGCCTTAGTGCGCTTTTGATGGGGACGCTGTTTCTCGGAGACAAAATTTGTACTAAGTTAAAATCGGCACAATTAATCGTCACGTTGCGTCACACAAGACCAATTGTGGATTTGACAAATATTGGAAAAAGAGGTGCCAATCAATGGCATATGACTTACCTTCACTCAACGTAACAGTCAATCTAATCAAATGTGATTTAAATTTGAACAAAAAAGTCCAGTTCCTATTTGAGGAAAGACAAAACCAAACCAGTCCTGAAAGGATCCCTTTAAATTGTACCACTATGGACAGAAATGCCCAGAGTTTGGTATTCTCGTGATGCGTCACGCAAAATTCGTGACGAGTGGGAGAAGAATCAGCACATAATTTAATTTGATCCATTCCCATCTGTCGTGACATCACGTCACGTCACAGAGTCGATGACAAATTTGCCTTAAAATTTTCATCAAAAATCCCACTCGTTCCCTTTTGCGAAATCATTCGTGACAACAAACCATTGTTTCTTTGGCCTTTCCGCGAAGGCGACATAAACCCACTCGCCGCCCACACTATCTCGCTCTCGCACCCATCACACTACGACTTTTATTTGACTTTCAAGTTAAATTGAAAACAAAAAAAAAAAAAACAAAAAGCATACGAAAAATAGAAAAGAATGACGAAGAAAATGTGTTTTGCTTTTTGTTTGCATCCCACTCATCCAAGGATATCACTCAAACAAAGGACTCTACACCATCAACCAATGTCCAACAAAGCGTAAAATCAAACATCATCACTCACCCACCATTGGCAGCCGTGTTTCCCGGTGACCTCCATGTTACTGCCACCTCGTCAACTCCCCATACTCCCCGTCCTCGTGTCGTGTGCCCAGCACTCCGTCTATGTCCTTGAGCCAACAACAAGAGAGAATAAAAAGGGTGGCATCCATCCAATAATTCATATTTTTTCCTCTCCAATGAATACGGAGTCAGCCGCACTAGCAGCACCGATCTGTCCCACCAGTCTCCGACCCGCCGTATTGATTCCAATTTGTGTTCATCAACTGTGGGCGGTGGATGGTGGGTGTTTGGCGGAGAGTTGCGCGTCAAGGCTAGTGGCAGAAGGTGAAACACTTATTTTATATTTATTCTCATTGCGATCGTTTATCGAAAAGTTTCCTTTCTGCCTCTGCCTCTGCCTCTGCCTCCGCCCTCAGTCGATTTAAATTGGTTATATTTTCCGGTTGCAGTAGTTTGGGTTTTATGGGCCCACCCTCACCCACATTCGTGGCCGTCGTTTGCATCATAGTTTGCACATGCACAGCAGTCTGATGGGGAGCGAAAAAATCTGCAAAAGGGACACAAACCGGTGTGTGCTTTCAACATTTTTCTCGGCTACCTCCCGGTGAATGGGCAGAAAATGCTACATCGGGCTCCACATACACCCCCCCTCCCTCCTTCTCCCTTTTAAGGGCAGTAAACATCGTCAGCAATGAAAATGAATAAAAAAGAAATATTCAACAAACGAGAGGAGCGGTGTGTGTACACAGGACGATTGGTCCTTTTTTGGTGCCGCACAAGGCGAGGCACAGTGGTACAAAAAAAAAGTGCAAAAAGAGAAGAAAAAAAATTAATACCCCGGCGAAATTGGAAAAGAAAAACTCCTGCAGGAGTCACCGTACTGCTCCTTCTGCTTCGGTGTATTTATTCGTGTTCACTCAACTTGAACTAGCGACCCCGCAGCAGCTGCCCCCCCTCCGCTTTCCATCTACATAGTCGTCATCCTCATCATCGACCGCGGCGGTGGCGGCATTGGAATCCATGTCGTTGTTGTTGGTTTGTGTCTCACCATCCATCCATCCATCTATCCAATTCATCCGAAGGACTGTGGACTACATTTTGCAAATCACACTCCAAAGAGAGGTTGGTCTACAAACATTCGCACCGTACCGTACCGTCACTGAACCCATTGCCTCCCACCGCGCCAACACGATTCACACAGCGTCAGCAACAGCAGCACCAGCACCAGCCAAGAACCCATTCTCCTGTCGTTCCTTTGGTTTTTATTGTTCCTGTGATACCGAGAATTTATACATACCAACCATGCCAACCATCCAAGCAACCGTCTGACCGACCAACCAACCAGCCAACCATTCCTCTATTTAGCCCGCCCCCTTGGCATGCACATCCTTGTACACCTCCTCCTCATCGTCGTCGTCGTCGACATCGTCTGTAAATATCCTCGTCCCCCGACCCGCAACCCCATCGGCGGCCTTATCCCACGGCAGCAGCAACAGCAATGGTGATGGTGGTTTCCAGAAACGAGTGCGGTGTTTGCTGAGGGCTGCTGTTGAGATGTGGATGGGGGGTGTCGGTGGGTGGCGGGTTGTGAAAATACCATCACATTGCCGCCCAAACCTTTCAAATTGCCGCCCGGCCAGCACCAGCACCGCCACCGTCGTCGTCCGGACTCCTCAGCCTAATTCCCATGGCTGTTGAGGGTGACTTTAACAAATGGGTTGAAAGGAGTGAAGTGAAGTCTTTTTTTTCGCTCTGCTCCTTGTAGCCACCTCTCCTCCCAGCCAAGCGGGGGCGTCCGCCTGCCTTTTGCTCCTTTTTTTTTTGCATTCCAATTCCAAACTGTGAACATGAGCTCTTTTGTGTGATTTTTTTCCTTGTGGAATTGTCTTTGCTTTCGTTTTTATTTTTTTTTTGTCATGAGTTGCCTAACAACCTGCTGCCACCCCTTGCACAGCTAGAACGCCCTCATCCCCCCGCCCTCCCGGCAACCCTCTCAAAAAGTGAGTGGAACGAAAAAAAATGGAGGGAATGAATATAAATTTGTGTGCTACGGATAAAAATGAGAAAAAGGACGAACTTGCAAAAAAAAAAAAAACGAGAAAAAACTTGGAAATAAGGATCTGGGATTTTTTTTTGTTGCTGCTACTGCTGGTGTTGTTGTTGTTGTCGAGTGTAACAGGGCACATCTGCTGTGTTGGTGGTGAATTGGTTAAGGATTAGTTTGGATGGGAGTTAGGGTTGAGTGCGCTGCTGTGTTGTGAAAGGATTTATGGGGGTGGCGCCGGGTGTGCGGGGAGGGTCTGCTCGGACGGCAAAGTGAAAATTGAGTCGGGTTTTGCCTCTGGGTGTTGTGTGGGGGGTGGAGGAGAGAGAGGATGGGTGCTAACTGGAATGGGCGCTGTGGGGGTGGTCTGGATGATTGGTCTGCACTGTGGTTCGGTATTTCGTTGTTCGACGATTGGAGTGGTTTTCTTTTCTATTCTGCCGTTTTTTTCTTCTTCTTTCCTGTGCTCATTCATTCGTGTGGAAAGCAATTCACAGCAGCAACGCACCAACACATCGACGGACATAATTTAGTTTCTCTTTCATGTTGCTATGGTCAAAGTTGTCTGGCCAGGGGTGCGCGATGGCGAAGAATCGACTGTGAAAGGAGAAGGAGCAAGAAGTGGAAAAGTTGCCTGTGAAAGTTGAAAGTATTAAGTTCTTGATTTTGGGGACGGGTGCAGTGGGGATGGTGTCCCTCTCGCATCGGGCATGGGATAAAAGTTATAAAGGCATTTGTGGGCGGAGTTGGCTTTGGATAGTTGGTGGCAGAAACATGCTTGGATGGATAATCCCCACCGGAAAACTATTCCCTGAAGTGACATTGTGGGCGACGATGGATGGGGGGAGGGCACAGAAATTGTTAAGGGTTCAATGGATAGGAACAAATCATCGGCTTAAATGAACTGCTGAACGACTAATGGAATTGAAATGAGGTCAGGATTTGGCGAAGACTGCACTTGACAAGTGGTTGGTTGGGTTCTATGCAAAGTGGATGTATCCTCGACAAGTATTTGAATAAGGTACGAAGCCAAAGGGGATTAGTTAAATAGTTTAAGGAATAAAAAAGACTTATTGCGGTCGAGGTGATTGATGATGGCCTTGTCGAATAGGAACCTCACAGAATGTCTGAAGTGCATCACATCACTTGGGGATTACTGACGATAATTACTTTGAAGTCAAACTTTTGACGTGCCACTCTCTTTGTACAGCGTCACGAAAAAATCATGACGCATTTATGTATTTATAAATGGCCAATCGTACGTGCAAACTTGCCCTTGTATACTGTAATTGTATTCCTCACTAAAAAAAATAATATTGCAAATCGTCACGAAAATTTCGTGACGCATATTGTTAACTTCAATGATTAGCTAAAGGCAACAAATCATGCTGATTTCATTCTTCGTCTATAATGGCTAAAATGTCGATCATGTTCGTCTCTCTCAGGTCAGCATCAGTTTAATTTCCAGCATCACGCATATTTTCGTGACGATGTGACGGCTAAACAGAATTTTCTATAAGCTTTACAGCAACATAGATACGAGTTTTTTTTTAATAAAGTAAAAAATTCAATGGTGTGTAACTTTTTTGTGATTGGCGTCACGAAAAATTTGCGTGACGAAATCTTGACGTAAGCTGAAACTTTAATAAAATATGATTGTGCAACAGATGTCAATCTATAACTTCTTTTATATATCCTTCCATCTTTAGACTAGAAGTGTAACGAAAGTTTTTCGTGATGAATTTTGTGTTCATCAAATTACTGCATATGTATGTAGAATAATTCATCCTAAATGCATTTCCAATTTGCTATTCCTCTATTTCAGTAAAAGGGAATCGATCTGACTGTCGTCTTGAATGCCTAGATTCCGTGACGGTTGAAACGTGACGAATGAGCGTGAAGATAGATCGCCGATCTGTGATTAAGAACTTAGTGCTTGGTGGTTTCATTGCCTAGTCATTATACCCGCTATTTATTATTTCGCGTCACGAAAAAAAAGTGACGCATTTGAAAAAATGCTGTTCGTGAAGGTTTTTATCGAGTTTTAAGCACAGAAGTACATACATATCTTCACATAAACTTTGAAAAGTTAACTTCATTTGTTTGTTTGATTTTATATTCCCGCTCCGTGTAAAATGGTTTCATTTGTTCCATGCGGCCATCAAGGATTGTGGTGAATGAAATTGGCCATCCCCCGCACACTTCCACCTCGGTCCCCTTTCCATCGGTAATCTCTGATTTTCAACCCTTGCCCTTTCAGCGCAGATATTCTCACATGTGCCATAAGTTGAACTACAGGCCCCCCCGTCTCTCCCCCGTGCCATTCGTCGCCACCCCGTCGTCATGCCAATGAAATACCGCATCCCTTGTCTTATTGCCGCACATTTGTCCTCACTATTGAGTTTTCTTTTTTCCCAGATACCACACACAACACCAGAGATTGCTGAGACAGATACCCACTTCGGGGTGGGTTTGAGTGTAATCTCTCCCCCCCCCCCCCCCTCCTATGGTTCTTTTTTTGTTGCCTTTCTGTGGATTGAAACTGCGCCGGGGATTTATCGCCTTTCTTCATGAGCACGTCCGATCATAAACTTTGTCCCTTCTCTGCCATTCATTCCTCACGTTCTGTTGGTACCTCTCTAACTTTGCTCACTCGATGACTGACTGACAACAAAATTCACACACACACTCGCTCACAAATCATCCCCACACACTACCCCTGAGCATCTTTTGCAAATTTATTCCATCAAGGGATGAAGTCCTCTCGTCAACATCGTCGGCAGTGAACACAGAAAAAAAATGAATTCCAGCGTGTAACCCCCGCGCTCTCAACCTCCATCCGTCTTGGGATCACACTGTGCAGTGCTGTCGTCCTTGGGGTAATAAAAAGGAAAAAGGATCCGAGGGCGAAAGAAGAAAAAAAAAAGGAACCCAAGCGACGACGACGACGAAGAACTCTCATTAAGCAGAAGCACTGAGGAGCGCAACGAAAAAAAAAGGAAAAAAAAATTAAATCCTTAGAAAGTGGAGAGGTGACGCTCAGGGATGGGGATGGTTCGGTCCGGAGGATAGGGTAAGGGCAGGCGAACCAAAAGAAAAAGAAGAGAGCGAACGAAAAAAAAAAAGGAAATCATCATCACATCACACTTCAGTTGAGAACAACGAATCGGTAAGTGGGCGGGCGGCGACGAGAGGAGATGACGTCGCTGGAGGGCGTCGGAGCAGGGCAAGGGAGGAGGGCAAAAAAAAAAAAGAAAAGTTTCACAAGGACTCTGCTGCCAATTCAGACAACCAACCAACCGACAACGACGACCCTTGGGACGATGACTACACCACCAGCGCAACGAGGGCGAACGTGGAGAACGCGGATGACGATGACTACTCTGCAACGACGATAAAGATGAACTCTTCTGTCGATGTGCTCTCGAAGGGAGACTGTGAAATTTGACGGAGGAAGGGGTGAGAGGATGGGCGGATGAAGCTGCAAATAAAATAAAATCAGAAACGAAGCCGAGGAGCTGATGGAAAGGAAGTGGAAAAAAATGGCATCCCCTAGCGCCGTCGACATCATCGTCATCCTCCTCCACCTCCTCCTCGTCGTCGTCGTCGTCGTCGGAGCAGGATATTATATCGGATGTGGGTGAAGTACGATTTGAGTGTGATGTGATGATGATGATGAAGATGACGATGATAGGGGGATGCCAAAGCATGCAAGGCAAGCAAGCAGCCAGCCAGCCAAAGCAGGCAAAGCATCTCTCTCTCTCCATTTGCTGTTGAACGCACACGGATGCCAGTGATGGCGTTGCCTGATAGTCATGGAGACACGAATCCCGAACGGGACAGAGAGGAGGAAGGGGGAGTCATCTTCTTGCGTGTGGTTCATGGTGAGTTTGAGGCTTCAAGTGGAAATTGCTGCTGCTCCTGCTTGCTTGATTCTACACTTTGTCGCACTCGACTGGGGCGGATGGCAGGAGCGAGCGGCAGGGCTGCAAGGGAATAAATTATCGTAGATTCATCTGATTTGGAAATGATTGAATTAGGCACGTTTCCTGTACAAAAAAAAAAAAAAAACGAAGAAAACTGTTGTAAGTGGATGAGCGAGACACGAGAACATCCAGTGGAGGGATCAAGGAACGAGGGTGGTTTCATTCACCACCCCACAAGCCAAATGATAACGATGATGAGGACGAGATGAGAGTATTTAGGTTAAGTTGCTAGGCGCGATTAATTTTCTTGCAATAAAAAAAAAAAGGTTATTTAACATTTTTTTTTGTGTAGCTGTTGAGTGGAAGGGTGGAGAGCTGTTGAGGCTTCGAAACAAATTGAAGAGTAGATTGTTGAAGTTCAAGTGGGACTTGGTCGGGTTTTTGAGTGTAGATTGGTCGCTTCAAATTCCTTCTGGTCGTCGCAGCACTTCAGATGTCTGAATCTGAATTTGAAACTGGAGTTAGGGGAAAAAGTATGGGATCAAGCATGGTAACTTGGGGTACACCACTTATTTGGTTGAGAACAGATGTCTAGAAGCTGGGTCTTGTTTCGTCGGGCATTGGGGAAGGATACGAGGTCTTTTGTGAATTGCCACAAGGATAGAGGAGCCTACTGGGTGACCTATAGTAAATTGCGTCTGAATAGGGCGCCTGATCTTTAAGTTGACACTACGGTTTTGGAAAAATATCTTTGGAGCGATGAGTCGAAGCTTAATAGATTTCGATCGGATGGAAAAGTGTATGTTCATCGCCTCACACTTCAAGACATCAATTCAAGGCACACTTGGTGAAAATATCATGGTTTTGACATCTTTTTCTTGGCATCGTGTTGGGCCTGTTATCAAGTAGAATGGATGAACATCAATATAAAAACCATTCGCTTTTGAAAATCTGTTCCTAAGCTGGAAGCTTGTCTATAACAACAGTGGCTTCAAGACAATAAAACGAATGTCTTAAGCTGGCCTTCACAACGGCCCTGCCTCAATCCAATTCAGAATCTGTGGAATGACTGTTTGCGGCAGCAAGTCAAAAGTAGACGACCCTGCAGACTTCTTCGATTTATGGCAGCTCCCTTGACAAGCAAAAACAAACCGCGACTTGTGACATGTGGACTCGCAAGGTTTGACGTTTTATTGACACGAAACTGTCGTTAATCGAATATTGTCCCGGATTTCTCCAGCGAATAGAACACTAATAAAGGGTGGTTACATTTTAAGAGCCGATGTTGATTTTGAATAAAACACAAATTATTTAGGAAATTGTTGTCATTCCTTTTTATTATGATAATATTGGTATGGTTCAATTATGTATGGAAAATATCGGCCAAATGGGCCGCCGAAGTTCAAATGGCCGCCGCAACTTCGGCGGCCGATGGTCCAAATGTTCGATGACACTGAAGCATATGCCGTTAATGTGCCGAATTATCTCATCCTTTAGCTCTTGAATTGTTGCTGGCTTATCGACGTACACCTTTTCTTTCAAATAACCCCAAAGAAAAAATCTAACGGTGTCAAATCACATGATCTTGGCGGCCAATTAAAATCGCCGAAAATTGATCATCCACTGTTGCCATTTCTTGCCAACATTCTGACCATTGACGACGCTTGAAATGTTCAAGAGGCTTTAGTCCTTGAGTCAATTGCAGCTTGTAAGCGTGTAAATGAAGTCTTTATTCATAATGTTCATCAACGACGAGCGTGAGAGGTGCAATTGTTGGGCACGACGACGAGTTGAGGTGGACGGCTCTTCAGCCACACTATCGCGAACAGCAGCAATATTTTCTGCAGTACGAGCTGTACGAGCATGCACTGGTGTTTTCACATCTCCTACAGACCCGGTTTGCTCAAATGTTTGCACGATTTTTCCGATTGTACGCACATTTGGACGATTAAATTGACCGAAAAAGTCACAAAGTGCACGATATGTATTTTGATTTGAACGCCCATTTTCATAATAAGCCAGAATAACGCGTTGCTCGATTGTGTATCTTTCCATGGTTCAAATTGAGTTAGTCTGAAATTGAGAAATGTCAAATGAAATGCAGAAAACAACTTGACGTTTTGGTGTGGTTCACATTCAACATCGGCCGTTAAAATTTAACCACCCTTTATTTAAAAAAAATTCGCAAAGGTATATATCGTGGCTGCACTTTGTGGATCCTGACTGCATTTTGTGGATCGAGAGTGGACTTTGTGGATCGTGGCTGCACTTTGTGGATCGTGCCTGCACTTTCTAGATCATGACAACACTTTCTAGATCATGACTGCACTTTGTGGATCGTATTCACAGTCTGACAGCTTGTCAAGAAAAACGTTTACACTGCTAAAACGCAAAGCACAGCTTTTCTTTTCGTTACCAATCACATTTTAATTTCATTTCCTGCTAAACGTCAATCGACATCAGTTCCGATGCCAATTTACAGCACATTTATAAAGGCCTTCCCAACAGTCCCGCAACGCCATTGTTGTGGAAAAGTGATGTCAAATGGCTGTTTGGTATTTTTATTATTATTTCTTTTCAATCGATTTCAATGCAGCCCATAAGTCACTCGCTTTGGCAATTTTAGTTTAAAAGCAAAAAAATGCATGCTATCCTTTGACAGGAAACTCAAAATAAGCCATTCTTTACCCCTTTTTCACCGTCGATGTCGAACCGAAGGCAGCATCCATTCATTCATTCAATTTCAGAGTCACAAGGTAAACGACGAGCGGGCAGTTGACAACATTTCTGGAATTCATTTCATTTTTGTTCCACACACGCAAAAAAAAAAAACAGCACTGTGAACCCTGTGTGCACAGCGTGCAATCCGAAACTGGCTCACCGCCCAAGCCAGGCGAAAAAAAAAACAAAGATAACAGACCACCACCCATGCATGGCAAGGCGGCGGGTGCAAAACCAGTGCAAGCTCCCCCCGAAAAAAATTCCGTACAGCGACTCCACGGATACCAATGGCATCTCTGGTGCAGCGGACATATTTCCGCATTTATGATTCGTCCGAAAAAAAATCAGAGTGGATCCTATATGTAAAGCCTGCGCCTACGGTGGCCGACTACATCCCGCTGGGTTTTTTTTTTGTTTTTGTTTTGAGAGCACTCATGCAGCAATGGATGACAGACAGGCTACAGGTACCTCTGCCGAATCGTCCAGCACACTGAGTTAGATTCCCGATACCGTGCACAGGGTGGAGGCAGTGCCACTCATCCTTTGTGTGCAGTTTTTTTTCTTCTTTATTTCAATTTTGTTGAGGCATCCTGTTCCTTTTTTTATTTTTGATTCTAAACCCATCCGGGCCATGCAACGTAGATTCGTTCATCCTTTTGACATTAAGAGCAGGAAATGGATGGATTTTTAGAGGTTCCCCTTGCTTGTGCACTGCGCTAGTGCTCCAGATTCTTGTTCCTTTTTTTTTGAGCGGAATCAAGGATTGAAGTTTGTTCGTTGTTGTCGTCGTGTTCCTTTTTTCAATCACTCGTTGTTTGCTTTCAATTTTTTGTGTTTTTTTTTGTGCTTCTCTCGTTGCTTTCTATTTCGTATCCTCTTCGGTTTTAATTTGTCCGTTTGACGCGGGGCCATGGCGGTGGTGGTAGTGTCCTGTGACATCCTCACGGTGTGTATGCGATGTGAGTGGATCACTGAAGCCGGCCGGACCTGAGTGAGTCTGACGGATGAGATGGAATACTCGAGAAATTTTAACGAGCACTCGGAGTGTGTGTCAAAGTGTACTAATTCACTTGGTGCCCCTTAAATTCTGAATCTATGGAGAACGAAGAAGTATGAGTTCCCGCTTAAATTTGAAGTGGTGTCGCCTTGCACGAGACAAATGCGTCAGAAGTTGCTTCTTTTATGGCACAGAACGTTCAAACGGATGAATAAGATGGGCCTATACCTTTTTTTCAATTTTTTCGAAGGTCCTCAAAGAATTTGAAACCGTAGTGTCAACTTTAAGATCAGGCGATGAGGATATTCGTGATCAAACCATCGAAGCCTAGGCCTTTCTGTTCGAAGAAGCAGCTGCTCTTAGTGCAGTTGAGCCAAATCATCTGGGACAAGTCTAGTTTCCTCCTTCCTCCCTATTCGAAGGCCCACTTTCAGAGCCTCACTCGCACGACTGTTGAACGTCCCTGGGGCGCCACAGGTAAGGGCACGCACGCCCCTTTGAGACGGAAATCAATGTCGTATCATGAAAAAATAATTGCCGCACATTTCACCACAGATTTTCATTTAATAACCACCCATAGCCACTAAATTCCTTGTAATTTCAATCAACACCACCTCCTCCGGGGCGTAGTCATCCTGCGTGCAGAGCGTAACCCAACACCCCATCAACCATGCAGACACACGCCACACAGAAGAAAGCCGCATCCTTCCGCCCATTCAACCATCACCACCACTCTCATTTACCCGCCACAAAACCACATTTCAAAATAATCTCTCCATTTAAGGCCCTCTCACTTGACCATCGCACACGCATCACTACCCCCCGGGCTAGGGGTGGGAGAAAGTGTAATGTTGTGCCCTTGAAACATCCTCCATCCTTGTGCGGCTCCCTCATGAATTAACTAATTTCACCAGTCATTCTCATGTTCCACACATTCCGGCCACCGCCACCACTTGTTACCACTAAATGTTTGTACAAAAAAAGAGAATAACAACAAAAAAAAAAGGAATAAATTGTTTCCTTCTCGTCCCTTGCTCTTGCTCAACCACAGTTTCCGCTTAACTACACATTAATCACGTGCTCATGTGCCACCTCCATCCACCGACATCAGCACCGCCACCTCTAACCATCAGCCGTGGCCCAGCAGCAGAAGCACTTACCAATGGCTCCCGCCGCCCTCTCTCCGGCCAATAACGATCAACCGAAGCGCGCCGTACACACACACTCACCCTCCACCCCACTCCACCACACCCCCACAGCCATACGCACGCAAACATTTGAAACTGACAAACCAAAATAAATTTAATTTATTTACACATTACAATGTGGTGTTCTCATTTTCAATAAATTGAATAATACGGTTTCCCTTGGATCCCTAGGATCACACATTCTCTACGGAGGGACGAACCGCAGAGCGGTAAAGGCACTGACCAACGCGGGCGAGAGAAGGACAGAGCGGCGGGAGAGTGAGAGAGACCATAGAAACCACGTCTATCTCTCGATTTGACCTGTGGGCCGTGAGTTGTGACTCCTGCTGTAGTCCTGTGATGGATGATAATGAGAGAGGGGGTCGGCAGAAGGATATTCAATAGTCCTGCGTGCTCTCTCTCTCTATCTTACTCTCTTTCCATGGGTTCATCCCTTAAAAGAGAATCTCTCTGCGTGTGTGCACTCTCTTTATTGAGAGAGATCCTTTGAATTCGAGTGAGTCCTTTTTTGTCAGTTTCAAACACCGCGTTACTCTTACTAATATTTTGTCCGTCGTCCTGTTCGGTTCGTAGAGCGCGTCACCATCAACATTGTCACGTCAAAAAATTTAAGGATAATCACCTATACCCGAGACTACTACACACGCACATAAGCGTCAGCTGTGTGGTGCAGTTTTGTTTGGTTTCCGAAGTGATTGTTTGTTCACACTCGACGCGAAGGTAATTTTTTTGAGATAAGCTGCACAAAATCGCCGAAATATCCGACTTCGCCCCTCTCTCGGCTGCTTTGGCACTCTTGTCGTTCATTATCAGTGATTATCCTTTTTTTGTGCTGTGTTGTGTTCTTGTCGTGTTTTTGTGTGCTTGAAAGTGTTCTCGGAAGCTTGTGTGTTAGTTTTTTTTTGTGATTTGGCGACAAGAAGCCTCACGAAAAAGAAAAAATTGACAAACGACAAGGATAACTCCGCGTGGTGTGGTGATTTTTGTGTATGTTTTTGTTCCTCGCCGAGAATGGGGCGAAGTTTTGTGAAAATAATCAGGCGATGTCCGGTTTTTTTTTCGTGTGTGCGAGGATTTGTCTCCAACTGACGGCGTCTGGGGGAGATGCCAGATTTCACAGATTGCTTATTCAGAATGCCCATTTTGTTGTCTCATGTGAATTGTGAATTTCTTTTTGTTGTGTCAGTCAGGAGGTCCTTTAAATCTGAAGAAAAATTGTCCATTTTCCCCTGCTTTCTGCAGTTATCCCTTGCGTTTCCAACTCCCCACGAAGTGTTTTTTTTTTTTTGTTTGTTTCCCACCTACGAACAGATGCCCACTCCTTCGTCGCCACACGACACAAGCACGCACACAAACGCGCGCCCTGTTTGTTGGGGCATTTTTATTTGCTTGTTTTCTTTCGCTTGTCAGCCATTCCCCACCCACCAGGGGAACGAGAATAAATAAAAATTCAACTGTAAAACCATCATCCTCTACTCCCACCCATCCCCCACAGACTGGAAAGGTCTCTGGCGTGTGGTGGATGTGGCGGTAGCGGTATGTGTGGTTGCCTGTGAGTTGTGTGCGCGCCTCTCTCACCCGCCCCAGTTCGCGCCAGTCATTGAGGTGCAAAATAGGGGCGCGATGCAACCAGAGGAGGAAAAACAAGGACGAAATGCGAGGAAAAAAAAACACACTTGCATACAGTGCACACAAACTTCAGTGTGAGTGTTTGTGGAATCAAAAGGAAAAACAACTTGTTGTGTGTACATTCACTGTCTCTCCCTCTCTCTTGCAGTCGCTCGACGCTCACTCTCACCCGTTCTCCCGCTCTTGCTCTTTAAGGATGGCAAACAACAACATCTCCCCCCATCAACCCTTTCTCCCACGACATCACCCATCATCCTTCTAGCCACCAAGGCTCTACTCAGTGAAGGATAATCGAGCAGATTGTAAATGAAGGTTTCACATAGAGTTTACCGTTCTGGTGCGCGAAATGGTGGCGTGTTTCGCCTCAGTGGATTGAGTCGAGAAGAAGGGATTCACTTCTTAAGTGGGGGGTGGATGGAATGTGACGCGGGGACGGGGTTTCTTCGCTTTTTCCTTTTTCTCACATAAATATGTACGGAATAAAAACAAAAAAAAGGAACACGATGAGGAAGAAAAACGGGGCAAAAAACTGTCGTCGTTGTTAACAAAACCCAGCTACAACAATGATAATGTAATTTTTTCTTTTTGTATACCCTCCTTCGTCCTTTCTTGTTCTTCTAACTTTCATTTGAAAGTAGTCGAAAGGAGGGGGTTAGTGGGGGGGAAAAAAGTTAAACCTTATCCGATCCCTTGGTCCCTATCATTACCCGTCGTTTTCCCATTTTTTTTTTTTTTTGGCTCTTTTCCTTTTTCTGTCGTCGGGCGGGACAAGAGGGAGAGGAGTAGCAGTAGTAAAGTGGCCCGTCAGTGCAGAAATGATTTGTAGTGTTATTCCGTTGCTGCCGCCACTGTCGTCGTTCGGTGGAGAATGAGGGTGGGCCTTCATTTTTTTTTCTTGCCTTTCATTGTTCCACCTTCTCGCACTTGACTAACTGACTTGACTGTTAGGACTTTCCGGTTAAGTCCTCCCTCGCCCACATTTTCCTCTTCACCACCCGTGTGTGTGTGTGTGTGTGTGTGTCGTCGTTTTGGTTTGAAATTAGGCGTCGTGAGGGGGCACGGTGGGGAGGGGGTTTGTGATAAGTAAGAAAAACTTCTTCCTCGTGCGAAGGACTCTTGTTTTTCCCTTCACGTAAATTAAAGGAATACAGACGTGGTGGGGGTGACGAAATCCCGAGCCGCCGTCGGACGACAAGGAGGGCGAGTAGAAGTGGAAATTTAATTAAATGGTAATTGGTCTTAAGAGCTTTTGTGGACATTTTTTTTCCTTCTTCTTCTTCTCATTTCTTTCTTTCGTTCGTTCGTTTTGTTTTCTGACTTCTTCGCGCGTTTGTTAGTCCGCTGAGTTTGCAGAGAAACAGAGGGACATTTGAATGAGCAATCTGCGTGTGGCTGTGTGTCGTGGAAACGAAGAATAAAAGTGCTAAAGTTGTGTTCTCCTGTCATTTCAGTGATTGCATGATATTTTCATCGAGAGAATAAAATTCCAAAAAAAAAAAAATATTTATACAAAGCCAAGTGCTGCATCGGATATGTGATAAATTCAAAGAAAATAATCAAATTCTGTGTTGGTGTGTATAATTTTCAAGGCTACGCAAGGATAATTGCGCAAACAAAATACAAAAAAAAAAATAATCACACACAAAAAAAATAAGGAAAACAACATTTTTCGGATTACCCTGGGATAACCATAAAAACCGGATAAATGAATGTCAAAAAGGTAGGACTCACTCTCAAAATGCTCGTATATGTGCGTGTTTACATACATTTTTTCCTCCTTTTATTTTAATTTTATTCTTTTACACAGAATTCACGTTTACAAGAACCGCCAACCCGACGGTGAATTGCTTTCGTTCGTATTTTGTTAGTGCATTGCTCACGAATTCCAAGGGATGAAATAGTTGGTGTCCTTGGCTCTGGGGAATGTAATTGCCAACAGCTGGAATTATATTTCCTACCCAATTATCCTTTAATTTGTGTGCGAAGGATTGTATCTGTTTTTTTTTTCTCCTTTTTTTTTCTTCTGAGATCAAGATGAATTGTTGACGTTGGGAGGGGAGATTTTCAAATTTACGGCCGTGTTGAGTGGTTGCTTGTCGGTAATCTGCTCAATTTATGAACTCCACATGGAGTCGAGACAGTGATAAGGGGTGTCATAGGCCGGCATCAAGTTATTAAGGGATTTCTGAAGGAAAGATGCTGGCTTTGGAGTTTTTTCGATTTACTTAAGAGATTATCAATTCATTGTTTTTGATGAGGGTGTGGATGTTTTTTTCATTCTTTATCCACGCGTGGTAGACGAATAGTACACAGAGCACGAGTGGGTGCACTTGGTGGATCTAGATCCAAGTCCGCCTCGGACTCTTGTGCCATGGTGTAAAAAAACCTGCTCCCATTCATGTTTGACAGTCACGTCAACATAAAGTGGATCACCAGACAAATAGAGTCCTACCAGGGGCTGCATTTTGTATGTCAAGGGAAAGTACAAATACATTAGACTCTCGATAACGCGAACAATTAAAAACCAACGGAGTTCACGTTTGCGGGAGAATTCACGTTTGCGATGCTCAACTTTTAATAAAAGATTAGGGCAATCCCACACATTTTAAAACGCTGATGTCGAACCTTAATTTAAGAATGCAATGATACGGCCTTTCCTTTATCAACGGGCCATTAATAGATGCACCAACGGTGTAGCGTCTTTTCCATTTTAGGAAGTTCCGGTGATAGAAATATTTTTTTTCTTTTCCCGAAAATGTGTTGTGTGCACACTTCAAAATTTGTTCACTCTTTTTGTTGACGCCACAGTGTAGTGTTTGCAACGTCGTATTTCCTTTTTACCAACAAGTTTTGGCACTGGAGCAGCTATGGAATTGCTCAATTATCGCGCATTTGGCTTTAAGCGACAAAAGCGTTGGTTTCTTTGAGGACTTTGACGCTAAAAAAGACTAAAATCGTACGCGTATACAACTTATGATGATCAAAACAAAGAAACTCGCTAAAATCGAGCAGACAAGACAATCGACAAAACATTGTAAGGAACAACCTACGTGCATCAAACCGGAAGCAGTACAAGATGAAGTATTATACCAAGAATAAGGAATTTCTAGCCAAAATACAGCTGAAACAGTTTACTGTCAAGCTGGAGCAAAAATTGTTTACGTTTTAGAAATGTCAAGCCAGAAAAAAAATCTGTTCACGTTATCCGGTGTTCACGTTATCGAGAGTCTACTGTAAATGAGTTCCATTTTGAATCAGAAGTAAGAAGCCACGTGCTTTTTTTGTTTGCCAACTTTAACGCAAAAAATCTTCATTGACAGAAGTATGATGTTGCCAAAATAAGTAGTGAATTATTAAGACGGTGGAAGCTCAATTATTGCCAGAAAGAACAGTGTCGGGCATCCACTTTCTGAATATTCTTATATTTTTTTTATTTTAGTTTGCTCCTATGGAGCATATAGCGATAACAGGGATTCCGTGAATGATCGCCAGGCGACCCTGTCTTGCGCCAGCCTAGTCATTTCCGGCCAGGATTTGCCGGCTAATCGATGTTCTTTCTCCACGGTCCGTCTCCAATTTGAGTGTGGTCCACCCCGACAGCCCACTCTTTGTGGAGTCCAAGTGATGGACATCCTTGCGATGTCCCACCTTGGTTTACGTAGGGTGTCCATTTTCGGTTTTGTATCTCTACTGCGATGGGTTTCTGCGAAGCTCTACACGGCCGCTCTTCGTTTGTTCTTCCAAAAGACCTTCAAGATTCGCCTCAATCATTTATTGACAAGAAGACCTGAAGCTTGCGAGCAAAGATATTGTTTGTCTTCTAAGTCTCGCATCCGTACAACAGTACGGATTTCATGTTGGAACTGAATATCCCAAGCTTGAGTGAGGTGTGGAAAGCGGAAAAGCTTATATATTCGTGACACGACGTCAGTTTCTGCACCTCCATCTTTGCACAGAGTGCTGCCGAGTTAGCAGATTTTTTTGACATCCTTAATTGGGCTATTTCTGAAAATAATTTCGAGTAATTGTTGCCCGCGACTAGACCGTATAAGGTCTGTTTTTCGATCACCGCTTTAGCGTTCGATAGATCGACGGTAGGTATATTTACGAGAGTAATGTTGGCTTCCGAATATTGGATCGGATCGTATCGTCGAGGACTTTTGAAGAAGTGCCTTTATCGTTTCTTCCTTGTTTGCCTCTAAAACGAATCAAATACGGGGTTTAAACTTCATATCGACTGGAATTGGTTCAGCAATCTAAATTGTTGCTTTTTTATTTTGCTTATATTTGCAGATCATGTAGGCTCGCTTTTTGAAGAGAATCACGCCATGGAAGGCTGTTCGAATAGTTTGTCCATTTTGCACAAACTTGTGTTCAGCAGTCGCGGTGGGTGCTTAATTTCGGCCAATTCGCATTCTTTTCAAAAAACGCACTGTTTGGGCTACACAGCGCTCATTTTTGGAAATAAGTTTTCAATATTTCCCAACGCTGTTGAAGCGTAGATATGATACTGGTTCTCTGTCAAGATTTCGAGCGGGAAACAGCTGTCAGTGTCAAAATAACCTATTAAAAAAACACCACTAGATGGTCCACCCTGTAGATCGATTTGAAATTCTTGACTCTTGGCTGTCGAACGAGATAAACGACTAAAACGGCAGACAACCAGACAGTCGTGACTTTGCAGTTGTCAACGACGGTCACAGTCATGTTCTACTCCATAGCAAACGCTGACTGTCCGATGACAACTGGTGATCGGTGTCACTCCAGCTTTCTGACTGTTGACCACCGCTTGCCGATCGTTGACTGTGTCCTCTCGAGTACTGAATATTGAGTTCTGTTTGTTGGTTGGTAGCTGTCACTTGACGCTTAAACGACCACATGCTGTCATTTAAAATCTGTTGTATTGACTAAGGTGAGCCTGTTGACTATTAGTTGCCGCCTTTCAGACTGTAGACTGTAAGTTGTCACCTTCTAATGGCTTCTTACAATTGACTTGTTGTATGTTAAACGTCATCTGTTGACAGTAGACGTCTCGGTGGCAACTGAGTGCGATCTGTTGACTTTGTGCATTTTGACTGATGTTTGTTGTTAGTTGTTGTTCACTGTTGACGAACGCCCTCGTTGATTCGTGGAAAACGTCGTGATCTGAACTAGGAAGGGATGCCAAGCGTCTTGCAGTCACTCCTCGCCTGCTGGTTGTTGACTTCAAGCTGTAATCAGTTAACTTCTGGCTGTCGATCGTGATCTCTATCTTCCACTTCTTGTTAAACAAAATTAACACCAATTTGAATTTAATGCTTTTAACCACTTCTTCGAGTAACCAGTTCCCCAGTTCTATTCGCGCGCACTCCCTCAAACAGCTGCCTGTTCACTCATCCATTCGCATGGAATATCAAATAAAAATCGTCTCCAATCATCATCCCCCCGTCTGCTGGCATCCGCCCCACTTGCACACACTGTCTGCTCACATAGCGGAAAAAAATAAAAATGCAACACACAGACAAACGTGAACAAATTCCACTTTGATGGCATCTTCCACTGCAGCACAGCCTCCCCACAATATAGAGATCCATCTCAACCCGGTCACAACACCAGTACGGTCCTGCACTGGTGCTCCACACTCCCGGCCCGCGTCGCTGCCACTGCTGCAGCACACATCACCTAGACAGGAAAAGTCCTGTTTTCATTGTTGGAAAAGCGTCGAATGTTTTTGCTTATTTCTCCTCCTCCTCGGATTTATTTTTTCTTCTTTTTTTCGCTTTCTTCTTTATGAGTGCATTTCAAGCGTTTATTTCTCCTTTTGCTGGCAGCGGTATCCAGATGTGTGTGCCCACCTACAATGCACGCCCATTTGGCAAAGCCTTTACCGCCGCCCATCGCCCATCGCCCACCGCCCACAGTTTTTAAAGTACAGAAGTACATGAAGCATGATCTGTGTGTGTCCGGGCTTTTAGAGAGATGATGGGTGCGCTTCTGGTTTTTATCGCGAGCTCTTAGTTTTTTGTTTTGTTTTGTTTTGTTTTTGTTGTGTATTCTTTTTCCTTTCTAACTCTTTGCCTGTCAAATATATACACACACACACACACCCTCGCGCAGAGACGAGAAGGATCTACGATTTATTTTTCACGTGCTGTGAGCGAGGCGAGTCCTAGTTCGGTTGCTGTTTGTTGTTGATACATATCCATGCCTATGTACATATGTACATTTTTTTTCCAAGTCGTTTTGTAGTCCAGCGGACACGAGAGACTACATTTGGGTTTCTCGTCCTTTTTTTTTTTTGTCCGTCATTTTGGTGCGAACGTGTATGAGCGAGTGTATGTGTGGCGCGGTGTTTTGTCCTCGTCGTGTTGTTGTTTTGTTCAGTCGTTCCTTTTATCTGCACGGTTTGTGCACTTCATAGGGGATTTATCTCGTCGTCTCTTGAGGTTCTGGTTTGGTTCTATTCCTATTTTTGTGTGTTTTGTTTTTGTTTTCTTTCGTGATCCTTTTTGGTACGTAGTTCAGTCTCTCGGTTTTTTTTTTTTTTTTGGGTGAATTTTATAGAGCACAACCGAAGGAGGGAGCGGAGGGATGGGATAAAGGAAGCGCGCAATCCGTGGAACAAAGCATTTCGTATTGTTTGGACTGAATTGTATTTTGTTGTTGGTGTGTACTGTTGGATAAGAGGGAAAGCTACGATTTGGGTATGAATCCATATGCAATCGTCTGGTGCAGTCCTTTTTTTTTTGTGTGTATCCTTCAACCTTGTTAATTTATTAAGGTCTCTCAGGTAGAGGTTCCGAGTTTCGTTGTGAATGCCTTCGAGGAATCCCTTGAGGAATGGTGGAAATTTGGTTGGGTTCTTAGAAGAGCGTGGAATGAAGGTAACAAAACAAGAAGGAAAAGAAAAATAGTTGAGAGTAGAAGAAGAACGCACTCGTTAAGAGTGTAAGGGGACGGACGGGCACCAGATGTTCAGCATTTAATCTGAATTAGGAATCGATCCGATGCCTCTTGCAGTCACAGGCTCGTCCACGTGGAGTCGGTTTCTGCTTCGGTGATTGTTCATATCCGTCGTCCTTGTGATGGCACATCGTTTCGGGCTGGACATGGGATTAGGGGAGGGTGCTTGGTTAGACCTTTACCCCGTATAATGTAAGTTCGTTAGTTTTTGTTTCTACAAAAGTCCCAGAAATGGGTGATGTCATTAAAAATATGATCACTTAACCATTTTTCGTCTTAAATTATCGATAACATCGGCATACACCGCAACCTGCTTACGCTCTCAACCTCACGATTATGGGGAAAAAATGATTCCCTCAAAATCAATACAACCGCACTAGTTTGTTGTCATTTTTGCCATCAGTTCAGCTTTTTGTGTTATCGATAACACAACACTTCTGGACTTCACTCGGCCTCAGAGTTCAGAAACTTCATCAAATCCATCTCCTCGCATAGCTTGATAAAAACAAGCACAATAAACATTCATCCATTCACAAATCAAAAGTTCAAAACTATCGATAACATTCCGCATTTTGATTCCATGTCAACATCGAAATCGTTAATCTTATTGCTTTACAGTCTCTTAATCACACCTGATACCACTCGACACTTCAAATGTTCGCTAAGCATATGCGAATTAAGGCGAATGTTATCGATAACATTACGTCGTTATTGCGTTTGCAGATTAGAGTTCGTTGAAAATTGAATGAAATAATGATTGTCCATGCGATGCCATGTTCAATGAGCAGACACAGATTGCTGGACAGACTATCAAAACCCCACTTAAGGCACTTTTAATCGATCCGATGTTATCGATGGCTTAATTTTAAATCAGACCTTGATACAATTAATCGAAATTACTTTTATTTATTACTATTATTCGGTCAAAAAATTGAGTTATTTTTATGTCCTCTCATGTTATTGATAAAAGTAATTAGCTATCGATAACATCGGAGAAAAACAACTTCGATATCTTTTCTTCAGATTGCATTCCTCACGTTTGTGATCAATGCCTTTGTGATTTCCGCCAGATGTTTATCGACTTCCCCCGCCACATCGGTCACATTTCGACAATCGATAACACTACCGTACCGATTGTCAGTTAAAGACAAAGGTTAACCGTTTCTTGCAGCTGCAAGGGATCATCCACATCCTTGAACTGCCCTCATGCTCCACGCTGGCGGCTGTCCTCTGTGTGGGATTGGTCAGGATGATGTGCCCTAGAGTTCCTCACGCCCAGGGGAATCGTTTCCGTCGCTTCGCCATTTCATAAACTCGCCTTGAACCTGACACTTGCTTTTCTGAGGATTACGCTACAATCACTTGCCGTCGAACGTCGCTCCCTCCATCCGCCACGGTGTACTGCAACACTCGCATAGCACATGGCAACGATCAAGGAGTATATGACACAACCTTACCTCCGTCGTCGTACGATGTTTAACACTCGATTCTCACACAAAAAGGACATAAAATGAAATTACACCAACAACAATAAACGAGCAGAAAAGTATCCTATCCTCTGAGACAATATTAGTTGCGCGCTGCGCCAAGGAGAAACTTTTCCAAGCATTATTATGGTCCACCCTCGGGGCATAGAGGACTTGTCGTTGCACCCCGCCTTCCATTCCCGTTCCCTCCAGAGAGCAGGAGCAAGAGCAAGAGCAGTGGCAGGAGCAATGCTGGCAAAGCGACTAAAAAAAAATAAGCACACTCACCAAGTCGATAGCTCGAGGGGGGGATTGCTTCAGCTGGCTGGCTCGTGGTTGGGGGGGCAGGAATGGGTGGTTAGTTGCTGGCGGAGATGAATGGCGGCAGTGGTGGCGGTTTATGTTTGAGCAGTCATCACCAGGCGGCGGTGGCTGGGGCTGTTGGATGGAAGAAATCCACCCAGTCATGTCCTCATTATCACACTTCATAATGAAATGCTTTTCTGCTCTTCAAGGATTCATTGTTGCAGCGATTTGTGGTTTGGGGTTAGGTTCTTGGTTGGGTCTCGGTTTAAATGCAGTGGCTGCGGTGGTACGGGCCTGGGGATTGAAGGATGTGCGGCCTGGTGGGCGGGGTGGGATACAAACAACATTCTTCATCTCGTCGAAGCTTTTGTACATCATCGTGACACACAACAAACATAAGATAAGCACAGGCGACATGATGCTTCTGGTGATGTTCCAAGTGCCACCAGTTCTGCATTCACCCTGCTGTGTGTTGTTGGGGGGTTGGCGTGGCAGGAGGGGGGTATACATGAATGGTTGGATGGATGGATGGATGAATGGGTGGATGAGGTACAACGACTTTGGGCTCCTTTGTTCTCCCCGTCACGCAACAACAAGTTTCTTGAATGTTTTTCCGTAGTTTTTCCTCACTTCAGACGGTCGTGCTACGGACGGGGGGTGGAGACTGGAGGTTATAAGTTTTCCGTCTCACTTGAGAGCTCCGTGTATTAAGGCTAAGAGTAAGTACAGACATGAAACAAGAAAAACATGACAGAACGATACGATGCGGGATTTTAGTTTAGATGAATGACTGTGCGCGAGCGGGACTCAGACGATGCAAAATTTGGTACTTCGGTGACACGAAACAGTCACGTGATGTTGGGGGAATGTCGGGAATATATTTCTGGTGTTCCAGATGAAGATGGGTGTTTCCTTGAAAGCGTTCCCCCATCAAACTGACATCCTTACGGTGTCGGGGATGGATTTCCTTGGACTGTCATCGTTCGTACTTATTTTTGATCAAAATTTGTCAAATTGTCAAATTCATTGAACGTCAAGTGTTTGAATGTAGTTTGATTTATTTCGGGCTTGACGGAATTTCTGATCCAAAGATCCAAGTTCTAAAACGAATTTTAGACTAAGCTTCAAATTTATCGTGACGTTCACACAGAATTTAAACCTATTTTTCTGGTTAAGGCTCAATTTTTGGTACTTTTTGGAATAAGGCCCAAATTCCGATCGTTTCATTATCGGAACTTCATTATTTTATCCCGTGAGCATTAGCATTATTCCAGAATTTTAACCGAATTTTGGACACTATTCGGCTATTTTCCAAGATTTGGAGCTCATTTTAGACACTTTTAAAGCTCCACATTTTTCGCTTTTAGGCTTTAGGCCTCATTTTGAACACTTTCTGGCAAAAGGACCAAATTTGTTCGGGAATTTTCCTAGTTTTGGGGCTCATTTTAGACACTTTGGCCCAAGGTCTACATTTTTTCGGCCAATATCAACGTTTTAGGCCCCATTTTAGACACTTTTCGCCAATGCCCACGTTTTTCAGTTATTTTCCTAGTTTTGGACATTATTTTAGACCCTTTTATGCCAAAGGTCCAAATTTGTTCGGCTATTTTCCTAGTTTTGGGCCTTATTTTAGACACTTTTTGGCCATTAAGGTCCACATTCCCATCCTCAGTTTCATTATGGGAACTCCATTATTTTCAGAACTTGAACCGAATTTTGGACACGATTCGCCTATTTTCCTTCTTTTAGGCCTAATTTTGGACACTTTATGGCAAAATTACCACATTTTTTCGGCTATTCTCCTAGTTTTGAGCCCAAATTTAGGCACTTTCTGGCCAAATGTCCAAATTTTGACCTCAACAATATTCTTCCTCAACTCTTCCTGAGCAGCTGTCTTCATTCAGTTCTCGTGTAAAAGAAACCCTAATTCGCGGAAATGTCTGTAAATTTGTTTGCTCAAAAAAAAAAAACGCATTTAAACCGATGTTGGTCGTCTTGGTGATGCAAATTCTCTCAAAATTCTCCTCCCTTCCACAACAAGTCATTCACTTTCTGACAGACTTCTGTCTTAAAGGGTGTTGGAAGGTAGGGCAGATAATCACGTTTTTCCTCCGGAGCAACTACCTACTAATCGATGTGGCCGCTTACGCCTGACTACGCCGCTTCCGCTTGACGCATCTGTATCCGCTGACAGAGCATCACATCTGCCAGTAGTCAAATCGCGCGCGACCCTTTCGCATTCCCCTTGTCCAGATTCACCTTCCCTCGCTCCCAGCATGAGCCGCCTGTCACATACCCTCACATCATCTGAGACGCCATTTAATCCCGGATTTCCCAACACAAAACTCCCCCTTTTGAGGAGATCGGTGAGATTTCGTCATATCGCACACCGCTGATGTGCTAAGGAATGTAAATTGCTTAAGGGTTCCCCTCGCACACAAAAAAAAAATATAAAAAAAGGGATAACCAACCAAACCCCTAGGGCAATAAATCGTGAAACGAACACCCTTCCTCTTGGTTAAATATTCATGACCAGCAACAACCCAATTCATTCCCCCTCCCTTTAGCCGTGCCGCACCGGTCTACACACAAGGGTTGGCTGACTGGCTGTCCCCCCATCCCAGTGACAACCTATTTTGAAGGGTTATGCCGGTGTAATTTAAATCACTCACTCTGCTCGTGCATGTGTGTGTGTGCGGTGTCGCCCGACTTGTCGTCTCTCACATGTCACACGGCAAGAAAAGATAACTGCGCTATCTCGACGTGTTTCCTGTGTATCCCTCCAATGTTTTGTTGTGGCTTAACGAAGGATATGAATCCCAAGGAATTCCTAACAGGACATGAAAAAAAAAAAACAAGACCGCTTCCGAATCAACCCCTTGGATCTTGTTCTTGTTCCTGTCAATAATAGATAAACCCCACCCACACGCCCAACCAGCGACATGTACGTGTCCTTGTGCCAGGAAGCGCAACCCCCCTCAACCAATCTTCCGCCGCCGCCATCGCCTACCAAACGCACACATGTGGGTCATAAATAACAGAAAAACGAACGAACACAGAATCCAATTGACATCTCCCCAAGAGTGGTCGTGTCCCAGGGATGGGGGGCACGATGGGGAGGAAAGAAAAAAGGCGCCATGTCGGAGAGAATCTCACTTCCTTTCGGTTTGGCAATTGGAAAAGATTTTCGAATTTAGCACGATGATGACCTCTGGTTAAGGGGGGGGGGGGGGGGGGAATCAACCGTGTCCAACCCCTCATCCTCGTCGGCCTCTTATCCATTTTCCGGCGCGCACGTGTGAGTGTGTCTGTGGCATCAAGGACAAAAGGGAAATACGAGCCAAAATGAGCAGCCAAGTGGAAATGGAAATTGACTCTGCTTCTTTTATTCATTTGACTTCGTCTCAGGCATGAGCTGATTGTGGACAGGGGATAGGGGAGGGGGAGGCATTGTTGGTTGGAGTGACTTCAGCAACGTGGATTGCGATGCGGGGAAGGGGGGCACACAAGCAAGGAAGCGAATGATGATTATTATTCCCTTTTTTTTTTTTTGCCTGCCCGCCCTTTGTTGTGTGTCCTCCTTTTGTTGTGCGATTTCAGTGAAGAGCCGAGCGAGGAAAGTGTGGCTAGGGGAGTGTTGTTGGGTGGATTGGATTGCTTTTGTGCTCGAAGCCGCCATCATAAATGGGGAGATGATTTGAGGGGGAGACTCCCTGATGGAACGTCAGGGTTGAAGAGTCTGATTTGAGGAGATGATTCCGTCTAATGATTTGAAATTGGGTGGGGTTGGTGATGAGGGGGCTGAACTGGGAGAATTTGTATTCCGTTGAAGTAGAATATTGAATCGAGGCGGAGAAAGATTCTCGGGACTGATTGGTTGGTCTTTGGCGGGGAGTGATAAAAAGTACTTCGATGAGATTTGCATGTGCTGATGATAGAGGAGAAGGGCGCCGCGGAACTTGGCTTGAGTGTGACGTGGATGATGGTGTAGTGTAGAGGAGAAGGGCGCCCTGGAAGTTGCTTGTCACGAGAAGGTGCAGCTTAGAAGGTTTGTTTGCTGTGGCGCGTGAAAATAACAAGCAATGATAGGCTTGATTTGTGGCAGCTCCTTGACATCGAAAAGGATACTTGGAGGCTTAAATAGAAAGGAAGAGGCAGTTGGACCTGAAAAGCAGAAACCGATGATGCTTGGTATTCACGGTCAACATTAGTTTCTTCATTTTGAACCACAATCTGTCTTCTTCTTCAATTCTCTTCAATCAATCAAATCGTGCTTTTTGAACGTTGCTTTTTTCCATTCCTCTCGAATTTAGTTCATTCTTCTTGCCTTATACAACATTTTTCAATTTCAGTGACATTTTTTAATTTTTTTTTTTGACTTTCAAAATGTCGTCGTAAATTTTTTTCAAATCTTTAAAATCTTATTCGGGGCTTTTAATTTGTTGCTCAAATTTGTTTTCTTATTGAACCAAATTTGGATAAATGTCATATTTTTTTCCGGTTTTCGAATAAAAAAATTCCAACCGTTCTCATTTTGAGCCTGCATTTTTGGTGCAATGAATTTGGAGCTTTGGTTTCTGATTCCAAACAAAAATTTTGAAATGTCCAACAGCTTGGAATCAAAATTGGAACAAAAAGAAGAGTCTAGTTTTTTTAAATGAATTGCGGACCCTTTTTGAACCCAGAAGTTCCGAATTTCGGACCCCATTTGAACTGAACTGTAAACTCGAAGAGGAGAACACGACAATCTTCACACTACATACTTGGAATTTTGAATCGTGAGCTTTGCATTATTGAAAAGTCAAAAGCAGCCTCTCTCCTCTCATGCATCGTTCATTGCCAGCATCGTCTCAAAGCTGAAATGTGTCAACGCGATCTTAATACTCACACACTACCGGCTGACATTTCTAATCATCTCCAGAGGCAAGTTAATCCACAAGAGATTACCTCGAACCATCACCACCTGTCATCGTCTCCGCTCCCCTGCAATTATTATGTCAACGTAAATCCATCTGCTTGTCGCGACAAAATCATTCCCCAGCCACCACGACCAGCGCCAGCTCCAGCGCCAACCACCCTCCCACAAAATCAATCAAGGCGAATGCTTAATCCGCCTTCATCCACACATGCGGGGATGTATCGGTGGCTCTGCCTGTGTGTCTGTACTACACTCATCCATCCAACGTGGTGCTGCACTTTATTACATCAGCGTCCCGCCCATCCTCCGTCCCCGCCCAATTCCATGGGATCGTTGAATCAAATCTCTTAAATACCACGTCGAGATGGGGCTGCTGCAGCGACACACAACACACGGAAAAATAATTCCACTCTCCGCTGCCGTCCCCAACACAAGGTGATGGCGGTTCCTAAAACCCGAAGCACACAGAATGTGAATTGCTGAGGGAATAACACACAGGCAGGCACACAGGGGATGGTGGTGGTGGCACTGCAAAAAAAAAGGAAAAACAAGCGCTCAGAAAAAAAAAAAAGGAAAAACAAGAAACCCCGATCCGACTCCTCGACAAGGAAACTTAAACTAAGTTCCATGATATACACTCAAACCACCATAGCCGCTGCCGTTGCCACACAGCAACCATGGCAGCCGACAACACCATCATCCATGCGCCATCCTCCCATCCACCCACACCACACTCTGGGCTCTGTTGTTGTGCACACAACCCACTGCTGGGGATGAATGATGCTTCAAATAAGTTTATCATGATATTATGTGTGTTCGTTTGCCACTCTTCACCGCCGCCATCACCACCCACCAGCAATGGGGGGAAGGTGGAAAACGGTTCTGGTTTACGGTGAATGTGGGCGGAAAAGTGAGAGGCGAGGACCATGCGGCATGGACGCCAGCACACAACACAAGCAACACCGACAAAAACAAAAAGCAAAAAAAAAAATAAGAAAAAAAATGTGTATATGAAAAAGTTATGTTATTTTCGCAACTCACCCCAACGACGGGGTAGGGGGAGGATGAGAAATTTCCGTACGCCATCAACTTCCGGTGTTTGAATTAAAAAAAAAAGGAACGACGAAGGAAAAAGCAAACTCACGGGTAGAGAAAAATGTGCCATGGAAACCCAAGGGGAAAGAAGTGGGAGGCTGGGCGGTCGGAGGGAGCAAACCCCCCGGACCCAAAGCATGGAATGGGGCCGCTGGGTTATGTTGGTGCAGCAGTGATAAGGCAAAACGAATGAAATGACGGCGCGCGGGTGGGCACCACAGCAACGGATATGAAGGACTTCTGCTGCTCCTGCTGCTCCTCCTCGACACAACGATGCTGCTAGTCGTCCGTTCGTGCTGGATCCATGGATCCGCAGGGATGGGCAGGGGGGACAGGGAAACAAGTTGAGCGGAGCAGAATTAAAAGGACCACAACACAGAGTGGAGCTGTGGCGCAGCGATAGATGGATGGTGGTGATGGTGGCGGCGGCAGCACCACCAGCAGCAGCAGTGCTTCAACAACAAAGATGACAGCTATGGATGGCCAGCTCGGTGGGGGTGTGGCGCGATGGCTGCAGTGGAGTGCAGAAGGAACGGAAGCGATTGGAAAGCGCGGAGAAGGACGACACGACAAGCTACAAGATGGCCACGAGTGATGGCAGAGTGAAGGTGAAAGTGGCATTCAAAGGCGAACGCTGCAGGGCTGGCGAATGGGATGAAGTTGCTCGTTTTGAGAGCGGCCACAGATGCACGAGAACTCTGCAGCGCAGTCTGATGCAGATGTGTGTAATATCACGATGATAATCCTTGAAGCGTACAATTCTGCGCGAGAAAATAAGTCGGGGGAGCATGTGGATGGAACAGAGTTCCCTCAGCCATCAACGGGATTACCGAGCTGTGGAACACAGAAAAGGAAGACCAACGTCCCCATGTGTGTGTGTGTGTCTAACATTGTCCCCGATGGCATCGGGTATCGACAAACGGAAGGATTTTCCACTTGTGCGAGGAGCCGAATGAAGATGGTTAACACTGACTGATGACAGGAGACGATAAACTAGAGAGATTCTCATTGATTTCCACCCCCGAAACGGTGAATGAGTGCCCCCCCCCATCGAACGAGGTCTGGCGTTGATCATCGTTCGTCTGTTACGGAATCACTTTTGTGTCTGCAGAGCAACCCTCGTGCGCGCTACGCTTTTGTTGTCGGAAATGATTGAGTAAATTGAATGAAATTACGGAAACTGGAACTGGATGGGATACGAGCGCAAACACACACGATGTCATCATCCACCACGGTGGTGGTGGGCGGCGAATATTTCGACGACGGCAGTTTGCGGTGAAATTAATTTGTGGTCTGCTCTCTGGCTGTGGCTGTGTGTGCGTGTGCTTGAACGACTCTCAGTCCTTGTGGCTGAAGTTGACGGGAAGATTGTTTCATGGAAGTGAAGTGGTGGAATGTGGGGGGGGGGGAGGAAGAAGCATGTAATGGTTTGCATTTCCTCAAGTGGCACTCTGATGAAGTAGCTGCGAGTCAAGTGCTAATCGTTTGGTTGCAAGCAAGTTGTATCCTTTGAGGTTTTGCCGGGTGGTGACAGAGGAGGGAGGGAGCCTGCTATGTTGACAGAGGACTTTGCTAATAGCGTCTGAAAGGAGGCAAGTCGAAGATGGAAAGAGTTAATTGAAGTGCGGCGATAGGAGGACTTTCAAGGAGCTCTTATCGCAGAGGTGGAAAGCTTGGGATTATTAATGGGATCTGCTTTTTTTTTTTGTAGGTTATGTATTGTAGGGGAGTTATTTCTAGGTCGGGGAAGTCGTGAGAATTGGAGCAGAAAGACGACATCGACTTAATTTTTCGAAAAACAAAAATTCAAAAGAAACTTGCCCAAGGATGCGACCCGCCTAAAATACTGTTGTTCTTCATGAGTACTGGCCGCATTTGCTGGTGACAACAGAGTTACATTTCCACTCCTGAATTAAATGGTTCACATTTGGCAACCCACTCAAAATGACACCTCAAGATGCATCGCCTCGCAAAATTGGGCTCACAACACGGTGGTAACGCTTACCTTATGCTGGTTTTTCACGCCCGCTTAAAATGTTGTTGTTCTCCATAAATAATGGCCACATTTGCTGGTCACAACAGAGTTAAATTTCCCCTCCACGATTGAATGGGTCACATTTGGCAACCCACTCAAAATGACACCTCAAGATGCATCGCCTCGCAAAATTGGGCTCACAACATGGTGGTAACGCCCAAACTTATGCCTCTTTTTCCATAAGAAATCACAAACTCTCTTCAAAAAGCCAACAATCCCACAAATACATCAAGCAATACAATTTTGAACAACAGTGTTAGCCAGACGTCACCCAAATCTCACAAAACTGACCCGTTTTGTCATGGCGCATCCAGACTAAATCCTAGACCATCCTCTGATGATCCACAAGGGAGTGGATACCGATCATCCATTCATCCCTGTTATCTGAGCGCACTTCAACTTAAAATGCACTCGACCTCTAGGCAGCAGCAGCAGCGCCACTCCCTCCATCCCTCTCGATGTATTTGCTCACTTAATCACTCAGTTCTCGAGTTACCTTCTCGGGGAGTTGAGGCAGTCTGTGAGTATAACCTCAATTTAAATGACAGTTTCCTCCCCACCGCCCCACTCTTCCGACCATCCACCGTTGTGTCAGTCGAAAGCATTGCACACACTTGTGCATCGAGTATCACAAACAACATCCTGTCAGGTGTGTAAACTTCGTCACCCACCCACCCAAGCAGAGCCCGTTTGTCAGCCTGACATGTCCTGGTGTTGCATCGACAGAATGTGTGAATTTAACTAATACCCAGAGTTCACATGTTAGAAGCAAACTAAATACGATAATTAACTTTGTAAATGACGACAAGGGTGAGTGGGTATCCTTAACGTCGCACGCACCCTCAGTTTGTCTGTGAAATTAATTTCATATGCGTAATGCGAGTGTTTACAAATTGAATAACATCACCATCATCGTCATTGTCAGCCGAAGTAGTCGAGGAGCAGCACTAGCTAGCAGCGGCTGCATCATCGTTGGTGTCGCCATCGTCGTTGGATCCACCGACGTCGCCCACCCACTGATCAATTGACCTTAATGCAGCTGAAGGGGTTGGAGGGTGTGCTGGCGAGGGGAGGAGTCGACTGAATTGATGCCAGTGCTTGGGGTGATGGTGTACATTGCAATTCACACGTATGAAGGGGGTGGGGTTTCCTTGAAACGTGCGTCTTTCGAATTGAATTACTCGCTCTCTCTCTCAAGATGCATGTAGACGGATGCCACTCTCGTCGCCTGTGTGCGAGGAATGAAGCATGTCCCATCCACTGAACCTGACAAACGCCACGATGATGATGATGATGACGACGACGACAACGACGACGAACGAGAGGATGACGATGAAAATTAATTTAATTCGTCGTGTGTGCACGGGCTGCTCCTCACTTGGATCTCTCACTCTCGGTCCGCATGCATGTGGCTGTGTGCATGCATAATCCTGGCGCATGTAAACAGGATGTTGATCCAATTAAAATCTGTTTATTAGTAGGAAATTAATTGGGCTTCCTGTGCACTGTCTGCCCCGCTCTCTTAGTCTCTCTTTGCCGCAAGCATCCATCCTTGGAATCTTTCCCAAACCTGCCGCTCTGCTTTTCTGTGTGTTTGTATCTATCGGGTGGGAGGGGGGTGGTGGACAGTCATATTAAGTAGCAGCAAGCCAGACCTCACGGGCTCCCAACCCCCCCTTAAGGTGTTGTGTGCATCCTTGGAGAGGGTGCTAAATCGTTTCCAATTTAGATTGCTCGGTTGCCATTGGAATGTCTAGCAATCTTTGAACTGATTACAGGTGTCTGCCGTAAGTGAAACAATTTCAGGTGGCTCCGGCATTCTCACAAACCTGCTGGCTCCACTGAAGATGAAAAGGACTGCCGGCCGAGGCACATATTTATGACATGTAATTAATTTGAATTTGTTGTGATTACGTAGCTCTGTGTGCGGTAGACGTGTGTGTGTGCTCTCCATTCTTGGCTGCCTGTCGCCTTCCCTTGAATGAATGAATGTAAATGTGTTGATTGAAAATGATATTAATTTTTTGCTTTCTCTTTTTGTTCTATTTTCAGGGTCCTCCTCCACAGGGGCCACTCAAATTCACAATAGTCGACACGTTGGAAAGGATAAAGGAGGAGTTCAATTTTTTACAAGCACAATATCACACGTAAGTTGGTTTTTGTCCTTAAGTTGGAATGACGTTTTAGTTGGAAAGACCTTTTTGTTAGAAGCTCATTGAATCGAATTGAAGTGAAATGGAAGTTTGTGGTTAGGGGACAAACTGGTTGGTCTAAGTGAGGCGGGGCCGGTTAGAAAGACGGGCAAGTGGGCAAGGTTTGAAAGGACTTTTTCTTTTTGCCAGCAATTGTAAATTTGACAGGAATCGCTCTGTTTGGAGGCTAACTTTGAAACCGAAAAGTGTGTGATTCAGAATTGGGTAAGTCGCAGTCCTCAATTTGACAAGATTCCAGGCGAGCCACTTAATATGAGTGACAAGTGCCAGGCAGGCGCGACGACTTTGAAGCCAATTTTGCCGTGGTCGTCAGGCGGTTAGGTTTCAACTCGCAAGATGAAGAAGTGGTGTATTCTCTGAGCATCATAATTTAAATAAACCATTTCGTCTACCTAATCATTGCAGTGATTTCTAAGTGGAAATAATGGCGATTAGCAAAGCCTCGTCCTGGTTGAGGTGGAACGTGATATCCGCCCGTGATATCTGTATCTTTACGGATAGCCAGGCAGCAATCAAATCCCTGACATCGCTCTCCATACACCCTAAAGTAGTCATTAATTGTCGTGCATCTCTTGACGAGAGATCCGAACAACAGAAGGGGCCGAGCGTTTGTGTCTTCTCCTCCATTCACCTTCCTCGCTGGCGGGACAATATATATATTTGACGTAGAATTTTTTTCGAAGGCACCAACAATCAGCTTTGCTGTTTTGCTTAATGTTTTGTAAAGCATGATTTTGATCTTCCGAGGAGTTTTGGCCCCAATTGTTTCGACAGATCGAAGTAGCATCGGTTGCCAAGGGCGGTTCTGCGTCGGATCTCCACTAAGTTCTCATTCGTGGAGTTCACGTTTGCCGCGAGTTAGACAAAACGTAATATTCTCCAGATTAATTCCCATACGAGTGCTTCAAGTTCCCAAATCTGAAGCAATTGCTGGACAGTAAGAGATTTTCCTCGAAGAGATCATCAATGTTTTGAGGACCATTAGAAAACCTATTATTTGGAACGAATCGAGCTAAAAGAACACTGTGTCCTGAAATGAAACGCTTATTTGCTGACAATTTTTTAAATAATAAGAGCCACAGACTTATCAGGCGAACCTCGTAGCTTGGAGTCTGAACACGAACGAAGCTCCTAATGAGCTTAACTCACTACTAAAGCTTAAAAATTCAACAAAATTTGATTGAACTGCATTTATGCCGAACACCGTTGTGAAGACATAAGCCTTGAAAAGTTCTCTCGCATCTTTCTGGTCACACCTTAAAGCACTGAAAGCTCTTCGAATAACGACCGATGTGACTATTTCGAAAAGACGTTATGTCGCACCAGGCTCCGCTTGCAGTCCCTAAGCAACGAACAGAAATTAGGACTTTACCAAAGCTAGGCTTAAGGTAATGTCAGGTAATTGGGCTGCCACCGAAATCGCCAGCACACTAGACCCATAGTCAAACTACTACAACTGATCGACAAACTCCAGTGATAGTGCCATAAATTTGATCCCAACTGCAATTGGTGACTGGACCAGATTTGAAAACCGGATAAAGCGTAGCCAAGGGCAGGTACTCAACCAACTGTGCCATCCAGCTGTTCTTGCTTGAGAACAAACAAGCTCTGTCGCTTCATCGTGCACTTTCTCGGGTGGTTTATTGGAGGCTGTGAGGGATTTTCTGCTAGAGTTCTGCCACCAAACATGTCAGAAAGAGACAAGTAAGCATTCAGTTCAAGGACACGATTTATGGTCGCAAATATAGTTTTTATCATCGACAAGACCTTAATAATTAAATCTTTTTCAAGGCTTAAAAGCCTTTTTCAGAAGGTTTAAGCTGGTTTACCATTTATGGAATCTTGGAACCTTATTGAACCTTGCTCGCATTTGAAGCTGAAGCTTATGTTCGAGTGATTACGTCTCGTTTACGTTGATCTTCTGACTTGAGCTTGTTTTGAACACTTTCTCGACTGGTAGAGTCTATTTCTTGGGATCGTTGTAGATGCAGGCACCACTTCAGCTGACGGATTGAGCACTTCAGCTTCGTTGATTTGTTCTTGGCGGCTACTGTCGGATGTGGGCTTGAGGCTTCGAATTGAGGCTTCCTCGTATCAGTACAAGGTGAGCTCATCCTGTTGTCGTCTTGTAGTATATTCATCCGCCATCGTTCAGCAATCTCAAGAATGCCCAAAGATATCAGTCACCGTCACAGTACCTCTCTCATAAACCATTTCTTTTAATTGCCAAGCCTCATGATCGCCACTCCGATGATCACTTCACGAGTATAATTCCACCCGCTGGCCAACTGTCAGTTGATTACTTAATTATCTGCTAGAGCACTGCACGCTATACGCAGAGAGCGAGTTGTTTATAATTTTTGAAAGCCTATAAATCGTCGACAGTTACCAGCTTAACCTTATCCGCCCCGCCTCCTCGCACGTTCCTTTCCGCTCATTCGGTGAAAATTATTTTAAAATATTTTTCCAAATGATTAAAGCACCAACTGCGGCTGCGGCGGCGGCTGGGTTTATACCTTCATCCCATCGCGTGCGTTTCGCGACCATTCACAGCCAGTGAAGCATAAAAAGAGATCCCCTCGTTGCAAGGTAATTATGCACTGAACGCATTCCAGTCAGACCTCGATCCTGTGGGCGTACGTATGTATGGGTCGGTGCGCGTAGGGTGGTTGCAATTAAAATCCCCCACACACACCATATGCAGCACGCAAATATTTTTGGTTGTGCGTGGATCGGGGGGAGAGGAGAGACTATTTTCCAGCAGCTCAGCTCTTCTCCTCTATCGCCATGCCGACCCAACCAAACCGCAGCGTGGATACGGAATCATTTACATCCCAACACGAGAGATGCCTTCGTGAGTGGCAAACTGGATGCGAAGCAGAAGGACGGGGTGGAGGGGGGCGCTCGCCGTCGCCACCGACAGGGAGTTGGTGTTGTCCGGCGGAACGATTACTAGCAGTAATGAGATTCACATCTCATTATCGAGGGTAATTGCCTGGTGAAACGCAACGGTAACAAAAATGAAATTAAATTAACGAAACGATGGGTGACTGAAAGTGGGCAGGGATTGTGAGGAGGAAGAGGAGGTTTGAGATGGCGACACTGTGACGCCGCAGGGGGTTTGAATTCCCTTCGTAGGGCAGACACGATTAACTTCTGAACTTTCTTGATTGCTCGTCCGTTGGGCTTTCTGCAATCGAAATGAAGAAGTCGTTGAGTTTCGTTAAGAACTTTGTCCTTCATCAAATTGAGCGCCTTTTGTAATGATGAGGAGCATCCCACGTTGTCCCCCATAAATCCCTAGTCTAGACAATTTCTTTAATTAGCTGTTGCTTCTAATCGCTTTGAGATTTGTAGTCCTGATGGAGGTTCTCCGACTGTCAAAAGTGGCATCGACTAGGACACTTCTGTGCGACAACTGGCCACTTTTGAAAGTCTTTCAATCGTCATTCCATCACGGCCACTCCTTTGGATCTCCTTGAGACATTCATACAAATGCCCCCACTTATCACATCACAGCCATCGCCATCGCTTCCATGAGCCAATAAACCTCTGATTGCCATTGAAATTCCATCCATTCAGTTACCCAGTGGCACTCCCATTGCCTCCAAATGACCCTTAAATGCCACTCCATCCCCGCCGACGAGGGCCCCATAAACACACAATCCTGCTCGTCGTCGCTCCACCTCACTTCTCCACCCGGGCAATGGGCGGGCGGCGCAACACAAAACTCACATTAAATCTCACTTTCAAGCTTCTCCACACGCCACCCACTCGCTCACCCACAACAACAACAACAATGACACTGTTTCACGGATCGCTGCTGAACTTCATACCGCCCACCCAACCTCCCTCCCCCCCCCTTTCGTCTGTGTTTGTGTGCGTGCCGCTGTTGTTGAGCGTCGTCTCTACATTTGTGGATTGTCCTTTTTTTGGTTTGATGCTTTTCGGTGGTTGGTTTGCGGTTTACTGGTGCGTACGTGTCTACCTTTT
This sequence comes from Eristalis pertinax, assembly GCA_907269125.1. Lineage (NCBI taxonomy): Eukaryota > Metazoa > Arthropoda > Insecta > Diptera > Syrphidae > Eristalis > Eristalis pertinax. The sequence continues at coordinate 125,513,027 of OU026145.1, forward strand.
ACACGCGGTTCACGGTCTGACTGCGTTCCATCAACCCCCTACCACACATCTGTTACCGCTGCTCCGCACTCGTCCTTGCCGAAAGCACATTATATTGCCACACAGTTAATGCGGCGGAAATCGTGATGACTCTTTTTCGCCGTTGGTTTACTCCGAATTGAATATTATTATTGTTCAATCCCCATCCGCCCATCCGCCAATCCGCCCATCCATGGGCCATTGGTATCGTCGATGGCGGCGCCACGGCCACAGGGCGACAATGGGACACAATTTTACGCATATGGAGTCTCGTTATGGGATTTTTCGCTTTCGCAAAGTGACGCACAAGTGGGGTGGCGACACACGTTTCACGCATAATCGACGATGGGGTTGCAACAACACAACACGGACACCCACACGGACAGCAAAAAGAGTGGCCAATTAATAAAAATAAATAAATTTCTGTTATAACGGCAATTATTGTTTCCGATGAGAAGTGTGTGTTTGCTGGGGATTCTGTGCGCAGATGGGGGTGAAGTTTCGGATCAGGGTTCAATCGACGTCTGTTGTGCGTTGTTGATGGCTTCAGGGGGTCGCGTTGCGGATAGCAGCGCTGGCTGGTGTTGGGCGACGGTCAATTGATAATCATTTAATTGCAATCCGAATACCGTTACGGCTGTTACCTAGGGTGGTCAGCACGGTGGTGTGTACACACGAAATGATTATTGTTTAATAAAAAAAAAAATAAAGAAGAAAATAATGGCAAATAATTATAAAATCAACTCAACTGCCGCCTATCATTGTTCTCGAGAGAGTGCTTCGGAAATGATAACCTTCATAGGGTGCTGTTGCAGTTTCTCGGGCTATGTGATTATCGCAAAATGGAGAGATTTTCGAGCAAAAATGTGCTTGAACGGGGATTTATCTGATCTTTGCATTCGATAAATGCTAAGACTCCCGTCGCCATTTCTGTCAAATGTCACTTTTGACACGACATTTGAGTTTTGAAATGCTTGCCGTTCAACAATTTAACCAAAAATTCGACTACATGACACTCCGTCTATTTTTAAAGACCAACCATTATGGGGGTACGTTCCATAAGGAGCATCAGTCAAATCCAAATAAAATCTAGCCAAAAGAATCTGGGGGAGTCAAACTAAATTCGAATAATAACTGAGATTTAAAAGTACGTATTGAAAGGTCCCTTTCGCACCCAGTAAGCAGAAGTGAACGAAACTCAACGAAACTTGATCGAAGCGGTTATCAGTATCAGTTTGTGTGTGTTCGCTGGAATGATTGAGTGGACATAAGTCTACCACGGTCCATTATGGTTGGTTGCACCGCTTTTCGACTTCGTTCATTTGATACATCTTTGTTTTTTCACCAGCGCTGTTGAAGTAACTTCCTTGTCCAACTGGAGATTAGGTTGAGCTAGCAGCTCATACGCATTAGAACAAACATACTAAACGTCATTCACGTTCGCAGGGGACCATTCATTTTATTCCCACTTAAAAAAAGCAAAAGTGAAGGAAACTTAACGAAACTGAACGAAGTGGTCAACATGTATACAGCATTTCTGTGTATTTGTTAGATTGTTCGAGCAAGTCAATATACATCGATTATGGGCGGACGGGCCTTTATTTTGACACTTAGCGGAAGGTTCACTGTCAAATTTTTTGACATCTGCTCGTTTACATCGTTGTTTTTCACCTGCACTGTTGTTCCGAATAGAACATACGCATTTGAACAAACAAAACAAATGTCATTTACGTACGTAGGGACATTCCCACTTATGTGAACGAAAGTGAAGGAAACTTAACGAAACTGAACGAAGTGGTTATTATGATCGGAGTGTATCATTTCTACGTATATTTACTCAAGTCGACTAAAGTCAACGTACATTCCCTTTGGTTGGGCATTTACTTTGACACATTTACGGAACGCTCACTGTAACATTGTTTGACATTTGATCAAAAAAAAAAAAAATTAAAACTCGTCAAGTTATGAGATCAACTTTTAAAAAAAGCCGCAAAAACTATTCTGTCGCAAGCGAAAACATTAAATAAGGGCAACTTCCAAACACTCCCTACTGACTCTGACACCTGTCAAGCTTAACGCTCACATCACTTGTCACACTATCAACAGACAATTCCACTTAACCTAATTGTAGTTTTCCCATATAGTTTTCATCCCCCGCGTCCTATGAAAACTTTGTCGGCATTAATCCTTCTCATGCCAACAAACTAAATGTACGCCTGTGTACGTCGTGTGTGCGTGCGTGCCCGTTGTGTCATATGTTTTGTGCAATTCAAGAGAAAAAAAACCGAATTGAAAATATCAATAATCATCGGGTAAAAATTAATTCAAACTGTACGTACGAACACCCACCCCCCGCAGACACAGTTTCAATATGACATTTAATGCCGGTTTTCCGAAAGCTGACTGCGTTAACGGACCTTCACTACTAACGTCAGATGATTGGTTAACACTGATACGGCGGGCAGAGAATAAAATAAAGGGATAAACATGCAATTTAATCATATTTTTTGAGCCGGGCGGGGCGGCTGACGGGGGAGCCTCTTTGTTGTTATGTTTTACCGATTTAATTAGCATTACCGTTGACGTTGAAACTGGCAAGTGAATATAAAATGCCGCCGTTATCGGATCCATGATTTCAATAATTATGTTTACATTTGTCAACCAACCATGGCTGCTGGTGGGTGATGGGGGGGGGGGGGTGGTCGTCGGGGTAGGGGAGGCTCATTATTTACGTCTGAAATTGATACTACATACGACAAGCTGTCAAATGAAATTTTGCATTTATAAATAATCCCGTTCTCTTTTTTTTTCAGATTAAAACTAGAATGCGAAAAGTTAGCAAATGAAAAGACAGAAATGCAACGTCATTATGTTATGGTAAGTCAATCATTTCTTTTGTTTTTTTGCTTTCCTTTCATTCTTGCACAAACTTGTTTGATTTCTTAGAAAATTGAAAGGAAATTTGACACATTCGCGCTATCATTTCGAAAAAAAGAGTACAAAATCAAACGTCATCCGTCGCAAAAGAAAGGAAAATGACTCGACTAGAGACAGCGACAACGACGAGGACTTGACATGACGACGACACCCTTTTGAAAACAATTTTGTATCACTTTCCTTTCAATTATACCCTTTTAAGGATCATTCCCAGCAACCCGCTCATCCTCTGTATCCTCCTTGTTGAAACGACGAAAAGGACGATGAAAATATAATAAGAAAAATGAAATGAAAGGACACACAGGCAACCACCCGCTAAACTCACTCTGACTCCGAACACCGTCTTGACGATGCCCTCGAGTGGTTGAGGGCATGTTACACTGAATTCACTTCTAGATCATCACCCCGTGAGACAGAGAGAGAGAGAGAGGAGAGAAATGGGTGAGAAAACAAGACATTCCATCCATTCCTTCCCTTCTCCCTTGGCATCATTATCCTTCCATTCCGTGAAAATTTAATTTGAATTAAAATTTCAAATCAAGAAACACACAAGAGGGGCTGCGCTGCTGCTGCTGTACCACACCATTCACCACCCCGTGTGGGAGTGTGGGAAGTGTTGAAGGACGGGTAAGCGGGGGGTAAAGACCAAAAGCGCGGACAAGGTGTTGATTGCGGCGGGCGCCAAGAGAGGAGGATGATGGCAAAAGAGTCCTTATCCTTACAAAGGCTCAGCATGAACAAAGAACACACAGAGGGACGATAAGAGGTGGATGAGAATGATGCAAAAAAAAAAACTTTAAGAAAAAGGACACTCAAGAGAGGAACGACGAGGACGAACAAAAAAGAAAGAAAGAAAAAAAAACTGAAGGGCACTGTGTGACAAAGTGGTTGCTTGACTGATTCCAAAAGTGTACAAACACCAGCAGCACTTGCTCTCTTTCAACCCCCGCCGCCCCACCAGCCCCTGCACTCATATCCTTTGCATCGTGTTCAATTTTGCTTTTTTTTTTTTTATTTTTTTCCTGAGTCTCAGTCCTTTTGGTAGCTGTTAGCTTTTTCAAAACCCCCCCTCACACACACACACACCCATGCAACCATATCCACCGTCAAGTGGTAAACTTCTCTCTTTCTCGTGAGAGTCCTTTTTCTCGGATTTTTTTTTGTTCTTCTTTTCTTTCGACTTCTTTCTGTTCGCCTCGTTCGTCCTTTATTGCTGGTGCTTAACTCTGTACTCAAACGTTGCTGGTGCTCTCGTTGAAAAGAAGGAATACGAGGTGTTTTGGGAGCGGAGCGGGGCGGTGTGACAAAACGAAGAAAAGTCCTTCTGAGCTGGTGAAAAGAAATTACTTAATTACGTACCAGGTTCAGGTAGTTAAAGGAACATGAATAGCAACAGTATATGTGAACTACACGGCATGGGTAGGTTGTGGATGAAACCAGGACGTTCATTCACATGTGCACAGCCACCCACACACACATGGACATCGTGGATGGTTGCAGCCATCCAAGGAGAGAGTGATGGGAAACGTGGAGAACTTAGGTTATTTTTTTTGGTGTTCCTCTCTTGAGTTTCTTCATGCTTGCGGTTTAGTCGAGCCACTGATGCTGTGTGAGTGTGTGGGATTAGTACGGTAAGCGCTTCAAGGATTAGAGTGAAACCCCGTGGGTGTGGGTAATTTCTTTCTGTGCAAACATTGAATGGCAGCAGAGAGAAGAGGAGGAAGGACGTGGTAAATAAGTGAGCACTTGGTTTGGGCGTGAAGCTAGAATTGAAGATGAGGCTGATCGGTGGGGTGGAGGGACGGGGAAAAAGGAGGGATTTGTTGCTCAATTAGAACAGAATGATGCTACGTGAGGGTTCTTTTCTGTTGTTGGGCATCTCAGTCAATTGCTTGGGCGTCAATTCATGTCGACCAATGACTTGTGATCGTGTTGTTGCTGAGGAATGGGCAGTGGAAGGATATATATTGAGCTGCAAATGAGATTCAGTCATTCCTTGTCTAAGAATTCGGTCGAAATTGTACTTTTCGTGAAACATCTCCATCTACTGTCAGAGTCTTCTAGGTCGTTTAATGCATCGTTTCATGCATTGCCTTGCTCTTATCCATCCCTGCAGCCATCTCCCATCAAAATAAACCAGAAATTCGCATAATTAAGTGACATACCGCAGGAAGCCAGTTTAGGTCCCATATCTTTCCTTCAGTTTTAAATATCATCTCTAGAAGAATATATTTGTAAAAGCGCAGAAAATAAATCAACCGTTGGCGCAAAGCGATTTAAATATGCAAATTTCCTTCTCCTCCTGCCATTCCGTTCGTCACTCGCCTTCTATTTACTGAACAATTTCCACAAAACTCCTCCGGTTTCAACCCTCTTGACAGCAAAATGTCCTCCTCTTGAATAAATGATAAGGTGGGGGTGTATAGCTCAGTGGATGGGGGTGGGGGAACAGTTAAACAAAACACTCCGTCGCGTTCTGCCACCAGATGCCACCCATCCGTCTATCCAGGCATGACCATCATCAAATTTGTATACTTGCACTTTACAGTCACCCCGCGTGGCCTCAACTCGGCGCTGTCGTCCTTAACCCGCTCTGGTGTGAGAGAGAGTTTGTCTGTTTTTTTTTCTTCTTTCTGTGGTGTTCCCTTACACATCCTCGTCGTCGCCATTACTTTATTAACTTTCGCCTGTGTGCCGGACGAGGACAAATCTTTCACCCTTCGTCCCACAAAACCCAAGACCCCAAACCGCTGCTGGGAAATGTGCAAACGAAGCAACAAAAGGACACAACAAAAAAAAAACGGAAAACAGGACAACACCGACACGGAATGAAGAACAAGAACCAGCAACAGAAACTGACAGAGAGAGAGAGAGAGAAAGAAATGAAACAAGCGAGTGCCGTTGTAATTAACTTTAAGTGAAGCGCAACAATAAAGTTGTACTCGGCAATCCCCCGTGGTGGAGAAAGTTTCTGCATTCGAAATTAGCAAAGTGGATGCGTGATGGCGGGAAGGACGCGATGACGATGGGGGGGCTAACTTTGCTGGTGGTCGAGGTGGTGGTGGTGATGGTGGTGCATGTATTTGAAAAGGAGATGACAACAGCGACTACGACGACGATGATGACGCTGACGACAATGGTGGCAAACAAGAAAGGCAAACGACGGACACCGCCTTTTCCCTAATGAAAAGCTAAGTTAAAGGAAAACTTTCAAGTCGACGTTTGTTTTTTTTTGCTGTGTTTCTTCCCCTTTTCATGTTTGAGATGAAATATGAGGTACTTTAGCGCCTGGAAGTGGGGCATGTCTGCAGTGTTGCCCTTTTGGATGGGGATAGGCGCGTGGGGTGGAGATATGACAGTTTCGTCAAAGGGATCGTCCATCAAGGAGGCCAAGGTGAGTGACGTGCACAATTGTTGTTCGTCAAGACAAGGCGATGGTGGGCGGCAGAGTGGTTGACGCCAATTTGAAATTCACCTGCAATGTGTCGAGTTGGACTACGAGTTGCTCGTCTCTATTGGAAACAACTTGGATATGCAAATTTGAGACTTCGACCAGGCCGAGGTTCGAAGTGAAAGCGTGAGGAAACCGTCATTCTTTAGGAATTCATTGGAAATTCAAAACTTAACGAAATTTCGTTCAGTTTGATTACATCTTGATCATCATCTTCTGACCCGCATGATCCACTACAGGGGTAGCGAGGGTAATGCACGCACGAGAGATCTCCAAGCCACTCGATCCTCCGCCATCGACTCTAACTCATCAGGAGTTATGCCGAAGCGCAACCAGGCGAGTTTTGGTCCTCATTCTAGTTCTGCCAAGCGGTCGCCTACCTGATATAACCGCATTCAAGGCACGGCTCGGAAGTCGTTTTGATGCGGACATTCGTGGAAAATGGCCAAACCATAGAAGCATAGCCCTTTCCGTTCGAAGAAGCAGCTGCTCTACATTGAGTTCCTCGCCTGCTGCCGTATTTCGCACCCTATCCCGCCGAGTAACTCCTACAACAGCACAAAGAAATCCCATTCTTTCGGTGATTGCCCAAACTTCATGACCATAGGTGAGAGTTGGAACGAATACTGAATTAAAAACCGCTATCTAGGCTTTGACATCCCAGATTTCTGGTCCAAATTCTGTCGTTTTTGACTTAGAGGACCTCCCACACGCTGCATCACTAAATTTAGTCCTTCTCCCTCACCTCACTCCAGCACAACTCTCGCTAGAATAATATCCGCAATCGATTCACTTAATCGCTTCACTTCAATAAATCATGGAAGGAAAGCGTTCCTAAAACGGGCCGTGTCGCAACCGCAAAATGCCTACTTGTCATGCAAAACAAATGTTGAACTTGATGACATTAGCGTTCAACGTAATTGCCACTTAGCCGTCGTTGCTCCACAAACACAAAACTTACCCTCGTGTGTCTGGCGCTGCCTACACCTAACCAGGCCCCTAGCTGCTGCTGCTAGTTTGGTGGTACACTCCGCGCTCCACTTTGAGGCTTTTTATTATTCATAACCTCAAACCGCGACCACCTGACGCGGGGTCCTCCTGCATTTATGACAAACCTCCCACGCTCGCAATTAACTGCCCTTTTGATCACCTAAACGATCTCTCTGTGTGTGTGTCTACTTGTACTAATTGATAAAAAAAAAAATGAGAGGAAAACAAGCGGTGCACGGGTGGTAGCACCCGTCAAGCGGAAAGCGCATACAAGTTCCACTTGCCCTCTCGTCGTCACGTCTATTGTGCGTAATGGCACTTTCAGAATAATAATGCCTTCTAGTAGTTCCTTCAGTTTGCGTGTTTAATTGCGTGGTAATTTTTTAATTCAACCACCCTCCTGGAGGTCGTCATTAACGTTTGTGTCCGCGTGTGTGTGCGCGGCTTGTGTGGGTGCTGTACAGAGGGGTTGCATGCAGTAATTGCTTTTACACAAACTTACCTCGTGTACCGTGTGTGACACATAATTTCTGGAAAATTAAAGGCCGACCGGGGGAAGGTGAAAGGAAGTGCCACCCCCAGGCCCCACGTCGCCATAATTTCATCCAATCCCCGCTTACGGCCCTAATTGACTTACAGACACACACACGGTTGGTTGGTTGGTGCAGACATGTTTATTGAGGCACCCGTTCGTAATTTGTGGGGGGAGAAATTCCCTTTTAGGCGGGAAATTTATGTTTGCACTCGAGTCGTCTTAGCTCTCGCCGTTTATTGCCGCCTCCGTGGCAGTCGTTCGGGCGCCCCTATTTACCATCCCCATCAGCGGCAGCAGCACCCCCACGATGCCTGAGGGATGGCTGCAGCGCAGAACAGTTAATAATCACATTTTGGTAGTTCTAAATTTTTCCCTCGGGTTTTTCGCGCGTGAAATTTCTGTTTTCGTTGTTCCCAACGCCGCGCTGGGTGGTGGGGGGAAAAAACCGTCTCCTCTCTCCCGGCCAAATGAAAAACTGTTGTATTCCACTGTGAAAGGGAAAAGTTTGACTTGCCACATTGGATCAGAGCCTGGGGGGGGGACGATGGGGTGGTTGAATTCATTCGGGTTGATTTGCAAAAGTTTGGTTAGTTTGGTGGCAATGGCGGCGACGATGGCAGCCAGCGTTGGCGTGGCGGCGGTGAAGCTCAGGCACGACAGTACTCTGCTGACGATGGTGGTGGTGGTGGTATCGGTCGCGTCGATGGCGGTGCTGGTGGTGGTTAATGCGGTGGCGTTGTCGGTGTGGAATTAACTGATTAAAATAATTATGCCCGCACGTTGAGTGAACCTGGTTGGGAGAGAGGAGTAGGATGACTGCAATGTGTGTGTTTGTCGGATGGAGAGAAAGAGAGAGAGGTGTGTGGAAACAATATCCGGCGACGACGAGGTGGGGCACAGCGCGAGAAAAGGGAGTTTAATAAAATTCTGCATCGCGCTTTTCTTGGTGAAGGGGTGTGGGGGGAGGGGGAGGGGAATTATAATATTTTCGCTTCCGTTCGGCAAACGTGAACACTGCACAGTCGCCCGAGTGGATGGGGGGGGGGGGGGGGGGGGGTGGTTAATGAGTGATTTCTGGGGTAAATATGGTTGCCGTGTGCTCACATCCGGTAACGAGGAAGGAATGAGTTGAGCGCGCCGTTGAAGGACGATAATTAGTGCCTTAAAGTTGGGCGGTGTGAATGTGTTTGTGGGTTCGTTTGAGAATTTTCGAAGATGAGTGCAAAATGTTTTAATTAAAGCAGAAGTCGTTGACTTTTCAGTATTTTCTTCAAACAAACATGAATTCACCTCACCTCAGTTTCGGGGATGATTTTTGAATTTGAATAAGATGGTATATGGTGAAGTGCCAGAGTGGCGGAATTTGAACAATGAAAATTGCCAATTTTTAGAGAGCCTGTCGCGTCAGAATGTTTGCGTTTGTGAAATGAAAGCACACGATAGGTACGACACCGAATGGAATTTCATTGACGTCTCGCTCACAGTTCAAGCTCATTCGATGCAGGTGGCGCTACAGTCCTCGCTGGGTTTGAGCCTAGCTTCTACAGCAACCACTCGTGTTGTGCGTCCGAAGTTTGAGAGCATCTCTGCTCTTTTTCACTGATTCGGGAGACGATGTGCCGTGAGTTATGAAATTTGTTCATCATCATCATCTTTTGACCCACATGATCCAATACAGGAGTAGCGGGGGTAATGCACTCACGAGAGATCTCCAAGCCACTCGATCCTCCGCCATCCGACTCTAACTCATCAGGAGTTATTCGCAACCAGGCGAGTTTTGGTCCAACTTGGTGCAACCACCTCGTCCTAGCTCTGCCAAGCCGTCGCGGTCGTGCAACCGCATTCGCGGCACGCCTCGGAAGTCGTGAAGATGAGGACATTCGTGGTTCATGACCAAACCATCGAAGCATAGCTCTTTCCGTTCGAAGAAGCAGCTGCTCTACATTGAGTTTCTCGCGTACTGTCGTGTTCCTAACCCTATCCCGCCTAGTTGTTAATCCACGCAGTTGAAGCAAGACACCCAGAATAAGAGCCGACGCATCTCGTCTGGTTACGTCCAAGAATGTTGCAATCTTCGAAAGATACTAATAGCCCGGTCGCAAAACCCAAATAATCGATTCTGGGAATACGTCTACGTACTACGCCACATCCTGCACTCTTCTACCACTCTCCCCGCGCGGAACTGCCGATACATAGATATTACTTCGCGAGGCTACTTAGCGTATCACGCTATATGCTCTATATTTGCCGATTCGGCTGTCCTTACTCTTTCGAGACTTCTTAATTCTATCTGCACGCTAATTATAAAGGAGTACATCTCCAGCCATGTCCCATCTGGCGTGCCACTGATGTTGCCCTTTATTCCGTCTTCAAGCGTCTTGTGCTGACATCCGAGTAATTTGCCTTAGGTAGAGCATTTGCATCTTGTGGGCGACAATGTCGATAGGGATCATGACAGCAATGATGCAGGCTACTTCGTCCGAGATTGTTCCGAATTCGCTGATTGTTCTTATTGCGCAGAGCTTGTTTGCTGACGAAAGCTTCTTTGTTGTCTCCTTGGTGGTGAGAGCTACCGCCCATATTGGTGCAGCGTAAAGAAGGATTGGGCTTACCACTCTCCTTCTAGCGTACTCAGGCCCTCCTATGTTCGGTAGCATTTCGGAAAGTGCTGTCTGCATGTCCTTGATGCTTTTTTGGTGCCGTACTCGATGTGAGTCTTGAAGCTTAGCTTAGCTAGAAGCATAGACGGTTGTAGAGTATTACCCCCTGCATTACCCATATTTTGATCTGATTATCTGGGAACCAAGACGGAAGTTCGCGTATTCCACAGTCTTCGGGCTGCTTATTAAGACAACTTCGGTCTTGGTGGCAGCTAGTTTTAGGTTTGTAGATTCCAGCCAGTCTTTGATTCTGGTGATCGCCTCGGTTTTGGCGGCTTCCACCTCGTGGGTGTTTTTGCACACGTTTACTGCTGCTATGTCGTCGACACATTATTGAAGATGTATGCTTCTGTGGGCTGCAGGAGTTGCTGCACAGTGGTTTCCTCAACTTCCTCGTCATTATAGGACATACCCAATCAAACGGCCCAATCAAACGTCCATTTATGCATAAAAATTCAAAAAGACCAGTCATTTCGACGTACTTTTAGAACAACTGGAGCCAACTTGTTTGACTCTCAAGCTCAACTTCAAGCTTGATCCAATACTCCCTCTCCCTCCCTCTAACTCGAACTGACAGTCCACTGCATATACATATGTGATGGCTACCTCCAAGGTCCCCCCTTGCAATCCCGTCCAACCACCACAACCCCCAGTGCTGCATGATCAACCTTCAATAAATCACATCATCGGCATACACACTCCCCCAACAAAGCATTTAATTAAAGCGCGGCGCCAACACCAAAAGCTCAGTCATTCGAAAAGGGTCGCCGCCTGACCCTTGATTTGCATGACAACCACTTGACCATGTCTGCATGAAATTCGGTCACGATTCAGTCGCAACCGTGGGGGAGGAACACTTGCCACACATCAGCGCACAGTCGAAGGGCGCAGCTTGTCCCTTCGTGTTCCCGCGTGAACTCAATCAGCGTGGGTATTTATTAAATGATAAAAATCTCGATTTTTAACCGCCGCCCTGAAATCGCCGCCACGACAACGTTGTCGTCACTGCGCCCTTCTGTAAGCGATCAGAATGTCGGAAACAAGACGTCTGCACACGCTCTTCGTTTCGCTGTTCACACCCATCATCCAACCCCTGATCGAATTTCACTTAATTTCAAATTGCACTCGTCCTCCCCCCTCCCCCCACATTCATTCGGCATAGATTTGGGTGCAGATATAGCGAGCATTTCCAAAGGGGTAGCGCAACCCCAATTATGATCCCTTGTCGCAGCTAATTAGTGTGATTGCTCACGGGAGTCGAGTCGTCGTAGTGTGCTGAGCTTTCCAAACAATAAATGCCACATGTCCTTCCATTGTATTCCCCCCTCCCCCCCACAGAGAGAAAGCGATGGACAGGGGAGGAAAAGTCACAGGCAAACCATAACAATTCGGTCAATCATTTCCACACACACACACGCGTCAACTGTCAAAGTGATTCGCCCTTTTGTCATCCACAGCCCCTGGATTCCCTTCCGACGATGATAGCCACGACCAAATCCCATTATCCGGCATTAGGAAAACTGTATGACCTCCGAACAGAAAGGGGCTTCCTTTCACAAATAGACACCGAATCGATGTCGCCGTCGTCGTCAGTTGCCATGAAGCCGACGGGGGTGAGGATGGTCGCACGCAGGAAAGGGACGACGACGGCACAAAACATACAAAGGAGAGAAGAAAGAAAAAAAACAAACACAACACCGAAAAACGTAGCAACCATTAAATTGAAAAACCTCTCGCTTTTCGCCATAACCCACCACCACTTCGGCCGGCGCTCCTTTGCATCCACTCGAGCTTGTGCGGCGGCGGCGACGGCCCCTTTTTCGCGTCTTCATTAGGGATTACTCGCCGTATCCCTGCCTCGCCTTTGTGTCGCCCTCTTTTGCCGGTCGGTCGGTCGGTTGGTCGTCGTCGTCGTCGCCGCCGCCGTCGTCGTCGTTATTGCTGCTGCTGCTGTCGTCCTTTTCAGTGTTTTCGCAGAAATGTTGTTCACCTCATACCCCAGTTGAGTGTGTGGCTGCCTTGCCTCTGCTTCTGTTGCTGCCGCTGCTGCTGCTTTCAACACCATAATCCCTCGAAGATTAAATGGGTGTAACACAATTTGCAATTAATTCAGAGAGCGAGCACGGGCGCGAGGACGAGGATCGTAGCTATACCCTCGCTCATACATGTATACATCCTTAAAAGGGAGGACAGCCGCCGCCGCTCATTCCACTTTCACAACCACCGCGCCGCCACCGTCATCATCATCAGAAGCTCAGCCAGGCAGCTAAACATCGCCCCAAGGTAAGCAGCAGGAGAGGAGAGGAAGATACACACCCAAACGCACACACTCAACAGCCAGCAGGGAGGGCAAAAAAAAAAAACGAAAAGGAAAAGACCGGGGAAACTTGTCAGCCGGAAATTGAAGGCAATACACGCGGATGTTGCGCTGCTGAGGGAGTGGTGGCAGTGACGAGAGGTCCCTGCTGCCGGAGGAACTTTTATTAAATCCGAACACACGCGCGTACACACACCCGTAGAGACCCCAAAGTCCTTTTCGCAAATGGTGTGGCAATGGCAGGAGGGCGACGAACAACAGACACACACTCACCCATCCATAAAAGAAGGAAAAAAAAGAAACACCCCGAACCACTGTATAATCAGGGGTAAAAATGATTATTATTCGTAATGCAGGAGTTGTGGCACACTCCGCAGAGCGTGAGCAGCAGGAGGAGCAGGAGAGTGCCAGAAGGACACGACCAGAGGAGTGGAACAAACCCACGGCGCGCACGGTGATTTGCTCTTATTTATGAAGTATCCCGACTGACTGACTGTCGTTGCTTGTGGCAATGGCGGATGCCTGCTGGCGAATGTTGAATTCGAATGGCGGACGGATGGCCGCATGAGTTTAGCGTCTGTTTGTGTCTCGTTCACTGTCCGTCCTCAGCGCCATGCCAACGGTGTGAGGGGTGAATATAAAGTAGTTGCGCTTGGATGCTGACTACACAACTGTCGTTTGTTTTGGCTCGAACTCTCTCTTTGGCGGGACTGAGATTGTCCCCTTTCCTCCTCTGACAGATGGTCGACGCTAAGAGGCGTGGATTATGAGCAGAGGAGGGCTGCCTGAGAGAAGGGAATGTGCATATATTCTGTGGTGGATAGATCGCATGGATCATTTGAAGTTTCGCAAGGATACACATCGCTTGTGTGTGTGTGTGTCTGTGTCGAAAAGAGGCAACTCAAGTGGAAAATGAGTAGAAAAATCGAACGAAAAGAGTGTTGACTGAAGTCCTTGAAGTTGCATTCTTTGCCAAGAGGAATCCGAAGAACTCTTGAGAAGCGCGAAAAAAAAAATGATTTTCTCTGGAGAGGTTGCATTTGGTGAAGAGGGTCTTTGCATCTGGAAATGAAAGAGCCAAGGGCACGCGAGGGTAAGGGGAGATTGCTGGGATTTAAGGAAATCTGGTTAAGTCATTCAGCTGGTTTTAAAGGACTTTCGATTCAATGAATTGTGGCTTGAGGGCATCCTTTGATGAAGAATCCTTTTGAAGAAGTGAATGCTCGAGGATTGAAGACCCTTTCGGTTAAAGATGTGAATTTGGATTCATTTTTGGTCAGATGTTTGTCCCGATTAATTATCAGATGAATGGATGATGATAGCAGATGATGAAAGACATCGGTTTTCAGATCAAAATCTGAACAGTCTTTAAAATTACGAGAACTTTGATATCACTGAGGAGGCAGTTGCTAATTTGAGATGCGTTTCAAATTCTACACAATGTCTGTACGAACTTCCGAAATGATACAGTGTTGTTTGAGTAAAGCATCTGTTTGATCTCGTTCACTGTCCTCATCGCTCTTTTGGTGTGCAATACTAATAAATCAATCTGTATCCTCCTTAAATGCAGTCACATGGTCGTGATATGCATTTTAGGCCATTTAGTACATAAGTACTAAATTAGTACTAAACTTAAATTCAATTTGTCATCCCATTCGGGCTTATCCAACGACCCCTTAAGACTATTTAATACATTAGTACTAAATTTAAATTCAATTAGTCATCCCCTTGAGACTTATCCAACGACGTTTTTTAATCAACATTGTTACGACTGTTGCTCAACCAATTGTTCAGCCATCGACCGACAAAAGCCGCACACGTGTCCCGGCTTAGGATTCCCCAAGCCATCGAAACCACAAGTTAATGTGATTTATGACGTCTTACTCGACACACGATAATCTCCCCGTTAAATTATGTATCACTTAGTTCAACTCAGACAACCTTGAAAATCGCCGAAAAACCACTTCAAACGCGTGTAGGGTAGCCGAAATCTCATCAAATCCTTCACCCTTCTTATCGGGTCACGTGCATCACATTCAAATTACCATCGTCGTCGTCACTGTTGCGGGTGTCTCCCCCTAAAGACTCGATCGGAACAAATAATTTCTGTAAGCGCCATGAACATTCATCAAATCATATCCACCAACTACCACCACCGTCACCACCCTCATTCATCATTCAGCTGCTCTGTCTGCTCTCTCTCTCTCTTCGTCCTTGTTAGTCCCCCTGTCAGTTCACACTTGCCGCTTGTGATGTTATAATTAAACTTTATCCTTGTCATGTTAGCTCGCCATCTGTTTAACATTCCCCACTGAAATCTCGCTTCGCACACTCGTCCCCTAACAGATTATTGAAACCCACGCTACTGCGTCGGTAAAAAAACTACAAGTACAAAGGGGACAAGGGAGTTTTTTTCCCGCTCTTTTTTGTTCTTGTTGCCAAAGAAGCGGAAATAATTTGTTTCCTTCCCCTGTCACACACGTTCTCAGAACAGAAGGGATTTACAAAAAAAATAATAATAATCATCCCCTACCTCGTAGGTAACGGATATCATGATCTCAAAAATCAAAAGTCCATGAACGCCTGCACGTCTTTCGCCCCCCGCCGTGAACAGACACAACAACAGTCTGCTGTGCACCCCTGTCTTAATGTTTTCATTTTCACCCCCTAATAGCTGAAGCGAATTAAAAACTCATTTCACTTTCGACCCTTGTGCCAGTGCCAGTGCCACGGCACCACAATCGCTTCCCTTCGGCCGTCGCCCTTAGTCCGGTCGTCGTCGTCGTCGCCGTTGTCATCGTCGCCGTCGGATTTGAGGTTAGAGAAAGGATATACACACAGCCAAGACGAGACACCCTCACAAACTTCGGGAGGGAATCTGTTTTTCACCGTAAAATAACCGTCGCGTGTGTTCAAACCACCACCACCCCCTCTTAGATAGCTGCTCACACCACCGAGTCATATATGCACGCCGCTGTGTACGGTTGGTAATAAAATTATAAGCTCATTCCAGCTGTTACCCCCTACCCTTTGTACGACGACGGGTGGTTGGTGATTTTTTGATATGTGCGCCTGCCTTCTCATCCTTAAAACGGATTTTAATAGAATTAAAGCCGCCTGCTAGTCGTCGTGTTGATCAAAATCATCAATTCTTCTAACACCCTTGGCTTCTTCTTTTCGTCATCCGATTGGTGAAGGGGGATGTATTTATGTTTTTATTTTTGTGCACACATGTACATTAATGACCTTATCCTGGTCTACTATATCATCGCCCTTAGATCGGAGCGGCATTTTTATGGTGGACGTCTGGAGTATGTTAATTTGGGTTTTCGCCCGGGGCGAGGGTATACATCATTTTTGCTCCTTACAATTTACAGTGACGATGAGAAGTTTGTGGTTACACACACGTTCGGCTGAGAAGTGATTTATGACGTCTTGACATGTGGCGGTTGTGTAGTGAGGAAGGAAGGAAGGAAGGGCTCTTTTCGGGTAATGAAGTGGATAGGGGTTCGGGTTTTTTTTTCTTGGGCTGAGATTATGGTATATTAATTTTTCACGTGTGAACAAGTTAAGGTTTTCGGGGCATTAATGCGGTCTTCTATGTGGATCATAAATCTTTGGTTTGTGGGATGGAGTCGTAAGTAAATTTTTCCCCACGCTTTCTTATCGGAATTACTTTTCGGAGTCTTTCGGAGTTGGAATCCACGTCAAATTCTTCAATTTTAGAGGTTTATTTATTGCATCCAGTGAATTTTAATCTTCCGAATCGAAGTCAGATTCGATAATTTTAGATGTTTATTCATGGCAAGACATTCAGACAAATTTGATCTTCCGTTCATATCATTTCAAACATTTTTGGAGTCTTTCGGAGATGGGGACGTAATCAAATCCGATCAAAAAAATTATTACTTTTCGGAATCTTTCGGAGTTGTAGTCGTAGTCAAATTCGATAAGTTTAGATGTTTATTTATGACAGTCAAATTTAATCTTCTTTTTATACCATTTCAAAAAATGACGGAGTCTTTCGGAGTCGGGCGCGTAGTCAAATCCGATAAAAAATGGTTTTTCGGAGTCTTTCGGAGTTGGAGTCGTAGTCAAATTCGATCATCTTACATGTTTATTTGTGCGATTCATCCAAATATTTAAAATATAATCCTCTTTCGGAGTCCTTCGGAGTTAGATTTTTCAGCTTCAAATGTTTCATAACCGATTTCATATTCATAAATGTCAATGTTAATGCTCATCAGAAACCCAAAAAGCATCATCCAGTTAACTAAGACAACCGACTACCGATCAATTTCAATTGTAACCTCAAATTGAATCATGTATCGGTTCCATTTTGTTCCTCCGGCACAAACTGAATCAAACTTCAGACTCCAGACTGAGTGGTGGCGCTCCCATCGCATAAATTTTTAAACCAATTAAACCGCTTTCAAAAACACACAATGTTTCTCGAGCAAAATGATGCCAAAGAATCTGTTAACTAAAAATGCACCACATCCACGGGGCATATCCTTTCGGCATCACACACACACGCAACACACTCTCAATCACAATTTAATTTCGTCAAAAATTTCCAACTTGGCCACATTCAGTCAGTCAGTCACCACTTCCCAGTGCGTTCCAGCCAACACGGGCCATCAGATCTGTGTTATTCTCCGTCCTCTTGTCCACCGTATCTATGGATGTGTGTATGTGTGCGCATTGGGGGCCGTGGGTCGGTCGTCTGTGGTTGGGAAAGGAATACAACAAAAAGGAAAGCTCTTGTCCAAGCTCCATTAAACACTTCCGTTTGCCTCATTCTCATTTCTCAGCCACATCCCATGGCAACACCCCATGTGAGCCATGAAAGTTCAGTTCGACTGAACAACCTGCGGTTTACATTGCTTCCTTTGCCCTCGTCCTTCCTTCCTTTCGTGTTGTAGTCGTTATCGTCGACCTCGTTCTCCTCCTCCTCCTCCTTCTCCTTCTCCTTCTCCTTCTTCGTCTTTTTCTTCTTTTATGCACTTCGGGGAGATTTATAATTTTCCATAAGGCTACCAGAGAGACCGACATGCACTATTGGTGCCGTAGACCCCCCATCCGCCGCCAAACCACTTGCCACCCAACACCTGGCTGAGTACCAAGAGACGGGAAAGGTGAAGTTGTCGTTGTCGTGCTTGTGATGGCGCTGGTGATGGTGACCTGGTACTCTGATGGTGGTTACTGTAGTTATGTACGTACTGTGGACTGTTTGGTGCCCGGGTGGCTGAAGATGATGATGAAATGGCAGGAGATGGCAAAATACTGCTGCACTCCGGTTCACCAGCCACCGCAAACCACCACAGCCAGCAGCAGCAGTAGCAGCACCAGCCCCCCAGCAGCAGTCTCCTCCAACTTGAATAAAATTGTAAAGGCTTCCTCTATTATTTTGGTTAACCGCAAACAACCTTCGAGCCGAGTGCATGGCTGACTGACTGCCGGGCCCCGTTGGTTGCTTGCTTGGTTGGTTGGTTGGCTCCTGCCTGCCTGGATGGTGGTTGGAGCTTCAGGTTTGTCTGTGTGCTCTTGAGCGGGGGGTGGGGGTGGCTAGGTCATGGTTTGGGTTAGACGATTGGATCACTTTGGTGTTGCGCAGCTCTAGTGGTTTTCGGTCTGCTTGGGCGGTGACGGGGGACATTGGGTTGTGGTGGCTACCCTCCCAATAGACCAACTCGACCTTAACTTCTATCTACATTTTCTATGGGCCATTCAATGGTTCCCTGCTGCAGACCATGCTGCCATTGCAGTTGAATGAATTGCCCTGGGTCGCGTTGCAGGAAGCACTCGTCTATCGGCCCCCCATAAAATGCTTTCACCCCAAAGTCACTCAGAGCGAGCAACCATTTCAGGGTTTCCTTTTGTTTTTTTGTTTGTTCGTCTCTTTTCTTGGCTGTGACAGGGGTTGGACAAGAGATCAATGCTGGGGGTGGCAGTGGGCCGATACACCTACAGCTGGGGGGTAGAGCTGTTAGTTTTGTGTGTGTTCCCAGACCGAGTGCACCCGGGTTTATTTGCACATTTACACAAATCCCAATTGGCAAACTTCGTGTGTGCACTGTGATTCTTTTGCACAAGGCACATGGCTTGCAAGGTGCCGGATCTGCTGGAGAGCTGGTGTTGTGCAAAGCCATGGAACGAGGGCGGGATGGGGGCAGTTACGATGCCATAGTGTTTCCATTTCATCTTGTGTTTTGTGTTTGCCTCGGCACTCTTCGAAATGCATTTTCGTTTCCTTTTGTTGGTGGTGTGGTGTGTGTACATTTTCAGATGTTTGCCTGTTTCTGCTTCTTTTTTCTTTCCTCTGGTTTCCATGAAGTGCTTTCGGTATGAGTGGTCGCACAGTGGAGGCGATAAAATGTAAGACTCTTGTTAAGTGGCTAATAAAATTTGTTCACTTCGTAATGAACAAGGATATTGAGCGGGAGGAGGGTGAGTCTATGGCTGTGAATTGAATTAGAAGGGCCAGGAAATGCTTTCACGTTCGATGCTGTAGTGTGACTTTTTTTTGAAGATTTTGTGTCAAAAGTGTGTAAACTTGATTCTTGTGAACCCGTGAAGCATTGCTTTGTGAACTAATCAGCTTATGTAGGCTGAATGAATTTGTAGTAGATTGTAATGTCTGCTTATTGCTTAGATCCACAATTCATTCAAGTTCATCGGCGAATAATCTTCATTTTCATGAAACTTTCTGATAGTCAATAGAGCATACCACTCTTCTTCTATTTCTGTCATATACAGTTTACGCCTTAGATCCACAATTCATTATCGAAGTTCATTCAAGTTCATCGGCGAATAATCTTAATTTTGTGAAATCTTCTGATGTTCAATAGAGTGGTGTGTTTTATTTTTCCTTTTCTGTCACTTTTGTACGTTTTTGGGCATGGATCCACAATTCATTATCCAAATTCATTCAAGTTCATTGGCGAATAATCTTCATTTTGATCAACCTTTCTGATGGTGAATAGAGTAGTGTGTCCCTTCTTCCATTTCTTTCATATTTTGTACAGTTTACTGCCTAGATCCACAATTCATTCAAGTTCATCGGCGAATAATTTTAATTCTGCTGAAACCCTCTAATGGTCAATAGAGCATACCACTCTTCTTCTATTTCTGTCAAATTTTGTACAGTTTACGGCTTAAATCCACAATTCATTATACAAATTCATTCAAGTTCATCGGCGAATAATTTTCATTTTGATGAACCCTTCCGATGGATCAATAGAGCACACCACTCTTCTTTCATTTCTGTCCCCTTTTTTACAGTTGGCAGCTTAGACCGACAATTCATTCAAGTTCATCGGCAAAAAAATCTTCATTTTGCAGAGCTCATCTGATGCGGTGTGTCTCTCTTTATTGCGTCTGATCCAAGTACGCGGTGTTCATTTTTCATTTCTTTCTTCTTCGAGCTTACTCTTTCCCATTCACTTTCCTAAACATTCAAAATTTATCCACACTCCGCGCCACAAACTACGCCTTCACTGTTATGTCACAACCTCATAATTTCATAAATGTTTGATTCCAATAAATTCTCCACTCTCCGCAATCATTTTATGCTCCAGGGAGTGGAACTAATCGGTGACACTGCCGTGGATTATCCTTTCTAAATCCTCCCCAACCACCACAAGCCTCACTCACCCTCGGCAAAGAACAGAAGAAAAAGGATATTCCCAACCTAACCACATCATCAATATTTATCCCCTCACACTCGGAACAGGAGAACAAGAGGAAGATCCCTGCTCTTCGTGGAGACGAAAAAAAAAAACGAGGCTAGAAAAGTCAATCCCAACATCGAATGTGTTTTCCATGTTTATTCTCGACGCGCTTGGCTCTTGGCTCACTTCATCTCCCGCCGAAACCACACGAGTGTTCTGCCTGCAGAAGCATTCTGTGTCCCTCACAACTCTGCATCGAAAGATTCAACCATCTTCCGTCCTCCAACCAGAAGCAGGGAATGTTTGTTCTTCTTGTGTGTTTTTAGCAACGCTTCTCGTGTATTCTACACGACGACGACATGCAGAACATATTACAGACGACATGCAGCAGCAGTAGTACCAGGCACCAGGCACCAAGCACCAGTAGCTTCTGAATCTCCCCCCAAACACACTCCACACCGCTTCGTCACCTCAAGCAGCCTCATCGTTGTCCTGCACTCGGAGTTCTGGTGGAGAACTTTTTAACTCTATTAAAATGCAGCTGGCTGCTGCCGGGTGCAGAGGAGGAGCATGACGAGGAGAAGCAGTGTGTGCGTGTGTCTGGTTGGTGCAAAATAAGCTTAAGATTCAATCTCCTTCCTGCACAACCACTGTGCGGGGGGATAAATGTGAAACTTGTGTTTTTATGCATTTGCACATTGGCAAACACTTAAACCCCCCACCCTGGTGGGGCACAACGAACAATCTGTTAGACACAGCAAATCTCTCCTCCAGCTGAGGCAAGTGGAGTGCGGATGGCTCACCTCCTGGAAGTTGGTCAACACAAAATGAAACACGGCATCTCTTTCCGCTTTGCGCGCCCACTCTTGGGAAATATATGTACGTATTTTTTTCACATTTCTTCTTTTTGGTTTGCTGGTGCCTTCTCGGATGGCATCCATGCATGAAGGAGCAGCAGCAGTCAGCCAGCAACCAGCGCAACCAACAGACCAGCAGCAGAGCATGGCACGTACGGCGGGGTGCTGGCGGTGGCAGTGGCAATGGTGGTGGTGGTACACTGCTTGGTTGCATTTATGATGCCGACAATTTTCCACAACCACTACAGATCCGCCCTGTGCACTGGGAACGACTGTGGGGTGGCAGCAGACACACAAGGGGCTGAAAAGATGGGTTAGCTCTTCAGCCAGATTAACTGCTCTTGCTATCAGAAAGCAAATAAAACAGACGCTGTGTTGATGGAGCACAACATCCTTTGGCTTCCTCCCCCTTTGGCTCCCTCCCCGCCTACCTCCACCACACACACACACACTCGTCCTAAATGAAGAGCCGAAGCTCAGCTCCACGAGGCAGAGAAAGAGGATGTGCCTCGCTCGTGTGTGTGTGTGTATGCACGATGTGGTGTTGGTTCACGTCGAAAGAAAACCGCATCATCACAAAACGACCACTTTATAAAATCCTCAAACTCGTTTCGATACCCTCAAGCTAGCATTGGTTGTTGTGCCGTTCCGGTGGTGCCGCCCCAGCCTCTCTCGCACCATCTCCATCCACCCACATCGATCCCCTGTGCTTCTCTGGGTGCAGTCTCATCGTCGTCGTCGTCGTTCCGCATGTGGTGTTCGAGTGCATATGCCAGTGATGTTGTTCACCATCCTCTCGTGCTTCACCTTTCACTCCATCGACAAATGATTGTGCCGGCGGTTGGGTAGCACTAGGCAACACAGCAGAATCCTTCTCTCATCCTTCATGGAATAATGTCAGGAGCACAGCACACATCCAGATTGTATCTCATCTGACGGTGTGTATCCTTCGTGTTGTCGTTTCATGAATGGAATGAGTTTGATTTTTCATATTGCTCTCTCTTGTTGTTGTTACGGGGGGGATTTTGTCGTTCCACAGTAGAGGCGACGAGAAAGTGAACAGTGCTTGAGAGATGACTTTTAAAAATTATATGATTGCTCTTAAAAAGGTTGTGTCGTTGTTTGGTTGTCGGGTACTTTAAGGTTACTCTTTATCATTTAATTATCTTCAAACATTCTTGTTCAATTGCTTCACTTAATCACACTTGACGATAAATGAGTGAGTAGGTGAGTTTTTTTTTTTTAAGTGACGCCACTCTAAAGTTTGTTTGAGTAAGAGGTTGCAATTGAAATTGGTCACATTGAATGATCTATTCGACGGAATTGGTTCGGCATTTGGTTGCTGGTTGCGTGAAGCTTTCCCGCTTTTAGGCTCGGAAGATGATGTTGATCAGTTCAAATACAATTAGTGAAGGACTTCTACGTCGCGGGTGGACTTTAAATCGAAGATGTCTTCGGAATAGGCCCTCAATCGACGAATAAATAGATTTGATTCGGGGAGACTGTCAGAGTTGGAGACTGTCAGAGTTGGAGACTGTCAGAGTTGGAGACTGTCAGAGTTGGAGACTGTCAGAGTTGGAGACTGTCAGAGTTGGAGACTGTCAGAGTTGGAGACTGTCAGAGTTGGAGACTGTCAGAGTTGGAGACTGTCAGAGTTGGAGACTGTCAGAGTTGGAGACTGTCAGAGTTGGAGATTGTCAGAGTTGGAGACCGTCAGAATTGGAGACCGTCAGAATTGGAGACTGTCAGAGTTGGAGACTGTCAGAGTTGGAGACTGTCGGATTTGGAGACTGCCAGAGTTGGAGACTGTCACAGTTGGAGACTGTCATAGTTGGAGACTGTCAGAGTTGGAGAGGGTCAGAGTTGGAGACTGTCGGAGTTGGAGACTGCCAGAGTTGGAGACTGTCAGAGTCGGAGACAGAAGGTGGATATGAGCCGAGGTAATGTAGCGTGGTTTCTACTTTTTCCTCAACTCTGCAGCTCCTGCAGAAGTCGTTGTAAGGCACTCCCAATCTTCTTGCATGTGAGCCCAGGATTCTGATTATATTTCTATTGAGGAACAGGAGTGTACTTGTCTTTCTTGGATTAATTAAAGGCCACAATTGCTTCGAGGTTCTGCAAGTGTCCAGTACCATCCATTGGTCACATGTAATATGGTATTTATTACTTGAATTGAGGGCTAGGTGGTATCCTGATAAATTCCCAGTGGTAGGCTAACTCCTGTTCTAGCTTGCTCGTCGGCTCTTTCATTGCCTGAAATACCATTATGCCCAGGGACTTCGCATAAGGTAATGTTGCATTTCTCCCGGACAGATAGGCGCAAAAGTTGTACCATCTTTGATTTACTCGATAGTGTGTCCAGAGCCTTGATGGCTGTATGTATACAACGATAGATAAACCGTCTATCGGATTCTGGATAGCTCTAACTTCTGCCTGGAATACACAGCAGTGGTTAGGTAGTCGAAGAAACAGAGAGAAGGGGATGTGTATACTCCGAGTCCGGTGCCCTCGTCCGTCTTGGAACCGACCAGTTTGCTTCTTAGTGAGACCACCAAGACCACATATGCGTTTTTTTTCACACGCATGGTTCTTGAATGGATGTTCTGTAAAGCTTTGTTTTCATAGGATTGCAGTAGAATCATTAGAATGATGAACATTGATTTGTACATGATTTGTACAACAGTGTCTTGTCCAAGGCCCCTCGTTTGGAGCTTTGGAGCGAGACTGCATCGTTTGGAGCCCGTTCAACTATTTCGGTTTCCCGAGTCATGACATCAGAAGCAATACTCTAATCAGACACCTGTCTATGGGATTGGAGATTAAGCGTAACAGGCAGAGCTTCTCCGCTACTTTCTCTATATTTCCCACTCAAACTACCGAATGTATCGTGGTCAGCGCCGCTATGGGCGGGAGTATGATGGGACGGGCCTGCAGAATCCTTGCCCCAGTCGCAGTCGAGAAGACTACGGGTGGATTTTCGCTATAGCCACTGCCATACTATTTTTTGACTTTTTTTAGCGTCCAAGTGGAGATGTTTCTGGCTTTTGGTTCGACGTCTCACCTGGGAACTTCAGAAGCGACGTTCTTTGAGTCTGAAGCCCTCCCGCCACGACAAGTCAACCAGAATTGAGGGTTTCCAGATTAGTTTGTTGTCTCTTATTACACCTAAGTATTTGGCGTGACAGATGGAACTTAGTTCCTTATTCTTCAGCTTTGGTGGACTTATTTGAAGTATTTTGTAGCTTCTTGTGAACTGTACGAGCTCGGTTTTTGATGTTTTCTTGTCCACTTTGCTAACTTTTTTAGCGAAGTTTCCATAATATCTCCAATTGTGTGAAGAAATTTGCCCTTTAACGACTAGGGCTATGTCGTCTGCGTAGGCTATTGGCTGGTAGCCGACAATACTGAGTTCCATAAGGAGTTCGTCCACTACCAGTAACCTGAAGAGCACACCTCGTTGCGGGGTTCCTCTGAATACGCTCCTGGTAATTCAGTGGTGTCCTAGTTCGGAATGGATAACTGCAGCTAATTCAGCTTAAACCACTGCAATTAACTATTTCTGAGACGTTTCTGATACAACCGTGCCATGAAAGTGCAAAAATCTAACCGAAATAGGGGAATTCTCAAACAGCTGGCAATACAGATTCCAATCGACGATCGCTAAAGAATGAATGATAAACAAAATCACATCAAACCCGCTCAATCGAATTTAAAATGTCACAATCGTCCGACACACGGCCCGCTGCACTAGTCAATGGGAATGATTACGAACGTCATTGGTACCTTCACCGCCATGAATTTAGACCATCCTTGCAATCATTTCGATTTGATTGAATGAAACCCACCCGCGCCATGACAGGTAGTAGGTGATGTTATTCGCCAACAAACTTCACTCAGCATCCAGCAGGAGTTCCATTTAGGCGAACACCAAAAACCATTGACAAGACTGTTTGGCGTGTCCCAAGAGCAATTTAACCTCACATTCGCATCGCGCCCCCTCCCCGCCCTGACAGGAACACACAGAGCCAACGAGAAGTGCAAAGTTGAACGTCAAAGACAATAGCGATGTCATGCCAACGACCGGTTGGTCGCGTTTCACCATCCATTCCTGGTCTTCCTAATTTTCCCACCATCCTCCCGCCCATTGTCATGACACAGCAGCGCCAGCAGTTATAGCAATCCACTATGACGAGCGACATAGCCTACGTGTGTTGAGTGTTCCGTGTCTAATTCAAGTTTCTACGCGCCACCCATGTCGACTGCGGTGTTTGCGGTGTACACGCGTTCGCGACTCTGTGCCGAGCACAATTCGAAGCCCGTGTCCAATGTCATTCGCCGGCACAGGCGAGACACGCCAAAAGAGGACCGAATCATGCACGAGGGCCAATATCACCGCCGCCCGTAACTTTGGATAAATAACAATAAAGCATTCCATTTGACTTGCCGGTGAGGAGCGAGAGAGGGAGCGAGACCACCCTCCTCCGACCCAATCCATCAGTTTCACCCCGACCTCTGTCTTTGAACAAACCGCACTTTGCCTGATGCTGGAACAAGTGACAATAAGCATTTGCTATCTCCCTCTCCACACTCGCTCGCACACAATCCGTATCCTTGAACATGCCATAACCAAACAGTGGCACAACAACATTGCTGATGATGCTGCTGCTCCTGATGCTTCTCTTCGCTTTGGTTGTCTGCCGCCGCCGTCGCTTGTGTTGTTCCCCCTGCTTGCTCTTGTCATGCCCCCACCACCACCACCACGAGCAGCACTCGTCCCCAGCCCGCTCCTGTTGGTGTGCTTTTTATGTCTGGGGTTTCCAGTTTTGTGTGTAACTAAATTGAATTTAATTGTTGATTACACTTTTGCTACTGTTCTCCATCGTCGTTCGCCTCTGCCTCCTCGAGTGGTGCTGCTGCCACCATTGACAGATCATGGTTGAGTGAATGTGCAGAGTGTACAGCATAGGCCCCACTCACAGTGTGAGGGTCGAGGGAACGCAGGGAGGAGTGTGCTCTTTGTGATCCCTCTGCTAACCCTTGGTGGGTTTTAAATGAATTACTATGGGGGTAGACGTTTCATTATATTTCGTTCGTTTTATGGTTTCCGTTGTGACATGAGGATGGCTGGCTGTGTGTCTACGTCTTCTTCATCTCCTTCTCGCTTTCTGGTCTCGGCTCTCTTTGGTCTGTGACGGAGATGGGGATGATGGGGGAGTGGGAGAGGAAAGAGATAATTCAAAGTTTATCCGTGGAGTCACGTTAATTGAGGGAAGGTAATTTGAGCGCAGAGATGGAGCCATTTAATTTGTTAGATGCTTCGGATGTCAGTGGCGGTGGGTGCGGCGAGCTAGTTGATGATTGTCTGGAATGGGGGGGGGGGAGCATGCGGTGACGGTGGATTGTTGTGATTGCTCATTTTTCTTGTTTCTTCCCTCTTTGCAAAGAAATGAAAGGAGACGACAGATGAAGAGGAATGAAGAACGTTTCAAGGGTTGTTGGTTTTTTTTTCTTCTGTTTACTGGTTGTCAGTTTTATGTCAAGGTTAACGGTGTGGAGTGGGGCGAGGTTCAGGGTAGGAAATGGCATTTGAAGTTATTGATGTCAAGGGTTTGATTGAGTGTAGCTTTAAATTTTCTATTTCTGTCTCGCTTGCTCGATGTGTCAAATGTGACATTCGAGCCAACAATACTGTTTGTCACATTCGTCGTCAATCGCCGGTCATTAGCGGCGTTCACACTCAACAAATTTGTCGATACGATTTGCCTGACAACCGTTGGGGCCGAAACGTCAATGTGTGTCCTTTTCAAATTAACGTCACGCCTTCAACTGTCACCGTTTACTCCCTTCCGACTACGCCTCTGTTGAAAGTCGAACTGAAGCTACGAACTGTCAATCAGCTGCGTGCATTTTAGTGCTGCCTACTTTTGGGCTTGATATCTCATCGTGTAAAATCGATTTTGACGACATCGCTTGAATAACTCTGGGGTATGTTCGTAAAGTAATAGGTGCCCGAATGGCCTCAAAATTCATCTGAATTTTTGTTTACGAATAAGTGTGCAATTGTCATTTTTTATTTTGTATACAACGCATACGAAGACCGCAGTCTTAAACCACTTTAATTTTGACGTTTCTCCACTGACATCAAGTGAACATCTATCATATTCCATCCAATAGAGAAAAAAAGGCAACCAAAAAAAAAACATCATCATGCTCCTTTGTACACTCGCATGATTCCATTGCTTGGTCACATCCGACAACATCGTTAGCTTGACAGTTGTTAGATTGGAAACCATGGCCACATGCCGTACACAGGCCAGGCATACATCTCCACAATCATCGATATCCTCGTCACGCCCTCGATTAAAAATTCGATTTCACCTCGCGTTCGTCGCCTTCCCCAGCCACCGTCCCCGACTTCCGAGCAAATTCAGAGTGTGGGCCTCGTATTGACAAAGTGTCAGCTCTCCTTTTCGTTCTTACGACGAGCACGAGGATGACGATTCCATGATTTGTCCTGTGCCAACAGACGGCACTGTGCGATACGCCATGGGTTCGAAGAGAGAGGCACCATTTGCATTCATCTTCTCTTGTTGGATACACGGCGGCCTAGGTGATGGGGTAACGTATGTGTGCGAGTGTATGTCGTCATGCAACGGTAATACGATGACTGCTAACTACCAGTTGGTGCCTCGACAATCGAGGCAGTTTTGAGGGGGGGGGGGGGGGGGGTTGAGTTAGTTTTCTCTGTCACTCCTGCTCTTCGGACACTCCGGGCTGGTTGCACAATTTGTGAATTTGCAAATTCAAAATGGTGAGGTCCTGCATCGTCGTCGGTGGAGGTGGCTCGGTGCAACCGACACGATTACCGCATGATTGCTGAATTAATTTAATTGAATTGCAAAGAGTACCCTGTGTCCGTATCCGCATCAATTGCCTTTTTCGTTGAAAATGGTGTCAACGGTGTCACCAGATGAATGAGCAGTCGCGTCGTTTTGAGTTAAATGTATCCTCTGAATTTTGAGTTCCACTTTTTGACGGATCAAGGAGGATGAATTTGACAGATTTGATGTCTCAAGTCGGGAGATGACATTTTTGCTCAAATTTTTATGAAATTTGTTATGAAAAATAGTCAAAAAGTTTGAAAAATCGTATACATTGACAGTTGACATTTGACAGAACTATAGCGGACGGCCTTATTTCAAGTCTTTTCTGAAGTTGAAGGCCGCAGCTTATTCCCTGTTTTTTTTAATTTGCTACTGATGATGTTGCTGACATAATTTGACAGCTGACATTTGACAGAATTTTTACAGATGGCCATATTTCAAGTCATTTCTGAAGTTGAAGAGCGTAAGTCGACAGCTGATATTTGACAGAATTTTTGCGGATGGCCTTATTTCAAGTCTTTTCTGAAGTTGAAGGGCGCAGCTTATTCCGTGTCTTTAAATTTACTACTGCTGATGTTTGTTGACATGACATTCAACTGCATTCGGACAGCAGTTTTTTGACTGTCACTATTTGATCTTGTTTGTGGACCGTTGTTCGTCCATATGATAGGAACACTTTATAATTATTATGTGGGGAACTATACATTTCTTATGCTTGACAAGGCAGACTTACAATTGATTTTCATTTGACAGCTGTCAGACTCATACACTTTTTTGTAACTTTTTATAATTTTCTATATAATTAATGTTTTTCCGTTTCTTTCTTTCTTGCAGTACTATGAAATGTCCTATGGCCTTAATGTAGAAATGCACAAGCAGGTAAGTCAGCAAACAATTTACCCAAACCCATCTCTATCCTCTTTTTTTCCCTGTTCCACCTCCCAGCCTTCCATCCTTCCATGACTTTCATTAAATTTAATTAATCAAATAACCTTAATTTTCTCCTAAAAAGAAGAGAAAACAAAGTCGAAGAAATAAGCGAAAAAAATAATGGTCGGGCATGGTGAAAAAAACGAAAAAAAATGTCTGTTTCCCTTTCCATAGATCAAACGAATGGTTGACATTTCAAAAAATAAAATAAAAACAAAAATGAGAAAAAAATAACGGAAAAGAGGGCGGCATCGTGGCGACCTCCCTTGTGTTCTTTCGTTACCTCTCTCTGAATGCTGTTTGTTAATAGGCACCCTGTTCCCCCTCTCGTGTTGATGTAATTAGTCCTTCCACGGAGTGTTCTGTTCGAACTGAAATTCTTCTTCACCACCCCAGCAGCAATAAGAAACAGAAAAAAAAATGTGAAAAAGAGTGAAAAAAAATGGATGTCAAAAGGACGAGGGAGTAATTATATGTGACAGAGAGAAATTTTCTCATTCACTGGAGTCATCGTTCGAAAAGGTGCCGCAAAAGGGGTGCAAAATTAGAAGAAAAACAACATGCTTTTGAAACGTCACTCGCCAACGAAAATTATTTACTGACACTGACACAGGCTTAGGTAAAGCGACGACGAGGTTTTGACGGATGATTAATTGTTTCATCGACCATCCACTGGCCTCGAGGATGGTCAGAAAGTTAGAATATCAGAAATGCATGCTACTGAGTTGCATGCTACTGTTTTTGACTAACAGCGGTATTCACTTTTTGATAAATTTTGACGACTATAGCGCCACCCTACTAATTGGCTCAAACGTCATTTGCTCTCGTATTCTTTGAAGCTCTTTCGATTGTGTTTGAATGTATGAAAAAGGTGGGTCTTATTTGGTTTCCGGCCAAGCTTTGGATTGATTGAAATCTTCCGATCTAGTAAAGCTTCAGAGAGATGCAGTCCTGGCGCCTGGTTGTGGACTTCTGTCAAAATTTACGTTTTCCTATGAATCTTCCTACACATCTCGTTTAGTACATTCAACAGACTTCGGTACTACCTCCTACGACCAGAGCTTCACCATTGACATTGATACTTATCAACTGTCATATCCTGCATGCTTCCTCTCATCATTTCTCAGTAGATACCCACAAAATCCGCTCGGATTCCTGTTCAAAACCCTTTCCAATCCAAGCTCGCAGTGTCCAAGCAACCGCCAGACACAAAACCCATAGCGTTCGCCATTGATGAGGCCCCAAGTGTCATTGTTCACATATCTCAAAGAAAGAGAAAGAAAAATCTCGAAAACTGAACAACGCCCATGTCTCACCGACACACACACATAGACGCACGAATTCCTACAGAATTTCACGCTTGCCGCACATTGTCCGAGGCACGATTCAAACGACAGCACACACAGGATTCCACACGAGTAAGCTTAAGCAAATTACAGGAGAGTCTCCTCTGTCACTGGTGCCTCCAGGACATGCCACTGACTGTGGTGGGTACATCTGTACATCTGAAAAGAGTTCGCAAAATGTAAGCCCACCGTCCGTCCACTGGTTCGGTAATTGCGTAAACCAGGCGCATACACGTGCACACGACATATCTGCACACAATCCACCGGATCGACACGGAACCGCATCGAACTACCGAGAACTCAGGGGGACTCTTGACAAGCATTAGTGTGTCAATAGTTTAGGTCCTTTCCATTGGAGAGGAGTACGTGCCGTACAGTAACGCCTCGAATGATGTTAATTTCCTTTCCCTTCAGTCAAGGAGGGTAGCCAACCGCTGCCGCCACCTTCACCACCATCACCACCACCACCGCCACCATCGCCAGCAACTATCACCAGCAGTGGAGCTGCCACAAAAGCCTAACTGACATCTGAAATTCACTTTTGGTATTGCGTTTCCCTTCCGTAGCTGGTGCACGATAACGATGACGACGGCAAGTGTACAGCGTCGAAGGTAACTCGGCGGGTGGGGCCATGGAATGGAAACAGGATTCTACCGAGGAATTGAGTTGCAAATAAGTAACCTAACTGCCCAATTCCCAATCTAACCGAATTCACATTCAGAGAGTCTCTGTGTGAAAGGAATCAGAGCTGGAGCAGGTTCGTTGAAAAATTGAACAATTGATTGGCCCCGACCCAAATGAGTTTTGCTAGCACACACACAACCCACAGGTTGATGAGAGTGCTGAGTCTACGACTGGGACTGGGTGCAACCGGCACCGGCACAGCACAGCACACAATCGTGAGCACACAGAATTCAGTCAAGACCCGCACAAAAGAGCTGGGTTTTTGGTTTTTAAATTGATGCCGGACGGACGCAGCCGGACGAGTCGGGCCGGTTGGGTACCCCCACCTCCTCTACCCACTTCTCTCTGGGATCACGTATGGAAATTACAGAGACGTCACTGTCATCTACCGCAAACCTAATTTCCAATGCACTTACGACAGGTCAGGCGCACTGAGGAGACCAAATGGCGATGCCGATGACGACGACGGCAACGACAACCATCACGACGGTGAAGGTGACGGTGACGGTGACGGTGATTGTGATGGTGAAAAAGGACCATAACCATGCCTTGTGTCATTTGTGGCGACGATATGAATGAAAGACAGTGAAGCGACATGGACCATGACAACCGAGTTCGATCAATACACGGTAACCACTGTACGTCAGAGAGAATGTCACGGATGCTTTACCAAAGAGTTTCACTAGAACTGAGGGGCTGTGTGGAGGGAGGAGCGGGCCTCGGTTTCTATGTTGCGGTCACGAGGACCTGCTACCAAAATTGCTTTTGTGTCAGTTTTCTCTGGGACAGGTGCTTCCCAGCACCATCGCATCGTGGTGTGTGTTCCGATCTGCTTCCGGCACTGAGGATGGAACGTGAGATTGACGCGCATTGCACGGAAAACCGTAAAGAGTCTCAACCGGCGACGGAGATGGAATGCTCATTAGAAGTGCGGCCCTTGTGCGGTTCCACCAGCATTCGAAGTTCAACTTCGAGTAAGATGATGTGGTGCAACTTTGGTTGGATTGGACAGATGAAGTGGTTTTTAATAAATTATCGAGCAATGACACAAATGTGGTGAATGGCGTTTTGTAGGCGGGGCACAATGTTGGGAAGGGAATTTACTGGAGGCACGATTCACAATGGACGGTTAAGGTGGTTTTTTGTGGTCTTAGGCTCAGAATTGATGGGTCTTAGGCTCTGGGGGGGGTGAACTCACGATTGATGGGGACTTAAATCGTCCATTCTACGTAAACAATCCATATCTCCTGTCATGTCAAACTCTCCCATGTCCTGTCCTTTCCAGACTTCTCAATTTAAAGCATACATAAACCTTGTTCCCTTTTGACCAATTGCAGACAGAAATCGCGAAACGGTTAAATACCCTCATCAGTCAGCTTCTGCCATTTCTACAAGCTGATCATCAGCAACAAGTGTTACAGGCTGTCGAACGGGCCAAACAAGTTACGATGCCTGAATTGAATCTAATAATCGGGGTAAGTTCAAAAAACCAAACAATTTCGAACACATTCTTTCTCTCTCTCACTATCTCTCTTTCTTCTTCTATACGTTTTAACAAAAACAAAAAAAAAAAGTTAAATATATGTTTTTATTTTTATTTTGGTTTTTTCTTTGCAATTTTGTGCAAAACTAAAAAATATTCAAAACTTATTTTTTTTTTTCAAATATTTTTATGTACGGTATATTGATTTGATTTTTTTTGTTTTTGTTCATTTTGTGTAACTGTTATTTTTGTTTATTGAAAAGTGACACCAAAACATTTGTATCTTGTAGATTTTTGAGTATATTTTTGAAAAAAAAAAATTAATTGAATTCGAAACGATATTGCATTGGTATATAATTTTATTTGTTTTCTTTTCTTAATTTTTGTTCTCTCTATATATATGTATATGTAAAGTGTATACTCTTCTTTTTCTTTTTTTTGTGTAAGAAAACAATTTTTTTTTGTATTTAGTTTCACTAAAACAATTGGTATGTTTCTTGTTTTTGATTTTATAGCTTTTTTTTCAATTTTCTTTTCGTTTTAATTCTGAAACGGTCTAATTTTGAATTCAACTTGAGTTTGATTGTGTTTGTTTTTTTACGCACACATATAAGGTTGGTTTCTTTTTCTGGTCAAGAGGAAATGTATTAATGGGTCAGAGGGTGTTGTTGGGGGATGTTGATTGATTTTTTTTCCAATTTGATGGAACTTTCTCCAAAATTTAGGCAATTTCCTGATTTCTTTGAATATTACACACTATTTTACGAGTCGCATATATTTCTTACGTCTTTGATTTGGAAGGTCGTAGGTACGTTAGTGAGTCTAGTACGTTGTAGGAACATAGACAGCCGAATCGTAAGTTTATAAGTAGGTAGACGTAAGTGCTTCTTATGACAGCAGCTCCTTTATACTAACGTATTGGATTTCGTGAAACCAGTCATTGATTCCTGCATTCGAGATGCTAATGTTTTTCATTAAGCAAATTGGAAACGGGTGACATTCATTCTTCAAGAAACCCAACTGTAAAATCGAGGTAACTTTGTCAAGAAGTGTGATGACTTTAATGTTGCGAAAATCGAGGAGTTGCGCGAATCGAGGGGAGGGTTGCGTAAATCGAGTTCGTACTGTATAAGCTTTCTCAATTTCTTTGATACCTGTTGGGCCGGTATGCAGCATAAGGTGGCCGTATTTACCAATCACATCTCACTGATTCAGTGTCTCATTCAGCACTAGCGTTGTTCCGTTTTCCTTAGCTTAAAAATCGCAACTCTTACCGGGTTTTCTATTCGGCGTGCCTCTTCCCGAAAAGCTAAACGTTTTCCATTTCAATCTGAAGACAAAAAAAAAGAAAAAACATTCATTCTAATCTATAGGCCCAAGCCAAACCCATGGAATCTGTTTCGTTTCCAGAAAAAATGTATTTGCCGGATTGCATAGACGTACGTTGCGTCCGAAATCCACCCAAAACCCCATTATGAAGATATCAGAATGAAATGATTTATTAGATGGAAGAGGAACTGTCAAAGTATGAAAAAATTATAACCATCCGTCCACATTTGCTGTTTGGGTGTTTACGATTTGTCAATTTGTTGATATAATGCAACGCGCGTTAAGAGCTGTTTCTCAGTCCCTCTCATTAGGACTTTTGACATTACTCAACGCGCTCAACGAAATGTATGGTGTTGGGCCTGCAAAATTTTGTTCGAATTTTGACGGGGCAACATAACTGCGTCCAGAGAACTGTCAACTACAAAGGGAAAAAGGAATGTTTTGTCCACAGATGCTATGCTTTGCACCATTGGCAACTGACCGAAAAAAAATAAAACTGCAGTATTTACATTCCATTTTGGCACTTTTTGGTCACAACAAGAAATATGCTAACTAGGAAAGGGAATTATTTTTTGTTTTGCACTTACTAAGATCAACACAATTTTTTGCTGCAGCGGCTTTTCGAAGTTGCTGACAGAAAACCCGTTCGCCATCGATGTCGATTTATCCTTTTTTTCCTGCCACTGACTCTGGTCCGGAAATTGCTAAGAGACGGTCTTTTCCGGAGCAAGGATTGATAGTAGATCGTCTGTCATCGGATATATATGTTTGCGTTAAAGGCATTTCGAAGATTCAAACAGAAGTTATACAAATTATTAAACAACTAGCCAGACATCTACGGGTTCAATGTCCAAGGTGGGACTGAATAATTTGGCTCCAAAGAGATGACCAGCAAAGGTTTTAATACGAAAGGCTTTCTACAGTTGTATAGACATTATATTAAAGCCGCTGCCCTTAGTGACTACGTGCGTCGACTGCTATGATTAGGGTTCCTTAGGTTCAATCCCCGATTCGAGCAAATTTCTGTAGATTTTAGCAACAACTGTGAACATGCCACTTTTGCATTCGTTAACTAAAGACATCTTGCCGTTCACATGGACAGTTGGCAGTAGCGAAACTTTCTACTGTGCCTTCCAATTTAGGTACATTACGCTTTCGGCATCATTGAACCTTTTCTAACGAACTAAACGAAAAGAGTGATATTGACTAGATGCTCTAAAGGCCACCTTCTAAAATGCCTTATTTTTTTGTAGGCCCTGGGGCACGGGTATTCTAGACTGAAACTGTCACAACGACAAGTCCTTGACAAACTTGCAATTATTCCATTTCTCCATCCTCTTTTCCGTCCGTATTTAAATGCTTTTGTAGTGGATGCCACATCGCCTTCAAGAATCCCCTGTTTTGTCGAGTACAAGTAGAACTTCTTCCCCTACCTTCACAATGTCTTCCACAAAAAAAAAAACTGACCCATTAATCACTATACTCCTCTGTCGTTCTATACTGAATCCTTTTTTTTTCCAAAATTTATTTCCGTTTGAACGAAAAAAAAAACATTTTAATCGTATTTAACTAAATTTCAAAACAAAAAAAAAAGAAATGAAATCAAATTCATTGTAGTTCCTCCTAGAATTGAGTTCCGATTTGAATGTTTGTGGTGTTCTGCAAAAAAAAAAAAAACAACAAATAATTAAATAATAAAATATGAAAATAACATCAGTATAGAACGTTAAAACTGATACAAAAATAAAAGTAAAAATGATTATCCTCTCTTGAGAAAAGAAAAGAAAAGAAAATACTTTTCAAAATTCATCAAGTATTTTGAAAAAAAGAACAAAATTTATTTTGTCTGTCTTAAACTAAAAAAAAATAAAAAAAAATAATTGTTTTCTTTGTTTTTGTTCGTTTAAATGAAACAAAATATTATTTATTTATAATTTTTTTTTCATTCTGTTCTCTTTTTTTTCTCCTTCTCTCCATCCCCTTTTTGAATTTACAAAACCAAAAAAAAAAAAAAAAAAAAAACAAAAAACAAAACGAAAACAAAAAAACAAACAAAAAATAAAAAACAATTAAAAAAAAACAATTTAATTCGTAAAATGCAGAACCACCAACAACAGGGAATTCAACAGCTTTTAGTAAGTTTTGAAGAAACAATCTCTCTTCTTCTTCTCTCTCTCTCTTCTATCTTCTCTTACTCGTTTTTTTTTTTTCGTTAAAGTTTACTTTTGTTCTGTTTTTCTTTTCAATTCTTGAATAAAAGTCGTCCTTTATCGCTTTGTTTTTTTTGTGTCTTATTTCATTTCGTTAAGAACAAAAAACCTCGTTTCATTTTGATTTGTCAGTTCTCTTTGGGTTGTTTCTTTATGTTTTGTTTTTTTTTTTCATTCACCTTATAACCGTATTTCATTTTGTTGATTAGTTTATTACGAAATCTTTTATTAAACAATTATGTGATCTATAATTTTGTTTGTGTATTAATGTCAAACTTATACGTACTTCTCATCATCTACCGCTTTTGCTGCCAATCATAGATATTAATATATGTGCACACAAATTTGTTTTCTCTTTGTTTCAATTGATTTGCTTACATTTTGTTTCCTTTCTCTAACGGTTTAGTTTTATTTCATTTCATTTGTGTGAACGTGGTGTGAAATTCATGAGAAACTCAGATTAAAAATGTATTAACCCGACCTTGCAAACAGACAAACCCCCAAACCAGCAAAAAAAACAAAAAAAAGTACCAGTCTAACACGGCCACCCTCAGGTACTTAATGTTCGTGTGGAAAAACCACAGCGCCCAGGCATGACAATCAATTGAATTCGGTTTTAGGACGAGTTTCGAAGCGATTTTATGTATTGTTTAACCGCATTTGGTTGGTGCATGATTGTCAGATCGCTGTTTTCGCGGTGATGCGTTTCTGGCGAAAGCGTTCATCCTTGTTTCAGTTCGCGTCGTGCGTCCGTGAATGTGTGCCTGAATTATTACCCTCATCATTGCCCTGTGATTCTGGCCCCCAGTGTTCAATGGACGTCGCTTTCGATATTAATTCGGGCACACTATGAGCTCGTGCATGAATAATTTGGTGCCACACTAAATATCGACACCACTAGCCCCCTCACCCCTGCCCCACATCACCCACAGCAGCACCCGTTGCACAAATTTAAATAATTTCTCCTGGATATGTGGTCCCATACGGTGTGGTTTGGAATCGTTTTTTTTGTTTTTCTGTCGTCTCTTTTTTTTTTGGTTTTTTTGTGAATTTGCTCCTGACGGTCGGCGCCGATGTGTTGTAGGGGTGTTATGGCGCCACATTGTCCTTTTAATTATGCGGTCAATTGCAGTGATTTTAGTAGACAACACACAATGCTATGGTTTCGCAACTCTGTGGACTCTGTGATTATTGAATTTTGCATTTTTATTGATGAAATCCTTGGATTTTGTGTGCGCTGTGTTGGATGCGCTCCGCGGCGGAGGAGAGCTCGAGGATGGGTGATGATGCGGCGATCTGCTTCGTGTCTGATACACACCGGCTTGCTTGTCTGCATGAGTGCAATGCGTGTGGTTTTGGTGGTTGTCATTGTTCAACTGGAAAACAAAAAAAAAAATGCATAACATGATACCATGTGCATCTGCATGGTTAATATTGCTGAGGTTCTACGGAACAACAGATAGTCTGAGTTTTTTTTCTGTTTGTGGCCACTCGTGGTTGCTATAAGTACCGTGGATGTCATATCATTGGCATCACAGGGTGTAAATGGGATATGCGGTCGGGTGCGGCGCAGTGGTTAATGAGAGTTTGCAAAATGAGAAGCGTCAAAGGAATTCAGGTTATCGGGAATCTCTTTGGAACTCTGTGTAATGAGTCATTCTTGAAAGTGACCAGTTTTGAAGTCTTCACATGCGTGCAGTAGTGAACTGGTCCTTGGCTTTATTAACTTTTTATTAGTCATCTCATCTAGAGACAGTTGTTGCATGCATCTTTATAAATGCTGTACATAGCCTCAATCTCCTTTGCGGCATCTCCTACATTTTATCCAGTAATCAAGTTTTTTGAAGTAAAATAGTCGACGTAGTCTTTATTGCCTTCAAGGCATATCCACTTTTTTGCTTTACCAAAGGTTGTACGAAATTCCATTCACTAACCAATAGAATAAGAGGCTTCAGTAATAATGCTGATTTCGGCAAACAAACGGCGCAAATTAGGCTTCTTGAGCTTCAACTACATGCGCCAAACCAACATGCGCTAGGTTATGACCACATTCTCGAACATTCCTTCTCCTTGAATGACGGTACATTTCACTGTCAGTCTGTGCCCTAAGCTCTAGTTCAATTACAATCTGAATCTCCTGCTACTGTCTCCAGTTCCTGTTGCCAAGACATTTGATATCCCCATCAAGCTTTGTGGGGCAGATTCATGGTTTGCTAAACAGACGCCGACGCGGACAATCTTTGGTCCGGCCTGGGCCTTACGCGATGGACCCGTAGGTACTCTGCTCAGACCGCATCGATATTGATTGAGTCTTCACTTAATGCAAATAGAAGCAGCTTTTTTTCTCTATAAACTGACAGGAGCTACTTCATGTGATGTTTATACTGCTCGTGTCTCTGTCCCGTAAAGCAGTAGGAGTGTGGGAAGATTCTTCAGAGATGACGCAGTTGTCTCCAGAGTGCAAAGTGTGATTGACAAGAGTGCTCGTGCTCGAACTGTCCAAATTTGGGCAAAAAGTATTCTCTGTAAAGTTAACGACGACCCACAATAATGGACGTACATTCATAGCCCTGAGCTTATGTCAAAACCGAACGAAAAGCTGCCAGAATCAACGTCAAATTTGAATGCCCCCTCTATTATTGCTCACTGGCAGTAAGCAAAAATGAACGAAACTTAACGAAACTTAACGAAACTTAGCAAAGCAGTTATTAGGGTTACAGTGTATCAGTTTGTGTCTGTTTGTTGCATTAAATCTACAAACGTTGGTTGAAATACTTTTGGACGTAATTTATTTGACACATCCTTGATTTCATTGCTTCCTTGTCCAACGGAAGATTAGACGAAGCTACCCAACTTACACGCAGTAGAACAACATTGAGAGCTAAACCACTCCCTTTCAAACGACTTTCAGCCTTTTTAAACACATTTTTATCCACTTCCTCGACTTTGAGGTTCGTCGTTTCTGAAATGTCTCCAATGATGGCATATATCCTGCCCCCATCGCTTGCTCCTTCTCAAATCAATGCCTTAACAATTTGATTAAACAGAACAACGCATTCATACCAACGTAGTTGGGAAGTTCCGCAGTGTATCGCCAAGACTCCACGTGAACCATTCCCTCATCGCTTCGTTTCACATTCCGGCAAATATTCCCTACAATTCCTTCTCTCTTTCCCCGCCCCATCGCACACCCAGCTGCCATACACTGGTGGAGTGTTAATCTGTATTGAAATTCGACCACTTTTTCGTGGTTGCGGTCATCCGGATAGCAGCCGGGACAGTCGGAGTGTACAGCAGAACCTACAAAGAGCTATTTTACATTCCAATGCAAACACGGTGCCATGCATTTAACCGCCGGGGAACCAAAAAGGGACACGAGTTCAGTGCATAGCCAGTGATGGTCGTTGCTTCGTATTGAATGTATCATTCTTTAATGAAGGTCAACAAGGCTACGAACCCGGCCAGAGAAAACTAATGGAGACGGTTAAGGAATCCGCAATACCATATAAGTATATAGCCACTGTCATGGTCGGTCCTCTCTCTCTCTCCCTCTCTCTCAAACCGAAAGTACCTGCAAGCTGATTAAAATTATCTTGCTGCAGCCGGTTAATTACCGCATTCGCTGCGGTAAGAGTGGCGTACTAACCAAAAACTGGTAGCAAATCGGAGAGAATTGGTTGGTTTGGCATTCCAGGAGCGGGGGGTTTGGACAGCGATGAGGCGGCTGACTGCTGTGGTATTAGGTTTCATACACGGTCAGACGTTGTGACCAAAAATTCTATCCGAAAAAGCAACGCGGCGAGGAGAGTGAGCGAACGAGCTTTGTCGTCCCCCCTCTCGTCATGCAAAGAGCTGGAATAATCACATAAAACCAAGCAGTAGGAGTCCTCCATGGCCAGTGGCATAGGCCGGGGGGGGCCGGTGCGGCGGTGGCTTGCGGTGATTTGCAACGAAGCGAATTCAAAACTGAATCAAATCCCCAATAGAGGAAAAAGCCACATCTGCATCTGTGACAAGCTGGCTGGGCACATGGGCACACGGAAGCGCGGCGGTCGGGTGGACTTATAATTCGGTTATGATTATTTGCCATTTGTCGAAAATGTTCATTTGGAAGCCGCGAAACCATGAAATTCGAGCGCGCGCTGTGGGATGGGGCGGGGCTGTAGCCTGTGTTTCATTCATTCTCCGACCGACTAGACATAAAATCATTGATCAAATGGATTTTTGATATTTTACCACCACGACGACGACGACGATGACGAATGGCTGCTCGATTGTGTGTGTTGAATCGATCCTCCTGTCGGAAGTCAGAGTGCGGTCTCGGTCGTCATAGCCTGCAGCCTTCAGCCCCTGCTGCTGCTGCTGTCCTTCATAGCTTTCCTGTGCATGTCTGCCTTGTGTGTGGTGGGTCGCCGACTCGATTGTCATATCATTTCTGTCATTCTTGCTTATCGTTTCATGTTCTCTCTTTTATGTTTGTTTTATTGTTTTTTGTTTTATTGTTCTTGTTTTTGTGCTTTTGTTTAACGCAATTTAATACGAAAAAAAATTAAAAAAAAAAAAAAAAAAATCATGTAATTTGCAAAATAAATGTTTCTAGTGGTGTCATTCAATGTGTGCTATGTTTGTATTGATTTTTATTTTATTATAAACAATTTTTGCAGCAACAGATTCATGCGCAACAAGTCCCCGGTGGACCACCACAACCGATGCCAAGTCTTGGAGCATTAGGCGCACTTGGACCATTCGGTGGACCCATGGGATTGCCACATGCACCACAGAGTCTTCTAAAGGCGCCACCAGATCATCATCGGCCAGAAATGAAAAGCAACTTAGATGGACCGTCTGCTGAGGAGAGACTGGTAAGTTATACTCGTTTTTTTCTCTTTTCTAAGCATTTCAAACACACCTTTGTTCACATTCTCAAATCTTGGCTAAGGAAATCCTAACAAAACTGCAAAAACTGCTGGATGTAACGTGCAATAGTGGACAAAATGCTAGATTCAACTTGAGAAGGACCTTCGTAGGTTCTTCTTCTTCTTTGTTTGGGGCTACAGTTCTGGGTGAACCTGGGGCTCAACCAACAGCACGATCTTTCGCCAGCTGCCTCCAGTTGCGCACACCAAGTTGGTTGAGGCCCTTCTCCACTTGCGTGCGCACTCTCGTTCGAGGACTTCTTCTGTTGCGTTTTCCAAATGACTCGTAATCGAAGACTTTTCGGGCCGGAGCTGTGGTGTCAGTCCGCTCTACCTAGCCATCTTAAGCGTTGGATCAAAATACGCTTTACTAGGTGCATGTACAGCCGTACAACCCATACAGTTCGTGGTTGAATATCCTCCTCCAGACGCCATCAGCGCAATCAGGACCAAAGATCGCACGCAGAACATTTCTCTTCGTTAGTTTTCCAAAACTGAGTTTCCAGTGAAATACTAACACTCTGTCAGAATCTCCTCGAAAGGATAAACCTCAGAAGAGAGATGTAAGCGAGCATCATTAGCCACTGTAGTATCGATGATCCTGTGGTCCGCTGGACATACAACATAATTCACAAGTGCTAGAAGATGCATCGACATCATAATGGTCTAGTTTTAGGTTTAGGTAGGAGGGCTGTCAGAGAAATCGCCAGCAGACTTAGACCATGTTCGTCCATTTTGATACCCATAATCAGACTACTACCACAAGTTCTGTGATAGTCTACAACTTCATAATGATCCAAGGAACTCCAGGATTGCTTTAGCATTCTTCAAAACCATCAACAAGACACGTTAGTTTCTCCATTTTGTCTGTACTATTGATCATGAAATTCTTCTTATTTGTGGAACGCTACAGTTCAGAGTGGATATAAGCCTCAACGAAGACCTAGTTATTCCTGTGAAGTTTCTGTATTCACCACTCGTGTGTGCCTTCAGAGCTTCGTCTTCTAACACGCTCGGAATCAGAGACTGTTTATACCCGAGGGTCAGGGAATTCTTCATCCTCTTTTGAAACTGTCCATGCCTCTGCGTCGAAGAGCAGGGCTGATGTGGTCAAGTAGCAACTGAGTGATACCACCCTCTCTCGAAGAACCAAGTTGACTTTGCATGCACAAGACACTGTCGACTGATCATCCAAATCAAAAAATTCACTTCAATGAAAAGGGAAGTCGACGAATTTCATCAAGAAACTGCGAGTTGTGCTCCCAATGAAATAATTGGTGTTGCCAAACTATCAAGGTTTCTTGAGAATCTTTGTTCAAGCGAAGCAGTGGTTTCTATTCAGCCTTGCTTATGTTATTGTGGACTGTATGAACGCCGCCGATCACGCCCCTCTCCTTATCGAACGGAGGAGCTTGATCAAATGCACTTCACTGCGAACCTCATCGTTGAAATTCCGTATCAGAAGCTGGTTTTGATCCAGAAATCCAGTGGTGATCCAGTATAACTT
Organism: Eristalis pertinax; assembly: GCA_907269125.1. NCBI lineage: Eukaryota > Metazoa > Arthropoda > Insecta > Diptera > Syrphidae > Eristalis > Eristalis pertinax. The sequence goes on from OU026145.1 coordinate 125,555,754, forward strand.
TTATTTACTTGTACGAAAGTTTAAAGAAATGGACAAATATTGTTGCTATTCCTTACGTTATGCTACGTTTTTCCCAATATTGTGGAATGTTTAACACTGTTCTCTTCGCACTTCTTAATTTGAATGCCCACTCGCATCGGTATGCTTTACCTTCTGAACAGAGCTTGAGTAAATTTCTGAGGAGCTACCATCTTCATCATTAGCAATATCAATAAAATCGTTCTCTTAGACTACGACTGTCTTCTATAAGAAACATTGCAGGACTGTTGCAAGACTGCTAATGTTCTCTTCTAGCGAAAGACGTTTGCGAGTTAAAGACATTTTTTTAAAAGCTTACCGAACTACTGTCAAAAACGCGACAGATGCTTTTCTGTACAATATTTTCGCTACAAGGATCACTTGAAAAAAGTTAACTCAATGAATATACACGACTCGTTCTTGCTCGAAGCTAAGATCCAAATGCGCATGTGCGCCTGACAAAACTAACAAAAATCGAAACCTTCGCGTGTGCAAATTCATACATGTATAACGGTAAATGTTAAAGGTGTCCCGTGGCGTTGTGGGTATGTGCGTCGACTCCTACGCACTTGGACGATTCCTGGTACGACAAGAAATACTTTTCACTGCCCCACCACTGTCGAGTCACTGACACTGCTCAAAGAGTATAACTGTCTAGAAAAAGCTTCTCAAACTTGGCCGTTCGGAGTCGGCATAAAACTGTAGGTCCCTTCCACTCGTGATAGAACAGTAGCATGCACAACACGAGTGAGTTGCTGAGGAGCTAGGCCCTGGCCCTCTACGGGCTGTAGCGCCACCCATATTATATAAATAACTGTAAATGCACTGCAAGAAAAAGTTAAGGTATCTACCAGTCTTACAACAGACCCATAAACATGCATGGGAGTTACTTTGTGACCTTTCCTCTCTAAAGTAACACGAACATTCGTTATATCGGGTGTCAACTCTTTGTTTTCGTACGTTATTTAGAGACACCAATGCATTTGAAAAAAGTGTACGTTATATCGATCATTCGTTATACTGGACCACCACTGTATCACAAATCGAGGCTTCAGTTTCCAAAATGGTGAATAAAACTCCTTCGGTACAGAGACTCAGTCTCTCTAACGGATGAGCACAGAGTTTTGTGATAGAGTCTGCCTTTCTTGCTAGCGGTCTGCCTTCGAAGACTCTGCATTTTCCGCAGTTAGTCGGTTGATCCAGTGAGACTGTTTTGCTTTTACCTTGGACTCTAGTTATTAGGACAGACCGAAATAGCTCAGGTGATCAGATGAATCAGGATCTAAGATTCGAACCCTCTCCGAATTGGTCTTAGCCCTCAACAAACTTTTCTCATTCCAATCAGTGGTTGTTCTCAATTAATTTGGAAAAAAAAATGTTTTTGTCTACTTTTAGAGAAATTCTGTGTCGCCAGCTGAACGCGAGAAATATCGTACCCGATCACCTCTTGATATCGAGAACGACGCCAAGCGAAGAAAAGAAGACAAACTGGCCCATGTAAGTACCTATCGTCCATTTACCCTAACCCCACCCATTTCCCCATCTCATACGTTGCTCATGAATCCGCACAACCTTCGAGCGCACATTCATCGTGCAAGCGTTTCTCTGTCAATTGAATTGTTTTGTCATCACGGTTTTTTTGTTTTGTTTTGTTTGAGCGTGTTTTTGTGTGTGTATGCATCTGTTGTTCACTCGCTGCTGTCTGGTCATCCAAACGCTTCCCTCTGTCACCTGGTCACCTGGAAAGGACAAGCGCACGATGTGCGTTTAATTGCGTGTTTTGTACGTTTAGAGAAAGTCTTAAACTCAACTCACCATCCTAGGGCTTAGCTTTCGTCTTCGTTTGCGAAACACCTAAACCACAACCACAATTCGTAACAAACAGCTCTCGTTTAGCGAGATAGATAGAGAGAGGGAGAGAAAAACTCCAAAAACAGTTGCGACCACCTCTAACCAAAATCAACAAAACTCAATTCTCAAAATGATCACGAATTTTTTTTTCAAAATTGTTTTTGTTTAATTTTTTTATTGCAGGACGATGATGGCGAGAAAAGCGATCAGGATTTAGTCGTAGATGTATCAAATGAAATGGTGAGTTGAGTTTTACCACGTAGATGTACCTGTAGTCGTAGTGTTGTAGTCGTTGTTGTTGTTGATGTTGTTGTTCTCCTGAGTGCGTGAGTGACACTTTTTGCAGACCATCAAACAAATTTTGAGTTGAAGCGTTGGACGAAGAGTGATGTTTAATGGTTTTTTTTTTGGTATTTGTTTCAGGAATCACCATCCCCACGACCAAACGGCGATCACATCTCGATAGATTCGCGCGATCGCGATCGTGACAGCATCGGCCTGAACGGAGATCGATCTGACAAACCTGGAGGCAGTAATTCAAAGCCAAGCGATAGACCACCATCACGATCGGGCTCAAGCTCGTCACGATCAACGCCCAGCCTTAAAACTAAAGATGTAAGTGCCACTGGTTCATGCCTGAAGATATCCATTCTCATTGGGTTCGTCTTTGCAAATTTTAGCTCGATAAACCTGGAACTCCAGGTGCCAAGGCCAGAACCCCAACACCGAATGTCCCGATGCCGGTAAATCCAAAGCAAGTACTTCCACAGGTTCCGCCAGCGGGCTATCCAAATTCCCCATATCAGAGGCCAGCAGATCCTTACCAACGCCCACCACCGGATCCTGCGTATGGACGACCTCCAATGGGATATGATCCTCATGCCCATGTACGCGCCAACGGCATGCCACATGCGGGTGGACTGGCCGGTGGAAAACCGTAAGTTAATCAAAAGCACCGCACTCCTTTTCAACGAAGTAAACACATTTTTGCATTTTTTTTTTCTTTGCAGAGCCTACTCGTTCCACATGAATGGAGAAGGCACACTACAGCCGGTGCCCTTTCCGCCAGATGCCCTAGTGGGTTCGGGCATCCCACGGCACGCACGCCAAATGAGCACATTATCCCATGGAGAGGTTGTGTGCGCAGTAACGATCTCGAATCCAACGAAGTACGTCTACACAGGTGGCAAGGGATGCGTCAAGGTATGGGATATCGCGCGACAAGGCAGCATGACACCAATAAGTCAATTAGACTGCCTGCAACGTGACAACTACATTCGTTCGGTGAAACTCCTGCCGGATGGACGGACATTAATTGTTGGCGGAGAAGCATCTAACTTGTCAATATGGGATCTTGCTAGTCCGACACCAAGAATTAAGGCAGAACTGACATCTGCAGCCCCAGCCTGCTATGCATTGGCAATCAGTCCCGATTCGAAGGTCTGCTTCTCGTGCTGCAGTGACGGCAACATTGCCGTATGGGATTTACACAATGAAACACTGGTGCGACAATTCCAAGGGCACACAGACGGTGCCTCGTGCATTGACATCAGTCCCGATGGTTCGCGCTTATGGACCGGCGGCCTGGACAACACAGTCAGATCGTGGGACTTGCGGGAAGGCAGACAACTGCAACAACATGATTTCAGTTCACAAATCTTCTCCTTGGGATACTGTCCAACAGGTACCGTTCGCTTTATTCCATCCACTGATTAACAGCTTTTTATTAATTGCTGAATTTTTATTTTCTTTAGGAGAATGGTTGGCTGTGGGCATGGAAAACTCACACGTTGAAGTACTGCACGCAACGAAACCAGACAAATACCAGTTGCATCTGCACGAGAGCTGTGTTCTGTCGCTGAGATTTGCGACATGTGGCAAATGGTTTGTGTCAACTGGAAAGGATAATTTGCTTAATGCATGGAGGACACCGTATGGCGCAAGCATATTCCAAGTAAGTAACGAATACTTTATTTATATTGACATGGCGAGGTCTGTTATTTGCAGAGCCTACTATTTCTGACTTAATGTTCATATAATCACCGCTGCGTGGTCGCGATACGTGAATAAGTTATGAGTGCGAAAGACTTTCATTACGTGTCATGTCGCTGCAATCTATTGGAGTATATGAGTGAAAAATAATTAAATTACCCGGCCCCCATAGTCGGGAAATGACCTACATTATGAATTATCGAACTCTCGCGTGTACTTAGCGCTCAATTGATAACCTGGTTTCTGTGACGATATCGCTGGTTTGATTTTCGTGATGGGGAGTGAAATTCATACCATTTATTTTGACAATAATCCCTCTATTGTTTAAATATTTAGAACATAAGTCTAATGGCCCACAATAATGGACGTAAGGAGACCTTATTGAACGTAGGCAATCGGGAAAGTACACAACAATGATACACAGCTGTCATAATAACCACTTTGCTCAGTTTCGTTGAGTTTCGTTCAATTGTGCTTACTTAACCCTTTAATGCCCAAGTATTTCTTTTTGGGGGAACACAAATTGTATGATGTATAGGAGACAGTTCTGAAAACTAAATTTGGATCAAAAAGCATCGGCGGCGCATCTCAGGTTGTGTGAAATTCCGCTGGTGAGGCACGGATGATCCAGCGAGTTCGTGGGCCGCATCCAGGTTTTGTGCATCTTTGTCGGGTTGTATCGTGCTCCGGCAAGTGGCCGATTGTGTCTAGCCGTACATCCTTCGATGGCAAAAGGGGACACATTCATTCGACCCCGCTTGGTTGCGATCTCCGTTTCCAGATTCGATGGACTTTCGTGCCCACAGTGTGACGGATTTTGTAAGACAAGTGGCAACTTCCATGATAAATTCGTACAATTTTAGTGGCTTCGTAGTTTGTACTGTACAATCGAAGTAGCGTCGATGTCAATATCGCACATGTGGTAGAAAAGGCGTCGTCATTTGCGTGATTTGATGCGGATGCGCCATAGACCCTAGTACGCGTCCTTTAGATCGATGCCGCCCATGACGTTGGGGCACTCAACTTATTCGACTGATTTAGTCTTTTTGTTGAAACTGGAGCTATTGTCGGACGATATATAGGTTTTATTCCATCCATCGTGGGAATCATATTCACAATTTTGTTGTCGTTCTATGCGACTGTGGAAATATCGATGCTGCAGTTTAGAGCCACGTATTTGATGCTGTCTCCACGATTGTCGAACTTTTAAGGAAGCTTCCACTTTGGAACGTGATTTGGAATATATTATCGGAAATAATTTGCTCGGAGTCGGAATCGACTCGTCGTTCGGCGCAGACTCAACTGCATTCCAAGCTTCCAAATGCAGTTGGATTCAAGCAGCACCCGTTGCATATATTTAAGGGTTAAATAATCGAGAAAGTACACAGCAATGATGCACTGCTGCCATAATAACCACTTTGTTCAGTTTCGTCGAGTTTCGTTCATTTTTGCTTACGTAAGTGTGAACGTGGATTTCGTTTCTCTCTCGTTCTACTTATTCAAATGACAGTTGGTGTTGGAATTTTGTGTAAGTTCCCAAAAGCAATAATGGGTAAAGCAATTATAGGCACGATGTTTCTATCAACTTTTGTTTCGGTTCTGATATGAGCTTCAGTTCACTTATGTCGCTGGATAGCGCAGTTGATTGAATGCCTGCCCTTGGTTCGAGGGGCCCCAGTTAAAGCAAAATTAATACGTTTTATCCGGTTTTACAATGTTGTCCCGGCATTGTCACAGCAGTTGGCGATTAGTGTAGTAGTAGTCTGACAATGGGTATCACAATGGACCGACATGGTGTCTAAGCTGTCGATTTCGCTGGCAGGCCACCTACCTAACCTAAGTCGGCTAACCCCATTGATTGGCTAGTTAGATCCAGACTTCAACCCTGTGCTAAGAAAGTCGCCACAAAAATGTAGGCCTCCTCCTCTAGTGAAACTAGAGTGACTGCTGCCGGGTCCATTCCGGCCTGTAGCACCACATGAAGCAATGTCATCGCCTGTCATTGGATTCTGGCAGAAAGATCGTATTGGTTAGCCAGCAGGTTCATGTGTCAGCACTCATTCTCCACAGAAGACTGGATGTTCGCGAATTCCAAATATCCGACAAATAAATGCTGGTGTACCTCAAGGCTCTGTTGAGTCTCCGACACTCTTTCTCATTTTTATTGATGATCTCGTGTCTGCTACTTATAATCGAATCCATTCCTTCACTGATGACAGCATCCTCAGCTTTTCATATTCGTTCCAAGACTCATGACCTCGCTCCTCGGCCGTAGATTTGGAACGGCAGCGTATGTTAAGCACATTGAGCTTGAGGATTCTGAGGAAAGAACAACTGAGTGGAATTCAATGCTTCAAAAACTCAATGCTGTCTGCTATCACTCAAGCGAACTCTTGATAGTCAGCCATTATCCATGAATGGCGCCTGTGTCGATGAAACCGGAAAGCTTTCCATCCTTGGTATGTGTATCAACACAACACTTAGTTGGAACGATCACATATTTGAGGTTGCCAAAAATGCTGGAAAATGCTGCGAAATGTTTAGGTTTCCTTAATCGATGCAAGAAATATTCCACACCCTCTAATTTGGCTTTCATTTATAAGGCGTATATCCGCTCCAAGCTTGAGTACAACGTTCATATCTGGTCTGGTGCCCCCAAGACAACCTTGCACCCATTAGATAGACTCCAAAAGCGAGCGATAAAACTTATACGAGACAACAATGCCGCAGTCATTAGACTCGCTCGAACATCGACGTACCGTCACTCCTTGTACGTATTTGATCGCTATTTTAACAAACGATGCTCAAGTGAGCTAGCCAACTGCAGTCTTCCTCTCCATGAATTCACCTGCAATACTCTTCTTTCCAGGAATGCTCATCAGTTTAGCCTTAAGCCTAATTTCGGAATTTAGAGACTCGTTCTTCAGCCGCACTACGCGTATATGGAATGCTCTTCCCAGCCCAATGTTTTCCACCGACTACAGCGCGCAGATATGTAAGACCAATGTGCACAGGTACCTCCTCTCCCTTTCTTTCTCTATATCTTCGGCCAGTGCTGTGCAATTCCTTGAGCGCGCGCAAATCATAAAAAACAACAACAACAAGCAACATTTCAATAAGTTTTCAGCTTACACTTCGTCTTGCCATTCTCTCTCTTTAGCCGCCTTCAGAAGTAACTTCCCCTCAATCTCATGTTAACCTGTTCTCCTTCTTGTTCATTTCAGTCCAAAGAAACCTCATCAGTGCTTAGTTGCGACATATCAACCGATGACAAATACATCGTTACTGGATCTGGAGATAAAAAAGCCACCGTTTACGAAGTCATATACTAAAAGAAACCATCGATGGGTGTGTCGGAACATCAATCGATGAGAATCAAGAAATCCTCGTGTCGGCAAATGAAAAAAACAAAAAACAAAGTGTATTTGTTTTATAAACTCTCGTACACATACATTTTATTTTTTTTTATTATTAATTTTAAATTTTCTTATTCTTTTTTTTTTTTTGCATATTTTATTTCAGGGATTTATATATTGACTTTATTTCTTATTTTGCTAATTTGTATTTGTAATAATTTATTCCTTAAAACAAATCGAATGATAAGCGGGGGAAAACAAAAAAAAACCACAACAAATCAAACAGAACAATACCAACCAACAAATTTATAAAAAGAAAAAAAATCAATTTAATTTAAATCGACATTAGCACAGATTCGAACTCGAACATTGATGATTCAGATTGCTTGTCGTCACATCGTTAAGTTAATTGTACCGTTTTTTTCTTTTGTAATTTAGAAAAAAAAATAAACATTTGTTTTTTCTGTCTCTAAATATAATTTACTTTTAAATTATTTCACTTCGATTTAACATTAAGAGTAAGAATTGTAAATAAAGATTATGTATTGAATGAAAAGGAAAAGAAAAGCAAAAAGCAGAGAACTTATAACAAAACTCGTGACGGAAAACAGACATTTTAAAGAAATATATAAATATATTAGAAATTTTCTTGTTTTCTTATATATTGATCATTGTTTCATTTTTTACCAATACTTTTATAACCTTTTATTAAGAAGAAAAAAAAGAAAAGAAAAAAACAAAAACAAACACAATACTAAAACAAATGAGAAAAAAATGTCAAAGTTAATGTTAATGCATTTCTTTTTAAGAAATAAAAACAAACAAAATACAATGTACATCTAACTAAGAGAATAAATTACGTTTATAAACAACAACAAAAAAAAGAAGAATAATAAATAATAAAACAACATGAGAAGAAGGAGAAAGGACATTATTAACTGTTTCATAGTAATTAGTTGTAAACAGAGAAATTATGTGGATATTAGTGCACACAAAAAACAATTCAAAAACACACACATCATGTGATACAACATTTTTTATTGAAGTATGAAATTTGAACAAAAAAAAAAGAATGATATTGATTGTTGCTAAGAGTTGATGTGTAAGAAGGAAACGAACGCTGGACAAGATCTTTGAGTTTTGTTTATTTAATAAGCAACAAGTCATTACGGAATGATGGATGAGCCAGTGTGTGACGACCGTGTTGAGGGAATGACTGGCTGAAGTGGTTAACTTGATATTCAGTTTCCCTTCTTTTGCGTTAGTATAGAGATGGGCTTTACCATGTGTTACGGAGATAAAGGTAGATTTCGTAAACTCAGTATCAGCGTAGTACTGCAACGTCAAGCGTTCTTAATTGCAAACATTTGGCAATGATGCAATGACAACCAAGCAACCGCTGGTTTTCACAGATTATCGTGATGCATCTCAACATCAAAAAATCATCACATAGCATTACAGAGGGCAGTGATGTGCATTTTCTGACGCTTACGAACTCTGCCTAATTTGTGAACTAAAACCGAGGTATTGTACTAAATTCGAAAAGTATTTGTCAGATAGCAAATTTTCGGTCAGAATAATGTTCTATTCGATAACTAATAAGTCTGGTTAAAGTGCGAACAAGTGGCCGTCATGGCGTGGTTGGTATCTGCATGGATTCCTACGCAGGATGTGTGGCTTCTATTTTCGACACGATGAACAATTTTTATGATACGACTTCCACTTCTCTCGAGTTCGTGTCAATGCTCGGAGAAGTTAGAGTGTTTAGATGAACGTCGAAAGTCTGCAGTAGTGTGTGTTTTTGAACACACCCACGGTGAGGCTTGCTTTAGTACAAAATATTATTCTTCCAATCGACCCTATTTGCAGTCAAAAACTAACTGCCCGACATCGATGAGCTATTGACGTTTATGAGCAGTCTATAGTGCAGTTAGTACTAATTTAGTACTATCGTAAATCTGCATTAATGAGCATGGCTAACGCAGTCATCTGTTATTATATGAAAACGCTCTAAGTCTGGTTGAAGTGCTACATGGCGTGGTTGCTATGTGCATCGACTCCTACGCATGAATTAGAATTAGTTTCTGAGGGTTGCTCGAATAAAGATAAACAAAAGCACAGCAACTGATTAAAACAAGTCCGTGTTGTTATTTATTGGCAAAGTTAAAACTAAAACGCTTTCAAATGTGTAATCTACATACTTTCCGCCGAATTAGTCTCGTCAACACCCAAGTTACAGTCTTATTGCCAATTATTCCACTGAATAAGTTGCAGGGGTGAACATTCGAAACATTTCAGTAAAAAGCACTTAATTGATGATCTTATCTGATGAGCATGACATGTGAAAAACTGATTATATTTGGATGAAGCTGTACATAGTGACTTTTGCCATAAGAGCATTTCAAACGTCTCAATTTGAAGTCGTCACTGGCGCTAAAACATTTCACACTTCAAATGTCAGAACTAGAATGTGTATTCTTACATTTGTCTCAAGAGTTCAAATGCCAAAGAGATTCTGAAAAGGTTCTACATAAAATTGTGGACAAATACCGTGAGAGTGGTGACTAGAATTCCAGAAGAGCGCATCCTGACAATTAACAGATATTTTGAGAGAATTGCCAATGAATTCCATGCTCATTTTAACATGTACTAAATTTTTAGTTATATTTTGAAAGAATTGCCGATGAATTCCATGCCCCTTTCCATATGTACTAAATTCTTAGTTACCAATCCCATGACTTAAAAGTGATATATGCTAGACTTTCAAAGCTCGTCTGAGTTCGGAAACGCAGTTTCAGCGCAGTACTGCAACGTCAAGCGTTCTTAATTGCAACCATTTGCCAATGCTGCAATGCATCGCGTTCTAAACCGTTATATGAAAGCACCCGCTGCGCAAACAAAAGCAGCCAGCGCATCACAGATTATCGTGATGCATCGCAACATCAGAAAAAACATTGTATAGCATCACGAAGTCAGTGATGCTTAAGAGATGCGCATATTTTTTACGTTTACGGAACTCAGCCGTCATGACTGACCTTAAGAGTATCTCAGAAAGGAGACCAGAAAATGAACTAACTCAGTGTTCATCTGCGATGCCTGTTCCATGGAACTTCTGTGACACAAAACTGCCCATGCAGACAAGTCAAACGCTGTGAAGAATAGCGAACTTGAGTTGACGTGTTAAACACGTTAAGTTGAACAGCTCAAAGAATAGCTGAACAACAAGCCACACATGATCCCAAAAGGCATCTCATACTTCTTAAACCCGGCCAAACCTTCATTCATCATGTTCTCCTCTAAATTAAGAGCTTTCTACTCAGTCGTTGCAAACAAAAAAAAATAAAGTTAGTGTATAATTCGAAACATAATCCCAAATATTTGTCAAATCAAAATATGCAAAGATAATTCTTACATCAAATCATGTTCGATTTTGCTTCCTTCCTTCCTACTTCAATTCGTGGTCAAAAAACAACAAGCACACTGTTTCTATTTACACAATATTTATCATAATCTATCGTTTCAATTAATTTTTGAGAACTAAATTACAACCATTGTATATCCACAAAACTCACAAAATCAAGAAAAACAAAAACAAATTATATATATATATATATATATATATATTTACGAAGCGCAGGAAAACAATATATTATGTACTACATATTTTACATTTTTGTCAACAATTATAAACAAGAAAGAAAAAAAAGCAAGAAAACAAAAATGATCATACTTTATTAATTAATGTAATTATATGCATAAAAAAAGTGGCAGAAATAATAATTTTTAATTTTTGAATTTCACTGTAAGTATATATATGTATGTAATTAAAGAAAACAAAAAATAAAACTAATGAAAGAAGTAACGTAAAAAAATAAAATGAATAGCAAAACCGCTATAATTGATAAAACACGATTATTGATTTAGAAATAATTGGAGGGAAAAACAGAAGAATCTAATCTTAAGATTAAATAGTTTCTAAGTAAAATAGTTATGTAATAAAAGGAAAAAAAAACTGCAACGGAAATGAACATAACACAGTACATGTGAGATGGAAAAGTTAAAAAATTAAAAATAAAAAAAAAACAAACAATACACATAGTTACACTAAAAAAAACACACACACACGTACACATACACGAAAGCTCTGTAAAGAAAGTTTTAAGTTATGAAAGAGAGAATAATTGTTATAAAAAGAACAAAACAAAAAAAAATGAAGCAGATGATGATGTTTAATTTTAAGTCTATGTATGAAAAGAAGAAATAAAATATGAAAAAAAAAACAAAAACAAAATAATAACATAATGAAAAATAATTAAAAACAAATGAAAACGAGAAAATGCTATTTAATAAATTTTAAGAGAAACAAACAATGGAAAAAGAAAAACTAAATAATAAACGTAAATAAACACGAAAATGTAAATTTTTTGAAAAATCTAATTGTTTTTTTATTTCCTCGTGCGTCCATTGGGGGGACCTGAATTAAGCTTTCAATTCAGATTTATCTTGCGGAGCTCGTCCATACAACAAATTGGGCCTCGCTTTTACACAGGCGAAATTCGTCTGCAACTTTCCAATGTTGTCGGCAAGGGAGGTGAAACGTGCAAGGGGCAGCCCGAGTTGCGTGCTCGAGAATTGCGATTGATCCTTCGTATTCCCTTTTATCTCCTCGTTTTTTCGAATTGCTCTATTCTTGCCTTCTCAGTGTTGGGTATTGAAAGCATGCTAGGCACATGTAGGAAAGAGATGACACATGTGTGAAAGGGTGGGAAGCGGGTATTTCTACGTGTAAAAGTGGCTTGCGTTTACAAAAGGGAATTGCAGAAAATCGTCAGTAAAAAGTTGCGTGTAAAAGCGGCCTTGGTTGAGGTCCTTCTCCGCTTCTGTGCACCGTCTTAGACGCTTTTGCGTTGTCTCTGAGGTTCGGGACAACGAGGGTGTTTTCATAAACGTCGGATATCTGCACCAGTACAACCGCATTTCTTTTCTCATGCGTTTTTGAACACACAATCGAAACCCTTTTTGCATTCAAAAAATAATTACTGCACAATTTGCCCGACGTCGATGAGCTATTCACCCCGATTACGAAAGTCGTTTAACGACTTGTGCCGAAACACCTCTGTGATATCGGTATCACGATTGTCGATAAAGTAGTCGTTTTACGCCATAAAACGACTTCTGGCGATAAGCTTATGTGGAACGTATTTTTTGTGTGACACTTGTCGTGTATCGGTATTCCGAAAGTCGATTTACTACACCAAAACAACAAAAAAAGGCGGTTTGAATTTTGTGAACGACTCGAATGGAAAAACAAGTAAAAACGTGAGTTTTCTTTGTGTTTTAAATGGTATGGTGTAAAATCTATTTAGTGTTAATTGTTTATATCTTAAGGATGAAAATTTCCAGCTCAAAACAAATAAAGCGGCTGGTTGAACTGATGGAGGAAAACAGAAATTTAGCAACAAATTTCAAAAGAGGTTTTTCTCAAACGGATCGCACAACTATCGGCACTGAAGACGAATGTTTTATGTCCTAAACTTTATTTTTGAGTTCGTCCAGCAAAAAAGTTTAAAATACTTGTTAAATCTTTAAGAACGTTATTAATTTATTCACAATTGTACAATACATATCACACTTAGCATCGGGTAAATCAAATGGATTGCATTTTAACCTAATAATTCTTCTGATGTTAATTAATTCCCTTTTCTGCAATTCTTGATCGTAGTTCTCTTCACTCATCCAGTAAATAACCATAGCAATGCTGTCCATATTTATGTATATTAAATTCCACGAATAATTTAATTAAGCAAACACCTCAAAATAACAATTTAAAAATGTGTATTCCGGTAGAATTAATCAAAACTACCCCATTTAATGAATTAATCTATCAAATTGACAGTAAGCTTTTGAATGGCAGCTTTAGAATGTGTGTGGAACAAAAGCTCGAGTCGATTAAGGTCTGCAATACCGATGTTTAATCGTCTGTAAAGTGACTCGACTTTCAAAACGCCTTGTGTCGTTCAAGTGACACGACTTTAGTAATCGGGGTGAATGATTGCTGCAGAAGGTGCATGTATGCAGAGCTGCCTCCAGTTGCGCACACCAAGTAAGTTGATTAAGATCCTTCCCCACTTGTGTGCGCCATCCCGTTCGAGGACGTCCTCTGTTGCGTTGTGCCAATGGCTCGGAATCGAAGAATCTTCGGGCCGGAGCTGTGGTCTCCAGCCGTCTTAAGCATTGCATCCGAAGACGCTTAACTAGGTGCATACAGCTTTACAGTCCGTACAGTTCGTGGTTCAACCGAATCTCCTTCTCCAGACGCCATCAACGCAAACAGGACCAAAGATCGCACGTAGAACTTTTCTCTCAACAGCTTCTTCATCCGCTTTCAATAACGTCCATGTCTCTGCGTCATTGAGCAGCACAAGGATGATCAAGTTTTATACAAAGTCAGCTTGGTGCTTCGAGAGATAGCTCTGTTACTCAATTGCCACTTGAGCCCAAAAAAACAGCAATTGGCAAGAGTAATTCTGTGTTTGATCTCAGTACTGTTGCTATTGTCCCTGTTTACTGCACAGCTGAGGTACACGACGTCCTTGAATACCTCAAATATTCTGGTGCCCATTACCGCCCGAGACGTGATGTTGTGCATGTACTTTGTTTTGCTCTGATTTAGTGCCTCACTGACGTCTCGCTGTGTTCGTCCAATCACGTCAATGTCGTCTGCGTAAGCTAGCAGTTGAATGGACTTTTGGAAGATCGTACCTCTGGTGTTGACTTTTGAGTTTCGCACGATGTTCTCAATTACGATGTTGAAGAAATCACATGACAGCGTGTCGCCTTGTCTAAAACCTTTTTTGACATTGAAGGTCTCGGTGAGTTCAGTACCGACCTTGCTGGAGCAGCGAGAGTTCTACATCGTCATCCTTCGAGTTTGGCACAACTAGACATGGCGCTGTATAGCTCCTCTATACGCACGCCGTCATATGCGGCCTTGAAATCGACGAATAAGTGGTGGGTGTCGATTTGCATCTCTTGAGGATCTGCTGTAGTGTGAAGATTTGGTGGTGGACTTTCTCGGCCTGAAATCGCACTGACAAGAACCTATCAGCTTATTGACGAATGATTTCAGGCATTCACACAACACGACAGAGAGGATCTTGTGCGCTACGTTAAGGAGACTGATCCCTCGATAATTGGCGCAGTCAAATGGGTCTCCTTTCTCGTGGACTACAAACGACGCTGAGATTCCTTTCATCGGGCATGCTTTCCTCAAACCATATCTTACAGATGTGGTGCATGCACCCAATCAGATCAGTATAACAGAGTATAACAGTCTAAAAAAACCGCAGATCCCTTCCAGAGAACAATAGCACGCCCAACACGAGTGGTTGCTGAGAAGCTAGGCCCTGACCCTCTACGGGCTGTAACGCCACTCATATTATTATTATTATTTGAAGACAGCTAAACGGCTTCGTCCTAAGCAGCAACTGATTCCGATGTTAGGAGAAGTTAATCCGCGTGGTATCATGGGCCTACTAAGTGTGACTGCCTTCAGCAGACAGCCACTCCAACCTAACCTAACCTGATCTGGGTACTGCTGTTATTAGCAATGAGCGTTCCAGTTACACACAAACACCATGTTTGTTGAGGTCTACGCTTCTATGCGCCACAGATATCTATCTATTCTCCTAAACCAGAACTGATTTGATGAAGGCCTTGTATGTAAGAGAGAGCTCTATTGCAAGCAGCGGTTGGCAAGAATGTGTCTGCTTTTGATCTCGGTACTGCTGTTCTTAGTACACTGCTGGATTAAGATTAACGAAGGCCCTGACTAACTCCAAGTTATAGGTGACTATTGTGACCGTTTTTCGAACACGTCGATGATTTGTGCCTTTGGACATCATTAATTTTTACATCGTTAACCGCCAGGCTCCTTGTAGTTACATCCGTCTCATTGCTTACTTACTTACGTATCATGCCGGCTACCCATAGAGGGTCCGAGCCTGATCAATTGCTGCCTTCCATTGTTGACGGTCCTGGGCCGAGCCAGTGCAGCCGAAGGATTTTTGCCTTCCGGTCTACATCCACATCCTGGTAGAGCTCCTAGGGTTCGCGGTTTTGTCTTCTCCATTCGCCTTCCTCGTAGACGGGACCATGTATCCGACGTCGAATTTTTCTTTCGAAGGTACCAAGAATCAACTCTGCAGTTTTCGACTCCCTATAGCAGGACTGGCAAAATAAGGGTTTTGTTGACCTGGTTTTCGTCCTTCGAGTGAGGTGTTTTGATTCCAGTTGTTTCGACAAACCGAAGTAGCACCGGTTGCCAAGGGCGATTCTACGGCGGATCTTAATTGTGATATCGTTTGTGGAGTTCACGTTTGCCCCGAGGTAGAAAAACTCCTTTAATACGTCGAAATCGTAGCTGTCGATCGTGAAGTTATTCCAACATTGTTTTCATTCTGGCCGCTTTTTTGACTACCAGGACCTCCGCTTAAAAAAACACTGCTCAGGAGTCCTGATGGAGCACTCTATAAATATGTTTATTCCCCTCTAGATCCGCTTAAGCTTACTTACTGAAGGTGGCGCTACAGTCCGAGGTGGACCTGGGCCTCAACAAACAAGCGTCTCCAGCCAGCTCGATCTTTAGCTAGCTGTCTCCAGTTTCGCACGCATAGTTGGTTGAGGTCCCTTTCCACTTGCGTGCGCCACCTGTCCCTCTTCCTCTACTGCGCCGTCCCTCGAGGGTGGATTCGAGGACTTTTCGGGCCAGAGCATTGGTTTCCATCCGCTCTACATGACCTAGCCATCCCCATCGTTGGATCTTCACTCTTCTGGCTAAGTCGATGTCGCTAAACAGCCCGTATAGTTCGTCATTATATCTCCTCCTCCACTCACCATCTATGCAGACGGGACCGAAAATCACACGAAGAATTTTCCTTCCGAAGCAACCAAGAGCAGCTTCATCCGCTTTTGACAAAGTCCATGCCTCCGCGCCATATAGCAGGACTGGGACGATTAAGGTCTTGTAAAGCGTTACCATGGTTGTTTGACAGAGGGCTTTGTTTACCAAATGCTTTCTTAGCTCAAAGAAGCAGCGATTGGCAAGAGTTATTCTTCGTTTGATTTCAGAGCGGGTGCCATTCTCTGAATTGATAGCGGTACCTAGGTAGACAAAGTTTTTGACTACCTCAAATTTATATCTGTCTGCTGTGACGTTCTGTCCGAGACGTCGGTGTTGGGTGTCCTTTCTCGTTGACAGCATATACTTAGTCTAACCCTCATTTACCGCTAAACCCATCTTCGCGGCCTCCGTTGCAATATCCACAAAAGCGCCATTGACATCACGCTGCGTTCTTCCGATAATGTCAATATCGTCGGCATATGCGAGTAGTTGGACGGACTTCTGAAATATTGTTCCTCTGGTGTTGGCGTTCGAGTTTTGAACAATTCTTTCAAGAACGATGTTGAAAAAGTCGCATGACAGCGCGTCGCCTTGCTTTTTTGACATCAAAGGTCTCGGTTAGGTCTTTACCGACCTTGATGGAGCAGCGTGCATTCTCCATCGTCATCCTACACAAACGGACGAGTTTGGTAGGGATGCCAAAACTAGACATTGCTCTGTATAGCTCGTCTCTATATATGCTATCATACGCGGCCTTTAAATCGATGAAAAGGTGGTGGGTATCGATTTGTTGCTCCTGGGTTTTCTTCAAAATCTGTGCAGTGTGAATATTTGGTCGATGGTGGATTTTCCTGGCCTAAAGCCACACTGGTATGGACCGACCAGGTTGTTGACGAATGGCTTTAGGCGTTTACACAGTACGGCAGATAAGATTTTGTATGCGATACTTAGGAGACTTATGCCTCTGTAGTTGACGCAGTTCAAAGGGTCTCCTTTTTTATGGATCGGGCAAACAATGCATGCCCATTCATCGGGCATGTTTTCCTCCGACCATATTTTACATATGAGTTGGTACATGCTCCTTACCAAATCATCGCCTGCGGCTTTAAAATGCTCGGCGGGTGGGCCCCGCAGCCTTGCTGGATTTCAATTTAGATATGGCAATCCTCACTTCATCTGGGTCGGGTGGACGGAATTGTTGATCTTCATCGTCCCTTTCATTCGGGTTGAATGGTTCGTTCTGCCTGACAGTGGGATTTGGTTCTTCGTCGCCGTTATACAGTCAGCAGAAATGGTTTCTCCATATTATCAGCATCGACTGTGACTCTACTACGATGTTCCCTTGCTCATCCTTACAGGCTTCGGTTCGGGCTTTATAACCTTGACTGGTTAACTTTACCCTTTGGTAAAACTTCCTTACCTCATTCCTGCAGTAATATCCCTCTATTCTGCCGATCGCGCGCTTCTCATGCTCCTTATTTTTTCTCCTGAGAAGCCGGTGTTCGTCTCTCCTCTTCTGCTCGTAGAGCTCTTGTCCTTCTTTGCAGTGCCGCTTTGTATGCTTCTTGCTTGGCTGCATTCGCCTGCCTCTAGATCCGCTATATTCAGTTAAACATCAGAGGCACGTCGTGCAGGGTGTGACGGAGTCACATATTGCGGTCTGGGAGGTTGCCGTCCCTGAACCACACCGAATTTCGCCTCTTTTCAAATGCTTACTTCATCCCAAACTGGATGGCTTTCACGTGGCTTTTTGCATATTTCCTGTCTATAAGTGGGCAACGATGTGTCAGTGACATGAACTGGTCACGATATATTTCAGTAAACGATATCTAGCATTCACTTGAGACAAACTGATTACAACGTCAGATTATCATTATCTTTATGAGAAGTTATATATTTAAATTTTTTGCGCTGTGTAAAATCACTAAGAATACAACCCTATTGAACGTACCCTAAATGTACTTACTCAAGTTGAGAAACGTCACAACCGTCAAAACAAACTGTCATATGTTCTTGTGCCACGGAATAATTCTACGGAATTTCAGTCATGGATTTGTAAAGAAAATATTTCGAAATGTTTGTTGATTTTGTTTATTAGATTAAATAATAGTAGAAAAAACCGAAATTATGGAACGGCCAAAGCGGGACCTTGAATCGTTGGTCACCTCGCAAAAGGAGCAGCTTACACGATATGAAACCAGATTAAAAGGTACGTTTTCTGCACACAGCGAAAAATGAAACTATATCTGATGGGAATTATTTCAGACGTTGTTGCTGCTTATAAGGGTCTCCTCAAGGAGAAAGAAGCTCTCGAGTCCAGCCTGGCAGCTGTTACAGCGGGAAAAGAATCCACCGACGCGCCAGCCGAAAAGAACGAAGAAGCCACACCAGCCCCTACCCAGAACGAGAATGGAGCTGAAAATGCAACACCAACACAAATTATGACCTTGATGAACTCATTAGCTACGCTTTCTGCGGAAAAGTCCAGGATGGAGGCATCATTTCAAGCTGACAAGAAACAAATACGCTCCCAACTTGCCCAGAAAGACCAACATATTGCCGCTTTGCAAGAAAAAATTAAATCAGTCGCCAGTCAAGCAGCTCTGGACTTGGAGAACTACAAGGCAAAACTAATTATCGAACGACAAGAGCACGAAAAAGAGATAAACAATCAAATGCTTATGATACGAGAGCTCCAGAAGCTGTATGGCGATGAACGCCATCTCAAGGAAAACATAGAAATGCAACTGAACAATCTGAAGACACAGTTTGCATCGAACGACAATGCAGATGGGCGTATTAAAGAACTACAATCTCAGCTAAAAGAAGCCAAAGTGAAACTAAAACAACTAGAGTCCAAGAAAGAATCACTCGCGGCCCAAGATAACACCGCGATACTGCAACAACTCCAGAACGAGATGTCACAGCTGAAGGACCAACATGCAGTTGCTATAAAGAGTGAACAGAAACGCGCCCATTTGGCAGAAGAGCGAAACAAGAAGTTGGCGGCCATACATGAAGACCGTGTGGCCAACTTAGAGGCACGCCTTGCCGAACTTTCCGCTACAGTTGGCACGTACGATCGGCTGCGTCAGCAGGACCAGGAAAGCATTCAGGCACTTAAGAGGAAACTGCAAAATTTGGTTCATCCCAATAACGCAGTTGAGAGTACCACTGAGGCTAGACGTCCCTCGAGGAGCTCCATCAATGATATGACCTCCGTGGTGGATGAGATCATGCATCTGAAGAAACTGCTACTAGCCGAGAACGTTAATTCTTCGAATCCGATTGACATCTCGAAAATATTCACCGTTGGCTCTAATCACAGACAGTGCGAGGAGGATGCTAGCAAGTTACAGACCCAACTGGACGCGGCTCGGATTGATTGCGAAAAGTTGCACGATGTTATTCACGTTCAGAAATCCCACATTGCTACACTGCAGGAGAAGGTAAAGGTGCTCAATCGAAACATAGACGAACAGGAAGCCGAGCTGAAACAACAGGAAGAGCGTCAACGGCAGGCGGTTAAAGAAGAGCGAGAAAAGTGGAAAAACACCCTGAATGACATGGAGAATGAGTGCCGCTCCAAACTGAACGAAATGGAACAGCAGTTGCAGAAACAACGAGTTCGGTCGCTTCAGCTCTTGGATGAAAAGGAAAACGAAATCAAAACGTTGCAAACCTCATTCGAGGTGTTTGCTCAGCCGAGGAACATTGCCAGTGAACGAGTGCATCCAGAAGACACTCACGCACAGTCCGGTGAGCCGCCGCATGCGCCCGAAAGAAAAATGTCTGCCAGCAATAAGGTCATCGGAGTGGGTGAAAACTGTCACATGCTGCACTATGCCAACGAAATTGCGCGTAAAGACATCGAGATAGCCGGCCTAAGGAAGACAAAATACGCCGCAGAGACGGCGCTTCGTAAAGCTTTGCAGGATAAAGCCACCTCTGAGGAGGAACTGCGAGACCAAATCGCGTCACTCGAACAGCAAGTTGATAGGTAAGGATTTGGTGGTCAGCTCTTCTTCACTCACGCGACATAACACACATTTTATCTCAGGTTAGAGCGATGCAAGACACGAGAAGGCGCCAATTTAGAGTATCTGAAGAACGTTTTCATCAGCTTTTTGTCCACGAAGAGCATTGAAGGCAAACGACACATGGTCAATGCAATTGGTGCTGTTCTTCAATTTACTGAAGCGGAAATTCAAACAATCAACAGTGCATTCCATAAGAAGTGAACACGAAACAGTTACTTGTGATTTCAAGGGTCTTCGAGGGCGAGATGAAATTATTTATACACACAATTTAAGTATTATATTAATTAAATTAAAGCTACACAGGAAATGAGAAGGGACTTGTTGAAAAAAATAAATATTTTACTTATTAACTGTTACATTCAATTTTGATTGAACCCGGATACCGGGTATTTTGCCAGATGATCCTTCATCACCGACGGGAAGAGGGAAATGAATTTGAATCTGGCACCCATTTGCATGGGATCTGTGAGCATCTTGTAACCTGATTGAATGGCCTCTTGGTTCTCTGGAAGGGCATTTTCAAGCAGAATCTAGGAAAAGATGAAATCATGAGTGACTGTATGCAAGTTTGATGTGACGCTCGTACCTTCAGTCGAGCTTCGCCTTCCATGTTCTTCAGGAAGATGCCTTGCTCAGTGGGGCCGACAGTGATGAGTTTCCCCTCCTTTTCCGCGACATATTTGATTCGCTTGAAATCCACATCTGCGGTAAGATCAGCACTTCCGGGCTCCACAAGCGGATCATGGAGTTTGTGATTTTTGAATGCCTATAATTTGTGCATCACATGTGGTTTCCAATTCCATTTTCACAATTAAATACCCTAAATGTGTCATTTTTCTCTCCGAAATGTCCATAGTCCATGATGAGGCCGATTCCTCCATCCTCTTCGAACCTGTCCGCCAGTAGTTGAATAATCCCATCAGTTTCCACGGAGTACTCCAGACAATTTCGATTGTCATCATCCATGGGTACGAAGATCTTCGAAATTGGAGTCTCGGACTTGGACAACACAAATCGAAAGTCCTTATCATTTTTCGAGTCAACATCTATCAGCACTTCCTTCCATACACCATTCTCCTGCTGTAGCTTATGCACTGGCAGTGCATCGAAGAACTCATGTGCGAGCACTATTGAGAACTCTCGAGGGACATCCTCAATGCGTTTATACCAAAATACCTTTATTCCAGAGCCGGTTTCACCCGCCAAGTAGTATGGTGCGTCTTCAACTTGTACGTGTTTAAAACAAATTCTTGATGCTTGAATTTTGCTCAAATACGGACTGACTTCTACCATGTGCAGCGAGAACTGCCCGCCCAGTTTGAAGTATGAAAGGATTTTTAGCACATCTAAGGCCAGTGTTCCCCGGCCGGGGCCTAATTCAACAAGCTGAAACGGTGAAGGTGATCCCAACTTTCGCCACTCATTTAAGCACCATATTCCAACGAGCTGCCAGTAAGTAGAAATTAGAAATTACAATGTATCCCACGTTTACCACGTACCTCCCCAAATATTTGACAAATTTCCGGTGAGGTAATGAAATCCCCTTCTCGACCGAAAACATCTCGATTCATATAATATCCAGCATGTGGGTTAATAAGAACTTCTTTCATATACTCGGCGACGGTGATGGGTCCACTTGTGTTAATGCGCGCACGAAGGTGGGCTGTTAAATTCGGGTCCTTTTTACTATGCGGATCTAAGGCAACTTTTGGAGCAGTTGCCTTTCGATTGCTTGACAAATCCGGTCTTTTGACTGTTTTGTAAGAAAAAGTACGCACTGACATGTGGTGATGAATGAACTTTGAGAATATTTTATTCATTTTGAATGCAATTTGGGTGCCGAATTTAGTAAATAAAATAATTAGTTGCTACAAATTTAGAAGAACAAATGTTCTTGAAGCTTAAAATTATGTATTATCAGTTGATGGTTATGATATTATGACAGTAGTTTGAGGAACAGGTGTAATGTCATTAGAGTGCTTGACAGCATGCAGGGTGATCTTAAAACCGCATAATTAGTTTTATAAACAAACATGAATGAAATTTGAAAAACCGGCAATAAATCAGCTAAAACTTGAATTGTACTAAATGATTTGGCATAGAAGCCAGAGATGCAATTTTCTCACGAAGAGGCCAAGAACTTCTTCATCGGCATTTGAGATTGTTTATGCCTCTGTGCCGTACCCAGAAATCATGTACACCGAGATAGTCGTCTTTCCAGTGGAAAAGCCCTTGCCCATCGCGTTTCACCCGAATTTTGCTCTAAACGCACGCATACTACTTTATTTTCTCGCACACTTCTTAAGACTTTAGAGTAGCCTGCAGTTGCTCTCTGATCAATCGTATTCACAAACACTGTCTGTGAACATTTTATAAAAAACGCTGTCCACGCTGCACCAAGTCAGATGAAATCAAGGGGCAAGAGAGGTAGAAGTTGACTATCTCTTTAATACTTCATCTCTGGCCGTACCTCAGGATGATCAGCGTCTTATATAAAGTCAGCTTGATCCTTCCAGAGACGGTTTCGCGTATGCTAGGAGTTGTACAGACTTTCTGAAGATTGTGCGTCTAGTGTTGACGTGTGAGTTTCGCACGATCTTCTCCAGGGAGTCGTTACCTTCGGTGATAGAGTAGCGATAATTCTTCACCGTCATCCTGCAAAACCTGACGAGTTTGAGATTAGTGTCAAAACTAGCTATGGCGGGCCTTGAATCTGAAATTTCGGGTCTTTTCCAGGATCTGGTCTAGTGTGGACTAGATTTGCTGAAGCTATGCTGAGAAGGTTTTTAGGTCTTTAGGAGACGTATCCCTCGATAATTGATGCATTCAAAGTAGTATCTTCTCTTGTGAATCGAGTAGTCGATACTGAGATTCGGCTCGTCGGGCATGCTTTTCTCCGACCATGTCCTATTGCTGAGCTAATGTACGCAGCATGAGCCCAGATCATCTCTCATAGAAAATTCGATACCTATTAATACTTATTCTACGAGTATATAACAGGTGCAATCAAGGCAGGTAGACATAAAAGTGGGTCTCCAGAAGAATCGGAAAAGTCTTATTATTAGGTTAGAGTAGTTGGAGTTCAAGTTCTTCCGATCGGGATTTGCTGTCGGTTAGCCTGCAAGTTAAGCGTCCGCCTCCAAATTAAGCGTGGACGACCACGACTACACACCCCTTGTGGGCTCGGCGTAAGGGTCATCCTTACAATACCTGTTCACGGTAGACGCAAGGTGCGGCATTTTCAGCTTCACTTTCTACGTTCGAACTGTAGAAAGCTTTTGGTTGGTTATTATATATTTTATTCAAACTTTCGGGTGGTGCCACACATAAGGCTTCGTTGACAGATTGAATACAAAAGGACCGAAAGCAAGTTTGACACTCCGAAAAGGATCGATACGAAAACCGAGACGAACCGATGTCGGTGTTGCCAAATTTGATTGCGTTTCACATAAATTAAATGACAATATAATTATGCAATCTATTACAGAACGATCTGCTGCGATGGGTTTCTGTCAAGTTTCTTCATTCGTGATCCACTCCGGCTAGAAGACCTTCAGACTTTGTCTATACCAGACAATACGTCAGTTTCTGCACCTCCATCTTTGCACCAAGTGCTGGTGAGGTAGCAGAATCTGTTGGTTTACTGTCTAGCAGGAGAAGGACATCGCATATTAAGGCGATTCTCATCAGCTTTGTCTTTGCGACATTGAAATTCAGTCCAGATCTTTTGGCGTTGATGTCCTGAAGTTTTGCCTGGACACCGTTTAAGGTGTTAGATGGCAGATGGCAGGCAGATGTCGTCGGCGTAGTGGGGGTCGTGGAGTTTCTCTGTAAAAAACCATTGGATTCCTTTGGAAGCGGCGTTGATTGTGATGAAAAGTAGAGGTGCTAATATACACCCTTGCCTTGCTTTTCTGGCGTTGGTGATGGAGGTGCTGTCCTTACCCATGAAGCGCAGTTTGCAAGGCGCCTTCCGGTGAGCGCCTGGATGAGCTCGGTGATGAATGGTGGTCTTCCAATGTCCTACAGGACGTCTCAGATGGCATCTCGTCGGACCATGTCGAAGGGAGCCTCGAAGTCAACGAATAGCAAAAACATGGATGAGTTCCATTCATCCTATTGTTCGATGACCATCTAAATCGTGATCAACATATGATTGGTTCGGTCGAAAACCGGCTTGATCACGGCGCAGATGTTTCTCGACAATTGGAGAAATCCGGTGTGTAAGATCAGTGAGGTAATCCGCTTCTGGATAGCATTCAGGAGTGAGATGCCTGTTTTTACACTCGCCTTCTATCCAGCTGTCGGGAATTCGGCGTTCAGTCCACGATGATCGGGTTCGCCATGACTGCTGCTGTCAACTTGCACAGTTTCACCGGCATGTTGTCCGGACCGGGAACTTTGCGGCTCTTGAGCTTGAATTGTGAGCTCAATCTCGGGGACTGTTGGAGAAGTTGTGGGGTCTTGCCTCCTGTGATTTCTGCACACTAATGGTGGGATCAGGGTGAAGTATTTTCCGACCCGTGGGAATTCAGCGAAAAATTCCTTCTATAGGTTCAGTTGTTGTTGTTCTAAAGTCAAGAAGGTCCCATTTTTGTCCTTCATAGGTGTCGTGGATGTTCATATAACATTGTGGAAGCCACTTCCACTCCGTTGGCTATGTCCCGGTGAAAGTTGCACCTGTCCTCTCGCTCCATCTGCTTAACCGATTTTTCAGCTGCGTTATATTTTTTTGTGAACGATTTTGGTGCATTTGCCCTTTACTTCTCGAATCCATTTAATGTACCTACATTCATTAGGGCATCCCAGCGAATCGACTATAGACCAAATCTTCACACTAAGTCAAATTCTGGAGAAGACCAGCGAGTTTCAAATCGATACGCATCACCTTTACGAAGTTTAAAGCTGCATACGACAGTATTAATCGCAAGGAGCAATTCGATGCGATGGCCGAATTCGGGATCCCGGGAAAACTGATCCGGTTGTGTTGCACCACGCTAAAACATTCACGATGTTCGGCTCAAGGATTTCAGAGCAGTTTGAAACCTGCACTGGATTTCGGCAAAGAGATGCGCTGTCGTGTGATTTCTTCAATCTTGTACTGGAGAAGATAGTGCGGAAGGGCAGCTGTAAACACGGAAGGCACTATCTTTTCCAAGTCGGTCCAACTGTTGGGGTACGCAAATGACATCGACATCGTCGCGCGTTCCCAAAGTGCTGCAGTGGAGGCTTTTACGTCGAGTGAAGAACAGGCGAAACGAATACTGGTCTCAAGGTCAATGAGGACAAAACAAAATATATGCTGTCGACCAAAAAACGTTCCGTCACACACCACCTTGGACACAATTTTACGATCGGCAGCTACAATTTCGAGGTAGTAAAGGAGTTTGTCTACCTCGGGGCAAACGTGAACTCCACAAACGACATCACAGTGAAGATCCGTCGTAGAATCGCTCTTGGCAACCGGTGCTACTTCGGTCTGTCAAAACAACTGGGCTGAAAACTCCTGACTCGAAGGACCAAAATCATACTCTACAAAACTCTTATTTATACAGTCCTGCCCTATGGAGCCGAAAGCTGGACGCTAAGCAAAACTGCAGAGTACCTTCGAAAGAAAAATTCTACGTCGGATATATGGTCCGCTCTGCGAGGAAGGCGAATTGAGAAGAAGACAACCTCGAATTATACGACCTGTACCAAGATGTGGTGTAGTCCGGAAGGCAAATATCCGTCGACTGCACTGGCATCGGGCGAATGTACACCAATGCTAAGCAAAGAGGCCTTCGAATCCGAGCCTCTTGGTTCGTGAAGGAGAGGAAGACCGAATCTCCGGTATAAAGACCAAGTAACCGCGGATGCAAGACAGCTTGATCTTGATGACTGGAAGGAGCGTGCCCAGGACCGTCAACGATGGAAGGCAGCAACTGCTCAGGCTCGGACATTCAATGGGTTGCCGGCCTGATAAGTAAGTAAGTAGTATTCATGAGGTGAATATTGAAATGACCATCGCGTCGAGAGACACCCAACAAATGTATGTCTTTAAATCGAGGATGATGTTGTGCTAGTTGTCCGAACAGATAATGATATCACATTGTTCTTGAGGCAGAACAGTGCATCTTTGATCGCTATGGTTTCTGCCTGAAAGACTGCAGTAATCAGGGAGATGTAAGGATATAGTTACGTTAACCTTTTGGAGTAGACATCTACACCCACTCATTCATCCGTCAGCAAAAATTCACAGAGAACCATCCAGCACCTGGTTTTCAATCTGAAAGGAATGCTAGTGGGTACATTTTCCACAGCATAGCACGTTTGGTCATTATGCTATCCACTCGTCATAGAACGATAGCACACACCGCACGAGTGTGTACTGTAGAAGCTATGCACAGGTCCACCTCCGACTGACTAACGCATTGCACGCAGAACTTTTCCGCCCTGCATAAACGACAAGTGCTCCAGTCGACGTTATCAAATGTGTACAGACTTCTCATACCGACTGTATACTTTACGATTAATTGCTATCGCTCCCTTAATGCATTATTAGCAGTTCATTTTTTATTCGAGTTTAGTCTTCTTGAAAGTCACATTATATGTCTATTTTTAAATGTTCAATACTCAATGCGACTTTCCGCGCGAAACATGTGTAATGTTAAAAAGGAGAATAATGATAAAAATAAAACTCGATTGGAATTACTTTTGCCGCCAGTGCAGATCCAAGTAAGTGTTGATTCAGACTCAGAATTTGCCACAAGTATCGGAAGACAATTTAAGGCGATACACTTTTATTTTGTCAATGGAATAGTTTATTGGTTTTAGTTCCATGAACTGCAGATAGTAACGCTTCAGTCAATTGGTGTGAATACAAACAAGGACTATAAAGCGAAAGGCATTCAAAATGCTGGACAGCGAAACTCTGCAGGTAACACAAAACATCGGTTCGTGTCATCTACATATTTATTCAAAATATTTTCCAGCCCGGTCAACTTTTGAAACTGAAAATTGAAATACACGCGATAGCAAATATATGTGAAATTTGCGGCAAGACTTTAACGGAAAAGCGAAAATTATTGTTGCACCTTCGTAGGCACAGGAACGACAAACCATTTGTGTGCGAGTAAGTTATGCGCATAACATGCGTGTCTACAGATAGTTCAATCTTTTCAACACAGAATCTGCGCGAATTCGTTTTGTACCAACGCTGAACTCCGGTGCCATATGAGGAAGCACACCGGAGAGAAACCATACGAATGCCAGTATTGTGATCGGAAATTTTCAGACTACGGTACCACTCAAAAGCATCAAAGGTTTGTACACTTTGTTTCTCTCAAATGAATATACTATTCGATTGTTTTTTTTTTTTTCATAGGGCACACACAAACGATCGTCCATATGCGTGCAAGTTATGCGACAAGGCATTTACCAACGCATTTATTTTGAAAAACCACATGTTAGCACACACCGATAAGAGGCGCTTTAGGTAGGGATGGAATTTAAATGTACTTACACTGGCGCGCTTGTAGAAACGTTTTGTATTTTCCAGTTGCACCATTTGTGACAGACATTTCAAACACCTTGGTCATCTCAATACTCATTATAAATCGATGTTCCATAGGCGCAAGACAAAACAAAGGATGGAAGAGGAGGAAAACGAATGTGAACAGTGAAAGTTAATGTACCCACTAAGATATCAAGTTTTCTAAATAAACTGCATTTCAGATTAAAATTGAAATGTGCTTTGTTTTTGTTCACTAATTAGGGGGCCTACATCTGTCCTTACAGACTGCTTCCAGTGCTTCATAATTGAAGCTTTCAACTGCAATTAAGGATGCCTGAGTCTCAAGTTAGTACGCGAATGGTGATGAGACCAGCAGGTGTTTACTATTTTCTTTACACCTCTACGTATGTGCATTGCATTTGTGGTGGTTCTGGCTATGTCTTGTAGACTAGAGATTTCAAATAACAATAGTAATAATATTATGGGTGGCGCCAAGTATGAAAAAGAGACTTTTGAAAATGGAACGAAATTCAAAAAGAAATTGTACTGAATAGAAACTACAAAATAAAAATGCATCACACTTGACATTTGTTTTTTATATCACTGTGTTGATAATAGGGCATTTTCAGCGAATACCCAGCCAGGTACTCCAGGGCATCTCGTCTACTACAACAGCTGTGTCGTCATCTTCGCATAGTTAGTTGTCATAATCAGCAACTAAATGGAAAAGAATATCTGAAGTGATAGTTTTACTTTCCATACCGACCGGCTCATTTTCGGCCTGAACACCCATTTCGGCTTCTCTGTCAATAACCGATTCGACGTTTGCTACCGGTTAAATAGGTATGACGGTATTTGTAACTTGAGTGAGCTCGGATGGTCATATAAACCTTCATTGGCACATATTACGCCAAAGAACAACTCTAACATATCCTGATTTAGTCGGTAGGTAAGTATATATTCAGCTCCAAAGTTTCTTTGAGCAAAGTCAGTGATCATCAAAATGCCTCTCTGAAATGAAAGGAAGTTAGTTCTTCTGACAAACCACAATCTTTGCATATCCTCTAATATCCTAGAGATATTAGACATCGGCTTCCAGATCAATAGCGGCTTTTCTTTCACCCATAAAAATTCGCAGAAATTTGTTCAAACGCTTTGTTAAAATGTACTGAATTTGATGGAAGTGTACTAGTGTACAAACGCATAAGATTGTATCGAAAACAGTACAATTATACCGACTTTTTCATCCCTGGGTGGCACTACAGCCCATAGACTGTAGAGTGCCAGGGCTAGGCTTGATTCGATACCGGTTTAGTACTCAGTACTGATATAATCATATTATGGGTGGCGCTACATCCCGTGGAGGGCTAGGGCCTAGCAACTACTCGTGCTGTGCGTGCTATTGTTCTATCACGAGTGGAAGGGACCTACAGTTTTATGCCGACTCCGAACGGCCTTTTTTAGACAACAGTACTCTTTGAGAATTGTCAGTGACTCGAAAGAGGTGGAGCCGGGAAAAGTATTTCTTGTCGTACCAGGGACGGATCCTAGACAGGCAGGTCCAAGTGCGTAGGAGTCGACGCACATACCCAAAACGCCACGGGCCACCACTCAGTACTGATATCAGTACAAATTACTGTACTTGCAACAGGATACCCATGGAATATCCAATCAAAAGTATCGATACTTACTTACTTTTTCAACAACAACAACTATGTGATGAATGTTATGTGGATCACTTCAAGTTTAACCGGGAATCAAACAACACATATATTATACTATATTCTTTATTCAGTTAATAAAACAAAATTCCATTCTGAAATATCAGCTTTTCCAATAGAGTGATGAGCACGATATTGAAATGAAAATGATTTCAGGTGTATATATTGGTGTTTTGAATATGTATAAATGAGTAGTCTTAAGCTACTAATGCACACGTAAACGTGATGTACGGTGTACACTGTAGCAATATAGACTGATAAAGAGAAAGCGTATTTTCGCAATAAAGAATTTTTGATTAATTCGATGCGAACAAGTACTTGCATTCGATACTTTAATCGAATCAAAAAGGTATCGATACTGATTTCACTTGTATCGAATCAAAAGTATCGAGTATGTACTCGTATTTACTTGGATCGAATCAACCCTAGCCAGGGCCTAACTCTCAGCAACCACTCGTATATTGCGTGGTGTGAATAAAAACTAAGGGAACACTCCGAGCTAACACTCATAAGTAAAGTGCTTTCGTTAAAGGGAACACCCAATTTGGTGTGAATAAAAAATTTCCTCAAAGTAGGTTATTTTCCTCAAGTTGAAGTTTAAGTTTAGAAGTTTTTTTTTTTGAAAATCAACAACAACACACATACAAATGCGAAAAACAACTTCTAATGGCGGTACAGTCTGGGGTGGACCTGGGCCTAAACCAACAAGTCTCATTTCGCACGCCAAGTTGGTTGTGATCCTTCTCCACTTGTGCGCGCCATCGGTTCCGTGGGCGTCCTCTATTGCGTTGTCCCACTGGTTCGGAGTCGAAGAGTCTTCTGGCTGGAACAGTGTTTTCCATGCGCTCTACATGGCCTCGTCATCCTAGGCGTTGAATCCCTAGACGCCTGTTTAGACTCATGTCGCTGTACAGTTCATGGTTGAATCTTCTTCTCCAAAAACTATCAACGCAAACAGGACAAAAGAAGAAACGCAGAGTTTTTCTCTCGAAAATACCATTAAATTCTTCATTTGCTCTTGAGATTGTCCAGGCTTCTGCACCATAGAGCAGGACAGAGATGATCAGGGTCATATATAATGTTAGCTTGGTCCTTCTATAGAGGGCCTACTACTCAATTGCCTCTGGAGCCCAAAGAGACAGCAATTGACAAGAGTTATTCTGCGTTTAATCTCGGTACTGATGTTGTTCATACTGTTTACTTGGGAGCCGAGGTA
Organism: Eristalis pertinax; assembly: GCA_907269125.1. Taxonomy (NCBI): domain Eukaryota; kingdom Metazoa; phylum Arthropoda; class Insecta; order Diptera; family Syrphidae; genus Eristalis; species Eristalis pertinax. The sequence goes on from OU026145.1 coordinate 125,586,345, forward strand.
GACGAAGTCCTTACCTACCTCGAAGTTATAGCTGCCCACGGTGACGTTCTGGCCGAGTCGTCGATGTTGTGCGTCTTTTTTCGATGACAGTATGTGCTTCGTTTTGCCCTCATTGTTATCTCACGAGTGGAGGGATTCGAACCTAGACGCCGATGTTCAAGTGTGTAGGAGTTGACGCACAGACCCACAATGCCACGGCCGCCAAGGGATTTCAAATGACCTCTTATAAATCCTAGCATCTATTGTTTTGTAATAGGCTACCCCTAAGTATAACTTGCATATCATAGAATTCAAACTGTTATACGCAAGCGATTTTTAAGTTTTTTTTCCTTTAATTTTGCTACATGTAAAAAGGTAATCTTCGTGAACACATCCATCCACATTTTGACATTTGAGCAAACTTCAATCACTTTCAATGTTTACTTGTTGATATAAATTGTTTTTAATCTGTTGAATGGAAGAATTTTAAGGAATGGCAAAAAAGGAGGTCGGGGTTTGTAGGATATGCAATGAATGTGATGATAACTCGGGATCCCTTGAGTTTGTCTATTCATTTTCAAATGTCGTTACGGATATCAAAGAAACTCTTGGCGTTGAGGTATGATAAGACTCCTTCAAATTTCAAGTTCTAATATCTCGATTTGTGTATATTCAGGTACTCGTCAGTCGGGATACACCGACATATGTGTGCCAGGAATGTATTTCGGCACTGGAAAATGCACAGAAGTTCCGACAGAAGTGCATACGGTCAAATGAATACTATGCCTTGGTTTGTGCGCTAAGCAAAGACTACGAATGCAAAAGTTCTGAGGAGTCAAAGATGTTCGATACAAATCTACACCAACGGACGATCATATCCAATCTAAAATTAACAACAAATGCGGTATGATAATGAAATTGAAGACGATGCACGTTCATGACCTTGAATTTGTACGAACTTTCAGAGTTCAGGTGGCGAATGTGATGAAAGAGGGAACATATCAATCATGGACCATGAACATAGTGACAAAGTAGAAGGTGTACACAGATTATCAAATAGCACAAACGACCAAGACAGCACCCCAAGTAGCAGAACAAAGAGGGGTGTCAAGAAGAAGGGTAAATCTGAGCTAGGACGGAAGCAGATGCATGACAAGTCTGTAGCGCCCGTAATTTGTGATATTTGCGGGAATGTCTTCAAAGCGAAACATATCTTTGCTTTGCATCTACGACGACACAGTAACAATAAACCATACGATTGCGAGTAAGCTGCAAAAAATCATATGCATTTGATGAGCTATACATTGTACTCTTGAGTGTAGATTGTGTTCCAGCAGATTTTATACAAATTCTGAATTAAAGCGTCACATGCGGAGGCACACTGGTGAAAAGCCGTACGAATGCCAACATTGTCAGCGCAAGTTCTCCGATTATGGTACACTCACTAAACACATAAGGTTGGTGGCATATGCTTCAAGTGTTCGTTTGGTTTGATCACTTATTGTTTTATAGGACACATACCAACGATCGACCATTTCCATGTAAGCAGTGTGGGAAATCCTTCTCTTGTACTTTCGTGTTGAAGAATCACATGTTAACACACACCGGTGAACGAGCGTTTAGGTATTCCTATTGAAAGACTATATGTATTGTTTTGCAAGAGCCTCTTGTGTCTATTGCAGGTGTGAGATATGCGATAAATCCTTTGGCCGCCTACACAACTTAACAACGCACATGAAGTCAATTTATCATCAGAGAAATATTTGTATAAAGGAAAGTAAAACTGAAGTGTCTTAAAGTGATTGTGAAATATATAATATATATGAATATTTTCTTAATTTTGGTTTTTCATTTGTTAGCAAGCATTTTACGATCATAGTACGTGCAGATCGCTACCATTATCTGTTTGGATTTGTAAGAGTAACGTTTTTACGAAGAAAGTTGCATCTTTTCGAAAAACAACGGAAACCAGTTTAAATTGTGTACAACAAAGATGATCTTAGAGTCGACGGCGGAGGATCGAGAGGCTTGGCGATCTCGTGCGTGCATTAGGATAGGGTAGGAATGTGGGTAGACGTGCGGAAGCACGTCTCACTTAGGTCGGTGTGGACCCATTGTGTTGCCCAGAGGGGGAAATGTTCCTCCTTATACCCTTATCGCACTCATCGAGAGGTTGTATTCGTTGTTGACCTCTCTTCGTCCAGCCAGCCCGACATCCTAATGAACTTGAAAAAGTTAGATAGTCGGATGTTATTGATTTCTTGCAGGTCATGGAAGAAGAAGTATCGCAGTTGGCTGAGGCTTGGGCAGTAGCAGAGATAGTGAGGAGTATCCTCTCTTTCTTCCACATCGCCGCATCCTCTACATATGTAGTCATGGGATAGTCCCATTTTTGTTTCATTGTACTTCAGATGATTATGTCCCGTTAGAGCTCCTCCTCAGTAGGCTTTTGCCACGCTGAAGGAGTTTGTCGGTTTTAGTTCTATTTATATCGGGCCATAGCACCTTAGTAGTCATACAGGTTAAGTTAAACCACCTTTTTCTTGCTAATTCTAGAATTTTGTCATCTTCCTGACATCCGCCAGTGGTGGTTAAATCCATTCGATTGTCTGGGATGGGTCGATTACGGCCCCCTTTCTGGCAAGTTCATCTGCTGTCTCATTGTCGGCTATGTCCCTGTGTCCTGGGACCCAGCATAGAGTCATCGAGTGTTGCGCGCTTAGAGTTTTGAGCTGCTCGCGGCAGCTCGCTTGATTTCTATCGCCGAAATTGCCGCTTGACTGTCAATGGTCAAGGTAACTATGATATATTTATGAATAAAATTAATTCTGGTTTAGAGTCATTTGTTCCTAAAACGCGTCATAGAAATCGATTTAGAATTCCATGGACAAACAAAAGCTTAGTAAATCTACGAAATGTTAAAAAAACTATGTTTCAAATAAAACGAGTTTAAATCGTGAACGATTTTTGAGATTCAGGAAAGAATATGAGTTCTTGAATAGATTTTTCTATAAACAATACATCTTGTCTTTGGAATTACGTTAATTCCAAAAGAAATTCCTTGGGCTTGCCCAAGATAATGGAATTTGGTAACGTAACTTCAACAAACTTGGATGAAACCTGTGACATATTTGAGTCTGTCTATAATGGGTCTCCGGTCCAGACAACGATGAACCATTACTCTAATATACCCGAGGTTCTGGATATAGGTGTATTGGAATTTACGGATCAGGATGTAATGAATGCCTTAACTAATCTTAAGGTAAAATTCAGCCCAGGACCCGATGGGATCCCGGCTGGTATTTTAAAAAAAAACTTGGAATTCGCTTTATCGTCCACTAAGATACTAAGGGAGGGGTAAACCACGCACGAGAGATCTCCAGGCAACTCGATCCTCCGCCATCGACTCTAATTCATCAGGAGCAATGCCCAAGCGTAACACGGCGAGTTTTTGGACTTGGTCCAACCACCTCGTCCTGGGTCTGCCAAGCGGTCGCCTACCTGATGGAATCGCATTCAACGCCCGCCTCGGAAGTCGTGATGATGGGGACATTCGTGCCACGTGACCAAACCACCGAAGCATAGCCCTTTCCGTTCGAAGAAGCAGCTGTTCAATGTTGAGTTCCTCGCGCACTGCCGTGTTTCTCACCCTATCCCGGCGAGTAATTTCCACAACAGCACGAAGAAATCTCATCTCATCTCTCAGCAGCTTGCACTCGCGATCTTATTCTTTCGGTGATTACCCAAATCTCATGACCATAGGTGAGAGTTGGAACAAATACTGAGTTGAAAACCGCTAATTGGCTCTGACACCAAGCTCGGCCTTTCTGATTACAGAACTACAAAGCTGTCTCAAAATTGACCCAGCTTGACCAATCCTACAGGAAAGCTCAGCATTACTCCTTCCATCGCTCGTGAAAAAGACCCGAGAGGAAAGGTGTTGATTCGGGTAAACGCGAACACAGCTGCTACAGAGGACCATAAATCCCATACTCCTGCAGGACACTCCACAGTTTATCTCGAGGGACTCGGTTATATGCCTATTATATGAAAAGCTGGTCGGTTGTACTTCTGCCAGGACGAAAGCCGCACTGTTCATCCCACATCCGCGGCTCGACCATAGCTCTAGAACGCGCTTCCAACACCTTAGCATAGACTTTCCCGGGGATACTTAAAAGAGATATGCCCCTGTAATTGGAGCAATCTCTTTTGTCCCCCGTCTTGAAAAGTGGGACAATCACCCCAGTTTGCCAATCGCCAGGTGTCTCACCGCGTTCCCAGGCCACTTTAATGACACGAGAGAGCCATTAAACTCTCTCTTTACCCATTGTCTTAAGCATTTCTGGCCGGATTTCATCCACACGGGCAGATTTGCCAATTTTTAGCGATTCAATCGCCAAAATGACTTCCTCTACCGTTGGACTATTCTTCGCCCCACTCAAGACTACGGGTCTGTCATCCTCAGTGCCCTGTTCGGGATTGAGCAGCTCCGAAAAGTGCGGGCTCCATCTGCCCAAGATATCCGCCTCATTGGAAAGCAACACCCCATCTTTGGATTTGACTCCTTCGATGATGTTGAATTTCCTTCCTCTGAATCGGCGAATGGTTTGCCAGAACACCTTTTTCGCAGATCTATGGTCGCTTTAGCTGCTCGCACAGCTAATTTGCAAGTTCTTCGTGCCTCAGTGTACCGGTCACGAGAAGCAGAGTCCCCAAAGAGAATCCAGTCCCTGTAGGTCTTCTTCTTCTCTCTGATGGCTTCTTGAACTCCAGATGTTTTAAACCACGCAGTTTTTTCTCACCACCAGTATTACACCAAACTACTGCACCACAAAAAAGTAGGTTCTGCTCTAAATCGTCCATCATCATCATCTGAACCACATGATCCTCTACAGGGGTCGCGGGGCGTAATGCACTTTCATTCCACAGCAGCCTGGTCAATGATTATATTCCGGCTGCATGGAGAAAAATTAAAGTAGTTTTCATACCCAAAGCCGGCAAGACCAGCCACTGCACGGCGATGGACTACAGACCTATAAGCCTCACTTCCTTCGTCTTGAAGACGTTTGAAAAGCTCCTCAATATCTACATTCGTAGTAGCAAAACACCATCTCTAGGGCACAGCATGCGTATATGAAGTGCAAAGGCGTAGAAACCGCACTACACGAGGTGGTTAGTGTGATTGAAAAGTCCCTGAATGTCAAGGAATACGCACTTGCTGCTTTCCTAGACATAGAGGGGCCTTTCAATAATGTAGAGACCACGGCAATTAAGTCCGCCCTTGAAAAGGCCAATGTTGAGCAATCACTCACTGCAGTGATAGTCAGTCTGCTCAGCAAGAGAATAATTAATGCTACTCTAGGAGGCAGCTGCAAGATGAACTCCTCAAAGGGCGGTTATATCCCCTCTTCTATGGGTACTAGTAATAAATGAAGTATTAGAAGAGCTCAGACTAACGGGAACCGGAGCAATTGCCTACGCTGACGACGTGGTGATTATATGTAGCTCGCGGTAAATGTCTCCCGACTCTTAGCGAGCTAATTGAAAACGCAATGGGAGCCCTCCTAACATGGGCGAAATCCTGCGGTCTAGGAATGAACCCACAAACAGGATATTCGGCAAAAAGTGGTGCCCGAACTCGAAGACAATTCTGTGGATGTACACAGCGATTGTAAGGCCAATCTTGACATACGGCAGCGTGGAATGGTGGCAGTCCGCCCGGAAATCCACCAACCTCAGGCTGCTTACTAGAATACAGAGACTAGCATGTCTTGGAGTTACAGCCGCTATATCCACTACCTGGAGGTACTATTAAACCTTCTCCCACTTGACCTCTACATACAAGCTAACGCTGCTAAGAGTGCCATTAGAAGCATTCAATCTAAATGCTGGCTGTCAAGTCCCATTGGACATGCCAGTATACTGAATAGACTACAAATAAAGGGTGATTTTTTAGCTATTATCTTTTTGGTAACACTGGTTTAAACAGCTGACGCACGTTTCGTGTTTTGTTTCACTGTCAAACATCTTCAGTTTGGTCTACAATTTAACCGTGAATCGTCTTACAAACGAACAACGCTTGCAAATTATTGAATTTTATTATCAAAATGCGTGCTCCTTTAAGAAAGCTCATCGCGCGCTTCTTCCATTTTATGGTCAGCTCAATGGGTACGTAGAATTGTCGATTTTGGAATGAATATCAGCCAGAAGCATTGCAAGAGCTACCAATGCATTCAGAAAAAGTCTCAGTTTGGTGCGGTTTATGGGCTGGTGGCATCATTGGACCGTACTTCTTCAAAGATGATGCGAATCGTAACGTAACGGTGAATGGTGAGCGCTACCGTGAGATGATATCGAACTTTTTTTTTTGCCCAAAATGTAAGAGCTTGACTTGCATGACATGTGGTTTCAACAAGACGGTGCCACATGTATGGACTTATTGAGGGCCGAGTTCGGTGAACATTGTATTTCACGTTCGGGACCGGTCAGTTGGCCGCCTAGATCGTGCGATTTAACGCCTTTAGACTATTTTTTGTGGGGCTATGTTAAAGCTCATGTCTATACAGACAAGCCCGCTTCAATTGATGCATTGGAAGACAACATTGAAGCATTTATTCGTGAGATACCGGCCGAAATGTTGGAAAGAGTATGCCAAAATTGGACTAAGCGGATGGACCATTTGAGGCGCAGTCAAGGTCAACATTTGCATGAAATAATCTTCAAACATTAAATTATATGGACCGTACTATCGATTCAAATAAAGATTTCATGCATTTTTCTGAATTTTATGTGATTTTTTTGAAAAACTTTTCTATAGCTTTTAAAAAATCACCCTTTACAATACACACTCCCTTTCCTCGACTTTAAAATACCCTTCGGATGCTATTTCTCGACAAGGGAGAGTGGATCACAAAACAACCCATCAATAATTCGAGCATCCAATTATATACTGAAGGATCGAGGATGCAAACAGGCACAGGTGCGGGCATTTTCTCCGAATTGTTAATCATTCACTGCTCTATCAGGACTCCTGAATATGGCAGTGTTTTTCAAGCAGAGGTCCTATCAGTCAAAGAAGCGGCCAGAATGATAAGAATGTTGGAAATACCACCGGCTGATATTACCATTCTAATTTTTTTTTCCATCACAGAGTACACAAACACTACGTTCTCTAAGTGTTAACTCTCAGTATCGCTTTACACAGCAGATTTTGCTGCGCGACTAAGGATCATCTACCGATTTTGCATCTCATAGATTACATCAAATAAACAGTATTAATTAAAGCATAGTGCGTGGATCAATTTTTTAAACTCCAATGGAGACAAACTAAAATCAATTTCGTTGCAAAGTTCATTAAAAGTGTTTATACATATCTTGTGAAATTTTTGTGTTCTCTTTCGAATCTGAGTTCTTGTGTATCATATGGGGAATCTCAAATGATGGAAGAATATTCTAAATACGTTCTGACTTACGAACAATAGATGGACTTAAGACTAGTTATATCCCGAAAATCTCTACTATTTCTTTTCAGAAAACTTAACGTAGCATTAGACTTCACAATCAAGAATCAACCCTGTCCAAAACCTGAATAATATTTTGAATATCGAACAGATATACAATTTAGAAATTCTTGCGCACTGCTACAACGACGACACATACAAAACACAACGCTGACGCAACAGACAGTAAATACAAGAAGAAGACAACAGCAGGTCTACGAAGTCCCGAGATTTTGCAACGAGTACAGAAGAAGGACGCTTAATGTTGCAGTTCCATCAGCACTTAACGAACTTCCCAGAGAATTTCGCTACCTAACGAAAAATGAAGTTTTAAAAAAAGTTAAAGAAAGCTATCTTGTTCCCAGAATATAACCTACTTGTTTTTTTTATTGTAACGCACATTTTTATTTTTTTTTTCTCTTTTTTATTGTATAATTGTAACATGTATGACCGAAACTTAACGTAACATAATGTCTGTAATTGCAACCAGTCTTCTGCAGACAAGCCCTTCCGGCTTTGCAGATAACAAAACAATGTTAACAAAGGAAATGGTCAATAAAAAAAAATTAAAATTAAATTAATTGTATAATCATAATGTGATGCAGAATTTAATTTAGTATCAAAAATTACACCCAGATCTTTGACCTCTTCTAGGCGACTAAGTCTATGATCATTTATGAAATAATCATAGACAATCGGGGATGTAATTCGAAATGCCGTAAAGATATTACATTTTTGAATATTCAGCTCTAGCCCATTGTGCTTGCACCATTCCACTAGTGCATGGATATCCAATTGGAAATTATTACAATCAGTTAAACTATTCATAGATAAATACAATTAGAGTCGTCTGCGAATGTTAGAATTTTACAATATTTGAAAATTTCGTGAACATAATTTATAAACAAAAGAAAGAGTAATGGCCCCATATGGCTACCTTGTGGAATGCCAGATGTAACTTTTATTACTCGAGATCTAAAACTATCGATCATTACGAATTGCTTCCTGTCATTTAAGTAATTGGAAAACCACTCTAACATTGACGATGATGATGATGATGGTATATAAATAATATATAATATAAAAATTCCAACCTTTGTTTGCTCTCTGTAGTTCATTTCACTGCACAAAATGACATGTTTAATTTAAATATACCCCTTTTTATACCAGTAATTTTCCTCCATTAATTTTAGATGAATTTTAAGAAAAGTTTTTCCATTCACTGTCTCACTGAATGCTGCAACGGACACTAGAGTCTCGAAACCAGAAATCACACGAAACACTGAACAGACTCTAAATAGTTTGACATTTCACAGAATGTCATTAGTGTTTATGCAGAAAACTAGTATGTTAAGTCGTTCGTATACACATTATATTTATAAAATAAGTGCATAAAATGGATATACTTGAACTAAAATTGATAAATCAATGTAGGATTTGCTTGGAATATGACGAGTTGATGTTCAATTTATTTGAAGACTCAGCAACAGCATTTAAAATCGAACAATGTTGCGGTGTCGAGGTGTGTATGAAAATCGTTCACTGGGAATGAGAACAATGAGATTTTAAGTCACTTTAAATTTTACAGATTATGAACATTCCAACTATGTCTGGGAAAATATGTAAAAAGTGCTTTGATATATTAAATGTAGCTTATGATTTCCGAGTGCTATGTCAACGCTCACAGGAGTACCTGTGTCACCAGCAATCGGACACTGATCTCGACGGTCACAAACCAACACTTTCGGAAATCGACTTGGGACCATACATTTCTATGGACGAAGATGTTATAGAATATGTTCAGGAGGAGGATGACATTCCAAATGGTGATGAGGAAAACAATGATGACACTGAAATCTTACAAGAGCACGTAGATGAACAATTAAATGAAGTCGACAATGTGGATGAGGTCGACAATGTGGATGAGGTCGACAATGTGGAAGAGGTCGACAATGTGGATGAGGTCGACAATGTGGATGAGGTCGATAATGTTGATAATATTGAGGATGTCGATGGTGTTGAGAAACTCGAAAGCAACGATAAAATCGAAGACGACGAGAAAAGTGATACCGAAGAAGAGAAGAGCGATCTGGATGACAAAAGCGATTACAATGAAAAGGATGATATGTTGGAAATCGAAAAAAATAAGCCATCGCAATTCAGAAACTTCAAAAAGAGAGGGTGCAGACGACCGCAATCTCCACAAACCTTCATGTGCAACTACTGCGGCAATCTGTACAAAAACAAGACAACTTTCAATTACCACCTTAAGCTGCATATGAACGATAAAAAATACGAGTGCGAGTAAGTGTAATCTCGCTCTCAGTTGTTCGCGTAATTAATTGTGATTTTCAATAGGATCTGCTCAAAGCGATTTATGCAAACATGCGAGCTGCGTGCGCACATTCGCACTCATACGGGTGAAAAGCCATTCAAATGCAAATACTGTGATCGTAGGTTCCGCGATAGAAGTGGAGTGACAAGACACCAAAGGTTGGTTGTTGCTTTTAAGGATGAGACAGCATTTAATTTACATTTTCCTTTTCAGAACTCACACAAACGAACGACCCTACCGATGCGATTTGTGTGGGGCCAACTTTACCTATTCGGCAACTCTCAAGAAGCATGAGCGTGTTCACACGGGTGAAAAGCCATACAAGTGCATGATATGCAATAAGCAGTTTTCGGAACAGCATCAGCTGAAGGCGCACTTGACCACAAACAGACACAGAGACTTGGCCAGCCAACAGAATAAAATTGTGATTCTGTTTGCAAATTGAAATTATTTGTTTTAATTGAATTTAACCCATTCATATTCTAAAACTGGGGAATACAGCTTGGAGGGTGTCTGTCTGAAGGCATTAGGGATCGTCGGACATCAGGATCTCGTCCTCAGGTTGAGTGTAAGTAAAGCATGATCTATGACACGATTACAGGCTTTGTTTCGACAATCAAAGAGATATTGTTCTGGGAAAAGCTAAGAAAGTCTTGGCAAGGAGTTTGTTTTACAGATGTTAGGGGGAAGGTAATCTGCTTCTTGGCCATACACATATATCCGCTCAGTCTTGGTCTACTGTGATACGACGTTAGCCCTTCCGAAATGAATGAGGAGAACGTGTTCGATAGGCAGTCTGCAGACCATTCAGAGGGTTGCATCATGCAGCTGAATCTGGGTACAAATTTTTATATCCTAAAGAGGACGTGTAAGAGTAGAGGAAATTTGTCAGGAAACGGACGTTTTTTATGTTGATTCGAAGGCACATTGTACGGGGTATCACTTCTACTAGGTTAGGTAGTTGGGCTCCCAGCGAAATCGCCAGCTCACTTAGACATGTGATACCCAAAGTCAGACTACTTCCACTGATCGACAAACCCAGTGCTCATTAATTTGATCCCAACGGCAAATGGTGACTGGACCGGATTTGAAAACCGAATAAAGCTCATTTACTTTGCTTTCACTGGGATTCTAACCGGGGACCTCTCTAACCACGGGGCAGGCACTCAACCAACGGCGCCATGCAGCTGTGTTATCAATTCTACTAAAGGAGTGATGTTTTATTGTCGCATATGAGAAGGGCATGAGAGAGTGTGTCTTAATGGCTTTATTCCTCTTGAAGCATTCCTCTATTTGGACAGGATTTACTTAAGTGTTTGGCGAAGGTGTCTGCAGTCTTTTCTGTTAACAGATAACAAGAATGCAGCGGATTTCTTACAGACATTGGGGAGCATGCGCTTGGCTCGTCTATATCCTGGAGTCATGATTGTACTCTCGAGAAGCCCAGCCATCGATGGAGGCTATAACCGAGGACGCGGGTAGTCCCAACGCAGGTTCGCGTCGTAGGAGTATTTCCTCTGATCCTTGTCTATCAAGTTCATCGGTGATCTCATTTCCCGTGATTCCGTGATGGCCCGGGACCGAGATAAGTAAACCTGCAGATCCAATTCAGAGATTACTTGCATTCCTAAACAATCCTGGAAGTGGTTAACGTGTCGAGTAGGGCCTTCAGTACAGCTTGGCTGTTGCTACAGACACAAATCCTCTGCCCCTTCCACCTGTTCTTCACAATATAGTTCGTTGCCGTTTGGATCGCATAGGTTTCCGCATGGAGGACCGACGCAAGCTTATCTAATGAGGTGTGCAGTCTAATGATGTCGCCCTCCACGAAGGCACCAGCGTCAGACAGTTCCTTGGTCTTGGATCCGTGAAGATTCGACTACATTCTTTTCCTGGCTAAGATTCTGGCCGGAGCCAGTCCTGAGTTGAAGGAAAGTCGACTTTGTATGTGCGTAGCAGCTGGATTGCTTGCGTCAGACGGCCTATCCATGAGACTGGGGTCAAAGGAAATACGGGGCGGAAGGTCATCGAAACTTGTTCCAAAGGCCACTTCTTTTTAAACGGAAGAGGGTTTTGAGAGTGTACCCCATGGTGTCGATATTAAATACAACAAAAAAGCAAACAAAAATCGAATGAAACGACAATCGCTTACAACGACGTCAAATTTGTCTCCCGTCCGTGGTCGTTATGAGCGAATTCCATTGTTCTTCAGAATGATACAATTGAATTAGTTGTTTCATGAAAAAATCATTGACTTGCTTGTGTAGCAATCATCTTGTACATGGTTCGAACGAATTCTATGGATCATTGTGTGATCTTGGCTCCCATAAGGAATTCATTGAACTTCTCCATTTTCAAGTCAAATGTGGACTGGTGCCTGGATTCTGTCTCTCTATTTCTGTCTTCCTTGTATTCAAATAACATTCGCTTATGGCAGGCATTCTCAACTTGTGGTCCGCGGACCCCTGGGGCTTCGATAAGCTCTTTCAGGGGGTGCACCACCGCCTTTCAAGAAAACATCAAAACTACGTCTTTATTATCATTCCACCGCACTTCTTCATTTCCACTTTTGGAAGGGGTCCGCGAAGAAATAATTTCGTTGCTGAAGGTCCATACAGGCTCAAAGGTTGAGAAGCTATGTCTTATGGGATCGGTTCATTAGAAAAAAATCTCGAAACAAAAGCTGCATCAACCCAACTTTCTTAACCTACATCGAATACAAGCCTGTGCAGGAGGCAGAAGACAGAGCAGCGTAGAATACCCGCTTTTTAGGTGACCTACACAAGTTAAGAAGGCCCTCAACTCAACTTGGTGGGCGTAAGCCTGTTGGTTAAGGCGCAGCACCACACAAAGACAATGAATGATGTATTAAATTCGTGGGTAAGGCCCGTGGCGTTGTGGGTATGTGCGTCGACTTCTACGCACTTAGACCTACCTGTATAGGTCCGATTCCTGGTACGACAAGAAATACTCTTCACGGCCCGCCTATTTCGAGTCACTGACAATGCTCAAAGTGTGTAACTGTCTAGAAAAAGCTTCTCAAACTTGGCCGTTCGGAGGCGGCATCAAACTGTAGATTCCTTCGACTCGTGATAGATCACGCACAACATGAGTGGTTGCTAAGAATCTAGGCCCTGGCCCTCAACGGGTTGTAACGCCACCCATAGGATAGGATAGGAATGTGGGTAGACGTGCGGAAGCATGTCTCACTTAGGTCCCTGTGGACCCATTGTGGTGCCCGGAGGGGGAAATGTTCCTCCTTGTACCCTTATCGCACTCATCAAGACGTTGTATTTGTTGTTTGTGTTGACCTCTCCTCGTCCAGTCAGCCCGACATCCTAATGAACCTGAAAAAGTTAGATAGTCGGATGTTATTGATTTCTTGCAGGTCCTGGAAGAAGAATTCTCCCCTTAGTCCTGTATCGCAGTTGGCTGATGCTAGAGCAGTAGCAGAGATATTGGAGGAGTGTCCTCTATTTCTTCCACATTGCCACATCCTCTGCATGGGATAGTCCCATTTTTGTTTCATGGTACTTCAGATGATTATGTCCCGTCAGAGGTCCAACCACCATCCTCAGTAGGCTTTTGCCACACTGTATCAAAAGTCAATTTATTTGCAGTACCACTTCACATGCTGCATCATTATAGTTAGTAAGTGAACGTAAAGTCGCGAAAAATCCACCCGGCATCTCACTTTGTTGCCATTGCCCTTAGTTTTTGTGTGTGGGAGGTGTTTTTAAAGATGTACTGGATCACTCAGACTCAAAACTGGTTCATTGTACTACCAGCAGAAACCTTGGTAGGCAGGTAAGTGGGCTGTCAGCGAAATCGTCAGCGTGATACGCTATAGTCAGACTCCTGCCACTGAGCGACAACTTCAGTGATAGTGCGCGTTGATTTCATACCAACGGCAAATGGTGACTGGACCAGATTTGAAAGCCGAATAAAAAAGCGTTGCTTTCACTGGGATTCGAACTGGGGACCCCTATAACCAAGGACAGGCACTCAGCCAACAGCGCCATCCAGTACTTCCGCCTTTACCCTTACGACTAATTTAAGGGGTGAATAAATGTGCAAGTGGTTTATCCGGTCCGTCATGCATGATGTACCGAGCCATTTACAGTCCATGATCAGCTTTTCTTCTGTTGACCTCACTAAACATCTTTCCTTGACTGCGGTATCATGGAATCATATCACATCTTTGATGTGTGCACATACATAAATTTAGAAATGTTTTATTTGATTATTGCATTGCTTCGACACTCCACTTCCAATTGACATAATAGATCTTCCAAAGGTCTAGGACCCACTGCAAGCTTGACTCCATTACCTTTTTTATACTAAAATAACAACTTATGAATGTATATTAAAAAATATACTAGTAGTTTAAATTTAGTTTAAGTGCACACAGCAGAAGCCGGATTATTCGGGTCAATTAAAATCAGGAATATTCCGTTAATCGAAAATCCAGATAATCGATTTCAAAGTCAAATTAAACAGCATAAGTTAAGGGGACTAACACATCAGCGCTGAGTTTTTGATTTTCCAACAAGTAGCAATGAAATGACGAAGAGGTCCTCGGTCTTTTCGAGACAAAAGTTCTGCGTGCGATCTTTGGTCCTGTTTGCGTTGACGGTTTTTGGATGAGAAGATTCAACCACGGACTATACGACATGAGCCTAGTCAGATGTCTACGGATCCAACGTCTAAGGTGGCTAGGCCATGTAGAGCGTATGGACAACTCAGCTCCGGCCCGAAAAGTCTTCGACTCCGAACCTGTGGGACAACGCAATAGAGGACGCCCGCGTCTAAGTTGGCGCACTCAGGTGGAGAAGGAACGTAACCAACTTGGCGTGCGACACTGGGGACAGCTAGCCAGATATCGTGCTAGTTGGAGATGCCAGGTCCACCCCGGACTGTAGCGCCAAATAAAGAAGAACAAAGAACAAGTAGCAATGGGAATAGATGGGTGTTTTCATAAACGTCGGAAATCTGCGCTAGTATTCACAATCGCATTTCTTTTCTCATGCGTTTTTGAACACACACACGGTGAGGCTTGCTTTAGTACAAAATATTTTTCTTCCAATCGAAACCCTTTTTGCAGTAAAAACAATAATGACTGCACAATCTGCCCGGCATTGATGAGCTATTGACGTTTATGAACAGTTGGTACTGAAGTTCAACTAAGTTAGAATGATCGTATATCTGCATTAATGAACATGGATAACGCAGTCCTTTGTTAGTCTGACGCTTATGAAAACACCCGATGTGTTCCTTTAGCGTTCGCGTAAACCATAACTGTAACTCTGTCCTTACTTATTTTGTGCCCGGTGCGGCATTTTCACGACGCGACGCTAATGATCTGCTTGGTAGCGCATTCCAATTAAGACCTATTTCGTCAACATTGTATACAAAATCTAAATCAGATTCTCTCTCATCTAGAAATGCTTTTAACTCGTCAACAAAAGAGTCGTCTGAAGCATTTAGCAGACAGTTTTTCTCCTTGAATTTCCAGTTTTCGAATTCCATGTCTAGATTTGAAACTTGTTAACCATCCACAGCTCGCCTTAGCAGCAAGCTTTTTTTATTACAATCCAATGCTTTTTCACATAAAAGTGGTCCAGCCATGAGGTGACCGCATGCTGTCTTGTTTTGGGAACCAATTACAAACTGCGGTCTCCGGCTTCCATCTTCGTTATCAACCGCGCAGGTGAATTTCATCAGAAGTCATCTTATTGTAGACGTTCGTACACTCTATATTTGCGCCAACTTACTGCTACCCTATATAGGTCCTTACCTGAAGACCCGACCTCCTAACACCCAGGCTACCTCTGCGAATCTTCACAGATGGATCGAAGATGGGCGATAGTGTGGAAGCAGGTGTCTATTCTAAGGACCTAAACATCATGCCGACTACCAAACCACTGTAGCAGGTTTCAGGCAGAAGCCATGGTGATTAAAGAAGCACTGTCATGGCTTAAAAACAATGTAATATCAAGTACAGATATCGTCACCTGTTCTGACAGCCAGGCAGCGATCAAATCTCTGGACGCAGTCGCTATCAACTCAAAGACTTCCCTGAAGTGCCGCCTATCTCTCAACGAGATGGCCAAGTATTTTAGCACACAACTTCTGTGATTGCCGGGACACTGTGACATCCCAGAAAATTGTGAAGCGGACGAACTTGCTAGACGGGGTACCAACGTGGTTCCGGATGGAGATATGCCATCCATGCCTATCGCTACTGCTAAACATCTACTAAAGTGTGAAGTAAGTGTACTAACACAAATCGTAGATGGTCTACAGGCACTAAAAAACTGCTATGGCCCACGAGAGATCCAATACGCTCACGTAGCCTGATCAGATTGAGTAGACTCAACCACAGAACCATTATCGGCGTACTTACTACCGGGCATTGTGCAATTGGCACGCACGCTGCTCCAGCAGTCAGCCACTCCATAATAACCTACTGCTACCGTACACTTTGTTTTTAAGAGACAACAGTTTTCTTTTTCGCTTGGACATTAGATTTCCAACATAAAAAGTAAACAAAAATAAAAGACATCCCATCAGTTGAACACCATCAAAGGGAATGAAACAATCATAAAAACACTATCGCGTAAACAAACAAGAGCAGGGATATACGAACAGAAGCAGGAATATCTCGATGCGCCACCACATTTTTAAATCGGCAGTTAGAGCCATTACGACTGAGTCCGGATAATCGGATAATCGAAATTCGGATAATAATTACTACACCATAACCTAACTTCAGCTGTCAAGCTTTTATAGCTTCTACTCGTTTTGTGAACAATGATGCACCCACACTTTTGCGCTCAATCGAATGGCGGTGTATGCGATAAGCATGCAAGCTATGCAATAAAAGTGTTGTAAAATGATACTTGGTGTGTTTCGTAACGAATCATGAAGCTTTTAAGCAAACTTTAAAGCCATTGCAGAAGCTAAACAAGTGGCAAACGATTGGCGGCTTGTTTAAATTTCGTAAACACGTAACTTCGTGTGCATGAATGACAAAAAGAATACGAATTGTATGTACAGTCTTCTCGTGAAGAAACAAGAAGAGCTTTCAAAACAAAAACAAAAAAAAATGATTCAATATGGTTTAAAGTTGTTTATACGATTTGTCGGAATTCTATGCTATTGTTCTAATTCTACCAAAACCCGATGCATATTTGTCATAAGATGAGCTTTTAGCTGATGAGGTAACGTGAATGCCTTCGAACATGGTTCACACCTAAAACGAGAACAAAAAAACAAAAGAAGACGCGTCTCAAAACCTGATTTGGCTCAAATCAATATGTATGTCCACAAACTTGTAAGGCTTCTCGCCGGTGTGCATTTTTTCATGCGCCTTCAATGAGGTAGATAGTGAAAAGGCCTTGCCACAGGTACCACAATTGTAAGGCTTTTCGTTGGTGTGTATCCTAAAAATAGAAAAACATCATGAATAAAATCGCAGTTTTGAAGTTATCTTCATTAAACCTCTCATGTTTTATTTGCGTACTCCGATCGGCGAATTTCCGCTCACAATACTGACACTGAAATGGCTTTTCTCCGGTATGAACTCTAATGTGAGCTCTCAGGTTGCACGGTGAGTTGAAGCGCTTGCTGCAAATTCTTTGAAAGAAAAATCAAGACAATAGTTGCAGTGAGCTTTCTGTGTATTTCTTATTATTCATCTCGATCCACTCACTCGCATATGTAGTTCTTCTCGTTTCGATGGATTTTCATATGGAAATTTAGTAAGCCCCTTTTTTGAAAGTGATTCCCACATACGTCGCATATAAATTCGACTGGATTCTTTGAGGCGGGCCTTCTGCCGAGCCTTCGAAAACTGACTTTTTGTTCATCGTCACTTGTCCTCGTCATGGATTCTTCATTTATTATGAACTCATCGATTTGTTCTAATTTCTCACTTTGGCTTTGTAATTCATCGTCTTCGCGTTCTTCGACTTCCTGCTTGATTTCACTCTCCGACATATAGATGAGCTCGTCATTGTCTTGATTCTCGTCGGCTTCACTGTGGTTTTTGACTGAAGAATTCTCCGCTGGAGAAGCGTCCACATCTTCAATAATATAATTTAACACATTATTTTCACTTTCGATTTCTATCGGCGGTTCCTCGTCCAGAAAGTCGATACTCTCGAATGGCACATCGTCTTCTATCGTCTTTGCTGGCTTGAATATATTTGATGCCGATTGGGTTTTCATTAGAACCGACTGAAGGTAGTCTGTGGACTTTCGACATGTCGTTCGGAATTTCAGGGCATACTTCAACGTAACCAAACATTTTTTGCATATCTTCTCGGGCAGATTATCTGTCTGCTTCAGCTGGATCACAGGAGAAATCTTAATTATTATCTAGACTTGTCTGGGAACACAAATAAGTTACCTCAATTCCGGAACAATCAAAAATTTCATTGGGTAGCTTATCATTGCCAAATATAGAAATCATTGGTACATTTCCATTCTCTTCTTCTAAACAAACTCGACAAACATTCCACTTAATGCATATTTCCATTTTTTCTTATATATATATGTGTGTACTGTATTCTAAAATGTATACTTATTGCTTAAAAAATAATATTTATTTCTAAAATTCATTAAAAACTGAATGTTTACTAAAATCTTAAGGTTGCCAAATGTCGTTGGTTAGTTGTCAAACGTTGATGGAATGCATTAAGTTCGAGTATCGAAATATTCAAAAACATACGCCACTAAGCTGGCATCACAATGGAATATTGTGTATGTACCTTAGCGAGAAATTAGTAGCAATTTTTATGGCAGCAATTTATTGCTTCGGAAAGTACAGGTAATTAGCACTAATTACTATTTTGGTTATCCTGTTTCATATAAATACGAAACCTTTTCACTCAATATTCAGTTTAATTCAAATTATCAAATCGTATATATTATACACCAGCAGTCGACCATGGACACTAAACCATTGTAAGTTTCAATCAACTTTGAATCAAAATCTCAATCATTTGAATACATTTTTCATTTATTTTACAGTAAATTCACAAACAACAAGCAGTTTGAATATTTCTATACGACAATGGAGGAGAATCTTCACATTGCACGAGGCGATGCTATAGCCAGCCCCGATCAGGAGGATCTTAAGGATTTTTGGGAGAATCTCGCTGATATCTTAAACAAAATCGGTCCACTAGTTCGCACCGCATCCGGATGGTTAAAGGTAATTTCAAACTATTCACAGTTCATTTTAGTACAATCATTTATGTGGACTTTCAATCTCCTTCCCAGATATGGAATGAACATAAATGCTTTATTCTGAACAAGATTCAAAAAAGTCCACGTTCCGCAGAAGAGCAGAGGAAATCAATTGTCCTGACCGATTTGGAAAAAGGTGTTGCACAAATTGTCAACCCAAGGAGTTACAGTATACTACCGTGCCAATCGACAATCGCAAGTGGATATGCATCGTCCACTGCTGTAGCTCAGATGAATGAAACACAGTACAGAATTAAAGTTTCTGCCCAAAATAGTATCATGGAAGAAAACATGGGTTCAAGGATTCCCAAATCAGCCAAACAGACAATCGTTAAGATACAAGAAGAAACCCACAAGTACTTGCAAAGAATGACACAAATCGAGGAGGAACGTCTTAAACTGGAAAAGAGGGAACTCGAAGAAAAGATCAAATTCCGAGAAGAATTGGCATTGTTGGTGCAAAAGGTTAAAACTGACATTAATGTCAATGTCAATTTTTAAAGCATCTTTTCATTTATGCAATTTCTTCTTTGAATTTAATTCGTAATGGAAACCACAACTTTGATACCATAACCATTTTAACTTCCAGTTTACTAGCTTATAATTTTGTTAAGAACTGATTTTTGATATAATGTGATTTAATACAAAATTAGTAAAACAAATTTAAAATGTCTTTGTTGAGTCTGAAGTGGGGCATCCGCTAGCTGAGGGTTTTTGCAGGTAAAAACAACTTTAACGATGTTTACAAGAAGGGCAATTCTAAGAAACTCTAAGGCGGCGTTTCTCAAATGGTGTTCCGCGGAACTCTGGGGTTCCGTGGCAGGGTCAAAGGGGTTCCGTAGAATAGTTAATTAAGTCAAATCACGTCCACTCCATTCAAGGGTTTTTAAAAAAGTGTGAAGATGTAGGAAATCAGCATCAATCTATTCTTCTACACACGGAAGGAACACAGAGTCTTTGAATTGCGTAACGAGCTGAATATACTCTTAGTCGAACAGCCCATTTCTGCATCCGTAAGTGCGCTTGCTGAACTCTTGAACGACGAGCAATGGTTGGTGAAATTAACTTACTTGGCCCTATTCGATAAACTCAACTTAATTTGACAGTCCTTACATGGAAGAACCACAACCCAATTTACATTTAAAAACAAAATATCTTCACTTAAAACCAAACATGGTTTCAGGAACACCTCTTTTAGCGGATTTTTGAAAGAAAATATGTTGTAGGTTACTTCAGATGATGAAAAGCAACCAACTGCGCAGTTCGTCTAAAGCCATGTTCTCAATGGTACGATCTCACCTTTGGATATGCCAAAATTGTACGCGAAAAAAATCTTAGTTCAATTCCCTTAGACTACACCTCACCACGGCACTTCCCAGAAAACAACTTCGAATCCCTGATTCCGGACAGAGACCTGTGGTATGGCGTAAAGCCATTCAATTCTACACAGATGCATCCAGGACGGAGGATGGAGAAGGAGTAGGAAGCGTTTTCTCGGAGGGTCTAAACCTGAACAAATCAGGTCGTCTAACCAAACGCTGCAGCGTCTTCCAAGCGGAAGTAATGGCGATTAGCGAAGCATTGTCCTGGCTAAGATTGAACGTGATATCTGCATTTTCACTGATAGCCAAGCAGCAATTAAATCCCTTGCATCGTTCTCTATAAACTTTAAATTGGTAATCGACTGCCGCGCATCTGTTAACGAGATATCCGAACAGTTCAACATTCGCCTGTGCAGGGTGCCAGGCCATAGGGACTACAAAGCTGATGAACTCGCTAAACGCGCCACTAGACTGCCAGTTGATAGCATCTCTTGTAAGCTAGGTAAGCTACAAGCTCAAAAATCTCTACTCAAAGAAAGTGAACGTCAGATGGTCGACAGGTAGTGCCCGTCGAATCTCAAAACAAATCTGGCCCAATCTTGATTCTAAAAGATCACGCGATCTTATTTCCCTAAAGAGATCCAAAATTAGCACTGCAGTGGGTATAATCACCGGACACTGCACAGGCCTGCACGCAAAACGACTAGGTCTATTTTCCATATATTTCGACTTCTACAGAAACTGCCTAGACGAAGAGGAGGAGGAAAACATTCACCACCTCCTTTGCAACTGTCCTGCTCTTGTCTCACTCAGAAAAGCCACCATAGGCTCCTACTTCTTCGATAGTCTGAACGACCTCAGCAAAACACCAGTTAAAGCGCTAGCCAAATTAGCTGAGAGTACCAAATGGCTGCTATAAACCTCCTTCATCTTTCTTCCTCGCTATCTGAACACCCACGTGGCGGTACAATGGGCATACTCTGGCCTAAGTGCATTAATGCCACTTCCTACTTACCTACTTCAGATGATGAAAGAAGCATATATCAAAATTTGGTTACCTTTAAAAAAGAGAGAATGGGCGACATCGTACAGAATCCATTTGCAAATTATGGCGAACCATCGATGCTAACTATGCCACAGTAAGAAAATTTTATCCTCACCAAATGTTCATCCCTTTTTAAACAAAATTTTGAATCAGAAGATTCGAATTTGAATACATTTTGGATTGGACTGGTAGATAAATATCCTGCAGTCGCAGAAAATGCTCTAATGGTTCTCCTTCCATTTGTAATAACTTACCGATGCGAGGCTAGGTTTTCGGGTTACTTACTTACTTATTAGGCCGGCGACCCATGGGGGGACCGAGCCTGAGCAAGACACAGACTAGACGCAGCTCTAGACCTCCGCATTCAGCTTTCGAACATTAAGCCTTATTTTCAGGATATTTTAAGTAAATGTGTGAACAAATTTCATTCTTCATTAAAAACGTACTTTTTGCTGTACAATAAATGTTTTACAAAACTCAAAATAATTCTTATATCATTTATTCTTTCTTTTCTTGTCGAACATAAAAATATTTAAAACGGACTTCAAGGGAGTCCGCGAAATAAAGTTTAGAGTTCCGTGGCCGAAAAAAATTGATAACCTATGCTCTAAGGAATAATGCAAAACGTGTTTGCCCACTTAATTTCTTCAAGGGATTGCTCAATACAATTTTATTCTCACCAAAATGGAAATGGTACCATTCATGATACGCTCTACGGTCAAAACATGTGAGTGGAGGGTTTTCGTTAAACTTAACGAAAATTGTTTTTATTCCCACCAGATGAAGTGTTCCCTGCAAAATGCTGAGGGAACACTCACACTCAAGTTTTATTCACACCACCCAATGCCTGATATTGTAGAAGTTCCTACACCATCTATTTGCGCCAACTTACTGCCAGATTCACCCTTTTTAATACTCTCAATCATGTCTTTAAGAGACAACATTTTTCTTTCTCGCTTGAACATTTTAGATTTCCAACGCAAAAAAACGTAAACAAAAACAAGAGACACCCTATCAGTTGAACGCTATTAAAGAATATATAACAAAAACAAATGAGAGCATGGATACACGGTCTGCGGCAGGAATAAGCACGTCGTAACATGTCTCGATGCGCCATCAAAACATTTCGGCAGTTAGAGTCATAACGTATGAGTCCGGATAATCGGATAATTGAGGTTTGGATAAACGGGATTCTACTGTATTGTCCTCCCACTCACGATGTAACCAAAACAAAATATCTTGGGTCACATGAAATTTCTGAAAAAGAACTCATGACATTTTCTTTCTAAAAACTACATATATACAGTACGTTCCATAAATTCGATCAAAGACGAACTGATTACTTTCATACGTTAATATCAACGACACATCACATTTTCAAATTTGCCTCACGTGCCCAAATGCAATCGGGGTAAAAATATGTTCAATTTATACGTCCAAACGAACAGATCTATTTATTGAAATTTTCAGACGTCAACAACAGGCAATGATTTTGAAGACATTTGTTTTGCTTTGAGTGTTTCTTTGAAAGTAAAATATATATACCCTTGCAAATCGACTGCACTAGTGTTTTCTATTTAAGCTGCATATTTATTAAGTATATAATATGAATCCCTTAGATTCATGTCGAATATGTTTGTTGACCGATAAAAATTCCGACATGCAAATTCTGTTCAAAGACTTCCCCGAAGAAAGTATTATCATACAAAAGATAGAGCTTTGTGGGGGAATAAAGGTAAACCAAACACACAATTGTTGACATTCTTAATAATTGCACTTCATTTGCAGTTGGAAATTCGAGATGATTTGCCCAGAAAAATATGTAGCAAGTGCCTTTTCTCCTTGAACATTTCATATAACTTCCGGAAATTGTGCCAAGAGAACGATTTAAAACTTCGAAATCTGGCTGTTAACGAAAAGGTAATAAAGATTCAAAACGATACAGACGATTGATATTAACAGACTGATGAAACATGTTTTAAGGTTGAAATAAAAGATGAACCTCAATCAGATCGCAACTCGTTACTAGCGTCGCCGGAAACAGTTTTCTTATCGGACCTCTCAAATCACTCTAGTGTCTTCAATGAACCTGCGAAAGAGATCAAAGAAGAAATCAAATATCCTGTGACGAATAGCATACGCAAGAAGACCCCAACGATGCCAATAAGAATGGGAAAGAAATCAAAACCGAAGGATGTGCAAATATGTGAACTCTGTGGAAATGTGTACTCCAGACCGAGTCTGCTGATGTTGCATATGAGACGCCATGCTGCCGAAAAGCCCTACAGTTGCGAGTAAGGAATATGATTTTTTGGATTTGAATGTGTAATCAGGGGGGGGAGCGTGTTTTTAAGGATATGTAAGAGAAAATTCACCTGCCAATCGGAGATCAATCGACACATGCGAGTGCACACGGGTGTGAGGCCATTCAAGTGCAAATACTGTGATCGGAAGTTCAGTGATCGTAGTACGAATATAAAACACGAACGAACGCATACAAATGAGCGACCGTTTGAGTGTGCAACGTGTGGCAAAGCGTTCACCTACTCGAATGTCTTGAAGAATCACATGTTAACGCACACCGGTGAAAAGCGGTTCAAGTAAGTACTACCATTCAGTGGAGTCGTCGCATCAATGTTACAATTAATACGACATTTCTTTAGATGCGAAGTCTGTAATAAAACATTTTCCCGCATGCATCAGCTGAAGCAGCACCTTCTCACCATCATCCATCAGCAGAGAGAAGCGAAGACAAATCTCGAGAACAAGGAGGACGAGCACAGCAACGGTCTGGATGTCGCCGGCACCAAATAAGTCGAAAAGATATGATAAACGTTTGCAATCGAGTAGAGTATATTATACAAAACACCATGTTCACTGATAAAGCTATCGCATAAGAGTAATTTAAAACGTCTCCATAGAAAAAAAATTTGTTTCTCTTTAGATCTTTGAAAGATTTACATAAAATATATTATTTATATCCAGGCGCAACACAGTCTCAAGAATCTTTTACAAAAAAAATAAGAAAAAAGGTTGGTTTTCTTCTCAAGACGACGACGACAACGGCAGCAAAGGCGAAGACGAAGACGACGACGCGATCACTTTTGGATGAGACGAGAATCATGGGAATAACAAACAGCAGGTACAGGTAACTGTCATACGTAATTGTAGGATTTTGTATTCACTTCCCCGGCATCTCTTGTTTGTTGACGCATTTAATACGAACTGACCGACGATGGGGTGGTTGAGATGTCTTCGGTATTGTCTTCTGACTCGAATGGAGCTTCTTCCTCGCTATTCTTCGACTTTGATGTGCTTTCAATCGATTCGGATCGAGTGGAACGATCAGCTGCATGAAATGCATTTATATCTGCGAAGTGACGAAACGATTTCATTACACTTTGTGGTGGAACATTGAAGAGTGGATGAGTGGGGAGGAGTTCATTGCAGGGATCACCAAGGACCGTTGGATTGAGGCTGGATTCACAATGCTGCGCTATGGAAACGCCGCTTAGGGTGTAGCATGTGTGATACAGGTCTTGTGGTCTGAAAATGCCAATTGTTTAAATGTTTCCGATGCAGAATGATGATTCGAGGGACATACTTGCCGGGTTTGTCAATTAATCCACCGTTGGGCCTTTGGCAGCACAGCAAGATGTATTCCTGCAGCGCGACACTGTCGAACAGTGACTTCTTTATCGGATGGCCTGAAACACGGACACAGAGAGATGAGAAGAAAGAAAGATTTTAACAGTTATCAAAAACATACCCTCTTTGGAAATGATTGCCTCAACAATGGGAAGAATGGCGCCAACCCAAAACGAATAGCACCCGTCAACCAATTTGTTAGTTCTGCCTTGAAAACCGCCCTCGAAAGGCATCTGTCGGCCAAGGGCCCATTTCTTGAATACAAGAAAACTTGATTAACCTACAACACGCCGATTTAAAGATATCTTCACAAACCAAAAGTAATTGTGTATCACATTTTTGACCCTCATTCAGCAGTGCCAAAGCAGAAATCGCACAAAACGTATATCCGCCATGTGCTTCCAAGTCTGGAGCACCGCCAAAACCGCCCTCGTAGGTCTGACAGCCGGCAATCCAATCGCCAGTGCCGGCAAAAAGTTTATTCATCTCGTGCTCGGGAACATTTGTGAGTTTTGCACACGAGACTGCGCAATAAGCGCCTCTGACATCAGTCTCACCATCCACATGTAATCTGAACGAACCGTCTGGTTCACGAATAGCCCAAAGAAATTTGATCAGCGATTCCCGGTCGATTGCATTGTACGCTCGTTGCGTTCCAATCATACACAGACTGTTGACGGCTGCATATGTTGGTGCTAAGTGTGGATGTTGCCCTGGACCACCGGCAAAACCACCAATCGGTGATCGACATCTAAAAATAAAGGCATTAGCAATCAAAATGTGACAATTTGATTCATTCATACTTTATCAAGAAGTCAACAACATGATCTAAGGTCTCATCGGAAAAATTTGAACCAAGCAAATGTGCTGCATTCAATATCCAATAGACATTCCATGGACGGCTCGAGTCTAAGCACTCGTAGTTGGTTGGTAAATTCCGAAGGTAGGTATCCACATAACGCTGATGTTCTTCGCGATAAAACTTCGCTACTTTTGGACAAAGATACTGCAACTGTTGATATCTATCGAAGCATTTTTCCACGCTGCTCTCGGTCTTTTGCTAAAATCAAAAAAAAACCACACAATGCATATATGTATTTATATTTGGACAGGAACACCGCAAACAATTCCGAATGAGTCAGTCCGTCAATCTGCGAATGATCATGGCTTGGGTATTGTTACCTGTTCCCGGGAAGTGATTGTTGACACTCTTTCGTCATCGAATTTGAAATTTTTCAATTCATTATAATCACGAACGTGGACATCCATGTCTTAATTGAAAAGAAAATAATGAAAAATAAAAGAAACAAATATTTTCTTATTTGGATTAAAATTGCCTTTGGAGTATAACAGTTGTTGACTGAATCCTGTCAAAAGTGACAGCGATGGTTTTTTTTCTTGTGTTGTTTTCTTATGTTTGTTTTTATGTATCGGAGGAGACACAATATGCAGTTCTGTTTGATTGTGATGACGAACTTTTCGATTTTTAATTTTTAGGGAGCTCATGTTTTTTAAAGTACAGCATGACGATTGTTGAATTTTTATGAAATGATTAATCGAATGATATTTATTATGCTGTTCCTTTTAGGCAGATCATTTTGGTGTATTTGCTGAATATCCTTGGGTGCTCTTTGTGTGCTGTGGCAGTCAACAGGATACTCGTACGGACTCCTAAAGAAGGCGACATTGGGTTGATTTTTGGTAAAGTCTGATTATACTTCTTTAATGAAATATTGATTAGCTCACATTGCAGATATAAATATAATGAATACGGCAAATGATGAAAAACAAACGTTAGACTACCGCATACGTCCAAATGGAGAATGTTGCGTCAATGTGTCCACATCGAGTAGTACCTTTGAGGTGAAACCAATTTATTGTATTTTCCATCAAAATCCTTCAATGTGAACCTTCCCATCAGGCTGGTAAAGTTCTTGGAGGATCATTTGGTCATATCGAACCGGGAGCAATAAAAACAGTTTCACTCATTTGGCCGACAACTGTAACCCACCACATGCACCCATTCAATGCAAAAGCATCCCATTTATTATCTCCATTCTTAGGCAGTTTTCAATCGTGTTGGACATTGTGATGTGATAATAAGCTCAGCAAATGTTAAGAACGAAGAGAAGGAGATCAGCCAAAGGATACAATTCGATACAAGATTTCAGACAATCGATCCGGCTAGAAACTCTTTCACACGACGTTCGATTAGTTTTGACCTTCCCAAATGCTTGCATTTAGTATTTTTTACTCCATCATAGGCTCTGATTATGTGGATTGTGGTAACTGGGATTTGAATTATTTCAACAATTGTTCCCCAGTCAACTGTGAGGAGAAGTATTTGGGCAAACGAAGTTTCTACAATGCCACAACCAAACAATGTGAAGAAGTACCAAAGTGCACGGGAAAAGACCAAGTAAATCAGAAAACCTGAAAATCAATTGTTACCCATCGAGATCTTTGCAGGTTTATGACATTTATTCGAATGAATGTTCAAGTTTGATAAGCAAACTGACAGCTCAAGATATTGATGACATCCTACATGGAGCGGATAACAATTATAAATTGGAACTGAAGCCAACATCGCCGGTAGGAGACAAATGTATTTTTAGCTAATTTTAAAATTATCTTCGAGGACTGGTGCGTCAATTTATTATCGTGTATAGATTACAATATCGTTGAATTGAGGGAGTGATTATATACGATATTGGAGCGAGAGAAAGTCGTGGCGCCGTGGCTTAGTTGGTTAAAGCGCCTGTCTAGTAAACAGGAGATCGTGAGTTCGAATCTCGCCGGGGCCTAGTGTGCTTGTTTCGAAAGCACACGTTTCGTTTTTTTACTTTTTGTTTTTTTTTTTTTTCACTGCTTGCGTGGAATGATTTACTGCCAACAGCATGCACATGTTCCACTAAATGACGCTGCCAATTGGAGACAGATAATTATGACATCGGTGTATAATAACAATATTTATTTTATGGCATTCCCAATCAGCTGCGAGGCAATGAGTGATACTTTCCTTTTGGGATTAGCGTTGCTTCGGGTATCGAGAACTCAACGCGAGAGTTGTCACTAGTAGTTTAATTGTCATTCTCAAATATATTACTGGTGTTCGCAGGGGTTAATCGACCATATCTTTTACATGTCTCCTTTAATGTTCGTTATTTAGTTGAGCAGAATGTACATGTTTATTGTTTACAGCATTCAAAGGAGGATGTTGAAGCACTACGTTGGAGTTATCAATGGATTTATTTGTCAGGATGACTGTTTTGAAGTTCCATCTTCCATCTTCGACATGGGGGATGAAACCTTTCGTCAGCTATGACATCGTTGGCACAGCTGCGATGATAGCGTTGATGAAGTCGAATCTTGAATAGGTACCGCATATTTTACACACGTGTCGCGGAATAGAGATTTACACCCGAGGCGACACTTAACCAGCGATGGGACTTTTTGAAAAAATGTCTGAAGTAGATTTAAAAATAAAAATGCAGTAGATTCAGATTTTTATATTTTCAAAATATAACAAATAATTGCACTCGTGCACTCGTATATTCATATCAGTCTTAAAATTTGTTCGAAAAAGAGAACATTGTTAGCAATTCAGGCGCCACCTGCCTTAGGTTAGGTTGAAAGTGGCTTTAGATGTGCTTAGGCCAGGCAGGCCGGTTGTACTGCCACGTGGGTAAACAAAAAACGGGGGATTGTTCCATAGAAAGCTATGACGACTAGTGAATTAAAGTATTGATTTGACTGATTTTTCGCTGAGGTCCCCTAGATTATCGAAGGAGTAATATCCTAATCTGGCTTCCCTGATCGAAACGAGTGCAGGGCAGCTGCATAAAAGGTATTGTACACTTTCCTTCTCTTCTTCTTCTCGGCAGTTACTACATAAATCATTTGAGAATAGTCCTAGTCTTTTTGCATGTATACCCAATAGACAGTGTCTGGTGATTATTGGATCTCTTTAAGGAGATCAGGCTACACGATCTTTTAGAGAGGGCCAGATTCGCTTGGAGATTTGGCATCTATTACCTGTCCTCCATCTAGCATTGACTTTTTGTTTATTGAGAATATTTAGCTGTAAGTTAAAGGTGGCTAAAGGAGTACCTATATTACCAGAGGTTCCGTCAACTGGTAGTTTTGTGGCGATTTTTGCGAGTTTGTCCCAGTTTCCCCTAATGTCTTAAAACAATAGAAATCTGGCCGTCACTTGACTTAAACGGTCTTTTAGGCACTCATGTTCCGAGGATGGGTGTCCAATAAATGATTTATACAGAAGCTGCACGGATAAAGAGGAGGTAGAAGCCACAGATCACCAACTCTGGTCGTGCAGCGCTCTGGCTAGTCGTAGATTCCTTCACTTATGGGACTACTATTTCAATAATCTTAATGAGCTAAACAGCGCCAGCATAGGCCAGCTAAATCGCTTCACTACAAGCACCAACTGGTTCTGATGATAGGAGAAATTAATTCGTGTGGTATCGCATTGAGTCTACTTTGGGCTAAGTGTGACTATCCTCTGCAGTCAGTCACTCTAATCTAACCTAACCTAGCAATTTATTGTCTTTTTGCCCGTGAAATGAAAAGTAATTAGTTGTCTAGCAGTCTCTATTAACGTCGCCCATTTCCTTAGACAGAATAACATTTTATAAAGTGGCAGAGAACACAAAGTTAACATATATGAACAGAGTGTGCCAAATACATGTTTCTTTTTGAAAATGCAATAAAATGAACAAAATTAAATTTTGTCCATGTATTATGGCTTTACTAGTAAGAAAAAACATTCCCATTAATTGTGAAACACAACGTCGTTCAAGTTGCTGCCTCGGCTGGCTTCGCAGTAGCGGATTCTGTCACCCGAATTTTCCAAGACCTTGTTGATGGTTTCGGGCTGTAGCTCACGGACTGCTTGGGTCGTTTCGGGATTGTGGGCATAACACTGGGCCTGTACGGTTTCCCCAAAAAAAGGTCCAAACGGGTCAAATCGCAACTCCCAGTCGGCCAATCGACATCGCCAAGACGGCTGATAACACGATTTGAGAATTCGGTGCGCAAAAGATCGACTGTGGCATGGCACGTCATCCTACAAGAACCAGATGTCACCCAAATCCATGTCATTAATTTCAGTAAAAAAAAAGTCGGTTAAAATGGTTCTGTAATGCTCACCGTTGACGTTGACCGAAACGTTGTTCCCAAGATAATTTTATAAGAAGGCTACAGCAGCCCCATTCTCATCTGTACGACGACTTTAAAAGCGATTTCAAAATGTATTATGAACAAAACATTATTGTTTACAACTATGCCTAATACTAAGGGTTAAAGTGTTGGCTCAACAATCGGGGCCCAACTGATGTACATTGTTTAATTCAACATTTGGAATAACAATATCGGTTTAGTGTTTATTTTGTATATCCTACAATGTCGAGTGCTAACATCGGGTTGTTCAAATCCCTGTGTCCATGTTGGTCCTTTTGGGATGGGGTGGTGGTGTGTTAGCCTCGATGATGACTGCTATCGCTGCTCTGGTAGAAGCCATGCAGCTCGTTGTTAGATGTCGTTGGGAAGTTCTGCTCGCTTAGCAGATTTAGCGCATTGAGGTAGCGTTCTGATCTGCGTCCACCTCGGGATCGTATCCTTAAGCACATAAGTATCGATTTCCCAGCATTGATACGAATACCCCATTTGGTGTAGTAACCACATTTTTTCGCTGTCTGGATTTCGACCCTTCGTCTTCGATCAGTGGTGACTTCGAGCTGGCATAAGTCACTGAGCCATCTGCGAATAAACAACAGCTCACTGTGTTGGTTGGACCGACGACGGAGACCGTGGCAGGATTGGCAAAATAAGTTTTTTGTTAAGCATGACTTTGATCCTTCGAGTCAGGAATCATGACCGCAGTTGTTTCGACAGAGCGATATATCATCGGTTGCCAAGGGCGCTTCTGCGTCGGATCTCCACTAAGATGTCTTTCGTGGAGTTCACGTTTGTTCCGAGGTAGATAAACTCCTTCACTACCTCAAAATTGTTGCTGTTGATTGTTATGTTTTACCCTGAGTGGTATGTGGGGGAACGTGGCTTGGTCAACAGGATATACATATTTCGTCTTATCCTCATTGACCTTAAGACAAGCTCGTTTCACCTCTTCTTCAATCGCCGTAAAGGCTTCCACTGCGGCTGGTTGGGAACGCGCGACCATGTCGATGTCATCTGTGTAACCCAACAGTTGGACTGACTTCTAGAAGATAGTCCCTTCCGTGTTTACAACTGCCAGCTCACTATCTTCTCCAGTATTAGATTCAAGAAATCACACGACAGTGCATCTCATTGCTGAAATCCGGTCCAAGTCCCCGAACCGAATTGCACGGTGCATCGCGTATGTGTTAGCGTGGTGCGACACAATTGGATTAATTTCTCCCGGACATCGAATCGCATCAAATAGCTCCTTACGACATCATACAGTTATTTTTTGTCGATGAAGTGGTATTTCTTGAGGTACATGAGTGTTTTCACTTGATCTTTAAGTCACAGTCAGTTGTAATAGGCCGTTAAGCGTTACATCAGTGAGTATCAAAAATTGCTGTTAACGCCATTGTCAATTCGCCCGGATTCAGACTTGATATAGTCCATCCAATTACAATAAACCAAAACACATCATTTTTTAGGCTAAGAATGAGATACGTCCTCGTCTGAAGAGGGATACCTCCTTGCCTGATGAAGACGAATTTAGTACGCTTCTTGTTTTCCTCCATTTTTGCATCTCTATGTACGAGTATCGACATCAATAGAAGTGCTTCGTTAAGCTAGCTCTTTGTTCGTCAAGTTATGTAGATATCGTGATACATTTCCTTTAATTAACCAGTGGTATTTTCTAGCGCGATCTCTGTCTAGCTGCTTACAATTCGCAAACGGCTTTAGTTGAGGTCCTTCTCGAATTGTTTATTCTACCTAAGACGAGAGCGTCCTCTGCTGCGATGTCTCATAGGCTCGGAATCGAGGAGGCGGATTGCTGGAATGTCTGCCGCGAAAACATAGTCTGAGAAACTTATACACAAATCTGATCACTGCTGGAGATTGCAAAATTTTAATTTCTTCTCTATTTTCGGCCTCATTTTAAGGAAGCCGAACATGCTGTTTTCCAGGAACCGGAAGATGAATATACCTTGATGCACTCATCTACTGAAGCAGAGTCAATGTGGCGACAGTTTGTCAATATTTTGGGCGTGGTATGCAAACAATCTCTCCAGTCACAGACTTCTCCCATCATCACCGTCCGCCCTTAGGTCTTTGCAACGATTATATTTTACACTTGTGTGTGCTACATGGTGTTCCTGCTTGTCAACAAGATCACAGCAAAATCATCAAGACGATCTTGAATCAAACCCCTCACAACCAAATCAGCAGGAGAAATGTGTTTTTGCTTCTTTTTTTTTGCCGCACTATCTTGTCCACTTTTAATTGGTTAATAAATGAGAATGCATAATAATAGACTCGGGTAATTATTGTTCAACTCAACGCCCCTTTTAGTTGGTTGCACAGTTGCCACATTGGAGGAAGATTTATGCTTGTCGACGTTGCGGTTCGATTGGTTTCCGTGGCATCTAGCTGCTAGACATATCATCAACGGTGCATCTAATCAAAAATGGCAATGAATCCGTCTGGACTTTGGTCTTGAGACTAATTCTGTTTCTCATTACTCTTATCGGAGACGGTACTGTGCATTGGCTAAATAATTTATAAAGTGCTGCTGCTGCTGAGAATTTATTGTGCTGTGAAGTGAATCTGTAAGATGGAAAATAAATCTATTTTTATCTTTTACGAGGGAGCATTCCATAATTGAGTGCTAAGAGGTGTTACGCTTACCGCTTTTTGAAAATATGAAACAAATTGAGGTCATTTGATTTAACAGAAAAAAAAAATAGCTAGGCATACGACTGCGAATTTCTGCGTGAGATTTTCGAGATGAAATCGGCGATAGAGTGAGAGAGTCTTTTGAGATTGTGTTGTATCGATTTAACAAGGTAGAGTGGTATTTCTCTACCGTTTCCCTCCTTCCTGTACACACGAAGTGAGTTCAGATGCTTCTCCACTTTTATGATCCACTTTGAGCACGGGCTCCCTATGAAGCTTTGTCGCGCAAGCTCGTTGGTTTGTTGGATTCCCCGAGATGGGCTGTAGGTGATCTAGTTTCCTAATGCCCAGTTTCACAATGGTTGTTTGAACTCCACTTTTGGTTTAAGCTTCAGTTCAATGATTTGTTCGGTTTCACAGTTTCGTTAAAACCTTGAACTGAGTAAAATTTGTTGTTCAAAGGGCTATTCATATGAGTCGCGGAACGCGAACTTTCAAAAACATCCAATTTAGCGCAAATACAAACAAAACAATTATGGTGGTTGGTATGCAAACAGATGAGCATTGAAAAATGTCAATAAAACTTAGTTTAAGTGTTCTTATTAACGATATTAAATTGTTTCTCTGCGAATCAATCATTCTACTTGCGAACTGTCAAGCTGAGAACGCAATACACAAAGGGGCAAACGCGATCCACAACTTCACGACCAAAAAATTCGCAATGAAGTGTCAGATTTCAGAAATTCTACTCGTAGTTGTCTGCGACTCTATATGAATGAAGTGTCTGCGTTTGTGAAGTTCGCAATTCGTTCGTGAGCTCATATGAATGGCCCTTAAGTTAAACGAGAGAACACTGCCGTTTAAACCCCAGTTCTGCGTCATTTTGTTACGTTCGCTCTTATTTTCAAGCTTTTGTTCGGTGTTCGGCTAATGTTCGGTTATGAGATCCATTCCTTGTACAGTAATTAATTGGAACGGATATCTTGGTTGAAAGACGCGCTGCAAAAGTTCAAAAGCAATGCACCAAAAGCGTTTTAAAACTAATAATCACAGGAAATACATCGAAAGCCCTTACAAATTGTAGCTTATACGCGCACAGAATGGAAAGTGCTGCCACACATTTTACGATCGCATTACACAAACGAAGTTCAACTGAAATGAAGTTCAGATTTCACTGTGAAACCGGAAATTGAACTCGGTTTAAGGTTCAGCTAAACTTAAGTTTAAACGTCCACTGTTAAACTGAGTATAAGGCGTTTGATTCATAAACGCCTGACCAGATTTATGTCACTGTAGAGCACTACAGTTCGCAAGTGTCCATCAATGCAAACAGGAATAATCATCTTAGCCAGAACATTTCCCTACCTTAGTACTTACCAAGAATTTCTTAATTCCCTTTCGTTGAACTTCATATCTTTGCGCCATAGACCTAGTCTGAGGTGATCAAAAACCTGTGCTCAATGCCATTCAAAAAAGGACTCGCTGCATATGGGGAGAGAACTCCATTCTGGACACTCTATTATCCTTGTTAGATTCTGTTTCGTACCTGGAGACACAAATTTCCTGCCACCTGACACTCCTGCACTGAGCTCCTCTTCGACACGCACTTCCCATGAAGCATCCCCTCAGATCATAATGAAAGTCTGACCACAGTCGATTCGATTGCTGAACCATTGCAGCTCCTTTAAGCAGAAACTACAGCGATCAAGGAATCTTTTTCATGGCTAGAGAACACAATGCGATGTCAAAGAGACATATCGCCACTAGTCCTGATAGAGAGGTGGTGATTAAATCCTGGTCCTGGTAAATCCAATCACATTTAACTCAGAGCTTCCCTGAACTGCAGTCTGGCATTTTAAAATTAGCAAGACAACTCTATATACCTTATCACTGTACACTGGGCCATTGGAGCTCACTCTTCTCTAGATTGTGTCTGCCACACAATGACTTGTGCAGAAGCTGTAGATAGGAGGAAGAGGAGGAAACTATTGTCCACCTCCTCTGTCATTGCAACGCCCTCACCTCTCGAACGAGAAGTCACTTACTTCTTCAATAATATGGCCTAACTAAGTGGTATTCGTGTCAGTTTTCGCTTTGTCAAAAGCAAATTGATTTGAATTAGATTACAGTGGGCTTGTACTGGCCTAAGTGTGACTGTTGCTTATTGGCCTGGAAAGAGCTTACTTTGAGCACATTTTTTATTCACACCAAATTGAGTGTTTCCTCTAACGAAAACACTTCACTTATGAGTGTTCAATCGGAGTGTTCCCGTAGTCTTTATTTACACTATCCATTAGCTCTTTTTAATGAACCCTAGAACAGCTCTAATTTTGCATTTTTTCGTTTCTTTATATTACGTGGCATGCAAACAGCAAAAATATGTTGAAATTAAACCGCAACCATCAACTTTTTAGAGCACACTCGTTTAAGTGATTAGAAAAGTCCTTCGTCATCTCTTCCACGCACAAATTCCAGCCCCGCTGTCATTCACAGCCTACAGCATATGTTTGTTGCATTTCCAATTAAGGCATAACTTGAGATAAGCTTAAGAGAATAAGAAAATACATATGTTTCCATGTGTGATTAATTACACGTGTGTCAGTTCACAAGTTCACATTGAACGCAGAAACAAGAGAAACATTTAAAGGCCATTATTCTCGACAAGTTATTCAACATACCATAAATACAATTTGACTAATTATTGACCTGGAAGCCCCTTTCAATAGTTAATTCATTCATGTGAGCAGGCAATTATGTCTTAATTGGTGAAACAAAAAAGCAGAAACTCTTTCCATTTCAATTTCAATTACTTGCATTTTAAGTGCTGGATAACTGGATAACTGGATAAGAGAGCCACTCGCATGCTCATCGGTTTTGTTTTTACGCCTTTAAACGAAAGCAAACCGTTTACGCTTTCTTAAGCCGTAATCTAGCAACGACCATGGGAGACAGGTGCTCCTGACCCATTTGAGAGTGCTCTACTTCGCTACTCATCGCAAGGCGAAATTATTAAATTGATTAGGTCCCCCGTTATCTGTGTGTGCCAGCGGTAGGGTGTCCCCATCCCTTTTTTGTGTAATTATACACGATATCCTTGTTGTGCTCCTGAAATTACCATGCCGAAGTGGATTTAAGGCAATTCGAAAATTGGCGCAAATTCAACTCGATATCTTGTTTGTATTGCCATCGTCGGACTTGTCCAACTGGAAGTATGCACACGTGTATATTTCACATTTCGAACCAATTTTAATTAATTTAAATCAACTATCGTGGCCGGATGAAACGCAAGCGTTCACCTGCCACCGATTACCATGCCAGAAAAAGTGTCCGCACACGCACACGTATCGCGACCGAATACCGCTCACACAGAGCAATCCGTCCTGCAGATCCTCATTTTCTGCACTCGTGGCTCCGCAGGATGGACGAAAATCGCACTCGTCGGGAGTATGCCGTGTTTTTGCTTCGAAATCCAAAACAAAAACGCCAACCGCACCCAAGCGGACTCAGAGGATCCCTTTTTTGTGTCGTTTCCTTCGCGAAACGAACCCTCTGTTTGACACGTTCTCTGTGTGTGCCCCCTCTGATGGGGTTTCGTTTGACGCAATTAATATGCACAATGCGCATCGATGGCAGTGTGTCCCTCTTGACGGATGAATGTCAAATTTTGCCACTAATAGTTGTCCATTTAATTAAAGTGCAATTTTAGGTCTCTTTTCGCGCAGCTCGCCTCTGCCGAGTATCGGCCTTTGGCAGCCATCTAGATTGTCATTTCGACAGGACTTGTTTCCGGTTTTTGTTGAGGTAATTACAGGGGACATGTTCAGTTAGGAAAATGATAATTAGATGAGAGCCCTCTAGCTGGAATGTGCACAAGTGGGCTGTGGACAGTTTCGCAAGACACAGAAGCTGACGATAAAAATCGAATGCATATTAAGCATTTTATTTATGAACTTTCGCGACAAGACCTGAAGGTAAGTGATCGGCGAGGAGACAAATTAAAAGATTGACAGACCGATAGCAGTTGCTGTGGGAAGGGAGAATAGTTGAGCGAAAAGGTGAATGACATTTTGAACGAGTTCTTGATGTCACATGTCCATGTGCGGGGTGTTAGACTTCTTACGGAAATTTAGACATGACGAATTTCTGCCTGAGCTCTTGATAGAATACAGGTGCTGATGATCTGGTAAGGATCATATGTATGTCAAATCTGGAAAGATTGCAATATGAACAGTGACTGATGTCAGCTCTACATATCCGTGTTCACAAACTGTAGTCGCGTACTTCTATCGAACTTCTTCTTGTCCTAAGCTATTTTGCGTTGTAATCTGGCCAATGTGGACCTCCAATAAATAAGTGATCATTTTGGATCTCTTTAAGGCTGTCTAATCTTTTTGTATCGAGAAAGGGCCAGATTTGCTTGGAGATTTGGCATGAATTGCCTGTCTTCCTTCTGGCATTGGCTTTTAGTTTATTGGGAATATTTAGCTGTAACTTGAGGATTGCTAAGGGAGTGCATATGTTACAAAAGGGTCCATCATCCGCCAGTTTTGTGGCCATTTTTCCGCGTTTGTCAGCTTTGCAGTTTCTGCTAATGTCTCTATTGCTTGGTACCAAGCACAGGCGTATGTGAAACTGTTCGAATCTCTCGTCAATTGATGGACGACAGTAAATAACTACTTTAGAGTTTATAGAGATCGATGTCAGGGATAGGATTGTTGCCTGGCTATCCGTAAAAATAATACTTTCTACCTCAACCAGGACAGGGCTTCGCTAATCACCATTATTTCCGCTCGGAAAACGCTGCAATGATTAGGTAGACGAAGTCATTTATTTGATGTCCAGAGAATACATCACTTCCTACTCCATCTTCCGTCTTGAATCCGTCTGTGTAGAAGTGTATGGCGTTGCGGAAAGGGTATGTTGCCGCCGTACCACAGGTCTCAGTGTCCGATACCAGGGTCTCGAAGTTTTTCTCTAGGAAGTATCTAGGTGACGTGTAGTCATGGTTGGTGCAGATAAGGCGATGATCTTTTAGAATTTTAGCACACCTAAATGTGTAATCACACCATTGACGGCATGCCTTTTACCAAAATACATATCAAGTACTAAAGGGTATCCCAAATTTATTGGAAGTGTCACTGCTTGGTGCGGATTTTGGGCTGGAGGGAGCATTGCTCCATACTTTTTTTTTAAATGAGACTGGTCACGCAGTGACGGTTGCTGGTGCTTAATAGCGTCTTGAAAATATTAGCTCCGCAGGTAGCTGAGCAAATTAAACAACATCAGCCAAAGCCAGCTAAGCCGCTTTGTTGCAAGCGTCAGGGAAAGGAGTAAGTCAATCCGCGTGATAACACAATAGGCCTATACTGGTCTAAGTGTGATTGCTATACTCAGCCAGCCACTTTAGTCTTACCTAAACTAGCTCCGCAATAACAACAAGAAACTTGCTATTCACGACGTCGACTTGGACGCACATTTACGGGTCCAACTTTGATAAGCCATAAACTGCAATAACACCACATCTCTGTCCGAAGAGTCTTCAAACCCAGAGGGATATACGTATGTATATAGCACTCAAGTCGAAAAACCACGTCCAATTTGAAGAGCGACAGCTTGCGAAAAATCGCTCTTAATAACAAAATATGTTAAATGAAGCAATTATTCGCAAATATAACAAGTCGGTCCAAGACGTCGTCTTAGATGATTTTAATATTGTAGGGTATGGAGGGCACGGATGACATCGAGAATTATAGGACAACGCAGCATGCACGACAACACATCTCAAAACTGACTTAGAGTAATGGGCCGTGATCAATCAACCATAAACCAAATTGTTCACATTGTCATCGATCGATGTCCGAACTTTCCGAAGAGACAACTCCGACTCGGATCATTTTCTTTTTGTAACGGATGTAAGAAAACCAATTTCGGAAGATTTAAGGTAGTAAGTAAGTTAGTATATAAGTTTTAGTAAAATCAGTTCTGATGTTAAGTTTTTTCTAATTTTCTTAAACTTAAATTACAGTTAAATTTATTTACTTTTAAAAATGGATTGTTATGTTAAGTCGAAAGACATAGTTTAAGATTAAGTTTAGCTTAGAGTGCCCGCCTAGGGCCAGTAAGTTAGAAGTAGTAACAATGTTCGTCCAACTAGTTTTAAGCATTTTTGTCTAGTATTTAAGTGTTTGTTATGAATTCAGTAAATAAAAATGAACTAAAATGACTGAATTTCGGAAGAAGAATAAGGCCTAGGACCCTACGATCGGCTTACTAGAAATTTTCAGTAAGTTTGACGCCGCGTACACAATCAATCGGAGCTGGTTGGACAATGAGTACAAGAGAACTGATTTATCTAGAAGGGAGAAGAAGGAATAGACGTGCTAAGGCAAGAACGATGTTCGACAGTTTTACTAAAAGGTCAAGCAGTGTGACGCTCCATTTTTTACAAACCCTGTTGAATTGATTTCTTCAGTGGTGCTAACAAATTACTGCACAAATGGTAGCATCTAATCATCGAAACAAGAGAGTACATGACCAGGAAGTGTCTATGCGGGAATTAAATTGTTTCTTGTATGGCATGTGGAACCGCCTTATTGAAACCACTTAGTGGCCACATCAACATAATCTTTGAGTGAGTGAGTAGAGAGCTGTAGAGATCTTTGATTTGATTTTCACCAACACGCCCTGTTTCTATATTGACATTTGACCGGCTTGTTTTTGTACGACCAGTGCGTTACGCGTCTCCAACTGATCCAGTCTTCCTGAATTTTGCAATTAAACTCGTATGCCCAGTTTCACAGTGAAGGTTTAAACTTAAGTTGAATCTCAAACCGAGTTCAAGTTTTTGGTTTAATTCGTCCAGTTTCATTGTGTGAACCTTAGTTCAGTGGGCTACAATATATGTAAGGGCTTTTTATACATTTCATGTGCTTTTTAGTTTTAAGTGTTATTTGCAAATCGGAGAATTTTGGTACAATCTCACACGAAAAAATGACAGTTCGTTGTGTGATAGGAATTTGCATAAAAATGGTGGTGATTTAAAAACATTAAGCTAATTAGAAAATTAATATTTTTGATGCCAAATAATGTTTGAATGTCAAGTGCATATGCCCAAGTTTGGAATTAAATGATTGTCAAAAATTTACTTGCGATAGTTTTTGTAGGACACTGTTAAACAAAATTTAATAAAATACGAGTTTTACACGAAGTTGTTGTTGGTTTATCATTCTTAAAAAAAAACCTGTTTGAATTGAAAATTCGTACATTCATCACATTCATGTTAAGTAGGTACTATATTAACACAATTGACGTACGCCATTTCTGGCCGGATCTGGGAAAAGTGATATTTTCCACAACGCCTGTGGAGTCTGATTGAAGCAGGTGGAGAAGTTCAAGTATTTTGGGGTCTTTTTCACGAGTGATGGCAGGAGTAATGCTGTGCTTTCCTGTAGGACTGGCCATGAAATTTGGGTAATGACAGAAAGAATAAGATCGAGAATACAATCTGCCGAAATGAGATTTCTTCGAGCTTTTGTGGGAGTTACTCGCCGGGATACGGTGAGAAACACGGCAGTACGCCAACTCAATGTAGAGCTGCTGCTTCTTCGAACGGAAAGGGCTATACTTCGATGGTTTGGTCACGTGGCATGAATGTCCTCATCATCACGAACTCCGAGGCGTGCCTTGAATGCGGATCCCTCAGGTAGGCGACCGCTGGATAGACCCAGGACGAGGAGGTTGTACCTTGAGTCCAAAAACTCGCCTGGTTCCGCTTCGGCATAACGTTTGATGCGTTCGAGTCGATGGCGGAGGATCGAGTGGCCTGGAAATCTGTCGTGCGTGTATTACACTTTAGTGGATCATGCGGGTCGGAAAATGGGCAGGAGCAGGGCACCCGTGCAATGTTTATTGTATCATGCTCCTTCAAACCGAACTGGTAATCTGGGACTATCTTGTTGTCCTCGACTCATTTCATCATCAAATACCTTGCTGATATTCGGCAGGTGACTTATCGACGGAAGATTCGATGGATTGGTGGTGTTATTTCTGTGTTTAGGAATCGGCTGTACCACAGCTGATTTACAATGGCCCGGGTAGTGAGTCCTTGTGAACAAGAGCCGTTGGGGTACTATATTTGTAGTCGAAAAGGAGTTTCTTTAATTGTGCTCATGGCAATTACAATTTAAATTCTGCATAAATAAAGAAGCATTCCCATTAAAGCTAATTAAATAATTGCACTTCCACCGGAGTTTATGTGTGTTGCGTCAAAGCCAGCAGCACACCCCCCTGAGGCGACTTACCTCAACTGAATT
This sequence comes from Eristalis pertinax, assembly GCA_907269125.1. Lineage (NCBI taxonomy): Eukaryota > Metazoa > Arthropoda > Insecta > Diptera > Syrphidae > Eristalis > Eristalis pertinax. Next base: position 125,627,591 of record OU026145.1, read on the forward strand.
GGATTAACAAACGCTTTAGAAAACCCCCTTTCTACAGCTTTACAATCGACGGCAACTGGTCGCCCTGTGCCTTTGCCTATTTTTATTGACTGCATTTAGAAGAGAGATAAATTAATTGCAAACAATTTATAAAACCCACAAATAACAATCTCAGCTGCCACGTGAATCCGAATATTGGCCAATAAAACTGATTATTATAGTCATTTTCAAATTACATCCACCCAACAAGTATTTAAAATCCATTAGACTTCCCCGTCGCCGCCGTCGCGGGTGCATTCGAATCTAAGCACAAATGCATGTTTATTGCATGATTATGCTAAATGCATGCTTGATATGAAAAAAAGCAATAGCAAGCTCACCTAAAACTGTAGACTCTCTTTTTTGTTCGCGTTTTTTTTTCCTTCGGCAGAGGGAGAAAAAAAGGCAAGCAAAACAACAGTATTTGCAAAACAAAAACAACACGCGGAGAAACAACATTTTAAGAACCCCGTGCGTGAGTTGATATGTTAATCACTTCTCTCTCTTTCATTTCATAAATCATTAATGAATTATGACTTCATTTTATATGCTCTCTTCTCATTCTTAGGTGAGCAAAACCGCTCTGGTCCCACCGACATCTCACCTTGAGGCGGTGCAGCGCTGGCGGTAGTTGCGATGCAGCCACAGCAAGAGCTATAGCGGCCACCGTCACTGTAGCATTTCCCTTCCAGGGTCTAGCACAATAAAAATGGAGTGCACCACGCTTTATATTGCTTAATCACCCCGCTGTGGTGGTGGTGCAGAACAATAGAAACGACGCCATAGTATGTAGGGATAGCTTCAGTGAATGCTGTGCTGGCCCCTAGCCAGAGTCAGACTCAGAGCTGGAGTCAGAGAAGTGAAAAGTGGAAATTTTATCGCGAATGTTTTCATAAAACTGAATGCAAACGCGGAGAAAGGAAATAAAACAAAGCAAAAGGAAAGGAAAAAAATGAATAAGTAGGCGGGGTGTTTCCCAGTGGGCATGGGCAGGCAATTCCTTTTCGCACAAACCATTCACAGGTTATAGCCCGTAAACGTTGAAGCCTGCCGGGAAATATCATTTGCCGCATTAAAGCGGCTACCCAGTGGGAGGCAGTTTTGCAAAAAAATAAGACAAAAATTTATTGAGTGGAAATTTAATTAGATGGGAGGTGCACCCTAGTTTATTGGCGGGGTGTGTTCGATGCGTGATGCGCGTTCATTTGACAGAAGGCTGTAGCACTTGCAAATCTGAAATATTGTATCAAGTGAAGGACTGCTGGGTTCCCCTGAATGTTGGTTGGCTGACTTATTCTGCAGGGGAGTCCTTGCAGGCGAAACGAATTGGTCTCAAGGTCGCAACGAAATATTAGCTGTCGACCAAAAAATGTTCAGTCGCACACCACTTTGGACGAAACTTCAGCGATCGACAGCTACAATTTCGAGGTAATAAAGGAGGTTGTCTACCTCGGGGCAAACGTGAATTCCACAAACGGCATCACAGTGGAGATCCGTCGTAGAATCGCCTTTGGCAACCGGTGCTACTTCGGTTTAATGATGTGCCAGACCGAAATTTTCTTAAACCGAGATGGAATTGAAGCAAACCGAGTTGCAACTCGATTCCGCTAACTCAGTTTCAAGCAATATATATAGTAATACGACAAGCGTTTTGGCAAGGCAGTGTCATATTATAGCATTTGTCGGACTTTAGTGTACTGCCTCAGACTCTCTGTATTTTTGAACTTTTTGAAACAGAGTGTCTACACATGTGAAAAAGAGTAGGAGGAGAAGACATAACCGCTAACTCTATGAGCATGGCAAAAATCCCACGACTGTACTGGCTCAGGCGCATGGACAACAATGCTCCAGCAAAGACGGTCTTCGAATCCGGGCCTCCTGGTTTGAGAAGGAGAGGAAGACCGAATCTCCGGTATAAAGACCAAGTAATCGCGGATGCAAGACAGCTTGATCTTGAAGACTGGAAGCAGCGTGCCCAAGACCGCCAACAATGGAAGGCAACAATTGCTCATGCTCGGACCTTCCATTTGTTGCCGGCCTGATAAGTAAGTAAGTAGTCCTTGCTTTTAATTGCAGAATTTTTTCGAAGTCAAATTTTATTATTCGATTAACACCATTCAAATCGAAGTCTAGCAACATTCCTGGGTTTCGGTGCAAAGCAGGAGGAGCGTAACTACTGTGAGTTAATTTACGACAGCTTCAACAATGTATAAAAAAAAGAGGAAAGTTAAAAGTAGCACTTGTTCTCATAATCCGACAAATCAATCGTCATCTTGGGAAACCCAACGTCAATGAGCGTGTTAGAAAAGTCTCCACATATCTGAAGGCAGTTGGTTGTAAATGGGGACTACGCCTCGCATGGTTTACTGGCTATTCGTTTCAGTATTCAGACTCAGACCCAGAACTGCGCTTGATAACGATGATGACATCAACTGCAAGCCAGTCGATCGGGTGCAACGGATGAGCCACTTTAAGGACGATGATCTCTGCAACTTTGAACATAATTATTAATCTTGCGTCGATATTTAAGACAAATTGCGACAGGAAATTTGAACGTACTCCTTAATCTCGACAGACTTAATCCATAGACAGATAGCGACCAGTACGGCGATTAGATTGAATTCGCTGCGTATGCGGAAAGAACTCCATTCTGGACATCCTATTATCCTTGATAGATCCTGGAGACACAAATTTCCTGCCATCTGACACTCCTGCACTGAGCTCCTCTTCGACAAGAACTTCCCAAATAGGACCAACTACTGAAAGTCTGACCACCAGACGCCCGATAATTCCCTGCGAATCTTCACAGATTGATCAAAGATGGGCGAAGGCGTTAGTGCGGGCGTCTGTTATTTTTTAGTCGGAAAAATATTAAATGTGGTTTACACACGCTCTTTTGAAATACACCATACATGGCCATGAATGCTGCTCAATTTCACAAAATTCTTACCGAAAGATGTCCCAGCAGACAAAGAAAAATTGGACATGTTCTTCGTGCAGAGTAAAAAAAAAAACACCACATGAAGATAATGTCCAAACTGCAAATAGAACCAGGACAGCGGAGTCCCCGAAGACAGCTGCAGCAGCCGTTGTACTGTCCGATAACAGTTCTGTAACTACCTAAGTAACAGATCATTCCAGGTCAAAATTGGTGATTGCGTTAGCAATGAAGAAAATATCGATTATGGTGTTCCACAAGGATCGAAGCTAGGTCCGCTTCTGTTTATAATATACGTCAATGATCTACTGTCAGTGCTGAAGTATAGTACGGGTTATGCGTATGCGGACGACACAGCGATCGTAGTTAGCCATAGGAGCGTTGACGAAGCGGTGAAACTTATGCAATTAGATTTTAATAGAATCGCTGCTTGGTGTCACGACCATGGATTAATTATCAACGCACTTAAGACAAAGTTAATGCACATTCGCCCGCCGCATATTCCCAGAACGAAACTTAAGATAAAAATGCACAGCGTAGATTGTACGCACAGACATGGCTGTGATGGAATAACAGAAGACGATGATGACTGCACTGTAAATATTGATTATGTGTCAAAGTATAAGTACCTAGGACTGACGATGGACTACAACTTTAAATGGAACCACCATATAGAGATATTGAGGAAGAAATTGTGTCACTCTGCATACGCCCTTTTCCATCTTCGTAAACTGTGTACACCAAGAGTACTCAAACAGTGCTACATGGGCTTGGTGGAATCACATCTACGGTATGGAATAACAGCGTGGGGAAGCAGCATCTCAATTGCAATCGCTACAAAAAGTGCACAGGAGACTTCAAAAGCTTTTGGTGGAAACAGGAAGTAGCAGAGAAGTTCAGCAACAAAGAAGCCAACCAACGCGCATGCTTAACATCTGCCAAATTCATAATTTGGAAATCTTGGCCAATTTCGATGATGACAACACATACAGGGTCCAGACACAGCAGACGGTGAACACTAGAAGACGACAGCAGCAGCTATGTGAAGTTCCGAGGTACTGGAATGAATATGGTCGAAGGACAATTAAAGTGGCAATTCCGACAATCCTTAACGAACTCCCAAGGGAAGTTCGCAACCTACCCAAAATATTTTACTAATAAATTTTATTACTTTTCGTTACTCATATTGCCCATGTTTTAACTACACATAATTGAATTTAATGAATTTCAACATTTATAATTGTAAAAAAAACGTTTGTGATTAGTCATCTGCAGACAAGCCAGTCAGGCTTTGCAGATAAACAAGTGCAAACACTACAAAATGAATTATAAATAAAAATTAAATTGAAAAATTGAATCTGATCGCATGGTTAACCCGAAATGTCTCCAAGTCTGTACATAACGTGTTTATAAAATATGTACGTACGTCTATATAAGACACAGCAAGTGTATAGCTTACCGTGTACAACTTATCGAACTGATCGCTGACCTTGGTATATTTTTGATCGTTCTTCTATTTTCTCTCATTCGACTTTTACACATTGCAGCTCATTTAAGCAGAAACTACAGCGGTCAGGGAATCTTTTCCACGCCTAAAGAACAATGCGATGTCAAAGAGAGATATCGTCACTTGTTCTAATAGCCTGGCGGTGATTAAATCCTGGATGCAGCTCAATGAGATCCCCGCGTATTTTAGCATCCACCTTATGTGGATACCGGGACACTGACATTCCAGAAAATCGCGCAGATCACGAACTCGCTAGAAAATCCTCCTTCCGAGTGCAGATTTACCATCAATGGCCATAGCTAAGGCAATACATCTTCTGATGCTGGAAACGATTGAGCACACAAATCAGAGATCGTCTAATGGCACAGGATATTCGAATTTACTGACAAATCTGGATGGCTGTCATAGAAAACCAGCCAATTCCCTTGTTTTTTTGTTAACCCACGTGGCAGTATAACGGGCCTACCTGGCCTAAGTGCATCCAAACTCACTTTCAACCTTACCTCTAACCTAATGGCTCCCTACATGCCTCACTACAAACCAATTATGGCCTACTCTGAATCCGAGACGATCACACAGTCTGATCAGAATGAGCAAGCTGACTCTTTCTCTTTCTCGGCCTCATTACTGGGCCATTGGAACTAACTTTTCTCTAGATCGGGTCTGCCGCACAATGACTTCTGCATAAGCTGTAGAGATGAGGAAGAGGAGAAAACTATTGTCCACCTTCCCTGCAATTGCAACGCTGTCTTTTTCTACTAACACTTATTAGCATGGCCGAAATAAGTCAGTCATCTTCATCGCTTTGTCTAAAGCCAACTGGTTTACAGTATAGGACCGATTAGATCCGCATCGTTACTCATCGGAAGTACTGGCACTGGCCTAAGTGCGGCTGCTGTTTGCTGGCCGTCAGCCACTTTAACCTAACCTGACCTCGTAAAAGAGGGATCTGAACTGAGGGAATCTTATTTAAGTTCCATTAGGAGAGAAAGAGCAGAGCTGGAAGACGAAGCTCTACAAAGAAACAGGAATCGATTGGCAGGGGTCCCTACTGGGCACTGTTTCATAGGTACACATACCCCGCGTTAGAACATACACCATTTCTACTTAAACGAGGAGGAATTGGAATTTGTCCGTCACTGTCTCTGCAAATGCCCAGTCTTAGCAAAGTAAAATAAAGTAGCTCCTGGAAATACAGGATAGCTGGCTGACTTAAATAGGTTTCGTCTGGAAAACCTCATGAGATTCATATATGGATCTGGGTTTTAGCGTTTTAGGAATCAGGCAGCTCCACACGGAATGGTCCTGGCCAGCCGTCAGGGCACCCATAAAACAGGGTGACCAGATAGCAATGATTGTTGTTTAAATTGAGAGATCATTTCACGACAACAAATTTTCACCTACAAAACTCTCCTAGGGCTGGGATCGTGAGTTTGAGTCGTTTAGCTCAAACTTTCGACTGTCACAATAGCCCCATTTTACCTGTTTCAACAGCTGTCAAAATATTCAGTACGGCTTGCCATTTTACCGTGCATCGTTTTACGCTTGGTGAATCCACGGAAATGATTAATAAATGTTTTCGAATTTACGTCACAAGTGTGTGACGTACATACAAACCGAACATTATGACTACGTAGGCTAAGATATTTCTGCAAAATCCTGTACAATGTGGATCCTTGCAATGACTGCTAACGGATTCACCCTCTGGAGTAGGACAGGTATTTTTTCAGCAAAACTCCTGGGCTCCTCAAATCCAAAACCTGTCCAATGCATTCAAATTAGAGTATTATAAATCTGTGCGAAAGAAGCACTTGACGATGACCAAAGTGAGCGAATATTTGGCACAATACTTCACGATCTCAACCAATTATTATGTGGACCTGTCTGCGAGGATGAAGAATGGAGGAGAAGACGTACTCTATAAATGTATATGTAGTCCGGAAGGCAAAAATCCATCGATTGCTCCGACTCGACCACACCGAACACATCTACTTCCTCTCGAGGTGGACCTGGGCCTCATGCCTCTCCAGCCAGCACGATCTCTCACCACCTAACACCAGATTCGTACACCGGCTGAGGTCCCCCTCGGCTTGTCTGCCTCCCTTTGTGCGTGGACGTCTTCTGTTGCGTTGTCCTACAGGCTCAGAGTCGAAGATTCTTCGCGCTAAGAGCTAAGTTGTCCATATACTCTACCTGAACCCCCTAAAATCCAGCTAAGAGCGTTTTGGAATCCGAGCTTACTAGTCCAAGAAGGATAGGACCGAACCGAACCTCTGGTTTAAAGACCAAATCATCACGGACTTATGAAGCAGAGTGGCCAGCACCTTCAACGATGGAAGACAGCTATTAATCAGGCTCAGACGCTCCTTCGATCGCAGGAACAAGTTGAGTGTCGATGCAACATGCTTCTTTTACTTACCAATAATAATCGAAAAGTATGTTGCAAGTATAAAAAGTGACGTAAAATGCAAGATGACACCTCATGCAGGATGACCCTATGCTTCTGGTCTCACGCTTTAACTCCAGACTTTAATGGGTATAGGGCGAGCATAATGAATTCCCTTGCCGAAGTCCTTTTTTGTAACGTAATTGTCGCTGACTGCGTAACAATAACGATTTTATTGCAACATTTTATCGGATCACGTTCAGTGACACGCCACAACAACAGTGGTTCGGCTCTCATAATCAAACAGGACTGCGATACACCGAACCGAGACATTTCCGGAACAGATGAACCTAATTAACACTCCTTAGTAATAATTGCAAAAAAAATAATAACAATATTAACGAATTCACCTGCATTTCAGGTATTTCCGAGTGCAAGCGCGCTCCCCATCTCGGCCATCGGAGTACACCTTTACCATGTCGCGGCGTCGAGGGCAGTAAATTAATCCCATCAGTCTTAACATCGAGAAGAGTAATTTTGAATATTTTATGGCAATAAAATTACCTGGCACCGAAATGGAATCCACCACTGACATGTCAAGCCGTGACCGGTATTTGAGTGATATTAATGATTGAGTTTACGGTAATAGCGGGCCGCGGAGTTGTCTTTCGACGACTGTTTGCATCCGCTTCACCCTTTCGCGGCGCGACTGGGGACAATTAAAAATGTAAATATTTTGGTGTTCAATTTGTTGCAGAGCGCAAGAGTTCAAGTTCGAGTGCTATTGATATGCCATCAGTGGTTACCATCAAAGTTGGCCGGACCACCACAACGGTGGACAGAGTGGACATAATGTAATTGCCTTATGCAAAGTGGTCGTGGCAATTTGAAGGGCCATTTGGCTCATTGAACCGCATCCACGGGGAGAGCACTAAGCAGGGAGCACTGAGCAATGTGTGCGCTCATGACTAGGCCCGAAAGCCTAATTAGAGGTAAATTACAAAAGTCAGAACGCCCCAAAGTTGTTTTTGTGTACGGTACAAGTGTACGTACATGGAATCGTTCTGCATACGGCGAAGGACGGGGGCAAGCAGCATACTGCACTCATTGGTGGAGGATTATCCATCCATCGGTGGCAGGAGCCCGCCTGCGGCAGGAGGCATAGCTGAAATGGAAATGCAAAACAGGTAGGGCACATGTCAGGCTCTTATCACGGCTGTGAGATCTCTCAATGATACCATTGGCCAACAATGAAAGTGTGGTATTAATGTAATGGGCTCAGGGTAGTGCGGTAGCAATTGCGGCCGCAAATGGTGCTTAGAGTGAGTAAATTATTCAGCTCCGATGAAATATGCAAAGAGTGCGCTGTGAATAAGGAATTTTGATTTTTTTGCAACCTCGAGGCGCTTGTGTGCTGCCGTACAAATCTGCACCTAAAATGTAACCCGGCTTCCCTCTCCCTGCGGAGGGAATGGAATTGCACTCAGTTGTGTAAGTTCACTTTGGGGCGCCTGGGGACTTTCTTGAATAGAGTGCAAGTGTCCTTTGGATTTTATCAGTCAAGGCCTTTTCATTATTTGACAGGATCTGAGTTTTGGCACACAGTGTAGCAAACGGCAGGGAAGTTTCACTACAGGTTGACCAGATCAAAACGATAGGCAAGGAGATTGAAATAAAATCACATTGGTGTGAGATATAAAATTAATTCTGGCTTAATTTTGAAGCTTTATTTATGCCATTATCTATGGAAAAGCATATCATTCAAATACCAGCCTCCGCTTCAAACTGGCAGTGCTTGAAGCGATGGGTCCAGTAATTTCTGACGACTCGGTCTAATGTGCGTCGTTATTCCGGCAATAGCAACTCGAATGTTGGCTTCAAGCTCTTCCAAAATTATTGCCTTGCTAGCGTAGCTCAAGGACTTGAGGTGGGACCAGACAAAATAATGGAGTAATGTACAGTCGCATGATCGCGGCGGCCATTTAATGAACGCTCTCCGTGAGATGACTCAGTCACCAAGTTTCTCTTTCACAGCTACGAGCGTTGTGTCGCTTGTTTCGAAGGCCACCAACACCAACTCCTTGTAACCACTGCCCAGATTTATCAATGTTGTCTAACTCTAGCCACAAAAAGTCAGTAACATCGCTCGGTACCTGAGATCCACAGCGCAAACGGTGTTCCCTTCCTCACTGCGAAAGAAATAAGGTTGGCTGATACCGGCATGCCATAAACCACACCAAACCCTCAATCTTTTTAATGTTCGCGCTCGATTAGCGAACTCAAGGCGTTGTAATATGGTCTCCCGGCTTCAATTCTTGAACCAGCACAATTTTATGCGGATGTCCAAACCCACATTTCTGAATCTTCTTCGAAGCTGGCGCCTTCGGCGGCTATGTGTTCTTCATTTCGCACCAATCTCTATCTGGTTGGTGGCTTAAGGTCCAAAGGCCTGCACACTGAAGCCATAATGTGTACTGACATCACGACGATATTCATCGTTTCGATTTTTATTGCTAAGCATAAAAGGGAACGTCCATAAGCATGAATCAACACTCACTGGCATAATATGTTCTTTTTCCTACGAACAGGGGAGGCTCTGTGCCTGAGTAATAGCTGCCTTCTACCGTTGAAGGTCCTGGTGAGTCTGCTTCCAGCTATCAAAAGCAAGCTATCGTGGGTGCATGATGACTTGGTCTTTAAGCTGGAGCTTCTCTTTATCGGACCAATAGCTCGGCTTCGAAAACGCTCTTAGCTGGAGCATTGGGTCCATGGGCTCGTCTGCTCAATCCACCAATTTTTACTTTGCGGACTACATTCACACCCCATAGAGGTTGCGGTTATGGCTTCTCCTCTATTCCGCATCCTCATAGACAGGTCCATATAATAATCGAGATTCCTAGCATGGAAACCAGTGATGCCTCATATATAGCCGTTAATCGACATGTAATTAACCAGGCGCGGATGCATTCATGTAGACCGAAATAAAAGACGTGTCTTTATCAATAGTCAATAGTCTTAGTTTGCCAAATGTTGAAAGCGGGTGTAGTAGACCAGTCTGGGTCCTTCCATACTTCCAGACACGACTGACATTCTTCCATCACCAGAAGTCAGCAAGCCAACTGGATGGCTTTGATTCTCGCTCCCCTTTTGGCCTGCAACAGAGAACGGTGCTAACAAACTCACCACGCTATTCGAAATTATTTTACTGCTCCATGTTTGTAGGATGGTTAAATAGTTACCGCACATGCAAACGTCAAACGCGATTGTCATTTCGAAGCAACACAACAGTCCGGCACTACAAGAAGAAACATACATTTGCCTTATCCGCAAATATTTACCCAGACCAGCATTTAGACGCATGCAAAACTTTACATTTTGACATTCGCTGTCACTGTGCTCACAGATCCGAATCATCTGTCAGTGCAAACCCTCAATCAGGTATGCAAATTATTCTATTCAATCATAGCTCTCGCGACACCGCGAACACGGCCCTACCTAGTGTGTGCTTGTAAAACCGCAGCGCCCACAGGATTCCCTGTCAATTCCCAACCTACTTAACCACTTCTGGTCGCCGTGAAAACAAAATAGCCTAATTAATTGCCGTTATTACCACCTCAATAATGTGCAAAATAAATACCAGTCGGCAGTTGTACCGATATTTTTAAAGTTGCACACAACAAAACAGTAACAGAAAGGGAAGCAAAACAAATGAAAAAAAATGGCGTCTGACAGGAATCTATACATTGTACCAGACTGAAAATACTCGGTTCGGCTTTTACGCGACGCGAATGGGGTTGCGGTGTCCTGGCCCGGCGGACTGCAGAGTGCAGAATTATTCTCTTTTAATCTGCATACTATCATCTAATGCAAACAGTGACGACCAGTGTAACGGGCGCCCAATTAAGGGTAATTATTGCGATAAAAAACATGGAAGTCGGACATATTTCAGGTATTGTGTTCAACCCACACTCCACATTGAGAGTGAGAGAGCAACTGTACTGTTACGTAGGGCTTCGGTTTCGGTGGTATTTCCCAGCGATTGACGAAGGGTGGACACTGGGCACCCCACAAAATGGGGTGGCACATTCGGTTTATTCCCATTTTAAGTATTCATTGTGGCACATTTCAGATTAATTGGCCGCGATAAGCAGCAGTAACAAGTATTAGTTAGTAATCGAAATCGAAAGGGCGGACGGTTATGTCGTTTTTTGTTTTGAGGGGGATGTGTTGCAACCCCTGCGGATGCGATAGTGTGACAGAGCGCGTTGTAGCCGGTGTGTTGGTTTTGGAACTGGCTGAGATGATGGCAAATAGATAGAGGTGGACAATGCATTTTTTATTGGTGGACTTTAACTCTTATGGGGCGATGACACGTAATGCACACAGTGGTGGTGGTGGGCTGCAATCAGGCGCAGAAAATTCAATGTGGACCAACATTTGTATTTGAAACCAAAATAAGATGCTTCGGCGTGAGGTTGGGACTTTCAAAGGGATCTGCAAACAGTAGACGAGTGAATGAAGCAACCACGAAAGTGTGCCAGACAGACGGGTGAACCAATTTTGATGACGGAACATTCTAAAGTTCAATTTCATTAAAGTCCCGATCCCGCCACAGCAGCCCGACGACAGTTGGCACATTCAACGCCCGTCACCGCATACTTTCCTGCCACTGGCTACGATTAATGAACACATCCATAGTCTAACGATGAAGACTCAAATCTCACAGCAAGTCCCAGACATGCGTGCTGAAGCCCACTATTTATGGTATGCGCATAGTTATGCCCAGCATGGCGGTTGCAATTAAGCTATTCAGCAAACCCACTACAATGAGATGATCCCCGCCACCAAAAACCACTCATTCGTCGTCGGTTGGCTGGTATAAAAATGCGAATAATTAATTTTCTTCATTCGCATTAATAGAATCTTTCCCCCCACGCCACTGCACCGCACCGCACAGCACAGCACAGTAGCATGAGAAAGAAAGCAAAACGACACGAAGCAAGCAAATCCGCAAATCTTTTCGCACCATCTCAAATTGCTCATTAACATTTTGTGTTTCCATATCACCTGTGAAAATCGTCTTGCGCGAGAGCGAAGAGTCTTCCACTGGCCTGCCACTGAGGAGCACTGAACAGTGGTTTCCCATCCCATCCCATCCCATCTGCGGGTCCAAAGACACCAAAAAACGCTGAGTTATCCTCCTTGCCACTCCGTTTCAAAGGTCGTCCTCTTCGCCACAAGTCCTCCGTCCGCGGCAGTGGCAGGAAGGCCGGACCCAGCCGTCGATGGAGTTTCTCAATGAAAACGATTCTCTCGTTTGGATTGTCTGTCGCATTGCGACTAGTCCTCGTCCTACTCCAGTCAAGTGGCAACGATTTATGTTAAATATTAAAATCGTTTAAATGGCAAATCTTCAACTCCCAGTAGTCAAAGTGTCCGGTCCCCTCTGCCCTTGTCCGTCGCACACGGACTACGATCAACTGGCATCAAGCGCGAGGATGAACCAGCAGCCGGAGCCGTAGCCGCAGCAGCAGTGCCTACACCACTGGCTCAGCGCAGCGCTGTGAAAAGGAAATGTGCATGAAATCGCGAAAACAGATTTCTTAATTTAATTGGCTACTGGTCGGACGAGCACTAGGAGACGTGTGTAGTAAGCCACCACCACCACAATCGGCAGCCAAACTGTCTGAGTGCGCGAGACTGAAGAGGAGACTCAGTCTGAGTCTGCGACTGGCTTCTGCCAACCATCGGACCATCGCACTTCGTGTGCGCAAACCGAACCAAATAAAATGCCAAATAGATGGATATCTGTGAATTGCTGCTGCTTCGGAATTTTGAGAAGCCCGTCACCGAGCTCAACGAGGAGGACTGCACGGCCCCGAGTACGATTATGTAGGTGTCTCTACACACATCAAGCTTTTGTATCTACATACGGATAAGTGTGTCGTATCTGTTCTGGTTTGCTGTTCGCCTCTTGCTTTTTTTGGTTTATTCGCAACGTGGGAATAAATGCGATGCGACGAGTGCGATAACATTTTTTGTGATCATATTTGTTTTATTAATTACTAATGAAATTCATTTCTAGACGCAACGTGTAACTGCGGCTGTTGCTGGAGGTTTCTTTTCCACGAATTCAGACTCCTAGCTGGGTGTAGTTGTTCACTTGTTGAACATGTCAGTCAGATCTGTCAGTGGAATCGTGACGCGCTGACAGGAGAGACGACCATGTCAAGGTGGCAGGTGATTGGGGACAGATAGAGAGTTTGTTGTGAAGGGCTTTTGTTTTATTCGCTGCTGACTTGAGTTTACATCTAGTTTGGGATGTGTGGAATCAGTTTGGAATGGCGTAGGGTTAACAACTTTCATAATTCACGGCTCCACCTCTTTCGTGTCATTGACAATGCTCAAAGAGCCTGTCTGTCTAGAAAAAGCGTCTCAAACTTGGCCGTCCGCAGTCGGCATAAAGCTGTAGGCCCCATCCACTCGTGATAGAACAATAGCATGCACAACACGAGTGGTTGCTGTAGAAGGTATCCACTATATCCACTTCGGGTTGTCGCGGCAACCAACATTTGGTGAAGTCGCTGTCAATTCATCTCTCCGCACAGCCAGCACGGTTGTCTTAATTCAAAGCGTTTAAGACGTTAGCCATACTATTTCACATTTCTGATGTAGAACTCCACATAAAACCTTGTCCATCGACGAATTTGAACGATTTTTTGACAGTTATTCACGAATTTTTGAAAGTTATTCACGAAATCATGTAAATGGCACTCAGATTGTCAACCGCTGTCAAGGCGAAGGCGTAAAACTTTGTTTGGAAGTCTTGTTTTCTGTGACAGCTGATTTGACAGTTCTAGGTTGTTTTAAGGTAAGTTTGATTTGGCAATTGATCTTGAATACACTCACGGCGGAGTAACATTGTTGCGGTGAGCTAAGCGGTTAGATTCAATGCCAAGTAGGACCGGGACACGCTTGCACAGCTCAGCATGTTAGCTTGTCTCCTCGTACACTGCCCATTTCAGATTCGAGAAACTCAAACTAAAGCCACTGTCAAAGCACCAGTCAATCCGTTTAGTGCGTTTCGAGCCGTTGTTCTTTCAAAATGATGAGTGTCCAAACGTTACAGACATCATTGACACGGTTACTACCGTGTTTGTGTTGGAAGTCAACATTCGACGCGTTATTGCCGCAATACACCCTGATGTACTCCGGAGAGTATGTGAAATTGGACCAACAAATTACGCCACGTGCGCGTCAGCGCCGCGGGTCACATTTCCGAAATCAGATTTAAACATTAATGTCATAAAACAACCAGATGAGCATTGAATTACCGAATTAAGAATTTTAAATTCTCCGCGAATCAATACACAAAGAGGCAAACACGATCCACACGTTCACGACCAAAAAATTCGCAATGAAGTGTCAGTTTTTATAAGTTCTTCTCTGCGAATAAGAAAACTCCATATGAATTAAGAGTCAGTATTTGCGAAGTTCGCAATTCGCAGTGAACTCATGTTAATGGCCTTTAACGCCGTGGATTAACTCTATCAAGCTCGTATTATTTTTGTCGATAAAGTAGTGTTAAAACGACATCTGGCGTTCACCTTATGTGGAACGTATTTCTTGTGTGACACTTGTCGTGTATCGGTATACTGATAGCCGGTTTATTATACTAAAACGACAAAAAAATGGTTTTGAACTTTGTAAACGCCTCAAATTGAAAATCAAGCAAGACCCTGAGTTTGAAGAATTTACGAAAACTACACGCACCATCCATTCGAACCTTGTCAGTCAGCTGCAGTACTTGGAATGTATGTGGAAGATAAACTCAAGTCGATTAAGGTTCGTTATTGGGATACTTATGCCCGTTTCGCAATGCTGCGTTGGTGCGTCGCCTCATTTTCAATGGTTCCATGCCATTTAATGCGTCTTGTTACGTTTTGACTTTTGTCAAGTGTGTGGTGAGAACAAGGTAATCTCACGTAAGCGACGTAATTTCTCAGCAAAATGTTTCAACATGCTAAAACATTTCGGTGCATTTTGACATTTCCCTGCGTTTACTCCATATTTTTATTGGGCGCGAAAGAAAAAACAGCTGATCGTCACACACTCATCCTTCAAATCAAATTTTGTGACCAGACTCTCAAAACGCCTTGTCTAAAACGACTTTCGTAGTCAGGGTGATTAGCAACAAATCAGTACAGTGGAAAAAGCCATCCTTCAAGTCGAACTCCCTCTAACTCAAACTGGCTTTGATATCTCGTGAGAATTCGACTGTATATACCAGATGCTAAATAAATGTTGTCTAGAATGATTTTGTAGTCGTAGCTAGCACATTGAGTCTATTGTGTGGACCGTACATAAAATTACGCAAATTCACCAAATTCTGAATTAAGCCGCTGGCAAAATAACTCTGATTCGCTAATCGAAAGCCTTTTCCATAGGTTCCGAATACCAGACTGTCATGAAATTAATTGATGTCGCCTTTCCCTGTACCAGCTGTCATTGTAAATCTCGACAGGAACTCATTCTGTAGTTCTTTCTTTCTACACGTATATTGGAGGTGCCCTGTTTGCGGTTTCTACACCATGTGAAAGGAACAAACGCAATTTTTTGGAAGAGGGGCAAAGGGTCAGAGTGATGCTTATCTTCTGATAAGTATCACCGTACTTGGCAGCAAAAAGGTCCAACCAGGGATGGCAGAAATGTCACTTTTTTCGAATAACTACATTTGTTACGTCTGCTACGTTATTGGGTAGTTAATAGGTATGTTCCAATTGATTTGTGCACAGAAATTCGTAGTTGAGCAAATTGTCAGGAGTGGGGGTAAAAATGTCTTTTGAGAGAGAAACCGTGCAGAAACTTGTGGAACGACTTTTCGTAGAAATGCACAGAATTCACGAAACGTCAAAAAAAAAGCTTGAAAATTGACATATGAAATCTTCTCTTTTTTTTATTTGAATTTGACAGTCTTCAATTTTCTGCCGACAGAAATGTCTGTTGCAGAAATTCGCAGGGTGGGGACATTGTTTACTCTCTCATGAGCACTCTTTTCTGTGAAAAACTATGAACAAATCACCAAATGGAACGGCCTTTGACAGTTTTTCGGTGAATTTCATAGACAGAGATGTCAGAAATGTGACTTTTATCGAATAACTACATTTGTTACGTCTGCTACGTTATTGTGTAGTTAATGTAGTATACGTTACAAAATGTAGTAGACGTAGCGCTAAGTGTCAACATGTAGTTGAGATGTCAATTTAGCGTCAGTTCAGTTGTGTTTGTTCGACAAGCGTGAGGGCGGTGCTTGTGAAAGTGGAGGTATGTTGCCAAGGACCGTTTCCACTAGTTGGAAAATACATTTGAAGCTCAACGTTTTCTGTATATGTTCTCGTATTTGCTGACTACTCGTAGTTAATGGAGTAGATTACCTCATGTAGTCTGCTCTGTGATCTCTGGGTGCAACTCAAGATTTCTCACATATTTTAATGACTACAACACCAATCACTTTTTTTTCCAACAAGTCCACTGCTCTCATTCCCCTTTTAATCGAAAAAAAAAACAAAAAAAAGTAGATTCAACTTCATCGCAGTTGAAAGGCCCCGGCGAGATTCGAACTCACGATCTCCTGTTTACTAGACAGGCGCTTTAACCAACTAAGCCACGGCGCCTCATGAAATTCTTCCTCATTCAGTACACACAATTGCTTTTGGTGTGAGCTTTTACTGAAAAGCTTTGTTCGAACGTCATACTTACGTCAGATGTTTGTGGGAATTATTTTTGGATGTGAAGTGTATTTTTGTGAGAAAATTGGTCAGCCACTGCGAGAAAACGAATTCACATTCGTGGTTTAAGGCCAAATTAAATTTAGATTGTTCACAATTTATTTGTTGTTATAAATGGAATGACGTGTGTGGTTGTGTTTGTGCGTATGAATGGGCGCATGTATGTCCCTCACTTAGTTTGACACACAAAAGTGAGTGGAAGTTTGAGTATAATTTTATTGTAAACCTGTGCACCTTCCACAGATGTGGGGACCAATGCCTCCCTACTCGTGATTGACGGCAACCAAAGAGAGTTCAGAGGCGAGTCTGTAGTCTGAACATGTTTGCTGAAAAGAAATAGAGACGGTGATCACCCACTCGTGGTCAGGAGCCAGGAGATTTGAGCCCAGTTGTTACGACAAACCCTAGTAGGACCGGTTGCTACGTCGGATATCTACTAGGTTGTCGTTTGTGGAGTTCACTATTGCCCCGAGGTAGAAAAACTCTTTTACTACCTCAAGTTGTAGCTATCGATCGTGATGTTTTGTCCCTGGTGGTGTGTGGCGGAACGATTCTAGCTCGATGGCATACATTTTGTTAAGTCCTCACCTCAAGAACACATCGTTTCCCATTTTTTCAATCGTCGTGAAAGCAATCACTGCGGCTTGTTGGGAACGCGGGGTGATGTCGATGTTATCGATGGTGTACCCAGCGCCAGTACAAGGTAGACGAAATCACACGACAGCGCATCTCCTTGCCCAAATCTGGTGCAGGTTTCAAACGACTTGGAAATCCTTGAACCCACCTACAGTCTACAGTCTGCTTCGCTTACGTGGTAGCATGGTACGCAACAGTCGGCTCAATTTTCCTGAGATTCCGAATTCGGCCATAGCTTCAAATACTTAGTTCCTTGCGATGAATGATGCCTTACGTGGCATTAAAAAATAAAATCGATGAAAAGGTGATGTGAATCGATTTGAAACTCGCTAACTTTCTCCAGGATGTCCATTAGTAGATAATTTTGGTATATAGTCGTTTTGCGGGGCGGACGCTGCACTGGTACGTGATTCTGGTGCAAAGAGGTCTCAGACGTTGACGCAGTTTGCTGGACAGGATCTTATAGGCGAGGTTGAGCAGGGGTATTTCTATAGCTGTTGCAAGAGGTTGGCTGTTTGGTAGATGGGGAGATAGATTCCAGTCGTCGGACACACCTTCGTCTTGCAAATTTTATCTATGACCTGATGCATGCTCTCTATCAGAACATCGCCACAGGTCTTGCTCTGATGGCAAACCATCTGTGAGTGCGACTTTGTTGTTCGTCAGTTTTTTTATGGCTCTCCCAACTTTCTCAAAGCTCAAAGTGGGAGGCTACTTCGCCAACTAGAGTTTGGATTTCTTCGTTTCCTATCACTCTCTTCTGGTCACACATAAACAGCATTTCGTTAAACTAATTCTGCGAAGGAGTTTAGGGCTAATATTTCGGAGCAAAGGTAGACGGCGACTCATTGTGACGTTCCGCGCAAGTCTTCGATGATGAACATTCGCAATAGATGGCTAGAGTTTGTCTCGCAGTATCTGTCACGCCTGCAATTATGTGTACATTTGCATACTTCTCTCATAAGGAAGGATGTCCTCTCATAGTTGTAAGTGAAACATGTAATGATATCAAGAATAGCTAGTAATAGTGGGGGCAACACCCCCAATTAATTAAGCTTAATACAAGCGAATAACTTAAACAATCTAAACTTAAGCTTAACCTAGATGGTAGAGAAAGAAAGGGAGGACTAGCAAAGGAAAGAATGGGACTTGAAGTGAGGTTTTGCTAAGGTGGAAATCGAAAGAGTATTCCATAGTATTAGCCAGGCTTAACATTCTTGATCGCGGTGAGTTTAAGCCGTAATTAGTCCGGTGTGGTCTAATGCGGAAGAGGGCTGCAGACCTTAAATTGTAGGGGTTGACGCTAAGAGACACAAATTCAAGAAGTGCGGGGCAGTCTGTATTACCTGGAAGAGCAGATCGGCAGTTTTGCGACGGTTTTCGAGGGACTCGAGGCGAATTAGTTTAAGGCGATGAGAGTAAGGAGGTAAGTTGGTTCTGTCAGTCCAGGCAGGATCACTTAGAGCAAAACGTAGAAACCTACGCTGGATAGCTTCCATACGACGAATGTGGACCGCGTAATGAGGTGACCATACTTGACTGGCATATTCGAGAATGGGTCTGACGAAGGTGATGTATAGAGATATTGTGACATAGGGATTCGAAAATTCTTTTGACCAGCGTTTGATAAAGCCAAGCGTAGAATTTGCTCTACTAATAATATTGTCAATATGGGAACGAAAGTTGAGCTCACGAACACAGATTACGCCAAGTCGCGTAAAGATGATACTGAAGGGACTAGTTCATTGCTGAGGAAGTAGTTTCTATGTGGATGCGGTGGACGTTTGCGGGAGTATATAATGGATTGACATTTACTGATGTTAAGTTGGAGATCGTTTTTTTTTGAAACCAAATAGAAAAACTATTTAGGTCATCTTGAAGAGAGTAGGAGTCAGAGGGGGAGGAACGAATAGATTTTCATGTCATCGGCGTAAACAGAGAG
This sequence comes from Eristalis pertinax, assembly GCA_907269125.1. Taxonomy (NCBI): domain Eukaryota; kingdom Metazoa; phylum Arthropoda; class Insecta; order Diptera; family Syrphidae; genus Eristalis; species Eristalis pertinax. The sequence goes on from OU026145.1 coordinate 125,646,806, forward strand.
ATGAGAGTTCGTAATAATACGGTCAACATCGTTGATGTAAGTACGAATATTAGTGGACCGAGCCGGCTACCTTGTGGTACGCCAGAAGTGGCTTTGATGGGCTTGGAGACAGACGATCTGAAGGTAACTGCGTATTCTCTGCTTTCGAAATAAGGTTTGAGAGACCAAATTAATTCATTGATTCTCAAAAAGCATTGAACGCAACCACTAGAACTTGACAGCTATTTGACAAGTGACATTTATGGAATGGTTCTTAACCTCATTTGTCTGAAATAAATCAAAGAATGGAGCATGCCTCGCATGACACCCGAAAAATTGTCACAGAAATATTCACAATTGAGGAGCAGTGATGATGTATTAAAAGTACATGATTCCTATTGAGGAGTCCTTCAACAACCGCAGTTGTACGCCCGGCGCTTACATACGACTCACAATTTTGGACAGCGTACAGAGAGTATGAGGGCAAATTAACGGCAACTGAGATGAAGATGCTTCGCATGACACCAGGTGTAACGAAGCTATATAGAATAAGACGTTAAAAGATCCTTCACGTCAAAGAACTCATCTCTAAAAAAAGTTATCCACGACCGGCTCAGTTGGTATTGTCATGTTCAAAGGAGAGATCCTTCGAACCCTGTTAAAAAAAGCAATGTCAATCAACGGTCCAATGCAAGCGCAAAGATAGGCAAGCCTGAATACTCCTGGATCTCGCCAATGCAAACACCAGCATTTGATCGGCCTCAGTGATGAAGTGATCCGAGAGCAAGCCTCCCTCTGCCGATGTTTCTTGACGTCGAAAAGTCTAACCACACAGGCTGACCAGTAGGGATGCAGTACGGTGGGAGGGTTATGATCCACACAATTCAGATCATAACCTCGTCGAAAAAGAAGAAGAATGAGTCGTTCAACAAACAGAATGATGTGATTTATTCTCGGTGTTGAGGGAAAGCAAGCTTTTTTGTTCCTTGATTTGGTTAAGAATATTTTATATAAAACTCCAATGGACGATGTTAGCTGCTCGGGCGTTTAATTAAAAAAAGAGATCGACACTTTTACAAAAATCAAGGTTCAGAACTCTGAAAATTTATTTGACAGAACAAGGGATGAATTAACAGAATGAACAGGGTGGTGTATTTAAATATTATTAATTTGGATGTAGAAACTTGATAAAGGCAATCTAGTTATGTATCAGGACTTTGGACGCATGTCATTGAGCCTTCGAACGATGAAGAAGAATTGTGTTTCATTAAAGTGTGAACAAGTTTGCTATTCAATTTGGTTCACCGTTATTTGCTAGTTCCATTTCCATCACCAAAATGTTTAATGTTCAATCGAAGAACTAGCGTAACAACAGTTATTATGCAGCGTCACTCAACTTTTGTGTGTTTACTACGCGTGAGCACAACTGACAGCTGTGTAGACTCAAGTAACGACATTCGAACTTGAATTGAATTTCGGACTAAGTGTCAAAATGCTTCTAAAATTTCGAAATGTGCAAAGATCTGATGCGGTGTCTTGAGAGTGGGGCCCACCCCTCAGGGTAAACATTCAAATCGCACAATATTGCTTGCCGCGTAAGCGATAATTTGTGAACACATCCCTTTCCTTTGCGCACGGAATACAAGCAAAATAGCAAACAAATAGCGTAAGGTCTTCCTAATCAGATAGAAATAAAGCCTTTCGGTGTCTAAGTACAAGATTCATCAAGAAGCAAACCACCTCAGATTACTGACAATCCATCAGCCAAAGAGACTGTTACTCTCCAGCTTCATTTCGATCATTTCTGCGCGATTGTACTTAACTTAATTTTGCATTCTCTACCCACCATCGGAACTAGAAAACCTCACTGCCCTGTCGGTTAGCCCGATGAATCGCCACCAGCATCGTTGAGCACATCAGAGAACAGCAGCAGTAAACTTCGGCAGGAAACAGCGATTCATTGGAACTGAATCAACTGCAGTGATCAGCGATTACCCGTCAAAGCAATCGACTGGTAATTGCCCCTAATAAGCTAGGAATGAAAAGGTGAAAAAGGTGGTCCGGCGGCGATCACCGATCAGTCGGCACAGAGGCGGCGGCGGTGGCGGCGACTCTGGCAGTGGCGGGCGTCTTCCAGCTATCAAGGTGCTGCCGTATCTGCTGCAGCAGCAAACCCAAAGGATCAATCGAACGAAGGGGCATAACGCCGTGTCTGCTGTTTGAGGAAGATTGACACATTTTCTCGTTATGAAATGAAAAAAAAGGCCACCAATCCAGCACCGATGGCGACGATATAATTATTCATCATCCCCATCGACAGTGACGATCGTTTGCGGTTGGCCTGCCATTGTGGCGGCAACAACGGACGAAACAAATTGGATTTCGATCGGTCCTTGGAAGTTTTCGAAATCGAAACCGTTCCTTAAGCTGTCAATCATAAGTGCTGTGTGAGTGTGTTCCTGGTGTCGTCGATGTCGACGGACACCCGGAGAGACACTTGTAAGAGATACAACTTGTTATTACTTCGTTAATTTGTTGTTCCTCTTGTTTGCCTCGTCTGCACGGGTGTTGTTGTGTGGGTTGCTCTTTCGTTCAAGCGGACAACCATGACAAAGGGATTGTACAACGAAACCAAAAAGTGGATTAAAACTGAAATTGTTTGAAGGGGAATGGGAATGTGAGACTCCGACTGCAAGATGGTGAGAGGAGTTATTATTATTCTCCGTTTCGTTTTTTTTTTTTTGGAAATTATCGTTGCATTGTTCTGTAATTACACAAATTAGCGTCTTATGTGAGACGGAGTCCGAATAAAGAGATTATTATGTTACATTTTTTTTTTTGGGTGGCAATTCATGAAGCGGGGACGCCATTTTCAAACGAATTTCACAATTAGACACCTGATTATTTCGCTATTTCGGGTTTGCCAAAGTTTGAGGGAGGTGAGGTACCTTCTGGCATTTTGGAGAAGGTAGGTCGAACTGCAGTCGGCTATGTTTGCATGACTTTGGGCAATCGTTTACATTAAGGAAACTAGGGTAGGTAGGTTTGAGACATGTATCAAAATGAGCAGGAATATCCTCCATATAATAACGAGGTTCCAAACAAGCTCAGACTCAGACTCAGGGAACACTTAAGGAAACTAGAAGAAGTACTTTGCAGTTTCTGTAATGAAATTCCCAAACACGTATTGGGCCTTTCGAGGGACTAGCCCACAAAAGACAAAGATATCTGGGAAACCACCTAAAGGAAACTGGCATCTGGGCATGAATCTAGCCAGGTGTGTAGACAAGGTGGGCGGCCATGTAGAGCACATGCACATAGAGGAGTCTCTGATTTCGAGCCCTTGGGACAACTCAGCAGCTAAGGGAGCTTGGTCTGCGTAACTGGGGGCAGCCAGCCGGAGATCGCGTGAGGTGGGAAGGCTTGCTGTTTGCAAAGAACAAAGAGAAGACTTGTCAAATCTGTCACACAACTCCATGCAGTCCATACACATACAGTTTGCTCAATAACCTATGTATGATTTGAGTTAGGGGTGTTAGGAGGGGTGTTCAGATGGGCACCGTGTTTGTGTCTCGAAGTGGACAAGAATAGATTTGTGTTGCAATCTGTTCCGTGAAAGTGCTCGAAAAATTGAACACATTCCATTATAGTATCGAAATTGAATGTCCTAAAGCAAAGTTCAAAATTATGCTCGGTTACAACAGAAGCAAAGGAGGTGTTGGCAATATGGACAAGTGCTTTAATGAATACGTTACGAAGAGAAGAACATATTGGATGTAGCTGCGTTTTGCAGCATTCAGACTTCAACAAACGGTAGAAGGTTTTGCCCACAACAGTTGAGTGAACATTATGCCATGGCAAAAATTCAGTATCGTCCAGAAAATGTCCAAGTCATGCGAAATTGTCCATCACGTTGTTGAATTTAAAGTATGGGCCAGTAACACCGACTGCTGAAACACCGCCTGCTGAAAATCTTCCACTAAGGGCTCAAGGAGGTCATGACAATTCTGAGAGAATCAGGTAGAAAGGAAATTGTTAGCTATGCCCCAGAAGCAGAGCAATACGAAAAGTCTGCTTAGCCTTGACTTAACAAAAATCGGTGCAGTGACAGTCTCATGTTGACAGTTCAGCAATCACGCGATATTAAAAATGACACATCTCGTTGGATTAACACACAAAAATGTTGCTAACGAGTCGTCGCCTCGTTCGTTCACCGCCTCGAGGTGTGCTTCTACCATGCTGTCAGAATCGATTGACCGCGAATAGGTGGCTTTCGTTATCATTCGGTACCATTCCATTGTTCAATAGTTGCATCCAGCCACACGTGCTCTTGCGTGGACTCGCCGTCAGACTATGTTAAATTAAGGTTCGCACCAGCCGAGCAATTCAGTGCAATATTTCTTATCTGTGCTTGACGTCTGGTAAAAAAAAATCCCCTTTCAAAGCGAAAACAACGACCCATGTCCTTAGGTGTGCTCTCAATTTGCGAAATATTTTCTCGAAAACTTTTGAAAACAAAACAAAAACCAAGCGCACACCCGAGTTGGATGGGAATTTAAAATTCACTGAGGCGCCAATGAGACCCCATGTGTGCTGAGCTCAGAGCTTCCCGCACAGAATACCACAGGCGCCCAAGAGAAAGATAAGAGAAAAAACCACACAAAAAAAAAAATGCAAAAAACAGAGTCTCATGGAAGCTCTTTGTCCAATCCACATGTGTTTTGCTCGAAACCATCTACCAGGTCATATGACAAACATTTTCAAAGCAACGCTCGCATCTCCTCGGGAACAGCACAACAAGCCACTAAATAAGCCGTAAGGACTCCGGCCATGTTTTAGCTGTCCTGTAAATTAGCAGAAAACAAGTTTATCCCAGGTAGAGCCTTCGGTTTGGCTGGCAACATGTGGATAAGCACAACGTGTCATGTCTTAGCCTTTCGCATACATAATGCCAAGGAATTTAGCCTTTTGCTTTATGTACACGATGTGTGCTCCTTTTTCTTTATTTTTTTTTCCTGCGCGCGCGTTTTCGCTTCTTGACGATGTGATGGCATTACATGTGAGGCCAGCTAGAGTGCACCGGTCCTTTGGCGGTTTTCCGGTGCAGATTGTATCCTTTTCAGGTCGAGTTGTCGCATATTGTCGATGAGGCGATGATGAAGGTTCACCGGGTCCGCCTCTTGCCGGGGTCTGAATGAGTAGTCCCCCATATTGATTGATCATAATTGCAAGAGCTGTCCATGTCCTGCCGATTGATCGGATTAACGTTTCACGCCATCTGTGTAGAGTAGTGGACACTCTACGGTGAACTAGAGAGGTAATCTGTGAAGCACCACCCGTCGGGTTGCAAGTAATTGTCTTCTACTGACGCACTCTCATGTCGGGGCGATGGATGCATGATGTCTGCAGGGATGGACGTTCGAATGTTGTTTGTTGGGGATACGTATGAGTTGGTGCCCAACTGCGAGTACGAGTAGACTTTGTGGTTCAAAGCGACAGAAGGTGATTGCCGGCGGTAAGACATCAGTCAGTTGGAAGCAATCTATTTGACTTCGGGCAATTTTTGGCGTTGGTCACTCGGTCGTCGACAGGAGATAAGTGTATTGCAAGTATTTTTTGGATATAAAAGGTGTCCTGGCGGAAGTGCTATCCAGCCCTCTTAGGAAAATGTCACTAATAGCCTTTTTTGATGTAATCGCTTACGATATGGGCGACAATGGGACAGGGTTATGGACTCTATAACTCGTTAGGAACGTCCAAAACAGTGATATCAACCAGATTTGAACCAAATCGCGTGGTTTCGAATATCTATGCATCACATTTCGCAAAATAATGCACTCCTCAAAGGTCTGCTCGAATAAGTTGTTTGTGTCGCTCACTGTGTGGCATGTAGCACAGTTGTGTTGGAACTGGTGTTCTTACAGTTTCAGCCCCTTCAAACGGAGAATAAGGAGAAAATAAATGATCGCTGATCTTCTTTGACTCTAAAGCTCTGGATAAAGAAGAAGAGGCTACACAAGAAAGCATGTTAAGGGGGAGGTTTTTTTAGAGGTATAGAACTTTAAAATGGAATAAAACAAAGATGATTTTTTTTAAATTGACATGGAATTTACTTTATTCGAAAGAAGACATATGATTTCTGGCATATGACAGCCTGGAGGATCAATTTTCGATGACTTTCCCCAACATTTGTGGTCCGTATATCGGCAATAACGCGCCGAATGTTTTCCTGCATGTGGTCAATCGTTTCGGGTTTATCGGCGTAGACTAGCGACTGCACACATCCCCACAGAAAATAGTCAAGCGGCGTTATATCGCACGACCTTGGCTGCCAATACGTGAAACTATGCGGCTACCAAAACGTTTCCTTCAATAAATCAATTGTGGCACGAGCTGTGTAACACGTTGCACCGTCTTGTTGAAACCACATCTCCTGCACATCAATTGATGAACGAAAAATTCAGTAATCATGGTTTTATAGTGGTTACCATTGACTGTAACGTTCTGGCCAGCATCGTTTTTAAAGAAGCGCGGTACCACCAACCCACAAAGCACACCAAACAGTTTTGTTTTGTTTTTGTGGATGTAACGGTGTCTCAATATACACTTGACGATTATCATCACTCCAAATACGTCAGTTTTGTTTAATGACCTGTGCACTCAATCAAAAGTGAGCTTCACCGCTAAACAAAATTCACAAACCAATGCGCGCGATACGTATTTCAAACAGAACCAAGATTTTTAAAATATGTAAATTTGCACAGTTTGGAAGCGTTGTTCAGGCACCAGTCTATTCATGTTGAATCCAATCCAAACTAGAAATAAATCACTTGACAGCTGACAAAATGGCCGCTCGTTAAACTAGTATTGGCACCTTGAAGTTCTTAACCTCTAGAAAAACACCCTTTATTTCAACAGAAAACATTTGTGGGTGTACTAGCCTTTCCATAAAGGATTGTGAGTTCTCCTTCCTCTTTGCTTATTTTCGTTCCTTTCTTGACACTCAACTAGAAGCGATCATCGTGATTAAACAATAATTTGTGAAGCTATTTCTAAATTGATCATAATAGCGCTTCGCTCGGATTCGTTAAGTTTCGTTCATTATCCAATAATAGTCAGCTATAGTTGGGTCGCCAGTAGTAAAGAGATTTTTTTTTTTTTAGAAGTGGAGAACTTTAAATTGGCAGCACTCTTTACCGTGGTAGCTGATCTGAGGTTAGATTGGTTCGTTCGTTAGGTTTAGTTCGAGAATCTTAAACTAAATCCACTGTCAAAACACACATAATCTATACATACAGACATCATTATTAACTTGTTCATGAAACGCTCGGACTGCCGAAATACATCCCGATGTACTGCGCAGAGTATGTGCAAATTGGTTGAAGTCCGTGCTAGTGATATAAACATCAGCTCCGATTTGCAAATCAGAGATTTTGATTATTTAGTAATTTTAAAATGTCAGCTAACTTCGTAGAGACTTTATATGTCATCGATAATTGTAGATAAATGCTATTGTGTAATTAAATGCGCAACGTTTATCATACAAAATTGAAGTCACGTGTGTTTATATGTACTAAACGTAGTTATTTAACACCAAACGCTGTTACAGATCGTGAGTCATGTGTACAGCACTTATTACTTTGACGAGAGTCTATTTATAGGAGAATGAGAAACGTTCTGGGAACAACTCAAGCATCAGTTGTGAAATCAGCTGTCAGAACGAACAGAACTGCCAAATTAAATGTATATACAGTGAACTCCCCCTAAGTTGAATCCTCGCGGGATGTCAAAATTGATTGGAGTTAAGGGATCGTTTTTTGTATGGAAAATTGAGAGAAATGGCAAAATATGACGTACAAAAAATTCGAGTTCGAGGGAATTTCGACTTTGCTTGCCTCTAGTTAGGTCGATTATGTTTTGAGGTTAAATTAAGTTCATACAGTAGAGACTCGAAAAATTTAAGCAGTTTGTTTTTGAGGTGCTTGACTTTTGCGAATTCTTAACTTTTCCAAGACGTGTGTATGTACGCATGTAAGAAGCAACGTTGGTTTTATCAGGAAGACATCGGAAAAAGATTCTATATTCATCAGCGTTGTACAGTTGTTCGTTTGTAATTACCATTTCATGCATTTTGTCCGCAAAGCATGCATAAATTTGGTGACTATTGATGTGTTGCTAGATGAAATTTCACCAGACACCTTAAGATAGCGTATTCCACACCGGCGCTTGAAATTGACAAACCAGCCATGACTTGCCATAAAATCACCTCGAGTTTTATTTGGACAGACTTGTACAAAAAGGTCCTTTGCCTAAGCTTTCATTATAGAACCACTTATTGGATAGTATTCCGTACAGTTGCATCTTTATATCCACGTTCCACGCATAAATGTTTGTGTTTTTGTTTAATTTTTGAAAATTGCAGCTCCAGACGCATAAAAACCCATGGCCAATCGATTAGCCAAGTATTTTTCTATTTTCTTTAAAATGGTGCATTTTGCAATGATGTCCTTCCTCCTGGATACTAAGTCGGATACTTAGAACAGTTAACCGGTATGTGTATATAAAATATAAGCCTCAAACAAAAATGGCTTGGAAAAGTTAAGACAAAACTTAACTTTTTAGAGACACCCATGGAGACTGAAACCTACTTAACTTTTCCGTATACTTAACTTTTGCTCATCTTATTTTTTTCTGTAGTCTTTACTGTATTATAAGAAACGAAACGAAACTATGGCTGTTTCCACATGATTGATAACCCTGAAGAATTCTGTAACCCCCTATATTTCATCCTCAAGCTGATAGAGACGTAAAATTAGCTAGGAAACTCCTTAACGTGGGATGGTACCAAAATGTATTTGCAGTGAGCGAGACACTGTGAGCGGACATTTGTACACAGACTGCATCTCTGGCCATATATTTTAGAGCCTACATTTTCATATGCGCATCTGCAAGATCTAATGCTAATTCCTTCAAAAGTAGTATTAAAGTATTGAATTCTTTTTAAAGACGAATCGATTCGTCACTGTCTTCGCATACACTCGCGGCTACAGCTACTATAGTCTCTTCACTAGGTGCTGGATGTGATCTAATCGGTCGAGTATCATCCACTAATGTAAACTGGGACTCAAATTCTGGAGTGATATTGTCAATAGTCGTTTATTGTCGATTATGTGCACGCACCGTTCCTTGAATCGCACAAAAAATATTTCTTGCAAAACACTGATTTTCGTCATACAGCTGAACAATTTAGAGACGCTGTTGTGGTGTGAGTCTTTCCATGATGACTTGCTGAACGAAAATGACTAAGGAGTCACTAGTGATCTCTCAAAAAAAGCCTATTGAAAATTAAGCCTCACGATGAATCACCCTTTATAAGATCGATAATTTGATCCGCCACGATCCTTTTCTGTCATCCGTCTGTGTTATTAAAGACCTTATTTTATCAATTTGGATCAAGCATAGTTCGATGACGTGCAAATGAAGCAAATTTTGATAGCGTACAGATCAGTTAAAGTAATGTTGCTGACAGCTCATAGATGATCAATATTGTGGGCTAAAAACACCCAAATTTGAATTTGACATTCTCGAAATAAGTTAGTTGGTTTGTGGAAGACTGAGCGTAGAGACATGCAGTTAGTACACATATTTTCTTTCGACATTTCAAGCTATTAATTGTTTACTAAGAACTGTTTAATATTTCAATTTAATTATGCCTCAACTTATTCACAAATATTCGACTGGTCACTCAGACAAAGGAAAACAGTGTAGTTTACTGATAGTAATAACTTTAATGGCTTATGTAAGATTCACGCGTCGATTGACTCTACTAAGCCTCTAAAGCATGAAGGAGGTTCTACTATGGTGTGTTGGCACAGATAAGTAATTGATTTACGTGAACACCTGGCATGTTGAGCCATTGGGACAGCGCAACAGATTGTGCCCTAGAACGAGATGGCGCACTCAAGTGGAGAAGGACCTCAACCAACTTGGTGTGCACAACTGGAGGCACCTGGCGAAAGATCGTGCTGGCTGGAGAAGCTTGTTGGTTGAGGCCCAGGTCCACCCCGGACTGTAGCGCCAAATAAAGAAGAAGAAGAAGAAGAACACCTGGCATTCGAGCCTATATATGTATATCGTGTATATGTATCACGAGTTCTTTTACTCCTAGGACCGTTTAACGATGCTGAACCAGACCACTTCAGTAGGAATCTCAGGTTCAAAATTTATAAATAAGCTTATGGACTTATTTCTCCACCTTGGTAAGGTGGTGACGCCTACCAAAACTTCTGCTGCTCTTTGGGTCGTAGTACCCAACAGATTTGAATCATATACCCTTCACGTCTCGGAGTCCACTCCCAACCAAGGTTGACTCTCAAGACATGCAGATATAATCTCCAACTCTCCCCGCGACTGTGGGTTTTAAACCATAGCCACCACGACGCTTCCACTTGGGGGCCAAGCTCAATTGATCAGGCTGAAACCTATGCTGGTCTGAGAGCTTTCCTGATCTCCCGTGGCACCAGACTATAGCCTCTGGTCAAGCTGCCAGTAGGATGCCCTAACATCTCCATACTGGGCGTTATCGAATGTTCAAAAAGCCGTAGCCTAGTCAGCATCAAGCTATAATTGAGCTTGGCGCGTCCTTCTTTTCTATTAATTTCTTTGCGAGCTTGCAACCATCAATACGACGAGCACTGGAATAGGATATCCTAAACCAGTTGCTCTCAGCTCATGGATTTTAGTCGCCTCTTACGACAGGCATGCCTTACCTCGGGTATATTCTAACCTCTACCAGAAGGGCGAGGTGTGTTGGCACAGTATAGTATGTAAAGGGTGATTTTTTAAAAGCTATAGGAAAGTTTTTCAAAAAAGAACACATAAAATTCAGAAAAATGCATGAAATCTTTATTTGAATCGATAGTGCGGTCCATATAATTTAATGTTTGAAGATTATTTCATGCAAATGTTGACCTTGACTGCGCCTCAAATGGTCCATCCGCTTAGTCCAATTTTGGCATACTCTTTCCAACATTTCGGCCGGTATCTCACGAATAAATGCTTCAATGTTGTCTTCCAATGCGTCAATTGAAGCGGGCTTGTCTGTATAGACATGAGCTTTAACATAGCCCCACAAAAAATAGTCTAAAGGCGTTAAATCGCACGATCTAGGCTGCCAATGGACCGGTCCCGAACGTGAAATAAAATGTTCACCGAACTCGCCCCTCAATAAGTCCACATATGTGGCACCGTCTTGTTGAAACCACATGCCATGCAAGTCAAGCTCTTGCATTTTGGGCAAAAAAAGTTGGATATCATCTCACGGTAGCGCTCACCATTCACAGTTACGTTACGATTTGCATCATCTTTGAAGAAGTACGGTCCAATGATGCCACCAGCCTATAAACCGCACCAAAATGTAACTTTTGCTGGATGCATTGGTAGCTCTTGCAATGCTTCTGGCTGATATTCACTCCAAAATCGACAATTCTGCTTATTTACGTACCCATTGAGCCAAAAAAGAGCTTCGTCGCTGAACACAATTTTTCGGTAAAAAAGTGGATCTTCGGCCAACTTTCCAAGAGCCCATTCACCAAAAACTTTACGTTGCGGTAGGTCGTTCGGCTTCAAATCAGACGATTCATGGTTAAAAAAACACGAAACGTGCGTCAGCTGTTTAAACCAGTGTTGCCTAAAAGATAATAGCTAAAAAATCCTCACAGCCATGTCTGTGTGTTCGTCTAAAGCACTAATTTAACGTTAGCCGATCATCATATCATTATACTAAGAACCGCCCCGTTATTGTGACTCAGCCATTTAGTATAAACACATTATCGTCGGTGTTAATTGGATATTGAAAACAAAGGCCATCAAATCACTTTGGCGACATCAATGCAGTAACACAGGATGACATCATTCAACAGAGCGATATCAACAGCTAAGTTAGATCTAAGATTTTGTTCTAGAAGTCAAGGGGTCAAATACGCTGAAACAATATATTGCACAGTATACAGTATCGGACATAACTAAAGACAACGAAATCATCAATATTTCATTGCGAACCAGAGATTGGTATGCGATTGGTATTGGATATTTTGAGACTTAAAGTCTACTCACATAAAGTGTACTTGAAAGTTTGTACTGCCACCGCAACCCTTCAACTCTCTACATTGAAGTCGATTGGGTATGTGTCTCTTATAAGCTCCAGTGTTACATTTTTGAGTCAATGCATCCTGCACTACCACATGTTCATATTTACTTAACCGAAGCGTTGGTATGTGCCATCGCTTATGAATAAGAAAAAAACCACATATCTTGCGGTGACCCTACAGACGCGCATCACTTTGTTGTGATTGAGCGTAGTTGCACCAAGTACATGCTGTCATCACGAAAGGACGCACAACATCGATTGCCTTAATCACATTGAAAACCTTGTTCCATTTTACAACTGTCCAGTTCATGTGTTTATGTGCAAATGTTAATCAGATGGCGTCTAACTGAATGGACCTTGATTGATGAATCCAAATACTGGTCAAACTGGGGTCTAGGGTTGTTTCTCTGGTTGGGGAATAGGGCCACTCTTTGGCATTATGGATCGGTTTAAGTATCTAGAGATACTAATATCTAATATAGTATTTAGGACATGCCATCAATATGGAGGCTTCGACAGGACATCATCATCATGATCTTCTGACCCGCATGATCCATTAAAGGGGTCGCGGGGGTAAGCCACGCACGAGAAATCTCCAGGCAACTCGATCCTCCGCCATCGACTCTAACTCATCAGGAGCAATGCCCAAGCGAGTTTTTGAACCCGGCGAGTTTTTGGACTTGGTCCAACCACCTCGTCCTGGGTCTGCCAAGCGGTCGCCTACCTGATGGAATCGCATTCAACGCCCGCCTCGGAAGTCGTGATGATGAGGCTATTCGTGCCACGTGACCAAACCACCGAAGCATAGCATTTTCCGTTCGAAGAAGCAGCTGTTCAATGTTGAGTTCCTCGCGCACTGCCGTGTTTCTCACCCTATCCCGGCGAGTAATTTCCACAACAGCACGAAGAAATCTCATCTCATCTCTCAGCAGCTTGCACTTGCGATCTTATTCTTTCGGTCATTACCCAAATTTCATGACCATAGGTGAGAGTTGGAACAAATACTGAGTTGAAAACCGCTAACTTGGCTTTGACACCAAGCTCGGCCTTTCCGATTACAGAACTACCAAGCTGTGTCAAAACTGACCCAGCTTGACCAATCCTACAGGAAAGCTCAGCACTACTCCTTCCATCACTCGTGAAAAAGACCCCGAGATACTTGAACTTCTACACCTGCTTCAATGGGATTGATTGATAGGACTCGGTCATATGCCTTTTCCAAATCTACAAAACAACTGAAGATGGGTTTGGCATACTCCCAAGCCTTCTCAAGTACCATTCTTAGAGTGAAAAGCTGGTCGGTTGTACTTCTGCCGGGACGAAAGCCGCACTGTTCATCCCACATCCTGGGATCGACCATAGCTCTAGAACGCGCTTCCAACACCTTAGCATAAGACAATGATCCAAAAAAAACAAGCAAGGTAGTTAAATCCTGGGTTGGTACCAACAAAATCAAAGTTCTAGATTAGCCTACGCATTCTCCAGACTTAAACCCCATAGAGAGGTTAGAGGAAATAGTGGACAAACGAATAAACCGGAACCAATGCAACAATTTGGATCAGCCCGCCTTCCAGAGGCGGTGGAAGATGCATGCAAGGTGAGCCTATGAACATTGTAGGAAACCTAATTAAACAGTTCCATGGCTGTGATTAACGCAGAAGGGTCGCAATGAAATATTGATCATTTTGTATGCTTTTTTTTAACTTTTTTGAAGAGATTTTGTATTGGTACCTGTGAGTGCTTTATTTTGTCTCGGAGATTTGTTGTTTAATGAATCCTACTATGTTTAATGAGTTTTTTTATTTTTATTTGTAACAAATATGTTATGTTTGCTTTCTTTGTTTAATTAACTTTAAAAAATTGTCGTCACTCCTCTCTGTCTCCAGCTACAGGAAAATATTTGCGAAGTACTCTGTTTGATTCAAGTTATTTAAATCGGACCCCTTACCGCTGGTGGGGTGAAGTCAAAGGTATAACTAGGTGATTCGTGATGAACTGAATTTTATTTAAAAATAATTTTCCTTAAATACTACATTTGTGCTTATTCTACAAAAATTTACATGGCGTAAGATGAGCTGATAGAAGTGCATCACCGTTGCAACAGGTAGTAAAATGCTGACGTTGCACATCTTGTCATCACATTGTGGAGTACGAGGCATGTACACATCTGAAACATGATAGCTCGTTGTGATTGCTCACAACATACTCAGTCTGCTTATGGAGGATGCTATTGTTTTGTCCGATACTGTATGTATCACTGAAGTAACCAAACACAACTCTATACTTGTCTATACTTCGAAACGTAGTTTACTCGATGTTATGCATACGTTAGTATGAATCGCGCAGTTCTAGCAATATATCCGATTCCTGTTCAAACTGCATTTATTCCTCATGCAGGGAGGAATCTGTAAAGTAAAGGTTGTCATTGCATTGCGAACTATTTTTCTCCGGTCACACTAACACCAGCTTGGTGGACACAAGCAAAGTCGCATTTCGCTCATGATTGGGATCACTTTCCACGGTCCATAATTGTATCCATATTTCTCGTAGAGAACAATGGGCACAACAGCATTTACACGACTATTTAAAAAACAAACACACTTTTATGTCTCCCGGTTTGTTAAAAAATTAAGCTCTGCGTATGAATTCCCATCATGATGTGCATTTGGTCGACTGAATGTAAAAAAAAGCACTGATAAGCTGAAGCGAAGCAATAAGGGCCATATTTTAAGTCGATTTTTCTGCCTGGAATTCAGAGGTATCTTTAAAAAAACGTGTCTACCATCCGACCCCTCGTTTGGTAAGATAAGATAATAGTAATTATGCGAAGATATAGTTCCGTTATCAAAATATCCCAATTTCCAATGAAAATAATGAGAGTGGCACGGTATTTCCTAAAGACGATGTAAATATAACAACATTTCTCTTGTGAAATACTTTGAAGTTATGCAGGGACACTGATTGCCAAAGTGCACAATTGCGGAATGTTATTTTTGCATTAACAATACGTCCAACAGATCAGACTAAATAATTTAAATGAACTATTTTTGTTCCTACTTTTTGGCTTGTTTCAATGCAACATTTCGTTACTGATTTGGTATGGTCCGAGTCTAAATTGTGACGTCTCAAGTACTCAACATATTGTAAATACGGGCTGTGAAAGTGGAAATGAGTGTATCAAGTATTTAATTGCAGTCCAATAAGCGCGATAGTGTTTCCTGAGCCGCATTTATTCTCTCTTGGACGACTGCAATACGCAGGCAGGCATCAAGAGATATGAGTTGCGAGAACATTGGAATTAGAACACTCAATATACGTTCGAATTCAGAGGAAAAACTTTAGTTTTCACTGTTCTAAGTTTGTGTGTTCATGTCTTTCTAGAGAAGGTGGAATGTTCACACGCAGCAAAAAGTGCACAAAGTTCTTCTAGTGCAGATGCTCACCGAGCTTTGGACTTATCTTTTGTGGAGATATTTCTGATACCAACGGATTGGTTTCAAAGTTTTAAAATTTACAAGGCTTTAAATACGGCGATTGCCTTGGCTATGGCTCGTCTGTTCACTGAACTGTCTGTTCATGGACTGCAACATCGTAAGTATAAGAAGCATACGATCCTAGAACCGATGGTAGAACACCTACATCAAGCGGAAGAGTTTCTATGTAGAATACAATAGAAGCGACGCGTCGAATTACTATTTTTCCTTCACCGAATAGGAAAATCCATAGTTTAGCTATACCAAGGGCAACAGGAATAAAGTTGCGCTAGATGTGGAAAATAACACACTGCGCAACGTGACGATATTAGACAATGAGATGGATTAAGTGGAAGAAGACCTGAACACCAACTTTTTTTTTATTACTATCAACTCACATGGAGTGCAACTCTAGACCAATATAAGGTCCAGTTGTGTGACATCACATGATCTTGGAAGTTTCTGTCACATTTCGAGATCCTCAAAAGTCAGCTTGAAGAAATTGATTATATCGCTCACAGAGTGTGATAGTAGTTGTAGCATAGTTGTTTTGGAATTATTTTTTGTTATTACGCTTTAAGTCCTCTCTATCGGGGAAATGAGAAAATCAGTGTCAGTTGATCTTCCATAACTCTGAAGATCTGGGTAGTGAAGAGGCTACAGCACTACATATTCAGCTATCTTGTAGCCACTCAACTAGGAGTGATCCTCGCTATTAGCAAATAATTTGTAAGGCGATTTTAGAACTGGTCATAAGCTTAGGTCGTAGTTTCGTTACGTTTCGTTCATTCTTTCCGACGTAAGTGAGAGCGAAATCAGATTTCATGTTTATAAATGAAGGTTGGAATTGGAATTTTGGGTAAGTTACGGAAAGCAATAATGGAAATTGGAGTGCAAAACTAACACCATTCAGATTTTCATTTCACGACGTGTTCCTTCGCGTCAATGGGTCTAAGTGATCAGAAAAAATGTGGGTAAAAAATAATAAATAATCTCATCTGCAAAGTGATCTTTGAAAACATCGGGCCCGGTGCAGCAGCGCTGCGTTGCTTTTGAGTCTTACTGTATGCACAATAATAGTAGCAAGCAAACTCATACATACGGGGACGCAATGTCACAGTACGCGTATCTACGGCACAAACAGAAATCGAGTACTATAGAGATATCTAACTTCACTGACGCTGATTGTCTCCTTCTCCACGGACGAATTTGAAGGACTTTTAATGATTTTTTGACAGTTAATCACGAAAAAATGACAGTGGACCATTCTGATTGGTCTATTTGGTCATAGAACATTTTATAAAAACTCCGTCAAAAATGACAGGAGTTACATATCTCTACTACCTTCGATTTTTGACCGCAAATCCCCACGGCAATGCTGCAGTTTGCCGCGACCTTCTATTTTTGTATTCTGGAGTATCAGCCTACATTGATTCATATTGACGTGAGCACACTTGTTTTTTGACGCAGATTTGTATATGAGGTCAGCGGAAATGACTCGTTTTTGTATATCCAACCATGCATTGCTTCAAGGCACGTGTCGATCGGCAAATTGTCGCACATGTGCACTGACTAGGTGTAAAAAAACTCGTATGCACTGGGATTCAACCACAAATCAAATATCTGTTTCCCCCACCCAGCATGTTGTCAATCACCGAAAAGAATGCCGTCTGAAATTCGACATTTGCATTTTGTTTCATGTATTTTTATCTCAACTCAGCCGTAACCAAGGACATCACCACTTCGACTGAACAAAAAAACAAAACAACACCACAAGTTTCCACTGCCATTACGTGATAACAACCCTTTTTGGAAAAACCCACCTCACTCTGTGCAGGATTTGCATTCGGCTCGTAATTCATACTACTTGCTGAATGCACTGACAGGCACATTTTTTTCCATTTCCATTCCAGCAGCGAAATCAGGAATCAGTATTAGACACGCGCAAGCAAATCCGATTCATCTGTCCTCCATCCAGTCAGAACGTATTAACTCTCCTTGCAAAAAAACCAAAAGGACACACAAAAATATAACCGACGTAACGGCGCAACCGCATTTCTTTTAAACGTGTCCCGAGGCTCACAAAAGCGACAAAAACCATTTCAATTGTGTGCCTCTCGCGATTGCCGACCGCTTCATTCACTAGGCACACATCCCCAAAACACAGACGGCAGCCATAATAGTTTCTTATCATTTCCCAAAATCCCCGCATTAACACACGTACAACAGTCCGACTGCTGCGCCGCACACACCGACATCAGAAAATAATAGATTTCCCCCTCTCTCACTCGCAGCGACTATATACGAGTGGAAATAGAAAATTATTCTTTGAGGGAGCGCACGAGGTAACGCCTTCCGTTCGCCATAGTTGAGGCAGCAACTCCTCCTCCGGGGGAAATGATTAATTCCAAATGTGAGCGAGGAGAACACCGCATGACTGGAAGCGAGGAAGTGCAGTGCCGACGTTCGTACGTGTGTTCCCATTCGCAGACGTTCCCCTGAGTGTTCTCCGTGTGCGCTTCCAGAGCACGGCATCTGCGTTGCAATTGGAATGTGAAGTTTGTGGCGGCGTTTTTTTTTTCCTCCACCAGTCCACCAGCCAACGAGCACAGGTCTTTTGACAGTTCCAGCGAGATGACACGTCTATGGTAAGTCAATATTTATTGCCGCGCGTAAAGCGCCCTAAGGCTCTGACGGAATGGTACTTATTCATGGTGAATTAGCCGTAAGTAGGCTGTTGTGTTAATTTTGATTTATAAGGAATCTCAAAAGTGCCCAAGCCTGAGACGCGAACAACGCGTCGCGAAGCACGATGCGCGAATAGAAGGATGACATGTTCATGGCGGCTTTTTGGTATTCCTCCGCCAGTAATATATGCATGTTTGGGTAATAAAGAAGAAATTAATAATTAATGGGGTGCTCGTTGCACGGAGCAATAAGTGTGTGAAATAAAATATTCGAACAGGGAAACTGCACTCGGCGAGGGAGAGCGCGGCATGTGTGCAAGTGTCGGGCGAAATTTTATGACGTTCAGGTGACAGATTGATGATCGTTTTTATGAGATGAGCTCGCATAATTGCGGACATTTTAATAATTACTTTCTGTCCCTAAAATGAGACGGAATGCAGTGCATGCGGTGTACATCAAACCAAAAATAACGTATCGTATTTTCCTGTCACATTGACAGGTCTGTCAGCGGTTTAAGATGTCGAAAATGTTAGATATTCCGAGTGATTTGGACAAACTATTTAGCGATCCGGACGCGTGGTAGGAATGTGTGTACGAGCATGCATCGAGTTTGCGTGCTTTAGTTTACTGGAGAAGACTGCGATTACGGGCCACAGCAAGAGGTGTAAGTAGTGGTCGTTCATTAAGTACAGACGTGCGCTGATCGGTGAGCACGAAGGTGCTGCGAGTTATGATAAGCGCGGTAGCCCATGTTTTACTGACCAATTGTGAACTATAGCAAATCTACTAAGTGATTGATCGTCTGCGTTGTCTTTTATTAAGGCATTAGCGGAAATGTCATTTAAGTGACAACAGAAATCCGTTAAGACACGCAATTCAGCGACGAAATGAAAATATGAAAACTAAAGCTCTTCACTATCAAAGAGACGACGTCTATCAACATTGTTGTCTGCGCTCTCTGCGTGGCTACAAGTTATATGCTTATTCATGCTTTCAAGTATCCATGGAATTGACGACTGCAGCGACAGTCCATCTGCAAAGAGAATATTGATGATTTTAGCCAATATGAATGGTCTCCACTTGAATATAGTAGTCGCAAATAAAAAAAAAAAACAATTGAAATTGAAAACAATTTTTTCCTCTTGACGTTATTGTATTGCGCAGCTACAGTAGCCGAACAATAAATTTGAAGATAATGAGCTGTGCTGCAAGTTTGCATAATTTGAACATTCATCGGCGCCATATACACATATTTTTGAATCAGTCCGCGTTGGTCAGTCGGCCGTCGCGTCAGTCAATCGTTCGGCCACTGGTGCCCCATTACGAGGCCTCAGGCTTAGTGTGGCATGTGAGTAGACAGCTTAAAAGATGTTGGATTCGATCAGTACATAGGAACATTTGCTGAATAAGATCCCTACCATACAGCGAAAACAGTGTAGGGCCAACTACAGATCAGTGTGGCACCCCACACTGTGCATCAATGGAATCTAATCGCCTTTCATCAGCCTTTAGGCACCATTGTCTTCTATTCACGTACGATACACTTCATTTCGTGGGTGATGAAAACATTCTGAGTATGTGAGACAAGACACAGGAATTGAATGACTCGCCCATCCGCAGTTAAATGGGCGTTGTGAAAGATGAGCGTTGAGAGTGAGATGAGTGCTCAGGAAATTGAAGGGATGCTTCTTTAAGGACGCAGTCGATATAGCGAACCTTTTCATAGTACTTTGGATTGGGGTAGTGATCCCCAGAGTTCAGACTATTGACCGAGTTCATTCCTGTAGCAGTAGGGGCTCGCATCATCTTCAGGGGCTCTGTTCAAAGCAGCATCTACATAAGCATCTGAGAGCTTTCTTTATAGACTAGTAGTGTGAGTGATGCGAGCAGCTGATGGCCAGAGTCAATGTCTAAAATACACTCTTGCGAATAGGTTTATAAGCAATATACGTCGACTTATTATGAATTAAGCTGTTTCAAAGGCGATCTGCCAAATCTGCGCAATGATTCTTGCATATGAAAGGGTTTTCTATGCCATCCCATGTCATTTCTAATCCTGCCCCTTTCAGTGGTACACTGCATCAGAGGAGGCTAGAGTCATGGTAAAGACGGAAGCATATGTCCTTTTAAATCGAATTTTCATGGGATATCATATCAAAATCAGTTCGATTTAGAGGGAGTTTAGGAAAAAA
The DNA here is from genome assembly GCA_907269125.1 of Eristalis pertinax. Lineage (NCBI taxonomy): Eukaryota > Metazoa > Arthropoda > Insecta > Diptera > Syrphidae > Eristalis > Eristalis pertinax. The sequence goes on from OU026145.1 coordinate 125,667,286, forward strand.
TCGAGTTAGAGGGATGGAGAATATACCAAGAATTGAAAGAATGCATTTAGTTAGAAGGAATATCGGTTTAGATGCTGGCGACTAATTCTTTTTCTAGAACACTAAAGTGAGTCTGGTTACGTTGCTATTAGAATCTTCTGATACGAGTTCAAAAAAAGAAACAGCTTAGTAGTGCCCTTAGCTAATTGAAAACTATGACTTCACTAGAAGATCCAGTAGGAAAAAAGGAAGGTGGCGATTCTGGGTTAGCTTATATTGAAAACTCAAATGTTTTGTGTCAATTACATAGCATTTATAGTAGCAGTACTGAGAGAGATTTTGATTTGTGGAGAGTTTCGCACTGTATAACCTAACTAAAATAAAATTAATATTTAAGTTTGTATGTACCTATACGTATATATAAGTACAGTGGACTCCCTCTAACTCGAATTCTTACGCGATATCAAAATTAGTTTCAGTTAGAGGGAGTTCGACTTATGGTTTTTTGTATGGAACAAACAATTCGAGTTAGAGAGAAATTCTACTTAGGTAGAGTCCGACTTAAGGCGAGTCCACTGTATATTTTAAATTTCAATCGTCTTAATTTTCTAATAATTTTATATTGTTATAATAAATGATTGAACTACTGTCGACATGTCGTGTCTTCAATGCATCGTTAGTTTGGAAATAACGACACGACATTGAAGACGCGTAGTCAACTCTGCAGTAGACACGGTGTAGTCTACGCCGCACAACGCTGGGCACTACTGTCCGTGATGGACCTGGTTATCAACCAACACGAGCAACGAACGCAAAGTTTTTCTGAGATCCTTCTACAGAGACTCTTCGGGCTGAGATAATTCTCTATTGGTGGGCACTCATTTTAGGCTTCAGTCGCTTGGCTAGCCCGTAAACACAAACAGGATTGATGGTAGAACTTTTCTATCGAAAATCCCAAGGTCTGTAAAGAATAAGCACGTTGCGTCCGAAGTCCATACAACCCCACTATGACAACATCAGAGTTAAAATGCTGAGTTAAGAATAAATAATAAGTAAATGAGTTAAAAAATATGTGGGAAGGGAAATGTCAAAGTATGAAGACGTTAAATTGTAAAGGCTCCAACACATAGAATACTTTACATGCGTCAGCGTCAGCGATAATTTGACAGATACATAAAATACATGCGTTCTTATGGGATGTGACACATAGCCCAGCGCTGAAGTCGACCCGATGGGTGTAGTTGCTAAACTTTTAACTTTACTAACTCTTTCCTTCAGCGTTAACAGTCAGTCATTGAGACATTTCAATAGAATTAGAAAACAAATTGTAAATTAACATTTGGGGGTTGGTTGTTGTCGCAGGAAATTTGAAGTATCATACAAATGTAAATAACCGTTTCTAATTTCAAATTTATAATAAAATACAAATTTCAATTGTGCATATTTATGTGTAAATGACAGACTGAAATCAGCTATGTGTTGAGGTATTCATTGTGCCACCCCTTGCGCCATGTACTTCAAAGCCAAGGGATGCTTTGACGCTGACTCATGTAAAGTATTCTATTTATCGGTGCCTTAACCAACTTCATCCATCGTTATGCATTCCACTTGTGGGCCACATTTGCGATTTCTACCTTTCTCATTAGGGCTTATGAGTTGTTAATTTTTGAAATTATGCAACGGATTCTATGGGTTTGGGCCTGAAGGCTCTGACTACCTCAGACGGATGTACGATGGCTTTGTGACCAAGTCGTCGATAGGGTGTGTCATTCCTTGAAGACAGTATGCACTTCATTTTACCCTGATTCACAACTAAATCCTGAATCCCTGCGACCTAAGTGAGGTACCCCGACGAATTGTACTCAAAAGTTTGGTTTTCTATAATTCGTCCGTGACAGTGACAGCACACCAGATTGACTTTGATTTCAGTGTCTTCCTCCTAGGACCGGCGCAATGACGTACATTCCTAAATAAGCTCATGTGTGAACCCTTCTTTCGGCTGACATTAATTCTAGCGAACTCTTTACAATCCACTCGTGTACTGCAATTCTGACACGTCGATCAACGACTCTTGGTCAGAAAACGTGTTCAACCCGCTTTTCTCACCACTAACTCTGCAGGCGAATGCAAATTATTCAGATGGTAATTGCGAATTCCAGAATTATATTCATTGCCACGAAACAACGGAGGCATTCCCCGAGACATCAGTCTACGTGAAATTCGCTACCAACTTGTGATGGATGACGTCCTTGAAGCAAACCGGCCTAAACGGCAATGTGTCGAAATGTCAGAAGTCGACAAAAGAAAAAGAGAAGCACAACACGACATTTAATAATAATCCATCAAAACAGCTCAACAAATATGTAAATAAAAACCATTCAAATTACAGCCATCCAGTCGTGCTACTGGCTACAGCATTCCCACAACCCCAGCGGCGACTAGTTCAAGCTCCGTTCGCCAACCTTTGTGATCCCCAATGCCATCGACCAGATCACACAAAATACCGAATATTTTTAATTTGATCAGAAGAATACAAGAAAAAAAACTGACCGATAATTGCCATATCAAAACCGCCGCCACCGCCATCATCTGCGGTGAAATGCCTGGAAAATTGCCTCTTCTATGTATTCCACTGACCGCCAATGTGGTTAGATTCGTTGCATTGCGTGACGTCTGTGAATGTACATGACGCTACTTATGTACAAAGCCGCCTATTGTATCGATGAGGTGGACCGCGCTGCCGCCGTTGCCTCGTCGCACCGCAGAAAAGAAAAGAAAAGCCAACAACTGCTGCATCAAATGAAATAATCACCGCAATTAAAATAACCGTTTTCCGTTTCCAATCGGAAAGCCAAACAAATATGGACGCAACTTCAACATGATCGTTCGTCCGCTCGGCTGATGCGACAGAACACAATATTCGTATTGTGATTCTATTTTTATTTTCAGTTTCTTTTTGTGTGATTTGTTTGTGCCTTTTCATTTTGTTTGTGAATTTCATCAGTCATCGTTGATGTATCCGACCAATTAGTGGCGCGGTCGAATTTCGCAAGAAACCGACAGGAGAGAACAAAAAAAAATGGCGTTCGCCGCAGACAGTAGCAAATAAACTGCTACCGAGAGATGGATGCTGTGGTAATTTTTAAAATTGCCAGCCAAGGCAACAAATCAAAATGAAAACGGGCAGCAAACGGAAAAAAAAATCAAACGTCTGAAGCAATTTGAATGGCAAGCCGATTTTTGAGCCGCTGGAGTGGGGGGCGCCGCATAATCAAGCAGAGCCCTTGAACCGAGTGTCGGCGCTGGGAAGAACGCTCTGGTTGGCTGGCTTCGCCGCTCATAATTTGTGGCTAAATTATGTGAATTGCCGAGATCTTATCAAATTATTCAGAATTACCACACGGGACCACCCTGTTTGGCGGTTGGACGGTCGCTTTTGGTCACGATGATGTGATTTTCTTTCGTTAAGTCCGATTATGTTAAGAAATTGTGGGATTAAATGGTTTCCGACTGGAATTCTGGAACTGTTTGGCAGTTTCTTCGAGCAGTGATCTGTTCAATGCCAGACGGGATGAGGTACGTAAGTTCCAGAAATGTCATCAGTCATCGATCAGTGTCACTTTGTTTCGATTGAAGCTCTGACAGCTTGGATATTTTGACTGTCATCAAGTATAGTTGTCTGAGTTGGAATATGCGAGAGATTTTTAAAGAACGATGAGGTCGATGGACTGGAAAATGAATTATTGACTCAGTCTGAGTATTATTGTCTTGACTTAACTCGCTTAGGCATCCATTGAGGGATGCTGTCAACCGACATAGGCAGTCGGAGAAGCAAGCTGTTTTACAAGTATTCAAAAAAACCTACGTTCACTTTAGGAAACAATGTATGGCGCGGTTGGTTGAGTGCCTGCCCTCGATTAGAGGAGTCCCCCGTTCGAATCCTAGTCAAAACAAAGTTAATACGATTCATATCACTGGAGTAGTCAATTAGGGGTAGTAGTCTGTGGGCTATATGGGTATCACAATGGACTAACATGGTCTAAGTGTGCTGGCGATTTCGCTGGCAGCCCTATACTACACTATTTAGGATACAAGTTAAAGACAAACACGCTGATTTGTAATAACATCAACTCATACGCCGGGTGCAGAACGATTCCCAACGATTCTAAGTAATATTTCTCCCCATCCAATGTTTATCGTTTCCTTCCGCAACCCAATGACCAACATCTCGATCTGAAATCAACACCCAGATATTTCTCGGAATTACTTCCACCAGCAATAGCACACATCTTCATCGAAATCATAATTCGCTGATGCAGCAAAATGACCAATGGCAGTAGGGCATAGAATTAAGTCATAGAAATTGTTTTAAGTCAGTTCAGTTTTCACAACCAATAAAGGAAGAGGCTTCTCCTCAAAATAAAAAATATTTTTTTTAATAAAACTCAACATTTAGAGTTTTAACGTACACTAGTACTTTTCGGAGTTGCTCAATCTCGAACAATGCATTGACGTAGGCTTTAGTGAGGCCAACGGTGAAGGAAGTAATTTTGGCGTCATCTTGGCAACTCAGCCGGTGTGAATGAAATCCTGTCAGAATTGCTTAAGGCCATGGGTAAAGAGGAAGCTTTATGACTCTTTGTGTCATTAATGTGCCTGGGAACGCGGTGAGGCACTTGGCGATTGCCAAATTGGGGTAAAAGTTCTTTTTTCAAAGAGGTGGACAAAAGAGATCGCTCTAACTACATCTCTTTTAAGTATCGCCGGGAAAGTCTACTGTTCTGTAGATTTGGCATACGACCGAGTTCTTCGAGGGTGTTCTGCTGGAGTATGAGATTGAAGGTCCTCTTTTGAGGATCATTCAGTCACTATGCGCAACCTGTAGCAGCTGTGTTCGGGTTAACGGTGTTAAATCAACACCTTTCACCGTGGGCGTTGGACTTCGCCAAGGGTGCGTCTTGTCACCTCTACTTTTCATTATACACATATATGGACTGGATGTTGCAGCGTAGCCGAGGCGAGGAATGTTTCACACTGAGGAGTTGAGGGTAAGTCATCTTATTTTTGCAGATGACTTAGTTATCTTCACATCCTCACTCCTCCCAGACGGAAGCGATTTGTGGCCGTATTCTGATGCTGGGATGAAGGTTAGCAAGCCAGAACGCCTGTTCATTGTACTCTACATGCTAATGGACCCCCATTGAAGCAGGTGGAGATGCTTAAATATGTCTGGTCCTTTTCACGAGTTAAGGGAGGAGTAAGCTTTCCTGTAGGATTAGCCAAGCTAGTTCAATTTTGAAACAGCTTGGAAGATCCCTAATCAGGAAAGCCGAGCTTGTTTTCAAAGCCGTTTTTCAACTCAGTTTTCATTCCAACTCCCACCTATGGTCATGAAAAAGGAATAATATCGCGAATACTAGCTGCCGAAATGAGATTTCTTCGTGCTGTTGTGGGAGTTACTCGCCGGGATAGGGTGAGAAACACGGCAGTGCGCTAGGAACTCAACATTGAACAGCTGCTTCTTCGAACGGAAAGGGCTATGCTTCGGTGGTTTGGTCACGTGGCACGGATGGCCCCATCATCACGACTTCCGAGGCGTGCATTGAATGCGATTCCATCGAGTAGGCTACAGATTGGCAGACTCAGGACGAGGTGGTTGGACCAAGTCTAAAAACTCACCTGGTTCCGCTGAGGCATAACTCCTGATGAGTTAGAGTCGATGACGGAGGATCGAGTGGCCTGGAGATCTCTCGTGCATGCATTACCCTAGCGACCCTTGTAGTGGAATATGCCGTTCTGGATATGATTATGATGATGATGAGGAACGGAGGAGTATAGTCGCTCTCGTGTTGTTCAATTTGTAGTCTATCTAGTATACTTTCACGACCAGTGGAGCTTTGCAACCACCCGCTTGATTGGTTGATGTTAGCGACGGTATTTGCAGCAGTCATCTGCATGTGCAGATCAAGTAGAGGCAGATTTAGTAAAACCTCTAAGACAGCCGTTGAAGTAGTGCTAATGGCTTCTGTGACACACAGTCTCTAGATTCTAGTTAATATATTCCGGTTTGTGGATTTCAGGAATATGTCAAGAATGCTCCGACAATCGCTGTGTACATCCACAGGATAGTATCGGAGTTTCGTCCCCCGTTTTTTTTTTTTTTTTACCGAAAATCCGCTTTTTTGGCGCTTTCATAGACATTGACGTTTCCAATTAAGTTTCTTGTCTATTTAGACTATTCCAGGATATCATTGAGAGTGAGACTTAATGTGTGTCCTGAATTACTGGTAATTTCAATAGTAGGCCCAACGCTAGTCTAGATTTATTTCATCGACCAGATGCTGATTTTGTCATTCTTGCTAAAATGAAGCCGATAGCTGGGCTACAGGTACGATGGCTAAGCTGATTCTCGGTGCCTTTGAAGGACAAATTATACCTTGAGCATTTGATAAATGTGGACAATGTCTGGAAGGGAGAGATCCGTATACAGCGCTCCCCTGGACTCATCAAGCATACAAGCACTAAATAATCCAATCCTGGTTAAAGAAGAAGTGGAAAAGTGAATCTTCGTTACCCAGTGCCTGTTAACGCAAGGTAAGTTCGTCTTAATAACTGGAAGCAGTAAGATCCTGATTTTCTTCTCAGGGAAGCCTGCCAATCTACGACCCGCCATGATTCAGATCGAAGTCTCACGAAGACGCGACTGACGACGAATTCAGAGAACCACAACCCTTAGCCACCGATGAATAATCAATATGATTTCCCGCCACAAGTCGCCTCCGACTGGGGATGTCAAAGGCATGCATTTAAATTCTTAATTGTATTGGTTTCGAATTGCAGGGCTTATCGCGATTACCGGCTTTAGGTTTCGCAACAACCCATAATTCAAAGCCGAACAGGTGACTAGCCAATTGCCGGTATCCGTGCGCCATATGCCGTCTGGCATAATGACAGTACTTCGAGCGCTCTTACATTACATAAGCCGTGAGCAAGTAATGGACTATGACAAATTAAAAGTATGCCTGATGTAATATGTCCGCCCTCCGCCGCCGACGACGGCTGAGACGCACTTGGCGCAAAGAAATAGGTTTCCCTAGACCTTCAGCTCAATGATGTGGTGTACGTGGGTGGGTGGATGGGATGGGTGGTTGGTCTCGGTTGACCGGGCTGCAATCTCATTGTCATTGTTCTGATGTCGCCAAGCAATAGGCGGACTACTGGCCCAATGTTTGAACAAGTGAAATGTGTGTGTGTGCACGTTCACGGCAAATGATAATTTTCTCGATGAGAGCGTTTCTGTGTGAAGGTAACGTGGGATGTTCAACTGCTTTCAATGAGACCTTCAGAGGTGGGTTCCATGTGATGTGACATCGACAATGTGGTTGACACGGTGATGGCTGAAGGATTGTGGTTGGCGGCTGTAATGCTGTCAAGGGCTTATTGTGGGAGGTGGTGCTGTGTAACGGAAGAATTTAAAAGATTATATGTTTCTTGTAACTTGCTCCTTCTCCACTGCTAGAAAATCCTAGGACTTGCGTCAGTTATGGTTTTTGAATTTAAATTTTAGAGCATTTAGAGCTTCTTGATTCTTTGATTATTTAAATTCACTTCCTGGCATGGACTTCGATCAGAACTAGCTTGTCTAAACACTTGCAACAAATCCTGGTCATAGCTTTGGCTTCACTGCTGATGCTACTACTATTTCCCTTGTCCTGCTGTGTACACTGTGCATTTAATTCGAAGGGTCGCACTACAGCCTGAAGGTTTTCTCACTAGAATTGAGCCTATACACCTAGTTTAAGGCGGATATAAGCCTTATAAATTCAAGCCAAATCAAGGGGCTGAATCACTTCTTTGATCGATTGAGGAAACCTAGGCAGGACAGGGGACAGGGTCTGTCCACACAGGGCAAAGTTGTTGATCGCTCCCAACTTGGTGGGATGCCAGCAACGATCCTCGTCGATGCATAGATCATGCTGACATATAGCCTCCTAGCGGCGCCCCCTGGATAGCCTGAGCAACACCCGTTGTGAGGTGAACTAATGTATGCAACAATTCTTTTTCTAACAACCCGCCCACATAAAAAAAAACAGCGTTACGAGAGAGCAAACTGCCTCGGACGGAATCGACAGCTACAACTTCGAGGTACTAAATTAGTGTGTCTACCTTGGGGAAAACGTGAACTCCACAAACGACATCACAGTGAAGATCCGTCGTAGAATCGCCCTCAGCTACTTCGGTTTGTCAAAACATGTGGGCTCAAACTCCTGACTCGAAGGACCAAAATAATGCTCTACAAAACTTTTATTTTGCCACTCGTGCTCTATGGAGCTGAAAGCTGGACGTTAAGCAAAACTGCAGAGCAGATTCTTGGTACCTTCGAAAGATAAATTCTACGTCGAATATATTGTCCCGTCTGCGAGGAGTGTGAATGGAGGAGAAGACAAAACTGCGAACTCTACTAACTGTACCAGGATGTAGATGTAGTCCGGAAGGCAAAAATCTGGCCCGGTCACATCGAGCGCAAGGACAACAAAGCTCCAGCAAAGAGGTTCTTCGAATCCAAGCACCCTGGTTCGAGAAGAAGTTCGGAAGACCGAATATCCGGTATAAATCCCAAGTGATCGTGGATGCAAGACAGCTTGGTCTTGATGTGTGGAAGGAGCGTATTCAGGACCGTCAACGATGAAAGGCACCAATTGCTCCGCCGGCCTGATAAGTAAGTAACTTATCCTGGAAATAATATATAGCTATTTTTGGATTGATCCAGAAAAAATTGCAGGTTATGCCCAAGAAACCGCTAAATTGGCTACAAATAGATATCCTTAGTATTATTCCAGATATCCTTAGAAATAATATCATCAGCAGCATTGTCAGACGAGGCTCAGGAAAGTCGGAATAAATATTACACAGTACTGGAAAAATTAAAGCACCCCCCATAAGCAAACTGAGTACTTTTGGGAAATTTTCCTTGTATTGGGTGACAAAGAGGAGTGACGAACATGCAATTTTTTTCCTTAAGCTTATTAAAAAAAACAAGCAAGCATAAAATAGTTTACAACAAAAAAATCATCAAACATAGGGATATTCATTAAGCAATCACCGCGACAAAACTAAAGCACCCCAATACATACTCTCTTCAGAAAAGTTTAAAAAAAGCATACAAAATGATCAATATTTCATTGCTAACCCTTCTGCCTTAATCACAGCCATGGATATTTTTAATTAAGTTGTCTACTATGTTCAGAGGCTCACCTTTGCATTCATCTTCCACCGCCCCGTAATCCAAATTGTTGCATTGGTTCCGGTTTAATCGTCTGTCCACTATTTCCTCCAACCTCTCTATGGGATTTAAGTCTGGAGATTGCATAGGCCAATCTAGAACCTCAATTTTGTTGGTATTGATCCAGGTTTTAACTACCATGCGTTATGTGTTTTGTATCATTGTCCTGTCGAAACCTCCATATCAATGGCATCTCCTCTTCAGCATAGACGGTTTTAGTATCTCTAAATGCTTAAACCGATCCACAATACTAATTCTAAGGACTGGGTCTATTCCCCAACCAGACAAGTAACCTCAGACGGGTTCAGCTCCTCCACCACTATAGCTACATCAACCATTTTTGGATCACGATAAGATCTCGTCGTACTATGTTCCAAAATTTCATTAAAATCGGCCCACGAACCACTGTGATTCGTAGAAGACTGTCGAATAGTCGAAAACCTCTAAACTTAAGCAAGGTGTGCAATGTTTGTGACGTTTGCCGCGCTCTTTTTAATCGTTTTCTTAATCGTTCCCGGTCCAGCGTATTGCCACGATTGCAATAACATCAGCCGTGTACTTTGTACCACAAGCGAGCCCTTACCACCACAACACACAGATTCACAGCGAGTTTTATAAAGGCAGAGCAGGACAACTCCAGTATCGAGAAGGAGGTTCTTTAAAACTCGCTGTGAATCTGTGTTGTGGTGTATTGTGGTATGTGACCGTTCCCGACGTCCAGAAAAAGCAGAAAAAAACAACGAACGGTGGAGATAAACGCGGGTTTGTTGGCGAAAATCGGAAACAGTTGGGCCACTTTGTCAGGATTCGCTCTCGATGTTACCTAGATTTGCTTATGCACCACAAGTGGACCAAGACTATAAGAGAACAATCTGGCTGCATCTTTGTCTGCATCCTTTTCGAAAATGAGAAACCGTTCGCCCTGAACTGAAATATCATTGTTTCAACAACAATCCAAAAAGTTCAAAGTAAAAATCCGCTGAATAGGTCGTACTGACCAACCTCCGAATGTAACGACAAGCACGTCCCCCTCGTTACTGAATACAGAATAATTATTATAAATTCCCCCCAACCAAGTCCGGCCAGGCCAGCGCCAGTCTCATCACTTCGTCAGAGAATTTACTGCGTTTTTAATCGGAACCAGCATCCAATCTGTCATTCCATCACAATGTACGCTTCTACCATATGACGCGAACCTCTGAACCTTGTACAAACGAGTACGTGCACACCCTGTAATTATGATCTGACTGACTGACAACCGCAGGCAATCGACAGAAGAAAGAACATTTTTTTTTTGTTTTTATTTTTGTTTGGTTAAGCGCCATCCGAAGGCCTCTTCCGTCAGAGTTGTCAGGGAGCACAAGTGCATCTCAATGCGGAGACGAATTCGCCCCAAAAATTACCCCTACCCCCGGCCATTCGCTGGCCATCACTAGCCACCAGCCACCCGTCGAATGACAGATAAATGAAAGGGATGCGCTGCGACAGCAGCCAATGCGCCGCACTGTCAATCAAAATGATTTATGGGTCTTCCCACAGTATATCATAATAATTAATCTTTGTTCTGCGGCGTCCCAGAACGAACGAGAAGCTTCGCGGTGGCGATGGCGGTGGTTGCTGCGATGTCGGTGGATGTGACGGTGGCGGTGGCGGCGACCGTCTTTGTTGGTCAATACGGCGCTGACCGACGGTAATTAGCCGAGCGGGAAACGTTTGTCACATCGCCACCACCAGCGCCAGCGGATTCCTTTCCAAAGAACTGACAGTTAAATCATCGTTGGAGTCGTCGTCGTCGTCGTCGGCGGCGAGCATTTGTCTCACTTAAACCAACGTGCCCGTCGCGCCGTTGACGCCGCGCCACGCTGCAGCGTACAAGAGTATCTATCAAATTGTATCGCTTAGCCACATTGTGCGGGGGGCTGAGCCGCATTGCTATTACCTAGATATCTAATCACGAGCGCGCTGGCTAATGGTACACTTGGCAAACGTGTAGCTACATCGAGCGGCGGTTGTTTTTCCGCCCCGAAGGTCAATTGGCGATGCGAACGCGCACAGATCTCCAAATGGAGATTTCTTAATTTCCAATGTGCGCAAGCGCGCGCGCGCGCTCTCGCTCTCCCCGTCGTTCTCTGCGGTGGAAGTGCAATGTGCATCATGGGAATCCGATAAAGTGGCCAGGAACTGCATTTCTATTACGAAATTTGCGCAGTCAGCTAGCGAGCAGAGAAACAACAAAACGGATCGATCTACGGGCGTCTAGGTAGTTAGCCGCACAAACAAGGCTCCGCAATTCGATGTTGGAGCCGAATCCAATTCAGCCGTCCAGCCGAGAGGTTAAAGGCAATATCTGGATGGATGAAGTGGATGATTTATGGGCTGTTGTGCCGGCCAACAGTGCGCTGCGTAGAGAGCGCAGTTAACTGAAGTTAAACACACAGAAACATCTTCTTTTGAAATCGACGTGGTTCCCAGCCAAAATGGTCTCATCATATCGCCGCACAAATGCCATTAAGCGGCGGAGATTCGGTAAGGTGAATCGGCGTTTGGCCAGTTTTGGCTGGTGTGGTGTGGTGCGAGTTGCGCCACCAAAATCAGTTAACCACCACCGACGGATGGAGAGATCGTTCCGTGGCTCTTGTGCAAACAATGAGTCATAAATAACCCGACAAATCGCGATTGCCGGCGCCCAGAGAGATGCATGTGTTTTGGCCGGCCAATAAATGCTTGCGGAGTATGGGGTATGCAACACTTTGAATGCGGACAAGATGAGTTGCCGAATGAGGGTGAGCCGGTGAAGGACTGGTACTAGTTGAAGCTTCTGCGGAAAATCTTCTCTGTAACGGAAATGTAGGTGACTTGGTAGACTTTAGGGATCTCTCGAAATATGCGCGCTCTCAAGGGATTGCTGATATCCTTAAGTGTCCGGGTTCAAGACACAGCACGGGTCGAAGGTATAGAGGGAGGAAAGGAGAGGATGTACTTGTGCACATTGGTCTTAAATATCTGCGCGTTGCAGTCTGTGGGATATTTTGGGCTGGGAAGAGCATTCCAAATTCGCGTAGTACGGCTGAAGAACGAGTCTCTAAATTTAACTGTGCGTCCGAAATTAGTCTTCAGGGTAAACTGATGAGCATTCTTGTCGAGACGAGTATTGCGGGTGAATTCATGGAGAGGAGGAATGCAGTTGGCTAGCTCACTTGAACATCATTTGTTAAAATAGCGATCAAATACGGACAAAGAAGAGACGGTACGTCGATGTTCGAGCCAGTCTAATCTGCGATATTGTTGTATCCTATAAATTGTATCGCTAGCTTTTGGAGTCTATCTAGTAGTTGCAGGGTTGTCTTGGGGGCACCAGACCAGATATGAGCGTTGTACTCAAGCTTGGGCGGATATGCGCCTTAAAAATTAAAGGCAAATCAGATTGGTGAAATACTCCTTCCATCGATTGGAGTGGTGGCCCATGGCGTTGTGAGTATGTGCGTCGACTCCTACGCACTTGGACCTACCTAGTCTAGGTTCCTCTTTCTAGGACAATTCAAGAGCTAAAGGATGAGATAATTCGGCACATTAAAGGCATAGAACCTCAATTATGCTTCAGCGTCATCGAAAATTTGGACCATCGGATGGAAGTGTGCCGCCGAGGTCGCGGCTGCCATTTGGCCGATATTTAGTTGCATACATAATTGAACCATACCAATATTATCATAATAAAAAGAAATTACAATAAATTCTTAAATAATTTGTGTTTTATTCAAAATCAACATCGGCCCTTAAAATGTAACCATCCTTTACATGTGGAGACATATTGGAATTAGGCAGTGTTCAGCTGGCTGCAAAATGAGCCGCAAGCAGATTGGCTTTGTCTAAAGAGGTGACAGCTGGGATGTCATTGTAAATGAGAATTCAAGATGAGACGGAATTCTCTGATCAAACGTTTTTGCTACTCTTGGGACATTGTAGCACGGTATGGATAGTAACAAAAGGATAAATCATATCCACTTCTTGTACTGATCATCTTCCTTAGTCGAGTGGCTAGTAGCTAGTGGCTAGTGGCTAGTAGCTAGTGGCTAGTGGCTAGTGGCTAGTAGCTAGTGGCTAGTAGCTAGTGGCTAGTGGCTAGTGGCTAGTGGCTAGTGGCTAGTGGCTAGTGGCTAGTGGCTAGTGGCTAGTGGCTAGTGGCTAGTGGCTAGTGGCTAGTGGCTAGTGGCTAGTGGCTAGTGGCTAGTGGCTAGTGGCTAGTGGCTAGTGGCTAGTGGCTAGTGGCTAGTGGCTAGTGGCTAGTGGCTAGTGGCTAGTGGCTAGTGGCTAGTGGCTAGTGGCTAGTGGCTAGTGGCTAGTGGCTAGTGGCTAGTGGCTAGTGGCTAGTGGCTAGTGGCTAGTGGCTAGTGGCTAGTGGCTAGTGGCTAGTGGCTAGTGGCTAGTGGCTAGTGGCTAGTGGCTAGTGGCTAGTGGCTAATGGCTAATGGCTAGTGGCTAGTGGCTAGGTGGCTAGGTGGCTAGGTGGCTAGGTGGCTAGGTGGCTAGGTGGCTAGGTGGCTAGGTGGCTAGGTGGCTAGGTGGCTAGGTGGCTGGTTTCTGCCGGTACATTTGGGCAATTGAGTTTAAAAGAATGCTGCTTGCATCAACGGTCTGTCTGCTTAATGGCTAGTTCATGCGGACATCTCCTTTCTATTGCTTCTCCTTTAATTCGATCGCTATGAGTGCCCAGCGCGCCACTCAGAAGTTCACATACCCGACGTTCTTGCATGTGATCTCCCTCGCCTTGAGGAACGTTCCGTTTTCTGGCAACATTGTTGAGCATGAGACGGAGCTGTGAAAATGAAATTTATTGTATCCGAGCTCTGAATTGCCAACGAACTCTTTCCCCAAAGGATACTACTCCCAGTCCATTAAAATGCTCCATCGTACAAAGGTTACAATCCCCTGAACCGGACCTCATTGAAACTATCGCTTTCCGAGTGCGCACTCGCACACGGTACAAGGTGTAATAACCGAAGTGGCCGGTAACTGATATAATCCAGGCCGTGCGGCCCGGCTCAGGAGGGTACACGGACTCGTTCGCGAACGCGCGTCTGGCTAATGCTTTATTGATACATTGCGCGAAGCGAAGTCTAGTTTCCGTATTGTGTCGCTGCCGCAGGACAAATGGTGTTCAATTTAGGTTGCGTTATGCTCACGATCACATCCTATCCATCGGGCGCTCTCTGTTTGGCTAAACTGCCCCAAATGTGTCATAGAGGCAACAAGAGTCAGCCGACAACAACAGACCATAGACGGAGAGAGAGTGGGAGAAAGAGAGTTCGCGCGAGTTTTATGAGCGTACCGTAATTTAATCAAGCACACGGATCACTTGACTGCGACTGCGGCTCTCGACGTCACGCCGCCGCTCCATGTGCGCAGCATCTTTTCGGACGGGCTGGAAAAATAATTCCACGTTCCCTTATCAGATGGCAGTGGGCCTCTTCCTCCCTCGATCCCACTCACAGTGCGCGCATACACGTCCGTCTGCACCCCGTGCATCGGGTGCGCAACTGCGATGGATCAACGCAGACCTCTTGGCTCCATCTGATACAGCCACCAGCCACTAGCCACTAGCCAGCGACCACTGAAGGGGGTTGTGTCCGATTAATTAGAGATTTGATTAATATACAGGAAAACACGGGGAAAGAACGAAATTGCCTCGCCGCGCCGTCAGGGTATCGCGAGTGAACGATCTTGAAACATTTTTGCTTTACTGCATTCGAATTTGTTCGACACCAGAGCGAGCCGCCGTTTATTCAAATTCAATCCCGCCAGCCAGTCAGCCAGTCAGCACAGCGGACCGGATTCATTCATTCATCAGCACCTCATCAGCGGTGCTAGTTGCTGGTGGTGGATGGAGCACCAAAGTCGTACCACTTATCAGATACGCTACTACGAGCGCAATACAGTAGCTGCTCGTACGTGGATTCGTCGTGAAATCACACTCTTCTTCTGCCCGAAGGTAGCCGGAGGCGCGGAGGACACAGGATGCACCATCAAAGTGTGGGCAGTCGTGGGGGAAAACCATTTAAATGTCATATCAATCGAAGGAGATCTGCGGAGACGTGCTTGTCGTTGTTTCACGGACGATTGCCACTTTCGGTGGCTAACAACAATGGAAGACACAGTGCTTCTCTTGTTGCTGCTGCCGGTTAGGTTCAGGTGTGAATGTTGTTAACAGGAAGCTGCGCGAGTGAGTAGTTTGCGGTGGGACTTGGTGGTGAAGATGTGAAGTGAAGGATAAAACCGTCAAAATGAGAACGTTTACACGTGTCTTTGTCATGCATCTGAACCGGGAGAACGTTTTGCCAATGTGTGTGCACCTCGCTTTGGCGATGGATTACTCTGGAGGCCAGGTTTTCTTGCTGTTTCTGGTTTTGTTTTCGGGTAATTTTGATCACCATATGATACTTCAGATGATTGTGGTCAGTGTGGCCTCACAAACATCAACTTTTTGTCACACTGGGGACGCATTTTGGCTTTTGCGCTGTTGAACGTTGGCCACAGCGTCCAAGTGATCTTACAGGTGGTTGGAGAGCACCACCGATAGCCGAATTTAGGATAAAGTCGTTCACTTTTTCGCACATTCTTACTTCGGGGTACAAGCCATGAACGTCTATAACAAAAGGAGAACACTTTCTTTGTGGCCAGTGGAAGTCTAAGGCCTAAAGATATGTGGGCTACATTGGTAGTCCTTAATGGACACTCATGCACTCCAACCAGGCATTCCACACAGCGACTTTTGCAGAAGTTGTAGCGACTAAGGGGGGATAAAATCTGTTCGCCAACGGCTCTAACGAGAAGGAGATTATAATTTCTGTGTATGATCAGCTAAAAGATCTGAATAAGGTAGATTAAAAGAGACACCTGAGAGGAAAAATTACCCAGGGGTTCATGTTCATACCCCTTCAGATGCACCCTCTGCAGTGACATGCCTTCGCGAAAATTTTGCAAAGGCATATCGACGAAAATTTACTGAAGGAGGTGTGCAGTCTAATGTTGTCGCTCTCAGTGCAGGGAAAGTCGACTTTGTATGTGCGTCGCAGCCGGATTGTGTTGTGTCCTTGCATATCCGTGAGCCTGTGGTCAAAAGAAATGCGGTGCGCAAGGTCATCGAAACTCCAGTGCGAGTTATACTAAAGACCATTTCTTTTTAAACAGAAGATGGCCTTGAGAGTGCACCTCGTGATGTGGATATCTAGGGGGGAAGATTCAGAAGTACATCAAGAGCAGAGCCAGGCGTGCTATGGAAGGCCCCTATGCAGCCGAGACAAACCGTTCTTTGAAGCAGCAGTTACGTATTTACGCGAAAGCTTATTCCACCAAACGGCCGATGCAAGTTAAAGTACCGTTTTACTTCGGCTTATCCTCCAGTAATTAAAATATTTCATAGATTCGAATTTTAATTCTCAGTGAGGAATCGAAACTAAGAAAAGTAGTAAATATTGTTTTTAATGTCTTTCTATTCAGAAAGGGTCCTATCCTCATAAACCACATTTCAGTTTTATGTATTTTTTCATCCCACATTATTTAAGTACTTTTGTAATATGATACCCAAGATAATGCTCGACGGCAAGTGCATCGGCATTATTTCCCTAGGTTAGTGATAATCGAAATTCATATTTGTAGTAGCAGTTTGAAAATAAAGTTGAATCAGAGCGGACGCGATCCGTTACTCCAACCGAGCAAACCAACCGTGTTTTAATTTGCATATGATAGAAGAGGTCTTATCATAGCCGCATAGATCCAAAGGGATCTTTTGGGTGATAGACCCCAGGATTTGCCGAAAATTCCCTTACACTGCCAGAAAACGACAGCGCCTTGGTGGTTTTCTATTCAATGTGTTTTTTCCAGAGAAGTTTTCTATCCAACATAACACCTAGATATTTAGCTTCTTTGGAAAAGCGGATGGTGACACCTTTTAGTACTAGTTGAGTCAGACCAGTCAACTGTCTCCTCCTCGTGAAGAGAAACACCTGTGTTTTAAGAGGGTTAACTGAAAGCCCATCTCTAGTACACCAGTTGTCGATCACGTCTAGAGCTGCCTGTGCTTTTGAACAAACAGCCGCTAGGTACGATCCGGCAGACAGTACAGCTACGTCATCCGCATAGGCATGGGCGTAGACATTAGACCTATTTAGGGCGTCAAGCAGGGAGTCAACCAGCATGCACCATAGCAGGGAAGATAGGACGCCACCCTGAGCAGAACATACTCAATATTGAAGAGTTATTCAACAAAGATAGGATTTTTGATTTCGAGAGTTGATCGTTGATCCACCTAAGGAATGGTTTGGTGGAGAGCCGCTTATGATGAAGTCACCAGCCAAGCTCCATCATGTTAAAACCTCTGCGAAAGTTAACCAAACGGACACAATACTAGTCAAAAAGAAACGGTGGACCTTCCAAGAAGACTCCACTCCCAAATGAGTGCCCATCTGGAAGCCCAGGGAACAATTTTGTGGACTACAAATTATGGATACGAATCGTTCTAAGCGACTGCTCCCACTGCTTCTTGGGAGACTAGGCCTCATCGCAAATGAAGTTCTGCAGTAGTTACATGGATGAGGAAGAAACATAAAGTGTGCAACATCAGATCAACTCTATACAAATCCGTACGTAATAACTATTTCCACTTCCATAGATCTCAGCAGAATACCACCATCACCAGCCTACCTATGTAATGCACCTTCATATTGAGATCAGTGTGATTCTAAAATCATCAACGGAGAAGAAAGTTCTCACGGATGTAGTAACTGATTCTTCAAACATATTATGGGCGCAGTAGACCCGAATTGTGGGTAAACTGCAAGGGGACGCGAGTTACTCACTGACGTAGACACCTTTTGAATCCACAACCTAGCTTCTGCCAATGGTGGAAATATTGTATTTCTAGGTGTGTACTTCTCGAGCGGCCAATGACATGCATAATGACTATATGCATAATCTCTCAACTGACTCACTCTAGATATAAGTGGTTCCGGTGTAAATGCTCTTCTTTTGCGTGTCGACTGCAACATGTAATCGGGAAGACTCTGGGACAGATGACTTGGAGTCCTTATCAACAATTAAAAAATATAGAATATTGAGAAAGGAAGCACACCATAGTTAACAAATCAAGACACAAATTGGCAAACCTTTATATATTATTTGCATCGAACTTAAAGTGCCACTTAGGAACTCATACGATTTTCATAATGAAGTTGATTAATTTTGTAGAGAATAACATTGGAAAAAATAGAAATGGGAAAATAAATGGCAATACACCCGTGCGAAAATTAGGGAATTTAAAACTAGCGATCTAAGCTTATCTGCGAAAAAAGAACCAAACTACTTGCTGTGGAAAGATAGTAAAAGATTAAAAAAGCTGAATGCATATTGCCTCTATAAGAAAAACAGACTGCGAATGGCTGAAGGGCTGTAAAAGCAATGCGGATCGCTTCACAGATTACTTGGAAGAAAAACCTTCAAGTCGTTCGACGGACAAGCACTGCCTGCGAAGAGTCGGACGTCTGGCGGAACTTAGAAACGAATTAAAAATGCTTAAACAGAAAAACGCTCCTGGTTACCATCTAATCACTGGATAACTCCTTGAACAGTTAGCTGAGAAAGCTCTCATAAATTTCCTCTGTCTTATCAAAGCCGCCCTTAGTCTGAATTCAGTTCCTAGTCAATGGAAGGTGGCAACAAATGTACAGAATCCCGAGAAACCACGGACCGAACAAAAATCCATTCCCATAATGTTATACGAAATATTTTACTTAGGCACATAACCCGGTCGCTGAAGAAAAACGTCTTACTCCCAACCACCAATTTTGGCTTAAGAATAAGCATTCTATTGACCAAGTACATTGTATTTGTGTTATTGTTGTTGACGGTGTATTGCACAGCGACCCTAGGCACTCCTTGAGCCTGCAGTGCACAGTTTGAATGCACGCTAGGATAGGGAGGTTGTTCTTGCTCATTTCGATTACACTGACCTAAGAGTTTCTTGTTTCCTGTTTGATGCCACGAGCATTGTTCGCGGTTTCTGTCCAGTTTCTTCCTTCAAGTTCCCTGAATTCTTCTCTGAGGATATGATCTCCTACAGCGCAGAATGGTTTGGTGTCTTTGAAGGGTTCCATTTTCAGAAAGTCGGTCATTCCATTGCTTTCTATCAGGCATCCAGCAGAGTTTTTTTTTACTTTGCTTCTGCTACTCAGCTCTTTAAGCTTTGATTTGATGATGTATGCGTCTATTGCCATAATATCAGCTTGACCTGAACGCATCTGTATAATGCAACGATTTCTGCCATGTCCTCGAAGTATTTTGTCCTGAATTCTAGTACCCCTGTCTCAGTTCCTTCATCAGTTCTTGATCCGTCACCGCAGTACTGATGTGGAGGATAAAGGTGTCTAAAAAAGGGTGTGTGTCCCGACATATTTCTTGACGTTTCCCAAGACTTTAACAAAGTTTGGCATAAGGGCTAGAAACATAAATTTGTGTATTCTTTCCGAAAAAAGTCTTGCATGTTAGCGACTTATCTATTAGAATGCAGCTTTCGCCTTAAGCATGGTCACGAATACCCTGAATTTAAAGCCAGAACAGCTGGAGTGCCACAAGGAAGTGTTCTTGGTCCCCTTCTGTACTTCTTTTATACTTCTGAAATCCACAAGAAGCAATGAACCGCAATTGGCACATTTGCTGACGATATCTAGATACGACAAATTTGATAACAAATACAACCGTCGAAGAGTAAACAATGAAAAGAGTCTCACATCAAGTACGTGAGTGGACAGAAATCGGTCGACTCACGCATCCACCACATTCAATCTCTCATAGAATCGATCGAACTTGGCAAGAGCAGAGAGATCATTGATACCCAACTGCTGCGAACCTTAATTATATCCAAATCTCCGAGAAACAACCTCGAAATCATTACCCAATCAAGGTCACTTAGGCAGTTCATTCCAGGAACGGGCACACCATGCCAATTGAACCAGTCTGACAGGCGGGTGGAGGTATAATTTTCGAATCAATCCCATCACACACCCCATCAAACGCAACCTCCGAAATAACCGTAAGGGTAATTTCAGTTTTTTTGACGATGCCGAAAATATATTTCGACAGGACCCTCAGCGAGCTGTCTGATTGACAGCTTAAACACAAAATTGGCTCCATCGGCTGGGGTTCTCCGAATTTCGATGGTCGCTTGGCAATTTTGGTCGACCGGTGCGGAGCGGCGCTGAAATTGTCGTGATTAACTTTGCTCAAGGACTCCTTTAATGCATCACCACCATCGGCGGCAACGAGTGTGAACGCAGCGCCCACCTTCGCATGGGAAATCATGTGTTTGATGTGTGTCCATCATAAATCTCTGGTCTCGGTGTGGTGTGTGCACGTTACACTCCAACGAGGCGTAAGAACAGAAGGACACCCTGCCACCCACCGCTCCCACTCGGGGATGTGGTGACGTGACAGAAATTGCAACTCGGTATGCCCGATGCGGAAATGAATCACTGAGCACGCACATTTGTGCACTGCCCGTACACACGAGCGTGGGCAAGTGTGCTCTCAGGACTTCACCACTGGCCTGCGCTCCAAATCGGGACCGCTGCGCCGCACCGTGCTGTGGCTAGGATTTCGGTTTTTCCCTCATGTAAATGCACTTGAAAAAACGAAAACCCCACGCCCGAGGGCCGAGGCTGCGGCTGGGGGTGGCCGCGATTATATCGTGCAGTGGTTGCGGTTTTTGCTGTTTTGTGGTGGTTTTCGTTTTTTAGTTATTTTTTTTTTGGTTTTCGGTTTTATCGGACGCCACTTTGATGTAGGGCCTTGCTCGGCGAATCAGTGTCAGATTAAAACACTTTAGGCATCGAGCATGGGACTCTGATTGAAGTGCAAAAATGCAAATTGGCCGCACCGAGTAATGATATATTTGAGACGTGGAATTTCGTAGATTGCGGATCCGCACTGCGCGTCGGTCGGTCGGTGTAATGCGACTAAACTAGCCGTCTCTTTATGCAAATTGTCGCCTGTGTGCACCATGGCTTGACATTGATAACGATGTTTTGCCGCCAAGCCAAGCCAAGATGGTTGCTTGCATTCGGGGGGTTCTGCATTCAGCTTGGCGGCGCGGCGCTAATTTCGTTACTTTGTCGAGCTGGGATGGGCCACGAATGTGGTATCCGTTCGTTTGGCTCTTGTAATCGAGGATTTTATTCAAGGTGCACGAGGAGAGCATCATGTAATGAGTGGAAAAGTCCCCCATCAGCTCTTTTGCGTGTGCTCTTTCTTGGGCACTGCTTTCTCGTCTGGTTACTCTGACAATTTTGCTGTTGAATGTTGGGAAAGGATTTATTTTATGCGACTGTAACGCAAGACAATGGCAGAAAGATCACAGAATCGGACGAAAGAAGAACAACCATTTGAACAAAAGAGGGAAACATCGTAGCTCATGGACGAGTCTGAGAATAGTTGTGAGGAAGAGTTAAGCAAATCCCAAGAAATTGCGGCTATTTATAAACAGAGACCTTTTGGTAGGTGCGACATAGCAACTAGAGAGAGAGATGGTGAGCCTACACACAACAAATTTGTATCGACTTCAACACCGCATGCGATAGCATTCATCGAAAAGAACTCGTGTAGAACTCCTGTCAATTGGTACAAGAGGGTAAGAAGACCGAACTTGCGGCTAAGTGATCAAGTAAACACTCGTCCGGGATGGGAAGGGATAGAAGCCTTTCAATGATCGCATTTGTGCTTTGTAACGAAATGAAACTCAGCACTCCAACTGATCACTGTACACACATTTCCGAACTTTAGTTAATTCCAAATCTTCCCTTTCAGGCGATCTTTAACAACGCTTCCTGTTTCTGATTAAATCGTTTCTGGTAGATGGCGCCACTGATTGGTTGGTGTACTTACTATATCCTTTGGCCACAATATAATATGAGTACCGCGGTATAGATCAATTCACCTTCGAAGGCAACTTCCAACCATACCCGCCGGAGTTTGTCACATAAGCCAAAACCTTATCTCAATGCACTTGAGAATCCATCTACCCAGACATCGTCTTCAACCAAACCAACCCAGCGGACGACAAAGTAAGAAACGAAGACCTCACAGCGGCCGCTGAAATTATGGGAATTGTTCAACGTAGCACAACGGAGACGGGAAGGCATTTGGACCAGACAAAATATCGATGTCTGAGATCCTATTTTAGTCTGAAGCGAAAGCCACAAACGGTGATGACGCCCATCATCATGAACAATTGTATCAACAATCGCTACTTTCCTAACGAGTGGAAAGTAGCACAAATTGTTGCAACACCAAAAAAGGGCAACGCTGCTAGTGTCTCAGGATACAGGCCTATATCGCTCTTGAGCAAGCAAGAGTAAACAAGATCCTGGAGTACTTGGTAACGCAAGACCTAGAGCGATAATCTACCGACCTAAACATCATCCCGGATACGCAGTATGGATTCCGGGAAAAAACATTAGACGCCACATCCTCTAATGAAGGTCAACCACGATGTTGTAGCTGTCCTGAATAAACACGCAGTCAACGTTGCTGCTTCCTTGACGTGGAAAAGGCATTCGACACGGTCTGGATAGAGGGACTCATCTACAAGCTGAATCAGATATCTGCGTTCCGGAAGATTCTACGTTCAATGCTGGAAAATCGATACTTATGTGCTTAAGGAGACCATCCCGAGGTGGATGCAGATCAGCAGCTAAATGTCGGAGCCTTAAGGTAGTGCTCCGTAACGGTACGGAAATAAGAACAGACAAGGAGGTCAAGTATCTTGGCGTTAACCTCACGGAAAGGCTGAAGTTCAACAGCCACTCGAAACTGATCCTTAAGAAGGCCAACCTAGGCTTCCATCGCATCCTATCCTTTGATGCGTCTACATAAACAGACATAATTAAGCCAGAGGACAAAGCTGCTGCTCTTCAAGCACCTAATACGGACGAACTTAACGCACGGCTTCCCAACATGGCACACAATTTCTAAGACCAGTATGTAAATGATGGTTAAATTTTAAAGACCGATGTTGATTTTGAATAAAATATTTAGGAAATTATTTTCATTTCTTTTTATTATGATAATATTGGTATGGTTCAATTACGAGGGGCGTTCAATATATTCTCGGTATCGGGGTGAAGCTGTCGTTGTATGATGACGCTGAATCATAATTGAGGTTCTATGCCGTTGATGTGCCGAATTATTTCATCCTTTAGCTCTTGAAATGTTGTTGGCTTATCGACGTACACCTTTTCTTTCAAATAACCTCAAAGAGGTGCGTGAGAGGTGCAATTGTTGGGCACGACGACGAGTTGAGGTGTACGGCTCTTCAGCCACACTATCGCGAACAGCAGCAATATTTTCTGCAGTACGAGCTGTACAAGAACGCACTGGTGTTAGCACATCTCCTACAGACCCGGCTTGCTCAAATTTTTACACGATTTTTCCGATTGTACGCACATTTGGACGATTAAATTGACCGAAAAAATCACGAAGTGCACGATATGCATTTTGAACGCCCATTTTCATAATAAGCTTGAATAACTTCAACGCATTGCTCGATTGTGTGTCTTTCCATGGTTGAAATTGAATTAGTCTGAAATTGAGAAATGTTATATGAAATGCAGAAAAAAACTTGACGTTTAGGTGTGGTCCACATTCAACATCGGCCCTTAAAATTTAACCACCATTTAGAAGCTCGCAATTTTCGAAACGGAAGTACTGGGTCTCACTCTCGCCAAGGACCGTCAATAGTGCCACAGCAACAAGAAGCTTTACGACAAAGCACGCATTATCCTCTTGTACCCAGTGACATTAGCTTCTAGACATCAGCAACCATTCTAATGAAGCAATCAGGAACTTGAGAAACACAATTCCCGGACAACTCTACCTCAACACGCTAAATCTGCTAAATGAGCAGAACTTCTCAACGACACCTAAACACGAGCTGCATGGCTTCAGTCAGAGCAGCGCTAGCAGTCAGCACTAGCAGTAAACTGCCACCACACCACACTGACCCTTAAGCTTAAATAGTTGTAATTATAAAAAATAATTTCTGTTCACAACACAGTTTTTAAATCGCTTTTAAATCAGTTTCCATTGTGTGCTGCGGTGACCATCTAGAGGTTGCTCTAAGAACTTTGAACGTTCTCCTTGTCACGCTGTCAGCATGGATGGAGGTTGGGTTGTAAAACTATGTAACTTTTGTCTGTTCAATGAGACCATTTTTCGGACTTAAGGGCTCTTCTAATATTTCCTATCATAAATGCATTGGATGGATGCGTCGTCTGAAATTGTGACAGCTGCTCATGTCGGGGATTGAACTGACGAATAGCTGTCACAATTTCACAGCTCTAACGCTTTCGTATTGAGGTCGGAAAAGCTTCAGCAGTGCATAGGGCATAGTAATCATTCGTTGGATGAGCCGAGGTCTCATTACTTTCAGCTGAAGTTTGAGACATTTGCTTCGAGCATTATCAGTGGCTCAAGAGAGTGTATGCTGTGAAAGTGAAAATCGGTGTATCCGGAAAGGATCTTCACTGGAAGAGTAGACGCACGGAGAACGCATTCACAAGGCATTTGAGAAGCCATTTCTTGGTCCCACTATGGCAGGGTGTTTGCTTATCAACTGCCCAGTATATTTCGCTACTGACGACGCACAAGGCGACTGATCTGATTTGTTGTTTCTTAAATTTTGCGGGAGTTCATTTAATGTATTGTAGTTGGAACTGTAATCAAGTTGTCTTCTGCCGTAGTTGTTGATGATTTTTGACGTTTGAAGCCGGCCTTGAGCTCGTCTTCTTGTATTGAAATGCTGCTGAACGCGGGTGTCTTCCAATGCTAGCGTCATTCTAAACATTTGTTGAACTCGTAGCACCTTGAATTCGGTTTTCCCTGGCAAATTACTGTTTATCTTCTTGACTATTATATGATGGAGTTTTTTAAGCTTATTCAAGTGAGTGTTGGATGCGCTACCCCAAGCTAGAATAACGTACCTGAACTTGGATAAGATTTAAAACGATTTAATAATGTATTGCGAACAAAAAAATATTTTGTTTACAATT
The DNA here is from genome assembly GCA_907269125.1 of Eristalis pertinax. Lineage (NCBI taxonomy): Eukaryota > Metazoa > Arthropoda > Insecta > Diptera > Syrphidae > Eristalis > Eristalis pertinax. The sequence goes on from OU026145.1 coordinate 125,692,639, forward strand.
TGAGATTACAACTATGCTTAGTACTAAGGGTTAGCGTGTTGGCTCAACAATAGGGGCCCAACTGATGTACATTGTTTAATTCAATATCGGTTTAGTGTTTATTTATTATATTCTACAATGTCCAATACTTACATCGGGTTGTTCAAATCCGTGTGTCCATGTTGGTCCTTTTATGATGCGGTGGTGGTGTGGTAGCCGATTTATCCTCGATGATGACTGCTATCGCTGCTCTGATAGAAGCCATGCAGCCCGTGTTTAGATGTCGTTCTGAAGTTATTGATGAAGTTCTGCTCATTTAGCAGATTTAGCGTTTTTCAGGTTCCAGATTGCTTCGTTAGAATGGTTGCTGATGTCTAGAAGCTAATTTCTGAACAGTGTCACAGGTACAAGAGGATAATGCGTGCTTTGTCGTAAAGCTTCTTGCTGTGGTGCCTTCGACGGTCCCTGTCGAATGTGAGACCTCTACATATTCGCAGTATTTTCCTTTCGAAAATTGCGAGCTTCTCCATGTTGGTCTTAGAAATTGTGTGCCATATTGGGAAGCCGAACGTTAAGATCGGCCGTAGTAGCTTTGTCCTGGCTTAATCCATTTTGTTTACGCGTCCAAGGATAGGATGCGATGGAAGACTAGGTTGGCCTTCTTAAGGGTCAGTTTCGAGTGGCTGTTGAACTTCAGCCTTTCCGTGAAGTTAACGCCAAGATACTTGACCTCTTTGTCTGTTGTTATTTCCGTACCGTTAGGGAGATCTTAGCTGCTGATCTGCTTCCACCTCAAGATGGTCCCTTAAGCACATAAGTATCAATTTTCCAGCATTGATACGAATACCCTATTTGGTGTAATTTTTTCGCTGCCTGGATCGCTGAACTTGGATACGACTAAGGCATAGTACGCCTGATTTGGAACCTGAAATTTCGAGTGGTTCCCAAGGTAGCGCTTTCTCAGATCCGATTAAATTTTTTTGATGTGCCTGTCCCAAATAAGATTGCTGTCAATGATAACTCCCACGTACTTGTAGCTTTCGACTACCTCAATAGACTGATCTGGTAGTTCACATTGACATACACTACTACGTAAAAATCAAATGTCAAGGCATCAAGACTATGACTCTATGATAGTCGCGTGCAAATCGCTCCAACCGTAAATCTAGTAAAGAAACTCGAAAGAAGCCGCATTGTAGAAACGTGGCAACAACAATGGAACGAGTCCCAAAAAGGGAGATGGACGTACCGACTAATCCCAAGGATTGAAAATTGCGTAAATCGAAAACACGACGAACTGAATTACTATCTTACACAGTTCTTGACTGGTCACGGTTGTTTCCGGGAATATCTTTACAAGCGAAACCGTGATTCGAGTTCATCATGTCCTCGCTGCCGAAGCGCTGTAGAGGACGTGGAGCATGAATTTGGTGAGCATGAATTTGGTGAACGGCCAACACCAGAAAACATAGTTAAATATATGTCGAAATCCAAAGAACTTTGAACTGTTGTGAACGATGCAGCAGTACCAATAGTGTGCGATCTAAGAAATTTAGAACGGCAGAGTAACGCGCATTCACCAAACACCCCGTGACGAAGCGAAAAGCTCGAATCCGTCCCTCGCGAAGTAATACTTAGCGGTAGTGCCGCGGGGGAATAATGCATCGACTTGGTTTTTAATCGTCGTGACACTACTCGTCGAACTTGCCTTGCATTATTTGCGTTGCTGTATCAAGGCACTTATGTCTAGCGACTATAGCTGTATCATCGCAAATGGGGCGTTGTTTGTGAAGACACGAAGTAGCTATTGGTAAACAGACTTGGTCCGAGCTTCGAACCTTGTGGCACCCCAAAGAGAACCTCTGTATCATCACTGCAGGCGTGTTTGATCCTTACTCGAAAAGATCTCCTCGTAAGATAATTTTGGAGCCAGTCCGTTTACGTGAGTACCCACGAGATTTATTAGTCCTCCTCTATCCCCCCTCAGTCAAACTGCCTGTTATCAGCAAATTTCGCCTCTTATGATGTCAACTTCACTGCCAACCATCGTCTCGGACGATCCAAGTTATGGGAACCACACATCTTCCGGCAAAGATCCCTCAGCTAAATTCCCTCGGAGTGATGTGGTTTTTTTTTTTTGGGGGGGGGGGGTTCTGGAAAACTCTTTAAGCCGCCCATCACTTAAGCGCAATTCACCTGCTTCTTATCTCAGATTTTCGGCGATGTGTCCACCACGGATGGATGTTCGCCATCACCACGGTAGCAATTTTGACAATCCCGCGGCAATAAATTCTCGACAAAGACTTGTCACACACACGCAGTGCCCCGCTGTCGCTGTGTCAGCAGATTTAATGCCACACCATCCAAATTGCCCCTAAAGACCATATTTTAGGCAAAATTCGACGAGAATCATCAGCACCATCAACCGCAGCCGAGCGAGGGCAGTTCCCGATCGGAGTTATCTTAATCTCGGTGTCGCACACACTCGATGCGACACTTTGACAACACCAGGGTAATGTGACACCGCCGCAGGACCTTCGAAGACGGCACCCCTCCCCCTTTGCCGTGACCGCAAGAGATGAAATAATGACAATGCAGGGCAGTTCTTGCTAATTGCGGGGCCAACCTGCGCCCGCAAAGGTTAATTAATCCCGTTTTGCGGGGGCCCCGGCGCAAGTCGGATGAAGTCAGATCGATTACAGCGAGGGTGGATCGTGTCAGTTTTTGCTCGTCTCCGGAGATGACCACAACATTCCGTCGCACACGTCAGCAGCGGTTGGCGGAGCACTGTCTACGTCGCCGCTTGTGGGGCTTTGCATATCACACGGCCCATTAGCCAATTAGATATCGAGATATCGAGTGTCGGGTGCGTGTGTGGGAGTAGGGACGCCGTCACCGTGTCGCGATGTGTTCTGCGGTTTGTCGGGTTGGTTTCAGTGCGGTTGCGATGCGAAACGCAATATCCTTGGATGCGGTTTTCGGACAGAACGGTACTTCGGTTTTGCGCCCACACAACGCGGATCTAAACAGAGGACCGACCGACCGACCGACGCGCTCGTTGATGATCCAAGCTCACTGGACTGTGAGTCGTCTGTCAGCCTGCATGGGAACCAGTCGGACTGGCTTTCGCCGAACTCAGCGACATCTCGGCGAGATCTCAAATTAATTAAAACCCCAGAGAGGGGAGAATTATAATTTGAATTCCGAAATAATTAGGAGGACCTATCGAAAATGAGGGTGCCTGGAATGCACTTAAGGCAAACAGCTCACGAGAGCTGCGACTTGCGACTGCTCCGACCGAAGACGACGGACAACGACTACGATGACGACGACGACGAGGGGGAGGAGGACGACTGCGACGGTGCGACGTCCACTCGATAAGAGGCCGTCGCAGTCCTCGTGGCTGTGATCGTCCACGGCGTTCACGCCGCAGTGGTCGTCGCGGTCGTCAGGATCATTGCAGTTGTTGTGTGTTCGACAAACGTAATGCAATTGGCATTGGGGCCCGGTGTGCCTGGTGGAGCTGCCTGCAAAATTTATATCTTCCTCAATGAATGTGGAAGCCAATTAATTTTTTGTTGCAACCTTTTTAACCCGAATCGAAGTAAACGATGTCGTCGATGTGTACCTCTCAGCTGCTGGAACATAGTCAGCATCGCCACTGCCTCGATCCGCCGCCGCCGTCGCTGCGCAGGTCTCTCTCTCTCTCTCACGGGCACCAACGACGAACGGCGATGGTGATGATGATGGCGATGATGATGAGGCTCCAAAGTGCTTTGTGGAATCACTTGTGGACATAGTGAGAGGCTTCGCTCGTTCCCTGGCTTTGGCGTTCCTGCTTTGCTGCTGTGGTCGGAGTTTGAGGGATTTATTAAAAAATACTCGCTGGATTTGTTTATCTATCGAGGAGTGGTCACGTGTTGTGGTTGCGCATGGCTTATGAATTTTGAGAAGGGTTACATGCCGTTGATTGTTGGCGTTTTTGTTTTTTGTTGTTCTGTTGGCATTTGCACAGGTTCATGGATTTATCTTGAGTCAGGATTGCAACTTAAGGGGCTTGTGCGCTTTGGAAGATCCATTACATGGATGAGCAGGACCTAGTTGATTCACTTATAGTTTGAAGAACTGAATAAATTCATAATGAAAGGGTCTCACCAACTCACCGAAAGGCGATCTATGATTCATGATATGCATGGTATCACATTAAGATCGACCAATAATGAGGCGAAGGGACATGCATCATCGCATCGCATCTACTGGGAAACGTTTGAGGAAATGTGGGCATTGTGCTCGTGGAAATTTTCGTTCACATGCTATTGGAACGTTAGTCAAATCAGAGTGAAGGATTCAGGGGTTAACAGGGACAGGGAAACCGTCAGCATTGACGACATTTTTTTGGGAAGCAACCAAAGCAGCTCTGTGGATGCTAAATGTGTTCCCGATTTTTCAATTTGGATCACACGTGTAAAAGCGGCCCAAGCAGTTAATATCGTGATCAAAATGAAACTCAGTGGACCAACTTTACAGCCATGAGGTACCCCAGAGCGGGCAGAGAATGAGTTGAATGCGGAATGTCTACAAGAAAGAATCTAAATGTCCCTGTTTTTGTTAATCTTCTACTGAGAGACTCTGCCTTACCCAAGTGAGTATGAACTTGAGTCTCAACCAATAGTTGCCACTTCTCTCGCTCTCTTCTCTAGCAGAGCAGGAATACAAAATGCGGTCGACAACCACAGAAAAGTTCCTGGATTTACATTGCCGTTGCTAGGATCATATTCTGGTTTATGCACATGTCGTGATCCTGAAAATGCTGCACGTTGTAACGTCTTGAGAAGAGCCAGCATCTGTATGGGTGGACCACTCCAAATCGCTCTCTCCGATGCGCTTGTCCCCATTCTTAATATGACTTCCGTGGATCTATTTGGCCTGCAAAATACAGCAAATATAACTTCAATCATCTGCTGATTACTCCGTAGGGCCGTCTGAAATCCTACAAAAATGTTGATGCCCAAGATGCTTCCTCGCAAGATCAGCGATACCCTAATCTCGGGCAGGGACTCCAGGGCGAGACTTTTTACGTTTTCAGGAATTCACTACATCTTTACATGAATGTGTCAAAATTGGACGATTATGGCTGAAACACAATACTGTGCTGTTACAGCCGACTTGGCGTTATGGAAATAGTCCGTCAACGCTGCGTTGAAATGATAACTCAATTTATCAGCGGTTTTCATCTCTCAAACGCCAGATGAGAAACTTTGTGTCCTTCCTGCACCCATTAATTATTGTTAAATTAATTTTAGTCAGTTACATAAATTTCTCAAATGTCAGTTGACATTTTGGAAGCAAATACTCTCATTTTGTAAAAGAAGTGTGGAAAAGCTCCGAAATAAGGCGAATTTCGGAGCACATAATGGAAAGTCTCGCCAATTTTTATACCAATGAAATTCCTAGAGTGCTACGGACATATGCAAGGTGGAAACGATGTAAGCAAGAAATGCTAAGGTTTCGAAGGAATAATGTGAAATTACTGGATCAGGATATTGGATTACCGGTAGAGTCCTAACATCAGGCATGCCATCGTGTCCTGGACGACCTTCGAAGACATTTAACAAATGTACACTCAAGGTACCAAAATCCAAAAATAAAAAAACTGGTGTGCACTAAAATGACGAGTGAAATTGATATTGCGGCAGAAGCTACTGTCTTTAAGATTGAGGCGCAAAAGGGATGCAGCAAATCTGGTAAGGGCGTTTGCAGTTAGGGCTACCAATCTGAAAAAATCTCTACCAAGTCAAGGAAAGCATAAAAAAATGATTACTCCTGAGAAAGCTCTGTTAAGTACTTTTCAGTAGAAATATACACAAATTCCAATGTCTACCCGGCCTATTACTTAGTAAAAGAGGCAAGAAGAAAGATTGTTACTTATCTGCAAGGGCTGCAACGGTAGCTCAGCACAAAGTCTGTATAAGCAGGCTCTTGATGGTGCAGAAAATAGTGATGCGTTTAGTGAATGTTTTACTTGCAAAAGCTAAAGGTGACGATGAACGTAGAATGTGTTTGTTTTATCACAATATCTTGGAAGGTATTTATGTTAATTGGTCTACTAACTTTTCTGAACACATTGGTTATGATTAGTACAAAATCGGTCCAATGATCTTTTAGTTAAAGGCATTTGTAAACATGAACACATAATGTGTTTAAATAATAGGTTTCAAAAAAAATATAATTACATTTATTCTGTCACCGAACAGGTAAATTCATAGTTAATGGATATCAAGCGCAACATGGATAAAGTTCCACTAGATGTGCGAAATAATACACTCTGCGACGGTGGCAGCAACGCAGCATTGCGTTTCAGGCTCTCTCTTCTTCTCTCTCAGGCTTCCTGACGGCATATTTTCCTGTAGCATATTTCTGTGTCCTGTAGCATATTTCTGTGTCCTGTAGCAGTCATAATGTGAATTCGAAAAGCTCCGTCCTGGCTTAGGCGGACAATTATCAAAAACAGACCGGTCGCTGATCCTTAGATGAGATAAGCAAGCAGCTACTTAAGCATTTGCCTGACATGGACAGTGTTAATCCGTCAATAGTTTGTCATAAACTGTTTACCTAATAAGTTAATCTTCTCGTACCTTACTAACCGAGTTCAAGCTGTTTTATATAACTATAAGCTGTCTTCTTTTCGTGATGTTCACAATGGAGTACCACAAGGTTCTATTCTCGGTCCGTTATTATTCTCAATGTTCATTAATGATCTTCCTAAAGTGTTATCGTATTGCAAATTTCATATATATGCAGATGAATTTCAAATCTACAGTTTTCCACTTGGTATGGTTGAAGATTCAGTTGCTAAATTAAACGAGGATCTGAGCTCAATTGCGAACTGGGCTGAAGAAAATGACCTCACGCTCAATCCTGACAAAACCAAAGTCATTCCATTTTCCAAATACCACCCCTCCCTCTCAAACTTTCCCCGCATAGAATTAAACTCTATTGCCGTTCAATATGTAACCTGTGTCAAGAATCTTGGTATAATGGGCAAAAGTGAACTAACATGGACTGACCATATAGACAGTGTAGTGTCAAAAGTATATGCGTCTCTTAGAGGTTTGTCTATTAGCAAATTTATACTCCCCACCAATGACAAACTAAAACTTGCCAAAGCACTCACAGTACCTCTCTTAACCTACGGCTGTGAATTGTTTGCAGACTGTGATAATTTGTCTCTGCAAAAATTGTTAAAAGCAATCTGCGCGACTGCACGGTATGTCTTTAACCTCCGAAGATTTGATCATGTGTCGGACTAACGTCGCATTCTCCTTGGATGTGAACTGGAAGCATTACTAAGCTATCGATCATGCATCCTACTCTTCAAAATCATTCACAGAAACCAACGTAACTATCTATATGAAAAATTAACTTTTTGTCGATCGAGTCGTAATATGACGTTACAATCCTCTGTTCATACATGTTTAACATCGCGCAGGCATTTCTTCATTCATGCTGTGCATCTTTGGAACCATTTACCTTCACAGGTACGGTCCAAGACCAAGTACAGACTCTTTTACTTATCTGTCCAACATGAACTGACATAATTTCCAAAATTTACTTTTAAATTGGTTGGATGTAAATTTAATTTTAATATTGCAGAATTACGCCTTCATATTTAAAACTTAAAATATTCAAATATATAAATTGAAATGTATGTCTATATGTCACTATCACGTTACTTATATAATGTTATATTTAAGACCTGTACTATTAAAAGAGTATAGCACTCTTAATGTACAGCGATACTGCCTAAACAATAAAAGAAATAAAATGAAATAAAATGGCAGGCATGTACCAACATTTCCACTACCGGTTGAAAATAATAGTGTTGGCACGGAAGTATTTCTCACTTCTCGTAAGTTCTTGATTCTGGCTTTGTTTTGAAGCTACATTCATGGCATTATGTATGGAGTAGCACTCATTCAAATAGTCGCCTCGGCTTCGCTGGCAGTGCTTAAAGCGGTTGGTCCAATTTTTGATGACTCATTCCAACATGTGCGTCCAATGTTGACCTAGAGTTCGTGGATGTCTTGTTAGTGCAGACTCAGAGCCAGAGGCCGCAGCGCCGGTATCAACGAAAATAGTTTACTTATGTGAGTAAGTGATTTGCTTAAGGAGACAAGGACTCTGTACGAGTTTATCGGGCTTTAGGAACCGCAGATGAGAATGGTATCAGTAATTGATGAGCAAACAGCGACTAGTTTGCAAGATTTGATTTTGAAATACTTCAAATCGACCTACATGTGGCCTTTGTTAACAAGCTTTTAACTAGGAGAATGGTACATGCAGAGCTTTGTGATAAGAAAGTCGCCAAAGGCATATCGGAAGACAACGACAAGGTAGGTTACCAAGGCCTCCATTGATTGCCGTTTGTCTCTTGAAGATAGAGGCCAAGCATTCTGAATTCGCTAGACGTGGTTTTCGCCAGAACTAAGCGCAAAGATTGGTCCACCATACAATGATTTTTGTAGAAGTGCTTACACTTCCGACCGCTTGAGTAAAACGAACGACATCAGAGTAAGCCAGCTAAATCGTTTCACGAGTGAACTTATTTTAACCTAATTCCAACGGTTATCCCATTTGTCCGGGACACATTCCTTACCGATGACAAGCCTTACAATGTACTAGCAAGCCTGTGACCCTACCTCACGTCCCAACGAAGCCCCGTTTTTTTCTGGCACAAGTTTCTAGACCGGAGGTTGCATCCCCTTTTCTCATTTTCCTTGTACGATGTGAAATCAGCTTCCAAGCAGCCTCATAACTCCGACGATGACTAGTCAGCTGCGGAAACGTAATTCCGCACCCAATGCCCATAACTTCAGTCGCAAACACACCTCCACGAGGGATTGGCCGCCATGTATATCCGCGCATCCGTGAGCCCCAAGGCGCACTCGAATCCGCTCCCAGCTTATCTCGATAAACTAGATCAGATACGGAACGTCTTTAATTGATTGATTCATCTCACTTGTGCGTTGAGTTTCCATCTTCAGATCACTGGTTGCGCACAAGGGCAATTAATTTGCTACTTGCACGCTCCAATAGGATGTCCGCGTTCGCAGCCGCAAACGCGAACGCACAACAAACGCCGCTCATCGGTGTCAGTGCGATTTCTCCCCACCACCTTCGGGTCGACACAGAAAACAACGCATTCGACATTCCGCAGAACAACATGAATCCGATCGGCGATGATCATCATACCGCGGTACAAATTTAATGTGTGTAGAGCTTCCAACCGAGCCACCAACCGGGACGCGCTCCTCCTTTGCTCAGCCATCGTCGTGGTGACTTCTTTCTCCGCCAGAAGCTGATTTACTCACATGTACGCCCGTGTCGCCGCCCTCGCCGCTCCACTCCACGACTGGCCAGCATGTAGCTTGAGCCTCACTCTCGCTCAGCGGCTGTCTTTCTAGACGCTGCAGCCCGGACTTACAACATTTTTTCAACATGTCGGTGTCATAATTTCCATCCGAAGATTAGGGGCATCCCTCGTTCGAAGCAAATTTTCTGGACTACTGCCGGTGAAGCACGGTCCATCGGCTGGCCGGTCGATCCACTCCGCCGCACCTCACGGCGGGCGTCCGAAAGAGACCACGAGAGACGAATCATAATTTAATGAACATTTTTCCACAATTTATTGCCCTGGGTATTGATTTCAGCGTTTGTTCTTTCTGTGGTCGAAAATTATTCGGTAGTTGCCGACATAAATAGCCGCGGTGCAACGCGTCGCCGCTGCGCCATCAAGCCAGCGTTGGTCGGAGGGTGAGCGGTGCGCGGTGCGCTCGCAGTTGACGGGGTTGGCAGGGCGCCTTCCAGATCGTCTCGGGACTTACGAATGTTTTGGCCTTTAAACACTGCAAACGAAATTAATTACATATCGGATGTCTGCCTCAATGGGGAGTCATGATATTTCAAAATGTGATGTTTCGCAGCCTGACTGTTCCGTACGGCCGCGCCGGTGGAGGCGGCAGTGGTGGCGGCGGCGGTGCGGTGTGTTAATGTGCGCCCATCGCGCGGTCTTAGCAAATCTCTTATCCCCACTGCCGATTGGAGGCGATTCTCTCTGGGAAATCGGTGGCAATATTTTATAATCGGCGTCGATCGGATGACGTACGATTCGTACCGATGCGAGCGAATTCGCTTTGTTTCGCTTTTGCTGAGGTTGCTGTGCTTGTTGTCGCCAACTGAAAAGAATTCGCTAACTTTTCGAGATTTTGCTTGGGATGTGTGGGCGTGTGACTGAGTGTGGGAGTTGACTTAAACTAAAATCTGGGTAAAGTGCGCGGTTTTTAGTGGTAGTCCTAAAAACTACGACAGGTTCCATCGATTTGATATTTGGTCCTCTTTGTGGTTGGTGGACACTTTCAACCATAAACCAACGCTTGAGCCTGGCTAGGTGTCCTCGGCTCCAACGTTAAGGCGGGTTAGCTGTGTAAAATGTATGAATAACTTAAAAAAATTCTTGGACTCCGAGCCAGTGAAATAATGAAGCAGAGGCAGCCTGCATTTAAGATGAAAAAAAAAATTTAAGTTGGTGCCAGCAAGTCCACAACAAACACAAACGCCTCAACCAATTTTGTGAAACTGGAGGCAGCTGGTTTGAAATCCATATAGTCCGTCTGGGGAGGCTTGTTCGACTGCAGTGCAGCTCAAGGAAAGACGAACATCCATGCTTCATCTAGTTTAGTTGTCTATACGACCACTTTCTTTCAATCATCGTCGATTTCTTCTCTCTATTCTGCTTCACTTCGTAATGTGACGACAATCGGTTCATATCGTGTTCTATCCCCATATTACAGTACAGGCTCTACGTTACACCGAATCAGAGACCCGGCTTCTTTCTCCTGCTTTTGGTTTTTCGATCCCACAATCCCCAGTTCGGTGGTACTTGTGCCCATATCAAGAATGCTCTGAAATTACTCGAAAAGAGGAAACTCTCTGGCCTCAGATATCTTCATCTCTCAGTTTCCGTCAGATTTGATCATTTCAGTTAAGTTAAGTTCAGTTAAGTCGCTTTTATTCACTGATCTTGCATTACCTCAAGGCAATAGTATAAAGCATACGTCGTCACGTAATTGGTTAACTTCACGCACAACCCCCAAATGGGAAGTTTATTTTACCCCCGAGTGAATGGTGTGGATGATGCATACGGTATCGGTGACATCACTGAGGCTATGAGCAGCGCCGTTGATCCTATAGAATATCGCTCGTCGCCGCCAACTTTACTCCAAGATGCCGCCTAAAGGTGCTTTCGACTTACCCTAACAATGCATATGCATGTGTTTAAAAAAATATGACTTTGACTTTACAATTTAAAATTAAAAAAACTTTCAAAAAACTTAATAACAGAAATATTTTATTTTAAAACCTATATGCTAACTTAAATACTACCTTAAAATAACTTAAACTACCTTAAACTAAACATACATACATACAAACATGTATATATAATTCTATACGCATATATATATATATATATATATACATACACTCCTTACAAGGGTATGCACATATGTAAGTACATACATGTGTACAAATGTGTACACTATTTTTTTTTATTTACATATACAGCTTACAAACTACCTTAAAAAACTACCGACGATACGTATGTAGGTCGGCCATAGGTTAATCCGCTGCAAGACAGAGACCGACTGCGCCCCATAAGGGAATCTGTACTACCCTTTCTCTTTCTAACCTGGGTCTAAAGGGTTCGATGATGGAGTTCCATCACTGCACAGCCACCAGAATTTTCGGTGTTGCATTGCAATATCCCTAACTTTTCGCCTTGACACCGCCGTACTGAACCGGAGGAGACCCTCCTCAGCTCGCTGTGCGATGGAACGGTCGTGATTGAGTCGCCTATCCACAGTCGAACGGGCGATGTGGAAGAGGAGCGATACCGCATTTTAATTTTGTATCAGACCGTGCTTATCAAAATGGAGGAATGCTTCTGGGGGGACGAAGCCGTTATGCCGTACACTTTCATGGTACTGAGGATTGTGGTAGTAAGCCCCCGAGATCAAGTTATTGATCGAGTTCATCGCTCTGGCAGTGTGGCCTCTAATCGATTTCAACAGGAAATTGTCCACTCGTTTCAGGTTCGGCCCGTTGTATAATACCTCATTGGAGTAGAATTTTTTGTAATTTGACTCTTGTTCTGTAAATGCGAAGGCAAGCACTAAGACAAGCCCTCTCAAACACCCGAATTTTTTCCATCGAGCTTGCACTCACGTTGAACCACACGGGACAGCCAGATGAGCATTGGCCGGATTAGGGCCATGTAGCAAATCACCTTCACCCTCGCATCGAGTTGGCTGTTGTTGTAAGCGCCTCGGGCTCGGGCTAGAGCAGCATCTACATGTTTGTTAAAATATACCCTGTTGAAGACCATTTTTTACTTCAAAGATACCTGCAGAGGTCACATTGCCAAAAAAGGTGAGCGAACCATCTATATTGCATGGAGAAACACATTTTTTACTGATGTTTATGGCGTATGAAGACCATTGGGTCACTTGAACATTTCGTATTTGATTGTAAATCGTTTCTTATCTATGACTTCCAGATAATTATGTCATTAATGAATTTTGCAGTTCAGAGCTTATATAAAAGTAAATTATTATGGCTGACGAAATAAACGCATTCATCTGAAGTCACATGAACGAAGAAGAAAGGGAGCAATAAGTACGTTAGCAGCCACCATCGATCAGTGCATTATACCTGACCATAAGCGACATAATACAAAAAGAAGCCAATTCGTCCTGCGTCACTTGAAATCATGACACGATCAACGTGACCAGAGCTTAACAACGGCAAGACAAAGAAGCTTCTGACGTTAGACCGGAGCTCGATCCGTGAGCTTGTCGGAGTGATCACAGAGCACTGCCCCATCGGAGCAATGCTCCGAAAATGGAACGCGGAATCCAGCGATCTCTGCCGGAGCTGTGGCGACGAAGAAGAGATCGAGACAATCCAATGTCTGCAATGCCACTGCCCAGCTCTCCAGAATCGACGACTAGCCTCGCTGGACAATAGTCTTCAGAGAGAATGCGGACTTAACAAATGCAGACATATCGGATCTCATAAGATTCGTAAAGAGCACGGGGTGGCTTAAGCCATCACGCGACAGGATAGGTTGACAGAATTCGTCTGAAAAAACACAATCGAAAATATCGTGAAACATAATGAAAATAACCAATGTAACGAACAAAACCAATGTACGTCGACAATTCTTGTATTCTTTGATTGAGCAGTTAGTGACCCTTCAGATCGAAGGAAGGATGAACGTTCCAAGGATGTTCAGCATGTTTCCCGTTCGAAATGACAGCGAATCTTTCTTTGAAGCACCATTGCAAAATAGGAGTCCACAGCCGAGCTATAGCCAGACATCAACGGATCAGGCAAAGTCGCGTAGAATTTGCAGAATAAACGATAATAATAATAATATGGGTGGCGCTACAGCCCGTAGAGGGCCAGGGCCTAGCTTCTCAGCAACCACTAGTGTTGTGCGTGCTATTGTTCTATCACGAGTGGAAGGGATCTACAATTTTATGCCGACTCCGAACGGCCAAGTTTGAGAAGCTTTTTCTAGACAGTTATACTTTTTGAGCAGTCAGTGACTCGAAAGAGGTGGGGCCGTGAAAAGTCTTTCTTGTCCTTCTGTCGTACCAGGAATCGAACCTAGACAGGTAGGTCCAAATGCGTAGGAGTCGACCCACATACCCACAACGCCACGGGCCAGCACTACGATAAAATACAAAAACAAAAACCACAGATTTGCATGTCTGTATGCTTACATCACAGTATCTGCAGAGTTGATCCACAGGCACATACTTGAAGTCCCTTCGGGCCGAAGCGGAGTTATCCCTGAGGTCTTCAGGGCCCACACCTCTTAAGCGTTAGACACGTAGCCTTGTTGGACTCATGTCGCTCTACAGCGCGTGGTTGAATCTTCTTCTCCCGTCAATGCAAATCAAGAGGGTCTAATAAAGTGGTTTGACACGAGCCACTTATCAAACGCAGGCCTTAAAATTAACTCTCTTTAAAGCGATATAGTGTGCAGCTTTCTCCCAAGTTCCCCAAATTGGTCCAAACAATAATTGGCTTGACATGTTTTGCATTCTGCTTTATTGCTGACACCTGACCTCGCCTTCATTAAGCCCTAGTTACTTAGCGATATCTGAGAGCTTGCAGTTGGGTCCGTGTTTGATGTTTGATGTACATTTCCTAGTGAAAAGGACAATCCCAGTCTTCGGAGGTGTTGGGACAGCGCATTGCATGATATTTCTCAGAACGATCAGATGTACATTCCAGAGAGTTAAAACGTCTTATACCCTTTCTCCTTCTTCTAGTAACAGTAGTTAATTTACTATTGGTTCCAGAGGACGAACAAAACTCTATACTGGGACGTGGTTGAATCTTGAAGAATTTGTTGAATCGAGCTAAAGACGGTTTTTGAGCACTTGATGTTTTAATACCCCCAGCTCATCATCTGTTCCAAATTTTGCGTATTAGTATCCCGCAACTAAGCTAGATGTTGTTCAATTCTTCCTCAGTGATTAAGAGGATCACCATTGCGTAGGCCTTGAAGTATGTAATGTGATATATCAGTGTACCAGTGTGTGAAGAAGTGAGTGAAGATCAGTATTTACCGATTTGGCTTCACAGCAGATATCAAGTAGTAGTGGACGTGCAATAAATTTATTCAAATTGGCGATATGTACTCGTATGTTGGGCCTCGACACCCATTCAGAGGAAAATCTGCCTCACTTTCTATGTGACTGTCCGGCACTAGCCAAACAAAGATATATCGGCAAACCCTTCAATAGTGACCTCTCCGAGATCGCTAACCAAAGTATATCGAACCAAATCAAATTCCTAAACTCCACAGGCTAGATTTAGCTACCCCAAACAACCATGGTCTACGAGGTGTGGTATCAAAATGGCGCGCAACTGCGGTACTTGTACCAGATTTGAGACAAAACGGATAGCCGCTTAAACAAACCAACCAAACGGCTATCTCTTAAGGAAGTGACCAAGTATTTTAGCATCCAACTTATGTGGAGGCCGTGACACTGTGACAATCCGGCGAATTGAGAGGCGGACGAACTTCATAGAAAGGGCACAGGCTCTGTACTCTTTTCGAATGGAGATCTGCCATCCATGCCAATGGCTACCGCAAACGATTCCCTGAAGCTTGAACCGCTTGATCATACAAATCTACTAGCACAGGATCACGAAACAATTATGGCATACTCTCGATCCAAATCGATCACTCAACCTGAGGCGGTCTCTCCTCCCGAAGAAGACGTTACCTAGAAGTCTACTACTTTAACAACTTGGACGAACGAACTAGCATTAGAGTCAGTCATCTTCAACGCTTAAAAACTTTGCGGAATAGAATCAATAAGATACGAATGGTAATGCAGCGGTCCTTAATGTGACTGCTGCCACTACAACCTAACCTAACCTGGCCTAAAAAACCTTTAAAACGGTCACAAATTCTATAAAGTGAACCTGAAATCCTCTACAATGATATCGGATATTCTTGAAACCAATGACAAACTCTGAATGATTACCAGTCGATTACTTAAATGTCACACGATGTGACGTCTCCCCAAGCTAGTCGCATGAAGGACATCACTCAGTCATCCTTTCCTCTTCATTGAGTGCCAACAAAAACTAAGTACAGTCGACACCTTAAGCCCCCTACAATCGATCCCCAGTGTTTTCCACCAAGCACATGTCCCATCTGACAAATGACAATAATCGTCATTGTCTCGTTATGCAAGACTGGCAAAAAACAAACAAAAAAAGCTGCAAAATATCAAACACACAACTTCTGCTGGAAAACCTCTAGAATACCCCCAATTAAACACCGCCACCTGCTTCGTCATGTCAAAATTCCTGACTTTTTGACTTGACAAGTAAATTGCCCGCACACACACGCACACACGTATTCCGTGGCGGAATTCCAGTAGGATAACAGGAGAGTAGCAACGACTTAGTTTCACATATTTTTCAGGCCCCAATGTGCACTCAGGAAAAATTAACTGACAAATTAAACGTACGCGCCCGTGAGTGCATATGTGTGCGCGCAAGCTAAACGTCAGCGCCGATGCCGCCTGACGTATGGCGGCGATACTGGCCGATAGCGTCGCACCGTCACCGATTCCAACCAATGTGAGCATACCTCAACATCTCTCCTGCTGATTGCAACATATTTTATCCTAAAGGGGGACACACTCGAGATAGAAAAGCTCTCCTCGGTCTACACCATCGGGCACGCAAGCATAAACTGACGTCATGTTGGCCAAAAATAAAGAAAAAAAAAAACGCAAAAATCTTTGATGTGCTCATGCGTGACATGCAGTCGTCGTGTGGTTACGCCGACAGCGGCTAAGGGTACGTTCGGCTATCGGTTCACCTTGGCAGCAGCTCCATCCAAGTCAATTGCGCAAAAAAGAACAAAAAACAGACGAAAGACCGAAATTAGATTGACGTACGCGGCAATTGTGTGTCATTTTGTTTGACACACACTCACGCTGGAAACTTTCACTTTCCACTCGACAGACCCACTCCATCCGGCACTCCAATTAGAATTTGCTATCTCCTAGATACATTTTTGTTTCCAAAGCTTTTCTAATTACCGCACGCCAGGCTCCACCCCTTCGCGAGAATCAGCCGTACGTGGCAACCAGCAGTTGTCTCGCTCCAGCGCAGCAATCTTCCAATGAGCACTGTTTCGATTCCACACTCAGTGCACGGCATCCGCACACTCTTCCAGGCACAGGGCGCCGCCCACCAATGAGAACGTCAATCAGCCGGCCCGCTCTCGTCCACGGCCAGCAGGCGGCACACACAGGTAGCCGGATCTGCGGTCTCTGTCTGGCTGCAGCTCCTGGGCGCCTGGCGATTGTTCGAAACCGGACAAGGAGGACGGACCGCCGATTGGAATTGTGTAAAATGAAACTCGCCCATGGCCCGCAGGACTGGTTTTTCCGTTTTAGTTCTTGTTGGATTCCCAAAGAGTTCGTACTCTGGCTTTACACGAATTAAAGGAGATCCGCTGTTCACTCACGTGTACATCTCTCAGTGTCGGTTGTGTTATTGTTATTGTTCCTTCCCGCCCTCTCGCTCATCCATCATCGGCACATCACATGTTCGCCGCTCACTCGTTCAGCAACGTTTCGTTTCGTAGATACATTCAGCGCTGAATTTCGGAAGGATATTCCGCCAAAGGAGAGCAAAAACGGAAACGATCAAATATCCGTCGCGAATTTCTTTCAAGCTGTCCTCTGACCTTTTTTTTTTGCGTTTTTCGTGCTTTATTTCCATTCTGCCGGTTTCTAGTTTTGTCTGTTCGTTCGTTGATTTTGTGTGTCAAACAGTGCATGTTGTCGGGAAACGGGAGATGACGAAATGACGAAATGTCATGTGCCACAGTCGATTGTGTGGTCGTGCAGTTTAATCGCTGAGGATCAATGATCCTTGGGTTGCGTGTCGTTTGCGTGAGTGCGTGCAGTTAGCTCTGAATGTCCGATGTGTTGCGATATTGTGTCAAACTAGAATTTACCGGTGTTCAATTGACGACCGCCACAGTGTGTCAATGAATTGAAAGAATGTGTCAAATGTGTGAATTCAATTGATGGATACAAAAATAAAAATAAATAAAGAAAATCAAGAAGAAAAAAATGTTTCAAGGATAATCGATAATCGGGAGAAGAAAGAGAGTCTCTTGAGGAACACAAAAGATTAAAGGTGCGACAATTCAGGGATAAAAGGATACCATTGCTGAGACAGAGTCTATACACTTCTTAAATTATTTTTTTTTATTTTCATGACAAATGAGCTTCCGTCACGAGATGTTTTTTTTCCCACTCCGCAGTCCGAACGAATTGAATTTGTATTATCTGTGATTTGATTTTGAAGATAATTTCGGGCGAAAATCGCGTCAAGTTGTTGGTTTTCCTGTCAAACTCGAGTGATGTAACGTCAGCATAAGGGATTCTACTTGTGACCAAAATTGCTGAACATATTGTTAGTCTACGAAAGTCTTCTTCAGATTTCAAGTCAACTGTCCTAAATTAGCTAGTTTCAAGTCGGTGCAAAGCATTTGACAGTTCGTAAGAATCCGTGATTTGACATTTCTAACATTGTTGCTCACCAGACAAGTGCCAGAACTCTGTGAAAATGCCAATAAATTTCCTGGTGATCACTGATTTTGTCAATTAAAGCAAACTAGGAGTCGTAAGAATTTTTCAAAGCTTCAACGTGACAAGTCAAACTGTCATCTGGTCAGTCGGCAGCATTGATTCTTTAGTTCTTCCGATATTCTTAAAACCTTTTTAAATCGTGTTCATAGAGGAACGATAAATGACTCTTAGACATCTAGAAACTTGCCAACTTTTCTCAAGTTGTCAGAATTGTTTATGACATATTGTGATTTGAAACGTCAAGATGTTGTGGATTTTGTTGGTAATTCACGATTTCATTGCCATTTACGCCTTCAGTCAAATTTTTCTGACCAAATCTATGAAGAAACAGTTCAACGAAATGACATCTCCAACTCTCTTGACAAGTCCTTTAAGGAAACAGTGCTTTATCTAGTTCATGAGGAATCGTCGCGATCTTTACGTTAATTTCAGAGAACGTCCTTAATTCTGATTCAATCTTTCTTTGGAAATAAAGAAAAATCCGTCGATTCTGACAGTTGTCATAGTTTTGACAGAGGAATTTAGTTTTCGTTTCCTCATAACTTATAACATAACAACATCAACACATAACTCGTCCCAACCTCTCATTCTACGCGGATATCTTTCGAAAGACTTTAACTGTCATAGAAGAGTTGTTAAATTTCCGCCCTCGAAGTCGGCACGCAGGCAAAGTATACAAAACGAGTGGTTGTGTTCTGGACCTTTATGAGAAGTAAAAGTTACATAAAGTTAGAACAAAACTACCAAGTACTAAATATGTGTGTATAAAGTTAGCACAAAACTTGTAAGTACTAAATATGTATGTATAAAGTTAGCCCAAAACTGCAGAGTAAAATGCGCAGTGAATCAATCGCTCAAGTGTCCTTATTGAAATCCATTTATTTCACGTGAAATGGCGTCGGTAAACGTGTTACCATTTTTTTTTTCAAATTTGTTTAAGTCTTTCAAAAGGATTTAGTGGACGCTGTGCACTTCCCTACAAATGAATTATTTTAGCCAAGTGTGAAAATGTAGTTTTCAGCTAGGTTTCTCTTGTGATCCTGAGATGTGAGATTTACAAGCATTTAGTAACCAATCTATGTATTGTACATTGGCATATCGGCTGAGTCTCTGTCCGTCCGCCTTCTTCTACACTTTTGGGCGGTGTTGTGGTTGACAGTTTGAAAATATCATAATAGTCCAAAAGTGAGTTAAAAAATGTTCGATATATTCTCAAATCTTGATCTAAACAACCAATTCTGAGACGCCATTGTCGCAAAACTACATTGTTTGATTAGAAAAGCTTAGCTTGCGTTTAAGCAATGTTTTCCATTTGAGAAAACAAAACCCTTTAATTTTGACAGAAATCATGCGACTTATTCCTCTGTAGCCCCTTAAAACGTACAATTTACACGGTGCACTTATAAATTCCAACAAGCGTGAGTAAATATAAGAGAATTTTCGGTAGTTCGTGATTATTTGTCAAAAACTGTGTCAAGAACCGTCAAATTCGTCTATAAACAGGCGTACGCAGAAAACATTCATACGCAGGAGCCCATGTGGTTTGCAGCCATTACTCACATAGACCATCAATTCGGGCCCAATTTTGTGAACAAAGTTTGATTTACAGACATTCTTACACTCTCCGTGGCAAATCAGTACTGATTTGAATTTCTCGAAATGCGAAGAAAGGCTGTGCGTTAAAATTACTCGTCAGGTTTGAAAAAGACGTCAGCGGCACATAGAGGGTATTCAATTGTCCCCACGGACCGATCAGTTTTCCATGGTCTTATTCATTCAATGGATTGTTTGTGGTGCCAGAAGTGTGATAAACCTTGAACATTGCTCAATCACGTGTGAATTTGATCGCAGAGCGGGGATAGCGATCTCAAAATCGTGCCTATCGACATGAAACTCACTGGTCTGGTGGACCTGATCCTCAGCATACAAGTCTCTCCGTCTGTCACAATCTTCTTTAGACAGCTGGCTTCCATTTTGCATGTCAAGTTGGTTGAGGTTCTTCTCTACTTGTCTACTCTCTTTCTCGCCTCGGTTTCGTGGGCGTCCTCTATTACGTTGTCCCACTGATGCGGAGTCGAAGACTCTTCGGACTGGAGCAGTGTTGTCCTTGGGCTCTACATGCCCTGGCCCCTTTTAAACGTTGAATCCGCGGACTCTTAGTTAGACTCTCGCCGTCAACCATTTGGAGAAGAAGGTTAATCCACGAAATGTACAGCGACATGAGTCTAGCCAAACGTCCGAGCCACGAGCAAAGATTGAACATTGTCAGTAGCATTCAATTTATAATTAAAATATTTATTATTCATTATTCCCAATGAAGAAAATGTCACTTCCAATGGTTTTCTTTTGTTGTTAACCCCTGAAGTTGTGAAATAATACAACATTCTTAATCTGAAGTGATCAACAAAATGAGACAAAGTCCGCTTCCTCTAGTATTGTACAATTTGTGACTACACATGTGTGACGACAGATCAGAGCATTCAACCAGAAATAGGAGTAGACTTCTACCCCGTTTTCTTGACGGACCAATCAGACAGTGTCATTTACATGATTTCGTGATTAACTTTCAAAAATTCTTGATTAATTGTCAAATTGACCCTCAAACTGATCTAGAGTGTTATTCATTGACTCGCTGTGTTTGGAAGAGAAGTTAGAACCATAGAGTATAAAGCTGAAGAAGCATTCATTCTTTTTGTGAGTGTCTCTATAAAGGACTGTGGATATTCATCTTATCCAGACAGAATGACATTTTGCACCTTTTTTTAGCGGCGTTCACACCAATTTGTAGCTATGTACAATTTTGTTGACAACCGTGCAAATTGTGAATGTGAACGCTCGTCACTACAAGTTGGCTGACTATGTACGTATGGTAGACAAGGCACTTTGGCTTTTGTTGAATTTGTCGTCAAGCAAATCGTATTGTAATATTTGACAAATTGGTGGGTGTGAACACTCCTTTTGTGTGGAAATTACACCATATTCCAATTTCAAATGCAAAACTTTGTAGTTTTTGGCCCCCTCTTGCAAGAATTTGGCTCAATGCATCTTCTTGTGATGGCGTCATAGCCCGTAGTAAACATGGGCTTCAACCTTTAAAAACCTTTCCACCTAGCACGAGCTTTTACCATAAGATCTTTTGCTCAATTAACAGTCCTAATTATCTGTAGCTGGATACACAGAAGAGAAAGGTTGTTTATTGTAATAGACGAATTGAGGGTATCAGTGCAAAAGTGGTCTAATCCACATTTTTTCTGGGTTGCTGTTCTAGTGCTACATAAATTCCTTATATTACCAACTATCAATGCAAAAGCGTTGTGAGCCAAATTTTGGTATTCAAAAGCAGATGGAGCTCGTTTTTGTGTAAATAACAAGGTAATAGAGCAAAAGTGGTGTAAGTTGAAATAATAAGTTGTAGTAAAGATTTCGTTGTTCTGTCACGACTTTACTTTCAAAGAAATAGATTATAAGTGTGTGGCCAGTGGACATTCATATTCACCATGTGACCAAGATTTTGGTCTTCAAAGAAATATGCGTTCCAGAAAACTGGCTTGAAGTAATTAAAACGACTCGAACAAGGCAACCATTCAATATAAAATAATATGATTATTTTCTCTTCCAAATCGCTGGAAAATAATATAATCAACAGAAACATTTCGGTTGGAAATATCAAGGTGGTGGTCCGTAGCGTTGTGGGTATGCGTCGACTCCTACACCTGTCTAGGTTCCATTCCTGGTACGACAAGAAATACTTTTCACGGCCCCATCTCTTTCGAGTCACTGATAATGCTCAGAGACTGTCTACCAAAAGCTTCTCCAAATTGGCCGTTCGGAGTCGGCACAAAACTGCAGGTCCCTTCCACTCGTGATAGAACAATAGCACGCACAACACGAGTGGTTGCTGAGAAGCTACGCCCTGGCCATCTACGGGCTGTAGCGCCAGCCATGTTATTATTATATTGATACTAAGGTGAAGTCGTTGAAAATTCAGTGGCTAAGATTCCATAAAAACCATCAATTTTCAATGAAAATGTCCTCTTTAACGAAGACAGTGTTAATAGAAGGCAGTCTGTGACTAGATGCATTGATAAAACCAACCATAGCTGAAAAAAGGGAAGGATGACCTTCCTGAATTGTTGCACTTCATCCCGAAAGTTCATCACACTTTTTTTATACGAACTTGCATTGCTCCAACATTGTCAGGGATGAGGTTTATTATGATGAGACAAGTGACGAATAGCTCCTGGACTTTTCTGTTTTTAATTTTTTGACAAACTTGTCCCACATTTTTCCTACAATATTAACTTAAGAAAATATACTGCTATTGTAATTTGGGAAGTTATTCTTATAAATTAAGAATAAAACAATTAAAGTAATGTTCACAAAAGAAATTAAATTCAAAACAATATTTACCACATTTAAAATCCCCACTCTCTTCTAATAAATAGTTTTGGGTTGCACCACTTTTGCGCTGATAGCCTCAATCAGCTTGTCTTTGTCAAACGATCATTCCATTCATAGGCCAGTGCGAATTGACAGTAGTAACAAAATTGCTTTACAAAGTATGCTGGACATCTTCCCCGATGCGATTTGTGCCGTCGTTGAAGGAATTTTCGTGTCAACAGAAAGTTTAAAGGGGGAAACAAATGAATGACTTTGAAAATGTCCCTTCTCATTATAGCTTGCACAACTGTTCACTCCATGTTGTGGCATTTGCCTACTTAATACCATTAACAAATTAATGAAATCCTTTCATCTTACATCAATTTGCAATTCAAATCGTTTCCTTTTTTAACATTTTTAATAAACAAAATGAAATTGTGATGCACGCTTAAGAAACCCATCTGTCTTAAAAACTGACCCCCCATTAAAGGTGGTGGTTTTGACAAGCTGTCCAGCACACCTTTCTCTTCCCTACACCCTGGTTTTAGGTATTCTTATAAATCACCAAATATAAATCAAACGTCTAATTAGCACTACAGACAGTTAGAACGGAAAATAATGAAGCAACTTCCTGTATTTCATAATGCACCCTCTGAATCGGTCAGTGATCAGTGGTTTATGACTAAAAGATAATTTTTTGAATGGGCACGTAATCAGGTTTCTGTAAGCAATTTTATTATGAAGCAGTCTGCAGTTTGATTTGGATTCAAGTGCAATGGAAGTGATGTAGTTTGTTGTATTCCTTTCAAGGTTCCTTTTAACAGAATCTGACGGACAAAAAGAGAGCTTTTGACTTCTGATGTGAATGCGAATGTCTTTCCGTTCAAAAATGTTACTCATTTCGTAAGTGGCTGTCAAAAGTTTTTATTATGGACTAGTTCTGAAAAGTGCTTAAGAAATTCTTACAAAAACGGATTCTAACGACAGTACTTTGCAAACATGTTGAGGTTCATGGAGTGATTGATATTTATATCTGTTGTAGAAGCAAGGTCCTTGCCCATTAGGGCTTTTAGTTCACCTAATTCATCCAATTTAATTACAGATTAACTGTTACTGTATTTTCACTGAAAGTGATTCACTTAATTTTCTAGCAATTCCTTCAAACTGTGTTAAGTTGGGGATGCATTTTTTTCTTACCCCTTAGCCTCAGATTCTCATTTTCCCGGCCTGTCTAAAGAAATTGCAGAAACTAATTTTTTTGCCCTTCAGTTGAAATCGACAACCAACTATTAGAGAGACATTCGATTTGACACCAGTTTGTCTCCTTGACCAACGGATAATTTGCGCGACTTTTTGACAGTTGATCATGAGATCGGGTAAATGGCATTGGGTGGTTTGAATAAAAAGTGCTTCCGTTAAAGGGAACACTGAATTGCGAATAAAAAAATCCCTTAAAGTAGGTTCTTCCACTCAAGCTGAAGTTTGAAAACTGGAGCGGAGAACTGTCAACTTTAGTTGTCAACATTTTTTAGGATAATAAACAACAGAGGATATATTAAATTTCACAAATATTTCACTTTGTGTCTTATTCAACTCTTTTGGCTTTAGGAGTATTTCCTTGCGAAGGTCACTTATCGAACTATTTTGACTCCTTCTCTGACTTAGGCCTTGAAACTTGCCAGAATTGTGGAATGTTCCCTGATGGTGCGCCATGATTTTTTTCTTCATTCACTCCGAAACAATATTTTCCATTTTTCACACGTTTTCAAACTTTTCTAAACGTAGACTCCTCCAAAATAATGACGCCCAATTTTTGGTCCGACAATACACTGTCAAGTAGGGATAAGAGAGGTAGAAGTCGTCTCATTATTACTGGGTTTCTGGTTCAAATGCAAGTTTTGGAGTCTATCAAAAATCTCTAATTGCGTGTTTAAAACTAGATAGAGATACACTAGAGGAATGACGAGCATTTTCAAATGCGAATATTCGGTAGCTTCCGGCATTCAATTTAGTCAAATGCTAGGATATGAATAGGATTGTAAGTTGCATGCACAGTCGCACAGAGTTTATCTAACGATCGTCCATTTTGTGTCTCTCTCTGGTAGCCCCATTTCCTCCTAATAAACCTCGAATCTCATTTATCGAAAGGATTAAAACTCTGGCTATACGTTGCAGCCATCTGTGGACCAATTGCTTAGTGAATTTATCCTCTTTCTTCACTGTTTTCGAATCAACAGTCTAACCTTAAAAATCAATTTCATTTATTTCAATCGCACTTTGTCTTGATTTCAGCATCAGTGTTATTTGTTGCTCTGTTCTTACTTATTTGTCAGGTTCACGGCGCCTCCAGGTTTAATCGTCCCAATATTCTGCTTTAAGTTGTTAAAACCAAAATTGTTTTATTTGTCAAAGAGAGGCTTGACCGTCTAAGCGGGAACACAAGTTTGCAGGTAGCCGACGGCTTTTGTTTTCAGAAGTATGTCCACATCCTGCAAATAGATGATTTCACATTTCTTGCAGACGAAGCACAATTTAGACACAGAATTTCTGCTCGCATTTAGTTGCCACTGACTAGCCTTTATTTCCATTTACCAAGATGAGTTGGATACCGCATTAGTGATTTTGTCCTGCGAGATAGAAATTGTGACCCGAAGAGTGGAACAGAGTACCATGTGCCATGTCTATATATTCGAACATGATTTCGGTCCTTCGAGCCAGAGGTTTTAAGCCGATTTGTCTACTTATTGGAACTGAAAATTGACCACAAACTTTCTATATCTATCGTTCTACAGGCCTGCCCTTGAAACCCACTTGAAATCTGTTCAGTAAATATGAATTGTTGTGGTCTTTGACATTTATATGCATTTTCGACTAGCATTTTGTTACATCAAATATGAATACAATTATTGAATGAGATCTATTAAAACACTGCTTCCTGTTTGAAGAGAAATCAGTCATCATCCAACATTCTACATTGGTCTTCTGAGCTCATGCCTGAACAAAAATGTCCTACTTACCTTCATAATGTTCTTGCCTCCCATTCTGTTGCCTAGCATCTTTTGTAATCAAAGCTAACGTCGCCAAATAAGCGTATAGCCTTCGATAGGAGTTATTTTGAAAAATGTT
The DNA here is from genome assembly GCA_907269125.1 of Eristalis pertinax. Taxonomy (NCBI): domain Eukaryota; kingdom Metazoa; phylum Arthropoda; class Insecta; order Diptera; family Syrphidae; genus Eristalis; species Eristalis pertinax. The sequence continues at coordinate 125,718,387 of OU026145.1, forward strand.
GTCACGACATGATTTGATCAGTAGGTAGTCCCCGACTGGGGATTGATCGAATTCTCGTCCGCGCTTTGTGCATATCCGGGACCTTTTAATGATACCGATGAATTGTCGTTTGATAAAGCCCGTATGACACTACCTTTTTTCCGCATTTTTAATGCAGCTTGGCAAAAAGAAGAGAGCAAGTATTTTTTAAGAAACAAACAGCAATAATTTTGCAAAGGATCACACACTGTCTCTATGCAAGAAAATCTGGTCGCCCATCGAATCGGAGATCGCAGCCAAGCGGGGTTCAATGAATGTTGCTTATTTGCCACCAAAGGATGTACGGCTAGACACTAGCCACTAGCCGGAGCACGATACATATCGACATTGATGCAAAAAACCAAAAAATCTTGTTGGTATTTTTTCGTTTTCAAAGCGAATTAAGGCCTGAATCTGGCCAAACTTAGAATCCGACCGAAGGAGAGCTTGTCCTTACTTCAGTGTTTGAAAAACTGTTATGGGTTTTCATTTGTGTTGCTTTTGCTGCTGCTTATGCTTCTGAAAAAATCGGGGACAACAGTCGAAGCAAAAGCCGAAAACGATCACTGACAGAATGCGCAGCAGCTTCAGCTGTCATCGTTTCATAATTTCTTTTGCTTGAGATCAGCAGCAGACGTCGAAGCAGCAGTGTTCAATTCAAAAAGGAAGGCAGTCAAAGCTGTGAAAAGCAAAAATTATACAACTTTGGCTACTTGAACTGAAGCTTCAAACACTGTCTTACTTCATGTCAACGCAATTGACGCAGTAAGTCATAGGATGAGTTATGGATAAGCAAAACTTAGAGGATTTGGCACCATTAAGTTTATATCATACGTCAGGCTATTTGTCAAAATTTCTTTGGGAAGTTGCACACATTTTTTGCTCTGGACACCAATCAAAAACCTGCCATCCAACCTGGCGTTTGGCTAAAAGTCAACAGTTTGTCGCTTTCAGAGATTGAAATCAGACATATCCTTGACATGCTTATTTAGAGAATATCCATAATTTCTTGTTAAACTTGAAAGGAGGTGAAATCCTTCCTCTGAGACCATCTACTGTATCATCAATGAACCAACTCTCCTCGACTGGTTTTGGCCCACAAATATACAGAAGCGCACTTGTTTAACAAATAAATGTTAAATTCTAGCCATTGAGATCCACCCCAAGTCTTTCTTTAGAACCATTGAGAAATCAGGCTGCACCATTGACAGAGCGAATGTCTAGACTTCTGTACCAAACGGTAACTGACTAGTCCCAGTCGTGCTGCCGATTGAGCAGTGATGGCTTGAGACACGATTTTCTAGTTCTTAAGGTTGTCTATAAAGTGTCTGAAACAGGGGTAAATTTGTAAAATCACCGGGAAGACAACTAGTAGAACCCTGGTGGCAAGCAATTGCAAGAGCTATGTTTGAGTTCCTTCCTCACGAGCTCGTGTCAGCTAGGCTCATCCCAGCCTTTGATAAAGGGTCTCAAACTCTTGTTTCAAAGGTAATAATGAATGATTTTCTCTAATGAAAAAAAACATCCGCCAAACGCCAATGCTTCCTGCTGCATCCGACGTTCCCACAAGTGAATTGAAAATTGAACACCCTTATTTGTATGTCGCTGTCCAAATCACAGTCCATCCCTTAACCACTCCCAATTGACAGTACACAGTAAATGGATGTTCAGTTTGTCGACTCCTCATTGGCTTTACGACGAATTTTGCGGATATTCATTTTTATACATACACACACTCCCTTACCGACGGAAGCTCAACAGTCATTCAACATAGTTTTTAAAAACCCCACAAATATACTTCACATCAAGCTCACCTTTTCGTTTCCTTTCAGAAAAAAACAACAAACAAAACCATTTATTCCTAAAAAGTGCAATCGACCGGATAAAAGAGTCTCCGGAAAGAGTGAAGTGCCTAATCGAAGTTAAACGCAGAAGCAAGTGAAAGGAGACAAAATGATCTCGAAGATATAAGAAAACCACGAGGGGAAAAAAGAAACGTCAAAACAAAAATCAATCAGCAGCATCGCTTGCAGAAACATCCAACAAAGAGGGAAACAGAAAATCCGGCAAAACGGCGGCGACAATAACCAACAGCAGCGCCCTCGCAATGAGCCAGCTGGGCACCGTTTATGCCACAAAGCGGCGGCGGCGCAACGGCAAGAGGTAAGTGTGCACTCCCGTGTCTTTCCCCATCTGTCTGCGTCCCATCATCTCGCGTTTTATGATTAAGACCGAACAAATTCGATTCATTTCGTCCGCGGCAGGGAGGCCCACAAGCCAATCCTTTCAAGTCGCCCGTCAGGATAGATTGAAGCGTTTCAATCATCAGGCATCCTTGGCGGGGGCCAGAGGAGTGGCACAGTGTGCCCACCTGCTGGCGCTATCGCCTACCTTCGTTCCATCCATCAATCTGTGCGGCCGCACGGCGGTGGTGGCAGTGTCGATGCTGGCAACGTATGTTGTTGTGACATCTCGCACGGGGGATGTTTATCTGTTTTTTGTTCGAATGTGACACGTCGACATCTCCTGACAAGTTATCCCGACTCGGCAACGAGTTGGAAATGTGTGAAAATTAATGATCCCGTGGAACATTGACTTCTGTGCGCCGTATGCCGTGTGCTCGGTCACACAAGAGGTCCTTTCGACAGCCACCGGTGGCCGGGCTATCATCGCGCTCAAATTGAGTGGTTCCCCACTCAAATATTTTCATTGCGTGCAAAAATTTTATTAGAATTTAATTTCGAATCCATTCGCTATGCTACCGTTGCAACACGCGTGCATTGTGTGCCTCCAGCGATTATGAGACGGGCAGGCAGACACTGCAGACAAGCCAGCCAGCCAGCCAGAGCCAGCAATTGGTTGCGTTAAAGTGGTGAATACATTTGGCCTACTGAGAGGAGGCAATTGGCTTCTTAAAGTGCCCAAGTGCCCTGGCGGTGTTGTGGGCTTCGCCTGGCCTGGGAGCGCGCGCGAAACGCTGTAGTTATGGTACCGCACTAATAATTTCGATATCGATTATCGGGAATCCAGGGGAGTCGAGGATGTGTTATGGGAGTTAAAGTAGCCACTGGTTTGGAGTGAGTCGAATGGCACGAGGAAGTTTGTTATTTATGCGAGTTCTTAAGCACTTCCTAGGATAAATAACTCCTTTTAAGTTCCCATGCAAAACTTCTGTGCGCCTTTAGTGCATTTGGTGCTTCTGATGCCTTTGATGTAGGGGGGAGAGGTTTGTTATCGAAACAGGTGGCTAGAGGTTGTGCAGTTGTTTGGGGCCGAGGCGCGATGGAATTGGTGGCGCGATGAATGCATTCCGGTAAACTCCTGAGATCCAGTGATTTGCACACACTTAAAATCGATTCGCAGATGATTGAAGAATCATTTTCAGTGATAAGTGGGATCTGGAGAAGTGGTAGATATTTTGCAGTTGTTGCAAGTTGTCGGAGGGTCCTCTGGGAGGAATCGGTCATTTTTCTTAAGCGAAAGAGCCAGCGATCGTGATGAAGGTGCTGGCTAATAGACACTTTAAGTCATTCTCCTTCTGTTGGAGTACTACATGCACCACTTGGTGGATACTAATTTCTGGCTATTTTCTGAAGAAAGCCAAGTATTCATTTATGGTTGCCGGTGATAGAAGATCTCCACTGATCATAATTGAATTGGAAAAAAAAATTCCGGACGCGCAAAAAGACATTTAGAGATGCAGAAACTCGAAGAAGAAGCCATATTCTTCATTGCATCATTGACTCGAGTTTTTGTGTTCAGTTGCTCGTCTACTACGGGGTGGCCAGAGAAGAACGATGGGGAAATAAATTTAAGTGAAACAACAACGATGTGAGGCATGAAATTGATTCTGGCTTTATTTTGAAGCTTCCTTCATGGCATTAGGTATGTCATTCAAATGACTGCCTCGACTTAGCTGCCATCCAATTTTTGACTACTCAGTCCAAGTTGCTAAAACTTTTCCACAGTGCGATGAATTGGATGAATGCGCCTTGCGACACTTCCTTGGAAGTGAAACCAAACATTGATGACGACCTTTTCTTGCTCAATCTCGGCCATAGATACCCCGCTGTACATTCGAAGCAATCAATTTCTGGTCCTTTCCAGAGCTTCGTCTTCCAGTTTTTTTTTTACTTATGAAACTTAGAGACGCTGACACGTTCAGATCCATCTTTCTCAAGATTAAGTTAAATTAAAGTGGCCAAATGCCAGCCAGCAGATTTTATAGCACTTAGGCCAGCGTAGCCGAGTTGTGTTTCCTCGCGGATCCTATTCCGCAAGCCAGACAAATCGATGAAGATGACTGGGACTAGACGAAGAAGTAATGATCTAAAATTCATCTCCTTCGGGCCATGCAATTACAGAGGTTGCACATTAGTTGCCAAAAGGGATGTCAAATACCTAGGTTTAACACTAGACTAGACTCAATTGGAAACCATTGAGAAATTCAGGACCGCATTATGGACTAGCAACAGTCTTATTGGAACAAATTGGGGCGTCAAGCCCAAAATCTCTTATTGGCTATTCACACTCTCCATCAGTGAAAATATAGACAGAGCTATCACTAACAAACACATGTATATGCTCACCGAAAGCAGAGCTCCTCTTCTAGCCCTCAAAAGCTACGAAGTCACTTCAAAGCCAGTATGGGACTGCCTACAACTGTTACACTAGCTGACAAATACAAACAGAGTCCACACCATTTGGATCAATTGGTCATTGGTCATACAGATGATGCAGAGCAGACCAACTAGCCATCACCGTTCATGATGACCAAGACCATTCTGCGGCTTACCCATCAACACCGCTAAGAGCTACATAAAGAATTGGCTCAGGGACATGGCCAATCGTTACTAGACGCACATGAAACGTAACAAGCAGGCCAAAATGTTCCTACCAAATATTTCTCTTAATGGAATGAAACAACTCCTTAGACTCACAAGGAGTCAGATTCGTATAACCACAGGCTTTCTTACTGTACACTCACTTAAAAGCCATCTTAAAGCCGAACGCTCAAAAACAAACCAGGTTACATTACGAAATCAGGTTTTCTGCGTGAACTCTAAATGGGGGAAATCACAATCACAATCAGGCGTTCTTTTTTCCCACCCCCCTAAACCATTTCAATTCTAATTCTAATACTAATAATTCTAAAACGTCTCTACGTCTTCTGTAGCAGCAAACCCAAATGGAGTGCGTTAATTCAATTGACGAAGTGTGCAATGATAAGGCCGATAAGAGCCCTGAGCTTATTCTGATCAGGCTGTGTGATCGTCTCGGATTAAATGTAGGCCATAATTGTTTTGTTGCGAGGAACCTAGTGTCATCAGACCTTCAAAGATTGGTGTGGTCAATCGTTTCAAGCATCACAAGATGTTTTTCCTTAGCGTTAACCATGGATGGCAAATTTTCACCCAGAAATAGTACTGAACTACTGCACCCAATTCTCTGAAATCTCACAGTATCCCGACACTCACATGAGATATTAATGCTCGGCCTTCTAGGCACTTCAAGGAAGCCTTCGAGTTAAAAGTGACTGTACAGAGAGACTTGGTCACCGCGAGGCCTTGATATCAGAACATATCACGATGTCTGTCTTTTTATAACATTCTTCTTCCTTGATCGCTGTAGTATATGCCACAAAAACAATTCAGTGATTTGACAATCGAAAAGTTGATTACAGGTAGACGTGGTGGTTCATAGCGAACCTAAATAGCACAGTGTGCCTTTTAATTCCACCGCTCTGATTATATACACTAATTGAGGTGTATTATTGAGATATCACTAAAACCAACCTGATGATGTTATGAAGGACATTAGTTCCCAAATATCCTTTGTAGAAATTTCATCAAGTGAGTTGAAGACGGGCTTACCAAGCGCTCGCTGTCTGGCCCTTGCAAGTGCCGGGCAGTTACAAAGGAAATGTGGTAAGGTCTCCCTCTCATGGGTGTTGTTGCAGTTGTGTGGTAAACCTAATTTTTTGGCATGATTTCCTATCGACCAGTGCACTATACAGACCGCCACCAGTCTTGCGACATCATTTCGGTTTCGTCGTAGGAGATCGTTTGTTTTGGAACGATTATGGTCGGGCCAAGTTTTTCTTGATGTAGCACAGTTTGTTAGTCGGGCCCATTTGTGGTTAGAAATTTAAAGGAAGTGCTTGGCACAAATACTTCCTCTGCAAGCGAGATTTGAATTGCAGAACCTTGCCTAGCCAGTTCATCAGCCTTCTCATTTCCTGGGATGTCACTGTGACCAGGAACCCAGATGAGGGATACATTGAGTTGGCCTTCCAATGATACTAGCTCGGCCCGGCATTCCTCCACAAGTTTGGAGTGTGCGGTATAGGAGGCAATATCTTTTATGGCAGCCTGGCTACCAATGAATGTAGCCACCATTTGTCTTGACCGGATATTTGGGTGTATTTTTGCCTGACGACAGGCTTCTGGAAACACTGGAATTATTTGGCTGCCTGTAGGCTTTGGAAATGTTGAGGAATTCTGGGAACACACCCGCTTCGACTTCGCTGCCCATTTTGGAGTCGTCAGCATAGGTTAACCAGGTAAACTTCTTGCACACCTGGTCGCCCTGCCATGCTGTTTTTTCGAGGTTTGGGTTTCAAAGCCGTTTGATAATTTAAGTATAGGGACCGTAGAGTCCTTGGAGTGTTTTACGAAGTCCCTGGGAAAGAGTTCTGAGATATAGCTGTGACCATAGGGTTAAGATTTAGCACCCAGCACCCACTGGCGACCGCAAAGCACCTGTGGTGCCAATGCATGCTGTTCTTTGTACCCTATTGAGGTTTGTTATATTATATATATTTTTAAGGGCAGCCACCATAGTAGTGATCCATATGTTGGAATCAGCCGAACTACCGCCGTGTCAACTTTGGTTGGAGGCAACACCTTTTGCCGAAGGTTCTATTGCAGGCGTAGAAGGTTATGCACGCCTTCTATAACACGCTGGTCTACGTTTAAAGTTGGAGATTTTAGTTCTTATCGTGAAAAGCATCAGTTCCGTTTTACTTGAATTGATGCCCACTTTCTAATCTTACTAAAATGTTGTTCATGACAGTAAGCCAGAAAAGACGGGAGATGACCCCGCCCTGCGTTGTACCTCTACTGGCGAAATTGGTTGTGTGGCTGCCAAATCCATAAAAATCACGACGTTGCAAAATGCCAACAAATTGACAACTCATAAGCCCCAACGAGAGAGACAGAAAATGCGGCCCAGCCCCGACGGATAAAGTTCAACTTTTCAGTTTCTCATTCTTTGACCGTTCCTTTTCCGCCTAAATCATTTTATTCTGATGTTGTTGTAGTGGGGTTGGATGGATTTTGGACGCAAATTACGTATACATTGGGCACTTCTTTGCAGTCCAATCGGACTACGATTTGTGGATTCTTAAGTCGACGCACGTTGATGGTTGATATTACTTTATTGGCCCTTAAGATCCTTAGAGTATAATGACCGAAGCGTTCGCCCACATTCCATCCATCTGTGAAGTTTTGTTGAGGACCATCCAGTGTCTGGTAGTTAGACTTCTAGTGCAATCTGAAAGAGGGATATGCGGCGAAGTATTTTTTTGCCAGTAACTCCAAAATCTGTCTCTGGGTTATATTATACATGATTAATGCCTATCGTAGTTGATGCATTAACAATACATGTGACTCTGCGCCCCTTGGTGGATCTGTTGACCCGAAAGAGGTGGCCGTTGTTATTTTTTTTTGTTGTTCCTAGGAAGAACCTAGACACAGGGACGGACCTACCATATGTGCAGGACATGCAAATGCACAGGGCGCAAAGCGTTTAGGGGCGCATTGTGATGGGTTCATAAAATGCCACCCATGCATTTCTAAAGGCTGTCTGAACGCAAAATTAAAATCTGATGAAAGTTCCGAAACTATTTTGGAATCGAAACAACGATTATGATCAATGTACATAGATCCTTATACTGATCAAGCAATTCAATCAATTACAGAAAGGTTTGAGCAGCTTGAAGATTATAACAGGAAATTTGCTAAAGCTTTGGTCGGAAAAGTAAGTCTAATTGATTGATTGAACTGTCAAAACTGAAAAAAATGGGGCGCTAAACGGAGGGCTTACATAGGGCGCTCTTTTGGCTTCGACAGGGCCTGTCACCGTAGTTCCAAGTAAGTAGGAGTCTACGGATCGGCGCAATTATTTGGGAAAAGGCTGTGGGGGGATCAATCAAGGAATCTTGTTCAAGGGATGGAATTAAAATATTGGTACATTCTGACTAGCGGCTTGCAAACAAAAAAATACAGAATTACGAGGGGCGTTCAATATATTCTCGGTATCGATATGAAGGAAAATGCGAATTCAATTTAAATTGTTTTTATTTTTCAACATAATCTCCCCTAACATCAATGCATTTGTTACATCTTGAGATAAGCTTTTTTAAACCCTCAAAAAAATAAATTTCTTCTTTCTCTGCAAAATACCCATTTATTTCCGACTTGAGTTCTTCATCATCCGAAAATCTTTTTCCACGAAGACATTTTTTCAAATCCGGAAACAGGAAATAATCACTAGGGGAAAGGTCTGGACTATAGGGTGGGTGTTGGATTTGTTTGGAACTCGCGCCGTGTGAACAGGAGCGTTGTCATGAAGAAGCAACACACCCGCTGCGAGTTTACCCCGTCTATACTTTTTTTTGCTTTTTTTCCGATTTGTGTTCAGTTGGGACGGGATAATATGATGACCTGACGAAAGCCATCAATTTTATGAACTTTTCGGTTATTTAACATTTTTGTTTGCTGTCAAAACAAGCATACAACCGATTCCAAGTCCACGCTGATTAGTTCAGTAGTTTATAAGTTTAACGTCCGCGAACAGAGGAGTATTTAATTCAGATTTGTACGTCAGTTTAATTCAAAATCTTCTGAAAATCTCCCATGACACGATAGCAAAGCTTGGCTTCACATAGAGTAAGCTTTTCACTTATTTCCTAACACATTCTCCATTAATGAAGTACATCCTGATGAGGTCCTTGCCCACATCACTTCACTCTCCCACCGAATCGATAAGATCATCAAGTTTGCCGCGTCCAGCTGGATTTTGCTCTACCCTCCCATTAGTAGAAGCGAACAATGTCCTCCATACAAAGTCAGATACATTGCGAACACCTCTATCTCGTTAGGCATCTGAAACATCCCAGTCTCAGCTCATCTCATGGGTCCATGCACATTGAGCATTATTCACCGTCATTTACAACCATTACCGACGCGCCTAACAATTATAACAAGAGAGCCACTCAACGGGGTCGGTAATGAGAGTAATTGGTTGGCTGCCCACTATAAATATTCATTGTTATCCTTTGCTCTCTCTCTCGCCTGCAGTCCCTCTGTCTCTTTCAGTCTAGCAGCCTTGCTACCATCTGCAATTATGTCAATAACCATATGTGTGCGATCTGGACATATCTGCGCGCGCAGAAGGGGTTTCGCGAAAAAGATACATTTTGTGTTTCATTCTCGCCGTTCATAATTGATATGAGGGACGACGGTGTGTGATGCAGAGTGCAGAGTACGGAGTGTAGAATGCAGAATGTAGAATGCAGATGCAGATGCAGTGAGATACGGTGGATCTCCCCACGGTTTTGGTGGACGTAACCACCAGCTCGGTGCAGGGACTGCTGCTGGTTCTGTTTATACTCTTCGGTCGTATCACCGGCTAGCTTCGTTTGGTGGATATCCACACCTGTAATTAGAGTTGTCACCCGGTGTTGGTGAAAACCTACGCGACTGCATCACATGAATGCGCACAATTATTCATAAGATGACAGTCTGACAGCTAGCCACTGAGATAGACAGATAACCGGCGCGGACAGTAGTTGCGCCCGGGCAGTCGCAGCGTTGCTCACCGTGTCCGCTAGTGTGAAGCGAACGGTTTTTCTCACCCGTGCTCTTTCCCATCGAGGCAGCGAGGCACACTGCTCAACTGTGTGCTGTCAAAAGTTATTAAACGTCAAGAATTTTTCACTCTTTGCATTCGAAGCTGAACAGAATCAGAAGTTGGCATTATTTTCCTCCCAAGCTGTCACTTCTGTCAATGTCTTGCCAACATCACGAGATTTTCGCCCCGAACAGGTCCAAATGTTGACTAGAATGCTCTCCGATTTGGGCGGAGATAGCTGCTTCTGGTATCGAAGCGAGAAGCTTAGATGTTCGCCGCTCTTGTCGGCCACTCATTTCGATGACAGATTACATTTTTGTTAGAATGTGACTGTGACTGTGGCTGCTTTTGTGGCGAATGAAGTGAAGATAATTTTTAAATTGCCGACGAATTTTGCTGCCGTTTCGTAACAAAGGAGCTGTCTGAGTCATGGCGGTCGGTAATTCATCACAACTACCGTGCTTCTTTGATTATGACACATAACCTTGTCAAATGTTTTTTTGTCGTTAAACGTTGTTGTCGGGTTTTTTTTTACAAATTGACTGTTTTGTTGTTTGAAATTGACATGTGTCACGACGACAGGGAAATAAATCAAAATTAATTTGCTCGGGTTTGTGCAGGTTCAAGGACTTATGAGTTTGATTGTCCATATTTAAGAAGGTGCTACTTTTTACTCTTGGGGAGTCATGCAGTCTATGGGGAATGTGTTTGTCTCATGGCCTCTGGGTCAATAGACCTGTGAAGCTGTTTCAAGAGGAGGCTGATGTTAGAATGAACAATCAAGGATCATGAGGCCACATTTGGCAAACCTTGAGACATATATTTTGAATCTTGCATGGCAGCTAGGTTTGATGTTGAACGAAGCCCAGTTCTAACTCGGACTGTAGCCCCTAAAGATGTCCATGTCTATTTACTTTTGGACGCACTGAATTTTTGTATGGTGCTACAGTCCGGACCTTAACCCAGCCCCTTCAGCTATCACGATCTCTGGCTAGGTATCTGCTCATGTTTGCTTAATACTTGAAATAAGATGGGCCAATAACAAAGGCCAGATTCCCCCAAACACACCAAAAAGTGACTTTTTTTGTGGTTGGATGGGTCTCTATAAAGGATTCTGAATTCCCTTCACTCAAAATTGATTCAAGTTGTTTCCTGACACAGCCCTTCAATCAAATGTGAGCATCATCTCTGAACAAGTAGCACACGCTAACGCAATTAGCAACAGTCTGGCATGAGAATATATGCACATATGGTATATTTATTACTGGATGGCTACATTCTGATGTGAAATTGACCCTAGCTTCAACAGCAGCCATTTGCATTGTGTGTACTCCTGTTCGCTTACAAGTGCAAATGAAACTACATCACCCGAACAAGTAGAACGACAACAAATTAAACTCAATCGTCAACTAGGTTGTCAATACGAGCACCCTCTCAGAGACTATGCTTTAGCGTTACAAAAAAACTAACTAGCGTCCGCGAAAACCGCGGTCTGCGATTCGGTCTTCTCTTCTTCTCGAACCTCGTAGCTCAAGGCTCTCGAACCACTAGATCCGAAGACCATCTTGGCTAGGACATGAGTTTTACCAGTGTAATCAACGAATTGTTCCCTTCCGGACTACATACACATCCTTATTCGGGTCTCATAGACTCCAAAATCAAGATATTCTGCGGGAACCAGATCACCCATGCAGTGATCTTGAATAGTATTCTTGGTACAGCAGGACATGTGACGTCGTCTTGTCGAAGTTGCCCACGTCCAAATCTCATAAGTCCAATAACAAAATCGGTCCATCATGTCGAGACGACGAACAACTCTTGTTTCGAAACAAAAATTACCCGATCGTGATTTATTCTTTACATCGAAATTTCGCCAATAACGCCGATCTCTTCAATAATCGCCATGAGCTGGTTTCACATTCTTGAGTTAATTGTATTTTGCTTAAATATGTAGAATCTTCACCACTGTTGATGTTTGAATGAAGTATTGAAAGTCGGGCAGAATGTCGACAGCCACCAACTGATCCGATCGCGGGGATTTAGCTACGAGCTACGTTCACTGGAATTATGATGCTACAGCGTCGAGTTATTTTGGAAAACAGACGTATATAGAGAAGGTGCAAAATGGAAATATAAAACGTGGTTACAGTGGAGGCAAAGTAAAGCAAAAGTTTGGGAATTTTGGATTTTGTGAGAAATGTTATAGTTAAAGCAAGAGGTATTTATAATTGCGTCTTAGACGTAACTCGAACTTAAATCGAACTTAAAAATTCTTATTTCGCTCGGCGATATTTCACGTGCCACGTTCAAGTAGACAAATTGTATAAAATGCAACAAATATGTACGTAAAAGCTCGTTAATTTCGAAAGTTTGGGTCATTCCGAATAATCGAATATTCCGAATTAATGCACTAAAAGGCGTTACTATTGATGAAAAAATGCAAGAAAAGAACAACAAATTATTTTATTAACTAAAAATTAATAAAATATGGGTTACCGTTATTCCCAAAATACAATTTGTATGGTTTTTTCCCGACTTCTATAGATATTTTGATGATTTTTCCGACTTCTTGAGAACTTTTGACCTATACGTGTTCAATTATTGCTAATTTAGTTTTTACATAAAACATTGACAAAAACCGATCCTTTTTTTGCGATTAAAGGAGTTTTCCGAATTAAAGAGTTCCGAATTAAAGGGTTTTTACTGAATGGGCTCCGTTTTCGAACACCGCTCAGCCTTACGCTTGAGTTCAAGATGTCAATTAGCAACAAATGCCATATAAGACAATATTGAAGCTACATGTGCACGTTAAGCATTCTGTAATTCAATGCAAGCTATTTTAACGAAAGTTTATTAATCTGAGAGTTTTTTCAAAGATCTCACAAACGCTGCTGCGTTGTTCGAGGTCACCATTGGAGACCACCACTTCTACATTTCTACAACTGCTTCATTCTGTCGACACTCTAGAGACATTTCGTTTTAGTTCATTGATTTGAATGCGCTTAAGTTTTTAACTGCATCACTTTAGTTTCAATGCATTTGTCATGAAAAGTTGTAGTAGCGGCCCAATCATGTCAACAGTCGCAGCGCTGTTGAACCTTTGTTACAACACTCGATCCTCGTGGCGGCCTCCTTTCATTTCCTGTCTTCTTGCTAATACCCTTATACAGTACTCTCATCTCCAAAGATCTCCTGTGTTTCTGTCCCAACAATTGCATGAAGCAATGATCGCCTTGTGATCTGAAGGACATTTCGTTGCTTAAATTAAAATAAACACACACTCCCCTTTCAACAGATCACCATTAAAGGGTTAATGTACCATTCCGCTCCCCTCCGCCAACATCATTGACAGCCCCGTTGACTTCTGTCAGTTGTCAATGAGCAATAATTCATGTGCATGGCTCCTTGGAAATTCCCTCTCGGTCATCCTGATAAAAATCAATGAACTCACCGTGCACACACAACAAAGCGGTTGAAAAGCACGAGTCCCCTCTTCCCCACCGCGCTCAACCATCTGTCCGTCCAAGTGGTGGCTTAATTAATAAAACAAAACACCTCCTTTCCCCCCGAATGAAAAGAGAAACGGAATAAAAAACCAAACCAAAAGAAACATACGAAACACATAACAAGAAAACTAAACTAACGAAACATTTTTTAATAGTTGATTATTTCGGTTTTAAAAATTAATTAGCATTCCGTCGCGTCGCGCAGCAGGAGTGCCCACCATATGGAGTCCAGTTCGGTTCAGGTCCAAGGCAACCAGCCAACCGCCACAGGATCTCCTCACATTTTTATGCCCGGTAGATAATTACAATGGCAGTGCCGTCCAATGTTTCCCAAGTGGTCAGCGGCACAGCACTGAATAGTGAGAGGGAATGCCTTGCGCTGGCCATATGCCACGCATACAAACGGACGAACAGCAGATAGGACCCGGATCCACGGTGCTTGGGGTGCTCGGGGTGCTCTATGTGTGCTAACGGTCAATGGGCATTGTAATGAGCAAGGATATTGTACGCTGGCGGTGGAGGGAGCAAATTACACTTCATGCTCTGTTGTACGTTATGATATCTCTGCCGGCGGTCGAGAAATGTGTGTTCGTCATCTGGTGTCAATGCACGGGCGCCACGATTGCCGGAGGGCGAGATGCAGCCAACAGGACGAAGGATGTTTATCCTAGTTCGTTTTTCTTGGCACATCAAACCGGCAAGCGGCGATTTGTTGTACTTACACCTGACCCAGTAAACTAAAAAAGAAGTCGACACGGTTGTGTCGTCGCCATCGACATCGACGTCGAGAGAGCAACGTGTCGTAGTCGTCGTCATCGGTGTTGTCTCGTACGGCCACATGATGATTCGTATGCGAACACGCTACTTTGCGTTTTGTGCCCTCATCGTGGCTGGTCGGTCCGTGCGTCGCACTTATAAACACACAACCACATGCACAACAGGCTCGCACGCGGGCAAAACTTCCACACAAATACGGGGCAGTGATTCGAACAAAAAGTTGGCGCCTTTTGCACAAATTGACATGACATCCCAAAAAAGTGAATGAACCGGCTTCAATGAGCGCCTCTTCAACTTTGCACTATCCATCGCGCACCGCACGCTATACGTGGTTACATGAAATGAAGTGCAACCCTTTTGCCGACGACGCACGCACGCACACACACTCAGCTGACGAGTACGAGTCACGAGGAATGAAGACCAGATACACGAGCCTATCGTGCCCGAATAGGAAGAGCTTTGCAGAGATTTTCACTTCGTCAGTGACCATGGCGTGTGTGTGTGTGTGGAGAAAGGATTGCGTGCCATTTGTTTATAAACATTTCAATCTAAGTATAGACACATGAATACGACGAGGAGTACACTCAACCCGGCCGATGATGGTTGTTGCTCGACGATCAAATTGTCACACGATACGCGTTCATTCGTATTTGTGTCTGATTGGGCAAGGGCTCCGGCTTGTTGTTGCTGCACTGCACTTGTGGGCCAAATGGGTGGGGAGAAATCCCTTGATTTGAATTTAAATACCCGAGACCAGTGGTCAATTTATCACGGACCCATTAAGGTCGAGCTGTCCGTGCTTCGCCGGGTGCGGCTGTGTTCGTCGAAACGGTGAGCGCAAATCGAAAGGTTTTCGCGCCTGCAACGGCTTTATTTGTGGTCGTTGATGAGTGTGCAAATTAAACACGAACGTGTGTGTGTGTGCGCGCTTGTGTCCTCTGGGAGGGTAACTAAAAGAAGAAAAAAAAAAACAAAAAGAAATGAAAAGTGCAAGGATCATGGCAGCCCTTTGCATTGCAGTGTTTCTGCACGCGGACAATTGTGGCGACTCTGCATGGTGGCAGCAGAGGCAATCATTGTAATGAGGTTCGAAGGAAAAACGTTTCCTCGCTCCGGCTTTTCATTGCGCGGATTCTGATGGGTAATTTAACGGGAGTTCTCGGAGAGAACCTAATGGCGGATTTTAAATGGTTCACAAGCATCAATTACTTTGATAGTGATATGGTCATTTTGGCGGGGACATAAACGTGATATTAAAAGGTCTTTAAGCTGATTTCGTTGAGTGCAAGGCTGCAGGCAGCTGCAGGGTCATAGCGATTTTTTTTCTGGTTAAAGCTCACTCGTGCAGAAGTTGTGGATCAAGATCAGGCGTTTTGTTTTGATGGAAGGAATTTTGCGAAAGGTGATCCGGCTCGAAGGACCAAAATTGTTAAATTTTTCTGGTAAATACTGATGCAGCATGAATAAGAGGACTATGTGGATGATCCTTTGTGAGTGCCCGTGAGAGGGTAAGAGCTTTTAATCCCGTCCCTGGAGGTAGTCACAGAACAATGATTCGTGAACATACATTGGTTTGTACTTTCGATTGTTGCATTTGGCCTCCATACTCAATGTCTCATAAAAGATTCTGCAAGGGATAGACTAGCGTTTATTGCTGATTGGCGCAGAGAGAGAGAGCTTATATGTCAGTCGTCGTCATGCGTATCATATCGACTTCCCAAAGTCTAAACATGATCCAGTACCTGCTCTCTACCAGACTACCATCGTCAGTCTTGACGAGCTCTGATGGCAGATACCTTTGTTGTTCATTACCCTTCTGACAGCTGTTTTGAATTTTCAATGATCTGTGGGATAAGTATTACATTGGTTTGATTTGGAATATCTTGGTTTCCTGTCACCCACTAATAGTGATACTTCCTGCTAATGCTGCTTTTCCCTTGAGTTGGTAGCAATTTCGAGGAGCTTCTCTTAATGCATGGTGCGGAGGAGAACTTATAAAGGGTGATTTTTTAGCTATTATCTTTTTGGCAACACTGGTTTAAATAGCTGACGCACGTTTCGTGTTTTGTTTCACTGTCAAACATCTTCAGTTTGGTCTATAATTTAACCATGAATCGTCTTACAAACGAAAAACGCTTGCAAGTTATTGAATTTTATTATAAAAATGCGTGCTCTGTTAAGAAAGCGCTTCTTCCATTTTATGGTCAGCTCATTTTTGGCTCAGTCGGTACGTAAATAAGCAGAATTGTCGATTTTGGAGTGAATATCAGCCAGAAGCATTGCAAGAGCTACCAATGCATCCAGAAAAAGTCACAGTTTGGTGCGGTTTATGGGCTGGTGGCATCATTGGACCGTACTTCTTCAAAGATGATGCAAATCGTAACGTAACTGTGAATGGTGAGCGCTACCGTGAGATGATATCCAACTTTTTTTTGCCCAAAATGCAAGAGCTTGACTTGCATGACATGTGGTTTCAACAAGACGGTGCCACATGCCACAGAGCACGCGCAATAATGGACTTATTGCATTTATTCGTGAGATACCGGCCGAAATGTTGGAAAGAGTATGCCAAAATTGGACTAAGCGGATGGACCATTTGAGGCGCAGTCAAGGTCAACATTTGCATAAAATAATCTTCAAACATTAAATTATATGGACCGTACTATCGATTCAAATAAAGATTTCATGCATTTTTCTGAATTTTATGTGTTTTTTTTTTTTGAAAAACTTTCCTATAGCTTTTAAGAAATCACCCTTTAGTTTCCCTAGGAGCTAGTTGGCAACGGAATTTCCATTTTTAGTCACTGTGGGCCGGCCCTCACTAAAGACGAATGTTATATGCTTAAGATGGGTATATTTCTGTTCTGGCAACGTAAATTGAGGAAATTCATTGGAGCTTGACTGTCGGTACAGTCAAGGATGACGCACAAGGACAGCTTCCGTTAGAAAGCTAGGAATAACATTGATTCTAGTATTTTTTTCGAAGTATATGTACACTCTATCAACATGCTCAAGAAGTCTATTTGAAATCACAATATCCATAACCAGCATGCAATCGATGAGATAGGGACGCTAATCATACACTTTGAGCTCCAACCTTTGTGTCCACTGAAAATATAAGTGAATGACAACGTTTACCAACATATTTATGCTAAATGTTGCCAACCGTCAACGGATCGTCTCGAAGTGAATACACCCCAGTTTCAGTTAAACACGCAACTGTGCCAGCTATATTTGCATACAATACCTTTTTTTTATTAAAAAAAAAAACAATATTTTTACTGGGCATAGGTTGCCCTTACACTCGATTACAGGCTGAATATTGAAATGATCTTAACTCTAACTTAAATACTTATTCTGCTTGCTCTGGGGAGGTGTTGAATATCGGCAAGTGCAATGGGATGTCCACATGCTGTTCGTGATGGAATGTGGGATGATCTTCATGTCTCGGGTATCTCAGATGACGAGTCAGCAGCTTTTCCATGGGAGCGATGCTCGTTTAAGTGATGATCCCGTGGTTTGATAGGGAAGTATGATGAATGTTTCTGTTGTTGAGTTACATCCTTGGTCGGCTCGTGAAGATCTTTGGTCTCATTTGGGTGAAAAGGACGTCGCCTGTTTGATCATCCCACCCCTAAAGTGATTAGGCCACGTTGATCTACTGGACATTACAGCTTCCATCACGAGTCTTTAAATCGAGTACATGTATGAGCCAGCCAGAGATACAGCAGCGATTACAACTGAAAAGGGACATTAATCAACAGATTTCGAATCTAGCGGAAGTTTATTCAAAAATCAAATTCCTCCGAAGGACAAAAGTTTAGTATCCTCAGGCCCCAGGAAACGGTGTTTATTCTTCAGTGACATTACAAACCGCAATTTTTTTAGAAACAGAAACATAAAATATCCGTTGCATTACGTGAGTCAAAATCATCGTGTGAGTGTGAGGTAATTAGGAAAGCTGACCTTGCAAAGACTTTTAAAAATGTCATCATCGGGAAATGGGGCTCAACATGTTCTTCAGGATGTTGTCTATCAGAATCCAGTTTCGGTTTTTGTCCCTAGCTGCCCACACCATACAAAATTTAGCTTGGCTTGCGTAATATTTTTTAACAGACCTACAGTGGTGCTCAAAAAATTAAGCCGTTTTCATAGCCGGCGGTCAGTTTTTTTGTTTTTTCATTGTTCGCGTCAATTTTATTATAGTCTCCGTTATTGCAAACACTAGCGATGAAATGATAATTCTATGGAGGGACGTATTCTCTGTGGATCCATTGTGGGTGCATGGTGTCCTTGATGGATCTTGAGACAATTTCCAGACTGAGCCAATGCTCTATTTCACTGACGTGACTGCATAACCTGACTAGTTTCGACGTCAAGATGTCCGACGATATGGCTTCTATTGGCGCATGGCTGTCGGAAAAAGATGGGATTCAATTTGTTGGTTATATTAAGTTCTGTCAGGGAGAGTGCTGCTTCGCGTATCGCAGTGGCTTCAGTTTGGAAGACTCTACAGTCGTCTCTTAGTGCCAGAGATTCCTCGATCATAAGATCTCTGCGCCTGTACATCGATAATTCACCTTCTTCTGTGGGTATTGTTGTTGTTCTTGCTATTGTTTCCGTAGTCCTGGCGGTAATGACTCTGCGTGATTATGTAGATTAGACCTTCTTGCATTGACAAGAACTTGGTTCTATATCGGAGAGTCGTCTCAGTATCTCCAGGGGTCGCTGGCCTGAGACGAAAGCCAGAATACGTTCTTCTCACCAAATTTTAACCAAATTACTCCAACTGCACATGGGTAACATAGGTCCAAGTCTTAAAAGTAGACAATCCTACGCCATTGACAGACGTCCAAAGAAGATGGCAGTTTGCTGGAAACCAGTGGAGCTAGTTTGTCTCTCATTCGATCGCCCCTTAAACCCGACTGATTGTATCCAGAAGACTAATTTCCACATTTTCCAGAGCACATCAAGCAAACCTGACATTCGCCACTACACCGGCTGCAGATGAGAGCTCCTCGGACAAGGATGTAATTTTCATCGATTTCCACACAGCCATCACCAGCATTCCATTCCAGGCAGCAACAAACTGCGATCTGGTTCCACAACACTGCTTATTAGCTCGCTCGCCTAGACCAGTTATCTCGCTTATCTGCGTCCCCGGCCAAAATGCGCATTACCTAGCCGCTCGGTCTAACAAAAAAGCGAACAAAAACAAAAACCCCTTTGTGCCATCATTACCGAGTGCACATGGCAGCGTCGTTCGGCAACAACCCCTCTGTCCAGCGACGACCAACAAATTACGATATTTGTCGTACAACTTAAGCACTATCATTGCACGGTGGCATTTTACGATACTTACCCCTTAATTATTCATAATACGAGTATCCACCTCATAGGCTATCACTTATCTATTCGTGGTGTCACGTTCGCTGTTAACTGCGACACACAAAAGGTTGAAGACCACTTATGAAATGTGTGCTTCAGAGAGGCTCCGTGCTCGCCATGACCGACTCCCTTCTGCCCCGCGGAGAGGATGTGTCAACAGGCCTGCACCTGCAGTGTCTGGGACGGACGCTTGGTCTCGCTCTTGCTCTTGCTCCTGCTCCGGCTGCTGCTCTCACAATTAATATGCAAATAACGCCAGAGACGAGTCTTCGGGTTCAGTCCACCTTAAAGGACATTCATTCGTTCCTTTCAAGCGCACTCGGAGATGTCCGCGCCCGTCGTCGGCGAGCGGGACGACTGGGTGACAGGGAGTCCGTCCGTCCGCCGCGCCGTGATCGGTTCAGGGGCAGGAAACCGGAAAGGTCCCATGCCTCAGATTAAAGTGTGACATGTCGAACAAAAAATTTACATTAAAGTCACCAGAAGACGTTTCCTTTGCCATTTAACACCAAACAGCAGCAGCCGTTGCAGTGCCGGTCCGCGGCCAAGATGAAGATGTCCTCGTTGCCAAGACAAGGCTTCAGGTGATCCGAAAAGTGCTCCCGTTTCGTCTCGTCTTTTTTTGTTTGTATCCTTCATTTGCGTACGTTTTGAGTAGGGTTATCGGCGAGTTATCTCGTTGCCATTTAACCGAAACGCCACAAGAGACGGGGGCCAACAAAAGCCAAAAGAAACGAGGTCCAACAAGCGACTGAGCCCACAAAACGATCCAGATATGAGGCGAAGATCGTCGACCAGAGCACATCGCTACATGTGTACGTCCTGATCCGTGAGCGGGGACGCAGCATCACAGAAGACGGACGATCGGTGCTCACGATCTGGGCACTCTGGTGACTCCCTCTTCGTCTCCCACTCACGCATTCGCGCGCCCTCTCTGTCGCTCTGTGTCTGGCTGTCTGCTTTGGTCTGTTGTTTGTCGTCGCGGCGCGTTGACAATATTTTTTAGGAGGTGTTCTCCGGCATGGCGAACATGAAATTAATGACATTGTTCGATTTTTATTGGCTCCCCGGCGCAGGAGGCTGCACTGGGTCCACCAGCCACCAGCCACCAGCCACCAGTTGAAGCGGACAGATAAATATTTTAATCGTTGTTTATACAGTAGCCGCTCTTTAAGCTCTTCTGGCGCTCAGCGTTTAGTCACTTGCGGTGGCGGCGCATTGAGTCGTAATCTTTTCGAAATGGATTTCACTTTCTCACCGATCCACCGCCCGGCTCGGCAACCTGCGCCTGCGACTGTTGGCGGCGCGGCAGCCAGTATTTCAGTGATCGGCTGGTGTCGGTGGTGTCGGTGGCGAGGACATTAATGTGTCCCATTCATTCGGTCCTTTAATTATTTATTCAGAATTTTAATTTGATTTTAAAATATTCCTCATTTGTGCGGTGCGATTGGACCGAGAGGGGAGACTCGGGTCTGGATCGCCGTGGTCGGCGATGTGACAACTTTGTTGACTTGCGCCGCTTGCCACGGCGGACAGTGGTGGGGGGAATTATTCGTGCAGCTGCTGCACTGCTGATTTGAGTGACTGTTGATTGCCCGAGGCGAACTTCTGCAGGGACATTCTGTGGTGACCCGAAAGAAAACATTTTGACATCCTGGCCATAGATATGTTCTGGGAGTTCTTTGTCGCTTGTGGCTTACTATGACTGCTCGGGATTCTATTGCAGTATCAGTGGCTACCTACAAAGCTGACTCTGAGCACACGGTTTGGGAATGTTTTTTGTTCAAAAGATCAGCAAGCTACAAGGGCTAATGGATCAATGTCGACACCATGCTGTCAGTACTACGACATTGGAGGTAAATGATCAGGAAATTAAGGATTGAGCTTGATTTTGATTGATGAATGATCGTTTTGATGTAGGAACTGAGAAACAACAATTTAGCGGGACTGGCGTAGCTGTTCAGAGAAAAAGTGGATTCATTCTCCCGACAAATCTGCAGAAGATTGATCTTTGATATATCCAAATTAGCGAGTAGAGGACAGAGAAAGACTGGTTGCGTCGTCCATCAATATATGTGCTTTGCATCGTCCTAATATAAGTTAAGCCTCAGTCTGGCTACTTTCGTTTTCTTTCAACCACTCCCAGTGAACGCACGAACTTAACTCAGAGTCAGATTGTTCCCGAAAAAGAAACCCGCCGGTAATGCTTTCTTTAAAGCGATCTAGTCCTACTTGAGCATAAGTGTTAAGTGAATAGACAGACAGTGGCTGTATAAATCACTCAGAAACACTGGTCCAATCATTTACCGGCTTTGATGCGTCAAATACTGTTTGAAACTGGAATCAATGCTAAGAGCATGCCGTACTGTTGAGATTGACTACATTTGGTGAGGTCTTGTGTCTGTTGTTGCTGCATCTCCGCAGCAATCATTAACAAACTAATTCGAGAAATTGCAGATGAAGCGCTGTCTCACAGTGTTTCTTGTCTTAGATATGTGCCAAAAGGTCGCGATTTCTTGAGTTAATGTGAGAACAAGGCATTGTGGGCGTTTTCTAAAGCCATTGCAACCATTCTAAAACGCAAACAAAAAGGTAATGCCAAAGCATACTACTCCAAAACGCATTGTGAACAGATCTAGTGCGGAAACAAAACCAAACAGAGCATCAGCAAATGTCATGATGCAATCGTTTTGTATGTGAAAGCATCGCTTACTTTGCACCACTACGTTTGCAGTGTGATGCGCAATTATCTTGACATTTTGGAGAACGCCCTACATCTGAGTTTGAATGTTGTTATCTAGCAAGCATAAGAACTACTGAATTTTGTCACTGAAACAGCGTCCATTCGACTTCAATGTTGAGCAATAACTTTATTGTTTGTAGAAAATCTAGGAATCTAGTTCGAATTTATTGGACATGAATAATGAGGACATCAAGAAATATTGGTGATCTAAATCATATCGAATGTTGGCCTCGAGCTCGTCCAAAGTGGTTGGTTTGTTACCGTAGACTAAGGAGTTGCCGTAGTTCCAGAGAGAGAATATATTCGACTGTTGCCAATTGATGAACGCTAGCCGCGAAATGCCCCACTCGCCTGGGTTTGTCCTGCAGAATTTCCATTGATGTGTGAGTCGCTTGTATGGCATATACCACCGTCTAGTTTGAACAACAGATCGCGGGTATAGCGATGTCGTCGAACTCTAGCCACAGAAGGTCGGTTCACATCGCTCTATTCCTGAGACCATGGACCAGCGCCGGCCCCACCATATGTGCAAGCGCACAGGGCGCGCAGCGCTTAGGTGCGCATTGTGAAGACTAAAAAAACATATGCTTAGTATGCATTTCCATTTACAGACAAGAATTTAGTTCGAAAAAAGCCACAATAAAAAATCCGTGAATTCGCTGAGTGAAATGAGTCCACAGGGAAACATCTCAAAATAATAAACTCGTATGTAAAGGGTGTATGTTTAGCTATTATTTTTTTGGCAGCACTGGTTTAAACAGCTGACGCACGTTTCGTGTTTTGTTTCACTGTCAAACATCTTCAGTTTGGTCTATAATTTAACCATGAATCGTCTTACAAACGAACAACGCTTGCAAATTATTGAATTTTATTATCAAAATGCGTGCTCTGTTAAGAAAGCGCTTCTTCCATTTTATGGTCAGCTCATTTTTGGCTCAATGGGTACGTAAATAAGCAGAATTGTCGATTTTGGAGTGAATATCAGCCAGAAGCATTGCAAGAGCTACCAATGCATCCAGAAAAAGTCACAGTTTGGTGCGGTTTATGGGCTGGTGGCATCATTGGACCGTACTTCTTCAAAGATGATGCAAATCGTAACGTAACTGTGAATGGTGAGCGCTACCGTGAGATGATATCCAACTTTTTTTTGCCCAAAATGCAAGAGCTTGACTTGCATGACATGTGGTTTCAACAAGACGGTGCCACATGCCACACAGCACGCGCGGCAGTGGACTTATTGAAGGGCGAGTTTGGTGAACATTTTATTTCACGTTCGGGACTGGTCAATTGGCCGCCTAGATCATGCGATTTAACGCCTTTAGACTATTTTTTGTGGTTCTATGTTAAAGCTCATGTCTATACAGACAAGCCCGCTTCAATTGACGCATTGGAAGACAACATTGAAGCATTTATTCGTGAGATACCGGCCGAAATGTTGGAAAGAGTATGCCAAAATTGGACTAAGCGGATGGACCATTTGAGGCGCAGTCAAGGTCAACATTTGCATGAAATAATCTTCAAACATTAAATTATATGGACCGTACTATCGATTCAAATAAAGATTTTATGCATTTTTCTGAATTTTATGTGTTTTTTTGAAAAACTTTCCTATAGCTTTTAAAAAATCACCCTTTATAATATATAATAAATTCGTATGAAATCATTAAAGCAAAACGTGTAGAATTTATTTCTGCACATATGAGAGTTGCTACGGCTTTGCCGGCAAGTACTTTCTCCTTTATTGAAATATTCTGTGACCGTTTCGCATAAATGTTGCTGAAATTTCATTAATAAACCTCCCAATTTCCTCTTTCAAGGCGTTGGTAGTCGTGGATTCGTGTGCGTAGACAAGTGACCTCAAAAATGGCAAATGACAAATCCAATGGCGTTAGATCGCAAGATCTGATCGCAAAAACGGCGCTTTACACGATCAGGAAATGACTCATGCAGTAATTGAATTGTTTATCTGCCTGTATGGCATGTGACATCGTCTTGTTGAAACCACATGTTGGTCACTTCCATGCCTTGTAATAATAGGCACTAAAAACTAGGTTATCATGGCACCAACGTTTCGTAATGTTTCTTTTTTGCAAGTCAGAAATGTCTTTTTCTTTATCTGAATGCTCTCATCCCAAAAATCGACTATATTCGTAGCATATTTGCCTTCAAATTTTTCAAAAGTTCTTAAGAATAGATATAGGTTCTGGTTCTCAACTACACGACTTTCCATCGCACTTCATCTAAAAAGACTTGTTTTCAATATTTGCTTAACAATTTGCAAATCTAGCTCGATTTTTGTTGTATTGTACTTTGTAATTAGCTTCACTCATCCCTAATCGAATAGTATGTTACCTAGAATTAGGCCTACCGGGTATACCTCAGTAAGATAAAACATATTGTCCAATTAATACACTCACGGCGTTGTCTATGGTATGGGCTTCAATTCTTGTGTCAGCACAATCTTATACGGATGTAGGCACAAATCGGCAAAATAAGCTAACTCTTGGTGTTGCCCAATCCAGCTGTTCGACAACAAATCGACATTTCTGGGTCGTCTTCGAAAATAGCCCCTGTGCCGGTAATGTTTTCTTCAGTTCGCACCAATCTTTGTCTGGTTGGTGGCTTAAGGTCCAGAAGAGTGCATTTACGCTCAATCTTTTCCACTTGCCTGCACACTAAACCCATGATTACGTCCACTTCACGACGATATTTACATATTCATACACATTTACAACTGAGCCGAGATGACGATCATTTTTGTTTAAATTTGCCGCACATTCGGCGTTTTTTTTATTACTTCGCGGGACTGGTTAGTAATGTTTCAGAATTTAGGTAGGGGGGCTCTGGAACCATTCTCAGTGATTCTGATCTTCGTAGCTTGCAAATTTCGCTTCATATTCTCATGATGTAAATGTTTTTCTGGACTTTCCAGACTTTGTTCAGCGAAGGAACTGCACTAACACACTGTCTGCTCCGCTTTTTCTTCTACGTTTGGTCATTCCGAACAGAACAGTGGACTGTAGTGTCTATATTCGTGTAGATAAAGAACCTCTCCATCTGTTTAAGGGTTTACTGAAATATGGTGGAAATGCGCACAACGTCTGCCCGGAGTAGAGAGGCTTCAGCGGTCGTTGTGTGCTGTCGACGTGCGAAGCGGTATCCAGATTTTTTGGGATGCAGATGGGTTTTTCTTGAAGTCTTGAAAGGGTAGGCGATGTCTTCTGAAGAGTCTCTCGCAGACCTTGAAGAAATGCTACCGGCTCCTGTATGTTGCTACGTTCAGCTAGCAAGTCAACTAGGAGACGAAGTTCAGCACCGTAGACAAGTTGTGACGGAGAGGTGCCTGATTCGTTAATCATTGCCCGAAGGCCGAGCAGAACAGCTGGCAGCGCCTGAAGCCAGTTCTTGGGCCAATGCGTGATGAGGGATGTCTTGAGCGTTCGAAGCCCCCCTACTCCGGCCCATATGCAGTTTTGGATCGTCAGCCGCACGCCTACAAGCTGGCTATGCCGTCTAAGGACGCTTATGTGTCCATCCAAAGACTGAAACCAGCCTAACGACTTGAGGATGCAAAGTTGTCAACACAGGCAGCTGCGCCATCAACCACAACCTAGATGACATAGTTGGCACCACACGTTCCGGTAGATCGAGCAAGCCACCGGTTCGCTTCGCTGTTTGGTAAGGGGGGAGGTCCGGTGGTGACCCACAACAAACACCATTCACGAACATATCCGTGGAGCTGCGGGAATTCACCACACTCCTGCCTTATGTCATCTTTTGGATCGAGCCGTGGACCCATTCGGATACCATCAGCAGCTTTCTGATATGCGTACAGTATTATAAACTCGTACGTAACAGTGTCTTCGAATCAAACTCAGAAGGACGTTGCAGCAAAGGACACATCACAAGCTCGGTGGTGTGGAAAAGTGTACCTTAGACAACTTGAAGAACTTGACACCTGGCAAAAGATCACACTGGTTCTAGAAGCCTTCTACT
Organism: Eristalis pertinax; assembly: GCA_907269125.1. Taxonomy (NCBI): domain Eukaryota; kingdom Metazoa; phylum Arthropoda; class Insecta; order Diptera; family Syrphidae; genus Eristalis; species Eristalis pertinax. The sequence goes on from OU026145.1 coordinate 125,744,730, forward strand.
TGAGGTCCTGAAAGCACCACGGATTTAAAGCGCCCACTTCATCACTTGTCCATGAACTCGGCCGATTGGGAATTACTTCAAAATTCGTAGCTGTTTACATTGATTTCTCATTTGTCGAACTCAAACACCCCACAAAACAGATGAAAGCCGGTAAAAATTCACGACAACATCGATTTTTTTGTCTTACAAAGTTTCACAGAAACTTTGGTAATCGTTCGGAGGCGGGTCGAGTTGTTTTTATGTACGTGCACTTATCATGTTCCAGGAATTCATTTCTCTGTGCAAACTCATGACCGCACGCTTTGCCACCACTCTCCGTGCAGGACTTGTCAAACATTCAAATTACAATATCCCCAAATAACTTCATTTGAAAAGAAAATAAAAACTATCTCGTATCTGATTCCTGTTCTGACATATCAATTAAATTGGGGATTTTAAGAATTTCCATTTTAATTTATGTACGCGCAACTTTGTCTGCCACTGTACTCATAAACGAGTCGAGAAAAATAAAAAAAAAAAAACAAACCACCAAACGAAGAAATGCCCGTCGTCGTCCTATCGCGCGTATCGAAGCAGGTGATATTTTTGTTTTAAGTCCTTCCATTCGGGGGGTAAGTCACTTACTCATTTCGGGGCTCGGAACGTATCTACAACCACACGTACACAGGGTGACAGCACACACTATTATCTGTCATTAAAAAAAAGGGACTAGGGAAATATACAATTTTATAGCACAGCTAAGGGCGGTCGTGTGCTATACGTGGTCGTATGTGTCTCCCCGAAAAACTGAAAGAATCATAAACGAATGAAAAAAAAAAAACAGAAATAGTTACAGATACTTTCCATTTTTATTTAGTTCGACGGTTGCTAAAACCGTCCGTCGTTAGTGTTGTCGCCGATGTGTATCACAACCACCACCACTAGGAGTCCACCATCAGCGCCAGCACCGGCACGGTGGCAGTGCCAGTGGCGGCGGCGGTGGGGTTGTTGTGCTCTTGATCGAAGCCGGCAGAGCAGGGGTGAGCTTTGAGGACAACTTGACTGTTGTCGTCATTTATTATCCTGAATACGGGGGAATACAATTCAGTACGGGAGCATAAAATAAAAGACTGTAATGAAAATCGCGAATGTTTAATCGATAAAATTCACTTTGGCACTGCCAGGTAGTCAGTGTCGGTGAGTGAGTGAGTGAGTGTAGGTTTGTCTGTCTGTCTGCCTGTCTTTCTGTTTGTTTGTAACTTATTATTAACGGGTCAGAAATACAGGTGAACTATTAGGGGACCGGGGGAGGGAGGGCGGCGAGGGATGATGATGGAATGGGACCACTTGCCAGCGAATGAAATATTGAGTTATGCGATTCCATTTTTCTGGTGAAGAACGCACGGTAGATACCGAAGTGCACAGCGAAACTTGCACCAACACTGAATACGTCGACAGTCGACTGTCATGATTTCCGAGTCGGATTGAAGTTGCGCTTTGACTGAGTTTGAACTCTTCTTTCGTGGATTTTGCCAGGAATTTCGGTTCGCAAAAGTTCCTCCTTGTGGCAGGATAAGGGTTGCCATTGTTTTTCTTTAAATGTTGCATAGTTCCTTTCTGGGGAATTGGGAAGGTCCTGTCCATGATAGAGATAAAGAGTTCTTCATCTGCCGGCGAGGCTATAGTTTAGTGTGAACTTAGGCCTACTTTCTGCAACAAACATTTTTGTTGTGAGTTATCCTGAAAGTGGAGAAGATCTGCGGTTTTATATCGACTTCTTGCAGTTACACGGTAAGCACGGTGTTTTTTTCAGCCGCAGAGAGCTTTTATTTGGCAACACTGTTTTCTGTGACAGCTGATTTGATAGTTCCCGGTTGTTTTGAGGTTAGTTTCTTTTTCTTCTTCTTCGGTTTGTGCAACAGTCCGGGGTGGACCTGAGTCTCAACCAACAAGCCTCTCTAGCCAGCACGATCTTTCGCCAGCTGCATCCAGTTGCGCAAGTTATTTGAGCTCATTCGCCAATTGTGTGCCCCATCTCGTTTTGTCATAATGGCTCGGAATCGAAGATTCTTCGGGCCGGAGCTGTGGTGTCAATCCGCTTTACATGACCTGGCCATCTTAAGCGTTCGATCCGAAGACGCTTAACTAGGTTCACTGTACAGCCCGCACAGTTCGTAGTTGAATCTCCTCCTCTAGACGCCATCAACGCAAACAGGACCAACGGTTGCACGCAGAACGTTTCTCTCAAAACGACCAAGAGTTTCTTCATCCGCTTTCAATAGCGTCCATTGTCAGGTGTCATTGTCCCTGTTTACTGCAGAGCCGAGGTAGACCAAGTCCTTGACTACCTCAAAGTTTCTGCTGACCATTATGACGCTCTGTCCGAGACGTCGATGTTGTGCGTCCTTCCCTTGGTTTTGCCCTGATTTACTGCCAGACCCATTTTATCCGCTTCCGCTTCAATGCCAGCAAACCCCTCATTGATGGGGCGCTGTGTTCGTCCAATCGCGTCGTCCGCTTAAGCAAGCAGATGAAACGGAATTTTGGAAGATCGTGCCTCTAGTGTTGACGTTTGAGTTTCGCACGATCTTCTCAAGTATGATGTTGAAGAAATCACATGACAGCGTGTCGGCTTGTCTAAGACTTTTTTTGATATTGAAGGTCTCGGTGAGTTCGTTACCGACCTTGATGGAGCAGCGAGAGTTCTCCATCGTCATCCTGCACAACCTGATGAGTTTGGCAGGAATGTCAAAACTAGGCATGGCGCTGTATAGCTCGTCTCTATTCACGCTGTCATATGCGGCCTTGAAATCGACGAATAGGTGGTGGGTGTCGATCTGCATCTCTTGAGTCTTTTACGGGATATGCCGTAGTGTGAATATTTGGTCGATGGTGGACTTTTTCGGTCTGAAACCGCACTTATAAGGACCTATCAGATTATTGACGAATGATTTCAGGCATTTACACAAGACGGCAGGCAGAGATGATCTTGTACGCTATGTTAAGGAGACTGATCCCTCGATAGTTGCTGCAGTCAAATAGGTATCATTTCCTTCTTTAAGTTTATCTTTCAATAAGAGACTGACGCCAGACCTTTTACAAATTGTTTAAATTTATTTTTACAAACAAGCTCGATAAAGTCAAACTAAACCCATTGCCGGAACACAATTTAGTCCAAAAAAAAAAACTGTTTGGTACGCCTAATGGGACGGTGGAATCATTGATCCACAAGTCTTCCAAAATGAAGATGGTCAAAACTTTTCAATGCACGGTGTGCGGTACAGAGCACTTTTCCTCCTTTTCAAAAGTAGCACTGATGCATCACTTCACTAAGGGCGATTTTGGAACTTAATTGATAGCTTCGGTAGCACAAGTAGATGAAGTTTGATTACGGAGCCTAATTAAACACCGTCTGAGCGACTAGTATACTCTGAGACTAGTCACTTGATTTATTTATGGATTTGGATATCCTAATGGTATTGCTAACGCCACATTTTGTTGACTTTAAACTCCAAACTGCAAACCGCACTTGAGTTAGACAATACAGTGCTTGCTTAGTCGTCAATATTTCATCAAGCTGGTGCTCAGAAATGTGTTCAGTGTATACCGATGGCAGTTGTGTACATTTCGAGTCCTATTTTCGACTACGTTTTTGATGCATGCAAACAATTTAAGTAAATAGACTCGGCTTCACAAGAGGCATGGTATGTAGGTAATTGTGCTCCGTTTTGCCCCTAAGGCCGTGGCTCACTTAGATCAACGTGTTGAATCCATTGTGCCCTTGTTTGAGGAGTTTTACCACCTTGGGAAGTACTTAGTCTTAAAACTACCCAGATCCACAAATGAAACCCCATGACACACCGCTTCAGCCCTCCAGCTCCACGAAGAAGTGCATCCCCAGGCATTCCCTGGGCCACATGTGATTGGTCAGTCACAGAGTATATGTTGAATATATTCTGTTTCTTCCTCATCTCTGCAACTTCTGCTAAATTCCTTATGCGATAAGTTCAGACGATTTGCTTCTTTTGATTTCAGTCAACAGTCTAGGGACAAGCCTACTTACCATCCCTTCCGTTTTATGTGAACGGCTTAAGCTGTTTGTCAACAATCTGATAGGCCCTTCATTCGTATATGGTTTCATGTCGCGGCAGTCCACATTATACCAAACTGTCCCTCTGGAGCAGATATTGGAAACAAAAAAACCCCAAGAAGTGCAGATTAACATTCAGCACTTATTTGTCAATATGCAACATCGTGCAGAGAGACGAACTAGACACCGCAATGTCTAGCGTTGATGTCAACTAGTCAACTGTCAATCTAGCCAAGTTGGCCATTATGACGGTGGATAGCTATCGCGCGCGGTTTCATCAAGGTCGGCAACGAAGTCTGCTCACTTAGTGTCAGAAAAGGGTTTAAGAAAGGCGATATACCCCGTGTGATGTCTTCGATATTTTCTGCCTGAAGATCGTGCTCTCAGTATTCACAAGTCAACACTAGAAGCACCATCTTCCGGAAGTCCTTTCAACTGTCAGTATACGCGAGTTGTTAATGAGGCATTTGCTAGCTCGGAAATATATGTTGTCTTCAATAAAGGACACACAACATCAAAGCCATTAACCAAAGAGTCGCAATGGACAGTTATTACTTTAATGAATTCGGGACTTTTTTTTACCCCGGCTGTAGGGTACAAACAATGACTGTACCGAGATTTTAAAAGCAGACATAGGTTAGGTTAGGTTAGGATAAGTTGGTGGGTTGATAAGCCGAAGCCCGTCACACTTAGGTCACTGTAGATCCATTGTGATACCCATTTGAGGGAATAGCTTTCTCTTAACCCATGTCTCGTGCCCGTTACGTCGTTCCTCGTTCTGCAAACAGATTTCAATAGGAAGTCTTTTAGTTCGTGTAAGTCTTGGAGGTGATCTCAAAGTGTTATATTTCTTAGTCGGCAGAGACTGGGACAGTGGCACAAGTAGCGAGGAGTGTCCACTCTCTCTTCCTCGTCGCCCAAGTCCTTACAGATATAGTCATATGTAAGTCCCATCTTGCTTTCATGGCATTTCAGATGATTATGACCGGTTAGCGCTCCCACTACCACCGTGAGTAGCTTATTATCGCATTTCAGAAGATTGTCAGTTTTTGCACTATTGTACCTAGGCCATAACATCCGATTGGTCTCACAGTTGGTTCGATTTTTCTACCGTTAATTTGCTATTTCTACGATCCTATCGTTCCCCATCTTCTTGACGTCTGCCAGAGGATGTTATATTTCTAGGATTGTCTTCGGTTGGATCGGTTTCGGCCCCTTTCCCGGGAAGTTCATTTGCTGCTTCATTGCCAGTTATGTCCGTGTCCCGGGACCCAGCAAAGAGCAATCAAGTGTTGTGTGCTAAGAGCATTAAGCTCTTTATGACAGCTTGCGAACAGCTTGGACTTGATCTCCGTTGCAGAAATTGCTTTAATGGCGTCAAGCGGCCAAAAAGAATAGTGATATCAGCCAACATTGATATCATTTTGGCCGCTTCCTTGACTGCCACGACCTCCGCTTGAAAAAAAACTGCCGAAGTCAGGAATTCTGATAGAGCAGTGCATGTTTAACAGTTCGGTGTATATGCGCGCGGCTGTACCAGTACTCATCTTCGATCCATCAGTGTAGACGTGGATGTTCGAATTATTGATGGGTTCATTTGTGTTGCACTCCCACCTTGATCGGAAGTGACGAGGTAATGGACAATGTAGCAGTGGCGTGGCGTCCATATAAGCCGATTCATACCGGGTTACCTTTTAAAATTCTACTTTTCAACAAGGTACCAATATAACAAGAAACATGAATCTTTGGACTTGGTCCAACCACCTCGTCCTGGGTCTGCAACCGGTCGCCTACCTGATGGACCTGAAGACTCCGAGATATGTGAACTTCTCCACTTGCTTCAATGGAACTCCACTTACATGTATAGTGCATTGAACAGGCGTTCTGGAAATGACCATAATATCTGATTTGTCCACGTTAACCTTCATCCCAGGATGTGAGGATAACTAAGTCATCTTCCAAAAAAACATGACTTACCCTCAAAACTCCCGATGTGAAACATTTCTCGCCTCGGCTGCGCTGCAACATCCAGTCCATATACGCGGGGCGTTCAATATATTCTCGGTATCGGGGCGAAGCTGTGATTGTATATATAAATTGATTACAAGTAATACTATTATTTTAGTGCATTCATGTAAAATTTCATATAAATGTGATTATTAACTCGCGTTTTATCTCTAGTTACACAGAATACCCATTTATTGCCGACTTGAGTTCTTCATCATCCGAAAATCATTTTCCACGAAGACATTTTTTCAAAACCGGAAACAGCAAAGGTCTGGCCTATAGGGTGGGTGTTGGATTTCTTCGAAACCACAATATCGCGCAGCAGCCTTGGAAACTCGCGCCGTGTGAAGTTTACCCCGCTGCGAGTTTACCCCGTCTTTTCTTCTAAATTTTCTCCAGCAAATTATGCAAAGTGGAAGCGTAGGATGTTGCGTTGATGGTTTCACATCTTTTTTTTGTACTGAATAAGCAAGATTCCCTTTGAGTCCCAAAAAACTGTGGCCATGAGCTTCCCGGCAGACGGAGTGACTTTGAACTTCTTCGGGGGGTCTGTTCCTTTTTTATACCACTGCATGGACTCTTGTCTGCTTTCAGGGTCATAGTGGTGGGCCCATGTTTTGTCACCAGTAACAATTCGATCCATAACACCGTCCGCGTTCTCACTACACATCTCCAAAAGCTCTCTACAGCATGCGATTCTCACTTTTTTCTGAGGTGCTGTGAGTATTCGTGGCACCCACCTTGCACTGACCTTTGAAAGCTTAAGCTGGTCATGAAGAATGGGGCGAATGGTACCAATTGAAAGCTTGGTGATCTCTGCCATCATTTTCACCTTTATTCGGGCATCCTCAAGAACAAGTTTTTCGACTTCTTTGATGCTTTCTCCCGTACAGGCAGTAGCCGGGGCGCCGGAGCGGGGGTCGTCTTCAATACTCTCTCTGCCTCTCTTGAACTCACTTGACCACTTTTGCACAGTTGATAATGAAGGTGCGGAACCCTGGTAAACAGCCACCATCTCTTCATGAATAGTTTTTTGACTTTTTCCTTGCTTAGTGAGAAATTTAATTACAGCGCGATGCTCAATTTTCACCATCATCGTCTCAGTTGCCATTATGATTCTGTTTAACTAGAGACAAAACGCGAATTAATAATCACATTTATATGAAATTTTATATGAATGCACTAAAATAATAGTATTACTTGATAAATAAGTCAATTTATATATACAACCACAGCTTCACCCCGATACCGAGAATATATTGAACGCCTCTCGCATGTATATAATGCATGGTCCGATTTTTTCCGACTTACCATTCAAAATTTTCATGGCCGCGCTAATGCGGTGGCTTGTTCGGTTCGGTTGGGTTTTGTTCGGCTTGTTCAATATTTAGTCTATTCAGTATACTTGCATGTCCGGTCCGATTCGGGCGCCAACATTTGGGTTGATTGAACCTAATGGCGCTATTTGCGGCTGTCATTTGCAGGGAGAAATCGAGTGGGAGAAGGTTCAGCACGGCCTATAAGCCTGCTGTTGGACTGGTTGAGACTGCTCCTGAGGCATGCAGGTCTCTGTATTCTCGTTAGTAGCTTTATCATCCATACTACACTGCCATATGTCAAGATTTGCCTAACTATCGCTGTGTACATCCATATGATAGTCTTGGGGTTGGGTCCCCATTTTTTTTCCAAATATTCTATTTCTCAGATATAGGGCATAGGCTTGACTCTTTCCTGTAAATTTAAGTTCCAATTTAGTTTCCTGTCTAGGATTATTCCAAGGTATTTTGCACTCTGCTTTAGGTTGAGCGAAAAGGCAGACATAACTCTTGCCAACCGCTGTTTCTTTGAACTCAAGAGTCTTTGGGTATAGAGCCCTCTCTGAAAGGATCAAGCTGCCTTTATGCACGTCAATCGCCATCCTGCTCTCCTGCTCTACCATTCAGCGGTGATGGGCATTTTCAAATGCTGCTGAAGAAGTCCTTAGTCCCGTCGTGAGAATATCTGCGTGCGATCTCCTGATCGGCGTTGGGAGCATTTGGAGGTTAGTCTACCACAAACCTATTGCTGGCACACAGTTCAACAAAATTCATTGTAACTACAGGCTTGCGAAACTTATGTCCGGTGCACACGAGCGTCTATTCATCGCGTTATGTCATATATTGCACACAATTGTAATAAAACACGTGCATTTTTTCGTGAAAATTCCTCGTGTCCTTGCATAATCATGCCTAAAGCAATAGATTGTGTAATTTCGTGCGCCTGTGTGTCCGACAATTTGCCGCACGTGTCCACTAAATATATACGGTAACGTTAAAAGTGCCGCAGGGGCAAAAAAAAAACGCTCGTGTGCATTGGCCCTTAATAGCCAACAACTAATTCAGCGTCTATCAGCGATGATGGAAAACATTAAAATAAATTCCATTGCTTAGCGATGTCGTTTCGTTGCTTGACAGACTGTCTTAATCGAATTGAAGTACAGACCTGGGAGCTGGGACAGACTCCACCTGCCAACCGTCAAGAGCATCGCTAAAACCTTCACCAATTTCGCCAAAACTTCCGTCCCCGTCGCACTTCGGCTCGGGCGACACTTGAAGTTGAGCTGGAATCGTAATCGCCGTCAGCTTATTACTTAAGTCCTCTTACCGCCAACCGATTGGCAGCCTTTCATTCTAGCGCTGCGAAAACAATAATTAAAAAATCAATCGCATTCGCCGGTACGGTGATTTGCGCTACTAGCCGTTTTGAAATTTTTAACTAATATATGCAAAATATAGAGATTTTCACGATACCATCCACTGCGGCCAGCTCCCGGCACTTTCGCACATCGATACAACCTGAACGACGGGGTGGAGCATTTAAAGTAAATCACCGGACATTTGATGGACACACACTGTGGCCCCCCCACACACACACTCAGTCGCACTGCTGAAAGGCGACAACAAACGGCACACACTTGGATGAAGGAAGGCCATCATTTTCATCATAAACCCCACACCACACACACTCGGCTGGCTGATTTGGCTATGCATTCAGGGCGCACTACGCGCATTTTACGTAGCGTGCCGAAAGCAATTTAAAACCCACTGCAATAAATGACAGTCGCTCAGTTGGCTTTTAGCGGACGGTCATCTCAATAATAAAACAAAACAGAAAAAAAATGAAAAAATTGCCAACAGCAGTGCAAAACTGCATACAGGTGTGTATGGCGAGTATCTGGAGCCCCATAATGACTGTGGTCTACCGTTTGCCAGGCTCACATTAACATAGATTATAAAAAAGGCCTTAATGGGATCAGCGCACCGCGGCGTTATGAGACTGCGACCGTGGCTCTATCGGAAACCCTGATGAATTGCAGATAATGTGTATCTCATTCCAATTATTTGCCGTTGCGTTGGGGTTTCTCCGAAAAACGTCTGTCAACATGCGGCGATGGGAGAGGACGAGAGCGTCAATAAATCCATAAAATCCATCTTCTCAACTATCAAACAACAAGAAATTCGCTATCAAACAATAAACAATGGAAACAAGCGCATGGCGAATGGCCGACGAATGACTCTTAATTGTTTTATATGCCCCGCGGAGGCGGGGAGCAGGGCAGCCGTTCGGAGACTTATCCCCCCGAAGGTGGACGCAGATAGTTTCATTCATGCGGCGGCAAAGATCGGGCCAACGTTTATGATTCAAATGTAAACCGATCCTTGCCAGCCGGGTGCGGCGAGGGGCGACGCGAACCTTGGACGGCCTTAAACGCGGTTTACCAGGCTGACATGAGACTCTCCTCCCGGCGACTGAATGGGCGGAGGGGGGGGGGATTAATCTAATTCGAGTCGTTCACTCGGACACGTGTACACGTGGGTTCCCGGAGTGAAGTGAAATTCAAACTTGATTTCCGTAAAAACGATTAGGTTTGTCGTTTTGAAGGTGTAAAATGGACTGGACTACGAAAATCCGTTTAGTAATCTAGATAATGGGGCAGATTTTGTGCCTACACCCCTTAGCCTCCTCGGGCTGGACAGGAGGATACGCGAGTGCAGTGGAAGCCGTTAATGTGATTGATTGGCGGGGATCTCGCTGCGAGACGGATTAAAGGTGTGACTTTCAATGACGGGCTTTAGCTTTGCTTTTGCATTCGCCTTCGCATTCACTTGCAGACTGTTGATTTTGTGAATGGTCTTAATCCACGGGCTGGATTGATTAGCAGCTGCCATTAGTTTGTGGATTTTCTATGGCAGCACTGACGTTGCGTTGGATAAGCAAGCGGAATGCATTCAAATTACAGCTGTCTGCTGTTGTTTTTGAACCGTGAACAGATTTGTCGCGGTGTTTTTTTTTTTTCTATTTTCGCCGCAACAGGCAGGGCTCTTGGTGGTTCAGCGGGCAGACAACCATTTGCAAAGAGTTCGATATAATCCATCGATTTACGCGTCTTTCTGTGACATTAGCTGAAGTGGAGTCATTTACATTTCCACGCTTATTTGCTCCTGCAAAAGTTCGTGGACTGCATTCTCCTTCTGGGCTTGTCTCTAAGTATTCCATGAAATCTTCGGGAATTAATAGAAATTTCCCCCCCGATAAGCATGGGGTTAGTCGTCCACCGGCATCAAGGGTGCTCTAGGAGTTCCATCCACCATCGGGAACTAGTTGTTTTGTCGAAAATTCTCCTCAAGAAGTCTGGGAATAGACCGGCTTCTGCGAATACCTAAGAATTTCCTTGCAGTTCCTGCAATTCACCAGCACTTGATCACAACAAAGGATCGCACAGCAGGCGCGAACGTGTTTTATTTCCACGCGAACTAATCGAACAATTATGTTAACATGTTTATTCATAAATCGATGTCAGCAAATCGTGTCAATTTTGCCAGGAAAACCTGTCGGAGTCAACAATAAGCAAACGCGACTAATTGTAATCGAGAGAAATGCACGGGTATGCTAATGTCGGGTCGTAGCCGCATGCCACCGATGGACTTGTCAACGCATTTAAAATCCATTAGCCGTTAATTAAGACGTTATCCCGCGAGTGGTTTTGTATATTGTCAGTTTTAATAGCTGATTTGGTCCAGCAGCAGTATGGTAATGGTCGGGGACTTGGTGGTGACTGATGGCGACGTGTGGCTTGGTGCCATTCTTTAACGCCGTTGCCTTGTAGATCCTATGGTGCAGATTGTGCGAGACAACGACTAACAGTTTTATACCCAGAAACGATTTATTATCTAACGCAGCGCGCCGTCTCAAGGCAGACTGCTCTGAGGGGTGTGAGTTGTCTTTGAATGAATGGGACCAAATTAGGGTGGTTGACGAATGGCTTGAATGTCGTAATGGGCAACGGTTGTCAAGGAACTCTAGTGCTACTGTTCCACGTTCCAATTTGCTTTCCATTTGCATTGGTTACAAGGCCTGAATCAATCTCAGTCCTGCTCTAAGGCGTCACATAAAAACACGAGAAAGCCTCCAACTTTGTCGGCCTTCAGTATCTCTCTCATGGTCTGCATGATCCACTAAAGCAGTCTGCAGGTCACTCGATCCTTCACCATCGACTCCCAACTCATCAGGACTCAGTAGTTATGCCCAAACGCAACCAAGCGAGTTTTTGGACTTGGTCCAACCACCTCGTCCTGGGTCTGCCAAGCGGTCGCCTTCCTGATGGAAGGCACGCCTCGGAAGTCGTTATGATGGGAACATTTGTGCCACGTGACATCGAAGCATAGCCCTTACCGAGCTGCTCACCATTGAGTCCCTCGCACACTGCCGTGTTTCTCACCCTGTCCCGCCGAGTAACTCCCACAACGGCACGAGGGAATCTCATCTCGGTAGCTTGTATTCGCGATCTTATTCTTTCGGTCATTACCTGAATGTCATGGCCATAGGTGAGAGTTGGAACGAATACTGAGTTGAAAAACAGCTTTGGCACCAAGCTCGGCTTTCCTGACTACAGATGTTCCAAGTTGTTTCAAAATTGAGCCATTTTGACCGCATTACTCCTCCCATCACTCGTGAAAAAGACCCCGAGATACTTGAACTTCTGCTTCAATGAGACTCCACAAACATGTTTTTCAAGCATTGAGCAAGCGTTCTGAAAATTACCATAACCACTGATTTGTCCACGTTAACCTTCATCCCAGCATCAGCTATGCAAACCTATCCAGCGAGCGTTTGGGAGGATGTGAGGATAACTAAGTCATCAGCAAAAAGAAGATGACTTAACCTCAACTCTCCCAATTTGAAACAATTCCTGCAATATCTAGTCCATACATAATATAAAGTAGAGGTGACAAGTAGCACCCTTTGCGAAGTTCAACGCCCACGGTGAAAGGTGTGGATTTAACATTATTAACTCGAACACAGCTCCTACTGTTTGTGTAAAGTGAATGAATAGTCCTCAAAAGAAGACCCATATTCCGGTAGAACACTTCTGAGTTTACCTCGAGGATCTACAAAACCATTCTTAGAATGAAAAGCTGAGTTCTCGTCATCGTTTAAAATATAACTTTTTAAATTCGCAGTATCGAATGCGACTCTAGTACCAGTTGTCCATTTTCGTAACTGCAGGCTCCCACCCGTATAGCACCGCTGTACCCTTTAGTAAAACTGTCTCCGCCTTATTCGTTGTTCGCGGTTCTTTCTCCAATATTGAAGGATTACGATCCGAGGACGTGGTCGACTTGCTCTTCTCTCGTTTGTATTTGGGAAGTCTGTTTTGTGGTGTTTTCTTCTGTGTTGTCTCAAACCAAGTGCATAGTATGATACAGAGAATATCCGTTCAATTATGGTCAATGTATTATGTTAACAGTGTACTAAGCTAACCCGAGCGTAGTACGAATCTATATAGTGTTTGAAACCAAGTTACAACTTGGCTAGCTTCAATTACAACTTGGGTTTAGTCGGTTTGACACATCTCTTCGTGTTAGGCAGGTAGGTAGGTAGTGGCATTAATGCACTGAGGCCGAAGTGGGCACATTGGAACGCCACGTGGGCGTTCAGACAGATAGATAGAAATATAAAGGGGAGTTATGACAGCCAGTTGGTTTTCTCAGCAAAATTTGAATTTTGACTGATATTTTTCCTGAGGTCGTTTAGCCTTTGGCGGCTCCTACTTCTGGGTGGTGTTGGGTGTTTTTCTCCTCTTTTTCGTCTAGGCAGACGTCGTTGGAGAATATACCTAGTCTTTTTGCGTGAAGGCCTAGTAGACAGTGTCCGGTAATTATTCCCACTGCAGTGCTAATTTGGGATCTCTTTAGGCAGATAAGATCGCTGGATCTTTTAGGATCGAGATTAGGCCAAATTTGTTTTCAGATTCGACAAATAATACCTGCTACGTTGAGATCATTGAGCTGTAACTTGAATGTAGTAAAAGGAGTATCTACGTTACAGGAGAAACTTTTAACTGGCAGTCTAGTGGCGCGTTCAGCGAGTTCATTAGCTCTACAGTCTCCCGGGATGTCTGGCACCTAGCACAGGCGAATGTCGTTAAGAGATGCGCGGCAGACGATTACTTACTTAGAGTTTATAGAGAACGATGCCAGAGATTTAATTGCTGCTGGGCTATCAGTGAAAATGTAGATATTTTGGGCAGATAACCATCCATCTTAGCCAGAACAGGGCCGCGCTAATCGCCATTATTTCCGCTTGGAAGACGCTGCAATGATTGGGTAGACAAACGGTTTCCAGAGGGGAAACTACTCCTCCTTGAAGTGTACTCCTCTTTTGGTTGAGGAGTGTTACCAGAGTGGTCAGTTTCGGGTCCTCCATCGGTCGCTGGCTTGATAGTAAGTGAGTAAGTTTCCCAGAGTAGCATTAATTACTCTACTAGTGAGTAATTGGTCTATTAGTGCTACCAGTCCCGCTTCTACTCCTCTTTCAGTGTCTGTGCAGTAGATGTTGTTAAAAGCTCCTTCAATGTCAAGGATTGCAACAATGGTATATTCCTTGAGGCTTAGTGATTTCTCAATAGTGCGTGCTGAAGAGTAGAGGGCCGTTTCAACGGACCTATGTACCTTCATTGTACGCATGTTGGGATAGTGAGAGTTTAGTGGGATCTACAGTTGATCTTAAGTGTAAGTCAATGAGCCTTTCTAGGTTTTTTTAAGAGAAATGATGATAGGCTGATAGGTTTTATATCTTTTGGATGTACTTGGGAGCTTTTACCCGCCTTGATCTGTTCCCTAGTCTTAGATACATACGTGCCTTCGTCTAGCCGCATAATGTTGTCCCTTCAGACTCCTCAGCTTACTACCTTGAGACGATCGATGCACCTTCTAGCTTCGTAGCGCTCTTCTCTTGATGTCAGGCTATTTAGTTGTTTATTTCAAGTATCTTGTCTTTAACAGCGCCATTCGTCCTCTAGATCCTGAATCAGATCGATATCAAAGTCGATTATGCTTACTCATCGCTTCGCTATGTCAACATTTATTTGCTTTTGTTCCAAGAATTCGAACTTATCGAAGGGAGCTCACGTCTCCACCCCCACACCTCCTGTCACCACACAGATGGTATGGTGGGGTTCTTGTAGGTGTACTTTATATCCTTTCTATTTGGATTTCTTTTATTGCCCAAGTGGGTAATACAATTTTATATTTCCATCCGAGTCAATATAAAAGCCTTCCAAGCCATCGGTGCGGGTGGGGGTTGAATTCGCCGGCTGGCTGGTTGGTTCGTTGGTTGGTTGCTGTTTGGCCAGCAGCTTGAGAGTGGGGGAGGGGAGGCAGCACAGTGTGCGAGGCGGTACCGCCGTCATCTCCTTCCAAAAAAAAAAATAAATAAATACATATCTACACACAACCACCCGCCGAAACGACGGAGGAAAAAAATCGATAATTCTCTAGTTTCAGTTATTTTTTTTTGCTTTCTTCTGTTCTTCTGCTCTTCTCTCCACTCTTTCCTAGGAGTCCTAGTCCTAGCCTTTGTTTCTTTTTTCCCGCTCTCACACCCCACACACCGGGAGCGTTTAGCAATTCACTAAAAGTATGTATCTCTCCCCAAAGGAAATGAGAGAACGAGCAGGCAGTGTGTTGGGGGGAGGGAGGGAGTGAGGGAGTCTCTGGGAAACAGAAAAGAAGAATGGAACTCCCAATGAGGACGGTTTTTCTTTTATACATTTTCGGGGTAGAACCCAGTCACCATGGACGAACTTTTAACACAGAACCCCTTCCTCGTTCCAGTGCGCAGCAAAAACGGCCAAAGGTTAAATACACCAAGCTTGTAAGATACTTTTGCAGGTATCCCTCTAGCTTAGTTGAGAGTTGAGGTATGAGAATAAAAATATGAAAGAAAAAGAGTTTCGTTGGGACGGACGGTTCAAGGGCCCGGACAGGAAAGAACACATTTGAAAGCCTTAAATTGCTGGCATTCTCTTCGCATTCTTTTATTTCTTCCTTTTTTTTTGTTCTTCTGTTTTCTGTGTGTGTTGGCCCGGTCGCGTTTTCGTAGCGCTCTCGGTGCAAAACATCATCGAAATTCACTTTCTTCTTGTGTTCTTTTGTTACTTCACAAGGATACGTCCACGTCATGCTTTTCTTTTCCGTTCCTTGTCACCCTCTCACTCACTCTCTCCTCTCACTCACTCTCTCCTCTCTCTCTCTCTCTCTGTCTTTGTCATTGTCCCTTTCTCCCTTTGGCATTCTCTCATGACTCGCTTCGCTTTTACAGTTAACCATAAATAATAAGGGATTGCAGAGAACAACCGCTTTTCGGGAGTATGTGTGTAATATGTATAATTTTCTTATTATCTGCAGACCTTGAGTGTATGGTCTGTATTTTGGGGCTGGCCAGCACGGCGCGGCGCTGCCGGGGAAGAGGATGAGGTGGAAGACCAACAAAAGATTCAGGGAATCCATTTGAGCCAACAGAACCGTAAAAGTCTCCTCTGCGTTCTTCTCAGAATCCCTCTCCCTGTGTGTCGACGATGTTGTCGGTGGGACCGTGGGCACGACAGGGCGGGCGGGAGTCTAGAGGAGCAGCTCGGTTCCACTAATAAGTGAAATTACAGCCATTTAAGGTCGAAAATAGTGAAATGGACGCAGTCCATATTTCTGGCCCTCGCATGTAGGAGAACGTCTGCAGAATGTGGCAAATCAAAGTGAATTGTTATAATTTTGTCATTATTCGTGTTTTGCCAGTGGAATGGTTGCGATTGCGAAACAGGAGGCGGTGACGATGGCGGCTGGAGAAACTCGCCGGCGATAGGGGGGACCGAGGGGAGATCATTGTGATAGCGCCTAAGTGATTGTTGGAATTAAGTGATTGCTGGGTCTCGGCGTACGTGATGCGTTTGAGAACGAGACAATTGTCAAATAAGTTCGCATTGAGACGAGAGTCGGTGATGGGTAATTATTGGCGAGGATTTCAGGCGGCTTTTTCGGCAATCTAATTGGATGGGTGTGTCTGTATCAATCTTTGTTGAGTTCATCATTCAAATTCGTTTAGATTTTAAATTGGAAGAATTATGGGAACTGAACTTGGACTGTGCGCCCTATTCGGTATGCATTCTGTTTGCTTGACTGTATTTCATCGCAGGATATTGGCTGAAATTGGTGCATCTCGAGCGTTGATGATCATCTTCGGTAGTCTCTTATTAAAATTTGATCGAGATGCGGACTTGGCTTCTTGGTAAATAAATAAAACGAAATCTGATATTCTGCCTAATTCTGCATAAATGAATTATGTCGTATCTTATTAACCGAGTCCAAGCCGTTTTCTATAATTAAAAACTGTCATCTCTTTGTGATATACGCAATGGAGATCCTCAAGGTTCCATTCTCGATCCATTATTATTTTCAATTTTTATTAAGATCTTCCCTTGGTGTTCATTTGATAAGAGAAACGAAGCTGCTGCCATCTATCGGACAAACAAGTTCCAAAAAGGAGTCGGATTTCAAATAACTCGGTACCAAAGAGGGGTTGAACCTTGATGCAGCAGTCATTATCTTCCAGCAAAGGCTTGAAGTACACTACTTTTCCTTGTTTGGCCACTAGAGACACACAACATAACAAGATGTGCCGAACAACGTACAATGCCGTCAGCGGGTCGGTTAAGAACCATTTTTGCACACATTTTGTATAAGGCCACTCAAATATAAAGACACGGCTGCAATAATATGGTGGAAATCACATCTTCATTTCTCAAGAACATCTCCAGGGCATCTTTAACTCGCCGAAGAAGAAAAAGTCAGTGCGAATCGATGGTGTACCGAATATTGTGGTCCGCCATCTTCTCCCCGAAGCAGTGCAAACTTACACAACCCTGTTCAACAATGCGCTGAGTAATGCCTATATTAACAGATGTGGTACAACCAATCCCTAAACGGATCGCCGATCCTGTTCTCAATATTCACTGCAGATCTTATAGATTCCCAGCCGCACTTAATTGCGTACGCCGACGATCTAGTAGCGTACAGATCATGACTTCGAACAAATTCAGCGATTTTGCGACGACTGGAAGCCTCCCCTTTGTACATGGCATCATGGGATACGCGCACGCGTAAGTTCGGCATAGCTCACCCGCAGGGACGTTAGATGTGAAAAGTGTAGTAAGGTATCTTAACATTTGGTTGGATCAATATCTGTATTTTGACAAATATATAGATATTGCTCTGACGAAAGCTATAAAGACCTTTGTTGTGGCAAGGGGGTTGTTTTACGGCAGCTAACTTAACACCAGAGTGAAGGTAATCTGCTATATGCTCCTCGTCCGGTCAGTTATGGCCTACGGTTGCCCACTGTGGTTCAATGTGAGCCCTTTCCAGATGGAAAAGATGAGGTTGTTCGAGAGACATTGACTTCGTACCTGTCTGAGTACAAGAACAAAGAACGAGGTCCTGTACAACGAGGCAAACTTGAACAGGATAGATAATTTTATCTTATCAGAGGGCATATTGCACGAGCTATGACTTCTTCCAACAGTCTGATCTTTGGGGATTACTACAGTGTTATGTACCATGAGAGAGTGGGCTCTAATCTTTCTGAAGCGTTCCTCTATCTCGACACAATTGGCTTAATACAGGATCCACAATGATGTCCTGTCTTTTTCTATGTCATACGCTGAATAGTGGACAGTCGACTACAAAATTGCTCGCGAGGATCTCCTCCGGTTCAGTAAAACGATCTCTGCTCGAGACAGGAGAGAGTCTGCCAATGAACAGCAATTTTACTGGTGGTCGCACCAAAACAATATCCCGCCGCCGTTGGCTTTTCAAAATTACCCGGTACTTGACAAAACAATGAATTAAAAAAAAATAAAAAAATATAATAGGTATAAGCAATCATACATCATTATCCTTTTAGTAATTAAAGCAGCTCATTGGCCATTAGGCTCGACTGAAGGAGACACAAGACACCACCCTTCCCACGGTCGTGTTGAAAGATGACTCTGATCGCTTGCTGGTACATATGAATATCACTGCGTTAACTTATATCTCTCTGTCGAGCTTTAAGATCTTCTTTAGGCCGTCAATATGCTTCGCTGTTAAGACGGACGATCAAGGATCACCGTTTGTGTAGTATATGAAGATGTTGTCTTAAGTACAATAAGCAATCACATTCCGCGATGAGTTTTGACTTGCTTTTGATACTATTGGGAACAGATTACTTTTAAAGACGGACCTTACGTTCTCATAAACGTCAGTCTAACAAAGGACTGCCATATTCGTGCTCATTAATGCAGATTTATGTGAACTGCAGTACTTACTGTTCATAAATGTCAATAGCTCATCGATGTCGGGCAGATTGTGCAGTCATTATTTTTTACTGCAAAAAGGGTCAATTGGAAGACAAATATTTTGTATTAAAGCAAGCCTGCAGACATTCTGCACCGTGTGTGTGTTCAAAACCGCATGAGAAAAGAAATGCGGTTGTACTAGCGCAGATTTCCGACGTTCATGAAAATACCCTATATGTCATCATCAGTAACTTCTGCTAAGGCTTGAATAATTGTTTTAAAAAAACGTGCTGTTTAGCCTTCACTGGCGTGTATGCTATAGTGTATCTAAGCAGGCTTGAGTATAAACATGTTAGTGTCTAAATCCACTGGCATGTAGAGTCAATCTTCGAAACTTCGAAACCAGACGTCAGAAGTGAGCATGCGCCGCAGAACTGATTGTTTAATACCGACAATTAATTTCTAGCATCATGAGATACTGAACACTCAGAAATAGGACACGTGAAGACATAACCGCCTTCGAGAAGGATTCTGAGGAGGTTCGCATGAAATCTAGTCAAGTCGAAGGCGCTAAAGGGTATGAGTTGTAGGTATATATATTCATACTCTCCCTCGACTTCATCGCTTTGATGTGTGTCTCAGTTCCAAGCTCTAAGACGGTCAGTGAGATCATGGTGGTATATGGATGGACAATGTGTACTCCCAAATATGATTCCCTAGAATCGATGTAGGAAAAAGTAAAAAGCGCGTTTAAAGAGACTGCCTCTAAAACTGTTCCCAAAATGTTGAGAGCTAGAGACCACTGGATATCCCAAGACACCTGGAACAAAGTCGAGTATCGTAGATCGTTGAAAATTAAAGCAAACGTCGAAACCAGCGTTCAACCAAAAGTGGCTCTACGTATCGAGTACCGAGTAGCTCACATGACAGTACATAGCTGTGTAAGGCGCGACGGGAGAAAAATCATGGACGAACTTGCGGGAAATGCGCAAAGTGCGGCAAACTATTGATAACAATCGAAGATCGACTGCAAAGATGGAGGGACCATGTTTGTGCCCTACGAAATGGGGAATCAGATGAGCTGAATCCAACGTTGAGGTCGCAACAGCTAGAAATGCGGCGATCTTACTGAAGAATTGACTCTCACGAGGCATCAAGCCGGCTTTCGTAGGGGTCGGTCCTGTGTCGATCACATTAACACTCTGCGTATAATACTCGAACAGTCAACCGAGTTTGCGGCACCGATCTACCTTATGCTCGTAGACTTTGACAACGCCTTTGACCGAGTCAACCGCGAATGGATCTGGAAATCTTTAGATAGAAGAGGGTTTCCTCTGAAGACTATTGCTGTTATAAAGGAGTCCTATCAGTCCTGCGAATGGAATCCTCAAGGCGAGTAGGTAGACTAAGAACTACTTTGAAATCAACAATATTGGTAGCAACACAGCTTAAAACGTGGCCACAGCTGAAGTCACTGGCCGCAGATGGAGAAGGATGGAGGAAGTTTGTCGCCGACCTATTAAAGGACTCATATATATATATATATATATATAAAAAAGCTTTAACAATGCTTCGATTAATACGATGATGATTAATTATTGATCTTTCGTTGGCTAGTGAATCTATACCAATTCTTTACAGTAGCCATTCTGTTAGGCTGCTTGTTTTGATTCCTGGCTACTGGCTTCAAAGTCCGTC
The DNA here is from genome assembly GCA_907269125.1 of Eristalis pertinax. NCBI lineage: Eukaryota > Metazoa > Arthropoda > Insecta > Diptera > Syrphidae > Eristalis > Eristalis pertinax. Next base: position 125,765,153 of record OU026145.1, read on the forward strand.
TCCAAATTTCATCACCATACACTCAATCTCGCATACATCTTATGAAGACCTGGACGACCAAGTCCTTGATGCGGGCAAACAAGCTTCCATGAACTGTAACTTCTAAGCAAACAAATGGCGCTTGATCACTGATCGGAGACTTGTCTACCACAACGTAAATAAAACAAATGTTGAGGAGCACCGATATAGTGACTTTAAGATCCTAGACGCATCAATCTTCACGCAAGAGTGCACATATTTGTCTCAGGATCCACATGAAGTCCAGTTCGGGTCGGGGATTAGTTTGAAAACCAACCATTTTTACCTTAATTTGCAGTTCTTTCGCAAATCCTTCCACGCCCTATTACCCAAACGTCATAATGCCCACTTACACACTCATTGTCGACCCAAATCACACTGGCCAGTGTGGCCACAGACCACAGAATACAATTCCCCGAGTCATTCAAACATGACACCAGAAACAAAGGAGCTTATCAAACTTTGACAGAGGATAAATTATAATCCTTCGGCCGCAAGACAAAAGGCGACTCTCTCGTCCATACGCACGATGGAACACAAAGTGAGCTGAGCAGCACCCTCTCTCTAGCCGCAGCCAGCCACACCTTCGTAATTAAATTATGAGAAAATAGGAAAATCTCAAGCTGTTTCACCATCCCAATCGCACCGTGTTACATATTTTTTTTTTGGGATTGGCCGACATCCCTCGACCTGGGTAGATACACTGACGTTCTTCCTGTAATCCCTCAAAGTGGCAATGACGGTAACGACACCCCTCAAAAACTGGTCGCACTGGAGTGGCGGAATACAGTGTTGCAAAACCATAGGATATCGATTACATTAACCCCTGTCTCTCTCTCTCTGTGTGTGTGTGTGAACAAGAGCCTTATGCTGTAATTATGAGATCAAGTGGGCATGGCTAATCGATTTCACCCCATTGCGAGGTCCTTTACCCCTTGTGAGTGACTGACGAGAGCCTTTTGTTGCCATTGTTTACCTCACACCCCGAAAGTGACAACTAAACAATATGCATACACACTCTCGCACACAAGACGTATTTACTCTGAATTGGAGCGGTTCATTTGAGGGGTCCGTTCGTGAGGTCAACAATTACCCTTACCCTTGGCTTTACCTTAGTTCGTTAATTGCCCAACAACAACACCAAAAACAAAGTGTCTCTAAAATTGTCTCATCCATTTTGTGTTTGTCTTTTGCAGTTTAAAGCCTCCACCGAAAGATGGCGTCACCAAGAGCAATCCATCAAAGCGACATCGCGAGCGTCTAAATGCCGAACTGGACCTGCTGGCGTCACTGCTGCCCTTCGAACAGAATATTCTTAGCAAATTGGATCGACTGAGCATACTAAGGCTGTCTGTTAGTTACTTAAGGACGAAGAGTTACTTTCAAGGTGAGTGCCAATGCGACAGACACCCCGTTCGGCGGTGCGGTGGCGTTTTGCGTACGCGATTGCGATTGCGTTTGATTCAAAGCGCCGTGCCGCGTTCCTGTCATTAATTGCTTTTAATTAGTTTGACAAACAGTCTGACAATTTATCAATTTTTTTTTTGCTTTTGTTTTTCTTTTACTTTTTCTTGGCGGGTCGCGTGTGTGTAGGCGAGCGCGGTTGGCTTATGGTCGTGCGACTCGCAGAGACACCGCCGCGCCGGCCAGTGGGGACCAGTAATTATTTTGTACATTTTGTTAAAATGTTTGCTTAGAGATTTTCCGTTGTTTGTTGCGGTATTTACTGTGCGACACTGTGCTGGGGTTGTAAACACATTTCGAAGAGCGGTAATGTTCGAGAAATGTCAAACAACTGTCATCGGCGATGGGTTCTGTGCAAATCTCGAACACGTGTCGGGCATAAACATGGCCGGAGGGATGGTTGATGGATGACTGGGTATTGGTTAATAGATTTCCTGACTTTCGGGAGAGAAAGACGTCCGGCAATGTGGCCCATTACGATGACCATCGAGATTGGCTTTTTTTTGGGTTGGACTTAATTGTGTTTAATGCACCGTTGTGCAGTTGCTGCCGTTGACCAGGGTTTGGCGTTTAATGGATTTTGTTGTCATCTAAGGAAGTGTTTGGATTTTTTTTTCTTGTGCATTTTATTGTACCGTGGGAAAACATGGTTTCAGTAGCCTTGAAGCTAAAACCAACGTACCTCCGACGGGGACAAGTGGCTTTTTATCAACGACCACGAGATTGACATCTTCGCCGAATGCTCGAAAATGGACACATGTACTGGAGCTGCGTCCTACTCGGATACAATCAGGAACCGTTTAGACTCAATGTCTCCCAATCAGAGATTCTGGCAACAGAGAAAGCAGTGAATCACATACAAGCGACCGATATCCATCTTTGTTGACAGCCTGGCTGCACTGAAGTCAATAGGATTTTTATACAGAACAAAAGGCTATTATGAACTGCCGCGACTCACTAAGGTCCATCAGCCACTCTGCTGGCTTACGGGCCACAGCTCAATAGAAGGGAACGAGAGCGTGGACGAACGGGCCAGGCAAGCGTCTGAAATGCACATTAGCGAAGCGGACACTTCATTGCGACCACCGATCAGTGCTCTATACCGGACCATGAGCGACACAATACAAAAAGAAGCCAACTCGTCTTGACTGCCACATGACTGGATCAACGTGGGCAGAGTTTAATAATGGCAAGACAAAGAAGCTTCTGGCGTTGAACCGTAACTCGATCCGTGTGATCACAGGACACTGCCCCACCGGAGCAATGCTTTGGAAATGGAACGCGGAATTCAGCGATCTCTGCAGAAGCTGCGGCCACGAGGAAGAAACCAAGCCACTGCCCAGCTCTCCAGAATCGGCGCCTCGCTTCGCAGGGCCAAAGATTCTTCACAGAGACTGCGGACTTAGCGAATGCAAGTTTTGTTTCACACACTGTGTGGCTCGCTGCACCGCCTTGCTGAATTTTGTACGCTTTTAGGCCGAGATCCTCACGGTCTCACGACGAATTGATTCGTCACGGTCTTCGCGTACACTCTCAGCTACAGCTGCTATAGTCTCTTCACTACGTGCTGGATGTGGTCTATCCAGTCGAGTATCATCCACTAATGTAAACTGGGACTCAAATTTGCGAATGGTATTGGCAATAGTGGTTTCAGTAGGTCGATAAGTTCCTCGAATCGCACGAAAAACATTTCTCACAGAACGCTTATTTTCGTAATTCAGCTGAACAATTTGGAGGCGCTGTCGTGGTGTGAGTCTTTTGATGATGACTTGTCATACGATACTGAACAAGAATTAAAAAGCAGTTTGATAGGAGTCACGCGTGATGTCACGCTGAAGCATTGCTTAATGTCAAAATGCCAATAATTGGGGACCTTCTGCTAACCAAAACTAAATTTGCGGAATCAATTTTTATTTACGTAGGCACAGAGCGATTGATTTCGCAATTTAAAAATTCAACGAAACTGAACGAAGGGTTTCAGTGCTGCGTATTTGCTCGAATGTTTTAGTTGACTTAAGTCTCTTTATGTCCATTTTCAGTCCAAACAACTTCTTAAATTAGGAAGAAATGAATGCATGTAGCATTCAAAATAAGTGAAAACTGGAGCCTTGAATATTACTTAAACCAAGAGAAGAGTAGGCATCTTAGTCTACATTGTACGTCCAATTTACGGCCAATCAAAAATAGATCAAATAATGGTTGTGCTTTCTCGTGGGCATGTCGTGTCATGTTAAAAAATATCATGTCCACAATGTAGCCAATGTCCTGGAATCTACCTTGGTGATTGTCTCAAAATCGAATTCCGATTCATTGACATCCCGGACTTCCTAAATTCATCTCGTGCATTAGACCCCGAGCACAACAGAGGATGTCTACGTTCAACGCAGCGCAAACAAGTCTAGAGGTCTTCATCCAACTGAGTGTGAGGAACTGCGTAAGATTTTAATCAGTTTCCCCAGAATGTAGCGCCATACAATAAAGAAGCCAATTGGGAATGCATTCACATCACAGTTTTCAACAAAGCACATTCTTCACTAGACATCAACCAAATTCCAACATATTCATCCATCGACTTTTTCGACCTCAGTACCAACATCTGTTGTCATCCTGGCTTGCAGCACTCAACTGAAAACTTGACAATTAATATCCTTCGCCCTAATGAGGTAATTGTCTCGTCAAAAACATTCCAACAGGATCGGTCTGCGATCACTTGAGTCCCGCTCGACCTTGCGCCAACATGCGCCGCCAAGCGCATCGACTGTCATTTGTTTTGTGTTTTCCTTCTGTGTCCTGCGCCTCTATGTCCACAGGACACCACAAATGACCGAAAACAAAGGTACATCGGACAGTGCACATACAAGCAGCGGCAGCTCGTAGAGTTTATTTAACTTGCCGACACGCGTTCCAAGTCAAAACAAAACCCAAAAGAGTTAATGGACCAGAACGGGCTGATTCTCTTGATACCCAACTCAGCACCCCCGCCGCACGAGGGCACACACACACACTCGCACCGAAAGCAAATGTATCCGTTGTAGCGGACACACTTCCCAGATAGTTGTCATTAATTCCTCTCCAAGGATTAAAAGGACTTTTAGCTGATTGTCGGGTTCGCTGGGAACCATCCATATACGACCCCATAATCGAGGCAAGGCAATAGAAAAGAAGTTGAACGAGAATTGGGACAAACCTTAATGAACACGCCGTTGTTATGGGTGTAGTAGGCTGAGCTCTTCCTGTGAGGGGTGGAAGTAGTTGAGTCGACGGTCGACCATACGGTACGTTTTAGAGGCCAATCCTTGGAAGGGTTCCTGCGGCATTACCGTCTGACGACTGACGACTGCCGACCGCCAGGTAATAACCCACACAAAAGGTGCCAGCGAGGTGTACGTATGCCACTGAAGAGTCATTGCCCCCTTCGGCATGGCCTATTAAGTCAGCCTGACTCAGTCGGCGTTTGGTCGGTCGGCTGGTTGATCCTCTTGAGGAAACATATGCCATTGTAAATCAACGAAAAATTGTTCGGTTCGCTATGACATGATGGGTCCTGGGTTGATCCTCTTTGAATGGGCGAGTGGAAACAATGCCGGGATATTGCTAATCTAGCGGATGCGTTACGAATGAAATGAAATATAAATGACTTTTTAATTTCGTAAATTGGTTTCGGAGCCGGCCGGGAAATGTGGTGCGTGCGAATGAGGAGGCATCCTTGTGCGGCTGGTTGGTACTTCAGTGAAGATCCCATCAATCAAAGCGAAACTAAACGTCATCTTGACGACATGAAATTGGTTGGTTTTATTAACGACCAGCCGGACGGAGGGCTGTTAAGTAGATCAGGAATTTGGTAGACACACACATTTGATGGTTTTAGTGGACATTGTCCTGGCGGGCACGAAGGGGGCACTCGCTGATGGCGAATCCGGGGAGGGGAGTGGCTGCGATGAATTTCTCACAGAAGACTGTTCTGTAGTTTCACTGGGCAGTTGCAGTTTTCTCATGACGTACTGGAAAAGGTTGATTCAATTAGAGGTTACAATTTAATAGAAAACCAAAGTGCTTTGATTTTTGGATAAACTACCCAAATTTCTTCGTGGTTCTGCGTTGAGGTGCGAATGCTGAACAAGAGAGGTATCGCTGACAAGCTATTTGTCGTCAAGAAGGTTTTCTGGGGTCCCATTAAGCATGTGGCAACTTTTTTCTTGATGACGATGAAATTGGATGGTAGTCGTTGTTTGATTGATTTTGAATTCAGTTCATCGGTCCAACTATACTTTCCTCATGTCATGCCTAGTTTTGACAATCCTGTCGAACTCGTCAGGTTGATGACGTACAGGATCCCTCTACTCCATCAAGATGGACAACGAACTCACAGAGACCTTCAACGAAAAGAACGGACTTAGGCAAGGCAACGCGCTGTCATGTAACTTCCTTAACATCATTCTAAATATTTTTGTGCGAAGCTCACTAGTCGTCACTAGAGGCGCGATGTTCCAGAAGCCCGTACGACTGATAGAACATGCGGCTGACATTGACGTGGTTGGCAGAATACGACAGAGTTGTCAATGAGGCGTTAGCTCCCATTGAGACAGAAGCGGCTTAAAAATGGATCTAGCGTTGAGCGGTGTGAAAGCGATGTATGAGCTCTCAAGGAAGGAGATGCAACATCCGCGTCTTGGGCAAAGCGGCATAATGGCAAATAAAAGGCAGCTACAAACTCGATGTAATTAGGAACTTAGTCTATCTTGGCTTCACAGTACCGAAATCAAACGCGACATAACTCTTGCAAACAGCTGTACCTTTAGGCTTAAGAGGCAATTTAGGAATAGAGCCGTCTCTCGAAGGACCAAGCATACTTTATATTAGACACTGAACATCCCAGTCCTACTGTACGGGGCCGAGGCATGGACAATCTCAAAAGCGGATGAAGAAGTCCTTGTTCTCTCTAAGAGAAAAGTTCTGCGTGCGATTTTTGGTCCTGTTGGCATTGATGGCACCTGGAGAAGAAGATTGAATCACGAGCTGTACTGTCTGCACAGAGACACGAACCTGGATAGGCGTCTGCGGATCCAATGTATTATTTGGCAGGGTCATGGCTTAATTACTCTGGCTCTGGCGTCTAAGGTAGCGCACACAAGTTGAGAAGAGCCTTACCCAACTACGTGTTCGCTGGAGAGGCTTGTTGGTTCGGGACTAGATCTAGGACTAGCGCCATCCGTGTGATCGCGATATTTATTTTGTTATAATTTGTGCGTGCCCTTAGTATTACAAATACAGGAGTAAGGACACAGCACGGGCCGAAGGACAGAAGTGGGCCAGTGCATTTTGCGACTGAGAAACGTCTCTAAATTCAATAATGTGTCGAAAGCAGGCTTAAGGGTATACTGATGTGCATTCCCGTCGAAAAGGGTATTGCGGGTGAATTCATTGAGCGGAGGAATGCAATTGGCTAACTCACTTGAGCATCGTTTGTTAAAATAGCGATAAAACAGACACGATAAGACACGGTGTGTCGGTGTTCGAGTGAGGCTAATGACTGCGATATATTACTATAAGCGTAGTAGCTCGCTTTTGGATTCTATCTGCTGCTGGTGTTTTTTTTATTCATTAACTTCTTAGCAGGTGGAGGCGCAGGGTATGTATAGAAGTAGAAATGGAAGTTAGCGACTCTACGAAGTGGCAGGGCAATTGCACCTTTCCGCACAACTCAATCTTAGTCCGAATGAAGTTCAAAGAGGAACAATCTGGTCTTCGAAGCAAATATTTTACCTTTCTGTCATGGAGTCAGCTGTCATTCAGTTGAAGAGCCCTTATTTCGATACCCAGAACAAGCTTTGAATGCCATACCAACAAGAATGAGGCCTGTTTACGGAGACATAGGCGTTCGATTGGTTTTTATTTAGGTAATCATTCATTAACCTCTTCCTAACTGCAGCGATTCAGTCGCCAAATTTCTGCAGCGTCATTTTTCGTTGACCTGCCTCTTGTCAACTGCATTCGTACTTCGATGGAATTACATATTTAGGTTATAGTGGCGGTCGCAGACTCACATAGACCAGCAGGGGTCCACAGTGCCACCACAAACTCTCTGATAACAGAAAAATCAACTGGAGTTGATTATGTTGCTATTACTATCACTCACTTTGCGGGGCGACGACACATGGAGGGTCTGAGCCTGAGCAATAGCTGCTTTCCACCGAGGACGGTCCTAGAGGCGCTGCTTACAGTCATCAAGACCAAGTTTACTTGCGTCAGCTATCACTTGGTCTTTATACCGGAGATATGGTCTTCCTCTATGTCTCGACCCAGCAGTCTCGGATTCGAAGACTATCTTTACTGGAGCATTGTTGTCCATGCACTCAGTGTGGCGAAGTCAGAGTAGTCGACGGATTTTTGCCCTCCGGACTACACCATATCTTGGTACAGATCGTACAGTTCGCGGTGATGCCTTCTCATCCATTCACCTTCCCGCAGAGAGGACGACGTAGACGTTTTCTTTTGGAGGCACCAAGAATTAGCTCTGCAGTTTAACTTAGCCTCCAGCTGTCGGTTCCATAGAGCAGGACTGGCAACAAAATTAGAGTCAGGAGTTTTGTGACCAGTTGTTTCGACAAACCTAAGTAGCAGCGGTTGCCAAGGGCGATTCTTCGTCGTATATCCAGTAAGATGTCAGTCGTGGAGAGACTGTCGATTGTTATGTTATGTACAGCATATAAAGCACTTCGTCATATCCTCATTGACCATATGACCAGCTCGTTTCACATGCTCTTCAATCATCGTGAAAGCTTCCACTGCGATGCGTTGGGAATGCGAGACAGCGTATGCAGAATGAATTTGAAGAGTGCGGAAAGCGAATTAAATTACGCATTATCATGTCCTTCAGAAAGTCAAACAATCCAGTGTGGGGAGTGGCAAAGAAGCTGTCCCAGCGTCTCGAACCTCCATCTCTTTCGATCATTGATCATTTGAGGTCATTTGGAGTACGTGAACTAACTTGTAGGTCTAAATTTAGTACAATCTTCGCAGTACATTAGACTGTATTTCGGCAATAACGCGTCCAATATTGACTTTCAAGTCAAAGTTTCGCACGAAGAAGTTAACAATCATGTATAGCTCATCGCTGTCCGTAACCAACGATTCCATCGGCCCGCAAAGCGCAGCAATCGGTGGCTTTTTCTTGATCTAGCGGTCTCTCGACAATGACCTTTGCTTGAATTTCTCGAATTAAACAATTTTTTTTAAAATTTTTATATCAACTTGAACAATTTGGAAACCTTGCTCCGACTTGAGTCTACTCATGGTGAAGTGCCAAGCCAAGCTAAAATCAAAAAAAAATCGATAACTGTCAAATTAGCTGTCAACAACAATGTTGCCGATTTAGAGTTCTTCGCATCTAAAAAAACAAACACTTTACACGAACTGGAATAGAGACCTGAAGCAGTTTCTGATTCACACTGTTCAGGACCTCAATGTATAAGGCTTCAGCGGATACGAAAAAGAATTGGCGAAAGTTCTCAATTGCTGGGCGCCACGGGCAACCACTGGCGCAAGGGACTGTAGTCAAATACCTGGGGATCTGGCTGGATGAATATCTATATTTTAACAAAAATGTAGATTCTGCTTTACATTTCGCTTTACAAAGAGGCAGCTGTACAACAGCCAACTCGATGCGAGGGTGAAGGTAATCTGCTACAAAGCCCTCATCCGGCCAATGCTCTTATATGGCTGTCCCGTGTGGTTCAACGTGAGTGCAAGCTTGGTGGGAAAGATTCTGGTGTTTGAGAGGGCTTGACTTAGGGCTTGCCTTTACAGAACACCAGAGTCGCAGTGCAAAAAATTCTATTCCAATGAAGTCTTATACAACAGGCGGTGGACGAGTGGACAATTTCCTGGTGAAGATGATTCGAGGTCATACTGAAAGAGCGATGAACTCGATCAATAACTTGATCTCGTGGGCTTACTACCCCAATCCTCAGTACCACGAAATGATACGTGACAATGGCTTCTTCCACCCAGAAGCATTCCTCCATTTGGACAAGCGCGGTCTGATACAAAATGAAAATATGCCGCATTTTCATTTTGTATCAGACCGCTCATCTTTCACATCGCTCGTGCAACTGTGGATGGGCGACTCAACCAGGATCGTTCCGTCGCACAACGAGCTGAGGAGAGTCTCCTCCGGTTCAGTTCGTCGGTGTCGAGTCGGGATGTGCGGGATGTTGCAACATCAAAAGTTCTGGTTGCTGTGGAACGAGGCAACTCCAGCGTCGAACACTTAAGACCCGGTGGAAAAAGGGTAGTGCGTATCCCCTTATGGCGCGCAGTCGGTCACTCTCTTGTAGTGGATTACTTGAACGTCAGCTGCAGCCTATGGCCGACTTCCGTATCTTAGTTGTGTTTAAGATGTATATTTTTTTCTGATTCATGTGCAAATAATTTCAGATGTCCATTCATCGCAAGTTGGACCAGTCTCTTGATCAGTTAAGGGTGATCTGTTGGTTATGAATTTTGTGCCGAAGTTGACTTCCGAAAGGTCTCAGCAATCACTGAACTGTGACCATGTGCAATTCATCGTGATTTTTCCCTATTAGTCTGATAATTAAACCACTTTGATGCTTTATTTTAAATCATTCCTTTCTAGTGCTCAGGGAAATGAAAAATAAAACCCGACTCTTCACCTCAATCAATTGAAGATACTCACTTGCATTCGTTACAACCTCACCCCTCACACCGGCCCTCCCCCTCAACCAGTGTTACCCATGAAATTGCATTTTGTGCAATTATATCATCAAATGAGCTTGCAATTGCATACATATTGTTGAATAATTCACAAAAAATGCAAAAAGCAAAGAAAAAAAGTATTCTCTGCAATCGTGGAGGCTTTCAGCAATTACCTCGTTTTCCTCGTGCGGTTGTGCTGCGCTGATATTCAATCGCAATTAACTTGTTAAATTGTAAATTGTATAATTTACATGACTTTGGCTATGATAACATGCATCAACAACGGTAATTGAGACATTGTACTCCGACCGGCTGCCTCACACACTCCTAAATTCCCTCCCCCCGATACCAACACTCTTCGCCACACCGTCACCGGTTGACTGATTACTATATAACTTATTTAAGTTAACAAAACAACGGCAACAACAACAAAATTAACAAGAATCATACCAAAAAGTAGGCCAACGATTTCCCATTCTCATCGCCATACACCACACAGCACACGTCTCTCTCTCTCTCACACTGATTCTCCGTCGCAAATTCTCCCACCAGTCTTTTGCTGGGCCTGTCGGCGCGGCATTGGTGTGCTTCTCAAACTGCTGAAATCTGTGTATCGCGCAGAATTTGAGGTAAAATTAATATTTTTTTTAAAAGCACCCAACACAAGGTCATTTGGTCAGGAAGGTCTAAGCCTAACACATGTGCGGCCATGTGTGTGCGAATTGTTTCACGTGCGTGTGTGTGTGTGTGTTGCAAAAGTTGAAGACGACGATGACGACGACGCCAATGATGTCTATTGTGGCGACGGACGATGTTGTGGCCGCGAAGGAAACGCGGCGCGAAGAGGTGGCAAAGTCGACGGTTGAAATCGCCTCTGCGTGCATCAAACTTAGCATAGTTTGCCCAGTTTTGTTGGCAAACGGTCACGCCATTGCGTGACACGACGATCGAGATACAACAAGAGGCCTACTATTCTGTAGTAAACATGTCAGTAGTACTACGGAGTCACAGATTTACCCCAACACACTCGCTAACACACACACACAGTCACAGTCGGAGGAGTTAGAATTGCTGTTGGCTTTTCTTTAGAAAAGGTAAACACACATGTTTGTTGCCTCCTAGTCCTCGCCAGAATGGCATGTCAATCCGTGACAGCTGATGACGAGCAAAGTGTGGGTGGCAGGGAGGAGGGTGGCGTCTAACTGTGTTAGTCTTTGGCGCGAATATGATGATTTTTGTTAAAACACTCCCTTCCTTGCCAATCGGCTGATATAAATAAGTTTCGCCGATCAAAATGTCAATATTTACATCGTCGGCCATCTTGATTGCAATTTACCGTTCCTTCTTTTGACACATTCTCCATTTGGTGGCAAATTGTAATGGCGTCGTTTTGTTCATGACCAACCCTCTTCCAAGACAAATCCCCGGGAAAAGCGATTTCTTTTCTTTCCTTGAATTTTCCTCCACTTTTCTTTTGTTTTTTTTTTCCTTCCTCTTCTTCTCCCCCACGTCATCCTTAGCGTTTCGCTTTGCGCAGAAACACTCTTGTTCGTGGAGTTTATCTCTCACCCCGCCTCACTCACCCGCCGTGCTCAAGCGAGAGAGCAAGAGGAAGATTCACACAATTCCCGAGGAAGGGCCATTACATAAGGGGCAGACAAAAAAAAAGAAAAACAAGTAAACCACCCCTCTGGCAAGGAATTTATAAGTTTAACCATTTTAATGTCGATATTTACTACGGTCTTGTCGGTAGTTTCTTCTTGGAGCCACCTCGCACGGGGGTTGATGCCTAATTTATTTGCAGTCAAGCGCTGCTGCAAACAGTCGAGGGTTGCTCTGCGAGTGTGTGTGGTTTTTCCTATTATTTATTACCCCCCGTGGGCTGGGGTGGGACCCAGAGGATAGCTCATTGTCAATTTTTCGGCAAAGACGGTTGCGATTCCCATCCTCTGCTGTCTGTGCCCTACTTAAGCCGGCCCCAGGACGAGGGTTAAATTGAAAGTTGAAACGGAGAACAGAAGGAAAAGGCAAAAAAACAAAAAAACAGGCATCATCCTTTTTGCTTGGCGGCGTGGACATGCGCAGTTTGTGAACTGTGCATGCAGGTGTGTGGTAAATGTTTGTTTGAATGGGGTGTGGACTGTTTTCTGGTGTGGCGGGGGATGAGGCGAACTTGCGTTGGTCGATATTGGAGTAGGTAGTCGTCATTCACGCGTTTCGCCATTAGTCGCCTTAATAATAGCCCTTATCAATTGAACACTGCTTTATTAATGAGTTTATTATGACCGGTAAATATTCTTGAATAGTTTGCTTGCAATTGGATGAAGTTTCAGTTTCGTTGGAGGGGGCAGGCGGAGTTGATTTTGCAGAAAATGAGGTTCAAATCACGACATGGATTGTAACACGCCAACTTGTTGTCACCAGAGTGCTTGAAACACAACAAATTTGTATGTAGTCCTCTGATTGCCTGATGGCCCATGAAGCGTGCAGAGGTTCATCCGATTTTGTTTTGAGCGACGACGTGCGTTTTCGACAATGAGGAGCATGGGACAATCTATGGGGAGTTCTTTAGGAGCATTTTTGTTTCAATGACGAACTGGAAGTGTGATTTAAGTGTCCTAAATCTTTAAATGAGTCCGACAGGCGCCCAACGGTGGTATGAGATTCTCAACTGAGCGTGAACATCAAACGCATTTCTACGTTCTTAAACCAACAAGCTAGTTATTCCGAAGAAGTTGTTTGGAAAAGTACTCAAAATATTCGATTTTAGCGATCCTAAATTCTTAAAAGAGTCCGACTGGCGCCCAACGTTGGCATAAGATTTTCCCTTGCGCGTGAACATTAGATACGTTTTTACGTTCTTATACCAACAACTTAGTTATTCCCAAGAAGTTGCTTTCAAAAGTATGCAAAACCTTTGATTCTTGGAGATCCTAAATTCATAAAAGAGTGCGATTGGCGCCCAACGGTAGCATTCTCCCTGCGTGTATGCATTAAACGCCTTTCTGCATTCTTAACCCAACAACTTAGTTATTCGTTAGCAGTTTTCCGGAAAAGGACGCAACAAATTCGATTCTTGGCGGTTCCTTATTCAAACAGTCGTGAATTAAATTGATCAGCTGGCGCTTGACGCTAATCATCTCACCACATCCTTATGACAGACGAGGTATGGATGACATGGAGAGAAACAGCAACGAAGTCGAGTAACGACGACAAAGTACAGAAGACTACAAGTCCTACCGCGTTTTCCTTAAACTTAAACTCCCTCAGATTCACAAAATTATTCATGTCAACGAGTGGTTAGGCGAGTCCACTAGTGATCTAGGTTTGACACTAGTCACGCCAATCTCCATTTCCCTAAACATTTGCGTCTCTAACTGCGAACATCAAGTTGCGTAACGTTTTCTGCTGCATTATCTCACTAATCAGGCCTGCGTACCATGCGCTGGCTGAGCTATAGCTGCCTTACATCGTTTCTTCAAGTCACCAAGCCCAAGTTGTCCTGCGTCCGTGATGACGTGGTGCTTAAATCCGAGATTCGGTTTTCCTTTCCTTTTCGAAACAAGAGAAAGAAGGGATTCCAAGACCCTCTTAGCTAGAATATTAGTGTTCAGCTGTCGATGTGGTCAAGCCAGTGTACTTACTTATCAGGCCGGCGACTCAAGGAGGGTCCGAGCCAGAGCCTGCCAGCGATTTGGTCTTTCTCTTCTTCTCGAACTAGGAAAAATAAGAGTTTTGTAAAACATGATTTTGGTCCTTCAAGTCAGGAGTTTTGAGCCCAGTTGTTTCGACAAACCGAAGTAGCAGCGGTTGCCGAGGGTGATTGTACGACGAATGTCATTTGTGGAGTTCACGTTTGCCCCGAAGCGGACACACTCCTTTACTTCCTCGAAATTGTAGCTGTCGATCGTCAAGTTTTGTTCAAGGTGGTGTGTGACGGAACGTTTCTTGGTCGACAGCATATATTTTGTTTTCTCCTCGTTGACCTTGTTGTGATAGCTCCTGCTCTTCTCACCAAGGAACAAGTGTAAGCAATGAAGTTCCTCTTTAGACCCTTAAAACTAAAGCATTGGAGCAACAGTTCATATTTGAGCCAGTCAGTAGTGTCTCTTGTTGGGCGCCATTGTGTCATCTCTCACTTCTCTTGCAAAACAGCTCAACGAAGAGACGCGGATTGAGATAGCTAGGTCATGTAGAGCGGATGGAAACCAATGCTCCGCCCTGAAAAGTCTTCGAATCCACTCCCGAGGGACGGCGCAGTAGAGGAAGACCACGACTCAGGTGGCGCACGCAAGTGGAAAGTGACCTCAACGAACTATAAATGCGAAACTGGAGCCAGTTAGCTAAATATCGAGCTGGCTGGAAACGCTTGTTGGTCGAGGCACAGATCCACCCCCGACTGTAGCACCACCTTAAGTAAGTAAGCGAATAACAATCCCTTTTCCATTGTAAACTCGTAGACTTGGGCGCCATCTCGAGCAAATCTGATCAATAAATTAACGAAAATAACAAACTTATCCAATAATCCTATCGAATTGAGTCAGATTGCTAAGACTGACGCTTCAATCCCTTCACCATTTCCATTCCACCTCCTTGAGTCACAACACCAAGGCTGTCCACGGTGAAAATTACACAAAACCCCGCTCACATTCGGTGAAACAGTTAAGTGTAGCAATCCGCCACATCTGACAGTTCGCATGACACATTTCCATGAAAACAAAAAAAAAACGCGTTTCCCTCGCCAAACTTTAGACGAGTTGTGTAACGCCTTCAAAATTATTCCACATTTGACAGACTCAAATGTCATTTCGCATTATTTAGCTGCTATCTGCTCCTTTTGAGAGTTTTTTTTTAATTAAATTACCCCGTATCCATGTCAAAAAAATACAATAAATCCACTCGCAGTGCCTGACAATCCAGGGAACTCGCCACACAAAAGAATCTCAGATAGCGCGGCCCCGCGCTCGTAAAAAAAAAACGCAAAAAAATGAAGTACATTTCCATCAAAAGAGTCCCACCTCAGAGCAGCGCCGCACCGCCACCGTCATCGTCATCAACGTCGCGAGGTCGACTAATATTTTTCATGTGAAAAGATTATGCAACCCGATAAGCGTCAACTCCTCTTGAGTTACTTACTTAATTAAATCAAAGGCGCTGCTCTGCTCAGCGCGCGATCTCACTCTCTCTCTCTCTCTCTCTCTGGGTATCTGCTTCCTTTAGCCATCCCCGGAGTATGTGCCCATCACCGCCACACCATCCGTCGCGTAGTCGTCACCTGGAGCGCACACGGTGTAATTAGACAAATTAAAATCATAGCCAGCAACTGCAGAATGGCTCAGTGGCGCGGACGAGAAACGAGAGTATCTCTACGTCTAGGTTCCCACAAGAAACCGTCGCCGCCGCCGTCGATGGAGAGCTGCGAGATGGACACTTTCCTGCTTAAGTCGGTGCGCTGAGCGGGTGTTTTGGAAATGTGACACCCCTAAGCCGCGCCGCAACGTCTTGTCAGGGCACACGCAGTGTGTGTGTGTGGTCCTAGGAATCAGAGACATCGTTGCCAAGTCTGTCGACGGCGGTATGCGACTCCGACTTTCGAGGGGGGGAACGAACGTCAATAAAAGTGACTAATTGTCAAAATGGCTCTGTTCGGTATTTATGAACGTCAGTAAAACTTTAGCCGTTTTATCTGCAAAATCGAAATTTATTCCCGGTGGCCTGGGTGGTTGACGGCAGCGATAAAGGGGAGAAGGAAAAAAAAAAACTTTATTTGTTTCAGGGTCTTTTGCAGTCACTTGGGCTAATTTGAACTCCAATACCGTCTCCAGAGTCGCCATTTTCTCGTTTTTTTTGCCGTTTTTTCCAACCCCCACTCACTCTTCGGCGCAGTTCCTTGGCATGATGAATTAATGTGCTACCCTAGATAGAACCCATAAAGGCACCAATAACCGATGGGGTGGGGGTGGGTTATTCGTCGCCAGGCGCTGAGTTGAACTACTTGGAATTTTAATAACACATTCGTCGATGGCGTGGGAGGGGGGGGGGGGTTAGAGCCGGGTGGAGACTAGGTAGTTCGGTACTGTGGACGACACACAGGGCCGGGTGAGGGTGCAGTTTGGGTAGGGCGCGAGTTTGTTGTTCCTTGTTTTTTTTTTCACCAACGCTGGGCGGTTCTGTTATGATTATTCTTCTTCATTTTTTTGTCTTCCAATTTGTGACTTGGCTGGGTTTTAACAAACTCTGTGAGGTGGAGCAGGCACATGTGTGAAATTGTGGGTATGGACAGCTGTGCTGCTCCTGCAAGGGGTGATAAAGCTGCTCCCAAGGGAAAGGTTTTATCGGAAAATTCTGATCGACTGTGTTATCCAGTGACTACTTTTGGAGGAAGTGCTCAATTCGTGGGCTAGGGTCCACAGGCATTTCTTGACTTAATGTGGTTTCATTGAAACACTTCTTATTTGCAAGTTGTTTTAAGGCCAATCACGCATTGAAGCATAATACTGTACAAAATCGTATTCTTTCTTTTGCTTGTTACGCCATCTATGGGCACCTAAGCGCTACAACTGAGTAATTGATAAACGTGATCACTTGGAATAAGCCTTATATCACGAGTTATTTTAGTCCTACGACCAGACGCCTTCAGCAGGAAACTCAAGTCCCAAATTTAGAAATAAGCTTATGGACTTATTTCTCCACCTTGGAAAGCTGGTGAGGCCTTCCCAAACCTCTGCTACTCTTTGGGTCGTAGCACCCGGTTGTGTTTTTCAACTCCACACAGATTTGGTGCATATACCTTTCACGTCTCGGAGTCACCCCCAACCAGAGTCTCCACGTGACTTTGGGTTTCAAACCACAGCCACCACGACGCTCCCACTTGGGGGCCAACCTCAATTGATCAGACTGAGTCCTATGCTGGTATCAGGGCTTTCCTGATCTCAGGTGGCACCAGACTATAGCCTCTGGTTAAGCTATACTTGTAGGATGCCATAACTTCCCCAGACTGGCCGCTATTCGAATGTTCAAAAAGCCGTAGCTTCAGCATCAATTTATGATTGAGATTGGCGCGTCCTTCTTTTCCATTAATCTCTTTCAAGCCTGCAACCATCATATTCGACGAGCACTGGAATATACGTATCCTAAACCTGTTGCTCTTAACTCATGGATTTTAGTTGTTCACAAGCATGCCTCGCCTCGGGTACATTCTAACCCCTACCCGAAGGGAGGACCTAAGTGCTACAGGTTCAACTAGAACTTTGGCCAGTTCATCCACAGGAGACAGGGACAGTTCTCCAGGACAGCAGAAGATCGCACTTCACATTGTGGCCGTCCATGTCGCTGTACAGCCCATACAGTTCGTGGTTGAATCTTCGCCTCCAGAGCCATGAAGCACAGTACCTATGTTCAATCGTCCTTTTTTCATCTCTTGGTTGAGTCTACGAAGGATTTTTGGTAGTTTCTTGATTGTTTTCCCCTGAAGATTATTTTCAATTCGTCAATTAGGGGATTGGGCCTCAATTCTGTTCAGCAATAGCTGATGTCTTTCTTGGTAAAATTGTTGTTTGATCTCTTGTTGGGCGCCAAATTTGATTGAGTGTGAATTTACACCCTCATTGGCTCAGATTTCGCACAATTTGTTAAATTAAGCCATTTGAGGCTGACGACATTCAAGAAGTGTGGAAGTGGTCATTGACCTTGAGTCTATGTACGTTCCATGGGGAATATGCACTTCCTCCACAGTGGAACGATGTGGAATGGAATCATGTCTGCCTGCCGTGTATGTGCAATAATTCTAGACTAATGGTGCCAAAAATTATGATTTTTTAGTTGACGCTATTAAAAGAAAATAAATCAAGCGGGACACACGCAACAGGGGATTACAGTAGTTGAGACCGCTTTTGGATGTTGCTCACCACAGCTCCTTTAGCTGGTTCCAACATTCCTTGATCAGGTTTCAGGCAGTGATACCCGACTAGGCTGCATTATCAGTCCTAAGACTGCCGACATAAATTGCTGTGTCGCTTTGTACCTGTGTGCTGATATAAAATTTAATTTGATTTGCAACACCTTCCGCTTGGAAAACACTCCACTGTTAATTTCCAAGACATTTGCTCGCACACTCGATTCGTGGAAGAACCTTTTATCCGTCTTCCTATTCTTGGCTTAATTATACTAATTTTTCCTGAGGATCGGCTTACAAACTAGAGATTCAGAAACGGTTGCATCCAACGAATCAAATTTCGCATGGCCTCTTCTTTCTTTCAAATTCAAAGCGAATTCGGCTTTTCAAGTGTCATAATTCAGTCACTTTAGTTTCAATGGCCCTTAGTAATAAAGGAATTTAAACTCGAGTTTTACGTAAACTCGAGTTTAACACGAAATCCGGTAGTAATAAACGAGCAACCCACTTCTAAAATCGACAAATATTTAGATGTGGCCGAGTCGTATCTAAGTCGAATTTAAAAGTGATAGTTTAATGTTTCAATATGAGTGTCAAAATCAGCTGTGCTAGCTCACAATAGCGAATATGACAGGTTTATCACAATGATTACGTTAAATTCGAGTTTTGTTAAAACTGATTTATTACTACGGAAACTTAAAAGTACCTTAGCTACACCTAACAAAATTCGACTTTAGAAGCGACTTTATGATTTTCTATTACTAAGGGCCAATGATGTCTCTCGTGGTTTGATCACAGTTAGGAGATTTTCTTCTTCGTCTTTGGTCGTTAAGTTTGATTGCATTTACGCAACGTTTAATACTCCTTCGAGCGAATGGGGCATCAATTCGTCTTCAATTCCAAGCCTATGCAGCTTCGATGATGGCGCACACAAGTGGCGAAGGACCTCAACCAACTCGGTGCTCGTAACTGGAAGTAGATACGCAGAGATCGCGCAAAATGGCAATGCTTGTTGATTGAGGCCCAGGTGCACCTCGGACTGTAGCGCCACACAAAAAAAGATGAGGAAGAGGGACTTAAGCTGCTTTCGATGAAGCAGATCAAATGGGTCTAGAGACGTTTTCGACCAAAAGAAACAAAGAAAAACCGATGCTCTTTGTATTGATCGATTAGAAAGTCAATCAGACCATAGTGATAAGATGCAACAAACTACCTCGTTCTCCAGTTTAGTCTCGAGATGTATAGCAGTCTGGGACTTAACATGTGTGTGACGGGAAAGGCCGAAGGGGCCTAGATGATCTATTATGGCGTTAAAGATGAAATGACTGTTCGGTCGCGTAGTTGGGGCAACAGATGTTGAATTTGGTTGAATGGCGTTTATCGCGATGACTTAAAGGACGTCAATGAAGCTTATTCGCATAGAGCTCCTTTTTCCGATAGCTCCAAGTTTAAATGCGTTGGTAGTCATTCCCAGTAAACTAATCGCTTGCACCAACGTCAACTTACGACGACCTTCCATCGGACACTGACCATTCGACGTTAATCGATAAACCCAACTCAATCCTCGCTCCCCCACCACTCCTCGTCTAATGAACTTCAGCGGAATAAAAAAAAAACGAAAAAAAATTGTCTCAAAGTTCAAACCTTTCACCTTCCCTCCACGCAGGGAAGTCCTCTGCAATAAATTATGATCCCTATCAGCGTTGGACTCGCGCGCCACCGAGGAAAGTTATGAGAGAAAATATTCCGCCAACCCCTTCACGCATTTCGTCCTCATTCCACACCTTCCACAACCCCTCAGTCGGTACATTCGAGGTACCATCAATCCCGCGACACAACACCCCAGCCCAACCGGCCGCTCGGATATCTCGAATCAATATGGCAGACGGTACTCGCGGTCAGTTCTGGTGAAAATAAAACGTCTTTTACTGCCACTTTTACTGCGTAAATTCATTTTCTTTCGTTTAATGTTTTGTAGAATTCAATTAGTAACAATAACAGCAACAACAACACGAATTATCAAATTAATGCGATTGTGGGACAAATAACAAAAAAATAACAAAAAAATGTGAAAAAGGCACTCATAGCCTCAACAAATTGACCCTTTTGATGAATATGTATGCTGGCTGACCCCCCAACCATTTGGTGAGCCGGTTTTGGCAACAAACGACCTCAGGACAAGTAGGCAGCAAGCGTGCGTGTCCCTTCGAAGTGAAAAGGACACACATAATTCATAATTTAATTAGACTAAGTTTCACGTACTCACTGGCTGTGCGGACTGTTGTGCGGCTCATTAAAGCAGACTGTTGTGCGGCTCCACTCGGCGGCTAGGCAGCTCGGCCCAGCGATTTGGTGGATTGAAGGAGCACAGGAGCATTAGGCCCGGGCACTGGCACTAGCACTAGCACTAGCAGTGGCGGCAGCAGCACCAGAGAGCATGTCCCTGCGCTGCTGCAGATACTTTAAATTTATTGCCCGCTTGCGAAACAATGAAATGTGATATGTTAGCCTTAATGTGGTCACTGGCCAGTGGATGAATGTGCGGAGGGTTTGGGAATGGGGCAGGGAGGACGCAAGAAACGCAAGTGCTGCTTGGCTGCGAGCTATGATATCACTCCTCGGGAGGAAGTACACATTTTTTTTGTTTATTTTTTTTTGGAATGAAATGCCTGGGAGTTGCCGCCTACTTAGCGCAATATGGAAATATTAATCAAAAGGATTTGTAGATTAAGTGTAACATGTAGCAATCTGAGAGAAGGTCGTGTGGTTGCGGTCGTTCGGGCTGGGCTTTGGGCTTGGGACAATTCAAATGCTGTCGTTGGAGGGGTGAGGGGTGCGCGTTCACTTATTTTGAGAGCCGAGAGTCGTGGCCATTTTGGTTGGCCAGCACGTGGCTATATTTCTGCCTTTCACCTGGCGTATCTTGGCAGCGATCTTTGGGAGTAACTGATGTCAAGAGATTACACGGAATGACCAACCCTGTGGCAGTCTGTGTACTTAGGGCTTTTAAGCTGTTTGTTTGTTTGTTTTCGGTTTTAAATGTGCTGACGAGAGAAGAAGGTTGGGCACGGTGATGGGTCCTTGAAGCAGTTAAGGACATTTCGGTGCAATTTCGTAAAATGAATTTGGCTCTTTAATCGAGCACAGTGGGCAGACGAGGAGCTTGAGGACTTTGGCTGAGATGCACAGACGTTGGCGATATTATCTTGGGAAAAGAATAGCTATTGATGCTTAGAACTTGATAGACCTCGAGTCTGACCTAGTCCCGCTGCGACAGTAGCAACGTTTACATTCACTTCGGTTAGCTTTTCTTATGAAAGTCAATGATTTCTCTGGAACTCACTTCCCTTTTTGTTTTGTACTAGAAGTCACTTCCGAGGCGTACCTTGGATGCGATTCTATCAAATAGGCGACCGCTTGGCAGACACAGGATGGTTGGACCAAGTCCAAAAACTCGCCTGATTGCGCTTGGGCATAACTCATGTTCAGTGAGAGTCCATGGTAGAGGATAGATTGGCCTGGAGTTCTCTTGTGCGTGCATTACCCCCCGCTACCTCTGTAGTGGATCTTGCGGGTCAGAAGATGATGATGATGATGACTAAAAGCCAAAGACAAGAATAGAATTTAATATCTTGGAAATGGATGCAAAGGAAGCCATATTTCCAACAAAAAAATATATGGCAATGCTACGGCAGCGAAAGGCGTTTTTGTAGCTTTCAAATGAATGATGATATCAAAGAGGCTGGGAGACATTCAAAGAACAGCTTCAGATTATGTGCAAGAGTTGGGCAGACAATTGCATGCCTAACGAGTGCAGCACAAGTGGTTAGAAACTTCCTTTCTTTATTTGTAACGAAGAAGTCTTATCTCTTGGTACACTTGCTCATCCACAATTCTGTCTCTTGAATGATAGTGTCGTTACCCAGCATACTGTATGAACGTGAAGTGTAATTTATACATCCACACGCCAAAACGACTACCGACTCTAGCCTCTCCACATCGTGAGACGGACTAATGGCTCTCTATTCGAATCAGCTATAGGCGAATTCTCTATGTCCTAACACAGAGGAACAAAGCACGATCCGTAGACCACTATCAAGCAGGGGATCCGAAGAACAGTCCTTGTTTTGGTGGAGCCTGGGAACCGTCCAATCGATAGCAAAGGTTTCGACAACTCTAAGAAGCATGCTTCGTAATCTCTACACTAGCAGCACCGGAGCAGAAATAAATGAGTAAAGAGATTCAACTTCCTCCTCTCTTGCCACTTGATTTCATCTGACAGCGTTTTTTATACGCTTTTTTATCCCGTGTCTGTGAATACGTGTGAGCTCTTGCGAACAGCTGGCCAACAGCTGATGCCCTTCCCCAACCGTAGTCGTGGGGTGAATTAGAGTTCTTATTTGAAAAAACAAAGCGTATGTTCATGAAGTAGCTCTCTGAGAGTTACAGTCTGAGATACTAGGACTAAATAATTTTGTCATTATTTACATTGATTATTAATGAATACACATGAAGTAGTGTATGTATTTTGCATATGCATAATACCGAAAAAATGCATTCACACGAAACATGTGAACTGGTAACTAATAGTACCAATATTATTGAAACGTTTGCTTGAATCACTTAAAATAAATAGTTTATTTGCTCATTTTAATTGTTTTACAGAAATACGCATGAAAGTTAATTGCAAAATTTGTTTTAGTTAGGTATAGTTGTATCCATTGCTCTTAACAAATCATGTAATTTATTTGCAGAAGTTTTCATAATTCATGAATGAGGGATATAAAACTAAGTTCATTTGCCAGTCATGGCATCTAAATCAGCTTTATTTTACTCTGAAGAATTAAATTGATGCAGAGTACTCCTGTAAACAGAGAGTAGCATTACATTTTTATTCACCCAAGCGCCTATTACAAATTTATGTCCTCTTAAAAATATGAGTAATCTTCTGAACACCCTCCGAATATTTGCATGATCGTGGGCAAATTCACGAATCGGCGGCCATGTTGCTAAAAAATCCGCGAATTTTCCGCCATTATCGTGGTCAATCCGGGAATCTTATAAAAGTATGTGTGAAATACAAGGAAATTCCACTACACACTAATCCTTCCGCCATGGACTAGGGGATAAAAATGGCCGAAGTTGAATATCTCTTTACTCATTTATTTCTGCACCGGAGTGAGCCGAAGTAGGAATGTCTTTAGCACACGCTGCTTTATTGCTTTTTGCAATCGACTCGGATCAAAACACCTGACTCCAATGCTTTCAAAACCTCTACCCTACTTTTTGTGGTGAATTGAGAGGAGTGCAGGTTTAACGACCATTGCTGGTAATCCACTCAATTCAGAACAACTGGCAAAAAATGGTCTTAGAAGCACGCAAGTAGGGTTATTAGACCCAGTTAGACTGACAATTTCTATTATTTGGTATTTGGTTCAACTGTTTATCCTACAAGATGTACAAGGATGTAAACATAGTCGGGTGCCTGTTTAACCGCATCAAACCTCTGCACAAAGAGTCGTAGAATGCAAGCAGAAAAACCACGCTGTATCGTCCTTGGCTGGATTTGGGAACCCTCTCCTTTTTGGGAGAGATGTATTTATTACTTCGTATTAATCCGGTGTCCAAGAAGAGTGTGTGCAATTATTATTTGCATTGGCGGAGGAGGATTTTACGTAATATGAGGAGAATGTAACATAAATAGCGTGATGACAATTCCCGTGCTGAATTAATGTCAAAAAGGAAATCATTTCTCGAAACCGTCCAAAGTTCGAGATCGGGGAACATCGGCGATGTCTACAAACTGAGTGTTGCAATGGCCGGCCTGCCATGTATGTAGGTTCCAAGAATGCTAACATGGTTGAAGAGATGGTGGCGATGCGAACAAATCGCATACTATTGAGCTAATGCAGGAGTTCGCGACAGATGAGGGTCTCTTCCAATATGATTATGAAGGGACAGCGGACTGGACTGGTTTTCTTGTCGTGATTCCTTCCTCTTGTTTTCTATACCTTTGCCTTGGTTCGTTGTTGTTTCAAGATTTTCAAAGATCGGAGCATTGCTTTGGTGCTTCCTAAGACATGATCGGAAAAAATTGTCTTCGGAAGAATTCAGCAGGATCAGTGGAAAGTGTTTTTACCACTCTCTAGCTCATGAATTTGCCTACACTCAAAGCAAACTCAATTCATATAATTTGTTTGAACTGCGATGTCTCACGTAAACACGAATTTCATCACCAAGGAACACCCAACACACGAACCGATTCACCAGTTCAATGTCACCGTACACCAGCTGCTTCACCGTTCAGTTGTCCAGTCCTCTCCGCGTTCATGATCATGATTCTGAGCTATAAGTACGACTGGGATGATTAAGGCCTGATATGAAGCTCAGACCAGTCCTATTGGTGTGGTGGTTACAACAGAGATTTCGGGAGTGTTTTAGTTCATGATGAGGCATAGCCACTCCGCCAAGTGAATGAGCACGGTACTCGACAACTGTCAGGAAGGCAGCTATACCTACATGCCCAAACTTAATTGACTTAACTAAACTTAATCTTATATCAGAAGTGGACGAATAAAACCCAGAAGCATCGTCAAATTTCAATGTGTCCATAATGGTTTCCGGGGACACGAATTCACAAAAACACCAAATGCCATATAAATAGGCATGTAACTAGCGATTGATTTCGTTCACACTTAAGTAATCAGGAATGAACGAAACTTAACGAAACTGAACGAGACTGGGTGAAAACGTTGTTGAACTGTATATAATTTCCGTGTATTTTCTCGAGTGCTTAACATGACTTAAATTCACTATTGTTGGGCCTTAAATGGTTTGAGAATTAGAGACGGACCTCTAAGTGAGTTGAAATGTGGATCTTTTGGCACTTTTTCGTTAAAAAAACCACACCAATGGTCCATCGGAACCTACTGAAAGGTTTTCTGAAACTTAAATCCCCAATCGACCAGTTGCCCGTATTTTTCATTTCTCACGCCATGACTCACCGGGTAACAGACAAATTTGAGACAACCTTTAGCGTCCGCGTCATGACCTTCCAGTGTACCTGCAGCTGTTTCTCACTCTTCTAGATCTCATTACCTATTTCTGAGCACACAGCAACTCCAATTACTATTGGCCCCGTTCATGGAAGTGTGGGAGTCAGGTCGGTGCTTCAGCTCCACCCACTCGCTGTTGAATAACTGACAAGGAAATATGCTTCCATTGGGAAATAATTGTAATTACCACTGCCAATTGAAAACAAATAACAGTTGCATATCAATTCCACTTCTATCATACATATGTTTCCTATTAATTACCCACCCAGTCCGGACGTCTTCATTCTTCGTGTTTGGGGAATGAGAACGGCAGGCTTTCGTCTAGGGTCTAGCTGCTGCTGGTGCTGCTGCTGCGGGGTCGCATTTAATTATCTTGTCAGAATCGCTAATGTATCTCATTGCTTTTTTTTTTGTTTCTTTCTTTCTTTTAGTGGTTATGCACAAGGACAAGGAGGAGAATGGTCTAATGCCGCATATTCATTCCCATGATGCGTACCGGACCCGGGAGCTGGGAGCCTTCGAGCATGGGCTTCTTGACGGTGATATGTTCCTTCAGGTAATCAATTCGAAACAAAAAAAAACCTTACAATCTCTATCACTTGCGAGTGTGATTATGTTGTAATCGCTCTCTCTCTCACACACACACACCCAATCCATGAACAATCAATCATTAATCATCAATCATTTGACTGGTGTGTGCCAAGCGGTTGTAGTTGGCGTGGATTATTTATTGATCCCTCGAGTGGGGCTGGCGGAGTCCGGAGCGCGGCAGTGCGGCGGCATCCCAGAGTCCAGGCGTGTATGAGGGAACAAAACGATGAATTAATTTACAACAAATTAGCGTACAGTGGACACAATAAACATTAGACTCACATGCAACAGTGTCGTACGGTGGGTGGGTGGTTTGTTGCTGGTGATAGGCATTCATGCTTCCTTGGCGCACAACGGTCGGTCTTCACCTCGATTCAGCTGCACGGAGTGGCGCGCCGGTTTCAATGTCAAGTATCAGGCCGCCTATTTGGAGCACCATACATTTTCTTTTGCACGTGTCGTTGGGGGACGGCCGATTGCACCTCCGCCTCCCACTCGCTCGCACCTGCGATATCCTTGGTGTCTGTATGCATATGTGTGTGTGTGTGTGTATGGGTGAGTGAGTTACGTGATTCATTTCCTAGATAATAACTGCACTTTGGCACACCACCATCCATGGAGCGAGTTATTAGTGCAGCGCACTGCCTGCGGGGAGGGGCTCCGGAGTGCATTTGGGAGGAGGCCCATGTAGTAGGCCACGTCGGCAATGTCATTCGGTGCAGTGGGGGATTTTTCGCGTTTCGATTCGAAAATCGGATGGTGGCACAACAGCAGTCCCTTCGGAGTGCACTTGAGACAGGACTCGCGCTGCGCTGGATTCGGTGTTGTCGTGCCAATGCACACGTCGTCCCCCGGCGGGATGGGGGGACAATGCGGGACTGTGTGCGCTCGTTTTTCCGGATTGTGCAACTGCACAAAGTGCAGTCAGTTCGACGTTGTCCTCCTGTCCGAGACCTGTTGCCAACGCAGTATTGGAAAATTCTACCTAGTCACGACATGGTTTCTTCAACGAGTTTCGCTTCGGAAAAATGCCTTCCCTTCAGCCAGGGCTTTGGGGATTTATTTCAAAACCGAAGCTGGCGATAATATTGAATGCGGCGGTCCTGAAAATTTCCATTTGGGCATTAGCGCTTCGCTTAAAGGGGGACGAGGACAGACGAACGAACAAACGGACGGACGGACGTACTTGTTGATGGCTCTGATATGTGAAATTGCAAATTTGATTGCTTTTTTCGTCTTCGGAGTGTGGAAAGTGATAGACGTCGTGTGAGTGTCCATACGTGTGTGTGTGTGCGGTTAGTGTGCGAAAGGAGAGTCCTTCCTTCGATTGCATGCACATGCAATTTCACTTGAATGCAAGTGAATTTGAAAAGGAAATGTAGTTACTCGAGAATCGGCCATTAAAGTTGGCATTCCACTGCTTGCGGGCATAGGTGTTGAGCAATTAGTTTGGCTTAATTTGTTTTAAGGGACTTCTCGGTGGGTATTTATGATGGATTTCGAATTGAAGGGAATAACTTCATTTGTACGCGGATACTTCTGGATTGAACAGCAGAATAGGGATCAAAGATTGGTGTGTGGATAGATTTGAGTTGAGATGGAGTGGAACACTTGGAAGACTCTCCAGATTGAACCTGTTCTTAAGGGGTTTGTGGGCACCCCGGTAGTAGAGTGGGAGTGGCTATGAAGAGAGAGAAGTGCTCAGATCAGGGATAGAGGATTATCTATTGTGCTGCCACTTGAGTCTGGTGAGTTGTACACGCTTTTCTTTAGGTACCTCGTTACGGCAAATGATATCGTTGAAGAAGTAGGCCAGGTATGTCTGCAGAGAGTTGGGCAGAGGCGATTATAATAAATATCCCTTCCACCACTTTCCACATAGCGCGACATCGCTTTGCTCGAATACCGATTTTTTCCATGAATCATGGCGCGCAAAGTATCATTACTCAGCTGCGTTTTGTAATTGACGGCAATAGTGCAGCGAAAATCGTGTTTTGTATATGAGTTACGTATAAAGGGTGGTTAAATGTTAAGGGCCGATGTTGATTATGAATAAAACACAAATTATTTAGGAAATTATTGTCATTCTTTTTATTATGATAATATTGGTATGATTCAATTATGTGTGGAACAAAATATCGGCCAAATGGCCGTCGCGGCCTCGGCGGCACACCTTCACCCAAATTTTCGATGACGCTGAAGCATAATTGAGGTTCTATGCCGTTAATGTACCGAATTATCTCATCCTTTAGCTCTTGAACCAGCAACAAGCTGGCTTATCAACGTACACCCTTTCTTTCAAATAACCCCAAAGAAAAAAATCCAACGGAGTCAAATCACATGATCTTGGCGGCCAATTGACATCGCCACCACGTGAGATAACATGGCCATTGAATTTGTCGCGCAAAAGAGCCATTGTTTCGTTAGCTGTGTGGCAAGTGGCACCGTCCTGTTGAAACCACATATCGTCCACATTCATGTCTTCCAATTCGGGCCATAAAAAGTTCGTTATCATTTCACGATAGCGAACACCATTCATAGTAACTGCCTGACCGGCCTCATTTTGGAAAAAATACGGCCTGATGATGCTGCCAGCCCATAAACCGCACCAATCAGTCACTCTTTGGGGGTGCATTGGTTTTTCGATAATCACTCTTGGATTATCATTCGCCCAAATGCGGCAATTCTGCTTATTGACGAATCCACTGAGGTGAAAATGTGCCTCATCACTGAAGATGATTTTCTTCGAAAATTGATCATCCACTGTGGTCATTTCTTGCCACCATTCTGACCATTGACGACGCTTGAAATGGTCAAGAGGCTTTAGTTCTTGAGTCAATTGCACCTTGTAAGCGTGTTAATGCAAGTCTTTATGCATAATGTTCATCAACGACGAGCGTGAGAGGTGCAATTGTTGGGCACGACGACGAGTTGAGGTGGACGGCTCTTCAGCCACACTATCGCTAACAGCAGCAACATTTTCTGCTGTACGAGCATGCACTGTTGTTTTCGCATCTCCTACAGACCAGGTTTGCTCAAATATTTGGACGATTAAATTGACCGAAAAAATCACGAAGTGCACGATATGCATTTGATTTGAACGCCCATTTTCATAATAAGCCTGAATAACTTTAACGCGTTGCTCGATTGTGTGTCTTTCCATGGTTCAAATTGAGTTTGTCTGAAATTGAGAAAATGTCAAATGAAATGCGAAAAAAAACTTGACGTTTAGGTGTGGTTCTCATTCAACATCGGCCCTTAAAATTTAACCAGCCTTTATGTACCTCTTTCATTGTTTTTAGAAGAAAGCTAAAGTCAAACCAAGTCACATTTTGAGCGTGGCTAAGAAAATAGATGTAATCAGGCAACTGGAAAACGGGAGAAGTGAGTCGAGCATCCGAGGAATAAGTTCAAATAAAGAATGAATAAAGTGGTGGTGTGTGCGTCGACTCATACGCACTTGGTCCTACCTGTCCAGGTTCGATTCCTGGCACGACAAGAAATACTTTTCGCGGCTCCACCTCTTTCGAGTCACTGACAATCCTCAAAGAGTATAACTGTCTAGAAAAAGCTTCTCAAACTTGACCGTTCAGCGTCAGCAAAGAACTTTAGGTCCCTTCCACTCGTGAAAGAACAGTAGCACGCACAACACGAGTGGTTGCCGGGCCTTGGCCCTCTAGGGGCTGTAGACTGTCTGTTACGCAGTCAAGTAAGTTGTCTACAAAATCTTCACTTTTGTATAAGCCCACAAAAATAAAAGAAGGTCCGTCTACAGAGGAACAGTTTTCGGCGAGTAGAGACTGGTTTGACAAGTCTAAAAGAAGGCAAAATCTTCACAACCTGAAGTTTAAAGGAGAAGCAGCTAATGCCCATCAGGAAGCATTAACTCAGTTTCCGGGGATCCTGGAGGATATTCTCTTCAGCAAATATTTAATGCTGATGTGACAGGTTCCTATTGGGAACGAGTCGGGAACGCAACCCCTCATTTTGCATGACGTTCTTACTTAGTTTTGCGCGGTTTCGCTTTGAATGAAACTTTTCATTTCCGTAACGCCCCCGAAAAGCGAGGTATGAGCGTAGTTGATTTCTGATGTCAACAGCACGTACTTTCTCACGCATAGCTTTTAACATGTCGACCTATTTGCGTGAAAAGATGCATTCTAACGTTGTATTAGGTTGCAATTTCTTCTTTCGTCTCTTCGCCAGTGTCTTTGTATTGCGTGTGTTGGTAGACGACTTCGGTGACCCCATGAATTAAATTTTTTTCTACCGACGCTATAGCCCACTGCATCGACTGCTATGCTTTCAATTCGATCACGACCTCTCTCGAATAACTGGCAGCACTCATATGGTTAAGCAAAAAAGCTTCTAAAAATCCTGTGTTCCGACTCCGAGCTTTAGAATCGGCACACAACACCCGTGAGTGTTGCTGGATCTAGGACCATCCCGTTCAGCGGCACCATGAATATTTTAATCTTCCTTACCATAATTCGATGTAGAATTGCTCCTCAACCAACATGGTCCTTCAGCCACCGTGAACCTAGTTTTCTCGAATCCCTTTCCAAAAAAACGTGCTCGCCACAGTATCTATTGCCATCCTTGAATCTTGATCAAGATTAGTCTTGAAGACGATCTGAAGATGTGGAGTTCTTGGTCTGGGTAGGTAGGTAATTGGGTACCCTGACGGCCTAGTTGCCGTGGCCACTTAAGCCAACGTGTTGGTTCCATTGTGCCCATGATAGGGCATGTTAAACTACCGTGAAACCTACTGTAGTCCTAAAACCAGCTCCAGATCATGCATTTTTGGAGGTTTTTCAGTTCAGCACCGCTTCAGCCACCCAGCTCTATGCAGAAGTGCTGTCCAAAGAAACTGCCTACTTTTCCTTGTTAGGGCTGGGCACTCGTAGCAGCTTCTGCAAAAGTCGTTGTGCGGTATGTCCAGTCGCATTGCATGTTTACCTATGGCACAGTGCTCGGTAAAGACTCCTATTAGCGTGCGTTCATTCTTGCGATTAAGGTCGATTAATGATGTTGATCTCTTCGTGCGCTGCATCGGCCTTAGAGCCGTTTTCAAAACTTAGGCCAAGCCAGCGATTTCTGGTTCTATCCAGGGCTTCGTCTACTAGTTTTTTTCTGTTTATGGTACCCATCAGATGGTCACCGAATTCACCAAAAGATCACTCACTGATGCTCTGTTTGCATAACCTAACCAGCTTCGATGTGAGAATGTCTGATGCTACGGCCTTTATGCCGCTTGGCTATCAAACGCTGTAGTCATCCCAACTTACTGATACAACTCGCACTGGAGTTTCGATGACCTTGCTCACCGTATCTCTTTTGACCACAGACTCATGGATACGCCTTCTGACGCAAGGACACCAGCAATCCAGTTGCGACGCACATACAAAGTCGACTTTCCCTGCACTCAGGTCTGGCTCTGGCCAGAATATGAGCCAGGAAATGAATGCAGTCGAATCTTCACGGATGGCTCCAAGACCAATGAAGGATCTGGCGCTGGCGCTTTCGTAAGGAGCGACAACATTAGACTCCACACCTCATTAGAGAAAATTTGCGTCGGTCTTCCTATGTGACCTATGTGGCCATTAGGACACGAACTATAATGTGAAGAACAGGTGGAAGGGGCGAAGTATTTTTGTCTGTAGCGACAGCCAAGCTGTGCTTAAGGCCCTACGCAACCCTTTAACCACTTCTAGAATAGTCCAAGAATGCAAGTCTTTGTTGGATCGGCAGGTTCAATACGCTAAGACTTGGGACCATGGGATGACGGGAAATAAAATCGCCGATGAACTTGCTAGGCAAGGATCAGAGGAGATACTCTTAGGACCCGAACTTTCGTTGGGACTACCCGAGTCATCGGTTAGGTTTCCATCGATGGCTGGGCTTCTCGAGAGCACAACCGGAGGTGACATGACTCTGCAGGATGTAGACAAACCAACTGCATGCTCCCAAACGTATGTAAGGAATCCGCGGCATTCCTGTTATCGCTTAATAGAAAAGACTGCAGACGACTTACCGGCGTACTAACGGGCCACTACACCTTCGCCAAACACCTAAATGTGCTTGGCCTAAGCGACGAAACCCTCTGCGACGCCTGTCAAGATGACGACGACACTGCAGAGCACTTCCTCTGCCACTGTCCCGTATTTGCTCGGATCAGGTGGCAGTTATTTGGTGCTGATGACGTGAGAGCTGATGATGTAGGCTCCTCATCACAGAAGGGCCTGCTGGTATTCCTCCGGAATACCATGAAATTTCATTAAATGTAGGTTGCTGCCTGGTAGTACAATGGACCAGTTTTTTGAGTCTGATTGCTCCAGTGTTGTGTTCAAAAACCTCCGAGAAAAAAAGGAAACTTTCCTGAAATGAGGATGGACACATAGTCCACGTATGCGGCTACTGTGAATCCTTTCATCTCCAACGTCTTTATGATTTCGTCAGCCACTAGGATCCAAAGTAGAGGTGAAAGAACTCCTCTTTGGTGTCCCTCTGCTCACATTCGTGGTGCAGCATAGATCACCTGGGAATGACTTGATCAATCGTGAACGCAGCATCAGCCCGAACCAACCCGAGGTTGTAACGCAGTCCGAAAAATTCGGAATCTTCACGTCACAGAAGATCGGCCAGTGTAATCTACTACTTGCTCATTCTGGTTCAGAGCACATTTTCCTACTGGGATCCTGTTAAAAGTTCAGACAAGATTCTGACTGTTAGTAGAAGTCGCCTTAAATTCGTATACGCCACCTCAGTTTTCATAGTCTCTAGGCACAGTGTCTCATTTGCTGGAAATTCAGAACCCTTTGTCCGGGCTCTGTGGTGTCCCCCCGGTCTACAACAACCTCAGAAATGTCCCCTAATGGACCAGGTCCTTAAGAAACGTGCCCAAAGCTACTACCATATGCAACTAATATGTCACACAGTTCGTGATGTTACCCAGTGAATACACCACATTCCCCTTGACTGTGTCTTGTAGAAAAAGAAGAACACCACGCCCCCAGAAGTGACATTCAAATCTCAGCCCCATTCATTCACAGCAGATATCTGCATCTCTTGCAATTCCACGCATCCAAGCATCCATCCTCGTCCAAGCAATCACATCAACATACACTTGCGTGTATATGAGTGGAGTGCAGTGGCATGCGTTGTCGATTTTTCATCGTGCAGAGTGGTTGGTGGCTATTCGCATTTGAATTGCATGCACTTTAACAATTAACAGCCACTTAACCTCAAATCTTGGGCGCATTAAGCAGTAATTTATTCACGGGAGGGGGCGTTCGACTATATTGCCAATAACAGCGGCAATAAAATTATAAAATAAAGAAATATCATTAGTTGCAATCGCCAGACAATCCGCTGAATCGACACGATGCGACGCGAACGATGCGAACGCAATTCACAAGCATTCCCATCTATCACGTGGTCACGAGCGGCGGGAGACCATCTCCGCGCCTTGGATGCGTTCATTTATAACTTTCGCACTTTCTGACGCGTTTTGAGTGGAAATTGGATGGAGCGACGAGTTCAGGCGGTGGCATCGTAGATACGCTCCACCGAGAGCTCCACCCTCCGGCTTTTCCCCTCCCCTCCCGCCACAATTGGGGATGGGATGGATATCGAGGAATACGATCACTGCTGGCACTGTTGCACATTGGATACGGATATTCCGGTTAACAGGTTCATTCCATCAAATGATTAAGCGCATTAATTAGCTCGGAACTTATGAGCAGTGAGCATGGTGTGCGCCTGGCTGACTTGGCTGGCTTGGCGCGGCTGATGGGCTTAGGTGGTGGCTGGTTGGAGTGCTTCGAGCGCTTTGAGTGCTTGAATTGTGTTCCTATTTTGATTGCGATTAGATGAGTGAATGCAGTGGCAACGTCCGCATTAGCCGGAGAGAAGGTGGCAAGCACACTCTGTTGTTGGCAATTTGATTTGCACACTCTGTTGGAGATTTTAATGTGTGCATCCCAGGAGTTGAGTGTGTCTAAGCGCTTCAATTGGAACACTCAGCTGAGTCCAAGTCAAAACAAGAAATTGCAATTTGCGATGCTCCAATAAATTGGGTTGAGTGCACTCGGTTGGCTGGATTAAATTGAAAAAAAAAAAAATGTTGTGAACACTGTTTTGGTGGCGGCTGCCATTAGAATAATCTCATAATTGTTGCTGTTGTTGTGCTCATAAGTTGGCCGATAAGCTGGGCTGGGTCTGGATGGGTTATGGATTGAGGAAGTAGAACTAGTGGGACATTGGGCTGCGGTCCACTGATGTCCGCTGAATGTCAGTTTGGTCATGTAGAACTGCTGGCTGAGGGGAGGAGCAGAGGCGTGAAGGTGTAATCCGATGGGGTACTAAATGGGGCTTGTGAGGATGGACAGATAATCTAGCCCGGGCAGTCACAGAGTTCTAGTTTCGGATAACCACTGCATCGAGAAGTAACAGGGTAGCGGATTAAGTCTCAAAAAAATCTTGGAGAGCGCGCAAGTGGCTTATACATCATGTCATTGCTTTGACTAAGATATCTTCTTCTTCTTCCAACTGGCTATGTCCTTAGATGGTGCCTTTCAAAGGACAAACATTGGTGGTCATTGTCAGAAATTGATTCGGATTGACTTTGGCTCTGTTTGGGGCTTTCGAGTTGTTTCCGAACGTGCCTTGAAAAAACGCCGATTTTGGGACCTGTTCTTGAACTAACAACGGTGCCCAGCTTTAGGACAATTGTAGCCATCATTTTTTATGACGCACCAAAGTCGGTCGAAGTCGCATCAAATTTCTCTGCGCCACCATAGTTTTCGTCCTCTCCTGCTGCAGTGTCTCACGCAATTAAGAGGTCGGCGTCTTAGTCTTCCAACTCGCGTCCAGTTCAAATAACTACGATCTTAGTTGGCTTTTCGGTGAGAACTCCAGTAGCTGCCAGTTCCAGTCTTGATGCCACCAATGAACCTTTAAAGTGTATCACCGAGAGTGAGTGTAAAAATTCACGTAATTTTCTGGCGAACATTGTTGAAACTGATTTAAAAGGCTTACAATCTATGTACACGTTACAGTCGGATTATACGTTGGTTTCGGGAAGTCTGCCTAGATTGTAGCTAGCGACAGGAACCGAAAGTTACTCATCCATCGTCTAACCCCGTTCAGTCTTAGATGATGGCTTCGATTGTCTGAGGCTTGTTGGCATAAACCCGCTACTTCATGTAGCCGCAAAGAAAGAAGAATATTATGGTTAAATCGGGCGATTTCGCTGGCCATGCCAAATCGCCAAAAAGGGAGACGCGTTCTCAATTATTCCACGCTCGGAGTATAGCCCTTCATTGCCTGTTTGTTTGTATACTGCAGCTGTCTCAGTTCACAAATGTCAAATATAATTATTGGCGTACGACGCCATTTGCAAAAATTATAACATCTTCCGGTAGGATGATTCATTTTGCGCCACCTTGTACTTAATCGGTTGAACTTCCATAAATATAGGTTAATGTGCGGAGCGAGTACGATTTTGTTCTCTTTGTCGTTTGTCGCTAGCCCTGATTCTGGTCTCCATTCATGAGCAGTAATTGCAGTATTTGACACATCTCGTCTGGCCCATTTAGTGTATTTGCCAGATGGATACCATCGACATAGTTCAAATGACAATCACGTCTCTACGATGGTGTGCGGTACATCAACTTTATATGTCATACTGAGCTGTTCATTGAATCAAATGCAAGAAACGCCGTCAAGTACCTCAGGACAGCGAGAGACCTACTGGTCATGTGGACATCAACAGCTTTATTGACTTACCTGACGAATGAGTATTTGACAATGAGAGTGACACTTGCACATTAAACAAAACTGTGAAGTTAATAAAAAAGTAGTAGTAGTGACTTCGATTACCAAGTGCCAATTAAATCGACTGTCATAAACTGTGGCCTAGCTTCTCAGCAACCACTCGTGTGGTGCGTGCTATTGTTCTATCACGAGTGGAAGGGACATACAGTTTTATGCCTTTTATGACTCCGAACGGCCAAGTTTGAGAAGCTTTTTCTAGACAGTTATACTCTTTGAGCATTGTCAGTGACTCGAAAGAGGTGGGGCCGTGAAAAGTCTTTCTTGTGTTTCTTGTCGTACCAGGAATCGAACCTAGACAGGTAGGTCCAAGTGCGTAGGAGTCGACGCACGTACCCACAACGCCACGGACCACCACTATTGGCCCATTTATTATTATAAAGGAGGAAACATATTTTTTCCTATCCTACAAATGATAAGGTCGTCAGTGAAATTGTCGACATAATCCACGGAATGACAGTGGTCTGGTCAGTCAGTCAATCTGTGGGTACCTCAACCGAGCTTAACATTTGTGATGAATATATAAAGTTATCCGCGAGCTATGACTCCATCTGGACGTAAGTGAGACGTGACTTGCGCGTATTCGACTACTGTCGACTATACGCGCAACATACATATGGAGGTGTACAAAATTGTATTTTACTTATGTTTGAAAATGTCGGATATGGTGGACTGCCTGTGCCTTTTGTTTGCCAAAAGCTTTACAGCTTTATCCCGCACATTTTTAATGAAAATCATTTCCTAATTTAAAACGCTATCCCGCTGAGCCCGTGTCAACAAACCGCTTGCAAATGAAATTGTACAAGTACATCTTCTTCGGAAATGGCGGTGGAATGGTCATCAACTGATTGAACATGGGAATCAACCTAGTAAGAGGTATATTGCACTCTTCACCTGTCGCACGAATGAATTCAGCCAATTGCGAAAATATGTGTTGTCACCCAAACGGATGTGGATGAGTCGTACTCAAGTGGGTATTTAAAATGATGGAAACATCTCGGCTTTTTGGACTTGTGGTTTAATTTTGTATGCCCCGGATTCACAGGACTTTTAAGACCAGGAGCATTTTTTCGCAATAGTTTTGCCTTGGCAGTAATCTATAAAACAAACCGGACTCATCTGCATTATAGATTTGATCAATGTCCTATGAAATGGCACCGAATCTCTCTTGCAAGATCATTCTTTGCACCACACACTTTAAGCCATAATCCAAAACGCCATTTAAAATGTTGCAGCCATCCATCACTTGCAGCATCACAATCCAAGGATGCTAAGACTGCGACAGGACCGTTTAACACACAGTTTGGATTTCAGTTCTAATGAGAGTGTTTGTTTTTTCTTTTCTTTGATTGCAATTGGAGGCATTTTCACGCACTTGGGCACAATAAACTCATTTTACGCTTTCGAAGATACATAGTCTATATATAAATACGTGCCGCCGATTTTTGTGGTACGTTTATACGCCGTTCTACTCAACCGAACGACATGATACTTACACGATTGGAAATGAACTTTTGCATAGATGTGCACAATGTTTTTTTCCAAACGGTTGAGTAGAAGTTTCATAAACATATGTATAGAATTATGTTGTATTATTACGAGAAAATAAACAAATAATCGTCGAATTTCGATGAAAGGCGAGCCTAGTGGCAATATACATATTGACACATTATACAAATCCATACCATAAAGAAACAAGGAAAGTTGCCGTAATATATTTTTTCCAGTCTAAGCTGCACCTAACTCCAAAAAAAAAATGCAAGGAAGAATAAAGAGATACTTGGACAAAATGCATGGGAAAGTGAAACTGTAAATGCTTCAGCTTGAAAATTGGAATATTTTTTTCTAATTTCAAAGCTGTCTATACAAAATAAAATTGTATTCCAATTTCCAAGAAATTCCAATTTCCAAGAAATTCCAATTTCCACGAGTTCTAATTATCGTCTTTAACTTTATTTAAACTTTTGTTGTACGAAAAATCACTCAACGAAGGATGATCAATTAAAGAAAAATTGCAAAAAGTGAGACTGGTGTTCGTCGATTCGACGAAGGGTAACCGTGCAGGGTTAAGTGTAGTGATGTCTTCACGTCAAAGTAGGCCACTTTTCGCATCCGCTTCGCGTCTTATTTTCTTCAGTTATTCATCTTCAGTTTAAACTGTGTAATTGGTAGACGTACTCTTCTACAAGACATGTACACTGTCCTGTGTTCCACAAATAGTCATACATCTAGTTAAATGTCATTTTCAAACGACAAAGATTCCAAAGTATTCCTTGGGACCTACACTCTCTAACTATCGTCTGTGACTCCGAATTTTGATGCTGTAAAATTTAAAGTTTGTGTTCCTGGGATCGAACCGTGGACCATCAGCTCAGGCAGTTACGCTCTTTACCGCAACTTCCACGCTCCCATTTTTCATAAGTTTGAACTGTCAACTGCCATGTTGTCATTTTGCCTTTCACAGCACTTCATATCAGAAAAGGCACATTTTTGCATTTTGGGACACACTTAAAATTAGTAAATCCTTACTAACAACAATCTTGATCCATTCAAATTTAGCTGTCATTAGACCTTCTTACCTTCGGTATGTCAAAATGAACGTCAGCTTGAGCGTTTAAGTACTGCATGACAAGGGACAAGGGGTTGACTGAGCTTGTAAGGATGCGACGATGTTTGAAGCATTATATGACCTGCTTGGTTTCTAAATATCCATAAATTCATAATGGATACCCATCTGAAGGTTTCTTTCCCCCTGCAACTACTAAATGCTCGCATACCTTCCCCGACAACCATCCCTAGACAAGTTGACCAAATTAAGCATCCTCTGATGGAAATGATCCTTATTAGAGAGAGTGCTAAACCCTCCACCGTAGCAGGCTCTGTTGCCGTAGCACACATCACCTCCATCGATGTTGCAGTTTGCTTCTGAATCGTTAAGATTAATTAAATGTATCTTTAATGACGACATCTGCATATTTATCTCCCCGCCAAGTGATTAGTGTGCGCCCACTTTTGGTCGTCCACTTCGTCGCTCACGGTTGCTGATCATCTTAATCATCACAACAACAACAATTATTATTTATTTATTCGCCGACAGAGTGATACACGCCGCGCATCCGAATCCGCCACTAGAAGGCTGTCTTGCGGCACAGATCATCGCCGCAGCACAACCTCAATTAACTAAGCGCATCAGTATTCATATCCTGCGGCCATCCGTTTGCTTGCCATCCACCGTCGCGTCGTCGCATTGAAGCTACGCAACGCATACAATCGTCAGAAATGATGATCACTAGCTCGGCGCGGCGCACTCCTCCTTCTCGCATCTCATTAATTTGTGTACATGTGCGGCGGTTGTGTGGATGCGGATGTGTGTGTGTGTGTGTGTTTTTACCGCCCCGGTTGTCATATTCCCTGCGTCCTTTATTCGGCTGTCATTACATATCAACGCAGCGGAGGAGATAGCGAAACAATCTTTCATTCTAATGCGATTTTAATAACTAGCGCCCTGGTTCCCGGTTCGGTTTGGTTGTAATGGAAAAATCACTTAAGCGCGGGCCGCGCGAAGGAGCCGCTGCCACTGCCGTAGCCGCAGCCGCAGCCGCAGTCGTAGTCGTAGCCGTAGCGACGAGATGACGACCGCGACGGTCAACTCAATCAAGTGGTATTCCCCCTAGAGCGAAGAATGTCCGTGTAAACGGAGTAGCCGAAGCTGAAATAGATACGCAATGAGTGCGGGGCGGTGGACCACAAACATCCGTCGCGTCCGATTTCCCAATCCATTCCCTCACTCGGTCGGTCTCCAAATCACATTTTAAATGACCCCAATGCGTACGGGAATGGCGATGAACTTATTTCATGGATTTAATTATCAGTCATTTCCTGGTTTCGGTCGCGAGATGGTTGCTTGCGCGCTCAATCCGGCGAAAACCGCAGACCAGCTAGTAGCAGGTAGGAGTAGGCAGTTCAAGCCGCAGCGAGTGAGTGAGAGAATCAGTGTACAGCATCCCGACAGCGGCAAAGTGTCGGGTAGACAGGGTCATTTCGAGTTCATAATTGTCGACCGATTTGTTTGCCGAGGGTACTACACTACACTACACTATACACTATACACGGAGCGGCGCGGCATTTGCGGCGGCCGACATTAAAACAATCTAGAGCAAGCGAATAAGATTCGTAAACGTATCCGAAATGAGTTCTTGTACAAATTTTTCTTCTTTTCTGTTCATTTCAGGCACTAAATGGATTTCTAATGATCCTAACCTGCGAGGG
Source organism: Eristalis pertinax (assembly GCA_907269125.1). Classification (NCBI taxonomy): domain Eukaryota; kingdom Metazoa; phylum Arthropoda; class Insecta; order Diptera; family Syrphidae; genus Eristalis; species Eristalis pertinax. The sequence goes on from OU026145.1 coordinate 125,804,993, forward strand.
TGAGGTGTTCTTTGCGACTCACAGCATAGAAAGTTACTTGGGTTTCCATCAGGTGAGTTGCTCAATATGTACTGTTTGCTTTAAATTCCATGAATGACCGACAATTTGTGAATCAATATTTCTTGTGTGTAGGTTTTTTCTTTCTTTATTTCTTCTTGAGTTTTGTTTTCTTCTTCATCTTTTTTTTAATGGAATGTCATTAAGGTGGTGGATGGTGTCCACTGTTTCATTGATGGTATACTCTGATGCTGAGGGGCTTTAGACACTTCTGAGATTCATTGAGACCCTTTTCGGTGCACCTGTGAATGGAGGTCTGCGTTAATTAATTCACTTCGACGGCAATGGAGTTCGGTTGATGATCATTTCCTGGGGGTACTGTTGAACTGTATAAGCCCAGGCTTTGTTTTTCGGTGTAAAACAAATTAAGATGAATATATTGACATACTACGCATAGTCGAAATCGGAGACTAGGAGCATGCCATTTGGAACTAAAGTTCATTCTACATTGAATGTGAGCCCCAAAGTGATGTTCATATGATGACACTACGAGTTGCGCACTTCGCAGTCTCTGACACTTCATTCACATCCCATTCGCAGAGAACTACGGAAAGAATTTGTGAAAAATGCCACATAGTTTGCCTCTTTCTGTACTGCGTTCTCAGCTTGAGAGTTCACAGAGAAAGAATTTAAACGTCAATTACTATACTTAGACTATCATTCGTTGAGATTTTTGTCGATAAAAAAAGCTCGATAAATCAATGCGCATCTTCTTTGTGTTTACACATATTTGCTGGAAAGTGGTTGTTTCTGAAGGACCAAATAACGTTTCTCTCGAAAATGCCAAGGGCTTATTCATCGGCTCTTGAGATTGTCCAGGCTTCCGCACCATAAAGCAGAATAGGGATGATCAAGGTATTGTATAATGTAAGCTTGGTCGTTTGAATGAGGGCTCTACTCCGATCGAATGCCAGCAAACACTTCATTGACGGCTCCCTGTGTTAGACCAAACGGCGTCAATGTCGTCCGCGTATGCTAGCAATTGTACGGATTTCTGGAAGATTGTGCCTCTTGCGTTTGCGAGTGGAGTCTACACTACCATCTCAAGAATTATGTTCAAAAAGTTAGATGACAGCGCGTCGCCATGTCTAAATTTTGAAGGTCTCGATGAGTTCATTACCGACCTTGATGGAGTTGCGAGAATTATCTATCGTAGTCATGTGCAATTTGACGAGTTTGGCAGGAATGTCAAAACTACTACGACATGGAGTTGTACAGCTCGTCTATGCAAGCTGTCACATGTGGCCTTGAAATCGACGAATATGTGGTGGTTCCAGTATCTGCGTAGTGTGAAAATTTGATCGATGGTGGATCAGGTCACTGACGAATGGTGTCAGGCGCTCATACAAATGGTAGATAAGATCTTATAAGCGATGTTTAGGAGACTAATCCCTCGGTAGTTGGAGCAGTTGAAGGGGTCTCCTTTTTTGTGGATCGGGCAAGCGATTTTGAGCTTCCACTCGTCGGGCATGCTTCCCTCCGACCAATATCTTACAGATAAGTTGGTGCCTGTATCCTACCATCTCATATGCAACTGCTTTAAAGAGTTCTGCAGAGAGTCCGTCTGCACCAGCAGCCTTGTTCGACTTTAGCCTCGATATCGGTGGTGTTCAGGTCATCTAATTCACGCCAAAAGAAGGTACTTTAGCCTCGATATCGCTATGTTGACTTCGTCTAGGTCGGGGGGAGGGAATCCTCTTCTATCATCGTCCATTGGAGTGGAACATTCTGCCTTACAGCGGTATTGGTGTCTTCCTCGCCGTTTAACAGTCTACAGAAGTGATCTTTCCAGATTCTCAGTATCGACTGCGACTGTATTACTCGTTGTCCCTCTTCGTCCCCACAGGATTTTGTGGATTTTGTGAAAGTTTATACCCATTGTAGTTGTTTTACCCGTTGATAGAACTTTCGGACATCATTTCTGCCGTCACACCTCTTCATTTCATCGATGGCGCGCTTCTTATGTTCTTTTTTTTCATTTTGAGAAGCCGGTGCCTTGCCCTTCATTTAAGTTTGTAGAGCTCACTAACCGCTCTCGTCCTTCCTGTCCAGCGTTTTTTATGCTGCTTGCTTCGCTAGATGCGCTTGCCTGCATTCGTTGTCAAATCACGGTTTTTTTTCCGGGTGGCTATTTAAAACCTAACACATCAGAGGCAGCTTCTTTAATGGCGTTGTAGCAATCACCGTAATAGATTTCGCTGTTTTTTAATTAACTTTTTGCCCGGCCCATCCCATCGCACCTCCTGAATGGCAGTGATGTCTGCCTTATAGGCTTCTAGGGCCTCCGCAAGTTCATCGGTTGCACGTGATCTGTTAACCGACCTCACATTCCACATGCAGAACCGAAAATCGTTGTCCGTATCTGACGCTTGTTGACGTTTCTGTTGTTCTCTTACACGGTGGGGAAGTTACCCCCACGCGAAACCCCCGAACCTGGAGGACCGTATCCTGGTTTAAGCTTCTGGACAAGGGACCGCTGCATACACCTTTAAGCGGATGCTGTAAGGCTGCTTAAGGCTATCCAGAGAGCGCCAATTTCGCAATTTCAGGGATCGTTGCTGGCATCTCATTAACAACTTAGGCCTTCATGCACAGACCTATGCCCCCTCCTATTGAAACCATTTGTCTTTGGATATGGACCGATGAAGCCGCCAGTCCAAATCCACACTAATCAGTGACTTTTCGAGATAGATTGGACGCTCTTGTATCTCGTCTGGATTGGTATCGTCCCAAATTCGACAATTTTGATTGTTGACGTACCCATTCATTCAGAAATGGGCCTCATGGCAACTGTGAAATGGGTCGTCTGATGCTTATGTCGACTTCTCAAATCAGAAGGATTGCATTTGAAGACTTTCTTGGCGGGAGTATTGATGTGTGGCAAGCTCCTGCTGTCTGTATCCTTAGATCGCTATTTACCTTTGGAGACCTTCTCTAAATCAAAAGACCTTCTTTCTCCTCATCTTTGATGATAATGATGATTTAATGGAGTCGGAAGTCCACGCAAATGATCATCAACACAAAATGTAAGTCGATGTGGATAGTTTGGCATCTCCGTTCGATGCCTTGAAGCCAAATTCAGTTCGCAAGCACCTGATACCATTCCGGTTAACTCCACACACAATACACACACTCACTGCCAGTGTGTCAAACATCTGCACATTCCTGAGAGAGCTTATCAACGCGCAATCAACGCATCTCCTCCCTCCTCCCCGGCTTCCCAATTCATATGAGAATTGAAGGAGATCTCAATAAACTCGCGTAGTAGAATGTATTTACACCCGAGCAAATTAATTTCAATCTCAATTTCAATTTCTTACTTTTAATCGAACTTATGTAACCCGCGAAACACAGCCCGCACCCCTTCGTGTAAGCGCAGCCCCGCCAGCCAGCCAGTGGGTAGGATGAGCAATGGGCGGCGTCTCGTGAATTTATGCCAACAACTTTGGATTGAATACTCAATTCTCGCGGGACTCTCGCGGGAATCACAGAACGAAGACGTCCCGCTGCAGAAATCTCCATTAACCCACAGAGCTGCGCTAACAACAGCAACAACATACAAGAACACAGCACCAGGAGGCACTGCAGGGCAACACTTTTGGCAAGATACAAGCGCAGCTCGTTTGCGCTGGTTGTGCCGTTCCCGGCTGCATTTCAAACAACGCACAGGCACCCACTCGGCCGACAGTTGACTGTGTGGGGTTGGGTGGAGAAGAAGGACGAGGAGGAGGGTAGAGACGAGACAGAAGCGTCGCGCAGCGAGCTGGTGCTGCGTTTTATTTATCGCTCGCCCCGCTCCGTGTGTTCTTTATTTGTTCAACAAGCCCTGATTACCACCGGCTTTCTGCTGCTCGCCCGATATTACATATGAAATATCGGGAAACATTAAAAATTAATCTAAATCCGATCATAAGAGGAAATGTATTGCTGTGAGCGCGCGTTGCATCCGTACGATTTGAATTGCGATTCTGTTGCGCTGAATCTCTGGGGCGCTGGTGCGCGGGGGAGGTGTGCCGCAACTCGGAAAGCGAGGGCGCTTCGCTTTCGAACCGATCGATGGGCAGTGGATGTCTGGCAGGTTGTGCAGTCCGAGAGAGCGAGCATCACCACCACGTGTGCAGTTGCAGGCCGGGCTTGTATTTATGGGTGCCACAAGAATTTATGTCTCAATTTGGCCCAGTATGAACTTGGTGATTAATTTTCATCCTCTCTCTCTCGCCGATAATCATCTGAAAAATTTTAAATTAAAAGAAAAACACACATGGATACACACTGGGCATCACACAGTATTGGACTTGGGGTAGTCTGCAGTGTCTGCGCGGTCCATTGTTGCCCGGCCCGTGGGGAACTGGAAGCCGGTTATCCGGCGTTGTGGGAGACTTTTATTCTTGAAATCGTCTGACGAAATTCCAATTTGTTACTTCGAGGCGCACAGGTGCCAGCAGTGCGTAGTGAAATTTACGACGACGTCGTCGAAAGGGGTTCGAATGGGGAATTCAAATTCCGACTTGTCGCCTGTGTCAGTGAGGATGGTGAATGAAACAAGGTGGACGACGCGGCGGCGCGATTATCTTAGGAATCAAGGGCAACAGTGAGGGAGCATGTCTCCTGGGTTTCATAGAAGGCGCTAAGGCGACACAAAATTGCAAGCGTTGCTGTGGTGCCTGTACTTCAAATTGAGAAGCAGGTATTGACCATGGAAACAAAGAATTGATCCAATTTTTTATGTTGGCGACAATTTTGATACCCCAGTCGTTAACACAATTAAGGCTGTCACTTTGGCGGTTTGTACCACGATTTATTTATTTTAGTTTTTTCTTTCGCAGACGGTAATGAAAATGGCCGGTCTTCTGACCTGTATGATCCATTACAGGGGTCGCGGGGGTAATGCATGCACGAGATAGCACCGTTAACCCGAACACAGCTGCTACAGTTTGTGTATAGAGACTGAATCCCATACTCCTGTAGAATACTCCAGAGTTTACCTCGAGGAACAGGGTCGTATGCCTTTTCCAAATCTACAAAACAGCTGTAGATCGGTTTGACATACTCCCAAGCCTTCCCGAGCACCATTCTTAGAGTGAAAAGCTGGCCAGTTGTACTTCTGCCGGGACGAGAGCCGCACTGTACATCCTGGACTCGACCATAGCTCTGAAACGCGCCTCCAACATCTTAGCGTAGACTTTCCCGGGGAGACTTAGAAGAGATATGTCCCGCTAATTGGAGCAATTTTCACCCCGGTTTGCCAGTCGCCAGTTGTCTGACCGCGTTCCCAGGCCACCTTAATGAGACGAGAGAGCCATAAGACTCTGTCTTTACCCATGGCCTTAAGCATTTCTGGCCGGATTTCACCCACACCGGCGGATTTGCCAACTTTTAGCGACTCAGTCGCCAAAATGACTTCCATCGTTGGACTGTTCTCCGCACCACTCAAGACTACGCATCCGCCACCCTCAGTGCCCTGCTCAGGATTGAGCAGCTCCGAAAAGTGCTCGCTCCATTTGCGCAAAATATGTACCTCTTTGGAAAGCAACACACCGTCTTTAGATTTGACTCCTTCGATGATGTTGAATTATCTCCCTCTGAGTCGGCGAATGGTTTGAATACCTTTTTTTGCAGATCTATGGTCGCTTTTCAACTTTTCGCCGAACACCTTTCAGGACTGCTTTTTAGCTGCTTGCACAGCCAAGTGTTTGCAAGTTCTTCGGGCTTCAGTGTACCTGGCACGCGAAGCAGAATCCCCCAGGAGAAGAAATCTCCTTTGAAGTAACAAATTCTTATTTGTGACCAATTGACGAGCTGTTTAAGCAGTGTCTTATTCGTAATACCCCTTTGCTTTACTCCACAAATAAATGGATTAAAATGCTGCTAGGTTTGGGACCTACGGCAGTTGGAAAGACTCACACCACAACAGCGTCTCCAAAATGTTCAGTCGTACTACGAAAATCAGCGTTCTGTGGGAAATGTTTTTCGAGGAACTTACGGTCCGCATAATCGACCTACTGAAGCCACTATTACCAATACCATTCGCAAATTTGAGTCCCAGTTTACATTACTCGACCGGATAGACCACATCCAGCACATAGTGAAGGTACTATAGCAGCTGTAGCTGAGAGTGTACGCGAAGACCATGATGAATCGATTTGTCGTCATTCTCATCGTTAATGAACTATGTGCCTCCTGAAATTCAAGCACATGGTCGCGGTGAGCTTTGGCTTTAACAAGACGGCGCTACGAGCCATACAGCGCCCGAAACAATGGACTTGTTGAGAAATCATTTGCATTTGGTGAGCATTTATTTTCACGTTTTGCTACGATTAATTTGCCATTTGCCGCCTAGATCGTGCGATATCACACCTTTTGGACTATTTTTTCTGGGGATATGTAAAGTCTGAGGTATTCAGGAATAAGCCAGCTACGATTGACGCTTTGGCAGCCAACATTACCCGTGTTATCCACGAGATACCAGTGGCTATGCTCGAACGAGTAGCCCAACATTTGACCTTCCGAAAGGACCAACTCAGATGTAGTCGTGGCCAACATTTACTTAGTATCATTTTCAAAAAGTAGATGCCATGATTTGTTCTTTTAACCGAAAGTAAGAGTTTCATGTTCACTTTCAAATTTATGTGTTTTATTTTAAACTATAAATGAAACCTCACGATGAATCACCCTTTACTTCCATACTTAGATTATAAATTAATAATATGGGTGGCGCTACAGCCCGTAGAGGTACAGGGCCTAGCTTCTCAGCAACTCATACTTAGATTACATGTTATATTTAGTCCACGATTTTTGCAGGAATTAACTAACGTATCGTCGTAGGTGAGTAAGCGAAAATTACCACAAATTATTCCATCCGGCAAGGAGTCAGTTAGATCGTCTATAAAAAAGGCGAAGAGATATTGATTAAGTGAGCACCCTTGTCTTACGCCCATCTTGGAATCGAACCAGTCATAAATTTCAACTCCATTCAGTGCAGATTTTCAAGCACTCCTTCAAGCGCAAGCTGTCTTGCATCAGCGATTACTTGGTATTTATTCCAGAGATTCGGTCTACCTCTCCTTCTCAAACCAGGAGGTTCGCATTCGAATACCCTCTCTGCTGGAGCATTGTTGTCCATGCGCTAGATGAGGCCGAGCCAGTGCAGTCGACAGATTCTTGCCTTCCGGATTACATCCACATCCTTTTACGCGGCTATGTCTTCTCCTCCTTTCACCTTCCTCGCCGACGGGACCATATATCTGACGTAGAATTTTTCTTTCGAAGGTACCAAGAATCAGCTCTGCAATTTTGCTTAGCGTCCAGCTTACGGCTTCATAGAGCAGGACTGGCAAAATAAGAGATTTGTAGAGCATGATTTTGGTCCTTCGAATCAGGAGTCTTGAGCCCAGTTGTTTCGACAAACCGAAGTAGCATCGGTTGCCAAAGGGCGATTCTTGCTCATGTAATTCTTCTTTTTTCGTTAAACCTTAAGAACAGCTCGTTTCGTCTGTTCTTCAATCGCCGTAATAGCCTCCACTGCGGCCCGTGAGGACGCGCGACGATGTCGTTGTCATCTGCGTACCCCAATAGTGGGACCGACTTGTAGAATATATTGCCTTCCATGTTTAGAGCTGCCCTCCGCACTATCTTCTCCGGTACCAGATTGAAGAAGTCAAACGACAGCGCATCTCCTTGCCGAAATCCAGTGCAGGTTTCAAACGATTCGGAAGTCATTGATCCGAACTGCACGGTGCATTGCGTATGTGTTAGCGTGGCGCGACACAATCGGATCAGTTTTCCCGAGATCCCGTATTCGACCATTGCATCGAATAGCTCCTTGCTGTGAATGCTGTGGTATGCGGCTTAAAAAGGTGGTGCCTATCGATTTGAAGCTCACTGGTCTTCTCCAGGATTTGCCCTAGTGTGATGATTTGATTTACAGTCGATTTGCCGGGCGAGAAGCCCTTGTACGTGCCGATTAGTGCGATGCAAAACTGCTTTATACGCTCACACAGTACGCTGGACAGGATCTTGTAGGCGACGTTGAGCAGGGATAGTCAAGCCAGTGTAGTCGACTGAATTTTGCCCTCCGGACTACACCACATCTTGGTACGGCTCGTAGAGAAAGCGGTTGTGTCTTCTCCTCCATTCACCTCCCTTCCAGAAAGGACCACATATCCGACGCTGAATTTTTTTTCATTCGAATGCACCAAGAATCAGCTCCGCTGTTTTGCTTATAATCCAGGTTTCCGTTCCATAGACTCCCCGATGCGATCAGATTTCATTTCAATTCACGCACCACTTCTTTCGATTCACTGATCAGGCTTAAGAAGGGTATCCTGTTTAAACAAACAGCTTCTCGAACTTCGCTGTTCGGAGTCCGTATACTATCTAGGATGTCTCCACTTGATCAGATCATGAACAGGGATGTACCTCTATAGTTGTTGCAAGAGCTACTTATCGCTTTTTTTGTGGATGGGGCATGTGGAGCTGATATTCCAGTCGTTGGGCATTCTTTCGTCTTATCAAATTCTACAGATGATCTGGTGCATGCTTTCTACCAGGATATTGCCACTGGCCTTGAAGGGCTCTGATAGTAGGCCATCTGAGCCTGCAGCTGTGTTGTTCTTCAGTCTTTTAATGGCTGTGCTGACTTCTTTAAAGCTAGGTAGGAGGACTACTTCATTGACTGGAGTTGGGATTTCTTGATTCCCTACCACTCTATCCTGGTCACGCCCTTTAAGCAGTTGCTGGAACTGCTGCTTAACCACATCCATATTTGCTATTAATCCAGAATGTGAAGAGCTTATATGACGCGTTTAGAAGGGATATGGATAGCTTCTACAGCAACTACTCATGTCGCTACGTCATATGGACTATCTGTACCATTTACATTTTGCATGTTCTCGCGGTGTGAACCAATTTCATATCCTTAATAAAACAGTTTTCTACTCGCTCCCTGATTTACAAAAATAGCTTTAGTCAGTCGCAACGTCTTAGAACGATTTCTGGAAGTTGATGAGGGCTTGGCATGCGTTCTTGTGTCATTCCGTTCATTCGTATGGTTGCATAGCATCTCCGTACTTCGTTTATTCATAAAGTTTTCATATACGAAGAAGAATACTTAAGTAGGACAATGTTACTGAATGTTGAAAATAACAACGGACCGAGAATAGAAACCTGGGGAACACCATCACATGACTAAGTCTGCTTGCACAAGTCTCGACTAACGACAGATTTAAGCACTTTTCATTAAAAACTTGTGCCCCTCCAGCCACATTTAGGGTCCTTAACCACCGACAATTTATACCCGTTTACATTCAAAAAAGTAATCTTCTCTTTCTATCTTTTCAATTTCACAGTCCGACATCGTTCATCAATCGGTCTACGAATTGGTTCATTCCGAAGATCGTGAAGAGCTGCAACGTCAACTGCTTTGGAATTCATTTCTACCCGCCGACATGTCCAGTATGCAATTGGCCGAGGCATTGGCACCCGATAAAGCAGCCTTCCTTGAGCGGAGTTTCACCGTGCGCTTCCGATGTCTGCTGGACAACACTTCCGGTTTCCTACGTCTTGACATACGCGGCCGCGTGAAGATCCTCCACGGCCAGAATCGCAAAACCGAAGAGCCTCCACTAGCACTATTCGCCTACTGCACACCGTTCGGTCCGCCAAGCCTGCTGGAGATACCACACAAGGAGAACATGTTTAAGTCGAAGCATAAATTGGACCTATCCCTGGTGTCCATGGATCAGAGGTAAGCACTGCTTTGAATAGTTACCGTTGAATGTTCGTTGATCGATCTCGTTTCAGGGGGAAGATGATTCTCGGTTACTCCGACACCGAGCTGGTCAACATGGGAGGCTACGATCTGGTGCACTACGACGACCTGGCGTACGTGGCAAGTGCGCATCAGGAGTGTAAGTTCACTTGAGTTCGATCGAGCGTTTCATTTTCATTTCTTTGCTTCCTCTTGCAGTGCTGAAGACGGGGGCGTCGGGAATGATTGCGTATCGGTATCAGAAGAAGGACGGCGAATGGCAATGGCTGCAGACAAGGTAAGCTCAAGCACTCCCCCCGCCGCCACAACTCACTCTTATTCACTCGTGTTCCATTTGCTATTTCAGCTCCCGCTTGGTCTATAAGAACTCAAAGCCGGACTTTGTGATCTGCACACACCGGCAGCTCATGGACGAGGAGGGGCGTGATCTGCTGGGCAAGCGGACAATGGACTTCAAAGTTAGCTACTTGGACACTGGCCTAGCGTCGACATACTTCTCCGAAGCCGATCAACTTGTGGTGGCGCCAAGTGGGTCACCGAACTCTCTTCCACCGCCAGTGACGCCGACCAGACCCAATCGGCGCTACAAAACCCAGCTGCGCGACTTTCTCTCGACATGTCGCTCGAAGCGCAAAATGCAACAATCATCGCCACTGGGCCAGGTGAACAGGCAAACCCCGCAACAACCATGGAACCTCTTGCTAATGGAAGTCTTTTTTTTCAATTTCAGGTGACACCACCAGCGCCCGTCGTGGAATACATTCCAGATCCAGCTGCGGCTGTTGCCGCGGCCTACTCCAATCTCAATCCAATGTACACCACATCGCCATACGCGTCTGCAGCTGACAATCTCTACATGAGCCCATCGGTGCACTCGACAAACTTCTACCCGGTGACCGAGAACATCTTCCATCAGTACCGGCTGCAGGGTGTCAGTGGCTACTACCCGGACTATCACCACCACACTGCACCACCTGCTTCCTACGTCACCAATGGATTCCTCTCGTACGACGGCTACGCAATCGCTCCCAAGGAGGACAAGTGGCAGGACTCCACCAAGTACTACAGCGGCTACAGCAGTGGATACGGGAGTCCCACTTCCACCCCGCAGGTGGGTACCTTGGCCTAGAGTCGCACGTGTCAAGCTTGAGTAGACGTCTCTTTACAGATATCACTGAAAACGCCAAAATCTTCGCCCCAAATCATGGAGGTGGTGTCCTGTTCGTCGGACGGTCCATCGCCTGTCAATCCCGCTTCATCGAATACCGCCAGCTCCAGCACCACCAACGGCGTCACTCCGAAGGTCGAGATGGCCCCACACGACCCGTACGAACGTCAGACAGTCCTCATGTGGGGCACCGCGGCCGGCAACCCTGGCAGCAGAGACACCACCCCTCGTTCGCCTCAGGACACCTCGCCAGTGGCCGCCACCAATGGCCTCTACGGCGACGCGCAACTTGTGAATGGCAGCGTCGCCGTCGGAAAGGACGGAAAGATCCCAACGCCCGAATCATACCACCTACACCAGCACACGGCGACAGACGAGGCCGCAATGTATGCCCATCATCGCATATCGACCGATGGTGCACATCTACAATCGCCGCACAGTCATTCAGCGGAGGCGTTACTGCACGCTGCGTCGAATCAGACAGTCAATCATTTGTCCCATTCTCATGCTACCTCCCATCAACATCCCCATCATCATGGCGCTGCTGCGGCGGGTCATCAGCATCACCATCATCACCATATGCAGCAGCAATCTGTTGTTGGAGCCGGTTCCAATGGCAGCGAGGTATGGAGTCCTGCGTCGTACTCGCAATACTCGCAGTATTTCACTTATCACCATCACCACCACCACTCAGCCACTCAGCACGCTAGCACTCAGTGAGTGTCGATATAGAGAAAAGTTCAAAATACCCTTTAAACAAATATCTCCCTTTGATCCTTTCACCTGCTTAAGCTAAAGTTTGTTGTTTTGTGTTTTCTTGTAATTTTTCTTTGTCTGGTTTTTTGTTGTATTTGTGTGTGAATTTTATTTGACTTGAGTGAAGAGCTGCGGTTTTCTGCGACAGTTGGTTGATCGGACCATAATTGTGCCTGCGAACATACCCGAATTTGAGTCTACTTTCAAGGGCATTCTTACTCACTTACTTATTCGGCCTGGGATCCATGGACGGTCTAAGCCTGGATAACAACCGTCCTCTACCGTTGTAGGTCGTGGATACGGTGCTGCCAGACATCGATCCCAAGCGATGACTTGGTGTTTATTTCGGAGATTCGGTCTTCCTTTTCTTCTCGAACCAGGCGACAGGGGCTCTCCCCTTATCTGGAGCATTAATGTCCATGCGCTCGAAGTGGCCGAGCTACAGCAGTCGATGAATAAAATGCAGTCAAGTGTACCCTATTGAATGGATTATACGGCGCCGTACTCTGAGTTTAAGCTCCTTTTGACAGATATCTTGTCAATTTTCTTTATTTTGTGACAGAAAAAAATGAATTTCTTGTTACAACTATCACTGCCAGCTGGTCAATCTATTAGAAAAAAAGTTTTTTAGATGTATTTTCACCGATTTTGACAGTTGTTAGTAAATAGAAAGATGATGTTATTGAATTTCTGACAGATGTCAAATGAAACACCTTTGCTACATAGGCTAGGTTCAGGTCCACGGTGAGAGACAAGTACGATTATGTCCGGTGTCTTCCACCATTTTGGGTGCTCATGAGCCCACCGTGTTACTCTGATGGAATCACTTTATCGTAAACTATACAGTAGAGTCTCGATTATATGAACACGCGATTGTATGAATTACCCGAATATATGAACTGCTTAATTTATGTACTTATGTACTTATATTTATATGAACGTACATTTGCACTACGAGTTCATATAATCAAACAAATTGAAAACACTGTTACTTCTCTTGACATCAGTCCAGGCAATTTGTCGGCAAACGTAACTGTTTGCTTGGGTCTGATTTATTTCCCCTGCGCTCACGCATTCATTCAAATCAATTCAAATCTGTTACTAGGATTTGGAAGAGTAGGATCGGGTGTTTAAAATGAGGTTAAAAATGTCACGAACAATTCGTAAGTGCTTACATAATTATAAATTGAACAAAAGTGTTGATTATTCGGATATGTGAACTTTTCGATTATGTGAATTGACCTAACATTAATTTGTTCATATAATCGAGATTCTATCTGTAATGGCATATTTTTAAAAACAATGTATTTTTTTTTATTAGTTTTTTGACAATCTTATATGAATTGTCATTCAAGTCCATCAGTGTCCATCTGTTCTACTTCCGCCGATCCACGTTTTGATTCTTGATGTGGCATGAGCCAGTCAGCCTTCAGCTTCCATTATAAGCTATATTTAGCTAAACTAGATACGTTTTGTGATTCAAGTACTGTACAAGTACAGGTCATGAGATTTCGTCACATCAGCTAGTGCCCTTTTGCTGTCATTAGGATATTTTCATTCATTTTATTCAGCCACTTAACGGGGTCTGTACACATTGGAGATGCATCCATTTTGGCTGAATTTGTTAAAAATCTTGTGTTGATTCACATATGTGTACAGTGATCAGTATTTAAATGACAAACCAACGAAATGACAATCAAATGTGAACTTTTCTTACATTTAACAAATTCAAAATGACAGCAAATATATTACGATGCACGGCTTTATGGTTGAAACACAATGATGCGTTGTTGTTGTGACCGACTTCATGTTACTGAGGGTGTACGTGGCCCATCGAAATCGATACAATTTGTCATTGTTTCAAATGTCAAATGTCAGTTGACATAAACTACTCTCAATTTGGGAGATACTCTGTCAATTTGTAATAAAAGTCCAAGTTGAACGCATCGGCCTCTCAAAAATATCGAACATGTTTAAAATCGGGCGTGTTGGTTTTAGCAACAACACAATGTTTCGTTCATTGCCCTTGACATTCGTATGTCTCTCTCCGTGGCGACTTCCTGCGGTTGGCTGCCATGTGCGATCGTTCAGTTCAGAGACATTACTACAGTATTCGATTCTACTTTGGATTCTGTTCAAAAGTTAGTTTGTTTTCATAAACGTCGGAGATCTGCGCTTGTTCTTGAAATCCGACCACATCTGAAAACAAAACATGAAACAAATAATGAACTAATGGTCAACCTGAACAAAGTGGACTCTTCAGATAACCCTTCGATAAGTCCAGATGAATTGCCATGTAATTGAACAGCATTTCAAATTGCTGTGGCTTTGTGTTTAATATTTTTCGTTGATTGCCTATTCATAAAAAGTAAATTGAATGAAATGAGAATGAAATCAATTTATATCTATATTTACTTTACATTTTTGATGCAGACAAATTTTCTTAGCTCTTCCTCGCAAACGATCGAATGAACTGACGGCCCACATGCAGCAGCCTCATTTAAGGCAGCATATGTATGTCCCTCGATCATATTCCTCAAATCAGTCAATGCTTTTGACAAAACGGTGAAGATGATCCTTTGTGTGATCCTTTGTCGAGATGGCTCTTGGCGAAATATATTTAAATCGGCTGATGCATTATAAAAGTATAAACAACGAGTTATGCTTCTTAAAATGTTTCAGTTTTAGTACCATTTGTCCACTGATTCCTTAGTCGTTTAGGTCTCATTCCGTGGTCAATGCATTACGAGTGGTTGCAAACGCTCGTTCGATAAAGATCACAACGTCAACTTCAATAACCCAAGCTCTTCCTCAAGATCCAGGAAAAAAAAATTGTCATTCCAAAAATCTGTTGTATTTTGCTTAATCCCAACTAACTGTAGCTCGCACTGACACTATATTTTTTTTCATATTAACCCCCCCGGTGGCTGATAATAATCTTGCAACATCTATGTGTATTAACAGATCATCATTGGGACACAACAGCAACAACAACAACAGCAGCAGCAATCCCTCACATCATTATCCTTTGCGCAGCAACAACAGCCACACCAGCGATTACACGGATGTCCATCATCAGCATCATCTAGCTCATCACCATCATCCACCACCTCACCATCCGGACAGCAACAACAGCAGCAGCAGCACCAACACCACCACCACAGCCATCACCACCAACAACAGCAGCAACAACATCAACAGCAGCAACAACAACAACAGCAGCAACACCACCACCAACTCGCAATCATCGCATCACCAATCATCATCACAGCACCACCAGCACCCCCACCACCCACATCCTCTACATCCTCATCCTCATCATCCTCATCATGCGGCGGCGGCGGCAGCGGTGGTGGCGGCAGCAGTGGCCACAGCATCGGGCGGCACCATATCTCAAATATCACCGCTCACACAGCTCTCGCATACGCATCCAGCGCGTACACCGATCAACCGGACGGGAGTCCTCTGTTGTCCTTCTCTGAGGTGACCAACACCCTACTAAACCAATAGACCATCAGCAAGTTTGAGTGTATCTGAAACCATTCACATTCACATCACATCACTGCTCATGCTTTTGCGCGCAGCGTGCAGTGCGCGCCTCTTCGACAACCGATTGCCAAACAACTGGACTATCGAATCTTCCACAAAAAAAAAAAAAGAAACAAAAAAGCGAAACGCGAACAATCCAACAGAAACAGAAACTATCCATATCCAGGTATCTCAATGTTGCAATATCTACGTATCTGTCCCCACGTCCTCTATGAACCGAACCACCAAAAAACAAAAAATCTAAACCTTATGAGTTTCAAAACAGCAGTATCAGTATCTATTGTATGTATCTATAGATTGTATCCGTAAGAAGTGTGTATGTATGAATATTTATTTACCAACAAACAGCGGTGGCATGTTAGATCTAAGAGGGGCTTGTGAATGCAAGTGTTTTTTTTAGAGGAGACTAATGTTTAACAAAATGTTATGAATTATAGTAAGATGTGTATTTGGTTTAAAGTAGGTCTCTACGAGACCAGGCTAAGCTGTTGATATGAAAAGCGCCACACTGATGGGTAGACTGCCAAATCAAACAAAATTTAAAATTGTCTCTTGAGGTCAGCTCAAAATAGTTACTTATTCGGCTAACGACCCTTGAAGGGTCTGAGGCCTGAGCAATAGCTGTCTTCCGTCGCTGACGGTCCTGGCACACTTCTACTCATCTCAACTTGGTCTTTATACCGGAGATACGGTCTTCCCCTCTGTCTCGAATCAGGAGGCGCCGTTTATAAGACTATCTTAGCTGCAGCATTATTGTCTATGCGATCGATGGGGCCAAGCCAATCGACAGATTCTTGCCTTCCGGAGTACATCCCCATATTAGTACAGCTCGTAGTGTTCGTGGTTGTGTCTTCTTCCTCGCAGACGGGCCCATATAACCGACGTAGAATTTTCCTTTTGAAGGCACCAAGAATCACTTCTGCTGCTTAGCCTACCGTCCAACTTTCGGCTCCATATAGAAGGACTGCCAAAGTAAGAGTTTAGTAGAGCATGATCTTGATCCCTCGAGTCAGAAGCTTTGAACGCAGTTGTTTTGCCAAACCGAAGTAGTAGCGATTGGGAAGGGCATGTCGTCTGCGAAGTTGAAGATAAATTGCCCATACTCTCTTGCTCTATTTTGGATGTAAGAGTGTGGAGAGTGGGACTTGTAGACCTAGATGGTGAGGGATTTGGTCATTTGAAGACGGCGTAACGCATTATCTTCGTCAAGAACAGGAAGTGCCAGCATTTATATGAACTTCCAAGCGTCGCTTAAGCTTACGAGCAAAGATCTTAACTTCATTTCATTGAACTGTCATGAATCGAAGTTTTCTGTCGATATTATCATTTCTGACGTCCGACATAATAAAACTCGGTCTGTTATGCCACACGAAGAGGAAGGAACAAAATGGTGTCTAAAAATGTGAAAAACATCACGACCTGCGACGTCCTGTCATGTCGCTGTCGGAATCTTCAGAATGACCCAGAAATCCATTCAAATGATTCGACTAACACAGATCGCGCAAAGAAATTAATAGAAAATCATCAACTTTATTCTTTGGTGGCGACTCAAGCTTAGCCAACTCAATAACTCTGTCTTCAGTGCCGTACGCCAAGTTGTTCAAATACAATGAATTCCATTTAAATCAATCATACAAACAAATGCCTAGGAGTTGAATAAAGCATGTCGATATTATGAAGTGAAAAATCACATTATTTGGTGTACCACAAGGTTGGCGTACAGGTACAGTGTTTGTTCCGACTGGGGCCAAGGATATTCTGGGAGATGAAAAATTAGAATAGCAGGATTCGATTTACATCATAAGACAGCTTATTCCCAACTTATTAACAGTTGTCTTTCTTGCCATCAAAGGCAGATGTATGAAATTTGACTTGTTTAGTTCTGAGGGTAAATAGAGATGACAAATGTAAGATCACAGGCCTACCTAGTACCTACCACTGTCTTAGGGGAAAAACCAAGCAAGAAGGATGGTAGCGACCAATAACAACTTTTCTATGAGTTGCAGAGATGATACTTCTATGTTGAGTCCAGATAGGTCTTAGCCGATGCTTATGTAAACGAAGTTTGTTCTCAATAATTAACTTGGAATATTTTCTAGTTAGCCAGTACATTTTTTTATTTATTGCGTTCGCTTCTAATTCAATTTCATGTCGAGATTCATGCCGAGGTATTTTGCTTCATTTTCAAATTGATTTCGATGACCCTCTGCACTCGATGTAACTCAGCCAGCTCAGTCCCTTGCGGAGTACATTTCAATATAATTATAAGAACGAACATCGATGACAAAACAGAGCCTTGGGTCACACCTTTTATAAAAACAGACAACGCACCCAAAGTAAATGCAATTATTGTATGATTTCAAAATCAAAATGACGTTCCAATATCGCAAGACGTGTTCGCACATCGCTCGCCATGTTCATCGCTTCATTTTTCTAACAGTGAAGTTATGAAACAGAAACTTAAATGCTTTCATTTTTTTTTGCAAAGAACAATAATCAATGACAATTGTGGGAATTTGTAATTTGTGAATCTAAAAGATGTAACGTATACGCCCTCAATGACTCTGCACTTCATCCTTCATCCATCAATAAATTGCGCTTAAGACAGAGTCTTATTCGCATACATCCGTCTTTCATCAAAACGTTCAACACTTTTTTTAGATCATGCTCTCACTGGCGCCCCTCTAAGCGAAGTATAGTTTATTCAGTAAACATGATAGTCAACCCTATCTACCTACTTCTTCGATTGGATGATCCATGGTTTAAACCCATTGACCAAGTCTGATATAAGTGAGAGTGCTACTTCAATCAACCCTTGGTTACCTTAAAACCATGAGCCACAAGTTGGTATGGCGCACAGCAAATGCAATAGAGTGTGACATTCTCGTAAAACAAACTGAAACTGAATCGGTTTCTGAGTCTTTACTTTTCAATTTGAACTTAAACAAAGGAAATACATTCAAAGTTAAATGCAAACTCCTTCCTGGTAAAACCTCTTTCAGCTCAACTCAGCTCTGAGTTCGATCGAGAAGTTGTGCCGTTTCTTGAAAGACAGTGTCTCTTCTGTTGGCAAATGAATTTTTCACGGTAATCTCTCGCATGATGTTGAATATGCCACATGACCATCGTCGAAGTAGCTACGTCATATAGTGATCATCATCGTCATCTTCTGATCCGCATGATCCACTACAGAGGTTGCGGAGGTAATGCACCCACGAGGGATCTGCAGGCCCCTCGATCCTCCGCCACACACTCTAACTTATCAGGAGTTATGCCCAAGCGGAACCAGGTAGCCTGGGTCTGCCAAGCGGGCGCCTACCCGATGAAATCGCATTCAAGGCACGCCTTGGAAGTCGTGGTGTTGAAGTGTTGACATGCGTGCCAAGTGACCAAACCATAGAAGCAAAGCCCTTCCCGTTCGAAAAAGCAGCTGCTCTAACATTGAGTTCCTCGCGTACTGCCGTGTTTCTCGACTATGCTGACTTGGCGTTGACACCAAGCTCGGCCAAGCTCGGCTCGGCATTGAACAGGGGTTCTGGATATTACCATAACCTCTGACTTGTCCACGTTAATCTTCATTCCAGAATCTGCACACCATGGTCCAATTACGTGGGAATCGACGCACATACCCATAATGACAGTGATCATTTATTTAATATAATTAACGACAGGATTACCAATTTTTTACTGATGTCCTCTCTTTGTAAAACTGGAACGATGGCAGCAGTTTTTTGTGCAACCGTGATGCCGTGAAGGCAACGACACCGCGATCAAGATAGATCTATTGTATTGGAGGGTGGTTGTTAACCCAGAAGACGTACTACTTTCCTGGTGAAAGCTAGTAAGTCTTTAGTAGTGGTGTTTTTTAAGACCACTGAAGTGAGTATCTCTCCCTATGGAAAATACGTTTCCTTAACCATATTAGCGCTGGACATTCACACAAAATGTGCTCAGAAGTTTCATCCTCTTCGATGGAAAGCCGACAGATCTTGTCTTGACACAGGCTTAAGGCGGTAGTTCAGGCCACAATGGCCGGTAAGAAAGCTTTTTTTGCAATCTTATGTTTTCTTTATTAAGATAGAGTATTTCCTTCTTTGAAAAAGGCCTGATTAATCATTTGGATTGCCTAAAACCATGACCATGTGTCAACTGGAGTCCATTAAGTTAGACGAGAGTGCCTTTAGTGCTGCTTGACTGTCTGAAAATATCAGTTAAATAGGACCCTTATTGCCTTTGTGGAGGTTTTGTCTGGCGCAGATATCGATGGCGTGGATTTCTGCTTGAAACACTGTAGTATTCGTCCCCATTGGTACGGAGATCCTTGTGTTGGGTCCAAGACTCCTGCCCCCACTCCTAGGAACGTTCCCATCATCATCTCTCGGTTCATATCCCCATCATCCAATTTGTCAGAGATTGATTAACTACAACACAAAATATCGCGATGTGTCTTCTCTCTCGTGCTCACAGACCGCCAGATTAACATGCCACCAAAATCAGTATCCATGAATAGCTCTAAGCCAACAAACTTCCTCTCCGTCACTTTGTTTATTTACCATCACTTGGTTTTCTGTGATACAAAAATATAAATCAAATCGTAATAAAAAAATAAAATAAAAAAATATTTATAAAATTAAATCAATTCCATTCCAATCAAGTTTTTTTAAGAATTTAAAAAAAAAAACACCAACACACTCCACACACACACACACACTTTAGGTTTGTTCAACTAAACAAGTATTACAACAATTTTATCCTTAATAATTTTAAGCACAAATTTACTCTTAAGAAACCAATACTTCTACAAAAAAAAAATATAAATAAAATATATACTATGTATAACAAAAAGATGAAATGAAAACACTGAACAAGCAATGCTAATTATAGATTAGATCTTAAGTTAAATATCTTTTAAAAAAATAAATGTTCAACCAAAGAAGGAAAACAAAAAACGAAAGAAAAAATAATAAATCGTCTGTAGCAAGTGATTAGATTCAACAGACATTAAAGGATGCTATTCAATTGGTTGGTGTACTATTAGTTTAAGTACAAGTAGGTTGTAAATTAGTCCCATTATGAACTTGTATCTATACATCTATGAATTCATTTACTATCAAATATAAGCAAAGCAAGAAGAAGAAAAAAACATTAAACTTGTCCAGTCCACATACTGTTTTGTTTTGTTTTTAATTAGTTTTGTTAAATTAAATTTTCCAGTATACTTATATAAATAAATAAATTTATATATATATATATATATATAAATATATATGTAAAATAAATATTTTTGATTTTCTAGTCGCCCTTATCGTAAATAATGAATAATACATTTTAAATAAATTTAAGAGTATTTTTTAACTTATACATAAATGATAGTTACAAGAGAAATACGAAAACATAGAGAAAATTAAATTACTTAGTAGGATGCAGAGAATTGAATATAAATAATTTAAAACGAAAAACAATCTTTTATCTTTTTTTTTGTTTGATTTATTAGAGGTATTTTGAGATTTTCCTTAAAAATATTAAAAATACAAATTACAATTAAATTGCAGGCTAACTGTCTGTTTCAAATAAAAAACAAAAAAACCAACAATTCAATGCATGTGAATCTATCTAATGTATAATCAAAATTATAGTCCAATAATGAATTTCAAAATTTGATTTTTTAAATAAAAAATAATTAAAAAAAACAAATTCGTTTTGAATTTTGCAACTGAAATGAACGAATGAATAAGATCGCGAGCACCAGCTGCCGAAATGAGATTTCTTCGTGCCGTTGTGGGAGTTACTAGGCGGGATAGGGTGAGAAACACGGCAGTACGTGAGGAACTCAATGGAAAGGGCTACGTTTCGATAGTTTGGTCACCAATGTCCTCATCACCACGACATCCGAGCCGTGCCTTGAATGCGATTCCATCGGGTTGGCGACGCACAGTGGATAAAGTACCCAAAGTGACATACGAGGGGCGTTCAATATATTCTCGGTATCGAGGTGAAGCTGTGGTTGTATATATAAATTGACTTATTTATCAAGTAATACTATTATTTTAGTGCATTCATGTAAAATTTCATATAAATGTGATTATTAATTCGCGTTTTATCTCTAGTTAAACAGAATCATAATGGCAACTGAGACGATGATGGTGAAAATTGAGCATCGCGCTGTAATTAAATTTCTCACTAAGCAAGGAAAAAGTCAAAAAGCTATTCATGAAGAGATGGTGGCTGTTTACCAGGGTTCCGCACCTTCATTATCAACTGTGCAAAAGTGGTCAAGTGAGTTCAAGAGAGGCAGAGAGAGCATTGCAGACGACCCCCGCTCCGGCGCCCCGGCTACTGCTTGTACGGGAGAAAGCATCAAAGAAGTCGAAAAACTTGTTCTTGAGGATGCCCTAAAAAAGGTGAAAATGATGGCAGAGATCACCAAACTTTCCTTTGGTACCATTCACACCATTCTTCATGACCATCTTAACCTTTCAAAGGTCAGTGCAAGGTGGGTGCCACGAATGCTCACAGCGCCTCAGAAAAAAGATAGAATCGCATGCTGTAGAGAGCTTTTGGAGATGTGTAGTGAGAACGCGGACGGTGTTATGGATCGAATTGTTACTGGTGACAAAACATGGGCCCACCACTATGACCCTGAAAGCAGACAAGAGTCCATGCAGTGGTATAAAAAAGGAACAGACCCCCCGAAGAAGTTCAAAGTCACTCCGTCTGCCGGGAAGCTCATGGCCACAGTTTTTTGGGACTCAAAGGGAATCTTGCTTATTCAGTACAAAAAAAAGATGTGAAACCATCAACGCAACATCCTACGCTTCCACTTTGCATAATTTGCTGGAGAAAATTAAAAAGAAAAGACGGGGTAAACTCGCAGCGGGGTAAACTTCACACGGCGCGAGTTTCCAAGGCTGCTGCGCGAGATTGTGGTTTCGAAGAAATCCAACACCCACCCTATAGTCCAGTCCCCCTAGTGATTATTTCCTGTTTTCGGATTTGAAAAAATGTCTTCGTGGACAAATATTTTCGGATGATGAAGAACTGAAGTCGGCAATAAATGGGTATTTTGCAGAGAAAGAGGAAATTTATTTTTTTGAGGGCTTAAAAAAGCTTATCTCAAGATGTAACAAATGCATTGATGTTAGGGGAGATTATATTGAAAAATAAAAACAATTTAAAATGAATTCGCTGAATTGAACTGTTCTTCGATTTTACAAATATGAGAACCTAGAAAGGCAACATTTTGGTGATCCGTTTCGTTGTACCGTTAGCTCAAAGTAAAGACTTTGAAATTTACAAAATGTACGTATTTTTTAAGCAAATTTAATGTTGCACAATTCGTAAGATTAGGTACTTTGGAACCAAATGTTATATTTGTTTTAAAGGACCTTCAAACTGCATCAATGGTTTGTTCATTTTTCTTCCCAATTTTCTAGACGAGGCCTTTAATTAAGGCAATCTATTGAGGGGGTATTTTAATGTTTGATGGGATGCGATCGAAGAAATGGAGAGGTGTTACGGCGGAAATGATCGAAATGATCCGAAAGTTCTACCAACGGGTGAAACTATTATCCCATGGGTATAAACTTCGGACAGAAGCCTGTCGGGATGAAGATGGGCAACTAGTAAGTCGATACTGAGAATCTGTACTCTGAATCTGATTCTGTAGACTGTTAAACGGCGAGGAAGACAGCAAGACCGCTGTCAGGCAGAATGTTCCACTCCACTCAATGGACGATGATGGAAGAGAATTCCGTCCCCTCGACCTAGACGAAGTCAGGATAGCTATATCGATATGATCGGAGGAAAGTGTGACCAACGAGTGCAACCTCAGTATCGTTTGCCCGATCCACAAAAAAGGAGACCCCTTCAACTGCGCGAACTACCGAGGGATAAGTCTCCTAAACATCGCCTACAAGATCTTCTCTGCCATTGTGTTCGAGCGCCTGAAACCATTCGTGAATAACCTGATAGGTCCTTATCAGTGCGGTTTCAAGCCGGGGAAGTCCACCATCGACCAAATTTCCACACTACGGTAGATAATGGAAAAAACCCAAGAGATGCAAATCGACACCCACCACCTATTCGATTTCAAGGCCGCATATGACGAGCTATACAACGTCATGTCTAGTTTTGACATTGCTGCCAACCTCGTCAGGTTGTGCAGGATGACGATGGAGAACTCTCGCTGCTCCATCAAGGTCGGTAACGAACTCACCTAGACCTTCAATGTCAAAAAAGGTTTTAGACAAGACGATGCGCTGTCATGTGACTTCTTTAACATCATCCTGGAGAAAATCGTGCGAAACTCAAACGTCAACACTAGAGGCACGATCTTCCAAAAGTTCGTACAATTGCTAGCATACACTGACGACATTGACGTGATAGGTCGAACTGGTATTGAAACGAAGGCGGCGAACATGGGTTTAGCAGTGAATGAGAGTGAAACGAAGTACATGCTTTCATCGAAAAAAGACGCACAACATCGACGACTCAACCAGAATGTCACCGTAGGCAGTCTAAAC
Organism: Eristalis pertinax; assembly: GCA_907269125.1. Taxonomy (NCBI): domain Eukaryota; kingdom Metazoa; phylum Arthropoda; class Insecta; order Diptera; family Syrphidae; genus Eristalis; species Eristalis pertinax. The sequence goes on from OU026145.1 coordinate 125,828,814, forward strand.
TTCGAGCTAGTGAAGGACTTCGTCTCAACATCAACACCAGTACCGAGTTTAAACGCAGATTAACTCTTGCTAGTCGCTGTTTTTTTTTGGGCTTTAGAGGCAATTGATTAGTAGAGCCCTCTCTCGAAGGACCAAGCTAGTATTATATAAGACCCTGATCATCCCTAGCCTTCTCTATTTCGCAGAAGCCTGAACAATCTCAAGACCAGATGAAGAAGCCCTTGGTTCCATCTTTGGTCCTGTTTGCGTTGATGGTTTTTGAAAAAGAAGGGCTGTATAGCGACGACTAGGCTCATAGTCGTCTAGGTGTCTACGGATTCAACCCCTAAGATGACGAGGTTATGTAGAGCGCATGGACAACACTGCTCCAGTCCGAGGAGTCTTCGATTCCGAACCAGTGGGACAACCAGGGGGGGCCCCAAGGAAGCTGCACACAAGTGGAGAAGGATCTGAACTTATTTGGAGGCAACTGGCTAAAGATCGTGCCAGTTGGAGAAGCTCTTTGACTAAGGCTCATTTCCACCCGGACTGTAGCGCCATTAGAAAAAGAAGAAAAATTCTAGTAATTTTCTAGTAAACTAAATCTTCACGGACGGCTCCAGGACCAATGAAGGATCTGGCGCTGTTGCCTTCGTGAAGGGCGACAACATTAGACACCTCGTTAATTTGTGTCAGTTTTTCAAGCGGACACCTAATGACCACGAACTATTTTATGAACAACAGGCCTTGTTCAACCCTTTAACCACTTCCAGCATGGTTCAGAAATACAAGTCTTCTCTGAATTTTATCGGAAGTCTGAATTCGCTTAGACTGCTCTGGGTCCCGGGCCGCCACGGGATCGCGGGAAATGAGATCGACGATGAACTTGATAGACAAGGATCAGAGGAGGTACTCTCAGGACACGAACTTGCGCAGAAACTACCTGCGTTCTTGGTGGTATGACTCTCAAGGAAATAGACAGACCAAGCACATGCTCCGAAACGTCTGTAAGAAATCCGCGACATTCCTGTTATATTTAACAGAAAACACTGCAGACAACTTACTGGCGTAATAACGGGCCACTACAAAAAAAAACACCTAAATGTGCTTGGCCTAAGCGGCCTAAGAGGGTTTCCTCTGCGACTCCTGTGAAGAAGACGACGTCACTGCAAAGCACTTCCTCTGCTACAGTCCCGTCTTTTGCTCGGATCAGTTGGCATCTATTTGGTGAGGTGAGAGCTGATGATGTAGGCTCCTCATCACAGAAGCGCCTGCTGGTATTTCACCAGAAGAGGAAGACATTTTTTAGTAAATGTAGGTTGCACAAAAGGCTGGACCAGTTTCTGAGTCTGAGTGTTGAACACCTCCTACAAAAAACGATGTGTCTGCAGCTAGACCAGACTTGCTCGTCAGATGCATACCAGACACTCTCTCTCCATTTTTTATAAAATTTGTTGATTTGCTTAAATTAGGAAGAGCCAATTAGAACGTTGACAGCTGATTTGCAGTAATTTTTATAAATGGACTCACAATGAAACAACGATTACAAATAGAGGGCTTGCTTGCGCCATTGTCGCCGGCATTCCGCTTTTCTTTATTGAACATTTTCTAGCGCCTCATTGCGGCGTTATTCCGACATTAGCATAATGAATTTTAGTCTCTTCCAAAGTCGGCTTGCGTATACGATTAGCGTAGACTAAGGACTATCGAAGTCCCAGAGAAAATTATCGAGTGGTGTCAGGTCGCACGATCGTGCCGACCAATTGGTGAACGCTCGTCTGAGATGAACCATTCGCCAAGTTTCTACTTAACAACTTCGCTGATGCGTCGCTTGTATGGCATGTAGCGCAGTCCTATTGGAACCACAATTCGGATGCTCGGGGCACAGAAAGTGGGTTCACATAGTTTGCTTGTCCTCAAATTTGGCCTCGTCGGAGAAGATAATTTGTTTTCCAAAATCCGAATGTTCGACATTTTCATTTAAGGTCTCTCTCTCAGCTGCAATAATGTGCGTTACTTGAGATACCTAGTTTGGCGGCATGATCTCCTATCAGCCTGGAAGTGTCTCGTATAGACCGCCGCCAATCTGGCAATGTCACGAGTTCGCCGAAGGAGACATTTTGTTTTCGATGTTCGAGCCGGTGCTAAGGCTGTATATATTAGTTGATGCTGCACTGGTTGTCAGTCAGGCCCATTTAAGGTTTGCTAAAGTTGACTGCTTGTAGTGTGATCTGCACCTCCTCTGCAAGCGAGAACTGAGAGGCGGAACCCTGCCAAGCAAGTTCGTCGGTCTTCTCATTTCCTGGGTTGTCACTGTGACCTGGAATAGAGACAGATACGGAATTTTTTTTCAGCTGACCTCCTAACGACGCTCCTAAGTTCAGACATTCGGACTTTCTTGTAAAAGGTGCGTATCTTTTGTTTGTCCATTAAGTCTTCAATATCCTACATCTTGCAGGCTACTACGACACTGCTCCTGCCCAGCCCTGTCCTGACTTTTCATTGCATTGCCTTTCGATATGTCTCGCCGGATGTTTGTGTTTTTTCCTCACTATTATACTATTATACGTACACAGTGCACAGGTCGGTGGTGGTAGGTAACCTAAAATAGTCCCTGGCCATATCATTAATGGTTGGACAGCATCGCCTCATCGTCAGCTCATTTAAATAATTAAACAAACAATCAATCGGACTACTTTTTCAGGAAAAAAAACCTAAATATTCTGATAAATCGAGATTCTTTCTCATTTTTAATAGTTGTCAACTTCAGCAAAGTGGCATTCGCTCACCCATAGCATTCTGAAACACCTTCAGAACTCCAAAAAACATTCATTTCATCTTGCCGCGAACAAGAACCACCTGTTTGAAGAAAACCCCACTTTGACGCCCCCGATTGCTTTGCGCACACTGCAGCATAAGTCTGGTGCTCTTAATTAATTTGTTTAGAACTCCCATTATCGCGCATCCACTCAAGCGTCCATAGACGACGACTAAGTTATCAGTTTTCGGCCAGCAACCGCAATTGTTTGCCAACAGTGTTAGCTCATACATTTTACTCGTTTGCTCGATGCTGCCTAATTCGATCTTGTCCCCGGCTGCACTGATCAAACACACTTGTTCTCCGCTGTGGGCTAATTAAGTTAGGTTTGCCAAGTGAAAACCCAGGAAACCATACTTGTGGCAACGGAAAGCGAATCTCAGCGATCGCCCTTGCCAACATCGATCGCGGTGATCGTGGTCGAACGGAGCAAGTCGGGCAAATAATTTTATCTAACCACAAGGGCAAATATTTCGGAGCGGGCTCTCTCGGAATTAATATATGACCATCCGAAGCGGATGGGCTTCAGTTCAGTCGTGGATTTCACCCTCAGACAGGCAGACGTTTCTTCATCGCAGAACCATGCCTTCGATGCAGGCTCCGCCAAGTGTTCAGGTTAAGGCCCCGCCGCCGGACGACGAGGACGTGATCGGGCAAGTGAATGGGAACTTCGGTCGCTGGCAGTTGAGGACTATTTTGCTCGTCTTCCTCCTGAAGATCCCTTCGGCATGGCTTATGGCGGCGGTCATCTATACCGCGCCATCGCCGCACAAGGGCGAGTACTACTGCAAGCCACCGGCGACAGTGAAGGTCAACTCGACGGAGGACTGGATCAAGATGTCGCATCCTGCCATTGACCAGCGCAAGACCGATCGGCTGTTCGACATCGACGTGTGCAATGTGTACGAGAACGTCCTGCAGGAGGACTTCGCGGCGAAGCACACAAACTACTCGAATCCGTTCGAGAAGCCCACCGAGAAGGAGAACATCATACCGTGCGAGCACTTCGAGCACAACACGGCCTACGAGAGTCTGGTCACGCAGTTCGACTTGGTCTGCTCGCGGCAAATGCTGGTCAGTGTGTCGCAAATGTTCCACGTGGTGGGAGGCTTGATCGGAGGTCTACTGGCCACGAAGGCCCTGAAATAGTACGACTTTTGCTTGGTAAATGAGTTGTGAATTTTGATTAAGTGATTTTTCGCGTTTGCAGCATAAGCCCGCGCCAGCTGATCATGGTCGGAATGATTTGTCAGATAATTTGCGGCAACTTGACGGGCGTAATGCCGAACTTCAACCTGCACTTGTTCTTCCGACTCCTTACGTCGGCCTTCTGTTGCTTCACCTACACCGGCGGACAAATTATACGTAAGGCGGTGTTTCTTTTTGACAAGGATCGGCAGGATCATCTATTGTTTCATCTCTCTAGTCATGGACATTACGGGGGGAAAGGCGAAGGTGATCGTGAGATGTCTCTTTGAGTTGTTCTGGTCAATCGGACTCATTTTGTTGCCGGGAATATCGATATTTGTGGATAGCTGGAGTCAGTTGTACTATGTGATATCGTCGTCCACGATAATTTTGGTGTTCCTTCACAGGTGAGTGTTGCAATTCATGTTATTGAATATGTGCTTTGTTGTGTTGTGCATGACGGAATTTGTGAAGAGCCAAAGTTGGTGAACTCGGCTGGGGCGTAGGGCTAAGAGTGACTTAAGCAATGAAGGACTAGCTGCTGAGATTGACAAGCGATCTGTCGATATATGAGCTCGTTTGGTTGTGGCCATGTAGCCCTTGACCGATAAGTGACTGGTTGTGTATTTCAGTTTCAGTCTTAATAAATAAATGTAATGGAGCAAATGAAGCAACCAAAAAAAAAAGAAAGCGCACGACGGGTGGCGTTCATAATAATAGCCCACCCGTTGTTCAGTTGCTCGCCGTTCAAGACTGAGCCTGAGCCACTCGATCATTACGTGGTCCAAGTTTAATTCTTCTCAAGCTATGTCTAAACAATCCGCGGCCGCACTGAGTCCGTTCTCTCACCCAACTATATGTTGCTTTCTGACCATTGTTAGTTCGTCAGAGAGGTGGAATGAAAGTTCAAATTGGAATTTTAGTCCGAATTCGCAACATGATCGGTTTGAGCCGAAGTCATCTTGCGCCACACTCTTAGTTTCGGCGGTCAAGAGGGATTCAAAACTTCTCTTCAAAATTGAGACATTATTTTAACGCCGTCGTCAGAGGAAAGCGGCATGCGCCAAGCAAAAGCAATTTCCACGCTTCTTCTAAAATTTAAATTCGACTTTCTGAAACACGCTCATCGCTCTGAGCGGGATCTCAACCAGCTCGGTGTCCGAAATCGAACACACGAATATCTAACTCAGATCCAATGCGGAATGTGACGTATCACGGCACACTTAAATTCGTGAAGTCTTTGTTTTATCCAGATGTACATTCTGTTGTCGTCAAACGGCCGTCCAACTGGGAACGCACTTAAGTTCACGAAACTGCTGTGACCTACTGAAACCTACTATGCTGACAATATTTTATAATCTGACAACTTAAATAAGATTTTGGGCAAATGGGTGTAGAGTCTCCTTCAAATTCGGTTCACCATCGGAATCAAATCTTTTGACACAAAAACGATGTACACTTTGGCATGAATTTTGTTATAGCCGAATTAGCAATTTTCGTATTAGAGAAAGAAGCTCATTCCAATCCGGGTCGGCTTGTAAATCGAATGCTTTCAAGTCAACCCTTGCATCGAGTTGAATTTCGTTGATTAGACTCCTCTCGGGCACAATCTGTCGGAACTAGGCTTGTGCTTGTGCATGTTTCGCCGCTGGAAATAGCCAATTTATATCATCTTCTCTCGATAGAAATCAGTTTGACGAATTAGCCAGGGACGAAGTGCAGCCTATGGAGTTTCCTCCCTATGGAGGAGCACTTCGATTTGTCTGTGGCTACTGGCTACGCTGCACGTGTCCATGAGAGTGGATGTCAAAGTTGGCGTTGGCCCCTTATAGGTAATATCAGTTGGCAAAGGGCGTGCCCTTATGGCTCCATCCTTCTTGTCAGCAGATGTACCTGACTGATTGTTGAAGATGTTGTGGTCGTCAGATGCTTAGCAGCCAGTCATGACTGATCATTTCTGTTTGCTCAACAGCAGGAAAAGAAATTGGTGTATCCTCATCTTTATTGTTTATGTTTGAAATTTTGCACTGATTGTTGAAGATGTTGTGGTCGTCAGATGCTTAGCAGCCAGTCATGACTGATCATTTCTGTTTGCTCAACAGCAGGAACAGAAATTGGTGTATCCTCATCTTTATTGTTTATGTTTGAAATTTTGCATTTTAGTTTGCAAAATTTGTGCAAAATTTTAGTTCATTCCAGAGAGCGTTATATTTAGTTCAAACCAGTTTATTGAACTAGTTCGTTCTGCCAGTTCATTTAGTTCAATGTATGTAGTTCACTGTTGTGGAGTCTTGTGTGATTTTCGATTATGAACATACATTCGTGCACATATGTACATTTTTATAATTCCCTTCGCATACGCTTGATGCCAATTAGGCAATGGCCAGTGATTACGCCTACTACTTTACTAATGTTCCTCCAGTCCAATTCTAGGAGAGTTTTAGTCGTTGATGAATCTAGGCCACATGCTTTTCGATGAACTACATGATGTCCAATTTCGCCCATCTACGGTTGGTTTTGATTATGGCTTCTGTCAATAGAATTGATTTTAACGCTTTCATTGCGGGTGAGATGTCTCCGGATTTCGTGTCAGTGGTAGACTCGCGCGCCTTCTTGCTAATTCGTCGGCTCTTTCGTTGCCCGGAATACCCATGTGCCCAGTACAAGGTAAGGTTGCCTCAGTCCGCTCACTTAGAAATAGGCGGCAGAGTTTTACCACCTTAGAGTTAATCTTACCTTACCTTAAAAATTAAAGAAATAATGGTGTTTATAGAGCCTTTATGGCCGTCTGACTATCTATGTAAACAACAATAGATCTTCCGTCTATCGGGGTCATTGATAGCCGGTGCGCTGCTACTTCTGCCTGGAAAACACTGCAGTGGTTCGGGAGCCGTGTGGTTACTGCTAGCTCCGGCGAACTGGCGTATGTATCAGAGCCTGTGCTTTCGCCCGACTTGGACCCGTCAGTGTAGATTTCCGTGACAGTGGAGTTGCACACATTTCTTTCAACCCGCTGTATTCTCGAGTGGATTACTGTTTTGTATTTAATTTCGAAATCCTTTTTTTGCTGCCGACGATAACACAAGTACTTCGCTCGATCAGTGAAAGTTAGTTTTTTTCCCTTTCAACATTGGTGTAGTGATGGTTGGAATTTTGTATTTCCTTGTGAACAGGAAGACACTGCCGGGTCTTAAGTTTTCAGGGCGGATTCCATCATGTCAGTAATGGTGTCTGGAAATTTAGCTGTGGTAGCTAGTGCAATATCATGCATATGCTATGGTCTTAGAGCTGGATATGACTATTGTCGGAAGCAACGACCGAATTCAAGATCACAAGAAAGTTCAATAGATTCCGACACTCGAAAACACGCGATTTCTCGTGGAATTCGGTTTTCGCAAACTTGCGTCAGATTCGAAAATATAATATAATAAAAATAATAATATGGGTGGCGCTACAGCCCGTAGAGGGCCAGGGCCTAGCCTATCAGCAACCACTCGTGTTGCGCGTGCTATTGTTCTATCACGAGGGGATTCGACAATATACGTCGCTTGAATTATCTATTCACGCTCTGAAATGGATAAAGCCAGATATGTGAGGGACAAGCAGTTGTTTACAACGATCCTCGCATGTTTTCCCGAAAACTTTCTTCTTCGAAGATTCTGTTTTTAAGAAAGCCGAAGCAGCTGTGAAAGATATAACAAGGGACATCGGCTTTGTATGACTCCATCTGTCAAACAGCCCAGCACTTTTTGGATGACAGGTGAAGGGCGTTTGGAAATGCTTACTGAGTCAATGTAATTTTTTGAAATAATCCAAAAGTAGCACACAGAGTTGTTTCTGTAGCTCAGCCGCCTTCAATTTGCGTAATAGTTCGGATAAAATCTGACCGAAAAACCAGTTAGAGGGTGTAGTCGAAGCTATTATTGGCTTCAAATTCAAAATATTCGAGATCAAAAATCTCTGCCCATTCTTAGCTTAAAACGAGACACTTTACGCGACAAAAACGCCGTTCATAGGCTGTAGCTACAAACAGATTCATTTGGCGCTGTCAACACATGTCGCACCTCAAAACTATTTCCACTTAGCAGTCGCATGCGTGGTTAGGGCAATCAATTGATTAGTGCGATTTGTTTGTGTTTTCTTTGAGAAATAATCTCAACCTCATCAGCGATTGTAAACATTTGCAAATGGATTCATTAAAATTTCACACCAAGTAAAACTGTGGACTTGGGAATTTAGGTGATTTTACTGTCGTATGTGCTAATTCCTTCTTTCATTGTACTGCAGCAGTGGATGATGGACCTGACGCCGTTGAGATTTGGTTGTACGGTCATTCGAAACACGTGTGTTGATGAGCACGTTTTATGTTGAGTTTAATGATGAGGCTTTTTCGGGTCAGAGCTGTATGCTCTATTTAGTCGATGCAGATGCGCCTTAGATCCTGCATCTGGAGCATTTTCCCTTTCCTCCACTAACCAGGTGTCATTCTGCACCCCAAAATCAACTGAAAGTCCAATATAGAAAACCAGGTTAAGAAAGGTCCTAAACCCAAATTGACCCTTTAGATCTAGACAGCTGTTGTCCGTCCCATTCCCACCTACGGCTCACTAGTATGATGACCGCCCTAAGCAAACCATACAACTTAAACAAACTCAACAAAGTCTAGAGATCGGCAGAAGTCGGAACTTCCGGTACGATGAGATCATGTCCCACCGAAGCACTGAACGTGCTCCTACACCTCCTCCCATTGGACCTTTACATCAAGTATGTAGTCACGTGCAGCGCCATCAGACTGACATCAGACAGAGCTCTGCAACTCCTGCCTGAGCACCTACCCTCAGCTCCTACGGACTACATCACATCCACCATAGACTTCGGTAACGCGGCACAGTGCCGATTTCCATTCAGAGAGGACTGGGAAACCCAATCACTCGTCTCTGAATACCAATTTGTGATCTAGACAGATGGATCTAAGCTAGACCTAGATCTAAGCTAGACCACGGTGTTATTGCACCCGCTACTGGCCTGTCTACAGTAGCGGGTGCAATGACACTCTCCTCTGGGTTCAAGGCCACAGCAACATAGAAGGAAATGAGATTTCCGACGAACTGGCCAAGCAAGGAGCTTCCAGCATCTAAGCTGGTGTGCCCCCTAATCAACTACCTTAAATACATCATCTATCAATACTACCTGTATTTAGCTAGTAGAAGGTAGACAAGGTCATCCACAAATTCTCTAGGAAAACCTGGTCCTCCTAGTTCCAACACGAAAAGAAGGACTGATGACCTCCACAATAGAAATCGCTCCGAAATAGATAGAGTCGTGGCTGTAAGCACGGGACACTGGCACATAGGCCACGCTGCTAGACTCCGAAATCTAAACTGATTTTTTTCGACACACAAGACCTCAAGATCGTACCAGAGGTTGGACTAGTTCAGTGGCAACTCTCTGTCTTACCCAGAACACAGTTCATACGACACCCAGTTGCCTTTTCACCCACATTCCGTCCAATGGATGTCCTCTTTGTTCTTTTAATCTCATGTCTACGTCGACGCATGTCGATGTTTATGAATCTTACCGCAAAACGCTTAAGCAGATATTTGCATTCCTTCCCTAAGCGCCACCTATCGCATCTGTCAACAAGTTTGCTCAGAGCTAACAGAAGTTGAGAAAAAGGCAAATATTGTCCAATTGTACACACACGCGTCTAAACTCTCTTCCCCAGATGGATAGCGGACTCCCCTCGGTGGTTGGTGAAGAATGCCAGGTACGACGAAGCCCTGCAGATACTGCTCGAGTCGGCGGCCGTGAACAACAAGGAAATCCCAATCAATCTCGAGGATCAGCTGAAGAACTGCTCGGCGAAGATGAAAATGGCCAAAAAGTCCTCGTATTGGAGCATCTGGGATGGCCAAGTGAAGTGGACGTACATTCTGGCCGCGCATTGGGCTTGGGTCTGGTCAACTGTGCTCTACTACGCGATGATCCTTGTGATTCGACAGTTCGGCGTCGATCACTTGCACGTGAACACGGCTTCTATGGGTGAGTTGGCTGACTGGCTGGTGGACTGAAGGTTTGGGAGTTTATGAGAATTTTTCAGGTCTCTCGGAGATGATGGGCGTCTTCATTGGACTCTACCTGATCCTGTACACCAAGCGGCACTGGCAATGGGCTGGGTTCATGATGATCACAGCTGGACTCCTCACCTACTTCATATGGTTCATTCCGGAGAATTGTAAGTCGATCTAAAGCGACCTCAGACACATCAATCTCACACATGACCCCATTTCAGTGAACGAAACCCGCCGCGTGGGCTTGGGCATGATGTTCTGCATCATCCTCAACATGGCCAATGCGGTGTCCATGTCCGTGCTGACCACATGCACCGGGGAGTTGGTGAAATCCGAACGCCGCCCAGTGCTCATGTGGTCCGTCGTGACGCACAGCAGGTTCTTCCTGACATTTGCTCCCCTTTCATCGGCCATGAGCATCTTTCATCCGCTAACGCCGCTCACCATGTTCGCAACGTTCGCCGTCCTCAACGGCCTTCTGATGTGTTACCTGAACTTGAAATTCTGGACAACTGATCAACCGGAATCGATGCCGGTGCCGTCGCTGGAGACGTTCCGCAGGAACTCAGCAGCTCTGATGCGAAGGTGCAGCTCAGCGAATTCGGATCTGAATGTGCCCAACGTTGAGTACACGCGACGAATAAGCATCTCGGACCTGCTGATCGTTTCCCAAGAGGGCAAGGTTCATGAGCTTAAAGTGTGAAGTCTCGGCATGGACGTGCCTCTTCAGGGATATATTTTATTTTAACGCCATGTGCATTTTGTAATTGATTAAAGATTGAAATAAATATTTATTTTTGTAGTATTATCATGAATCGACTGCGTATTCTTCTTTGCATGCCAGTCTGGTGGTTGGACGATGCGGGATTGTTGACGTAACTTTTGTTGTTTTTGCTCTCGCGACAGGGTATCCCTACACTTCCTCCTACGCTGACTTCGAACGACCATGTTTGGGGTGCTTTCCACGACAACTGAACTAGGAACTAGACTTTTTTATGGCTAAGCTTTCAAACCATAAACGTACAGAGACAAGGCCTTTACTTCGCTAAAGCGCTTCAGTGAAGAGAAGTCCAAAGGCAGTCGTCAATCGGCAGACATACTCGTGGAATTAATTTTGTGACAAAGAGTTTTCAGTGAATATCTTGTATCCCCTCAATAATCAGCCAGCACTTGAGACCGAAACAACCAAAAGTAAGTTTCAATTTGTTAAACGAATATTTTGCGTTTAATTAGTGGAAGAACGCATGTAAATTTTGACTTTATTGCCTCAATAATCGTTTATTGCACAGATTTTAGATTTGAATTAGATATATCCTTAACGATGTGAGCGCCAATGGCGGAGGAATAACAAACGTCATGTTTTCCAAGCACAGACTGAAACCAAATTTTGTGCAGAAACCAGCTCAATCTGTTTTGTGTGTTGTGTTATGTTGCATACTCGCAGGCTGTTGGTTAGTGGTGAATATGGAAACAACATTGTGTCTGTTCACAAGACTCAGTGTTTCCGCTTCCTTGTGCGTAGCTTTCGGTTTTTTTTCCCAATTAGAAAGTTTGAATTGCTTATAGCGGTTGTATCTCGATATAAGTTGGTAGATAGAATGCTTACTTTCAGAATTAGAACATGTGTTACCTTTGACTCCAACTCGGAATCTATGCAAGTACACGAATTTCCAAATATGTACATCTTTAGAGATGAGAGACCAGGAAGTTTGAAATGAATAAGAAAAAAACCCAGATATTCCAGATATTTCCGCGATGTATGCCAATGCCTTATCGGGCACTTCATCTATCTACTTATTTATCTCGAGCAATTACGACATTGTTGCTGACCTTTGGGTGGTGTGAATAAAAACACTCATGAACAATCACGAGTGAAGTGTTTTCGTTAAAGGAAACCCTCAGTTTGTTGTCAATACAAAAATTCTTTAGAGTAGGTTCTTTCTCTCAAGTTGAAGTTTGAAAACTAGAGCGGGGAGCTGTCAAATTTGTTTGTCAACATTCTTGTAAGATAATCAACAAGTATGTTTTTAAACATACAAACTCGGACAACAAATGTCTATAATTCACGGCGTTTCGGGGACATGGGCGTGTATAGATTCGAGTCTCATAATATCGAATGGTTAAGCATTCAGATCCTTTCCGATATTCATGAAGGAACCCGTTGTGGTGTCATTAGTGATACCAAGAATTGATAAGATGAAGATATTTTGGATTGGATTTGGATTTTTTTTAGTTGTTTCTTTAACAGCTTCCAACTTGTGTCTGAATTTTCTTGTCTAAACAATTAATGAAATCGTCATCCTCCATTCCAGGGGTTGCCACACAGTCCATCAAAGTATTAATCTTCCGAAACAGTATTATCCAATTTTAAACTTTTTTAACACTTGTTACCTCCGATGCACACACAAGTTCTTCAAGTGTTCACTCAATACATTCCATCTCTATGCACACCAAAATGGAGTCAACACTCAACTGTTAAATTATGTAAGTGGATGATTCGCCTTAAACTTAACGAAATCTACTTCTATTCCCTCCAAATGGAGAGTTTCCACCAAAATGCTGAGGGAAAACTCACACTCAATTTGAAAAGGAGAAAAGAGTCATCGTCTGTCATTGCCCCATTCTCTGCCAGTTGAGACATTTGTAGAACACTAGGATACCTTTCAACTTCCACGACCCGAAAATATAAAATTCAAGTCAAATTTTAAATTCAAAAGAACAAGCGAAATAAGCCAGGATAAGGGTTCAAATCTAATCGTTGCGATTTCATGGGTGCTAAGGGAAATGCTGACGCGCCAGTCTGGAGTCTGACGTCTGATACCTAATGTTTGAAGATTTGATTCTTTTCAATAACAGCCACATATTCAGTGATGGGTTTCTGGTTTTACACCATGAGGTACCTTTCGACCGAATACATGATACTCTGATAGCTTTTTCTGACATGGTGCCCAACCTCCGTCGATTGTTTGTCTACCTTAATCGAGTGGTAAAAAATACAAGCAACATAAAAAGCGAAGTCACTCGCGGACTATCTCTTCCCAAACATAGCAGTTCTTCTAATCTATTCACTGTCATCGCTGTTCTCTGTTATGTCATGGGTGGACATTTAGCTGGTGTGGCCAAAGTCAGCGTCGATCCTGATTGCTATGAGGAAACAGCCCACGTGCCTCAAGCATAAGAACAATATGGCATCAAGCCACAAATCTGTAGCAACTGCGACGGTATTAATGGCAGTTATCAATCCAATACGGCCTAACCCATTGTGTTGAATGGCGGTAGTTCCCTCTTAATAGCAGGTTTATCTTTACGCAGGTTTATCGATCAGTCGTTGTTTGGTAAGGGATCTGACGTTACATCTGCTTCCATGAAATCATATGACTAAAATCTGAACCATTGAAATGGCACTTAAACGACTGTTCAGGCCTAGTACACTGTTCTATGATCTGAACTATCAGTACATCTCGTTACAATGAATATTAATGCGAATATATTCCAGGCAGCTTATTCCCCGAACGACTGTTGAATGCACTCTGCATAATTAACGAGATTTCAAGGAAATCATGAAGTATTCCCCATTGGGAGATTTAATTTATTACTTCTCGTATAATGGGTGGAGGCCCATATAGATGGGTAGGAGTACATTCGAGTTGAGTACGAGTTGACCAGCTAAATTAGCGCAAGATGTTCGATATTTTATTTGGTATTTACTCCAATCAACGTCTAAGATGGCTAGGGTATGTAGACCGCTCTGCTCCACCTAGAAGAGTCTTCGACTCCGCACTAGTGGGACGATGCAATAGAGAACGCCCTACGAAACCGATGACGCACATAAGTGGAGAAGGGCCTCAGTCCACTTGATGTGCAAAAATTTAACGCAGCTGGCTAGGGATCGTGCCAGCTGGAGAATACGATTTATTCCAATCTGCTGTTGACATAAAAAGTCACAAACTTATTCTGACTTATAAAGGGTGGTTAAATTTTAAGGGTCGATGTTGGATGTGAACCACACCTAAACGTCAAGTTTTTTGTGCATTTCATTTGACATTTTCTCAATTTCAGACTAACTCAATTTGAACCATGGAAAGACACACAATCGAGCAACGCGTTAAAGTTATTCAGGCTTATTATGAAAATGGGCGTTCAAATCAAAATGCATATCGTGCACTTCGTGATTTTTTCGGTCAATTTAATCGTCTAAATGTGCGTACAATCGGAAAAATCGTGCAAAAATTTGAGCAAACCGGGTCTGTATGAGATGTGAAAACTCCAGTGCATGCTTGTACAGCTCGTACTGCAGACAATTTTGCTGCTGTTCGCGATAGTGTGGCTGAAGAGCCGTCCACCTCAACTCGTCGTCGTGCCCAACAATTGCACCTCTCCCGATCGTCGTTGATGAACATTATGCATAAAGACTTGCATTTACACGCTTACAAGGTGCAATAGACTCAAGAACTAAAGCCTCTTGACCATTTCAAGCGTAGTCAATGGTCAGAATGGTTGCAAGAAAATGCAACAGTGGATGATCAATTTTCGAAGAAAATCATCTTCAGTGATGAGGCACATTTTCACCTCAGTGGATTCGTCAGTAAGCAGAATTGTCGCATTTGGTCGAGTGATAATCCAAGAGTGATTGTCGAAAAACCAATGCACCCACAAAGAGTGACCGTTTGGTGCGGCATCATCGGGCCGTATTTTTTCCAAAATGAGGCCGGTCAGGCAGTTACTATGAATGGTGTTCGCTATCGTGAAATGATAACGAACTTTTTATGGCCCGAATTGGAAGACATGAATGTGGACGATATGTGCTTTCAACAGGACGGTGCCACTTGCCACACAGCTAACGAAACAATAGCTCTTTGGCGCGACAAATTCAATGGCCGTGTTATCTCACGTGGTGGCGATGTCAATTGGCCCCCAAGATCATGTGATTTGACACCGTTGGATTTTTTTCTTTGGGGTTATTTGAAAGAAAAGGTGTACGTCGATAAGCCAGCAACAATTCAAGAGCTAAAGGATGAGATAATTCGGCACATTAACGGCGTAGAACCTCAATTATGCTTCAGCGTCATCGAAAATTTGGACCATCGGATGGAGGTGTGCCGCCGAGGTTACGGCGACCATTTGGCCGATATTTTGTTCCGTACATAATTGAACCATACCAATGTTATCATAATGAAAAGAAATGACAATAATTTCCTAAATAATTTGTGTTTTATTCAAAATCAACATCGGTCCTTAAAACTTAACCACCCTTTGTAAGAAGACAAGGTAGTGATGTTTTATACTTACTCAAATGTGGTATAAGGTCCACAAATGTTGAGTGATTCATATATCCCATGTGTCATATTTACGACTGACCCAGCTGGAAGTTTGTCAATAAACTCTGGTTCCTGTCTCTTGCTTTTAAAAAGCATCATCGGTGGAATGGCTGTCCCTATACCATTCACACATCCAACAATTAACACTTTTTGTTCCCTCAAGCGCTAAAGTAGTTTGTTGATGGTGCAACTTAATTCCGCAACCCTTTTCATCTTTTGTAACAGAACCTTCATCTTTTCGAAGTGATCACCGACAATGTGTTTGTTTAGGCTCTTGCTGGATTCATCATTTGCGATTTTCGCATAGAGATTTCTGGGTGACTCTTCAAAAACAATAGTAGCCACTTCCTACCGGCTACGAAGTTAGTATTATTAAAGTTACTGGTAATATTGTTGACGCTACAAAATGCGCAGGCTTGAAGCTGCAACATTTTTGCGTGAGTGGCATAACCACTTGTTGCACACTGGGCCTTATTTGGACCACCTTAACAGACGAAATGTGTTACATTTGCCTCTACAGTGAGCATTGACAAAGATGATTGGACTAAACGTAAGTCAATATTAGAAGCTACTCGTATTTTTTTTCTAAACAACAGGATAATGTTCCCACTCAGTTTTTAATTAACTCCACTATTCACTGCAATTAATTAGTTGCTTTAGCATATGAACTGGGTGTCAGTCAAACAGGAAAAGTCATTAGCTCGTCCAGCTGTCATTCTGACATAAGCTGTAACTAGCAAACACAAGGTTACAACCAGACCATCCCTCGAGCGGACTTTATGTAAGAGCTTCCCCACCCCAGTGCGAACCTAGACAGCGTCAAAAGCGGGAGAAGAATAAGGAAGTTCTTATTCGAATATAAGGTTTACGGCGCGGTCTGAGTTTCTACCTCATTCCCATGCGTTCGAATGGCTATTGAAGCAAAACATTCAACCACAAACGCAAGGCACTGTGCATGGACATATGTACTATGCATAGACTAGTTAAGTATACATGGACCCAGCGTCTGGCCTGTACATGTCGAGCGTGTGCTCGTCTTCAAGTCCTAGGTCGTGAGACTACGCTGCAAGCAGCCACCACACTTCCTTAAGCGATTATCTCAATCATTCTAACGAATGAAGAAAGGCGAAACTATCTAACATGGGCTAATGAAAGGGGTGTCCTTCCAACCCTTCCATCAAAAAGCGACTTCTCCACTTCGTTCGTATCATTCATCGTTGAACCCTCTCGGCACACACTACATCGCACATATCTCAAAGACCCTTCGTAAAACGAGCTTCCCCGAAGTGCCAAGAACCAATTCAACATTAACTCACGTCTGCCACCTGCCCCATAAAATGTTATCACCCCACACAGGGGCGCATCTGTCCGACGACGCGTCGCTCGATTATCGCCTCAGACACTAAAAACTTAAGTAAACCCCCAACCAGACTCTGGCGCAGGCAAATATTCTCGCTGAACTTGAACAGTCTGTGAACCTGCCCCAGTCGGGGTCCCACCTGTGAATCTGTGATATGGCGATGAAAAAAAAATATGTAAACGGATCCACTTGCTCTAATTAATGACTAACGATTTAGACGAGCGTGTAGCTACATCTAGGGACGAGCTTAGCGCGGTGTAGCCCCCCACCATCACCCAGCTAGTGCTTTTCAGTGGACTCCGCAGATACACACACATATTTCAATTCAATTAATCGACTTGCTTGACAAACTGGCGAACAATTAGAACCGATGAACCGATGTGCCGCAGTGTGTGCCGGTCGTGTGTGTGCATGTGTGAGGCTCCATCGTCTGTCACGGCGGAGCCAATACGGTTTTATTGAGCAGTTGGCACTTTATAAACGAGGACGTCGACGGTGGAATCGCACGGGAATTGATTGTCGCCAGCAGAACGATCATCATCAATTCATGAGATATTCTCCGGTCGACCACCACCGACGGCAAGTGTTCGCCAGTAGTTTCCGATTAGTCGCGAGGTGTGCGTATGCAAAGCGGTGTATGGTGCTCGAGATTCGTTGAATGAATCACACCAAAGGAGTGTACTTAATTAATCCCGGAAAAGCTGTGCTTCAACGAGACGACTTTCAACCAACTCATTCGCAGGTACTTACGATCCCCTTCGAGGGTGGCTGCCTCGCTTAATTCCAGGGATTCATCTCACGCGGATGTGAATGTGTGTGTGTGTGTATGTTACGTCACTTCAGCCCTTCGGCTAATTGAGATTCATTAAAGCTTTACGATGCGCCAGCCGCAATTCGCGTTCAATTAACTGACTTCGATTGAATACGTTCCATTCAGCGGCAAGTTCGATTGCGATTGTCAATTGCAGACGGGCGGGTGGCCAGAAGAGGGACTGGCGAGGGAATGACTGAAGGGCGGATGGCGAGTGTTCAGACGATAGTGTCGTGATTGAATGTGTGCCGGGTTTTATTGGCTCTTAAGACTGACGGTCGACAGACGGACGTTTATATAAGTTACGAGTTCGGAAATGCCAATTGAGTTTACAGATAACGGATATAGTGCTGTCGCTTATCTAAAGCCAAATCTGAACACTTTAGAAGTCATTTGAAAATTTTACAATCGACTGGAGTGTTAATCTCCGATTATTTCAAGCTGTCAGCATTTAGTGCAGAAAATCGGACTGTTGTTATTGAGGATCCTTGTGACATGACAGTTGTGCAAAAAAGTGTGATTATGAGATGTTTTTCGAGAGTTTTATATCAAGCTTAGATGACACTGGCCACACGCAGCAAGGCAATAAAATATATCAGTGTACACGGTCTCGCGAAATAGGAGTTCATGTGGATGTGCCATTCCGATCTCACTGCACTTAACGAGATTTATCGATATCGTTCGTGAGCTCTATTATGGTCGCTCTTGTTGGATTCTGTGTGTTTGGGCACTCACCCATGCGCTAGAAATCCTTTCTTTTAGGCTGTGCTTACCATAACAAAAGTGGTCTCATTTAATTGAAATATACTCCGTGTTGTTGGTCTGGTTTCACAAGCCTCTCTTGAGGCAAACCAGCAAAATCGTTCGCCATGGACAGGAACAGGTGGTTATCACTTGGTGCTAGGTCAGAACTATTAGTGAGTGGATGCATAAGTACCTCCCAACGAAGCTGCCGGAGCTTCTGGCGAGTCGCTATCAATGTGTGTCACCTGGCGTTGCGTTGACTAACCGCGCGTCGATCACGACCATTTTCGCTTGACGTTGGCGTAAGTGATACACTTTTCGTCATCAGTCACTATCCGCTTCAAAAATGAGTCGATTTTGTTGCCATTCAGATCAGCAGATCAAAATGCCATGAGCCCATGAGGTTCTTTGGCGTTAACTCATGTAGTACCCCTTTTATGTCCAACCCTGTTCAAATGGTTTCAAACGTTTTTTGTGCAATGTTTAGCCCACAGACTTGACGATTTCCATGATTTTATCAACATTTTCGACAATTGATCTTCCAGAGCATGGTGACATGAAAATTACCAGAACGGATGAGTTTTTAAAATCCAAACATGGCGTATTTTCTCTTCTTTTCAATCAAAACTAAGTCAATTAACCACAAAACTGTTCCGAAAGTTTTGTTTTAGTACCAAATAATAATGGCACTTAGTTTCGTTCAATGGAACTTACTTAGATACAAGCTTAGCTTATGGTGGTACCTTTCATCATCAAAATAATATACGAATATGTACGATGTCCTAGCCACATGTACTCGTATTTTTACCTTGTTACAAATACAGTATGTCGAATCTACGATTGAGTCTGAAAAGTGACTAGTAGTGTCTAGATCATTTAATGCTCATGAATGACTAGCTTTTATTGCGATGCTGACCAAGGCCAGGTCTGCTGTAATTTTGTATAGTAAAGTGGTGGCCTGGGCGTTGTGGGTCTGTGCGTAGACTCCTACAGCCTTGAACCTTAATTTTCACGGCCCTACCTCTTTCGAGTCACTGGCAATGCTCAAGGAGTGTAACTGTCTAGAAAAAGCTTCTCAAATTGGCCGTTCGGAGTCGGCATAAAACTGCAGGTCCCTTCCACCCGTGAGAGAGCAATAGCACGCATAAAACAAGTGTTAGCTGAGAGCTAAGCCCTGGCCCTCTACGGCCTGTAGCGTCCACATTATTATTATAGTAGCGTAGCTAGTAGAGTTGGAGTATGTTGCGATTTTTCAATCACAGTGACAAAATCGCAGTTAATGATTGTTTGCTCAGCTCTAGCTTCTAAGACCGTGGGGCTGTGAAAATTATTTTTTGTCGTACCAGAAATCGAACCTTGACACGATATGTACAACAGCGTTGAAGTCGCCGCACGTACCCACAACGCCACGGTCTAAAAAAGCTTAGGAAGGCATAAATTGTGATGAACTAATTGTCGCCCGAAGAACAGATGGACATGCAACCAATTTCGTTAACAATAACTTTTTAAGCGGTAGCTTTAGTCCTGGCTTGTATGCCGGGATCGCCAGATACCATCTTCAGTCCACACATCTGGTTGAAACGTAGAAGTTGTATTCTGGTACAGAACCATAAAATAACATCATCATCACGATCGAAGTCATCGTCTTTAGAACTAGGTTCGTTCTTACCGCTCAGGCATGAGAATGACGCCGTTGGTTGAGTGCCTGTACCTGGTTACAGGGGTCCCTGTTTCGAATCGCGGTGAAATTAAAGTTATCCGGATCACTGGAGTTCTCGATCAGTGGTGGTAGTCTGACTATGGGTATCACAATGGACCAACATAGTCCGGGCGATTTCGCTGGCAGACCCCTCTACCTAATCTAACCTTACGCTCAATAGCCGAACTACAGTCTATTTCCTGTATAGTTGAGTGCCCAAGATAAAAAGCGGGCTTACAATCGCAATCGCCTGAAACATACAAGATCCGGCTGGACGTACGTAAATCGGCTGCTTTGCTCAGCAATGTGACAGTCTCATGATGATGCCAACCCTAATGGTACATGGGAGAATTAACAATGACATGAATTTAGAGTTCATTCTAAAGTTCTGTCTTATGGTGGCAATTATTTAGTGAGCTGTGACATCTGGCATAAGAAATGTTTCTATGGGCCGGAATTCTGTACAGGCGATTGTTGTACTAATCCAAGAGTTCAGCAACAGATTGGTATGACCTTGGTGTCCATAGAGACAAGGTCCGATTTTTACTGAACAATAAAGTGTTCGTAAGTTGTGCCGATCACGCTAACAGTAGACAGGGACATAATGGGCAGTAATCGCCTTCTTTTGTGGGGGATTCCATCCAAGGGGATTCGATTACATATGTAAAATATCGTGCACATCGGAGGAAGTAACTTTGAGCGCAGCAGATGTGAGTTTGTGTTTGCCTTCATTGACGGCTGTCTGTCATTGAAACTTCTGACAAATCCTACAAGCATGCACCAAAATGAAGCTCATTTTAATAACGCCAGCCCCTTGATAACTGATTATCAACACATCATCAACATTTCATCGAAAGTAGACCTCGTGCCTTAGTAAAAATACACAAATGTCAACATATTTTCATCATTTTACGGAAATAGTTAGCAAATCAATGATTTATGCTGACATTTGATGAGCTTTACGGAATGCCTACCTCTGAGTAATTGACTAACGGGGAAATGAAACCATTCAGTTCCGGTGTTGCCTCGGGGTTGTGTCTCCAACAATTGGGTCACTTCCTCAAAGTGAAAATCAATATCGTTCTCCTAACAAAGTTTATGATACTATTTACTTTCTTTGCTGCATAGTTAATAGAAGAGTTATGGAAAAGGAATGTACACCTGTGGGGGGCCTGAAATTCTTTTGACACGGTCTGCTACACGATGTTAAGGTTCATCACAATCTGTAATCTCTATTGGTGTCTCTTGTTATTTCTCGTGTGTTGGTATAGGTTTGGATTTACGTAAGTACACAGGAGCAAGGTTTAAAATACCGTCAGAAACATGAGCAAATCCCACATCATCTGTAAAAGCAGTGGAAGTAGCTCTGAAACTCTGCCTAAAAAGAGAATTGATGACAGATCATTGTGGAACACCCAGTTTAATGTAGAACAATCCACTCTTAATGTCATATAAAGAATTATCACATATTCGAGGTCGCCAAAAATGCTGCGGAATTTCTAGGTATCCTTAATCGGATCCCCTCTGATTTGGCTTTAATTTATAAGGCTTATATCCGCCCTAGGCTTGAGTACAAAGCTCATATTTGGGCTGGTGCCACCAAGACCACCCTACACCTACTAGACAGAACAAAGTATTTAGACTCGCTTGAGCTCCGACGTACCGTGTCTTCTTTGTATCTGTTTTATATCTATTTTAACAAAAGATGCTCAAGTGAGCTAGCCAATTGCATTTCTCCTCTCCATGATTTCCCCTACAATGCTCGTCTCGCCAGGGAGAAACTGTGGCAGTGGCAGAGATAATGAGTAGTGTCCTCTTTTTCTTCTACGTCGCCACAACCCACAGCCTCTGAATATGAAATCCTGGGTAAGTCCCATTTTGTTTTGATGATATAGCCAGTTAGCGCTCCAGCTGCCATCCTGTGCAGCTTTTTGTCGCATTCTAGGAGTTTGTCGGTTCTTGAACTGTTGTACTTGGGCCATGACATCCGAGTGGTTAGAGAGCTCTATCCCTCATGTGCTGCCTCAGCTTGGACTTGATCTCTGTTGCCGAAAATGCTTAAATGGCTGCTTGACTGTCAGTAAGAATATCAGCCGGTGGTATCTTCAACATTGATATCATTCCGGCCGCTTCTTTGACTGCCAGCACTTCCACCGTAATCAGGGATTCTGATAGAACAGTGCATGTTTAACAATTCGGAGTAGATGCCAGCGCCTATACCTTAACTCATCTTTGATCCATCCGTATAAACGTTGATGGTCGAGTAGTTGATGGGTTAATTTATATTCCACTGCTCCGTTGTTGGGAAACAACACCTGAAAGGAATTAAGAAGTCGAGTTATGAGAGTGAATCGTCGCTTTCAATTTGTTCAGTGTGTAGACTATCCAGTATATTTGCATGTCCAGCTGAGTTTGAGAGCCAGCAATTGAATTGGATGATCCTAATGACATTCCTTGCAGTGATCATCTGTAAGAAGAGATCTAGTGGGAGAAGGTTTAGTAAGACCTCTAAGCCTGCCGTTGTAGTGGTGAATATGTTGACCGACTTCACGGAGGCCTGCCACCATACTACACTGCCAGATGTATGTCAAGATTGGTCTGACGCATCGGTATGCGTACATCCATAAAATTGTTTTGGGGTTAGGTCCCCATTTTTTGCCGAATATTCTGTTGCTCAGATATAGGACGCACGCTGTTTTCTTGACTCTTTCAGGTAAATTTAACTCTTAGTTTCCTGTCTAGAACCAAGTTGAGGGTTTTCGCCTTCAATTTTTGGAGGTTTGAGCAGCGGAATGAACCTTGTGTTGGTGAATAGGACCACCTCTATTGTTTGTGGATTAATCCCTAGACCGCAAGAGTTTGCTAACTTAAGAAGGGATTCTATTGCGCTTTTAATTAGCTCACTAAGAGTCGGGAGGAACTTGCCAAAGATAATTATATATTTTTACTTTGTTCCCGCGTATCTGAGCTCGTTTAGAATTTCATTTATGACTAACACCCGCCGAATGGAAGACATTACCTCGCCCGTGAGGCCTAAGTTTGCATTAAAGTTTTCTTTTGCTAACCAGACTTATTATGAGAGCATTGACGGTAATAGTGTCTCCCTCCTCGCTTCGAAAGAAATACGGCCTGATGATGCCGCCAAACAGTCAGTCGTTGTGGAGGAATAAATGTGATTGATTAAGCACTAGTGGATTGTGTTCCCTCCATAAATTGCAATTTTGGCTGTTAACATAGAGCCAAAAATCGGCATCCCACGAGAAGATGATTTTTTGGCCAAAATTCGGATGCAATTAACGAACTCGTGGCGATTTTGAAAGTTGTCCGCATCCAATTCTTGCGTCAGCACAATATTATGCGAATAAAGGCCCAAATCCGATCCCAAAATAAGCTATTCACAATTCAGCTAAACGGCGCCGAATCCATATTTCTGTGGTTTCTTCAATACTTTCCGCTACGGCGGCTATGATTTATCCATTTCATACCATTCTCTATCTGGTTGGTGGTTTGAGGTCCAAAAAAGTGTACTCACGCTCATATTTGTCCACCGTGCGATGATTTGCTTGCACACTGAAAACATGTTGTCGACCGACATCACAATGAAATTCACGTTGCGTATTTACAACTGAGCCGGCATTTCGATACCATTTTTTTTGAAATTATTTCCGCACGTTTGTCAAACGTGACACGATGTGTGATAAAATGGCAAACTTTAGTGAATATTTTGACAGCTGGTTGTCATTGGTAGCTTTGACAGCCGCTAATATTTACAAACAGACCAGCAGTAGACTTTTTACAATTGATTACATCTTCAGCTGTTCCTTTTTTAAATATACCAGAGTAAGCGCTGTTATTAAAAGTATTTGCTAGGATATCAATTATAAATAATGCAATATATTTGAGCTTCTGTAGTAACCACATATGTTGTGCCAGGCCAGCTTGATCTAGTAGGTAAGGGCTTCAAGGGTGCTGGCTTCAATCCACGATGTGTTTTACTTTCATAATTTACAGCTCTGCCTCCCTCGAGTCACTGAAAATACTCAGAAACTATATACTGTCTAGAAAAAGCTCCTGAAACATGGCCGTACGGACTTCGGAGTCGGCATAAGTTCCCTCCATTCCTAAGAGAACAGTAGCACCCACAACACGAGTAGTAGCTGCTTTCACCAAGAAGTGTACAGAAATGGTACACTGCGGCCTATAACCACATCTCACACATGTTCGTTAAGTTTCACTTTTGCTTAATCAAGTAAGAGCGGAATTAATCACTTCCTATAAGCATACGTAAATTACAGTTAGTGTTTTTGACCATAGTTCTGGCTGCTTTTCCTGCGTTTTTGACATAACCTTAATTCGGTCTAATATCGTTGTCCCATTTGTTTGGAAAGACTTTACACAACACTTGTACTCTCTAACCATTTGTCAGAGACTCGAGAGAGATTGAGTCGTGAAAATTAAAGTTGTACCCAAGATCGAGCCGCATGCCTTTACAACATGAGTCTACATGCTTACGCACTAATTTACGACGCACAGTGGTCGCTATTTGTTTGGGAGCCAATCAAAAAATCTGTAAAATTTAAGCCAGTATACCGATCTTTATGAAATTTGAAACATAGTACAAATAGTATGAGCTCATTGCATGGCCAAAAATTAAGATATAAGGTCGATTAAACTAAATTTTTTCTTAAGAAAACAAATAAAAAATTATTTTATATACAAATTTTACAAGTTACAAAAGTAAGAGTTTTTATTATATCTTCGTGAAAATCTGATTTGTTTTTGGTTATTTTAGCTCTGTCGATACAATCTGTAGTCTTTATTTTGGGCTTCCTGTTCGTCCTCCCTTTACATCCCTACCTGTAGTATCGCAGCTGAAATAATGGTGACTCCATGCCATAGGATCTTGTGCACTGTACCAATTATACAAGCCTACGTACAATGTCCAAGTTTCTTGACAGTACTCCCCGAATTTAACTGGATCTAAAGCAGCACCGCTGTTGATAGTGTTAAAGATAATTCCGAGTCGATGTGCTTCCATCGTTGGTGGTGCCACAATCACTTTCAAGAAGAGGGGACAAAGTGCTTTGTCAGATTCAGGGAGATTTCGCAAAACTTCATTTGTGAAGGTTTTGCCTTGCATTGACACACTGCCATGGATGGTGTATTAGTTACCGCCTGGGCAACCTTTCCGTGGCAGGTTGACGCAGATGAAACATGAGCAGTTGATTAAGAAAGACCCTAAGAATATTTTAAAACAAGAATCAATTTGAAGTGATTTGGAGCTCGTTAGTTCTGGTATACTGAAGTTTCGCAAGTACAGTACTAACTCGATTTACGCAACTAATAGAAATGGGTCACATTTTTTAAATAAGAAATTGTAGTAAAAATGTTTCTATAGAAAAGGTGGCAATGTAATAAAAAAACTCATTTTTGAAACGAAAACAAATCGTTATTGTTGAACACATTTTGTTAAAAATCAGAATACGATAGTTTGGAATTGAGTATCGTTCTTGTGGGCCCATTGTAAGCAATTGTTGAAGGATCGAACTACAACTTCTGTTTAAACTTTTGATAAAGGAGGGAAGCTTCACCTTCACTTTCATGTGTGCTCTCAATGTCTGTCGTGTCCTCACAATTTGCAGAGGCATCAAAGTTCTCGTGAAGCCAATCATAGATTTCTTCATTCGATGTTTTCTGAACTAACGAAAGATGTCCGGATCCAAGAAATCCAACTGCAAAATAACGGCTGAAATGGAAATAAACACAAGAAGTTGCGCTAATCGAGGTAACTTTTTTGAAAAGTTGCACTTATAGAGTCAAGACGTGTGAAGATTTTGGTTTGCGAAAATCGAGGGTTGTGTAAATCGAGTTTGTACTGTCTTGATTTTTAGACGATTTATTTAAAAAATTCATATTTAGATGTTAGTCGTCAAATATTGGTATCATCGGATTCTTGGATTACAAATTTAAGAACTGAACCATCAACGAAAGATTTACATCCATTAAGCAATGAATCGGAGGTCTTATTAGACTAAATAATATAAGACAAAATTTATTAAATGATTTTATTGAATAATAAATACATGGTCTATAAGTATATCACATTGAATAATAAATACACAATGTATGCTAAATGTATATTAAATGAATATTTATCAATTGAATGGCTTAATTCAACATCAGGCATGAGATTTGGAAGATATTATTTTTTTTATAATAATACAATTTTTTTTTAATACATTTTTGATTTGATACCTCTATATACCTCTATAATTTTTTGACCGTAGTACAAAATCGTCCCATTTGCAACATGTTCCAAATTTCATTAAAATCGGTACACTGATCTCGATTTAACAGAATTTTTTCCGCTCTCCCATGCAAACCATCCCACTGTGCGGAGTCCACTCGCCTGTTAATCAACTCATATCCAAACTTAGAACATTCCGATTACGATGGGTGTTACGAAGTCTATGAAATTCGAAAATTTTCCTTAATTATCAGCAAAGTGACAGTTGACAAATCACACATGTGCGCGACAATTGTGACATAAAACGGACCTCATTGGTGGCACGCCAGTTAACACCTGTAAAATGATTAAATCAATGTCAAGCTGAGAAATTTCACAAATCGATTAAATAGATTCTTTCAATAAATTGTCTCCTGTATTATGTGTTATATAGCGTTCCTGGCACTATTTTGATTTTGGCTAAATTTTCCACTTGTCACTCAATGCGTGTCGCATATTTTAGCAAATGACGCAACCGACACACGGCCAGTGACTTGGCGAATGATGCTGACGCGCTTATTCATCAAAAACGAAGTGTTGTGACGACATCAATGCAGAAGCATTGTTATTCAATTGATTTGTCTCAATTGATTAGTTGACTCTGTACATGAATCGAGGCGGAGCATTCGGCTGAATGTAACATCATGTCGCTAAGTGAATGTGTTTGAAGTTCAAAGCAAGCAAAACGGTCGTGGGCTACTGCAGATGGCAATGTGCGTCAAAACGTCGATTCCAATTTAATTGGTAACAGGTAAATATTTGCCTTAGATGACCTGGGCTACAGCAAAGCACTATCCTAGCTTTGGTTACTGGACTGAATCAAGTGTAGGCGGGTTATAAAATGTTGACCTACTTCTTACAGCTTCTGCTTGTTATGACACCACTGCGCGAAATTTTGCAGTTCTGTTGCCGACTCCCATTGTACAAATGCTGCCGAGACTTGTGAGGCACTGAGGAGGGTTGCACACGCTCTTAAAAACTTGATCGCAGCCTAGCTCAAGTCGTACAGTCGAGATCGGTACCGATTCTGACACCCGTCCTCAACCAAATTCGTCTGCCATTCATGTATTCGATCATTGCTGCTCTGGTGATTGACGCTCCATTGTAACGTAGACGTGTCTAGTCAACTTCCTTCGATTTTCGATCAAAGTTTCGTACACTTTATGGTAAGGTGCAACATTTTAGGATAAATTCGCACCCCCTGTCCAAAACGTGTAATTCAAATGTCATCTATACTTCGAACGACGATATTTAGATTAAGGCCCAACTACTGTCGACCAAGTGCTGGGTTACACTATATAGATCAGGATCCCAAAAGTTCGAATTGCCTGACCTTACTACACATAACTTCCCTTGACTCTGACACATAGCATAACAAGTGGCGTCACTTAATTAACACCATTAGTCAGTTTGAACTGAAAATATTTGGTTTTCATATTTTGATCGATTTCACACTTGTCAACGATGTGACACCTACGTTTGCCTTCAATTGAATACGGCCCTAATAGTAAACACAGATATCTTAACGATGTAGGGGCAAATCATAATCACGGATCTAGTGCGTATATTTGCCGAATTTGTCATCTTCCACGTCAACACGAAGATGATTGGCCAGCCACAGTATGTTGACATCATGGACGTCGTCATCGGGAATTTTTCTTATCAACGGATGTGGAAGAATTGTGCAGATTTAAATTAGGAAAGAAACTGGACCAAACACAGAACCTTGCGGCACATCCAATATTCAAATTAATCTGCCAACTCACTCATTGTGTTGTGGAAACATCCATGTATGGACTAGTTGGGGCTTTTGAGAAAGAGACGAAGATGGAAGGCGGGCACTAACATTGTTTAGTTCGGTTAGTTTATTCGAGATGTGAATTCCTGGGTGAATTTGCTCTCTAGAAGACAGGACGCTGGAATCTCAATAGTTTCCTCCACTTTATCGTCCCTGCAGCTTCTGCAGAATCAGGCCCAATCTAAAGATGTGAGTTCCAATGACGTAGTGCCTAGTGATGGCGCCAATCAGTATGTCATCTTGTTAATCCATGTGTTATGATGACTGAGCAGAGCAAAAAGCAATAATTGTTTCGTAGCAAGTCATGGTGTGCCATTTACGATTGATGTGATCAACTGTGTCAAGCATCAGAAGATGTTTGGTGAATAGCGAACCATGACATGAATTTGCGAAATTTTCAAATTTCGACCACGCATTGTAATTATGAGATACTTGAACTTCTCCATCTGCTTCAATGGAACTTCGCTAACATGTAGAGTGCATTGAACAGGCTTCTTCACTTTCATCCCAGCATCATAACATACGGCCACAAACCCACGATGACAGTTGTTGATTCAGCACCACTAACCACCCGAACATATCGGCTATAGTTTATGTATACAGACTAAATGGCCATCGATAGATTACCACCAATCCCATATGTACTCCTGCAGACCAGACTTTATCTCGTATGCCTTTTCCAAATATATAAAACGGTTAGATCGGTTTGCCATACTCCCAAGCCTTCTCGAGTACCATTCTTAGAGTAAAAAGCTGGTCGGTTGCACTTCTGCCAGGACGAAAGCTGCACTGTTCATCCCTCCAGAACTCGACAATAACTCTAGATTGCGATAACTCTTCAACACCTTAGCGTAGACTTAAAAAAGATATGGGTCACGAAAAGCAGAGTCCCCCAAGAGAATCCAGTCTCTAAAGGTCCTCTTTTTCTGCACGCCGCCACACCAAGCCAAGCAGCCTTAATATATATTATTTTTATTCTGTTTCGTAAAATAAATAATCGTACGCTTTACGTCAATAAATGTGATTTTCGAATACGCTTGCCAATCAAAAACCGCCGTCAGCTCTTCCTCCATAAACTGATGACCGCGAGCTTTCCGGAAAGCGTCTCTCTTAGCAGCAGGGCCTATATTATCTCCACGTCCCTCGTCGGTATTAGATCACATCGTACTATTTTTATTACTGCTTTTAAGGTTATATTGCAATGCGACCTTCAGAATATTGTGGCCCGCTCACATACAATTCTATTCAGAGTTGTGTATGATCCTCCACATAGTCTTCAAAGACCTTCTTCTGATAATCCTAGTTGCCTTAAGTGTTCCCTGAGTCTGCAGTACCACGTTAGGAAGCTCATTAGTATAGGAAGGTTATTCCTGCTCATTTTGATACATGCCTCAAACCTCATTCGGTTATACTGACCTAAGAGTTTCTTGGACTGCTTCATGCCATGAGTTTTGTTCCTGGTTTCTGTCCAGTTTCTTCTAGTTCCCTGATTCTTGTCTGAGGACACGGTCTCCTACAGCGCAGAATGGTTCGACTTTTGGGAAGGGTTCTGATGCCTAATTTCTTGCCAGGGAGTACTGATATTTCATTGCGTATGGCTAGGTATCTAGCAGAGTCTTACTCTGTGTCTCAACTCTTTAAGCTTCTGTATGCATTCCCACATGAGCTTGGATTCGATGATGTAGGAGTCTAGTGCAATGATAGCACATTATTGCTATGTCACATCGTACTTATTATGACGTACTACTTCTCCTCTTCACAACTATCTTTGGTTCATTTCTACTCTAGTCATACCTGTCTATCTCTCTCTAGCAATTATGTTTACCATTCGTTTTTAAATCTACATTGTTTAAGTTTGTTGCTTGTATTAAGCTAAATACATTATTGTGGTTTTTGCTCCCACTAAACTCAGCTAAAATTAACAAAGCTTAACGAAACTAAACGAAACTAAACATGGACTGCATGGACTTTCGACCTCGATGAGCAGCAACTATCGAGGAAATAATTCGAGCTAACGACCTGTTTGCGTATTCAACAATCTATTTGTGTGGTTTCAGGTCAGGGAAGTCAGCATAATGACAGATCCTGCAAAAGACACACGAAGTGCAGATCGGCGCTCTCCACATTGTCATGGACTACAAGGCCATATGTGTCAACTTCGATAGAGAAGAGTAGGATTTAACATTTCTGACAAGGCTGTGGAGATCAACGAAGGAGAATTCTATAAATGAAACTAAGCGAAACTAATCGTATGCAAGGATATGAAAATCAGGCAACGAGACCAAGGCGAATGCTAAAAGTACTTACCTTTCACTCTACAACTTAAAGAAAATAAGCCAAACAAGTACCAACCATTGCTGACACTATGGACAGACTGGCGAAAGCACACAAGTCTTAGATATTTGCAGGCTCAGTGCATATGCATTAAACACACCCCATTACCTTCAATTCTATAAAAGTACATTAGAAAGTTTCAGCCATTCTACGTCAGTCATTTTATGGGTAAATTACAATCGAGAATCAAAAAGTCCCATTTCATATTGATTGTACATCCCAAGCCAGAGTTAAGAGACAAAACCCGGTTAAATGTAGAATTCGTTGAAGCGCTCGCTCAAGATATCACTCATGCTTCTTAAGAAATCAATAACTACTGATCACCGACTTCGGCATCATTGCACAATTGCAACAAATCTGTTAAAGTTAATTTCAATTATTGGCAATAGCTTCCGAAGAGCTCTGACTCAGCCATCTGCTTGGGTACTTGACGCGTAATCAAAGCAATTCCATTTCAAGCAAAAGCTTCCCTTCGGAGCTGCTCTGGATTGCTGACATGCTGAAAGACGCAAGAGACGTTAATGTGCTATGGGAATTTCATACTCATTTGCATTACTGACTGACTCGTGGGAGGTGAAGGCTGGCTTGCATTTCTGTCAGTGTGGCGGGCAACGTTCAGTTGATCAGTTTAAGATAAAATATTAGTGCCGTTTCTGTTTGTTTTTTGAAAAAAAAAAGGAACCGAGTCAAGTGTTTGATCAACAATGAGGTTAGTGCATCTTCAAATTGACTAAATGAAGCCACGGATGGTGGCAGGTGCTAGTTTTTCCTGACAAACTTCTTGCGTCAGCTAGCATTGTATACAAATTTCGTTCAATTTATTCTTGTCCATCAATTATCATTAATGAATGTTGAACTTGTTTCAAACAATTAATTATGCGAGGCAACAAGTGAGGGCGTGTGCAGTGCACTGGCAGCTGTGGGGAATGCAGTTTAATGTATTTCCAGAAGCATGAGTGTTTATTGATCGAAGGTCCAGACCAAAGTAGGGCATTTGTTAACAACCACCTGTAAGTGGCCAGAAGGAGATTTTCTTGTTATCTTCATTTGGGAAGGCATCTTGTGATCATTAAGAGTGCATTTTATGTTTACGTGAATGTGAAGAGAATATTTGTGTGAGTTTGCTGATTCAGGTGGAGTAGTCTATAGCAACTATCTTCAGCAGTCACCTCAGCTCAGTGGGTAGACGCACCAAAGCACATCTCACTTAGTTCCTAGTAGACTTCATTGCAGTCATCTTGGTGCATTAATAATTCAATTCGACAGTGAATCCATTTCGCGAAAGGAAAAGAGGAATCATCTAGATGGTTTTCCAATAGGGACTTGACAACTTTGAATTTAATTTGTGAACGCACTCCTTCACCAATCATCAAGCTGTCACTGTCAATTTATTCAATAAACTCAACATTTTCATCATGGTAAAATGCACGAGTGAGCAACGTCTACAAATTATACAAATTTTCTACCGAAATTCGGAGTCGGTGATGGCGTTTTTAAGACCGTTGACTTAAATTTCCGGTCGTAATTCTCGCCCTGGTTGACACGCAATAACAAGTTTGGTGCAAAAATTTGAGTCTACATATTCGTTGTGTGATCTTGCCGTGTCAGTGAGACAACGTGTTGGCCGAAAATATTGGTGCCGCTCAGGCGTCCGTAGAAAACGATCCAAATGAGTCAATTCCACGGCGGTATCGATCCTCGATTATGGCGTATTTTGCGCAAGGATCTTGGTTTACACCGATACAAGATCAAGCTGACTCAAGATTTGAAGCCGATGGACTATTTGAAGCGACGTACGTTCTCCGATTGGGTTCTGGAGAATATGCGCCAAGATGATGAATTTCATCGCAAAATCATCTTCAGTGACGAAGCTCATTTTTGGCTCAATTGGTTCGTCAATAAGCAAAATATGCGTTACTGGTCGGGTGAAAATTCACATGTGTTTCATGAATCACTACTTCATCCAGATATGAACTTGGACGACATGTGGTTTCAACAGGATGGTGCCACAAGCCACACAGCACACGTTACAATCGATTTATTGAAGAGTAAGTATGGCGAGCGTGTCGTCTTAAGAAATGGTCCAGTCTATTGGCCGCCTCGTTCGTGCGATTTAACGCCCCTTCACTATTTTTTTATGGGGCTACGTTAAGTCATTGGTTTATGCCAACAAGCCGACGACGTTGGAAGAGTTCAGAGCCAACATTGAGCGCTCTTCCCTGTCAAGAGACAAAACTGCTCTAACATATCCACTTGAAACCGACAAATCTACAAGTCCTAATTAAGCTTGGTGAAAAAAGTTCATGCAAGTTGATAATTTTATGTAGATTGTGGGTACTCTACTCATCTCCGCTCGACACAGGAACGCAGCAACTTCGTCGATCGTCTCACTCTGAAGTCTTCGAGAGTCTCATTTGGTTTGGAAATGAAAGCTTTAAAGACGTGCTAGGTTCCCATTTCATCACTTTAAATATAAACTCAAGCTGTGAATCAGTAAGCACTTACAATTATAGATAGTACGACCAAGTCAGATCTACCTTTGTTTTGGTTCATTCATTTCTGGGTTTGATAGCTTGGTCATATGATAGCTGGGCCCTGTCGGCCTAAGACCGTGGCTCACTTAGACAAACGTGCTGGGTCCATTGTGCCCTTGTTGGGGATGTATTACCACAGTGAAACCTACTTTAGTCCTAAAACCACTCAAATTTACATATGTTCTCCAGCTTTACCAAGAAGTTCTTTCCTAGGAACTGCCCATCTTTGCGAAGGACTGGGCAGTCGCAAAGCTGAGGTTGAATAGATTCTGTTTCTTCCTTCTCTTCTAGGGTCCTCGCCTTTGCTCCAATACTCAGACCAAACCTTCGAGGTCGGCTCTGTCCAGGGTTTAGTCGCCTAGTTTTTTTTTTCTTCTAATGGAGCTGAGTGGCGTATACGCGTTTGGGATTGTTCGCTTTTTCGTTTCCCTGGATTCCAGTTTGCCATCAATTATATCTCACTGATGCTCTGTCTGCACAGCCTAATCAGCTTCGATGTCAGAATGTCTGATTCTATGGCCTTTAATGTCGCTTGGCTAACAGAGAAACTGCTGATCGATTTATCGGTTACGTTCTGGTCTTTCAATGACAGTGCTGCCTCATGTATCGCAGCCACTTTGAAAGACGCTGCAGTCGTTCTTTATGGTCAGGTTTTTTTTTTGAATATGTCACAGCAGACCCACGCGCATTGTTTAAACAGGGGTAGACCCCGCAATTGGTAGACATAGTCACAGACCTTTCGTTTTAATATTTTAAACTATACGATTATCAATTTTTGGTTTGTTAAGATCCCTTTGACAGCATCTGCCACCGAAGAATGGCAGACGAATGATCTCCTTCACATTGCATATACGAAAGTTCTGCCCTGTCTAGTCTATAGTGTTAAAGCCAGATAAGTGCAATTGGCTTTCAGTCTCTGGTTCAAGCCAGGTTAATCCACAGTACAGCAATCAACCCGATTCGCAACGCTATTGTCGTTCGCTTGTCAAGCTCATAACTTTCTTTAGCATGTTTGAGATCTTTGCTTTCTTTGCACGGGCACATAAGCCTCGATTACAATTTGATTGCTTCTTTTCGGTGCTGTGGTAAAGATGACACTTATTACGCTTCATTCCGTAGTAGTGTTGGTTCTAGTTTGTGAAGCTTTTTCTAGACAATTTTAATCTCTGGGCATTGTTAGTGGCTCGATAGAGGTGTAGCCGTGTATTATGAAAGTAGCTCGTGCCTCGTATTGAACCCACAATATAGGGCATGAGTATGAGATGGGCTATCCACTAAAGCCACTGATGACTGTAGAATCTGCAGAAATCTTTGGAGAACAACACTCTACAACGGTAACATGCCAACTGTCTGTCAATGTACAGGGTGTGCCAAAGTTTATTTTTAAAAATGAACAAATTTAAATTTTTTTCATGTATCATGGCTTAATTAGTATGGTCAAACTTTTCCATTAATTATGAAATATAATGTTGTTCAAGTGGCTGCCTTCGCAGTAGTGTATTCTGCCATCCCAAATTCCCAAGAACTTGTTGATGGTTTAGGGCTGTAGCTCACGGATTTGCTTGAATGATATTGGCATTAAGTGCTTGAATCGTTTCCGGATGCTGTTGGCATAACTTCGGTCCTTCATGGTCCAAAATCGCCAAATGGACGGCTGATAACTTGATTCGGGAATTTAGTGCGGTTGTTTGGCATGGCGCGGCCTTCAATTCATGCATAAACGGTCGTCCAAGTCCATGTCTTCAATTTCAAAGACGGTTAAAACGGTTTTGTAACGCTCACCCTTGAGCGAAACGTTGAGATCGATGGCGAGTTGATGTTTGTGAATTGCGAGTCTCACACTCTAGCCCACACCAGACACATTCTAATCTGTGCGCACCTTACGACAACGGGGACCCTGAATGATTACCCACTAGCATACCAGTCTCTCGACCGTTTTGCACAAACTTAAGTACAGTCGCGGTGGGTACTTCATTTCGTCGGACAAAACCTATTCAAAAAACGCACTGTTTGGGCTATAAAACACTCACGTTCGAAATAAGTTTTCAATATTTCTCAACGTTGTAGAGAATGAGTCGCAAGCTTAAAGCGAGCCAGATGGTCCCGATGGAAGAGTGTTGTGACAGTCGTGTTTCACTCACATTTTTGACGTTGAGCATGAATTCTCGCTTGAGTTGAAAAAAAAATATGGCACGATGAGGGGGGGGGGCTTTAATTTCAAGAATAACTAATGTTCAAAGGCA
Organism: Eristalis pertinax; assembly: GCA_907269125.1. Taxonomy (NCBI): domain Eukaryota; kingdom Metazoa; phylum Arthropoda; class Insecta; order Diptera; family Syrphidae; genus Eristalis; species Eristalis pertinax. Next base: position 125,863,997 of record OU026145.1, read on the forward strand.
TTCAAAGACAACAAACGTCGTTATCGTGTCATAAATCATCATCCAAGGCTTATAATCCTATTGTGGCTGTCAATTATTGATCGGTAAGTGACAGTAGTCGATAGTCGATTATGAATGGTATTGATTTTGCTGTTTCTTCGTCGATTGTGATCGGTATCATTAGCTGCCCTTTAATTTGCAGCCAATTGTGCCTAGTCAGCCTATTGCGAAATGATGTTTATGAATATTTGCACAAGATGAGGTAGGCAAACACTTCCGAGCCAAGTCATTGTTCGCTCTATCTTCCAGATTAGCCGCTAAGCCTTCTTACTCAATGCTCTGTCATTGACTGTTAATGACGTTGTCTTAAAATGATGACAAAATGTCAGCTGATAATTGTTTGCAATGCAAACACTTCACCCCCAAAGATTCATAACCAATTCAACCCAATTTGTGTGTCTCGAAATAGCAGATAAAATCGTTGACTTTGTTCTCAAGCTAATCAAATACAGACCAACAGATAGTTCCTTATGTGCTCAACGAATCGTTACGCAATCGATGAGTTAAACCCTCACCTTGCTTATCGCGAATACACTCAGAGGTTACGAAGAACTTATCTCAGAAGAAAAGCAAACATGAGGCTCGAACGAACACAGAGCGGCCCCGTCTGTGCGCCGATCGAGTGAAGTGAAGCACGTTTTCTTGCTGAACGTCAGTTGATGCGATTATTATGGTTTCATTCATAATTTCACACGTTATTCGCGTGACTTTGGCGGTCATTTAAAGTCTCAACCGTCATCGTTGTTTAGTTTTGCTTCATCTGTTGCAATTAATGAGGGGAAACTGGGAATTGATGATGATGAAGGGGAAGTTTTGAAACAGACTTTAAAGTTGACCACGAATTGATGGAAACTGTTGATCTGGATGATACATCAGCAGGCAGTTGCTACTCTGATGCATCTGTCAAATCGAAACTGATTGTAATTTCGCAATTGGACTCATTTTTTACTGATTAGCAGGGCATAAAATATAAGTTGCCCCTCTGTATGTCCTGCCTTTCATTCGAATTCAAATTTAGATGACCAGATTTGTTCCACTTAATTTAGACGAGGATGAACAAGAATTCCGTCCCCCCGAGTTAGACGAGGTCAACATGAGACCCATTTGACTGCGCGAACTATCGAAGGATCAGTCTCCTTAACATCGCACACAATCGGCAGATCCTGGAAAAGACTCAAGAGATGCAGATCGACACCCACCACTATTTCAAGGCCACATATGTCGTGCTATACAACGCCAGGTCTAGTTCTGACATTTCAGCCAAACTCGTCAAGTTGTGCAGGATGACAATGGAGAATTCTCGCTTCTCCATCTAGGTCGGTAAAGAATTTACCACGACTTTCAGTGTCAAAAAAGAATTTATACAAAACGACAGGCTGTCATGTCACATTTTCAACATAATTCTTGAGATGATCGTGCGAAACTCAAACGTCAACACCAGAGGCACGATCTTCCAAAAGTCCGTTCAACTGCTTGCTTACGCGACGTGATTGGACGAACGCATTGAAGCGGAAGCGGCTAAAGTGGGTCTGGCAGTAAATCAGGGCAAAACAAAGTACATGATGTCATCACGGAAGGACGCACAACATCGACGTCTCGGACAGAGAGTCATAATGGGCAGCGGAAACTTCGAGGTAGTCAAGGACTTCGTCTACCTCGGCTCTGCACTCAACAGGGACAATAACATCAGTACCGAGATCAAGCTCAGAATTAATCTTGCCAATCGCTGTTTCTTTTGGTTCAAGTGGCAATTGTGTAACAGAGCTATCTCGAAAGAAAGACCAAGCTGACTATATACAACACTCTGATTATCCCTGTAACAGACATGGACGCTATTGAAAGCGGATGAAGAAGCTCTTGGTCGTTCTGCGTGCGATCTTTGGTCCTGTTCGCGTTGAACGTGTCTGGAGGAGAAGATTAAACCACGAACTGTACGGTGTACAGCGGCATGCACCTAGTTAAGCGTCTTCGGATCTAACGGTCAAGATGGCTAGGTCATGTAAAGCAGATTGACACCACAGGTCCGGCCTAAGGATTTTTCGATACCGAGCCTTTGGGACAACGCAACAGAGGACGTCCTCAAACGAGATGGCGAGAAGCTTGTTGGTTGAGGCCCAGGTCCACCCTGGACTGTAGCGCCAAACAAAGAAGAAGAAGAAGAGGGTGACCAGATAAGAGCTATAGGAAAAAGTTCTTACATAAAACAACAATGGTGACAGATATACAATTAGATCTAGCTTTATTTTGAAGCTACATTCATGCTATTATGTACGGAGTAGCGTCATATTCAAATGTTCTACTCGACTTCGCTAGCAGTGCTTCAAGCGGTCGGTTAAATTTTGTATGACTCCTTCGAATATGTGCGCCTTTATTCCGTCTCGAATGTCGGCCTCGAGCTCATCTAAAGTGGTTATCTTTGTTAGCGTCCTCTAAGGACTGGACGTAGCTCCAGAGAAAATCGAGTGATGTCACAGCAGACAATTGATGAAAACTCGCCATGAGATGACCCAGTCGCCAAATTTCTTCTTCACCACTGCGAGCGTTGCGTCCCTTGTATGGCATGTAGCGTCGTCTTATTGAAACCACAGCGATGCTGTTGATTGGAACCACAGCTCGGCTATAGCGATGCTGTCAAGCTCAGGCCACAGAAAGTCGGTTTACATTGTTCTATACCTAATAACACTGTCGACAGCGGTGTTTCTATCCACCTTTCCAAAGAAATAAGGTCCGATGATGCCGCCATGCCATAAATTGCATCAAACAGTCAATCTTTGTGCTTGGTGCATGATACAACACTTGTCGAATACGTGCGTTTTTTGCCATAGCCGCTGATCTAAAAATCGGCCTGGTATGAGTAAATAATTAGCTGGTCAAAATCCAGCCCTTATTTTCACAATTCCAGCCCTTAATCGGGAACTCACGGCGTTGCCTGTGGTCGTTTGGCTTCAATTCTTCCGCCAGCACAATCTATTACGGATGTAGGCAAAAATCCACTTCTTCTTTGATACTGGCACTACAACTGCTCTATTTTCCTTCATTTCGCACAAATATATATCTGGTTGGTGCTTTAGAGTCCAAAAGAGTATACGCTTGCATTCTCAGAAATTCGTGGTACAAGCTCAAGAAACTTGTTGTGCACTACCTTACGTGCTTTACGACGAAGCTGATAGTCGGTTGAATGGCTGCGTCAATAAACAAAGTTGATTCGATTGGAGTGCAAGAAGGCAAGGCTCTCATAGCGATCATTTGACGTTTCGACGACTGTTTTACTTCGTGTAACACTAAACATTTGAATCGTTTGGACGACGTCGTTTTTAACGATTCACTAATGCTTCGTATAACTCATTCAACTGTCACATGTCGACGATTGAATGATATTTTACATACTTCGTTGTTGATTGTTGATCAGTACTTTAGTCGGATGCGTAGATGGTGCCCACCTATATTTTTAAAGACCTTGAGAAAGTGAGGAAATTTCCTTTAATGGAAAAGGAAGACGAAGAAATGCGATGATTGTGGATCCTCTTTTAAAACCGGTAATACACGCTTATACAATTTTATTTAAGCTTTGCAACCTAAAAATGCGTATATCTGCGTATAACTGTTATACAGATTGAACGATTGACGACACGACGGGACGATTCAATTGTACTGTTACACGGAGCAAACTTTTTACGAACGACGATCGTCTTAAAAGTTACGCGATGAGAGCCCAGCACTTTAAATGGAGACATCTTTACAACAAAATAAAGCACTGCTGTTGAAGTTTATGTAGTAGGGGAATTGAAGTCTCACGTCAGAAATGCTATTCAACAGATGATGGTCTAAAAATATCTTTCAATATTGTTCTAAAAAAAAAACCCACCCAATTAACGCCCCCCATGAGAGGCATGCACCACTCGAAACAAGAGATAAGAGTTGATTATGCAAAAAAAAAAACTTTCCAAGTGACACTTCCAAGTGATGACAACTGATAGCAGACCGCTATCTCTTTGTGTAGGACTACTTGTGTTGAGTGCATTGTGTCCTGTTAAGTAGTTAATTAGCCGTGTTAAGCATTGAGAATATACACGCCATCAATTAAGGAGCTCTCCCGCAGGAGATTGCTACTAATGTCACCTGGCATCCACTATTTTTGGAAGATATGATTGATAATTTATTTAATTAACCTGCACTACGGATCGATATTTATTCATTTATTTGGCTCCGATAAGCAATTTATCTTCATCACAAACGAACAAATGAACAAATACGTTCTGCATGTGGCTACCAGTCTGAGATTGTCGGTCGCATTTGCAGGTAATATACTCGCGTCCGATTGAGTGGAGTTTATGGAGATGTGAAAACGTGTAGCTTTAGTCGAAATTTTGTTGAGTTCAAGATTTGTGAAGTTGGCGGGTATATTTTGAGAGATTTGTCTGCAGTTTTGGTTAAAGAGGGTATGACATCGCTGGAGAAAAACGGTTTAGAATTGAAAAAAAAAGTAGTGGTTTGCAAGGATTGGATTGGAACGCGGTGTGCAAAGAAACATTCACGGAAACTTTGGTTTAGTGCGAGGCCTTACTTTACTAGTGATTCAATGAAAACAAACGTGTAATCAGATTTATCAAGGGACAAAAAGCAACAGCATATTCAGATGAATCAAGAAAGTTGTCAGTAAATGCAAGGATTGGAACAGTGTCTCAAAAGTGGAAGTCCAGCTGACGTTGCTTTGTAAAACTGTTCGCTTGTGACGAGCGATTGTCGTTGTGACGTTTTTTTATAGAATAACAGCTATAGTTAACTGCGACTTCGTCCGCGTGGTCCTATTTGTAATGAGTGGTTTATTAAGACATGATGTTATTAATTTTAAATAAAACACATACGATTAATTTAGATTATGGACACTTTGTTATGGCCTGAAAGAACAGTGTCTGACAATACCTTTCTCAATACAACTTCGTATAAATGCTGTACGCGATTATGCTGTACAAGGTCCATATGAAGGTCCAATTTTGGATCACTGCTTTGGGCGATCCGACCTGTATTTGTCCTATTATGAGAGCAATGTTGGCTTCTAAGTCCAAGTTGGCTTATTGGCGATGACTTTTTAGTTCACATATATCGCGCAAATTTGCGAATAGCAACAGCAATAACGGATTCGGAAGGTCGATGGGAATCATTTTTCACAGAACGCTGATTTCCGTAATTCAATTTTTGCGATTTCAGGCGGTTATATAAGAGGCGCTAAATAGACCAACCAACCTCTGTGACACACGTGACATTTGGATCCATATATCCATTATCTAAAGTACATGCAGTCATCTTGTCTGGAATGTCCAACTCTGTTCACAATACAGAAATGTGTTATCGAAATCAATTAACCGCATGTGAAGCTGTAATCTATGTTCAAGACGCTGTTCGATGACTATTCGAAGTGTGTTTACGTAGATCGATGCATAAAGATTGGTTCGGCATTAAATGTTCCCTCGAGGTGTTTTTCGCTACTACCTTCATTAGAAAAGGGAAACATACAGTCTGTCAAGAAAGTGTTTACACAAGTAAAAAAATAGCAAATTGGAATTGAGATTGTATTTTTCTTCTTTTATCACCAGCACTAAAACCAGCCAATGTCCTTGTCAAATTTTGAGAAAGGAAAACCGATGTCTCCTACGTTTTTACTTAATATACAGCCCAAACCATCGCAGAGAACTTTCCAAATTGTACAGTGGGAATGAAGTTTCTCCTATTTAAGACTTTTAACGGTTTGCGTCACGCTCTATTGTAGCGTTTCCAGAGCATCTCTTTTAAAGAGGACACGTCCTCTTTTTTGCAATTTATCTTATATGTACTCTCTTTTTTCATCTGGATCTTTTTTGTTCTCTTTTATTTGCTGCGTTTACTTTTGTCCTCTTTTTCATAATTTAGTACTAAATTACAAAACAATTATGTACTGTTTATAAATACCTAAGTATTTATTACGTGATTACCTACGTAAAAACCAAAAATGGATGCAGATCGGCGTTCCTTTTAATGCGAAGTGGAGTCTTTTAGACATGCCTGCTTCAAATGTTATAGAAAGTGCTATGAATATGTAGATAAATGGACAGTCCAATTTAAAAAGTTCAATGCATTTGATTGGATGAATTTAAACGAGGAACTTTGGTGTGATATTAAAAAGACGGCAACTACCTAACATCAAAAGGAGTTAAGTTAGACGATTCAAAACTTTTTGGCCAGATTTGTAATTTGCAAAATTTTCTAACGAACAAATTAAAAGATGACTTATTTAAAGATAGTATTTCTGTTGACAAATGGGTCAATTATTTCGCAGCTTCAAAAAATAGTGAAAACTGTTCAGAGCTTATTCGATTGTGGGGGTTAGCAAAAACTGCCCTCTTTTTTCTGGCTCGCAATATGGACGAAGCGAATTCAAAATGGATAAATTGCTGTTTTCTCGTGCTTTTTAAGCACTTGTGGTATATGATCGTGAGAAACGTGTACATCAAGTTCTTCGCTTGTATCCCTAGACAATGGTCGAAACAAAATTTGCTGGTTTTCGTCCACCTTTTTAAGTAAGAAGCTTTCAGACCTGTCTGATAACTTTCTTGGTCGCCCGTTTAGTAAAATATCTTGTAACTGAGTGCCGTTATAATTTGTGGAATAGACCAACTGTTTTAGATCAACAGAAACTCTTTTTCAAGATATATTGTGCGCTTTAAATATACAACAGAGAAAAGTAACCACTAAAACTGTATGGTCCTGGCAGACGTCTCAATGTACACCCACTGCATCAGGTTACCAATTTTTGGGACCATTCTTACACTCACTCATGTTGTTAACCTACTTCTTTAAGTTGAAGCAGTTGATGCTACATACCTCTGGTTACTTCTGATCACTGGAAAATGACCAGAAGTGTACTGCGTCATGCTGCCTTCCAACTCATGGCTCAGCAGAGTTCATGCCCCTCTACCTCAAATTGAATAGCTTCAAAATAAATAATCAGCTTACCTTCTTTTCAGATTTCTCCTCTAGAACGTCCCCAGTTAGCAATGCTTGACAGCGATGACATCGCACACACTCAATAATGTGAACAAGCCTGCGGCGGCGCCTCCGACAGCCCCTGACCTCATCGGCAGCATCATCGGCGACTTTGGCATCTGGCAACTGCGAACGGTGCTCATAATATTCTTGTGCAAAATACCCGCGTCATGGTTTATGGCCTGCATCATATACACAGCGCCCGAGTTGTACCCGGGCTCGGAGTTCGAATGCGATGTCGGTGCGTTGAGCAATGCGACTGTGACCGCAGACCAGTGCTCCATCGTGACCGATGACAGTCGGCAGGAGTGCTCCAGCTTCAAGTACAACTACGACTTCTACTCGCTGGTCATGCAATTCAACTTGGTGTGCAACCGGGACATCCTTGTGGCATGGACGCAGTTCTGGCATCTGTTTGGCATCCTGGTGGGCGGTGTAATCGCCACCAAGATGATGCTGTGGTAAGCCGAGGCCGAGGACACAGGTGCACGTGCTGTTTGATATCAATTTCTTTCTCTCCCAGGATAAGCCCGAGGATGACCTCGTTCATTGGGATGGTGCTGCAAATCATCTGCGGATGTGTGACGGGCTTCGCCAGGGACTTCAGTCTGCACTGCGCCTTCCGGTGCCTCTCAGCTGCGTGCTGCGCCCTCATGTTCACCGCTGGACAGACGATTTGTAAGCAAGTTGAAGTGGATGTCCTCTTCTCACGCCTGCTCCTTAGTTTCAGACATAACAGCCGGCAACTACCGACTGGGCGCGGTGATTCTCTACGACACATTCTGGTCAATTGGGCTGTTCCTCCTGCCCGGCCTGGCGTCGTTCTTCCACAACTGGACGGAAATCTACTTGGGCATCACCTTCCCCACGCTGGCACTCATTCTCCTACTCAACTGGACGCCAGAGTCCCCGCGCTGGCTGCTCCGCAACGGAAAGGACATCAAGCAAGTCGAGGAGATTATCCGGGAGGCAGCCGAAATCAACGATCGCACGTACAAGATACCAGCCGACTTCACCGAACAATTGCGCCTACAGTCAGAGTCCTTCAAGGACAACCCCCCGAAGCAGGCCACCTGGCTGGAGCTGTGGACCGGGCCAAGGGCAAAGACCCACCTCATCGCCGCGCACATCGCGCTGGGCGCGTTCATTATAAACTTTATGGGCATGCTGCTGAACGTCAGGTCTTTCGGGAGGGATTTCTTGAGTGTGAACACCATAATCATCGGTTTGTTGGTCCGCCGGGGGGGGCGCATAACGTGGACACAGTCTGAAAGTTTCCTTTATTTGTTATTTCTTTGCACAGGATTCAGTGAGATTGTCGGATGCTTCCTGGCTTTGCATTTCACGCTCAAGCACAATCGCTGGAAGTGGCAATGGGCGGGTGGATTCAACATCGTTGCCGGCCTAATTGGTTTCGCTGGATGGGCCTTCTCCGACTCGAGTGAGTATTATGCGTGCGTGTGTGTGTGTGTGTGGGATGGAGCAGCACTTTGAACGAGGAAATTAAGCACACTGCGAGTTTTTTGCTAATGGGACTTGGAATTACTCGACGATGTACTCGAGAAGAGGGGGTCCGCCCAACTTCAATTTCTGGTTGATGAGGGTGTTCCTTTTTTTTTCTTCTTCTTTTCGGTGTTTTATTAAGTGGTCGACCGTGAAGGTTTCTTTAGGGAATTGAATTAGTTTGGTTTGAGGAAGGTCAGAGGACTTTCAAAAACACTTTTTTTGTTCTCTCAAATTCGTTTTGTTTTTCTTGAAGGACTTTATGTCCTCGACTTCCTGACCCAATTTCCGGAACACGGCTCGCGAAGTGAAGTACACTTCCTTAAACGTTCGACAAGCGTTTCTTCATGGCATGTTGAAATCAGACGGAATTTGAAGTTCATTATTGGAATTCTCCGGAATCGTTAGTCGAAATTTGTCGTAGATTAACGCAGATTTTGGATTTGAATTGTTTTCAGTTGTTTGCAAGGACGACCAATTATGCGAGTAATGCCTGAAACATATTGCTGTTTTGGTGCTACCGTCGCACAGTGGGGCAGAATGACCAAAAAGCGGAAAAAAAACTATGTCTCGACAAGGCATATAGTCTTATTCAATTCAGCATGAAAAAATGCAGCAGAATGGATTTTTACGGTGTTATCTATGTGTATGGAATATATAGGATATATGATAAAGTTGAAAATGGTTAAGCAATAAGTAAACATTGACATTGTGATAATGTCTGTCCTCCATATCATTCAACTACCGGCATCCATTTTGGTCATCATTTGGGTTATTTCATACCGCTATTGCACGCTTTGTTTAAGGACCTTTGTTTTTATGGCTTCATTTCCACAGTCTCAGTTCTACAGTTGTCAATCATATCATATATGAAGTGAAATCCTGGGAGGTTTTATTGTTCTATCTTTAAAAACAAAAGAGCTAACAAATAATAACTTTCATGTATCAAAATGGACGACAAAAATCCCAATTCCTGAGCCTCCCAGTGCCACCAACGATTATTAAATGAAAAAGAACGAGGCAGAACTGTTTTCTTCTAGAAATTATGAAAATAATGAGCCATCAAGAATAAAAAAAAACATGTTTCCGAGATTGCCCCACTGCGCGTCGTCTACCTAACACAACCAGTACGAAAGGACGGCCTAAAATACAGCGTGTTGCCACCGATAAGAAAAGTCAGCTGCTTGGTTTTTTGTTTCTATTTTAGTCTATACGATGTGGCATACACTTCCTCTTAAGTCTTCGACTGCATTTTATATTTGAACCATTCTTGGAGAGTTATCAAAACACCACTGGACTAGACCAAATTTTCTGGGGGCACTTAAAAGTCATCAGAATTGCACAAATTCAACCTTGTCATGGCAACGGAAACCTGAATATTGTTCGAAAGTGCACAAAAAATGTTTGTCTCATTGTAAGTCCTGGAGTCTGGCGATCCACAAAAGGGGTCGCTGTGGCAAAGCACGCACCAGATCTCTTGTCACTCAGGTCACTTCATCCTCCGCTAATGACTCTAAATCATCAGAAATTATGCCTCAGCGTAACCAAGCTAGTTCTCGAACTTGGTCCAATCACGATGGAGTCGTATTCAAAACACGTCTTGGCAGTCGTGAAGAGGACATCCGTGCCACCATCGACAAACCATCGAAGCATAGCATATTTCCGGTCTAAGAAGCAGGTGCTCGACATTAGGTTCTTCGCCTACTGCCGTGTTTCTCACCTTATCACGGCGAGTAATATCCACAGCAGCACGAACAAATCTCATTTCGGCAGCTTGTATTCGCGATCCATTCCTAAGATGGCATTTAAACTGGATTTCCATCTGGGAGAATGTGGGGATAGCTAAGGCATCTGCAAAAAGAAGATGACTTATCGTCAACTCTCTCAATGTGAAACATTCCTCGCCTCCTGCAATATCCAGTGCAATGAAATGAAAAGGAGACAAGACGCACGCTTGACGAAGTCCTTTAAGGTTAAAATTAAAATGGCAAACAAAACTTCGCAGGGGTGTAGTGTAGATACCAATGTGGTGTCAGTGTTTAAACTTAGACTATACCACAGGATGTCTTGACATAAAGGTTACATTTAAAAGGGCCGATGTTGATTTTGAAAAAAACACAAATTATTTATAAAATTATTGTCATTTATTTTTATTATGATAATATTGGTATGGTTCAATTATGTATGGAACAGAATATCGGCCAAATGGCCACCGCGACCTCGGCGGCACACCTCCATCCGATGGTCCAAATTTTCGATGACGCTGAAGCATAATTGAGGTTCTATACCGTTAATGTGCCGAATTATCTCATCCTTTAGCTCTTGAATTGTTGCTGGCTTATCGACGTACTCCTTTTCTTTCAAATAACCCCAAAGAAAAAAATCCAACGGTTTCAAATCACATGATCTTGGCGGCCAATTGACATCGCCATCACGTGAGATAACACGGCCATTGAATTTGTCGCGCCAAAGAGCCATTGTTTCGTTAGCTGTGTGGCAAGTGGCACCGTCCTGTTGAAACCACATATCGTCCACATTCATATCTTCCAATTCGGGCCATAAAAAGTTCGTTATCATTTCAGGATAGCGAACACGATTCACAGTAACTGCCTGACCGGCCTCATTTTGGTAAAAATACTGCCCGATGATACCGCCAGCCCATAAACCGCACTAAATAGTCATTCTTTGTGGGTGCATTCGTTCTTCGACAATCACTCATTGATTATCATTCGCCCAAATGCGGTGAAAATGTGCCTCATCACTGAAGATGATTTTCTTCCAAAAATTGATCATCCACTGTTGCCATTTCTTGCCACCATTCTGACCATTGACGACGCTTGAAATAATCAAGAGGCACCTTGTAAGCGTGCAAATGCAAGTCTTTATGCATAATGTTCACCAACGACGAGCGTGAGAGGTGCAATTGTTGGGCACGACGACGAGTTGAGGTGGACGGCTCTTCAGCCACACTATCGCGAACAGCAGCAATATTTTCTGCAGTACGAGCTGTACAAGCATGCACTGGTGTTTTCACATCTCCTACAGACCCGGTTTGCTCAAATTTTTGCACGATTTTTCCGATTGTATGCATATATTTGGACTATTAAATTGACCGAAAAAATCACGAAGTGCACGATATGCGTTTTGATTTGAACGCCCATTTTCATAATAAGCCTGAATAACTTTAACGCGTTGCTCGATTGTGTATCTTTCCATGGTTCAAATTGAGTTAGTCTGAAATTGAGAAATGTCATATGAAATGCAGGAAAAAACTTGACGTTTAGGTCTGGTTCATTCAACATCGGCCCTTAAAATTTAACCACCCTTTAAATAGTGAACAAAAGAGGTGACAAGACACACCCTTGGCGAAGTCCTTTAAAGTTAAAATTAAAAGGGCAAACAAATCTTCGCACGGGTGTAGTGTAGATACCAATGTGGTGTCAGTGTGATGTGATTAATAGTATTACTATTCAAATTAGACTACTACAAAATGTCTTGATATACAATGATCATAGCTGTTTTCATGAAACAATACAAACATTGTAGAGATTTTGCAGAAGTTTGTGATCATCGGGTCGAAGTGGTAGCAAGATCCCAGACAAATGATATACTTCAGCTTGAATTTTAAATGTGGGCACAAGACTCCGCTATATAACTTGCGTACTCTTGAAAGGCGTCATTTGAAATTAGTTATTATAACCACGTGCCTATATTGGGCAGGAATTGTTTGGTTTTCGAGTCACCCGTAGGGAGTGAGTGTGGAAGGGAGGTGAAGGAAGAATTTCGTCTAATTTTACGTTTCCTTGTAAGCAGCACATGCCTTGGATTAGTCCCTCAATTTCAATGCCGATCAATGTCCACACACTATTGTCATAGTACCGATTGAAACAGTATGATGAATCGAGGAATCGTTATTCATGGCAGAGGTTACTTTATTCGCCCATGAAATATTTGCTCTCTCTGACGTGTGTCTGGTTTGTTCGCTGTGATGCCTCTGTCCGGACGAATTCACCTCACAGCACTATATATATCAGGCAATGCTATACATTAAGATGGTATTTGTGGTATACCGAAATCCACGAAACAACTTGCCATCTTGTGGGCGTGATTGTTGCTGTTGTAATACATGTACTCAAAGATCTAATCCAAATTGTTGGACATAATAAAAAAACATTTAATGAAGAAATGAGAGCAAACGTACTTAAGCTCACTCGAAAGCTGATACGATTTCTGCACCCTTGAGACACGTGACCCTCACGCACTTTTCTGAGACTGCATTTTCAATCAAAACTCTCAGTCGGCTTGATTACTTCGGACATATTTGAAGAAATTAACGTTCATTTTTTCATTAACACACTATTAAGTCATACATGATAACATTCCGCTTGAATCACTCTATCTATTGATGCATTAAGATCCGTTGCGTAGTTTAAAGGATCTAAGCGTACATTGAGACAAACGGCAAATGCGATATTTTACAAATGTCTCAAAACACGTTTATCATTCCACAATGGACGCCTTTATTTTAGTTTCGCCTTGCTCTTGTTTTGGTCCTCTCCACCAGGTGTCTGCCTTATACTGGACACGAAGTTAAGCTGAAAACTCAACATCCAAGAATGCGTCAAAAAGCCTCAACGGTAGTATATTGCTGTCAAAAGGCAATATGGTTGACTGATAGGGTCCAGCGGATGGTATACGTATGTATCAGGAGAGTGCTAATAAGGCCCTGACCGAACTAAAGGGTGATTTTTTAAAAGCTATAGGAAAGTTTTTCAAAAAAAAAACACATAAAATTCAAAAAAATGCATGAAATCTTTATTTGAATCGATAGTACGGTCCATATAATTTAATGTTTGTAGATTATTTCATGCAAATGTTGACCTTGACTGCGCCTCAAATGGTCCATCCGCTTAGTCCAATTTTGGCATACTCCTTCCAACATTTCGGCCGGTATCGCACGAATGAATGCTTCCATGTTGTCTTCCAATGTGTCAATTGAAGCGGGCTTGTCTGTATAGACATGAGCTTTAACATAGCCCCACAAAAAATAGTCTAAAGGCGTTAAATCGCACGATCTAGGCGGCCAATTGTCCGGTCCCGAACGTGAAATAAAATGTTCACCGAACTCGCCCCTCAATAAGTCCATTGTTGCGCGTGCTGTGTGGCATGTGGCACCGTCTTGTTGAAACCACATGTCATGCAAGTCAAGCTCTTGCATTTTGGGCAAAAAAAAGTTGGATATCATCTCACTGTAGCGCTCACCATTCACAGTTACGTTACGATTCGCATCATCTTTGAAGAAGTACGGTCCAATGATGCCACCAGCCCATAAACCGCACCTAACTGTGACTTTTTCTGGATGCATTGGTAGCTCTTGTAATGCTTCTGCCTGATATTCACTCCAAAATCGACAATTCTGCTTATTTACGTACCCATTGAGCCAAAAATGAGCTCCGTCGTGATTAACAGAGCACGCATTTCGATAATAAAATTCAATAATTTGCAAGCTTTGTTCGTTTGTAAGACGATTCATGGTTAAATTATAGACCAAACTGAAGATGTTTGACAGTGAAACAAAACGCGAAACGTGCGTTAGCTGCTGAAACCAGTGTTGCTAAAAAGATAATAGCTAAAAAATCACCATTTACTTAATCGATAGACTGTTGGCTGCGGCCAGCACTGCGCTAAGACTAAAATCGCTGCTTATGTGGAAGGAACTCTACTATCCTTGGCAGATATAGATCCTTACTTGAAAACACCGACCTCATGACGAATTTTTCAAACCACCATATCCCCTAACCATACGATAAGCCCGAACACGGAACGCTGGATGGTCTTCTGCGAAATTTCACAGATGGATAAAAAAATCCAATATGGGCGAAGAAGTGTGCGCGGGTGTCTATTCTAAGGAACTAAACATTCACCTGTCATTTCGACTAGCAAATCACTGCGATTATCAATGAGAATCTATAGCAATAAATAAAGGTCGAGTTCATAAACGTCGAACTGCGGCAGCCCTGCTAAATTTGCGTTCATAAATAAAAATACACAGCATTGACTATGCATGACAGCAGTCGACAACTGCGTTCATAAAAGCAAAGCGACAGTCAAACTGCGATCAAGTTGGCAGTGACTTTTGCTTTGTTGCAGGATTGCAGGGAAACCGAAAGTTGGACTTCTTCATTCGAAAGTGGTTCTTAAAAAATTTTTGGAAAACGTCTTGACTTCCAATTCTTTTTATTTTAAATCAACGCCCTTGTGCTTCGTGTTTTTTGTTTGCCAATACAATTAAACATCACACGCTTTTGTATTGCTTACTGATGTTGCGTTTATGAATATTTTTTCGATAATGCTGACCTGCTGCAAGCTTGCGGCAGTATTTGTATTCATGAATGCATCGAGAACATATTCTGTGCAGTGCAAGGGCAACAATGTTTCAATTATGAACTCAACCAAGCTCTGCTCTGGTTAAGAAAAAAAGCCCCAGCCCATTGCCATTCAGAAATTTGTTCGGACTGCAGTAACATTCCATTCAAAGACTTTTCCTGATTTCTCGCCTATCTCTCTACCAGATGTCAAAGTATTTTCGCATCCAACCTATGTGGGTATCGAGACACTGCGACATTCCAGAGAACTGCGAATAGAGAGAAAGGACACGGGATCTGAAACAACAAGCCTCTTCAGCAAGCACGATCTCTGCTTAGCCGCCACAAGTTTTGTAAACCCAGTTGGTTGAGCTCCTTTCGCCCCTTGCGTGCGTCACAGTGTCCTATATAGAGTCAACTTAGTCCTTTGCGAGACGGCTCTATTACGTAATAGCATTTTGAGCCCATAGAAACAGCGGTTGGGAAGAGTTACTCTGCTCGTTTAATGTCTGATTACTGCGGAATCGAGGTAGACGAAGTCCTTGACAACCTCGAAGTTATATCTGCCCACTGTGACGATCTGTCCAAGATGTCGATGTTGTATTGATTACATGATTTGCTCTCATTCACCGCTAGGCCCATTTTAACAGCTTCCGTCTCAATGCTAGAAAACGCCCCCATTGATGGCTCGCTTCAGCAAGGGGTTTATCTTCACCAGCAGCTAGTCTTTAGTTGCGAAACAATTATCTTGACCTCGTCTTTGAGGACGATGTAATAGTCGCGCTACACTATACAAGCGACAAACTGCAATGGTAACGAACTCGGTTTTGTCAATATTCTGATGGCCTTTGAATGTTAAAACATCGCATTTCAATTAATGTTATTAATAAAACCTAACAAGTTAAGGTTGAGGTTCCAGGAAAAAAATATCTTATGACTTCGCATGCATAGCAACGTCCTTCAAACTCACGTACGGCCTCCTTGTTAACTCAAGCTAACGACTTTCTATTTAAAAGAAATGCACACATGCTTCCGCTTAATTGCGCACGTTAAGAAATTCCAAAGGTCACATCACTCATTGACTCAATAATGCCACCCGTTGGCTTACTCCCTAAGAGCAACATAATCCCTCTCCATGGCAAAGTAAGCACTCTTTCTCAGCTAATCCCCCGCCATTCACTCCTCCCACACACACAAACAGAGCGCCCTAATGTCATGCAACTAATTTTCATTTCCGTTTTCTCTTTCTCTTCCTTTCAGTGGATAAGCACCTGCTAGCATCATTATGGATTATTATCGCGGCCATACCCAAGGCCGGTGTCTCTTTGGCGCAATCAATGATGGTCGCGTGCCTGGCTGAATTGGTGTCAGCCCACAAGAAGGCACCGTTCATGTTCTCCGTGGTGACGTTCGCCAGGATCTGTCTGCTGACGGCACCTTTCGTTAATGTTCTGAAAAAGATTGCCGTTGCAATGTCCCTCAGTGCATTCTGTTTGCTGAGTATTATCGGTGGGATCTGCTTGTGTTGCCTTGTTACGCCAAGGCCCCCAACAGCGAATCATGCGACGCAAAATGGAGTTACAGAGGTGGAGCATGAAATCGCAACAACAGAAATAACAGCAGACGTCAACAAGGAAGTTTGGACGGTGGAAGTTTATGACAACGTCACAAGGTTATAGAGTTGCATGTGTGTGCAGAGTCATGCGCCCTCTGTTTGGTTTGTGTACTTACCTGCGCTTGTACTTATGTAAATATGAGTTGAAAGGATGCAGCCGGAAGTGGCTCGTGTTTTGTAAAATATTTTCTAAGTTTTGTAGCTGAAATGTTAATTTAACTTGTAGGAAATTTAATAATAAATTGTAAGATAACCATGAGAGGGGCGTGTATCAGAGATTGGTGTTGGAGTACCATGAGTTGTCTGCTGGGATTTAGCTCTTGAATTGTTCTTGCCTTATTGACATACACCTTTTCTTTTAAATATCACCAAAGAAAGAAGTCCAACGTCCAATCGTGACGGCCAATTAACATCGCCTCCGGGAACATCGCCACGACTTGAGATAACAAGGCCATTGAATTTCTTGCGCAAAAGAGTCATTGTTTCGTTGGCTGTGTGGCAAGTGGCACCATCCTGTTGGAAGCACATATCGTTCAGGTCCATATCCTCAAGTTCTGGCCAGAAGAAGTCCGTTATCATCCCGATGACGCCGCCAGCCCATAAACCGCAGAACGAATTGGGCGAGAAAAAAACTTGACATTAAGGTTTGACTCACAATTAACATCGGACATTACATTATCTCGATCCGCATATGCACGTCTTCGAAAAATTAAAAAATAATATACATATGTGATATAAAAAACATACTATTCAGTCCAACATAGAACCACTAATATACAAGTCAGTAGACACCGTGGTAGATGCAAATGAAGCAGATAAAGCAGTCAATTATCAAACAGAATTTATGACAGCCAAAAATCTGCAAAGGCAAACGACTTGCAATCAAAAGATTAATGAGGTAATAGATAATTTGAACAATTTTGAATTAATTGAAAAAAATTCTCGAATTAACATCATTCCGTCCGACACTACCTTTCATTTCAAGCGTCTACACTTCCTTGTGCGACTAGCTCTCCCTATCACTATCAACAAAGTTCAGGGTCAATATTTAAAATTGTGTGGTCTATATTTAGATACGGATTCCTTCGCCCATGGATAGATGTACGTATGTTGCATGCTCTAGGATTGGCAAACCAGATAACCTTTTTATTTGGTAAAACTAAAAATATGCTATATCCACAAGTTTTGAATAATACAGTTCTGATGGAGAGGTTTAATTGTTTTATCCGTTCAACCAATATGTGCTACATGTAACCAATATGTGCGAAGTAAATATGAGTTCAAAAGATGCAGCTGGAAGTGGCTCATGTTTTGTAAGTCTTGTAGCTGAAATGGTGGTATCAGAGGTTGGTGTTGAAGTGACTTGAGATCGACTTAATATGAATACCGATGTCTAATTTTTATAAAGATACAAGCTGTAAACGGCGCGCGTTGCAACAAAATATAGTATCGCACCGAAATAAAAAAAAATGATTGCATTGTACCAAAACCTGTTTTCACAGAATTCTCAACAAAGTTGCCAAAGACATCCAGTGCTCTATCTCTTACCATTTAAAAGTCTATAAAGGACAAACAAACATTGATTTGTATATATCATATAGAACACATAAATGGGTGGCCCTGCAATCCGAAATGAAACTGGGCCTAGCTTTTAGAGCAACCCTTCAGGCTGTGCAACAGGAGTTTTTTTAGACAAGTAAGTATACTCCTTGTGACTCGATAGTGGTGCAGCTTGTTCGTGTTGGGCATCGGGCTCAGTGGTCGTCTGACTTCAATATTCTCCCAATATTTTAGACTTATTTGATTGGTTGTTAGTGCAGTATTTTAGTACTTATTGGTCCCCAGTGTCTGGTTAAGGCTTTTATGCATAAGCCTCGATGAGCAGGATTGTGCCCTAATTACAAATTCATTGAATATATAATGGTCGACATACCAGGCAATTGCAAAGCCGATTAATAAATCTCGCACCGAGAGAAGATCCACTATCCATGTGAGCGGCAGTCTATTTGCTCAAACTAAGCAGACTTGCACTGAGGACGCTGTACAATTGGCACACACGCCCGCATGAGCTTATCTTACTAAAATGCCTCTGTGAGACGTAGCAATTGAATTATTTTAGTGCTCTCCTGAGTAATCTCCTTTAAAAACTGTTGTTTGGCGTGTTCATCAACTTCGCCCTATCAGTGTGGTTGCAGGCCCGGGAAGTTCAAAATAAACCATATTTTCACACTCAGATCTTGGAAAATACTCAAGAAATGCAGATCGACACCTACCACCTAATTGTCGATTTCAAGGCCGCATCTGAAAGCGTGCATAGAGACGAGCTATGCAACGCCATGTCTAGTGTCAATGACGACAATGTCGACGTTTCGGACAGAGCGTCGTAATGGGCAGTGGAAACTTTGAGGTAGTCAAGGACTTCGTCTACCTCGGCTCTGCAGTAAACAGGGACAATAACACCAGTACCGAGATCAAGCGCAGAATTCTTTAGCCAATCGCTGTTTCTCTGGGCTCTAGAGGCAATTGAGTAACAGAGCCATCTCTCGAATGCCCAAGCGGACTATAGAACACTCTGATCATCGCTGTCCTGCTCTATGGCGAAAACACATGGACGCTGTTCAAAGCGGATGAAGAAGCTCTTGGTCGCTTTGAGAGAAAAGTTCTGCGTGTAATCTTTGGTCCTGTTAGCGTTGATGGAATCTGGAGGGGGAGATTCAAACTAGTTAAGCGTCTTCGGAACCAATGCTTAAGATGGCTAGGTCATGTAGAGCGTATGAACACTACAACTCCAATCCGAAGAGCCTTCGAGTCCAATCCATTGGGACAACGCAACAGAGGACGTCTTCGATCGAGATGACGCACACTAGTGGAGAAGGACCTCCACCAACTTGGTGGCCGCAACTGGAGGCAGCTGGCGAAAGATCTTGCTGGCTGGAGAGGCTTGGTGGTTGAAGCCCAGGTTCACCCCGACTGTAGCGCCAAACAACAACTGTTTAAGAAGCAACATTCTTAAACAATTCTAATCATAGGTCCAAGGCCAGGCTGTGCTTCTCCACACATCTCTCTAATTAGTGTGGCGCCGGTAGCCGAGTCATCGGTCAGCTTATAACTATATTATCTGTAAACATATTTTTATTCGAATTTCCGAACACTTTCCAGCAAGATCCAATTAGATCCGGTTTGGTTTACAGCTTCACCTTGATGATAGACTTACTCTTGCAAATTGACTGAGTCAACACGAAAAACTGGCACACTTGTGATGCAGAAAATCCACAATATATTATTGAGTTAGTTCAAAACTCAATTTTTTGTGTGCTTTGTGAGTCAACAGTATATTCGGGTATTATCCGACGGAGCAAAGAGCAGCAGCACACTGAGCGCATCACAATCAATTTGTTGAAGGAAACAAACCAAGTCGACTATAGGAGATTTGAATTGAAGGTCAAATATATTTTCTTTTTGGGGATATTGAAGTTCGTTGCCTAGTGGGGAGGTACGACGACTGATAATCTGAGTGTCCATGTTCAACTCCAGACAACTTGAGACTAGGCTTCTGTTCTTGGTCCGGTCCATATCTCCTCCTCAAGCTAGCAGAATCACATTCTCTTAGTACACTTGCATAACATCCAGCATGAAGGCTTTGGATCTGCACTAAAGCTGCCTTCCATCGATGACGGTCACGCTGCTTCCAGTCATCAATACCTCTGCCTTTCGTCGGCTATGACTTGGTCCTTAAACCTAAGAGTCGATCTTTTTTCTCCTTCTCGGAACAGGAGTCTCAGATTCGAAGATCATCGATGTGGCCAAGCCAGTGTAGTGGACGGAATTTTGACTGCCGCACTACATTCACTACATCAGCTGTTTAAATACAGCTAATATAGCTCGCTGTTATGGCTTCTCCTCCATTAGCCTTTCTCGCAGACGGGACCTTCTTTCGAAGGCACCAACAATCAGCTCTGTTGTTTGGCTTATCCTCCAGCTATCGGGTTCATATATCAGGACTGGCACAAGATTTGTAGATCATCACCTTTGCCCTTCGAGTCAGGAGTATTGAGACCCGATTTGTTTTTTGATAAACCGATGTCAGGGCAATTTTGCGTTGGATGTCGTTTGTAGAGTTCGCATTTGCCCCGAGGGAGACAAACTCCTTCACTTCCTCCAAATTGTAGCTGTCGATCCTGGTGTTTTGTTCCAGGCGGGGTGTGGCGGATCGGTTGTTGGTCGACAGCATGTACTGCGTCTTTTTCTCCTTAAACCTTAAGACCAGCTCGTTTCGCCTGTTCTGTAACGCCCTAAAAGCTTCCCTTATTGAGCCAACACTACGGCACGTTGGAAACGAGCGACGATGTCGATGTCATCTGCGTTACCCAGCAGTTGGACTGACTTGTAGACGATATTGCCTTCCGTGTTTGCAGCAGCCCGTCGCTTTATCTTTCTTGCAGAAATCCGGCTGAAACATCTCCGAAATTCTCGTACGGCAGTGTGCGTCGCGTGTGAGTTCTCGTGGTGCGACACAACCGGATTAATTTTCCCGGGATGCCGAATTCCGCCATCGCTTCGAATAGTTCTTTGCCATTGAAACTGTCGTATGCGGCTTTGAATTCGATACAAGATGGTGTGTACTGTGTATCGATTTGAAACTGGCCTTCTCCAGGATTTGCTTCAATGTGAAAATTTGATCAATGTACGAGCCGGAAGCTAGTACGTGTTGCAATAGGTATGATCACCTTTTTGTGGATGGGACATTTATAGCTTACAGCCGTTGGCAACTAATTAGAAACAATTTTTTTGGCTAAGGATGCCAGTTTTTTCTCATTTATTTAATTATTTTTTTCAAATAATCATTAGAACTGGTAACTAATTGCAAACGCTAGGAAAATAATTTCAAAAATGTAAGTGTCTTATTATGACTAGTACTTAGTAAGCCCTTTTTGCCTCAACACAGCTCTGCAACGATGATTAGACCTCAGCATCTCTTCACTTGAATCGCATACCACGCTTCCTTCAAATTTTCATACAAAACATTTAAATTGGAAATGTTTTGAGTACTGACGGCATTTTTAACATCACACCAAAGGTGTTCTATTGGATTTAAGTCCGGACTTTGTGATGGTCAGTCAAGTACACGCATGGAATTTGTCCTCTAAAAATGCTTTTATGAACTTTGCGGTATGCTTAGGTATGCATTGTCTTGCTGGAATGTCCTAATAACCGGCATATTTTCCATAGCCCATGGTAGCATTCGATTTTTGTAATATGCCAACGTACTTCTCCTTATTCATTGTTCCCACAATACGATGAATAGGTGAAACGCGAGTAGACGAAAAAAATCCCAAATAAAAATTGAACCGCATTCATGCTTAACTAAAGGAGAGGTGTACCTGGGTTCGAGTTCCTTGCCTTATGGTCGTCGGACGTATCTTTTACCGTTCGGGCCAATCATATTTATTTCCGTTTCATCGCTCCATAGTACAAATTTCAATTCATTTATGGTCCAAGTAGCATGGGTTTTGGATAAGTCGATACGACGTACCATCGGTTTCGTCCGCACAATACTGCTATCGTTTCTAATTAGTTGTCAACGTCTGTATATACAAAGCCCCCAAATTCTACATCTGATGTGATCCCAGCTCTCTACTAGAGCATCGAGGTTAGGCTGCGACACCATCAAGGCTTGGAATCTATTAGCTTTTCTGTAGTAATGGAGTCTTCTGGACGGTTTTATCAAATGGTGTTGGGATGCCTTTCTTATCCATCACTCTTTCATAATCACACTTCTTAGGCAGCTGGTGACATTTCTGCTAAACTACATAACAGCCTTGCTGATTTAGGCTCAAATTGTCGTCCCAACCTTAACACATCTAACACAGGCAGCAGAGTTTGATGAAAATTGCTTAATTGGACTCGAAATCAATGCATACAGCATTAACTTGCCTCCTCCTCGGTAAGATTGAAAATGTCAGTGACCACATTTTGGTGCACAACACGGATGTGTATCTGACAAACAACTTTCCGACGAAAGAAAAAAAAGACGAAAATTACTTAACGACAAGATAATGGCTTTGACCTCCTTTACGAAATAAACTTGAAACAGGCTGATTGTTCCTTGTCGATTAATTTTCATTTCGTGACTTCCAATGCAGGCCAAAGGACATCTATATGGCCACTCAATGCCAATTAACTGGATGAGTACAGGCAAAGTGAACACGAGTTAACTGACCTCGTCACTCGATCGGAGGTGATAATTGGTGTTTTATTGTGTCAGCTACAGCACCCGCACGTGATTATTGCAGCAAGGCAACCGGATCAGTTGTGACTTACATTTACACTGAAAGCTACCGCTACCGCTTCAGATTTACGAATGGCGAGTTAAGTCGTTCATGGATATGACTCATTAGATTGAGGCTGGTACACGGGTGGAGTTTCTTTATTTTGTGGTTAACTTCTTGATGTGAGTCAATAGCAAATGAAGTGTAAGGTTTGTCTCAACTGGATGTATGCACTGAATGAAATGAAACTCGTATTCGTGGACTTTTGGAAAAAGAGGAAATCATTCATAAGGGTTGTAGACTTGTATCAACAAAATTGTGTAATTATTGCAAGTACAGGACAAGGCAAATAAAACAGTTGCTAGGCCTTTTCTCACATTTTTGTTTCAATGTAAGTGCTGTGTGGTTCTTCATATTGGCCATTTCCAAACAAAGTTAAACAAAACGAAAACTATATAAACTGATGCACGTTTCGTGTTTTGTTTCACTGTCAAACATCTTCAGTTTGGTCTA
This sequence comes from Eristalis pertinax, assembly GCA_907269125.1. Taxonomy (NCBI): domain Eukaryota; kingdom Metazoa; phylum Arthropoda; class Insecta; order Diptera; family Syrphidae; genus Eristalis; species Eristalis pertinax. The sequence continues at coordinate 125,887,321 of OU026145.1, forward strand.
TAATTTAACCATGAATTGGTTGAGTTCGAGAGAGTTCTTCTCAAAGATGAGCTTAGGTAGCAGGATGTCGGTGTTTCTACGCATGGATCGAAATCTGTTGAAGATGGTAGAGTGTCCAGGATAAAGTGTCTTCCGAATTTGCAGTGATTCAGTCTAACCGCTTATCTCTTCGTCGATCGAATTAATCGGTATTCGGTTCAGAAGATAGCGATCGGCACAGCGGTTAGACTGATTAATTCTATCGGCGGAAGTTTGAGGAGTATATTCAAAGCGCCGGAGGGGTTTGTCATTAACGCTCAACTGGTCCATATGTAGATAATGCCTTGCACGCTGTTACTGGGGTTAAGTATGCAAGCAAAACATATAGTAACCGTTGCGTGCGTTACGTTTATAATCCACAAAAAGCGTAGTTGCCGGATTTTCGAACGTTGTTTCAAAAATCCACCCAACCGCACTACGACGACAACGGAATAAAATCATTTATGGGGACTGTCAAAATAGGAAAAAGTGCATCTACTTGATCCTTGCACTTGTGGATTGGATTTGACATCCTCATCACTTTCTCTCTCATGTGAGCTGTCAATTTTTTGACATTACGTCCTCAACGCCCATCTATGGGCTTGGCCCTTGACAGCCTTCTTATGCTCCAAAGATCTAGTACAAATTCGACCATCATAGGCTTGGACAAGTGCCTGATCCATACTTGAGGTAGTGAGCCTTCATTTGGCTCACCAGTCTCTCTCGCTCTGTAGACATTAATTATGAAACATGTCTTCATTGCAGCAACTTGAGTTTAGTCAAGCCACTGTCTGTAGATCCCGAATCTAAGGTGGTATCGTCAAGAACTGTATAACTCCCAGCTCTTGCAATAAAAGTCAACCGCGAGGTGGTAAACAAAAGTGCAATCAATTTCGTTTTTGCAACCAGTGCCACTTGCCAAGAGATATCTTACGAACCTCATTCCCCATGTACCCCAATCGTGATGCAATCCCTTAAGATAACCCATGTGACTAACTTCCGTAAGAACATTCGATCAAAACTAAGAGTGCCATTTCAAGATCTCATCAAATTTTGCCGTATCATCATTTCCATTTCCTCATCAACCATATCCAGCCCACCAGCATCGTTCTGTTCTGCCCGTTTGTGATTATTCATCAATATTTTTTATTGAATCTTTCCATTATCGGTGGCTCTCAAAACATGTTTACCTCTAAAAACCTGACCTTTTCGGATAAACATCTCAATTACCTTGGCCATGCAAAGCCCCGCCCGTGGTACAATAGGAAAATTTACGATGTGGATGTTGACGGTTCCCCTTAATGTCATTAATTGTCAGAAATGTACATATGTAGGTAAATTCGCAATTGTCACTGTCAATTCACACTTCGGCGATCTGCGATCGGCGATGTCAACATTTGCCCCTCAGACGGCCCGATGTTCGTGTGCGGCTCGATCTGTTTCGAGAGCAGCGACTAAGTGACGACTCCGAATGTCATGACGACAGGGCTCGGACGGTTAGGAGGAGCAAAACATGTTTACTTCTTGCCCAGTGACAGAGAGACAATCGAGGATGTGGCGTCGTTTTAACTCACAATTTGAACGCTTTGTTAGCGACTTTTCGCTTGTTTTGTTTAAGCCCGAAAGTTTGACACGTGACCGTCGAGAATGGACGTTTTAATTTGATTAGGCAAACATTAAGTCGCGATAATTTTGCGTTCATTAATTTGTCCGTTGATAGTGTTGCTGCGAGCTGGGTGTTCGACTGGGTGCCAAACGCCCTCTGACAAGTGTTTCCATTCAATATGGCGTGAGTTTGATGAGCTGCCATGTTTTTGTTCATACGGCAGCCTGAGTCACTTGTGGTGTGATGGGCGGTGTGGAAATTTTTTGGGAACACTGGGACTAAGGTTGATGTTTGAGTTTTATGACGTCCGTCAGACGATGTTTGATTGGACAATGATAAAGCATGTTTTGGGGCTTATGCAATGCTCTTTTAATGATTTCAGCACATGAGCAGACTCAACTAGCTGACCAAACTAGCTCGGCTACTTCGAGTGGATAAAAGCCAATGTCTTGGGTATGCAACCTTTTGAATTCAAGTCTCCTCATTCGAAAGTGAAACGAAGATCAAGCCTGTGGTCTTGACGGCTGGAATTAGCCCGAGATTGTCATGAATGGAGTGGCGCATAAGGCAAGTTCGCGATCTTGAATAACTTGCTGACTATAGAGAGAAATGTGGAAGCGATCTACTCATGCTGCACATGGTTTTGGACTTGTTCATCACCTACTTCTCGATCATATCTAACTCACACCTTTTCTCGCATACTTCATCGCATCTTTGAGTCAGAAGGTTGGGTTAGGTTAGGTCAGTGGGTTGAGCCAGCCAAGCCCGACTTACTTAGGTCCGAGTGGACAGCACTGTGATGCCCAAAGGGGGAATTGGTTTCTCCCTACACCGTCCTCTCATGTCCGCTCATTGTACAATCATCCCGACATCTTGATAAACACGAAAATTGAGTTCAAGTGTATATTGGTTAGCTCCTGCAGATCCTAGAAGAAATACTGTCCCATTGTTCTGTGTCTGGGGCAGTGGCAGAGATAGCGGGGAGTCTGCATATAAAGTCACGGGTAAGCCACATTTTAGGTTTCATGCTACTTCAGATGATTATGGACAGTTGGAGCTCTAACTACAATCCTTAGCACCTTTTTGTGACATTGTAGGAGTTTGTCGGCCACTTTCGATATTGCGCTATTACCCACATATCGTTTAGATATCGTGGGTTTCTCTTCAACGAAGCAAAGGGTATCTAGAACTGTGGGCCTTCTGGAGGGTTTAAATTCTTTCTGTCGGGTGTACCTCAAATGTCTACATAAGCGGGATCCCCAGGCTAGCAGACAGGGTATTGGAGTGGATACCGTTAGGAGGGAGAGAGTCGGGATCTTAAACTTAAAAAATCAACATTGGCTCTCGTGCAGGTGTATGCGCCAAATCTAGAATCAGAGTACGCGGCTTTCCTGGATAAAGTTGATGCTACCCTTGACGGGGTAGCGGAGATGGTTTCCTATATCCTTATGGGTGACTTCAATGCATGCTGGTTAACTCTCTGCTTGACGCCCTTAATAGCTCTAATGTATACGCCCAGGTCTATGCGGATGATGTAGCTGTACTGTCTGTCGGGTCGTGAATAGCGGCTGTGTGTTCAAAAGCGCATGCGGCTCTACACGTGATCGACATCTGGTGTACTGCTTTCAGTTAACCCTCTTAAAACAGAGGCTGTTCTATTCACGAGGAGGAGAAAGTTGCCTCAACTAATACTAAAAGGTGTCACCATCCGCTTTTCCGATGATGGTAAATATCTAGGTGTAATCTTGGATAGAAAACTTCTCTGGAAAAAAACACATTGAATCGAAAGCTACCAAGTTGGCGCTGTCAGTTTTCTGGCAGTGTAGGGGAATCTTCGGCAAATCTTGGCGTCTATCGCCAAATAGATCCCTTTGGATCTACACGGCCGCTTCTATCATATGCATCGGTCGTTTGGTGGTATAACCTCTCAATGCAGAGGACTTACGGGCTACTACACCTTCGCCGAACTCCTAAATGTGCTTGGCCTAGGGGATGAAACCGGCTGCGACGCCTGTGAAGAATACGACAATCGACACTGCAGAGCAGAAATAAATGAGTAAAGAGATATTCAACTTCGGCCATTTTTGCCCCTAGTCCACACCGGAGAAAAATGTGATAGTAGTGGAATTCCCTTGCATTACACGCATATTTTTACAACGTTCGTCAATTCACCCCAATATGGCGGCCGATTTGTGAATTTTGTGGGATAATGGCGGCAGATTCATGAATTTTGTGGGAGATTCGTAAATTTGCCCACGAACATGTACTTATTGTTAGGAGGGTGTTCAGAAGATGACTCATATTTTTAAGAGGACATATAAAAGAGAGAGAGACTTTCCTGAACTGCAGCCTATCTCTTTAGAGGATCCCGAAGCACAGAATATTTGACATTCCAGAAGGAAGAGGGTTCCGGTGGGGCGCCAACACGAAACAAAAAAATGGCACATAAAGAGACAGACAGAGAGAGAGAGAGAGAGAGAGAGAGAGAGAAAGAGAAGAGAAAGAAAAAGAAATTAGTTAAAGCAGCCAACTCATACATTACCTGCTTAGATTGCTCTTCTCGACAAGACTCTACATCGCTCACGCGATCGTCAGTCCCTGTTCCGGCAACAGCAGCAGTCCCCTTCGCGCTGAGTTCCTTGTAACTCGCCCAGATCTGGCACACGTGGGTGTGGATGTAACGACATGGGGAAGTTTGATTGGGAGGAACGGTGATCCTCATCCGAAAGCGAACGGAGAGAAGTTGTTGGACTTTTTCTGTGAAAATGGCATGTCCATAATGAACACAATCTTTCCACACAAAGGCGTCCATAAATGCACGTGATACCGTCCGAGTCTCCAACAGAAATCGTTGATCTTTGTGGTTTGTGGAGTCAAGCGGCTTGGAGAGGCAGCTGGTGGTCAGAAAAGAACTCCGTGGTTTAGAACACCCGCAGTTGCAGAGGCCATCAGAGAGAAGAGGAGGATCAACAGAGACTAGATTCTCTTGGGGGACGCAGCTTCTCATTCACCAACTCAGATTAAGGAAATTCAACATCATCGAAGGAGTCAAATCCAAGGATGGTGTTTTGCTTTCCAATGAGGTAGACATTTTGCGCAGATGAAGCGAGCTCTTTTCGGCGCTGCTCAATCCCGAACAGGGCACTGAGGATGGCGCACCCGTAGTCTTGAGTGGGCGGAGAATAGTCCAATTTTGGCGAATGAATCGCTAAAAGCTGGCAAATCCACCGGTGTGGATGAAATCCCGCCAGAAATGCTTAAGGCCATGTGTAAAGAGGGAGTTTTATGGCTCTCTCGTGTCATCGAGGTGGCCTGGGAATGCGGTGAGACACCTGGCGACTGGCAAAGTGGGGTGATTTTCCCTCTTTTCAAAAAGGGGGACAAAAGAGATTGCTCCAATTAACGGGGCATATTTCTTTTAAGTCTCCCCGGGAAAGTCTACGCTAAGGTGTTGGAGTTGCGTTCTATGGAGGTGCTATGGTCTAGTCAAGGATGGAGTACCGGCAGAAGTACAACCAACCAACTTTTCACTCTAAAAATGGTACTCGGGAGTATGCCAAGCCGATCTACAGCTGTTTTGTAGATTTAGCATACGACCGAGTTCATCGAGGTAAACTCTGGAGTTTTCTGCAGGTGTATGGGATGGATGGTCCTCTTTTGAAGGCCATTCAGTCTCTATACACAAACTGTAGCGTCTGTGTTCGGGTTAATGATGCTAAATCCTAAACACCTTTCACCGTGGGTCTTGGACTTCGCCAGGGTTGCGTCTTGTCACCTCTACTTTTCATTTTTTCATATACAATGCAGCGCAGCCAATGCGAAGAATGTTTCACATTGGGAGAGTTGAGGATGCGTCATCTTCTTTTTGCAGACTTAGTTTTCCTCACATCCTCCCAGACGGAAAAAAATGTTTGTGGCCGTATGTGCGGATGTTGGGATTGAGGTTAACGTGGACAAATCAGAGGTTATGGTTATTACCAGAACGCCTGTTCAGTGCACTCTACATGTTAGTGGAGTTCCATTGAAGCAGATAGAGAAGTTCTAGCATCTCGGGGTCTTTTTCACTAGTAATGTGAGGAGTAATTCTGTAGGATTGGAAAAGCGGGGTCAATTTTGAAATAGCTTGGAAGATCTGCAATCAGGAAGGCCGAGCTTGGTTAGCGGTTTTCAATTCAGTATCTGTTCCAACTCTCACGTGGCAAGTGGCACCGTCCTGTTGAAACCACATATCGTCCACATTCATATCTTCCAATTCGGGCCATAAAAAGTTCGTTATCATTTCACGATAGCGAACACGATTCACAGTAACTGCCTGACCGGCCTCATTTTGGTAAAAATACGGCCCGATGATGCCGCCAGCCCATAAACCGCACGAAATAGTCATTCTTTGTGGGTGCATTGGTTCTTCGACAATCACTCTTGGATTATCATTCGCCCATCCACTGAGGTGAAAATGTTCCTCATCACTGAAGATGATTTTCTTCGAAAATTGATCATCCACTGTTGCCATTTCTTGCCACCATTCTGACCATTGACGACGCTTGAAATAATCAAGAGGCACCTTGTAAGCGTGCAAATGCAAGTCTTTATGCATAATGTTCATCAACGACGATCGGGAGAGGTGCAATTGTTGGGCACGACGACGAGTTGAGGTGAACGGCTCTTCAGCCAAACTATCGCGAACAGCAGCAAAATTGTCTGCAGTACGAGCTGTATAATTTTTGCACGATTTTTGCACGATTTTTCCGATTGTACGCACATTTGAACGATTAAATTGACCGAATCACGAAGTGCACGATATGTGTTTTGATTTGAACGCCCATTTTCATAATAAGCCTGTATAACTTTAACGCGTTGCTTGATTGTGTATCACTGAAATAGAGAAACGTCAAATGAAATGCAGAAAAAAACTTAACGTTTAGGTGTGGTTCACATTCAACATCGGCCCTTAAAATTTAACCACCCTTTATAAGATCGGAAATACAAGCTCAACAAGGTACAAGAAATGGAATGCATAGGTTCAACAGGCGCGTGAATGACAACCTCTTCAGACGCTCTGGCAGTCATGCTAAATCTTCTATCTAGCGATATATTTCATAGATAGAATTCAAATATTCAAATATATCGACTCAGAGAGTCTGGCTTGTGGAGATCAAGACCATAGGGCCACAGCTGCATCCAGAATTCGATACCGAGAGAACTCATTCGACTTCGAACCGACAACATTCCACTTAAATTAGATTTTTGAAACTACTAGAGCAGAATGGGATAGCAGGCCTCGCCCGTGTGTATACAAAGACGGTTCAAAGATGAATCGCGGAGTCGGCGGGGATTTTTACTCAGATCCTCTAAACATCAGAACAGCAGCCTACAGACTCCCAAATTACGTCAGCGTCTTCCAAGTGGAAATCCTTGCCATCAGGGAGGCGTGTCGTCATCTTAAATCTCATCCAAACACAATGCCAATGAATACATTCGTTATCTTCGTTGACCTCAAAATCACTCATTGCTACAGTTGCTGAAAAAATAAAATTAACCATAATATGGTAGCGCGTAGAAAGGTTTTAGGGGCCGACTTGACTTCAATGGATGCAGTTAGACTACGAATTTCTCATAACACACATTGCCGTAGTTGTAATAACATGTATATATAAATATATGGGTGGCGCTACAGCCCGTAGAGGGCCAGGGCCAGGTCCTAGCTAAAACTCTTTGATTCACTTACGAGGGGCGTTCAATATATTCTCGGTATCGGGGTGAAGCTGTGGTTGCATATATAATTTGACTTATTTATCAAGTAATACTATTATTTTAGTGCATTCATGTAAAATTTCAATGTGATTATTAATTCGCGTTTTATCTCTAGTTAAACAGAATCATAATCTCAACTGAGACGATGATGGTGAAAAATGAGCATCGCGCTGTAATTAAATTTCTCACTCGTATGACTTAGTCCAGCGCTTGCCAGAGCAAAGCAACGGACTCTGGGCACACACTTCCTAGAATCCCTCAACGAGATTGCCGGAATGAACATCAAAAAATGGATAATGTTCCTGAAATCTGGACGATGGTGGTTTCAAAACGGCACTCAGTGCTAATTGCGTTCTCAAAGAACAGCCGTTGACTCAGTAATATCCTGAGCAATGCCTTCATAATCTTTTCGAATCGGAATTGACGCTAATTCTTTCAACAGCTTCCAACGCGCGCAAAAAACCCCTTCGAAGTAATAAATGCTATTCAAGACAAGAGCGCCTGTTAAATTGATGACTTCATTGCCTCGCCCTGTTTGACTTTATGTCACATCCTTATAATAACGTTCCCCAACAACTCACACTGCACAGCTGCACAAAGTCCATCGAGTCGTCTGCCTGACCTCCCCCCGGCTCAATCGTTTTTGTTTATGAGAGTCCCCCCAATCATAACTCAACCGGACCACTTAATATTTGTGCAATTTATTGCTTCTACCTCCATTTGTTCGGCTCATTGGGCGCCCTTTAAATTCGGTTCGCTTCCCGCTTGTCATAGGCCAACAACAGCACCTTGTCCGGACTCGGTGAAACGGCTGCCGAAGGCATTGCCCACTTCGAATGCCGCAGGCATAAACCGATTAAATTCAATTAGATATTTTATGGCTAAAAAATCACAAGGAATCTGTGCGGAGCTGTCAGTCGGAGCGGGTGCTGTCTATCTCTTAATTGATGCGGAAATTCAAGTGGTGCCGCGCGGCGTTGCATGGGGATGGAATTAATTTTCGAACTGGTGTAGTTGTAACTGAAACGTGGAATACCCGGAACCGGGTTGCGACACGCTCGTGACGAGAAAGTATCTGCTTCATGCGCCCCCCGGAGGACACGCGACTGCCTGTGAGTGCCGAAGATACGGTGCTCTGTAATTTAATTTCCTTCGGCGGCTCGGTGTCGTTAAGTTTCATTAAGAGGATAATGGCTCGGCGTTATTGTGAGTGAGCTTTTTACGCGGAACTACACACAGAACCCGGAAGCGGGGGGGAGAGGAACTCAACCTTCGAGAGGCTGTTTTCCCGTGGCAATGCCTACGAACTGGCATTTGATGAACTCTGCCAATCACAACATCATCCCTCAGAGTGCATCTCAAACAAGTTAATGATCCACTCTGAGAGGCCTTTGCAGCAATAATTGCTGATAATTAGATACTTGAATCAACAAATAAATTCGCTCGGTTTTGCCATCATGGAGCGCGCCATAAAATATGTGCGCCCGAAATGGGCTATCGAAGGAATGTTTTATTTTTTTCTTTTGTTTATTCCCTCATCAAAATAATTCATGTTTCCGACTGCGATAGAACTTCCACTCCTCCGAATCGAATGGGAGGCAAAATGAAAAAAAAACTCAAATTTCCAAAAATTTACGAAACGGAAATTATTTTTAGACTTATACCCCCGCCCCCGCGGGCGCTCTGGGAGGCTGGGAGGAGGAAATACAATTCAACAGTGTACGGACTGGGATTACTTGTTTTTTTGCCTCTCCCTTGATGAGAGTTTTCATTTGCGCTTCTGGATTATCGATGATATTTCAATTATTCGCTTTGAATAGATCCACAACATCCGTCGTCGACAAGTGAACGATAAATTATTCGAATTCAAGCAGAAAAATAATAAATTCCTACCGAAGGTGCTGCGGTGTTCTTTGTGGTCGGTGCGAAAATGTGATATCGATAAATTTGTGCAACGGGGATAGTGCAATGGAATGGAGGTTAGACAGGTAAGGCCAGGGAATCCCTTTTGCGTAACGGTCCTCGTGAATCAGTGATAGTGACTGTGATATAAGGTGTGCGAGACGTGACCGAACGTGTGTGCACTCCCCTTTGGATTGTGTCGAAATCTCCTTCTTCCCTTGTATAATTTCACCAATAAATCAGCAGCCAGTCAGTGTACTTGTTCGTACGTCAGTCAATCGCTCCATAAACTCACGGGCGAAGTAATCATCATCAGTTTTATCGATAAATGGACACTTATTGTTCGCTGAGTGAATACCATTGCTTGGAAGTAAATAATCTGGCTTTCGTCTGTCAAGTTTTTTTACAAATCTCGTGAGTAAATAAACTTTGAACGTGGAATGCCGAGTATAATCTCCTTCTGGTAAAGAAGCTGCAAAGTTCCATTGAAGTGTACACCCGCCTTCTTGACAGCAGCCCCAAACTGACCTTCCTCAAACTTCAAACACTTCATTCAGTACCAGCAGACAGATGAATCCGAGGCACTCCACCGACGAACGTTTCACTCGCAGATGCCGAGTTGTGTAAGGCATACCGTCTACTTCTAGCCGCATAAAGGAAACTATATGTATCTCGAGATGTTTACCTTTTCTGAATTAACTATTTTTCAGCGATTAGGCCATCTACTTGTGACCACCAGTCCATCAGTCCATCAGTCCATCAGTCCATCAGTCCATCAGTCCATCAGTCCATCAGTCCATCAGTCCATCAGTCCATCAGTCCATCAGTCCATCAGTCCATCAGTCCATCAGTCCATCAGTCCATCAGTCCATCAGTCCATCAGTCCATCAGTCCATCAGTCCATCAGTCCATCAGTCCATCAGTCCTAAGAAATCTGTTGCTAACATTTTGCACTTTCGGCAGCACCCTGCCAGCAGTTACAACTCCTCCGCCCCTCACCCGCTAACGGCTGAACGTGCCACCGAGCCAAATTATCGCTCCACTTGCAGTTTGTAAACAACAACGGCTGCCGAATGGGAATCCCGACACGTGCCGAGGAAAAGTCTACCGAATGAACTTCACGGCAACTTCGATTCGATCCGCACTCCCGATCGGTGCGCCCCCTGATCCGCTCTAGATTCGACTCTGGGTTCTAGCGAAGCAGAAAAGGGCCGGAGAACGCTCTAGAAGCTTCCTCCTTAACCCACCGCCGCCGCCATAGCTCGAAACAGGCACAAAGTCAATTCACAGTCGTGTGCTAACTTTTGTTGTCGTTTCTTGCCTTTTTGCTTTGCTTTCACGGGGGACGCTAATTTACGATTGATTGGCCAAATATTTACCTCAATCATCAAACTAGGGGTTGTGGTGGTGGCAGCGAGCCATCCAACAAGTATCAATCTCACACACTAGCGTGCGCGGGTGCGTGTGTATGCGTGTCGGTGTGTCTGAACAAGTGTTGTGCTTTTGTTTTCATATTTTTGCGGGTCAACATCGCCGCGACAGCATGGATTGACATCCGATAGCGGATTAGTTTTCATTTTCGCACAGATCTGCTCAAACCTCGGCGGAGGTGGTTTCCCTCGAGACAAAATATTAAATCCAAAGTGAGTCACAAAATTGACCAAAACACAAAAGAAACAAAAAAAAAGTAACGAAAAAGAAAAATTCGATCCGACATTGTGCAGTGCCCTGAGGACGAGAAGGACTAAAAGGATACTCAGCCGGTTGGAGGCTCACCACACCAGTGGTCAACGTACGCAGCGAGGGTGAGTGTGTCAGTGCTTTGGCTAAGGTTACGCATTGTGTGCGCTCGGCTGTCTCGGAAGTGGCCAGTCACATGATTGCTTTGTGTTTCTCCCTCAAGAGACTTTTGTTGGCTTTTGGAGTGGGCTTTATTTGCTCATAGTTTCCTGTGATTTTATGAATGAGAAAAACTGCTAGATGTGCGAGTGAATGGTTAGAACGGGGAAATTTGAGCCTGGACTCGGTAAAATGTACTCCATGTCGTGTGTCACGTGGTAATGAATGATTTGTCACTTGGAAACTGGAACTTGATCAAGTGTTGGACTGTGATTGAACGGTAATAAACTGTGTTCCTTGTGTACACCGAAGGGGGTTGGGAAAGAATTCTGTACAATCTGAGTAAAAATTTCAAGGAGGAGCTGAGTTGATCGCAATTTCGCAGCAAAATCCTTGAGAGAGAGGAAGTGAACATTGAGCAGACGTTCATTCAATTGAAAGAGGACTTACTTAATTAAAATCGGACAAGCGAAGCGGAGCTTGTGGATTGCTTAATAAAGTTCTAATGGAACCCATGCGGGAATAAGGCAGCTAATGAATTAGCTAAACACGGAGTCATGATTTCGACAGAACGGCGGAGATTCACGATTCCACTTGTGAAGCGGAAATGCAGGACCTTGTGGTCTGACTATAAGAACAAAATTAAAAAAAGAAAAATAACGTTGCTTAGTTACCCAGGATGCTCTAGTCTTCACTGTACAGACATCCGTGCTTTTCTCGGTCAGATCTAGACATCGGCTTGGACACCAATTTTTCAAGCCATTAAATGATGTGGTTGTAGTGAAACTACATCTTTTTATTAATTTTGCCTAGGAACGAACAGCTAGAGCTGGGTTTACTCTTTTCAATGGTCGAACAAGGTTCTATTGAGATCCAGCCAATAACCTCCCATCTTATCTGGCGTTTAGGTTCGATTCCAAACACACCAACTTTCATTTTCACGGCACCGCTTCGTCGAATCGTTCGTGAACTACAATATTCGCTCTTATGGGGCTCACTCAACCAAGCGAGTTTGACACTAGTTGGCCCTTGTTTCCAATACGTCGGTATTCAAAGTCCACCATATGGTCTTGTTCCCCTGATCGTTAAAAAAGGAATGTTCTGCTTCATAGTGGAAGTTTGAACTCCTTCCTATTCCTTACTCGGTTTCATAGTTTCGTTTAAATCTTGAACTGAGTTAAATTTGATGTTTAAATTAAACGAGGGTGTACTGCCCTTTAAACCGAAGTTCTTCACCTCAGGTGCATATTGTTTCGCTTTTTTTTCAAGTTTCATATTTAGTTATCAAGACATCTGATGTTCTGCAATGAAATCATTTGCAATGGATTCCCATACTGCAGCTAATTCCTTCCATTGTGCTTTTGTCGGTATTTTGTGACATCTAATGAAAAGTTATTTGTTCTTTCTTTTGTACAGCGATTGTATACTTTTTATTATTTTGCTTTCACTGGTCAGAATCAGGAATGGAATTGTCTACATTGATTTATGATGGTTGATTGCACTGCACCAAAGCCATGTGGTGTTGTCGATGCGGCACGATCGTGTCATTATGACACTTTTTGATTGAAATGGCACTGTGTCACTTTAACAGTCACTGTGGCACTCTGGTGAAAATTTGAAAAATGAACATATTTAGATCAACGTTTATAAAACAATCGCTGCATCGCTTACGTCTGCCTTCCGAAAGAGTTGAATGCTCGTTAAGTTTCATCTTCTGACCCGCACCCACTATAGGGTTCGCGGGTGTAATGCACGTACGAGGGATCTCCAGGCCACTCGATCCTCCGCCATCGGCTCTAACTCATCAGGAGTTATGCCCAAGCGCAACCTTTTCTGACTTGGTTCAACCACCTTGTATTGGGTCTGCAAGCGATCGCATTCGGAAGTCGTGGCGATGAGGACATTCGTGCCACGTGAAACCATCGAAGCATAGCCCTTTCCGTTCGAAGAAGCAGCTGCTCTACATTGAGTTCCTCGCGTAGTGTCGTGTTGCTCACCCTATCCCGCCGAGTGGCTCCCACAACAGCGCGAAGAAATCTCATTTCGGGAGCTTGTATTCGCGATTTTATTCTTTCGGCCATTACCCAAATTTCATGACCATTGGTGAAAATTGGAACAAATACTGAATTGAAAACCGCTAACTTGGCTATGGCACCAAGCTCGGCCTTCCTGATTACATATCTTTCAAGCTGTTTCAAAACTGAGCCAGCTTGGCCGATTCTACAGGAAAGTTCAGCATTAACTAATTTAATGCATTTATGTTTGTTTCTAAAGGGTGGTTAATTAAGGGCCGATGTTGATTTTGAATAAAACACAAATTATTTAGGGAATTATTATCATTTCTTTTTATTATGATAATATTGGTATGGTTCAATTATGTATGGAACAAAATATCGGCCAAATGGTCGCCGCGACGTCGGCGGCGCACCTCCATCCGATGGTCCAAATTTTCGATGACGCTGAAGCATAATTGAGGTTCTATGCCGTGAATGTGCCGAATTATCTCATCCTTTAGCTCTGGAATTGTTGCTGGCTTATCGACGTACACCTTTTCTTTCAAATAACCCCAAAGAAAAAAATCCAATGGTGTGGCCAATTGACATCGCCACCATGTGAGACACGACAATTGAATTTGTCGCGCAAAAGAGCCATTGTTTCGTTAGCTGTGTGGCAAGTAGCACCGTCCTGTTGAAACCACATATCGTCCACATTCATATCTTCCAGTTCGGGCCATAAAAAGTTCGTTATCATTTCACGATAGCGAACACCATTCACAGTAACTGCCTGACCGGCCTCATTTTGGAAAAAATACGGCCCGATGATGCCGCCAGCCCATAAACCGCACTAAATAGTCATTCTTTGTGGGTGCATTGGTTCTTCGACAATCACTCTTGGATTATCATTCGCCCATCCACTGAGGTGAAAATGTTCCTCATCACTGAAGATGATTTTCTTCGAAAATTGATCATCCACTGTTGCCATTTCTTGCCACCATTCTGACCATTGACGACGCTTAAAATGGTCAAGAGGCTTTAGTTCTTGAGTCAATTGCACCTTGTAAGCGTGTAAATGCAAGTCTTTATGCATAATGTTCATCAACGACGATCGGGAGAGGTGCAATTGTTGGGCACGACGACGAGTTGAGGTGGATGGCGGTTTGCTCAAATTTTTGCATTTTTGCACGATATGCATTTTGATTTGAACGCCCATTTTCATAATAAGCCTGAATAACTTTAACGCGTTGCTCAATTGTGTATCTTTCCATGGTTCAAATTGAGTTAGTCTGAAATTGAGAAATGTCAAATGAAATGCAGACAAAAACTTGACGTTTAGGTGTGGTTCACATTCAACATCGGCCCTTGACACATTTTCTAATTAAGTACAATTCATAAAGTTCACCCGAAAACGTATATTTTGGTGTATTTCCGTTTGTGGCACCCATCGCCTTAAAATGCAACTTTTTGATAGCAATGGTCGCACTTTGCAACGGTAAAGAGCACTCGACAACGCTGCTTTATAATTAGTTCGAATAAGAAGAACATCTTGCTACTTAAATTCAAAGGGTGTTTTTAGATGAGGAGAATATAAACAAGAAATGAAGCAAAGAACATTTATTTTAATGTCCATGAAAATGTATTTGTTTGCCAAATCATTTTATGGCATATTTGAATATGATTTTGGGGTAATTTGTAGGTCCAATTTTCACATAATAATAATAATAATATGGCTGGCGCTACAGCCCGTCGACCGCTCGCTTCTCAGCACTCAGTTGTGCTTGCCATTGTTCTCTCGCAAGTGGAAGTTTTATGCCAGTTTTATGTCAAACCCAAATGGCCAATTTGAGAAGCTTAGATAGACAGTTATACTCTGAAAATTGTCAGTGACTCGAAAGAAGTGAAAATTATTTTCGGTCGTATTGGGAAAGGAACCAAGAGGGTCAAGTGCGTAGGTGTCGACGGACATACCCACAACGTCACGACCGCGGCTCCCAATATTCACATACTCTTGTCTTTGTTGGATTCCAAGCCCATGTGTTGCAAAAAAAGTTAGTAAACATATCTCTGTACCCCTCACTGTTGTCTGTAAGCTTGTGACCATCATAATTCTTGAATACATATGGAGCAATGATACCACCGCAACAAACGTTGACTTTTTCTAGATTTAATGATGTTTTGAATAATTTTAAACAATTTGTAAACGTTGCTCCGGCGAGTCTATTGCCAAACCGAACTATCCTTAAATCAGCTGTCACAGTTCTTCAAATTGTTCAATTGCCTTTGCTACTTATGTCCCACATTTCAAGTTCCATTCAATTTTCTCTGTGGTTAAGCTCGGTGATTGGCCACACCACAAGGATATTCTTGCTAAGTGTCTGGTGTGTATATTTCAGCATATTTAAGGTTGCTTACCCCACAACATATAACTGGTCCAGCTATTTGAAAAACCATTAATTAGAGTCTAATCTATGGTCCAGCCAGCTTAGTTTTTATGACTTAATTAACTTGAGCCCCGACGGAGGTGAGAACAAGTGCCATGAACTGCCTATCACTTGATTCACAGCCTAAATGCCTGTCTGACGTATGTAATCAATTTGGAGGTCAACAGTGACGTCTGCATGAACAAAAAAAATCTATCAAGACAAGACAATTAGAATTAGTGGTTTCCTTAGACGTAGGAAAAAAAGCCAATTAGCACTGTAGTGTGGAAAATTAGTGAAACTAAAATAAGACTTAATTGACAAATTGATTCGAACAGGAGCAAAAGTTGATCTATCAAATCAGTTATCAGTTAACGGAGAATATTATTCAAGATCTCATTGAGGTCGTAGGAAGTGGTGGTCTGTCAGGTACATGTTGCCTAGTCGTTTATGGGATCGGAGTTCTATACGGCGGGCATATAAGCTTGTTTAGGTGCTACGATAACTAGTCTTGTGAGAAATGCCAAGCTTAGCCGCTTGGTTTACAATTGGCCAATGACCATTATCTATGGAAACTGTTCGACAGTCTGTAGATCTTTTAGAAGACTTATCCTTTTAGTGACCGTATAATCGTGGTCCCCCTTTTTAGCTGAGCTGTCCTCGGTTCCCCGACAGAAGCAAATATCACAAATCGCGGATTCACCTCTTTTGAGTCACGAACAATGCTCAAATAGTTGCTAAAATATAAATCGGGACCCACTCGTTTGTGGTGGTTGTTGCTGAGTGGTTGTTGCTGAAGCTATTCCCAGGTCCACCCCTTTCTACACTATATATCCCTTTAGTCGAATTCTCTGCAACATTGCTAGGTAGCCTTCTCAATTTTGGTTACCTGTCTTGTTGAACATTGCTTCTAACAACCTCAAGCGAAGTATGGCACTAAAGCAGTACAGACTTCAATATGCACTGGACTAAATATACACGTTTTGTCCAACGTCAACTAGGTGTTTCGTGACAGGGTTCTGTTGCTCGATTGCTTGTGGAGCTCAAGAAAACAGGACTACTTCTGTGTTTGATCTCGGAACTTCGCAGCCGAAGAAGGCCGAATTCCTAGCTACCTCGAAGATACATTCTGTTCAAGATGTGGATGTTATGTATACTTTCTTGAAGAGATGATCTGATACATTTTGACTCGTCCTCATGCTCTGTCAAAATAGACAAGTAGTTTCATTCCATATACGGGGTGGGCCAAGTACAAGTTTCTTTTTAAAAATGCAATAAAATGAACAAAAGTTACATGTTGTTTTATAGCTTTATTTTTAAGAACAAACATTCCCATTAACCATGAAATACAACGTCATTCAAGTAGCTGCCTCAGCTGGCCTCGTAGCGCATTCAGTCACCCTAATTTGCCAAGACCTTGTTGATGGTTTCGGGCTGTAGCTCACGGATTGTTTGGCTGATGTTGGCCTTAAGTGCTGGAATCGTTTCCGAATTGTTGGCATAACATCGGTCCTTCACAGTCCAAAGATATGGTGTGCCATATTGGGAAGCCGTACGTTAAGATCGGCCGAATTAGCTGCTTGTAGAGCACCAGCTTTGTCCTCTGGCTTAATCCATTTTGAAGACAAAGCCATCATTAACAAAAGTGCTGCCAAATGTTGAAATGTCAGAAAACTGCAACAAGAATAAGAATTTCAGTCAGAACGTCAGACTGCGATGGCAGTGTTCACAAACATCTTCTTGAAATCAATACTTGATAAACTCATTCAGGAGCAGTAGGGGTTCATTCGTAAAGTCAAAGCCAGTCAAAGCAATCACGTTATAAATTGAAGGCCAGGTAAGTAGTCAGCCTAAGTTGCTTGTGAAGTAAACTATTCGTCCTCTGGTGATATATTTGCCAAGTTGTGCAACAGAACTAACAAGTCACCCCATATATCCTCTCTCTCTTTCATTTCTTTCACTTCTCGTTCTGATCTACAAGGGAGAGGTGTTAAAATTCTGGAGTTGATGGACTGCGCTGTGCCCTATTTAACATGGAAGTATGGCCCGCTGACATGGTGCAACACTAAGCTTCCGGCTATAAGACAATCAACGGAACATCTGTGGGCGTGTTCACAAGTTCAACGCAAAAATCCATACGCTCTCCACGACCACTGCAGTCTCGTTCAGACGGAGATCAGAGCTATTTATGAGGCGACTGGGTTCCTGTCATACCAGTCCACTCTGCACAGACAGTCAGGCTGCCGCACCATAAATCGAATACAAGCTATAGACTAAATCTCTCACATTCGCTTGCATCGCCATTAGCGAACGCAAAAACGAGGAGTAGGACATCAGGGTAAACAATCGCACAAGTAAACAATCAGCAAAATGACTGTCTCCGCCTCGATGCCACCTCAGAATGAACGCACTAGACTGTTTCGTCATGCCTTATATACAGCGCTTCAGGCATGCTTCACATACGTAGCTGTCATCTCAAAATAAACCCTCTTCCCTTTGAATTCAACCCCGCGCCGTACACCATACCCTCGCCTGTAAGTCACGGTCAAGGATGACTCCACCAGGATGTGCAACATTTTCCACATTCATCTTCATTCATTTGACTTATTCAAGCAAAATACCAAAAATGAAAAATGTCACCATCTGGCGAGGGTGCCAACGCCGCCATGCCGCTACCACGGGCCAGCACCAACTACCGTCGCACACGTCCAAAAATAGCCACTCGACAGCCTTCGTATCGACTGTCTGCGCTACGCACTGGCAACCCACAGTGGGCTTCCTGGCCGATGGAATGCCACCACCACCTTGCAGCAGAGCGCACGTTCAAGTTCACGGTTAGCGAGAAACAGCTCAGTGTCTCGGCCAGTCTGCCTGCCTCGTTGCCATTCAACCACCAGGAAGCGAGATGAAAAGCGGATCTATTTTCGTCGGAAATGCCAAAAAGGTACGAGCGTTTTGGTGCGACGTGCACAGCTAATCAGAGCATTTGTGTTCCGGCGTCGCTGCCAAGAGGGGCACACATCGCACTGGGTGCTCGGCATGTGCTCGTCTTCAATTGTCGAGACTGCATCCCCCGACACAGACAATGAAGAGGGTGCATTCACTTTTGCGGAGCTCAAACAGCAACAGTGCCCGCACAAGTGCAACAGCATGCGGTGCTGTGCAGTGCTGTGCACATAGCCCCATCCCTTGTCGAACTTGAATGCGAATTTGGTAACAGTTGGCAATGGTTCTGGGATTTGTCTTACGTTTGGCAAAATGCATTGTACATATCCACGAGGCAGACTCTCCTCTTAGTTATTGCCCAGACGAAACGGCAGATAGAGCCAATTCGCGTTATTTGCTATAAAGATGCCATAAAATCCGATTCAATAAATCAAACAAAAATAGTTTCGCTTATATAAGAGCCGAAGAGGTTAATTTTAAAACGGTACGGGTCTTCGGGTATTGTGCGTTCAAACCGCGACTCCGGTCTTGTGTCGAATGAAAAGGCCAAACGGCCGATTGCTTACATAACGAAAGTCAAGCAGCGCGCGCTAAATGTCCGACATGGAGGGCCACGATGGGGATCCAACGAAAAGGATAACCACAACGGGCACACCCACCGACCGCGCCGATGACGGCGACAAGCAGAAAACGCCCCAGACCATGGAGATTAAGATTGTTCTTTTGAAGGTGAGCTGCCGAGTGAGTGAGAGTGCTTGTCCCTCCGCGGAAACTTTTTCGATTTAATTTTTGGTTACGTATACGCCCTGTTGAACGAGCAGTTGATGACGGTTAAGCTTGTTAGGGGCCTGTGTGTAATGGACTTTTCTCGAACGAGAGCATGAGTGGAAAGGACATGCCGAAGTGTGAAATGTAAGCCTCTTGAGGGGTGGCATTTTATTCGGTGGTGGGAACGGTTTTCATTTGCAATTGTGACGGTGAGGCAGAGGAGAGCCAAACAATTGCGGAGAATCGCTGGGTAATTGGCTGCACCATTGGCTTTCTACGTTCGCTCTGAAAATGTGACAGGGAGTGAGAGAGTTTTACCAGGAATGACGGGAGTCCAAGCGAATTTAATTTGGTTGTGTTGTCATGTTCATCATTTTCCAATAGTTTCACCAGTCAACAAGCTCCTTTTACGTCGGTGTCCAGTGATGCACTTCCAGTTGATGAGGTTCACTTCGAATTATGCGCGTCAACGCATATGTGACAGTCCCATGCTGTCCTTCCGAGTTGAATTTCAAGTCCTTGTCAATTATTCATGATGCATGTGCATTTTCACTGACAGCCAGGCAGCCACAAGGTACTGGAATCAAATGCCCATTAACTCAAGCAGTCGCTCGTCTCGCCGAACTGTTTAACATCCGCCGGGTGGGTATCTGGGCAAAGAGCCATTTCAGGGAACAAACTTGCCGGACAACATTACACCATCGTTTGAAAATAACAACGTGGGCATTCCCCAAGTTCCGTACGCACAAGTTTGGTAGGAGAAGTTAAAGTCTCAGCTCAAATGAAAAACAAAGTCTATAGAGTGCCTGCGGTTGGATCAAGTTGAGAGGCAGCCGTAGGATTACTTCAGACTTTGAGTATTCACTTGAACTTATGGTACACAACGCCGCAAATACTGGTGTATTTTCTCGCCCACATGCCCTTAGTCAGAGATGTAATTACATGTCTATTTAGGTGTTGGCGTGTACAAATAGGTGGATTCGTGTAAAGTCATAGGCTCTAGGGAGATTAGAGCTTTGGAATCGTTTTAGATTTGATAACATTGCTTTGTTGGGCCACAAAAATACGCCCACGCTAGCTGGGAATACTACTTGTGAGACTACATGAGCTGCCAATGGTCCCGAATTGCAAAAAGCTACATCCACTGGCTGCCTGCGTGATGTTGCGAGTACTTTCGAAAACTCAATCCCAATGCTGTCGTTTTGTTTTGAACCATCGTTATATGCAATTCAGACAAACAACAGAACAAAATAAAATTACTGCGTTGGTGCTCACATTTAGGAACCAACTTCTTTGACTATTTTATATTTTATTTGGTTTCCAATGGTCAACTGGGTTAACTCATGGGTAACCACAATACACCTTGCCTTCAAACCGTTTCAAACGTCTACGGGACTACGGTTAGAAAATGCGTTATCATGTAAAATTTTCTCCGTCAGTACTGCTGAGAGTCTTGAATGTGAAAAGTAGTGTCTTCTACAGAGTGACTCGATCTGAGAGATAAACTATAAACGTGTTAGCCGGCTTCGCTGGCAGTGCCTCAAATGGTCGGTCCAGGTTTTGGTGACTCGGTCTTATCTGTGCAACGTTATTCGTGTCTTGAATGTTCCCATCGTGCTCGTCGAAAAATGTTGGCTTGTTCGCACAGTCTAAAGACTCGACATAGCCCCAGAGATAATATTCGACTGATGTCATTGCGGATGATAGCGGCGACCAATTGATGAACACTCCCTGTGAGATAGCCCGGTCGCCAAATTAGTTCTTCTCAACATCGAGCGTTGCGTCCTGCAGCGACGTCTTGTTGGAACCACAGCTCGGATATATCACCGTTATCGAGCTCTGGCTTCTGTTAACATCACTCTATACTTGAGACCATTGACGGTAAGTGTATCTCCTTTCTTTCGAAATTAGGTCTGATGATGCAACTGATAAACCGCAACAAAGAGCCCGCTATTTGCGGATGCATCGATGCTTGCTAGAACACTTGTGGATTATGCTCGCTCTAACAACGGCAATTTTAGCTTGTTAAAATTATTTGACTGAGAATCGAACCTAGGTTCAAGAGCGTAGGAGTCGACGCACAAAACCACAACCCTACGGCCGCCACACGACATGATAATGACAAACCTCAGTAAATATTCCGACCGCTGAATGTTATTGGTAACTTTGATAAACGTTGATAAAACAATTGACTATTACTTGATTTTTCGATTGATATGGGAACTAGTATGGTTTCCTTAACCCTTCTTCTTCTTCTAGTCCGGGGAGGACCTGGGCCTCGGTCAACAAGCTTCTCCAGCTGGCACGATCTTTAGCCAGCTGCTTTCAATTTCGCGTGCCAAGTTGGTTGAGGTCCTTCTCCACTTGCGCCATCGGTTCCGTGGGCGTTCTCTATTGCGTTCTCCCACTGGTTCGGAGTGGAAGACTTGTCTGTCCGGAACAGTGTTGTCCAGCGCTCTACATTGCCTAGCCATCTTAGACATTGAATCCGTAGATGACTGGCTAAGGCTATACAGCCCTTTTAAACTTCTTCTCCAAAAACCATCAACAACGCAAAGAGGACCAAAGATGGAACGCAGAACTTTTGTCTCGAAAAGAATAAGGGCTTCTTCAACTGTTCTTGAGATTCTGCGCCATAGAGGGATGACAGGGACAGGGATGATCAGGGAAAGAAGTTATTCTGCGTTTGATCTCGGTACTGATGTTGTTCGTACTGTTTACATGAGAGCCGAGGTAGACAAAGTCCTTAACTACATCGAAGTTTAAGCTGCCTACGGTGATGTTCTGGTCGAGTCTTCGATGTTGTCTATCCTCTTTCGATGACAGCATGTGCTTCGTTTTGCACTCATTCACTGCTAAACCCATTTTCGCCGCCTCCGTTTCAATACCAGCAAAAACGCTTAATTGACGGCTCGCTGTTCGACCAATCACGTCACTGTCGTCCACGTATGCTGGCAATTGTACGGACTTTTGGAAGATCGTGCCTCTTGTGTTTGCACGACCTTCTCGAGTATGATGTTAAAATAATTACATGACATCGCGTCGCCTTTGTTGAAACTTTCTTTGACATTGAAGGTCTCGGTGAGTTCATTTCCGATCTTAAAGAAGCAGCGAGAACTCTCCATCATCATCCTGCACAACCTGACGGGTTTGGCAGGAATGTCAAAACTAGACATGGCGTTGTATAGCTCATGTCTATGCACGCTGTCATGGTTTCATGCCCTCACACAAAACGTTATAGAAGATCTTATAAGAAATGTTTTGGAAACTAATCCCTCGGTAGTTGGCGCAGTTGAAGGGTTCTCCTTTTTTGTAGATTCCTTAATCCAGATGAATCCTGATGAAAGGTTAATGTGAAGTAACTCAATAGAACTCAAATAGACCATAATGCTGGCACAAATCCAATCAGCGGGCTTGTTTATCCTCCTACACGACCAGAAATCAGCCCATCTACGAGATGTGTGGCCAAGGAAGCAAGTGCAACTGCCAGCGATTTAAAAATTTGATTGTGAACATAAATTATTGTGACAATAGGAGCCCAACTGATGTACATTGTTTACTTTAACATTTGGTATTAAAATATCGGTTTAATGTTTGTTTTGTATGTCCTACAAAGGCCAGTGCTTACCTCTGGCTTAATCCTTTTGGCTTACACATCAAGGGACAGATGCGATGGAAGCCTAGGTTGGCCTTCTTAGGGGTCAGTTTCTAGTGGCTGTTAAACCTCAGCTTTTCCGTGAATTAAACTCCAAGATATGTACTTGACCCTTTCGTTTAGGAGCCTCCAATGTAGTATTTCACTGCCAGGCAACAAGAAATGTCGTCACATCCTGAATTTTCTAGATACACTCCAGTTTCCGGAAGGGTTTTCTTTTGAACCTCAAACCTAAAGTTAAATAAAAAGTTCTCAAGAATCCGTCCGGCCAAGAATATGCCCCATCTAGTGTCCTTCCTTAAACCAGTCAAAGCCCTCAACTATGCCAACAAATTGTTATCCGATACCCATTGTTATAAAAATACTCTGCCCACTCCGCTCAGTCGGCAGTGTTTTTCTTTGACACGATAAACTTCAACTCCTGCCGAGCTTGTGCAACAAGTTCCCCCAGAAGGGCTTCAGACCACCATCCATCCCTCAACTAAATGAAGTTTCGATTATAAATAAATGAGGAGCAGACAAATAATTAATACCACATCGATTCCTCAATTGAGGTCAACCACCCTGTAGTACATAATTTTCGTCTCCTTTTCATTACTTTGTCGCCCAGTGAACTCATGAGGTGCTCGCTTCTCGGCGCCAATCGATGAGGCGAACGAAAATAGAAATCTTCGTCTTCAAGGTGCACAAGGTTATTTCGAGGTTCTTTTCAAAAATTGACACACGCCCCGAAGAGCAAGACTCAAGAGGGATTCACGAACAATTTACGCTATTCAAATGGAAATTAGGCGCAGGAATGGGTGGTGGATTGGAGTCTTCTCAAACACATGCACCGTATCAATTTTGCATTTGTCGCGCGCGGATGGTGTGGTGGGCCGGATGACAGTCGGAAGTACAATGAACTGACATTTGTGCCTGCTTCAGTGGAGCACACGCAAAAGCTTTCATTTCGTCGCAGAGTGGGAAATCGTAAAGTGTGGGTTTTTTTTATCGTCCCTGTCAATGAACGAACTCATAAATCGATGGAGGTGTTGAACCAGGCAAAGGTTGATTTAATGCGGTGCTCGCCTGCAGGCAGTACTTGTCACTTCCGAGGTCAAAAGAAGCACATTTCTCAGTAGTCAAATGTTGAATCAAGTGGCATCACTGGTTGTGACTTCAACTAACGGCTTAAATTGCCACGTGGTTCGCAAATTAATCCGCGGTATTCTGACTCTCGTCATCGAATTCCCTTCTTAATTATGAGCTTATAGTCCCAAACTACACGCAAAAGTCCTTGAAAAGTGTTGTTGGTCTCGTACATCACAACCTGTTCGATTGTGTACACGCCCAACTGGTGTCAAACCAAAAACGTGCCAAATTTAGAAATATTTTCAAATTAATCATTCGCAATGGTCGGATATTTTTACATCAGCCGTTTAAATTCGACTTAGCAGATTTAGTTAGGTTCTAGCCGATAATAGAGACAAGCCTTTGACGTGTTTTGGATTACATTTATGGCGACCAAAAAAGTCTGAGCAAAGTTAGAACATGCGAATCAATTAATTGAATGTATTAGCACGAGATAATTGACTCCCGGTTTTTACACCTAATGGCTAACTGAGCGGGGCACGATTGAATGTTTTTATTTTCAGATGCTTACCTCATAACACACGTTGCTTAATTAAAGCAATTAGAGATGTTCAGCATTTTTGGGAAATTCTGTGTGTCTTGTTCACAATTGGTTTTGGGGTCTTGATCGTCCACCTTCGAGGGTTTGCGATTCTTTTTAAGGTTTCATGTGACTACGCCTAACTTTTCTATGAGAACCACGGCGGTGGTCTGTTTTTGATCAGCCTGTTTGACATCGAAGTCATGAATTGCTTCCATCCTCTTCATTATTGTTTGATATACATACTACGGTTGACAGTTTAGACATTTTGTTTCCCTATCTTTCTTCACTAATTCCTTCACACTTAGTCCATTAAAGTTGGCTACCTAACGATGATTTTTGTTGGGATCCACTTGAATAAGTGCATAAACACTAAAGGAACACTCACGAGCGCGGTGTGTTTGTTAAATGGAACACTCAATTTGGTGTGAATAAAAAAATTTCCTCAAAGTAGTCCCCTCAAGTTGAAGTTTAAAAAATTAGAGCGGAGAACTGTCAAATTTGTTTAAGAAAATCAACAAAAGGGAGTTTTTAAACATCCAAACGCGAACACAGATCTATAATTTTCGGCGCTTCAGGGACAGAGGGGATAATACCAAAAACCTTTATACAGGGTGGCGCATAAGAGACGTTAAAATTTATGTGATAAATAACATGTTTTCATGACTTTATTTAACCTTCTGCATTCATTAAAATTTAGATTATGGTTTGGAAATACATACATATGTTCACATTAAGTTTCAAAGATAAAATCTCTCAAATGGTGTCCATTGTTTACTTCGATCTGACGTGCTCCTTCCAGAGCATTTTTCATTAGTTTTCTTAGAATTTCCAGTCCCAGCGCCCTCATTTCTTCTTGGAGATTGGCCTTGAGCTGTTGTATGTTTCTTGGCTTATTGGCAGACAACTTACTTTTTAGAGAATCGGGCGACCGCGGTGGGCAGTAAAAATCAAAAAAACGCGATCACCAAACATTTCCCTCAGGTTTGACCATAGTTGGACAAGCTGTGGCTGTGAAAAACGTGTAACTGCTGCAATTTCTTTGCAAAGACCGACTAGACATCAACAACTGATGAGATAGTCGTGTAGCATGATTTGATAAGCGTCATATTGCACATGTGGAATAATTTCTAGACGTAATATGAGCCACGTTGTCTGAGCCCTTGGGAATCGTAAAATCAACGATTTTCATGAGTTGAGTAGTGTGCACGCGTTTGACAAATTTTGCTTGCCTTGGATTTTGGAAAGTTTACTCTACAGTCGCCTGGTGGAAGTTTCGGGGTCTTCCTTGCTAGCATCCGAGCAATGTTCACGTTATTTCGAAGTGTACGAGGTCTTCCAGTATGTGGAGATCACAGACAGAGCCTTGTTGCTGAAAACGCTGAACCAATCAGTAAATTCCTGGAGCACTGTGCGCATTTCGAACATAAAAGAAAAAATCTTTATCTTAATAATTGAAAAATTTGAATTGAAAAATCGACTCAACACTGAGGTAAAGGGTCAACATTTATTGTGCGATTACCCTTGTTACGAATGATAAAAGTTTCTGAAGCAATTCTTACGTTTCGTGTATTCACGAAAATACACAAAATCACACGTGAAACAATATTTTATTATTTTCTGTGACACGCTGCCGCTGCGCTCTTTTCATCTCAACTGAGATACAGACTTATTTTTGTAACAATTTTCGCAATCTATGCATGCTTTTTTATATTAGTTCGGTAGCTATGACAGTAGACCACGGGTAATGGTGGAAGGAATATAAGGTGTGCTGCACAGCTCTATAGAGACGCTGCCACAGAAACTTAAAGGCGGAAACACACAAATATTTTTCACACACTAAAAAACGAAAATTGGATTTCTTTTCAACATTTCAACTACTCATTATGGTTTCTGCAACCTCTTACATCACATTGTTGCATTTCCCTATATAATACCAATTATAAATGGATTCAGCAATTTCGTCTTACATCAATTCTTGTTTTCAATTCTTAATTTTCACATATACGAAATTTAATTGGGACGCCAGCTTAAGCAATACATCTGTCCAGTGTCAAAAACGGACCCTGAGTGACGTCACAAAACAAAAACATGGCGGTTTTGACAAGCTGTCCAGCACACCTTATATTCCTTCCGCCACGACCACGGACTACATTGATTGATTACGGTTTAAAATAGTTTCTATGAATTTGGAAGAATTTCGAAAGGTGTGTTGCCTGCAGTCTACACCATGCTACAGAGGGTTAATGTTTCTTATGCGCCACCCTGTAGATTCGAGTTTCATAACATGGAATGGTTAGGCTTTTAATCAGTTTCTTTTCTAATTTCCATGGCTAGAGGTTGGCTCTCAGCAAGCACGGTTAAAATTTTAAAAAATTTATGAAATGCTCTTCCATTCCAGATTTTTCTTTTTTTTTATGGTTTTCCACCAAATTCGTCAAAGTATTCCTCTCCCGAAACAGTATTCTCCAATGCACACTCAACTTCTTCAATTGTTCACTCATTACATTCCATCTTAGGTTAGGTTGTAGTGGCTGACTGCTAAGGGCAGTCACACTTAGGCCAGAGTAGGCCCATTTTAATACCACGCGGATTGACTTCTCCTAACATCGGAACCAGTTGGTGCTTGGAGTGAAGCGATTTAGCTGGCCTATGCTGGCGCTGTTTAGCTCCGTTGAGATTATTGAAATAGTATGCCCCTAGGTGTAGGTACCTACGACTAGCCAGAGTGCTGTACGAGCAGAGTTGGTGATGAGTGTTTTCTACCTCCTCTTCATCCATGCAGCTTCAGCAGAAATCATTATATGGGACACCCATCCTGCGACCATGAGTCCCAATTGCACAGTGCCTGGTTATGACTCCTATGAGAGTCCTTAATGAATGTTTGCTGAGCCTAAGTAGACTGAGTAACCTTTTTAGGTTAAGTGATGGTCAGATTTCTTTTGTTTTAAGGCAGGTGGTGCCTTCTAGCCACCAAAATGAAGGTAACACTGTCAAATTATGTGAGTAATTGATTGATTTTTGTTAAACTTAACGAAATCTACTTCTAGTCACACCAAATGGACTGTTCCCTCCAAAATGCTGAGGGAACACTCACACTTAATTTGTATTCACTCCACCGATGGATCACTGGAAGTTATTGATCAAAAATTTCAAACTTTTCTAATCACAAACCTGACAAACCAGAGTGGATCTGAAATTGGAAAACTTCATCACTTTATAGGTCATCAACCAACAGTGACTAGAATTAAACTGAAACGACGGTTCAAGTCAGCAACTGTCAAAATCTTGATGTTTTGTATAACTTGATCTTGATGATCGGTGCAGAAAAAGTGACAAGAGATGACCTCACAGGCCGAAGTGGACCTGGACCTAGCTTATACATCATCCACTCGTTTTGGTTACGCTATTGTTCTGTTCTATGCCGACTGTGAACGGCGGTGTTTTAGAAACAGAATATACAACCCCAACATCGCCAGCTGTCAAACAGTATTCGCTGGGCACAAAGTATTGACGCAATCCACATATGTACCTCATAGTGATATGAACCCCCATCTGCGTTTCACATGTGTACAACCCCTATCTACTGCGACAGTTGTCAAATGCATTTTCTAACTCCCTCTGTCTCTCTCTCTCTCTTTGTCGAAAGAACTTAGAAGCTACGCAGAGCTCAATGAACTCCGTACAGCGGTAGACCAAAGCTACCCAAGGAACTCTACGGTTCGCAATTTTAATAAAGATCAGATTCGGTACACACGCAGATTCACTTGACTGCAACCTTTTATGACAATCCAATTTGACAGCTGTCAGTGTATGACGCTCATTGACAGTTCAATGAAATGTGATATATCAATGGATACCATTTCAAATTCAATCCGCTGAGAATTCTCAGATGTCTGCCTCATGCCAGACTACCTCACGAGACTGATGGTAAGGTCAGTTCCTGTCACACTTAATCGCCTGCCATGCCTCAGAAATGAACGTACACACGAGCACTCAACCATCTGCCAGAGATGTGATTACAAATCTCAAGTGATACGCAGATACCACTGGTGCGACGGTATTCAGGTCAGATTACCCCAAGGCGAGGATAGAGTTTCCCTGTATCCCATGACTGTATCGTATTTGCGAAATAAAGTTAACCTTGTGGGTACACACCTGACTCCAATCTCCAACCACTCCTTAAATGGCACATTCCAGGATTCCTTTGCTTCCTCCGGACTCGCACTGAAATCTCCGGAGGAGACGTGCAATCGATTCCGTGGCAAATCCCCCTTAATCCGACCCCGTCGGCCATTACAACTGTGTCACGAGGAGTCCTTGAAATCCGTTTGTTTGTTTGCAGAGAATTATCATGAATTCATAACCTAATTCAATTAATCGCATGCAACACCGAAAGTGAGGGTAGGTTTCAGTCCGAACGCCAAGACCCAGTCGACCCTGTCGAGCTACTCAAGGGGGGGAGGAGGAGTTCGATTTATTTCCTCTCATCAAGCAAATCCAAGGTATTCCCGGCCAGGCAATAACCAAAACAATTCCAATTGATGTGCCCATTCCTGCCCCTGTGTGCGTTTGCCACTACATAAAGGAAAAAAGGATTCAAACATCAGCCATAAGAAAGGAGAGGTTGATGACGGTTATACGGTCTGCCATCTCTCACCGAATGTGGTCTATTATTACCAAGTCGAGACGATTGCAAAAGAAATCCGTGCCATGTTTTCTTGACTTTGTTTTCTCTGCCTTTGGATGGGTGTGTGTGTGTGTGTGAGTCTGTTTATGCGGACTAGGTAAACACAAATTTCAGTTTTCCTTTTGACTTCCATTTCACTTTCATTCTTTCGTTTTTCTTTTCTTTTTATTTTTTTTTCTGAAAGCGAACAGTCCACGTGTGCGTCAAAGGGAGCATTCATTCGCTCATAATCCTTTTGGATGGCCCTGCGAATTTCAATTTCATTTGTGTTCAGCGAAAAAATGGTGAAAGCTCAGTCAAAGGACCTCACCGTGAGAACTTTACGCGGTGGAAATTGTTGGCACAGTGTTGCTGTGGTGCGGAATTTATGAAGGGGATCCTTTTCGTAAGTTTGTAGTTATTTACGTGAGCTGGAGGCGGTGGACAAAAGTGGGTTAAACTGCCTTATTTGAACTTAATCGTGTTTGTTCAGAAATGGTTCTCAATCTTCAGAAGCTTACAATTGTTTTGGAGAACGTTATGGTTCCTCCACTGGTTGGGGCTACTGATTCAATTATTTCTCCTACTTTTTTTCTTATTTTTTTCGTAATAAGCAAACACGAAGGGGCTTTAAACGACAGTGTTTACCACCAAATGGGCAAATGAATGGCATTTGTTCATCGGCAGTGATCCGCCTGACGATTAGTACTAAGCGTTAAGTTGCGCCTAGAAGTAGGCTTCTGAATGAGCTGATGACCTCTTTCTACTTTGTGTGCCAATTACATCCGTGTGGACTTGGGTCTCAAGTAAAAACGCCTTTAAAGTGCAATTTTTGGCACACACCAAACGGACGGAGGAGGAGGAGAAAGTTGACTGGTCTGAATCAACTAGTACTAAAAGGTGTCACCATCCGCTTTTCCAATGAAGCTAAATAGTTATCTTGGATAGAAAACTTCTCTGGAAAAAACACATTGAATCGAAAACCACCAAGCCGTTCAGCTTACTGGCAATGTAAAGGAATTTTCGGCATGTCTTAGGGTCTATCACTAAGATGCCTTTGGATCTACATCGCTATGGTGAGGCCTCTTCTATCATATACATCGGTCGTTTGGTGGAATAAGCTTTCGCGTAAATACGTAACTGCTGCTTTAATTAATCTTCAAAGAACGGTTTGTCTCGGCTGCATAGGGGTCTTTCCTAGCACGCCTGGCTCTGCTCTTGATGCACTTCTGAATCTCCTACCCCTCCCGTTTCGTTGACCTTGCGCACCGCATTTGACCACAGACTCATGGATATGCCTTCTGACGCAAGGACACCAGCAACCCAGCTGCGACGCACATACAAAGTCGACTTTCCCTGCACTCAGGACTGGCTCTGGCCAGAATATGAGCCAGGAAAAGAATGTAGTCGAATCTTTACGGATGGCTCCAAGACCAAGGAAGGGTCTGGCGATGGCGCTTTCGTAGAGAGCAATAACATCAGACTGCACACCTCGTTACGTAAATTTGCGTCGGTCTTCCATGCGAAAACCTATGCGATCCTAATGGCCACGAACTATATTGTGAAGAACGGATGGAAGGGGTGAAGTATTTTTGTCTGTAGCGACAGCCAAGCTCTGCTTAAAACCCTACTCAACACTTTAACCACTTCCAGGATAGTCCAAGAATGCAAGTCTTCTCTAAATTGTATAATCCCGGGCCACGGAAAATGAGATCGCCGATGAACTTGGTAGACAAAGATCAGAGGAGATACTCCTAGGACCCGAATCTGCGTTGGTATTACCTGCGTCCGCGGTTAGGGCTTCCATCTATGGCTGGGCTTCTAGATAGCACAACCGGAGGTGACACGACTCTCCAGGATGTAGACAAACCAAGTGTATGCTCCCAAACGTCTGTAAGAAATCCATGCATTCTTGTTATCTAGTAACAGAAAAGACTGCAGACGATTTACTGGCGTACTAACGGGCCACTACACCTTCGCCAAACACCTAAATGTGCTTGACATATGCGATGAAACGCTCTGCGACGCCTGCGGAGAAGATGACGACACTGCAGAGAACTTCCTCTGCCACTGTCCCGCCTTTGCTCGAATCAGGTGGCAGTTATTTGGTGCTGATGAGGTAAGAGCCGATGATGTAGACTCCTCATCACAAAAGCGCCTGCTGGAATTCCTCCGGAATACCATGAAATTTCATTAAATGGAGATTGCTGCCTGGTACAATGGACTAGTTTTTGAGTCTGAGTGCTCCAGTGTTGTGTTCAAAAACAAAAGAAAAAAAAAAACGCGGACTGAAGTTGTCCTCCAGTTTCTATTGCGTGTTCCACAAGCTCGGAGTGGAGGACAGACCGGAGTCAAGTTGCCCACGCGCTCTACATGAATACACTGTCGCACAAAATCAAATGGAATAATGGAAGAATTTCTTTTATTTTAAAGTGTTACAACAATCTAATTATAGTTTCTGAGTGAAAAATACATTATTAACATATTTCATTACATTTAAAAAGAAGCTTAGCTATTCTGCTTGCTTCTACGCAGAGTCCCAGTGGAAGAAAATCAGGGTATGTATTTGATTTATTTTGAATAAAAATTGTGTAATTAGTGGCTCCTCCTTTGTGATTAATCACCGCCTCAAGTCGCTTGGGCATGCTTGTTTAAAATGTCGTTTGGTATTTTCTCCCATTCTTGTTTCAAACTTTCGCAAAAATACGGCATCTATTGGTATTCTTTCATCCAAGATCGTCCAAAAGTGTTCAATTGGATTGAAGGTCTGGCGACTGATGCAGCCACTCTAACACTGAAACATTGTTTTTTTCGAAAAATATAGTCGAAATAATAGTCCTTAGCTCCTTTACTTGTGGACTTCGGGTGGTTATCTTGTTGGATGGTCCCAAAGACATTTTCGAAGCAGAAGAATCCAAATATCCCCTTATAATGCTGATGTAAGATGGACCTGTCATTTTGGAGTCAATTTTGACAAGATTTCCCACGCCGCTGCAGGACAAACATCCCCAGATCATAATTGTTTACAATTTCACCTTTGGCTGAGCCTTTCAGAGGGTCTACACCACACTCGTTTTCTTGTTTCGGAGTTTTGCTATTCGAACTTGCACTCGTCGGCCCAAATTAGATTCTGCCAGAATGTTTGCAGCTTCGATAGAAACTTTCTTGCTAATGTTAAGCGTTTTTTTGATGTTTAAAGACCGAAGCATATGTTTCTTCTTCACAAAACAAGCTGCTCCAGAGCCTTCTTCGCACTGTTCTTTTTGTATATTCAATTGCAAGTCTCCTTTTATTTTCCTAGCCGAAGATAAGGGATTTTTCTGAGCCTCGATTTTGATTTTGCGGTCATCTGCGAGTGTTGTTTTTCACTTGCTTCCGCAATTATTTTTAGAGTTGGCCACTGACCCTCGTGCAAGGATGTTTAAACAGATTTTTCTTGCTCCAGAGATTTACAGGCCATACTTTTCAGCAAAATCATGGAATGTCAACCCACTTTGACGATCGTTAACCAGCTCCACTTCTAGTGTTAATGGCTTCGTATTAAATCTAAACAGAATAAATCAAATCGTAGCACCAAAAATGGGGATCTAAAAATTAATTTCCATCTTCTACCTTCTTATTTCATAAAAAGTTCTCACTCTTCCAATGTATCGCACACGAAAGCAACCGGAACTGATGCAATCTGAGGGCAGCTGATGTAGTAAAACACCAGCAGTTAACGGTCAATATTTGCTGGACTGAGAACAGCTGTCCGAATATTTCATGGCATACGATTTGGATGTACATATGTAATAAGTAACATTTGTATGGGTGTTTTCATAAACGTCAGACAAGCAATGGACTGCGTTATCCATGTTCATTAATGCAGATATACGGTCATACTAACTTAGGCGAACTGCCGTACTTTCTGTTCATAAACGTCAATAGCTCATCGATATCGGGCAGATTGTGCAGTCATTACGGCAAAACGGGTTGATTGGAAAAAAAAATATTTTGTACTAAACATTTTGCACCGTGTGTGTGTTCAAAAATGCATTCGAAAAGAAATGCGATTGCACTAGCGCAGATTTCCGACGTTTATGAAAACACCCTATATTTCCACTATGCCTCCGCGAAAAACTAAGATCAAATAAAAGATCATTTTAAAAATGGATCAACCACGTTTGCACTTTATCTTGTCCGACAGTGTAGTTGAGCCTAATTAGACGTTGACTCCGTGGACGGCTGGCTAGAAGCATATCGTAAACGACTCGACGAACGGGGGTGCTGATCACTTTGTGGACTTCTCTGACGCCACACTGATGTTCTGTAAACGGCCGAGTTTTTAATATTATTATTAATATTATTGAGGTTCTTCCACTCGTGATAGAACAATAGCACGTACAACACGAGTGGTTGCTGAGAAGCTAGGCTCTGGCCCTCTACGGGCTGTAGGGCCACCCATATTATTATTATATTAAATTGCACCGCGTCCTTAATTGTGCCCCTATTCATACCTTTGCTTTCTTAAGAGCTCCATGCAGCTCCCATGCAGCTCTTTTCAGAGTCGTATTGAGGGTTATTTACTCCTATTGCGCGAAGGTGGAAGAGATTTGTCCTAGAGTATTCTCTCTAAGCCAGTTTCTTTTAGGAATCTGAGAATGAGAGCTGGTTCTAGTGACTTCAATTCCTCTGATATTAGGTGTTGTTGCCCAGATAACTTTGTCTTTTGTGGGCTAACGCCGCACAAAATCCTAGTATATGTTCTGGAATATCATTCGATTCTCCGCAGAATATGCAGAGACCTTCCTCTGATAC
Source organism: Eristalis pertinax (assembly GCA_907269125.1). Lineage (NCBI taxonomy): Eukaryota > Metazoa > Arthropoda > Insecta > Diptera > Syrphidae > Eristalis > Eristalis pertinax. The sequence goes on from OU026145.1 coordinate 125,921,340, forward strand.
TCCCTGTTTCCTTAGGTGCTCCCTGAGTTTACAGTGCCCTATTAGGAAGCCTGTTAGGATACGGAGGTTGTTTTTGCTCATTCTGATACATGCTTCAAACCTCTTGCGGTTATGTTGACTCAAGAGTTTCTTGGCTTTGTTCCATGTATCTGCTCGGTTCCTTCTTTACAGTTCCCTGAACTCTACCCCGAGGACGTGATCTCCTACAGAGCAGAATGGTTCGGGGCCTATAAAATCTTCCGATGTTCCTTTCCTAGCCAGGAAGTCGGCAATTTCGTTGCCTTCTATCCCTGTATGGCCAGGTATCCAACAGAGTCTTACTCTGTTACTCCTACTCAGCTTGTTAAGCTTCTGTAGACATTCCCACACTAGCCTGGATTTGATGATATAGGAGTCGAGTGCCAGGATAGCGGAACGACATTCCGACATCATTGCTATGTCACAGTTGGTATAGTTCCTGTCAAGATTGATCTGAGCGCATCTGTCTATGGCATAGACTTCAGCTTGAAAGATACTGGTGCATTTGCCTATGGGTTCGTAGTACTTTTTCCGGGGTCCAAATACTCCCGCCCCTGTTCCTTCATCAGTTCTTGATCCTTGATCTTGCTGCTCAGTCTCTGGAATATGCATTCATTGCTCCAGTCTTTCTTGGTGCTGATCTTTTGGAAATTGAATTTACTAATCGCGTCATCCTTCGGAATGGCCAAGAGTGGTCGTTTTTTGACTAGTGCATCGAACTAAGACTAGGCCGAGTTCTTGCGTTTGCCGAGAAACTGTGTGCCTTGAGTTATCGTCCACTCTCACGAGCAGCGACAGTGGTTTCGGAAGATTTTTTATACAGGCGCAGCCCGATTGTTTATTGAATCGACTCGAATGTTCGATATCGTTAAATGCTCCACATGCAAAGACGACCATGATAACCGTAAAATTGACACAACTCCACAAGAAAACACCAAACTGTGGATAATAATGACTCATTTCGACGTGTTCTTCTACACGCTGCCTTACCACCGTGATTTCTCATAATTGCCTGTCAAATTTTAAATTGACGGATAGACCAACATGGCCACCATGAGCTGTTAAAATCTACCCCAAATGCTACGTTTCTTTCAACAGAATGATTGACTGAAGACTGAAATGCTCACATTCATGAAAACGTATTCATCGCTGGCTGCTGACCGATGGCAACAGTCAACCCACCAAACGTGTATACAGGTCAGTTCAGGGCATCCAACGGCAACACTCGGCAGAAAAGACCTAGGAAAATGAGCTTTTTGTTGTATCCCACGAAGGAGCACTAGAACAGCTGATGCGCCAATGACACCCCTAGGATAACACTATCCCAGTCGTGCTTTCCTCTTCATTTCAGCCGCACGCACACACTCCCACGCCCACACAGGAACACACAAACGTACACGCGACATCGAAAAGCACTCGAGTACCCTTGGAAGTTAAATGAAAAAGGAAAATCCACCCTGCAGGGGATACGGCTGCCGCCGTCGCTGCTGCTGCTGCTGCCGGTCTCTGTTACGAAGCTTTCCTCCACAATCAGTTGCCTTCCGATGAAAGCGTGGTCTGCAAGCATTTTCGGAGGCTGGCTCCGGGCCTGAGCCCATTGTGTGTGCGTGCGTGCGTTTGTGTGTTTTGTTGGCAAAAGCGAAAAAAAAAGAAATACCAAGAAAACAGGAAAAAACAAAAGAGAATCGACCCAGAGCAAGCAAAAAAAAAAAAAAAGGCGAAAGGAAAAGGGAACTCGCAAACGGCATCGGAAAGTGAAAGCGATGAAAAGTATTCGGGAGTTCCGCGACCGAGTTGTACGTGTTTTCGCAGCCGAAGACGAGATCCAAGAGCAAGCTACCCCAAGCCAGGGCCGATTGAGGGCAGCGGAAGCATGAGAAATCCAAGAAAAATGAAAAAAATTAGATAAAAATCAGTCAAAAATCAAAAGGAGTTCCTCTCAAGCCCGCCATTGCCATCGCCATCGTCAACATCGTCGTGCCGCCGCTGTGACCGCGTGTGCTCCCCGATTAGCCGGATAAGTGTAAAAAAGAATATATTAAAATAAATTCGACAAAAAGTAGTGTCATAGTGAAAGTCGTGCCCCAACGCCACAAAAAATGGCTTCATCGTACCTCGTTGGCGAGGACTACAGCAGCAATGCCGAGGATGAGGACGATTTGACGGTAAAATGGAATAAAACTACCACCGGCTAGGTGGCTGCCTCTCAGTTCTCATCTAATTTAAAGTGACATTCAATGAATAATAACTGAAGCTGAAGCTTGAGAATAGATAAATGCTCGTACGCGTACAAGATGTTGTTCGCATTCTTTTCAATTCGATTCCTCTGTAGATGCCAATCATGAGCGAAAAAGAATACTCCCTGCATCCCCCCACAATCAAGGGAAAGAGGCAAAAGGTCTTGTCCTCTCTTTTTGTGCTGTACTCTAATTCTCCTTGGGATTTGAACTGCCATTGGATGTTGGCAGATAACAGATTTGACACGGCAGATACACCACCACCAGCACCACCTCCTTCTCCGCCTCCTCCCCATCCTGCGTCGAGTTGTGGCGCTTATTCGTATGATATGACACGAGTGTGGTGCAGTGTCTTTCCCGCACAAGAAATTTGCTTCATTCACAAACGTACCCCCTGCAGACGCGCCCAGCATCGACACACAATCGGCGAGCGGCGGGCGGGCCCCAGCACCCCCAGCCCCCAGCCCCACCAGAAAGGGAAACAAAATCAATATAGTATTTATTCTGGTGGCGCTCAACCAAGGAGCACGCTCTCGAGGAAGGGTAGCCGTTTTTCGGGTTTTGCATACACCCTGGCATCGGCCCTTCTTCTCGGCGCGAAGGAATGGACACTCAATTTTGTTTTTAAATTACCCCGCTTCGGTTAGATTGGATGGAGGCCATTGCCAATGGGATCCCCTATTACTCCCGCTCGCAAAAAAAAAAAAAAAACAACGAGCGAGCCGAGGCTCAGAATTGCGTCATTATTGTTGTATCCCTCATCGTCGCTGCTGGGCGCTTGCTGGGGTCCTCTTTAGACGCAAAAGGATGATATGTACACATGCTGCCTCCGTTCGCGCTTCTCACTCGAACGGGACATCATCCTCGTCGCGGGGGGTGATTGTGTAGTGCCTGCGAATGGGAATGCATGATGTTTTCCGTCAATTATTTAACGGCATCAAGTATTTATCATTGTTTGTTTGAAAGTGTAATATGGGGGACCTTCCCATCTCCCCCCCCCACCCTCCACCCGTCTTCCAGATCAGATGTCCTTCGTCGTTTTGTTGTGCTTGTTGTCACATAAAAAGCTTAAAATGCATTCAACCCAACCAAGCACGCACACAAGTCACCTTGTTCGCCCCCCCATTCTGTTGGGGATCCTTGTGAGAAAGTACACATGTATCTATGGACTGTGCGCTTCGGCCGTACTGTGTCTGGGTTATTTGTCGTTTAATTAAACGTGAGGGGTGAGGTCACGTGAAATTAGTTTACATTTTTTTCATTTTTATTGTTCATTTTTTTGTGAAAAATTCAAACGGTTCTTGCATCGCTAAAGAGGGGGGCGAACACCGTCAAGGATGAAGGGTGGCGTGAACTTTCCCTCCGAAGGATGTCACATTAAATTTTAATTGATTGCTGCTCCTAACGTTCGAACGTTATCATAAAGATGTGAACGAGTAATGGACCTTAATTGCTTAACTCCTCTCAATAATTCACCGAGGAGATGGGGGAGGAATTTGGGGCCACGGTTTCTGGGGCGTCTCTTGTGACACATCCATGCGGGGGTCTGCATGAACTTTTGGTGTTTTTTTATCCGACAATGCTGCTTCTTTCCGTGGAAGATGTTGATTCAAACGATTGACCTTTCAAATGTCCTTAAACAGTGTTTGCGGTCGATTTCAAAGGAATACACATTGTAGTTTAATCAGTGAAATGCGGGATAAAACTCAGTCATTTTAAATTTTTCATGCGATGCTTTGCATGGACTGGACTGTTTTTTTACGGCAGGAGGATAATAAAGCATACTCCCGAAGTTTCCTTTCGGTTCTCAGAGCAGATGGTGCACACGTTCGGAGTATTTTATTTCAACTCCATGAATCTTTTATGTGGGAAGTGATTTGTGGCATCTGCATAGCCTAAGAATAGCTCCTAAGGGGATTCAATGGGACGCTGCAATTGAAAGTGGGAATGGAATTTATTGGACATCAGCGTATAGTTAAGAAGAGTTAAGCGATTTAATCAGAAATCAAGTTCTAGTGAGATGTCCATGTTAAGAGCTGATTGTCTGCTTGTCCACCGACCGAATTCGACGGATAATCAGACATTTGTTGACGTTTATTCACGAATTTTTTGACAGTTGACGACGAACCCCGAACGCACCCAGTGTGAATGGTATTGATCCTGGAAATGTTATAAAAATCCGTGTCAACCAATTTCAAGCGGGACGAGAGTCAGATGCGGACTGTCTCTATAACACTTGATTTCTGGTTTAAATGAACATATCTTGATAGTTCGTATATTCATTAAATCAAGAAACTTAAACATCTCACTTCCCATTGGACAAACGTCAAATAAGTCTTCTATCGCCTTGGCGTTTATTGAAAAGTTGCAGCTTCCCTTAAACGGGCGTTGTCGATCGAATCTGTGAATTAAATGATCTTTTTGTGTGCTTACTCCCCATGCTCTTCTCTGGGATGCAGCTAAGTTTTCTTCAGCTCATCTGGACCTCGACAAAAAAACGTCATCAACTCCATCTTCTTTTGCGTAAGTCTGTCTCTACAGCCAAAAGATTACCTGTGCCCTTTACATTGTCAATATCGAGTCATTGTGATGGCGTATAAATTAATGTTATAATCGCGATCAAACCAGTGATCTTCGGACGCACTTACCGACTACGCCCTAGCGGTCTGGCGCCATCCAGTACCTCCTGGTTGTCTCAAAAATTTTTGATGTGGTTCTGTCCACTTCAAATGAATCGTCACTCCATATTGCTCTCCAATTTCGTAGTCCAGGTTATTTGCGGTTCCCCTGCAATTTGAATCGCACCTTAGTCTAGGAATGTACCGTTGGTGGAGTGACTGCCCTTGGTTAGAGGGGTCCTCGGTTCAAATCGCAGTGAAAGCAAAGTTAATACGCTTTATCCAGCTTTCAAATCTGGATTTGTCGATCATTGGTAGGAGTCTGACTATGGGTATCACATTGGACCAAAAATGGTATAAGTGTGGCAACGGTTTAAGTGACAGCCCACCTACCCAACCTAGTCTTGGAATTATTCATAACGTGTAATTTTAAGAGTTTCGTTTTTAATTGTCAAAGTGATTTACTTGCATACTTATCAGGCTAACGACCTTTAGATGATCTGACGATCCTGTTCCCACTGCTTCCAACCATCAAGGCCGCACTGTTTTGTGTCCGCTATGACTTGGTCTTTACGACAGGGACTCGGTGTTGTCAGAATAAACGTAGGAAAATTGCAAAAGTGTGTACAATTTTTACTTTAGTTCATAAAGCGATACTTGCCAATTATTTTTTAAAGATTATGTCGTATAAATGTTGACTACGACTAGGTTTTAAGAGCTGCATGTATGTAGGTAGATAATTGGATGCCCTAATTGCCTTAAAGCCGTGGCTCAGTTAGAGCAACGTAAGGAGTCCATTCACCATTTTGCATATTTTTTCGAGCATATTAACTGGTATCTCGCTAGAAACATGCAAGGCCATGACTAGAACCATTTGCTGCACACTCAAAGTAACTTCAAAAGTAGCTTGATCTATATCATTTTAGCAAATTAATTCAAAACGAAGTTCCAAAGTTCGCATTCCCTTGCTAACATTCGTGGGTTCCCTTTTCAAACCGCGAATATGTGGAAGAAGAGTCGACTTTTGAGACCGGAGTTTGTAGAAACTATTCCAGGGCGACATAGTTTGTTGAATTTGATACAAGCTTCATCTTGTCGCCTATTTAGCTTGGACAAACATAAGGCCAAGGCCAAGCTGCCATGACGACTATTGCCTTCGACATGGACGAGTGATTTGACGTAAATAAAATGGTCTATAGGCGTAAAATTGCACGACCTAGCCGACCAAGTCACCGAAACGGGATATGAAATCTTCATTGAACTCCTTTCTCAATTGGTCGAAGTGTTCGGATAAAGAGTGCGAAACCTCAATAATATCTAAGTATTATTGGGTGTAAGTCTTTCCATGATGATATGGCAGCGACAATTTAGCATGTTTGCGGTTTGCCCTTGTCGAGTGTCAGACATGAGCTGTCAAAAATAGAGCACTGCACGAGCAAACATCTACCTTACAACTCTTGGTGACTAGTGAAACTTGTCCAACTGTTTGCCACCAGCAATCTGCCAATATCCCAAATCTTGACATTTCACATGAAGTTCGCGACAATCCGAAGAGGACCAGGCGTAACTCCTACAGCAACCACTCGTGTTGTGCTGTTGAATGGTTTTATGCCGACTCCGAATGGCGAGATTTGAGAAGCTGAAAAGTATTTATTTCACAAAAACCCGGATCACCTTACCGACCGCCACTAATTAGCTTCTTTATACGTAAGAAACTCAAATCGATTGCGTCCCATGGGCAACCAAAATAATTGTTCCACTCTTTTAAGACATCAATAAGTATTCAATTTCAATGCTTCTTTAAATAATTTTCACAAGAATGAAAGTGAAATCGAGAAGTTCTCATACCGCTCGAGCGGAACAGCGTTTAGGGATCAAATTATGTGGGCGCAAGCATTGATTTCTTTATCTGTCAGTGAGTGACATCTTTCGAACAAATCGGTATGATTTGACAGAGAATTAATTTGAACGTGCCACAAATAGATCAATTCAAAGAAATGAATGACGATGAAAAAGCTATGCAAATTTACGATTTTATTTTTTCGAAGCCAATTAATGACAAATGTCAAATGTGAATTTATGTGTAACGATGACAGTGGGTAGTGTTGCGGATGTGTGACTTATTGTAAATGAATTGTGAATGTTAATAGCGATTGCGTTTGAATTTGCGATTTGGCAAGGGCTTTAAGACGAGTTGAGAGGATTGAATTATAAAACAACATTTTTGAAACTAAGTATTCTTAATTTGTTTTGCATTTGGATCAATGAATGTGTCGTCTCTCTATGTAGATTTGTCAATTATCGATGGTTTGCCAATAGATGTGTTGTTTTTTCACTTCGGCAGCAAATTTAAGTAAGATTCAATAAGACTACACAATTGTCTTGTGCGATCTGAATTAATGGCGACAGTGTTTATGAAAACACACAGATTTTATATCGGAGCAGATCTTTGACGTAAGGTTTCCACTAGGCTGACCATAGTCACGGTTTATCTAAGTATTTAGTAGCCCGACAGTTTATGGTTCGTTACTTGGACATTCATGCGAATCTAGTGTCCAGTAGATCATGGACGGTTAAATGGAACTACTTAAAAACAAGAGACTTAAAGAATGTGTCCTGTCTCACAACCATTCCAAACCATCCCACATCTAAGGTTGTCAACCAATTTGGTGTGCGTAACACGTATTCAAGCCCCAGTTCCACACCGGTCTACGAGGCTAAGAGCAAATTATAAGACATCATACAATAGAGTTAACTGAAAAAAAGCGTAAAAAGCGATTTTATCACAGTGATTGAAAAATCGCTTTCGCAGTCTGTGATCTACTTTGATTTAAACAGCGATTGAGTTGCTAGTTACTGCTACTTACAGTAGGTGATATTTCTTCACAGTGACAACCACGGTTCGAAATCATACACACGACTTGTGGTTCTTTTTCCACCCCGTTCGCATATTCCTTCACACAAGCAATTTCATGTTTAACATAATGAAGTGTGGCAGTTGCGAATAAAATGGTGTGCGTGTGAATTCTTAAGGAAGAGGATGTGCATGTAGTCCAACATTCTTAACAAGAGTCTTGAGTTTCCGATATCCGGCTCGGCTGTCTTAATTGAAGCGGGTTAACAAAAATGAATCACTAAACACTTTCGCATTTCACATCAGCATGAATTTACACATTCATAGATATAGCATCATAGATATAGCACAATATAAGAAGTATTAAAATCGCTGTTAAAAGTCGCAGTTTAAAATCACTATGATCGAAAATCGCAATCACAGTTGTACTCGTGAACATAAAATCGCAACTTCTGAATCTATCAGACATTACCACACAGCCTGGCCAAATGTTTCACTGCACTTGACTACCTATTGTTGACGGCATCTTTAAAAAATGTGGACCTAAACTGATAGGAGAGTTTTTGGTCTCAAATAAATGTCACAAACGTCAGACAAAAAACATCGTGAATATTCAGAACTTACATTGTTGATAAACATGTTAGGCCAAGGGTCTAAATTCAGCAACTTACTTTCATCGTTTTAACGTTGATTCTGCGACGTATCTCATGAGCTACCTATATGAATGACTTCTTAATGGTTCATTAAATCAGCCGTAAATTAAGCTCACTTCCGTTAGGTTAGGTAAGATTGGAGTGGCTGACTCTTAGGCCCGTGGTGATACCAAGCAGATCTATAACCCTATTCCGCAAACCAATTTGCACTTTTGATGAAGCAGAGGAGTTGACTGATACTGATGCTATTTAGTTCTGTCAAGTTGTTCAAGTAGTATGGGTCCGAATGACGCTTTCTAGCATGTGTGAAGTGTGGAGAGACCACTGCAACTGCATAGAAGATGAGTAATGGTTTCTATCTCTTCTTCATCCATGCAGCTTCTACCGAAGTCATTGAAGGGGAGGTCTAGTCTGGAGGCATGTGTGCCAATGGCACAATGTCCGGTAACTATGCCGATAATGGTCCTGAGGTTGAGTCTACTCGATCTGATCAGACTACGTGACCGTATTTGATGTATGGTGGGCCATAGCTGTTTTGTGGTGAGGCATTTAGTGCCGGTAGACCATCTACGATTTTCTTAGTAAACGTTTCACGCTTTACTTGGTACCTGACTGATTTGGTACCCCTTCTAGCGAGTTCGTCCGCTTCACAGTTTTCTGGGATTTCGCAGTGTCCCGGCACGCAAATATGTCGGATGGTAAAACACTTGGCCATTTCGTTGACAATTCAGGGAAGTCTTTGAGTTAAAAGCGACTGCGTCCAGAGATTTGATCGCTGCCTGGCTGTCGGAACAGATGACGATATCTGTACTTGATATACCTTGTTTTTTGCAGCTAGGACAGGGCTTCTTTAATCGCTATGGTTTCTGCCTGAAAAACGCTACAGTCATTTTGTAGTCGGAATGACAGGTGGATGTTTAAATCCTTAGAATAGACGCTCCCACACCATCGCCCATCTTCGATGCATCTGTGAAGATTCGCAGATGACTATCCAGCGGCTGATGATCAGACTCCCAATAAGATCTTGGGGGAATGCTGATAGAGAAGTTTTTCTCGAAGTGTAGCCTGGGTGTTAGGAGGTCGATGTTTTCAGGTAAGGACCTATAACAATTGAGTATAGTGGAGTGTCCGAATCGGAGGTCCGTCCACATGTGTAGCGATTTCAGCCTTATCGTTGAGCAGGCAGCAGACTGTCTGCGGAATAACTCGGTCAGCGCAAGGTTAAGGAGTTTATTCAGGGCTTCGGAAGGGGTTGTCCTAAGCGCTCCTCTGATGCATACACACGTCACTCTTGTGTCCTTTTTATGCATTCTAGTTCGATTACTGATTCAGAGGTTGTCTTCTGATCAAGTCAACCACGTCATATCAATGGAAAAGGACACTACGCATAGCTTTCCCAGAACGAGCCTTCGAACGATTAACATCTGGTCACCAACCAACCGCCAATTGCGTTTATCGTTAAAATGTGCCCAATTTTAACGATAAACGAAAGCAAAAGGCTCGCTGTTCAACAAGAAGGCGAATGACATTCGTGATCTCCTTCGGCGTGAAAAGCAAAATTAAGTAACAAAATTAGTAAGACAAAGGAAAAAAAAACAATTCAAAAACATAAATATGTAGCTCCATGCCTCGCCAGTGGAATGGGTGTTCCCAGAGGGATTGCCATGGGAAATGTAAATGTAATTGAGTCGTAAAAAGCTCGAATCTTAAACAAACAATCCCCTTCGGTCCGTTTTGGGAGTGAAAATCCAAAGAAGCTGCCAATGATTGCGCGGAGAACGTCCGTCACGATTACATGGCAAAAGATTGAACCGCGAGAAAAGAAAAGATAATTTAAATGAATGTTTTTTCATTTGCAATGCGATCAAAGATATTCACGCTTGGAGAGTCCTTAAAGCTATCATGTGTTTCGCTTCTGGTGCGTCTGCAGATGACTTTCTAATCGTTCCTACTTTGTTTCCTTCATCTCTGTGGTTTCCTCTTTTTTCTTATTTCGAGGGAAGCAGAGCAAATGCAACTCTGGGGACATCGAGTTAAGCCAGTATAATGGCAACGCATCCCATCTAAGCTCCAATTACTCTTTGCAAGGGCTCTCGCGTTGTCGTGATGCTTCATCACACATTTTCTATGATTGACATGCTCGTGGCATGATGCGGCCTCTTTAGCTAGTCATGACCGCTTGAATAATGGATGCTCATTTTCTGCGGTTCGTGGGATGAGTTTTTGTTTCTTTACTTTTCACTTTGTTGACGACTCAGGCAGTGGTTGACACTGTCTTGGTTGTGAGACACAAGTTGTCTTATCTTGGACGTACACTTGACGACGTAGCAATGCCATGAACTGTCAGAAGATATGCTTAATTTGTACTGAAACGAACGCTCAAGGTATTGCAAGTAGCTTGATCAGCCAATGAGGTGTTTGTTTTTTCATCGAAAGGGACAGCATATTCGATTCGGGTTCTCCTTGAAGGCTCACACATAATGGACGTACGGAGACTTAAGTCATCTTAAGCAATTGAACCAGTACAACAAAGAAATGATACATCGTGACTATAGCAACTAGTTTCTTCAGTTTCGTTAAGTTTCGTTAAGTTCATTTGGACCTTTGCTTACTTAAGAATGCGCAAAATCAATCACTCTTTTCGTAAATAAATTGAATTTAGTGTTGAAGTTAATTCGGTTAGGTTCTCAAGCGCAATTATGCTCAATTTGAGGTTTCCCGTATGCTTCTCGCTACTTTTGTCCCGCTGCATGAGTTGTTGCATGAGCTCAAGGAATATGTTTGATCGCTTAATCCCTGATCACACTAATATTACTTTCAAACAGCCACTTTTGATGCAAAGAAACAACGACAGTACACGCTTCTTCCCATTCCCTAACTGAGCTCCGAAATTCAATTACAAGCAACCTGCCAACAGCCCACACAAATGTTCTCAACTCCCCCGCATTCATTCATCAACAAGTACCACATCCCCGGACCCGGATCATTCCACTCGGAAGGACGTGAAGTTTTCATTTGAATTCAAGTAATTACCGTTCTCGCTTTCATCGAACTCTGTCAAATGTCTCCGGCATTAATCTTGGAAAGTCCAAGTCTCAATTACACGTTCCACAGAAGCACATGCCGGCTGCGACCAGACAATGTGTCTCGTATTGTGACAGGTGTTTCCATCAAAAGAAGTTTCCTCCACCCTATTACCGACACATCGATAAACGTCGATTTTTCGATTCTTCACCGTCAGGTGGTATTCCTCATTCTCACACACTTTCAAATTTGACGCACCGAAGCGAACAGTTCAATCTCGTGCGATGGTATGGCATCATGGAAATGACAGAATACGGGTGTGGAAAGTTCATCAACACAAATTAATTCCCCCACGGGATGTGTTCATTACAAACTGAAACAGTCGTCATTACAGTGGCGGCAATATGAAGTTATATCCATTCAACCACCGCTGCGGCTGATGAATTAAAATGGGAGAGCAATCCTTGTGGGACGCATAAAGATTCACTTTCCAAGGACTCCTCGACTCATTTTATCTCCCATCGCAAGTTGTAGAAATATGAATTTTTGAAAATATTTTCCAAACAGTTATCAAGCGCGGTTGTCGCAGACGATACGCGTTCCAGTTAAATTGACTGTCATTTTGTGCGTGTTATAGCGGATCTTTTGAATCTTTTTTGGGGCGTTCGAATTGAATTGGTTCTTCAGATTGTGCAATGTGCTTAAAACGATACGATTAAGAGTTGCACGACAGCGATAAAATATTTATGAGTGTATAAAAAATTCCAACGTGGTCGTTTCGCGTATTCGATGCGGAAATTGTTCGAAGTTCGATATTGAAGGCGCTGTCATTAAATGTTGTTTTGTTTTGTTCGAGTCAAGTTGAGTGCTTAAATCGCAAAATATAAACACCTTTTGTTTGTGCCTTTTGAAGATGTTCCCTTTTTGACACTCCGTGTATTCTTAATCTGTCTTTAATGACAGATAGGAGTATTCAAGGGTTTGAGGGTTAATGTAAATACTAGAGTGGGGTGGTTAAGAATGTTGTTGAACTCATTCAGTTTACACTTTGTGCATAGGTTAGGTTGGGTAAGAGTGATTGTCACAGCTGAAACATTTGTGTAGGCGATCTGACTGAAACCTGACACGACGGACCTGCTGGTAGCCAAGTAGTCTCTTCAGGGAGTGTCCACTTCATTGCTGGGTTAGTCGGTTGGTTGTTGGCCAGTTTGTTCTATATTTGACATTTCCTCTAGTGCACGCTCAATAGGCTCAATAGGCTCTAGGCTGCTCAATAGATAGTCGCCCAGCGTATTTTTCCTTGTTCTTGCAAGGGCTGGACAAGTGCCGAGGTAGTGTTGCTTGGTTTCTTCTTCTTGCTCATCTCTGCAGCTCCTGCAGAAGTGGTTGTAAGGGGCTCCCATTCTTCTTACAGGAAACAGTGATCTGTGATGATCCGTACGACCTTACTGATTATATTTCTGTTTTGGCTTAGGAGTGTACTTGTTCTTTTCGGATTTTTTAAAGGCTATGATTGCCTCGAAGTTCTGCAAGTGTCCATCTGTACAATAATAATATAATATCGGTGGCGCTACAGCCCTTAGAGATCCAGGGCCTAGCTTCCACTCGTGTTGTGCGTGCACTATTGTCCTCTGGAAGGGACCTACAGTTTTAAACCCACTCCGAACGGCCAAGTTGCATGAGCTTTTTTCTAGTCAGGAATACTCTTTAAGTATTGTCAGTGACTCGAAAGAGGTAAACATTATTTTCGTCGTACTGGGATTCGAACCTGGACATCATCTGTATGCAACACGGTATTTATTACTTGAATTGGGGGTAGAGGGTCTCCTGATTACCCACCGCTGTTCTAGCTGGCTCGTCGGCTCTTTCATTACCTGAAATACCACAATGCACAGGGACCCAGCATAAGCTAAGGTTGCATCTAACTGCTATCTCCCTGAGAGATAGGCGGCAAGGTTTTACCATCCATGATTTAGTCGAGGGTGTGTCCAGAGCCTTGATGGCCGCCTGACTGTCTATGTATATAACGATAGATAACCCGTCTATCAGATTCATTGGCAGTAAGCGGGCAGCCTCCTGGATAGCTCCTGGATAGCCTGGAATACACTGCAGTGGTTAGGCAGACGAATGGACAGAGAGAAGGAGATCTCTGACGAGATTGCGGATACTCCGAGTCCATTGCCTTCGTCCATCTTGGAACCGTCCGTGTAAACTTTGTTTATGACAGACTATATCTGTTGCCCAGTCCTCCCTATCTTGGCTTAGTATTTTGTACCCAGATTAGAAGTCTAGAAAGGGTGCAATATAGTCTGTACGCTTTGGAATTTTCGCATTCTTGATTATTTCCATGCGACCTGGACTATGTGTTCTGTTATATCGGTTACACTCTCTCAACCTAATTGCTGCCTTGGTAGCTGTCAGCTTCCCTTATATATCCATGGGAAGCAGCTGTAGCATTGTTCCCTTTTTGACACTCCATGGCGGCTAAAGGTGTGGAAAGGAGTGCTTAGTTGATACAGATACACTCAGATCTTTGGATTCTGCTTATCTTTTTTAAATTTCCTTCGATTCTCAGAGCTGTCATTCTCGGTTTCAGTCCGGACCCTCTTGCATGTATACATGGCTAGCGCCGCCTTCTTAATACAGTCCTGAATGTTTGATTTCCAGCTTAGTTTTTTGTCTATTATTACGCCTAAATGTTTAGCTTGACTGGTGAAACTTAGTTCCTTAATCTTCAATAGAGTTCTTTTGTATCTTCTTGTGAACAGTACGGATCGGTTGTGGACCTGCTCGTTCTGTCCACTTTGCTAACTGATTTAGCGAAGTTTCCATAATATCTCTAATTGTGTGAAGAAATTTGCAATTTACGACTTGGGCTATGTCGCCTGTGTAGGCTATTGGCTAGCTGCCGACGTTACTGAGTTCCATAAGGATTTCGTCCACTATCCAGAGGACTAGGTAGAGTACACATCCTTGCGGGGTTTCGTCTGAATACTCCCCTGGTAAAACAGTGGTGTCCTAGTTCGGAATCGATATTTCCACAGGATAAGAAAATCCCAATCCATTCTCGAATACTCTCTGTAATTTTTAGTCTGATCAGGACATTGATTATTGCTTCGGACTTTACATAATTAAAAGCACCCTCTGTGCCAAGGAAGGCGACCATTGTATATTATTTGCTATCAAAGGACTTTTCAATGGCGCGGACTAAGGAGCGAAGTGCTGTTTCTGTTGAGTATCCTTTGCGATAAGGGTGTTGGGAAGGTTATGAAGATTTGAATTTAACTTTGATATCCTTGAATCCACCAGCATTTCCATTGTTTTCAAAAGAATTATGGAGAGGAGCATACTTTGGTGGCGTCCTGTCACGACAGCTTCACCAATCAAATAGGAAATAAACCGTGCACTGCTTTTTGACAGATCCAATACTTAACTTACTTGGGTTAGTTTAATCGAGACTCTATCATCAACAATCGACAGCAATAATCGAATGTGCTGCCAACTCAAAACAACGACTGCCGAGATCCACATAGGAGCGAGATTTGATTCTTTGAAGGACACGAACTTCAAATCAATGGAGGACATTGTTCTACGACTTGTCTTTAAAGTCATCACCTTCAATGCTATCTGCTCGTTAGTCTCCTCTTTTCACTGGCTCTCATTGATTTCAGAAGAATTAGTGTAATTTTTTCCAGGAACGAAAAGGTTACGTTCATCTGACTGACTGCAGACAGCGTCGTTCTCTTTTGAGAAATCCGAAAAAGAGGCAGTTAAAATACCATCTGCCAACGCAGTCGGTAAACACCCTCTCTTTTTTTGTTGTTTTCATTCTGAAAAACGCTGAGAGCAACCAAACGACTGTCTGTCTGTGCCGTTGACCTTTGTGTTGCCATAGTAGACGGGAATTCGATTAATTAACAACAAGGCCGATGCAAAATGTGACATTTGAGTCTAATTTCAAGGTAATTGGCTTTCTTTTTCACGCATTCATGATGTGCGTGCTTACAAGCTTCACACGAACAGTGAACAGAATTTCTTCTACAAATGGGAATGGAGTGCGTTTGCAAGGAGAATGTCTGGAAGGTTTTTTTTTGGAGAATCTTCTTCTTGATTGAATGATGCTACTTGTGAACGGTTGAACGAGTTGACAGTTGAACGGTTTGATGGCAATGCTGAGTGTTCTGTTGTTCCTTTGCAGTATTGACTGTCAAGACATGCTGTTTCACGTCTTCAAGTCACGATCTGTAGTCCTAGTTCTTCTTCTTTAGAAAGCAGTATCGGTTTCAGGGATTCCTTTCCATTCGTTTGTGCATCAGATGTGGACGAAGCAATGGAGTTACTGGATTTTCTTCGTCGCAGATCCACACTTGTGCCGTAGACTCACATCCTTGTGCAGCTCAGAGAGTTGTACCGCCTCCATCACAGACAGGATTAAGTCCCGCACTCAGAATGGTTTTCTTCCTGCACGCCGATCTATATGGATATTCAGCCAGGCAGAATAATAGATTTGACAATCATTGTCAATCTGGTGACCCAAACTGCTTAGACACACCAAAGTGTCAGTGATGGGCTATCTGCATCACATTTCCACTAAATTGTAGTTAAGTAGGACTTAAAGTTTTCTCTTCAGAGATCATTGGTATCGATTGCGATTTTTTGTCTCAGTTGGTGATCAATGGAACGACTTTTGGGTGATCCGGCTCGAGGGACCAACATTTTTGAATACTATTGTACAAGAAACACCTTTATTTTCGCACAGGAATAAGAGCATTATGTGAACGTTTCTCTGCTAGTGCTTGTGTGGCTCCAAAGCATATCTTTCAAGAGGCAGTCACAGTATAGGTGAGATTAGGTAGTGTGGCTGCCATCATAAGCGATGAATTCACTAAGACCCAAAGGTCGTTTGAGTTGCCCCTGAGCCAGCTACCGCCCGTTACTCCTGGAACCATTTTGTTTTTAGGACGAATGCCCAGATTGATTTGAAATCTTTTACGGATATGTTCGTAAGTTCGTTTAGACAGTATTCGCCCAGGGTTAGTTTCCTAATAGAGACCAGTGGAGTTGCAGAGTAGATGTGACGGATTTTCCTCTTATTTTTCTTCATCCAGGCATCTGCTACAGAAATCGGTGTATGGTAGTCCTAGTCTTGCGGCGTGTCTACCATTCACAGAATAACGATTGCAGAGCTGCGCTACAGTTGCTGTCAACCCTGCAAAGTTTGACGTTGATCTTCCTGCTTCTGCTTTCGTTGCTGAGGGGGAAGTTGTAATATCGTATTCCAGTCGTCCCAAAGTCAACATATGATGTAGTGCATGTTTCCTACCAGAACATCGTTACCATCCTTGAGGAGCAGGGTTGACAGATCGAGCGTTTTGTTGGCTGAGACGAATTCTCAATGCTTGGTGGCTGGTCAATCAGAGTTAAGACTTCTTCGTTTCTTTTCACCTTCTATCGATCGTTCTCCTTACTGCTCGCCTAGGAGACTGTATTAAGTTTATCCTTTTCGAGGATTTCCAGAAAACTGATGACATTTCCTCAAGCAGGGATACAAAGGATGCGAAATTCGTTTGGATCGCAAATTCCTATGTATGTCCTATGTAATGTCATTGTGTTTCGGCGAACGTTGAAGCATTAAGTCATCTCGTTGAGAGCACTCTTTCAGCAAACAGTGCGAGCTTTGATTGAAGTCAGTACAAATAAGGATGTTCCGGTAAAATACCACATATTGTTTATATCATGACATCATCTCCTTAAATGTCATCACTTCCGGCCGGAGGACGCTGACGTATTCCAAGAAATTAAGGTACTAAGGTAACCAGTACTCCCATCGAAGGGCACTCCCGAATCGCGAAAAAATAACCCCTACCACCTGTGTCCCCAGTATCCTTCCGCAATTATCTCAATAAAAGCCATGCAAATTATAGATTCAGCTGCCCCCCATAAACCGAATCCACTCGAAAACAAAGTGATTGGAAATTTTTTTGACCGCATAATCGAATCCCCCAGCAAGTTCCGAATAACTATCGGCAACAATTTGTCAATTTCACATCAAACAGCTGACAGTGTGCTCGGAATAGCCGATCAAGTGTGATGGAGTGAGATGTGAGTTAAATGGCCCCGAGTGACTTTTGTGAATTAATCCGGCCTTTCAACATAATCAACCAAGTTTTCGTGGAGCGATTTGATGTTGTGGCATAATTTTATTAACAAGAATGACGTAGATTCTCATCATAAATCAACCGTTATGCTTGCATAAATTGATGTCGAGCTGAAATCGTATTCGTAATCCGCCCCCAATATTCGAAAGCAATCCATGAATCCGGTAGCCATTAGCCATTGAACTCATTTAATTCGCCATTCAATTCAAGGTCAGTTGTCGAATGTCAAATGTCAAACGTCAAAATCCATCAGCGTCTGCTTTGAATTAATTTGTCAGACAAAAAGAAAGACAGAATGCGGCAAATGAAAATAAATTACCGAAATTTCGAAATTGGAATAGTCTTTTGGAAACACAAAAAGAAATATGATTGACAGCTGTCATGAAGATTGACTGCGGTCATCTCCGTCTCTCTCTCTCTATCCCTCCCCGCATTCAAGGTGCTGCCAAATTAAATGAATAAAGTCTCTCCTTTCTTTTCATCGCATAAATTCAAATTGACAACACTTACGGATGGCGAACAGCACTTGCAACCCTCTTCGGTTCCTGTCTGTTTACACAGCAGACAACCCAAACTGTTGGTCCTGAATAAACAAGGCAAGTCCTCCCTTCTGGAATATGCATAAAAGCGAGAGGCGAACATAAAGTCGCCTAGGACTTCATGTTAAACTTTGACAGATATTACTGAAAGGGTCAATGAGGCTTCCGCCCACTCCACCTACCCGGTCGTCAGTGCAAAAACTACACATGTACTTGGGCAGATTTTGAAAATCAAAAATATCCCCACTTGTGTCGTTAAAGTTTACGAGGTGCCCCATGTAATCAGGATAACAATCAGAGTTCGTATTCAAACAACGGCCATGTACTTGGACTTGGTATCCAGCCTCGGGCGACGCGGCGTGAAGTGGAATGAAATGAAGCCGAACTTGACCGGCTCTTGAAGGTCATTAATCATTATGATGAATTCATAAGAAACGGCAAGGCTCTTGTGTCAACGGACGAGCCTGAGCCATAAACGAAGCTTGGATACGATTTAGTTTATCATTTGGTGGGCACTCCTGGGTATTATTTGTTTCGGGATAATGTGCTCAATGGCCGCAATGAATTGTTCTGATTATATCTTTTGCTATCTCTGAATGGTGGTTGTGGTGGTGGTATGTGTGTGTGAGAGAGAGAACGTGTGAAGTACAAGCACCATGGGACGGAGTGTGCCGAAGAGTGTCCTAAAAATCTTGAAGAAGTGTTGTTTGCTTTTGATTACACTTTCAAGTTGGTTGTCATTTTTATCTGTCATTCGCATGAGTTTGGCGTATCGCTTTGCTCTTTCTGGCTTGGCTATGTGCGAATTGCCCTCAGAGGGGATAGACTCGTCTTCGAGTAGACCGTAAAATAGTGCAAAGAGTCGTTTGTGAAGTCGACATTGAATTGATTGATTTTTTTTCTATACTAATGACAATTTTGGGGTTTAT
This sequence comes from Eristalis pertinax, assembly GCA_907269125.1. NCBI lineage: Eukaryota > Metazoa > Arthropoda > Insecta > Diptera > Syrphidae > Eristalis > Eristalis pertinax. The sequence goes on from OU026145.1 coordinate 125,940,370, forward strand.
TGAAGGGGTTTTCCTTGGTACACTCGTTCTAAAGCAGAACTTCAGACGTTTGGTACTTGGTTTCAAGGACAAGGATATGCTTGGATGTGGACTCTCTAAGGCATTCATACTCATACCGTTGTGGTCTGCTTGGGCATTGGGAGCTTAAATGTTGCTTGTGTTCACGCAAGACGTAGTACCAGATAAAAACGATGGGAAAAGAAACTGAAATAAACCAACAACGGTGTGTAATATTAAATTTGATTCTGGCTTTATTTTGAAACTACATTCATGCAATCATTACCGCCTCGGTTTCGCTGGTGGTGCTTCAAGCGGTCGGTCCAATATGTGCGTTAGGTCGGTGCACACATGCGGCATTGTGACTAGTAGTACTAAACACCGATGTTTTAGAACCGGAAACGCTGTAAGGTCCAGGTTTTACAGGGGAACCAGGTGCAAAGCCGGATAGTGACAGAACAGTGGACCTCAAAGGTCTAGGGGAATTAAAAATGATTTAGTTGAACAGCAAACCATCATCTGTCAATTGGCATTTCGATGAATACAAACAACCCAAATTCTAAGAATGAGTTCGTTCAGCTTGTTACTCGATAGTTTGTTCATCGACAGGATCGTTCAGATTTGTAGTTTTTTCTTTCTCTTTTCTCTTCTTCATTGAATTTGAATTGTTATCGAACATTTTGCAAACCTTGTGGTGGAGCATGGCTTAATAAGCATGTAGTCACCCTACCTACCCAGTTATACCTGAGACCATTGATGGAGAGCGTGGTTGTGGTTTGTGGTCACTATAAAAATGGCACAATTTAATTGATAACATTAATCATCATCCCCATCATCTTCTAGCCCGTATGATCCACTACAGGGGTCGCGGGGGTAATGTACGCACGACAAATCTCCACGCCACTCGATCCTCCGCCATCGACTCTAACTCATCAGGAGTTATGTCCAAGCGCAACTAGGCGAGTTCTTGGACTTAGTACAACCACCTCATCCTGGGTCGCCAAGTGGTCGCCTACCTGATTGAATCGCACTCAAGGCACGCCTCGGAAGTCGTGATGATGAGGACAATCGTGCCACGTGACCATATCATCAAAGCACAGCCCTTTCCATTCGAAGAAGCAGCTGCTCTACATTGAGTTCCTCGCCTACTGCCATGTTTCTCACCCTATCCCGCCGAGTAACTCCCACAACAGCACAAAGAAATCTGATCCAGCTTGCATTCGCGATATTATTCTTTCGATCATCACCCAAATTTCATGACAATAGGCGAGAGTTGGAACAATGCTGAATGGCAAACCGATAACCAAGCTCGACCTTCCTGATTACAGACCTCCCAAGCTGTTTCAAAATTGAGCCAGTTCGGCCAATCTTACATGAAAGCTCAGCATTACTTCTCCCATTACTCGTGAAAAGGACCACGATATACTTGAACTTCTCCACCTGCTTCAATGGGACTCCACTAACATGTAGAGTGCACTAAACCCACGATAACCTTCATCCCAGCACCAGCACATACGGCAACAAACCTATCGAGTGCGCCTGGGGTTCCGTCTCGGAGGATGTAAGGATAACTTTAAAGATTACCATCAATCCCATACTCCTGCAGAAAACTCCTGACCGTGGAACTCGGTCGTATTTCTTATTCAAATCTACAAAACATCTGTAGATCGGTTTGGTACACTCCCAAGCCTTTTAGAGTACCATTCTTAATGTGAAAAGCTGGTCGGTTGTACTTCTACCGGGACGAAAGCCGCACTGTTCGTCCCCAATCAAGGACTCGACCGGCGACGACTTGATTGTTAACATTTTGTGACATTTGTTTGGCCAAAATTCTGGGTCCCTGGCCAACATTTCCATGACGAACTCATGGCGTTATCTATGGTCGTCCGGCTTCGATGTAGGTTCCAATCCAACCGTAAAAATCTCTGTCTAGTTGGCTGCTTAAGGTCAAAAAGCGTGTGCTCACGCTCAAACTTTTCCACGAATCTCACAAGGAAGATTACGTTGCGTATTTACAACTGAGGTGGATTTTAGATTTAGATTTTTTTATTTTTTAATTTTCTTCGATCGGCAAGAGTGGACCGATGCAGGATGATACCGAATATTCCGACAGCTGAACAGAAACGTGAATTTGACAGCTGCTGAATCGTAACTTGCTTAGCTGCGTCTAAAGTCTTTAACTATTTCGTTTCTGAATGAATGAATTTGAAACCCCTTTTAATAACCGCAAATTCAAGCTTGTAATAATGTGGCACCGCTTACATCTACCTTTCGAAAGAGTTGAATGCTCGTTAAGTTTCGATGAATTCGTGTAAATGGTGCTTTATTTATTTATTTGTGGTCTACAGTACGAGGCGGACCTCGTCTTAACCAACAAGCGTCTCCTTGTTGGGGTGGCTCTGTTTGCGCAGCAAGCTTGCTGAGGTCTTTCCGGTTAGACCTTAGATGGGAGTGTCCTCTGCTGCGTTGTCCCACAGACTTGGAGGTCTCTTCGGGCTTGTTGTCCATACGCTCTGCCATTGCCATACATCCATAGACGCCTAACTAGACTCATGTCGGTCTATAGCCCACAGGTTGTTCTGATATTTTGCACGAAACCTGCCGTTATTTCCAAAGTTCTAAAACAACAAATTTGACACACTTGAACGTTGCAAAAGCGTCAAATGTCAACATTGAACGATTACGTTCAGTGCTCCATGCACAGTAAATGCGTTAAATTGTTTACAAATGCTTCGTCTCGGAACATCGCTTAGCTTACACAATAATCCTGAAACAAATCTCTCTCTACACCCGGCCAACATTAATCTCCGTCGACAAAAATAAAAGTTAAACTCAGCACGTGTCAACTAACTGGCTTGTTGTGACACAGATTATGTCATCCACGTGCCTGATGAATCGTTTCTTGCAGCCTCACAAGACAAAAAAAAGAAAACACCGAAAATAAATTCAGCGCTACGTCCCTCTCCCTCGCAAGGACTATTCGACAAAACAATACAGAAATTCGAATGAATCCTCCTTCGATTCGACGCCTCGCCATAACCTCTAATTTGACAATGTATCATTTTAATGTCCTTTTGAAGGGACACCAATATTTGCCCAGCCCCTAGACCTGCCCCATCCACTTAGGTGGGCTTCATTGCCTGCGAGGTACTATCCATTATGTCTCCGATTGCCGTACATTTCAAGGTACTCCCGCTCGAGCCGTTTATCGCTGGGCTTACACACATACATCTCCCAGCATTCCGGGCCAGAATCATCCCGGATTATTGAACTTTATGGAAATAGAATGATATTATCCCCCAAGTAAGAAGGGATCCCCCTCCTCACCCAACGACAAAAGAAGCTCCCTGCAACCTTCAGTAAACATGACCGAATCACAATCGAGTCCCTCGAGCACACTTCACCGCCCATATGACCATCTGACAAGAAGATATGTGTGTCATGGTCAGCGATACGTGCAGTTCGATACACAGCAGCAGTCGCTCCCCTCCCCAGGCGCAGGACGTTCCATAAATTGCGGCAAATGCTGGCATCTCCTTGCGTCTGGGCGAGACCTTCAAGGTGGCACTCAGCATCGACTTCATTAAAACTTCGGGCAAAGCAAATGATTGTTCCCCCTAATTCACTTTGGAGCGAAGAAATGCGAGAGCACGGTGTGGTGCGCCAGGAACGGGACCAACTTTCTGCTAAACTTTACCGTGTCAACAGATTTTAGCTTTTTTTTTACAAAACTCAGCAAAATTTTCAGCAATTCCCGCCAACGCGCACACCAATCCACACACACACTCGATCGCTCCCTCCTCTCTGTTCAGAGGGTCCGTGTGTGCGAACGCATTCCCAGCGACCTTGAGGACGCACGTGATTAATACACGCCATCAGGCGGACGAGTGGGTGTGGTGTGGGTTGCGGAAGGACATTAGCCAGGGGAAACTTAAAAATTACGAGAGAGATTTACACTTGAAGCACATTTCTACGGTTCACTGTTTGTGTGTGGTGCCCGCTGATAAGCGGACGCCTCCTGTTGCCGAATGGGGTTTACGTAATCCTTAACATCTCTCTGCACTCCTCCCTCCTCGCAGCACGGTTGTCGGTTGTCAGCTCTTGATGGTTGGAGCTCACAAGCCAAGCGCGACGGACGATTGCCCAAGAATTAATTGTCTACAATTGCTCAATTGAGTCGTCATCCTTCAACTAGAAACAGTTAAGTGGAGAGATAGATTGGACCCCATAACGATCTGACATCAATTTTATCATTTTGCTGTCGGAGAGGAGGAGCATTTTGTCCGGGGTCTCGATAAAGTGGTTTCCTCGGGAGGTACAATTCAGAAGTCAATGGACGCCTCTGAGAGAGGCGGAGAGAAAGCGACCAACGAAACGAAAGCTACAGCCGGGAAGGAAAGCTCCAATTAGTTTGACATGTTGTTACCGTTTACACACATGCGGCGAAAATGTGAAAAACAACTTTTTTCCTTCGCTTCTTGGGTATCCTGGTGTACAAGTGGCACTCGGAAAAGGCTATGTACTCCATTTCGCGTACGTACACACGTCGTGTGCATGCGTGTGGGAGCAGGAATTGTATATGACCGTCAAATTGACAGAGGAAGGAGTGCGAAAAGTTTTCGAGGACGTTCTGCTTTTGTACTCCAAGTATCGTGGAAAAGTGTTATTATCAAACAACCGTTAACGAAAACTATGTCACTTGGGAGAGACAAGCTTGACGCCTGTATGACGAGGACATTACGTGAGGAAAGTCTGATATTTTCTTATTTTCCGTCGTTTGTTTTGCTTTTTCTTCCTTTTTTTTTTGTTTTGTTTTTCGTTGTGTTATTTGCGATGTGTCTCCGGAGAGACTTGGAACTGCGTAGACAGTGCCAGAGGCAATTAAAAATATTAGCTTTGCTCAATAACGGTAATGTATTCCAAATGTCACACGGATTGGGAAAAGCCATTTAGACATGTGTTATGTGTCAAAAAAAAAATGACACATGTGCTATTCGAAACATTTGTCAATTTTCTGAAGACGAGATAAATTATTGTTTTCTTTTTTCGGTTAAGGTTTGACATTTTTTATCGATTGAATGTTGGAGGGAACTTGTTCTCCTTTTCTGACTTATTTGCTGCAGAATTTAAAGCCAACTTGAAGCATTTTCTGGCTGGACATGTCAGTTCGATACATTTGGTGAGGTTATCAGATCTTGAACCGCCTTCTCTACCTTCCGTCTCGTTCTGAGCCTAGGGAGAGGCTTGATGCGATTTTCTAGCTCATCCCTAAACCGTGTCCAGTTGGTTTTTTTCTAGGATTCCTCCTTCTTTAGCAAGGTTATGGCTATGCATTCGATTCGGAATAAAATGTATCTATGGTCTGACATGGACACTTCCGACAGAACCTTCCAGTCTGTAATCTCCTTGAGGTATCTGTTGGATAGCGTTAAGTCGCAACAACCCTTTAACAACTTGGATTGGAACCAACTTTTTTGATGTCCAAATTAGACGATGGTGTGAAATCCAGAATATAAGTCTCTCTCATGTTGCATTTGCTGCTGCCCCAGAGGGAATTCTGAGCATTAGAGTCGCAACAACTGACTAGGCCCATCTTTCTAGTGCCGCAGTATTCTACGAGTTTCGCTACCGCTTTTGGAGGTGGCAGAAGAACAGAATCGTAGGCGAAGCAACAACGAAGTTATGCCACTCTCCGTTCGCTTCGTAGTTGCACCAACCAAATCTTGTCCACAAAACTGTCCAAGCGCTACGGGATCACGGGAAATCAGATCGCCGATGAACTTCCTTGACAAGGATCAGAGGAGATACTCTTAGGACCAGAATATGAGTTGAGACTACCCACGTCCTTGGTTAGGGCTTCCAACGATAGCTGGGCTTCTCGAGATCACAACCGGAGGTGGCATGATTCTCCATGATGTAGACAAACCAAGCGGCTCCCAAACTCCTGTAAGAAATTCGCGGCATTCCTGTCGAACAGAAAAGACTGCAGCCGACTTACCGTGCGTGACGTTACGTGCCACTACACCTTCGCCAAACACCTAAATGTGCTTGGCCTAAGCGATGAAACCCTCTGCGACGCCTGCGGAGAAGACGACGACACTGCAGAGCACTTCCTGTGCCCCTGTCCCGCATTTACTCGGATCAGGTGGCAGTTTTGGTTGCTGATGAGATGAGAGCTTATGATGTAGGCTCCTCATCACAGAAGCGCTTGCTGGCATTCCTCCAGGATACCATACAATTTCAGTAAATTTTGGTTGCTGTTTGTTTGTACAATGGACCAGTTTTTGAGTCTAATTGCTCCAGTGAAGCGTACAAAACATCCGACAAAAAAAAAACAAGACTTAAAACATGTGTTACCACAAGTGTAATGGTAGACAATTACACTGCGATCTAACAAATGCAGTGAGCGTGTTCAGCAGCTCAAGAGATTTCAAAATGAAACATAATCCGCTCCAAAAGACTAATGCACAAGATTAACCCTTTATCGAGAATTACAAAAATCAAAATCAAAAAATTCAAATCAAACGAACATTGGAGGGTCTGAACCTGAGCAATATCTGCCTTCCATCGACAAGCTGTCTAGGGCGCTTCGGTCTTCCTCTCCTTCTCGAACCAGGATGCTCGGATTCGAAGGCCCTCTTAGCTGAAGCATTGGTTTCCATGCGCCAAGCCAGTACAATCGACGAATTTGCCATTCGAACTACATGCACATCTTGGTACAGCTCGGCGAGTCCTTCTTTCACCGTCCTGACCGTATATCCGACGTAGAATTTTTCTTTCGAAGGCGCCAAGACTCCGCTCTGCTATTTTGTTTATCGTTCAGCCTTTGAAACGTCATGGAAATATAAAATGGTGGACGATGGTGGACGATGGCGGTATGATCCTATACAAACTTTGTCTGCAATAGACAACTGCTTCCAACATTTTTGGTACTGTGTTGTAAGCCCAGTTGTGTACCACATCTAAGGGGCCGAACCACAATTGAATTAAGTAGATACATCAGAAACGGGAAAAAATTAGTCAGAATCATCTTCAAATTTCAAAGTATCCATAAATGCTTCTAGGAATTTAAGAAAAATTCAGCTGTAATCTTCTGCCTTCCGTCAAACAAATTCCAAATGGTTAGGCAGGTTTTACGTCACCACCAGCTTACATTCACTTACGTAAATACCAATAAATTTGTCTCACACTTAAAAATGAACGAAACTTAACGACACAAAGGTGGTTATTATGGTGACAGTGCCTCATTTCTGTGATCCTCGATTGTTTGAATTGACTTAAGCCTAATTGTGTCCACTTATTTACGGAGATAACGTTTAAGTAACAAAAATTCAACGATACTCAACGAAACTGAGCGAAGAGGTTATTACGGGAAATGTGCAATATTTCTCTGTGTTCGGTTGAGTCCTTAGTCAAAAAGGCTATCGGTTGCGTTGTCCGACTGGATAGAAGGCAACTACTTTAGAGTTTTTATTAGGAACAAAGAAAACGTTGGCCGCCAGGCGTCTACATGCACTGAAGTACTTATGCCATCTTGGGTACAGCTCTATTCTGTGTATTTATGCATCAATTCCGAACATATCACTGCTTGTGGGTGCTTATGTACACAGTCACAGCCACAAAAAACGATTCTTTCAAAAAACCTAATCTTAACACCATTACCCATATATTGTAAGCCCCATTCTAAGGAAAGAGGCAGATTTCACCACAACCCTTGTCAATTTAAAAGTAATTGATTTGACTGGTTTTACTCCATCATCATTCAGTCATTCCCTCCCCACACTTCGGCAGTGACAGCTGCTCCTCATACAATAAACCGTTAATACCACCCATTGATCTGTTAATCGTCAAACTTCCCCTCTACCACATCGGTGTTTGCTCTTCCTCCTCAGAAATGAAGGAAAATCCCCAATAAAAGTATCTCAACACAAAAAGCACTAATCGGAGTCCTTTTGCCATGGATACTTTTACCCAATTGATTCCCTTTTAAACCCAATTTGCAGAGGTCATAAAGAGCCATCAAAATTACCATCGTTTCTACCCTTACAGTCATCGCCATCGCCACATCATCCTCCTCTGATTACAGCTGCTCCTCCATTCACTTTCACTTTCGAGACAATAATTTTACTCAAAAAATTCCCTTCCACCCACCCATACACACATACGCACGCAGCTATGCCCCATCTTTCTGACGTCAAACAGTGCGAAGAGTAACAACAACGGAAAAGTATACTCATTAACCTTCACCCCTACGCACATTCATTCGTATCCCATGTCCTGGTTGAATAATTAGGAATCTCCCCTACAGCAGGAGCTGCTCAGTGTCTAGAGCAAAATCCGGTCATTGTCATGGTTTTTGTATAGAGTTTCCAGCTAAATTACGCCGCCTAATTATTGTGAGGGCACAACGGAATGGCGTCAAATTTTAAAGGAAATCAATAGAGTCATGAGTTCATTAACATTAAATTTGAAGCAAATCAAAACAAAGCAAAGAAGATGGAAAAAAAGCCAAATTTTGCATTCAAAATGAGGAAAGCTAATTTTTTTCCGAGAGCGATGAAGAAAAAAAGCGAAAACAGTGAACCACTAGTCGGGCACACTAAACGAACAGAGTCTTGTGCAAATTTGTTCGGAGATTGCAGCGCTTTGCTAAGTTGCTAATTAATTTTTGTTTGCAAAAAAAAATTCAATCACGAATAGATAAATAAATGAATCGTGACTGATGATGGAATGTGGAAGCGCCGGACTAGGGCGCTGTCAATAAAGTTACGACAATTTTTGAATGATCTGAGGAGGCTTTGTACACACATTTTGTGCATTTAGAGGGTTGTTCTGAATAAAATATGGATGTTTCTTATTGACTGTCTGTTGGTTTCTGTTATTTAACCTTTATTTGTTCGTATTGCGAAACGTTTTATTTGTTGTGACAGTAAATTGTACATCTTTTGGCTTTCTAGGAAACCTAGAAAACCTGAGCCTATGTCTTCTGACTTAACACTTAATTTGCTTCAAGAACCAAGTTAAGAGTTGCTCCGAATCTTCTCTGGCTCCTGCATCATATCCCAGCCTTGATGATAGTGGAGAAAGTAAATTTGGTGCCTCGACCAACTGGAGCCCCTACCATAATTGATTTGAGTGAACATCAACTCATGTGTAGTTAGGGTCATCACCAAAGTGTCTATAATTGTTTCTGGGTACTTATATAAAACTAAACGAAACTTAACGAAACTTACCGAAGCTGATAAAAGCTGGTTATTATGTTCCCAGAGTGTCATTTCCATGTATTCCTTCGATTGTCTCCGTTTACTTTACCCTCCTTCAGGTTCCACATATAGTCGAGCTCTACTGTTGTTGCCTTTTCTGACATTCAACTCCCTAATAACGATGAGGATGTTTTATTGGCTTGTATTCTGTCCTTCCTTCGCACCGTTGGAGTTCTGAGAAACCTAGAAAATATACATATAGCCTTCTGATTTGTTTTCTATGCGTTCTGTCAACAGTTCAAAGCTACACTCAAGAATGTAATTTGGCACTTCTCAAAACATGTGCTACCTCAAATGTAAACACAGAAAATGATAGCCGAAACTGGTAAAGCCATTGAACTTGTTTAGCAAATCAGAATATTCCAAACAGAAAGACATTCCACTGCGAAACAAATAACCTCATGGAAGAAAAGTTTCCTTTACTGAGAATGTCAAAATGAACGTTCGCAATGTCAGGAAGAATTAAATGCTGACCGCGTTAAGATCTGGGTTGGATCATGAATTCAATTCAAAGGTTTCCTACATCTTTGACTTTGGTTTATTGTTTGTTTTCGAGGCAACTTCAAAGGACTGTTGTACGGATCCAGGTGGGCGACTCATTCATTTTTGTTCAACTACCTTACCTGCCTTGCACAGAAAATGTACATATTGTAAAAAAAATAGTCAAGTTAATAGGGTCTTCCAATCCGGGCCTGCTGGATCAAGAAGAAAAGGAAAAGCTATTAGTAATAACATAGGTGGCGCTACATCCCGTAATGGGCCAGGCCCTAGCTTCTACAGCAACTACTCGTGCTGGCGTGCTATTGTTCTATCACAAGTGGAACGGACCTACAGTCGGGGTACCGACTCCGAACGACCAAGTTTGAGATTCTTTTTTCTAGACAGTTTTAGTTACTTTATGAGCATTGTCAGTGACTCGAAAGAGTCGTGGAAACTATTTTTCTCATCCCGGGAATCGTACCTAGACACCGCAGGTAGGAGTCGACGTACAGACCCACAGCGCCACTGTCGACAAGGAACAGCTAAGCGGTAGTACAAAAACAAAGTTATACCAGTGATCAGAAGCAGTGATCCTGGGATCTCATCGCGTACACCGGTTCACGAGCGTTTTCAAAAATAGAAATGCGTCTGCCTTTCTGTCTTGGGAAATTTGCGACACATGCAACAAAACCATTGGACTAAAACCAATTTAAGTCTAGAACTAATACTTTCTACCATTTCTTTGACCAGCCGGGCGCAGATTCTAATGGGCATTAGGCAGGCAACGGATGCATCAAAGTCGTCCATTTCCTGTGAATAACTGACGTGGACTAATGACTTCACATATCCGAACTGGAAATTGTTCAAAGGAATTGAATTCAATTCACGGCCGCATTGCATAACATTGAGTACCAATTGACTGTTTCCTTTAATAAATTGAACATGAAGCAAGCCGTATGACGTGTTCGTGTTGGGGTCTCTAAATTGGGTAAGAAAACATTCAGTAATTACTGCTCCGCCTCAAATGTCGGACTGAATTAGTACAACAGTCCATAGAGTACTAAATTTAGTACCGACTGAACAGAGCGTTGAAGTTTTAAGAATAAAGGAGTGTCTCAATAGTGACTTGGAATTTTTCTTTACTTCGAATACTGGAATTTGGGCAAAAATGAGAACCAATAACATTCCCGCACATAACAAGCCCTTCAGCTTCGCCAAATTCGACTGAAACGGTCGCTATTTCTCGTTCAATTTTCTCTCTGAGCTAGTCTAACGACGTAGACCAATGATTAAGGATTTCCAACATTCCAAGAGCACAATGTGAGAACATCATCGCTTCATAAGATCGAGTGGCTTTAGTTCTTGACCTAGGTTAGGTTAGGTTTTGGAAGGGGAGTGTGATAGTTAAACATCACTTCCACTCGGCGGCCTTTGGGCCCATTGTGAATCCCTTCATTTATGGGGTACATATTCTGTTAACCTATCCTGTCGCGTGATGACTTAAACCACCCCGTGCTCCTTAGGAATCTTAAGATATCCGATTTGTCTGCATTTGCTAGGTCCACAGTCTCTCTGAAGAATCTTTGGCGCAGCTAGGCTAGGCATCGATTCTGGATAGCTGGTCATTGGCATAGCAGATGTTGGATCGTCTCGATCTCTTCTTCATGGTCACAGGTCCGGCAGAGATCCCCGGATTCCGCATTCCATTTCCGGAAGCATTGATCCGATGGGGCAGTGCCCTGTGATAACTCCGACGAGATCACGAATCGAGTTGCGGTCTAACTCCAGAAGCTTCTGTGTCTTGCAGTTGTTAAGCTCTGGCCACGTTGATCTTGTCGTGTGACCGCCAGGAAGAGTTGTATTATGTCGCTTATAGTCTGGTATAATGCGCTGATCGGTGGTCGCAGTGACGTATCCGCTTTTGTAATGTTAATTTCAGACCCTTGTCTAGCGTTCGTCAGCTCTCTCGCTATTGAGCTGTGACTTGGAACCCAGCAGAGTTTGACCTTATGGTGGCTGATGGACCTTAGTGAGTCGCGGAAGTTCATAACAGCCTTTGATCTCATTGTACATAGTTCTTGAGCTAACTACATCTTATAAGGGTGCAGACCAAGACCCTTTCGCCCAATTTTGTACTACCTTCCTCTCACTCGACTTCTTTCCAAATTTATATTGAGGGGTTTTGCCTCCTGCTGTGCATATGTGATTTGTTCTAGGGTACTCTCTCCAATCCAGTTTCTTTCTGGAATCTGAGAATGAGATATGGTTCTAGTGATCTCATCTCTTCCTCTGGTAGTATCTAAGTGCTTGTCCAAATATCTTTTTCTTTTGCATGCCAACGCCGCACAGAAACCTAGTACATGGTCTGGGATTTCACTACATTCTCTACATAATCTGCAGAGACCTTGCTCTGATATCCTTAGGTTACTTAGGTGATTTCTGAGTCTGCAATGCCCTGTTAGGAAGCCTATTAGGATGCTTTTCGCGGGAAGAAACATTTGAAATCTAACTTGAATCTGAAAGTCAGCATGAAAACTTAAATCTCATGCTTACGCATTAGACAATATTATGGTTGCCGTGACGACCGTTGAAAATAATTCACCTCGGCATCTTGGAGGGGAAGGCTATCAGCTGTTCGAAAGAGCTCACAAGTCACACGTATTCTCGTGCCCCGTGTCTGTGAAAATATTATAAAAACACTGTCAAATAAATTTTAGGGGCAGGGGAGGTAAAATTCTCTATGCTCCCTTAAGCAACAACTTCGCCATGATGAGAATGTTGTTTTTGCTGAATATGGCATGACATTGACAGTTCAATCATTTGTTTAAGGGTTCGTTCACAGGGAAAGCTCAAAGTTGTCAAGTCCCAATTGGAAAACCCTTTATTATTATTTCAGTCATATACATATACGACCCTTGAAGCCGAACATAGAACCGATACCAATTTCATGATGCAACGATGAACAAGTGAATAACTGTCAACTCCTCGGCTCGGATAATGTGTTGAGCATCTCTTTGTGGTTACTGAGCACATTCCAAGTGCCATAAGATCTGTTTCAATTTTGCTCCATTCCCATTTTTAATCTAATTCATTTCACCCCTTTTCAGTTTCTCATAGTCGACCTTTAACTCCCCCTCCAAGCCCCCTCTTCAAAGACTCTTCTGTGAACAACTATCCCAGAGAGAAGCAGTGTACAAGTCCAAAGATCTTTCGAAACAAAACACGACCTGCCGACCTTTTGTAAATCGCTTTGATTCAAAGGCTCACGAGATTTTCGAATTACGTCTCAACTTCCTCATCAAACCCAGCGTGAATAATCCAATTGAACTTTTCTCACCTGAACCCTCTCACGTGCCGGCGGCTCCTAGTGAATTCATTCACTTGGATGAATGCATCCTCCAACCGGTTAACCAAATGTAGTGGCCGCCTCTGAGACACCTAAAATTTAATTGCTTTCATCGTGCTCAAGAAGTTGTGCCGTGAATCCGGTCATCCCCCATCCCCAGCAAGGAATCAAGGGCAAGTTGAATCCCACACCAGCCAGAAACACGGTGAGGATGTAAATGTTTTTGAATACCCGATCCCAAATCTGCAATTTATGTCAGCGGATGAAATACAAGTCAAGAGCTATCAGAAAATCCCACTAAAACCAATATTGCCACCCAGCACTCACCAGCGAGGAGAAGGGAGACAAACACAGCAGGGGATGAGCAAATTACGTTCTCCCGCCAGAATTGGATTTCAATTTCAATTGAACTAAGTCGCCGCCCGTCCGTGCCTCCGCACGCACACGGATTCCCCAGGAACACGCATCGATGTCGAACACAACGACGCACGGACACAAGACGGGCTCTAAATGTCTGACACATTACCACCAGATCGCACAACTTTATGTGCCTTCCCAGTTCGCACCAATAAAGCATCCTACCTCCTCCTCCCCACAAACCGCCCCCAATAAACTGATGATTTATGTGGCAGTCATGTGGGAGGGGGGCGGGAGGAATTTAATTCGGTACGAGACACGGGGCGACAAGCACAAGCGGAGAGCAAATCGATTTCTGTGTCGAATCCCGACATCGAAACTTCGGCTGATGCTTCTGAGTTTTTTCCGCTCGTCCTTAACGACTTAATAAACAATTACTCTCATTACACCGAACCACCCACCACCCACTGCCCACTGCGCACTGCCCACCAGTCCCGCCCCGAGGAAAGGTGGGTTCGCAGCAGTGGCCTATAAAAAGTAACATTTCTTGGAAAAAAAAACCGGAATATCCGCCGATGCATTCAGTTTCAAGGGCACTCAACGCGTACTGTGCGTGAGGAGTGCGAGGCCCAGAAGGTCGTTCACTGTCAGCGACACCGACAACTAGGAACAAGGTGTGCCGAGGCGGGCATTGAAGGATTTCACTTGTAAGTCAATGGAGCCGGGGGGAGGGGATGAGACCGTGTGGATGTTTATTTCGCAGGCAAATCAATTTGAGGACTATTCCCGTTGCGTGTCAAGCGGTGACATGGCACATAATTGGTCCGAAAAACGAGAGCGACTCATTTTACAGTTATGCTCATTTATTCGATAGCGGTCTTATTTATTTTTTGTTTTCTTTTATTGCATCCACCCGAAGGGGGTTCGGAGCCGTGGCACGAATAACAGGAAGTGATTTGGATCTGAAATGACCGAACAATGGCGGCACACTTCCGTGTGAGCGGCGGAAGTAGGAGATGGGAGAGAAACTCAGTACTTGACAGAGATTAGAGGCGGTGACTAGACGCACTTGTTACATGTTTGTTGTGTCTGGATCTGAAATTGGTTGAGCTCTTGGACGTTTGGAAGAACAACAGTGGTTTTGCATTAGTTTGCAGGCAGTTGAGGCCAATTTCATTGTTTTTAGAACAAACCTTGTCCTAAGAAGAATCGATTGACAAAAACGATCCGCCGATCCACATGAAGAGCATTCGACTGTTTAATGTGAACATGACAATTGTTTTCTTTAGTTGGTTGGTTGGTTTAAGTCGCTATACGATTTGCGCAGTTGCGTGCAGTTTTGAGACCACCCTCGTGGACTGTGGTTGCTTGGGTTAGATAAATCCAGTCTGTGGAGCTTAGGAATTTGATTATGCATTGGTTAGCTATCTCGGAGAGGTCACTAAGGAAGGGTTGCCGAACGCGATATATCATTGTTTGGCTAGTGCCGGACAGTCACAGAGACAGTGAGGCAGACTTTCCTCTGAGTGGGTGTCGGGGCAACTGCGACAGTGTGAGTTGAACGGTATTCCGAGTCTAGCAGCGTGGATGGCTATAGGCCAGTGTCCAGTGCTTAGTCCTTCTTTTAGTGTAGGAGGGACAGGTTTTCCTAGAGACTTTGTACTTGGATGACCTAGCACACCTTCGTCTAGCTCAGGACAGGAAGTTTTGATATATGGTATGTTTGATGTGGTTGACTGAGGGGCTAACCAACTCACTAGAAGCGTCGCCGGAAGCTCCTTGCTTTGCCTGTTCGTCGGCAATCTCATTTCCCTCTATGTTGCTGTGGCCTGGAACCTAGAGGAGAGTGATATTGCAGCTGCTACTAGCATGTCTGAGTTTCGCACTGTCCTAGCCCTGTTGCACCAATTTAAAGGAAGTGTATACTGAGTAGATGGCCATGAGGGCAGGTGCTGAGGAGTTTAAACGCTTCTCTGATGGCTAGTACTTCAGCCTGGAAGATTTTCGAGTGAGCTGGGAGGCGGTAAGAATTTGAGATATTGAAGTCTGCCGAGAAGACCGCCGATTCTACACCGTGGTCTAGCTTAGATCCGTCTGTGTAGATTAGAAATTGGTACTCAGAGACGAGTGATTGGCTGTCCCAGTCCTCTCTGCATGGAAATCGGCACTGTACCGGGTTGCCGAAGTCCGCGGGAGCTGGGGTTATATGCTCCGGCAGGCGTAGCAGAGCTCTGATTTTCTTTAGGTCTAGAGGAGGATCTGAAGTCTACCGGGTTTCTGAACGCAGCGCCGCACAGTGGTCTGAGAGCGTTTTAGTTTTATGTATTTTATATTTAGTATAATGTTTATTCATGTTGCGAACCATATTTTCAACAAAAGTTTACATGTCATTTGCCCAAGCTTCTTAGAATAAATTCAATATCTTTGTACATCCTTTTATTGGTAAATTCGTGACTATCTAAACTGCAAGAAAAAAAGTAAAAAGAAATCTGCAAAGAAGCCTTCGATAAGCAGCCTCAAACATAGGTACTAGAAAATAAAGTTTTGACGGATACTTATTGAGTTTTAAAATTATCTACGCCAGGCTACGCGTAGAAACATACTTCAGCGTGTGCTTCATACTCTCAAGTTACAGCACTCTAAAAATCATGCATATTCCGGAGTTATGTTCAAATTTGTTTCGCCGTATCAGATTTTAAAAACACGGGGTTGACTTTGGTCGTATTAAAAAAGTTATAATTTCTTGGCTAATAATGATTGGAAAGGATGCAACTAGGACTTAGTTTTAGAAGAAATATACATCTTTCTCTAATACAAAAATATTTATGAATCCATTCATTATTCAATTTCTTAAGCTAAGAGCTAGATTTTCTTAAGCTAGGCTCAACTTTACAGGCAATGTTTTTTAATGTTTGTTGGACTGTATATGTCCAATATGCTTTAACGGGAAATAAAATACAGTTTATCTGAAACCTGGAATGTCCTCTAGTCATGGTGTAAAAATCATATCGATCTAGAGACAAATTTGGCCGCAAGAGCCTTTTAAATGTGGCAATATGTTGACCTAAGCTGCAAACCACATATTGTGCACATTTTGTATTACATATTTGGAGGTCTCCAGAGGGATTGTATTGATGCGAGCCGTAAATTCGTTACTTGCACGTTGGGAATGTTGTCCTTCTCGGACGAGGCCTATTTTTGGTTCAACGGCCATGTCAACAAGCTTTATTTTCCATACTGGAGTGGCTACAATAACGACGCACATAACACATATTTACTGTACCGATCGCTTGAGGTACTGCCAGCAAAGCAGATGTAGCCATGAGGTTCAATCCCGTACATAATGGCTTCAATGTAGCTTCAAAATAATGCCGGAATAAATTTAAAATCTCACACCGTTGCTGTCGTATTTAAATTTATTTTTCTGTCGTTCTTCTCTGGTCACCCTGTGCTCTTGCTTCATGGAATTACACCGTTAATCTCCATAGAATGAACTGGAGTTGTCTTTAGGGAAACTTCGTCTTCCTAAAGCCAACTCGTCCTCGGATAATAGACCATGTGCACATCATATAACACATCACTCAAGTGATTAAAGTGCCTGAAGTGATGTCAAAACGCGTCACATTCACATTCGAAACTTCTTCTGGTTTCATATTCACCTGTGACATTTGCCTCGACTCTTCGCCTTGAAAGTTGCGCAATTGCCTTGTGTTTATAATTAACTTGTTACGTCTGCTCACTCACTTCATCCAGAATCCCCAAAAATACCACAGCTATCCATTCTCTCGTTTAGTTTCTCGGCGGCTTCTTATTATTCCACTCATACATCCGTCTCACCGCAGACGGTTGGACAGCGTTTCAATCTATCTGCTTTGACGTTGCCTATCGTCAATTAATCATATTCCACAGGTACCGAGATCAGACGGCCGAGCGAACTCTAATTACGTATCTCAACCCGTGCGTATGGGCTACCGCCCCCGCGGCCACCGACAAAAACAGCTGTTAAGCATCCATAACTGTCTCAGCGCGCGAATGGGTACCCAGAAATGACTCCATGGCGACCAAGTACGCCCCCGCAGCTCGTCCTCACGTCCATTCAATCGATATCTCTCACCCTTTCGTCTCTGGGCCAAAATTCAATATCGAGATAGCCTCATCCACGGCATTGCGGTGATATCTCTGTCCTGGGATCTCTGGGTCTGTCTCACCTCCCGTGCACGTATACACATCTTCACCCGTCCCCCGTCCCCCGTACCCGCCTCGCCATGCTTGCTGATGATCTACGTGAAACGAATGTCAAGTGCGAACGTTCCCCGGACAGAATGGATGGTTTTCCTTTTTGTTTGACTTTAGAAGCATGCCCTTCCGTAATACCTGAAAGGTTGCCGTACAACAATTTTGTAATAAGCAGGACTCGTGTGTGTCGTGCATCAGCGGGGACATTCGTACATCCAAGCAGTGTCTTTAAGTTTGCCCAGGGATGATGGAGCGGCGCTCTTGTTTTGCTCTTGTTGTTCTTCGTCGATTTAATGACAAACTTGTGTCCTTTATGGCGGATTCGTACGCACTGCAGTGTGTGCTGTCCTTTTGTTTTGCTTTGCTGTGGGCATCTGGATATTCTGCAGTGGAAACGTACGCATATGTTTGGATATCCTGCAGTGAAGCGGTTGAAATTAATGGAATCGAGCGGTATGTTGCCCGGCCGAGATTTCGCTCGCACAGCGGTGATGTTTTGAGATGGATATGATTGCTTTTCCCCGTGAACAGATGTGCGATAGAAACACAAATCTGCCGTTTAATGATATTCTGATGAACATGATTGAAGACCACGATTGAACGTTGGAAAGGTGGGCTGGAATTTAAAAATAAGTTGTCTTGAATGCTTTTTTGTTTCTAGAAACATGAAAAGCGCCTTGAGAAGTCTTTAAGGTTCTGTCTAGAAACTGTGACTAGCCTCATCTCACGTCTATTCGTGAATTGTTAACATCCGTCACATTCGAAAGATAGTCGGCTGTGTCTATAACGCTGGGAGATAAAGTGGAAATTTCATATTCTGCAATTGACTATGGTAATGGTAAAGTTTGTAACGCTTTAAGCCATGGATTTGTTTTTTCTTTTATTCATCTATCTTATCTTTAGGTAGTAAGAAATGACAAGTTATATCAAACGAGGAAAAAATGATATTATCCAATGAAAAAAAAATGCTCAGGTTCAGTTTAGACAAAAAATAGGTTTGTTGTGGATAAGCCTCGCAGTGGCGGAAGTGGGACCTCGAACGACGATAACACGGCTCGAAATTGTTTTAATAACTCAGCTGTGTCAGCTGAAATTACAGGGCTAAGAAAAGACCTTATTGAGCACTGCACAATACTTCAGTGTTTGTCGTCGGTATATGACATAAATAAAAACATTTCGAGAATTCGTATAAGTACGTGGTATAATCTTCCACCTTCCGTCCATAAAGTGCTCATTCATGGATCACTCATAGATTATGCTTTATTATCAATTGAAGAGAGCTTTCAGAAGAGGCAGACGAATCAACAAATATAAACGTCAATGTATTCAGGCTCGATCATACTCGAAATGTCACGCGAAGTTACGAATGTAGATCTACTGCACAGACTTTTACTGAACTAAGTACCCTTTTACGACAGGACTTCGAAAATTACCACTCGAAAAAAAATGCCAATAAAATCTAGTACAGACTTAATTTTACGGTACGTATTTTCATTTATACAGTCAATCCAAAATACGTCTCCAAGTTTCATTGAACTCTGTCCAGTGGTTCGCATTCTATAGATTTATGACCGCCTCACCATAAAACTTGAACCACTGTGTGATGCACCGATGACTATTTGTTACATGCTCAACCGCCCAGTGCCCAGTGTCAATTTAAGTTATTATGTTCGCGGTGGACCTGGGCCTCAACCAACAATCCTCTGCAGCTGTCACGACATTTAGCTGCTTCCAATTGCACACGTCATTTTCTCTGAGAAATGTAGACAGATTGGCCATGTCGGCCTTGTCGGCTCTATAGACCGTGACTCACTTAGACCAACTTGTTGGGTCCATTGTGCCCTTGTTTTGCAGTGGTTTACCATCGTTAGTCCTAAATCCACCCGGATTAACATATGAATCTTAGTAGGTTTTTCCCCAGAAACTCCCTCCATTTCTTTGCTAGGGCTTAACAGTCGCAGAGCAGATGATGGATGGATTCCATTTTTTCTTCATATCTGCAGCTCCTACAAAAGTCGTGTTCCTACAAAATGTGCGCCTATGTGCACAGTGCCCGGTAAGAACTCCTATTAGCATGCGTACATCCTCGCGATTAAGACCGATCAATAGATTTGATATTAGAGCCCTCGCCGTTGCTACCGTACTCAGGCTAAGCCATCGAGCTCTGGCTCTATCAAGGCTTCGTCATCTAGTTTCTTCCTTAGGCTACAGATTCTTCCAACTCCGAACCTATTTTCGCGAGGCTGTCTGCCTTTTCGTTACCTTGGATACTAGTAGGTCCCGGTACTCAACAGAGGGTCGCCGAGTTCACCAAGGATATCTCACTTATGCTCCGCCTGCACAGTCTAACCAGTTTCGACATCAGGATATCTGCTACGACTTTTATTGGCGTTTGGCTGTCAGAAAAAATTGTGATCGATTTGCCGGTTACGTTGTGAACTTTCAGCGCCAGTGCTGCCTCATGTATTGCAGCCACTTCGGCTTGAAATACTCTGTAGTCGTCAACACTAGATATCACAGAAGCCCCCGCGTCTGTACCAGCGCTCGTCTTTCAGCCGTCAGTGTTTAAGGCGCTCACCTCTACTTCTATTACCAAATTTTCCTGCCATTGTATCCGGTCCGGAAAGCGGTCATTGAAGCTCTCTCCGAGGCTAGGGTTAGTGGTAGATAGTCTGTTTGACCTATATTTTGTGCTGCTGGCCACTTCGTTCGGCTGAGGTTCTTCTCTACTTAAGAATGTGCGCCATCGGATTCATGGACGCCCTCTAATGCGTTGCATCACTGGTGTCCAGTGTTGGACAGAAGCAGTGTTGTCCATACCATCTACGTGGCCTAGCCTCCCTGAGGCGTTGTATCCGTAGACGCCTGACTTGACCCATGTCGCTGTACAGCCCGCACAGTTTAATGGTTGAATCTTCTTCTCCAAGTGCCATCAATGGAAACATGACCAAAGATTGAACGCAAAACTTTTCGCTCAAAAATACCAAGTGCTTCTTCGTGTGCTCTTGAAAGGTCGTCCGTGTGTCCGCGCCATAGATGGGATTATCAGTGTCTTATATAAAGTCAGCTTAGTCCTTCTAGAGAGTGCCTGATAATCCATTACCTCTTGAGCCCAAATAAGCAACGATTGACAAGAGTTATTCAGCGTTTAATCTATGTACTGATGGTTTCCGTGCTGCTTGATTGCGAGGTAGACGAAGTCGTTGACTGCCTCTGACCATTTTCATTTTGAGAATCTTGTCGACGATATGGTTGTCAAATGTCATCATAATTGAATTGGTCCTCCGCAACCGAGTGACAGTTGCTGTCCACAATCCCACTTCTGTCATTATTTGCTTTCAATTTCCCCCGTCATTAGCTCTGTTTGTTCAACAATTTACTAATCAATTTTCTATAATTTAATTTTCAGGCGGAATCACCACTCCTACCAAATCAAGAAAGGACTGAATCTCTACCCACCTCCGTCACAAACATATCAACACCGCTGTTAGCACCGATTGCGATACCAGAATCGTTGTCCTCGTCTCCGGCGAATGTGAAGAACGAGACACGTTTAACGAAGGCCAACACAAACAACAACAGCAACAACAATAATAATAATAATAACAACAGCACTTGTCGAAACATCAACATCAATTGCCGAAGACGCAGTTCAACGTCATCGATATCACGTTTGGAAGCGGCTGAAGGTGCCAGTACACCCGGTAACGACTACACATCAACACAATCGGTACCCGGTACACCGAAACACTACTCACACAATCTCTATCCAGTGGATTCGTTCGCTATCATCGACGGGAAAGCGCCGAAAGCTGTCACCAAGATGCAAACGAAAGTGGACGCTGTTGGAAAGATAACCGGCGAATGGGGCAAATGGCAACTCCGCACGGTGCTACTGATATTCCTTTGTAAGATACCATCATCATGGTTCATGGCATGCATTATATTCACGGCGCCAGCGCCGCGACACGGTGAATTCTATTGCAAGCCACCGGAAGAGCTTAGTCCACAGAATCACACCAAGTGGATAAAGGTGTCACATCCGGAGAAGGAAGAGGCCGACGATCAGGAGTTCAACATTGACTTTTGCAATGTGTTCAAGGATGTGTTGGATCATGCTCATCATTACTACAACTATGAACATCAGGAACAGCAATCAAAATTGTGGGAGGAGCCAGCGAAGAACGCTACCGTTATTCCATGCAAAGCCTTTGAGCATAAATCCGAATATCCCTCGCTGATAACGGAATTTGATCTAGTCTGCTCACGTGATATTTTAGTTGCGGTAACACAATTCTTCCATTTGTTTGGCGTCCTGTCGGGTGGCATTTTAGCCACACATTTGCTTAAGTAGTAAGTTTTTTTTTCACCAATCGTTAAAGGCTTGCGCATCTGGAATAAGTACGTTCTGTCTTGTTTATGATTAGCTGCTGTAGCGACTTTGATTGAATGTCATTGTTTGTCAAATGCGTGACACTAGCTAATCAATGCCTAAGAAAACGTCAAGTGCCTCCACTCATTGTGTCATTTCACAGCACAACTCACAATTTGTCAAATTCGTCTTTTTGACATTTTGTGTTAACCATAAATGTCAACTGCTGTCAACCTATTGGCCATATTTAATTTTCTTTTGTTTTTCTTTTTTACAGTTTTAGTCCTCGTAATGTTATGCTATTCGGAATGATAACGCAAATAATTTGTGGCAATTTAACGGGACACGTTACGTCCTATGAATTGCACGTGTTCTTCCGCTGCCTTTCGGCCGTTTGTTGTGCCCAAATGTATACTGCTGGTGCTATGATTTGTAAGATAACGCATTTTGTTTATTTTGATTTTTGGAATAATACGTTTTTTTTTTTCTTTCTTCTAGTCATGGACATAACTGGCGGAACGTACAGAACCGTTGTCTGTACGCTGTTCGAGCAATTTTGGTCAATTGGAGTCATAATGCTTCCAGGAGTTGCTAGTATCTCACAAAGTTGGTCATTCCTCTATATGGCGATATCGTGGCCAACTGTTATTTTAATATATTTGTGGAGGTAAGGTTGTGGTTTTTTTTAGATTGTTATTTTTTATTTCCTCCCATGAACTTGTGGAAAGTCCTTAAGATGTCTACGGTTAGCAAAATCCGTCCAATTAAAGTTGAAGTTTGCCAAAGTTGAAGGTCGCTTCGCCTCCTAGCCCTCACTTCAAATATCCCCGCTCTTGGCGGAAAATCAATAAGCGATTTATCATGATAGCTTACCAAACAACTAAACTTTAATGAACATTCAAGTTAAACAGAACTAATTCGCACTGCCTTATCTGCACTATACAGCCGTGTTCATTTGACATTCTGGTGCATATTGGATTTGCGCCATTCCCTTTACCATTGTGACACGTGCAAGCAAATCTGAACTGAAGGGAAAACTATTGGCACGGTCATTGATAATTTAAAAATATGGTGATGCGATATATGTGTTGAGAATCCACGTCATTCAATGACATCTTTCAATTTATTTGGCGTCGAAATGACGAGTTTTTGTTTTTGTGACTTCTGACTTAATTACAACCTTTTGTGCTATCAGCGCTGAGTTCTGCTGCCAGTACGATGTGTTCTTATTTTCCTGTCAAGGGTGTGCGCGATATTTTGGTTCTGATCACCATGTCTAATATAGTCCACGTCTAAAAAAAATTTTGCTAAAAATCTACACGATTTAATTAAAATTAGCTAGCTTGCTTATTGCTAGCTTGCTCATGTCTTTTTGCACAAGCCTCGCTTGAGGCGAACTAGACAAGAACAGGTGGTAATCACTTGGTGCTAGGTCCGGCCTACAAGGTAGATGGATAAGAACCTCCCAACCAACCTTCCGGAGCCTCTGGTGAGTCGCTAACGACTTGTGTGGCCTGGCGTTGTCCTGATGGAACACAACTAATTTTCTATTGACCGCTTCTGAGCGATTGCGTCATTCAGACGGTCTAATTGTTGACAATACAGACCCGAATTAGGAACTTTGAAGTAGACTATCAGCTCAGAGTAGATGATTCCCTGCCAAACCCACCAAACACACAGCAAGACCTTCCTGATCTTCAATTCCGGCAACCGTTTGCGTTGACCCAGCGCGATTGGACCACTAACGTTTTGGCTTGATCTTGTCGTCAGTGATCCCCTTTTCGTCACCAGTCACCATCCGCTTCAAAACTGGGTCGATGTTGTTACGATTCCACAGTGATTCGCTGATGGAAATTCGGTCCACCAGGTTCTTCCGTTTTAACTCGTGTGGTACCCATACAACGAGCTTCTTTTTGTATCCAGCCTTGTTCAAATGGTTCCAAATGGTTTTTTGTGCAATGATCAGCTCCTGGACAATCGAAACACTGAGACTACCGGCCAAACTCGTAGATTTCCATGATTTTATCGACATTTTCGACGATTGGTCTTACAGAGCGTGGTACAACTTTGACATCAAAATTAACGGAACGGAATCGACTGAGCCTAAACTCCGCATGGTTCACTGTTACAGTATCACTACCGTAAACATTATTTCCAATTTCTCTCGCCCGTGTTGCTGGCCATCCTGAATGGATTCTGCTTCCAGTCTTGAGGAACCAGTTTTTCTTGCGTCCGTGATCATTTACGCCCGCTGTTCGATTTTTCCTCCTTCTGGTACCAGGAGGCTCAGATTCAAAGATTCAAAGACCATCTTATTTGAACCACACGCTCGATGGGGCCGAGTCATTATAGTCTACGGACTACATTCATAGCATTGACAAACTCAGACTTCGTGAATATACATGCCTTCTTCTCCATTCATCGTTCTGCTTATAGCGTCCTCAGAAGTATGACATTCGAGCGAAACCGAAGAACGGTGACCAAGAGCTATTCATCATCTCCACGAGGATCAACTGATTTCAAGTGTGTTCCGAGGTAGATAAACTCTTCAACAACCTCAAAGTTGTACATATAGATCGTGACATTTTATTCTAGTTGGTTAGCCTCGGATTCAATCTTCTTCGACAGCACAACTACCTTAAAATCAAGTTATTCCGCCCTTTCTATAATTTCCGTTGAAAACTTCTACAATTTACTTCTACTTCTGCTTCGGCTGCGTTTACAGTGACTTCTTCATCCGCTTTTGAGATTGTCCATGCCTCTGCACCGTACAGCAGGACTGGGATGATCAGTGTCTTATATGAATTCAGCTTGGTTGTTCAAGAGACGCTTCTATTACTCAATTACCTCTTGAGCCCAAGGAACAGCGGTTAATATAATATTGGTGGCGCTACAGCCCGTAGAGGGCCAAGGCCTAGCTTCTTAGCAACCACTCGTGTTGTGCGTGCTATTGTTCTATCACGAGTGGAAGGGACCTACAGTTTTATTTTATGCCTACTCCGAAAGGCCTATTTTGAGAAGCTTTTTCTAGACAGTTATACTCTTTGAGCATTGTCAGTGACTCGAAAGATGTGGGCCGTGAAAAGTATTTCTTGTCGTACCAGGAATCGAACCTAGCCAGGTAGATCCAAGTGCGTAGGAGTCGACGCACATACCCGCAACGCCACGGGCCACCACAAGGAACAGCGGTTGGTAGGAGTTATTCTGCGTTTGATGTTAGCACTGATGTAGCTTGTACTGTTTACTGCGCAGCCGAGGTAGAAGAAGTCCTTAACCACCTTAAAGCTGCCCATTGTGACGTTCTGCCCATGACATCGATGTTGTATGTCCTTTCTTGCCAGCAAACGCTTCATTGACGGCTCGTTGTGTTTTGCCAATCACGTCTTTGACATCGGCAGTTGTACAGACTTCTAGAAGATCTAGGGTTGGTATGTGAGTCTTAAGCGATCTTCTCCATCGATTATATTGAAGAAATTAAATGACAGCGCGTGGATTTGTCTAAATCCATTTTTAACATTGAAGGTCTCGGTGAGTTCGTTACCGACCTTGATGGGGCAGCGAGAATTTTCGATCGTCATCCTGGACAACTAAACATGGCGCGGTATAGCTTTTCTTCATGCACGCTCCATGTATGCGTGTCGATTTGCACTTCTTGGGTATTTTCCAGGTTGTGCCGTAGTGTGAAGACCTGGTTTATTGTGGACTTTTATGGCCTGAAGCCACACTAATATGGAACAGATTGTGTATAAACGGCTTCAGGCAACCACACAAAATGCGCTGTTTAGGAGACTTATCCCTTATAATTGTAGCAGTTAAAGGAGTCTCCTGTCTCGTGGATAGGATCAACGATATTGAGGCACTAGTCGGGCATGCTTTCCCCCGACCATATCTTAGAGATGAGCTGATGCATGCGCGATAATAGATCATCTCCAGCTGCCTTCAAAATTTCCGTCCGCACCGGTAGCTTTGTTAGATTTCAGCCATTCTCTAACTAGTGGATTTCCAGATTGGGGAACATTCTACCTGACAAGGATATTTGGAACATCATCGTCATTAAACAGTAGGCAGAAGATTCTCAGTATCAACTGCGGATCCACTACCAGTTGTTCATTTTTGTCCCAACAGGCTTCTGTCCGAACTTCATATCCATTGTTGAGCTCGGCAGTAGGTCTCCACTCTCCTCCGGAGATCTCCCTCTGTCAGCCACTTTGCTTTACTCTCTACCACGCGTATGCTGTCCGAGAACCGCAGTACACGCTTAATATGCAATAAGTAAAGAATTAATAAAAGCAAATTAGCCACAAAATCCACGAATCTGCCGCCATATTGTGGTGGATCCATGGTTTTTGTAAGAGTATGTGTGATATACAAGGGAGTTCCACTACTCTCACATTACTCTCCGGTGTGGACTAGGGGTAATTCTCGCCGAAGTTGGATATCTCCTTGCTCTCTTATTTCTGGACACAAGTGTGGTACTTTTCCTTGGACGCTCGGGGAACTTCGCAAGGCGAAATATCAAACCTGTATTGCTGTCCACTGACCGGACGGCGGCTTTTATACTCCCTCTCGTGGTAGTCCCGTAACGGATTTGTTTCAAAACTAAGGTGTTCAGGGTTGCCATGCCTCATGAAATAATTTGCTTCTGACATTGGTATAATATTTTATTAAGAATATAACACAATTCAATAAATTTAAGAAAATAATATGACAAGATAATGAGAATAAAATGAGTAATATAAAATCATATCGTTACACCCTTTGGTAGAACTTTTGGGCATCATTCCAGTCATAATACCTCCCCGTCCCCCAGATCGCGCTGCTCATGTCCTTTTCTTTTTTCTCTTGCAAAGCCGGGTCTCTTTTCTTCGTTTCTGTTCCAGTTCACGAACAGTCTCATTGCTCGTTGCAGGGTTTCTTTGTAGTCTTCCATTAAGGCATATGGAACTTCAAATTTAGTCCAGCCTACCTTCGTCTTTCCAAATTTTGTAGATGGTCTGGTGGATGCTCCCTACCACGACATCGCAAACTATCTGACCCTGTGGGCTTTGTTATTCATCAGCTGTTTGGAATTTTTTTACACAACAGATGTTTGTTGCGCGACTAATGATCATCTACCGATTTTGCATCTCACAGATTACTTCAATAAACAATATTTGTGGCGACTTCTTTAATGCTGTGTGAAGGACTGCATCTGAAGATGGAGTAGAGATTTCTTCGTTCCCCTTCACTGACTCCCGGTAATTCTCCATTATGCCAAGCGGGTTGGTGATTATCCTCACAATTTCTAAGAGTCTTGTGCCTTTTTTTGACTGTCAGAGTTTTGAGCCTCTTCTGGTCTGCCCTAGATGTCCTTGAGGTGGGCTATTGCGAGGAATATTTTCTTTAGGCGTAGAAGCTTCATTTCCTCCCGTTATCTAGTCAGATAACGCGCTTGTGCTGCCTTGGTTAAGATGTATCTAGTTTCGGTTGGCATTCTTCGTACCACTTGACAGCTATCAAAAATTACTGCAAGAATGCCGAACAAAAGGTCTCACTTGGAAGACACATTGCTTGTGCTTCGTTAGGAACCCAATGTTTTTAAGAAGTGGTATCCTTCCTAATCGTTAAGTGATCTGAGACTAACAGCTGTCATCGCTATTGTCTGAAAATACATTATTCTTCCAAAAACCGACTTACTCTGCTGAGATTCATAAGTAGGGACTGAGTAGGACACTTCTCAACTCAATGAACATTAAAAAAACATTTTGCTTTTTTTTCAGATGGATTCCCGACTCACCACGTTGGATGATACAACGCGGTCGGGTGCTCGAAGCCAAAGCGATACTCCAAGAGTGTATTGAAATGAACGGCACTCAATACTGTCTTCCACATGACATTGATCAACAATTACAATTGCAAGCAATAACAAGCATGGAGGCTCCACCACCAGCCGGCTGGTGGTCCATATGGAAAGGCGATCGTGCCGTACGTCACATGATATGTGTTCATTTGTGTTGGTCCCTATATATTGTCGTCTACTATGGCATGCTGCTCAATATACGTTCGTTTAGTCGTGATCACTTAGAGATAAATACCGCAATTGCTGGATTATCAGAAATATGCGGAACCTTTTTTGGGCTATTTCTTATATTGAAGACTAAAAGAAAATGGCAATGGACGGGCTTATTTAATATTGTTGCCGGTACAATTGCCATAACCGCTTGGCTAATACCGGAAAGTAGTAAGTATTTCATTTGCTTGAACACAATGTTATTCATTTCATTGTTTGTCTTTTGCGTTTTTTTTTTTTTTAGTAAAAGGGAATCCACGTGTAGCCCTACTTATGCTATCCGCAATGATATCGAAGGCTGCCATCTCAACAACACTCTCAATACTAACAACATGCACAACGGAATTGGTTGCCGATGAAAAGAAAAGGATCTGTGCATACTCGACAATAGTATGGGCCAGAATATGGCTTCTAACCGCCCCATTTGTGGGAGCAACTGTGATTTTTGGGCAACTTGTGCCGCAGACGGCATTCGCCACATTTACAATAATTGGTGGAGTTTTATCCGCTCTTATCTCTAGTCCACGTACAATTAGCAAACAAAAGACATCACCAACGATGACGATGACAACGACGACAGCAGCAAATAACATCAAATCAGAGCAAGCACGTCAGGCATCATATGATAATCAATCGTTTAATAAGAAATCAAATCTACCTCCGGAATTAATACCTGGCATCTGGACCACGAAACATCATGATCGCGATCATCCACATGTGTGATGTTTTCTCAATCAAATGTATAGTTCTTGTTTCGTTATTTTTTTTCGGGTTTTTTTTTTGCAAATTAATGGTTTCGAACTCACGCACCACCACCACCACATAGAGTAACACAAAACTGCTGATTTTCTACTCAAGATTTACAAGATTTATACACAGTATAATGCACAAGCAACCGTAAACAAAAGAAGGATTTTGTTCAACAACCGCTATACACAACTTTTCGATATAACCGAACGAACTAAGAACAATGAACAAAGAACAAATACAAAATTGGGGCGGAGCAAACTCAAAACGACTCACCCAACCTAACTATCTACTCTGTTAACAAAAGCAAACAAATATTGTAACCTAGTGCAATTTATTATAAACTTAACTGACCTACATATACTTAGTCTAGACAACAACAAAACAAAAAACAACAAAAAAGAAATGGCAAAGAAATTCTATTTTGAAACAAAAACAAAAATGAGGAAATTTTATTGTTAGCTTCTACCTTAAAACAAAAACAAAAACAAAACAAATAAACAAACAAATATTTATATATTTGAACTTGTTAATTAATTCTTAAGTAGAAATATTTACAATAACAATACACAAATTGTATATACTCGAATAAATTGTAGTTAAATTTTAAACAAAACATAAAAGACCCAAAACAACTGTAAAGTATTTTATTTTTAAACAAAAAAAAAACAAATACAAACTTAATTTCTTTGCGCTAAACAAAAAACAAAACAAATATAACTTCATACCCGTAAGAGAGTTACATATATATAGTCGAAAACAAATAAAATAAACAATAATTTGAAGCGATCTACTTACTTCGGAGAGAATCATGAAAAAAGACACTACTTTAGCTAATATTTTATTCGTAGAGATATATACATATATATATATACATATATACTATATGTGACTATTTAAAATTGAAGTATGGTTGAATTGAATCCTAGAAGTCGTATCTCTTCTTGTAAATACATAGTTTTTTTCTTTCTTTATTTGTTCTTCTTTTTTTTCGAAAAATTACTAGTGCAGAGATGGTAAAATAGAAGAAAAAATAAATACAACGGTGTTTTAATAAAAGCAAAACAATTTGAAGGAGATTGCTTTTCCTACTGCGATTATGTACCTTAAAGCTAAATGAAAGTCTCAATTCGTACAATTGCATATTAAATTTAAATTTAAATTAAATTAACAAAAACAAAAAAATAACAAAAAACTTACAAAAAAAAAGATATTATGTCGGGATTAAATGAGAGTTATTATTATATATGAAATAAAAGAGCAATATTTTTTTAATACATTATTCATTTTTGTTTTATTTTCGAATTGATGTGCAGTCCGTCTCTCGTGAATTTTGCTCATGGAATCATTAACAGAAGCTGAAACGATCATTGATCATCGAACATTTGAAAGATATGTAGAGAATTTTAGAGAGCTTCCAAGAGATGTTGTTCTTCTTTTTGTGCCGCTATAGTCCAGAGAGGGCCTGGTCCTCAACCAACAAGCTACTACAGAGAAAACGGTCTCTGGCCATCTACCTCCAATTGCCCACATGAAGCTACCACTTGCGTGGCAACTTACAAGTGGGCGTCCTCTGTCACACAGTCGAAAACTTTTCGAGCCACAGCCTAGTTGTCCCTGTGGTCTACATGCGGCCCTAAGGCGTTGCATTGCTAGCCCTCTGGCTAGATTCATGTTGTTGCACAGCCCGTGTGGTTCATTTTTGAATTCGAAGAGATCGAGGTGTGTTATGTTGGTTGTTGTCCTAGATGTATGTAAGTGCTGCCTCTCTAGATGGGATTTCCTGAAAGTCTTCCCTGTTACGGATGTTCTGTTTATTGTTCTGATTCTTTCTCTGGAAAGACTGGCAGTCGGTTTTTTTCTTATTTTGTCGGAGGTTTTTGAACTCTACACTGGAGCACTCAGACTCAAAAAAGTGGTCCATTGTAGTACCAGGCAGCCGGTTAGTATGTGATTCAGAAAGTCTTCGACTCGATCCCCGAGAGACAACACGGAAAGGCTCCTCATTGATTAGCTGGAAGCAACTTGCACAAGACCTTATCAATGGATAGACATGTTGGCTTAGGCGCACTCAGTAGTAGTGTAGCCTCAGCCAAAGCAAAGTAAATAGACACAAAGGACTCCTTCACCCGCTTTTACAATCATCCATAGCAGATCAGGAATAATCAATTTTTTGTAAGATGTCAAATTAATCCTTAGGTTATTAGTAGTTTAAAGTAAGCCCAAATTCTTACGAAGGAGCAGCGTGACTACTGCAAAATTACATCTATTCATTCTGACCTTATGCCCATTTAGATGAAGTCTTGAAGACATTCGTTATAACCTAATTCATTGTCGAACAATTTTTGCCTGTCCTGTCGTTTTACACTCCAATTGCTCTGACCACTGCAGTATACTTGTAGTACCTTATTTTCAAATGACACACCACAGTTCTGCCTGGATTTTCTAATAATTGTATCGACATATCCAACTCCTTGATGAACCGCTATACACAACTTTTCGATATAACCGAACGAACTAAGAACAATGAACAAAGAACAAATACAAAATTGGGGCGGAGCAAACTCAAAACGACTCACCCAACCTAACTATCTACTCTGTTAACAAAAGCAAACAAATATTGTAACCTAGTGCAATTTATTATAAACTTAACTGACCTACATATACTTAGTCTAGACAACAACAAAACAAAAAACAACAAAAAAGAAATGGCAAAGAAATTCTATTTTGAAACAAAAACAAAAATGAGGAAATTTTATTGTTAGCTTCTACCTTAAAACAAAAACAAAAACAAAACAAATAAACAAACAAATATTTATATATTTGAACTTGTTAATTAATTCTTAAGTAGAAATATTTACAATAACAATACACAAATTGTATATACTCGAATAAATTGTAGTTAAATTTTAAACAAAACATAAAAGACCCAAAACAACTGTAAAGTATTTTATTTTTAAACAAAAAAAAAACAAATACAAACTTAATTTCTTTGCGCTAAACAAAAAACAAAACAAATATAACTTCATACCCGTAAGAGAGTTACATATATATAGTCGAAAACAAATAAAATAAACAATAATTTGAAGCGATCTACTTACTTCGGAGAGAATCATGAAAAAAGACACTACTTTAGCTAATATTTTATTCGTAGAGATATATACATATATATATATACATATATACTATATGTGACTATTTAAAATTGAAGTATGGTTGAATTGAATCCTAGAAGTCGTATCTCTTCTTGTAAATACATAGTTTTTTTCTTTCTTTATTTGTTCTTCTTTTTTTTCGAAAAATTACTAGTGCAGAGATGGTAAAATAGAAGAAAAAATAAATACAACGGTGTTTTAATAAAAGCAAAACAATTTGAAGGAGATTGCTTTTCCTACTGCGATTATGTACCTTAAAGCTAAATGAAAGTCTCAATTCGTACAATTGCATATTAAATTTAAATTTAAATTAAATTAACAAAAACAAAAAAATAACAAAAAACTTACAAAAAAAAAGATATTATGTCGGGATTAAATGAGAGTTATTATTATATATGAAATAAAAGAGCAATATTTTTTTAATACATTATTCATTTTTGTTTTATTTTCGAATTGATGTGCAGTCCGTCTCTCGTGAATTTTGCTCATGGAATCATTAACAGAAGCTGAAACGATCATTGATCATCGAACATTTGAAAGATATGTAGAGAATTTTAGAGAGCTTCCAAGAGATGTTGTTCTTCTTTTTGTGCCGCTATAGTCCAGAGAGGGCCTGGTCCTCAACCAACAAGCTACTACAGAGAAAACGGTCTCTGGCCATCTACCTCCAATTGCCCACATGAAGCTACCACTTGCGTGGCAACTTACAAGTGGGCGTCCTCTGTCACACAGTCGAAAACTTTTCGAGCCACAGCCTAGTTGTCCCTGTGGTCTACATGCGGCCCTAAGGCGTTGCATTGCTAGCCCTCTGGCTAGATTCATGTTGTTGCACAGCCCGTGTGGTTCATTTTTGAATTCGAAGAGATCGAGGTGTGTTATGTTGGTTGTTGTCCTAGATGTATGTAAGTGCTGCCTCTCTAGATGGGATTTCCTGAAAGTCTTCCCTGTTACGGATGTTCTGTTTATTGTTCTGATTCTTTCTCTGGAAAGACTGGCAGTCGGTTTTTTTCTTATTTTGTCGGAGGTTTTTGAACTCTACACTGGAGCACTCAGACTCAAAAAAGTGGTCCATTGTAGTACCAGGCAGCCGGTTAGTATGTGATTCAGAAAGTCTTCGACTCGATCCCCGAGAGACAACACGGAAAGGCTCCTCATTGATTAGCTGGAAGCAACTTGCACAAGACCTTATCAATGGATAGACATGTTGGCTTAGGCGCACTCAGTAGTAGTGTAGCCTCAGCCAAAGCAAAGTAAATAGACACAAAGGACTCCTTCACCCGCTTTTACAATCATCCATAGCAGATCAGGAATAATCAATTTTTTGTAAGATGTCAAATTAATCCTTAGGTTATTAGTAGTTTAAAGTAAGCCCAAATTCTTACGAAGGAGCAGCGTGACTACTGCAAAATTACATCTATTCATTCTGACCTTATGCCCATTTAGATGAAGTCTTGAAGACATTCGTTATAACCTAATTCATTGTCGAACAATTTTTGCCTGTCCTGTCGTTTTACACTCCAATTGCTCTGACCACTGCAGTATACTTGTAGTACCTTATTTTCAAATGACACACCACAGTTCTGCCTGGATTTTCTAATAATTGTATCGACATATCCAACTCCTTGATGAACCGCTATACACAACTTTTCGATATAACCGAACGAACTAAGAACAATGAACAAAGAACAAATACAAAATTGGGGCGGAGCAAACTCAAAACGACTCACCCAACCTAACTATCTACTCTGTTAACAAAAGCAAACAAATATTGTAACCTAGTGCAATTTATTATAAACTTAACTGACCTACATATACTTAGTCTAGACAACAACAAAACAAAAAACAACAAAAAAGAAATGGCAAAGAAATTCTATTTTGAAACAAAAACAAAAATGAGGAAATTTTATTGTTAGCTTCTACCTTAAAACAAAAACAAAAACAAAACAAATAAACAAACAAATATTTATATATTTGAACTTGTTAATTAATTCTTAAGTAGAAATATTTACAATAACAATACACAAATTGTATATACTCGAATAAATTGTAGTTAAATTTTAAACAAAACATAAAAGACCCAAAACAACTGTAAAGTATTTTATTTTTAAACAAAAAAAAAACAAATACAAACTTAATTTCTTTGCGCTAAACAAAAAACAAAACAAATATAACTTCATACCCGTAAGAGAGTTACATATATATAGTCGAAAACAAATAAAATAAACAATAATTTGAAGCGATCTACTTACTTCGGAGAGAATCATGAAAAAAGACACTACTTTAGCTAATATTTTATTCGTAGAGATATATACATATATATATATACATATATACTATATGTGACTATTTAAAATTGAAGTATGGTTGAATTGAATCCTAGAAGTCGTATCTCTTCTTGTAAATACATAGTTTTTTTCTTTCTTTATTTGTTCTTCTTTTTTTTCGAAAAATTACTAGTGCAGAGATGGTAAAATAGAAGAAAAAATAAATACAACGGTGTTTTAATAAAAGCAAAACAATTTGAAGGAGATTGCTTTTCCTACTGCGATTATGTACCTTAAAGCTAAATGAAAGTCTCAATTCGTACAATTGCATATTAAATTTAAATTTAAATTAAATTAACAAAAACAAAAAAATAACAAAAAACTTACAAAAAAAAAGATATTATGTCGGGATTAAATGAGAGTTATTATTATATATGAAATAAAAGAGCAATATTTTTTTAATACATTATTCATTTTTGTTTTATTTTCGAATTGATGTGCAGTCCGTCTCTCGTGAATTTTGCTCATGGAATCATTAACAGAAGCTGAAACGATCATTGATCATCGAACATTTGAAAGATATGTAGAGAATTTTAGAGAGCTTCCAAGAGATGTTGTTCTTCTTTTTGTGCCGCTATAGTCCAGAGAGGGCCTGGTCCTCAACCAACAAGCTACTACAGAGAAAACGGTCTCTGGCCATCTACCTCCAATTGCCCACATGAAGCTACCACTTGCGTGGCAACTTACAAGTGGGCGTCCTCTGTCACACAGTCGAAAACTTTTCGAGCCACAGCCTAGTTGTCCCTGTGGTCTACATGCGGCCCTAAGGCGTTGCATTGCTAGCCCTCTGGCTAGATTCATGTTGTTGCACAGCCCGTGTGGTTCATTTTTGAATTCGAAGAGATCGAGGTGTGTTATGTTGGTTGTTGTCCTAGATGTATGTAAGTGCTGCCTCTCTAGATGGGATTTCCTGAAAGTCTTCCCTGTTACGGATGTTCTGTTTATTGTTCTGATTCTTTCTCTGGAAAGACTGGCAGTCGGTTTTTTTCTTATTTTGTCGGAGGTTTTTGAACTCTACACTGGAGCACTCAGACTCAAAAAAGTGGTCCATTGTAGTACCAGGCAGCCGGTTAGTATGTGATTCAGAAAGTCTTCGACTCGATCCCCGAGAGACAACACGGAAAGGCTCCTCATTGATTAGCTGGAAGCAACTTGCACAAGACCTTATCAATGGATAGACATGTTGGCTTAGGCGCACTCAGTAGTAGTGTAGCCTCAGCCAAAGCAAAGTAAATAGACACAAAGGACTCCTTCACCCGCTTTTACAATCATCCATAGCAGATCAGGAATAATCAATTTTTTGTAAGATGTCAAATTAATCCTTAGGTTATTAGTAGTTTAAAGTAAGCCCAAATTCTTACGAAGGAGCAGCGTGACTACTGCAAAATTACATCTATTCATTCTGACCTTATGCCCATTTAGATGAAGTCTTGAAGACATTCGTTATAACCTAATTCATTGTCGAACAATTTTTGCCTGTCCTGTCGTTTTACACTCCAATTGCTCTGACCACTGCAGTATACTTGTAGTACCTTATTTTCAAATGACACACCACAGTTCTGCCTGGATTTTCTAATAATTGTATCGACATATCCAACTCCAGTATATGTAAAGGGTGATTTTTTAGCTATTACCTTTTTGGCAACACTGGTTTAAACAGCTGACGCACGTTTCGTGTTTTGTTTCACTGTCAAACATCTTCAGTTTGGTCTATAATTTAACCATGAATCGTCTTACAAACGAACAACGCTTGCAAATTATTGAATTTTATTATCAAAATGCGTGCTCTGTTAAGAAAGTTCATCGCGCGCTTCTTCAGAAAAATTGTGTTCAGCGACGAAGCTCATTTTTGGCTCAATGGGTACGTAAATAAGCAAAATTGTCGATTTTGGAGTGAATATCAGCCAGAAGCATTGCAAGAGCTACCAATGCATACAGAAAAAGTCACAGTTTGGTGCGGTTTATGGGCTGGTGGCATCATTGGACCGTACTTCTTCAAAGATGATGCGAATCGTAAGGTAACGGTGAATGGTGAGCGCTACCGTGAGATGATATCATATGGTTTCAACAAGACGGTGTCACATGCCACACAGCACGCGCAACAATGGACTTATTGAAGGTCGAGTTCGGTGAACATTTTATTTCACGTTCGGGACCGGTCAATTGGCCGCCTAGATCGTGCGATTTAGCGACTTTAGACTATTTTTTGTGGGGCTATGTTAAAGCTCATGTCTATACAGACAAGCCCGCTTCAGTTGACGCATTGGAAGACAACATTGAAGCATTTATTCGTGAGATACCGGCCGAAATGTTGGAAAGAGTATGCCAAAATTTGACTAAGCAGATGGACCATTTCAAGGTCAACATTTACATGAAATAATCTTCAAACATTAAATTATAAGGACCGTACTATCGATTTCTTGATTTTCTGAATTTTATATGCTTTTTTTTTTTGAAAAACTTTCCCATAGCTTTTAAAAAATCACCCTTTAAAATAAATTTTTGTACAGGTTCCTCATCACATTTATCAAAAAAATACCTTTTCTAGCGAGATTTAAAATTTCTAATGCTCGGGAAATCATATTGCTGCACTTTCTTAATATTTGTACCTGAATTATACTCGCAAGACATTTATCACAACTGAATTCTTTATGCCACTTCACATCCCATAACACTAAAGTAGAGTCAAATTTCGCACTTACATTTGACATAACGCCTTAACTCTACCTAATTCTAAGGTTGCTACCATGTTTTATTTTAAAAAACTGACTAGCCCACATATGTACCTTTGAAGTACCCATCAGAAATTCATAATAACAACCTGTGCTAATTTGGCTATCACAAACAGTCCTTTGAAAATGTTCAATGAACGCTTAAGTCGATTCAAGTCGTTTTCATAAGAATGTGCTTCATTGAGTTTTGAATAGATTTTCCGTTTGGAAAAGTTACTTCAAACTCACATAAGTCGTTACGCTATACCAACATTCTTCACTCTCATTGTCACACGCACACCACATTGTAGTTAAGTAAAATAACTCGCTTTGTGGTCGCATTCAACAACATGTTGGCAAGGGGAGGGAACGGCAACGTGGGCTATTGGCATGATATTGGTTAAAGTTGCCTTAAATTATTTTGTGAGCTAAGCGGTTATTGCAAATGCTGTAAGTAATGACAACAAGCGTTTTTTTTTCTTTTCGCCTATTGTCTAGTAAAACGAAGCATTCAGTCGATTTAAGGGATTTTTGCTTATGGCCACAGAAATATCAATTTTTTTAGTGGACGGAGACACACTTTTGTGCTTTACTGTATGAACAGCAGTATTAAACCAGCAAAATTTGCTTGTGAAAACATTTAGCCGTGTTCTTTTTGAGATACTCAGAAAGCTAGTAGGAAAATTTCAACGCAAAGCAACAACAACACCTACTGAATCTTTTACTGAAACTTAATTTTGCCTGCAGCCTTTACTGAAGGTTGCGCGTTAATCATTTGACACAAAACAAAAAGGGAAATAGATAAATAAACAAACATCTCACAAAAACTAAGTTTTATTGTTTGCGCTTGATGGAGAGCGACAGTAGTATTTTGACATTAAATGATTAAATGTCATTAACGTAGTAACACGCACACACTCTCAAAACAAACAAAAAAACCTGAGTAAAGAGCGTTTTTTTCAGATCACTCACTTATTGTTCTTTTTAAGTATCTCAAAAACACGGCTTTTGATTGAATAATGAATGTGATTGCTAAAAACATATGTCAACATAAACAAAAATATTGCACAACCAAGCAATTCCACCCAAAGATTTCGATAAACGTCAGCCGTCCGTTACGCATCCTCAAACCTAGATGTCGCACTCCCGCCATTTCGTTTATTTATCTTTTCGTGCCAATTAGCTTGATGTTGGTACGACTTCAAATCCAAAATCGAATTTGTTTTCTACGCAACGGAACATATTTTTGCATGCAAAAAACATACAATTTTCGCATTTACCAACAAGTAGTCAGTGGAACAAGCGCTTTCCCGAATCGAAATAACTACAAATCACGAAATTCCTGTGGCAACTTGAGCATTCTCTCTTCAGAAACAATGGATTCAGAGGAAACTTACATTCGTCCAGCCTTGAAGGAGATCAATTCGAATGAATCTGTAAGTTTTGAATATATTTTCGCATTCACCATGTTTGTGGCATGAACATTCGTATATTTATCTTTGATTTTGGCACCTACACTTTTCCAACGGATGGTTGAGTTTGAAAATACATTTCTAACTTCAAATAATAGTTGGCCATGCGCACTCGTGATCCTTCAAAATACGACATCCTTGCACTGGCCATAGTTTTTTTTTTTTGTTGTTTTAGTACGCACATCGCAGACAGAACACGTATTTGTCAAACTGAAGGAATCTCAGGCGAATGCATTTGCCTTAAGTTAACCCCACTCGTGGATGCAAATTTTAATTGTGCAATTAACAAGTTTAGTGCCCTATCAGCCGGTGGTTTGAACGCGAACGCACTTCATTGAACCAGATCATCTGTTTGGTACCATAGAAGTGTGAACAAAATCAATAGTTCCATTGCATTCCTTTGCTGTGTGTGCAAACGAAAAAGGTTTGTATTTCTTTAAATAAATCGCCGTGTCCCTTCTCGGTTATCAGTTGGACTCAATTCGCATTTAATTGGCTTAGAAATACACCGAGTAGATGAACTAATGAACTAAATGTGCAATCATGGGTGTGCTACTGATTTTTTTTCGTTTGGAAATGAAAGTGGGTGCAGTTTTCTGGCGTTTCTAATCGATTGAATATTTTTGCATTCGCATAAATCAATTTTGATGTGTCTGCGGTGGCATTTCTTAACGTTGTCGACCTGCTTGGAGTAACCTTAGGAACATATCAAGAGTTCTTGGAGTTGAATAGAGGGACATCATCATGAACTCAAATAACGTACGATTTGATGGGCAATTGCCTTGTAAACACTCTTCTAGAGAATTGGCTGCCTGAAGAAAATAGTATTTATTTAGTCTCGAAGCACTTAAATGTCTCGTCATGTGGAGAAACAATTCAATCAACCGACTTCAAAGGAACTAATTGACACTGCTACGTCAATGGGGCGCTGCGAATGAAGGG
This sequence comes from Eristalis pertinax, assembly GCA_907269125.1. NCBI lineage: Eukaryota > Metazoa > Arthropoda > Insecta > Diptera > Syrphidae > Eristalis > Eristalis pertinax. Next base: position 125,979,821 of record OU026145.1, read on the forward strand.
AATTCGGCATATTCGCGAATGTCTACTAGTAGTGACATGCAACGCAATGACATCTGACGAAGATTCGGACATTTGTCTTTGCTACGCACATGAACTCAACAATTTACATGCATTTTATCAAGGGCGTATCTTTTAAAGAAAATTGAAACAATTTTATTCGCAAAACAACTTACTAGACCTTATTCTTATTCAAGTCTTGTCCGCCATAAATAGGCAACGCCATTTCGTCAATTGGATTTGGACTTTAAACTGAGTTGCTTATCAACTGAGTTCAGCGACTGTTGGAGCCCATGTTTCGATTTCCTTTTACATGCGTCAATATTTGAGCTCTCACTGGATGGGTTCTGCATGTGCTCTGATGTTCTGATTCCTTTTAGGATCATGTCATATTCTTGCATCTTATGTGTGGAAGCTTTTCAGGCTCTTTGTCTTAAATCTTAGTCCAATTTGAAGAAACTACCAGTCGTGTAGTGGCTGATATTCCTTTTACCGAGTTCTCGATTTCCACTTCAGTCAGCTGAAGGTGATATCCAAAGTGCAGCTGTCCATCTGCTATTCTATCATCGACGGCTGTGCTTTACCACGTGCATTTAGTCGTTTCTGCTCCGCAAATGGAAAAGATGGCCGCCACAAATATTTCTGGGTTCAGCTAGGTTATTGAAGAAGTATGTCACTAGGTGGCCTTCGAGAGGAGAATGTTGCAAAATTGCAGAGAAGATGCACCCCTGGGATCGGCACGACTTGGTCTCTACTGCAGCAGGTTTTTTCCTCTTGTACAACACATTGACGTTACAATACGATTGAGGACCGATGAATGCAGATTCCAAGCGGGCCCTCGCGAGCTCATCTGCGGGTTCGTTGCCTGCAATCCCCATGTGCCCAGCCAAGCTTCACTTTGATGTTTCTTTGACAGTGGATTGTATTCATAGCAACATTTGACTGTTTTGTTGTCCACTAGGTTAGACGAGGGTGCCTCTAGTGCTGCTTGTCTGGCTGAGAATGTCAGTATATTAGCGCACTTAATGCCTATGTGGAGGTTTTGTCGGGTGCAGATCTCGATGGCGTGGATTTCTGCTTGAAACACAGTGGGAATCGACCCCATTGGTACGGAAGTCCTTGTGTTGGGTCCAAATACTGCTGCTCTCACTCCAGATTCCATCAGTGTACCATACCAGACTTCTAGGGTCTTGTGCTGGGACACCATTGGACCAGCTTGCGTGGTCCTATATTTCAACTTCGAAAAGCCTACCGAAACAGTGTTGCCTGACCGTACTATCCAGCATTGTATCTGACAAACATGTCCGTTGGGGAATGAGTTGAATATGCTGCTTGAATATGGCATATCTAGCATCTATCTTCCTAAAGAAGATTGGTAAGGGAGTTAGCCCGACTATAGCTTCTAGAGCTGTTGTGGGTGGCATCTGTTATTCCGCGACAAGCAATACGTTGTAGTTTCTGCAACTTATTTGCCGTCCTTAATTGGAGTGTTTTGGGCCACCAAACGATGGCTGCATATTCAATAATGGGTCTCGCCATCATTGTGTACATCCAATGAATGATTTTGGGAGAGAGGCCCAAGTCCGGCCGTATAGACGTCTACTGGCCGACAGTGCTCTGTTAGCACGGTCTATGGCGGACTGAATATGTATAATATTATGGAGATATATTAATATCTCCACAAGACTTGTCTGTTACCGTTTAACAGAGGCAGGACCACATAGTAGGTTGCATAGCTCCAAAAAAACAAATCTAAAAAAGCGCTTGGATGTTTCGCGAACATAATTTGAACAAGCCTCTTCCGTTTTGGAAAAATGTCGTTTGGAGCGATGAATCGAAGTTTAATATGTTAACAAATGGATCAACATTAATATAAGAATATTTTGGATTCACATATGGAACCATTCGCTTTTGAACATCTGCCCATAAACTGGATGTTTGTACATGACAATGACTTGAAGCACACTGCAAAGTCAGTACAACAGTGGCTTCAAGACAACAAAATGAATGTCTTAAGCTGGCCTCCACAAAGTCCGAACCTCAATCCAATTGAGAATCTTTGCAATGATGTAGACTTACTTCTTAAGCGAAGAATGTGCAAAAATGTAGGCAAGCTCCGCTGTCAGAAACTGGTGGAAAGTGTACCCCACCGAATGAAGGCAGCCTTCTCAAATAAAGGTTATCCTACGAAATACTAAATAATACTTACGGTACATAACTTATAATCATGCCGATTAAGGAAAACGGCGGATTGACTGCGGAGAGAATATTTTTGCATCCGTTTGTTTTCCTATTTCTATTTTCCGAAAACGCAATTGATAAATTGAGCGGATTTCGGTACAGTAGTGTACGAAAAATGCTATTCTGGAAAACGTAACTCATCAGCATTCCATATATTTTGTAACGTTTTCAATCCGAATTGAATTGGTTGCGGATTTGAAAGGAAAAATATGAGTTGTTACAACAGAAATTAAGTTCTAGATTTGAAATGAACAAAAAGAATTTACTCTTATTTTTAGAAAACAAACAACATGGTTGTTTAGAAATTACCAAAAATACTTGGCACTGAATGTACCAATGGATAGAAAATTAAGTGCAACTAACATATTTTCCATATAGGCTTAAAATTTTTTGATTCATACGAAATTTTGTAGCAGTCCTTTTAGGATTTGATTTGCTTCTGATAAGTAGAACTGCAGAAATTCCGAAAAACTCTCTTCAACTTAATTTATTTCCTCTGGTATTTGTAGGTCTTCATCATTTACATTGTAATGAATGCGTATGTTAAGCAGTGCAGAGGCAACATCGGCACCAACTTTTCCTTCTACGATTCTACGACCTTTGCTATTGCTCTAGTTCTTATTTTCCAACGAATTCCTCGGGAATCATTTTCTTCTCCTTCTTAATCCATAAAAAAGGCAATTGCATCCATGATATACTTAAAATATACAAATTTTCACACTTTCGATAACAATTCTTCAGAACAATTGAATCATGAAAATTCAAAATTGACAGAAGAAAGCTAATTAAAAAAGTATCGGTAAAGAGGTTTTGAGGGACCGATAATGTGGTTCATCCGTCGGTTTCTATTTATAATAGGGGGGAACTGCGGATACGGATTCGATGAATCCGATCAGTCATTCCACCGTTTTCTATAAACGGCATGAAAAGTACAAAATATTTTTTCCTAATTTTTCCGGTGGTATTTCCAATGGTAGTGGCGATGTGTGTGGGTGCGTCGACTCATACGCACTTGAACCTGGGCGTCTAGGTGCGAATCCCAGTGCGACAATAATAATGTTCACGGTCCCACCTCTTTCGTGTCACTGACAATGCTCAAAGGGTACAACTGCCTAGAAAAAGCTTCTAAAACTTGGCCCTTCGTAGTCGGCATAAAACTGTAGGTCCCTTCCATTCGTGAGAGAACAATACAACACACAACACGAGTGGTTACTGAGAAGCTAGCCCTGGCCCTCCACGGGGTGAATCGCCACCCATATTATTATTATTATTTCCAACATTGTTCTCATTTTGGCCGCTTCTTTGACTGCCAGGACATCCGCTTGAAAAACATTGCTATACTCGGGAATCCTGATAGAGAAGAGCATGTTTAACAATTCGCAGAAAATGCCCGCACTTCTACGACTTCATCTTAACCATAACAAAGCTTGGAATTTCAAATTTGTTCAATAATCAGTGCTTCGAGTGATGAATGCATTTGTGTGTTATTCTATTGTCGATAAAACGTAGTGGGTGTCTGAAAATGGCTGTCCGGTAGGAAATCGTTAAAGTTTGTCCGCTACTCACATTGGGCCACTTTCAATAGCAGGTCAACTAGAAGCAAATCATCTCTTTGAAATAGATTCCAATTCGCTCTCATTATAAATAGTCATAAAATGAATGGTTTTATTTCCTTTTTGGTTTGATTGAAATAATTCGCTTTTTGTTAACCTCTGTGATTTCAGCGAACTGAAATGTGAAGACCTTGTGCACGGGAAATGCGAACTAATTAGTTGTCTTGCAATGTTGCTGCCAATCGATATTTTCTTTTTTCCCATTTTCACTTGCATTCGTCTTCACCTATTTTGGTGGGGATACTTTTACCGCTGAGTGTCGGAAAAGTGAACAAAACAAGGCCGGCGCAAAAAACAAAACGTGTCTGTGCGACAATGCTGAATGTCACATCACTCGAGACACCTTATCCGATCGTGCAGAGGGCCATCTCTTTATTGCCGACAAAGACATGGATGAGTGAATGTGAGAAAGAAAGCTCCTTTCATTCGCGTCATTTGAGAAAAATCCCATTCACACCTTGAATGCATCCCTTTTCACTTTGCGGCGCGCACTCTTGCCGAACAAACGCACAAAAATGCTAGCAAGCATGCTAAACAAAATTATTTTGGAAACGAAGAGGAGTAATGTCGTGAGTCGTGACCTCTAATTTGATTTATGGTTCCATTCTAGCGTGTGCTCCTCGTGATGCCTAAAAAGGAATCTAATTAAAATTTATCTTCTGTGAAGAATCCGCTGTAGGCGAGTAGTATAAATATTTGCTTACCTGATAGAGATATTAATTTTATTCCATTTATGGTGGTTGGGGATGGGGTTGACATGAAAGGTGTGTCCCTCCTTGCGAGCAGTCATATGTTCGCCCCTTCAAAACTTTGATTTCGATATTAATAGCGGTGAATTTGGCGCGATATGTCACACGGAATGTTCGCCTTTAATGAACACCTCTGCCTGGCGTCGCGTCACATTTGTACATCCGAGCAAAAGGAGATCGGTATTTCATAGGCAATCTGTTTCACAAACAAAAGCGTCCGTCCAGTCGAAAATGGAAAACATGCGAGAGTTCATAGAACTACGAACATAGACACACACGCTCTCCGTTTGACTCTTTCGCTCTGTCGCTTTCCTGTGCGACGACTCTGCCACTGTGTCTGTGCCCAAATTGGTTCTGTGGGTCGCGAGCGCAAATCCGCCCCGACGTGCCGCATAGTTTCAGTTCCTCGCAGAATTATGACTTCAATGGGCACAGGCACAGAGGCAGCGGCAGCGGCTAGCTAGTAAATATAATTTCTTTTTCTGTTGTTGTAGGTATATGTTTTAATTACACATTTGAATTATGTACTGTGAATGCCTGTTGCTGGTGGTGTGCCAGGCTGTTCTTGCCTCCGCCGAAAGCTATCGAATCATTTGTCTTCCTCGCTTCAATATATCCGAGTAAAGGTGGATGACGTTTCGTTTTTACTTAGTTACTTTTGGATTTATTTATGAGTTCGCATTTCTTTTGTTTGTTTTTACTTGGTGTACATCAAATGCGACGTCGGATGGACGTTGCCGTGCCTCGTAAGATGACGACGGTTGTGGCGGCGGGGGGGTGGTATTCTTTGAGGGCGTAGCGGAAGGAAGAGACTAGTCGGAAGTTTCCCCTCATTTGTGAGTAAAATACATTTCTGTTCAAATGTCTCTCTGCCAATTTTCTGGCGGAGTAGTTGACAATAAGTGAACGCAATCAGAGAAATTTCTTTTACAAAACAAACACTGGAAAAAAATAGATTAAATTTTCCTAAACCGAGTCAAAGTTGTTGCTCTTCGAACTAAGGTCCATGATGGGAAGTAGCAGTAGCAAAAAGGTATATATCGGGGCTGTAGTGCGGCTGCATTTACCGTGATTTTCGAGTGCATTGTTCAGCGATCAATTCTCAGCTCATTCATCCGTTACATAAACAACGATACGGATTTAGTAAAGTAAAAATAAGCACTCTGGAAATAATATTTGACAGAAAAAAAGGTCACAGAAAGGTGCTTCTTGTGAGTGAAAGTCGTTAAATTCCGTGTTTTGAGTGTTCGGTGGGGATTTCGCGTCTATTCTTCGCATTCGTCTAATTAGCAATTTAAACGATAACAAGTTTTAAATTTTCACAATCTACCATTTAACCTATTAACTGGCCGCTTTGTGTGGCAATAAATCGATTGTAGTGAATTAATGAGGTGTGATGTGTGTGTGAGCGTATTCGTTGAGTGCAACCAGACGAGAAATAGTCACCAGATCGAACGACGTCATAAATTCCTTTTCACAGTTATTAATTCGGAGGATAATCTGCCTATGTGGGACACTGATTTTATGGCTGCTGTGGGGGAAGGGGAGGATATATTCTTCGTAGCCCTTGATTAGATTTAATCGTTTTTCGTTATGATCCCATGAAATTTCGTAACAATTTATGCGGCCAGTGCTTTTGTTTTTTTGATTAAAAGTTATTTTGCGATGATGAACGTGAGTGGTGGTGTGTTGCTCTTTCGATGTACTGTGCAATTAAGCCACGCTAGTGATTGAATGTTGTACCAAACTTTGGAATATATTGTAAAATTTGCAATCACTCAATTGTTATACTTTCGATCTGGCCACGAGCATTACCCTTCCACAAATGATTGATCCACGTATTCTTCCATTCATCATCATAGGTTAGGTTAGTGGCAAGACGCGCTAGCCACGTCTCACTTATGTAGGTCCTGATGGACCCCTTGTGATGCCCATAGGGGAATTTTGCTCCTCACACCCTCCTCGTAACCTTTCTCCAGCCTTCCTGAAATCCTAATAAACTTGAAAATAGGGGTTTAAGGGATTTTTGTTAGTTCCTGGGTGTCCTGGAAAAAGTGCTCTGTGTCTCAACTGGCAGAGGTAATGAGGAGTGTCCACTTTGTTCCTTTAGCTCGTCGCAATCTCTGGCATATAGTTATTGGCTAGTCCCATTTTCGATTCTTTGTACTTCATATGATTGTGGCTGGTTAGCCTAAGGCGTTGATGCTCCGGCCCTAAATAAATAAATATATGCCATATAAATATAAATATGGCCAGTTAGTGATCTAACTACTACCGATAGAAACAATGTTGCATTGAAGGAGTTTGACGGCTTTTGCAATGTTCAACTTGTATGTACGTGAATCACGGATCAAGTGTATTTTCGGTAACCGTTATAAAATAAACATTTAAAGTCACGAAAGCAACCGTCGCAATACTAAACTAAACAAATCACAGAAAAATTCAGTACACTTGCCATACAACTCGGACTGTTCCCAACAATGTTGACATCGGCAAAGAAAACCTTAACATTACAACCGTATTACAACCGTTTTTAGGCTTGAAGGCTTGCTTCGCAAAAATGTATGGTTCAATTTCGTTCCACTCTTCTAGAAGAACTCGATTTAAGTCAGATTTTGTTAGAAATAACATTTTCAAAAAATGCCCATCAAGGTGCTCCCAAAGATTCTTAATGGGGTGTATGTCCAGATTTAGAGCTGAAGTTTCTATGACGTGGGGACAATTGTAAAGCAGCCAGAATCGACATTTGTAGACATTGTAAGTCTGGAGTTGTGCTGAGGATCGTCATCTTCGGAAAAATCTTTTTCCACGAAGACATTTTTTTCAAATCCGGAAACAGGAAATAATCACTAGGGACAAGGTCTGGACTATAGGGTGGGTGTTGGATTTCTTCGAAACCACAATCTCGCGCAGCAGCCTTGGAAACTCGCGCCATGTGAACAGGAGCATTGTCATGAAGAAGCAACACACCCGCTGCGAGTTTACCCCGTCTTTTCTTTTAATTTCCTCCCTCAAATTATGCATTATGTGGAAGCGTAGGATGTGGCGTTGATGGTTTCCCCTTTTTTTTGTATTCAATGAGCAAGATTCCCTTTGAGTCCCAAAACACTGGCCATGATCTTTTCGGCAGACGGACTGACTTTGAACTTCTTCGGGGGATCTGTTCCTTTTTTATGCCACTGCATGCCCTGGTAAACAGCCACCATCTCTTCATGAATAATTTTTTGACTTTTTCCTTGCTTAGTGAGAAATTTAATTACAGCGCGATGCTCAATTTTCACCATTATCGTCTCAGTTGCCATTATGATTCTGTTTAACTAGAGATAAAACGCGAATTAATAATCACATTTATATGAAATTTTACATGAATGCTCTAAAATAATAGTATTACTTGATATATAAGTCAATTTATATATACAACTACAGCTTCACCTCGATACCGAGAATATATGGAACGCCCCTCGTAAATGCTAAGTACAAAAATGCTGTCATTCGCCGAAGAGGACATGACACTGAAGTTTGAGTTCATGCAAGACAATGACCCTAATAGCAGTTATTGATGGCTATCGCAACCCATAGCACACCTATGGGGGGTTTCTTAAACGCAAGATCGGAGACTGTAGAGCCACCAGTAAGGAACAACTGTGGTCAAAGAAACAAACTGCGTACCAATTTGATTCATTCCATGGGTCGAAGGTGCGCCACGAAATATTAATGATTTGTACATCCTAACGGTGGTTGTGGGTATATGCGTCGACTCCTACGCACTTGGACCTACCTGTCTAGGTTCGATTCCTGGTACTGACAATGCTCAAAGAGTATAGCTGTCCAGAAAAAACTTCCCAGACTCTGCCGTTCGGAGTCAGCATAAAACTGTAGGTCCCTTCCACTCGTGATAGAACAATAGCACGCACAACACGAGTGGTTGCTGAAAAGCTAGGCTCTGGATCACTACGGGTTGTAGCGCCACCCATATTATATATTATTACATCCTAACGGTAATGTCATTACTTTTTCAGATAAATTTCCTTAAACACACTTTGCTTCTATTATTTTTTCCCAGGTTAAAATCTGCGAAAAGACAAAATCCATTTTTTTTTTTACATGGACATGTTCCTATTATTTTTGCCACCACTGTATGCGTCAACTGCTAAACTGGTTGTCGATGTTCAATACCCAGCGTGAATAAAGTTCATACTTACAGTACAGACAACGGGTAAGAGTCAAGACATGGCTTACGCCACCAATCTTGCTAAGTGCTCGGGATTTTCATTGCGACATTTCCCCCGAGTCGTAATACATACATTTAGTGGATGGCTACAATTTTATTCACGTGCTCATCGTGGAGATAATGAGAACGAAATGCCTGAATTCTGAAAATGAACATGGCCTTAATGTCGATAAATAGAGAAAATATATTTGTAAGACGAAATCTACCCAAACTAGGTCACACGTTAAGATATCTTGCCTAAATCTGTTAATGTGCATACACACAAGAGTGCATACAGTTCTCAGTGTTCTTGGGAAAACAAATATTCTCTCATCTCATATCGATTCATAAAAGCACAAAGAAAACGTCTTGCAAAACGAACATAAAATGCAACAAACGCTTAGCACTCATATTTTAATTAATCCCGTAAGATTGCATGCAAAGTCGCCTCGAAACGTTTCCAATTGCTTCTGCATGTGCACACACAGCTTTAACTTGAACGCACGAAAGTAAAGAATGCTCGTATTTGTTTTAAACACTCAAACTGAGTGCATTTTGCATTAGATGGTTGCAAAAGAACCTGGAAACGTTAACAACCATGATGTGATGTGTTTTTCAGTTGCACAAACTTTCTTCAATTATCCATCGAGTTGCGAGCGAGAACGTGGGCAGGGGTTTTGTTCTGCAATTTGAATAAAAATATGCGTGGCATGTGCGCGCACGTATGCACGTAGATGTCAAGCAGCAATCCCCCTTCGCTCGCAACACACTTACTTCCGGAAACTTGTGGCACAGATGTTTTTTTTCCAGTGAGACGATGTGAGAGAGTGAGTCCTTTAATGTTTGGGTATTAATACAAATGATCATCGGAGAAACGTTAGTCCCCAAAGACAATACAGACGCTCTTCACCCTTATTTATTGTTTGTCTCCCCCCCTCATACGTGAAAAACAGAAGAAATTATTGTTTTATTTTTAGAGATTTTCCATTTGGTAAAATGAAAAACAGAAGAAGAAAAAAATGCACAACACATTGACTCTTCAATCTTTTATACTCTCCTTCTGGCGCACGCTGGCTCACACCGTCGCGTCGTTGTACTCACAGACAGATTTGAAACGATCACCCACCATCACCAGCGTGAAGAAAATCGCCACAAGCGCGCAACACCCGCCTCACAATTGGTGCCCGCCACTGATGATCGGTGGTGGTGGCGGCTCTCTTCGCTCGTGTATTGGTGGTCTCGTCTAGTTGTTGATCCCAGTGCTCTGCGCTCAGTGGCACCAGCGTGTTATAGTTAAGATATACTCAAAGATGCTATTTTGAGTTTTCTTATTCTCCTTTTTTCAGTGAGAAAAGAAAATTAAATTAAATCGGTCGATGATCGGAAACACAGTAGACTTTTCCGTTCAAGTCTAGTAAGCAAATAAACTCAATCGAGCGTTGGAATTTCATTCTTATTGTGTCAACATATTGTCAAACAAAAAAAAGGCGACAAAGCAAAAAAGAAATACAAAGCATTGCAGAGATCACGACGCACATTGGATCCACACAAAAAAAAAAAAGAAAAAACAAAAAAAATAGTGTTCCACGCCGGCGGCGGGGGGGGCACAGTCGCGCCTCATTATAACCAGATCGATTCCCTCGACCGTGTTTGAATTCGAATTGATAGTGCGTTCATCGGTATGAACTTCATTTCGAAACTAATGGGACGACCAAGAAGTCTTATTTTGAATTCGGACGAGATGGAGGAGGGTTCTACGGCTGCGGACGCATCATCATCAGTCATCGGTGCGGTGACACCAAGTCAAGAGTCAACAATTGAGGAACTGCTTATCGAAATTAACGAAAATCTAACCAACCAGGTGATATTTAATAAAACTCACAAATAAAAAAAAAAACAATTTAAGTTCCATTAAGTGCCAAAATGTCAAGACGAAGGGCAGCATTCTTCTTCCCGGCTTGTGCTCTCATTTTATTTCTTCTGTTTCTTCTCTATTCGTTTATTCTCGTCGTAACTCGCTAATTTATGCAGCATTCATTAAACGGGGAGGCCGATGCCAAAAAAAAAAAGATCGCACACATTTACAAATCGCACGACACAATTTTCTGTAATTTGGTCGCCCATTCGAAACTCATGCACTTCTGACACTAGCCTTGTTTTTATAGTTTTCAATTACGGCGAGTGTGGCGCGTTAGAATATAGAAATTGATGCGACGCCAGTGCATCTCGACGAGGTATTATTAAATGTGCAGAATGAGATCTAATAAACTTGGCGTTCAAGGTCGTCGCCCGTTTGAAGATTAATAAATGAGTTCATTTTGTTTCGTTTCGTTTTATATCGTGTTTTTTTCTCTCTCTCTCTCTGTTGTTTTAGGCAAGTGGAGGACTTACGGCGAATAATAATCAAACAAACAAACAGCTGACATCGAAGACGCATAACAAGCAGGACCATAGGAAACTTGATGCGACCAATTTGAGTTTTAATTTGAGTGGCGATGCTGCAACAGAGAACTTATTCACAAACATAGAAAAGAGGAGTGTCAACTTGTACTCCGGTGAGCTTTATTTTTGTCAGTTAAACTAATCAGTAGATAGAGTATTTGTGTGTTGTTATTTTCTTTTGTTCTTCTTTTTTGTCTTGCTTTAGTCTATTTTATTTGCGCATCGAGTGTGTTAAGGCATCGCGTTCCTCCAACACAAAGGTGCATTGAACTGCTGGCAACGAGGAACTTGTAAACTTTAAAATAAACATCGAATGAGTTCATCCTTCCTCTCTACCCCCACCATTGCTTATAATCACCCCTCCCACCCCTATCTTGTGACTCTGCCGCCCACACGCAGGCTATTGATTGCTCTGAGCACTTAAGCAGTGTTATTTATTTTTCGATAATGTTTCCGAGATAGATTCAGCAGAGCATAGAGTACGTTGCACAAACTGAAATGAGATTCTGAAAGAAGTTCTCCATCCTTCCGGGTCGATATCTGATAATGTGCTAAGGCTTCAGAGTTTCTCAACTCAACGAGAAACTTTTCAGTCTTTAACCGCAGAGAATCTTCGGTGTGGATTGCATTTTCGTCTAGATACAAAGCATTTTCGTTTTGTTTAATTGTTTGCGTTGTTTCTATTCAATCCCCTTGCTGTGCCAAAATTAGCAAAATTTAGTCCATGACGGTAAAATTCCCAGCCACTTTGTGGCACATTATTATCGACGTCATTCCATTTCGTCGTAAAATTGTCGCATTGTCCGGCTGGTGCACCCGACGTGAGATGAACTTTCTTAAATGATGCATGCACTGACTGACAATCCGTCTTAACATCGCCATATACTACACCAATTATGGATTCGAGGTCGAGTCGCTGGTTTATTCGAGATTCGAACTTATTCGAGTGGTTTTTTTTACATTTTCTACAAAGTATGTTTGTTTTAATACACTCCTCAACCTTTGAATTGAATTGGTTGTACCTCCTCAATCTTCCGGCCATAGATCTCTTCCGCAGACAGGCCGCCGCCAGCACGGCGATTCGATTGAAATCGCTGATTATGTGGAAGAAGCTTAACTGCGTACCTGAGTAGCCTAGTCGGAGTCCACGCAGGATACTGCGCAATGGGTAGACACGCCGCAAGACTAGACTACTACTACCATATAATGTCTTCTATAGCAGATGCATGGATGAAGAAGAGGAGGAAAACCCCTAACATCTACTCTGCAACTGCCCTGCACTGGCCTCCAATAGGAAACAAACCCTTAGAGAATATCATCTAAACGAACTTACGAACTTACGAACATATTTGAAGTGTAAAATTTTATATGAATCGGGGGCATAAAGAAGGCCGAATTTGACCGATGACATGGGTTATGTTGGCTTTGAGAGCCGCTGTGGTTTGTGGTTTATTCGCATAGAATTGCGACTTTAGAAAACCGCACAAGAAAAAGTCTAATCGGGGTCAAATGGCACAATTTCGGTGGTCAGTTCCCATCACCTCCACGTGAGATGACCATACCCTCGAATAGCTCGTGCAGAATTTCGAATGTGACGTGAGCTGTCTTGTTCCAAGCAAGTAAGGCCGTCCTATATCATCCAATTCAGGCCAAAAGAGGTTGGTAATCATCGACCTATAGCGTTCGCCGTTGACAGTGAAGGCCTGGTTAACATCGTCAGCTCAAAATCCATACCAAACAGTGACTTTTTTCTGGAACTCTTCGACTGGTATCGTCCAAAAACAGAAACAATATTGTTTGCTGATGTATCCATTTATCCAGGAATAGGCCACATCGCTGAAAATGATTTTTCGATGAAAATTAGAAACGTTGCCCGAACAGAACATCCATTTTGATAAAACAATTTTATTATTTGCATGTGATGGCAAAAATGACAGCCATTTTGACAGATGTAGCTACAACAATATGTGGTGGTCCGTGGCGTTGTGGGTATGTGCGTCGACTCCAACGCACTTGGACCTACCTGTCTAGCTTCGATTCCTGGTACGACAAGAAATACCTCACCTCTTTCGAGTCACTGACAATGCTCAAAGAGTATAGCTGTCCAGAAAAAACTTCCCAGACTCTGCCGTTCGGAGTCGGCATACAACTGTAGGTCCCTTCCACTCGTGATAGAACAATAGCACGCACAACACGAGTGGTTGCTGAAAAGCTAGGCCCTTGCCCTCTACGGGCTGTAGCGCCATCCATATTATATTTATTATTATTATAGCTACAACAATATGGATGTTATCAACTGTCGGAAGTTCGGAAGTCCCTATTGGAACACCCTTTATTTAATTTCATCGCGTTGAAGATTTTGAAGATGTAACGCTATTTCACATATGACCGTCATATGTGAAAATGCATGCCATAACGACTCTGGCTTTAAGATCAATGCAATTATCGATTGCGAATGATCAACGTATCGTTTTACCAAACAATATGAAAGACAAACTCGCTCAGTTGCGGTTGAGTCAATGTCTTCAGCTAAATCGTTGTTCTATATCTGAACTCGAACATGGAACTCACTTGTTTGGTGAACAACAAACATGAACTAAAGGTTCTCTGTCTGTCAGAACGTAGTGCCAGTGTGTAAGAATGTCATTCAGACTGTTGCATGGCAAATTATTTGCATTATTTATCAAGAGAACTGGTTATCAGCTCTTTACCAAGATCATTTAGTCATGACTGGATTTACTTCTACAAAAGTTATTTAAAATCTCAGGTTTGTGGGAATAACTTATGAGGCTATATCATATATGTATTTCAAGGCTCATTAAAACCATGTGACAGAAGAAAAACTAGTCCAACCATACGGACCTAGGGAGAATATTAAAGTTTGTCTATTTATAAACCGTTCCATAATCCTACCGATAATTCTTCTACATCCCAAATTGTTCTCAATGGCCCTTAGTAATAAAGGAATTTAAACTCGAGTTTTGCGTAAACTAGAGTTTAACACGAAATCCGTAGTAATAAACGAGCAACCCACTTCTAAAATCGACAAATATTTAGATGTGGCTGAATCGTATCTAAGTCGAATTTAAAAGTGACAGTTCAATGTTTCAAAATGAGTGTCAAAATCAGCTGTGCTAGCTCACAATAGCGAATATGACAGGTTGTGCTAGCTCACAATAGCAAATATGACAGGTTTATTCACAATGATTACGTTAAATTCGAGTTTTGTTAAAACTGATTTATTACTACGGAAACTTAAAAGTACCTTAGCTACACCTAACAAAATTCGACTTTAGAAGCGACTTTATGATTTTCTATTACTAAGGGCCAATGGCTTTATGTCACGATTACAAGGTCTTGGAATAAATTCACGATTTCGGTAAAGATTATCTTTCATGTTATTCGATGTCAGAGATAGGGTGGCTTCGAAAATTCAGCCATCTGCGAAAGTTCGATCATCTGCCTGCATTTTGTCTGCAAATCGAAGAATCTTTTTTCTGCACGCAGCCGACAGGCAGGCTGCAGTCATTTATAGTTTTGTGTTCATAATCCTCATGGCAGTGAAAAGGAAATATCGACACACATACTCTACGCGTCTAAAGTCAATCAAAAAAAACAATTTTGCACAAAAATCTATTAAAGCAATTTTGATAAAGAATTTCGCGTACAGATCACTTCCTCATGGTCAGCAAGTTCACCAGGCTCCTCAAGTGCGTAGAAACACTCGAGATAACACTTGTTACCCGCTACTACTCTTAGGCAGACGGTTAAATCACCGCCCGGATATCGATAACTCTAGATTTCCTGTGAACTTCCGCTGATGGCTGAATTTGGTGAATCTGCAAGACCGACTACGTGACTTCCACTGCGTTGATTTGAAAATGAATCCGATTAAGCACCTGTCCTGAGTTAGGTTAGGTTATGTAGCTGCCATCATAAGCGATGGATTCACTTAGACCCAATGGTCGTTACCACTGAGCCAGTTACCGTCCGTTACTCCTGGAACCATTTCGTTTTTTTGGACGAATGCCCAGTTTGATTTGACATCCGTTTCAGACATGTTCGTAAATTCGATTAGATGATATTCTCTAAGGTTTTGTTTCCTATTGGAGGCCAGTGCAGGGCAGTTACAGATTAGATGTGAGGGGTTTTCCTCCTCTTCTTCATCCATGCATCTGCTACAGAAGTCGCTATATGGTAGTCCGAGTCTTGCGGCATGTCTACTCATTGCGCAGTGTCCTGTGAGGACTCCAACTAGGTTATTCAGGTTTATCCCTGCTTAGACTTAGGATGGCCGTGGTTCTTTGCAAGTCTATTTTTGGCCATATTTGATTGGCATGTAGGATCGTGTTATGATTATTCCATCTTTCAAGGTGCTGTGCCGAACGCTAGCTCAGTAATTTTAGTTTTTTGATTTTCTATTAGCACTTAGATGTTTTCAAACTTTGATCCAATGATTATTGTTCCGTTAATGGCTAGCTCGTCAGTTTCAAAGTTGCCTGGAATATCTCTATGTCCAGGAACCCAGCACACCATCTCGTTAAGAGACATGCGGCAGAGTCTTACCAATTTTGATTTTAAAAATGGTGATTCGAGTGCCATAATGGCTGCTTGACTGTCGGCGTAGATGACGATACTCTCGTTCGATATCGTTTTCATCAGCAGCCATTCAGCGGCTTCAGGAATAGTAATCTGGTAGTCTAAGAGCCCAGCTGGTCTGGAGATGTTCCGAGTAAATCCCCGCTCCCACTCCACTACTGGTTTTAGACCCATCTGTGTAGACTTCCTTGGCGCTGTTATTGTTCGGAATCGAGTTCGTCTCCCATTGTTGTCTACTCGGCATTCTGGTTTTATATTTAATATTGAAGTCAACAATTGGGGCTCTTCCGCTCTGTGAGTTCAAAATACTGACGTGACCTGTGCGTTGATTACTCCAGTGCGAGAGTGCTTTTAGTCTCAGTGCCACAGTGAACGATGTTAAATTCTATGAAATGCCATTTACATATATTTTGTTTCAATTTTTGTAACCAACATGTAGTCTTTTAGTTGCAGTGTAGTGTATTGTAGAAGAAGTATACTAAATTAGTCCCATGCTGTAATGTCAATAGAATTTAGTAAGACAACGTTGAACGAGCATTCAAATGGGAAAATGTCAGTTCAGTTCACGTTCCTTTCTGTAGTAGATTAGGTTATATACTCTGTGGGTCGATGGGCATATTCGACGGATCCATTGCTGTGACCAAGGAGAAGAAAAATCCTCCTGCTACCCTTGTTCATGGTACCATTTAATCTTTTCAATTCATTTCTATTGTAAACTAGTCCAGACAGATTTTGTCTTACAATATCTTACAGAAGCATGTAACCATTACACATTCACTTAATGATCGTTGAACTCTTCCCACTGCCAGACTTGTATTTCTACAGAACAGTCCTTTCAGACGTAGATCCGGATAGAAAAACATTCCTCACACAAACCTGCTTATTTAGTTCCTGGTTGTTATTAGAATTTCTAAGTTTTAAGAACGTCTTGGTTATATCAGCGGTTTATTTTTTCCAGTGAGAAACGCCGTGTTGTTAGACTCCTGCTCCATAGATCTTCCTGTGGATGTTTTAAAGCCACAAAAACTTTATGGTAAGATATACAAGCAGTAGTTATAAATCGTTTAACCATTAATACATACATTCCCTCGGTTACATTTAAAAAAAAATACTTATGTCACCTTTGCACATCTACTTTAACTTGAGTATTTGAAGTTGGACTTCGATTGGGGCCAATGTGTCATAAAAACCGACATTTGTAGTGGAAACCTTTTGGGGTGGTGGGGGTGGGTTGGTTTAACCATTAACCACCAATTCCAATGTATTTTGAAACTTTAACGAAATGTTACTTTAGTTTCGAATCTTCACGGGTGGCTCCAAGACTAATGAAGGTTGTGGCGCTGGCGCCTTCGTGGATGGCGACAACACCTCGTTAGGTAAATTTGCATTGGTTCCATTGATGGCCACCAACTAAATTGTGAAGAACAGGTGAAAGGGGCGAAGCGTTTGTCCTGTAGGCCTTGTTCACCCCTTTAACCACTTCCCCGATAGTTCAGGAATGCAAGTCTTCTCTGACTTTTGATCTGCAGACTCATCTGGATCCCGGGCCACCACGGGATCATGGAAAATGAGATCGCCGATTGACTTGCTAGACAAGGCTCAGGAGCTGAAACTGCGTTGGGATTACATGTGTCCTTGGAGTTAGAGCTTCCATTGATGGTTGGGACTCTCGAGAGCACAACCGGAGGTGGGAAGTAGACAAAACAAGCGCATGCTCCCCAATGTCTGTAAGAAATCCTCGGCATTCTTGTTATCTCTTAACAGAGAAGACTGCAGACCACTTGCCGGCGTATTAACGGGCCATTACACCTTCGCCAGACACCTAAATGTGCTCGGCCTAAGCGAGACTCGGGAAAAAAATCCCGACATTCTTGTTATCTCTTGACACAAAAGACTGCAGACGACTTACTGGCCACTACGCCTTCGATAAACACTTAAATGTGCTTGGTCTAAGCGATGAAAGCCTCTGCGACGCTTGTGGAGAAGACGACGACACTCCACAGTGTCGCCTCTGCTCGGTGGCAGTTATTCCGTGCTGATGAGGTGAGAGACGATGATGTAGGCTCCACAGAAGCGCCACCTGCCATTCCTATGGAAGAAGTTTCAGCAAATGTAGGTTGCTGCCTGGTAGGTACAATGTAGTACCAGTTAAAAAATACTTTAATTTATCGTTTTTGAGTCTTGAAACTAAACCTTGAGAGCATTAAGAACAATTCTGTTTATTTTTTTATTTAATTAATACCGGGAATCCCAAATTTAAGGTCATAATCTGTTAGCGGTCTTCAGGACAGCGTTGGCATGCCCTAGGTCTAAATATTTCAAAACGTAAAATGTTCACGGCACATAGAATAACATCTCCGATTGTTTATGATTATTTTATAAACAATCCAAGACCCAATCGCGTAGAAGAGGTTAAGGATCTCGGCGTAATTTTTGCGCCCCTAAGCTGAATTTTTCACTACATTATGATACATCATTACACACGATTGCGAGGTATAACGCAAAAGGCGGGGCCTCCAACCAAAAGTTGACCCTATGGATGTGGTAGTTCGGCCGATTCTAACATATGGATCACTAGGGAAGCTTAAAATATGGATACGATCCCTATGTTTAAATTATCAAACGGCTTTGAGACCCAAATTCCCGAAAGAACGGAATGGCAGCCTGGGCAGGTGTGCAAGGACGGCTCCAAAATGGGCAACGGAGTGTGAGCTGGTGTGTTCTCAGAATTCCTCACCATTTCCGAAGCCTACAGACTGCCAGATAATTCCAATTTTTTTTTTCAAGCGGAATTTTTTGTTATCCTGCCAAGACAAAAGGTGGCTATATGTATATGGCTGTCATCAAAGCTATTGCCTCCTATACCACACACTCCAAACTTGTAAAGGAACGCTGGGCCGAGCTAGCATCATTGGATGGCCAACTCAATATATCCCTCGTCTGGGTTCCTGTTCACAGTAACATACCAGGAAATGAGAAGACGGATGAACTGGCTAGTCAAGGTCCTGCGCTTCAAAGCTCGCTTGCAGAGGAAGTACTTGTACCACTACAAGCAGTCAAGGCAAATTTCTCTAAGCACTTCCTTCAAATTGCTAACCACAGATGGGCCAGACTAACAAAAGATCCAGAATAAACGATCTCCTACGTCGAAACCGACATGATATTACGTGGCGGTCTGTACAGGACACTGGCCGATAGGAAATCATGCCGAAAAGATTAGGTATCCCACACAACTCACACTGTCGCAGCTGCAACAACACCAATGAGAGGGAGACCTTATCACATTTCCTTTGTAACTTCCCGGCACTTTGCAAGAGCCAGACAGCGAGCAAGGGTCTACCAAGCGACCCTTCTTTAACTCACTTGATGAGTTTCATCCATCATTCGGAATTCACCATATGATACACAAGAACTTAAACTCGAAAGAGTTCAAAAGAATTTCACGAGATATGCTTTCCGAAAGAGGTATTCCTTTAAAGAGCGTCCTAGCTATGACGATAGATGTAAAACAATTGGTTTGCAAACCTTGAATTTCAGGCGTAATGCAACGTCAGCCATGTTTAGCCGTGACATTATTGATTACATATTCACCAGAATTATTTTTTAGCATGAATATAAAGGGTGATTCATCGTGAGGTTTGATTTATAATGTAAAACAAAACACATAAATTTGTAAGTGAACTTAAAATTTTTATTATCGGTCAAAAGAACAGCATTTACTTTTTGAAAATGATATCATGTAAATGTTGACCACGACTACGTCTGAGGTGGTCCATTCGGAAAGTCCAATTGTGGGAGCTCGTCGCTATGGTATCTCGCGGATAATACGAGTACTATTGGGTTCCAAAGCGTCAATCGTAGCTGGTTTATTCCTGAAGACCTGAGACTTTACATATCCCCAGAGAAAATAGTCCAAAGGTGTGATACCGCACGATCTAAGCGGACAATTTGCCGTAGCAAAACGTTAAGTGCTCACCAAAATGATTTCTCGACACGTCCATTGTTTCACGCGCTGCATAGCTCGTAGCACCGTCTTGTTGAAACCAGAACTCACCAGGTCGAGATCCTCGCGTAAAATATGCCAAGCCAATCTGCTGAGAACGACGACGAATCGATTCGTCACGGTTTTCGCGTACACTCGTATCACCCACTAATGTTAACTGGGACTCAAATTTGGCAAATGATATTGGCAGTGTTGATTTTAGTAGGTCGGATATGCGCATTGTAAATTCCTCGAATCGCACGAATCGAAACATTTAATTTTCGTAATGCAGCTGAACAATTTGGAGAAGCTGTTGCGGTGTCAGTCTTTCCATCATGACTTGCCAAAGGATACTGAAAAGAAATGACAACGCAGTTTGATAGGAGTCACGCGTGATCTCTCAAAAAAAAAGCCTCTTGAATGAAATCAAACCTCACGATGAATCACCCTTTACAATGCTCCCCAAATAACTCTTCTAACAACTTACTCTTTGATAAAAGGCATTTAACCAACTATGGTTGCAATGAACCCACTACCAGGTGCATAAACACATTCAATGATCGTGGCAACGATATTGAGTTTACCTTGTAACGATTAGAGTTTAAAAATATTTGTTTATTTATTGTTTGTTGATTAATATTGTTTACTTGAGGTAATATGTGAGATGAAAAGTCGGTAGATGATCCTCAATCGCGCAGCAAACATCTGCTGTGTAAAGGGATACTGAGAGTTAACACTTAGAGAACGTAGTGTTCTGTGTGCTCTATGGTGGAAAACAGCCGCCCTTCCATCTTGGATTTCAAAATCAATTGTAATCATGGTGGCATTGAGGAATTAACTGATGCTTGCCTTCAAATTGACGTCAGACGTTAACTTAATTGTCGACACACATACATAAATTGTTGGACAACTCAACGTTTGTCCCTCAAACCACTGCTTGGTGGACGGAAATCTACTTAGAACATTCTCAATAAATAATTTGTATATCTGTTCATTACAGACATTCAACTAGAATCCTCCGTCTAATCAAAATATATTTTCCACAGGTCTCGCAAAGCCAAATTTAGAAGACAGTCTCGTGTCGTCCCTTGCAGCTAACTTGGACTCAGTTCTTGTACTAAACACAAACACCGGTAAGTGCACATTTAAAAATAAAACAAACTTTCATTACATCTCCTCATGCCTACCGCCATACGGTTTATTTCATTTCAAGATTGATATATTTTAACTTTAACTTTTAACTTTTATAATTTGTTTTCCTCATTTTTAACTTCATTTTGGTAACTCATAATTTGAAGATGATTTCAATGAAACAAAATCGTTGTCACTTCCTCCGGAAGCGGAATCATCGAGCAGTCATGTGTCCTCGGACAACGAAACCTACGTTGAATGTCGCTCATTTTCGCCAGACATTAACCACCATCTCGCAGAAGATTCAACACGATTTACCAGCGCCACAGACTTGGTGTCGATTGCCGCTGAACCATCACTCGGATGGAATGATTTGGTGACGTCCGTAAGTGAAATGAATATGGACAGTTTGGATAATACAAATGAGCAATTGGAAATACAGTTGGACATGACTCCGACAGGGTCGTGCAATTTGGAAGATCCAAATTTAGACGCTCTAAAATCGGACACAACAGCGAAGGAACCATGTGCCAATGAGTCTGCAACGATATCAGCGGATCCTCACGAAGAGGCAAAAGAGACTGTTCCGCTGAATGAAACAACTTGCATATCCCCCGAAGAATCCAGGCCAGAAGAAGCCCGTGACGTTCAAAATGTTGACAGAAATTCGTGTGAAATCTCAAGAGGAGAACTGGAAGTGTCACAAGAGCACCCCGCACTAGTCAATCAATCGACAAACGATAGCTCTCACCACAGTCAGGTTTCCGACGCACTGAGTCTAATGGAGGCTTCAGATCTGAAGGAATACTGCAGCAACGTTACAGTCGAGGCTGACAGAATATGCACCTCAATTGGTAAATCGAACAACACGTCGATTGACTCGTTGAACTCTACCAATGATCACACGCAGATCAACGATCTAGTGGTGGCCAGTGTAACGGATGTGGCACCTGGAAGTTGTTCATCGCAAAACCAACTTAACTTGACGCAACCTTTGTGCGCTGCCAGCACAAGTAGTACTGACGCTCAAGTTATCGATTCAGCCGGTATACCAAGCACTGAGCGGCTGTTTCCACTTAAAACAACTTCTGATCAGTTTCCAATGAAAGCCTCTTCTGAACATGTTGGGTTCCCAAAATCTCCGACAACCTGCAATAATCGCCCAGACTTCCCCGCAGTTTCGCCTGCAGTGGCTGTCGCATCTCCATGTCTCAAAATGGAGCTTGATTTAAATGCAACCGTTGATATCGTCCAAGAAACTTCCAGCGGAACACAGACCTCTGAATCGGTCCCAGAGGACGATAAGAGAAACATTCAATTGGATAGCACATTCGATGCCGCGACTGAAACTATGAATGCCACCACCACCTTGGCATCGACAGCCTTGGATCAGACTTACGACAGTAACTCAAATCAAACAGACCACTTCAGAGTCAGTACCAGTCCGGGCGCCACAATCAATAATGAAACAGTGAACTTGGACGCACAGGACGTAAACAATGTCACAATGGACGTTGAGCCAATGGATGTTGACGTAACGTCAACATATCCGAACGAAACAATTTCCATTGAGACACATCCCATTGGGGAGTCCACTTCGATAACAGAATCACTGTCGGAAAAGGAAAAGTCCGATCCAATGGACGAGAAAGACGTGGCGGTGGAAAACTCACCGTCTCCCAAGCTCGATTCGGAAGAGGATGTGTTCACAATGCCATCGGAACGGTCTAAAGAATTCTTGGCACAGAACGTGCAACCGTCAGATTTAGCGACAGAGGAAGACTTTCAAACAAATAAAAGTAAGTTTTATTTTTGTTTGTTTTTGTTTTTTATTTAATTTCATTCATTTTTTCGGCTTGTTTTCGTCTTTGTTTATGAGTTTCTCTTTTCTGTTTGGTTTTTATTATTTCGCAAACATTTGTTTTTATGTCTTCTTCAATCGTGTTGATGCTAACAAGTCGATCCCATCAACTGGGCTTCGTTTCCTCGCTAATTGTTACAAAACCGATTCATTTGCTGTGTGTATGGCTAGATTGTAGTTGACAGCAGACGCCGTTAGTTAAATCAATGCATGTTGCCGAAGTTCATTGATTCAGCGATCAATTTGGTCCTTCCACGCCTTGTCTTCTGAAAAGATGAGGAATTGTCTGGCGGTTACGGTCACAGAAAGTCACAGCAAATTACACGACCAGGAATTGATTTTTTTTTTGTTATAGGCTGTAGTTGATGGGACAATTGTATATTATATTAGCTGACCCATGCTCGCCTTGCTTCGCCCTCCTTAAATCGAACAATTTGTAATATCGAGCAAATTTTCCTTGTACGAAACGTTGAATAAATGTAAGTTTTAATTGAAGTATCTACCAGTTTTACAACAGACCCATAAAATACATACATCTACAGTCGAGGGAGTTGTTTCCTGTCCTCATTTAAGGCAACAAACAAATTCGTTATATCGAGTGTCATCTCTTTTTTTGTACGATATATAGAGACACTAATGCATTTGGAAAAAGGAACGTAGTGTCGATCATGCATTATAAAGCGTGGTTAAATTTTAAGGACCGATGTTGATTTTGAATAAAACACAAATTATTTAGGAAATTATTGTTATTTCTTTTTATTATGATAATATTGGTATGGTTCAATTATGTATGGAACAAAATATCGGCCAAATGGCAGCCACGACCTCGACGTCACACCTTCATCCGATGGTCCAAATTTTCGATGACGCTGAAGCATAATTGAAGTTCTATAACGTTAATGTGCCGAATTATCTCATCCTTTAGCTCTTGAATTGTTGCTGGCTTATAGACGTACACCTTTTCTTTCAAATAACCCCAAAGAAAAAAATCCAACGGTGTCAAATCACATGATCTTGGCGGCCAATTGACATCGCCACCACGTGAGATAACACGGCCATTGAATTTGTCGCGCAAAAGTGCCATTGTTTCGTTAGCTGTGTGCAAGTGGCACCGTCCTGTTGAAACCAGATATCGTCCACATTCATATCTTCCAATTCGGGCCATAAAAAGTTCGTTATCGTTTCACGATAGCGAACACCATTCACAGTAACTGCCTGACCGGCCTCATTTTGGAAAAAAATACGGCCCGATGATGCCGCCAGCACATAAACCGCACCAAACAGTCACTCTTTATGAGTGCATTGGTTTTTCGACATTCACTCTTAGATTATTATTCACTCAAATGCTGCAATTCTGCTTATTGACGAATCCACTGAGGTGAAAATGTGCCTCATCACTGAAGATGATTTTCTTTCGAAGTGCACGATATGCATTTTGATTTGAACGCCCATTTTCATAATAAGCCTGAATAACTTTAACGCGTTGCTCGATTGTGTATCTCTCCATGGTTCAAATTGAGTTAGTCTGAAATTGAGAAATGTCAAATGGAATGCAGAAACAAACTTGACGTTTATGTGTGGTTCATATTCAACATCGGCCCTTAAAGTTTAACCACCCTTTATAATCATTCATTATACTGGACCATACAGTGGTGGCATGGACATTTTTTTTATGTAGACAGCGATTTTTCTCATTCTTTGAACTGCTAGTGTAAAATTTCATTACAATTAGCCTAAAACAGATTTGAATAAAAGGCAAACATACATACACAAATTCTTCTTTACATAAATTAATTATTATTATTGTGTATGGGTGGCGCTACAGCCCATAGAGGGCCAGGGCCTAGCTTTTCAGCAAGCACTTGTATTGTGTTGTTCTCTTACGAGTTGAAGGGACCTACAGCTTTATGCCGAGTCCGAACGACGAAGTTTGAGAAGCGATTTCTAGACAGTTATACTCTTTGAGCATTGTCAGGACTCCAAAGAGGTGAGACAGTACAAATTATAAGTGGTCGTATTGGGTATCGAACCCAGACACCGAGGTTCGAGCAAATTGTATTAACTATTTATTCGTAAGCAGGCTGCGCGTAGCTGTCCATGCGAAAAGCATTCATTGCTTACATCAAAGCTGTTAAATTCAGCAGTTTGACATTGAGCCTTATTGCTAGTCATAGCAAAACATAATCTAATTTTAAACTGCAGCCTTTTAAAAAGAAATTTGTATTCCGAAGGTATCATCGGTATTCGTGGAATAATTACATTCTCACCTGTACCTGGGGCTGTTATAATAATCGCTTCAATTACATTAAGTCTTAAAGCTTTAACCAGTTACCTTGTTCAATTGCACAGCATTGCAGGGCATACATTTCGCAGTAAAATCATTGGCACTCCTACTTTTTAAAGAATTAAGTGCCGTGGCAGACCTGCAGAACGGAAATGGTAGAATTTAAAAAAATTCTGTTAAAAAATTTAATGAATCGTAAAAGTAGAGAACGCGCATAAACACGAATGTCGCTTGAGCATCGAGCACCACTCATGGTATTTGCAACACAATAAAATATGTTTGCGTTGTAATAATCTTATAACTATTCTCTAAGATAACGTACAGAAATAATATATACACCAATGGATTTTGTCAATGAAAATTCTAAATAGAAATTCAGTTCTGTTTGGTGAGAGTAAAGAAAAATAGAGATAAACCACCGAAAATTTGGGAAAAAATCTAATATTAATATTTCTTTTGTTTATTTAAGAGGTTTTTGTTAAAAGAAAATTAATATGTGGTATAGAAAAAACTCCACAGCAGAATTCTGAATCTATAGGAGAAAACTGCACTCAAATCCGTTAGGTAG
The DNA here is from genome assembly GCA_907269125.1 of Eristalis pertinax. Taxonomy (NCBI): domain Eukaryota; kingdom Metazoa; phylum Arthropoda; class Insecta; order Diptera; family Syrphidae; genus Eristalis; species Eristalis pertinax. Next base: position 126,005,498 of record OU026145.1, read on the forward strand.
ATTCGGTAATTTCGTGGCAGATACATATATACATCGATTCTGATATCTCCTTTTATAGAAGTAAGTGATGTTTACCTTGACGGGAATCTTTCGTAAAGCACGCCATGTTGAATTGCATACTCTTTGACCGGAAATTTCTTCGTAAAAAAGACTCCTTCGATTATAATTTATGGTAAACCAACTCGCTGAAGGATGATCCGGCCTGCCTGAATTAGTCTCTTCAAAGTTAATGAAGTTAAATCCGTTCTCGACCAAGTGCAATAGCTCAATCTTAGTCTTGAAAACTTACTCAACAACAAGAACTCGTTGTATAGAGTACCGCTTCGTAGAGGACACGAAGAGAACACGTTGTTTGGTCATGTAGCAATCCATTGTTAATGGACTTGTTTTGTCAATTGTGACATGGCTTCATTACGAGTAAAATGCACATCTTACTTACATGTCGAGACTCGTAGGTTAGGTTAGGTTAGTGGGTAGACGCTTAAGCCACGACTCACTTAGGTCCAGATGGACCGATTGTGATGCCCACTGGGAAAGTTCCCTAGTTTTTAAGGTATAAATAAGGACAGTTGACAGACTAATCAGCATATTCTATTTTATCACACATTTATCGTCAGCCGTCAATTTTGACAACCAACGCCCGTGGTATATAGTTATCGTTCGTTATACGCCGAATTCGGTGAATTCCGCTCGTTATCACATGTCAGTGCTAACACACGTTTATTAATAAGTATTACGAGTTAACACATGTTTTAGTAATAACTCGTCGCTATTTGGTGTTTATTAATACGGCTGATGTTGCTTCTTCCTTCTTGGACCGCGCTGCACTCAGACGTGAACAAAACCTTCAACTCATCTAACATGATCCCTTAATGTTTTCAGATCTATTTGGTTGATGTCTTATATCCATCTAGGCCTGGATCCGTAGAAGATCGAAGATTCGAAGAGTAGTTAGACCAATCCTTCAATTAGAATTTGGATTTGGTAAATTGATCGAAATGGTTGAGGTCCTTCTCCACTACCGTGGGACAACTAAAACCCGGGCGGCCTCTGTTGCCTTTTCTTACAGGCTCGGCATTGTAAACTCTTCGGGTCGGAGTCATGTTACTTATGCTCGCTACATGGCCCAACCACCTTAAGCGATGGATCCGTAGACGCCTGGCCAGGACTTATGTCGCTGGACGGACCATACAGTTTATGGTTGAATCTTTTTCTCCAGAAGCCATCGACGCAAATAGGACCAAAGATCGCAAGTAGAACTTTTCTGTCGAAGAGACTTCTTCATACACGGGTTGATCCTACCAGAGAAGGCTCTATTACACGATTCTCTCTTGAGTCCAAAGCAACATTGATTAGCAAAAGTTATTCTGGGTTTCATCTCGGTACTTATGTATATTGTCAGCACTATTTACCGCGGATCAGTGTTAGACGAAGTCTTTGTCCGAAGTTATAGCTTGTCATTATGAAGCTGTACCATGTACTTAGTTTTAGTTTAAAGAAGGGGGGTGTGATGGTTGACCATCACTTCCACTCGGAGGCCAAAGGGCCCATTGTGAATCCCTTTATTTGTGGTGTACACAATTTTTTTTCTAATCAGTGATGGCATGTGGTGGTTGAATGAATTTTTAAAAGATATGTTATATCTGCATTCGCTACGTACGCAGTTTCTGTGAAGGCCCAGCGAAGATAGACGCCGATTCTGGAGAGCTGGGCAGTGTTCTACCAGAAGTTGGATCGTCTCGGTTTCTTCCTCGTCGCCGCAGCTCCGGCAGAGATCAGTGGACTCCTGATTCCATTTTGGAGCATATACATATATTTGTCCTCGATTACCGCTATACCCATACCAGTTTTTGCCTTTATACTAGCAAACGCATCATTGACAGTGTTCGTCGATCACGTCAATGTCATCCGCACGTGTACCTGTCTTAGGGATGATCGTTCCCCTAGTCTTCGCCTGTGAATTTTGCTCGATCTTGAAGAAGTTACATGACAGCGCATTGCCTTGCCTAAAACTATTTCATTTTTTTATGATTGAAGGTTCCCTTGTAGTCGTTACCGACCTGCACGGAGCGACGATAACTCTTCATCGTCGACTCAATAGACTACTGTCCCCATTCCTTCATAGAATCCTGTTCTGCTGCGAGAGCGTACATCATCTGTCAGAACAAACAATTGCGTTCGTTTTCAAGTGGATCTAATGTCGAACAACATAACCTCGTTATGTCGCCAAGCCATGAAAAGAAAGCCTTTCAAATCCAACTTTTCCCAACCAGTTCCAAACAAAAGTGGTTCATTCAGTACTATGTACCTCTGTGATGTGGTTTCTCATTTCTTGCAAGTAGATTTCGGTGCAGAAAAGTGAAAAGTCATTAAAACAAACTTGTAAATCCAACTTTCGCTGCAAGATGCATGTACACCCCGGGGAATCCATCCACAGTGCACCTTTTTACTCAACAGGGTCACTGGCTATCGTAATAATTCAACTAGGATTAGTTGCTCATGGCCCCGCATTAGTAATGACCCCTAGTAGTGTACCCTTGCAAAGACTCATCGTCAGGAAACACGGCGTAATTCCAGACCAGAGAAATTTTATGTGATCTTAACACGCACATCGGCTACGGCTGAAATCCCGTCATCCACTTTGTTTTTTTTTTTAATCAATTTGCCAACGAACGTTAATCGAAGCATGTACCCTATAATAAAGTCAAAATGTATCTCCTTTCCTGACGCACACCGAACCGAACACTTGACAAGATTTGTTTTGTGTTTTGTTTCTCTCCCACACCCCCCATGCACGGGCACAGATTGTGGTGCTCTTTCATTCGGACGTGCCGTGATGTTGTGTGGAAATAATAATCCACCCCTGTATTTAGGACATGTCCAAACCCCGCCCTCACCACCGTGGTGTCGCCACCGCGCTTAATAAAATAAGAAAAGTAAAGAATCTCATAAATTAAAAATAATTAACATCTCCTCCGTCTGTCTGTTGTCTGACTTCATCGTAAGTGTCATTCATTCATTTCCCCTTTTGCATTTGTGACCCATCATCATCGTCTACACTTTCCGGTGAGAGATCTTCAGTTCGAACACATTGGGGCGGCGTCGTCGTCATCGCCTTATTTCGTCTTTTGCTTCTCCATCGAAGAGAACCAAACCACCAAGTGGTGTCCACTGGAGACCGAATATGAAAAGAGCGAAATTGTACAGGGAGTACAGGCAAAGAGAGAAGATAGTATAATGAAGTCGAGAATTTCTGCTGGTGTGTGGGGAAGTGCTAGTGGGAAAAAGAGTGTGACATGGAAATGGGGGCTGAATGGGTGTTTTTTTTTTTGTTCCTTCTACTGCTCTCTACGTGTACGTACGTACGTAATTTTTATGCGCAAGCAGAAAGAGACAGCTCTGCAAACGAATCACTAGCCCATGGCCAGCAACAGACAGAGAAACACTATGTGTGTGCTGTCATTTCCATAATTCCATACGTCAAGAGAGAGTGCCTTTTATTGCCACTGCTACTCTGCTCTGCTGGAGAATAACCATTCTATCTTCTTTTTTTCTGTTGTGTTTAGTGTGTGAGACATTTATTCATTGGCGAGTATTGCATTATTTTACTCAGATATCTCTGTCAAATTAGTGTACAATGAATGCATTCCGATTAAGGAAAACTTGGAAAATTCCATAAAAACCTCAGGCACATCTGTTCAGTGAATTTCAGTGAATAATCGAAACACACAAACAAACAAAAATCGCTCTTATTTTAATTAATAAAGAAGAAACCTTCTGCAGCGCGACAGCAACGAACGACTTGGGACGACACACAGGGCAAAAGTGAGTCAGTGAATGTGTGGGCCGAGAGAGGAGGGGGGTGAGACCGCGGTGAGGTCGGGAAAAAACTACGAAATCAATTGCCTCTGGTGCATATCTTAGTCATAGTTATATTTTATATTTCTATTCTCATGCTATTCGTAATTCGTCGTTTATTTTTTGTATCTTCTTACTTTTTCGGCTACAATTCTTCGGTTTTTTTTGTGAAGTGTTTTTGTTTGGCGGCAGTACAGAATGAGAGTGAACCCCAAGTCAAAGGCAGCAGCAGCAACATATGACTAACTTTCGAGCAAAGCAACATAACTCTGGCTAGTGTCGAACTAAATATGTAAATTGTCTCTCGTCTCTCACTCGCTCGAAACTATTTATCAACGTTTTGTGAAGTAAATAAATTTAATTTCTACATTTTGTGCTGGTGTCTTCTTTTTGTAGTATTCCTGAATCCGTCGGACTTTGATTTTCTACTCACCAAGGGCAATGGTAATGCTGAAGTTGACCGAAGTTCATTGCTATTAAGATTCGACCCGCTATTGGGTCATTCAGTGCCTGTAATTCTACCAGTGAAAGCTGGTTCCTACTCGACACTAACGTCTAACGATAAGCAAGAGTTCAACCCGCTAAATCGCCTTAGTCCAACAAATGAGGAGGAGGAGCAGTTTTACGATAGTTTCAAATCTGTTCAACAAGAGAACGGGTTAGATTTTTCTAAAACAAAACCTACGCTAACTAGATCCGTGGAACGACAAGTTGAGGATAGAAAGCAACCGCAACAGCAGCACCAGCAGCAGATACAGCAAGAGCAACAGCAACAGAAGCCACTCCAAATAACAGCGAGGAGCATAAAAGTAAGATTTCCGATTAAAATTGTATTTTCTCCAAGTATCTATGCGGTTGTGTGTGTGTGTGTGTGTGTGTAGTTTTATTGAAACTGATAACAGAATCAGCATCAGAGTCTGAGACAACTGATGCTGGTGCCGCCGCCTAGAGTGGCAGCCGATTTGGCAAACATTAGCATGTGGATTATAAACTGAGATTATGTAAATTTTCGCTGGCATATCCAGTCGTTCGTCATGTCATTTTTATAGCATAAATCATTTATCATTCAATTGCTGGCTGGCATCGGCGAGGAAAGACATTACCGAAGAGACTTGACTTTCAAATGATTTGTGACTAGTGTCGAAAATGTGTGTGCGTTAACAGCCAAATGTGATTCGTGCATAGTTCTAGTGGTTGGGTGGTGTTTTCGTAACGAACAGCATTCATTTCTCGTGTTGTCATGAAAAGTTTTGAATGTTCAATAAATGCTATACATCAGTCACATGAATGGACGCAGTGAATGGGCATGTGAAGTGTGAAAAACGACGACGAATGCATTTGTGTACCTTTGTAGTTAGTAATGAGTGACTGCTGTCACAGCAAAGAGTGTAAACAATCTCCCTTCCCCTCCCCCCATTCCATTCAATAGATTTAACAAGTGCATTTCTTTCTTTTCCTGTTATCCATTTCAGAAGAATGTCAAAATGAGTGTCGACGTGATACAAGACATGAAAATTGAGAACGAGAGCAAGTCCATTGAGGAAATCAAGTAAAACATCCCAAAACTCCATGCCCATCGGTAGCTGAAATAAATCTCTTTTCTCCCTCTCTCTTCCCTTGTAGCACACAAACAGATGAAAAACAAAACTTCAGAATGGATGAACTTGAGAAGAAAATCAAAAATGAAGTGTAAGCTCATTCATCACATGCATCCCACGAATGTCTATTAATTTCACCCATTCCTTCTATCGTTAGTCTCAAGACGGAGGATATCGAGAAGAAGCTCAAGGAAGCCGAACAGCGTGAAGAAGCTTTAATCAAAAGGATAACAGAAAAGGATAAAACCATTGCCAAAATGAAGTAAGTACATGATCATGATCTTATCCACTTGGGGCGTTGCTAATACATTTCTTCTTCTATTTTGTTTGTCCTCTTCAGCGGTGTCATTGAAGCATATGAGAAAGCCATCGCCGAGCTCATAGCGGAAAAAGAACAAATCATACAGAATTACGAGAAGCAATTAACGGAAGTTAAAACAGATCGGGATTCGAATTATCATCACTTAACTTCGCTGGAAACAACCTTCTCGGATTTGCATGTGTAAGTTTTAATTCAAACCACCCCTCATATGATGTGCAACGAGCAAAGTGCCACTTCGATGCAGTTGTCTCTGCGCCCCGAACTTTTGATTGAACATTCTCCCCCCACACACACTCACACAGGAAACACGGCCACGGCCACTGGAACCTATTTATAGAATTTATAAACATCCAATGCCCTCAGGTGAAACTTCCTTTGTTCTATTTCGAGAACATTTCAGTTTCAGTTTGGGCTCGGAGGAATCGAAATGTCAAAATGAGCAAAAGAAGGGCCAATTTTGTGTGGAATTTTATCGAATTCATATTCGTTTTCCCCACCCTGTCGTGTTCTTTGTATGGCCACACAATGTGCACGACAATCTGCCGAGAAAAACAGCAGGATTGCTACGTTTTCGTTTGTTGTTTCGGATTAGTCTGACATGGCTACTGATTGTACGTACAAAGAATGAACGAAGAAGAGGGCAATACTTCGTGCAGATTGTGAGAAATCACTCAAATTTACACTCTCAGCTTGGATATGGGCGGAGGATCTTGTTGGATTCCATGCATCGTTGAAGTAAGCAGGTTTTCAACATCAAAAGATGCAGAAGAGACTTGTAAGTCTGGACAAAACTTGCAGACTCCTTGGAGCATTCTCTGTGAAAACAGGACTCACACTCCATGATTGTTTCCAAAAAGACAACCAATTTCTTCCGTCATTGGCTTATGTCCAAAGTTTAGATTTTGAACGTTTTGTAGAGCTTCCTTTGTCAAGTCAAAATGGAAAAGTAGTCCTCCTTGTGTTCAATGGGAAAACTTGTGTTAACGCTTTGTTTTCGAAGAACGTCTTGTGGACAATTTGAAACAGATTTCTATGTTATTAGTTTCAGTTCTATTTCACATTCAAGAGATTCAATGGTCATTAGGTTAGGGTTAGGTAAATGGTTAGACGTGGTGGAGCCACGCCACACTTAGGTCCAACTGTATCCATTGTGATGCCCAAATGGGGGCATTTTAAACCAACTCCTTCTCGTGTTCCAGGTGTTGAAGCGGCCAATACAGAGATTGCAGCATCTTTCCTCAGGTGTTGATGAGTTAGTTAGCTTAACCATCCAGAAATCATGACGAACCTGCAAAAAGTACTTGAAGATCTTGGAAGAACAATACTCCCAGTGTCTCAGTAGGCAGAGGCTGGGGCATTGACAAGGGAAGTGAGGTCTTACCTCAAGTTCTTCTTCTTCTGGGTAAGTCCCATATTGTTTTCGTGGTATCCCAAATCATTATGACCGGCTAGCGCGCCGACTACCATACGCGCAGCAGCCCTTTCCTGCATAGGAGGAGTTTGTCGCTCCTTGCGCTGATGAAGCTCGGTCATTGCATTCGGGTAGTCTCACAAGTGGTTAACGAGGTCCACCTTTCATTAGCTAACTCCTTCATTTTATCGTTCACTTTATTTCTGACGTCTGCCAGAGGTTGATCAATGCTTGAGATGGATCGATTTCGTCCCCTTTCCTGGCAAACTCATTTGCTACCTCATTACCGGTTATGTGCATATGTCCTGGGACCCAGCATAGACTAATCGAGTGCAAGAAGCCTTGAGAACCGTACCGAGAACCTTGAGTTCTTCGCGGGAGCTTACGCCCAACTTGGACTTGATTTCTATCGCCGAAATTGCTTTAATGGCAGCTTAACAGTCGATTAGAATGGTAATATCAACCGATGGAATCATTTTGTCCGCTTCTTTAACCGCCAGGAGCTCCGCTTGGAAAACAATGACCTAGTCAAGTAGTCTGATAGAGCAATGCGTGTTTGAAACTTCGGCGAAAACCTTTTTCCATATTCAATGATCCTTACTGTGCTCTCTACTTCTTCATCTAGTAGCACTATAGTCCGGGGTGGACCTGGGCCTCAGTCAAGAAGCTTCTCCAGCACGATCTGTAGCCAGCTGTCTCCAATTTCGCGCACCAATTTGGTTGAGGTCCTTCTCCACTTGTTGGCGCCATCGGTTTCGTGGGCGTCCTCTATTGCGTTGTCCCACTGGTTCGGAGTCGAAGAATCTTCGGGGTGGAGCAGTGTTGTCCATGCGCTGTACATGGCCTAGCCTACTGTGCTCTCTATTTCAAACTTAAAAACGAACGAGTTGATTCAGAATGATCTGCAGTGGTCGTCCTTGTTTGTTTATTTCCTGAGACCACTCGGGTTATTAAATGGTCAGCTTCATTTGCTGCATTGCAGCTCAAATTCGGTTTTCCACTTTTTGATCGATACTCTGCAATGCACTTCAAGTGATTATTTTTTCAAGATTTTGTTGTTTTGGTTTCTGCTCAAGCATTTGAATGAACCCATGAACGGCATGCTATTGTGCTTAAACACAGGTCTCATTGGACTGGCGTTGCATTCTCTGCAATTGATTTACCTTCGCTATGATATAACTACTCCAGGGTCTGTATGTTCCGTCCGGTTAGATTTGTCTTCGCTTAAGAATAACAGTAATGTGTGGCGCTACCAGTCCGTAGAGGACCTGGCTTCTGCAACAACCACTCGTGTTGTGCGTGCTGTTATTTTCCACTGAGTGGAGGAGATGCCCGATTCAGAACGGCGGAATTCGAGAAGCTTTTTCTAGACGAGATGTGTGTACCGTCTGAACATTGTCAGTGACTCGAGAGAAGTGCAGCAGTGTGTTATGGAAATTGGTTCACTCGTCAGTCCTAGCCACTCAGCGCATACTTACAAAGCCACGGCAGTCACGGGAGGAGTAAACCTCTAATACAATAATCTCTAATCTAGTGGTGGAACAGCATACGCCGAGAGATGCATGGCTAAGAGAGTGCTTAGTCCCTAGTATGCGAACTCAAAAAAACTCTGTATACCTTGGCGACCTTCGGTTTTAATCCGTTCTAGTGCTATACTAGACGTCTATATGGCAGGACTTGGGGTCTCTCTCAAAATTCTTCATTGGTTGTACACAATGATGGCGAGACCCATTATCACATATGCGGCCATTGTTTGGTGGCCCAAAACACTCCAACTAACGACGGCAAATAAGTTGCAGAAACTACAACGTATTGCTTGTCGTGGAATTACAGGTGCCATGCGCACCTGCCACACGACAGCTCTTGAAGCTATAGTCGGGCTACCTCCCTTACCAATCTTCGTTAGGAAGATAGCTGCTAGATATTCCATCAAACTGCAGCAGTAACTCAACAGGTCACCTCAGCATACTCAATTCAATACCCAACATAGACATGCTTGTTGGATACAATGCGGTACAATGCGGGATATTCTGGTCAGGCAACACTGTTTCGGGAGGCTTTTCGAAGTTGAAAAGCCTCCCGAAACAAGCTGGAACAGGAGTCTTTGGACCCAACACAAGGATTTCCGTACCAATTATTAGGGGCCATTGGGGCCTGAACTACCACCTTAACAATTAAAACCTGTATCAAGACATGGTCTGTCGGCCTGGATGAGGATGAAACTTCTGAGTACATTTTGTGCGAATGTCCGGCACGGCAAGAAAACGCATCTTCCATAGGTGAAACTCAAAGTGATACTCAAACATTTGTCAGGAGATCCTAATTATAATGATGACGCTGCAGTCCACTGTGGAATTGGTCCTAGAAGTTCAGTTCTTCCTTAATTACTTATCACGCCAACAACCCTTGGAGGGTATGAGTCTCAGCAATAGCTGCCTTCCATCGCTGACGGACATGAGCACGCTGTTTCCACTCATCAAGACCAAGCTGACGTGCATCTGCGAAAACTTGGTCATTACACCGAATGTTCGGTCTTCCTCTTCTTCTCGAACCAGTAAGCTGGGATTTAAAGACCCTCTGTGCTGGAGCATTGTTGTCCATGCGCTCGATGTGGCCGAGCCAGTGCAGTCGACGGATTTATGCCTTCCAGACTACATCCACATCTTGGTACAGGTCGTATAGTTCGCGGTTGTATCTTCTCTCTCCATTCACCTTCCTCGCAGACGGGATCATATATCGAATGTACCAAGAATCAGCTCTGCTGTTTTGCTTATCGTCCAGCTTTCGGCTCCATATAGCAGCAGTGGCAAAATAAGAGGTTTGCCGAGCATGCCTTTAGTTCAGTTGTTTCGACAAACCGAAACAGCATCGGTTGCCAAGGACGATTCTTCGTCGGATCTCTACTACAACGTCGTTTGTGGAGTTCACGTTTGCCCCGGGGAGGGCAAACTCCTTCATTACCTCAAGATGTTAGCTGTGGATCGTGATGTTTTATCCCAGGTGGTGTCTGATAGAACGTTTCTTGGTCGAGAGCATAAATGTACCTCATTTTGTCCTCATTGAGATTAAGATCAGTTCTTCCTAGTTTCTGTTAATATCCTTTCGCCGTAGGTAGGGTAGATAAGTAGGTATGTGGACTGAACTGCCAGTGAAATCGTCAGCACTCTTCGACCGGTCCATTGTGATGCCCATAGTAAGACTACTGCCACGAAGCGTCCACTCCAATAATAGTCCTGTTAATTTGTTCCAAAAGGCAAATGGTGACTGGATCAGATTTGAAAACCGGAAAAGGCGTTTTAACTTTGCTTTCACTGGGTTTCGAACCGAGCGAGAACCCTTCTAACGGGGGCAGGCACTCAACCAACTGCGCCATCCAGCTGTTTTCCCCTCGCCGGGGATTTCCTGAGTTGAGGGATTCAGTTAGAACTCACAAATGACGAAGGCATTTGACTATAATTGGGTGTTCAACGGCTTTGTGGTCGTGGCTCACTTAGACGAACGTCTTAGGTCCATTGTGCCCGTACTAGGGAGTGTTAAAACTACCGCGAGACCTACTGTAAACCTAACACCAGACGGATTCGTATATGAATGTTAGGAGGTTTTTCAAGCCAGGATTCACAGAGCAGATGTTGGATAGTTTCTGTTTTTTCCTCATCTCTGCAACTTCTGCAAAAGTCTTTATGCTGTATGTTCAGTCGCATTGCATGTGTACCTATGCCACAGTGCCCGGTAAGGACTCCTATTAGCGTGCGTACACCCCAGCGACTGAAGCAGATCAATGAGGTGTGAAAGATCCTCTTCTTGGTTAGCATCGGCCATAGAGCCCTCGCTGTACCTCCAATACTCAGACCAACTCAGCGAGTTCTGGCTCTTTCCAGGGCTTCATCTTCTAGCTGTCTCCTTATGGAAATGATTGGTATGGGCGCGTACGAGATTGCTAAAGATTCACCCGAAGCCATTCGAGGCTGTCCGCCATTTCAATAACTTGGATCCCAGTGTGTCCAAGTATCCATGAGAGGGTCACCGAATTTAATAAGCTGTCTGCACAGTCTAACCAGCTGCGATGTCATTGCCGCTTGGCTGTCAGAGATGATGGTGGTCACGGTTCTCCGGTCACGTTGTGGTTCCTCAATGCGAGTGCTGCTTCGTGTGCAGCCACTTCAGGTTGAAGAAGGTCGCCGAAATTACCAAAGACATCTCATTAATACTCTGTCTGCACAGTCTAACCATGATGGGATGTGAATAGGATGTCTGATGCAATGGCCTTCGTTGCGGTTCGGCTATCACAGAGTATGGTGGTCACGGTTCGCAGGTCACGTTGTGGTTCCTCAGTGCGAGTGCTGCTTCCTGTACTGCAGCCACTTCAGCTTGAAAAACTCTTCAGTCGTCTCTCTAGTGCCAGGGATTTTCCGAAGAGGACACAGAAGACCTCTGCCCCGGTACCACCACTCGTCTTAGAGCCGTCACTGTATAGGGCGATCTCCTCCTTCGCTTTTTTAAGAGGTAATTCTATATGAATGGTCAATCACCAACATAAGACATTCGCCATCGCTCATATTCTTAGTCAGCTGGCGTCAAGCCAAAAGTCCTGCCAGTTTTTTTTTTATTTTTCCATTGGTCACATGAAACTCAAAAGATAATAACCTCACTCTCAAGCAACCCCTCTTTGCGACTACTTTATGTGTTTGTCCAGACGAGCATCAAGAGAGTATACCCTCTACCCAGTGCCAATTCACCGAGAAGTTACAGGTTACTCCATTAAATCCACGTTCAACCCACAAATGATGGGTGTAAGACGTCTGCCGGTTTTTTATTGCAAATGATTACTCAAAGAGACGCAAAAGAATTTCGGTCAGAATGTGATAATTTAAGTTTGCAATTCATAGGTCGATGACATCGATAAAAAAAAACATTTATCGGTTGTTTTTGTTTTCAACTTTTGCTTTGAGTGGTTTTTTTTTTACTCTTGTTTTTACGCAAGCGACAATAACGCAGTTTAAATGCTTTTCTCAGCGGTTTCTCAGCGGTGTGTCATCATGTACTGCAAATATGCAGCGTGTCCGTTTGGCGCATGATAAGGAGAAAGGAAGTATTAGCATAGTACATGCACTACGGCATCAATCGGATTAACAATCGTCAGTGAAAGTGTGGCAATTGCAGCTCTGAGAGGAGATTTTGGATATTTTCTTTAGCTCAGAGAGTGAAAGAGATGCATTCGTCATTTGTGTGTTCTAACTGAATCTCCGAACTCGGAAAAGCGTAAGCCCTTTGTTCTTTATCTTATCTACGGCGAGGGGAAAACAGCTGGTTGTTGGTTGAGTGCCTGCCCCTGGTTAGATGGGTAACCGCTTCGAGTCCCAGTGAAAGCAAAGTTAATGCGCTTTATCCGGTTTTCAAATCTGGTCCATTCACCATTTGCCTTGGGGATCAAATTAACGGCACTATCAGCCGTTCCCCTTGTGATAGAACAATAGCACTCACAGCATGAGTGGTTGCTGAGAAGCTAGGACCTGGTCCTCTACGGGCTGTAGCGCCCACTCATACTGTATTATTATTATCAGCCAGAATAATGGTTATCTTTATAGTAAAGTGCGTAAGGTCCACTCTTGAGATCCTTCCCCTAGCGGTGGCAAACACGAGGTTTCTCTTTCCGCCATCACATGAGTCACAAATCACTTATTCTGAAACTGTCATATAAAGTTTCTCCAATTTCGATGTTCGTAGTCGGAAGAGAACTGGAATTCCTTTGTCTCATGTGAACAGCACTTGCACTGAAACACCATAACCAACAAATCGATAGCCATTGGCCGGCAATGAATGTCATTTTTTTTTTGTCAAGAGTAACAAGAATGTTCCGGATTTCTTACAGACATTAGGGAGCATGCGCTTGATTTGTCTACATCCTGGAGAGTCATGCCACCTCCGGTTGTGCTCTCGAGAAGCCCAGCCATCGATGGAAGCCCTAATCGATGACGCGGGTAGTCCCAACGCAGGTTCGGGTCCTAAGAGTCAAGGGCAGATCTCATTTCCCGTGATCCCGTGGTGGCGCGGGACCCGAGCAAGTCTTAGCGAATTGAACCTGCCGATTCAATTTAGAGAAGACTTGCATTCTTGGACTATGAGGGTCATAGCGTAGGACATTTTGACATCGAAATTGATCAGGTTATGCAAACATAGCGTCAATGAAATATCCTTGGCGAACACAGCATAGAGTTATGCTGGGCACCTGGTCATAATGAATCTGAACTGGGAATCTGGTTCAACCCTTATGCATTCACGCCGATTAGGTTCATAAAGAAAAAAAAAACTGAAAGACGAAGCCCTGGACTGAGCCAGAACCAGATGCCTTGGTCTGGAAAATGGCAGCAACAGCCAAGTGCTCGTCTGCTTTAGTCGCAGGGAAGTGCGCTAAGGAGCCGGGCACTGCTATAGGCACCCATGCGTTGCGATTAAACATATCGCACAACTACTTTTGCAGGAGCTGTAGAAGAAGAAATAGAGTCCGTTCCACCCTAGCCCTAGCAAAGAAAAGAAAGCAGTTCCTGGGAAAGTTGTGGAGCCAGGGTACATTCACGAATCGGGACGGTTTTAGAAATTAGAAGTAAAAAGAAGGTCTCACAATAGATAATTATCACTTCTTAAGAGCACAATGGACCCAACAGATTGGGCTAAGTGACAAATAGTAGGTTACTGAACCACTGCTGTGAATTACAAGCGGAAGTAACAGCTGTTCAAAAGACAGCCATCCGACTCTCAATGAGCCCAATAGACGGGAAATCTATTGTTTTATATTTGCATAGATAGTCAAGCGGACACAAAAGCTCTGGACACACCATCAATAAACTCCAAGATGGTAAAACTCTGCCGTCTGTCTCTAGATAGCATCCAGATGCAATCTTACCCTATGCTTAGTCCCCGGGCACAAGGGTATTCCAGGCAATGAAAGAGCTGATGAACTAGTAAGAATGGGGCGGATATGCCAATGGCAGCAGATCAGGAGACACCTGAACCGCAGTCAACAAATATATTTCCTATTTATGCTGCCTTTTTTTTGCATGAGAGCATCCAGAATTTGATAATATGTTTTGTGACCTCATGGTTTCCTTCTTAGGCACTCCCACTTGTTTTTTGCGTATAAAGAAGCTTGAGATTGCGATGGTTCATGTCAGCTTTGCTCAACTCGCCTACGTTGTCGAAAAAGCAGACTTCGTTGGCTACACACATCTCTTGACGAAGGTATAGAGCGAAAAAAGAGAGAGAGGTGTGTGTGTGTGCAAATCGCTATTGCGTTGCAGTACTGCGTTTACGAACTCAGCCTTTTTTATTTAGTATGGCATGTCCGAAAGCAGGATTGAAGGAGCATTCTTGGTGAGACAAGCATTCCTGATGAATTCATGGGGTAGGATTATTGCAGTTAGATGAGCATAGTTTCTTAGAAGGGACTAGCAGAGATGGTATGCAATGTTTTCTCCTTCTCGCAAAAAATATGTATTAAGGGAACCTCCTACCTGCTAGAGTACAACAAGAATTTTGAACCAGAATCAAAATCAATAAACCTCTCCAAACTGCGTATATTATACCTCACCTCCTTACGAATGTTCCGCTTGGAATGAATTTTCAATAACACACAAATGAAATATTTATCTGTGATTATTCTTCTTTTTCTTCTTCTAATGGCGCTACAGTCCGGAGTTGACCTGGGCCTTAGTCAACGATCTTTATCCAGTTGCCTCTAATTTCACACGTCAAATTGGTTGAGGTCCTTCTCCAGTTGTGTGCGCCATCGATTCCGTGGGCGCCTCTATTGCTTTGTCCCACTGGTTCGGAGTCGAAGACATTTCGGTTGGAGCAGTGTTGTCCATGCGCTCTACATGGCCTAGCCATCTTAGGTGTTGAATCCGTAGACGCCCGTGTAGACGCTCATGTCGCTATACAGCTCGTACACCTTATGGTTGAATATTCTTCTCCAAAAAAAACGCAAACAGGACCAAAGATCGCACGCGAACGGTTCTCTCGAAAAGACCAGAGCTTCTTCTTCTGCCAGGGTCTTACATAATGTTAGCTTGGTCCTTCTAGAGAGTGCTCTACTACTCAATTGCCTCTTGAGCCCAAAGGAACAGCGATTGCTAAGAGTTAAGGGTACTGACGTTGTTCGTACTGTTCACATGGGGGCCGAGGTATATGAATTCCTTAACTACCTCGAAGTTAAGCTGCCTACGGTGACGTTCTGGCACAGTCGTCGATGTTGTGCGTCGTTTCCCGATGACAGTATGTACGTCGTTTAGCCCTCATTCACTGCTAAACCCATTTTCGCCCGCCTCCGTTTCAATACCAGCAAACGCTTCATTGACGGCTTTCTTTGTTCGACCAATCACGTCAACGTGATCCGCGTATGCTAGCATTTGCACGGACTTTTGGAAGATCGTGCCCCTTGAGTTGGCGAGTGAGTTTTGCGCTACCATCTCAAGTATGATGTTAAACAGCGGGTCGCCTTGCCTAAAACCTTTTTTGACATTGAAGGTCTCGGTGAGTTCATTTCCGACTTTGATGGAGCAGCGAGAGTTCTCCATCGTCATCCTGCACAACCTGACGAGTTGCGCGGGAATGTCAAAACTAGACTTGGCGCCGTATAGATAGTCTCTATGCACGTTGTCATATGCGACTTTGAATCGTCAGTGTGGATCTGCATCAGGTTTTTTTTCCAGGACCTGCCGTAATGTGAGGATTGGGCGATGGTAGACTTTCCCAGCATGAAATCGCACTGACACGGACCTTTCAGGTCATTGACGAATGCTTTCAGGCGCTCCCACAGAACGGCAGAGAAGATCTTATAAGCGATGTTTAGGAGACTAATCCCTCTGTAGTTGGAGCAGTTGAAGGGGTCTGATTTTTTGTGCATCGGGCAAACGATACTGAGGTTCCACTCGACGGGCATGTTTTCCTCCGACCATATCTTACAGATGAGTTGGTGCATGTACCCTACCATCTCATCTCCAGCTGTCTTAAAGAGTTCCGTCTGCACCAGCAGCTTTGTTCGACTTTAGTGTCGATGTCGTTATCTTGACTTCGTCTAGGTCGGGAGCGACGGAATTCTCTTCTATCATCGTTTATTGTGTGGAGTGGAACATACTGCCTGACACCGGTATTGGTGTCTTCATCGCCATTTAACAGTCTACAGAAGTAATCTTTCCAAATTCTCAGTATCGACTGCGACTTTATTACTACTTGTCTGACTCTTCGTCCCGACATGCTTCTGTCCGAAGTCTATACCCATTGCATAGTTGTTTCACCCGTTGGTAGAACATTCGGATATCATATCTGCCGTAGCACCTCTCCTTTTCTTCTTCGATCGCGCGAGTTACATGCCGCAACATGTCTTCGCACCTTCCGCCGAAAACACACCTCACATTTGTTTACGTCTTTTCCAATTCCTTTTTCTTCATTCTCCTGTTTGTTTACATCTTTACGATCAGCAGTGTCCTTTTCCAATTGTTAACTGTTACAGCTGTTGGTTTTGTGGATAAGTGCATAAATGTTGTCAGTCTACGAAAGACCTCCGACTATGTCGGAACTTTTATGTTATATGCTATGTTTTCATTTTGTTTAATAAAGTTTATTTAAAATGTGTTCAATTTGATTTCGCCTGGGAACATTTCTTAACTCGCGCTTTGAAAAGCCGGTGCTCTTCCCTTCTTTTTAGTTCGTAGAGCTCACGAACCGCTCAATGATTAATATCAAGATATATTTAATAGCACCCAGTAATAGAATTGCAACACTTTACGTTTATTCAACAGAAAATACGAAAAGAGTAAGGAAATGACAGCGCAACTTAAAAGTAGTGAGGAATCATTACTTGCTGAAAAGCGACAGAATTTAGAAAATCTTCGATTACAGGAGCAACGGTATGAAAAAATGAAAAACCACGCCATGCAGCAATTGGAAATGTAAGTCGGCAACAAACACACAATTCGCATTTCTCAAATCATGTTTAATTCATTTTCAGTGCTAATAAAAAACTCGAATCACTTACAAAGAATCACTCAATGGAGATCACAAAACTGAAAGCGCTCCTTAAAAAGGAGGAAATCTCACGGGCCTCCATCAATGAGCAACTGCAACAAAAGTCCCGCGAGAATGAGGAACTTGTTAAAATTTGTGATGAGCTTATCAATGGCCAAGGAAGTTAAAGTTAATTACAGAAATCATCCTTCTTTATTTTTTTTTTTGGTTTTTTTTCCATTACCAAGTTTACTTTCTACTGTCTCTTATAAGTTTCCAAACAACAACAAAAAAAAAAGCAAACAAACCCAAAAAAAAAATAGAAGAAAAATCAGCACGTTTTTATCTTGTTTCTCGTCGTGTTTAATATTATTATCTTATGATTCGATTGTTCAAACGTTTATTTTATAATTATCATTAATTTTTTTTCTATTACTATTATAATTAAAATCTAATAATTTATTTTGCAAAGGAAAAATGATGAGAAGCAACGTCGCGCGATTGAAAGAAAAACAAAAAAGGTTAAAAACAATTATATTAACAAAAAGAAAAAAAAAGTAATCAATACCGAGTAATCTTTATTCTCTTATTCTCATTATTAATTATATTTAACTCTATGTATAAAATTGTGGGAAAAAAGAAACCAATAATTCTACAAACGTGTAAGGTATTAGTTTAATTATTGTTTCTAATGAATTTAATTTATGTATACATATATATAAACGCATATATATATATATTAGACACCAATTAGTCCTGAATCACAATTCGGCTTGTCGTTGATAGTGGATTTTGGTTTCTGTTTTTCTAATATTCCATAGTTTCGTAATGAAAAGAAAAACAAAAAAAAAACAAAAACTAAAAACAAAGAACACTGATAACCAAAACAAATACTAAACTAAATCAAGCAAACAATAAACGAACAGCTAAAATAAACGCAATAAGAAAATGACAATTATCGTTTTCCAAAATCATTCAGCGCCAGCGCGCTGCTTCTGTCACAGAGAGGGACCGTTGCTGGTGGTTGGGCTGCAGATGAGCGACGAACATTCAGATTCTTCTCATCCATCGCCCAATTAAATATTTAATGAAAGAAAAAGAAGAAAAACCAAAACGATGCCATAATATCACAAAAATAGGGTTTTTTTTCTATTGTTTTGTTATTTAATATAGTTTTGAGTGCATGTTCCAAAGTGTATTTAGATACAAAAAAAAAATGAAAATATAAACAAAAAATTATATACGCATTGTTAGCTATGGTACTTAAGTTAATCTGTATTTAACGCTGATGTACATGTAACTGTCCATTTTTTCTGCCTTTCTTCAATTTTCTCGTTTTCGTTTCCATTGAATAGGTTTTTGTATCTTTATGATTCTTCCATTCTCGAATATCAGTCACTGCGAATAGAAAACAAATATACATATATACATATGAGAAGAAGACGCCTTAATTGTTAAGTCATTAAAGTATGTTTACCAAAAGAAGAATGGGAAAGTAGAAGAGATTATATGTATGACCATTTAACCGCTTGTTGACAAACCATCTCTACCTGCAGACAATCGCATTTGGATTGAATACGAAATAATTTTTTTTTCTCTCTCTCTCTCTCTCTTGTAAGCAAAAGTATTCCATGATATGCATTGGTTTTCATAGTTATTCCCTTTTTTTTGTTTGCTTTCATAAGAATTAATTTTGTTTCTGTTTGTAACTGTAACTGTTATATTAAATACCCTAATTTTTTTCGTTTTAGTAGATTTCAGGTCTCATTTTGAGGGATTTAGTTGTTCCCCCCTCTCGTTTATACACTTAAAATATGAATTAACAATTATAGAACTCACATTTGTAAGGAAAAACAAACAAAAACGAAGAAAAAAAAAACAATATTTTTTTAAATAAAGTGAAAAGAAAAATATGAAAAAAATAGAAACAAAACACTTAACATATGAGCCAATGTTTGATAATGACGAAAATGAAATCTAACTCGTAAGCAAAGGTCAACTCTAAAACTGATGGAATTAAATATATTTTAATTTGTAAACTAATCGAAATGTTTTTTTTATTGAGACGGCCGTGAAAAAAAACAAGCACAGCATGGAGTGGAGTCAAATATCTAGAAGAGAATTTTCTTTTAAATTAACTCGGAATTACTTCCGTCAGGTTGCTTATCATCTAGTTTCAACTACACCAGTATATTTGAGGCTGTGACGGTGGGTAATTCTAACAGTCTTCGCCTTGTCAAATTTATTTCTTTTTTCTGTTCTTAACTATTTAAATCTCCAAATATGTGCGTTTAATAAATTTAGTGGAACTTCACGTAAATAGCTTTGATAACCTAGGACTTTATTTATTTAATTATGAACTTGTTTAATTAATGCTGGATCGAGTTGTGTTTCCCAACAGTGAACATCATTGATGGAATCCGATTGCATCCCACTCACTACGATCCACACCTTCTATCAACACGCTTTAGCATTGACGATTAAGGAAAACCAACCACATAAAGCAATTATGTTTACAGGCAACTTTGAAATTGTTTCTTCGACAGTTGAGGGACGGTCCATGAAAAAACTAGGAAAACTTAAGGGGCTTGTATTGGCTGTGTTCGTAGACGCAGTCTTAGCGTAGCACTGCAACGTCAAGCGTTCTTAATTGCAAACATTTGGCAATGATGCAGTGCATCGCGTTCTAAAACGTCATATGAAAGCAGCCGCTGCGCAAACAATCGTGATGCATCGCAGCATCACAAAATAAATGCATAGCATCAAAAATGCAGTTACGCGATGCACATTTTTTTGACGCCATTGTCACAGAAAGTCTCCATAGATTGGGAGTATATTGTTCTGCGCATACGTCAGATATCAAGGCAACCTAAACAGCGTTTGAATTAAGAATGGTTACGAAAGCGCTTAAAGAAGACAGACACCTAGTCTTCCCATACTATGCTGAGTACCCGGATATCGAGCTCAGAAAAAGGAAAGAAGACGTCTTGTTTGATATATACATTTTGTATAGTGGGCCCTTGTCATTCCTTCATTATTTAACTGTCAGTTTGGTTTCTTCTAGTCGCGTAAGAATATAATCGAATGCGAATAATCTGTATGTCTTAAAGTGTTATACGAGCTTAAAAATGAGTATTAACCACTGCGTCAGCAAAATCATTCTCTACCCTAGCGAGGTAACTGTTCGGAACGGAAACGACTACAAATTTCTTTCCGAAAACAGATATCTAGCACATAATTTATACTTCCGATAGAGTGTGCGTTGCGGAAAAGTTTCAACAGTTACCTCGCTAGGACAGTCTAATACTTTCCGAGGATTCCCCATTTAATTGGAGTCAACAGTCGAATCATAATCCCAAGCTAATTTTTTTAACTTGGTCTTACCACCTCATCCTCATGGAATTACATTCACACCTCGGAAGTCGTGATGATGAGGACATTCGTGCCACGTGACCAAACCATCGGAGCATAGCCCTTTCCGTTCGAAGAAGCAGCGGCTCTACATTGAGTTCCTCGCATACTACCGTGTTTCTCACCCTGCCCAGTTACTCACAACAGCACGAATAAGGGTGTTTTCTTAAGCGTCGGAAATCTGGGCTAGTACAATCGCATGCTTTTTCTTATGCGTTTAGGAACACTACCACGGTGCAGAATGTCTGCAGCCTTGCCTTAGTACAAAATATTTTTCTTTCAATCGACCCTTTTTGCAGTAAACTAATAATGACTGCACAATCTGCCCGACACCGATGAGCTATTGACGTTTATGAACAGTATGCACTGAAGTTCACCTAAGCTAGTATGAACGTATATCTGCATAAATGAACATGGATAACGCAATTACCCTAGCATGACCATAGGTGCGAGTTGGAACAAATACTGCATTGAAAACTGCTAACTTGGCTTTGACACCAAGCTCAGCCTTCCCGATTACAGATCTTCCAAGCTCTTTCAAGCTCAGCATTACTCCTTCCCAACACTCGTGAAAAGACCCTGATATATTTGAACTCCTCCACCTGCTTCAATGAGACTTCCCTAACAAGTAAAGTATCCGTAACAGGGAGAGACTTTCAAGAAATCCCATCTAGGAAAGTTATCAAATTTCTGAAAGCAGCACTTAAATCCCAGACCAAAAGACCAAAAGGGGTACAATAGGTCTTTATTGTCGCTGTACTAGTGTTTGCATGACACACCCCAAGTTCTTTAATTCAATTCAGCATGTGCACATACGGCCACGAACCTATTGAGTAGGCGCTCGAGTTCCATCTGGAAGGAAGTGAGGATAACTAAGCCATCTGCAAAAATAAGATAACTTACCTCAACTCTCCCAATATGAAACATTACTCGCCTCGGCTGCACTGCAACATCCAGTCCATATAAATAATGAAAAGAAGAGGTGACAAAACGCACCCTTATCGAAGTTCAGCTCCCACGGTGAAAGGTGTTGATTTAGCACCGTTAACCCAAACACAGCCCTGCCCTTCGGCCCTAGAATTAGAACGGTAGCGTATGTTAAGCACATTGAATTCCGATCTTGACAGCTTAATTAACTGGAGAAACAACAACAGAGTGGAATTCAATGCTTCAAAAACTCAATGCTGGACTCAATGCTTAGTTGGAACAATCACATATCTGAGGTCGCCAAAATCATGTGTGCATGATTTCTGCCAAAAATGCGAAATGTTTAGGTTTCCTAAATCGATGCAAGAAATATTTCACCCCCTCTGATTTGGCTTTCATCTATAAGGCGTATATCCGCCCCAAGCTTGAGTACAACGCTCATATCTAGTCTGGTGCCCCAAAGACCACCGTGCACATACTAGATAGAATCCAAAAGCGAGCGATAAAACTTATAGGAGACAACAATGTCGCAGTCATTAGACTCGCTCGAACATCGACTTACCGTTTCTTCTTTGTCCGTATTTTATCGCTATTTCAACAAACACTGCTCAAGTGACCTAGCCAACTGCATTCCTCCCCTCAATGAATTCACCCGCAATACTCGTCTCGCCAGGAATGCTCATCAGTTTACCCTTAAGCCTACTTTCGGACGCACAGTCAAATTTAGAGACTCGTTCTTCAGCCGTACTACGCGAATTTGGAATGCTCTTCCCAGCCCTATATTTTCTACTACAACCCGCAGATATTTAAGACCAATGTGCACAGGTACCTCCTCTCCCTTTCTCCCTCTATACGTTCGGCCCGTGCTGTGTCTTGACCCCGGACACTTAAGGGTATTAGCAATCCCTTGAGCGCGCGCAAAATATAAAAAAAAAGCTGCTTCAGTTTGTGTATAGAGACTGAATGGCCCTCGAAAGATTACCAACAATCCGACACTCCTGTAGAACACTTCAGAGTTTACATGGAGGAACTCGGTCGTATGCCTTTTCCAAATATATAAAACAGCTGTAGATCGGTTTGGCATACCCCCAGACTTTCTCGAATATCATTTTAGAGTGAAAAGCTGGTTTGTTGTACTTCTGCCATGACAAAAGCTGCACTCCATCCACCCAGGACTCGACCATAGCTCTAAACGCGTTTCCAACACCTTAGCGTAGACTTTCCTGGGGAGACCTAAAATAGGTATGCACCATGGGGCAATTCTCTGACTCTTTGGTCCCCCTTCTTGAAAAGAGGGGCAATCACCTCATTTTGCCAGTCGTCAGGTGTCTCACCGCGTTCCCAGGCCACCTTAATGACACGAGAGGGCCATAAAACTTTACCATGGCCTTAAGTATTTCTGGCCGGATTTCATCCACACCGGCGGAATTGCCAACTTTTAGTAATTCAATCGCCAAAATGATTTTCTCCAAAGGACAACATTCCAATTCCAATCAAAATCCGAGATTTTAAATGATCCTCGCTGAAATCGCAGTGCACTTCCACGTGGCACAAATCGAATAAACTTTTTGTGTGCCAGCAAACGAGATGACTCCGCTGACAAAGACAAATTTGAAAGATGTCACAAAGTTTCACACAAATAAATTTAAATTTGATCTAATTTTGTTCGATACGTATTCCCTTATTTAAGTAACAAATAAAACATCCAGAAAGACATTAATCGCAAGAAAAATCCCAAGAGTTACCTGTTCCATGTTATTTAGAACTGCAGTGAAATCACTGAAGTCGTTACCCACATTAAATTACAAAACCAGATCGGCGACGTTCTTTTGCAGAATAGAAGACGGCAAAACGGTTCTTTAAATACCTCTCGTAGAATGTGACAAAAAAACGGGTCAATAGCTGTTGGTCTGTAATACTATACTTGCTACGTGATTTTTTTAACATCATACTGGAGATGGTAGTGCAAAACTCACTCGTTCAACTGCTTAACTGGATTACGCAGACGACATTGACGTGATTGGTCGAAGCGAGAGGTCAATGAAGCGTTTGCTGGTATTGAAGGGGAGGCGGAAAATGGGTTTAGCAGTGAATGAGGGCTAAACGAAGTACATGTTGTCATCGAGAAAGGATGCAAAACATCGACGACTCGGCCAGAATGTCACCGTAGGGGTGGTTATGGACTTAGTCTACCTCGGCTCACAAGTAATCAGAACGAACAACATCAGTACCGAGATTAAACGCAGAATAACTCTTGGCAATCCCTGCTTTCTGCTGAAGAAGCAATTTAGTAGTAAAGCCCTCACTCGAAGAAGCAAGTTAACATTATATAAGCCACCCCTGTCCTGCTCTATGTCGGAGAAGCATCTCAAGAGGACTATCTCAAGAGCATATGAAGAAGTCCTTGGTCTTTTCGAGAGAAAAGTTTGCGTGCGATATTTGGTCCTATGGTTTTTGGGGACGATTCAGGTTGGCTTTACAGCGACATGAGTCTAATCAGGCGTCTACGGATTCAACACCTAAAATGGCTAGGCCATGTAGAGCTCATCGACAACACTGCTCCAGCCCGAAGAGTCTTCGACCCCGAACCAGTGGGACAAGGCAATAGAGGATGCCCATCGATGGTGCACACAAGTGGAGAAGGAGCTCGACCAATTTGGCGTGCGAAATTGGAGGCAGCTGGCTAAAGATCGAAGCTTGTCGGCTGATGCCAGGTCCACCCCGGACTGTAGAGCCATCAGAAGAAAAATACTCCCTACGTAGCTAGTTCAAACTAGTGTTCAAATTATCTAAAAATCAATCCTTTAATGTTCAAAGCTGAACCTGTGGGAATGCCTACCACAATCCTACTACATTGCCAGTACTAGCAATGGTGCAATAAATTCGTATTTGCTTGCATTCATCGTCGTCAGTCGTGTGATAATTTTGAATGTCGTATACATAACTTTTTTAGAAATCACAATTCACATGCCATTATTGATCAACCCAAGCAATTACATATCTTAGGAGAAATGTCGAGTACAAAGCTGACTTCTCTCTGATGGATTAAACATTCATCCTAACCTGTTATTTTACCTTTATGTTCCAGTACCTGTTCAGTTCAAGTATTGTGCTGTTTACGATGCCAACGATTTACATATTGAAAGACGGCAAGGCTTTGATTTTCACCGCACCGCTAAAATAAAACCATCACCGCTGTCCAAGCTTCACTTAAAGATCAACTATGTACATGGATTCTCACAAAGCATGTTCATGCTCCATATAAAAATGTGCTTCAAAATCCCCCCTACAGCTGCTTTGAACAGATATTTTTGTTCTGTCAAATGCTCCAGCTGATTATGAGATAACAATAGGTTCTTTTTTTCAGCGACATTCAGTGTTGTTTGGCTTGCTCAACTAGATTATTTTTTGATTTTCTTTTCGTTTAGTTAATTGAGCTTACGTAACACGTTAAGTTTATTAGTTTCATTCGACATGAATTTCGCCGGTAAAGTTGTTCTTATAACTGGAGCAAGTTCGGGCATTGGAGCTGCAGCTGCAATTAATTTCGCCAAACTTGGAGCCAGTCTAGTCCTTGCCGGAAGGAATACAGCGAATCTCAAGGACGTTGCTGACAAGTGCAAGGGAGACATTATACCACTGCTCGTTCCCGGCGATGTTACTAAGGAAACTGATAACGAGAAACTTGTTGCAGCAGCCATAGAAAAATACGGCAAACTAGATGTGCTGGTCAACAACGCCGGTATAATTGAGAATGGTACTATCGAGAACACCAGCATGGAGCAGTTCGATCGAGTTATGAACACTAACATTCGATCGATCTATCATTTGACCATGTTGGCTGTGCCGCATTTGATCAAAACGAAGGGCAACATTGTGAACGTTTCAAGTGTAAATGGCATACGCTCCTTTCCGGGCGTGTTGGCATACAACATCTCCAAAATGGGTGTTGATCAGTTCACGCGTTGTGTTGCTTTGGAATTGGCTGCCAAGGGAGTTCGCTGTAACTGTGTCAATCCGGGAGTAACTATCACGAACTTGCACAAACGAGGTGGAATGGATGCCGAAACTTATGAGAAATTTATCAAGCATTCGCAAACCACTCATGCACTTGGACGTCCTGGAACAGCTGATGAAGTAGCTCAGGCCATCACATATTTGGCAAGTGACCTAGCCACATTTACAACTGGTGCCAGTCTTCCTGTCGATGGGGGACGCCATGCAATGTGTCCACGATAAGGTTTGAACGATAACAAATGGTTACCATCGCATGATTTTTGGGAATTCTGATAGATTTTTAAGAATACAATACGCATTTATTAGATTTGTAGAGAGAGAGAAGAGTGTTTCTAATTTTGACTAGTAAAGTTTTAAATAAAAATGAGCCGAGCATTTACATAATGGTGTTACATTTTAAATGTTTGTAATTCTTTTCTTTCAGGAAAAGAACAAATAAGTTACTGTTGATATCTTGTGAGAACTGAGAAGCTCTACGCAGGACCAGTCGGAGCTAAATGAGCGCCCTGTGCAAGCCCCATTCTTCAGTTTTGACATTTCAATTTAGGAAGCTAACTTTTCTGCTTTACAAAAATCTCGGCTTGAATAACTCCCTTTTCTATTAACATTATATACAAACCTACCAATGATTTTTCAGTCATATTTGTCGTAAGGTAATTTTGTATTATCTTGAGTTTAGCTACTTTAAAAGCTACTTTCTCCTGAATCTACTGTGACTTGCAGTGTGTTTAAAATTTCGAGGGCGCTAACGAGATTGAGAGCCAGATCTTCTAGCCTTGAATTAAATATCGCAGGGTTACTGCTAATGTTTGATACAATTCTGCCAAGCAATTTTTGAGCGAAACATGCAGATTTTACTTCTATTTCCACTCACCGTCTGGCTGGGACTTTTATCAAAATGAAATTATTTTCGAAATAGATTCTTGTGTGTGAATGATCTTTTGTGTAAACAGGTGAAATCACGCATTTAATTTGTATTACTAGAACATAATTGAGTTCAGACTGCGTCTAGAAATGCAAGAGGTAGCATATACCGAGTTCGCAATTGCATAAATACCGCAGCTGTTTAGAGTTAGCGTTCATAAATGTAATAAGACTGCATTACTTCTGCATATCATAAATGTAAAACATATGTAAGACTGCTATCAAACTTTCGCATTCTCTGCATACGTTTTCATTTTGCTACAGAGAACTGTATTTGGCAAGTTGGTTTTCGATTCAGTGGAATCTGGCTTTTTTCATATATATATATTTTTCAGGATATATAATAGTTTTGTGATTTTTATAAAATATTTAAAAACAGCTCCTATAGTTGCATTAAACAAATTGTAAATATGTTTGAATGAGTTTGAGCACGTTTCCAAATTGTTAGACAAAGTGATAGCTTGACATGTATTTCAGGACGACCAAACCGAGAATTTGTCCAAAATGGGTTAAGAACATGCAGAACGACCTATATTGAATAAAAATGAAAGTCAATGCCTTGAATTTTGCTCTGGTCATCCAAAAGTGGCTTCTAAGTACGTCATCGGGGTATTTACCAATAGTACTTAGGAAACATTTTTTGGAATTAGTCTTGACCTAGCCTTCCAAGTTCTATTTGTAAGCAATAGCCTTGTTTTTCTTAGAATTTTTGCTCTTTTAGGCCCCGATTGCGAGTGTCGATTATCAATCGACACACACCGATTGTCGACAGTCGATTGGATGTTTTGGTATTGTGATTGTCGGTTGTGATCAATCCTAGTCAATTTTTGTCGTTCACAAATTTCTGGTCGACGGTTTTCGAGCGTCAGAAAATCATAGAATAAACATTGTTTTCATGATGCAAATGTAATTTAATTTATATGGTTGTCTCTCTAAAATATTTCCTCTTATAACTTCATTTTCGAACAATGATAGTTTCTTACAAAAAACAATCAAAGCAACGTTTAAAATATGTCCAGAAATTTATTAATTCGTATGAGTATTTGCAAAACGCGATTTGTTTCGATACGCACATAAGTGAACGTTCACATTGTACCGGCAAAACAGTAATCTTCGTTTACATCTCCCTCTAACCTATGGGACCTCACACACTATCTTTTTCTAATATTCGTGTGCTTCTTAGCGCAATGTAAGCACGAATTGAGAGATTTCACATTTTAAACTGACAGAGAGAGAGAGAGAGAGAGAGAGTAACTTTGTTTGCAAATAATGCTCAAAATCATTTTTTTACTATGCATTTCTTTAAAATAAGCTCAGCTCAAGTCAGAAAACAACATTTTTGTTACAAGTTACACTAGATATGTAACTTCCGTCATAACAACTCACGTTTCGCAAAAGTACAGCTGCCGCATTGTTTGTGTTAATAAATGTACGCAACGAAGTTGTACAGCAGATTTACAATAAACTGCTTACAATTATAAACTCGGGCATAATCTTAACAATGCGCCCCTACGCGTTTTGCGCCCTGCGCATTTGAACGTCCTGCAGATATGGTCAGTCCGACCCTGCCTCCACAAGTTATAATATGCCATTATATATGAATTTGACACAGATCTTAGATTCTAGCATTATTTTTAAGAAGTCAGGCATTATGCAGGAGTGTCCTCTTCGCACGAGTACCTTTATAGATTCATGTGGTCTTCGCAGTACGGGAAGAAGTGTAACATTTAAATGGTTGATTAGTTTTCAAGCCCTCATTTGCTAGTTTGGTATCATATCAACTACATCTGCAGTACTCGTGTTGTATTATCATAGACGCAATAAAGATAAATAAATTCCACTTCATACAATGAAAATTGCCCGATTTATACGATACCTCGACTCAGCGTTGTCTTCACCCTGCGATGGGTTCTTTATGCGACACGAAAGCGGTCTGCGTTGCCAACACAAGCAGATTGTATTCCACATATCCCCACAAAACTATTTGTTTACTTGGTAGGCACTGGAACCCTGACTACTGGCGAGGCGATGGTTTCGATTTCCTTTGCACCCACATATGATAAACAGAGCTATTGACAGAGAGGACTTGATATGTGCCTTTGCACTTGTCGTGCTCTCCGATTTGAAGTCAAATTCAATATTCCGAGAAAGCAAAAAAGCTCAGCTCTCAATATTAGGGGCGTTGACACTGTACTACTAATGGACCAAATTGTACTAGGTCGTACAAGTGTGAACGGTCCGTATGACAGTCGGGCAGACGGTTGTATGTTAGTTCAACTTTTTCGCTCGGCCGTACTACATGTAGTACAATGTGAACACTGGTCGTACGACCGCAATGCAAATTCTCATTTAAGTTTTCGAATTCAACGAGTGAGCATCAGCACAGGCTTTTGGTTAGATTTGTTTGAATGATGTCGTGAGTGCTATCGCTCTTTTCTATTTTTTTTTTCTCTCACTCTCTTCGTTTTCTAATTTTTCATCAATAGTCAACGCTCTGATAAAATCGAGCGCTGCCATGTTGATGGCACCTTCATAAATGAAGTCTGTCAACCGGGTAGTACAATGTGAACGCAAGGCATTTTTTGGTCGTTCGACCGGGTTGAACTACATGTAGTACATAGTGAACGCCCCTACTGGCCATAAGTAAGCAATACACCAAGTGTAATCAAAACATGTTCATTGGGTCATTAAGAAAAACAAATGATTTAATTTTCATTCACTTGTTTCCATATGAATAAAAATGCCTAGGAATTCAAAAAAATTCTGCTGCCGAATTCTGAGAAGAATGTTTCAGAAGCTTTCTGTTATTTTATTTTTTCCCCAGATCTTCTCATTTCAACTTCATAAGACCTGCAATTAACACTATTTCAACACTGTAGTACCAATAAAATACCGAAGAGATAGATCCTCTAATAGTAAAGGGTGATTTTTTAAAAGCTATAGGAAAACATAAAATTCAGAAAAATGCATGAAATCTTTATTTGAATCGATAGTAAGGTCCATATAATTTAATGTTTGAAGATTATTTCATGCAAATGTTGACCTTGACTGCGCCTCAAATGGTCCATCCGCTTAGTCCAATTTTGGCATAGTCTTTCCAACATTTCGGCCGGTATCTCACTAATAAATGCTTCAATTTTGTCTTCCAATGCGTCAATTGAAGCGGGCTTGTCTGTATAGGCATGAGCTTTAACCCCACAAAAGTCTAAAGGCGTTAAATCGCACGATCTAAGCGGGCAACTGACCGGTCCCGAACGTGAAATAAAAAGTTCACCGAGCTCGCCCCTCAATAAGTCCATTGTTGCGCGTGCTGTGTGGCATGTGGCACCGTCTTGTTGAAACCACATGTCATGCAAGTCAAGCTCTTGTATTTTGGGCAAAAAAAAGTTGGATAAAATCTCACGGTAGCGCTCACCATTCACAGTTACGTTACGATTTGCATCATCTTTGAAGAAGTACGGTCCAATGATGCTACCAGCCCATAATCCGCACCAAACTGTGACTTTTTCTGGATGCATTGGTAGCTCTTGCAATGCTTCTGGCTAATATCCGCTCCAAAATCGACAATTCTGCTTATTTACGTACCCATTGAGCCAAAAATTAGCTTCGTCGCTGAACAGAAGAAGCGCGCCATGAACTTTCTTAACAGAGCACGCATTTTGATAATAAAGTTCAATAATTTGCAAGCGTTATTCGTTTGTAAGACGATTCATGGTTAAATTATAGACCAAACTGAAGATGTTTGACAGTGAAACAAAACACGAAACGTGCGTCAGCTGTTTAAACCAGTTTTGCCAAAAAGATAATAGCTAAAAAATCACCCTTTATAAGGAAGAGTCGCTAGTGCCCGGTCCCTTAACGAATTTTCGCAGAAAATGTCTCATAAAAACGTGGATTTCGAACCAATTTGTTTGTGTTTTACTGTTTTATAATATTCGTTATGCAATTAAGATTCGATTGGTATACTATAAACCGGTAATAGTTATAGGTAGTGCATACCACGATGCGGATGCAGGCATATACGCAAAGAAAGGGTTAGTAAAGAGAGCTTATATATTCATTTCTCGTCATAAATCGTAACTAAAAGACAACATTTGAGGTTGCAGTTAGAGAACACTTCACTGGTAAGAAGGACATAACAGACTACGTTATATTAGGCAACACTGCCCTACATACATATCTTCTTCTACTTCTGTTAAATCTAAGAACTAAAAATCATCATCAGTTTCTAAAAGATTTTCAGCAGAAACATTTCAGCTGAATAGCGGTTTACCGACTCCAATTCGGAACAGTTTGCTGCATTCTTCTCGTGTAATAGTGTTGATGTAGGGTTTCGTCATTTCGTTTGTTCGTTATGTGACCTGAGGAAACATTCACTGTTTCTCCATGATTCACTAATTTCCCCATTTTGGGATGCTGCACATAGGTTCCGTGTAAGGTGGTAGATGTTAGGCGTTTCTAATATGAGAGGGAAATTAGCGGCACCTTTTGCTGTTAAATCAGCTGCTTCATTTCCCTGGATTCCCGTGTGGCCTGGGACGCAGGATAGAATTATATGCCCACCAATATTGTCCTGTTACGACAAGAAATAATTTTCACGGCCCCACCTCTTTCGAGTCACTGACAATGCTCAAAGAGTATAACTGTCTAGCCTCTCAAACTTGGCCGTTCGTAGTCGGCATAAAACTTTAGGTCTATTCCACTCGTGGTTGCTGAAAAGCTAGGCCCTGGTCCTCTACGGGCGTTAGCGCCACCCATATCATATTATTATATATAATATTGTTCCTAACCGACTCTAATGATGACCATTTGTTGGTTATATTCCTTTGAGAATACCAAGGTTGTCATATTGGTGTTTTTCCGGACCAATTTTGAGCTATGGGGCTATAAACTTTTGAATGCCTGCTAGTTCGGCGATGTGCTTCCTGCTGGACGTGGCAGTTGCCCTTGGTGGAGGGTTGCCATCTGGCCACTCCTTTTCCATTTTATTACAACGTATGAGCAGAACGCTTCTGGACATGACGCATCGATGTAAAGTATACGTTCAGGGTTGATGGATGTGAAGACCTAAGTGAGACGTGGGTTGCACGTCTACTCCCTAACCCAACGTAACCTAAGTACGCTATGCTGGATTGAACTTATCTTTTCTATAGCGTCTTTAGTTTTGCTATGACTCATGTATAGATGGTAACATTGGTATGGGAGAATACTTTTTTAGTTCCCCTTTGCTAGCTTGGTATCATACCAACTACATCTGCAGTACTCGTGTTTGCATTATACATTACTATACACAAAACAAAGATGAGTGCAAAGGAAATCGAAGCAACCCTTGCCCAACCGTCGCTTCGTCTGGGGTCCGGTGTCTACCAAGTAAATAAATCGTTTAGTGCGGATGTGTGGAATACACCCTGCTTGTGTTGGCAGTGCAAACGAGTGATGGGTTCCGCCAACGCGCCTTTGAGTAGGACCCAGAGCGTCGCATGAAAATATACATCGGAGGGTGGAGGCAGCACTGAGTCGAGGCATCGCAAAAATCGGGTAGTTTTCGTTGTATGAGGTGGAATGTCTTTAACATTATTTTGTCTATGATATTACCCACATTATCCCCTGAAAAAATGGGTCTATTTGCCTTGGACTTTTTTCACTATTTTGTATATCCTGGGAGTCTTGAATTATTTCCCGCGTTTGGGGTAGAACTTAAATCTCGTTAGCATCTTTGAACCTTTTTCAAAGCTCTCATCACGTAACTTTTCAGGCGACTAACCTCCAGATGATATCATCCGACGATAGTCGTCGTACGTGGTCAGATCCCAGATGATTATTAAAAATGCTGTCAGCTTCTTAATTTATGATAACGAGTTTCGACTGGAAGATTGTGCATTATTTGCAGAGGTTAATGTTCGTTTGGTATTTTCGTTCCATTGCACGTCATCCAATTTGGGTTGTGATTTTATGGAGTCATTGGGTCACTGCAACAGGTTTGAATTCTGAACGCCTTTTTTTGCATCGTAAATGTCTATTTTTTTTAAATCGTTGGTTCTTCGTAAGGAAATATTATGTGCAAGTGAGATTTAAGAAAAAATAATGTGCATATGTACAAGTCTCTGTGCGGAAAAGGGACCAGGACTAGGTGTGTGTTTGTGAAGCGGATGTTTTAATTAAAACCACATTAGGTGTTAAATTGCTCCAGACATATTCCAGTCATTTATTTGAATCGCATAGTGCTTCCCAAGTGTGAAAAGGATATCTGGGATCTATGATCAATAGCGAAGAAACCTGTGATAACGATATCAATCATCGCGTAAGCGTAGGGTGGATGAAGTGGCGGGAAAGCTCAGCCATCTTCTGTGACCGAAAAATGCCTCCTAAGCTGAAAGGAAGGCTCTACACAGACGATGTATGTACGTCCGGCGCTCACATATGGTTCACAATGTTGGACAGCGTACAAAAAGTATACGGGCAACTGAGATTAAAATGCTTCATGACAGCAGGAGTAACAACGCTCGAATAAGAAGTTTAAAGGGAGCCTTAACGTGAAAGGACCCATCTCTAAGAAGGTTAAGTCATGTTCAAAGGAGATATCCTTCGAACGCCGTTAAAAAGGCAATATCAATCAACATACCAACGAAAGCACGAAAGAGAGGTAGGCCTAAAAACTCCTGGATCACACAAATACAAAAACACCAGCATTCGCATCGGCCTCAGTGATGAAGTGATGCGAGTCAGGGAGGCCTGTTTTGGGGTGTGTCATGCAAAACACTAGTACTGCGACCATAAAGGTCTGCTGTACCCCCTTATTTTGGTCTAGGATTTAAGTGCTGCCTTCAGAAATTTGACAACTTTCCTAGATGGGATGTCTAGAAAGTCTCACAATGTTACAGATACCTTACATGTTAGGGGAGTCCCAATGAAGCAGATGGAGAAGTTTCAGTATCTCGGAGTCTTTTTCACGAGTGATGGGAGGAGTAATGCTGAGCTTCCCTGTATGACAAGCTGGCTCAATTTTGAAACAGCTTGGAAGATCTGTAATCAGAAAGGCTGAGCTTGGTTATCGGTTTGCAATTCAGCATTTGTTCCAACTCTCACCTATGGCCATGCAATTATGACCGAAAGAATAAGATCGGGAATACAATCTGCCCAAATGAGCCTTCTTCGTGCTGCTGTGGAGCACGGCAGTATGCGAGGAACTCAATGTAGAACAGTTTCTTCTTCCAACGACCGTTTCATCACTACTTTCAAGATGTGCGAAGGCGACTCCATCAGGTAGGCGACCGTTAGACAGGTTAGGTAGATTAGGTAGTTGGGCTGCAAGTAAAATCGCCAGCACACTTAAATCATGTTGGTCCATTGTGATACTCACTCATAGTATCGTTAATTTTATCCCAACGGCAAATGGTGATTGGACCAGATTTGATAAAAACTGAATAAAGCTTATTAACTTTGCTTTCACTGGGATTCGAACTCAACGAACGGCCATCCTGCTGTTACCGCTTGGCAGACCAAGGACGAGGTTGTTGGATCAAGTACAATAGCTTCCCTGATTCCGCTTGGGTGTAACTCCTGGTGAGTTAGAGTCGATGGCGAGGGATCGAGTGGCCTGTAGATCGCCAGTGCGCACTGTACCCACGTGGACCTTTTAGGAAATCGTGAGGGTCAGCAGATGATGATAATCATCAGATTTCCAAGCATAAGCGCCGTCGCACAGTGTGTTATTTTCCACATCTAGCGGTACTTTATTCCTGTTGCGCTTGGGATAGCTAAACTACAGATTTTCCTATTCGTTGAAGGAAAAAACGTAATTCAATCAAGTTTTTAAAACCTATAGCCATATGTAGTCACCGATAGGGGGCGTATAGCACACGCCATCCATCCTCCATACACCTCGTGGATTCAAACGTTTCTAACTGAAAGACTACTGAACCGATTTTGTTCAAATCTTCACCAATGTGTTCAGAAGACAGTTACCTCAAATAAGTCCAAAGATATTTTGATGAAACTAACACATTATAGTCCATTTTTTTACTTGAAGTTAGTCGCTCTCATCATCGTCTTCATCGGAACTGCTACTAGGTGGTGCAACTCGTACTTCGGGAGCCTTTAACAGGGCAATACAATCTTGAGGTAGTGGGTTCCTTTTTCTATGGGGCGCTGTACTACGACTCGAAAGATATGGATCTGATGATATAAAAAACCTGTTTAATACATCTCTATACGTATTTTTTCTGGAAGATTTCTGGCTAAAATGCTCTCGAAATTGTTTGTATTCTTATTGTTCGCTTCTTGGGCTTCCTCGGACAATTGACCAAGTGGCATTATGCTGGCTCGAATTATCTCGTTTGAGTGTATGTATGCTTGCAGGCATGTGGTACCATGTTTCATTGGCATTGTGATTGTATCTGTATCCCATATTCACACGATATTGCTTCGAGTAAAATTCAGAAATGGTAGATCAAATCAATACTGATGCTTGCTGCAGCCGTGCTCATCTCAACGTTTCTAAAAAAAATATTAGCGCTGCGTTACCATCATTCGTATTGGCTGCTACTTGTTTTGGCATGTCAACTATCAGTCCCATTTCACCCCGAATGTGGCTTTTCTTGTTCGCAATTAAACTCTTTTCTTCCTGTGATCTTGCTTGCCATTTCTTAATGTCTAACTCAGAAAGGTGTAATAGACATTCAAATGATCGAATCCAAGAATGCAAGAGAGAAATCCCAAAGTTTAGTACAGTTTTCTTCTTTGGAGCAGGCGAGTTGTTACTTGAGCAAAATTAAATCACAAAAAAAAAAAATGTATGGGTTGTGCAGCTGAGCGCAAACTGTCTCAACGGATTCTGTAAGTATATAGTCCGGAGAAGGTAATAAATAACACCTCGAAGTGGCTACATGCGGATACATTTTGAAAACTCTTCACAAAGTTACAATATAAAAAAAAACGGATAATTCTAAGGCCTTCAAGCAAATCGGTAATTACTACCATTTGCTGAGGTCGTACAATGTCCAAACTTACCAAAAATAATCTTTAAATAAGAGGCAAGAAATTAAAAAAGAAAATAAAAGGATAACGTTGCTACTTACTTCACACGAACACGCTGAATTTGAGTCACTTAATGCCACTAATGTTTTACATTTCTCTTGCTCAAAAATGATTACTGTTTGCGATGTCACACAACGGTAAATACCGTTTCCATGACATTTTTTGCGGAACAGAACGTTAATACCTGGGGTTATACCTGTCGTTTGATACCAAACTTTCGTCGTCATTCGGACGACTTTGATTTTTGAATTAAGTTTCGCTAGATTCGCAAAGTAACACAATGTGCGTCGTTCAGATATGCAGTTGAACCCGTTTTTTGACTATTTTACAGTCGGAATGGAGTACAAATGAGTCCATTAGACAAAGCGTACCTAATTTAAAGTGAGCGTACAGATTGTTACTCATTTCCAAGCAAATAAATAAGTTAAATAGCGACATCATCCATATTCGCACACATATTTGCATATATTTGAATTATCTTATTCTAAAAAGGCAATTGACATAAATAAATCCTCAAGTCGTCCCTCATCGCGGACACATAACGTGACATCCACCGTCCACAGGTAAATTAACGCCAGTAATGAAACTAGCTCGTTCGCTTGCTAGAAACGTTATAGCTGCTGCGACTTCTTCTACAGTCCCCGTCCGCTGTAGAGCATGTGATGATTTGCAATTCTCCATGAACTCAACATATACAACATCATCCATACCGCCCCGTTTGTGCAGTTCGGTTACAATCACTCCCGGATTCACTGAATTCACACGAACTCCTTTCGCTCCCAGCTCTAGTGCAACACATCTGGTAAATTGATCAATCGCCGATTTGGTCACATTATACGCCACGATTCCCGGGAATACCCTCAATCCACAAACACTTGAAACATTCACAATGTTACCCCTGCTGCGTATCAAATGGGGAACAACTAACGTGGTCAAATAGTAAACCGATCGCACATTGGTCCTCATAAGACTATCGAACTGCTCAAGATTGGTCTCTTCGATGGACCCGTTCGCACTTATCCCAGCATTATTCACAAGGACATCGATTCGATTGTGCTTGGCAATTGTTTCTTCTACGATTTTCTTCACGTCTTCTTCGGTGTTTACATCAGCCGCGATTACCAGCGGATCCTTTCCACTGATACATCTGCAACGGTCAGCTGTTTCGTTCAATTTTTCCAAATTTCTCCCCGTGATCGAGACTAGACCGCCCAGCTTGGCAAACTGATATGCTGTTTCGGCTCCAATGCCGGAACTAGCGCCCGTTATAATGACAACCTTGTTACTGAATTCCATTTCAAAGTCGAAAAATCAATCAGACGATATGTGGTATAATGAATGTACGGCGGAGCGTTACAGCGCACGTCTGGTAGTGAACTAAAACAAAGATTCAAACCGAAGCAGTGAAGATAATAGCTAAAGCACTTTTTAACATTCATTTAAAATTCAGTATTTGCATTTTTTTTTTCGTAAGTACGTCAGTGTTGTACCCCTTCTTATTTATTGCAACGCATTCGTCGGCTTTGTAGCCACAACAAACGCTTTTTAATGAATACAATACAATACGAAGTCGTGCTTTTGATTTGCAATGGTACCTGTCCAGTCGACAGGTTTGTGTGTACACTTTTCAATAGAGACTATAGCACCACATCGACATAACTGACACTGATTTTATCTCAAATTATGCCGCATGATCGTATTTCAAAGACCTCGGTATTGTTTGATTTCATTTCATTTCATTTTTTTTTCTGCCACCGCATTTGTATTTCATACAACTGCTCCCAGGTTTACGGTCATGACAAACCAGCTTAGAAGCAAATTTGCCTTAGTTCAGTCTCACGCAATATGACTTAACTGATCCGTCACTCAGATGGATAACAGACATGTATCAATGTATCACACAAAAGATCTAATTCTAAAAAAAGAACTCGTTTATTCTAGCTTCATATCAAATAAACATACATACGCACATACGTATAAGTACAAGAACGAATATTTAACATGAATACATTAATTACTTTGCATCATCATCGAGGGCACATGGCATGACGACCACCGTCAACTGACAAATTGACTCCAGTTATGAAGCTGGCTCCGGTGCTGGCTAAAAACACAATCGCCGCTGCAACTTCGTTCACTTCACCGGCCCGTCCCAGCGCATGAGTTTGTTTACATTTCTCCAAGAATTTCTCATACGCCTCCTCGTTCATGCCACCACGCTTGTGTAGTTCCGTGATTATTACACCAGGGTTAACCGAATTCACACGCACTCCCTTGGGTGCTAATTCCAGAGCGACGCACTTCGTGAACTGATCAATCGCCGACTTAGACATATTGTATGCTAAAACACCCGGAAATGACCTCAGACCGCAGACACTTGACAGATTGACGATAGCCCCTTTCGTTTTCACCAAGAACGGCACAGCCAACATCGTCAAATGGTACACAGATCGAACATTTGTGCCCATAAGACGGTCGAATTGCTCCAGATTGGTGTCCTCAATTGAACCGTTTTCTATAATGCCCGCATTATTGACAAGAACATCAATTTTACCAAATTTAGCTACTGTCTCTGTGACAATCTTCTGTACGTCTTCCTCGTTATTCACATCTGCTTGTATGATGAGAGCTTCGTTTTGCTTGGCATTCGTGCATTTGTCAGCTGTTTCTTTCAGTTTCTCCAGATTTCTGCCAACAATCGCCAGTACCGCACCTAGTTTTGCAAACTCACACGCAGTAGCTGCTCCAATTCCCGAACTGGCACCAGTAATAATGACAACCTTGCCCGTGAAATCCATTATTACGCAAGAGAAATGTACGCAGAACGAAATACCTAAGAATATTCACAGCCACGAATAGACTAAACCGATTACAGAATATAACGTCAACAAGCATGGAATTTTATTAACAATGCTTACACAGGGTGAAGGCAAAACTAGCGGCTGAATAATTGAAGCACTTTTTAATAGTTATTCGAAAAAATTGTTTGGTTGGGAAATTCTATCCGGGTGGTTGTATTTATAAAGGGTGGTTAAATTTTAAGGGCCGATGTTAATTTTGAATAAAACACAAATTATTTAGGAAATTATTGCCATTTCTTTTTATTATGATAATATTGGTATGGTTCAATTATGTATGGAACAAAATATCGGCCAAATGGCCGCCGCGATCTCGGCGGCACACCTCCATCGGATGTTCCAAATTTTCGATGACGCTGAAGCATAATTGAGGTTCTATGCCGTTAATGTGC
Organism: Eristalis pertinax; assembly: GCA_907269125.1. Classification (NCBI taxonomy): domain Eukaryota; kingdom Metazoa; phylum Arthropoda; class Insecta; order Diptera; family Syrphidae; genus Eristalis; species Eristalis pertinax. The sequence continues at coordinate 126,044,251 of OU026145.1, forward strand.
CGAATTATTTCATCCTTTAGCTCTTGAATTGTTGCTGGCTTATCGACGTACACCTTTTCTTTCAAATAACCCCAAAGAAAAAAATCCAACGGTGTCAAATCACATGATCTTGGCGGCCAATTGCCATCGCCACCACGTGAGATAACACGGCCATTGAATTTGTCGCGCCAAAGAGCCATTGTTTCGTTAGCTGTGTGGCAAGTGGCACCGCCCTGTTGAAACCACATATCGTCCACATTCATATCTTCCAATTCGGGCCATAAAAAGTTCGTTATCGTTTCACGATAGCGAACACGATTCACAGTAACTGCCTGACCGGCCTCATTTTGGAAAAAATGCGGCCCGATGATGCCGCCAGTCCACAAACCGCACCAAACAGTCACTCTTTGTGGCTGCATTGGTTTTTCGACAATCACTCTTGGATTATTATACGCCCAAATGCGGCAATTTTGCTTATTGACGAATCTACTGAGGTGAAAATGTGCCTCATCACTGAAGATGATTTTCTTCGAAAATTGATCATCCACTGTTGTCATTTCTTACCACCATTCTGACCATTGACGACGCTTGAAATGGTCAAGAGGCTTTAGTTCTTGAGTCAATTGCACCTTGTAAGCGTGTAAATGCAAGTCTTTATGCATAATGTTCATCAATGACGAGCGTGAGAGGTGCAATTGTTGGGCACGACGACGAGTTGAGGTGGACGGCTCTTCAGCCACACTATCGTGAACAGCAGCAATATTTTCTGCAGTACGAGCTTGCACTGGTGTTTTCACATCTCCTACAGACCCGGTTTGCTCAAATTTTTGAACGATTTTTCCGATTGTACTCACATTTGGACGATGTACGTGCACGAAGTGCACGATATGCATTTTGATTTGAACGCCCATTTTCATCATAAGCCTGAATAACTTTAACGCGTTGCTCAATTGTGTATCTTTCCATGGTTCAAATTGAATTAGTCTGAAATTGAGAAATGTCAAATGAAATGCAGAAATAAACTTGACGTTTAGGTGTGGTTCACATTCAACATCGGCCCTTAAAATTGAACCACCCTTTACGAACGGCTTTTCAGTGATAGCTACGGACAGATTGGTTTAAGATAAACTTTGGGGAACTATGTCACCTGCCTATACGAAGGCAGATTGAAGTGTTTATTGTGAATCACATTCCGCAGACGGATGGACAAGATTTATGATTGCAAAGTGGTATTAATTGGCTGCTACGGGATTCTGACATTGGACTTTCTGTTAAAGATTTCAATTACAAGTAAGAGGAAAAATTTACGACGCGTGGTTGCTGAGAAGCTAGGCTCTGACACTCTACGGGCTGTAGCTCCACCCATATCATTATTAAGAAGAAAGATTTACCTATACCTATTTACCTATGAATAGGTATATGATGACACAACAATCGATAGTGGATTTGGAGCAACTTTTCCAGTAGCAACTAGTTTTGTTTGTGCGACTTCCGGCCCGGCAAATCGACTATAGACAAAATCTTCACACTAAGACAAATCCTGGAGAAGACCAGTGAGTTTCAAATCAATGCGCACCACCTTTTCATCCATTTTAAAGCCGCTTCCGACAGCATTCATCGCAAGGAGCTATTCGATGCGATGGCCGGATTCGGGATCCCGGGAAGAAAACTGATCCGTTTGAGTCGCTCCACGCTAACACATACGCGATGTACCATGCAGTTCGGCTCAAGGATTTCTGAGCCGTTTGAAACTTGCACTGGATTTCGGCAAGGAGATGCGCTGTCGTGTAATTTCTTCAATCTGGTACTAGAGAAGATAGTGCAGAGGGCGGCTGTAAACACGGAAGGCACTATCTTCTACAAGTCGGTCCAACTGTTGGGGTACGCAGATGACATCGACATCGTCGCGGGTTCTCAACGTGCTGTACGGCGATTGAAGAACAGGCAAAACGAACTGGTCTCAAGGTCAATGAGGACAAAACGCAATATATGCTGTCGACCAAAAAACGTTCCGTCACACACCACCTTGGACAAAATTTTACGATCGACAGCTACAATTTCGAGGTAGTAAAGGGTTTGTCTACCTCGGGGCAAACGTGAACTCCACAAACGACATCACAGTGGAGATCCGTCGTAGAATCGCCCTTGGCAACCGCTGCTACTTCGGTTTGTCAAAACAACTGGGCTCAAAACTCCTGACTCGAAGGATCAAAATCATGCGCTACAAACTCTTATTTCGGCAGTCCGAAAGCTGGACGCTAAGCAAAACTGCAGAGCTGATTCTTGGTAGCTTCGAAAGAAAAGTTCTACGTCGGATATATGGTCCCGCCTGCGAGGAAGGCGAATGGAGGAGAAGACATAACCGCGAATTCTACGAGTTGTACCAGGATGTGGAAGTAGTGCGGAAGTCAAAACTCCATCGACTGCACGGGCTCGGCCACATCGATCGCATAGAAAACAATGCTCCAGCAAAGAGGGTGTTTGAATCCGAGCCTACTGGTTCGAGAAGGAGTTTATGTCGAAACGAAGTTTGAGAACTGTAGTGAATTTGTCAAGTCAAGTCGTCCAGGATGTTTTTTTGCTTGGCTTGTAAGTTACGGCAGTATCGTAAGTTAAGACTACAACAGATGGTCTGGTGTAGTAAATGCGAAAATCTAGGTCCAAGAACTAAGAAGAGTACTGCTGCCAATATCCATCCAAAAGCCATGTGTTTAATTTCATTGAATTGCCCTCTTTTTACACATTTTCAAGATAATGTCAACAGCTTGCAATTCGTTGTAAGTCAAGAGAGCTCTGATATGATAAAATTAGCAGAACTGGGTAAGCTGGGTTTCTTATTTCCGGTGAGCATCGAGGAAGGAGCGGCTAAGATGGGTATTGTATTCAATGAGGGTAGAGGCCAAATCGCAATAACGCATTTGCGCGGTCGGGCTTTGATAGGCGTTGGTATGCGTTTTATCGAGTTTACGAGATTTTATGTCAAAACGCGGTACAGGCTTGAAGCACAGTGGAACAAAAGTAGTGGTTTTGTTCGATAAATTATTTTGAAAAGTCTAAAGTGACTTTTTGTGTCTTAAAGCCTTGTATAAGAGTGAAAATAAGTTCAAATTAAACTTTTACTAAGAAAAGACAAATTTGGAGGGTTGTCTCAATATAAAATTAAGGAAAAAAAAATCTTTGTTTTTCATTTTAGTGTTAATCATCTAGGATAATGCAGCCTTTTTCAAAGCCAAACGTGTTGTTAACAATAATAAAAAATACGATAAATTTAATAAAAATTAAAACTATGAGTACTGTTTTTGGTTTTTCAATCTTATAATTTAATTTAATAATACATTTAAAATTCAAAACAATTTAGTTTATTAATTTTCAAAAGAAATGTTTTCCACCTGAACAAATTTATAGTATCTGAACAAAAGTCTTTTTTTACTAACGAAAATGTTTTGACTCCTGAGACTTGATAACAAAGGATCTGACGAAATCATCATTCTATTGAAAATACCAGTTAATCGTCGATTTCTGATGTTTTTCGGCTCCCTTAAAATTTTGAAATCTTTGTTTCTTGAGCAAATGCCAAGAAGAAGCAATTAAATGGCCATAACAAACAAAAAAAAAGCTCTCTTGAAAATTGCTAACACTATTTTTCAAAAATAAAAAAAATATTTCCGGCAAAAGTTTCTGCTTTCACATTTATATTAAGGACATATGTTATAATTATCGTCCATTAATAGATCTGCTAAACTTTTGCCGGAACAGAAGATATTATGCTAAAATTAAAATAAAATAAAAAAAACACTTAACTAGTTATACATTTTTTTCTCATTTCTGAAGTAAACAAGTAAATTCTACACATTCTTACTTTCTCCGGACATATCTTATATTTTTACTCGAACGCTTAACAATAAAGATATTAAAAAAAACAAAATTAACAACTTTTTTCAAGTTCTCCCTAATGCAATTTTCAAACCAAACTTGTCACTTTGATCGCTTGACTAACTTAGTGCAAAACATAAAAATAATTTTTTTTCTTATCAAAAATACCGTATACTTTGTGAAAAGAAACCTTTCTCCTTGTTTACCAAACATTTCAAAGTGACCTTTTGCGCACTGATCTCTATGGAGCTGCCCGACTGTGCGTCGGCCAGCCACTTTCATAAAATAATAATTTGCACAAGGGTGATAGTGGATATGGTGGAATGTGAAAGGAAATACTCTCGGCGAGGTCTTTATTTTGTACCCCAGCTTCCAACCTAAAAACCCGCTTTCAATCATGAAGATTTTTCGGTTTTGACCGAGAGTGGGGCTTACAAAAATTTCCTCGACCACTTGTCACACAGAAAAACTCGCACAAGGAGTAAGCTGTAAAATATCCGAAATTCTATGGATGTACATATGTATGATACACACAGATATTTCATCGCATTTGCAAACAAACAGTGCCGTTTCAGAAAAAAATGCAGTCGCGCCAGTAACCGTCGGTTTTAGTCGTTGTAACCAATATTTTACTTCAAAAAAATGGAAAAATATATAAGGTAGGTGGTTTAAATAAAGCTCAGAACCTAATAAGACCCAGTGTGCAAAAAGTAGCATAACCGACAAGCAACCGGGATTATATTTGAAATGTGGTCATGGCCTCCTAAGTTTACACTAAAATCGATGGAAATTTCCATCTGACGCAATCATGTTTCTTCTTACATTGGATACAAGTTAGTGAATGTACACGCATGCTCTTTTTTATAAGAAAGTGGTTTCTGTTTTGAATTTGTTGGCTAATAATAATTCGGATAAGTCTAGTTTTTACACTAAATATATTGCATATAAGTGGTGGCCCGTGGCGTTGTGGGTATGTGCGTCGACTCCTACGCACTTGGACCTACCAGTCTAGGTTCGATTCCTGATACGACAAGAAATACTTTTTTACGACCCCACCTCTTTCGAGTCACTGACAATGCTCAAAGAGTATAACTGTCTGGAAAAAGCTTCTCAAACTTGGCCGTTCGGAGTCGGCAAAAAACTGTAGGTCCCTTCCACTCGTGATAGAACAATAGCACGCACAACACGAGTGGTTGCTGAGAAGCTAGGCCTTGGCCTAAGCCTAGGGTTTAGTAAGGCTTAAGTAGTATTTTCATTGAGTAGATTTTCGTTAACAGTTTTTGGAAAGAAAAGTTTTTCATGTTCCTAAAAAGGAAAAGAATAACGAAAAAATAAACGGGCCTTATTAGGAATATGAAAAATTAAATTTGTTGTTTTGTGTTGTTTTAAGACAAAATGCCAAAGACGAGCAAATTAGGCAATAGAAAGCGAGCAGAATGGTCGTCAGATGATAGGAAAGGGCCTTGAAGTATTGAAGTCTTGAAGTTTATCACAACAAGGTGATCGCAAATATGAAGGTTCTGTTACAAAATCTTATGATTGAGAATGTACCGGAGTGCATCTATAACAGGGATGAAAAGGGTTGCCGAATTAACTTGCACCATCGAAAAACTGTTAAGTGCTCATTAAGGGAACAAAAATAAGAAAAAAATAACGAAAAGACCGGATCATGCTACTGTTACGCATGTAAAAAAGATCGCATGGAAGATATGAGAAACCAATTGTGGTGTTTGGTATCATGAATTTTGTGTCGGACTAACAGAATATGTCGAAGTATTCGATTGCCCTGGTGGACGTACCCAAACATAAATTCAACTTTAAACTCACTTTAAATTTAATTCTTGAAAGCAATCTCATTATTGTAAATTAATTTATTGAAGTCAAATTTATCACTTTTATTATAATTTTTCTTTTTAATCAAGAAGGCTGTTTGTTTTTTTTATATTAATAAATAATTACATAATATATATGTATGTATAAATAAAAAACTACGTTGTTTCATTTATTTCGTGACAAAAAGCACCTTATTTAAGCAGGATAACCAAAGTAATTGAATTGAAAAATTAAATATGGGCCTTATTGGGAACTGGTGTTCGTAATAAGGCCCAATGCAAGGTCTTTAAAAATGTTAAAAAAATGTATTTCAAAATGTGTTTTAACAAATAAATGTTGTATTTGTTTATGCTAATGTCACTATAGTCATTTTATATTAAGCGTTTCCAAGTTATTAACGAAAAACTGTAAGGTGGGCCTTATTTGGGTCACCTACATTAAGTCGCTTTAAGCGGTATGTTGTTTTAAGTGGTGTTTTAAGTGATAAGCGGTTTTGACTATGCTATAAATAAATTCCATACAAAAAATGAATTACTTATGAATGAATAGCTATCAAGTACAGAAATAGTTAGTCAGCTCGCCAATAATGAAAAGTCATGAGTGAAGAATAAAAAAACACCCGGGTGAGTAGAGAGTAGCTCCATAAAGAGCTTTGTTCTGCGGCTTACGAAATTACGGTCTGTGAAGCTTCAACGCCCGACCGCTGTATTGTGATTTATTCAATGGATTTACGTTATACTAAAAATCTCAAAGACCGACCGCTCTAAAACAATGTACAGTACTCCCCGGAGCAACACCTTTAATAGCAAACCCTTTTAATAGCAGCAAATTATATTCAGTTGACATTTACCAACGCCATCCTAGCAATTGCACCCGCTTTATAACAACCCAGTTGTAAGCAACCCCCCTCTTATTATCAAATAAAAATCTGAACAAAACATGTGCTTTACCTGGTATTTTACCCTTTTAAAGGGTGATTCATCGTGAGGTTTGATTTATAATGTAAAGCAAAACTTTGTTAATTGTTAATTGTTGTTAATTTGTAAGTTAGCTTAACATTTGTCGGTTAAAAGGTAAAGGTAAAATGTAAATGTTGGCCACGACTACGTTTGAAGGTCCAATTTTTGGCGACTCGTTCGAGCATAGCGACTGCTATCTCGCGGATAACACGAGTAATTTTGGCTTCCAAAGCGTCAATCATAGCTGTCTTATTCCTGAAGGCCTGAGACATTACATATCTCCAGAGAAAATAGTCCGAAGGTGTGATATCGCACGATCTAGGCTGCCAATAAACCGTAGCAAAACGTGGATTAAGTGCTCACCAAAATGATTTCTCAACAAGTCCCTTATTGAAACCAGAACTCACCAGGCCGAGGCCCTTACGTAAAATACGCCAAGTTGTCGAATACGCCAGCCAAGTTGCTGTGAACGACGACGAATCGATTCGTCACGGTCTTCGCGTACACTGTCAGCTACAGCGGCTATTGTCTCTTCAATAAGTGCTGGATGTTGTCTAACCGGTCGAGTATCATCCACTAATGTAAACTGGAACTCAAATTTGCGAATGGTATTGGCAATAGTGGTTTCAGTAGGTCGATTATGCGCATCGTAAGTACCTCGAATCGCACGAAAAACACCGACGTCTTAGACAAAACGTCAGTATAGACAGCTATAACCCCGACGTAGTGAAAGACGTTGTCTACCTAGGCTCCGAAGTTTACGCAAGCAATGACAGCACCGCGAAGATGAAACGAAGGATCGCCCTCGCCAATCGCCGTGTCTTTGGGCTTGGAAGGCAATTGAGGAATAAAGCCTTCTCTCGAAGAACAAAGATATCCCTGTATAGGTAGCTAGATATGTGAGCTGCAAGCGAAATCGCCAGCACACAAAGGCAAATGGTGACTAGACCAGATTTGAAAACCAGGTAAAGCGGTTTAACTTTGCCTTCGAGGAATAATAATAATACAATAATATGGGTGGTGCTACAGCCCGTATAGGGGCAGGGCCTAGTTTCTCACTCGTTTTGTGCGCGCTATTGTACTCTCACGAGTGGAAGGGACATTCAGTTCTATGCCGACTCCGAACGGCCAAGTTTGAGAAACCTTCCTCTTTCTAGACAGTTGACTCGAAAGAGGTCGACGCACAGACACACAATGCAGACCACGACCGCCACTTCGAGACGAAAGTCCTTCGTTTATTATCTTTGGTACAGTATGTAGGTACTGATGGTGTTTGGAGGAGGTGACTGAACGACAAATTGTACGGTGTTAGAGTCTCTCGTCGCAGATGGCTTGGTTATGTAGAGCGAATAGACACCAATGCTCCGGCCCAGACAGTCTTCGGATCCAATCCCCAGGGACAAAGCGGTAAAGGAAGCTGGAAAGGGACCTCAATTGACTGAGCGTGTGTAGCTGGTAGCAACTAGCACAAAATGGACAGGAATGTTAGTTGAGGCCCAGGTCCACCCCGGACTGAAGCGCCAGAAGAAGAATATGGAACTTTTCCGAATGAGGGACATAAAAATGACTCCAGCTTTGACTCTTACTCTACAAATTTTTACCTGGCAATGCAAATGAAAGCCTTAATAATAATTAAAAGGGTGGGGCTATAGTCTGAGACACTGAACGAGATTTTATAACATTACTCGTGTTGTGCGTGTATGCCGGCTCCAATCGGTGAACGAAGCTTTATACAGGTAATGTTATCAGTAATTCGAAAGAAATTAAAGTTGTTCGTGTAGGGAATTGGACCTAGACACCAAGCGTGGGAGTCAACGCAACCACCTACTACCTCATTCACATCGACAAAAAATATTCATTTGCTTAAACGACAATAAATCGCAAATGTACATTAATAACAAAATGCGTTGCTAATGCTTAAATTAGCAGAAAAGTTTGTTTTTGTTTTGTCTTCCGTTTTTGTTCAATCAAATGAATATGTACGCAGCTAGAGCAAAGGAGCAATTAAAAACGGATATATAGACACATAGATAAGGTCTGAGTGTGTACGCAATATTCATAATGTCTGTTTTGAGTTTTCGTTTTGAAAAGCCTACTTCTTTGACCACCCTTCGCTGTGTGTAGGATAGCTTAGCATTTCCTCAAATTTAGCAAGTGGGTTCATACCATGCTAAGCGAAAAAATCGTTCATCGTGAATTAATTTTGCTAATGCTAATCATCCCATCACTATTAATTATATCGCATACACACATGTACATTTGGCTTCTGTATTCTATTCCTACTCTCATCTCTGTTCAACTCAAAGTGAAATTCTCTCCAAAACCGATTTAAACAGTTTGGCTTTTAATTCCTTCGTTAGACACCCTAAGACCACGCCTTTAAAACATTGACTTCAATTTGAAAACATCAGCCCATATCTTGAAATGTGCTACATAACATGCCCTCACATTATAATCCCCCCCTTTACAAACATCGTATCAATTATAATTTGACAATAGATAGCTGCGGTAGTGGCGTTTAGTTTCTTTGCTAATCAAAGTCATCAGTATGGATTTTTCGGGCAAAGTTATCATCATTACCGGTGCCAGCTCGGGCATTGGAGCTGGGACTGCAGTCTACTTGGCAAAACTGGGCGCACAGCTGGCACTTGTCGGACGGAATCTGGACAAACTCAACGAGACCGCTGATAAGTGCAAAGAATCGAATGGGAAAATTCCACTTGTGTTGCAATGTGATATAACAAAAGAGAATGAAGTTGAGCAGATTGTGAAGGAAACTGTCGCAAAGTATGGACGAATCGATGTGCTCGTCAACAATGCTGGCATTCTTGCGAAGGGCACAATCGAGAACACCAGTTTGGAGCAATTCGATGCGGTGATGAATACAAATGTTCGTTCGATATTCCAGCTTACAACCTTGGCGGTACCCTACCTCATAGAATCAAAGGGAAACATTGTGAATGTGTCCAGCGTAAATGGAATTCGATCATTCCCTGGAGTGTTGGCTTATAACATTTCCAAGTCTGCGGTTGATCAGTTTACAAGATGTGTTGCTTTGGAGCTGGCCCCCAAGCAAGTTCGTTGCAATTCCGTTAATCCGGGCGTTGTTGTCACAGAAATTCACAAACGTGGCGGCATGAACGAGGAGGAATATCAGAAGTTCTTGGAGCATTCGAAGACCACTCATGCCCTACAACGGGCGGGCAATGTTGACGAAGTAGCTGCAGCGATTGCATTTTTGGCCAGTGACCAGGCGAGCTTTATGACGGGTGTAAATTTACCAGTGGATGGTGGGCGACATGCTATGTGCCCACGATAATGTGTTTGATTGTGTTAACTTTGTGTTAAATAAACGTTTTCTGCTTCCAAAGAAGTTTTTATTATGATTTCACTTTGGATAGAATGTCTCTTTCATCACGACTTACAAGGTGTGCCTTGAATGAGACTCATCCAGCAGACGACCGCTTGGTAGACCGACGACAAGGTGGGTTGACCAAGTTTAAGAACTCGCCTGGTGCTGCTTGGGCATAACTTCTGATTAGTGAGAGTCGGCGGCGGAGGGTCGAGTGGCATGGAGAGATCTCGAGCGTGCTTTGACCCGCTGCCCTTTTAGTAGATCATGAAGATGATGATGACGATAGAGTATTGACTGTGGGAAAATTGGTTAGGGACGAATTTTGTTACTCCAAGTCGGAATTGATCGTAGCTTTTTTTTATTTTTTGCCGGTGGTTTTTGGACACTACACTGGAGCACTCAGATTCAAAAAACTGGTCCATTGTACTACCAGGAAGCAACCTACATTTAATGAAATTTTATGGTATTCCGGAGGAATACCAGCAGGCGCTTCTGTGATGAGGAGCCTACATCATCAGCTCTCACCTCATCAGCACCAAAAAACTGCCACCTGATCCGAGCAAAGGCAGGCAGGACAGTCGCAGAGGAAGTGCTCTGCAGTGTCGTCGTCTTCTCCACAGGCGTCGCAGAAGGTTTCATTGCTTCGGCCAAGCAATTTTTAGGTGTTTGGCGAAGGTGTAGTGGCCAGTAAGTCGTCTGCAGTCTTTTGTGTCAAGAGTAACAAGAATGCGGCGGATTTCTTACTGACATTACGGAGCATGCGCTTGGTTTGTCTACATCCTGGTGAGCCATGCCACCTCTGGTTGTGATCTCGAGAAGCCCAGCGATCAATGGAAGCCCTAACCGAGGACGCGGGTAGTCCCAACGCAGGTTCGAGTCCTAAGAGTATCTCCTCTGATCCTTGTGTAGCAAGTCTTTTTAAAAAACGTTATACGAACTCAGAAAAAGCGATCGCAGAATTCATTCGTAGCGGAATCGTAGTGAAGAATCTGCTACAAGTTCGCGATTGTGACTCCGTTCGGATTGTGTGATAGCATTATTTTTCGTATTTCGTGCCGTAACTTCGATTCGTTGATTCGCTACGAATGGATTCTGTGATAAGGCTGAATAACTCTAGTTTTCTTAAGTGCTCCCTGAGTCTGCCTGTTAGGATTCGGAGGTTGGTCTGGCTCATCTTGATACATGCCTAAAATTTTGTTCGTCTGCTTCATGCCATGAGCTTTGTTCCACCTTTATGCCCACTTCCATTATTCTAGTTCCCTAAATTCTTCTCTGAGGACATGGTCTCTTAGAGTGCAGAATGGTTTAGGGCCTGTGAAGAGCCCTTGCAACATTGTTGTCCCTGCACTAGACAAAATATTGTGCACAAAATACGAAGAAAAGGGCGATGATTTCAAATCAAAAGAAATGGAAGTCAGGACATGTTCCAAGAAACAGAGATTTCCTTAAAACAATGAGATGTTCCAGGTTATGTTTTTTAGGAAGTCCACTCTTCGATTTCCCTGCAAATCTTGCAACATAACAAAAATCACTGCCAACTTGATAGCAGTTTGACCGCCGCTTTGCTTTTATGAATGCAGTTACCGACTGCTGCCATGCATAATCAATGCCGTTTATTTACAATTGTGAACGCAATTCGTGCAGGACTGCCGCTGTTTGCTGTTTATGAAGTCGGGTGAGTTCTGTTGCTTTTTTCCTTGCCAGGAAGTCGGCCATTTATTTGCATTCTACAGTGGATCAATAAAGAACACGGACACCTTCCTTCGCAACTTTTAAAACGACTTATCTACCCCAAATATGCATTTCAGGTATCCAGCTAAATTCAAACTGACATATTTTTGCATGTGTCAGAACTTCGTTTGCCGAACAATCTTGGAGAAGCATCGCGATGAACTATGTACATACATTTGCTTTATTTACACACAAACCTAGAGCATTCCATCATCGAGATTCGACTCCCATCGGCCAGCATTTTTCTGACGTGATGACCACATGTGTGTGCCATGTTTGCTGACAATTTTAAGGCAAAAGCAAAGAAAACAAATAAGACTTGACTCCTATTCTGAGGATGAAAGGCATTGGAAACTAATCTAGATAATCTAAAGAACTAAATCATCGAGAATACTATTGACCGGTATTTTTAAGATCGATGGAAGCTTTCGTCTCGTGGACTTTGGTGGCTTATGCAAATCTTCCAACTTTTCAATCCAAGTTCTCTGTTAGTTTGTGCTCTGTGACGTGAGCTCGCGGTACATGTGGTTTATCACAAATTCAAATGAGCTAAATCCGCAAAAGAATCTTCTTCCCGGATAAGTCAACGCCATGAAATAAGGTGGTGCATGTTAACCCGCTTTTATACAGGCTAAATTAATCGTGGATTTTCCAATGCGTCTGTTATTTCCTTTGTGATCCCTTGTCTCACCTCCCTCGTCCACTTCATACAAAAATTGACGACGAATTTAGTTTTATCCAACAAATTACAACGAATAGCAGGTCTACCCTTCTCTAAAGTAACCAGTTCGACTCAATCTGATCTGAAAAACTTAAATTAACGCCACAACGCATGGAATCATCCATCACGCCCGCAAGCTAGTCCTTGAGAAAAATGTAAAAGCAAAACTTCATTCGACTATGAAAAATCAATTTATTAACCATTAAAAATTACAGTACGAACTAGCATTCGTATCCATAGGACTGGATGATCTTGGTGAAGGGTTCAGCAGCCTTCGCAATGTTTTCGCGCGCCTTCACAGTCAGTTTCTTCATGATTTTGTTGTGATTGAGTGTCAGACGCAGCTTAGCCTTGCGCTTCCTCTCCAGACTCTTGACAACATCTTGATAATGCCATCCGACCTCGTGTGAGAGACGGCCAACTTGGCAGTACTTACGGTCCGAACGGAGTGTCAAAATTCTCATGGCAATTGGGACGCAAACGCGACGCCTCTTGTCGTATGGTGGTGGAATACCATCGAACACACGCAGACGAGCGAGCGCAGCCTGACCACGCTTGGTTTTGTGTGGAACCATACCTGCAACACAAATAGAAAAAAACAAAATCATTAGACACTCGATCAGTGCATATGTCCACAAGGTAAGCGTGGCGCAGGCAGTCAGATATGGTATTCGTTACACGGTTCATTCAAATAATGTAGGTAAGAAAGTGTTAAACATCATTCCACTGGACACAATTGTGTGCTGTCCAGAGATTGCTACATACCTGGAAGCAAAGAAAAAAAGGAAACAAAATTAGTCGTCTGTGAAGACCAAATGGAACTACAATTTGAGTGTGATGCTTCGTCAGAATAAAGTCATTTCAAAGTTTCCACTCAAATAATGTAGGTAAAAAAGAATCAATCATCATGAGAATAAAATAGGCTTCTTCGCAGCATGCTGCGGACGGTAACTCACCTCTAACTGCTTTGTAGAAAATCCTCGATGGAGCGCGGAAATGGAAGGGACCACGAGCTGGATTCACATTACACCTCTTCCTCAAGTATGACAGGTACTTTATCTTGTTCCTGTAGAAGTGTCCGGACAAGTTGAGTTCCTCACAACGAACAACAGCAACCTTGCCGCCTTGCAGCAAGTGTTTAGCAACAACGGATGCCAAACGGCCGACCAAATGGCCACGACCATCGATAACAACGGCCTGTAAATGCAGGAGACAAAAAAAAATTCAACAATCATGAGTACAACAAATTACAATTGAGGTTACATTTTGTTTGCATCAAATTAGCGTCGTTTAAAGAAACAATTCAGACGCCTTAGGTATTCCATATAAATATACAATTCGAAGACCTACTCAATTTACAAAGTGATGTTCACATTTTACACAAATTGAATCGAATGCGAGTTACTTTCTATGCACGTGTAATATTGGATGTTGTCAAAGCGTTTTTGGTATTTCCTATTTCCATGCATTTTCTAAGAAAAATTTCAACAACTTTCAACACCAACCGATAGAGAATTGTTTCTTTAATATTTTCAGACACTTTTTTGGTAATTTCTTGCATGTTTTCTATATTAAATTCGCGACTTACCCTGTTATTTAAACCAGTCATGTTTAAGAACCGCACGGAAAGAAATGGCCGAACAAAAAGACAGACTGACGGAAGTGGCGTTTCATTGAATGGAACGCTGAACCGATTGGGAATGCAAGAGAATGAAATGGTGGATTGACATGGTGGATTTTTTTAAGGCAAATATTTTTTTTTTCATAAAAATTCAAAAATATCGTGTTTAATGGTGGAGGCTTCAGAAGATTAAATAAATTATTCCTAATGATTGTCATTGAATATGTACTGAGTCAATTTGTGTTGAAATTTGAAAAAGATACAAATTATTTCAATTATTTGCCGGTGTTTCATTTTCAAACACAGTACAGCGGCTGTCCAAGCGATGTATAATGGAACGAACGTTTAAGGCCATACCTACACTTGGTTCAACTTGATACTTATATTCTATATCACAGTCAGAGAATCAAATCGACTTAAAATTTTCAAAGTGTGGTAGATTCAGAGGGAAAATAGTGGTGGATTATAAAATATATAATTTCTAAGAAATTTCACATACTACGTTAGCACTGCTCAGTCAGTTATAACACTTCTTTGTAATGTTAAGCATATATTTTCCTTGAGCTGCGAACACACTTAACACACACTTATCGGTGCGATTAGCTTGACGACAAATTGAAAAGAAGTCGAAATGTTTTGTCTACAGTACAAAGAGTCTGCCAACTTTTAGTAACTAGCGTTCACATTGAGGGTTTGCACTGTTGTCAAGCAAATTGTAGCGACAAGTGTGAACGCCGCAGTTGGGACTCAACATTTTCAAAGTGTGGTAGATTCCGAAATAAAAGTGTGGTGGATTACAAATATGCAATTTCTAAGCAATTTCAAAAGAATTCTACGTTCCTGCTGCACTCATAAATGAAACGAACACCTCCTCATTTTCCTTTATATTCACATTTTTGTAACACTGTAGTCAGTTATGAGACATTACAATTCTTTGATATTTGTGTGAGAAGTGTCAAGAAACAGGAAACAGCAATAAATAAAGTAGTAACTTAGAGTGGAAATATTGCAATGCGTAGTCGATTTAGCACTTTAGGTAGTAGATGTGGTAGATTTGAAAATTTCTCAAAATAGAAGTAAATCTACCACAATTGTGGTAAAATCCCAACACTGATTATGAGCCCTTCTGATGACTTACTTCATATTCATAGGAATATGCTACATAGTCACATGGTCACATTTGAATGCGAGAACGGCATATAACTTGCAAGGGGTTCAATTCGAGGTTACATCTTAAAAAGTTACCAGCAGCAGTTGTCTCAATCGTTCGGCATCTTTCAGTGTTAAGCGATTTCCTGTGAATGGTGACTTATAAGGAGGCTTAATATCTGATTCCGAGGCAACAGTACCCCATAATTAAAGGGATGATTAAAAAACTACAAAAGTTTTGAAATTACACCACACCTCGGGGTGAACTTATGACAACAGAACTGAAATTAAAAACATATTTTATTTTTGCTCAAAAAACAAACTTATTCACTTGAATTAAATCACTAATCTCCATTGGATTAGGTAGTTCCTTAATTTTATGCAAAAATTGCAATTTTCTCATTCCAACCGAAACGCACTTTCTGAATCGGTAACATATCTATCACGTTCCTATAATTACACCGTGTGAAATCAGACATAGCCTTCTTCTTTGTATGTACATATTAGCGACCGGTTAGTGTCAATAATCTGTCATTATTCGAGTCTTCCCTAGAAAGTGATTCATTACATTGTATCGCGTTTGTAAATTTGCATTTTTCACCGTATTCTCAATTGAATATTAATATTCCTTTCACAAATCTGCGCAGATAAAGTCCAAATTCTCGTCTGCAAATTATAACCGTTCACTAGTCGGACAAGTTTTATTGAGAAAACTTCCTTGATTCTTGAATGCCACTCCCCTTCACTGTGCTGGGCTTATCTATTTTTGCAAAACAAAGATTACAACAAACTCGTTATGTGGAAGGCTTCGGCGGGTCATCAGATTCAAAATGATCAAGACAATAGTAACGACGACGACTGGGAAACTGATCCGGATTTTGTAAACGATGTCACTGAACAAGAACAACGATGGGGCTCAAAGACTGTGGAAGGCAGTGGTCGTACTGCTGGAACAATCAAGTAAGTTTGAAGTTTTTTCCTTGTACTGCGGAGTGTGTCCTTATTTTGAATGGGGTTTTTAAGCATGGAACAGTTGCGCGAAGAGACAGAGAAGTCTGACAAGGACAAGAAGCAAAAACAAATCGAAGAACAGAATCCTGGCTATGGGTACGGTGGAAAGTTTGGTGTTCAGACAGACCGCATGGACAAATCGGCAATGGGTCATGACTATGTGGGTAAGGTGGAAAAGCATGCTTCACAGAAGGATTACAGCGACGGGTTCGGTGGCAAGTTCGGCATTCAGAAGGATCGTGTCGACAAGTCGGCGGAAAACTGGGATTACAACGAAAAAACCGAGAAACACAGCTCGCAGAAGGACTACGCAACCGGATTCGGTGGAAAATTCGGAGTTCAGTCTGATCGTGTGGACAAATCTGCCCTAGGTTGGGATCACGTTGAAAAAGTTGAAAAGCACGAGTCGCAAAAGGGTAAGCTAACGTGGATCAGCTTGTTTGTTCATCTAAACAGTAAACCTACTAGATTACTCCAAGGGCTTCGGTGGAAAGTTTGGAGTTCAAGAAGACAGGAAGGACAAATCGGCCGTTGGTTGGGATCACATCGAGGCGCCACAGAAGCACGAAAGTCAGTTGGATCACAAAGTTGTAAGTAAACATACAATGCCTGCGTCAGAGTGTGTACAGGGTTTCCCTTTCAGGGCTTTGGCGGCAAATTCGGAGTTCAAACAGATCGCATGGACAAATCGGCCGTAGGCTTTGATGAGGACAAGACCAGCAAGATCGGAACATCCTACACGAAAGTCAAGCCAAACATTGAAGGCGCGAAGCCCTCGAATTTGCGGGCGAAATTCGAGAACCTTGCCAAGAACTCTGACGAAGAGTCCCGCAAAAGGTCGGAAGAGCAGAAGAAGATTCGCGAGGAGAAGGACAAGCGCGATCGGGAGGAAGCCTCGAAGAAAACCGTGGTCGAGAACACTCCTCGACAGGCTTCCGAAGAGGCTCGACCAGTGCCCAGATCTTCGTCTATATCCACCGGTCGGACTGGGGGAATCGGAAGTGCAATAAATGCTTTCAATCAGATGCAGTCGCCTGCTGACGAAAAGCCAGCTCCACGAAAGGAGCCCATTGTCATTCCCCGATCGGCACCAGAACCGGTTTCAGTGCAACCAGATTTGATCCCGCCAACCGAGGTGCAGAGGGAAATCGAAAGGGTCAAGGAGATGGCCGCAGTTTCCAACCCCGTTGTTACTCCAGTCGTCGCAGTGCCCAGCCCAACAGTCGAGAAGCCAGTCGAAGAAGTCAAGGCACCGGCCGTTGTCGAAGAGATTGAAAAAGTGCCAGCAGTCGAAGAGCCAATCTATCAGAACAAAGAAGAGACGTCTCTGCCCGAACAGCTCCAACAGAACACCGAATCGATCTATGCGAACTCCGACAACCTGGACTACATTGAGGACACGGGCATCAAAGCAACAGCTCTCTACGACTACCAAGCGGCCGACGACGACGAGATTTCCTTCGATCCTGACGACATCATTACACACATCGAAATGGTAAGACTGTTCCGTCAGACTGACTGACACTCCTGATCAGTACTTTAATCCCATTCGCTTTCAGATCGACGAAGGATGGTGGCGAGGAATGTGCAAGAACAGACACGGCTTGTTCCCCGCCAACTACGTGCAGTTGATCGAACAGCAGGAGGCATAGACTTGTTACCCGTTTAAAAACATTTAACACATTCTTCATTGAGACGAAAAAACCTATTAATCCATAGAAAATTTAATGACTTTGTTAAGAAATCTAGATAAGATAACAGTATTTTGTGCGTTGGGACCTAACGCTTTTTTTGGGTGTTCTTACGGTGACGAGGTTGGTTTTTATTCGCTTAAATATTGTCTGTATGTTGTAAGGTTCGTTAAATGCCTTGACTCTCCATTTGTGTTTTTGTTTCCTCTTATTTTGTTTTTAAACAACCCCACCCCCTCCCCCCCGTGTCCTTGAGAAACATTCTAGTTTACAAAATTAAATCGTATTGCATGTGCAACTGCGATTCCGCCAGACTGTCGGTTGTTAAATGTTCGTTTTATTTATAATGACTGCAAATAAATTTTATTACTTCTATGATTCAGGTGTTGTTTTTTTATGCAAAGGATGCCTCACTTGTAGCCTACTCCTACTCAGGGGAATTAAATCAAACTTCGGGGCGAACAGCATCACAACACGTCATCGTTTAACGTCTGACCAAGAAGTCTGTGTAAGCGATCGTTGGAAGCATGTTCAAAGGCTGGACTAGGTGGACCAGGTGGATGTACAATGCAACGGGGACGATGTTTGGACTGTTGTTATGATTTCAAAACTGTTTCCATCCATTCACTGCGACATGGTTTGGAGTGTTGACAAGGTAGAAGCTCAGGAGACACGATAGACCTCCCGCGGGCCACTCTACAAAACTAGAGAACCTGGACACATCTACTGTCACCATTGAAATTGTGATTTGTTCGATTAAGGCAACTCAAATAACAGAACCATTTGCAACAAGTTCTAATTCTGGTGGCTTAGGGACTCATCAATTCCCACAATCTATGCAATGCGCCTTCCTCAAAGGCAGATCAGTGGAAAGTGCACTGCATCGCTGAATATTAAAGAACTTACACTGGCCGCCTTCCCCGTCCCAGAAGCCGTAACAACAGCTCTAGAAGACATTAAAGTAGACGATTCCAATGTATTCTGTTTTGTTCACCAGGAAAAGGAAAATCCCGATATTTGACGCCCTCTCCCCCCCAACAAAAACAGGTACAAATAAAATCTCAGTACCGAGTGTTACCTCCTCCAGCATCTATGACAGCTTGTAACCACCGGGGCATGGATTTTACCAGTTTTTCGGTAAAAGAAGGCGGAATGCCATGCCAAGCTGCCTGAATTTTAGGTTTCAGCTCCTACTTACATGCACTTTCATGTACTTTCATTAACCCGCAGTTTTATTTCGTGCCATAGGTGTTCAATTGGGTCAAGATCCGGCGATTGTGGGTTGTTTTTAGCTGCTTCGGAGCATTATAAAGCATCCATTGGCGTACTAAATAGATGGTGTGCTTCGGATCGTTGTCTTGTTGGAAGTAAAAAACCGAGGGTAGACTTAATATTTCTGCGGAAATCCGTTTTAAAATATTCAAATACTCAATTTTGTCCATGATATTTTTCTATGAATTCGAAGTTGCCGCTGTCACTTGAAGCCAGAAATAAGAGAGCTCTCTTATTTCTGCTTAAAACGCCTAACAGCGATATAACTGGACACTGTCATTGGAAGCTGCAGAGACGAGGAGGAGGAGGAAACTGAAATCGTGCACCATTTCCGTAATTTCAGCGCCCTCTCCTAAAGGGGATGTCATTCTTAACCGAACTAAGTAGCACTAGTGTCAGTCATCTTAACCGCTCTATCAATCGACTAGATGTGCGTGGTAACAGAATGGGCCTACTCTGGTCTAAGTGACAGCTGCTTGCCGAACCTAATCTTCGGAAGCGCCACTACTGTTCTGATCACTGGTTTGGACCTGAACATCATCGTCATCTTCTGACCCGCATGATCTACTAAAGGGAGTAAAGCACTCAGTAGAGATCTTCAGGCCACTCGATCCTCCGTCATCGACACTAGTCATGCCCAGAAGCAACCATGCGACCTTTTGGAACCACCTCGTCCTGGGTCTGCCAAGCGGGCGCCTAACAGATGTAATCGCATTCAAGGCACGCCGCGGAACTCATGATGATAAGGATATTCTTGCCACATGACCCCTTCCGTTCCGAAGACGCAGCTCCTCTACATGGAGCATCTCGCGTACTGCCGTGTTTCTCACCATATCCCGTCGAGTAACTCCCACAACAGCACGAAGAATTCTCATTTCAGCAGCTTGTATTCGCGATCTTATTCTTTCGGCCATTACCCAAATTTCATGACCATAGGTGAATGTTGAAACGAATACTACATTGAAATCCGATAAATTGGCTTTGACACCACGCTCGGTCTTCCTGATTACAGATCCTCCAAGCTGTTTCAAAATTGAGCCAGCCTGGCCAATCCTACAGGCAAGATCAGCATTACTCCTCCCATCACTCGTGAAAAGACGTATATACTTGAACTTCTCAACCTGCTTCCATGGGACTCCACTAACATGTAGAGTGAGTTGAACAGGCGTTCTGGATATAACCATAACCTCTCATTTTTTTACGTTAACCTTCATCCCAGCATCGAACATATCGAGTGCGAGCTGGAATTCCGTCTGGAAGGATGTGAGGATAACTAAGTCATCTGACTTACCCTCAATTCTCCCAATATGAAACATTCCTCGCCTCGGCTGCGCTGTAACATCCAGTCCATATAAATAATGAAAAAATGAGGTGACAGGACGCATCCTTGGCGAAGTCCAGCGCTCAGAGTGAAATGTGTTGATTTTGCACCGTTAACCACCCGAACACAGCTGCTACAGTCTGTGTATAGAGATTGAATGGCCTTCAAAAGATTCATCAATCCCATACTCCTGCCGAACACTCCGGAGTTTACCTCGAGGAACACCACCTATGCCTTTGCCTAACGTCCAGTATACCTCATAGTCTTTCTTGAACACCATTCTTACAGTGAAAAGCTGGTACTCTACCAGGACGAAAGCCGCACTATTCCTCCCTCATCCTGGATTCGATCATAGCTCTAGAACACGCCTCGTGGAGAATGTCCCTGTAGTAGGAGCAATCTCTTTTATCCTCCTTTTTGAAAAGAGGGACAATCACCCCAGTGTGCCAGTTGCCAGGTGTCTCTCCGCGTTCCCAAGCCACCCTAATGACACGAGGAAAGTCAACGTACAAAATTGAAATCAATGCTTGGAAATGTCTAGCTTTCCTAGATTTAACGCTCATACATGATCTGCTGCTATGGAACTATGGAATGGAGCTCAGGCCTCAAGATTGTGCCTGCCCTACAACGATTTCTGCAGCAGCTGCAGAGACGACGAGGAGAAGGTAACTGAAATTGTGCACCTTCTCTGTAATTGCAATGTCCTCTCCTAGACATCCCTGCACCTACTAGATAGGATCCAACAACGAGCGCTTAAACTTATCTATGGGAGACAGCCCTGACCATAATGCTACATCTACTACCCCCCGATCTACACATTAAAAACACATCAGCACACAGTGCCATCAGGCTCAGATGGGTGCTGGAATTCTAAACCATGTGGTCACAGCAACATCTTAGATATCTTTCCTAGGGACCTCGTACAATACTCCACGGACAACACGGTCCCTATACTTAAATGATCAAACGGCTTTGAAATCCAAAATCCCCGAAAGTACGGAATTGCAGGGCGGGCAGGTGTGCAGGGATTTTAACTGTGTAATCTACACTGACGACTCCAAAATGGGTAGCGGAGTCGGAGCGGGTGTGTCTTCAGAATTCCTAAAAATTTTCAAAGCCTACAGACTGCCAAATAATTCCAGTGTTTTCCAGAAGCCTGTTGTCGGGCCAAAATAGCCCAAGTATCCTGTCTGCTATATGTATTGATAGCTAGGCTGCCATCAAAGCTATTACCTTCTATACCACACACTCCAAACTTGTAGAGGAATGCCGGGTCAAGCTAGAATCATTGGAAGGCCAACTCAATATATCCCTCATCTGGGTTTCTGGTCACAGTGGGAAATGGGAATGAGAAGGCTGATGAACTGGCTAGGTAAGGTTCTACCCTTCAAAGCTCGCTTACAGAAGTACTTGTACAAACAGTCAAGGCAAATATCTCTAAGCACTTCCTTCAAGTTGCTAACCAGAGATGGGTCAGACTAACAAACAGAACTGAACAACCAGAACAAACGATCTCCTACGCCGAAATCGACATGATATCGCAAGACTGGAAAAGGTTAGGTATCCCACACAACTTACAAGCTACCGCAACACCAATGAGAGGGAGACCATATCACATTTTCTTTGTAACTGCCCGACACTTGCAAGAGCCAGGCAGCGACCCTTCTTTCACTCACTTGATGAGATTCCTACAAAGGATATTTGGGAACTATTGTCCTCCATTAAAGGTTGGATTAAGTGATATCTCAACTATACTCCTCAACTATATAATCAGAGCGGTGGCATTGAAGCAGCACAAAGTGTTATTTAGGTTCTCTATGAACCACCACTTCTACCTACTTATGGGAGACAGCAGTATCGCGAAGTCAGTCGACTCGGTTGAGCACCGATCTATTTTGTCTTCTTCGTATCTGATTTATTGCTATTCTAACAAACGATGTTCAATCGCATTCCTCTCATGTCGGAGGTTTTCAACGCTCCACTGGAGCACTCACACTCAAAACTGGTCCGTTGTACTACCAGGCAGCAAGCTCCATTTACTGTAATTTCTTGGTCTTCCGGAGGAATACTAGCAGGCGCCTCTGTGATGAGGAGCCTTCATGATCAGCTGTCACCTGAACCGCGCAAAGGTGGGGCAGTGGCAGAGGAAGTGCTCTGCAGTATCGTCGTCTCCTCAACAGGCGTCGCAGAGGATTTCGCCGCTTAGGCCAAGCACATTTAGGTGTTTGTCGAAGGTGTAGTGGGCCGTTAGTACGCCGGTAAGTCGTCTGCAGTCTATTCTGTCAAGTGACAACAAGAATGCCGCTGATATCTTACAGACGTTAGGGAGCATGTACTTGGTTTGTTTACTTCCTGCCGAGTCATGCTACCTCCAGCTGTGCTCTTGAGAAGCCTAACCATCGATGGAAGCCTTTTCCGAGGACGCAAGACCCAACGCAAGTTGGGGTTTTAAGAGTACCTCCCCTGATCCTTGTCTATCAAGTTAATCGGCGATCTCATTTCCCGTGATCACGTGGTGACCCTTGAATTCGTGTCGCCAGCAATCGTCATCAGTTCACCTTCAAGCCTGCTTTCGAGCCCGCACTTAAATTTAGAGACTCGTTTTGTAGCAGCACCACACAAATATGGAATGCTCCCACTCACTACAATCCACAGACATTTAAGACAAATGTCCAAAGGGCCCTCCTCTCCCTTCATCCCCCTGTGTCTACGGTTCGCTTTGCCTCTTGATTCTGGATACTTAAGAGGAATCGTAACACATTTTGCGCAAATTGTAAAAAAAAACAAAGAATTCTGTGATCTGCTCTGACCTGCGCGAGGTGGCGCCTATAGCATTCGTCGTCTGAATCACTTTTAACGACCTAATGGCATGACTTCACCTGTTGTTGATAGCAAGAAAACTCTGTATCAGAGTCTGATTTAAAAGCAGCCCGTATTCGTAAATAATTTGATTGATATCTTAATTAAATGTAAGAACCTTCGTACACATACATATACAAATTGCTGCACGTAGAGAGATAAACATTTTAACAACCAGCTGAACAGGTTTATTGGTTTCGATGAGCCTTCGTCGCGTAGTCATTTCAGATTACAGATAAGAGTGATAACCAATTGCACAAAAATTGAGATTACCTTATACGAATTAAAAGATTTATCAAGCAGCCTAATGGACTACGAGTGTTCGATAAAAGTTTACGTGCCACGTAACATTGTAGGGTTCATTGAGAAGTTCAATTGCATGATTGATTGATTGAGACATGTTCAGTGTCTTTAGAAACTTCGAGAAAAGGTTGATCTGAAGATTAGGGCCTTCTACTTGGATTACTGTTGTAAATATACATTGGATTTCAAGATAGTTTATACTGCCTCTGTTGGAACCTAACCAAGAGTTTGAAATTAAGGAATCTTTGCACTCAACATAATCAGATCGTAGTAAAGATGTATGATGATTTCTGCTTCGCAGAATGTATTATGAATGAGGGGAAAACGATGTATATGCTGTTCTCAAGAACGGACATATACCATCGACGTCTTGGACAGAGCAAACCTCGTGAATTTGGATTTGAGAAGGAGGGCTTTATTTCACGACCAGGCTCAATAAATTGTTGGCATAGCAAAAAAAAAATTGTATCTCAATTTTATCGCGTTCAGTTAATATTATGGCAATGATGAGTAAATGTGTCTTGTTCACTATTATTTCTTCTTCTTCTTCTTCTCTATATCTATTAAAAGAAGCCCATTTTCCTGTTTGTCCGCTAGTAGGTACGTAACGATACCTCAGCAATATATATTCATCGATTATATATTCATCGATTTGTCGTGAGTAGCTGTATTATTGTACATATGATGGTGTTTAGTATCCTACGGGCGTAATTGGGTCTGTAAACCCATTTTATATGATTTTCCAACTGAAAAAAAAAACATTTGTTATGCTTTACAAACATATTCATGCCGATTATAGAAAACGGCGGAATAACTGCTGATCGGATTTAACGAATACGCATCCGCACTTCCCCTCTATTATAGAAACCGACGGATGAACCACATTATCGGTCCGATAAATCTCTTTACCGATCCTTTTTTAATTAGTTGTCTTCTGAAATTTTGAATTTTCATGTTTCAATTGTTCTGAATAATTTTTATCGAAAGTGTGAAATTTGTACATTTGAAGCATATTATGGATGTAATTGGCTTTTTTATGGAATTAGAAGGAGATGAAAATGATTCCCGAGAAATTCGTTCGAGAATAAGAACTGGGTCCATAGCAAATGTCGTACAATAGTAGAAATAACTATCGGCGCTTGGAAAAGTTGGTGCCGGTGTTGCCTCTGCCTGCTTAACATACGCATTCGTTACAATGTGAATGATGAATACTTACAAATACCAGAGGAAATAAAGACGGAATTTCAGCAGTTCTACTTATCAGAAGCAACTCAAATCCTAAAAGAACTGTTATAAATTTCGTATGAATAAAAAAATAATTTTAAGCCTCCATGGAAAATATGTTAATTGCACTTATTTTTCTATCCATTGGTAATTCCATCGATATTCTTGACAATTACTAAACAACCGTTTTGGTTGTTTTCTAAAAATAAAAGTAAATTCTTTTTGTTCATTTCAAATCTATAACTTAAGTTCTGTTGTACCAACTCATATTTTTCTTTGAAATCCGCAACCAATTTGATTTGGATTGCAAACGTTACAAAATGTATTGAGTGCGGATGAGTTACGTTTTCCATAATAGCATTTTACTTGCAATACTTTACCGATATCCGCTCACTTTCCCAATTTCGTTTTCAATAATAGGAAAACAAACGGATTTGAAAATGTTCCCTCCACAGTCAATCCGCCGTTTTCTATAATCGGCATGATTACTACAAAATGGTTGAACAGATTTGAATATGAATGCCTGGTGCAGAGATTTATGTATCAATCATTATTCTTGTGATTCTTATAACCGAAGTAATAAGCAAAAATGTAAGTATTTGGGATTTACATATTTCACAGATATACGTAGGTCATTGCAATCAACAGCCCGCCAGTGGAGTGCGGGCACATCCATGTTTATCGAACACACATTTCTTCTCTCTTCTTTCTTTGGGTAGGGTGATGGCACCAGTAGTCAGCCCCTTACATTTTTTGTGTTTGATCGATCCTTTCAAATCTATTCTCCAACTTTTAATCCAGTATTTGATTCTTTTTAATGCTTGAAGTCTGTAGTTTGGAAAATACCAAGCATATTAGGGACATGAAACTATTGGAAACTAATGGAAACTGTTTACAAAATAAGAAAGAAAAGGGTATGATTTGCTTGTAGTCAGCCCCCTTCAACTTCAGTAATCGGCCGCGCAAGTATCCGTAGTAGTTAGCCCCAATCACCATTTCTACATTTTCATCGTTTTAACAACAAAAAACATTAAGTTCCATTTTTTAATTAATCATTAATTAAATAGTAAAAGAAACATTTAATTTTAGTCATATGGGTACAATTATATTTGCTTAAAATTGCGTCTTTTGAGTTGGTATTTTTATTGAATATTTTATTTGAAGCAGAAAAACGCAATTTCAAAAATGCACAAAAGGATTCATTAGTAAAACGTTTTTCAGCGTTACCCGGGATAGTCTGCCATCTAAGCTATGTTTGATTTTAGTCAGTTTAGAGGCCCTTAAAGATGCCCACATCGGCTGGTTGGGTAAAAAACGTGGTATATGGGAGGAGTGCATATAAAATGATCTCATTATCGCGACAAAAATTGTGGAGCTCCATAGTCAAGTGTGACTTCTGACCAACGACTCGTAGTAATAGTGGCCTTTTGATATTTCCTTTATTCACCCAGTCATTAAAACGATCGGCTATGCATTCGAAAAATGTTGCTGAACGCATTCATCCGAAAGTGGGATAAAACGATATCCACCTGCTTTACTGAATAACATCGAGGAGACAGGTAGGAAAAACATTTTTAAATATAAGACTCATATTATTAGTTTTCTCATTCAATTAGTTTTCTTCTGTTTCGTGGCGATAGCTTCGAACTCTCAGCGAGCTAGAGGAAGTCTCATAGAGTTTCTGTTCTGTTCTGTGATCAATCTCGGTGACAGTTAAGGACAGACGTTGAATCGATTTAAGATATTGGACTAAGTGATATATAATGGTGGTGCATTGCAGCGGATAAGCTGGTCTTCGTTATTCGAAATAAACCAGCGAACCAAGTCATAATTCCATCCGTACTGGATGGCTAATTCTAGGGAACCCTGTTCTACGTAGAACGATTTGGCTCAGTTACGATATACTCAAAACTAAACACGTGATAAACAGATATCTAGAACGATTGCGCTTTTCAGTGGCTGATGCCAGTTCGGAGGTAACATGACTAAGCATGGCATTCCCCGTAAAACGCAACGTTGTGAGTATCTCTTTGAATTCTAGTGGTTGGATCAAATTGTGCTACTATTCAGTACAGCGAACACAATTTTTCAATTAAGAACACCATTTTAGTGAGATCAGCACCGCATACCACAGCGATAATTGGGGTTTTCCTGGGTATATGGAAAACACCATGTCGTGCCTCGGACATCGCCATGCAAATCGATAGAATGTTTAATGCAATTTGTTGGGAAGAAATGCGAAACACTCAAGGGCTGCTGGTTTTTTCAACCCTCTTGTCAAATAGTTTGCACTGATTTCTTGGTTTTATTTTATATATTCTAAAAGAAGCCAGAAATGTTATGCCCTAACTAAGCATTGAAATCTCACATTTAACAGTAACAAACTAAAGAAACATTCTTAGCAGATTGAATGAATTTACAATATATCAAGCAGCCTCGAAGCAGTTTGTTTACAAATCGAACTAATAGAACGCAAATTAAAACTAATTAAACAAGTTCAAGCATTCATTTTTTATTTATACCTGCTTGTACCAGTGTAGGGAGTTTTACTTCATGAATTATTCATTTGATGCATTTCTAGGGCTTGATCATCTCTAGTGCTTACACATCAGGTAATGTGCACTTTAGGTGCGAGTATGAAAGATTAATGTCGATAGTCGGATGCAAATTTAGACGAGATATCATATTGCGTTGGATTCGAGGGTTTGAATACATAAGAATATACATTTGTTGCCTCAACCCATGGCAGTTTCCTTTCCTCAAGCTAATTTCCTTAAGTAATGAAATTGTCACTTATCTCATCTATTAAACCCGATTTTGTATAGTTGCCTCACATGTTATTTTTCGGAGAATATCTTTTTTTAGAAGATTTAATTGTGTAAGTATAGTAAAGTAGTCGTCGAACCGATTGTCAGGTCCCTAAAAAAAAACCTTGATAAATCGAACAAAACCTGTGTGTTTTGGTACGCTCGTTAATTCGAAGTGATTGCTCCGTCGGGCTGCCAGCAAGCATGTTGTAATTCGAAATCAGTGGTTGGTTTCCTCTCAATAGTTCGATCTTGAATTAGTGCTGAATCAGAGATGGCAGAGTAGATTACATGAGGTAATATACTCCGTTAACTACGCGTAGTTAGTCGAATAAACTACACTCCCGATTTGCTTCATTTACTACCTACATTTGTTACGTGTGCAAATACGAGTAAATACACAGAAAAAAATAAACTTCAAATGTAGTTTCCAACTAGTGGATAACGGAAAGACACAAAACGACGAATTAAGAGTTAAAACATGACAATTTCAAGTATATCATTCAAGTGTATATATAATATGTCTTTGGCAACATATGTAGCTCCACTTTCACAACCATCGTCCTCACACCTGTTACCAGAGATGAAGTATTAAAGAGATAGTCAACTTCTACCTTTCTTGGCCCTTGATTTCATCTGACAGCGTTTTTTATAAAATGTTCAGAGACAGTGTTTGCGAATACGATTCATCAGAGAGCAACTGCAGGCTGCTCTAATGCCTTAAGAAGTGTGCGTGAAAATAAAGTAGTATGCCTGCCTTTAGAGCTAATCAGAGATAGGCGAGGGGTTTTTTAGTAAAGACCCAAACCCGAGTTGGACATCTCTTTACTACTTCATCTCTGCCTGTTACAATGTCACCAAGTCATGTATGAATTTCACAAACACAACTGAACTGACGTTCAATTGACATCTCAACTACATTTTGACACTTAGCTTTATGTCCACTACGTTTTGTTACGTATATTACATTCACTACCCAATGACGTAGCAGACGCAACAAATGTAGTTATTCGAAAAAAGTGACATTTCTGCCATCTCTGGTGCTGATGGGTTCTGATGTACAAATTATTTTATAAAAGAGGTTTCTAGGTCAGTTCAAACTTAAGCTTATACGCCGTTCTAGAACTTTGTTAAACACAGGCACAGAATAGTTTTATATTATTACGAGAAAATATCATAGCACGCAATTAAACACATAATCGTCGAATTTCGACGACTGGCGAGCCTAGTAATAATATAATATGGGTAGCACTACAGCCCGGAGGCCCGCTAGGGCCCAACTTCTCAGCAACCACTCGTGTTTTTCGTGCTATTGTTCTCTCACGAGTGGAAGGGACCTACAGTTTTATGCCGACTCCGAACGGCCAAGTTTGAGAAGCTTTTTCCAGATAGTTATACTCTTTGAGCGTTGTCAGTGACTCGACAGAAGTGGGGTCGAGAAAATTATTTGATTGGTCGTATTGGGAATCGAACCCAGCCACCGATGTTCAAGTGCGTAGGATTCGACGCACAGACACACAACGCCACAACCGCCACAAGCCTCAACTTTACGTATACGTTTAATTTGGGTCCATTGGGGTCCATCCGACTCGTTAATTTCTGACGAGGATTGAACCATCCAGTCTAGGATATGAATCTCAGAAGACTCTTCAGCTAATTGCTCCAGTTCCGTATAGGTTGTTGTAGGTTTTTAACACTACACATTCACTTCAGCATTCGGCCTCATAAACAGGCAGCAACCTACATTTGTTGAAATTTCTTGGTCTCCTGTAGAAAGTTGTTGTCTAGTATCTTCAATTCCCTCCCGATTTCCGCCCCTTACATTTTTTTGACAGCGTTTTTGTATATCGTTGTCCGCACCCAACTGACTGGATCAGAGAATGTCATTTACATTATTCCATAAATAACCGTCAAAAACTCGTGAAAAACTGTAATAAAATGTCCCAAATTCGTCCCTGGTTAAGGGGTGAATCAGCTGTAGAGTCTGAACCGTCTCCAGAACGGTTTTTTTATCACTCAAAAACATGGAAACGTCTCTTGACCCTATTCACCAAACACCCTTATATATCTTTTTGATTTATATTTTCGGATATATCCACTTGATGAAGTGGCATGTGAAAATATAAATTGAAAAACTGCAAGAAGTAAAGTGAAAACTGTTTATTTACGTAAGGCCGTAGTCTTCCAAACATTAAAAACATTCGATGTCAGCCGTCTCTTCTCGTGATCATTCATGAGTGAATATACATAAGTACTCATTTTTCAAGAAAGTAATAAAACGAAAGTAACAGTTTTATTAAATAATCCTTCTATTTCAAATAGAGTTTAAATGTCAGTAGATTAGTGTTCGGAATGACCGCCCTTGTTCTTCAGCACAGAACTCATTCGACCTGGCATAGACTCTATAAGTTTCTGACACTTAATCAAAGTAATGGCATTCTAATGGTTCGCAATTTCCGTCCAAAGCTGAATTTTATTCTGAAACGTCTGTGCAGCCAAAGTTCTGCTCACAACTGGGGGCTGAGATGGTCATGGTAATACCGACACTTGATGGTCCTTCAAGCAAGAACCCACTAATTTCGATGAGTGCTTGAGATCATTGTCATGTTGTCCTCAGCGTATGGTAACATCACATCATTTAACATATCACGATAAACTTCTGTAGTTATTATGTCTTTTATTTGAAATATGAGTCCAATACCAAGCCAAGAAAAGCAGCTTAAACCAAAACACTTCCAACCACATGTTTTGCGGTATTTTGTTTGGGATCCGGAAGTGGAAATCTTTTCTCTGACCATAACTTTTCTATCACTGTCAGAACCAAATAAATTGATTTGCGTTTTTTCACTCCAGAGAATGTTAGAAACCATCTTTTTGGAATGGGTCCTAAAACCCAACGGCAAATGGTGACTGGACCAGATTTGAAAACCGGATGAAGCGTATTCACTTTGCTTTCACCGTTATTCCAAAACCAACCAACTGCAACATCCAGCTGTATATGTAAAGTAACATACATCAAACAAAAAAAAGTAACATGCATTAAAAACTATACTTCGACCATTTCATTTTGTTCGTTAATATTTGAATTTGAATATCTGTCAAATAGATTTGTTCCCCTTTGACAGTCTTCACCCACAAAATGGTAGAATTCAATGCTCAAAGAACACAGATGAAGAAGTGGAGTCTGTGATTTTGGCCTTGTGTCACTTGCTGTAAAATGTTATTCACAATATAAATTAGACTTTTCCACCAAGTTTCCATTCCACTTTGGTGCTTCAATTGCTTTAATTTTTAAGAGCACAGATGAAGTCTTCTTCTGTTTCTTGAAAAAAATTACAATAGTGAATGATTATTTAGCTGATTGTTGAATTTAAATAACCATTATTCTTTCTCCTATACACAACGTTTTTTGTGATGAAGCGGCGTTCACACTCAACAATTTATCGGTACGATTTCTTTGACAACCGTGTGTGATGGGTCAAATCGCCAATGTGAACGTACAAGTTGGCAGACTTGTAGTACGGTAGACAAAGCATTTCAACTATTTCCAATTTGACATCAACCAAATCGTATCGACAAATTGTTGTGTGTGAACGCCGCTATAGAATTGGACCGTTTCTACACTATGTATTCTGATGGGCTTAGATCAAATCTGTACAAAATGTAATTGAAGCCTGTCTTCACTTAGTTGACTGTTTCTTCTTGAAAATAGATTGAAAGTCTAATGATTTCATGTCAAACCGTCAATCACATGGGCGATGTTTTGGCATTAAAATGATAAATAAAATTTAAGGCAAATTTAAGGCCAAGAGCGCCTGAGTTGGAAATAAGATTCAACAGCGTATGAGAACATAATTAGAAGGATAGCAACAACATTGTGATGCTGTTGAATATCTCTGTTCAGAATTGGCATAAATGAGTGAATCAATGTGTAGGCTATCAGAAATTATTCTTAAGGAAGTAGCAAGTAATTGTAATAAATTGAAGATTAAATTAATATGTAATTCCATCGGGTGGCTTGGTTAACTTGTATAATTAGCCGCAGGAACCGCCGAGTCAACACACACTAGCTGAAGACGTCTTGATTTGTGTGATATATCGAGACAGGTTTAGCAAACATTAAATATCTGAACACTATAACATGTACTGGACCCAATTCATAGCAATTTCCCCCGTACGAAAACCCTCTTTAATGACTTCTGCGATGCAGTGACGAGAAGGAGGAGTTGAATATAAAACTCAACAGTGGCACTTCTCCAGAACTTGTGTCTATAAAGAATATATTATCGTCAATTATCTAGACGACCTTGTCAATGCGGATATTCAAAGCATTGATAAGTTGATCAAGAAAACATAGTCGACAGAGCGGTCAGATATAACTCTTTGCCACAGATGGTTCAAGGATGTTTTTCATAACTGATTTAAGTCTTAGCCGCTTGACTATCCCTCGACCAGAACCTATAATTAAGTCATAGATCCTTGGCAGTGACATGCAACATATTCCACAATTTACGTTACGACGAGCACCGATATCAATCCCAAAATCAATGCCACAAATTAGTTTCTCTTCTATAATAGTGAAGAGGGGTAAAGTGCTTCACAGTGATGTCATAAGATCGACCGTCTTCAATGACACTATCTTTTCAAGATAGGAAACAAAGTAAAGTATACATCGAAAGCCAATAAACATAGCCTAGTGACAATCGACAGAAGGGCAGACCCCAAGTAGCACCATAAATGAGATTCAAATGACGAGCAAAGCTTGTCTAATCCACTTGTCGTGATTTGTTCAGTTTCTATTTACGGCCCCCGGTTAACGACAAAACGAATGTCGATTTAAAGCTGGAAAATTATAATCTATTTGACTCCGCTAACAGATATTGAATAAAAAACTCAACAAATTACAAACAAATCTGATTCGTGCAGGACAACAGAGCGTTGTAAATTTAAACGTGTATTGATAAAAGCTACAATATATGACTAACTTACTTACACCACTGGTCGTGATAACCTGTCCACTCGAGTATTATTTCACCATCGCCAACTTGAGCGGAGATTTAGATAACTGCCTGCGTGCCACGATAACCGTTTATGTTAGCCAGTTGTTGACATGTCTACCCAGCAGTGTGACGGTTTGTCCCCAAAATTGCATCAAATTTTTGATAGACATCGGCCAAAGTCAGCGAAGCACAATTTTAATCCATTGTGGTTTTTTGAAATGTGATCTATTTTTATCTGCTGACACCGTGTATCGGTCAGTTGGCCATTGTGAATAGTACAGAATGACGATAGAGTGAGACGCACCGTGTGCACTGTGCCGCCTGGAAGAATATATGAACAGCTGAGGGCACACGATTCTTTCGCATTGTGATGTGGCCGCCTTTATTGTACGGATAGAGCAGAATCATCGTCGTGGTTGGAATTAGATAATTGCGATATAATGGTGCAGTGATTGAAAATAAATCGATTAAAAGAAGTCGCGTTTTTTAATTGACGAAGCTCTTCGGTTGTTTTGTTATTTTATTTTTGTTTAATTGATTGTGAACATTTGCAAGTTGTACGTTTCTGTTATTGTTTTCCAAATTCGGAGAATCGATTTCTGTGCGCTGGTATCTGAAGTAAGTGCGAAAGGGAAAGAGGACGTGGAAGTGGATATTTTCCTGGAATAAACCTGTCAAAAATTAACTGTTTATCTCCGGAGTTTTTTTTTTCTTTCTCTTATATATTTGTTTCTGCCTCGTGAATGTCAAGTGTTTGTTGTCTATTTCAATTTGAGGTGACAGTGTGCGTTTGTGTGTTTGATTAATTTACGAATTAGATCGAGTTTGTCAGATCAGATTCGAAAAGAAACTGATTTGCCGACACCAATAATGGATGCGAGCGCATAGCTTGTTGCATCAAACGCGGCAAAAACACACTTTACCAATTTAACTCGTGTCAAGGTAAACCACATGGTGGACAGAAGCAACAAACAGTGGCAGTCTAAAAGAAAAAAATTGTGCAAAATATAAAATGAATGGACCATACATCGAATCATGTCCAATTGACAATGTCTAAAGCGATCTGGGCGCAGAGAGCATCTCTTGAGTGGACGAACAGTGTAGGAATTCAGTGGTTCAGGGGTTATTGACCACAGCTTTATAGTTTTCGTATGGCTGTTGTGGCATATTGGATTGACGGTGCTGATTTATTGCGAAGACTGCATTTTGTTTTGGGATGAACAGGTTATCATCAATTTGCAAGCGCATACTCGTTTTTTCGTTTTTCATTGGCATGTGAATGGGAATAAATCTAATGAAGCAAGATAAGGCAAAGGCACAGTGATGGCATTTGAATTGTGAAACATTTCAATTGGGAATGTGAGCAATTGGCCTCTGTCAGATATTTCAATTAATTAAATGCGCTTTAGTCAATTTATCGTTGGGAAATATAACACGTTTGCTGGAAAAGCCCAGATTCAGCTTTGGGTCAGCAGAATGAAAACATAATCTCTTCTGTTTCTGCACCGGAATTTGCAATAATGTATCCGCCCATAATAACAGAGCAGTGATGCATCTCCATCAATTTAATTAGTACATTATTTCACTTCTCTTAAACAAGCTGCTTCTTTTAATTAGTTTTCTAGTGAATTCCATTCGAGATTCCACGGACATTCGAAAGTGAGACCATACCTTATCGGAGCATCTGTTGACATTTTCAAATTAGCTGAGATCAATGGAATCAATTTTGTGCTCAGTTCGTTATATCAGGTACATATTACGTGTAACAGCAAAGGAGTATGTATGTATCGCATGGAGCAGATTGTTTGTGAAACGATTAGATTTTGAGAAGAATTATATTTCAATGACCCAGGAGGTTCACTTTTAGTGTGTTTTTTGTTAAATTAGTCTCTTATCTCCGCAAATTGTTTAAAAAAAACTGCGGAATTGAACGAGAAGACGTTGTCTGGCTGAAATTTGAAGTATACACATCTATGTGAAACAATGTGGTATTAATATTTTACATTCGGCTTAGTTATCGTTTGAAAATATAACGAATGGTATAATGTCCAGGCGTGTTCGTTGAAACGAAAAAATGTAATATCGAACAAATGTTCCTTGTACGAAACATTAAATAAATGTACGAGTGTTGTTTCTGCACCAGTTTTACAACAGACCCATAAACATGCATAGATCCACAGTCAATGGAGTTGCTTTGTGTCCTTGTTCTCTAAGATAACAAAAACATGGACGAAATTCTAGACAAGTTAGGCAAGTGCCAATACTTCACAACTTTAGATTTAGATTTCATCAGATAGGAATATCAGAAGAGGACATCCATAAAACGGCATTTAGCGTAGAAAATGGGCACTTTGAATTTATTGCCATTCGTTCTAATAACGGCCCAGCCAGATTTCAAGGACTTCGAACCATGTGCTCAAAGACTTCATCAATAAGATACGCCGTATGTGTGTCGTTGTTTCAACGTCCTTACAAGAACATATGGAAAATCTTAAGAAAATATTTGAATGGTAAGGGATGTAAACTTAAGCATACAAGTAGATAAATCCTTGTTTATCCATATCGAGTGTCAACTCTTTTTTTCGTACGGTATAAGATACACTAATGCATTTGAAAAAAGTGTACGTTATATCGATCATTCATTATACTGGTCCACCACTGTATACATTTAAATTAGAAGAACCCACGCGATCATCGGCATTTAAACGTTTTCTCTTGATCTTGTGAACTGGGAATTATAAAACAAGCTTGTATGGCAGAACCCTATTGTATTTTCTGTGAAACGCTTAGAAAATAAGTGGGTTATAAGCATATATTAATATCATACACAAGATAACACCTGAATTACATATTCGTTACAAAAGATAATATCAATTATCAGGAAGTAACGGTTCTTTTTTTTATCATATTTCGGTACTCAATTAAGGGGTTAAGCGTCGATAAGTATTATCGAATGTGAAAAACAGTAGGGAACAGTGGTTATGTCGTTTTTGGGGAAAACAAAAGCCCTATCGGTTTGGAAGCGGTGTTCGCGTTTAGTGAGTGTATAACGTGGTTCACACAATACCACATGTGGCACGACCCGGTCGGTACTACTGCGTCGGATGGACAAATTTGAATGTCGAATGCTTGTAACAATTTTTGCAAAGACACAGTCTGCAAACAATTCACAGCCGTTGGTTAAGATAGTACTATGAGTGCTTTGGCAAGTTTCAGTTTGACGTTGGTGGGGAGTATGAATTTGCTAATAGACAAACCTCTAAGAGACGCATATAAGGTCTTTGTATAAACGTCGGCAATCTGCGCTACTACAATCGCATTTCTTTTCTCATGCGTTTTTGAACACACATATGGTGCAGAGTGTCTGCAGGCTTGCTGTGGTACAAAATATATTTCTTCCAATCGATCTATCGACTGCAAAAAGTGCAGTCAAACAATAATGACTCTCAATCTTTTCGACATCGATGAGCTATTGGCGTTTATGAACAGTTGGTCTCGTGACACAGGTTTTATATTCGACGGCAATAGAGTTTAAATCTCTGGATGGGAAAGTCTGAGAGGAAGAGATGGTGTTTTGAAAATGGAATGACTTTGGTTTTGTCATGATTGAGCTTGAGATCATTTTATCATTTTCTTCAGCCTACTTCGTAATTGAGCTCAGATCCTCGTTTCCAGTCTAAACTTCGCTTAACTGTAAAAAAAAGCAAGCAAAAAAAAACTTGAACAAAATGCATAATGAATGTGGAGATGCTTCAGCTAGAAAACTGGAATATTTTTTTTCTAATTTCCAAGCTGTCTACACAATATAAAATTGTATTCAAACTTCCAAACAATTCCAATTTCCACAAGTTATAATTATCGATCTTTAAGGCTCAACTATAATGCTCATGAGCTAGAGACAAGTTTGGACGAACTTTTTCGTCATGTCTGCTAAAAAAACATATGGGTGGCGCTACAGCCCGTAGAGGGCCAGGGCCTAGCTTCTCAGCAACCATTTGTGTTGTGCGTGCTATTGTTCTATCACGAGTGGAAGGGACTACAGTTTAATGCCGACTCCGAACGGCCAAGTATGAGAAGCTTTTTCTAGACAGTTATACTCTTTGAGCATTGTCAGTGTCTCGAAAGAGGTGGAGCCGTGAAAAGTATTTCTTGTCGTACCAGGAATCGAACCTAGACAGCTAGGTCCAAGTGCGTAGGAGTCGACGCACATACCCACAACGCCACGGGCAACCACGCTAAAAAAACATGAGTAACTATAATAAACACATGCGCGCACAGCCTCCTGTAAGAAATTCTTCCGTTGCTTGCTTTATTTAATTACGATTTATTATGAACTCCTCGTGATCCCAATTCAATATCAGCGGATTTGCTCATTTTTCAAATTTGTTCCTTTTCAAATTTCCTTCCTTTGCATGCGCTAGTAACGAAATGTTCGCAATCTTTCATGGACGACATTATAGGTTGGCTCATAAGGGTGGGTGTATTAGCTCACTCACCCATGCGCGTTTCACACTATCTAATGCTCGCTCATGCGCATTATAGTTGACCCTTTACCTGTATATTATCCTTTACATTGTTTTACTCGTACTTAGAATACGCTTGTTCGCATGACTGAAACGAATAGAGCGCCTACCCTAAAGTAATGTACTCTTTCGCACTTGCACGACCCTATTATGTACTATGCACTTATTTTCCAAAGGTTGAACAGATATCCATGGACCTCTACCAAAATCCAATAATCTCATCTTAATATCTTATACATACATATCTACATCCTGAGAATTGTTAAATTTCGATAACATCAAGAGAAAAATCTGAACCATATGTTGACAACATGTTTGACAAGCTGTCATTTGAGACGGTCACGGTAATATATTTGCGTTGGTCAAACATGATTTCTCATTCAAATCGGCAAGTGGTCTCTAAATTTGTCTACATACTTCCCAATGTGGCTGTTTCTTCTCTTTGCTTATCACTCCGTGCTCTGGGTAGATGGATAACAATATTTGTGCAGCCACCCCTACCGATCCATAGCGGTAACGTCCCTCCTTCGTAGGTTCATAGAAACGCTGATAAATCAGTTTGTGGAATATTTTTATCGCGGAAATTCTTAGTGAATGAAATCACAGAGAATACTAGGCGGCATCTTAGCTTAGTTTTTCAATGGTCTTTGACAGAGCTTGGCATCAGGCTGGTTTGTCAAAAATGTGTCTTCTATGGATTATACGTTCTAGTAGTTTTTTTAACGGCGTCAGGCCTGTTGTGAAAGGGTTTCGTTGTATATCAGGACTCTAATCGCGTTATTTTTCAAGCGACTATCGTTCTCTTCAGTGATATCGTAATGATTTGCTTCATGTAAGACCATCTAATGGTCTCGCCCGTCGCTTATTTTGTATACAGTTTGAGGGCTTTGAAAACATTGTCTCTCACGTAAAAATGACATCTGTGCTCTTATTCCTCACAAATTTCACCAACACATTCTCATTTCAGCTTGCGCCCAACACTAGTGCATATGTTTGTCTCTAATTTATACAAAACGGTTGGTATCTGTTCATTTGATGTCAAAAATAAGCGTCTTTGCATTCTTAACGCCTTATATTTGTTTCAAAACTACTAGCTCTTTTGTCGTTCAATTAAAAACGACAGCATGTGTAGCAAATGTGTATTTTGATTTCGTTTAGAATGCTCAATGCTAGCGACTGCAACTGAAACGGAATATAAGGCAAGGAATATAAACTCGTGCCCTTATTATGAGCATGAATAAAGCTCAGCTATCAGCTAAAGTTGCATCATCTCAGCCAACAATTCAAGCTCCCACTAAGTGAAATCATACATCGAAGATTGCACCATGCTTCCAAGCCGTTTGTCATTCTACTACTGCATTAATTATATTACAAATGGTACCATCCTCCTGAACATATGCATTGTAACTCAAAAGGCAGCGCTGAGTCAGTAAAGCAATCCATCCATGCAAGCTCTCAACCAGCAGAAGCACGACCTTTTGTTTAGACAGCTGTTTCGAACAAGATTTTTATACAAAATGTGGCGGCAACAGTAGCTGCAGATTGACTCAATTCCTGTGGGACATTCTGCAAATACATAGAACACTATTTTCAAATTTACATCAGGTGCCTAATGATGTCATTTGTTTTCAGATGTGTGACTGTCAGAAGTTTTCAACAATTGAATTGTCGTGTACTGTGGCTTACGTTGGCAACTATGTTATTACATGTCACTTTAGCAACTGTCCAACGAGTGTATTCACTATTTCCTTTTAGTTTATCGTCCAAATTATTATTTGCTAACTTGGCCGCGTCGTAGTCGTAGAGAATAGATGCATCGATTACTACGCTGGATGTCTAGGTCAGAAATAAGAGAGCAAGGAGATATCCAGCATCGGCCAGAATTACTCCTTGTCCACGACCACGAATGAGAAAAATGAGAGAGTAGTGGAATACCCTTGTATTTCACATACTTTTCGAAAATACCGATCCACTTTCCCGGTTGGAGAAGGGTTTCAGCTGTTCCCAACAGTCACACCTTTTTACAGACATGATGTATAAAAAATGTTGTCAGGTCAATTCAATTGGTAAGGGATGTAGAAGTTCACAAATTAGGACACTTAGGCCAAAGTAGGCACATTGTTATATCACGCGGATTAACTTCTCCTATCATCGGAACCAGTTGGTGCTCGTAGTGAAGCGATTTAGCTGTCCTACACTGGCGCTGTTTAGCTCATTGAGTTTATTGAAATAGTAGGACCCTCAGTGTAGGAACCTACGACTAGCCAGAGCGCTGCACGGGCAGAGTAGGTGATCTGTGGTTTCTACCTCCTCTCCATCCATGCAGCTTCTGCAGAAATCACCCATCCTGCGAGCATGAGTGCCAATATCTATAGTTTAATGAACTATTGCGTACATAGAATACATAAAATGTTATAAGTACAATAAATTCCTTCGCCACTTGCTCATTTATCTAAACTTAATCTTTATGCTCCAATTTTCGGGTTAAATTTCGAATTTTATGTGATGTCGTATCGTGTTCATTTGAAGCAGCAATTGAAACATCAGTATCAAGCATCCTCACAACAAGTACACGCATTCCTATGAATGTTTTCAAAAGATTAACGCAGCCATCGTTTTGATCTAGATTCTAGATACGTTTTAATTAGTCAATCTTTGTTTATGATGGTAATATCGTATTTAAACATTTGTTCTCCGTCTCCGGCGCTTCTTCATTAAATCCAAATTGTTCTCTCGGTTTTTATGACCTAGTAACGTTGATTTTATTATTTGCAAATTAGATTAGATAAACGTGATGGTAACGCGAGTATCTTTTCTTTCCGAAAAAGACCACGGAGTTCAAAGACTCAATCTGTAGCCTTGGTTTTTATTTATCAGACAACATGATTTTCTCCAAGAAAAAAATGATTGATTATAGCAATTATCGATTAAACATTGAATAAAGATTATTCCTCGCATTGTGGTTGACTTATTTTGCGAACTTATCTGCTGCACGTAGCTCCGATATGCTTTCGTGACTGCATTTAAAGATTAGAGCTACTTTTGTTGTATAAATTCGGAGCACGTCGCCTTAGCAATAAATAACATTTAAATACCTGATAATCGATACATGTTAACTGTTAAGGCGGTCAGTTTTAAGTGAGTGCTATTCAGTTTGTCATTGATAGGCATTTATTTATTTATGAATGAACAGCCAATCTTGCTTCTCCTGGCGACTCAACCGATTTTAATTAGGCTCCTGTTGAGGTTTCCCAGGCAGAAGATGGCAGAACGTATTCTGTGATTCTTTGAAAGAAAACGTAGCAAGGGAATGTAACAAAAGGCAAGACTCCGCAAACTCCGTAGACGTACGTTAACGTATGACAAAGTCCTGGATTGCACTGATGCGGATACATCGGTTGTAGCAAATAGTTCGAAGGTCTTTGAAACCTAGGGCACTGCTTCGAGAGTCACATGTATTGCGAACAACTCCTATCTATGCTAGAATGGGTGGTTTAGAAAAAAGGAACTAGTGTGTCCTGGATGGCAGTCAACCTCTTGGCTGGATCTCTGGCTACGCCGATATTCCACTTTTGTTAATAAATCGGGCGGAAAGTTTCTATACACTTTCTTTTCATGGGAACCGTGGCCCAACTGTAGCCGCTGTGGTGTAGTCGGTAGATTCATTGACTTCTACTCTGGGTACTCTGAGGATTGCCAGTGACTCGAAAGACCGGACACCGTGAAGTATGAAATTTACTCGTGTTGTCTAGAACCCCCAATCCACGCATGTCTGTCCGACGACTTCCGACTGAAGAAACATCTCAGAGTGCAACACTCTTGGAACCACACCCAGTACGAGTGGTTGCTTCGGAAGCTAGTCCACCTCGGACTGCAAAGCCACCGATATTTATTATTATTGTAACCCCGACCCATCAGTCCAATCAGTAAGACAACCACCGAATACTTTAACAGACACAGGCGCAGATATGTAGTTTCTTCGAAATGTTAAGCATGCACTGCTTAGTCATGCGGGTGTCCTGGCAGTCAGAGAAGCGGCCAGTAGCCTTTGACTGATGTCAATATTGCAACATTAAAGCAACTTCGGCAGTAAAAGAAAATCAAGTGCAAAAACTGAAAGTTCTACTCAATAATTCTGCTTTAGGAGACAGCTGATGGACTTGCCAGGACGGGGGATTATATCGAGTCATCCCAAGCAATCTCATGCTCAAACCACCACTTGGGGATGTCAAGAAAAGTGTGGATGACATTAACCTACAGCCGGCGAACAGAAGGCGCTGCTCATGTTGGTCTGCGGTCTAACCACATGTCAGAGCAACAGCAAACAGGCTCCCCAACAAATGCTGGGACTAGCCAGTGACTACATATGACCCTCCCAGTCTTTGTCCTTCAATCCCATGACTTTCAATACATAACCTACATATATTCCTTTATTATTTATTCTCCGTTTCCACATCACATCACTTTCACATTCGAATGTCTTTCCATCTGACTCCATACAAGTGAAAAAATCATTCTTTCATTGCAAAAACCATTCGAACATTTTTTCCAACAATTTTCCATGCAAATATTTTGGCTGCGAAAACCAGCTCTACAAGTAAAAACATTTGAATGAATTTTTCATTCGATTGTATGAATGAACGATTTTCGACTCTCGAATAAATGAATAGTTTGCAACTATCGAATAACTCGATAATCTTTATTCGATACTTCTCATCAATAGAATTGGACCCTGACAAAACTTTTCTTTTTAAAAGCTGTTGTGAAACGTACAATTCGTTTTAACAACATTTCATTCGACTAGAATTAAATGCAATTGTAACTGTTATACAGCACGTCCATGTCCACTCTGGATTGTATTACCCTCAATTCTGGCGATCGCGCCGGCTCACCACGGTTCGACCACAACCGTTTTCCCTTGACGTTGTCGTTAGTGATCCACTTTTCGTCACGATCCGATTCAAAAATGAGTCGATGTTGTTGCGATTCAGCAGTAACTCGCAGATGGGAATTTGGTCCATGAGGTTGTTTAGCGTTAACTCGTGTGGTACCCACACATCGAGCTTCATTTTGTATCCAGTCTTGTTGAAATAGTTCCAAACGGTTTTTTTGTGCAGTGTTTAGCTCCAGCGCGATGTGAACAGGGCTTACGTGACGGTCAGACTCGACGATTTCCAGAATTTAATCGACATTTTCGACAACTGGCCTTCCAGAGCGTGGTGCATCTTTGACATCGAAATTACTGGAACGAAATCGACAGAACCCAAACTGCTCATGATTTACTGATCATAGGTTAGGTTAGGTAAAAGTGATTGTCACAACTGAAGCAGTTGTGCCCCCTTCGATTCTGTTTGGATCCATTGTGCTATCACTAACCGGTGATTGATAAACCTGACTAATTACTTGCCGTTTAATTGGTTGACTCTTGTGTCGAGGCGAAAGATATTTTTTGGCCCTCCTGTCTTATGTGTTCCCTAACCTGCTGGATCTTTCAGAAAGCACGAGGCAGTAGAGTGGTGGCGATTTGGCCAATTTTCCTCAAAGAGAGGCATTGGTCTTTAAAGGCCAACATTTTGCCCTTTTCTCGATCTGACAAATAGCTCCCGCTTGACATTGTAATTCAAATATTTTTTTTAAGTGTTTAAGTACGAAGGTTTGCTCGGAAATGAATGCCAAATTGAAAGAAACCATATTTTATTAACCGGCTTTATAGCTATGCAACGGTAAAAAACTCATTTTAATGACTATTCTAAAATAAAAAACTTCATAAGAATGTACCATTATATTACTAAAAGTAGACATTTTTGTGAACCAGATTGTAAAGGGTGGTTAAATTTTAAGGGCCGATGTTGATTTTGAATAAAGCACAAATTATTTAGGAAATGATTGTCATTTCTTTTTATTACGATAAAATTGGTATGGTTCAATTATGTATGGAACAAAATATCGGCCAAATGGCCGCCGCCGACCTCGGCACACCTCCATCCGATGATCCAAATGTTCGATGTCGCTGAAGCATAATTGAGGTTCTATGCCGTTAATGTGCCGAATTATCTCATCCTTTAGCTCTTGAATTGTTGCTGGCTTATCGACGTACACCTTTTCTTTCAAATAACCCCAAAGAAAAAAATCCAACGGTGTCAAATCACTTGATCTTGGCAACCAATTGCCATCGCCACCACGTGAGATAACACGGCCATTGAATTTGTCGCGCAAAAGTTCCATTGTTTCGTTAGCTGTGTGGCAAGTGGCACCGTCCTGTTGAAACCACATATTGTCCACATTCATATCTTCCAATTCGGGCCATAAAAAGTTCGTTATCGTTTCACGATAGCGAACACCATTCACAGTAACTGCCTGACCGGCCTCATTTTGGAACAAAAATACGGCCTGATGATGCAGCCAGTCCATAAACCGCACCAAACAGTCACTCTTTGTGGGTGCATTGGTTTTTCGACAATCACTCTTGGATTATTATTCGCCCAAATGCGGCAATTCTGCTTATTGACGAATCCACTGAGGTGAAAATGGGCCTCATCACTGAAGATGATTTTCTTCGAAAATTGATCATCCACTG
Organism: Eristalis pertinax; assembly: GCA_907269125.1. Taxonomy (NCBI): domain Eukaryota; kingdom Metazoa; phylum Arthropoda; class Insecta; order Diptera; family Syrphidae; genus Eristalis; species Eristalis pertinax. The sequence continues at coordinate 126,088,060 of OU026145.1, forward strand.
TTGCCATTTCTTGCCACCATTCTGACCATTGACGACGCTTGAAATCAAATTGAGTTAGTCTGAAATTGAGAAATGTCAAATGAAATGCAGAAAAAACTTGACGTTAAGGTGTGGTTCACATTCAACATCGGCCCTTAAATTTTAACCACACTTTATATCCTCCCGGAGATGCAAAATGTCTAGTTGTACGCTTTTCCAGAGGATTCAAAGCATTCATTGGGAAGTGTTTAAGTCTAAGGAAACTGCTAGCCCTGCTCTTCTATAACCAGTTCTATGTTTTATGCCATAGCTTAGCTAAAGCTTCTCAACTTTTGAGCCTATGCGGACCCCCGGCAACGAATTTATCCCTCGCCGGATCTCTACCAACTTTGGATTTGTAGTGAAATGATAATGAAGGCGTATATACATATGCCCCCAGGTTGAGAATGGCTGTCTTAGGCGATTTCCTTTTCGGAAACTCAATAAACCTCATAACTCTAATTACAGCCACATCAATTAGTATATGTAATCGCTGCAGTTAGTACTTTGTTTCTCTCGTCCATTGGGAGCTTTATCAAGATCATCAAAATGGATCAATTAAAGAAGATTGTGGCTTAATTCCAAAAACCACCAAAGGCAAAACCTTAAATGTGATTTATTGATGCCATCAGATGTGTGCGTTCAGCACTACACCAGATACACAAAAGCCTAATAAACTACTGATGTACGTGCCAACCGAAATAGAAAACCCCCTTGATTATAACTCATTTTAGCTATGTACTTTTTTTCCATTCAACTAATTCGACTCGGTAGAGCACCCTCGACAGTGAATACGATCAATAACCGACTGACACATTAACGGAGACGTCGAGGTTACGAGTTTTTATGTCCCAAATGGTATTTTTTTTTAAGTTTAATTGCCTTTCAACTTCATGGGAGTTGTAGGCCTCTAGTACGTAGGCAAAGTAGATAACAGTCGCAGACGACTTGCAGCCACTGAATGCAGTTGATTTCATCATTTGTTTTATGTAACTGGAGAAACAACAGTTTGTAACACATCGAAACAGCGATATCTATCTATTTGGAAGCACGTTTTTGTTTTGTTGCTTTGGACAAGTAAAAATAAAATAGATTTTGGTTTTTGTCAGATGCTCGTAATCATTCACCTGAGCGGATTGAATTAGTTTGTGAAAGCTTTTGACTAGTCTAGTGCGTTAATTCGGGGAACCGATGTGAGTGACAGTGAAATGGTAAATTTGATTGAAATTAACCAACCGAAGTCAGGCGACCTTGTCCGCCGAAATTAGTTAAATTGAGAGATTAGTTAGATTAGAATTAAGAACAAACGAAAATGACTGAGGCAATGCCAGTCTGTGGCCTTGGAATGGGCAATGCAAACGACTTAATGTGCGAATAGAACAATTGGCGAAATCAGTTGAGATGTTACTGGATGGCACTCGTCTATGGAAATGTGTTCATTCTGGGGAAAAAAACCCGTGCTTGAGTGGGTAAACACGGCAATAGAGTGTGCCACCATATGCGTGGGACTACGATAATGATTTGGAACCATAAGAGAAACCACTGAAATGTAAACAAAAATAATATCTTTTGAAAGAGAATCAATATCCGTGTTTTTCCGCAAATCTATAAATACTAACCGAGGACATGTGTAAAATACATTCAACAACCCAAAGTAGTCAAAAAGCGGCTGTCGTCGATAAACGTTAGAGTTCGAACACGTGTTCGAAGTGATTTTATGTTGAAAAGTTGAGACCCTAATAAATTCGTCTGTTCGAATGACAAGGAAGGTTTCGGGGAAGCATAAAACAGAACACTTTCAGATATCAGTTGTTTTTTCGTCGTTATTCTTAATCCTCCTTCGCATCGTTATCTATAGGCGGCTTTCGTATTCCCTTTTGTAGTGCCAAGATGCATCTATACATTGAAATCACCCATTTTCGATTGCGGCCTTCGTTGAGATCATCTGTCATCTTCTTTCTCACATGTATATTGTGCAACCAATCCAAACACTGAGAACACAATCATAAAATATCTACAGAAAATGTCTACAAACAACGGAATGTCTTTTACGCATCATGCCACATTAATTTTATCTAATCTGCATCCACTTGTCCATCAAGTAGGTAAACAGGTAGGGAGACACTGTTTCATTAAAATTAGAAAAAAAATGTCCAATGTGCGGCGCTATTGAAACTGGTGTACCTCAATGTGTGTATGAACATGATGCAGATGTACTGAATATGCACCATTTTTTAAGTGACATTGCAGATCGACATACGAGCCTCTTCAGGCGGAGTTTATTTTACCAAGTGCCTCCAGTGAGATGAGGATCCTTTTCCACTGCTGTCACGAAATACCACACCTTACTGAATATTTTGACAGCTGGATGTCATTAGATTAGGTTAGGTAGGGCACCCAGCGAAATAGACAGCACATCTAGAACATTTTTGGTCCATTGTGATACCCATTGTCAGACAACTACCGCGAAACTCCAGTGATGCCAGATTTGAAAATCGGATAAAGCGTATTAACTTTGCTCTCACTGGGATTCGAACCGGGCACACTAAACCAACGACGCCATCCAGCTGTCATTGGTAACTTTGACAACTGCTAAAACTTTACAATTGGAAGAACTACATCCTTCCAATTGTTATGTTTCAGCAGTCTGGTCACCCTTTGCATAATCAGGTTTGGAAATGTATTTGTAGGACAATTTTATGAGACATACTGTAGTTACCGTCACTGGTCAACAGTAAGATCAAAATTCGAAAGAGGAACAAAAAAAAAGAAAACAAATAAATAAAAAAATAAAACACCCTGTAGCATGTTGAAAGTCAACAAAATCCGCATTTCTGACATCGAGTTTATGTAAATTTGCACTTCTTTTGGAATGTCTAACTTTCAGCGATGACTATTGACCTTAGCGACTAAACAAACCAAATGTGTGAAACGTGCTTCAGACCATGATGGCATTGCTTGAAGCTTCAAAATTCTATAAAAGAACAGAAAAAAATTACCAATCTGCACGTTCAACTGCTACTGTATTGAAAAGGGAAGTTTGACTGGTTTGTGGACATTCTAGATGTTTGTAAAACTGCGTGCACATTTTCCAGTAAATCACAACAAGGGCTAGCGTTACGTGTTCCATGACAAACTCAAAACCGCAGTGCTTGCGGATATTTCTATGAGTCACAAAAATCAAATGCAACTGCATACGAGATAAAACCCAGTAAGCTCAGTTTCTCAAAAGCGTAGTAACGACAAAATCCAAAAAAAAAAAAACCAATCGGGCTGCGTTCAACGTGTATCGTCAATTTTACCAAATCATTAACGAAACTGACACAATTCCTTTTTGCAGACTGAACCACATAAAAGTATGAAATTCGAATCTCCAACTGACCTTCAGGTGGGGGGCTATAAGCTATTGTGTTCAGGTTTTTTTTTTGTTTCTCTTTTTCATTTCGTTTCTGTTTGTTTGTATCTGGCTCTCGTCACTCTTGGACTAAATTAAACATGGAGTCAATGGATTTGTCTCAATTATCATTTCATGGTGGCTGGGTCGTCGTCGTATTTTGCACACTACACCGATTGAGTGATGATGCTGGAATATTTATTAGTTGCCGGGGGTAATTACCTACTCATCTAAAATTCTCTATGCCACTTATTATTTTCTTATTTCGTCGCGTCGTCTTTTGTTGTATTTGAAAGATGTAAACACTTGAGAATATCAATTTTCAATTCAAGATTGGTGCCGGTTGGTGATTCCCCAGCGATAAGTGATACGCGCAAAAGGGGGATCTTACAGTTGAGTTTGAGTTGTACATCTGCTTGTGATATGACTAAGTCTAGATACAAACAAAATATTCTCTAGTAGGTTTGTTGGACAAACACTGCTGAGGCGAGTGTCAGTCTGGCTTTGCACTCGGTTTTGTAAGCGGCACTATTTACGCCACGATACGAATTTTGTACATTGAACAGAAAAAAGCCGTGAATTTAGTTTGAACAGAGCTGTGTTAAGACTAGTATGCAATTTGTGAGCTCAGCAATTGGGTGTTTTTGGTTGGATTTGTGCGAAAAACTTTGTATGTCACACGCAGTTAATCGTGTGCAATAAACAGCTGTGAACACTTACCGACCCTGGGATTCAAGGTAACAACAGTTGTGAGCTTTTGTTTGTGCATGTCGCTTGTTTTTTCAATTGTCTCTTTATTTTTAATAATTTTTGAGTTTTTTAAAATAACTTATTTTACTTCATCACAATTATCTTGAAACGGGCTCAATCGCAAGACCGAATCCTTGATTCAGCTGGACATTCAGCGGTTCAGTAATAAAGTACTCGTTTAAATTCCCATCACTTGCTTCAAAAATATGACCCCAATACCTGGAAAAAATCAGGATCATAAATTTGTCAGAACGTTTAGAGTTTATCTGCAATAAAATATTTGAAATTAATGAAGAAGCGTGTCACTTGTTTGCAATTTTGTTGAATTAATTTCATTTTAATGAGTCCAATGAATCCAAGCAAAATTTTCGTGATATTTTGGCTCTGCCAAAACGTGATGCCGTAAAAGTGAGTTAAGTTGGAGGTACACACTATGCGGTTGACTATTAATGCGGCGAAACACGTGCTGATAGACGATGGCTGAATAAGTAAGTGTTGGAGCACATATGCACTTGACTCTGGGTTAAAATTCAATGTTGAATCGGATTGACTGTGGTTTGAAGGGGTTTCGAGACGCTTTTGTTGAACACTTTTGGATGTCCTTGGAAAATGTACTCAACAAAAAGGCGATCATTTGCAAATGTGGCTTACACTTGAATCTCTTGGATCTCGCCGACCTTTCGGCGTAATTAAATGTTTGTCCACCGGTTTGACTTCTGGAGAATCAGCAATCTTGTAACAACATCTTTATTGTTTTCTGCAGAGTTTCCTGCTTCATTAGCTGGGATTTTAAAACCAACATTTCAAATGCCAAGGGTTGTGGTCATGATAGCGATTATCTAGATCTTGTATAGGACTCTGTTTTGCACTGCTGCAGCGCTTGCTATTGTTCTACTGGAACTTATTTGCAGAGGATTGCTGTTTTCGGAGGAATTCACGCTACGAGTCTTCTTCAAGCCCATAGGATTGTTTCGCAGTTCCAAAAGCGAAAAAGCTTGTGCAAATGCCAACAAATACTTCCTTCGAATAACTTAGTTTCCACTGGTTTCAATAATGCTGTTTTGTCATCTGATTTGTGTATGAATCCCAAACTGTCACCGTTTTAAGCGGATTCTGAACGTCAAAGTGTCGAATGATGTGACTGAGCAGTCCAAGGATTTTTGTCTTCCGGACTGCTCCGTCCACTACATCTTGCCACAGATAGTAGAGTTAGCCTCCGTTCACCTTCCTCGCAGACAGGGCAGATTTCAGTTCTGCTGTTTTGCTTATCGTCCAGCTTTCGGCATCAGAACTGTCAAAATAAAGGTTTTGTAGAGCATAATCTTGGTCCTTCGAGTCAGGAGCTGAGTTGTTTTGACAAACCGAATCAGCAGCGGTTGCCACGAACAGTTCTACGTCGGATCTCCGCTAGGATGTCGTTTGTGGAGTTCACGTTTGCCCCGAGGTAGACAAATTCCTTCTGTGCCTCAAAATCGTAGCTCACGATCGTATTGTTTTGCCCCAGGTGTTGTGTGATGGAACGATTCTTGCGGGGCAGCAGGTATTTCGTTTTGTCCTCATTGACCTTAAGATCAACTTGTTTCGCCAGTTCTTTAATCGCCGTGAAAACTTCCATTACGGCGCGACGATGTCGATGTCATCTGCGTAACCCAGTAGTTGGACAGACTTGTAGTGCCTTCCTGCAACTAGTCTCTATAAATTCCAAACTCGTACTCAATTAATCAATTGTCAATCACCTCTTGACAAATGACGGAATAGTTGACGATTGCACAGTAGAGACAATCTAGTTTAAATCAGCTAGAGCATAAGCATGTTGGAAGGCATATGACATGTGCTGGACAGCTCGTCAAAACCGCCATCTTTCTGTTTTGTGGCGTCACTCAGGGTCCGGTTTTGACACTAGACAGATGTATTGTTTAATCTTACATCACAATTCAATTTCATCAATTTCAGGAATATAATTGCAAATTGATGTCAGATGCAAGGATTTACCTCATTTATAATTACAGGAAAATGCAACAATGTACAGTAAAAGGTTGCAGAAACTATATTGAGTAGGAAAATGTTGAAAATCCGTTTTTGTTTTTGAAAAATGTTTCTGTTTCCACCTAGTCTCTGTTGACAAACAAATTCCCGCGATGACATCACGCTGGGCCCCAATAGAACTGTCCATATTTATATTCATCGTTATATTCATTACACCATGGAGCATACATATGTAATTGTCAGACTTGCTATCACATTGCCTCTATCTACGTGGGAATGCCTTTACTTATTTGCTTCGAGAAGTTTCATCTCAAAAAATATGAGTGCCTCCCAGAATGATTTGGACAAAACTGGATCCAGCCAGACGCAGAAACAGCCATTTGCTTCTGAACACGATTTTTGGGCGGATAACGATTCCCTCCACTTACTCTCTACGTGTCCGACTGTGACGTGGAGAGCCTTCATCTTTAACTCAATCAGCGTCTACTTCGCTTCATTTGAAACTCCAAATGGTTTCTGATAAGGGAATGTCAGCGGCAACACTCGTCCGAGAGGACAAAATATAAAACTCATCGAACAAGAGTGTGAGACAATGAAGTCGCTTTGTGTTTTATGTACAATTTTCTTTCTTAATTATTAATACATATGTATCTGTTTCCATAAATACGGATTGAGGTTTATCTTGATAGGAATGCAGACGTCGGAAGTTAAGGCCTGCCTTACGGTAAGTGCATCTTTCCTAATGATTGACGGTCACTGCAAACTTGACAGACGTTTAAAACATACACAATTTCGTGCACACTTTAAAGGAAAATTAACCCAAAATGCAGCTAAAAGTTCGTAGATTTTTTGCAATCGGACTCACGTGAGTTTTATGCTGACTCTGCGTAAGATTACCTGATCGGGGTTCAGTGGCCCACAATAGGTTGAACGGATGAGAGATAATGGGATTACATTCGGTGACGTTAACTGGGTTTACGGGACATTCCATTTAACCGTACTGAGATTTGACAGTTTAAGTAAACAGAACAAAATGGAGGCACTGATGTCGGCATTTGGACATACAATCATTTCAATTGTTTCAATTTGAGTTCTGTTATAGGTTTTTATTGAAGTTCATAAATCAAATGTGGGAATTCGAGAGATAATTGTGTTTACTTAAGTTCAAACTGAAGTGGGTTTTTCGATCTTCTTTCGTTTCCACTTAAGCCCACTTAAGTCTATTATGATTCTGCTTAACGAGATTCATGAACAGCGTAATCGTTCGAGTGATTTCACCCACCTGGGAGTTCAAAATGTTCGTATTTCGATTGGCACTGTACTTTGTTACACCTGTTCGGTGAGTTGAGTTGCTTTGGGAGAAGTTGTTGTGAAGTTAAAGTGATTCTATTGATTTTCTGGTTGGCTTTTTTTAACAGCACATGACACATGGTGAATACAGTAATTATTCAATGTTTGTCGCATGTGCTGACATCCGTCCCAGAGAGAAATGTTCCACATGTCGTCATGGATAAAATCTGTGTGTTTTGTATAATCAAACTGAAATGAATCTCATCTGGATCTTGAAATTGGAAAGTCACCTTCTTGTTACTTGCTTCAACTCTGGATCTTAGCTTAGCATCTTTCTTTGGCACATTATTCATGTTTTTTTTTTTTTTTTTTTTAATTAATGTTCACTTACATAAGTAAAGTAGAAAGTTCAAACGATTTCGAACCGGTTGACGAACACCCCCAAAATATTCATCCAATGGAAGATGTGACAGACAGAGAATAACAACAGTTTCAACTGCGAGTCAAAACCGGTGGATATATTATTTGATTAAAATATATATTTAATTCTTTGGCTTTATTTGACGAGATGTTTGCAATTAGCATTCGGGGGATAATTGCTGCCGCCTTAAAGAATTCCTCCCCAACACAATGGAACGTGGCCGTTGTCATCAAACCACCACGGTTTTAATATATGTGAGCAAACAGGATTTGTTTGGATGCGGAATTCTCTCCCAATGCGGTGTGTAAATCACCCTGAACCGGAAGTCGCACAAAACGATACGATGAAGCAGCCAACGCATGAATCTCCCAGACATATCTTGCATAAATGCAGACATGTTCGACAAGTTTTGTTGTGGATTTTATTTTTGGCTTGGCATTCGTTTCGTATCTTGAATATTACTTCATATGTCGTGATCAACGCTCAGTCCACTTTTCAAGTCGGCGACTGATGGTGCTTATGTCTGTGATAAACTGTTCCTTCTGTTGGTGATAAGCATTGTTATCTATTTGTTTGAATCATGTTCAGAAAAATTCTGTCAGTATCAGAATTAAATAAAGAGCAAAGAGTGCAACTTGTTCGAATCACAGTCGTTGCGTTTGTAATTTTGAAGTTAGGTCAGTTAAATGTTTTTATTACGAAACAATTAAACACTCCGATATGGCCCCCGAATTCCCTTGCTCGCCAGCATGTTCCAAATAATTTGAGTTTCTCTTTCGCAAAGCATGCGGTCGTTGGTCGTTGGCCTTGCCTCATATCTTAGAATTCTAGTAACAAATGATGTTAATTAGGAACTTTGCGCGAGTATCCGTCGAGAGCTTATGAAATGTAGACACCGAACCCAGGTGGTCTCGGTGGTAATTGATTTCGTCATGGAAACTTATCTCTTAACTACAATCGAGACATATCATGAGGCGTCCATTTGGTTTGAAGTGCCGACATGGTCCCACCATGGGAATTCTGAATTGGTCTCAGAATGCAATTGATTGCCTTCCTGATCGTTTTAATGTCACAGAGGATGAACTTTGATGAGGATCTGTCCTGATAGACTGAACATAAACACTCAGGGTATGAGTCGACGCACGGTGACCAAGCACTTAGTCGACCAATTGTAAATTACAGAGGCTTGGAACCACATTTCATCGTGACAATGCCTTCAACTGCATGCAAAGCCTTCCTGGGTGAAGAAAATATATTTCGCAAGTTTGATTAATGACCTAGATCCACACTGTTACAAACCTTTAGTCGTTGGCAAGAGACCTAAAAATGGCACTCTGTAGACATAGGGTTACAATGTCAGATGACCAAACATTGCTGACAGAACCGATCAAAATTACTTCTGGCAACTCATGAGAAATTCCAATAGCAACACTCATTTACATACGTCGAGAGTGATACATTTCGCTTTCACGAAATGTGAACGAAATTTAACGAAACTGAACGAAGATGTTATGCTCGGTCTTAATGCCCGTTTCACAGTGCTGCGTTGGTGGGTCGCATAATTTTTCAAACCACACAACACAATGGTTCCATGCCATTCTCTGCGTCGTGCTACGTTTTGACTTTTGTGGTGAGAACGTAATCTGAGGTAAACGAAGTTATCTCAAACATTTAGGTGCTTTTTGACATTTCCATTGGGTGCGAAAGAAAAAACAGCTGATGGTGAAACGGACATAAGTGCCTTCAGCAGAAATTGACTAATCTTATTGCTTGGGTTCACTTGCGCTGTGGTCGGCTTTAGGTGTCTTCTCTCTTGATTTCTGCACAAGTTGTTTGCTGATTGGACGATGAGCTTATCGAGACTAAATGACTTAACGAAACCCAACGAAAAGTAGCCTGAACTTTTGTCAAATTTCAAAGTGCTCATAACTAGTTCTGCCAAATTCAAACAGCATCTAACTTTAACGTACGAGAACGATTAATTTTGTCCCCAGTTAAGTACGTGAAAGTAAATTAAACTTAACGAAGTTGAGTGAAGAGGTTATTGTTGTTTGGGTTCACTTGCATCATGGTCTGCCTTGACTAATCTTATTGCTTGGGTTCACTTGCGCTGTGGTCGGCTTTAAGTGTCTTCTCTATTAATTTCTGCAGAGGTTGCTTGCTGATTGGACGAACGAAATGACTTAACGAAACCGAACGAAAAGCAGCCTGAACTATTGTCAAATCTCAAAGTGCTCATAATTTAATCGAAGGACTTATGCCAAATTCACACAGCATCTATCTATTACGTACTAGAACGATTAATTTCACCCTCCCCTAAGTACGCGAAAGTAAATGAAGCTTAACGAAGTTGAGCAAAGAGGTTATCGTTGTTTGGGCTCACTTGTGTTACGATCTGGTGCGATCTATTGAATTCTGCAGAATTTGTTTGCTGATTGGACCACGAGTTTATCGAGACTTAACGAATTATAATAATATGGGTGGCGCTTCAACCCGTAGATGGCCAGGGAATCGACGCACCACGCCTCTGCTGCCACGGAACGAAAATTAGATTGAACTATTGTCAAATCTCAAAGTGCTCATAACTAGTTCGGAGGACTTATGCTAAAGTACGATTAAGTTAGCTCGCATTTAAGTACACGAAAGAACGAAACTTAACGAAGCTAAGCGACTGGTCACAAATCAATGCTGTGTATTAACTCGACTTGAGTTGGCTTACGTCTCCTTGGGTCCGCTATGGTCTTTTCAGTGTCTGTTTGCCACCGACACCTAATAGCCTGCTTTTTCAACAATTTCTGCCATTTCTTTGATCATTAAATCCCAAATTTGTTGTTCTTTGCTCATACGAGTTGACGAAACTCTAATCTAGTCTAGAACCCTTGCACATCATCCAAGAATGAATCAATCGAATACGATAGAGGTATGTAAGTTGTCTCCCTGCAGTTTTTATAGCCACTTGTCGCACCTTGAATGGATTTTAAGTCATTTTTGAATAAATGGACACGATGAATCTTGTAAGCACAATGCGTCGATTTGCGTCGTTTTTAGTATTCCGTACAATGTGAACAATTCTGCCGTCTATTTTAGTAGCATTGTTTGTTTACTAGTTCAAGTTCAAGTCTCGACGCTGCGTTGCTTCTGCAACCTAAAAATAGAATCTTTGAGGTTATCAATTTTATTTTTGTTTTGTAACACAACTTGTGTGATTTAACGTATTCCATTCCATTCCATTTCAAGAGTAAACAAAGTAGATAGTTCAAGTTAACGAGTAGATTACATTAGTTCTGGCCATCAAACAGTTGTTTGATTTGAGTCGAGTGTCCTTGTCCTTTTATTGATAACAATGGGGCGATAGATTAACGCTTCCTGAAATGCTAGACACAAGATTAGAACACATTCATTGTTTATTTCAACAAAGTCACTGCCGACAGCAAAGTGGTTATTCGTGTGCCAGTGTATCCGACCTAACCTAACCCAGAGATTTCCTTTTGAAACCGTGCTAAAATCAAGTTATTCACATTTCCCTGTCCTTTCTCAAGGCACACCATTAATTAACGCGTGAGTTCATCGTTCTCAGGGGAATCAATTCGCTCGCCTATAACGGTGCAGTGTCACAAATTTAATATGCTCCGGTCGGAGAAACATTCATCAATCAAATGTGCCCTCAAAAACGCCTAAATGTGAGTCACTTCACAAGTGAATTCAATGAAGTGACAATGCAACGAACAAAGTCATGTCCTCCACTTCTCAAAAGAATGCTCGTATTCCATTAAAGGTTCTGTTTGCTATCCACTTGACATTGAACGCCTCAAAAAGAAAATGTAACATTTGTGTGGGTGCGTGTGTGTATGAGTGCAACAAAACGGAAGCAACAAGCAAAGTTGTTTCGTTTTCATTGCCGCTATCAGCTAGAAACAAATTATAATAAAATGTAATTTACTCTAACCGCAATTGTTTTTGTTGTTCTCTGTTCCATGTACACACTAGAATGGCGACGAATGCTGGCTACGATAATAGCGGTGACACAGTAGAGGCGGGCACAGTCACAAACAATACAAATGACTTGTTTTATTCGCCATCGCAGCAAAAGGCTGGCACGTCCGTCAATGCCTACAGTAATGAGGCACAAATTGTCCCCAATGAGGAAACACATCTGAAGACAGCAAAGCAAGCCTACTTCAGTGAGGAAAAAGTCTTGATTCCTGAAATTGAAAATGTTAGTAGCCATCAACTGGGGGGAGGAAACTGAATGATGTGATGTAATGGAGATGATTTCGTTTCAGGTTGGATTCAGCTTTAGGAAACTATGGGCGTTCACCGGTCCAGGGTTTTTGATGTCCATTGCGTACTTAGATCCGGGAAACATCGAGTCCGACCTTCAGAGTGGAGCCGCGGCAAAGTACAAGATCTTGTGGGTGTTACTAGCAGCAACATGTCTGGGATTGCTAATGCAACGGCTAGCAGCGAGGTAAGAGTTGAAGATGAAATGCACGATGCAACAAACGTCACTAACGCAATTGGTTTTTGTTCCATTTCCCACAGATTGGGGGTTGTTACTGGACTGCATCTCGCGGAGATGTGCTACAGGCAGTACAAAAATGTTCCTCGATTCATTCTTTGGATTATGATAGAGATAGCAATCATTGGATCTGATATGCAGGAGGTTATTGGCACAGCGATTGCGATATATCTTCTTTCGAATAAAGTGTAAGTCCCCAGCGAGTGGGCGAGTGCTTGAACTTGCATTATTTTTTATTGTTTCTTTTTATCACTTTAGAATACCGCTCTGGGGTGGGACACTTATCACAATCATTGATACGTTCACGTTCCTCTTCTTGGACAAGTATGGTCTTCGGAAATTGGAGCTGCTGTTCGGCTTGCTAATCAGTGTGATGGCTGTTACATTTGGCTATGAGGTAATTCTATAAATATCTTGCAAATCTAATACAACACCTAGGGTTGTGAATCACAAGACAAGTGTGCAGCGGCGATTGGCGAGGTTCATGGGAAAATAACTTGTGCATGGCTGAAATGTATTTTTCTTTTCGAAAGAATGCCATTCGAGCGGGAGAGGAATACTATCTTCTATAATTTAAGCGTCGCTGATTGCGGTGATGTTCATTATCCGGTCGTATTGCATGTCGCTGTCACATGCCCCGGTGGCTGGTGGCAGTTTATAATTTGTATTTATTTGTGTTCTGCTTGATGGAGTGGAATCTTGTTTGAATCAGAGATGCCCAATGCAAACGCTAGAAGCGTGATATCAGAGATTCTTCGTTTTGAAATGCGGAAGCGTGAAGAGCATTTGTCCTTCATGTTATGTGATTTCTGATATGTCTAATGTATAAATTTACCTTCGATAAATAGCAATCATTATCTGCCGTGAGCTGAGAAGCTTGGCCCTGGCCCTCTACGGGCTGTTGCGCCACTCACATTATATTATCTACCGTGATGTCATTCCAGAAGGAGAGATCAGGGTGAACTGGGATAGCCTGCGCCATATTTGCTGGCGTCTTCCTTTCGCATTCACCCTGAACAATACTCCGGAATGGAATTCGGGCACCCTACCAGCGCTATACTCAAGCTTAGGGTGCATTTAGTCTTCAAATTGATGCCAATTCGACTTCAGGTAACTGCTCTCAAATATGTCAAAGTTTTGTACACATACCAAAGATGGACAGACTTTAAGTCGTCCAAACAGATGCCATACATGGATAATGTCTGCATTTTGAGGGTTCCTTGGTTTAACAGATAGCGGTAGCATTGAGTTTTAGACGCATTAAAATCCACTCTGTCGTTACCACAATTGGTTATGAGCTCAAGGTCCGTACTTAATATACGCTGCCGTATTAATTCTACAGCCGAAGGATAGGATCGTGAATCATCGAACGAATGTCTTCAGCGAAAGAGTGCAGAGTGCATACAAGCAGACAGCCAAGCAGCATCCGAGATCCTGCCGTCGCACCTGGTTAGGCTATGCAGACAGAGTATCAATGAGATATGTTTGGTAAATTCGGTCACCCTCTTTGAGTACCGGGGTATACTCGAATCCAATGAAAGGCGGACAGTCTCGCTAAAATTGGGTTGGAGCTTCAGCAATCCCTTATGCCCACACACCGTTCAGCTCCAGAGACAACGAGAAGACGAACCCCTGAATAGAGCCAGAACTCGCTGACTTTGTGTGAGTATTTGAGTTACAGCGAGGGTTCTAAGGCCGATGCTAAGCAAGAAGAGATCCACATCATTGTACGTCCTTACCGGGCATTGTGGCGCAGCTACATACGCAATGTAACTGAACATACAGCATAACGACTTTTGCAGAAGCTGCAGAGATGAGGAAGAAGTCAAGCCCTAGCAAAGAAAAGGAGAGAGCTTTTGGGAAAGCACTTCTTCAAAGAACTGGAGGACTAAAGCGGTACTGAACTGACAAAAACCTCCGAAGATTTATATACGAATGTGGCTTGGTCTGGAGCCTTGGGACTATAGTAGGTCTCACTGTAGTTTTAACACTCCCTAGTACGGGTACAACAGGTTGGTCCTAACCTAAATGAGCAACGGTCACAAGGCCGTTAAGGCACCCACTTATCTATGCAGACAGATCATTTATAAAAATGAGAAAAAATATTGGACACAGAATTGAGCCTTGAGGAACACCAGCGTTTATTTAGCGGATACCAGACTTGAACATAGACAGCACCGAACCTCCGGTATAAAGACCAAGTCATCGGTGACGCAAGACAGCTTGGTCTTGATGACTCGAAGCAGCGAGCCCAGGACTGTCATCGATGGAAGACAGCTATTGCTCTGGCTCTCTATTGGTCGCCGGCCTAAGAAAGAAGAAAAAGACTTGAGCACATAAAAATAAGCACAGATTACCGAACATCAAGCCATATTACTATTGAGTTCAGAGCTCGTATTCGATCTTGCAAAAAATACAAACAAATCTGTGAAGAGTTCGGTGTGCTATTCAGTCACATCTACAGAGTCATCTATTGTCTGCTTTGGAAAGGAGGGTTCTTGTATAGACGTGGTCAGTGATTTTGTCTTATCGAAATTATGCCACGTTTCGAAATTGCTCCAGGCACCTCAAAAAACACTTTTTTTTTTAGCAGCAATGATTCACGGTATGGACAAAAATGGCGCCCGAACATTACCCACTCCATTGTATTTTTATTTTCAAATCTTCGCAATCTGTAGCTCCAATTTGCATATGCTCTTCGCTGTATTACCGCGTCGAATGTGATTCACGAAAAAATTAGTAACTATGTTCATAAATAAGAGAGCAAGGTGATATACAACTTCTACCTCCCTTGTCCCTTGATTTCATCTAACAGCGATTTTTATATGATGTGGCTGTGAATACGTAGGAGCTGTAATGATCATCTGAAACCCTTCTCCAACTGGGGAAGGTCAATCCGTGGGTTTTGTCCCTTAAGGAAACTTCACTACACGTGATCGTGGTCGTGGACGAGGGGTAATTCTGGACGAAGTTGGATATCTCATCATCATCATCTTCTGACCCACATGATCCACTATAGGTCGCTGGGGATAATGCACTCACGATGTATCTCCAGGCCACTCGATTCTCTGACATCGACTCGAACGCATTAGGAGTTATGTCCAAGAGCAACCAGGCGAGTTTTTGGACTTGTTCCAACCACCTAGTCATGGGTCTGCCATGCGGTCGCATTCCTGATTCAAGGCAAGCCTCGGAAATCGTGGTGATGAGCACATTCGTGCCACAAGACCAAACCATCGGAGCAAAGCCATTTCCGTTCGAAGAAGCAGCTGCTCTATATTGAGTTCCTCGAGTACTGCCGTATTTCTCACCCATCATGGCGAGTAACTCTGGACAGCACAAAGAAATCTCTTTATTCTTTCGGCCATTACCGAAATTTCATGACCATAAATGAGAGTTCGAACAAATGTTGAATTGAAAACCGTTAACTTGGGTTTGACACCAAGCTCAGCCTTCCCGATTACAGATCGTCCAATTTGTTTCAAAATTGAGCCAGCCTGGCCAATTCTACAGGAAAGATCACTATATCTCCTTGCTTTCTTATTTCTGAGCATGGCCTTGCATTTCACACTCATTTCATGGCCTTCTTCATTATTTGTGAAGACACATGAGCCAATGATTCCACCTGCCCTTGAAGCCTACCAAACGGTGACTGGTTGTAATGGTGTCTGCGACTAGCGATAGGAACTATCGAATGAATTGCACTATCCATGGTTAGCAACTGAATGACTTCAACTATCGAATAGTCTTATTCATTCATTCATTCATTCATGTACTTGGTTTTAAACACGTTCGACGGGGGGATTCATCTCCGTTTCCAGATCATATTCACATTCGAACAGTTTTCCATCGGACTCCATACAAGTGAAAAAAATCATTCATTGGACACAATAATCCAAGGTCCATGCAAGTGAAAAAAATCATTCATTCAATGCAAAAACCATTCGAACATTTCCAACTGTGTCCATAGTCCAACCAGCCATACAAGTAAAAACATTTGATTGGTTTTTTCATTCGATTGGATGAATGAACAATTTTTGACTATCGAATAAATTAATAGTTTGCAACTATCGAATAACTCGATAGTTCCCATCACTAGTCTGGACAACGGCTTTCAATAACTTGTAAACGTTGACTCGACGTTAGTCTTTCCAAGCCAAACAAACCTCATTACAACCGAGAACTGTCAAATCAGCTGTCACAGGAAAAAATGTTTAAAGTTCGCCGCCTCTGAAAAGAAAACACCACCTTCCGTCCAGCCGTAATTGTTCATATTTACTTTGGCCCCGCCCATGTTATCACTAGATCTAAAATTAATCTCAGTCGAATTAATGCCTCTTCAAAGTTATTTATTTTAGTGCTTAAATGTTGTAAATTGCCACGTCAATGTAAGCGCACTCCACATCAGGTTAACTTCTGGCGTGTCTAAGTGGCTCATTCATTAATTACTGTTTGACTCACTGCCAGTGCCGAGTACTCACGTGAAATGTGAACGTGACTTCTTCAAGTTGCATGATTATTCACAATAATAGTGCATTGATGAACTGATTGGGTAGGAATGGGAGAAAAGTACACAAAATGTGATCTATGTGATCTGGTGTTTGGTGTAAATCAACCGCCTGAAATTTGCTACAGCATTTGTAACAGCATTAGTCACAGAAAGCCTTTGAAGGCCATTACGACTTCAGAATCATGTGGTTTAAGCTCCCTGTCAAGATACGCCCATCAAGCCATCATCTGAAGAAGTTCTAATCCGAATGATGACTTCATCCTTGCAAACAGCAAAACGAATTTCCGTCAGATTTGTTCGCTCGACGCTATTTGCGGAAGATCTACAAATGCCATATGGTGTGACAATTTGTCTTCCTGTCTCCGTGAAGATTTTACAATATTTAAATGCCATTACTCTCTGTTTAATCCAAGCAAACGTGTTTATGTTTGATTTTTCGCAGTACATCGTGTCATCGCCAGACCAAGGTGAGGTGATGAAGGGTATGTTCTTCCCCTGGTGCACGGATTGCGATTCGAAGGTTTTCCTGCAGGCCGTGGGCGTGGTTGGTGCCGTGATAATGCCACACAACTTGTATCTGCATTCTGCTCTGGTTAAGGTGAGTTTACAGCAGCCATTCCATGGTGGGCAACTATTAAAATCGCATGAATCTTCCAGTCCCGCGATGTGGATAGAACGAAAGCAAACAAGGTGCGCGAAGCCAATTTCTATTTCTTCGTCGAAGCATCAATCGCTCTGTTCGTCTCGTTCATCATTAACGTCTTTGTTGTGGCCGTCTTTGCACATGGTCTCTACGGGAAGACCAACCAGGAAGTGGTAAGTGAGGAAGGAGCATGGCGTTGTCACTGAGAATAATTGTGTGTTCCATTTACAGCTGGACGTGTGCGTGAATCAAACAATGTATGATGATGCAAAACATTCATTCATCGATCTGGATAACGGCAACGATTTGGTAAATGCGGATCTGTACAAGGCCGGCTTGTTCCTCGGCTGTACATTTGGGGCTGTTGCCATGTACATTTGGGCTGTTGGCATTCTAGCTGCTGGTCAGAGCTCAACGATGACTGGTACATACGCTGGCCAGTTCTGCATGGAGGGATTTCTCAATCTGCAATGGCCACGTTGGAAGCGGGTATTCTTCACTCGATTCATTGCGATTGTGCCGACTTTCTGTGTCGCGTTCTTCAGTAAAATCGAAGATCTCACTGGAATGAATGATATTCTTAATGCGGTCATGGCGTTGCAGTTGCCCTTTGCCGCAATACCGACGGTTGCCTTTACGTCTTCCGCCGCCATTATGGGCGAATTTGTGAATGGATTGTAAGTGGACACAAATTGAGTGCTCTTGGCTGAATTCTGATTTTCTTTTCTTTGCAGTGGAAATATAGTTGCATCGATTATGCTCACAGTTGTTGTGATAGTTATCAATTTATACTTTGTGATAGAACAAGTGCGTTCGGCGGAATTGGAAGGAGTCTATCTAGCTTTAGTCTGTAAGTGTCAGCAGTGGTTACGATGCGGGATTCAAGTTTCTTAATGCATTCATTCGTTTCAGGTATATTTGCAATACTGTACTTGATGTTTAACTTTTATCTCGTCGTACACATGACGGCGTGCATGGGCAGTCAAAGATTGAACAACAATAGGGTAAGTGAACGCGTTCATCATAAGTCTGTGTATTTCAGGACAAATTTCCTTCAGCTAGCTGCAGTGGCCGCATGTGCTTGACTCACATGCTTTTCTTGCCGTGCCACTTATTTTCAGAGTGTCCACACATGCTAGATAATCGAATTACTGTGAAGGGCGTAGTAATTACTTTAAGTGAAACGTGACCATAGCCACATTACTTTGATTGACACTTCAAGTGTAGTTAATTTCCTGCGGATTGGCGTTTGCCTATGTTATCTATTTCCCTTTGTGTCTGCTTTGATTAGATAATGCGTCTGAGTTCGCAACATAGTTTGTAAAGTTTTCGTATTGATTGATATATATCTCAAAGCTTAGTACTAGTTGCTTTAAAAACTATAATTAGATTGGTGGGGCCCGTAAGTGGTGCTGGGCCCAGTTTCTGCTACAACCACTTGAGTTGTGCGTGCTAAGTGTGCGTTTAGAGGGTTTGAACTTAAGTCGTTGGGACGAGAAGGAAAATGAAGAGATGGATGGCAATAAGTGCACTAAATATGAATGGAAACTCATCAGTAGTACGTGCCCTTATGGCAGAGCCGCAGCGATCTGCAACGAGAGTCAAGCAGCCATAAGGGCCATCTCCTCAGAAATCACTTCCTCTAAATTGGTGCAACAGAGCAAGAAAGAACTCAAACAGCCCAGTAGCGGGTGCAATATCACTCTCCTGGGTTCCAGGCCACAGCAACATAGAGGCAAATGAGATTGCCGACGAACTGGCCAAGCAAGGAGCTTCCGACAGCTCCACCACTGGGGCCACCCACTCAACCACCTCAAATACATCATAGATCAACACTTCCTGTCCTTAGCTAGTAGATGGTGGACTAGATCATCCAAAAAACCTGGCCTTCCTTCACGAAAAGAAGTACTGATGACCTCCTCAATAGAAATCGCTTCGAAATAGCTAGAGTCGTGGCTGTGAGCACGAGGCACTGGCCCATTTCCGTTCAACCCACACTGTTGCAGTTGCCTAGACATCCACTCAGGGGAAAGTCTGCCTCACTTTCTCTGTGCCTGTCCGGCAATAAGCCAATTAAAGGTATATCGCGTTCGGCAAACCCTTTCCAACCAACCAACCGCAGTCTACGAGGTGTGGTATCAAAACGGCGCGCAACTGCGCTACTTGTGCCCGGTTTGAGTCAAATCGGGTAGCCCCACTGAAACCAACCAACCAAAGCGTAAAAACAGCTGTTTTCTTAGGAACAGATTGACAATAGGGATGTCCACACCTCTAGAGTGTAGGCTGTATACTTTTGCTGACTTCAGTTGCCGATGTAGGGTTCTGGGTCGTCAGCACACAGTATTAGTCAAAGATGTATCCCCAACTCAGTGAATCCTCATCACATGAACAAGGCAGAATAGGCAATACTCTCTGAAACCAACAACAGTCAATTCTGCTTACACTACACTAACTATTCTACCACGACACTCTTGTCACTGAAGTTTTGTATTCTAAATCAGACAGATTGTTCAGATATGAGAGAGCGCGGCTAAAAGACACTGTCCCACAAGTGTTGTGCAAATAACCGGTGTCATTAAATCACAAGTCGCACCGGCACTCATTTATATAAAGCTGATAGTGTGAGGACGCTAGGCAATAAATACTTGTTCAATCGTGGTAGCTATATTTAATTTTGGTAGGGAGCGGCAGTGTCTTGTATACGTTGTCGGTATGATGCACTCTTCGTGGAAGGCAGGATGTAAGTAGCCACAGTAACTATATTTCAAGGATTCAACTGAATTGGGAGGGCCAAGGAGTAAGTTTACATTCAGCAACGATGTCTACAGTGGCGTGCAAAATTGGATACATACGAGGGACGTTCAATATATTCTGGGTATCGGGGTGAAGCTGTGGTTGTATATATAAATTTACTTATTTATCAAGTAATACAATTATTTTAGTGCATTCATGTAAAATTTCATATAAATGTGATTATTAATTCGCGCTTTATCTCTAGTTAAACAAAATACCCATTTGTTGCCGACTTGAGTTCTTCATCATCCGAAAATCTTTTTCCACGAAGACATTTTTTCAAAAATTTACTAGATGAACATGAAGAATGGTGTGAATGGTACCAATTGAAAGCTTGGTGATCTCTGCCATAATTTTCACCATTATTCGGGCATCATCAAGAACAAGTTTTTCGACTTCTTTTGATGCTTTCTCCCGTACAAGCAGTAGCCGGGGCGTCGGAGCGGGTCTCGTCTTCAATGCTCTCTCTACCTCTCTTGAACTCACTTGACCACTTTTGCACAGTTGATAATGAAGGCGCGGAACCCTGGTAAACAGCCACCATCTCTTCATGAATACTTTTTTGACTTTTTCCTTGCTTAGTGAGAAATTTAATTACAGCGCGATGCTCAATTTTCACCATAATCGTCTCAGTTGCCATTATGATTCTGTTTAACTAGAGATAAAACGCGAGGCTTGCAAAATATCTAAATAATTTTCCTTTCGCATTATTCCTGAAATGTTCACTAATGGACCGACGTGCCACCAAGTAAAACAGCCCCAAAGCATCAAACTACGCCCACCATGTTTCACAGCCTGCTTAAAGTGGTGCCTTTGAAGAGATTCGTTGGCAATAATACGCCTTTCCATGGCTCCATCGGTTCCATCGGACTGGAACCTGCAGATTTTGGTTTCGTCAGACCAAATTACTCGTTTCCAGTCTTCTGCAGTCCAGTTTTTATTATGCAGAACTTTAGTCGGGAATTATATTTATTTTCGGAAAGCGTTTTTTATAGCGGACATGAGCCCTATCTAGCAGCTGCTTTCGTTGTTTTGGCATCTTTTTTTGTCATAAGGTTCTCAATAAGGCGAGCATCAACATCTGTCAACAGTTTTCTGCGCCCACCTTTATTATGCATCGTCTCAATTTGATTCCTTTTTTGCACCATCAGTACGGTGCGATGGAAAACACCGAATCTCTGTGGTATTTCCCGCGGTGAAAGGCCTTTTTGAGACACAATGTTGTTCTCAATATCCTCTGGTTGTTCATGTTCCTCATTGTCTTAAATGGTAAAATAGTATATTTTATATTTCTTAATATTTATTAAAAACTTGCATTTTTTGTTAACTGCAGTGTCTTTACGAACACTCAGTATGATGCCAAAATCAGAGCAGCGAAATATGTCACAAAATATGATACGTCAAGCTTGGACCTAACGGTAAATGCACGAAAAAATAAAGAAAACACAAAAAAAAAACGTACTAAACTGGATACATGGCATCTCCGCATGGTTTTTATTCTATTTTATCGGTTGTAATTGTCCGATTTCTTTTCATTGATGCGTCTTTCTTTTAAAGGAGCAAACATCTCTGAAAATTCCAATCAAATCCGCCACAATCACGTCACGAAAAACCACAAGAACTGAATTCATGTATGGCCGCTTTTACAGACGCTAAATTCGTCGCCGATTTTTGTATAAAATGGTCAAGAGAGGTGAGACAGAAGTCTGTCTCACCTCTCCTTCTGTCTCACCTCAAAGGAAATAACACACACATTGAAAAAATCTGCGACGAATTTAGCGTGTGCAAAAGCGGCCTATCCAGTTTTGCTCGCCACAGTATGTTCCTTCAGCGCAATTTAAGCAAATATTAGGTATACAGTGGACCTTCCCTAAGTCGAATTCTCAGGGGATATCGAATTAAAGGGAGTTCGACTCAGAGGATGGTTGTTTGTATGAAAAAATTGAGGGAAATGCCAAAATATGACGAACAAAAACTTCGAGTTAGAGAGAAATTCGACTTAGGGAGAGTTCGACTTAGGAAGAGTTCGACTTAGGGAGAGTTCGACTTAGGGAGAGTTTGACTTAGGGGGTGTTCGACTTAGGGAGAGTTCGTCTTAGGGAGAGTTCGACTTAAGGATAGTTCTTCCTAGGGAGAGTTCGACTTAGAGAGTTTGACTTAGGGGGTGTTCGACTTAGGGAGAGTTCGACTTAAGGATAGTTCTTCCTATGAAGAGTTCGACTTAGGGAGAATTTGACCACTGCATTCCTGTATCTGTCACAAACAAAAAAAGAATAATTACTTCATCAAATTCAACAACATCGTAGTCGTAGCCATTTTATCTCCTGAAAGTATGCGATATCCACTGATCCAAGGTCCATATTAACGATTATTGTTCAGTTTTATTGCAAGCTGTTGAAATACTTTACGAAACAGTCGGTCATTCATATCTGATACTTGACCGATACTCGTATTGTGACAAGAAGTACACAAAATTCACGTTTGACGACTTGGCACTTTATGGTTTAGGCCGTCATGCAAACACCCCTAAAACGTCCCATTAAACAAATGAACGAAGGCGATTACCTTTGTTCTCAATTCCTTGACTTATCTCGTCCACAATCGATTCAAATGTCTTGTTCTCTTTGCAGTGGGTGAAAAAACTGGTGCTTCCATCGAACAACACGTTTGCGGTGAACAATACGAATTCGACGTATGCAAGGTGAGTGCAAAATCGTCTTCTAGCTTCACATTGATATTAATTTCGTCACTAAAAAAAACAAAACAAAACAGAAACTGTTTGACATCTATGTGCTGTAAAACCGCTTATTTATTGTGTTTTTTTTTTTTTTTAATATTTTCTTCTTTTTTTTCCCAAATTTTTTCCCCATTTTTTTAACAGTGGTGTTGCTACAGTTTGTAGTCCTGTCGTAGATAAGCATCCAATTTAGTTTTAGAATAACATACATTTTCTTTTTCAAACATCATTTTTGAGTATTCGAATTTATTTATTTATACTTTGTAGTGCGCTTAAAGTTATTCATTTTTGTCAATAGCTCTTAGGCCTTAACGAATATTTTTTTTTTTCTTATTCTTCTTATTTTGATGTTTTGTGTATTTCCTAGTTTCACTAATTTAACTACATTCCACTGTCATGTAAATATAGATAAATGTTTTAATTTTGTAATTAACAATAAATAAACAAGAAAACAAAAAATAAATCTACTGTAACTACATTCAGAGTGGCGGGGTGGGGGCTGAAATCTTCGGTTGTGTGAAGGGTATTTCCTTTTGGTTTGAAAATAACACCTATGTCAGATAAATATAAACATTTTTAAACAAAAACAAAACTAATTAAAGAAACGAATACGCTTCTTTTTCTTCTGTGTTTCATTCTCATGTCCATACCAATCTGTGTGCTTTCTGGGGTCTGTGTCTACCGCGCAGCATTTCGTACAATTTACGTAGTTATAATACCTAATGGATGTCTGTCTGTGTGTGCGCCTGTGAATGTACTATCTACAACAAAGCAAAACAAAACAATCCTCTCTTTCGATCCATGACCTGTCAACATTTGTCACCACCACCTGTGCCATCCTTACAGTCAACTAACCATAAACGAGCATGAATTGAATGGATACCGTCCATGACCGGCGATGATTTGATGATTATGAAGGGCTACAATTATTTACAACAAAAGACTCAAACAACTCGCGGTGCAATTATCAGTTTTGATTTAGAAAACGAAAAAAAAACAACACAAAATTAGCATTAAACAAAAAAAAAAACAACAAATTGAATCACACACGACCGGAGAGACATAGTGATTTATTGATGATATTGTCTTCTCATCTAATTTACTTATATATATCAGTGTACAGTAGATTTAAGTTAAATTGTTATTTTATTTATTTACGCTTTTATTTTTCTTACTCTTACTTTACCTCTAGCATTTACACATAAGTTAATGAAATAAAACAAATCAATTATTTTTTCGTAGTGACTATTTAATTTGTAGCCATGGCATGTACTTAATTGTTTGTTGTTTCCTCAGTTGCATTGTTTGCCAAAGTTGTTATCACAAAGTTGGTGTTGTCCTCATATTTGTGTGCAGTTGTCTTGTGCTAAGTCCTATTATCCTTTTTATTTTAAACAAATTTTCTAATTCGCTGGGGGAGATGAAAACTTACAAAATAAAGAAGCATGTTTTTTATATTTGGGCGGGCGTAATGTGTATTTAATTTATCAACCTAATTATAAGCCTATTTGGTTCTCTAGAGCAGCGTTTCCCAAAGTTCCGTGGCAAAAACATAATCGTGCCGTCGCGTCGCATCGAAATTCACACATCTAGTCATTTGCCAAAATAGGTTTGATCATTTAGGGTTCCGTGGCCGAAAAATATTGGAAACCTCTGCTCTAGTGTGTGACGAAAAACTTCGTTAAGTTAATATCTTGTTAGTCGGTGGGTTTTGTACAGTTTTTATTTGTTTAAACGGTCAGTCGGGAACGCTTCTGGACCGCTGCTGGGGTTAATGGTTGAAAAGGTATTTTGTTCATGCCGATATCAAATAAATTGAATAACCTTCTTATTAACCAAGATTCCTGCTCGATCTTCCTGTCACATCGTGGCCGGCGACATTAGGTCGGGGTCGACGAAATTCATGGGTGGCATGAACGGCTGCGCCGGCTCCTCGCGGCGAATGAGGAACTCGTCGGCTTTTGGAAACCAAATCAACTCGGTGCCATACGGGTGGCCCTTGTTGTGAGCCAGCTGGATCTTCTTACGCTCCGTGCGTTACGCCTTGAGGAGGATCTTCAACTTCTTGCGGATCCTCGGTTCGGCCATCTCCATCTTGTGGGCCATGTCCTGCACGGCGGCGATGTACTTCTTGGGCTTCTTGTAGAGCTGGTGTTTCTTGTCCCGTACTTCGAGGCACGTTATAAGTGACTTTAGATGCATTTAGGCCAGGTAGGCCCGTTGTACTGCCACGTGGGATAACAAAAACGAGGGATTGAACTGGCTTTCTATGGCAGCTAGCCAGATTTGACTGGTGCTTCGCTGAAATCGCCCCGATTATCGATGAAGTAAAAGCCCAATAATGTGGCTTTCCTCATCGAGGCGAGTGCAGGGCAGCTACAGAGAAGATGTTGTAAACTTTCCTGCTCTTCTTCATCTGGACAGTTGCTGCAGAAGTCAGTTGAGAATAGTCCTAGTCTTTTTGCATGTAGTCCGTTGATTATTCCCACTGCAGTGCTGATTTTGGATCTCTTTAAGGAGATCAGGATATCTGATCTTTTTTGATCGAGAGAGGGCCAGATTGGCTTGGATTTGGCATCTATTGCCTGTCTTCCATCTGAGAATATTTAGCTGTAACTTGAAGGTGGCTAAGAGAGTGCCTAAGTTACAAGAGGTGGCGTCATCCTGCAGTTTTGCAGCGATTTTTGCTAGTTAGTCAGCTTTGTAGTTTCCCTTAAAGTCTCTATGGCCTGGTGCCTCTCTGGAACCTCTCGTCAAGAGATGTACGCCAGTAAATGACTTCTTTAGAGTTTATAGAGTGCGATCTCAGGGATTTGATTGCTTCCTGGCTAGTATAAAGATACAGATATCACGGGCGGATATCACGTCCCACCTCAACCAGGACAGGGATTCGCTAATGGCCATTATTTCAGCTTGGAAAACACTGCAATGATTTGGTAGATAAAGTGACTTGTTTAAAATAAGATGTTCAGAGAATACACCACTTCCTGTTCCATATTCCGGTTTGGATTTGTCTGAGTAGAAGTGTATGGCGTTGCGAAAGGGTGTGGGCTTTTTCCAAAACGTCAAATAATTGCACATCACACTGCTAAGTGCAAAGTAAGGGATGCAGGGTGCCGCATGACATTTGCCGATGCTCTGTTTGCCTTTGTGCAGTAGATCTGTTCACAATGCGTTTTGGAATAGTATGCATTGGCATTGCCTTTTTTGTTTGCGTTTTGGAATGGATGCCATTGCAGTATTAGAGCAATTATGAGTTTTGGAAGACGCCTTGTTGCCGCAGTACCACAGGTCTCTATCCGGTATCAGGGTTTGGAAGTTTTTCTCTGGATAGTATCTAGCTGCGCAATGAAGTGTAGTCTGTAGTGGTGGAGGTAAGGTGCGGATCGTTTGGAATTTTTGCATGTCCAAACGTCTTAGTCGTGAAGTCTTAGTTTCATATACAATGATTGACTCGAATTGCACAGTTGGTTGCTATTTTTTTTTTTATCAAATATGTCTAATAAAGTAAGGTTCAGTAGGGTATCGAGTGCGTCAGTGGGAGTAGTTCTTAAAGCTCCACTTATACAGAAGCAGACTTGCCTTTGTACCTTTCGCAGTACGTTAAGACGAGTACCGACGTTGAGTATGAGCCACCATACTGCTGTACCATGAAGGAGCATCAGCCTGATCACCGCTGTGAAAAGCCAATGTGTCATGTTAAGTTGAAGACCCATTTGTGGCCAATGGCTCCTTTGGCTCATATATAGTGCCGTAGTGGCCTTTCTTGCTCTTTCGGCTGTATTGAGCTTTCAGTTTAGTCTACTATCCAGTAGGCCAAGGTATTTCGGTATATTTAGCAATTGTAGACTGGTACCACTTAGGGTGGGAGGGCCAATATGATGTATTTTGTATTTCCTAGTGAAGATTACCATTTCGGTCTGCTGTGCCATTTTCAGTCGCCCAGTTGTTAAGTAGTGTGACACCATGTTGCATTAAGTCTTTCAGTGCTTGGGGATGCTTTTGCCGAGAAGGCAATGGCAACATCATCCGCATAAGCAATCGGTTTGCAGCTCGTCTCTTCCAGTATTAGTAACAGTTTATTCGCTGCTATGTTTTAAAGAAGAGGGGATAGTACACCTCCTTGAGGTGTACCTCTTCTGGTTGAGCTTTTCGCGGAGGCATTACCTAGAGTAGCATTAATTACTCTACTTGAGAGTAGTTGGTTTATTAGTGCCACCATTATTACTGCTTCTACTTCGAGTTCTGCCAGTGTGATTGCATGTGGGTAGATATAGCGCCTCCTACGTCCAGAAAGGCAACCATGGAATATTTTTTGTGGTTAAGTGAAGGTTACTGTGCCCCTTCTCACTTAGGTCCTGCAAATTAAGTGCAAAATTCTTAGGCCTCAGTTTAGACACGAAATTAAGCTGAAAACTAAAGATCCACGTGCGCGTCAGAACTGCCTCCACGGCTCTAGGCTAGGTTAGGTAGTGTGGGCTGCCAGCGGAATCGCCACTTAGGCCATGGTGGTCAATTGTGATAGTGCCGTTAATTGGATCGCAACGTGACCAGATTTGGAAGCCGGATAAAAGTGTATTAACTCTGTTTTCACACGGATTCGAACCGAGGACCCCTCTAACCGGGGACAGGCACTCAACCAACTGCGCCATCCAGCTGGTCCACGGCTCTATAATGCTGTAAACAAATATAGGGTCCAGGCTTTAGTCCCAGCCCCTAATGGTCCACTGGATGTTTATATCTAAAGTCAGGCGCGTACTGCTATATGGCGTCGCGATTTGGTAGACCGTTCAATTGCTAACCGCTCGCAAAAGATGACGTGTTTATGTATCAGCGGAGTGCTAAGGACAATCCCCTTCGAGGCCCTGAACATGCTCCTCAACCTCCCACCGATTGAGTTATTCGTCAAACAGGCTGCGGCCGGCACGTCGATAAGACTGAAAACGCTGCTTACGTGGAAGGACCTCCGCTCCGGACATTTGACTGTTATAGGTCCAGAATGGGGAAACCCAGGCTACTCTTCGAGAAGAACTTCTCAACCAGCATTCCACCCAGATCATACTGGAAGTCAGAACATCACACGCTGGATGGTCCTCGGCGAATTTTCACAGATCGATCAAAGATGGGCGATGGTGTGAGATCGGGGGTCTGGCATTCCGACTGCCAAACTACTGTAGCGTCTTTCACAGGCAGAAACTAGAGGAAAAAAGGAAGACCCGCCATGGCTAAAGAACAATCTAATATTAAGCACAGATATCGTCTGTTCTGACAGTCAATCAAATCTCTGAGCGAGTGACTTTTAAATCAAAGAATTGTCCCCAATCTCTGAACGAGATGGTCAAGTATTTTAGCTTCCAACTGATGTGGGTGCCGGGACACTGACTTTCCAGGACGAACTCGCTAGAAGAGTACTATTCCGTATGGACACTTACCATCCATGCATATCGCAAAGCATGTAGTATAGCTTAATCCGGGATTCTTTCAGTTAATTGTTTCTGGAAATTTCCGAACAATTATGTGATGTCATGAACTGGCCGATTGGTCCAGAATAAAGCAAAATGCGAATGAGCGCTTTATAATATTAAAATTGTCCATTCAGCTTCTGGTTCAAGTTTTATTTTCTCAAACGTTCTGCTCATCTTAAGCTGGAGTCATGAATGTTTTGTCGCCATTTTTGAGCATCTAAATATTGTTCATAGTCGGTACAGGTGTGTTGGTGTTCCTTATTTGACCGAGAAAGTCTTTAGATATTTTATACAGTTCTCGTATAACTTCACTTGTAGCAGTGACGATACAGAAAATTTTCCAGTTTCAGTTGGGTTGACTTTGAGGGCCGTTGTCGTTTGTAGCTTATTCGCACACACTTCTGACTTCACAAAACCGCACGATAAAAAAAGTCTAACGGGGTCAAATCACACGATCTCTGTGGCCAGTTAACGTCACATCAACGTGAAATGACCATGGTGCTGAGTTTCTAATGTGGCGTCAGAAAGATAACTCCAATTGAGATCAACAAACGATGTAAAGAATTTGTCCGTAGCACATGGTCTACCAAACCAGATTATTCAAAACGAAATACAAGTGTCTCATTCGGCAGTTCGCTTGCAGTTCCTGTGTCCCGCAGGTAAATGTCTTTTTTCATTGTCGAACGGAGACACCATCAACATCGGGAATCTCTGCAAGAGATTGAAGCTGCAGACAAGTTTCTAGGGTATGAGGGCATTCTAAACAACGAATTACAGGTGTGTGACACTTAGCGCCGCAGTCTTGCTGAAACCACATGTCTTTGGTGTCGATATCATACAATGGACACCAAAAGAATTTGGTAATCATCGACCTATAACGCTCGTCGTTGACGGTGACGGCCTGACCAACGTCGTTCTCAAAGACGCCGCCAGCCCAAAATCCACGCCAAAATGTGACTTTTTGGGCATGCATTGGACGCTCTTGTATATCATGCAGATTGATACCGTCCCAAATTCGGAAAAGGGCCTCGTCTTACATAAGAATAATATGGGTGGGGCTACAGCCCTTAGAGGGCCAGGCCCAGCTTCTCTAAGTTCCCTCGTCTTATGGCTATCGTAAAATGGGCGAAGCGCCCGGCTTGTACCCCGAAAAGAACAGACACTTTGATAACAAAATTTTACCGTTTGCACGTGTTGAACACTATGTCAGTCCATGGTGATTTGGAAAAACGGACTGAATAAATGACAGCCAATTTGACAGATGTGGCTTCAACAATATGGTCACTATCAACTGTCAAAATTAGGCAGTGGATCCTAACGGAAGACCCTTTAGTATAGAATGTTCACTTCGTTAGCTCATCGTCCATTAAACGCCGATTTGGGACTATATTCCTGGTGTTTTGGAATATATAGAACTTTTAACCTGGGGACTGTAAGGACTTGGACAATTTCTTTTTTTTAAATAAAACCCAAATTTGAGATATTTCAAAAACTTGATTGTTGGTTTAAAGTACAATCAAAACATTTATGGATGGAACTCGGCTTGGCTTATATGGACACCGCGGGCACGTTTTCGTTGACCCAATTTTTAACGACTCGGCCGCACATTTCGCTCAAAACGACCGCTATTTCGCGTTCAATGTTCGCTCTGGCCTCTTTCAACGTCGTCGGCTTGTTGGCATAAACCAATGACTTAACGTATCCCCACAGGAAATAGTCAAGCGGTCTTAAATCGCACGAACGAGGCGGTCAATAAATCGAAAGTATGGTGCTGTGTGGCTTGTTGATGGGACCATCCTATTAAAACCACATGTCGTCCAAGTCCATATCTTCCAATTCGGGACAAAAAATAATCGGTAATCATGGCGCGATGACGCCACCGGCCCAATAACGCCACCGGCATACAAACCGCACCAAACAATAATTTTTTGTGCATGAAGTGGTGAAATTGAGCCAAAAATGAGCTTTGTCACTGAAGAAGATGGACGCTCTTAAAGTTGCGATCACCGACTCCGAATTTCGGTAGAAAATTTTCATAATTTGCCGACGTTGCTCGTCCGTGTACGTTATCACGATGAAAATGTTGAGTTCGCTGAATAAATTCACAATGACAGTCTGATGATTAGTGAAAGAGTGCGTTCGTAAACTAAATTCAAAGTTGTCAAGTATCTATTGGAAAACCCTTTAGTAACACAAGATGGCGCTATAGCTCGAAGTGGGTACAGGTGCTGCTTCTACAACAATCACTCGGGTTTGTGCTATTATTCTTTCCCCAGGGGACCTACAGTTTTATATCGACTACTAACGGCCAAGTTTGAGAAGCTTTTTCTTGACAGTAGACACTCTGTGACTCGAGAGAGCCGTGAATTCATGGAAACTATTCGTTGTGTCGGAAATCAAATGTAGACCCCCTATGCAGAGTCGACGCACATAGAAACTATACAGCCACTGTACGATTTCATTCCGTTCATAAATCCGTTTTTATTTCTGCTCACAAAGCCGTTGCTCACATTGAATAATCACACACGTTGCCTAAATGATGATTATTTGTTAGAATATGCTTCTGATACAGCTTTTCTGGCATTCCTTTCATTTGCCTAAAGCATTCTATAATTATCACTTCACTCACCTCGGAAAAAAAATCCGAATGTGTGTTTGTCATTCCACTTATTCTGAATCAAATTCAAATGTCAGTTGTTTTTTTTTTTTTTTTGGAGATTAGCATATTTGATTATGTTAATCCAGCCAAGACATCGCGGCTATCGGCAGAGACATCTATGTGTAAAGTCAAAGAAAATTAATTTTTTTATAGACAAGACATTCAAACGGAATTTGGAGATTGTTTGGGATTTGTTTTCGGATACAAACACCTCGGATAAGACAACGGAAAGGTGACCATAGTGGTTTTCTTTATTTTTATTTTAGTTGCTGTCCGGGGGCTCTTCGGATAATACAGTAGCTGCTTTCACTTTTTAAAAAATGTACGGATTTAATAATTTATTGTGATCAACAAAGTATTTTCTACAATTTGAGATTACAACTATGCTCAACACTAAGCGTTAATGTGTTGACTCAACAATAGGGGCCCTGATGTACTGATGTACACTGTTTAATTCAACATTTGGTATTACAATACCGACTTAGTGTTTATTTTTCATATCCGGCAATTTCCAGTGCTTACATCGGTTGTTCAAATCCGTGTGTCCATGTTGGTCCTTTTGATGACGGTGTCGTAGCCGATTTAGCCTCGATGATCACAGCTATTGCAGCTCTGGTAGAAGCAATCCAGCTCAATATTAGATGTCGTTGGGAAGTTTAGCGCGTTGATGTAGCGTTGTCCGGGGACTCAGGCATACTGTTCGCAGGTTCCTGCTTGCCTCGTTAGGATGATTGTTGATGTCTAGAGACTGCTTTTTGAACAGTGTAACCATGTACTGTTGCAGGGGCTATGTTCTAACGCTTCTTGTTGCTGTGGTGCTTTCCGCGGTCCCTGTAGAATGTGAGACCTGCATTGTTTTCCTTTCGAAAACTGCGAGCTAGTCTCCAAGCTAGTCTTAGAAATGGTGTGCCACATTGGAAAGCCGTATGTTAAGTTTGGCCGTATTAGCTGCTTGTAGAGTAGCATCTTGTCCTCTGGCTTAATCCATTTTGCTTACGAAGTCTAGGTTTGCCTTTTTTAAGTGTCAGTTTCGAGTGGCTGTTGAACTGCAGCTGTTTGTTATTGTTGTTATTGCCGTACCGTTAGGGAGCATTATCTTTATGATCCGACATTTAGTTGCCGATCTGCATTCAGCTGGGGATGGTCTCCTTAGACACATTTCTAGCATTGATATGAATACCCCATTTGGTGTAGTATCCAATTTTGCTGTCTGAATTTCCACCCTTCGCTTGGCGAACAGTATTGACTTCAAGCTGGCATAATACAATGAGTCATCTGCGAATAGACAACAGTTTACTGTGTTGGTTGGAGGCGGTTGATCTGTCGTGTAGATGCTGAAGAGCATCGGTCCCAGCTTCAACCCTTGCACAGCTCCCGCCTTGGTTGCCCGTTGATTGGCTACTTTCCATTTGAACGTTGAATCTTCTGGAGAGCAGAAAGCTTTAGACCACTCTGATGAGTTTCGAGGGGAATCCCATCTGATTCAGCTTGTAGATGAGTTCCTCCATCCAGACCGTGTCGAAGGCCTTTTCCACGTCCAGGAAGCAGGCAACGGGGACTTCGTGTTTGTTCAGACCAGCTACAACATCGTGGTGGAACTTCATTAGAGGATGTAGCGCCGAATGTTTTTTTTTACGCAGTATGGAATCCGGGATGATGTTTAGGTCGGTGGACCATCGCATCTGTTTCTATGCTTTCTCTACAGGTACTCCAGGATCTTGCTTATAAAGGGTGATTATCTTTTTGGCAACACTGTTTCGTTTCACTGTCAAACATCTTCTGTTTGGTCTATAGTTTAACCATGAATGGTCTTACAAACGAACAATTATCAAAATGCGTTCTCTGTTAAGAAAGTTTCTTCGCGCGCTTCTTCCATTTTATGACGAAGCTCATTTTACGTAAATAAGCAGAATTGTCGATTTTGGAGTGAATATCAGCCAGAAGCATTGCAAGAGCTACCAATGCATCCAGAAAAAGTCACAGTTTGGTGCGGTTTATGGGCTGGTGGCATCATTGGACCGTACTTCTTCAAAGATGATGCGCTACCGTGAGATGATATCCAACTTTTTTTTGCCCAAAGTGCAAGAGCTTGACTTGCATGACATGTGGTTTCAACAAGACGGTGCCACATGCCACACAGCACGCGCGACAATGGACTTATTGAGGGGCGAGTTCGGTGAACGTTTTATTTCACTTTCGGGACCGGTCAATTGGCTGCTTAGATCGTGCGATTTAACGCCTTTAGACTATTTTTTGTGGGGCTCTGTTAAAGCTCATGTCTATACAGACAAGCCCGCTTCAATTGACGCATTGGAAGACAACATTGAAGCATTTATTCGTGAGATACCGGCCGAAATGTTGGAAAGAGTATGCCAAAATTGGACTAAGCGGATGGACCATTTGAGGCGCAGTCAAGGTCAACATTTGCATGAAATAATCTTCAAACATTAAATTATATGGACCGTACTATCGATTCAAATAAAGATTTCATGCATTTTTCTGAATTTTATGTGTTTCTTTTTGAAAAACTTTCCTATAGCTTTTAAAAAATCACCCTTTATTGCTCAAGAGCGATATAGGCCGGTACACTGAAACACTAGTAACTTTCCCCTTTATGGTATTGCAACAATTGTAGCTACTTTCCACTTGCTAGGAAAGTAGCACGTATTGATACAATTGTTCACAATGATGTTTAGAAGTATCATCACCGATTGTGGCATTCGCTTCAGGACGAAATTCGAGATTTTGTCGGCGACCTTCCTTGCTGTACTACGTTGAATAATTTCCGTGATTTTTTCGGCCGTTGTGAGAGGTCATCGTTTCCTACCGGATCTTCCGTTTTGTCCGCTGGTCTGTTTGCGTCTCCTTCGCTTGTTGTCAGTGTTTGTGGCAGCTTCTTCCTCTTACCGATGATCTGGTGGCTTTATCGGAACGTGTCGGGTCCTAACTGTATTGTGTGCAGCTAGTTCTATAGCTGTATGTTGTATTGCATTTATACCGCATTCCGAAACATGATGTTCGTGCGGTTTAGC
This sequence comes from Eristalis pertinax, assembly GCA_907269125.1. NCBI lineage: Eukaryota > Metazoa > Arthropoda > Insecta > Diptera > Syrphidae > Eristalis > Eristalis pertinax. The sequence goes on from OU026145.1 coordinate 126,122,277, forward strand.
TAACTGAGTACTGTATGATAGTCGCTACCTCGTGTATTCAACTCTCGGTGTTGTATTCGCTGGAGGCTGTTCCTCAGCCTTTGCCTGTGGTGATACAGATTTTGAATATGGAGTCGTAAGTGACTATACCTGGCTCTTCTTGTCCTCGGCCTTTTGTGCTGGTCTAATGCGTTGTTGATTGAGTACTCAAGTCCTTCAATCACAGTATCGATCCTCACATTAGTGAGGTTCTGTGTTGTTGGTGGTATGCGGATGTTCTCCAGTACGTTGACGAAGTCCTCTTCTGGTCGGCTGTTGGTAAATATGGGATGATCTAGGTTAATTACCAGTTTGACCGCCTCGTGATCGAAATCATTAGTTAGCGTTTCTCAGGAATAGTTAAGGATCTCTGGTATGATGCTTACCAGGTTTAAGTAGCCAGGAAGAAGTCGAGTGTCGATGGTGTGCTTGGAAAGTCGACTGTAGAGTTCACCACCATCACCAGTTCACATAATGTCACGTGACTTCAAGCGATCATCACAATTTTGCGTCTTGAGGAGCGTCTTTTCGCGGCTACGTGTAGTTGGCTGCCACGAAGTTGCATTCGGACTCCGACAGAAGTGCTTGCTTGGTAAACCCATCCAGGCTTTACGTCCAAACTGATGTAGTTCGTGGGCTTGTGGCCCTTTTCATATGTAACTTTATGATGCCTCTTTTGACGCAGCTGCAAGCAATATGCAGGCACTGTGCCTACGCTGACGACTTGCTCCTTATCATCCTGGGTCAGTTCTACGCCGAGTTAGAGCGGCTGGATTGGGATGAGTTGTTGTTGTTTGAGCGCCCTTTAAAACCTCGATCTCTATGATGGCGCGAAGGGTAACTTTGCAGGAATGCGTGCGTCGAAATGGAACTCCTTTAGGTATGGCAATGAAAGTTAAGAACCTGAAGCCACTCCTTACCAAAGGGCTGAGATTGTCCCTTAAAGTATGAACTCAATTGGTACCTGAGGTCAAATTTAAGGCGTTTTTCCTGACTGGGTGTGAGGATCTCGTGGTATTAAGCCCTTACGGCAAGAGATCACGTTAATCCACCACTCATTTGATAGTTCACCACATTGTGTTTAAAAAGAGTGTTTCAGAATTCACACATGTACTTAAATTTTATTAGATAACACAAAAGTTAGCTTAAATACCCTGATGAACTATTTTTAATAGTTTCTCTGTGAATCAATCGTTATATTCCGATTGTCAAACCGAGAATGCAATACGCAAACAGACAGAAGCGATCCACAAATTCGCAACTAAAATATTCTATCAAATCAGTCCTAAAGTTTGCGAGAGTTCGCAATTCGTAGCAGCGTTGCCGAGGTGGCACTATCGTGCCATAATGGCACTTTTTGATTGAAATGACAGTGTGGCACTTTGACATTGATTAAAATTACTCACAAATTTGAAAAATTTACATATTTACATGAAAGTTTATAAAATTGTCGCTGCATCGGTCACATCTGTCTTCCCAAAGAGTTGAACGCTCGTTAAGTTTCGATGAATATGTGTAAATTGTGCATTATTTATTTATAAGTAGGTGAATTCAGAAGCGCATCACTGCGGCATCGATGCCAACGTCAAACGTTAATTTGAACATCATCTTGCGCATCGGTAAATTTCCTTATGCCATCGCATCAGTATCGCAAAAAAGTGATGCGGTATCACTGCGATAGTCACATGTCGCCTTTCATATCTCGTAAAATAATAAAAATATGGGTGGCGCTACAGCCCGTAGAGGTCCAGGGTCTAGCTTCCCCGCAACCACTCGTGTTGTGCGTGCTATTGTTCTCTCACGAGTGGAAAGGACATACAGTATTTTGCCGACTCCGAATGGCCAAGTTGAGACGATTTTTCTACCCTTTGAGCATTGTCAGTGACTCGAAACATATCTCCTATCTCGTAAATTATGCGCTAAAAACTGGATTCTGATGCTTCATAGTTATAGAGCGGACCATAGTTGCAGCTCGTTGCAGCTGCGTCTAGAACAATCCTATCAAGGTAGACACGACGTGATTGAATCAATATCGCAATAGCAGATGACGATTTGCTACTTTTTATGTAAGAACAAAGCCGGAAGGCGACTTCTAAAAGAATGTTGAACGACATTATCGCCACGGGTACAATTCACTTCGAATGCAGTATTTTCGATCTCGGTGGGCAGTTCCCCCGACGGATTTAAGAATAGGGGTGTAAATAAGTTGTTCGTGTTAGGAATTGAACCTAAACATAGTCAGTAAGTAGTCCCACTCATTAACGCAACCGCCTTCTCATGGGAATTATTTACACGGTACAAATTGTATAAGTCTACACCTTTGAACTCGCTATAGGCGAATTGCATGAACAATTGTACAATTATACTTTTCAAATATAAGTTCACAGCAAACAATATTCAACTGACTGTCTGTATTTTTAAAGAGACTTTAGCATTTAGAGCATCATATCTCTGAACTGGAAATTTTGAAGACAGACTTATTTCAACAAACAAGGATTTCCAAAAAATAAATACCAAACTTTCCGAACTGGTAATTAACACAAACCTTAATTTTTGATCACTCACATGTATGAATGCATGATCTTTTGAAATTTCCGTAGGCATGGTCTGGTATTTTACAACTAATTTATGTCATTTAATCACAAACAATACTATAAGCATGTACAGACCATTTTGTGAATGCATTTTGTAACCCTCGTTTTTATTTTTTTTTTATTTTTTTACAGAATGGAACCCCTTGAGGACGCATAGCCACTACTGCAGCATACTGATTCCGACAGTTACGAGATTAGCTAGCATTCAATTAACTCGAACCTTTGCCTTTTCTACCGTAGTCAACCTAAAGTACCAAAACAAAAAACGCCCACAAATATACACATTTTTCTTCTTCTTTTCTTTGTTAAATACATCATGAAGTTGAAGTTTGAAACGATAGCTGGAAGACTTAAGAACGAGCCCCGGAGAGGAATCAGTATAAGAAATTATATTTTTTATTTTTATTTTTATTTTATTGAAAAATTTACCATCAACTTAAAAACGTATATATTTTATTTTATATTAGAGGATTTTAAAATAATGTCATCACATTTTTGTTTTGTTATAACAAAATGATTGAACAGGTACAGATGTAGATAGGCTGTGAAATTCAATAAGAAATTAATAAATTAAGCATTAAACATTTTAAAGAAATTTGTGAACAAAAAAAAAAAAAAAAACAAACGACACGTTGTCGTCTAGTTGTGGAAAAGATAAAGATGCACCATTTTAAATTGTAATAATGTTAACATTTGTTTTCGATACACCTTTAACCCTTAACCACCTACCAAATATGCGGTCCTGGAGGCCTTAGTGTGACCTTAATTTGGGATTTGCGGTATTATCTAAATACGAAAATAAACAAAATTGTTGCTAATGCTCCTAAGCATTTTCAAGACTCAAATTTTTAAATTAAAAAATCGCTGTGGTCTCTTTGACCGATAGTAGTTGGTTAAGGGTCAAGGCTACGTTTATGATTGTGCTGTGCGTTGTGATTCTCATGATTTTAAGCGGCATCAGGCTACAAGTGAAGTGAAAAGCGATTGAGGGTTTGTGACAAATCGATTAAATCATATCGTGACAATGAGCAATTGAACTTAATGGCAGAACAGAAAAAATAACTTCTTTAGGTTTATATACGGTTTAATATATATAACTTTAAACTTCTAAACTACAGGATAGATCCCTATGAAATGTTGACATTCAAATATCGGTTATATACTAAATCTCATTCAAATTTGATGATTTGCGTAACGGTTGAGACAGTGAACCACGTCGGTTATGCTAGTTCTCAGCTAAACAAGAACTTTTCAGTTGTATAGTGAAGACGAACATCTACTTAGCATGATGCAACAATCAGAAATAAATGAGTAAAGAGAAATTCAACTTGGGCCATTTTTACCCCTAGTCTATAGCGGCATTTTTGAAGGACTAGAGTGTAGTGGAAATGACTTGGATTTCACACATGCTTTTACGAGATTCCCGGATTGACTGATTTTGATTATGATTTTTTAGCAACATGGCGGCCGAATCGTGAATTCGCCTGGAAAATGATGGCAGATTCATGTAGTATTGTTCGGAGGGTGTTCAAAAGATGACTCATATTTTTCAGAAGACATACATATATTTGTAATAGGAGCTTGCGTAAAAAAAAATGTAATTCTACGCTCTATTTACAGGAATATGTACTTTGCATCAACTTAATTCTTCAGAATAATATATAGCTGATTTATATGTCATGTCTGTGCAAATTAATCCAGGTGTGGAATCAGCTAAAGGCGATAGTTGACTGTCGTGTTTTGAATAGTCACATTCGACTATCAACTTTTCTTTTCTGAGTAACGCTATCGCAAAAAAATATGCCTTAAAGTGGCATCACTTCCACTCCAAGTTCTAAGGTCACACCAAGTTTCGATTTTTCTTGCAAGGATTTCCGGTTTTTTTGAGTAGCTTTGCAATATTGTTGTACTCCTTGGCTCTGGGTGCACGCCTGGACTATAATTTATTTGTATTGAGTTTTCCTTTGATTCGTATTCGATGAAAAATGTAAATAAACGCAGAACAAAAATTATGATTGCAACTATCGCAAATCGCCTTAGCCGATATTACCCCAGTTATATAGCCTTCATTCATGAATTGTGAAAACTTATGAATTTAAATTAAGAACAATGGTTAGATATTGCAACTATGCCTTTCTTTCATTCCTATTTCTGAAAAAGTTAAACGAACAAAGAAGCTATTTATTTTAAGAGATTCATGCAAATGTTTCAATAATATTGTTATTATTAGTTACATAAACACATTTTTCGTGTCAATGCATGTTTTCTACAATACGCATATGCAAAAATACATACATATGTACATGAAGTAGTGTATTAATTAATAATGAATGTAAATTATGATAAACCTATTTTTGCTCTAGTAGCTCAGACTGTAACTATCAGAAAGCTACTTCATGAACAAGCGCTTTGTTCGTTTGTTAACCCCTCCTTACTGTGTTGAAAATTTAACTCCGAAATTTGAAAATCAGTTCAAGTAAAGACCGAATTTTTAAATAAGAACTCTAATTCACCCCACGACTACGGTTGAGGAAGGGTATCAGCTGTTGGTCAGCTGTTCGCAAGAGCTCACACATATTCACAAACAGGGAACGATAAAGCGAATAAAAACCGCTGCCAGAGGAAATCAAGGGGCCAAAGAGGGTCTCTTTACTCATTCAGTTCTGGCAACAATGAAGGGCGAACTTTAGCCTCAATAAAAAAAAAGCTCGAAAGCTAGTAAGATTTCGCATTGGCTGTCTCTTGCTCATGTCTCTTGTTAAGCTCACTAAGATCTTATGGCAAACAATAGCATCCCTTTCCGAAATGAGCAAAAAATGTACAGTAATTTACCGCCAAATCAATTTAAGCCTCTTTAGCTTCAATGCCATCAAACATCTCACTGATGGCTAGCTCCGATCGGTCAGCTATATCAAAATCATCCAACTATGCCAACATGTGTACGAACGTTTCGAACCACATTCATGACTCTAGTGACTATTGCGCAATTTTGTTTCAAAACCATCAGACTAGATAAACGTCCAACGTACGGCAAAAAATATATAAATCCAGCTGGATTAAAAGCCAGAGTTTGTTTGTTGGGTTGGTTGCGTCGACTTCTGTATTGAAGTCCAATCTTGAACACAGCCATATTAATTTTCATTACACTTGCTATACGTGAGTGAAGGAAAACTGTTAAAGTTTCCCCGTTCAGAGACTCCACTCGTATAGGAACAATATGACAAGGCCGTTGTTGAAGCTAGGCTGAAGGAGACCAAATAAAAAAAAAACCGTGTTCTCCTTTTATTTCGTCCCAACATGTGCCCATCCCTGTTATTCAAATGCCAACAAGTTTAAGGCATGTTTACTGAATAAAATTAATCTCAGCCCTAGTCGCTTATACCAAATCTACGCCTTAACCGCTAGCAGTGCGGCCAGTATGTTGAAGTGACAGAAACACACAAAATGTAAAATATCACAACAAATTGACAACCCTTGGTTGACTTTATAATTGCAACATTGTTGCCCCTGCACTGCACAAAATATTTACTCGATTCATTTATGAATACAAATACTGCCGCAAGTTTGCAGCAGGTCAGCATTGTCAAAAATGTGTTCACAAATGCAACATAAGTTGGCGATACAAAGAGTACTTGGGAGACGTTTAATTGTATTGATAAACAAAATACGAGCGGAGAAGGGCGATGTTTTTAAATAAAAAAGGAATTGGAAGTGAAGACAGAAATCTCCTTAAAGAAATAATAGAATTTCCGGTCGATGTTTTTAGGAACCATATTCGTATGCAGAATCATTCGATTTCCCTGCAAATCCTGCAACCGAACAAAAATCACTGCCAACTCAATCGCAGTTTGACTGTCGTTTTGCTTTTATGAACGCAGTTACCGACTGCTGTCATGGATAGTCAATGCAGTTTATTTGCATTTATGAACGAAATCGTGCAGGTCTGCCGCAGCTTGGCGTTTATCAACTCGACCTTTCACTGAAAAATCCTTGTGAAATATAAGAAAATAAATTTGTTACCATGAACATGCCGTCAGCAAAAATGTCCTACCTTTTTCAAATTAGATGAGGAACGTCAATTTACCATGAGTTATTAGTATCGATGCCTAGTAGTGAATCGCACCGCATAGCTTGACACAAAAAGGTTACCCATAGTTAAGTCATAAACGTAGTATATTTATTTTATGAACAGCAAACTTTCAAATCAGTTTTTTGTTTATTTTTTCCACAAAACATAAAGTCCTAAATTTAATTATTAAACTGGGTGCTTACCGTTAAATTAGCTTGACAACTTTAAAACAGACGACGTTTAGTAACAAATTGTTTAATTGGTATAAATTTGTAAAATACCGTATTAGGTACTGTCAAAACTGTTCAAAAATGGACTTCATTCTCAAGAACTGATGAAAAGACAAAAATCAAATTCTATTTGTAAATACTGTAAAGGATTGTATGTTAAACTTATTTGAAAAAAAAAAAACAATTTAAGTACTTGTCGAGGTTGGGAGGCAATCACCCTTATTCTCTTAGTCGTGTCACCTTCTTAGTCACTTTATGTGAACTTTGTCACTACAAAATGTCACTTCGCCCAAGAGAATAGGGGTAAATATAAAAATAATTTTGTTCGACTTTTAAACAATAATTCTGTTGAAACAATTGTTGGGAATTAAAATGTTCAATGTGTTGTGGTAGATCAAGAAGGGAAAGAGTGGTCAGTCATAATAGACGTTCGTAGCCTTGTATCAACTTAAGACTTCGAAGGAATAGACAGTAATGATTATAGAAATCAGCTCCTCATCACTTGTGTTCACATTTGTGTTACACACGTCAGTTTTAACTTATGACAGTTGTTAAATTGTACTCCATTCAAGAGGATAAATTACAATTGCCTTTGGGTTGTTTTGAGAACTTCCGAGAAACAGAAATAGATCTACATTTGTCCGAACACTGGCTGTAAATTGTAATCACAATCTCTTTGATAGTTCATATTGGAATACAATAATTGGAAAACAGTGGATGGGAAGTTTTACCCCACCTGCCTTATAGCCCAGACCTTGCCCCTTCTGACTACCATTTGTTCCGGTCGATGCAGAACGCCCTCACTGAAATACGGTTCACATCAGAGCAGAATATCAAAAATTGGCTTGATTCATTCTTGGCTGCCAAGCCGGCGCAGTTCTTTTGGGATGGGATCCACAAATTGCCAGAAAGATGGGAAAAAAATCATAGCTTCAGATGGGCAATACTTTGAATAATACGTTTCATAAATAAACGTTCAAATTTTGAAAAAAAAAATCACACGAATTAAATTATACATGTATAACCAATAGTTAAAGAAGCTTTTAATTCTCACCAGCAAATGAATTGTAACCATAATTCCATGATCATGATTATATGTACTGCTCTACCCTAATTTTGAATGATCATGATTAAGATTAGAAATTAGCCAATGACTATGACCACTCGTATATATTTTGTGTGACGATCCTGAACACGCTGCTTCCATCTGCTGAGTTGGTATTTATTAGAGATGTAAGGGATATTCGGATAGTATCCGTTATCCAGCTATCCGACCACTTTTGTTCTATCAGACAAATAGCAACCAAACCAGAGCATAAAATACAACTTGTTCACGTTGCATGTTTGAACTAGAATCCATCGCGCTGTACCTACATATTCTGCTCTTGACATTATATCCGGCCAAAGAATACACCGAATATTCGGTATCCTATATTTGGCCAAATCACTGTTCGTTACATCTCTAGTATTTATATCTCTCCTCTAACAGGAAGGCTCGGATTTTGCCTTCCGGACTACATTTACATCTTTGTATATCTTGTAGAGTTCGGAGTTGTGCCTTCTCCTCCTTGCACCTTCATCGCAGACGGAACCTTTTATGCGACTCAGAACTTTTCTTTCGAAGTGACTCAGAATAAACTGTGCTGCGTTACTTATCGTCTAGCCTTCGGCCACATTTGGGTCTACTCAGTCTTTATTTACATCTTTCAACTCTCCTTTCTGACGAATCGTAAATTGGCAAATCCAATTCAGCAGCATTTAATTAATTTGTATTGTCATCTTTCTGCATTGTGCTTCTCGATTGACAAAGATATCAAGCCAAATTCTTCCCAAAGACAACGCTTTTTTCTTCACACAACCGTCGTTCAAAAGGCTGTTCAAAAGGTGATTCTACAGAAGCATTTTCTCGATATGGTGGTGTTCCCCAAGGCTCTGTTGTATGTCCGACACTCTTTCTCATTTTTATAAATGATCTCCTGTCCTCCACTTTTAACCCAATTCACTCCTTCGCTGATGACACTACTCTCAGTTTTTTTATATTCGTTCCAAAACGGCCATGCTCATTGAATTCCATGCTAATCAAATGGAGTAAGAACAGTAGCGAAGAAGTCAATGCTTCTAATACTCAGTGCTGTGACTATTGAAGCGATCCCTTAATAATCAGTCGTAATCCATGAATGTGCCATTTGTAGCATTGAAACCGAAAGACAGTAGGTCGCCAAAATCGCTACGCTACTCTATCTGATTCGGGTTCTAGGCCGTTGATTCGGCTTCGATCGATAAGGCTTTGCATTATTACCACCTTACCACTGATGGGGGGTAGCAAAAGGACAAAGTAGAAAGAAATAAAACAAGATGATACGTTTGTTAGCTCGTCGTATTATTTATTGTCTCCGTCCTTTATATTTACAAATTCATCCACAACTAATTGCTGACTGTGACTAATAGCCACTGAATCAATTGACGCGTTTTGACAGCAAGAAATTGCATAGTAGGTAAAATCGGAAACATGTACAATTCGTACAAAGGCCTTTATTAGCACCAAGCTTAAATATAACGCTCACATCTAGTGTGTTTCTCCCTGCGCCAACCAGATAGAACGCCAAAAGGAGTGATTAAACTTATAGCCGAACAGTGACTTCGATAAGTCAATCGCCCAGTTTCACAGAGCAAGTTTAAACTTAAGTTTAGTCTAACCTCAAACTGAGTTCAAGTTCTTAATTTAATTCGCCCGGTTTCACAGTCAAATCTGAACATCAGTTAGGTTGAACTTCGTTTGTGCAATGCGTGCATTGGCTGCACTTTGTAGGGGCTTTCGATGTATTGCCTGGGCTTTTTAGTTTTAAAACGCTTTCGTACATCCCTTTTGAACGCTTGTAGCGCGTCCTTGCTGTTATCTGAAAACAAATATTTTGATAATCAAAGGATGGAAAAACCACCATTACCGAACATCATATGTGAGAGAGAATAAAATATGAAAGCTTGAAAAAAGCGAGCGAGAGAAACAAAATGGCGCAGAATTGAGGCTTAAACGACATTAAATTAAACTACAAATTGAACTCAGTTAAGAGCTTAAACAAAACTGTGAAACCGAATAAATCGTTGAATAAACCAAAAGTGGAGCTTAAATGTTCACTGTGGAACTATAGTGTGTATAAGTGTGTTGATGTCCTCTTGTCATCACGCAAGGTTTCTAAATAAACTCTTGTATCCCATTTTTTACTTTTTCTAAAGGAGCAGTTAGCAAATATCAGGGCACTCAATTTTTTCCTAAGGCCACCCGCTGCGGTCTTGTCCGCCCAATTAGAGTTAAATAAGTACATCGAGTCAGAGTCAGGACCATACGATCGAGCGAAATGTTTTAATATTCAGTCAATGCAACCTCGACAACCTTGTGTTCCTAATTTGGGTGATTGGGTTAACTTTTCAAAATATGTTCACGCTTTTGAAAGGACCAAATCAGAGAGCTGTGTTCCTAATCAATTATCCTAGATTTTTCACCATTCCTTAGTTTTATTTTGTTGTTGTTTAAGCCTAAATGAATGCCACCAATGAGTTGTGAAATTTACAAAACAAAGTGAGATTGATTGTTTAAACAGTTCAAGTTCTTAGACAAATCTTAAAAGGACGAAAAGTGTTTAAAGAACATCCTCACTATTGAGAGTTAGTCTTCCAGGACGTGTTCCGATCCATGATAGATGGTTTCAATAAATACATTCGTATGTACATAGTGATCGGGTTTAATGCCATTCACAAGAATTGAAAATCCGTGAAAAAGTCCCGGGATACTAACTCACATTGCACCGGATTTATGACCTCCTCATCGGTGGCATTTATTGGCTGAAAAACAATTCTCTTATTGATTACTTAAAAGAACTATACATGTCCACTAATCGCTTTACACACGTAATTAGTTTAACGAATTGAAACACGAAAGAAATGTAAAAATATGTAAATAATGTACCTAAACACGGATAGGAATGTTACGAATATTGTTAAACATTGGAATTTTTTTTAAATAAATAAATAAAGGATATTGATGTATGAACAAAGAAAAAAACGAGTTTTTAATTTCTATTTCTTAAATTGTTTGATTGGAAAGTGTTTCTGAAACACTGTTTACACTACATTACCGACTGAATGGAATGGACAGCGATCGGTGTTATCAGAGCGACTGGATTCGCAATTATGGCGACGATAGAAGCATGTACTTAAAGCTAAAGTATACTCAACCATGTTGGGAAAACGCAGAAGTAGGGTGTTTTCATAAACGTCGGAAATCTGCTCTAGTTCAATCGAATTTATTTTCTCATGCGTTTTTGAACACACACACTGTGCAGTCTGCAGTCTTGCCTTCGTACAAAATATTTTTCTTCCTATCGGCCCTAATGACTCCACAATCTGCCCGACATCGATGAGCTATTGATGTTTATGAACAGTGTGCATGCAGTTCACTTAAGTTAGTATGATCGTATATTTACATTAATGAACATGGATAATGCAGTCCTTTGTTAGTCTGACGTTTATGAAATGTCCAAGGATGTGGCAGTCGTCGAAAGATATTAATAGCCCGGGCTGTCAGCATGCACGATTCGCAAACCCAAGTAATCGATCCTGGGAATCCGCGTACTTACTAACCCTCACCCTGCACACCCACTGTCCCCGCGGGACTGCCGTTGGGTAAGAAGCGAATGAAGCTAAATCCACTGTGTTTGCCTGTTCGGCTTGCCTTGCTCTTTCAAGTCTTCTTAGCTCGGTCTGAACATTTGCTAAGAAAGAACAAACTTCCTCCCACATCTCGACTGACTTCGTCATCTGACCGACTAGGGCCCTCGGGGTTCGTAGGTTTGTTCTTGCCCCTTCAAATCGGCTGAAATAGAATGTCGCGTGTTCTGCGTCTTCGTCTATGTCCTCACATTTTGGACAAAGGGGAGAGCTATCGTGCCCAAACCTATGAAGATATTTCCGATAGGCCCCGTAGCGCGACAGGAACTGCATAAGGTAGAAATTCCAGTTTCCGCTTTAGTAGGAATCAGTCTGTGAGTCCATCTAAAGGGTGATTTTTTAAAAGCTATAGGACAGTTTTTCAAAAAGAAACACATAAAATTCAGACAAATGCATGAAATCTTTATTTGAATCTATAGTACGGTCCATATAATTTAATGTTTGAAGATTATTTCATGCAAATGTTGACCTTGACTGCGCCTCAAATGGTCTATCCGCTTAGTCCAATTTTGGCATACTCTTTCCAACATTTCGGCCGGTATCTCACGAATAAAGGTCTTCCAATGCGTCAATTGAAGCGGGCTTGTCTGTATAGACATGAGCTTTAACAGAGCCCCACAAAAAATAGTCTAAAGGCGTTAAATCGCACGATCTAAGCGGCCAATTGACCGGTCCCGAACGTGAAATAAAATGTTCACCGAACTCGCCCCTCAATAAGTCCATTGTCGCGCGTGCTGTGTGGCATGTGGCACCGTCTTGTTGAAACCACATGTCATACAAGTCAAGCTCTTGCATTTTGGGCAAAAAGAAGTTGGATATCATCTCACGGTAGCGCTCACCATTCACAGTTACGTTACGATTCGCATCATCTTTGAAGAAGTACGGTCCAATGATGCCACCAGCCCATAAACCGCACCAAACTGTGACTTTTTCTGGATGCATTGGTAGCTCTTGCAATGCTTCTGGCTGATATTCACTCCAAAATCGAAAATTCTGCTTATTTACGTACGTGAGCCAAAAATGAGCTTCGTCGCTGAATGGAAGAAGCGCGCGATGAACTTTCTTAACAGAGAATGCATTTTGATAATAAAATTCAATAATTTGCAAGCGTTGTTTGTTTGTAAGACCATTCATGGTCATTTATAGACCAAAATGAAAATGTTTGACAGTGAAACAAAACACGAAACGTGCGTCAGCTATTTAAACCAGTGTTGCCAAAAAGATAATAGCTAAAAAATCACCCTTTATTTGCTTGAGGTGTCCCACCTGGCTGGCTACATTGTCATTGAGGTTGCTCTTTCTTCCTTTCTTATCTTATTTACGCCTGTCTCTGGGTGGTTTGTCGATCGCTACAGGTAGACCATATACATATCTCTGGAGAGAATGTCGATGGGGACCATACCCACAATCACATAGGCTGCTTCGTTCGAAATTGATCGGAAGTCGCTGATTGTTCTTATAGCGCAGATCCTGTATGCTGACGAAATCTTTTTTACTGTCTCCTTTATAGGCGAATTGAGCTTACCACTCTGGAAAGCAAGATCCTTCTTGGGTATCCGGGTCCTCCGATGTTTGGCGTCATACCGGAAAGCGCTGCCTGCATCTTTGACGCTTGTCCCCTGCAGTATTCTTCGTGCTTTTTAAAATTAAGTCGGTTGTCGAGCATCACTCCTAGGTATTTCAGAGCTTCTTTGGACCTAATTAGCTGGGAACCAACCTGGAAGTTTGCGTATTCCACAGCCTTTCGGCTGGTTATTAAAACAGCCTCTATCTTGTGGTCAGCTTGTTCAAGGTCGGAAGATTCCAGTCAATTTTTGATCCGATTGCTTCGTTTGTCGCGGTTTCCACCTCGTGAATATGCTTGGACACCGTCACGACCGCAATGTCGTCGGCAAAGCCAATAACCTTTACTCCTTGCGGCAACGTCATTCTCAGTAATCCTTCGTACATTAAGTTCCACAGGAGGGGTCTAAGAACTGAACTCTGTGTAACGCCTGCCGAGACGTCGTAATATTCATCCATCGTCAGTCTGGTACCTGAGTTTCCTGTTGGTAAAATAGCTGCCGATTATCTTCTTCAAGTACTGCGGTGTGCTCATTCTATTCAAGGTTTCGCGTTTTTAATGTCCAGTGTAACAACTTCATATCCAAATGCCAACGCAAACAACACCAAAGATCGCACCCAGAACTTTTCTCTCATAGAGACGAAATAATTGTTCGTCCGCCTTTGAACTTGTCCATGCATCTGTGTACAGCAGGACCGGGAAAACGGCTTGGTTTCGGGATTTGATCTCGGCACTGATGTGTTTGTACTGTTTACTCTTTCCGGAGCCGAGTTAGATGAAGTCACTCAAGGTTATAGGCGCGCATTGTGACGGCGATGTTGTATGTCCTTTCATAAGGACAGCACGCTATTCCCCTCGTTCACCGCTTCCGCCACAATGCCAGCAAATGCCTTATTGCCGACTTGCTGTATTCTACCCATCACGTCAAGATCATCCGCGTATGCTAACAGTTGTATGGACTTCTGGACGAACGTGCTCCCAGTGTTGTTGTGTGAGTTTTGCACGATGTTCTTCAGAATGGTGTTAAAAATTGCAGGTTGCGCACAGAATTCTCCATCGTCTTTCTGCGCAACCTCACAAGTCTTGCAATAGTGTCAAAACTGACTACAAGGCGGTGTAGATACACGCCCACATATGCCGCTTTGAAGTCCACGAATATCTGGACCGCCGGAATTCGCTGGCCTGAAGCCACACTGATATTGACTGTTCATAAACGACTTCAGCCGAGCACACAAAGAAGAACGCAAAGAAGGTCCATCGACTTCAAACCGATTAGAGATTACCTGGCTGTGATCCGTATCCAAGGCAGATTCTACAACATCAGCGTCATATGTACACATGCGCTTACGACTAAAGACTTTATGAAAGCGGACTATTATGATCTTTTTCAAGAAGCCTGTGATCGCAGACCTTAATGCCAAATTGGTAAGGAAAATATCTTTGGCTGAGGGATCGAAATAACATCCTCTCCGACACTACGACAGATACAGGCTTCAAGACGCGTCAAATATCCTGGAAGTGCTAACATTCAGGGGAGCAAACGTCGACTCTGCAGCACGATCCAAAGCACGACCTTTCAATTTCGGAAAGCTGGAGATTTGACGCCTAAGCATACCAGAAATTGCTGAAGCCTACAAAGAGTAATGGAGCGAGAGAATCTTCGGTGTGCCTACTTCGAACGCAAACGCTAACGAAATGTGGTTGTATTGAAGCTCACCCATCAAAGTAGTGAAAGCCGAAAAACACTTAGGGTATCGACTAGCACTGACAAGAAACCCGTGCGATGATGGAAAGTGTAAGTAGAAGAATCATACAACCGGCGAGTTCGAAAGGCGATGCAATGCAAATCAGTGACAGCGCAAGAATAGTACCGGGCCAGAAGATGAGATGAGGAGAAGTAGAAGTGTATGCTGTCGTGAAGAAATGACTAGCACTTCATCAGTGGCACCTTGATACGATTATTTCAAACAATTGTGAGTGGTCTATGCATGACACAATGTGATTTACTACAGAGGAGACTGTGTAGACAGTAGGACATGGCCAAACGGTCACTTTGTGCAATCAGTCTGAGGAGAGGAATCAACGTTGTCCTTATACTCCGTGGCTCTGGCAGACATGTCAACAGAGATGGTCTAATTTATAACAAATTGTTGTAGAGATGATGAGGAAGAGGAAACTATTGTTCTCCTTCTCTGCATATGAAATCACATGATGACATGCCTGAACAAGCTGATGACTTGATCGCGACCTCAAAGTGGTCAGAATGAGAATGAAATCGCTTGATCCGTGTGGTATCGCAATGGTCTTAAGCTAGTTTAAACCTAAAGCCTTCCATTTAAACTTGCCACACGAACAGGCGGTCTACGGTTTATAAAGATTTGAAGATGAGATATGGCTCCAAGCTTCATATGACGGAAAAAAAACATTTTGTTTACACTGCAACCTCAATCAACTCGAACTCATTAACACTTTCACTAAAACACATCTCTTCACATTCCCTCAAATTTATTTACTCCTTGTGCAAACTTTTACCGTGATTAGAGAAACTCCCCGAATGGTCCAAGTCATCGTAGAAAATGTGATCCTGTACGAATTCGTCTCGATGGTAAATGTTGTGGAACCCCTTCACAGAGTGGCCGCGTCTGCGTTCTTTGCGCTCTTCGAAATTCTTCTGAGCCACCCCGACTGGCGAAGGATCCTTCGATTGCACATCTTTCGCCTGATCCTCAACAGCGGCTCGTTCCGTCGTAACGAAAAGATCCCAAAAGTGCTTCGTTGGCTGGTGAACCAATCGGCTCCCTCGTACAATGGCACAGCTCTGGACGGACTCCAGAGTCGCGGCGCCCGCGGTGCTACGCGGACATTTGAGTATGAACGTCCCACTGAACTTGCCCGTGTTGCAGCCAAGTGAACTCAAGACACTCGCCGTTGGTAGCTTGAAGTACGAAATTGTGTTGTCTTCGACAACAATGCACTCGGCTGATGGCAGGTAATGAAGAATTGCAGCAGAAAACGTGGTGACCAACAAGAGGTAGTACATGCTTCTGCTTCGCTTCCTAGTAGTGTAATGACATCGACGAGTGGTCCAGGCGCACTGTGGTTAGAAAGTTGTGAAATTCAATTAAATACTCGTCAACGGTTGGGTGGTCGAATGCAGAGAGGTGCACAAAAGCTTTGCGTAATAATTCGCGCTGTGAACATCGTTCGATTCACTATGCTTCATCGAACAACAATTTAATGACTGGAGAATGTTTTCTTCGTGGGGGATGTATAGCTCCAAGCCTTCCCGAATTGTAGGTTCTAGAAAATACTTGCTAATCGTGGTAAGAGGTATTATATTGATAATTTTGGGAATGTGAGCGCTATCAGCTGTATCAGACCAGGCCAGATCAGACCATTTTACGAAGCTGGTGAAGAGGTTAATCATTTTCAAAGACTTCATGAGGGTGGCATTTATCGGCTCCGCAGCAGACATCCGTACCGAGATCAAATCTAGAATCCAATCCGTTTTCCGAATGAAAAAGCGAAAGACACAGTCCTGCTGTTCGACGTAGAGGCTTGGAAAGCTTGATCTCTTCGAGAGAAAAGTTCAGCGTGCGATCTTTGGTCCAGTTTACGTTGGCATCTGGATGAGAAGAATCAGCCATGAACTGCACGGGCTCTGCAGCGACGTGAATATAGTCAGGCGTCTACGAATCCAACGTCTAAGATGGCTGGGCCTTGTAGAGCATATAACTTATCTTCGCCTTGACGTAATTTCGACTCCTAACATGTGGAACAGCGTAACGTATGTCCGCATCTAACGAACAGCGCCCAAGTGGAGAAGGACTACAACAAATTTGGTGTGTAAATCTGGAGATAGCTAACTAGAGAGGCTTATTGCCTGAGACCCAAGTCAACCGCGGACTGAAGCGCCACACAAAGACGACGAAGATACGCGCCATTTTCGATGGAGAACTCCTCACTGACACCTAGATGTGTTCAGCCTAGATGCCCTCGGCGGAATGACAACAATTGTGTACACTTTGTTGATTGTATCTCTCGAGGTGGCCGGTAAGTAAGTTTTGCACGATATTGTGAAGAATAATGTTGTAAAAAGCGCATGATTGTGTATCACCTCGTCGAGGATTATACAATGCAGAATATCCGTCGTCATCATACACAAGCTGGCTAGTCCATTCGCATTAAGATCTGTAAACACGAGTTGATAAGCCGAGTCAACCCGAGTTACATCCAAACCGCATTGAACCGAGTCAAATATTACAAATCGAGTTGTCGAAACTAAGACGAAATGAATGTACAGTAAAATCAGAAGCTTAACTCGCTAGCCGTATACAAGAAATACTTTTCTGTTTTGATAAGATGGGCCTACGACTCAGAAGAACCTTCCCATGGTGGGAGTAGGTCCTGGAAAGGGAGCCAATATGGATCTTATTGAAAATTCGGTTGGGGCTGGTATGGATATTAGGTCCCCAGCAACGGACCTAATGCCAAACAAAACATCCCTTTCCGACACTACTCGCGAAAGTTCTTCAGCTGTTCACAACCGATTACACCAGCGACGTCGATGAAGTACGTAATATCGCCGACTTTTTTTGGAACCTATGTCCGAATATGGTGATTTGTGCATCGTAACGTAAACCAATTGCCTGGACATCTTTTTCGGAGATGTTCTCCTCCGGTAAGCACTCGATAGCGTCGTAGTACAAGAACTGGAATACGGGAGTGAATTTGCCGCCGCACACCTTGAGTACAACATTTGCCAGCGCATGGTTTTGGGAAAGCGTGCATCAACTTTTCGTTGATGTCCGAGTTGATGGATCCACAGCTGAATGAACTTCTGAACTTCTTCAATCTGCCGCCTATTCAATGAATTTGTGAAGTGCGGCAAATGCGGTGTGCAATGTGCTGGGATGGTCGAACTTTACAAAGTCTCATATGACGAATTCAGGCTCATTTGTTGCCTTATGGTGAATGTATTAATTGTGTACTAAGCTAACACGAGTTGAGTAACAATCAACTACTACAGTTTGAGTCAATTCGAGTTGCTCGAGTACTCGGTTAACTCGGTTGAAGAAAGTTTCGGTTTGGCACATCTCTATTTCGGATTTCACAGGTCTTGTCTACGATCTGCGTGGTATGAAGATTGAGTCAGTAATGGACTCCACTGTCGACAAACGACTTTAAGCGGCGAACGAGGTTTTGTAGACGATTCCAAGCAGTCTTATTGGTCGTTAGTTGACGCTGTTAAAGTGGTTTCCGTTCTTGTAGATCGAAAAAACTTGCTTTCCTCAGATTGCAGCTGAGGGTTCAACGAGATGGTTGAAATAAAATTCTCGGCTTCAACGAGTTCAACAAGTGCCTGAAAGTCAGTAGAGATGCTTTTTGTGGTAGCAACAAGACTCTTGGAATGAAACTCTCGTCCTTTTCCTCCTGTTCCTCGATCGAAAGGCCTGAAAAATGTACTTTCACTCTTCCTAAAATTAATTCTGTCCTGCCAATCACTCTCAGGTGACAGTTTCCTCGTGATTTCTAAAATAAGTTACCAGATAAACCTGCGACCGGACACGTAACCTTCACTCTGACATCGCGTACAGACATTTCGACTCCAACGACAAACAACATATCACGAAAAAAAAAAAAAAAAAAATCGACTCAAAACTCCAGAGAGTCTGTGGCGATTCAATTACCACACGCAGCTCATCGAGAGTATTCCAAAAATAGTTTATGATTTCAATGACTCCTCGGCGTTATCATCTCTCAATGGCCACGGAATGTGTTCGAATGTCTGTCAGTAGTTTCTCGGAAGAGTCCATATCTCGATGATTGATGGGCACAGGGCCATGGTTCAAGTCGTACGTTGATCGTTAGCCGCTTCTCGCGGGAATGCTTCAACTTCCGCTCTTATTTCAAAATTGTTGCTGCCGCGCCTTATCGGTCGGCGTATTTTCTGATTTGCAGAATACTTTCACACACAATCTGTGTGTGTGTGGTATTTGCGTAGCACAGTGGAGTTAAATCTGAATGGCCACAATCTCTGGCAACCACGTGCAGGAACAAGTGGCCGTCAAGTGGTGCTCGTGGGAGATAGCCAGCGATTGAACTATCAAACGTCATATGGTAATCAAAGGTTGTGTTTTTTTTTTGGTTCAGAAAATGAACAATGAATGAGGCGGCAGTTTATGAGAAGACACAACGATTATTGCAAATAAGATGAGAGGGGCATTCTTAACGTAGAAGTTTGTCTTCTATGAATTAACTCAGGTGGCACTGCCTGCAAATGCCTATTTAATCTAAAGTACGTCTTCCGAGGCGTGCCTTGAATACGATTCCAACAAGTAGACGACTGCTTGGCAGACCCAGGACGAAGTGGTCGGACCAAGTCCAAAAACCTGCCCGGTTGGGCCTATTGTAACACCAGATGAGTTAAAGTGGATGGCGGAGGATCGAGTGGCCTGGGGATTTCTCGTGTGTGCTTTGCCTCCGCTACCCCTTTAGTGGATCATGGGGGTGAGAAGACGTTGATGATGATATAAAGTACAAGACCAACGGTTGACACTGAATTGTAGTTTTTGTCAAGTAGCCGTCTCGGCAAATAGTCATTCCATTAACTAGATAATTGCATTTTCAATTCGTTTGAGCTTAACGGCTACTAGATCTTGAGAGCAATAGTTCCGATATTTCGAATCTCACAATTTTGCTAAGAAAGGTTTATTTCGATGAACCACAGGAAAAAGTTCATAATTCGATGCGAGGTTGTTGCCAATGGTCGCATTTGGCAACTGTGGCCTTGACATTTTAAACTGCCTTGTCGGACGATCTCGAGTTGGAGCCTTTAGTTATCATCCAGTTTTGCGCGTGAGCATTTACTTCATGACCCTCTAGTTTTTACTCATCAAAAATGACCGTCAGGGTAGCTTAGAGTTCACCTTTGAAATATTAATTTAAATGGCACCGATCAAGTAAAACAGGTGTGTCGAATTCGAAGACCATCTAAGCTGGAACATTGGTGTTCATTGGTTCGGTGTGGCTGAGTCAGTACAGTCGATGTGTCTCTACCGTCCGCACAACATTTACATCTTTGTACAGCATTTCGAGTTTAGGGTTACGTCTTCTTCTACATTCTTGTTCCTCACAGACAGGATAGGAAAAGGCTGGATGCTTAGTCATAGCCTATGCGCAGGATGCTGTCATAGCGGCATTTGTACTACTCACCTGAAGATAGAAAATTCACCACTTTGACCCACCCACACAGTGCGGCACTACTTTACAACTAAGCGCCAGTGCTGAATTTCGCTGAGAAGGACTCTGCCGGATGTGCTTAAAATAATCCTGAACCGCGTTGTCATAAGCACCAACTGGTTCCAAGTTTAGGAGTAATGAATCCGCATGGTACCACAATGGGCCTGCATTGGCCTAAGTGTGCATTCTGCATGCAGCCACTTCAACCTAATCTAATCTCAAAATTGTAACTTTTGATTGCGACATTTTATCTAAAGTGACGGATCTATTATGACCCAACAGCATATAAACGCAGGACGATGTCATCTGTGTATCACAAGAGTTGGATTTATTTCTAAAGACAGTGTGTTTACAGCTGCCCTCCACACTATCTTCTCCAGTACCAGATTAAAGAAATCACACGACAGCGCATCTCCTTGCCGAAATCCAGTGCAAGTTTCAAACGGCTCGGAATTCCTTGAGCCGAACTGCACGGTGCATCGCGTATGTGCTAGCGTGGTGCAACACAACCGGTTCAGGTTTTCCCCGGAGCCCATATTCGGCCATCGCATCGATTACCTCCTTGAAAATTTGTACACGACGTATCGACACGTATCAAAATTCATATTCGACTTGTCGGTGTAAAGCGGACATTCTTCGGAAATCGATGAAGTGAAGCGTAAAGTCGTAATAATCCTCGATCGATTTCATCAAAAAGTTTGAATTGTAAAATAATGAGAAATCCTTTGGGGAAAAAAACGCAACATTACGCTTCAGGCATCATGCGTGAGATGATGCGTTCTGTTGATGCTTCCCTTTCAAATTTAAAGTTTTTTGTTGATTAAAATAAATAAAAAGAGCTGAAACAGGATGTTTTTAGGTTACATCTTAGGTTGTTCCCTGCTTTTACGCCCAGTTATAGAATACCCTAAATCAAAGTAAGAAGAGCGCACGTACTTGTGGGGCCAACGCGCCGCTCATCGGGGAAGGAAATCAAAACAAATTTCCTATTTTAAAATAAATTTGTTGAAGAAAACAGGTTCGTTTTTTTTCATTTAATGTACGTCAGTATCACGGTAAGCTCAAGAAGTTGGATCTTTATGTTTCACTCAAAAATCGTCCGTAAAGCTCTACTGTTTTCAAGAGCAAAGTAGGATTATAGGGAGAGAGAGAAGATTAACTAGGTTATGTATGTAACTTTGGCTAGTAGTACAAAAAAAAACTCCGCCGAGCTCCGGTCAAAGATTGATATTTTCTGGAAGCGAACCAATACCAAACATGCCTATATATTTTATTTTCGGCTGTAGCCGTCTTTGGAAATAAAACAATAAAAATCAATATCCGGCTTGTTTTTTGTGAGTGAGTGCAGCCCAAACAATGTGTTTTTTGAAAAAAAAAAAATAGGTTTTGACCGAAATGACTCACTCGCCGCTACAGCTGTACACAAGTTTGTGCAATAAGTTCGTGAGACAGGTATGCTACTGGACAACATTCATGGTCCCCGCACAGATGAGAATCACGCTGATGTGGCCTTCAATGATGGAAATTGATGCTATTTCCGATTCATTTTATTAGCATGCGATTTGTTCATACTTACTAACTCTAAATTAACATACTACACACTACTATATAAGCCTCCAAAGCTGGTAACAGTCTCTTGTCAGACACACGGAAACTGCTCTTCATCCATTAACTTCTTTTGCTTTTCTGAACACTTATGGTAGAGAAACGGAACCAATCTTTCAGATATAGTTTTTCGTGAGGGCAAAATGTAGCTAGGTTTTAAGGCTTCAACAAATTTAATAAAATCGTCCTCTTCTACTATGGAAAAGGTTGATAAGTTCGAGCTATGAGCCTTAAAAGCATGGCATCAATATATATATATTTTTCTCATCTGGACGTAAAGGCTTTTTGCCATAACCAAGAATATTAGTCTGCGCCGATCTTCTCTATTTTTGTGTACCAAATTCCTATATCGTGTTATCAGCCGTCTTGGCGATGTTTTTGTTTGTGGAGAACCGTGAATGACCGACGATTCAAGTACTTAAGGCCAACAGCACTCAAGCAATCCGAGAGCTACAGTCCAAAGTCATCAACAAGGTCTTGGAAAATTGGGGTGACAGAGTGAGCTACTGCAAAGCCAGCCGAGGCAGCCACATAAACGACGTTGTACTTAATAATTAATGGGAATGTTTGTTCTTACTAATAACTTAAGTAAGTCCATTACACGGGAAAAATATAATTTTGTTCATTTTAATGCATTTTTAAAAAAAAAACTTTGTGGTGGTCCATGGCGTTGTGGGTATGCGCGTCGACTCCTACGTACTTGGACCTTCCTGTCTAGGTTTGATTCCTGGTACCTGGTACGATAAGAAATACTTTTCACGGTCAGTGACCTCTTTCGAGTCACTGACAATGCTCAAGGAGTATAACTGTCTAGAAAAAGCTTCTCAAATTGGCCGTTCGGAGTCGGCATAAAACTGTAGGTCCCTTCCACTCGTGAGAGAACATTAGCACGCCCAACACGAGTGGTTGCTGAGAAGCTAGGCCCTGGCCCTCTACGGGCTGCAGCGCTACCCATATTATTATTATTTCACCTACCCTGTACTCTACCAATCAATAATTTCATTCCCTAACGCTTACAACTAGAAGTTCAAGCAAATCAGATACATAGGCATATAAGGTATTTCCAATCTAGACGTCAAACATAGTGCACATCCGCGAAACCTGGTTGCAAACGTCGAGCTGTCGTTACTCGTTGACGCCATTTTGGTATAACAGGCAAAACAAACAAGATCTATCGCTAAAATAAGAAGAAGAAAGAAAAACACCAGCATTTATTGTGAACCAAACTTTATTTGATTGCCATTTTTGATAATGTTTTTTCTTCTGAGTGTTCTGATGTTGTTTATTTAAATATTACAAGAATAAAACCGTACATTATTATGCAAATCTTCATCCATGATGATTGATCAAACTTAAGAATATCACACAAATACCATGTACTCCGGGCTCCGTATACACCGCTATTTGTAATTGCTGAGATGAGTTGACAGATCTGAAGGGAAATTATATCGGCTATCGTCTGTGCAGATGAAAATTTAAATGGTTGTCTGGTGGCAGAATGCAATTAAAAAAAAGCACAAAAAAAAAAAAACAAAACAAAAAACATAAAATTTGTGAATTTCCTCCAAGTTGTACCATGCTGTGATTGAAGTGAGTGAGGGAAGCGCTGCATACATAGCCGCAGAGCATGACTACGCTTAGATTTAAGTTACATCTCTTTAGTTCAAAATATAAATACACGTAATTATAATTTAAATTTCAATTCAATTGCCTTCGTCCTTTTCTGTCTCTCTCTCTCTCTCTAGCTCTCTCTAGGGACATGGACCGTTGGCAGTTTTTTGGAAATCTACAAAGGGAATGGACAAAATATTTGGATTAGGCGTGAATCTGATTTTTGGGGTGAAACTGTTGCACTTACTCAAATTGCGGAGACAATTTTCGGTCTTCAAAATGCACAAGTTA
Organism: Eristalis pertinax; assembly: GCA_907269125.1. Lineage (NCBI taxonomy): Eukaryota > Metazoa > Arthropoda > Insecta > Diptera > Syrphidae > Eristalis > Eristalis pertinax. The sequence goes on from OU026145.1 coordinate 126,146,226, forward strand.
TTGAAGGTCCTTGTCTTGCCCTCGTCATCCGTTCCACAGATCGGACTGTAGTTCTCCAGAACACAGTTCATCGTGCACTTGACGTTTGCGTCGTCAATTGACAGCGAATGTGTCAATGAGACCGCGAATACGGAGACTGAAAAGAAAAGAAAAGAAAAGAAGAAAACATCGTTATTTGGGGTATTCTGTTGGTAGTTTTTGAAGATTTAAATTCTTGACAGTCTTGGTGTGCATGGGGATTGGCTAAATTGGTAAAATGTGCTCAACGTCGAACAATAGTTGATATAAAGGACGTTTTTTTAGTGTTGGTCAATGATTTGAAATCAAAGGAAATGCTTTAGATGGTACATTAGCGCTGGATGTTAGATTGGCGCAGTAAAAACGACGAAACTTGGCTGCAGTTAGCGTTGACAGCCCTTTGACGTTCCCCCTTTGGGAAATCGCTTAGCGGTTAATATTGCCCATACGACTGTTTCGAGACTGAAAAGGTTTGGAATATCGAAAATGGTGGATGTATGACTTCCTCACGAATGCCGTGGAAGACACATTATGGATTGCATCAATGGTCTGTGAGTCTTTGTTGAGATGGAACTCGCTTGAGGCTTCCCTGAAAAGAGTGGTACAAGAGAGGCCATGGTACCTGGTGAAACATCGCAATCGGTCGGTAACCAAGAACTGGGATTGGCGAGATCTCCTTTATTTCTAGCAGGTTCCACGCAATCAGACACTAGATAAGTAGGTGGTGGCAAAAGTGCACTTAGGCCAAAGTAGGTTCATTGTACCGCCACGTGGGTGTTCCAAAATTAATAGGGTTTCCGTGGTTTATGGCAGCCAGTCGGTTTTCTCAACAAATTTCGTTTAAACTGTCGACTGTCGAAGAAGTAGGAGTCTGTGGTGGCTTTCTTGATTGAGGCAAGAGCAGGACAATCGCAAAGGATGTCTTCTTCGTCTAGGCAACTTCCGCAGAAATCTCTGGAGAATAGGCCCAGTCTTTTAGCTTGAAGCCCTTGTAGGCAGTATCCGGTAATTATTCCCACTTCTGGACTCACACTTGATCGCTTGATCTTTTGGGATCAAGATTAGGCCAGATTTGCTTTGAGATTCAACAAGTAATACCTGTCGACCATCCGGCGTTGATTTTCTTTGCGTGGAGATTATTGAGCTGTAACTTGAACTATCAACTGGCAGTCTAGTGGCGCGTTTAGCCACTTCAGCAGCTTTGCCTTTACCCGGGATGTCTCTATGGCCTTGCACCCAGCACAGGCAAATGTTGGAACATTCGGTTATCTCATTAAGAGATGCCAGGGACGACGCCAGGGATTTAATTGCTATTTGGCTATTAATGAAAATGCAGATATCGCGGGCGGATATCACGTTCCACCTTAGTCAGGACAGGGTTTCGTTAATCGCCATTACTTCCGCTTGGAAGACGCTGCAGTGATTGGTTAGACGAACGGATTTGTTCAGGTGTAGACCCTCCGAGAAAACGCCGCTTCTTACTCCATCATTCGTCTTGGATAAATCAGACAGTAACTGTCATTAAATATTGCTCCCAGCTCGATACTTTGAAGCAGGCAATAGATGGAAAACGACAAGAGTTAGGGAACAGGAAGACATGACAATGCCAGACCACACACAGCTTTCATTTGGCTGGAAAGCTATGCCACCCACCGTACTGTCCAGCCCGTACGCCATCCGAATACAATATGTTGGACGAAAGAGAGCTCAATTCCAAAGATGACAACAAAATGTCACGTAAGTCCGGTGACTATTACAAAAGAGGTGTTATCTCTATTCCAGGTCGTTGGAAGAAAGTACTAGATCATGATGGATTAAGGATTAATATATAAGCATTTATACAGAAAATGTGTGATTTAACCTTAACCACAGAACTTATTGAACAATCAAATATAATTCCTCGCTGGAGTTGCTCTCCCAATTCAGTAGATGAGGCTCTATGTTGGCAACCCGGTGAATGTTGGCTGACGTGTTCTATAAAGTCTACGGTTTACCACGAAGGACTAGCGATAATTTACATGACAACACAGAAAAGAATCCAGACGTGTAATATCAAACGATCTTGGAGTGTAATTCTCTTGATATCGTGTACCATGAACAGTCGCGCGTTCCGAAAGTACCGTAGTGGATGCCTTTATGGCGATTGAAGAAGAAGCGAAATAATCTGATCTTAAGGTCAATAAGGATAAGACGAAATATATCTATGCTGTCGACCAAGAGACGATCCGCCACATCCGCAAAACATAACAACCGACAGCTACAATTTTGTGGTAGTGAAGTATCGGGGGAGTACTCGGGGAAAACGTGAACTCCACTAGTGACATCTTAGTGCAGATCCGAAGTAGAATCGCCCTTGGCAACCGATGCTACTTCGGTCTGTCGCAACAACTGTGCTCAACACTCCTACCTCAAAGGGCCAAAATCAGGCCCTAATTTTGCCAGTCTATGATGCCGAAAGTTGGACGTTCAGCAAAACAGCAGAATTTATTCTTTGTGCCTTCTACGTCGGATATATGGTCCCATCTAAGAAAATACAACCCCGAACTCTACGAGCTGCGGAAGCCAAAAGTCCGACGACTGCACTGGCTTGGCCACATCGAGCGCATGGACAACAATGCTCCAGCAAAGATGGTTTTCAAATCCGAGCCTTCTGGTTCGAGGAAGACCTAGCATCCGGTATGAAGCCCAAGTCACCGCGGATGGAACACAACTTAATCTGAATGACTGAAAGAAACGTGCTCAGGACTGTAATCGATGGAAGACAGCTATTGCTCAGGTTCAGACCCTCAACGGGTCGTAGGCCTGATATGTAAGTAAGTAAGATGTATGTCATTAAAGGTCTCATTTAATGAATACATTGCATTGCATATTCTATGTCATGTAGCGTTGACATAAGAAGTGTTTCACAATAAAGAAAAAAATGATAACCCTCCATCGATCATAATGCTCTGATCGTCGTTATCTTTGAAGAAATATGGCCAGCCCACGACGCTAATGACGGTTGCTCGGCGATTCTCGATGGCAGATGTGCCAATATTCTTACTGGCATTGGAAAGCGAAAGTGGGCCTGGTGACCATCGAAGTAGTCTACGGTAAGTTTTTCAAACTGAACTATAAGTAACTTCGCACGGTTGTGCCTGTTCACTCCTTGTACGGCGGCAGTGCATACAGACAGCAATGTGAGGCTTTATTGCCAAATTGATTGTCGGACAGTGCATTCAACAAAAGAGTGCTCCTTTGTCAGTAAAGCCCGCAATGATCACAGAGAAAAATCATTTCCCAGTCTTACTTAGGTGTACATGGGCGGTATTTTAAATGTTATTGTCACTTATCACCGAGTCTTCGGCAGATGACTTTCTGTCCAGCCACGAATATGAACCAAAACCACAAGCAGTAGATAGTTAAAAATCATAAATTATACATCATGTTTAACATATCAACGAAAGAAAATCAAATGGCAACTAGCTGATTAAAAAATCCCACAGAACAGCATCAGCACAGCTAAACAAAAAAAATATAACGAAACAAAAATCCAAGAACATGGTGGTCGAAGAATCGCAACAATCACTGAATCAATCCAATTAATTAATGATAAGCGAATAATTTAGCGTAATTGTATGACTCCTCGTGTCCTATATGCCACAATTCATTTATTATCGCAAATGAGAGTGTTTGACAGTTTATTTAACGCTTTCAGTGGAGCACACATCATTTCTATATTTATATTACCGCTATCGCTTAAAGTTCCCTAGCGATGTTGAACTTTGCAATAAGCAATTAATTGATTTACGTAATTGCGAATAAGACGAAAGAGTGGCTTTTCTAGACAAACCGTTACTGCACACTAGGAAGCGAGAGAGACTGTTCGAATTCAGGAAAATATGAACAGTGTTGCACAGCATGTTGTTTGTTTCTTTGTGCAAATGATAAGTGATGCAATCTGTGATCGCAGATTATTCAGATATGACCAATTTGGAGTAAAATTTAATAAGAATTAATTTCAATCTTTGCGCATTTGAGAACGATCTCCACAGGAGCAGGTTCAGTTCGTCTTAAGTAACGATTTTAAATGTTTTCTCAGAGAATTGAATACTTCCTTGCCGGAGTGTCAGACTATAAACGTGATCAACACCTGTGCCTGTGCCGAGTAAAAAATTACACTTTTAGTTATCTGCTATAAAAGAAAACATTGTGTCAATGAAATGTTGATGCATGCGAAATTCGCGGGTCGCAAGACGCGACTCATGTGTAACTTGTGAAAGTTTTCCCATTTAACGCGCATAACCGAGCATTTTCGCGGCATGTCTATCTCTGAGGGAAATTCGCTGCGACGGTCTTCTGCGTGTTTGAGAAAATCCAGAGTAGACTCTTGTCATCATTACGTTGCAAGAATTTCCAATAAAATAAAGAGTGTTGTTTGTTAGAAGCGGAGAACTTTCAATTGGCAACATTGTTTCTGTGACAGCTGATTTGACATATCTCGGTTGTTTTGAGGAATGAATGTTTAGAAATTCATCACGTCGGAGCAACGTTTACAAGTTCTTTTGAGAATCTGATTGTTAATTATGCCCGTTTCACAATGCGCACATCACGCAAAAACGTCGTCTCATTTTTCAAAACCCCACAATGCAATGGTGCCATGCCATTCACTGCCTCGTGCTACGTTTTGACACGTTAGCGACGTAATATCTCACCAAAATGTTTCAACATGCTGAAAAAAAGGTACTTTTTGACATTTCCCTGCGTTTACCCCATATTTTCTTTAGGCGCGAAAGAAAAGACAGCTGATGGTGACACACTTATCCCTCAAAGCAAATGTAACCAGCAATTAGTTGGGGCACCAACGCAGCATTGTGAACGCAGGTGCTCATAAAGGGCATAACATAACAGGCCAACAGAATCCGTTGCGTGCGTTACTTAATGTCAAAAAATATACAGCAGGCATATGTAGTCCACAAGTGGAATCCACTTTTAACTTTTTCATACGTTGACAGTTCCTTTTCCACTGAAATCATTTTATTTTGATGTCACCTTGTCCTGTTGAATGGTTTTCGGACGCAACCTACGTAATCATAAAGGCTCCAAGACATAGCATACTTTACATGCGTCAACGTCAGCGATACTTTGACAGATACATAAACTACATGCGTTCTTATGGAATGTGGCACATATACCAACGTTGAAGTCAACTTGCTCAACTTTTAACTTTTCTCTCTCCTTCAGCGTTGACAGTCATCAGACATTGTGACATTTCAATAGGATTCGAATTTTGGTTGTTTTTTTCGAAGCAGATCTTAAAATACATGCAAATGTAAATAAAATACAAATTCCAATTGTGAATTTTTATGTGTAGATGACAGACTGCCAATGAACTCAACTGTGCATTAAAGTATTCATTGTGGTACTCCTTGCGTCAGGTACTTCACCTTCCCCGAATGCTTTGACGCAACGCAAGCAAAGTATTCTGTTATTATTTTATTATTTATTCTCGAATTTTCAGAAACAATGCATTCCCAGAAAGTACAAACCAGGTAGAGGTAAGGTATACTTCTTGGTATAAAAAAAGGCGAGCATTGAATTATCGAGTTTTTTATCGGCAAAAGAAGATAGTTCAACTATCCTAATTAGCGATTTTAAATTGTTTTTCCGCGAATCAATAATTTTCTTTGCGAACTGTCAAGCTGAGAACGCAATACACAGAGACAAACGCGATTCACAAACTCGAGACCAAAAAATTCGCAATGAAGTGTCAGTTTTCATATATAATTCTCTGCGAATGAAAATTAATTGTCAGTGTTTGCGAAGTTGGTAATTCGTATCGACCTCACATGAATGGTCGCAGGCACCTCTTTGCAATCCAGCATCTATGATTTATGTGGATTCTAAACGTAACACACGCAAGGGGTTCTTAATTGTGAACCGCTTTGGCAATACGTTCACTCTAAACGATAACATGCATCCAGTAACACCTCGTAAAGTTTGCACACAATAAGCAATTAATGGTGTGTAGCTAAGACCTGCAAACTTAGACCTGCAGTAACGGTCACATGAACGCGACTATCGCATGAAATCATATTCAAACATTAATGCTATAAAATTACCGGTAAAATATACATATTCACACTCATGGATATTAAAATCATTTTCCTGTGATTTATTCCGCTTTAAATTTCTCTGCCTCTAACAACAACACCCTTTATACAGGGAACTGATGGAAATATTATGAAGGTTGGTGAATAGAGATACTGCTGAATCACAAGGAAGGAAAAGCTTAGAGAAGTTGTATCGTTCCTTCTTTGATGTCTGGTTATCGACAAGATTTCGGTCAGACTTGAAGGGGCCACAATTATGGCAATCATATGCGATACCGTGGCTCCAACAGACACATTTGGGTGGGTCATCGGTGAGCCAGGGAGATCTGATAGAACTCTTTTGTATGTTATAGCAATTTGATGAATATGACTTAAGGTAGCCCTAACGAAGAACATGCTCGCCGAACTTTTACATCAAAGCCAACGAACAGCAGAAACAATCTAAATGTTTCGCCAACAGCGAACGGTTCGCGAACCAGCCCCTACACGAGCAAAAACAGAGAACACGAACAAGTTCGACAAGCATGTTCGTCGTTTAGAGCTACCTTTAGAAAACGACATATTAGCGAATGCAATCCTCAATATTAGGCGATCCGTCGATACACTGACGATACACTCAAAGCGAGTATACAAGGATAGTGTGACTGGACATAGCTCTAGGAATCGTCACTTGACGACATGTTCTTAACAAACCACAGAACAACATCTTTGGTCACGGCAGGGTTCAGGTGTCTCTTCAAGTTATTTAATTCCGAATGCTACTTCGTTTGTGCCTTAAAGTACGGAAACGTTTTTTTAGTTACATTTTCGAGAAGAGAATATGAAGAAGGGATGCGTTCATCAGACAGTATGGCATTTTTCGAAGAGGCCAACTCCGAGGAGTTGACGTAATCTTCTTTTTCTTCTTTTGGCACAACTGCCGGACCTGGTCGACTTGGGAATTAGCTAACAAGCCTCTCCAGCTGGCACGATCCTTAGCCAACTGTCTCCAATTTTGCACGCCAGGTTAGTTGTGGACCTTCTCCACTTATGTGCGTCATCGGTTTCGTGAGCGTCGACGCTATTTTCCTTTCAAAAGAGCTGAGATATTAGAAGCCTTTCCTCCGACAGCCCTGCATGGCCGCGATAACCTCCTAAATTCTCGGTATATGTAATAACCTCAGTACAGTGGCAAGCCACAAATTCGGTACTAGTTTCCTATAGATTGGTAAAGCAATGGAAGTCATCCCTGGAACCTAAAGGGTGTATCGAGAGTAGTTGACTACAGGACTCTCTGAATTTCAAGTTTCAATTCTAATCCACTAAGATCTGGTGGGACACAGTCATCGTATCGAATCCTTAATATGTCCACAGAACGGTGCACAAAGTGATTAACAATGCTAAACAGCCGGATGTTACCAGACATTCTACCATTTGCCATGTTCTACAGTAAACTGAAAAGCAAATGATGTTGATGAGACAACAGACTTACAATCCTTCTTCTCAAATGACAGTCAACATGACCACGTATCAGCTTACTGATCCAGATTTGGTTCACATTGTACCAGACAGAGAAGTTCAAAACGTCTCTCAGCAATAGCGTGTATCAACGTGCATAATTAATCTGCCCACAAATGCCGTAAAGTGCTAAGGACGTTCCCTCGCATTACCTTTTCATAACCAATCTAAGATTTTAGCATTTTTTTTACCGAATGAGACATGAAATCCAACTCTGGCCAAATTCCTCTGGACCACACATGAAACGACCAGCCCACAGGATGTACGCATGAATGGTCAACAAACTTTCACGACTTGACTTCAGAGAAAGAAAAAAAAAAGAAAAACACACGCAAAGTAATCCTATCTCTGGCGCCGTCTTCCACAGCGCACAGGGCTTTGCCAAAAAATCAATTAACGAAGCAGAAAAAAAAATTAAAAAAATACGCACATAAATTCAAAATCGAGCAAAAAATGAAAAATAAACAAAAAATATAACGAGACGAAAAATTGAAAACCGCAAAGGAGATGAGAAGAAACGAAAAGACACCAGATACTCGCGCACAAGATACACGTCGTCTTGTCACATCAAATGCGAGGCATAACTCTCCCAAGGATTTTGTGCTGTTCATTAACATATTCGCCGCCCCGATCAAAAGATATTTATGTGTCCGTCTGCGGACCGCAAAAGATAAATCAGCTAAATCAGCATGACGTGTCCATTAGAACGTTTTGCATGTTCCATCTGCCTGTCGGATTGGCTGTCGGTTTTCTCGTGTGTGCCTTCTTGAGCCCCCTTTGGCGATAGTCAGTTTTTTTGGCGGTCGGCCAAAATGTTCGGCCAGGTTGATGGTGCGGTTTGTGAATAAATAAGCCTGTGCTGCCCTCCTCCGTCAGAGCGGAGCGGACGCGCGAATATTTGTATGAAATTTTGAACACGTCTGGATGTTGTTTTTTTTTTCGTTTGACAAGGGGGATAGTTCAATAGCCAGCCGCTGACAGAGTTATGATGGAAATTTTGCACGTTTGCGAAGGATGTGCGAGTTCGTATGCGAAAATGTGCGATTTCTAATTTTATCCGATTTGATGGACCGGCTATATTCGTCAGACAGCTGGCGAAGGAAATAACATTTAATTTGTTTTTGACAAGCGATCTCTTTTGGGATCGTCTGTGCTGATGTCTGTGACTGACCTTTTTAAATAAATGGACGGAGCAGTACTTTTATGTAATGAACAACTTTTCTAGTATATTCGAATGAGATGAACAAGTTGAATTGGTTTTCCAAGTGGATGGATGGTTACGCACCACATTGATATTGATTCGAAAGCCTTAGAGACTGGTTGCTGAACCTTAAGTCAGAAACATCGATTCGTGTGCGGAACATAGACAAGAGTTTATTCTTTTTTATATAGCTCTGCAGTCCGGAGTCATATTGCGACTCTCATTTAGTTAGACACGGGGACTTTGCTAAGACATTAATTATCTTGTGTCCGCTGTCTTCAATGCCAGCGTGTGCTGTTGCTTTACCCACAGACTTGGAGTTGAAGAGTCACCAGCTCTCTCAAATCCAAATCTTGCACCGGCAATGAGATTGGGTTTCTATTTCAGTCTTTTAGGTTAGAATGGTGTTTAAGGAGGTACTCTCGGGACGGTGGCAACCTCATAATTTATGATCAGATTGACCACAGCCAGTATGATTGTGGAATTCAATCGAAGTTGTACTCTAGGCACATTAGTCGAGCATATCCACGTTTTTTTGGCTGATAGGGCTTAGTAGATGTCTAATTCGAATCTCTGAAGTGGAGAAGTCGTGGACGCTACAGTGGACGTATGTTGTCAAGTACCTGTTAAATGCAATCTTGCTCCGATAAATGTTATTTCGAGACACTGGCTCCATTGGTGGACTTTACAACGGATTGAAGCAAGCACAGAATCACATTCGTCGGAGTAGGTCCTGCAGAAGGATACTTTCATAAGCACACTACTTCAATGGTCTGCAGGCTCCACTTGAACTTAAGTAAACGTTTGAAATATTGCAGAAGTCATTTCCCTAACTTGAGTTCCTTTTCCTAGCGAGCTCATACCAGTTGTTAAAGTACTCCTTGCAAGGACTCGGCATCGGCTCAGAGCGTGGATTAGAGTCTGACTTAGCTCATTGGTGGAGATCTCCACAGACTGACTGCAATTTTTTGTAGGAAGCAAGTACAGTGGAGCCTCGCATATACGAAACTCACTTATACGTAATATTCAGCTACTCGAAAAATGTCTTCATTCAACCCTGCTACTATTCTGCTACTAAATATAAGAAGTATTCACTTATACGAAACATTTTCTATTCGCCCTCATATTCGTATAAGTGAGAGTCCACTGAATACATGTTTTTTTCTAAAACCTCTCGTACCGAATAACATATTTACACCCATCGCACAGACTGCCAGTACGTATGACCCTTCATTCATGCGGTGTAGAGAGTCACTGCCGATGTGACAAGCTTGGCCGCCGTGCGGTATGCCATTGATCTGTAACTTGTGACTAAAGACAAGCGATGTCACACTTACCGACTATATCACAACAGTCACTGAACCTTTATTTTATTTTGTCCTCTAGTTTTTACATTTTCTTAAAGACGACACAACTCCTTAAAGACCGTCTAAATCCAGACAGAATGGAAATACTTAACTCACTCCATCTCAGGAACATTTCCTTTTTTCTCAGTTCCAAACATAACGACTTTCGCTTCCAAAGATGTCTGCACAAGACTTCTTGTCACTAGGAACAACAACCATTGTGAACTTGAAGCTCTTGTCAATGCCAATTAGTCTGCAATACTCTAAATTTTTATTCAGACTGCCGGAACTGAAAAGTATGAAGGTTGAAGAGCGCCTTAAAGGCAACCACAATATTCAAAGATTAAGTTAGGTAACCATTCTGGCTTAAAATACAATTCACATCACGTCCCAGTTTGGTCGATACTCGCAGCATAAGCAAATCGATTTCATAAATTCATGAGCAACCAAAAACGAGCGCAGCACCGCGCCGTTCGGCTTATTTGTATGCAGATTGGAAGGTTCTTCACCAACGTACATTTCTGTCAAATTATTTTGGGGCTATGTCATGTTATCACTTTTCAATAGAGGGGCTTCGTTATGACGATCTGAATGAGTGCAGAACGATGGATCATGCCCTTGTTTTGGCGGAACTTATGAAACTATGACAAGCGAACTCTTGTAGGCTTTAACTCAGGCTACTAGAACAAGGCAAGTTTCTGCTCTTTTGTAAGCCGTTGTAAGAAATGAGGAAGAATTCTGTTTTGAAACGCATTTTGAGACATTTTAATTTGAACGACTTCAAATATCCCGAAATATCTGAGTGCTGCGGCTCCAACTGCACCAACTTTTTAATGACTTCATACACAGCTTCAACTTTAGGGTTGTTTTTAACACCAACAAGTTCTTGAGTCCAATCCTCAGGGACAACAGTTTAAAGGGAAACTTCGTCTTCTTCCAATACACGTGCAATTGGAGAGAGCATCTAATAGGACAAAGTCATATGACCCTAGATAAAAACCTGGCTATATTAAGAGACATGTTGTCTGTGGTATATATATTTTCACCACATTTAGTTATGAGCTGTCTTTCTTCCAAGACTCAGTGTGTCCTAGATGGATATTGTCTCAGTTTCATAGTACGAACACTCTGCATTTGTGAACAGTTTAGCCCGCTGTAGTGAATGCGCTGCTACTCCTACGCTGGGTAGGAAATGACACAGAATTCTCCAAAATCAGGACTCCACCTCTCCCGAGTGACTGGCAGTGAGAGTGCAACTGCCTAGAAATCGCTTCTCGAACCGTTCAGAGTTTGGGACAACTAAAACATAACTACCAGAAACAATACACAAGTAAATCTACAAGCAGCCAACTAACTGCTTCGGTGGCAGTTAAAGCACAAACCCAAACAGTCCGCTGTTTATGCCTTTAGTTTTCCTTATTTTGAGTCAGGGATCGGGGGACTTCATTATATCATTAATGGTGACAATGTTGTGCATTTCCTGCACATTATTTCTTTGACTGCTTTGTTTGACAGTAAATGCTGGTTTGCACTAGAAATTAACTATTATAGAGGCCACTAAACATTTTGACAGTTTCTTATAACATTTTTTCCGATCGGGGCAGGCAGATAATGTCATTTCCATAATTTCGATGACCGCAATATAGCGTTGTTTCTACTGTCTTCCACGTTACGAGAGTGGGAGACACGCTTAGGAAAATTTCTTGCTGATTTATTTGAAGGTATCAAATGATCTTTGTCGTTAAATTAATTTTAGTCAGCTGATTTCATTTCTCAAATGTCAGTTTTGAAGGAAATCTCTTAATCTGTAAGGGATGAGAGAAGTGTCAGCTGAAACTTGAAATCCGTTCTCAAGCTGATTGTTTCGAACACGCCGATAAATCCTTACGAGTATCTGCTAGAGAGCGAACTCTTAGCTTTACATTGACATTGTTTTTAAAGACGACGCTAGAAGCAACGCATCATTGTGTTTTGAGCAATAATATTTATGTAATGGAATGCTTGGTTATTGTTATTTTGCTGCTACGTCCACCTCTCAGAAGGCCATTTTCAAATTAAATCTGACGACATGTATGCATGATCATGAAAATACTAAAGTCTTCAATCGGTCAAACATTCATCCGTCACTTGTCTAAAGTTCTGTTCATATGAAACGAACACGTACTTTCATAAACAACCATTTTCCAGCAAATAAAAACAAAAAGTTATACTCTTGATATGCAAAAAGGTGCGCATTGAATTATCCAGTTTTTCTATCGACAAAAATTTCAAAAGTTAGTTAAGGTATCCTAATTAACGATTTTAAATTGTTGCTCGCGAACCAATCATTCTATTTGGGATTTGTCAAGCTGAGAACGCAATATACAAAGAGTCAAAGGCGAATCGACGACCAAAAAAGCATCAGTTTTCTCAAATCCTACCCGTAGCTCTCTGCGAATGAAAACAACTCCATATGAAGATAAAGTATTGCCGATGTGGCACAATTGTGCCATTGTCGGACTTCTTTATTTAAATGGCACTGTGGCACTTAAAGTTTGAATATGACACGCTGGCATACCTTGTAAAATTAGCATTTTTGTATCAATACTTATAAAACATCCGCTGTATCACTTTCATTTACAGAAAGAGTTGAATGCAAAAAAAAAAATCCGCGTCTACTCTGAACAATGTTCAAAAATGCTGTCAAAATGTCTGCGCTTTGAAAATTTGAAATTTTAACAGCGAACATTGAAATTTAGACTTTGATACTCTGTAATAAAATTTATTAAAATTGACAAAAAACCATTGTGCTTTGGTACATTTCCGTTTCTGGCACCTAAAGCCCTAAAATGGTACCATTTTGTGATAGCGGTGGCACTTTCCAAGACAAATTTTCGGCAACGCTGTGAAGGAAGTGCCAAAGTTTGCGAAGTTCGCGATTGTGTGGTCATATAAATGGCAACAACGCAAAACGCCACCCTTGCGACTCATACAAAATATTGGCCCGTACAAAATGTTCTAACACGAAAAGAAATGACATTCTGATTCAAACGAAACTGTCATTCTCCAAAATGTGTAACGTTAATTTCGGAAATCATTTAAAGGAATAAATTCATAATAGGTCTGTTCCAATTGATGTGTGCACAGAAATTCGAAGTTGAGTAAATTGTCAATAGTGGTCTCTTTCAGAGAGAAACTGTGCACAAACTTGTGGAACGACTTTTCGTAGAAATGCACAGAATTCATTTCTTGGGCTCTGTATTTTTATGAGCTTTATGGTATGGCACAAGTTATCTAAAGTGATTAGTTTTGTGACACAACAATTCAATATGTTCCATCGTATTGATATTAACAAAAATAAAACATTATTAATTCAACAAACAAAAAATTATACATTAAGTTCAGCTAATGACCCTCAAATAGATCACTTTATGATGCTGTCAATTTGATCATTGATGAACAAGATAGGAGAGAGAACAAGATACAACACCGCTCATGTAGTTGGAGATATCCTTCAGTTATTATGCTAGTTTTCGAGGTTTCTGTACACCTAACTCGACTCAAATTAAATGATTTCACATTCTGGCTTTTAGTGACCCGAAAATGAGGATACTGAACCAAACAGTAACATTTAAAACTACTCAAAGTTAACAATGATACACAATTTTACCCAAAATGTCATGAGTTCTATACGCCTAGTCAATGAATGAGTGAAATGTGGTGAATTTATTGAACAAAGTAAGACTGCTTAAGTCTATTTCATTTACATCCGGAAATGAGTGCATTGAATCTCGAATCTGTTCAAAAATGCGTTTTCATAAATATTTCTAGTACCTAATGAATTTGCCACAATTTTGGATTCAAAATAATGTACAAAATGCGTCTGGGTGTTTTTTAAAATTCAGAAATCATTTAAAGATTAAGCCTTTTTCACAAAACGTTTCTACGACAAAATGTGCGAGTGCTTGATTTGGACATTCTCGTTCCTTGATTCAAGGAAAAAAATGAGCTTTTTCAAACCCGATTCGACGCGGAGATGCAGAACAGATATACTGGCTTGGTTTCCTCTCCCGCAACTGGTAGCATTTTATTTCCAAGAAATTCAATAATTAAATGCCCAAACTTGCGTATCACACCAAGTCAGTATAAAATTCCGACTCAATTCATGCCTTAGCCAAAGTCGTTCAATTTTTTTCGCCACCAAAACGCTAATCTTGTCTTTACAGAAAATCCCCAATCATTTCCTGAATCAAACCGAAATTTAATTCCACACTCGATCGGAGATAGGAGAAAAATCACGGTGTTCGAGAGTCATTAAATCTTCAAAATAGCACCGCACCACATTCGCACAGTTCACCGTTAATTAACACAACAAGCAAAAGAAGATAAATGAAAAAAAAAAAAAGAAAACAAAAACAAACGCATACACATCGATTACTTACGTGCAAGTAAAACACAGATGAACTTCATTTTTGAATTAATCCAGCAAATTATCGTTCCTTTTTTTATTTTTAAAACAAAGCAATTAAACGATTGCCGTCCGTAGAGTGTGATGAATAGTGCAAGAGTCCACAGGACGTAAGCAGCAGAAAAGTCAAAGAATGCGAAGAAAAACAATAACAAACCGCGAGCAACAAATCAACGAATCGAATTGAATCAAAGGAAAAACGAATCGTTCTCTTTGTCAATTAATATTTTTATTTCCACGTTAATCAGCGGCAATAAATTCGAATTCGAATAATTTTGCTTTTCTTCTTCTTTTCCCTTTTTTTGTTTTGTGAATTTATTTTTCTTTTATTTTTTGTGTGTGTTTTTTCCGTTTATTTCTTTTTTGGTGTGTTTCGCGATTTGAACTCCGCACTTTTCGATAGGAAAACGTTTAATGACACACCACTATCGTTTTTGGTCCAAGATTCTTGCCTTCGGTATTCGCACAGCGGAGAAGCGACAAATCAAAGAAAAATCACGTCCAACGATGAATCGATTGGATCCCGATACCGTCCGTTTCGAAGAAAAAAAAAAAACAAAAACGAAGATCACTTGAGCCACTTGAGTGAGTGGATGCGAAGGCGCGCGTGTGTTTGTGCTCACGGCTGTGCGTGTGGGTGTGTTGAACGACCAATCGCTTTTGGTCCAAAATCAAATGAGGAACGTTTTTCAGAGTGGCTTTGGCTTTTGGCAATCGCTGCGGCGAACACTCACTCACTCTTGCCGGGTTGACGGGGATTTTTTTTGTTCGTTCAAAATTTCGCGTTGCTTGTTGCGTGCGTTGGTTGGGCGTTGTGTATGCTCCTGTTTTGGATACGTCTCGAATACACACACGTACGTTAGGAGTGCGCAGATAAAATGAAAATGGACACAAGAGCAGATATCCGTGTGCCGCCTTTTAGTTTGGACTCAACAGCGTCTTAACGTCAATGCGCGATCGGTACCTAATTTTATATATTTTTGTCTCATACTTCGCGGCCACTAGTGTTTTGACGTTTTCACACATCCAGCGATGGAGAGGAGCAGGAGGATGACGATCACGACCACGATCACGATGAGACAACGACGATGCGATGGCAGTGTATCTGTCTATCTGTATCTGGAGTGTATTAAATTTGAATTTGAATTTGAGGGAGACGACACACGTACGTGTGTGTGATCTCTCTACGAGCGAGTGCCTCCGTGTGTGTAAGCACGACCACGAAGGCGCGATCGGGGCAGAGCATATATTAAATTGAGAATAATTGAATCGGGATGAATTATTTATAAACACAACCAGAGCGAGGCAAGGAAAATTCGTATCTTCATTGAAGTTAGAGATACGAGCACAATGTACTAAGCGTATGACGTTGATGAAATCGATAAGAGAGGTCCGTACGTCATCGATGTGGCCTTTGATGTCGGACTTGTGGTTTTGTTGTGTTTCGAATTTGATTCTGTAAGATCACGCTCACTACTGGCGTTGACTGTGGTTCGATGTAAATGAGATCACGTTCGGTGCTTAACTGAGGCGATGTCATTTGAATTTAATGAGACGCCATCGGATCGAATTTGATTGCATTTCAAAAAGCGATTATCGCTGCGCGAGTAAAGGTAGGTCCCCGATGCGGTTCAGATTGTAATTGCGTCGAGATTAAATGGCATGTGAGTACTTCAAGATTTTCGCGTAACATGAGCTGTAATATTTATTTTACTGCACTAGATAACAAATGTGAGGTGGTGGTGGAAGATAAGTTTTGGGTCAGTCGACGATTGGGGGAAGTTCAAATGGCATTGATCTTGGAGTTTATCGTTGGAATGATTTTTTTTTATGAATTTCAAGGAAAATCGTGTCGTGTTCAAGGATAGCAGAGATAGAAGCAGGAAGATGGACAAAGGGAGGAGGAATTTTGTATGTGGGTATGAATGGACTCAACTAGAGTCATGTCCTACGATCTTCTCAAAGAGAACAACTGTTCGACATCAGAATCTACCTCGCTTCTTTTCACGCAGATGTGAAATTCCTTCATTTGGACTTGGTTCATTAAGCGTTCGCTATTTGATGCCTTGTAGAGGGGACGTTAGGAACTTCAGAAAAATGATTAGGACGTCTTTTTTGTGTATGCCCTTCATCATATATGTTCCCTATTTCAGTACGCAATGGGTAATTATTATTATTTGGCTTGCTTTCTGAACTGAGATCAAGTTTTTAAAGTTTTTGTTCTAATTTGAAGGTTCTCTCGAAAAGCTTATATGCGAACGTAGAGTCCTACTAAACACGGAACTAAATACGACGATTTCAAGGAGATCTGTGCAGAAGTTCCACAAGGGAGCGTCCTTGGTCCTACATTATTTCTGTTGTACACTGGAAATTCAGTTGATAACGAGTTCTAGACAAGATATGCGAGTGGACAAAATGTTGGCGCATTGCTATCAATGTGACAAAATCAACGCATATCAATTTTACATACGACCAGTTCTAATGAAGGTCCTAAATTAATGAAGTTAAATGTCTTGGACGGTTCTCGATGCGAAACTCAAGTGGACGTGGGCTTTCCACTTGAGTTTCGCTGTTGTACTGGTTGTTTGGAAGGTATTCCAAGTTAAGCATGCACGAGATGTTGCCGAGATGTAGTCGAAATCTTACCAGGATAATGGCTGGTATTTAATAAGACTTTGTTAAAAGATTTTTATTTGTTTTAGTACCCCAAGAGCAGTTCCTTTTTCCATAATTTATTGTAACGGGCCGAGTTACTGGCCCTTGGTATTCAGAATTTCAAGTCTGTGTCCATTTGACATGATACCAAAACATGTGCAATTTTGGCAAATATGTTTAAATTACTCTTTTTTGGTGCAAAAGAGCATATACAACTCGTAGGCTTGTGCTTAAGCATACGTCTTAATGGTTTTTTTCTCATTAACGTTCGTCGGCTTCATTATCCATTATTTTATTTCAAAAGATGCCCAAGAATTTCTTTTATTCCAACGACTCACAATGAAACGGTCACAACTATATTTGAAAGTATGAAATATGAAAGAACGAATGTTTCATTCCGTAGACGGACAGTTATCGGTTAATGAATGATTTTGAATGGTCAAATAAGTATGTCTTTGGATTCAACGCATAAAATGACTATGCCATGTAGAGCTCAAGCCCGAAGTGTTTCCGCGCCAGTCGGAGGGACAACGCAATAGACGAGGCCCATAAATGGCGCAGAAAAGTGAAGAAGGATCTTAACCCAATTGGCGTGAATAATTGCAGCCGAAGAAGCTTGTTGGTTGAGGGCCAGTTCCATCCCGGACTGAAGTGCCTCAGAAGAAGAAGAAAAGTTGAACTTATCGGTTGGGTGAATTTTCGAAATCGATTGCGTTTACCCTCTCATCATCATTATCGCCTGACCCGCATGCTCTACTAAAGGGGTGGCGGGCAGTGTTTCGGATTAAGTCTCATTTTCAAAGTCAATAATGTACATAATGGAACTAGTATACCTAAACAATAATTGTTGACTTGAACTTGACTGACTTGTTAATAAATGATAAGCAAAATATTGCATAACATTCATAAGAAGAAAATATTTTTATTCAATAAAACAAACCATTAACAAAAGATAGAACAAAAGAAGAATGTACATACATACAACCTCAAAAGATACATTCTTATCTTCCATTTTTTAAGTGCCATTCAATTTCTGCAGATAAAGCGGGAATTTTAAGCAATTTAAGTGCAACTTCTGAAATACTGGGAGCATAGGAATCAGCTGTCTTTGGATTTAAAAATATCCCATTCGTTTAGGTCATCATCATTTTTTTAATCATCTTTTAACCTTTTTAATATAAAGTTATTAATCGCAAGAAGACAATTGTTACCTAATTTGTCATTGTTATAGAAACGATGCAAATAGCAAGGCGCTAGTGCATAAATATTAAGAGAGGTATCAAGACGGGACTTGAAATGTATTGCAACTTTTAATTCTAATCAAAACTTGAATGTAGAATGTTGGCCAATATTTATCAAATGACAAATTGGATCGTATAACTCGAACTTTTTGTGACAATAAGAAATCATTCAAGGGAATTAAGTTGTTTTCTGTAAATTTGTGTACGTACATAAGAACAGACATACATATACATATGTGTGATTTTGCAGAATTTCTATTTCATCATCATTACATTATTATGAATTGTGAATAATTATTTACAAATTGAATCCAACCACAATATCATATTTAAACCCTTTTGCTGTACCTATTTTCTAATATTTCAAAGACAAAATATTTGAATTCGTAACGTTTCAATGAGCAGCGCATTCCAATATATTTCCAGGTATATGAATGTACCTTTTGAACACAATTCGTGCTTCTAAGCTCCTCCTCCTTTTTGGGGTGAAACATATGGATTAGAAATAAAGCTAAAAAAACGATCGCTTTTTTGAAAAAAATAGGTCTGTTCCATCAGATTTGTGCACAGAAATTCGTAGTTGAGCAAATTGTCAGGATTGGGGATAAAAATCTCTCTTTGAGAGAGAAACTGTGTACAAACTTGTGGAACGACTTTTCGTAGAAATGCACAGAATTCACGAAACGTCAAAAAAATGTATGAAAATTGTGTGTCGTTTTTTTTTATTTTGAATTTGACAGTCGTCAATTTTCTGCCCACAGAAATTTCTGTGTCAGAAATTCGCAGGGTGGGGACATTTTTTTACTCTCTCAGGAGCACGATCTTCTGTGAAAAACTACGAAAAAATCACTAAATGGAACGGCTTTTGACAGTTTTTCGGTGATTTTCGGTGAATTTAACAGCAATTGGAACAGACCTAGGTTCTAGGGGTAAGACTTTCAGCTGTTCGAAACGCCTATCACGTATTCACAGATGGTTCAAATACAACAAGCAAGAGAGCAGGAGCAAGAGACGAGAAAGTTGGATATCTCTATTAGTTTTTTTTCTGATAGTAACTTTCCAAAGTCGCGACTTTCAATTATATTCTGATGTGAATATTTTTGTGAAGAAGGCCTACTTATGTTGCATTTGAGGATACTATTTTTAATGCTGCAAGCTTGAGGCAGTATTTGTGTTCATATCGAGATAATATTTTGTGCAGACATGGGCAACAATTGTGCAACTATGAACTAACCGAATTGTACAAATTTAGGATTAATTACATTAGTTACGTTAGTTACGCGTTAAAATTTGTAAAACTAGCGTAACTTACCAACACTGGTCGCGGGGTTAATTCATGCACTAGAGATCTCTAATCCAATCGATCGTCCGCCATCGACTTTAATTCATCAGGACTTATGCCCAGGTGCAACCAGGGGAGTTTTTGGATTTGGTCCAACCACCTCGTCTTGAGTCTGCCAAGCGGTCGCCTACCCAATGGAATTGCATTTAAGGCATCGAAAAGTTCCTCGCGTACTGCAGTGTTTCTCACCCACAACATTTTTTTCCCACAACAGCACGAAGAAATCTCATCTCGGCAGCTTGTATTCGCGTTGTTTACTCGTCATTCGATTATTACAAGTGTCTAACAATGGTTGTTCTTCTTTGACCCACCCTGTACAAACTGTTGTAAGATGGCGTAATCAAATTTAAAATCTGAGAACTGAAGCTTGATGAGTTAACAGTTCCGAGTTCAGCGGCCAACATGCCCGTTAGACATCCCTAATGATGTCAATCGTGTATTATTGTTGTTCTCTCGAATGATTGCAAATTGATTAGAAGCTGCTCGAGTACATGGGAAATGCGATTAATCTCGTTGTGTGTCACCGAATACCCCTTGATTGTAGTGCACCGGGTATATGCGGTCTTTTCTACTTTCAACTAATGTTTTCTAGACTCGACCTAGAAATTTCTTGGCGATAAAAACGAACGATTTCATCTTTCAATTGAATTGTAGCCTCGTGGCCCGTATAAGGGTAGGGCCTAACTTCTCAGCAACCACTCGTGCTGTGCGTGCTATTGTTCACTCACGAGGGTGAGGCATCTACAGTTTTATGCCGACTCCCAACGGCCATTTTGAGGAGCTTTTTCTTAGACAGTTATACTCTTTGAACATTGCCAGTGACGCGTACGGGGATACGAACCTAGACGCCGAGGTTTAAGTGCCTAGGAGTCGACGCATAAACCCTCAACGCTACTCGTGCAATACGTGTCGCAACTCAGTCGGTAGCCTTTTAGACTGAACGCTTAGGCGTTGACTAAAAACTGCCTAAAGAAACTTTTTGACGCCAGTCCTAAATTCGGAATAAAAGAAGGAGAAAAACGTTGGCTGAAATAAGGTCACGCAAATGAGAATATCTCACGATACAGATTTGCAAATGTCATAAAACATCGATCAAAAGTTCTATCAAAGTGTACCCCAATTGAGCTCCTAAATGGATGCCAAAAATTCAAAAGAATTTCCTCCCCCAAATGCCACTTTGACCCAAATAACAATAAGAAACAATGTGCACAGTGATGTGGTCTAAGTTTGCAACAATAATGCGACTCCGGCCAAAGTCCATTTGCCCGGCTTGTCCTTCGTCTTCAGATTGAACGTCCAGACGTAAGTGGGTCCCCTTGTGCGGGTCTTGTACACCGGGCACTCATACATATTCCTCAGATCCTGCTTGTCCTGAGTGATGGCCTAGAACGAAACCAAACAAAAGTGCGAAGAATATGTACATTTTCCAGTGAATCTGATGCGATTTGCAATTCATTGCCTCCATTCGCGTCTAAGGCGCCGGCGGCGACTTGGAATTGCAAACGAATTTCAGAACTGCATGCAAAATGTGATAAACCACAGAGTTCGAACTTACCCGAATATTGATGACCGGCATTGGGGGATAGAGCTCCTTGAGTCGTGACTCCATAATGATACCTTGTTGAATATCCCATCGGGCGCCTTCCATGAATATCCCATGAACGTAGGCGCCTTCCCTTGGGGCGGTGCTGCAATCAAGACATCAATTCAGACCCGATTCAGACAGACTTGTAAACAAATTAAATGCATATAATTAACTCCATTTGTGGTTTGCGGCTTATGGATATTCCCAGTAAACAATTAGTTTCATTAATTACAGCCTGAGATGGGGGGTTATCGCTTGGGAAAGTGATTAACAGTTGTGATTCAGTGGGACATGCGAAGCTTATGCAAGAGAGATGCAGATGCAGTTCTGTGGTGCATTTCAAGTTGAATGTGGTTTTCATCGAGGAAAGGCATATTTCTGAGACGTGTGTTTGTTGACTTTAACTTAACTTCATTTATTAGCGGAGTAAGTCAGTCTAAACTTGGAGATGCTATGATCTGCAAGGGAGTTAATTGAGGAGCCCCACAAGGTGGTGTACTCTCACTTCTTCTTTGAAACGCTATACTGGTGCAGAATGCTTGGGGACATGCATATAAACAAGGTAACTTGTACTCTTCACTAGAAGATATGAGTCCCTTAATGTGCGGCACCACTCTACAATTAACCGCTAGCGTTAACGTTTGCTAAGCTGGAAACCGAACATATATTAAAGGGTCAAAAGGGCCTCCATTGCTTTATTGTCATCATCATCGGCACGGCAACCAGGGTCTGATCTGGGCGTCTTGCACCAAGTACGTCCACCTATCCGGATCGCGGACCGAGGCCATTCATTTTTGCAACTCAAGGCTTCCGGTGTCTTTGTTCACGCCATTCTTCCAGCGCAAGCGTGGTCTGCCGACGACGCATGCTGCCTTCTACAGTGAATTTTACAGCAAAGAACTTTCCGAGCGGAATCCCTGGTGCCCAGCCCACCGGAGTACACCGAGTACACCGAGATTTCATACAACTCATGATTGCAACGTCTCCGGAATCGTCCTTCATCACATAGGGGGCCAACTATTCTCCGTACGACTTTCCTCTCAAACGTGACTAAGAGGTCCTTTGGTACCTCTGGCTAAGCACCCAAGTCTCTGATCCATATATGTAAGTACAGGCAAGACTAGAGTCTTGTACATCAGCAGTTTCGAATTCATGGTGAGACATCTGGATTTAAATAGCCTCTCAAGACATTATACATCTATCATCTATCAAAAAGCCAGAGGTTGTAAATGGGGCTTGGAGCCATGTATTGCATTGCCGACAGTACGTTAGGTAAGGTTGTAGTGGCTGAATCCTGGTAGATAGCAGTCACACAGGTCAGAATAGGTCCATTGTGTTACAATGTACAACACCGACGATGGAAGACGATCGAAGACTATGGTATAATGGCGGGCGTTCCACAAGGATCAGTCGTCGGACCTCTATTGTGGAATATAATGTAAAGCGGCGTTCTACGATTATCGCTTCCCGATTTTTTTTTGATTAACGCTTTGCCGATGATATTGCTATTGTCACAGTGGCAAAACATATAGAGTGGAGTGGAGGTTGCTACGAACCAGAAATGAAGTAGTATAGAGATAGCCGACTTCTACCTCCCTTTCCCCTAAACATTTTTTGACAGCGTTTTTTATAACGTTTTTACCGACACGGGGCAGGAGAATACGTGTGAGCTTTCCGAACAGCTGATTGCCTTCCCCTCCAAGCTACCGAGGTGAATTATTTAGCGGTCGTCACGGCAACCACAATATCGTGCAATGCGTAAGTTAAATATAATATACCTTAATTATAATTCTAAGATTCAAATCAGATTTCAAATTTTTCTTACCGCGAAAAGTAGGGCAAACTGCACAAGGAATTTTGTTTTGGGCGGCGTTCACGAATTGCAATATTAAGGAATATTCTTATTAGATTAGGGGCTAATACATCGGCATGAACATCGTGCACAGAAATTCGTAGTTGAGCAAATTGTCAGGAGTGGGGGTAAAAATCTCTCTTTGAGAGAGAAACTGTGCACAAACTTGTGGAACGACTTTTCGTAGAAATGCACAGAATTCACGAAACGTCAAAAAAAAAAATATATGAAAATTGACGTATGAAATGTCGTTTTTTTGTTTTCTTTTGAATCTGACAGTCTTCAATTTTCTGCCCACAGAAATTTCTGTGGCAGAAATTCGTAGGGTGGGGAAATTTTTTACTCTCCAAAAATCACCAAATGGAACGGCTTTGGACAGTTTTTCGGTGATTTTCACAGCAATTGCAACAGACCTATTATGTTACTCTAATATTATTTGATTTCTACTAATAAATCAAATTATGATTAAATTAAAAATTAGGCCTCACGCGTTGCTTCGAGTGTAACTATTGTGTACTACAAGAAGCAATTTGTTTTTGTTGTTGTTGTTGTTGAGGGCAGAAATTCACAAATCAGCCGCCATTTTCGTGGGGTAGAGATTATTGCAAACAAGTTATATTAGACAATGAAAAGAGATTTTTGCAAACAAGTTATATTAGACAATCTTCGATGATTTGTAAATAACTGTCAAAAATTCGTGAATAACCGTCAAAAATTTGGTGAATATGCGTCAAATTCGTCGATAGAGTAGGGGTCAATCAGCTGTGAAGTCGGCTATCCCTATACCCCCTTATTTCTGCTACGAACACAGCTATCTCCAAGGTAAAGGATTAGCATGAGAGTGCCGGAGGCTGTGTTCATAACGAATCGAAAGAACGTCGAATTCGCGAACTACCTAGTTGGGGAGCAAACGATTATGTGCAAGCAGAGTACCTAGGGGTATGCTGAATAATAGGCTTTCCCTTAGGGAGCATATAAAGTATGCCAGCGAAAAGGCATCACGCACACAAGTATGAATGAATGATGAGCTTTGAATCCCACTCTTACGAGAAGTCAGTTCAATATTCATGTACGCTGTTCCAATTTGGGCTAGAGCTCTTGCGGTTGGAAGTCTAAAACGGATGAAGATGTCAGTCTATAGACTCTGCGCAATAAGGGCAATCAGCGGATTTAAAGCTCTTTCAGATCACACAGCGTTCTTTCTGGCGGACGAGCTTAAGAGGGTGTACTGCAGACAAACTTCGGACCTGCAGCGGAAGAACAGGCAGCTTCAATAACAATGTGGCAAGTTAATTTAACATTGCGGCAGGCCGAAGCAGAAAGAAAAGCACATGAGGCCGCATTTCGTAATATGGCGTAAATCGCTAACCAGCCCCGCGAATTAATACCTAAAAGGCAGTGGAGAGTGGTAGAAGTGTGTGGGTTTGTCTTTAAACGTAGGCACGAGGAAACAGGAGAATATTTGCCCTGAATCGTTCATGCTGGTAGCACGGGTTACCAGTATCTTGAAGAAGATTCCACATCCATTGGCACAAGCCATGAAAAAGGTTCGCACTCGCATCCAATTCATCGTATTCTGCAACCCAGTTAGTGCTTTTGATAAAGCGTTGGAGGTGACTGCCACTAATGCTTCTTAGTTCAGTCAGTTTGTTAAAGTAGTAGACTTCTAGGAGACTTCTTTTTCGGGTGGAGAGAGCGCTGCAATCACATAGTAGATGTACAACAGACATCTCCTCCTCGCCTCTGCAGAAGACATTGTAGGGAGGCCTAATCTATAGGCGTAAGTTCCAATGACGCAGTGCCCGGTTAAAACGTCATTGTGTTTATTTTGTGGATTCACACCTAGGACGCATTCTCTAGTCGATTTTTCTAGTTTGAAGAGGGCCACTGCATAATATGTCTGATCGTGGATATAAATGTATTTCCGCAATAAAATCCGCTTATTCGTCTGCATAAGCATTGCGCTTTCACCCTGTCCGCCCTAATGTCAGTAGAAGTTCCCTCACCTTCATAGGTCGACACTAATGTACAGAGTTTCAGTTTGTTAGACAGTCGTAAAGAGTTGACAACTGTAACACGCTCAAACAAGTGCAATTAATGACATCTGCTGTACTTAACATACTTCTTCACCTTCCTTAACTGGACCTGTTGTCTGATATGACACAATAGTTGAAACTCAGAGCTGTGTGACTTCGGCTGTGGATCGGGCTCGGAAAGGGGATGGTTGAACATCACTTCCACTCGGAGGCCTTAGGACCCAATGTGAGTCGCTTCACTTGTGGGGTACATATTATATTAACCTATCCTGTCGTATGATAACTTGAACGACCCCGTGCGCTTTACGAATCTTAAGAGATCCTTTGTGGCTGCATTCGCTAAGTGAATAATCTTTGGCCCAGCGAGGCTAGGCGTCGATTCTGGAGATCTGGGCAGTGGCACAACAGATGTTGGATCGTCTCAGTCTCTTCCTCGTCGCTGCAGCTCCGACAGAGATCGCTGGATTCCGTGATCGATTTCCGATGAGGCAGTGCCCAATAATGATCATTCCGATTAGCTCACTCATCGAGTTACGGTCTAACGCCTCTTTGTCTTGCAGTTGTTAAGCTCTGGCCACGTCGATCTTGTCGTGTGACAGTTATTTCTTGCGAGCCAGGACGAGTTCTCAGACTTCTTTTTGTATTATGTAGCTTATAGTCTGATATAATGCAGTGATCGGTGGTCGAAGTGATATGTCCGCTTCTCTAATGACCATTGTTTAATGTCTTGTCTAGCTAGTTCGTCTGCTCTTTCGTTCCCCGCTATTAAACTGTGACCCGGAACCCAGCAGAGTGAGTGAGTGAGAGTGAGTCGCGGCAGTTCATAATAGCCTTTGATCTCATTGTTCAGGATTGACTTCAGTGCAGCCTGACTGAGCTGAGTTCGGAACCCAGGTACATAAGTGAAATGAATAGAACGCAGAGCTTATTTCTTGGTAGAGGTTTTACAAGAAGGACTAGAAGTTTAAGCTTGCCATTCCATTCCACTGTACATTCCTGTTCTCTGTTGTTTTCCCAGCCAAGTTTGAATATGGCCAAGTGATCGCACAAAGTTTCGGAGAGATCACTAAACTTAATAATTTGAAATGAAAATCCCAACTGCGGTTAAATTTTAAGGGCCGATGTTGAATGTGAACCACACCTAAACGTCAAGTTTTTTTCTGCATTTCATTTGACATTCAATCAGACTAACTCAATTTGAACCATGTAAAGATACACAATCGAGCAACGCGTTAATGTTATTCAAGCTTATTATGAAAATGGGCGTTCAAATCAAAATGCATATCGTGCACTTAGTCACTTTTTCGGTCAATTTAATCGTCCAAATGTGCGTACAAACGGAAAAATCGTGCAAAAATTTGAGCAAACCGGGTCTGTAGGAGATGTGAAAACACCAGTGCATGCTCGTACAGCTCGTACTGCAGAAAATATTGTTGCTGTTCGCGACAGTGTGGCTGAAGAGCCGTCCACCTCAACTCGTCGTCGTGCCCAACAATTGCACCTCTCACGCTCGTCGTTGATGAACATTATGCATAAAGACTTGCATTTACACGCTTAAAAGGTGCAATTGACTCAAGAACTAAAGCCTCTTGGCCATTTCAAGCGTCGTCAATGGTCAGAATGCTGGCAAGAAATGGCAACAGTGGATGATAAATTTTCGAAGAAAATCATCTTCAGTGATGAGGCACATTTTCACCTTCGCCGCATTTGAGCGAATGATGATCCTAGAGTGATTGTCGAAAAACCAATGCACCCACAAAGAGTGACTGTTTGGTGCGGTTTATGGGCTGGCGGCATCGTAGGGCCGTATTTTTTTCCAAATGAGGCCGGTCAGGCAGTTACTGTGAATGGTGTTCGCTATCGTGAAATGATAACGAACTTTTCATGGCCCGAATTGGAAGATATGAATGTGGACGATATGTGGTTTCAACAGGACGGTGCCACTTGCCACAGAGCTAACGAAACAATGGCTCTTTTGCGCCACAAATTCAATGGCCGTTTTATCTCACGTGGTGGCGATGTCAATTGGCCGCCAAGATCATGTGATTTGACACCGTTGGATTTTTTTCTTTGCGGTTATTTGAAAGAAAAGGTGTACGTCGAGCAACAATTCAAGAGCTAAAGGATGATATAATTCGGCACATTAACGGCATAGAACCTCAATTATGCTTCAGCGTCATCGAAAAGTTGGACCATCGGATGGAGGTGTGCGGCAGAGGTCGCGGCGACCATTTGGCCGATATTTTGTTTCATACGTAATTGAACCACAGCAATATTATCATAATAAAAAGAAATGACAATAATTTGCTAAATAATTTGTGTTTTATTCAAAAGCAACATCGGCCCTTAAAATTTATCTTACAAATCGTGACCTAGATACGAAGAGGAACCCGTATAACCAACACACACAATTTCTTTAGTCCGGTATTTATTACCTACAAGCCACAGTAGGGATGGGATGTCTCTCTTGCTTTATTTACGTTTTTTTTTTTAAAGAACGGATGGACTTTGCCGTGCCTTTGTTTGCTTTTCTGTGGAACCCGAATCATAAACTTCCAACATTCAACCATTCGCCCACAGTTTCCGTGACAGACTATCTTAAGTGACACTATTAGACAACTGTCCCCACACTTTGACACTTGCAGTCATCCACATAAACATCCGTTCTACTTCCTACATTTATTCCCAAACGTCTCAAAACCCCACACCAAAACACGCGAAATTCCTGAATCACATCCACGTTCAACGTTTTTTTTCAATCTTTCTGCTGACAGCTGTCTAGACAGAAACTTGTTTACAAAACCTGTGTTGGATTCCCCCTCTAACTGATTGTCGTGTATTTTTTCTTTCAAATCACATGATTAAACGTAACACACTGTACTGCGAACAGCGTTTCTCGAGAACTGTCACTTTGACCGTGACATTCATGAAGCTTAGGTCAAAAAACAGAGAAGTAGTTACTCACGTGAAATCCTCTTTTTGCTTCTTAGTCACGTCACACTGAAGACACATCTTATCCAGAGGCAGCTCATTTCGCCGTGCCGTGCTCTGCATGATCGCTGTGAGCAGAGACTGGGGATTAAAGAAACCGGCCAACCAGACGCACGACGGGAGCTTTAGAGACAAGAGTGTTCACGAGAGATCTGACAGGAGTTGTTTACTGTTTTCTTACCACAAAGTCAGTTGACCAAGTCTCCAACTCTCTCAGTCGCAGGAGCAAGTCAACAAACCAGGATGTCAGGCCAAGCAGAGATGGATACGCACGCTCTGTCCAAATTGGTGGAACCTGGTCGAGGAACAGGGCGTTTTCCAGTTCCTCCATGTCCGAAGTGATCGTCAGTTCACCCTGAAAAGCAAAGGATTCAGAAGAGGACACTCCTCACGACGGAGTGTGCCTACCTTCAGCCCCAAGTCTAGTTCCTTGAGACTCCGTTTCATCTCGCTCGTCAGGTGGTTCATGCGCTCGCACTCCTGGAAGGCGACAATCACGTACGGGGTCCTCTCCTCGACCTTGTTCATGATCTCCATCATATTGAACTCCTCGGGTAGCTTCTCGAGGATCTCGTCCACAATTTGTTTGACCTTATCCTCGCGGGTGACGGTCGCTCCGCCCCCAGATCCCGCATCACGGGGCTGCATTTCAAAGACAGTCCGGAAGACGATCTCAGCCCGCATGGTGAGGAACCCAATTTCAGCGTTCGGATGCAGGCCGTACAAGTACGGCGACTCGGCGGGCATGTTTTCGTCGATGTAGTTGTGGTACCCCGAGTAGTCAGTGTTCGGTGGCGCCGGGAAGTTCGGCGCCAGGAAGAGCTCCCCGTCGACCAGATCCGGTTGCATGTACTCCTCGAGGTAGTTGATGCAGAGGCGTCGATCCCAGTCGTCCGTGATGTGACCGCCGTACATGATCTCGCCGAAGAGGTAGCGGAGATCCTCCCACGGCACCTTGGCGTTGCCTTCCAAGTAGTTGTAGAGCACGGACACGCTTATGTTGAGGTCGCCAACATTGAATGGGTAGATCTTGTTCCAGCCTTGCGGGCCGAACTTTCGGCGTTCCGCGACGACGGCATGGAAGTAGCAGAGCGAGAAGAGGATCGCCTTGAACTCGGCCTCCTTCGAGGACATTTCCAGAGTTTCCTGCGTGAAGTTGTCCAGTGCCTTGTGCAGGTTTGCCATCATTCCCGTTGGCGGTTCGTTGGTGATTTTGATCGAAGACTCCAGAATGCCCTGGAAGAGGAGCAAAGACAATCGACTGAGGTCCTAAGTCCCTCCCAAAGACCTCACCTGCGGAATGATGTGAGCTGCGGCAGAGCTGGCCGGTTCGGCACTCAAGAACACCCGATAGTGCGGATGCGATCCCTCGGCGTAATGCTCCAACTTCTTCTCCAGAGCTGGCAGCCACTTCCGGACCAGATGGATGTTCTGCAAAACCACCCAGTGGCCGCTTTTGGCAGCCTCGTCCATTGCAGCTTCGGCAATCACCTCCTGGCCCTGACCGAGGGAGACGTTGTGAAAGTTCCCATCGTCCATGGAGAAGCCCAGGGTTTTCCCCAGTGCCTCCACGTCCTTGAGTGGGTTCACACCCGGCGACAGGATGAAGAAGATCGGCGTCGACGGGCTGGCTTCTTCGTACGACTTGGCGAACTCCATTGTCCGGTTCTCCACGTACTTGGAGCCCAGCTTCTCCTCGATGAAGTCCCTGAAAAGGATGACCAAATGAGCGTCAAGATTGGAACTCCAAAGGGGACATACGCTAAAGCATAAGTCATTCGATCCGGCCGGAGGGCCCTGATCATGCAGAGCCTCTGCAGGGCTGTCTTGTTCTTCCACTCCTGCGGGAACTTCTCCTTCTCGGGGATTTCGGACTCGACCAGCTTCTTCCAGCGCTTCGACGAGGTTTCGATGTCTCGATCGAGGTTCCTGAACTCGTCCTTGGAGGCGAGACTGCAGATGCCTCCCCACGATTGGTTCGACAGGAAGTCCACGGGGCTTGTCACGTGCGGTTTGACGGGAAAGCGCAGCAGGAAGTCCACCTCTTGCGATGTGATCTCTTCGCTCATGAGGAGGATCTAAAAGGAGGCGGTTCATTTCGGGAAAACTCTTGAAATCGTTGTGTTCACCTGGAAGGTCATCTGCGAGGCAAAGATGAGCTTGTCGCACTCGAAGAGTCCACGAGACGTGTACTGGAACACCGAGTAGGATATGCAGTCGATGAGGTTGTTGACTCTGTCGGCCACCGTCTCGGCGGGGTCCGCCTTAGCTATTGCCTTCTGGAAGACCACACTGAACGCCTGGAAAGAAGCTGAAGTGAGTCCGGACCGCGATCAATGGGAGCTCACCTTTAGGGAGAACTGGTAGATCGGGTTGATCGTGTTCAGCTCGTTCAGGATGAAGTAGAGAAGGCTGGCCCTAGCCGCCGCTGGCCTGTAGTGCTCTCGCGCCCTGTCGATCTCTTGAGACGTCACTTTGGCTTCAGTCACCTGGTCTCAAAGAGGCGTTAAAGAGGTTGCTGTGCTTCAGTGGGCGTGAGGACTCACCTTTCTTTCAATCTCCGAGGCGGTGCTCTTGGTGGTCTCGAGATTCTCTACGAGCGCCGTGTCACCCAAGATGTTCGCTCCGGCCGAAGACAGTCGCGATAGCAGATCATCTTCGAGCTCCTTCAGCATGATCTTAAAATCATTCTGCTGCTTTGTCAGCTCGGCCTTGAGATCCTCAAGATCCGGTCTCTCGGCCTTCACAACCTCGGCTAAAAGTTGATCCTCCAAGCCGTCCCTGGTCACGGTGAAATTGATCAGCGTCGACTGGGCCTGCATCTCCGGCTTGTAGTGGGGATTGGCCAGCTTCGTGTGGAGGATCAGACGGAAGCACGAGTTGTACTCCATCTCCTTATCGCCGATTTTGATAGCTCTACAAAGGGAGACGCTTAAAAAATGACCAAAGGTCGTCTGTTAGACTCGACTTACCGTCCCTTCTTAATGAGATTCCGGCCCAGGAGGGGGTCCAAGACCGGGTCCAGCTGCTCGTCGATGTTCTCGATCAGGACGGTGCTGCCCAAGGTGATGGCCTTTTCGATGATGTCGAGATACCCGCGCTGTCCCAGGCGGATGACCCTCAGACCATCGCCGTACTTCTGCTTGATCCACTTGACTCCTTGCAGCTGAGGGTCGATCATGAGCGGCCATCGATCGGAATTGGAGAGGATCGTTGCGTTCTCGATCGACATGCGATCGCTCGGCAAGCCCTCGTTGGTCCACACTGCGACTGTCGTGTCATCCGTCAGCAGACTCAGCGGATCGAGGTTCTCGGTCGTTGGAATTGGAGGATCGAGGTTTCGGAGGAACGGCTGCCACATCTTCGTCAACAGATCGATGCGGAACTGCTTCGTGAAGCAGCCGACGTACGAGATGAATGCCGTGATCAGAAGGATGTCCCCGGGCAGGGTGATGCCCTGCTTCACAAAGCTGCAAGAGAGTCGGCTCGTCAGATGGTCGGTGGAGGATGAAGGAAAACTTACTTGTTTACCGCCTCGGCCCAGCGGACGTTTTCGCTGGCCAGTCCGCCGACTAGACGGTTGGCCAACTGAATTGTGGCCTGCGTCGCATCGGCCTCCTGCTGGCAACGCAGCTTGTCAGCGGTCGCTTGTTCGAAATCCGCCGTCAGCTTGGCCAGCTGTTCCTCTAGAGACTAGAAGAAACGGAAACGGTCGTGTTCAAGACTGCGTGACCAGGTTCGCCGATACTTACCGAGACCTTCCTCTTGATGCCGGCAAGCTTCTCCTGAGCAGCAGCCAGCTCGGCGTTCGCAGCTGCCAGTGCCTTCCGTTTGGGCTCCACGTCGCAGTAGACCTCGTAGAACTTGATGATGTTGATGACCCAAGCGCACAGTCCTGCCGCCGCTCCGGACTTGGACCGCACGAACTCGGGCTCGAATTCGGCGTCCTTCAAGTACGGCTGGATGGCCTTGATGATCTCGGGGTGGATGTTCTCCTTGTCGTAGTTGATAAGCGCGTCCAGGAACGCGTCGACCTTAGCCATGGCGATTTTCGCCGCCTTCCACGTCCGGTCCTTGGGTATCTTGCCGTTTTGTGCCAGCAGCACCATGACGGCGGCGGTCACGTTGGTAACGGCGCCCGGAGGCGAGCCAAATGACTTCAGCTCAGTTAGGTTGGCCTTGTTCAGGGTGTTCAGGGCTTCCTGTGCTGCCAGCAGGGCCGGTTCGGCTTTCGTCAGATCCTCTTCGCAGTCCTTCTGCTTCTTGGTGACCTCGTCGGCTATCAGAGCCACCTTCATCTCCTCCTCGTCGGCTACCGCCTTCTCAGTCTGCACCTTCTCCGTCTCGATGCCCACGATCTCGATCAGAGCGTCGGCCGCTTCGTTCTTCTCCTTCAGCTCGACCTCCTGGACGGCCAGCTTGACCTTCAGATCCGCCACCTGCTCGGCTGTCGTTCGCAGCTTGTCCAGACCGTTCTCGAGGCGAAGGATCTTGCTCTGCAGGTCCTCGTGCTTGTGGTTGAGGAGCTTCGTGTACAGGCTGATCTGCTCCAAGTAGCTCTTGGGCGTCGTGTAATTGTAGCGTCTTTCGTTTTGCAGATACAACTTGGACGTGGAATTCACCGACGTGTGCACATAGGCCATGAACTTCGCCACAGAGTCGCGATGCCGCTCCGGCAGGACCTGCGTCTGCTGAAGGAAATTCATGGCCACCGAAATGAGGGCCTCCTGCGGCCACTCGTGGAACCAGTTGATCGACGTTGCGTTGATGATCGCCGGGAATTTGCGAGCTCGGACTCGTAGCGTCGAGCCGACTGGCGAAAAGCAAAGGACCACCTTCAGCTGTCGTCGCACCCGGTCGATGAAGAACTTCCAGCAGTTGTCGCGGGTATCAACTATTCCGGCTCCCTTCACCTCATTGCGAACGCCCGAGATGATGCTCTCGATCTCGTCGTCGGGGAAGAGGTCGGGAATCTCGCCGGTTGCCAGCATATCGTTGATCAGGACCAGGAACGTCTCGTTTGGGATTTGCGCGTCGGTCATGAGGAACATGATTCCGACGTTTTTCAACCCCGCCTTCAGGTAGAGACCAGAGAACTCATTCTGAAAAGGAACAGAGTACAGTACAGAGGTTGTAGTTAAATATCGGGACTAATGACGGAACCTTGAGGTCATTGACGCCGTAGCCCTTCTTCAGCTGAATTTGTGTCACTTCCAAGCCCGAGATGAATGCCGCAAGTCTCGACAGCGACTGTTTTCCACTTCCGCCAACGCCGACTAAGAGGGCACTTCCCCTGGGCGACTCCAGAATCCGATTGATCCTGGGAATCAGAACTGTCACTCACGAGATGCAATACAAACCACAGCAGTCCTCCTTACCTGCACACATGCATCATGGCGTCCTCGAAGAGCACCAAATTCATCGCAGCGACCAGGTCATTATAGGATGCCATAGCTTCCTGAAGGAGTTTATGAAGCTCAGTCCAACCCGGCACGGGCATGTACTTAGGTTCACCAATTCCTCCAGCAAAATGACAGTAGATGTTGGGCTTATCGAATATCACCGATTCGTCGATCTCCTCGAAGGATTTCTTCACAATGTCGTGTTGCATCTTTGAGAAGCTATCGATGTCCTTGTCGTCGGTTAGTTTGTCGCCGTAGACGCGTTGGGTCTCATGCTGCCACAGGCGTATGATGTCCGTCGGTGAGCTTAGACACTCGGCTGTGCTAAAGAGAAGGCCCTAAGGAGTTTTTGTTTTTGGATAAGTTTTAATTTTGACACTTGACGTCCGAGATGACCTTTCAATTGACAGTGACTACTCATGCAGCATGCAGGTAATGATTGTTAACAAACAAATATCGAATCGTTGGATAGTGGGATGATCGCGCTTGGCGGTGGTTTGGTTTTTTTTTTATAATAGTGACAGCTTTCAGTGTCAAAAATTAGTTTAAGTGGATAGAAGAGGTATGAAAGGGATGAATAAAGGGATATAAACGAAATGAAATAAGAAGAAAATAAATATATTTTAAAATATAATTTGCGCGCTTAAGGGGTTGCTAATACCCTTAAGTGTCCGGGGTCAAGACACAGGACGTGAAGAAGGAATAGAGGAAGAAAGAGAGAGGAGGTACCTGTGCTCATTGGTCTTAAATATCTGCGGGTTCTAGTCTGCGGGAAATATTGGGCTGGGAAGAGCATTCCATATTCAAAACGTTCCAACTAAGTGTTGTGTTGATACATAACCCAGGATGGAAAGCTTTCCGGTTTCATCGACACAGGCGCCATTCATGAATAATGGCTGATTATTAGGGGTTCGCTGAATTGACAGCATACAGCATTGAGTTTTTGAAGCATTGAACTCCACTCTATTGTTCTTTCCTCAGTTAATTATGCTGTCAAGATCGGAATTCAACATGGCTAACATACGCTGCCGTTTCAATTCTACGGCTGAAAGGCGGGGTTGTGAGTCTTGGAATGAGTATGAGAAGCTAAGGATGCTGTCAATAGCGAAGGAGTGAATTGGATTATAACAGAGTCTTGGGGGACACCAGCATTTATTTGGAGGATATCAGACTTGAACCCATCCAAAACAACTTGAATTGAACGGTTCGAAATGTAATTTCTAATCCGTAGAATAAGAGATTCATCGATACCATATGCACGCATTTTCGACAAAAGAGCTTGATGCCAAACTCTGTCAAATGCCTTGGAAATATCAAGCACAAGAATCTTGCTTTCACCTGCATTGTGCAAAGATTGGTTCCACTTTTCGATGAGATAGACTATCAGATCACCAGTGGACCTATTGCTGCGGAAAGGGCTACTAAAGAGCTCATTTCAAAGAATGTAAAACCTACTGTTAAGATCGGTGGATCGGTAATGGTCGGTACGAGGTGGGTAACAAAGAGTCGTCCTTTTCAGGGACGGGCTGGATAAATGCCCACTGCTCTGAAGGAGATCTAAAGAGTAGGATAGATGAAAAAGCTTACGCAGTGGTTTTGCTGGCGCAGAAGGGCTAGCGGATTTGTGCACGTCGAGATCTTTAAGTTGGTTTGTTGGTACAAGTGACATTCAGCCAAATTGGGTACAAGTAGCGCAGTTGCGAGCCGTTTTGACACACACCTAGTAGACCTGGGTTGTTTGGGTTAACTAAATCCAGCCTGTGTATTTTAGGAATTTGATTATGTTCGATATACTTTAGTTAGCGATCTCAGAGAGGCCACTAAGAAAGGGTTTGCTGAACACGATATGTCTTTGTTTTGCTTGTGCCGGACAGGCACAGAGAAAGTGAGGCAGACTTTCCTCTGAGTTGGTGTCGAGGCAACTGCGACAGTGTGGATAGAAGTACTCTTGCAACTGTACGAGTGCTAAAGGAGATTCCTATGTTTTCCTATAAAAAATTTGTACCAAAATTCGGAGTCGTTTTTGGAGTTTACTTTAATAGCGTTAACTCCAAAAATCATCTTCAGTGACGAAGCAAAACATGCGTTATTGGTCGGGTGGCAATCCACGTGTGCTTCATGAATCACCACTTCATCTACAAAAAATAACTGTAAAGTGCGGTTTGCATACCGGCGGCATTATTGGACCATATTTTTTCGTTATCGCGCCATGATTACCGATTATTTTTGGCCCGAATTGGAAGATATGGAATTCGACGACATGTGGTTTCAACATGATGATGCTACAAACCACACAGTACTCGTACAATCGATTTATTAAAGAGTAAGTATGGTGGGTGTGTTATCTCAAGAAATGGGCCAGTCGAGAATGCTGCTTGACTATTTTCTGCGGGGCTACGTTAAGTCATTGGTTTATGCCAACAAGCCGACGACGTTGAAAGTGATCAGAGCCAACGTCGAACGCGAAATACGTAATGTGTGGCCGAGTCGTTGAAAATAGGGTCCAACGAATCGACCGCTGCAAACGTGCCCGCTGTGACCATATGAACGAAGACGAGTTCTATTCATAAATGTTTTGATTGTACTTCAAGCCGATAATAAAGTTTTTGAAATATCCCAAATAGTTTGCGTTTTATTAAAAAAAAAAGTTATGAAGTCCTTATTGGAATACCCTTTATAAGAAATAAAATGTGCCTGGTAGTGAAAGAGATTTGAGAATGAGAAAACGAAGTACAATCTGTCCCCAGGAAAGGACATGCCACATCGGCGTCTTGGACAGAGCATTACAGTGGGCAGCTATAACTTGTACAATGGGCCGGAGTTAAGGACTTTGTCTACCTTGTCCTTGACCTTGATCTCTTCTGGAGAAAAGGTTTAGCGTGTGTTCATGTCGCTCCAGATGCGTTCAATGTAAACGAACGCATCTGGAGCGACATGAACTTAGCTTGGCGTCTACGGATCCCACGCCAGTAGGCCTTCGAGAGCGTACGGACAACATAGCTTAGCTTAGTCTAAGAAGCTTTTTCTAGGCAGGACTACTCGTTGAGCGTTGTCAGTGACTGGTGAATGAAAGTTGCTAATTTCGGAGATTGAACTTAGAACACCCAGCGTAGGAGTCGAGGCACCTCCCCACTACGCATTCGCGGCTAGTCGGCAGATCTTTACTGCTTAAACCATGCCAAATATGACTGCACACCCAATACAGTAAAACTTCTCTTTACGGACACTCCTCTATAAGGGACACCTCCTTTTACGGACATTTCGCCAATGTCCGGCATGGCTATTCCTGTATTTGAACTCCTTTACAACGGACCCTCTATACCGGACACGGACGTTAAATTCAACGCCTATATCGCCTATGATTAGTCAGTATCCACTAATAACAAACGTTATCCCTACGTAACGGACAGCCTTACATAGCGGACAAACATTACAGTCCCGCGAGTTTCCGCTAAAAATAATTTCACACAAACTATCTTCGCACAGCAACCAACTTCCTACTTCCTGTTTTACATTTCCGACGCATTTACAAGCAATGTCGCAGCTAAATTCACAAGACCAAACCACCATCCCAGTGTGACCCGCCCAACATCCTACGATTGACAGAAACAAAAAAAAACCGCCCGACATACCTGAAACACATTCGTAATGTCACGCAAATTGAAGATGTAATGCGACTTGATGGCCGTCGGCAGGAAGACCTGCGATGACTTATTGTGCAGCGCAATGGTGGCGGCGACAATATTCGGCGTCAGTCGCATCACAACGGCGTTGAATTTTTGCTCGGCATTTGCGAAATGCTGCGACAAAATGGACGAGTACATCGTGCTTATGGAATCCGCACCAGGGAAGCTGACAGCGAAGACACAGAAGTGCCTCTGCAGCCGGGGATTGATTGTGAAGCTGCCCGAAGTGGGGTTCATGCAAGCGACGTACTGACAGTTGTGGATGTCTTTCAGTGTCAACTTGTTGCGATCATACCAGTGGCCGTAGTCCAGGTGCTGTCGGATGAGGGTGTGCGGCTGCACGGTGCCATAGCAGTCCACTTCGGGCATGTTCATGTCGTCGATGAAGTAGATGAGCGTCTTGTTCCCCGGTGGGCCGTAGTTTCGTCCGGCTTTCTTCTCCAACGGTTTCTCGAGGATCTTCTGCAGCATCTCCGACGTTGTGTAGAAGTTGAAGGGGATGTTGGTGACGGCGTAGTTCTCCGAGAGCTGTTGGAGCTTTTCGTTGAGGAGGACGGTCTTGCCGCAGCCAGCCGTCCCGACGAGCATCACTGGGTTCCTCTTCTCCATCAGCAGCTCGAGGAAGAAACGCACGCGGATGGATTCGGACGTGTGAACGAGTACCGCTTGCAGTGGCAGATCGGACTCGAGCTCGAATCTGGGAACCTTCTCCGTCCACGGCACGAACTGCTTGGTCTCTGAGTCGAGGAAGTAGTCAAACACGGTGCCACCTGAGGAGAGGTCGATCAAAAGTTTACATGGAACTGCCCAGGCGGGGGAGACAGACTCACCTTGGGGCAGCTTGACAGTCTTGAACTCGTTCACCCACCATTTGCTGAACTCGACGCGATAGTCGATCGCTTGATCCTGGAACATAGCCGAGCCGAAGGCCCAGACACAGGCGAAAACAAAGTACAGTTCGTGCCATTCTTTTGGACAGTCGGCCGGTGTGTTCGTGGGCGTCAAGAGGCAGTCCAGCAGATGGCACAGCATCTGAATGTGTGCCATTTCAGCGATGGGGGTGATCTTCTTGAACCGCGTTCGTATGGTGTCCAGGGCCGAGGGAATGTACTTGTCGAAGAGCATCACGAGGTTGGACTTTTCCGCCGGCACCTTGCGCGTCTCGACCCAACTGGTCACGTATCTGCAAGGCGGAGGGTCTATGAGTGCCTGAGGCGGTTGGAGAGAGGACACAAAACTCACGGATTCCAGCCCAAATCCTGGGGGTTGATGTAGAGGATTCCAGCTCTTGACACGGTGGCCGGAGTGGCGGTTCTCAGGTTGGAGATCTCGAAGAGCAGGCGCATGGATGGAGTGAGCGCGATTCGCTCGTTGCTGGCCAGGGTCAGCACTTTGTTGTCGTCCATCACGGTGTTCAAGCTCTCGATCCACATCGGGTCAATGTCGCCGTCGAGGACGATCCACTTCGGCTGGTCGCCGGTGATGTTCGCCTGATCCCGCATCAGGACCGAGAGCAGGCCGTCCTTCCACTCTCGCGTGGCGGGGTTTATGATCCCGAAGAGCTCGTCGTTGGTCACCGCCTTCGGATTCAGATCGTTGAAGATCGGCTTGCGCTTGATGTTCTGGTACGTCCGCAGGAGCGTCTTCCAAACTTGAGTCTTCCCCGTGCCGGCGTTGCCCACAATGAACACCGAGTGACGGACCTCGAGGAGTTCCTCCAGCTGCACCACTTTGAGGATGAAGTTGTCCTCGGGCTGGAGCAGCAGATCCGAGGCCGCTTGCTTGACGGTCTTCTCGAAGTCTTGGTCTCGCTTGCGCGGCACGTCCAGCGCTGGAAAAAGATCCCCGATCAGGCCCATGAACACCGGCATGTCGTCGGTGATGATCTTGGGAATGTTGAAGTCTCGCAGGGCTCGCATCAAGACTTCCTCCTCTGGCCGGCCTGGATCGCCTCTCTGAAAAGAAGGGATGTCAGTTGGACCTCAACAAAGCGTCAACCTCACCTTAAGGGATCCAGCGACGACCAACACCGACTTGATGGCCCTCAGTCCCCAGTCGTAGTGGTCTTGCTTGGACAGCAGCTCCTTGCAGAGCGTGTACAGCGTGATGAACTTCCGCGCCAGCACCCTGGCGTCTTGGAAGCCCTCCGCCACCAGCATGATCTCGCAGATGAGCTCAAAGTCCGGGACGACCATGGCGCACGGCCGGAAGAGCGCCTTCAGATTCTCGGGCAGCTCCGTCCGGCCAGCGTAGCCGGGGTTCATGGTGATGAATATGCCCACCGTCGGCACGCACGAGATGGTCTCGCCCATGAAGTTGAACTTCTCCTTCTGGTCGCGAATGGCGTCCTGGACGGACTTCACCTGGACGGCGACCACGGACAGGACCTCGACGGTGATTCGATTGAACTCGTCGAAGCAGCCCCAGGCTCCGGTCTGCGCCAGTCCCTTGTAGATGTTGCCGCACGACTGGTAGTCCATCTGCTCGGAGCAGTTGAAGACGTACACCATGATGCCGAGCGCTCGTCCCAAGTCCTTCGTGGTTTCGGTTTTGCCAGTGCCCGCTGGGCCGGCTGGTCCTCCGCCCATGACCAAGTGCAAGCTCTGTGTCAGCGTGATGTAGCACCGATC
Source organism: Eristalis pertinax (assembly GCA_907269125.1). Taxonomy (NCBI): domain Eukaryota; kingdom Metazoa; phylum Arthropoda; class Insecta; order Diptera; family Syrphidae; genus Eristalis; species Eristalis pertinax. Next base: position 126,186,247 of record OU026145.1, read on the forward strand.
GGTCAGCGGTGTGATCACCAGTCTGGGGGTGTTGCCGAGGTACTCGTGGCAGTACTGGAACTCGGCGTCGCAAATATTCGCGAAGCAGGCCTTCTCCTGGTCATCGTAGCGGTGACGCAGCTGCGACTGCCACATGAATGCCGATCCGGCGTCCACTTTCGCTTGGATCATCTTGCTGACGACGTCGCGGGAGTGCACGTCGATGGTGCAGATCGTCATGATCTTCTGGCGATCGCCCTTGCTCAGCTCGCCGAGGAGCAGTGTGATCAGCAGGCTCAGCTGGGAGATCTGCTTCTTGTAGTAGTCCTTGATGGCGTTGTCGTAGCCCTCCTCGAGCCGGCTGAAGGCGATGTTGACCTCCGTGGACCACCAGATCTGGGAGACGCACAGCGAGATCTGCGCCGGGTAGTCGAAGAGCCACTGCTCGCGTTGCTTCTCTTCGTACGCCGTCACGGACTCGGTGACGTAGTGCCGCAGGGAGGCACGCATTGCGTCTTGAATGCGGTTTAGCCAAACTTCCACGGGACCCTTCACGTTCGCGATCTCATTGAACTCAACGTACTCGCCGTCCTTGGCATGCATCCCCGATGCGGACACGATCTCGTTGGCCTCGCTTCGGTTGAAGTTGAGCCTCGCGATGGAGTCGAAGAGCTTCGTCAGGTGCTTGGTCACCATGTCCGGCTGTATTCCATTGCTGAGGATGTCCAGCAGATCGGCTGACGAGACGAAGTAGAACCTCGGGAAGGCAAGACGCTTGGTCTCCAGGTACTCAGCCAGGGCTTTCTCGCAGAGCGTGAGCTCCGTTTGGAGGGTCTCCAGCCGCTCGATGAGTCCGTCGCGGTTCGTGGACGCGACCACGTTCGACGTCATCGACATCTCGCCCATCAGCACGCGGAACTCCTTGTCGATGCGATCGAATCTCTCCGAATCAACCGGCAATTGCTTGCGAATGTCCTCGGAGCTCATGAAGATGCTCTCGAGGTGGGTCCACGTGCGCTGGACCTCGAACCAAACCGTGATCACCTGGTCTGCGATCATCAGCTGGTTCTGCCACGACGACACTTCCTCCAGGAAGTGCGCGATGTACTTCGAAGTGATCAGGTTCTGCAGACAGACCTGGTTGTCCTCGAGCGTTTCAATTAGCTCCTCCGAGGCCTTGAGCAGGTTGCACCCGGTTCGCGGGTGCATCTCGTGCTCGAACTCCATCGCCGACCACGTGGTGTTCAGATCGCGCAGGATCTTCTCCATCGACATCTCCTTGACCGCCTTGTCGACGATGTTCTTCACCTCCTCCTCGCACTCGTGCAGGTTCAGTCCGAGCAGCTCGGCCAGCGTCGTCTCCTTGTCCATGATGAACTTCACCTACAATCCACCAGAGACACATCCGTCAGCATCTGGCCAGTGCCATGCTCAACTACAAGCTACAACAACAGTGCAATCTACTTCATGCAGACATTTGCAGACTACTCGCTCACGCCTACTTACGGTTATGTCCTTCGGCAATGCCGCTAGATTCTGTAACGAAACGTATTTACAAAACGAAAACCAAAAAGACTGAGGATGGGATGTGAAACAAAAGAAGAGAATGGGGATCTGGTCAAAAACGAACTGTGACTGTACACAGCACAGAGGCGGAGCGCCCGCCGGTGACGCAGATGCCTCCGACTGGTCCGATCCGCCTCTGCCAAGTGCAAACTGGAGGTTCTTAGCTTGTATTGTATGTACAGCGGTAGGGGGAGAAAACAAACGAATAGAATTGACTGTGCGATTATGACCTTCGTGGACGTCATCAGTTGGTTCCAGTGGCGCTCCCGAATCGCCGGGTTCTGCAGCTCGCCGACGGCCCTCAGCGATGTCAACATGTTCTTGACCGTTGACTCGAGCATGATGAATGTGTCCCAGGAGCGCATCTCCTTGTCCAGCAGCCGAATGTCCTTGGCGAACTTTTTGCATTCGATGTCCATGTTCTCAACGTCGACCTTCCGCCATGGCGTCGTCTTCCAATCCTCGATGCACGATCGGACGATGTAGACGTAGTCCCAGAGTTGCTGAAAGAAAACGGAAGTTGATTATAGTTCAATCGGGGTTGCGGGAGAGAGGCGGGCTTTTGGATTCACGAACAGGAAGTATGTTGCTCTGGTGGGTGAACCGAATACGCATCACGCAACGCCTACCGGGCGAGACGACATGAGTATAGCTCTGGAGTACAAGATGTCGTTAGAAATTGACCATATTTCCGCTGAATTTTGTGAACAGAACAGACTGCTTGCCGTAAAGGAAAGGGCCCGTAAAAAGCCGACCCTCTCAGGAGGACATATGAGCACCATCAAGGTGCTCCAGGCGAACCTACACCACGCCAAGGGCGCGTCCGTCATCCTTAGTAATAGGTTCGCCGAAGAGAATATAACCCTGTCTTATTCAAGAGGCCTACGTATAAGAAGTCTCCGGAATGGGACGAGTAAGTTAAGCTACAAGTGTGTGTTCGAAGTGATGTTTACTGAGGTGGAAATCGAAAGAGTATTCCATAGTGTTAGCCAGGCTTAACATTCTTGATACCAGTAAGTTGAAGTCCCAATTAGTCCGATATGGTCAAATAGGGAAGAGTGCTGATGATCTTAGATTGTAGGGTTTGGCGCTAAGAGACAAAAATTCAATAAGTGCGGGGCAGTCTACTCGTAGATCGCTTTAGTAAGTTAGCCGGTTCCAGGGATGACTTCTATTGCTATAGCAGTCTCAGGAAACCATTACCGAATTGTGGACTTGCCACTGTACTTAGGTTAATTTAGCGACTTTTGAGAAGGTGATAGCGTCGACGCCCACGAAACCGATGCCGCACATAAGTACAGAAAGTCCACAACTTTTGCCAAAATTGGAGACAGTTGGCTAAAGATCGTGCCATCTGAGAGGCTGAGTTGGCTGAGGCCCAGGTCAACTCCGGACTGTTTCGCCAAGGACGAAGAAGATTACGTCAACTTCTCGAAGTTGGAATCTTCGAACAATGCCACACTGTCTCATGAACACATCCTTTCTTCATATTCTCTTCTCGAGAATATAAAAGTTTCCGTACTTCAAAGAAAACGTTTCCGTAGCATTCGGAAACAAATAACTTGATATGAAGAGGACTGCACGGAGGTCGTAGTCTACACCGAATCGAATGTTGTGTTGTTTGTTAAGAACATGTCGTCAAGAGAGCTCTGTCCAGTCACACTATCCTTGTATACTCGCTTTGAGTGTATCGTCAGTGTATCGACGAATCGATTGCATTCGATGATGTGTGCTTTTCTATAAATAGTCCTGCTCGCCGAACTTGTTCGTGTTCGCTGTTTTTCTCGTTCGCTGTTGCCGAAAAATTTAAATTTTTTCCAAGTTCGGCGAGTTCCTCGTTAGGTCTACCTTAAGGGAATGTCATCAAATTACAATAACGTACAATAGAGTTCTGTCCGATCTCCCTGCCTCACTGACGACCCACCAAAATTTGGCTATTGGAGCCACGGTATCGCCAGTGATTGCCATAATTGTGGCCCCGTCAAGCCTGACCGAAATCTTGTCCATAACTGGACGTCAAAGAACGAACGATACAACTTCTCTAAGCTTTTCCTTGTCTATGTGAGTCAGGCACCTCTATTCACCAACCATCATAATATTTCCATCAGTTCCGTATGTTTCCAGTAATCAATTGATGGAGGAAGAGCAGAACGGCAATTTTGCGAGGGACTCAAAGCGAACAATTTTAGAGTAAGGAGGCAAGTTGGTTCTGTCGAAATTGTAGAAACATATTCTGGACAGCTTTGATACGGCGAATGTGGACCGCGTAATGAGATGGCCATACTTGGCCCGCATATTCGAGAATGGGTCTGACGAAGGTGGTGTATAGAGATTTTGTGACATAGGGCTTCGAAAATTCTTTTGACCAGCGTTTGATAAAGCCAAGCGCAGAATTTGCTCTACTTATAATATTGTCAATATGGGAACGAAAGTTGAGCTCACGATCATAGATTACACCTAAGTCGCGTAAAGATGCTACTGAAGGGACTAGTTCATTGCTGAGAAAATAGTTTCTATGTGGATGCGGTAGATCTTTACGGGAGTATGTAATGGATTGACATTTACTGGAGTTATAGATCGTTTTTTTTTGACACCAAATTGAAAAACTATTTAGGTCATCTTGAAGAGAGCAGCAGTCATAGGGGGAGGAGATGAACGAATAGATTTTCGTGAGATGAGAGTTCATAATAATACGGTCAACATCGTTGACGGTAAGTACGAATATTAATGGACCGTGGTGGCTACCTTGTGGTATTCCCGAAGTGACTTTGATGGGCTTGGACACAGACGATCTGAATGTTACTGCGTATTCTCTGCTTTCTAAATATGATTTGATCCATTTGGAGAAGGGAGTTTGAAAACCAAGGGCTGTCAGTTTAAATATAATGACCTGGTGTGAAATTTTATCGAATGCTTTACTAAAGTCGGTGGCTATTACATCGACTTCTTTGCCATCTTCAAATGCACTTTAGTGCTGTAATGCTTTAAACACAAATTCAGTAATGTTCGTAGTTGTTGATCTCCATTTTAGGAAACCGTGTTGGGAAGGTCAAAATAAGGCTTTGCAGTGAAAAAACATTGAGTCGTACACAATGCTTTCGAATAGTTCAGCAAGATAACCAGCAATAGGAAGGAATCTTCCAAAGCTGGGGAAAACATCATTGTGAGATATCACTGTAGGAACCGTAAAACCATCAAGGTGCTCCACGTGAACCTACACCACGCCAAGAGCGCATCCGCCATCCTTAGTAATAGGTTCGCCGAAAGGAATATAACCCCGTCTTATTCAGGATCCTTAGATCAGGAACCGACGCATTAGAGGTCTCCGGAATGGAACAAGTAAGTTAAGCTACAAGTGTGGATAACCTGGGCCTGTTTTATTAATAGTAATATTAACTTTCTTTCCGTCCCAGAATTTATAACAACAGACCTGGTCGCACTACTCCTGGAAGTCCCTACAGAAAGGGAAACACAGACCGTCGTGTGCGCCTCGGCGTATTTTCTCGACGACAACAACTACGACATACCATCGAAGGACGTACAGGACCTCTTTACCTACTGTCGTAGAAGCAACCTACTCATTGGTTGCGATGCAAATGCGCACCTCATGAGGTATGGGGAAGTAGTGATACCAATACGCGCACAAACTGGCGTAAGTTCGGCATGGTTGACCCGCAGGGACGGCCGTTAGATGTGAAAAGTGTAGTAAGGTATCTAGGCATTTGGTTGGACCAATATCTGTATTTTGACAAACAAGCGAAAGCTAAAATGGTCTTTGCTGTGGCAAGGGGGTTGTTTTACAGCAGCCAACTTGACACCAGAGTAAAGGTAATCTGCTACATGGCTCTCATCCGGCCAGTTAGGGCCTATGGTTGTCCACTGTGGTTCAATGTGAGTCCCAGATGGAAAAAATGAGGTTGTTCGAGAGACAGTGTCTTAGCACTTGTCTCCGGTTATATCGTACACCCGAGTCTGAGTACAAAAAGTTCTATCCTAACGAGGTCCTGTACAACGAGGCAAACTTGAACAGGATGGATCATTTTATTATTAAACTGATCAGAAGGCATATTGCACGAGCTATGACTTCTTCCAACAGTCTGATCTTTGTGGCTTACTACCCCAATGTTATGTACCATGAGAGAGTGCGCCTCACCGGCTTTATTCCTCCTGAAGCGTTTATTTATCTCGACAAAAGTGGCCTAATACAGGATCCACAAGGATGTTCTGTCATCTTCCATGTCGTACGCCGAAAAGTGGACAGGCCACTCCAATACGAACGGGATGTCGCTCGCAGTCACGACGATCTCCTCCGGTTCAGTACAGCGATCTCTGCCCGAGACAGGTGAGAGTCTGATAAAGAACGGCAATTTTAATGGTTGGTGGTTACACCAAAACCAGTCTCTGCCGCCGCTGGCTTTTCAAAATGATGACGCGATAGTTGACCATGGTGGCCAACTTACTAACCTATGTAAGTTGGCCACGGTAGTGCACTACGGCGTATAAATTATACATGTTAGGCATATACATAACATATACGCCCTGGTGCACGTGTCCGTAAAGTTACGGACATAGTTATGATAGTTTCTTAAGTTTTAATGTTAGGTTAAGATAGTTTAAGGTAAGTTAAGATAGATAAATTAAGCCAAGTTTTTTACCAGTTTTCTTGGCTAAACAAAAAACAAAAACAGACTGTTCATAACTGAAAAAAAAGACATGGACTAAGCCGAAGGGCATACTTAAATTAAGATCAGAATAGCTTAGAGTGCCCGTATAGGTTCAGTAGGTTAGATGTAAGACCAATTGCTAAGATAATTAAACTAGTTTTAAGTATGTTTGTATAGCACTTAAGTAAATAAATTAAAAAAAAAAACAAAAAATTAAAAAAAGTAGTGATACCAATAGAAGAGGTGTGTGTCTTTTAGAATATCTAACGAGTAGTGAAGTACTTATAAAAGGCTCAAAACCTATCATCATAAATGCAATTCGCCAGGAGGTAATTGACCTCACACTCGCCAGTTCTTTTATCTCTAATTCAATGTTTAATTGATATGTGTCAGATGAACCATCCCTGTCAGACCACCAACACATCAGGTTCGACATACCGGGCCAACTCTCACATGCTGCTACCAGACACGGTCCCAAATGCACGGACTGGGATCATTTTCGAGAACTTGTCGTCTTCAATAAGCAAATGCTTCTCAGGTCTATTAAGTCCATTGGTGAAGGGGCATTTCAGCTTAGTAGCATATTACTTAATACATATGATGATAGTTGTGTCCAGAAATAAATGAGTAAAGAGATATTCAACTTCGGCCATTTTTGTCTCTAGTCCACACCGGAGAAAAATGTGATAGTAGTGGAATTCCCTTGCATTACACGCACACTTTTACAACGCTCTTCAATTCACCCCAATATGGCGGCCGATTCGTGAATTTTGTGGCATAATGGCGGCAGATTCATGAATTTTGTGGGAGATTCGTGAATGTGCCCACGACCATGTACTTATTGTTCGGAGGGTGTTCAGAAGATGACTCATATTTTTAAGAGGACATATTTGTAATAGGCGCTTGCGTGAATAAAAATGTAATGCTACTCTCAATTTACAGGAATAGTTTGCATCAATTTAATTCTTCAGAGAAAAATATAGCTGATTTATATGCGATGACCTGCAAATGAACTTAGTTTTATATCTTTCATTCATGAATTGTGAAAACTTCTGCAATTAAATTACACAATTTGTTAAGAACAATGGCTTTAACTGTACCTAACTCAAATAAATATGCAATTAACTTGCATCCCTATTTCTGTAAAACAAGTAAGATAAACAAAGAAGCTGTTTATTTTAAGTGATTCAAGCAAATATTTCAATAATATTGCTATGCCGGTACACATGTTTCGTGTGAATGCTTTTTTTCGATATTATGCATATTATTATTTTATTATTCATTAATAATTAATGCATAAATAATTAATGAAAACAATGGCAAAATTATTTTTTCCTATTACCTCAGACTGTAACTCGCAGAAAGCTACTTTATGAACATGAACTTTGTTCTTTTGCTTACCCCTCCTTTCTGTGTTGAAAATTTGACACCGAAATTTGAAAAAATTTCAAGTAACGAGCGAATTTTCAAATAAGAACTCTATTCACCCCAATAATATGGTTGGGGAAGGGTATCAGCTGTTCGCCAGCTGTTCACAAGAGCTCACACGTATTCACAGACAGGAGCCGAAAAAGCGTATAAAAAACGCTGTCAGATGAAATCCAGGGGCAAGAGAAGATGAAGTTGAATATCTCTTTACTCATTTATTTCTGGCTGTGTCCCCAAAGCTACTGCCAACAAACGTTAGGTGCCTTGGTGCATCGATAAACTGACAACTTTCAGGAAAAAAGTATGAAAGCTCTTTAATTCTGCAAAGAAAACTAAGAGGTGGGACGAATATAGGTTCGCTCTCACAGAGTACAACTCGGAATTGAGACTCTTCAAACGGGCTACGTGGAGGAAATACTGCGAAAATATTGCTGGTAGCGGCAAGAATCCACAAAGCGCTCGTAAACGATCGGGTAAACTGTGTAGAATTGTTAAAGAAAAATGACGAACCTGGAAGACACACTTAGAACGATCCTTCAGGTACACTTCCCTGGTTCGTCCGTTAACTCAGCTCATGTGTACTCTAACTGCAACTCTAACTCAGGAGAACTCAGGAGGGTCTTTGTCAACAAAAGAGTTAACAGTCTATCTGGGCAAATTTCAGTACAGACAAGGTCGAATGGGCTGTAGGCACCTTCGAACCTTTTAAAGCCCCCGGGGGTGGAGGCCTCTTTCAAGCACTTCTGCAGAAATCAATTGACCTCATCCTACAGGAATTGACAGCTTTATTTAGAACCGGTTACAATTGGGGATACATACCAACTTCCTGGAGAGAGGTTCATGTTGTTTTTATTCCCAAACGGTTAACATACCCAGTAAACCGCCTGCTCTTGGTTAAAGGGATCCTCGGTTCGAATCCCAGTGAAAGCAAAGTTAAAACGCTTTTATCCTGTTTTTAAATCTGGTCCAGTCACCATTTGCCGTTGGGATCAAATTAACGGCACTATCACTGGAGTTGTCGATCGGTGGTAGTAGCCTGACTATGGGTATCACAATGGACCAACATGGTCTAAGTGTGCTGGCGATTTCGCTGGCAGCCCAACTACCTAACCTAACCTAAACTGCCTTAATCTTATAGACCCATGTCCAACATCTTTTGTCATGGTCTTAGGCAAACGGATAATCAGGCCTTATTCATATAAGGAAATACTCCATTTTAATGAAGAACGCATAAGAATGCTAACAAGCTTTCTTACCGCCCATTGTAGCCTCAACTACCACCATAACAATTTAAACCTGTGTCAAGACATGGCCTGTCGGCTCTGCCTTGAAGAGGATGAAGCTTCTGAGCAAATTTTGTGCGAATGTCCGGCACTAATATGGTTAAGGAAACGAACCTTTCACACGCAGACACTCACATCAGTGGCTATACAAAAATTCCACTACAAAGGCCTTACTATCTTCCATGAGGGAAGTAGTACGTCTTCTGATATAACTCCAAGCCTCTGATGCAATAGATCTAGCCGCGGTGTCGTTGCCTTCACGGCATGGGTTGTAAAAGAGGAAAACCAAATTTGTGACCAAAACCACAACAGTTTCGCCTGACCTTCTGCTTTCGCTTATAGAGGGGATCTGTGTAATAACTTTCCTGAAGAGTGCAAGATGAAGGTGAATACCCAGATCATTGATTCACATGCTGTTCCATTAAGTTCGAGAAGCCAGAGAACAGATGGCAATCCATTGTATGCCAACCCAGCAAGTTGGTCGAAGTCATTCACGATCGCAAGGTCGTCACGACATCCAAACACCTACTTTGCACATCACTAGTTCATAAGCACTCCAAATGATGTCTTAACAAGTCGTCTAAACCAAGTCTTTATTATTGGCCAATTCCAACTCTTTTCCTCTCCAACACTTTCCACAGTCATGATTACACTTCGGTGGTCTGGCATTGTTTTTGTCTCCCCCTCCCGTCGATGGAGCATAAATTACTATCGATCATTTATGCAGTTGACGCATTGTTTGTATCTGCCATCTGAGGGATTAATGAACCGCCTTTTCAAGGTTCAGGTGTTCCGTCAAAGTAATCATAACGTTTGGAGTTCACATTTCACTCAGCCGGCACTGGGGTTCATTGAACCGCGTCGCGTCTTGTGCGGAAGCCAATCGACTCATTGATGATTATTAATAAAACATTTTGCAAATGACGGTAATTAAATGCGATCGTATAATCTAGACTAGTTGGCGTGGTGTGGATTTGTTTCGGCAGCGAACAGGCCGTTCATTTGTATCTGTGCAAGTAGTTGATTGTATGCACAGCGTTGAGACACGTCCGATGACGGAAGTCGATCGTTTCTGGTTTTGTGATTGATTTAATCAATGTCTCAGTGTTTTTTTTTTTTTGTTGTTGGTTTTTTCTTTTACTGTGGCAACGCGTTTGTGGGTGTTTTTGGTTTATTTGGAGAGTGCTTTGTTGAGCTGGTATTGTCCTCAGTTTAAGATGTTATCGTGATCATGTGAATCGAAGGGATCGTGACAGTAAAATTCCGTCGAATGAAGGGCCTTGTGATCTCAATGTCAAGACTATTTCCCAACATTTAAAGAGTGACCAGATAGCAATGACAGTTCGTCCAATCGTTGTATTTAGCGGCTCTCAAAACTACCAATGACAGTCAGCTGTCAAAATATTCACTAAGGTTTGCCATTTTATCACGCATCGTGTCGCGTTTGACAAACGTGTGGAAATAATTTAAAAAAATGGTATCGAAATGTCGGCTCAGTTGTAAATGCGCAACGTGAATTTCATCATGCAAGCAAATCATCGCACGGTGGACAAATATGAGCGTGAGTACACTTTTTTGGACCTCAAGCCATCAACTAGACAGAGAATGGTGTGAAATCAAGAAGTCATAGCCGCCGCAGTGGTCAATATGGAAGATGGCCCAGAAATGTCGCTTCAGCGCCGTTTAGCTGAATTGGGAATAGCCAGAGCGTTAACCTGGCTCATTTTGGGATCGGATTTGGGCCGGCATTCGAATAAGATTGTGCTGACGTAGGAATTGGATGAGGACAACTGTCAAAATCGGATTTTATTTTAGCCAAAAAATCATCGTGACGGGCGATGACGATTTTTGCCTTTATGTTAACAGCCAAAATTGTAGTTAATGGAGGGAACACAATCCACTAGTGTTTAATCAATCACATTAATTCCTCCACAACGACTGACTGTGTGGCGGCATCATCAGGCCTTATTTCTTTCGAAGCGAGGAGGGAGACACTATTACCGTCAATGCGCTCATAATAAGTATGGTTAGCAAAAGCATCATTAATGCAAACTTACGCGTTCATCTATTGAAGCTGTCGCCTCAAGAGACATCCCACAGTACGGAGCAATGTCTCCCCATCGGCGGGTGTTAGTCATAAATAAAGTTCTAGACAAGCTCAGATGCTCGGGAACAAAGTAAAAATAAAAATAATTGGCTTTGGCAAGTTCCTCCCGACTCTTAGTGAGCTAATTAAAAGCGCAATAGAATCCCTTCTTAAGTGGGCTAACTCTTGCGGTCTAGGGATTAATCCACAAACAACAGAGGTGGTCCTATTCACCAACACAAGGTTCATTCCGCTGTTCAAACCTCCAACAATTGAGGGCGACAACCCTCAACTTGATCCTAGACAGGAAACTAAGTTGGAGTTAAATTTACCTGAAAGAGCCAAGAAAGCAGCGTGCGTCCTATATCTGAGCAACAGAATATTGGGCAAAAAATGGGGACATAACCCCAAAACAATTTTGTGGAAGTACGCATCGGTAGTCAGGCCTATCTTGACATACATCTGGCAGTGTAGTATGGTGGCAGGCTTCCCTGAATTCGGTCAACATATTCATCACTACAACGGCAGGCTTAGAGCTCTTACTAAACCTTCTCCCACTAGATCTCTTCTTGCAGATGATCGCTGCAAAGAATGTCATTAGGATCATCCAATTCAATTACTGGCTCTCAAGCTCAGCTGGACATGCAAGTATACTGCAAGCATACTGGAGACTACACACTGAACAAATTGAATGCGACTATTCTCATAACTCGACTTCTTAATTCCTTTCAGGTGTTGTTTCCCAACAACGGAGGAGTGGAATACAAATTAACCCATCAACAACTCGACCATCAACGTTTATACGGATGGATCAAAGATGAGTAAAGGTATAGGCGCTGGCATCTGCTGCGAATTGCTAAATATGCACTTTTCTATCAGAATCCCTGATTACGGTGGAAGTGCTGGCAGTCAAAGAAGCAGCCAGAGTGATATCAATGTTGGGGATAACACCGGCTGATATTCTTATTGACAGTCAAGCAGCCATTTAAGCATTTTCGGCAACAGAGATCAAGTCCAAGCTGAGGCAGCAGATGGACTTGCCAGGAAAGGCGCCGAAACCAACCCAACCCAGACCATTCTCTACATCCACCCACCTCTGGCAAATGCCACTAAGGAAAGTGGATTGAGCTAGCACATGAGGGATGGAGCTCTCTAACCACTTGGATGTCATGGCCCAAGTACAACAGTTAAAGAACCGACAAACTCCTAGAATGCGACAAAAAGCTGCACAGGATGGCAGCTGGAGCGCTAACTGGATATATCATGAAAACAAAATGGGACTTACCCATGATTACATATGAAGAGGCTGTGGGTTGTGGCGACGTAGAAGAAAAAGGTGACACTACTCACTATCTCTGCCACTACCACCGTTTCTCCCACCTGAGGTATAGGACGCTTTGAGAATACTTCTGAAATATTGGGCTGGTAAACGCATTCCATATTCGTGTAGTCTCAAAATTTAACAGTGCGTCCGAAAGGAGGATTAAGGGTAAACTGATGAGCATTCCTGGCGAGACGAGCATTGTAGGGGAAATCATGGAGAGGAGGAAAGCAGCTGGCTAGCTCACTTGAGCATCTTTTGTTAAAATTGATATAAAACAGATACAAAGAAGACACGGTACGTCGGAGTTCGTTCGTTGTTTCCTTTAAGTTTAATCGCTCGCTTATGAGTTCTGCCTAGTAGATGTAGGGTGGTCTTGGTGGCACCAGCTCAGATATGAGGTTTGTACTCAAGTTTAGGGCGGATTTAAGCCTTATGAATTAAAGCCAAATTAGAGGGGATCCGAGCATTTTTGGCGACCTCGAATATGTGATCGTTCCAACTAAGTGTTGTGTTGATAGAAAGTTCTCCGGTTTCATCGACACGAACGCCATTCATGCATATTAGGGGTTCGCTTAAGCGACAGCATTGCAATCCACTCTATTGTTCTTTCCCCAGTTAATTATGCTGTCTAAATCGGAATTCAATGTGCTTAACATACGCTGCCGCTCCAATTCTACGGCCGAAGGGTGGAGACGAATATGAACAGCTGAGGGTGCTGTCATCATCGAAGGAAGGAAGATTGGATTAGAAGTAGTTGAAAGCAGAAAAATGAGAAAAAGTGTCGGAGACAGAACACAGCCTTGGGATACATCAGCATTTATTAGGTGGATATAAGACTTGAACCCATCCAAAATTTCAGAGAACACCTATTTAGAAGTATTAGGAGAATAACATCTGGCCCAGCGGATTTGTGCAAGTCAAGATCTTTAAGTACTCTTGCTACTCTACGGGTGCGAAAATGGATTTGTCCTATAGTGAAATCAACGCTCTCGAGTATAGGTGGAGACAAATTAGAATCTAGTAGTGCTGAGCTGGCTGCAAAATGCGCAGCAAACAGATTGTCTTTGACTGCGGTTGTGTGCCAGGGAGGGAAAGTAATCGAATTAAACCCGCGCGAATTCGCAAAGTACGTAGTCAAGGAGTTTGCTAATCTCGGGGCAAATGTGAACTCCACAAACGACATCACAGTGTAGATCCGTCCTGGAATCGCACTTGGCAACCTGTGCTACTTCGGTTTGTCAAAACGACTGGACTGAAAACTCCTGACTCGAGGGACCAAATTTATGCTCTACGAAACTCTTATTTTGCCAGTCCTCCCATATGGTGTCGAAAGCTGGACGCTTAGCTAAACTGCAGAGTTAATTCTTGGTACTTTCGAAAGAAAAATTCTACTTCGGATATATGATCCCGTCTGCGAGGAAGGTGAATGGAGGAGATGACACAACCGCGAGCTCTACGAGCTGTACCAGGATGTGCATGTAGTCCGGAAGGCTAAGATCCGTCGACTACACTGGCTCGACCACGTCGAGCGCATGGACGTTAATGCTCCAGCAAACACTTCTTCGAATCCTAGCCTCTTTCTCCATAATATTAGTTTCATAACGCTTTTTAATGTATTTGTACTTCAAGGAGCTATTTTCAAGAACCTTGCTTCAACCGGAACCGCAGACTTTGTGTGAAAATCTGACAGCTGGGATGTCATGATGCAAATAAACGTGTGAATTGAAGACGAGGCGGAATTCTTTATGTTTTTTTACAAATGACCAAAAGTTGTCGCTATCCTTGGGACATTTTGGCACTTTTTTCCTCAACTTTTGCTCATGCGAGGGCTTCGAAAAAAGCTGGAAACTATTCAATATATCTCACACTGTTCTTGTTTTATTTAAATTTATATTCCAATCGTTCTTATCTGGTCAGCCTGTACAAATCGGCCAAGATTTTTAAAACTGCTCAAATGATGCCGTAATCTTATGATTTTTGAATACATTTTGGTCTTTTGGCCTTAAATGGAAGTGATGGCATATCTATTAAACACCCATCGCAAAAGAAAGGCCACGAAGTGGGTGAAGTTAGATGTTTGGTTCCGAAATCTGAACTAAGACTACTAAGACCACAAGAAATAAAACTCATTCAGCACATTCAAAAACCTATTTCCACTCCGTCCTCGAAATTGTTTTGACCTACATCAGCTATTTTTTCATTCACATTCCAATATTTAATTTTTTTTGGCCGCTACTGTCATCAGTGTATCAGCAGAATCAGAATCTGCCATGCATCAAGCTGTCAAACTAGTTGACACCGCGCACGTGCCAAGTGTCAAACAAACAAAAAAAACCCCAACCACTCACCTTCAACATTTTCAGCTCTTTCCGACACTGCTTGAGGACCTTGAATTCCGGAATGTTTACCTCAAACAGGTTGCCCGACTGCTGTATGTCGCGCATGACCTGCTCCAATCGAAACATGTCGTCATTAACTCGATTCGCCAGATCGTACGGTTTCTTGCAGTCGAATCGAAAGAACTCGTACTGCTTGAAGACCTCCCGAAAGAATGCGATGTGCGACTCGAACGCAGCGACTTTGTTGCGAATGCTGACCACTTCGGTGGCCTGCAGTGGCGAGACCTGCTGCTTCACGGTGCTGGCGATTTTTTTGGTGTTCGCCCACTGCTCGGGCAGCTCTTGCAGCAGGACGTTCACCTCTTCGGGAATGTCCATGTCGTAGTACTTCAGCAGCTGGATGGTTTCTTGCATGGGCTCGAACATCTCGTCGGTGTTGGCGGCGCGCTCCTTCACTTGCATGAGGTACGCCATGATGCTGACCAGGCCGTCGTAGTCGCCCTCCTTGACGGACTGCAGGAGGCCCTCGTCCGCCTTGCGAATGAAGTTGCTGAGGTCCATCAGATTGCTGGTGACGCGGTTGACCAGGTGCTCCTTGAACATGTTGCCCCACTTGCAGACGGTGTTGAGCAGGGCCTGACGGAATGGCCTCACGTCCACCTGGAACCAGGAGTTGAAGACTTGAAACGGGGCAATGGCCTCGATTTCGGTGAACAGCGACTCGTAGTTGTCGATCTGCTCGCGGAAGGCTTCGATGGTGGGCTGGGACTCTCGCGGCGCATTTGCATCTCGGCCGATGATCATGTCAACCTCGTCGGAGTCCAGCATGCGTCCGTACTCTAGGAAGTACGACATGCACTCCTCTCGATCGTCCAGCCAGAGGTAGGAGTATCGCTCGAAACGGCGGCAGAACTCGGAGGCCTCCTCCATCACCTGGTCGACTCCATTCAGGATCTCGCGACGCATGTCAATGATGTCCGAGTCGACACTGACCATCTCGCCATAGCTGCGCCTGTCGTCCTTCTTCAGCCGCTCGATGAGGTTCGCCATTTTGAGGATGTCCCGCATGAGCTCGATCAGCATGCCGTTGAAGCCGTGCGAATCTTCCGGGTCCAGCGACGGCACGAACACCAGATCGGGCTCGACTAACTCCAGGCGGGACTCGAAGAGCGGAGCGTAGCTATTCTCGGTGTCCATGTTCTCGGCGAGGTAGCCCACACTCACGCCGACTGTCTTCAGGATGTTCTCGTAGACAATGTTGTCCACGAACGAGACGTAGTCGATCCAAATCTCGTCGTCCTGCCGACTGGTCATGTTGAACTGAACCATGTTGTCGTGCAGAAGTTGATGGATTTGCTTCGACGCGGCACGGATCTCGGCGTAGCGCTTGGCAGTCCTGTCGGGACGTTCGTCCAAGCAGAGCACGGTGTCCTTCTTGGAGTCCTTGCGCTCGAAGAGTGGTGCCTTGGCCCAAGCCGACATGATTTGACGAATGTGCTTCAGGTTATTCTGCGTGTGGTTCATGCGGTTCTGGAGCGCGGCCACCGGCTCTCTGACCTTCTGGAGGTACGACATGATATCCTCGGAGTTCCAGACGAGATCCTTGACTCCGACCTCCACCAGAGCGTCGATTTGCTCCACTTCCGCCTGAATGAGGACCAGTTCCACGCTCGAGCTGTTCTCCTGGATCGTGTTGTACCAATCGATCGTCTTCTCGAGGTTCAGCGTGTACTTGCGGAATGTCTCGCTTTTCTCTGCGAAGTCTATGGCCACCTCTGGGACACCGTCGATCTCCATCTGCTTCATGTAGTGCACTTCCCGGAGGATTGAGAAGAGCGCCGGACTGAAGTTGAGGATGAGCATGCTGTTGTTCGGATCTCGGGCGATGAGGGAGTTCTCGAGGTTCTCTTCGATCTGCTTCGGGATCTGCTCTGTCCACTCGACGAACACGGATGTCCTACAGATGGCCAGCTGCTCGATGAGGATGTTGTATCGCTCGATGATGGCCAAGGACTCTTCGGCTTTGACGATTCTAAAAGGGAATGGTCAAGAGACTCATGAGATGCAAGGGCGGGACAGGGCTATACTCACGGATGTTGTAAGGCCTGGAAGCTGTTGATGGGCGGGGTGATCCTGTTCTCCAGCTGAGTGCACCACCGAATGAAGGCCGAGGTGGGTGGACAGTTGTAGTCTGGGTACAGGAACACGTTTTGCTGCTTCAACGCCAGCTGGTTGCTGAAGATCCCCTCGCAGGTGGTCATCTCCTCATCCAGCATACGCACGATCTCAGCGTATCTCTGCGTGAACTCCTCTCTGATCTTGGGACGGTCCAGAACGCTCCCAACGATGCTGATGAGCTGCACAAAACCACAATCAGTCACTCGACGGCGATGGAAAGACAGGGGATCGGACTTACCTTGAAGATGCTCTCCAGGTTGTAGCAGTCGTCGAAGGCCTGACACAAAATGGCAGCCAACTTCATGTCCAGCTCAAGGATGCGATCTTGAAAATTTTGAAAGTCGGTGTCAAACTCATGGTCGTCGGGATCCAGGACGTCGTAGGTCTTCGAAGCGAACGCCGTGAAGTACTGATTGAACTCGACGTACACGGATATGATGCGAGCGCTCAGCTGCCGTCCTCTTAGCCCACCGATCTCGACCTTCTCCAGTTTCAGGAACTCGATGACGGTGAAGAAGAACCTGTGGGAGATGTGTCAGCGGCTGGGCAGGGTAATGAAAGGAGGTCCAACTTACCACTGGATGGTAGTCAACCGCTCGACGAAGGCGTTGAACCGCTTGAACACTGACTTCGGGTGGAACGACCACATGATCGGTGGCCGATCCTCCTCGGTGAAGTAGCTCGCCAGGTTCTCCCGGTAGTGGTCGAACAGATCCCGGAAGAACTTCAGAATCTGTATCGACAACGTGAGTCTCTGCATAGCCTCGTCTATGTCGGTGTGGAAGATCGATGAGGGATCTAGGAACCGCTTTGCCTGAAATGGAATTCAATTCGTGACAAGCACTCCGCTGCGCTGGGTGGGGACTTACTTGGTAAATGATGAGGTTACACGTTTGCTTCAGAAGGACGGTGATCTTCGATGACTGACAGTAGTAGCGAGAGCTGCCCCAGAGGCAGCAGACGACATGCATCATGGGAATGAGCAGCGGTTTCGATTCGGAGAAGTCGATCTCTTCGAGTTGGATCAGGAGCTTCCTTAGTGGTGACAGATAGAGTGTGATGTCCTTTGCCTCTGCCAGGGCTGTGGAATGGACATGCGTTAGTGGAGCGTTTGTTGTGGTCAGCTGGGTGAACTCACCGGTAACGACGTTCTTGAAGAGCGTCTGAAAGCTGGGATAGTAGGCACTTTGTGAGTGCTCAAGAATGAGGGCCATCGAGCGAATTCGTTCGTTCTTCAACTGCTCGTAGATGAAGGAGAGGTTCGTCATGCGATTGTCCCAGAATCCAATTTCTATTGGAAGAGATGAGGGGCACAGGTTTTACAAGAGAGAGAAATAATTGAAACGAAAAGAAATCCATTCAATCTCGACGACGATACACGGCGGTCCTCTCTTTCAATCTAGACTAGGCCGCCATCTAGGCGAGGGTACTATATCGCAAATGAAGTATATGAAGTATAGAAAAGCATAGCCCTTTGGAGAAAGGCGGGAGAAGGGAGGTCTGCCTGATTGCAAGCGAAATTAACGTTTTCTTGGTCTTCATTCGATGGTAAGTCTTTAATGTAGTTTTGACTGTGATCGTCTGATTTTCAATGCGTTTCACCGCCTGAAGCGTTGAAGTGGTGAACATTTTCAGGCTCTGTGGTAGATTCTGAGAAGATTGAGGCAATTTTTTGGCGAAATGATCCTTAAAAACCTTTAAAGTTGAAGTAGGGTCTACCAAGCGCTCACTTTCTGGCTCTAGCCATGCAGGTACAAATGAAATGGGTTAAGGTCTCCCTTAGATCGATTATGCACAAGATCTCCATCTCCTTACGGCAGCAAAAGAAAATGGAGCCTTTTCGGACCACCAATGTGGCTTCAGACAATTGCGCTCTACCATCGACGGCATAAAGACGGTGGTAGATATCGCAGCGGAAGCTATAACAGGAAAAAGGTGGAGATGGGAAACCAAAGAATACTGCGCCATAGTTACACAGGACGTCAAAAACGCATTCAACTCCTCCACCGGGACTCACATAAAGTGAAGTTTATCCAGGATGGATACACCAAATACTGACGATGGTTCTGCAGCACAACGGCACAGCCGGAGTGCAGTTGAACAACAAAAAAAGGAAGATGGTGTCGGTACACAGGCTCTGCCCAATCAGGACAATTGGCGGCTTCAGAACTATCTCGGACGAAGCAGCTTGCTTACTAGCCGGTATGGTCCCCATACACATTATCGTAAACGAGATGCAAATGGTGTACCTTCGTCAAGAAAATAAATTAATACAAGCACAGGAGATGACCAGATCCAAAGTTCTTTAGCAAGAGCAGTGGGCCAACTCCACGAAAGGAAGATGGACCCACAACCCATAGAGCCTTGGTCATCAAGGGATGTAGAGGACTGCAACTATCATCTTACGTAGTTTCTGTCTGGGCACGGCCACTACGGCAACACGACAACTTGTCTTATTTCCCAGAATGACCAAGCACGGAGGAGGCTGCAGAGCATGTGAGGTTAGCTTTGTAGGGAACAGGACTGACCTGACAAGTCCAGACAACATAGTCGGTTACATGACGCAATCAGAGCTGGAAACAGATCTGTTATATGTAGTGTGTGTGTGCAGGAAAAGGTCCGAAGGGCACAATAGGCTACTTCCATAATTGAACGGCAGTTCCCTGGGGAAAGTGGTAGAAGAGTGCAGGGTTTAGGTTAGTACGTAGGCGAAATCAAGCACTTGGGCTTGGGAATCGTGCATGCTAATGGCACGGGTTATTAGTATTTTTCAATGATTGTCACATCCTTGGAGGTAATCAAAACAAAAACAGGTCTCCCTGTGAAAGAATTTGATTGAAAGCTGTTTCCTTACTCAATTTCTAAAAGAAAGAGTCATCAGTGAAAGAAATCGGACAATTACAACGACTGAAATGAAATAGAAACCAAGCGCATCGTATGTGGCTATCCAGTTTTGCACTGTATGCATCAACATGCAGTGCAAAACTCTGACAATATGTGTTGTGTGCGATACCTAGTTGATGGCATGATATTTTGTTGTTGTTTTGGATCGATGCACACCTCCTCCGCAAGCGAGCACTGAAGAGAAGATCTCTGCCTAGCCAGTTCATCGGCCTTCTCATTTCCCTCAATATGGACTGGAACCCAGATAAGGAACATTGTGAGACGGTCTTCTAATGGCGCTAGCTCAGGCCGGCTTCCCTGTACAAGATCAGAAGGGAGGCAATTACTTTGATGGGTGGTTGACTATCAACGCATATGGAAACCTTCTGGGCGTATTTTGACATCACGACACGCTTCCCGGATTGAAAAAAAATTTCGATGTGCATTTCATTTCATTGTGCGGCCAAAATAATCATGAAGCGGGCCGCAAATAATCATGAAGCGGGCCGCGAATTTGACATGGCCGGTTGTAGATTATAATAATAATATGGGTGGCGCTACAGTCCGTAGAGGGCCGGGGCCTACCTTCCCAGCAACCACTCGTCTTGTGCATACTATTGTTCTCCCATTAGTGCAGTGGACACGCTTTTTCTTAGGCAGTTGACGTATTGTGAATCGAACCCAGATACCGAGGTTTAAGTGCATAGGGGTCGACGCACAGACCGACAGACCCACAACGCCACCGCCACATGAGTGTAGATTACTCAGTTAAAATCCCTGCACATCTGCCCGCTAAGCCATTCCGTTCTTTCGAGAATTAGAGTGTCAAAGTCGTTTGATGGATTGAGTCTGGGGAGGACGATACAGGTCCAACTCCCAGACTCTCTCAACCTGATAGCGCTGTGTGCTGTAGTTATATTTTTAAGACTACACTAGGACCACCATGCTGCATTGAGCCGCGGTGGTAATGCCATCACCCTTATGCCATCACACCTAGCCATTTCGGTTCGTTGAATCTGTAAACGCCTACATCGAATGTACATTGTTTGTGATTAAATCAGATTGTTTCTAAGTAATTTGGTTCCAAAATTGGACACAACACCATGAATTTGGTTGTCAGGAGAAACAATTGCAGCTTGTTATAATAACGTACATGATGCGTGCAGTTAATTGCACGAGGAAAAATTGGTTCAGTCACGTTCTACACAATCGACGTAATGTCATGTACGAGTACAAACGAAACAGGGTTTAAAACATATCTTGTCTACCGGTGCAGTCTAAAAATTGATCTTATTGGACAACATAGCAATCGAGAGGTGTTATTAGAGTGGCAAGTTAAGGTGGGGCTACAACCAGTGAGGTGCATGGAACTGGTGGTCATCTTTTGAGGGCCATTCAGTCTCTATACACAAACTGTAGCAGCTGTGTTCGGGTCAACGGTTTCGAACCATTCACCGTGGGCGTTGCACTTCGTCTTGTCACCTCTGCTTTTCATTATATATGTACGTACATGAATTGGAAGTTGCAGTGCAGCCGAGGCGAGGAATGTTCCACATTGAGTTGAGGGTAAGCCATGTACGGTTTGCGAATGACTTTATTTTCCTCACATTCTCCCAGACGGAACTCCAGCGCGCTTGATAAGTTTGTGGCCGTATGTGATGATGCTGATGCTGGGATGAAGGTTAACGTGGAAAACTCAGAGGTTATGGTCATCCAGAAGACCCAGAACGCCTGTTCAATGCACTGTTCATGTTAGTGGAGTCCCATTGAAGCAGGTGGAGTTTTTTAAGTATCTCGGGGTCTTTTTTCACGAGTGTTGGGAGGAGTAATGCTGTACTTTCCTGTAGGATAGGCCCTGCGGCAATTTTGAAACAGCTTGAAAGATCTCTAAACTGGAAGGCTGAGCTTAGTTTCAAGTCCAGGTTAGCGGTTTTTAACTCAGTATTTGTTCCAGCTCTCACGTATGAGAGAATAAGATCGCGAATACAAGCTACCAAAATGAGATATCTTCGTGCTGTTGTGGGAGTTACTCGCCGTGACAGGTTGAGAAACACGGCAGTGCGCGAGGATCTCAACGTTGAGCAGCTGCTTCATGGAACGGACAGAGCTGTGCTTCGATGGCTTGGTCAGGTGGCATGAATGTCATCACGACTTTGAAGATGTAGCTTGAATGGGGCCCCATCAGGTAGGCAGACCCAGGACGAGGTGGTAGGACCAAGACAAAAAACTCACCTGGTTGCGCTTGGGTATAACTCCTGGTGAGTTAGAGTCGATGGCGTCTGTTGTATGTGTCTGGCAAGGGATTGTAGAGCGTCATAGCAACATTTGACTGTTTTGGAGTAAACTAGGTTAGACGAGAGTGCCTTTAGTACTGCTTGACTGTCTCAAAAGTATCAGTATATTAGCGCCCTTAATGCTAAAAACGCTTGTGGATGTTTCGTTTGGCGCAGATCTCTCTCCTTCGTCGACGTCGTCAATAAAAGCGTTGGTATGCCCGCTGGTATGCGGTGGTGTTGTGGGTCTGTGCGTCGACTTCTGTGCACGTCTAGGTTCGAATCCCAGAATGAACAAACCAATTTTCACGGCTCACCTCTTTTGAGTCACTGACAATGCTCAAAGAGTAAAACTGTCTAGAAAAAGCTTCTCAAACTTGGCCGTTAGGAGTCGGCATAAAACTCTAGGTCCCTTCCACTCGTGAGAGAACAATAGCACGAGTGGTTCCTGAGAAGCTACCTCTACGGGGTGTAGCGCCACCCATATTATTATATTGTGCCTGGACTCTAACCAGGATCATGAGCGCAGTCCAAACTTGCAGTCCAAACAAAGTTGGCCATTCTCGATCAAAAGATTGGTCCCTCATGGCAAATTTGACATTGAGCTCTGCGAATTAACATTTCGATCTTAAATAGATTTACGAGGAAACGTCAAGCTCTCCCATGGTCTCGGTTTCGTGGTCGCCTGGGTTTGTATTAGTTTTTAACACCTTTTGGATGCATAAAGCTTCACTTTCTTGTGGCACGAGATCGGATGATCACTTTACCTCAGTGGATGTCAAGACTGACTGACAAAAAGTCGATCTATTGCGTCTGGACTTGGTTAGACTTTTCCGATAACCGCATCAAATTCGGCGATACGCTTTAGCGGAAGTGCATAGTTGATACAATCTCAGCTGAGATCAGACAAGTAATTATTGAAAACATAAATTATTCCAGGCAATCATTCACAACGTCTAGGCCGAGTTGGTTGCCTGTATGCACCGCCGAGATCCTTACAACCCCAAAAATTAAACGAATTTGTCACCTCTAAAGGATGAAGACTCCAGAAAGAGGAGTTTGTCAAAAGGAGACCAATTTGACTGCACCAACTATCGAGGGATCAGTCTCCTTAACGTAGCGTACAAGATCCTCTCTGCCGTTTTGTATTCGTCAATAATCTGATAGGTCCTTATCAGTGCGGTTTCAGGACGGGAAAGTCCACCATTTTCACACTACGACAGATCCTGAAAAAGACTCAAGAGATGCAGATCGACATCCACCAAATATTCGTTGATATCAATCCCGTATATGACAGCGTGCATAGAAACGATCTATACATCGCCATGTCTAGTTTCGACATTCCTGCCAAACTCGTCAGATTGTGCAGGATGACGATGGAGAGTTCTAACTGCTCCATCAAGGTCGGTAACGAACTCACAAAAGGTTATAGACAAGGCGACATGCTGTCATACTTGAGAAGATCGTGCGAAACTCAAAGGTCAACACCAGAGGCACGATTCTAAAAGTCCGGTCAATTGCTATCTTACACTGACAACATTGACGTGATGGGACGAACGCAGCAAGTCGTCAATGAGGCGCTTGCAGGCATTGAAGCGGAAGCGGATAAAATGGATCTGGCAGTAAATCAAAGCAAAACAAAGTACATGCTGTCATCACGGAAGGACGCACAACATCGACGTCTCGGACAGTGCGTCATAATGGTCAGCAGAAACGTTGAGGTAGTCAAGGACTTCGTCTACCTTGGCTCTGCAGTAAACAGGGACAATAACACCAGTATCGAGATCAAGCGGAGAACAACTCTTGCCAATCGCTGTTCTTTGGACGCAAGAGGCAATTGAGTCACAGAGCCATATTTCGAAATATCAAGCTGACTTTATATAACACTCTGATCATCCTGGTCCTGCTCTATGGCGCAGATACATGGACGCTATTGAAAGCGGATGAAGAAGCTCTTGGTCGTTTTGAGAGAAAAGTTCTGAGTGCGAGCTTTGATCCTGTATGCGTCGATGGCGTCTGAAGGAGAAGATTCAACCATGAACTGTACAGCGGCATGCACCTAGTTAAGCGTCTCCGGATCCAGCGCTTAAGATGGCTAGGTCATGTAGAGCGGATGAACACCACAGCTGGCTGACTGGAGAGACACAGGAAAGAAGAAAAGGATGAAGACAGGATGTGCTTTTGTTTCATTTGAGTTGAGTGCAAGACCAAAGAAGGCTCAGGCATTTATTTATTCATCAAATAAACGTCAGGCCCTTCAGCATCTGTCACTATAAGAGATGTCACTTTGAAATCTGCCAAATTGATACCTGTCACTTTGACATCGGTTTGTTTGACATCTGACACTTTGATAACTGGCACATTAACATCTGCGTCTGTGTCACTTTGATATTTGTCACTGTGACACCAGCATCTGTCAATTTTACGTTTGTAACTAATCCATTTTGACATTGTCACTTTGACACTTATCACTACCCCATAGATTATTAATCGCAGACAAAACGAAAACGGAAAAACAATCAATACTCACCCACGTGTGGCGTTGGATTCTGGCCATTCTGAAACGCATCCGATGGACTCTCCTTGATCACGTCATGCACCTGCGTGGCCCACTTGATGACCACACCCTCGATGGCGCTCTTCAGATACAAATCAATGCTGCAACTCAGCGTCTCCGACAACTGCTTGGCTGCCTTCACGATTTTCTCCACACCCACGGGCATCGCTAGAATAGTTTCGCCACTCACCTGACCCTTCACCTGATGAACAGTGCTCTTGAGGCTATGCACATGCTTCTGCACATCCTGCGCCACCATGTCCGGCCAGGTCTTGTAGTTGTCCTCATTGGACAGCAGTGGCACCAGCACCTCCTCAACCAGGGCGGACAACTGGTCGATTGTCCTTGTGGCAAGGTCACCGACGATGATGAAATGCTCGCAGCCTTCTCGTGGCACTGGCAACGGTTGCTTCTTGATGAAGTAGACTCCCTTGCTCTTCAGCTGCGACAACGGGAACGTCGTGGACGGCACCAGTTGGGCAGCTTGCGTCAGAATGATGACAAGGACCACAGGCGTCGGACGATCCAGAAACTCCTTGATGACGCCCTTGTGCTCCTCGACCGTGATGACTCGGGTCCACTTCTCCGGCTTCAGCTTCAGCGACTTGATTACGTAAGACCCCATCAACTCCAAACGGGGATCCGGGCCGGGTCCATTGGCGCCCTCGCCACTCGTCGACGCTTCCATGGTGAATATTCGAAGAGATTATCAGAATTCCTGCGAAAAAATGCGATTTTTTCACAAAAAAATTACACTCCCAAGGATTATGTAACCACCCACAGTGAGTCCTTATGCCGTACGGCCGTGTAGTACCATACGCGTGTAAGGGTTGCTACCGAATGAGCGCAGACAAGGATCAGAAGAAATATTTTATCGATGACAAAACAGCGAGCAGGGACAATTCTATTTAATCGCAACAAACAAGACGATTTTGCTATGCAACCGCCGCGGCGCCGAGTGCCAAAACGACATCCACAACAAATGTTGATTTATGAAGACCGCGCTGCTGTCACGTGTATCGCACTCGTAAACAGCAAACAACGGTCGGTGTGCTCACTGTCAAGGCGGTGGCGGCGGCGGCACTTTTGCCTTCATTCGGCCGGTGGTCGGTGGAGTGGGACGAACTTGTTGAATGCTGGTGACCTAGGTCGCTTTTAAGCGACCCGGTTTTGTGTCTCATTTTGTTTTTTGGAGATTCATTCAACTGGCTTGACGAGTTCATTGGGTTGGGTTGAATAGGCACGTGTAGCCGCTCACTTGAGTCACTTGTTGGCGGCTTCTCATGAATGGAATTCTCGCACGTGATGGAGGCGGCGCGGTTGGGGGAGACGATGGTATCGGAAAAGTTTTCCATTTCCTAGGCACTCTGCACGGCGCGGCGGCTACAGGTAGGTTCCGATGGCGTGTCTATGGGCAATTGCGAAGTTGTATTAATTTTTCCGGTTCAAAGTTTGTGTTTGAGTAGGGAAACCGACGTGATCTGGGAGGGGGGCTGGAATTGCTTCGCCGATTGGATAGGTTTTTGCGATGAAATCTTTTGCCGGTAAGTGATTAGTGAAGAGGAAGTGCTCGCCGAATTCAATTAAGACAACATCGTGATGGATTTTAAAAGGCTTACCGCAACCTTATCGATTTGTACTTGCTTCACTTGGCTGGGGACGTAGCCTGGAATCCAGTCTCCTTTCACATTTTTTGAATTTCCTTTCTTCACGCAGAACTTGTGGCTTGTGGAAGAAACCCATTGCCCATAAGTTCTTGAATTAATCTGCCTCTTCTCAAAATCAAAACTGAAGAACCACTCAATTAATCTACAGAATTTGTATTACTGGCTATTTAATAAGATTTCTAGCCGTAACCGCCTCAAAGTAGGAAGCAATCACACACTCTCTGGCATCGTTAAAGTGTTTTCTATCCAAAGTGGATCAACATGTGCATCACCGTAATTATGACAGCGTTAACCCAAGTGACATTGAAATGCAGTAAAGTGTGTGTTTCTTCGGTTGACACATTTGTATGGACTAGCATGAATCATTCCGCGACTGTCACTTCAGCGCAGTCAATACGGTTAAGAACCATTTTTTTCTGAAGTGAACCACCGCACTATGGGACCAAACAGAGATTATCGTCTCAAAAATGCTTTTTTCGAAATTTTGATTTCAGTGTTTATATTAATGCAAACGGTTAGATAGATAAATGTCCAAATTATTAGTTTTAATAAATGTTTTACATTTGCACTCAAGCGTTGTACCAAAAAAGTATGTCTAAGTTCTCCAAAAAAAGTTTTGGAATGTAACTATTAAACACCTTCATCTTAACTAAAGGGTGATTTTTTAGCTATTATCTTTTTGGCAACACTGGTTTAAACAGCTGACACACGTTTCGTGTTTTGTTTCACTGCCAAACATCTTCAGTTTGGTCTATAATTTAACCATGCATCGTCTTACAAACGAACAATTATCAAAATGCGTGCTTTGTTAAGAAAGTTTATCGCGCGCTTCTTCCACTTACATTTCCGAAAAATTGTGTTCAGCAACGAAGCTCATTTTTGGCTCAATGGGTACGTAAATAAGCAGAATTGTCGATTTTGTAGTGAATATCAGCCAGAAGCATTGAAAGAGCTACCGATGCATCCAGAAAAAGTCATAGTTTGGTGCGGTTTATGGGCTGGTGGCATCATTGGACCGTACTTCTTCAAAGATGATGCGAATCGTAACGTAACTGTGAATGGTGAGCGCTACCGTGAGATGATATCCAACTTTTTTTTGTTTTTTGCCCAAAATGCAAGAGCTTGACTTGCATGACATGTGGTTTCAACAAGACGGTGCCACATGCCACACAGCACGCGCAACAATGGACTTATTGAGGGGCGAGTTCGGTAAACATTTTATTTCACATTCGGGACCGGTCAATTGGCCGCCTAGATCGTGCGATTTAACGCCTTTAGACTATTTTTTGTGGGACTATGTTAAAGCTCATCTATGCAGATGAGCCCGCTTCAATTGAAGCATTGGAAGACAACATTGAAGCATTTATTCGTGAGATACCGGCCGAAATGTTGGAAAGAGTATGCCAAAATTGAACTAAGCGGATGGACCATTTGAGGAGCAGTCAAGGTCAACATTTGCATAAAATAATCTTCAAACATTAAATTATATGGACCGTACTATCGATTCAAATAAAGATTTCATGCATTTTTCTGAATTTGATGTGTTTTTTTGGAAAAACTTTCCTATAGCTTTTAAAAAATCACCCTTTATAAAGCAGAAAGTTTGTGTGTCTGACCGACAAAGGCTCCGAAACTATACGTCGCAGAGCTCTGAAATTTTCAACAAAAATCATTCTAAAATTTAGATGCTGAATGTGACAATTCGAAAGTCGGTACGACATACCGTTCGGAAGTTAGGAGCACTTTTTAAACGGGAATAAAATTCTCAAAATAAGGATGGTGCATCAATCCGGTTCAAGTTGCGTAGTCGTGGATATCAACCATCCCGCAGTGTGTTGTAACTTCCATATTTACACACACATTTTTCATATTTTGCTTTGGTGCAACCATTCATTTATTTCTACGTCTCAATCGAACATACGACTGCCTGAGCACCAAACTAAAAGGAAACAATAAACATTTTCGCACTTTTCTTATTTTGTCATACCCAAACTATCTATGCATGTACACAGCTACACACAAATCATTCAATTTTGCTGAAATTGTGAATATTGAACTTCTGAACGGATTAGCCGATTTAGATAAAATTTCAGAGCTAGACTAATTACATAATGTGTTACAAGATAGGGTAATTTTGTTCATGGTTCATGAAATTTGACTTCAATTTGCACAACAAGTGAACATCGCGCGCAGGTACATAGATGGGATTTCCAAGAACTTTTTTTTTATAACTCGCTTGATATCCCTCCACGTTGAGAAAAAACCGTAATTTCCGTCCGTTTTGCTGCAGCACACATTGTTAATTCAAACTTCAATTAAAAATCGGATCACCGATCATGCTGCTGCGCATAGATCCACCGAAACCAGACTTTTCGGACCTTCGGCTGGAGAAACCGTTTTCATCCCAAAAATTTCTCTTATTCCAACTGACGTCCCGTTTCCTTTCATAACCAGTAATAAGTCGGAAGGACAGTCGCTAATGGTAACTGGACTGGACTTAACAAATGCATGTTTCTCACACGGCCAATTGTGCGTTGCAATGTCATTGTGTGTCTTCTGGACCTATTAATGTGTCACTGGGTGATAAAGTAAACTTGCTGACAAAATGAGTGAATTCCTAATTTCCAATCGCGACTAGCGTAAATTTTTCATTCGTAATGCAACATAAGAAATGATTTTGTTTCTTCACGGTTCACACGAAGATTTGTGTATGACTCGAAATGCATATTTAGCATAGTTTTTATTTGGTCTTTACAAAGCGCCCAAAAGTACTTTGCGCCCTGTGCCTTTGCACATCTTGCACATATGGTTTGGCCGGCCCTGTAGAGCTTTTTTTTTGGGTCGGAGGATTTTGAACTCTACACTAGAGCACTCACACTCAAAAACTGGTTCATTGTACTACCAGGTAGCAAGCTACATTTAATGGAATTTCATGGTATTCCGGAGGAATAACAACAGGCACTTTTGTGAGGAGCCTACATCAACGGCTCTCATCTCATCAGCACCAAATAACTGCCACCTGATCTGAGCAAAGGCGGGACAGTGGCAGAGGAAGTGCTCTGCAGTGTCGTCGTCTTCGCCACAGACGTCGCAGAGGGTTTCATCGCTTAGGCCAAGCACATTTAGGTGTTTGGCGAAGGTGTAGTGGCCCGTTAGTACGCCGGTAAGTCGTCTGCAGTCTTTTAGATGGAAGAGATAACGAGAATGCCCCGGATTTCTTACTTACATCGGCGATCTCATTTCCCGTAAACCCGTGGTGGCCCGGGTGTGGCCGATTCAACTTAGAGAAGACTTGCATACTTGGACTATCCTGGAAGTGGTTAAAGGGTTGAGTACGGCACAGTTTGGCTGTCGCTACAAACACAAATATTTCACCCCTTCCACCTGTTCTTCACAATATAGTTCGTGGACATTAGGATCGCAGAAGTTGTCGCTTGGAAGACCGACGTAAATTTACCTAACAAGGTGTACAGTCGGATGTTGTCGCTCTCCAGAGATGGCGCCAGCTTCCTTGGTCTTGGAGAATCGACTATATTGTTTTCCTGGCTCATATGAGTGAGTGCAGGGATATTCGACTTTGTATGTGCGTGGCAGCTGTATTTATGGTATTTCTTGCGTCAGAAGGCTTATCCATGAGTCTGTGGTCAAAAGAAATGCGGTGCGCAAGGTCATCGAAACTCGCGTGCGAGTTGTACCAAAGACCACTTCTTTTTAAACGGAAGAGGGCCTTGAGAGTGCACCCCATGATGTGGATAACAAGGGGGGGAGATTCAGAAGTGTATCAATAGCAGAGCCAGGCGTGCTAGGGAAGGCCCCTATGGACCCGAGACAAACTGTTCTTTGAAGCTTAGCGAAAGCAGCAGTTACGTATTTACGCGAAAGCTTAACGAAAGCCAAACGCATCGGTCGTTAAAGAAGAGACCTCGCCATAGCCATGTAGATCCAAAGGGATCTTTTTTGGTGATAGACCCCCAGATTTGCCGAAAATTCCCTTACACTGCCAGAAAACTGCCAGCGCCTAGGTGGTTTTTGATTCAATGTGTTTTTTTCCAGAGCAGTTTTCTATCCAAGATAACACCTGGATATTTACGAAGGGCGTTCAATATATTGTCGGTATCGATATGAAGGAAAATGCGAATTCAATTTAAATTGTTTTTATTTTTCAATATAATCTCTCCTAACATCAATGTTATATCTTGAGATAACATTTTTCAAACTCTCAAAAAAATGAATTTCCTCTTTCTCTGCAAAATACC
Source organism: Eristalis pertinax (assembly GCA_907269125.1). Classification (NCBI taxonomy): domain Eukaryota; kingdom Metazoa; phylum Arthropoda; class Insecta; order Diptera; family Syrphidae; genus Eristalis; species Eristalis pertinax. The sequence continues at coordinate 126,216,730 of OU026145.1, forward strand.
CATTTACATTTTTCAAATCCGGAAACAGGAAATAATCACTAGGGGCAAGGTCTGGACTATTGGATGGGAGTTGGATTTCTTCGAAACCACAATCTCGCGCAGCAGCCTTGGAAACTCGCGTCGTGTGAACAGGAGCGTTGTCATGAAGAAGCAACACATCCGCTGCGAGTTTACCCCGTCTTTTCTTTTTAATTTCCTCCCGCAAATTATGCAATTATGCTTTCCTTTTTTATGCCACAGCATGGACTCTTGTTTGCTTTCAGGGTCATAGTGGTGGACCCATGTTTCGTCACCAGTAACAATTCGATCCATAACACCATCCGCGTTCTCACTACACATCTCCAAAAGCTCTCTACAGCATGCGATTCTCACTTTTTTCTGAGGCGCTGTGAGCATTCGTTGCACCCACCTTGCACTGACCTTTGAAAGGTTAAGATGGTCATGAAGAATGGTGTGAATGATACCAATTGAAAGCTTGGTGATCTCTGCCATCATTTTCACCTTTATTCGGGCATCCTCAAGAACAAGTTTTTCGACTTCTTTGATGCTTTCTCCCGTACAAGCAGTAGCCGGGGCGTCGGAGCGGGGGTCGTCTTCAATGCTCTCTCTGCCTCTCTTGAACTCACTTGACCACTTTTGCACAGGTGATAATGAAGGTGCGAAACCCTGGTAAACAGCCACCATCTCTTCATGAATAGTTTTTTGACTTTTTCCATGCTTAGTGAGCAATTTAATTACAGCGCGATGCTCAATTTTCACCATCATCGTCTCAGTTGCCATTATGATTCTGTTTAACTAGAGATGAAACGCGAATTAATAATCACATTTATATGAAATTTTACATGAATGCACTAAAATAATAGTATTACTTGATAAATAAGTCAATTTATATATATAACCACAGCTTCACCCCGATACCTCGTGGCTTCATCAGAAAAGCGGATGGTGACACCTTTCAGTAGTCAACTTTCCAACAACCTCTGTTTTAAGAGGGTTAACTGAAAGCCCATTTCTAGTACACCAGTGGTCTATCGCGTCTAGAGCCGTCTGCGCTTTTGAATAAACAGCCGCTAGGCACGATCCTACAGACAGTACAGCTACATCATCCGCATAGGCCTGGGCGTAGACATTATAGCTATTAAGGGCGTCAAGCAGAGTCAACCAGCCTGCACCATAGCAGAGGAGATAGGATGCCACCCTGAGGGTAGCCTCTATTTACCCCGGAAATTACATACTGGCCACAGTCCACATCCACAATTATAGTTATATTCATTAGTATTGCTTTGATCCACAACACTAATGATTCCTCTACACCATGTTCTCTGGCCGAGTGATGGCATGTGTACCATCAAAAGTCGCATTGTCAAAATCACCCTCCATATCGATGAAGATGCCCAACGCAAATTCTTTCCCATCGCGTGCACATTCAATTCGGTCAACAAGATTTTAAAGTGCAGTCTCGCAAGATTTTGGATGGATTTGCAAAGCAGTTTTGCGCACATGTAGCTCTACCAGCCTTTCAGCAGAAAGGAGGTTAAACTGATCGGTCTGAAGCACTCGGCGAGTGACTAGTCCCCCTTACCGGCCCTGCAGTTAGTTCCCTGGCTAACGAGGAATCGGTGTATCAATCACCGGGTAGCGATAGCAAAATGGATCCAAACAGGAGCTAATTGGGTCACAATTGTTTCAGCTGTGACAATCATTCTTACCTAGGTTATAGACCTAGCCTCGAATTCAGCCATTCCGGTAAGTGCCCTGACATTTTTTTTTTGTTTCCTTTCGAAACCTTTTGCCAATAAGTTCTTGAATTGAGTTACCTCTTCTTAAAATCAAAACTGAAGAACCAGCCATTAAAGCTACATAATCCGTGCATTACTGGCTAATTAATAGTATTTCTGTCCGTAACAGCATTCAAGTAACAAGTCGTTAAAGTGTATTCTGTTCAAAGTTGAGCAACATGTGCATCACCGCAATTATGACAGCGTTAACCCAAGTGGCATTGAAATGCAGTAAAGTGCGTGTGTATTCGGTTGACACATTTTTTATAGACTTGCTGAATGACTGCCACTGTCACTTCAGCGCCGTCAATACGGTTAAGAACCACTTTGTTTCTGAAGTGAACCACCGGCCTGAAATTGCCAGGAAACATTATACGAACGATTATGAGTGTTTTCTGCCATTCGCCAGTGAAGCCCCGTGCCCTTTGGCACCATGTAATGCAATTAAAGCCCAACAATGGCCAAGCGCAACTGCGCACCCCTTCCCCAGACTTTTTATGTTAGGCTGAGATAATGAATCATAAATGACAATATAGTATGTAGGCCCGCTCATGACACAAGGCACCTGCGAATAAAAGCAGAACAAAAAAAAACACCGAAAATAAAAACGAAACAGCCAACAATTGAGCGCTGTTTCGTTCCTTTGGAATATAAAAACACTTCAGGCTTCCACATTCCTCACTAGTCTCTAAGTTAGCTTATCCGCATTCAGTTCTCGATCGGCGCCTCGTGTCCAAGTCCACAGCTTGAATATTCGGAAAAAAAACAAAAAAATTCTTTTGAGCAATGAAGGCGATACCCTTATTTGTTGTCGCTGTAGCCTTCTGCTTCGCTCAGAGGTGTTCCGGTGAAATACGTAAGTAGCCCCCCCCCCCCCCCACGACAGTGTTTAGTATTCCGAATCATGGTCGCATCAAATTTTCACACACCCCAGCCGCTGATATCGAGAAATGTCGTGCCGCGGACGTGCTGTGCATAGCCAAGGTGACCAACGAAATCCTGCGTAAGAGCCCACACGGGAATATAGGGCTGGGTCTGCGGGACCTCGAGCCGGTGCATTTGAATGAGCTGGTCATCTCCAAGGCGGGCGGCAATAGCCCGTTGAACTTGAACTTCAAGCTGGATGATCTTGACGTTTATGGACTGTCGAAAACGAATGTGACTAAGGTGGTTGGCTTCGAGAAGGATCCGCGGAAATCGAAATTCGAGGTGCACGTGGTCATTCCAGAGCTGATACTGCGCGGTAAGTACGAGGCGAATGGACGCATCTTGCTGCTGCCCATTGTCGGCAAGGGCAACGCTGAAATTCTGCTGAAGAACTTCAAGACCGGCGTGAAGGTGAAGATGAACACAGTCGAGGAGAATGGCAAGTTGAGGATGTCCGTGGTGAAGATGAAGGTCCAGACTGATCCAGAACAGTGAGTTTGTCCTTCGAGTTGTTGAGGAACGGAGAAGTTTAAGTGACTCTTCTCTGTTGCAGGATGGTGGTGAAGTTGGAGAATCTCTTTAACGGCAACAAGGCCCTCGGCATCGAGTTGAACAAAGTGATAAACGCGAACTGGCGAGACGTCTGGACGGAGCTGGAATCCGGAATAAACGACGGATACACGCAGATCGTGAGGTTCATTCTGGAGGATGTCTTTAGAACCATAACCTACGATGAGTTCTACGCGGACTAAGGCATGACTGTTGAATTTGAAATAAAGTGTTAGTTTGTACGAAAGTGATTCAAATGTTGTTTTGTTTTCCGGTTGATCTTTATTCGTAGACAGGTCGCCACATAATAGTTTTACGTCGCCCAATTTACTTTGTTTTGCTTCTTGGTGTCAAGGAGACTTTCGTTTATTACCCATTCGGTGATGGTGAGAAGTGTGTCAAGAGGTTTCGACTTGACTTGAAGTGATGTCACAATTCTTTTCGTTCAAACTGATACCCATATTGCTACACTGTGTACTTCTGCATCACAAGTATACGTCAGTTTCAACGTCATGTTGTTGGGTTTGGATGTCGCTTGCAGATTGTTGTTACGATTTATCATGAAGAAAGGGGGAACAATTATTCTACGTTGTGGAACTCCAGCGGAAATCAATTGAATATGTCATAACATATAAAAAACCAACGCCCGAAGCACATGTTTTCTAAACAGAACTAGATGAGAAAGAGTGTTAATTGTTTCATGTATGTATCAAATTATGAGCAGGTGCATCGACTCAGATCGTATAGGTTCCAGGCCGTATTTAAAAGCATACACCAACGTGACTTCGATACGCTCTTACAATGACTGGAAGATGATTACCAATTCCTTGAAGTTGGCTAAATCGGCTACCACACCATCACCCCATCGATATTGTAATACCAAATGTTGAATTAAACAATGTACATCAATTGAATTAAGCATTGTTACTACCCACAATGAATTTAAGCAGCACTTTCAACAACTGCTTAATGAGTCTAACCAGAAGAGAGTGATAGGGAATAAAGAAATCCTAACTCCAGTCGATGAAATAGTCCTCCCACCTAGCTTTGAAGAAGTCGGCACAGCCTTTAAAAGGCTGAATAACAACAAAGCCGCAGACTAGTAGGATAGATGGCCTACCAACAGAGCTCTTCAAGGCCGGTGGCGATGTTCTGGTGGGGACCATGCACCAGATCATCTGTAGAATTTGTGAAAACGAAAGCATGCCCGACGACTGGAATCTGAGCTCCATATGCCGCATCCACGCCTACAAAATCCTGTCCAGCGTACTGTGTGAACGTCTAAAGTACGGTACGTTTTGTACCGCGCTAATTGGCACGTACCAGTGCGGCTGCCGGCCTGGCAAATCGACTATAGACAAAATCTTCACACTAAGACAAATCCTGGAGAAGACCAGTGAATTTCAAATCGATACGCACCACCTTTTCATCGATTTTAAAGCCGCATACGACAGCATTCATTGCAAGGAGCATATCGATGCGATGGCCGAATTCGGGATCCCGGGAAAACTGATCCGGTTGTGTCGCACCACGCTAACACACTCGCGATACGCCGTGCAGTTCGGCTGAAGGATTTCCGAGCCGTTTGAAACCTGCACTAGATTTCGGCAAGGAGATGCGCTGTCGTGTGATTTCTTCAATCTGGTACTGGAGAAGATAGCGCGGAGGGCAGCAGTAAACACGGAAGGCACTATCTTCTACAAGTCGGTCCAACTGTTGGGGTACGCATATGACATCGACACCGTTGCGCGTTCCCAACGTGCCGAAGTGGAGGCTTTTGCCGCGATTGAAGAACAAGCGAATCGAACTAGTCTCAAAGTCAATGAGGACAAAACGAAATACATGCTGTCGACCTTGAACAAAACTTCACGATCAATAGCTACAATTTCGAGGTAGTAAAGAAGTTTGTCTACCTCGGGGCAAATGTGAACTCCACAAACGACATCACAGTGGAGATCAGTCGTGGAATCGCCTGACTCCTAACTCGGAGAACCAAAACCATGCTCTACAAAACTATTAGTTTGCCACTCCTGCTCTAGCAAAAGCAAAACTGCAGAGCTGATTCTTGGTACCTTTGAAAGAAAAAGTCTACGTCGGCTATATGGTCTCGTCTGCGAGGAAGGCGAATGGAGGAGACGACATAACAGCGAACTCCATGAACTGTACCAGGATGTGGATTGCGGAAGGCAAAAAACCGTCGACTGCACTGGCTCGGCCAAATCGAGCGCATCCAGCAAAGAGGGTCTTCGAATCCGAGCCTCCTAGTTCGAGTAGGACATGAAGACCGAATCTCTGGTATAATGCCCAAGTAATCGCGGATGCACGACAGCTTGGTCTTGATGATTGGAAGCAGCGTGACCAGGGTCGTCAACGATGGAAGGCAACAATTGCTCAGGCTCGCACCCTCCTTGGGTCGACGGCCTGATAAATATGTAAGTAGCTAAAGCTGATCAATGCTGGAATTTGACAAAAGAGGGGATAGGAAAGGACAATTCGATGCACTAGTTACAAAGCTATAGCTGCTGACCATTCCGAAAGATTACGAAATTCAGTTTCCAAAAGGAGTTTACCATTAAGCTCAGCACCAAACAAGACTGGAGCAATGAAATATAGTCCACAGATTGAGCAGCAATACGATAAAGTGGTGTACGGATGGATCAAGAACTGATGAAGGAACATGTGCAGAAGTATTTGGACTCAGGACAAAGTACTACGAACCCATGGGAAAATGCAACAGCATCTTTCAAGCAGAAGTCTATGCCATAGACAGATGCGCTCAGATCAATCTTGACAGCGACTATACCAACTGTGACATAGGAATAATGTCGGACAGTCGTCAACATAACCGCAAGAGGTTTAAAGCATGTATCAGAATAAGCAAAAACAACCTCCGTATCTTAACAGGCTTCCTAACAGGGCACTGTAAATTCAAGGAGCACCTAAGGAAACTAGGAGTATTAGAAGAAGGTCTCTGCAGATTCTGCGGAGAAATTCTAGAACATTTACTGAGATTTCAAATGAAGAGAATACTCTAAGAAAATACTCCAAATATCTTCCACCTTCGCACAATAGGAGCGAATAACCCTCAATACGACTCTGAAAAGAGCTGAATGGGAGGGGAACTCTTCAGAAAGCAAAGGTATCAATAGAGTGCACAGTAGATCTAAAGGTCGCGTTGCGATTTACAATCAACAATAATATTACTGGGGTTTCTGAAACGAAGTTGTGCACAATTCTCTGATCCCTATGCTCTTTAGTCGGTGTACATGTCAATTGTTCCTCTGATTATTGAATAATGGTCTGTTGTATGGTGACCGTCCTTTATGAACTCTGCCCTACGTCTAGAAAGCGTTCAGACGTCATTGATAAGATTTGTAATTTAACAAATTAAATGGAATCTGAATAGTATGCCTCCATATCAAACAAGATGTGCCTTAAACGGATTGGAAACGGTTCCAGAAAGAAGTCTTCGTACAAGAAAATGTTTATTCCAACCAAGCCACTGCCATATAGCCAAATAGACATTCTGAATCTACTCTCTAAAGTGGCCGCCATAACGAAATGCGTCGCCTCTTTCTCTAAAGGTCCCTGTTGCATTCCAAAAAAACTCCAAACTCAGAATGTAACCAACATTGCCACTTAAAGTCGGCAGAAGTCTTGCGAACCAGAATATCACCTCACAAAGCTGCAGGCACAAGTCAACAAATTTACAACAATCTGACGCATAAGTTCCGAGTCCCTTTATTTGTCATTCATTCAAGTAAAACTCATCGTAGGTGATCTTTTTGAACACTTGATCAATTAGAGTTTTAACGATCTCCGAGTATGCCTCGTTTATTCCGTCCTGCATCTCGACCCAAACTTCCTTCCAATTTGCGTTGAGGACATTGTTGAGCTCATCCCCCAGTTCCTTGCTGCCATTGAATAGGTTGTCCAGCTGAACTTTTACCCTGCAAAAAAACGCTCATCACCAGCAATCAAAACACATCAGGACATCACATCACTCACATTTCCGGTTCATTTTGAACTTTGATTTGCTTTATCGACAAGAATTCTCGCCCGTTTTTGTTGGCCACATTCACCTTCACTTTTACGCCGCTCTTCAAATTAATCAGTCTCACCTCGGCATCTCCCTTGCCAGTAATCGGCAGGAGCAGGATCTTGCCCTTCGTTTCGTACTTACCGCGCAGGATCACCTGAGGCATTGTCAAGTACAACTCGAATTTTGATGTCAGCGGATCTCTTTCGAATCCTACAGCACGATTGACAACGATCTTTGACAGCCCATAAATGTCAAGATTGACGAACTTCAAGTCCAAGCTCAAAGGCTTCTCCCCGTCCGTTCGGGTAACGACCAACTCATCGATGTGGATCGGATCAAGGTTGGTTAGTCCCAGCTCCGATGTACTGACGGGGTGGTTCCTTAAAATGTCATTTGTCACTTTGACTATGCACTTCACGTCACCCACGTGACATTTCTGTATACTGCCAGCTGTTGGGATGGTTTCCAAATGATGTATGCTGTTTGCTTTGTTTGTAGGGCTAACACTTACGTAACTCACTGGATGACTTGTGACAAAGGCAAAGGGCTATGACAGCTATCCAAAGAATTGACATCTTCATGTCTGACGTCTATTGACACTGACAACTGTGTGAAGTAGGCGAACACAACTGAACTGAACGAAGGACTGCCAGAGACTAGACATTTTTTTCGCGGTCATTCAGATTTTAAATATCAAGTTTGATATTTCGACAAATTGCATTATACTCGTAGGCTTGTGAGAAAACCGTTAAGGGGTTGGGAAACAAGATTGGGTTGTATTTCAAAACAACAACTGACGCTGGGCGCGAAGTGTAGTAGAATTGAAACAGGATTTGAGCGCAATGACCTTCGAAACGATGTCGAACAAGTAGAAGTGAGCAGAACACATTTGTGAGAAATGTCACGGCAAGAAAATGGGAATGCATGGTCGTATATCAAACATAATTGGCTTTACAAGGGAGTTATACTCGTATTCTAGCTCGTTTCGCAGTACTTCTAGCTGAGTGCTTTTACTGGCGAAACCTGTGTCTGTGAACTTTTGGGGTTTTTGTTTTTGTTTTGGTGAAAAATCTGGAATATCGAGTGGTGATTAGATTATTTCACTGAGATAAGTGGACAGATGCTGTTAACGGGGAAACTGATCCCATTTTTTGGCACTTACTTGTCCAAAAACTGCGACATTGAAAAAGTTTTTACTTTTTTAACTTTGTCGTCGAGTGGAGGGTGTGCTTCCTTACTTGAAGACAGCATATACATTGTTTGGCATGAGTACGAGAACTAATTTTGATAACGAGCCAACAATTGATAACGTTCAAAAAAGTTCATGTACACTGAAAACTTAGAGCTTTAATTTAATTTTTGGTACCGAGTGTGCTTAGGATCGTTGTCTTGTGCCAACATAAAGCCGCCTGTTAAGCCTATTTTGTGAGCATTAGGTTTAAGGTTCTCTTTTAGAATTTGTAGGTGCATAATCTTGTCCATTCTTGTCTCAACATAGACTGACTTTCCTACCCCTTTAGGTCTCATAGCTCCTAAGACCATGATATTCTCGCCTCCATGTTTCACAGTAGGCATTGGATATTTTATCTGTGTTTGTCTTTCGCCACACAAATCTTCGACCGTCCGACCCAAAAACATTGGATTTGCTCTCGTCAACGAAAACCACATTCTACCAAAACTCATCTGGCTTTGAAACGTCCGCATTTGCATAGGTCAAACGCTTTTCAACGTTTGTCTTTGAAATGTATGCCTTTTTTTCCTCAGTGTACGGCCATTGTATCCATTTGTATTTAAAAAATTGGAACTTTGTGTTTACAGTACGTGTCTCAATATACAAGCAAGTTTCGAATCAAGCCGATAAGCAAATGTATTGAGTAACAAAATTCGCAAAATAATACCAAACTCCAGCAGTGGAAGAAGAAATAATAAAAAAAATGCTTGTCGTTAATTTGTCAATCTGGAATATCGGAAAGGAAACGATTGTTTAAGCATTCCATATTAAAAAAAAAACTCCAATCTATACAGTTTTCTGAAATTATCCGCTGTGTCCGGAAACACCAAGAAATTTGACATCTTTGTTTTTCGCGTTGGTTTGCACCAACTGTTGTTGATTAACTTACAAGAATGTTGACAATTAAATTTAACAGCTCTCCACTCTAGTTTTTAAACTTCAACTTAAGGGAAAGATCCTACTTTGAGGAATTCTCTTATTCACATCAAATCGAGTGTTCCCTTTAATGGAAACACTTCACTCATGAGTGTTCACTCGGAGTGTTCCCTTAGTTCTTATTCACACCACCAATGGCATCGAATAGTTGCTTGGGATGAATGGTGTCGTCGATTAAGATACTGTGCGTATCTTATTTTAAACTTATTTCTTATTTCATTAACTTGTTTCAAACTTATTTGTCTTTGCCGTGTGGTTCAGGCAGTGATTCGTGCAGAGTTTTATTTGTTTAGCGTTTTAGTCGTACCTTGAACTTGCACTTAGTTGTCTTTTGATGTATGCTCAATTTCTTCCATTTTGTGCTTTAAAGTTAAGTTAAGTTTTTTTTTTAAATTTTTTTCTAAGAAATAGTTTTTTTTTATTGGTTTTGTTTAAAATAAACTACGCATTGTATTGAATAAACCATTTTTTAAAAACGAATACTGTACTCGTGTGCACAACTTTGGAACTTTAAACGCAGCAGTCGTCGCCATTGGCGAAGTCGGTATAATACTGCAACTTCACAATGATAAGTCAACGTTTCAAGATCAATGAACTCTGTAGGATGGGGTAATCGGTTGGACAGTGAGTTTGTGAAAAAAGTTATTTGGACACTAAACCCTACGTTCGAAAAGCCACAAGTAGTCCACAAGCATTGTAGGGATGAACTTAAATTGGGGAAAAAGACGACTAAACTGACCACAACTGGTCAAGCCTTCGACGGCGAAAAGCGACCACAAATGAAAGACATTTGATCTCTTATTCTTGTGTGACTGGCAAGGAAACTTTGACGTATTCTCTTACTCTGTACAGACTACAGACCACTGACCTCAGAAGCCATACTAGACTATATCTCGATTATACCGAATCAATGTCTGTGACAACAAATTTTCCGCGCCAATCAACGGACTCTCCCCAATTCCCTGTTGCAAATCCGAAATCGTCATGACATCCAACCGTTCAAATGTAATTTCATCGCACATTGCTACCTCAATCATCGCTCCATCGTGACACAAAATTCAAATGAACTCACACCAATGACACGCTACCGCAAACTAGCACGAAACATAATAACCGCCGTCGTTGTCAAGACCTTCAAAGCAATCAATGGCAAGCCACAAGTGATGCCGGTCTACAGGCAGACTGTTTGGAAACTTCTTCGATTTGGTCATGACCTAGGCTGATTGTCAAGAGCACAACAGGTCGTTGATATGGTGATACTTGTTGCATTCGAACGATGTCGGAGACGACGACGACTTGTTGATTTCGCGGTGGGTGGGGCACAACCATGGCCTGTGGAGTCCATTGCAACAGGTTAGGATGAAGCAACAAGTTGGTCGCATGAAACAGAATGCAAATGAGCACAGGACATGAAAATCAAACCACGTGAGGCAACTGATACCAACGAAAGCCACGACAAGAAAAAATGCAAACAGTTGGTTTCATTTTTTTAAACCAGACATTTTTTTAGGTTTTTGTGTTTATTTGGCGTTTAAATATTGACTGTGGTCAGTCGACTGGGCTTTAACTTTGGAGACTGCCGGTGGAATTTCTATGACTGATGACAAAGGCATTTGAAACAAGGCACGGCCGTTGGGTGGTAGAACGAGTGTAGTTGCTGGGGAATTCCATGGAATATGAGCAAAAAATAATTCCCAAGAAGTGCTAATGAGCCACTAAATAAGTGAGCAAATAAATTAGGCACCACATCAGCTCATCGCACGTCGTTATAACAGATGAATATAAGTAGATCAAGACTTTGCGGTTCAATTCAGCGAACAATTCAAGAGACTGTGGGTCTAGAAGGCAACAAAAAAAGATTGGTAATGGGTGTTTGGTGTACGGTATGGAGACTGAGCTTAATAATACTAGCGCATTACTGAAACGTCAACCATTTCGAATTTCCAACAAGTACTAGGATTTTTGCCTTTCAGACTACACCCATATCCTGGTACAGCTCGTACAGTTCGCGGTTATGTCTTCTCCTCCATTTGCCTCTCGCAGACGGGACCATATATCCGACGTAGAATTTTTCTTTCGAAGTTAACAAGAACGATCTCTGCAGTTTTGCTTAGCGTCCAGCTTTCGACTACAAAGAGCAGGACTAACAAAATAAGAGTTTTGTAGTGCATGATTTTGGACCTTCGATTCAGAAGTTTTGACCCCAGTGTTGTTGTTGAGTTAATGGTGATCGAGTAAGGCTGGGACAGAAGTCTTAACGAGCGCCTACAGATGCGTGCTAAGCTGCTTAGGTCAATTATACATAACTTCTAAGCTGGAGGGATATTTTGTGGGACTACGTAAGAGAAAATGTCCATACAAGGAGATACGAACGCGAAACAACTGATGTGTGCAACAAGGTACAGAAGCAAAAGAAGTGGATTTGGCGAGCTTTGTTGTTCAAGGTTCAAGTCCACGCCAGGCATCGTTTCCATCGGCGAATATGTAGCGAAGCTGCAAGGCATTACTGAACTACTGAAGCGTCTTCTATACGCTGACCCATCATCGGGCTAAAGTCCCTAGAGGTATTGATCACAGACAAGTTATACTAAAAATCCTTCTGCAAGAGTACTTGCAGTTGCGGCCAGTCAACAAGAGCTGAGTCATCACCTCTAATCGAACCTAATTTATCAATCGTCTTAACCACAATTCACTGACGCTTTAACATTTATGAACAAACTTGAGCCAGTTGACTTTTAAATTAAACAACGTTCTCCGATACACACAACAACTCATCAAATCCTCCAGCAACACAGGCAAAAAACTAGTTTAAAAAAATATGAAACGGAAAGTGAAGTGAGCCGTAAACGTGGATACGAGGTTTGAGTATTGAATTCATTCAATTCGAAGAACATACATAAAATGTGCTGTAAAACCAAGCCAAAAACAAATGTGAGTAAACATGCATATGTCCACCGGAAACGTCCACTTCATACAATAACTTCGACTCTTTACCAACAAATCGCACATTGAACCTTGACGTTTCAGAAAATAAATCAGTTTCCGTTCTAAACAGCTTGAAACCACATAAAAATTTCATTCGAAATCTAGCTCTCAGCCGAGAATATCAAGTTCCCAGTAATCTAGTGACAAAAGTCAAAATTTCCATAACTAATAACAACTCTCATTCTATCCACTTAATCAAATGCACGTCCTAAACAAACACAGTATCTCTTTCCATCACTGAGTCAAGAACACGTTTTCGGCCGATTGTCAAAGTGCAACATTGACTACAAATTATAACAAAAAAATAAATTATCATAAGACCACAGAATTAGCGCGGCAGTGTGAAGAGGATACTTAGGAAGGCACGATCTAATTGTAACTGCGGTTATAACTTGTATTCTGGATCTGGAGAGTCTTCACAAGCTTGCCAATAATTGAGAGCAATACAATGCGAGATTGAACATCGGTTGCTTTGGAGGTTAATTAATTTGGATTATGACTAAATTAGTTGATTATGGCGAAACAATCGACGAATTTTATTAGAAATGTGCAGAAACCAGAGGATGTTGTGTTAAATGACTCCTAATCACTGAATAAATGACAGCGAAAGCTTTGGGATCGTAATGATAATTTGACATTGCTGTGGAGTTGGTGTAAGCAATGCACCGTCTTCCGTCGAACACTGATGAGGTCAGAAAGCGGGACTAACTTGATGACTCGTGGGAGACAGCCACATTGGAAGGAAAGGTTGATGGCAGATCTTTGACAGCCGGCTGCACTGAATGGCGTAGATATATATTATATGACAAATTATATATATCCTGGCATATACTGGCACTATTTAGCTCATTGAGTTTATTGAAATAGTAGGCCAATAAGTGTAGGAACCCACGACTAGCTAGAGCGCTGCACGAGCAAAATACGAGTAAGTGATCTGTGGTTTCTACCTCCTCTTCATCCATGCAGCTTCTGCAGAAATCATTATATGGGACACTCATCCTCTGAGCATGAGTGCCAACACGTGCCCGGTTATGGCTCTTATGAGAGTCCTTGATGAGGATCTGCTGCGCCTAAGCAGACTGAGTGACCGTTTTAGGTTAAGTGTTGGTGCCTTCTAGCCATTTTTTTATTGGTGGTTTTAATTTTATGTATCTTTAAAAGATGGTAGGCTGTAGTGATCGACATGGAATGATGAAAGCCTTCCTATTGATAGGAAAGAGGTTGTACCACACCTGGCGAATTCATCGGCTTTGCAGTTGTCTGGTATGTCACGATGTCCCGACACCCACATGAGGTGTATGTTGAAAGGGATTTTTTTGATTTAAATATGACGTTGGACAGATGGTGATATCCCTTTTAGTTATCACATTGTTTTTGAGCCCTGACAACGCCTCTTTAATCGCAATGGCTTCTGCTTGAAAGACGCTACAGTGACCAGGGAGCTTCAAAGTGATAGCAAATGAGGTCTTTTGAATAGACACCTGCACCCACCCCTTCGTCGGTCTTCGATCCGTCTGCGAAGATACGCAGGGGATTATCCAGCGTCTGATTGTCAGACATCCAATCCGCTTTGGAAGGCATGCTGGTAGAGAATTTCTTCTCGAAGATAACGTGAGGTAATAGGCGGTCAGTGTCGTTGGGAAGGAAGTTGAATTCATTAAGAATGGTAGAGTGGCCGATGTTGAGTTCGGACCACAGTCGGAGTGTTTTGAGTCTCAGGGGTGTGCTGGCTGATATTTGTTTGCCGAGTAGTTCCAGTGGTGGAAGGTGGAGTGCATCTGACGGAATAGTTCTCAGCGCTGCGCTGATGCACATGCAGGCTAGTCTCAGCACTCGATTGAGTGCCTTGCAGTTGATAGCTAGGTTAAGTGCTGTCCACTAAACAGAGGCCCATACAGAAGTGTCGGTCTGACAATCGAGATAAAAATACAGTGTGCGATTCGTGGTTGTCCAGTCCAGTCCCCATTTGCATCCAATGGCTTTTTAGCAACTTAAAAGGGCAGAGAGGCTTCATCCAAAGCACTTACTGCAATTTCTTAGAGCCTCTAAATGGGTATAAAAAAGGGCAGAAGAAATCACACACGGCCAACAAATCACAAGAGGAATACAAACATCCCAAGAGGGAATAACTACAAGGTCAAAGGGTGAATGGGTTTTGGACACAAAGCCGAACGTAACAGCACAATGGACCGGATGGTCTAAGGGAGCATGACTTCCAAATCACTCATGCAGTCACCCTACTTACCTACCTAACTACATGACCTTATCCTGGATGTTGAGTTTCCAGTTTAGCTTATTATCAATCGTAAGACGCAAAAATTTGGCACTGGCGGTTAGTTGTATGGTAGTGCCGCTAAGAGAGGGGGATCAAATTGTGGGATTTTCTATATATGTCGTGATAAGTAAAATATCCGTTTTTTGTAACCATAATAGTGAAGAGATTTTTCCTGGGATGCTGTTGAGAATTATATTGTATTTTGGAAGTGAAAGAGGAGAAGGACTCAATATTATTTTCCGTAAGATGCTGCGTACGGCCGCGATATGGTGTCGTTGCCATGGCATGGGTTTCACAAGAGAAAACAAAAAAAAAAACTTTGTTCGGCTGAAAATGTCACTTCATATTTCATCGTTGGCCGATATTCCTTTACAGATTCCCAGACACAGCATTTGATTAATAGAGGACGCTAGAGGATCAGTGATTTATTCGTTCCTCTACTGAATCACCTTAACCCGAAAAAACACTGGTTTCAAAAATACTGAGCTAAATTCACAACTGCCTATACGGATATAAAAATTCAAGCGTCACACAGTGCCTTGACTTCTGGGTTTCAAATAATTATGGCTGCAAAAAAGCCATTTATCTTCGGGCAATCCGACTCACAAAACACTTTCAAATGACGACTGACTGACTTATTAATAGTAATCATTGACGCACTTCCATGACACGGCATTATTTCCTTTCGACCAACGGCCGAGGAATTTCAAAGCAAATCCAATAAGAACTTGAGCCGTTCCGTAAAAGCTCGAAGTTCCGACATTAAAACTCAGAAAGGCGCTTAGACGAACTCGTATTTTTTTTCTGAATATTATAAATTGTTTGGTTTCTATCTGACATTCAGGCTAACAAATGGCTTCTACTTTTACTTCGTTATATATTTGGTTGAGAGTCGATGAGTAAACTACGAGCTTCGCTGCGAAAAAAGACACAGAAATCAATGCGGCGACAGGTTACTCACTTGTGTGTGAGTTGTGCATCTTTGAATGCAAATATTTATCAAGATTACAGCGACCACATCAGCATCAAATATTCAAATAGCAGTATCACCAGAGCAAGCTGTCACATTGTCACAACTGATTCACATTCAATTAGCAATAAAATCATGTAATGACGGCGTTAATTAAGCCGCAAAAAGCCCCAAACGTGCTTCGAGCGTGGTTGTCGACGATGTGTTGCAACATTTCTTAGAATTTGCTGTTTCATCGTGATGAGCCGGAGATTCGCTGCCTGACGGATGCGTAAGCTTTCAGTCTTGATATCGGATAAAGGGTCTTAATATCACATCATTCCACTAAACAGGAAATGACTGCAAAAAAGACAGAATTTCAACTGAAGTCTTTCAAGCAAAAACTTCCTTCGTGTTGCTAGACGAACAGAATCGAAGGGAAGAGACCAAGCGAGACCGGGGTGATGGAGTGGTGCTGTGGCAGTGCTTATGTATATTTCACGCCAGTGGGGTAAGTAGTTATTATGCAGTGGCTGAAAGTCTGTAGGCTGATTGAATGATTTATTGTTGAAAATGTACAACTGGCATTAGAGGAGCAGGTGATATGGGAGGAATCACTTCACCCAAATTCCACACGATGATATACCAGAATTCCGTGCCACCGACCAAGACAGCAATGCATCGAGAATGAGGAATATCAAAACTAGTGGCAGTTTGCAGCGGAATATGATCTATTTGGGCGTATGCATCAGTTTACTCTAATATTTGTTCCCGACGCATGCCCGCATAGAGAAATCTTAGTATCGGTTGCTCGATCTACATGAAAGGAGATTCTTCGACGGCGCCAACTGTAGCAGAATAAAACTCATTAACATCGCATAGAAGATCTTCTCTGTCGTTTTGTATGCTCTCCTGAAGCGGTTTATCAATAACCTGGAAGGGTCATGTGGCGTCAGGCCAGGGTTGTCCAGAATAGACCACATCTTTACAGCAGACCATGAAAAATATCGGAGAAATACAGATCAACACTCACTAGCAATTTGTAGATTTCAACGCTGGATATGACATCTACACACCACCTTGTCTAGTTCTGACCTTCCCGCCATTCTCGCCAGGATGTGTTGGATCACAATGACGAAGTCGGTAACAATCTCCCTAAGACCCTCAGTGTCAACAAAAGGTTTTAGACAAAGCAACGTATTGTCAACTGACTTCTTTAAAATCCTTCATGAGAAGATGGTGCCACTTTCACACACCAACACATGGGACACTAACTTCCTAAAGTCCACGGAGCTCTTAGTGGATGAGACTGTCGTAATTATCGTGTTGAATGAAGAGTGCAACGATTCGTCCTTGAGACGTTAGCCAGCAATAAGATGGAAGCGGTCAAATGTGCCTGGCGGTAAACGAGGACCGAACGATGTCCATGCAGGCTTTAAAAAAGAAATGCAATAACTAATACAAGTGTAGTAAAAGGAAATCTATAATTTTGCACGAACTTTATGGATGTGCTTACCATAGTAAAAATTGTACGAGTTTGGTCAAATATGCGCCGCTTTGTTGGATTATTTGTTGCCATTTTGATGGTAATGCCGTTGGCCCTCGTCCCTACCGGCGATAAACTGATAGACTCTTGTTTCACAAGCCTCCACAAAGTGTCACCACTGCTGCCAAAAAGGGCCATTTTAAGGTCATGGGTGCCACGAACGGAAAATTGCCAAAATAGACGTTTTTGTGTATTTTAATCAACTTTACATTGCATTTTCTTAGAAGCTAACTTAAGTTAATAAATAAATAAAGCTCCATTTACACATATTCATCGAAACATAACTTAACTAACTTAAAGTGCCACAGTGCCATTTCAATCAAAATGTGCTATTATTGCACGATCGTGCCATTTCGGCAACGCTGCTCTTGAGGCGAACTTTTCACCACAAAATCGTTCGCCATGGGCAGGAACAGATGGTAATCACTTGGTGCTTGGTCGTGACTGTACGGTGGATGCATAAGGACCTCCCAATCAAGTTCCCGGAGCTTGTGGCGAGTCGCTTTCGATGTGTGTGGCCTGGCGTTGTGCTGATGGAACACATTTCCTGTCCTATCGGTCAAAAGAGAGCGTTTGCTTCCATCAGACGGTCCAATTGGAGAGACTACATGTCCGAATTAAGAGTTTCGCCATAGGAGATCAGGTCATAGTAGATAAGTCCCTGCCAATCCCATCAAACACACAGCAAGACCCTCCTGGATGTCAATCATGACTTGGCCACCGCTTGCGCCGAGTTACCGCGATTCGACCAAGACCGTTTTCGCTTGACGTTGTCGTAAGTGATACCCTTTTCGTGACCAGTTCAAAAATGTGATTCGCTGGTGAAAATTCTGTCCATGACTGTCTTTGGCGGTAACTCGTTTGGCACTCATACATCGAGCATATTTTTGTATGCAGCCTTGTTCAAACGGTTCCAAACTGGTTTTTGTGCAATTATTAGCTCCTGGGCAATCGGCTGTCAACCTGACGGTCAGAATCGACAATTTCCATGATTTTATCGACATTTTCGACAATTGGTCTTCTAGAGCGTGGTGCATTTTTGACATCGAAATTTCGGGATCGGAATCGACGGAATCAAAACTGGGCATGATTTCATGTTACAGTAAAAAGTTCAGGACCATAAATATTATTCACATTTTTAGCCGTCTGTCTTGCAGTTTTCGCCATTGTCGAAGAAAAACTATAAAATATGGCGTATTTTCTCTTTGCTGGTGTCCATCTTTCACGCGCGTTCGAGATAAACTCGAGATAAACTGATTTCATCTTTCTACCGACATTTAGTTTGGTCCGATGGGATGTATAATACGCGAGATATAGATTACTAAAGGCATCTGTTGGAAAAATTATGGATTTCTTTTTACTACACCTAATATGACGTTGTTTAATCACGGACCTCTTCTATCTTGATTCCGCAGTGAGTCGGACTAACAATATCATTACTGAGGTCAAACTCACTTGCAAACCAGTTTTTTTTGTGCTCAAGAGGCAACTGAGTAATAGAGGCATTTCTCGAAGACCCAAGCTGATTTTAGTTTTGGCATTAATCATGTCAGTTCTGCGAAACATTGTAGAGGCATCCTTACGTGTATTCTAGAGAAAAGTTCTGCGTGTGATCTTCAGTCTTGCTTGCGTTAGTGACATCTGGAGGAGGAGAATCAACCACGAACTGAGCTAGACAGGCATCTAATAGTTCATCGCCCAAGTAGCCGGGTCCATGAACGAGTAGACAACTTTACTCCGTCCAGGAAAAGAGTCATCGACACAGAGTCTGTCGAAAAGCGCAGAACTGAATGCTCGGGTGTAGTTGTGCTGGAGTTGTCGATCAGTGGTAGTAGTCTGATTATGGGTATCAAAATGGACCAACGATTTTCGCTAGCAGCCCAACTACATAACCTAACCTAAGGTTGTGCACCCAAGTGGAGGCGGACTTCAACCATCTTAGCGTACGCAATCGACGGCCGCTAGTTATGAGCCCAATCAGACATCTACTAACCCGACGCATAAGCTGGCTAGGCCATGTAGAGCACAAGCACAGCCCGAAGAGTATTCGACTCAGCGTCCCAAAGTCTTTGTAGGCATCCAAATTCGCTGTATGTGCCTGCCTGCACTCGTTGTCAAACCATTGCTTCTTCTTTGGTGTTGTCATAAGCCCCAGGACAACCAGTGGCAGCTTCTTTGACGGCCTGCAATCCTAGCTGAACTTACAGTCAGTCTCTTGGAAACTAGGTCGGCACAAACCTGTTGCATGTGGTGGCCTGAGGGTAGCTTTCCGACGTCACACCGTGGTGCTCCTCACTTGACTGTTCTCTCCATATCCGACCTAGGAATATCGAACAAGGAAATGTTACGACCAAACCTTCCGAGGATCCAACATTGAGTTGGGTTAACTCGAGATTATAAATCGGGTCAAACCGAATTTCATCCAAACCGAGTTGAACCGGGTTAAATTTATGACAAACCCAGTTCAAAGGCCGAACTCGCCAGCCGTCTAGGAATTACTCAGAAGGGATAAATGCCGTTTCGGGGTGAAGGGCATAGACTTTCTAGGTTTCAAACTGAACTCGTTGGGTACTACGCCATCAGCAACGAAGGTAGAAGCCGGCTTTTCCAATCCGTCCGATTTCCGTTCGATCTACACATCGTAACGTGAGCCAATTGGCTGGGCTCTCTTTCGATTAGCCCTCGATAGCGTCGTAGTACAGGAACTGAAATACGATAGTGAATTTCTCAATGCACGCCTTGAGCACCTCTTGACAACAGTTGCCAGGACATGCTTTTGGGAGAGTAAGCACCAACTTTACGTCGATGTCCTGGTTGACGGATTAACACAGAGTCTTCGTTCCAGGGCCGGGTAGTCTCCCGCCTGTTCAATGAATTTATGAAGTGCGCCAAATGCGATGTGCAAAGTGCTGGGAACCATGCAAAGCCTGAGGTGACGAATTCGGACTCTTTTTCTGACTTGTTATTTTTACTGTACTAAGCTAATCCGAGAAGCGTATCAATCAATAAATCAAATAATTTAGTTTGAGTCAACTCGAGTTGCAACTCCTTTTGAGATCCAACTAGGGTTAACTCGTTTGAAGAAAGTTTCGGTTTGGCACATCACAACCGTTTGAGCATCAATTTGGAGGAGTACCTGACGTCGACAGCAAGTTGATTAATCTGGTTTGATCGGGGGTCTGCCACTTTGGGACCGTTGAGGTATGGGTGTGCAGATGTGGATTACAGAGTGATTACAGAGTGACTCTTCAAAGATACAGATTTAAAGGCAGTTGTACTCGTAGGCTCCCTCATTTTCAGGAGACCTGCGGAAATGCTTGAAAGAACGTTGCGTGTCTTCACACCGCATTTTTGAAATGATTCAAAATGTACTTCGTCAATGGGAACTTACCTGTAGCGTAGCACGTAAATCCTGTTGATCACCACAAGTCTTATAAAACAACATACTTGCTACTCCCTTCCAAAACTAACAAATTATTCGTCTATTTTGCACTTAATTTCACATTGCACTCCACCGCTGCACGAGTACTTCCTTTGTACAGTCTCGCAAATTGAGCATCAAACAACTCGAGAGAAAAAAAATGCGAAAGCAAATAAGGAACATTTAACACATCCAAGGCGTGTTTGTCTCCCCCCCTCAAGCACCTTTGCCTTCCGCCTTCGAATTCGATAATGGCCCAAAACAAGCGCCATGACAAAGCACTAAATCCAACCGCAGACTGACTGAGAATAGCCGCCAGTCATTCGCGTCGATTGCCAAAATAAATACACCAGACAGCTTCTACTAAATGATGATGATGCTGGCCACAATCAATCGATAAATACCTAGTCGACCACATGTTCAGACAGAGACTAAGGTCTCTTGATGCGTACGTTGGTAATGCCGCGCCGCAGCGTGACGTCAAGCATCGTCAACAATCGTGATCAATATTCGGTCACAAAGAGACGGCACGACATGTGTAATCCTCTGTGATGGCCGCCATAATGTCCGGCTAAGCTGCTCAACTCAACTGAAAGGGATTACGGAGGAATGAGTCCTTTAATTACGAACTGTGACTGCGCCGCTCCAGCTGGGCGTCAATAAAACGCCAGCGGTTTGTCTACTCGAACTCGAAGTGGTCAATTTCGTTCGATTCACTGGAAAAAATGCTAATTAACAAAACCGGCCCAATCGGCATAAGCGTGCTCGTCTATCCATCAACCATCCGATGGGTGATGAGGTTCGCACAGCAGAGGGGCGGGGGAACGCACACAGACTGGACACAAAGTGGACACAAAGTAGACACAGAGTGGACACAGCATGCGCCACAGCATGTGTGTGCCCTTTTGTGCGCTTTAAGGAGCTCGCTAAGGTGCTCTCGATCGCATCGATCGCATCACGCTTGAACGAGTTTGTGGCCATGCAAGTGTGCGTGCGATTTCAAGTTTTGCGCTATCACAGCGTCGTCAGATGCGAACTTTTCCTTTTTATTAACTGTTTTGGCAATCACGTCAAGCGAGTCTGCACCATCCGGCAAAGTGCTGAGATGAAATCTTGACCACCTTGAGATCGGCAACTCTGCTCGGTCGGTGGTTATGTGTTTTTTTTTTTTTTCTTCAATTTTTCAGCTGTTTTGTTGTATTTTTTTTCTTTTTCTGTATCTTTTGTTGATATTATTGTTTGCGTTATTTATTCATGCCTCTCGTCATCTTCTGTGATCGTTTAGAGATTTACCAATATAAGGAAATCATCATAGGAGATAGGCGAACTAGCAGATACATGCGCATGTAGATCTAGAATTAATTTATTTTTGCGTGTGTGTGGAATGGAGATGGATGGTGCGAAATTTTATAAATGCGCATGTAACGCAAGAAGGCTTCTACAGTTTGCGCATTGAACTTGAAAGGTTTAGAGTCGATCTTGAGTGGAGTTTCGGTGTTCGAATTTGACTAGCCACTCTCTGGTTGTGTTCCCTGTGATCGATTGGCAAACGTAACTGGCAGCAGAATGTCTTGGCGGAGCGGACTCTTCTCGGCGGTGTTGTGCTTAGTGCTCGTGATTGTGTGCAGTTTTCGTAAGTTTTCGAACTTGATCACGTCGCAGATCCATCGATCGATGAACTGAATGGATTACATTTTCTTTCAGCTGCCGATATTCAGCGGTGTCATGCCGGTGACACGGAGTGCATAAAACAGGCCGCCCTGCAACTGATCTCGCAGTCGGCGAAGTCTGGCTATCCTGCGGCAGGATTTCCCGTTCTGGAGCCATTCGCTTTGAAGCGGTTCGACATTTCCGATGGCCGATCGGGAGCGCTGAGTCTGAAGCTAAATTTGAGGGATTTGCTCGTCGGCGGACTGTCCACAGTCAACATCGATCGAATGGTGTAAGTACATCCTTCTGGCCTTCTCGCGCCTTGGCATTTATTCAACTTTATCGCTTCAGAGGCTTCACAGCCGATCCGGCGACCAGTAAGTTCGAGCTGTACGGCAGTTTTCCAAAGCTGACACTTCGCGGCAAGTACAAAGCCGACGGACGCATTCTGATTCTGCCGATTCAGGGCGATGGCGACGCTGATATCACCATCGTGAAGCCAAAGTTCTCGGTGAAGTTCAAGCCGAGCTTGAAAATGCAGAAGGGCAAAACCTACCTGGGCATCGACAAGCTGAAGATTCTCCTTGAGCCCGAGGCGTAAGTGCGAGTTCTCGATCGGCGTGAGCATGTGTTAAACGATTATCTGTGATTTTTTCAGAGTTCGAATTAGATTGACGAATCTGTTCAATGGCGACAGGGCGTTGGGTGATAATTTGAATCATTTCCTCAACGAGAATTGGCGTGATGTCTGGAGCGAGCTGCAGCCTTCGATACATCTGGCGATCGCGGAAATCGTTAAGAGCGTTGCCGTGAATGTGTTTAAGAAGTTCCCCTACGAGGAACTGTATCTCCAGTAGTATTAGGTGATATGAATGATAATTAGTTTTGTAGGTCTATCTCATTGAGTTGTCACACTCGTATCCTCACATCGATGAATTTAATAATAAAAACGAAATAATCCATAATGTAGTCTAAGTCGTGGTGTTTTGCTTTGCTGCTTAAAAAATCGCGGGAATCAAGGCTTGTTCGAAATTTTAACAGAAGCTAGTGACTGGCAACTTCTTGGAGAGGATGTATGACTCACAGTTTTGGAGTGGATTGAACTTGAAATTCTGAAACTCTGGACAAGTCATTTAGTTGCTTTCTGAACAAGCTTCTTCAACTTGGAGCAGTTTCCAGTTTTACGCTCTGAGCTGATGGATGTGGATTGCAAACAGTGAGCGTCACTTAAGTAACAGCTGCAACCAGCTGCTTACTCCGAATTGCTTGGAGTTGAATATTCTTCAGGCAGAAGCTGTGTTGTAAATTACGTCGATTTGGTCAGGAATAGGTTTAGGCCCGTTTCACTCTACACAAGACCGACATTTCAGACGCATCTATTTCAATATTTGCAAAGAAAAACAGATTAGTTAAGCCAATGTCTTTCAAGCTACCTAGCTGGTGATGTCCTCAATGCTGGCACGGCCACAAAATCAGGAACCAGCCTGAACGATTCACGGGATATTATTCTCCTTTGTCCTCGCGCCTACGTCCTAAACCACACCTCTGCACACTTCAAACACTCTCCCGGCGGAACCGCCGGTAGGTATTACTTCGCGGGGCTGGTTACCAATTATGCTCTATTCTGTAAGGCCGCCTCTTGGGGTCTTCTTAGAGCTTCAGCTCTTCGTAGTGCATGAAGGAGCAGACCTCTGTCCAGTCGCTCTCAGATCTCGTCATGTAGCGTACGAGTTCTTCCGGGGTTGGCAAGTTCGCTCTGTCTTTGGCGAAGCGTGTCCAGTAGAACACTGCATGCTCCGCGTCTTCATTCACGTCTGGTCATTCGGGGCACATAGGTGAGTCATCGTGTCCAAACCTGTGAAGGTATTTCCGATAGCCACCATGCCCCGACAGGAACCGTGTAAGATGGAAATTACAGTTCCCTATTTTTCTTTGCGTCCATGATTCAATCGTGGGAATGAGCCTATGGGTCCACCTGCCCTTTGCGGAGCCATCCCAACTGATTTGCCACAGCGTCATCGATGCCGCTCTTTCCTCCGCCTTTACTCTTCTTGCCTCCTGACGATTCAGGGGCCGCCGAAGGTACACCATCTGGCTCTCTAGCCCTCTAGAACTCATGCTGCATCGTCAGAGATGGTTTGGAAGCCGCTGATGGCTCTGATTGCGCAGAGCCTGTACTGCGCCGACAACGCGGAATCCTGATGTTTGTAGATCGAGAGGGTTTTAAGTGGTGAAATGATAGAGGTAGTGAGGATTGTCCTCCTTTTCCTCTTCGCCACCATAGTCTCTGCATACGTAGAGATCGTTGGTTAGTCTCGTTTTCGAATCGTTGTACTGTTGTGGCCAATGTCTTTTTGTCACCCTACAGAAGTCTGTTCGTTTTGTGCACTGCTCAACTTGGACTAAGACATCCGAGTGGTCTCGCAGGTACTTAGTGAGCATCACCTTCTGTTTCCTACTACAATAGCAATTGTTGACGACCGAAAAAAGATGGTTTAATTCATAGTATTGCCCGAGGTGGGTCAGTCCAAGACCATGAGTCTCAGCCCCTGGACCAGTCACAGACCCTGGATCAGTCTCAAACTCTGGATCCGTCTCTTTCCTGGCAAGTGCACCAGCTGCTTCATTACCGGCTTTGTCCCCGGTTTATGGCCATCTTTGCGTTACTAAAATAAGTAAATCGCGAAGGTATCCCCTCTTCTACCAGCGTTATCTAAATTATCTCGTATGACTTGTCATCACGGCGTTGTAAAAATTCTATGCACACTGACAGATGCGATCCTGATCCAAGACCTGACCCTTGTCTGATTATTTAAAGTATTTAAGCGAAACAGTAAAACCAAACAGTGGTTGTAAACAGCGATACTTAATCGATTCAGTTTTGTCAACATCCCGAATTCAGTCAGCACATGAAATAGCTCATGAAAGCCAAGATCCTGATTTTTAAAAAATGTCGCGGAAGAAACCCGTCTGCGAAGAGTAGAGATTCAATGATGAAAACATAGAAGAAGTCATAACTCTAAGTATGGAGAAGCATCTACAGGAACAACTTTCAGAGGCAAAGACTGCTCTAAACTTCAGCTGGAAAAGATGCTTTTCCAACAAAAACTTAGCACATAGCTGCAAATATAAAGCTCTACTCTTCTTTATGCGACACCGGTGTGGGGCCATGTAAAATATGAAATGGTGGAAAAACTGCCAAAATTTTACATTAAAAGAGTATTTCTCTTGTGGTAAGAATCAGAAGTTAACTAATTAAACTGAACTACATACCCCATAGAAACGATCTACAACTTCATTGCGATATATGTTTTTTAAGAGTAAGAGAGGATGTGCATCATTAGAGTGGCCTTTGTCCCTTCGAGAAGTAAGGAGGCTTGTTTTTGGACCGCGACCTTTTGGAGGACGCGCAAATAATTTCACTCCTAAATGACGTTAATGTTGCCAAACTTACACAATATTGTAAACTTGGATTCAAATACTGTGAAAAAAATAAGAAATAGAAGCATTTATTATCCCTCATATAGCCAAAATGGCTAATCAATTAAATTTAATTTGAAATTACTTTGCGCAAACTAAAGGGTGGTTAAATTTTAAGGGCCGATGTTGTCATTTCTTTTTAGTATGATAATATTGGTATGGTTCAAATATGTATGGAACAAAATATTGGCCAAATGGCCACCGCGACCTCAGCGGCACACCTCCATCCGATGGTCCAAATTTTCAATGACGCTGAAGCATAATTGAGGTTCTATGCCGTTAATGTTCCGAATTATCTCATCCTTTAGCTCTTGAATTGTTGCTGGCTTATCGACGTACACCTTTTCTTTCAAATAACCCCAAAGAAAAAAATCCAACGGTGTCAAATCACATGATCTTGGCGGCCAATTGACATCGCCACCACGTGAGCCATTGAATTTGTCGCGCAAAAGAGCCATTGTTTCGTTAGCTGTGTGGCAAGTGGCACCGTCCTGTTGAAACCACATATCGTTCACATTCATATCTTCCAATTCGGGCCATAAAAAGTTCGTTATCATTTCACGATAGCGAACACCATTCACAGTAACTGCCTGACCGGCCTCATTTTGGAAATAATACGGCCCGATGATGCCGCAGCCCATAAACCGCACCAAACAGTCACTCTTTGTAGGTGCATTGGTTTTTCGACAATCACTCTTGGATTATCATTCGTCCAAATGCCTCATCACTGAAGATGATTTTCTTCGAAAATTGATCATCCACTGTTGCCATTTCTTGCCACCATTCTGACCATTGACGCCGCTTGAAATGGTCAAGAGGCTTTAGTTCTTGAGTCTATTGCACATATAGTAAGCGTGTAAATGCAAGTCCTTATGCATAATGTTCATCAACGACGAGCGTGAGAGGTGCAATTGTTGGACACGACGACGAGTTGAGGTGGACGGCTCTTCAGCCACAGTATCGCGAACAGCAGCAATATTTTCTGCAGTACGAGCTGTACCAGCATGCACTGGTGTTTTCACATCTCCTACAGACCAGGTTTTCTCAAATTTTTGCACGATTTTTCCGATTGTACGCACATTTGGACGATTAAATTGACCGAAAAAATCACGAAGTGCACGATATGCATTTTGATTTCAACGCCCATTTTCATAATAAGCTTGAATAACTTTAACGCGTTGCTCGATTGTGTATCTTTTCATGGTTCAAATTGAGTTAGTCTGAAATTGAGAAATGTCAAATGAAATGCAAAAAAAAACTTGACGTTTAGGTGCGGTTCACATTTAACCACCCTTGAAATGTCAACCGGCAGACATGCGTTTTTGTAATCTTTTATGGTTAAAAAAAAATCTTTACTTACTTACTCACCAGTTATTTCCGGAGTGTCGTCATTATACTTAACTTAAGATTACATTAAATCCGAACTCAAGTAGCCGGAAGCTGTGTCGAATTATAATGTCCCCACAATTTTCTCTGCGAACTTAATGCGATCTTATTACATCGTACAAAACTTCGTACTTAAATACTAAGCTGTGTACATTATTATCACGAATGGATGGTCACCGTGTTTATAAACGACAAAAATTAAGTATAGACAACACCCTGAGCTAGCAAAAGAATCATCATATCGGACTACTTATAGAAAGCTTAACCAAAGTCTAGATGATGGTCAGCTTCTGCATTTTTATAATTCCATAATTAGCTTAACGTTTTCCTGAAAAAATACAGAGCACTTCTAAACCTTTCTGTGGACCATAAAAACTTGAGAAGTTTAAGCTTTAGTTGAATAAGATGTGACACTTCCTTCTTCCACATCGCACTGCCGGTCAAAGTCTCTCATTTAAATCGTTAATAAACAATGAATATAAATAAGATGTTTCCCCACACACACACACAGCTGGTGCTAATTGCAGACACACGATTTATTTAAACCAAGTTCACTGAACAGACACATTTCTGTAACGGTTACGCAATAGTTGATGTAACATGTTCATATGCCGCGGAAAATTATTTATTTACCACCAAGTTCAGAATTGTAAAGGTAAACAGTTGACAACACTATTACATCGCCCTATTCTTATAAGTGGACAATTGTGCAAACGACTTTATTGCACTACTTTTCCTCGCATATTAAGGGCAGAGACATCAATGAGGTTACTGCAAATTCCCGATGTGTATCTCAGTCACAAGGGACTAGCTGTTCGATTCTAATGGCTGAAAGCAAACAGAGGCTGATGTCACAATCAGGTTAAGCTAGGTTTTCTTAAGTACTGCCAATTACGTGAATTGGCCATAAGTGCGACATGTTTACAAAGTTGATTGTTGCCTTGATTGTTTTAATTTTTTTAAACGCTTCCTGTTCTGGGTTGTGTCAATTTAAGTAGCGAACCCTAATAGTTTCCTTAATCGTTTTTAATAATTTCTTTTTTGGCTCCTGTGAACACTATAAAATAAAAAATTAAAACAATCTACAATAGACAGCCGTCATTGGACGGAGACTTCCAATAATCATGGCCTCGGTGAGGAAACTCTAAGTACACAATCCTGACAAGATCGAGTGCCTGGAGTGGGTGACAGTAGGGAGAGAATAAACCCTATAGATTGTAGAGTCAGTCGCATGTCTAAGAAGACATCTTTGAAAAATGTCTGACACTAAGCAACAACTGAAGTGTCTATCAAGTTGAAGTGACAGCAGTTAACGAGGCAACTTGTTCTTCTTCGCAGGGTGCCACAGTCGGATTGGGGACCTCACCCAATATGCCTCTTCAACCAGCATGATCTCTAGGCAGCTTCCTCCAGTTTCGCACACCAAGACGGGTGAGGTCTCCCTCGACTTGTGTGCGCCATCTTGTGCGTGGACGTCCTCTGCTGCGCTGTCCCACAGACTCAGAGTCGAGTATTCTTCGGGCCGGAGCTAAATTGTCCATAAGCTCTACATAGCCCAGTCATCTTAGACGTTGCATCCATAGACGCGTAGCTAGACTCATGTCGCTGTACAGTCCATATAGTTCGTGGTTGACGTTCTTCTCCAAACGCCATCAATTCATTTTCCATTCTGTATAAAGACTATTCACTTAACCGTTAAATCCTAAGACTAGATTAATAGTAGCTTTAATAGTGGACTTAGAAAATACAAGGTTTCCTTCCAACACATGGATCACTGTAGAAGGATGTGTCACATCCAACTGGAAATGTGAGAGCCTTCGTTGAGAGTGACAACATTAGACTGTACTCCTCGTTGGATAAATTTGCGTCAGTCTTCCCAGCGGAAACCTATGCAATCCTAATGGCCAGAGTTGATTAATGTAAGTCTTCCCTAAATTGAATCGGCAGTCTAAGTTCGCTAAGACTTGTCTGGGCCTTGTCCCGGGCCACCACGGGAAACGTGATCGCCAATGAGCTTGCTAGACAAGGATCAGAGGAGGTACTCTTAGGACCCGAACCTACGTTGGGACTATATATGTCCTTGGTTATTGCTTCCACCGATGGTTGGGCTTTCCTTTACTTTCCAAGATGTAGACAAACCAGGCGCATCTCCCAAATGTCTGGACAAAATCCGCGGCATTCTCATTATCTTTTGACAGAAAAGACTGCGGACGACTTACCGGTGTACCAATGGGCCATTACACCTTCGCCAAAAACCCAAATGTTCTTGGCCTAAACGACTGTGAAGAAAACGACCACACTGCACCTCCTCTGCCAATATCCCGCCCTTGCTCGGATCAGGTGACAGTTATTCGGTGCTGATGATAGTAAGACCTGATGAAGTAAGCCTCTCATGAGTCATGATGGAACCGCCTACTGGTCTTCCGAAGGAGAAAATTGCAGCAAATGTGTAGATAGTTGCCTGGTAGTACAATGGACCCGTTTTTCAGTCTGAGTGCTCCAGAGTAGTGCAAAGAAAAGATCTGCTTTCTATTAATTATAGTCGACTCTCACCGGATGTGTGTTATAAGTCGCTGAAATCATCGATGCGTTGTACGAGTGTTACCAGACTTAAACAGGTATGTACGTAAAAGATGCTGAAAGTTTTCAGTTTCCTCCTCATCAAGCCAGCTCTCGGACATTGGTGAAAATCGGAATCATAGTACACACTGTGGCGTAGAATTTAGATAAAAGGGTCGTAGAAAGCTCCGGATCTAGCTGAGACCAGTCTATTATTGATGTGTTGTTATTGCATACGCGCTGCCTATCTGTCTTTGCTCAGTCAAGTTGCGACTTATTGTAGCTATTTTGCGCGCAGAGAGGGGTATACCCATGACGTTGTCGCCTGACTATTAAGCTCGTCTATGACCCGGTACCAAACACAAACGAATATTGAATAGTTCAAACATCTCCTCTAGAAACAAGCTAGACCTGCATATTGTACTAATTTGGACCATTGATGAGGCCAATTTCAAAACCGCGATGGAAACCTGACTGCGTGAAAAAATGTATTATTATCGAGCGGATATTACGTTCCACTTGAGCCAGGATAGTGCCATAATTTAAGTACTTCCGCTGGAGACACGCTGCACGCTTAGAAAGTCGTTTGGAAAGACAGTCGTCAGCTATACAGAGGTGTACTGAATCCGCAAAGAGGGATGGACCACTGTTTCCACGATTCTCCGAAGCTAAGATCCTGGATTGGTTGGATGGTTTAAGTGGCTATCCGATTTGTCTGAAAACGGGTACAAATAGCGCGGTGGCGCGTCGTTTTGATACCGTGGTTGTCTGGTTAGCTATACCCAGCCTATGGAGTTCAGGAAATTGATTATGTTAGATATGTTTTGGTTAGCGATCTCGGAGAGGTCCACCTTCTACTAGCTAAGGACAGGAAGTGTTGATAGATGGCGTGTTTGGAGTGGTTGATTCGGGGGCCTACCAACTCATTGGGACGTTGCGGGAAGATCCTAGCTTGGCCAGTTCGTCGGCATTCTCATTTTCCTCTATGTTGCTGTGGCGTGGAACCCAGAGGAAAGTAACATTACACCTTCTACTGGCCTGTTAGAGTTCCTCCTTACACTGTTGCACCAATTTGGAGGATGTGTATACTGAGGAGATGGCCCTTATGCCTGCTTGGCTGTCGATGCAGATCCCTGCAGCTCTGCCATAAGAGTTTACACGCTTCTTTGATTGCTAGTACTTCATTCTGGAAGATACTCGAGTGATCTGGGAGGCGGTAAGAGCTCGAGATATTGAAATCCGCCGAGAAGACCGCTGAGCCTACACCGTGGTCTAGCTTAGATCCCTCTGTGTAGATCAGAAATTGGTATTCAGAGACGAGTGATTGGGTTTTCCAGTCCTCTCTGGATGGAAATCGGAGAAATTGAGAAATTGCCGTGATATCGAAATCTATAGTGGATGTGATGTAGTCCGTAGGTGTTGGGGTTAGGAACTCGGGCAGGAGTTGCAGAGCTCTGGTATGGCCGTCCGGTCTCGCTGATCAACCGCCTGCTTCTCTGGTGTGGTGCGGGCGGATTAGTGCTTAAAGTTTTATCTAGAATATTACTGGCTGCTGTTTGATTGGTTTTCCCGCTGTGAAAATAGAGCTTTCTAAGGGAAGACAAATTAGGTTAACATCGAGCTAGTGCCGATGAAGGGGCTCTAAGTACAGAGTAGAATGTATTTCCAGTACAATGTGTGCCTACAGCTTTCCTGCTAACGTAAATCGCCAGCTTCACTTTTCTAGTTCTTTCCATTACGTTCGTCTTACAACTGAACGTCTTACCGAAGGTGTGTCCTAAGAAAATTGGGCGTTGTCACAGAGTTTGCACACGGAATTCCTGGCAAAGGGGACAATCTCTGTCATCTGGATTTTTATTCGAACACACACATTTTATGTTCTTTTCATTCACTCAGCAAACCGGTATCCTTTAAGTATTTCCACTGGCCCCAATAACAGGCTTCGATATTCCCCCAATGTCATCGTCGGGTTTTTGGCATTTCAACAGATTTATGCAAGACTTTCGCTTCCAACATGAGGTTGAGCCGATCACATGCCAACGTGCAAACTTGTTTCGCATCTTTTGTGTCAGAATTTATCCGATCCTGATCGGTTCTAACGGAGCAATTTGTATTAAACCGGTTTTTAAGTTGTTATGTGATGACTAAACAGAACATTGCTTGTGTGCGTGTATTTGAAACATTAAATAACTGAGTCGGTGGGAATCTTAAGAGATTCGGAAAACCATCGAGTTAGCCAAAGGTCGACCAAATATCTATAAAGATGTTCTCTCAATCGGAAAATGTGTGGCTCAGACGCTCAGTTCGTATACTCCACTCCGATGGCGACGTCATATTTTGCTGCCTTGACCAACGGGTTTTTAAAGACTGATCAGGTTGTGTGGACTGTGCAATCTGTGGTTGAGCCTTTCTTCAGGTACTTTTCTACCCGATCCGGCTTCGACGATCACTTCTTCCGCATTTAACAGTCTTTATGTATCTGCGTGATAATGAGGAGCGTCTTGAGTTCAGCTATTGTCATCAGTTTTGGCTCAGTTCTCATCTTGGCGCTTAAAAAACACAGCATCAGACGACCAGCCTCTAAATGGAGCAAAGAAATTGAAGACGACACCAACCAACATGACACCCGACACAAAACTTTACATAATCGATTCAAGCTTGCGAAACTCCTAGATCCAGTTAGGTCCACACGTACCGCTACTATGTGAAATTAGGCTAAAGGTCCAACCAAAATAAATCACACGACCACTTCGCTAAGTTTCGTTGAGTTTCGTTCACTTTTGCTTGATTAAGTGCTGAAATGATTAAGTTGAAATGAAGTCGTGTTACTGGGTGAAATGAAGATAAATCAAATGTGAAATGCCTTAATTGCATCCACTCATCTTGGGAAAATTTCCAAAAAAGTGTATGCAAGCTATAGGGTAAACCAAAATAAACGGAAGAATGTACAGAAATGATACACTGTAACCATATTCACAACTGCACTCAGTTTCGTTAAGTTTCGTTCATTTTTGCTTTCTTAAGTTGGAGCGAAATGCATCTCCCTGTATAGTTGATGACAGTTGGTTTTAAAATTTTGCATAAGAAATCAGAAGTAATTGTGGGCTCTTTAGGATTTGACGATGCTTCTGGGTGAAATGAAGGAAAATCAAATATGGTACTGCCTAAATTGCCTCTACTTATCTTCGAAAAAGTTTCAGAAATTTACCCAGAAAGTGACGCATTACGCTAGTCGTTTCAAAATCAACGTGAACGTGAATCTGTCGCTGACTTACGCCCAGTCAATCAGAGAGCAGTATTCAATCAAGCAAGACCAGATTGTTTATTGTGCCACCACCTCAACGGAGACAACCACAAGGTGCTACTCGTCTGTCAAATCATTTGGGAATGTCGTTAACATACCACTCTAGCCGCTGCGTCGTAGCGACTGCTAAGCATATGCACAGTCAAATATTTGCTAAATCACTCAGTTTGTTTAACAGAAAGATGAATTCATGCAACACTTTAAACAATTCACAGTTCCCGGTCTGCAAGATCACGCGTGTGATTGGGCGCACAATCACACAAACCGCCCAGCAGTATGACTCACGGCAAAAGTGTTTCTGACGCGTCCGCGAACCCTCGTGTTGTGCGCTCGACGTAAACTTGAACTTGGGTGCCTACCTTCGGCCGATGGCGCACGATCGATATCGTTCTCTTAATTGACTTCCACGGAACGTGTTACAGAAACAGGTTAACCGGTTACATGCCACTCTCGGGAGACGTGGTCACGTTCTGCTTGCTACACGCAGACGCAATTTATGTTTGCCACATCTTCGGCTTGTGGGTGATTTATGAGCTGGAATTTTAATGTTGTTTTGGAGAGATTCTTGATTGGGTTCTGAAAAGCATTTAAGATTGATTTCGGATAAGAAACGAGATTGCCGCGGTTGTTGTTTAAGGGATACATGCGAAGGTTCGCATTGCTGGCACTTTGCGCTGTTGACTTGTTTTTTTTTATCTTTGTGGGCAGCACCCGTAAAGGATTCAATATTTCATCAGATCATGCATGGTTTGGCGAAACGTGATTTTTAAAAAGTTTATAGCTTCCGTGTTTTAATGCGTAGCCAGTCAGACGACAGACAATGAATTTGGAAGCTAGAACTGATGAGTCAACGTTCACGGACCGGGGTACAATTGCACCTTAGCCGAGGAGTTAAGTTCAATTGCCTCAAGGTCGGCTATTAAAGTGCACAGAAATTTATCGTGTGAACTGTCAACTTGTGGGCAAGCATCAATCATGTGTCATTACTTGCCAATGACATGTGTCAACGGAGCAAGACTTCCTCAATGGATAGACATTCCGTGGCAGCCGGCATAATTATCGTTCGATGTTGCTTCGCATTAATGCGCGAGTACGGCGGCATTCCAATGGAAATTCAGCAGAGTTTGATTTGAAATAGACAAACAACTTCCAGGTGTCTGCCTGACATCGTCTCTAAGATCTCTTTTTCCATTTTATTCGGTTTTGTGATTTGATATGAATGAAGACAGGGTGGGCCATCTAGTGGTCTTTTTTTAAATCATTTTTTTATTTTTATACTTACATCTGTTACCCTCTCGAAATCTTGACAGAAAGTCAGTATCATACCTGTGCGGACCGAAATGAGTCACTTGATTTGATTGAACAACGTTGCGAAATATTGAAAACTTGTATCCAAAGTCAGTGCTGTGTAGCCGAAAGAGCATTTTGAAAAGTAGAAGTTTCGGGCGAAATGAAACATCAACCGCGACTGAGTTTGTGCTAAAAGTTCGTGAGACTGGCATGCTAGTGGACAGCACTCATTGTCTCCGTCGTCGTACGTTGTGCACAAATGGCCTTCTTCGAAAATCAGGCTGGGAACAACGTTTCGGTTAACGGTGGCCATTACAGAGCCATGTTAACCGACTTTTGTTTTTACTGAAATTAAAGACATGGATTTTGGACGACCCCTGGTTCATGCAGAATGACGCGCCATGCCTAATAGTCCATGCCACAATCGATCTTTTGTGCACCAAATTCCTAAATCGTGTTATCAGCCGTCTTGGCGATGTCAATAGACCGCCTCGGAGCTGCGATTTGAACCCTTTCGAATTCATTTAATTTTGTTCATTTTATTGCATTTTTAAAAAGAAACTTCTATTTGGCCCACCCTGTATATGGAATGAACCTACTTGTCTATTTTGACAGAGCATTGGGACGAGATTGGGTCTAGCGGGGAATGCGGCAAAATGTGACAGGTTCTCTCTTTAAGAAAGTGTACATAAGACCGACATCTTGAACAGAATGTTGCTGTAACTTCGAGGTAGTCAGAGATTCAGTCTTCCACGGCTTCGCCGTTCCGAGATCAAACACAGAAATAGTCCTGTTTCCTTGAGCTCCACAAGAAATCGAGACACCGAGGTGACGTTGGACAAAACCTTGATCATCCAAGATTTCCTCCACGACCCATAGACCATTGCTTCTTCGTGCGATCTTTAGTCCGATCAGCGTTTATGGTTTCTGGTGGTGAACTGCAAGCGCTATGCAGCGACACGAGCTTAGCCAGGCGCCTACGGATTCCAACGTTATGTGGAGCTCCGACCCAATGGGTCCTCGATTCAGAACCTGTGTAACAACACAGAAGAGGATGCTCACAACCAACTAATGAGCTTGTTGGTTGACACCCGGATTCACAGACAAAGAAGACAGAAGAAGCCACACGCAGCACATCTTCCTGACGAAATGCGCTACACGATCTGAAAAGTTTGATTGCTTCTGGTGTTTTGCCACACAACAGGGTGCTTCAAATTTAGGCAAAGCTCCTGGTGAATGTTTCGCTCAGCGACTGGGTCACGTGGCTGAACCTAAGCCAAACAAATCTCCCTCCGGCGGCGGAACTTTAAACCATTTCTCCATCGCGTGCACATAATTTCTCTATAATTTGTTTATCACAAATGCCAATCATTAAAGCCAGCGATCTCGTTCAAACACAACTTTGTAACCAACATTTTAAAAACCAATTAACTTCAGCCGCTTTCAACTATAAATACGTGGCCGTATCGTGGTGTAAATTTCAGTTAACCCACAAGCCATGTCAGCTAACAAGATCGCCTTCGGCGGAGTTCTCCTCCTTGCGGCTGTAATCGCAGCCATCAATGGCATGCTAAGTGAGTAGCTTCACTGCGGAGCTGGGTAATCTCGAAAATAACCTTAAAATCCGATCTTCTAGCGTCGGATGTGAAGGCCTGTAAGCCCGGGGACGAAGAGTGTCTGATAGAGACTATCAACTATGTGATGGCGAACAAGTATCAAGGTATGCAATGAAATCGATGCGTTTGCCGATGGAATTCTGTTCGAATCTGGTTCTTAGGTGACGATGAGCTAAATCTGATGACCTTTGATCCACTTAAGGTCGACCATCTGGGGATAGAGCGATCACCGACCAATCCATTGAATGCGGATATTACTCTGCAAAACAGTGAGATTTTTGGCTACAAGGAATTGCGGGCGATTCAAGTGAAGTGGGTTTTTTAAGGGTTCTTAGCCGCCCGAGAGTAAATCCAAAATCTCACAAATCCCTTTTATTTGCAGTGGTTTCGGGTCCAGTCCTGAGGGTAATCACGAAATCTACTTCCACGGACCTTACGCCTCGCTGATAGGAGATTACTCGATCGACGGGGAAGTGGCCACGCAGCCAATCAAGGGTCAAGGACGAACCAATCTAACATTGGGTAAGACTCAAAGACTGCCTCAAAAGACACAACAGAGCGCATCTCTCTTTTCTCACTTTCAGAGGATGTCTTCGTAAAGATTGTCGTTGTGGGAGGATCCAAAGTCATAGACGATGCTACGTACATGGACGTAAAAGAGGTCCAAATGGACTTTAATACCACTCGACTGTACACGGATTTTGCAAACCTTTTCGACGGGAACAAGATCCTTGGGGACAACATAAATAAGTATTTGAATGAAAATTGGAGCGGCATCTTTACGGAACTGAAGAATGGGTTCATCGGTTCCATCACCAATGTGGTGACTGATGTTGTCCGGAATGTTCTTACGGCACATCCATACAATGTACTCCTTGACTTTGGCAATTAGAATGCAATGAAAGGGGATTTTAAATAAAATTACCAAACTGTTCGAAAGTCGAACACGAGTTTGAAGACGAAGAGTCGTTGAAGTTTTAACTTACTGTAATTCCCGGAGCATGCTTCTAGCAGTTAGTGTTCTTCTGGAAATTTTGCATACTCTTAGGATGATTTTATTAGGTGACGATGACCATGGTGCCAAGTTAGTAGTTGAAGATGAGGGTGAGGTTGACTAGATTAAACAGCATCGGTAATAGCATCGGTATTTTGAGAAGACTGAAGTGGCTGCCATCGTCTTTTGGAGGCAGTTGATCATGTAGTTAAAACTGTGGCAAAATCAGGGATGACGACAATTATCTGATGATATCGTTTGAAAGACGAGGTTTAGTGTTGTCTGCTTCGATTAACCTGAAGGCAGCCCTGTTCACCCTGTAGCATAAATTATTAATTATGGAAGAATCTATATTTTGATGAACCATGACATTATGTATGGAATAGGTCATAGTTTCTCAACGTTTGATCCTGTGCGGACCTCCAGCAACGAATTTATATCTCGGCGGACCCTTCCAAACATACAACTTGAAATGAAATTCAGATGTGCAGTGGATTTGTAGTGGAATGATGTATTTTTGATGTTTTATTGAAAGGCAGATTGAACAAATTTGGATGCCTCGGCTCAATATGTGCGGCGTTATTCCGGTAATAGCCTCTCGAATGTTGGCCTTGAGCTCATCCAAAGTGGTTGGCTGGTTAGTGTAGACGAAGGACTTGACGTTTGGTGTTCAGGTCCGGACTCGTAGGGTAAAGTTTTGTAGACGATACCTATCGAGCAACCATTACAAGAAGGCATAGTGTCAGGTCCTGTACCCCTGAATATTTGTTTTCCTTGCGCCTGCCTATGATGCACGACCTTGGGTCTTGAGACTGTAAGCATTCGGCCCAAGGAAACGACATGAGGAGTAAGTAAGCTTCAATAAAACGTGGTGCTTGACTAAAACTGATGAAAATGGTGAAACTCCAAATCAGCGTTCCCTCCCGTAGTACTATTGTACCTTTTGAGTACATTTTTACGGTCTGAGTACGGTAGCACGAGAAGGTCGTGCGTAGTACGTTTCTAAAAATAATAATTCATTTTAATTTTTTATAATTTAATTCAAAATACAGTTATTTACAAGAAAGAGAATAAAAGGAATATAAGAGCAATTAGTTGCAAGCAGGGCTGCCAACTGTCCTGACCAGGGTTGTTTAGCACGCCAGGGAGGTTATCAATCGCCGATATCCTGCCCGGTCGAACCCCTGGGTTCGAAATTGTCCGCATTTAGGAGCACGCACAGCTTCTGTATGGGACGAGTACTAAATCAACTAGCAGTCTTAAGAGTCACGTTGCGAACCCGTCCATCGCTGCCCGGGTGAACCTCTGACACTCTGCCCAAGCGCCAGTGAGTTGGTGGGAGGTTCTCTTGACGAACGATCACGATGTCGGGACCTGGATGTTATGCTGCCGTCGCTGTCACTTACTTCTCAACTGCAATGTTGTCAGGTAGTCTTCACACCAACGTTGCCAGTGACGCTGGTGTACTTGCCGCAACCATTGTCATTGATCGGGATGTTGTCAACTCTCTGCTCCGGTGTGGCAATCAGCAGGGCGCCGATAAGGAAGTCTACAGACGTCAAAGCCAGTTTGTCGTCCGGGTCGTCGTAAAGCGGAGTGATTGGACGGGAACTCAGACAAGCTTCAATGCGTGCAGCCAATGTCTGTAGTTGACCGTACCAGAGGGACTGTGTACCCACCAAACGCACGAAATGATGTTTGGCCGATTTAACAGCAGCCTCCCAGAGCCCGCTTTGGTGTGGGGCGCTTGGTGTGATGAAATGCCACTTAGTCCCGCGATTGGCAAGATCTTGTCGATTAGCACTCAAATGCTCTTGGAGTAGACGGTTAGCTCCCACAAACGCCGTATCGTTGTCGCTGTATAAGTCCATGCATAGACGCCTGCGGCAAACGAAGCTGGTGAATGCATCGAAAAAAGCCTCCGCTGTCAGATCCTCGACTACCTCGACGTGCACGGCTTTCGTAGCCATACAAACGAAGATAACCAAGTAAGTCTTGGTTGTTGCACGTGATCGTTTCGTCCCAACTCGTATGATGAATGGTCCACAGTAGTCCACCCCAGATGCCACGAAAGGTCGAGCCGCCGTTACTCTTTGCCTCGGTAGTCTACCAAAGTCTGCAGCCGTTGCCGTCTGCAGGTAACGCACCGATGAATGTAGCTCCGAACGGCCTGTCGTCCATTCAGCACCCAATAGCGCTGACGAAGAGTTTGTAACATCAGCTGGGTTCCACCATGAAGGGTGTTGGTGTGTGCTTTCACTGGGATTCGAACTGGGGACCCCTCTAACCAGGGGCAGGCACTCAATCAATGGCGCCGTCCAACTGGCGCAGTGGTAGTAGACGCAGTTTCAAATCGGTCCCTATATGAAACAACTGTACCTAAGAATGTAGCTCAAATAATAAAAAAACCCCAAACTAATGTGGTCACTGCCCATTTCAGAACAAAGTTTTGTAGGGCTCGAGATTTAACAAAAAATGCACCACCATCACGGCCTCCTGAGGAACATCTTTAAACTGCTCTGGCGTACGCTTTACTACTAAGGCTTCTCTGGTTTCAAGTTTCAACAACCGATTTTATTTTATTTTTTCCATTACAGTGTACACAAAACACTATGTTCTCTAAGTGTTAACTCTCAGTATCGCTTTACACAGCAGATTTTGCTGCGCGACTAAGGATCATCTACCGATTTTGCATCTCATAGATTACATCAAATACACAGTATTAATTAAAGCATAGTGCATGGATCAATTTTTTAAACTCCAATCGAGACAAGCTAAAATCAATTTCGTTGCAAAGTTCATTAAAAGTGTTTATACACCTTGTAATAGGTTCATTACAACCATAGTTGGTTCTATGCCTCTTATCGTATAGTAAATTTCTCATCCGAAGAGATCTTTGGGGAGCATGTATATTCATGAGAAAAAGTAAGTCTGGTGAATTTACACGGCAATTAATAATATCGCGGATGAACACGGCTGACGCTGCCTTACGCCTGAAACTTAAGGTTGGCAAGCCTATTATTTTACATCTATCGTCATATTTAGTGAGTTCTTCGAAGGAATACAATTTACGGACAGCACATCTCATGACATTTTTTTGTACTCTTTCGAATCTGAGTTCTTGTGTATCATATGGTGAATACCAAATGATGGAAGAATATTCTAAATACGGTCTGACTAACGAACAATAGATGGATTTAAGACTAGTTATATTCCGAAAATCTGTACTATTTCTTTTCAGAGAACCTAACATAGTATTAGACTTCGCAATTGTCATAATGCAATGCAAAATTTAATTTAGTATCAAAAATTACACCCAGATCTTTAACCTCTTCTAGGAGACTAAGTCTATGATCATTTATGAAATAATCACAGATAATCGGGGATGTAATTCGATATGCCGTAAAGATATTACATTTTTGAATATTCAGCTCTAGTCAATTGTGCTTGCACCATTCCACTAGTGCACGGATATCCAATTAGGAATTATTACAATCAGTTAAACTATTTATAGATAAATACAATTTAAAGTCGTCTGCGAATGTTAGAATTTAACAATATTTGAAAATTTCGTGAACGAAAGACTAATGGCCCCATATGGCTACCTTGTGGAACGCCCGATGTAACTTTTATTACTCGAGATCTAAAACTATCAATCATTACCAATTGCTTCCTGTCCTTTAAGGAATTGGAAAACCACTCTAACATTGACGAATGGAATCCCAAAGACTTTAGCTTGTTTAAAAGCAAAGTGTGATGTACTTTATCGAAGGCTTTCGAGAAATCGGTGTAAAGTACATCAACTTGTAATTGATTTTCTAAATTTGTATAAAATGTAATGTAATTTGAAAATAATGATAAAGTAGTTGTGCATGACCTGCCCTGCATAAAGCCATGCTGGTTATTAGAAATAATTTCATTTACCATAAAATATAATTTCTCTTTTACAATACTTTGAAATAACTTTATTATCGATGAAAGCTTGGATATTGGTCGATAGTTTCCTACTTTTTGCCTTAAACCGCTTTTATATATAGGCGTCAGAAAAGAATATTTCCATTCATTTAAAAATTCACCCATTTTTAAGAAATGATTAAGGATAATTCTTAGTACGATAAAGCGAATTCCAACTGTTTTGAAAATACCAGCCGGGACCCCATCGGGGCCTGGGCTGTAATTTACTTTAAAATTAGTTAAGGCATTTATTACATCCTGACCCGTAAATTCCAATACACCTATATCCAGAACCTCGGGTATATTAGAGTAATGGTTTATCGTTGTCTAGACCGGAGACCCATTATAGACAGACTCAAAAAAGTTGGCAAATAGGTCACAGGTTTCATCCAAGTTTGTTGAAGTTACGTTACCAAATTCCATTATCTTGGGCAAGCCCAAGGAATTTCTTTTTGAATTAACGTAATTCCAAAATGATGCACCATTGCTCCTTACCGAAGTTTCTGCAGACAAGATGTATTGTTTATATAAAAATCTATTCAAGAACTCATATTCTTTCCTGAATCTCAAAAATCGTTCACGATTTAAACTCGTTTTATTTGAAACATAGTTTGAATATTCTTTCCGTTTAACATTTCTTAGATTTACTAAGCTTTTGTTTGTCCATGGAATTCTAAATCGATTACTATTTAGGAAAAAATTACTCTAAGCCAGAATTAATTTTATTCATAAATATATCATAGTTACCTTTCAAATTGGGGGAATCCAACAAGTCATCCCAATTGAATTGATTTAGGTACTCATTCAGTGTAACAAAATTGGTCTTAGCGAATTTATAAGTTAAGCCGGTATTGTTATTACTACAATTTCCGTAACAAATTTAAAATCCAAAAGTAAGGCCTGAATTTGATGAATTTTATTCGAATCAATCACATTCAAGGTAAATAGTATAAAGTGTGATAGTATAAAGTTTACTTCATTGTTTAAAAATACTAAATCTAAAATTCGATCTAAACTATTTCGAATATTGTTTACTTGAAATAATTTTAGTGACAACTCCTCCATATTTTTCTGCCATATTTCGAGCACCACCCGAACAGAAGCTAACGCACTGCCTCCAATTCAGTCCATTTTCTGCAAAGAAGCTATTTACCTTCTTGAATATTTCATCGGCGGTTGTTCGGGTTGCGCCCCACAAAATAAATAATCCTGACTAATTGGTATATGGAAACCCTAAGCTGCGCATAGCTCGTTACGTCAATCCTATCATCGAGATGTATGGCAAAAAAACTCACTATTTTTGCCCCGAGCTATTAATTTCTTGTTTATATTTAATGCACTGTATTTGCTGTATTTGAGTCTAATTTCATGAAATGAGTTTTGTTTTCGCATTCTTGAATCTAAATTTGACAAGTATGTGATCGGCGTACCACCAGCGACACTTTCGCGTACCACTGCCGACCACCATTTGTGACCCGTTGGCCTAGACCAATGGACTAATGAGGATGGTCTTAGGCAACGATTGATGAAATCTTCAGTCTTGTCAAAGGATAACATAGGTAACCAGCTTTCTTTCTGGCAATTGAGGCCTGAATTAAAACTTTAACAAGGCAAGGTATGCTGGCTTTGACGGCTTTGTGGATGCATTGATACTTGGTCCAGCATTTGTGGATTTTATTTGCTCCAATAACGGTAATTTTACTTGCTGACATAGCCATGGACCTCGTCGATAAAGATGATTATTTGTCCAGAATCCGGACCTCGAGCCCACATTTCCAGCGCCCAAATATCGAACTCACGGCGTCGTCTCAAGTCGTTTGGCTTCAATTTTTGCATCAACACAATCCTGTATGGATGTGGGCCCAAATACAACCACAAAATAAGTCGGGTTTACACTCTGACGATGACCAATTAGTTACTCGGCGCCGAATCCACATTTCTGGGTCTTCTCGGTACTGACTATGTTTCCTTCACATCGCGCGTATCTCTGGTCGGTGGC
The DNA here is from genome assembly GCA_907269125.1 of Eristalis pertinax. NCBI lineage: Eukaryota > Metazoa > Arthropoda > Insecta > Diptera > Syrphidae > Eristalis > Eristalis pertinax. The sequence goes on from OU026145.1 coordinate 126,259,601, forward strand.
TTAAAGTAAAAAAGAGTGTATTCACGCTCAAACTTTTCCCCGGTGCGACTAATTGCCTGCACACTGAAGACATGTCGACGAGCGATCTCACATTTAGTCTTTAATTATCTGCGAACCTTGGGCAAGTGTGAAACAATGCACGATGAAATGGCACACCCGGCTGAATATTTTGACAGCTAAGTGTCAGAGGTACCATTGCCAGCTGATGAAGCAGAACAATTATAAAAACGATCATTGCTCTCTGGCAACCCATTAATTGACTCCATTCATTAGTGACCAGCTGGATTGACTCACCCCTCAAGCTGTGACATTTAATGCACCGCGGCATTACTTCTAATGTCGCCAGTTTAACTCTCCGATTCTAGCTTTCCCTAGCAACCTTAATTACAGCGGCGTAATGGACCACAAGTTCATTATTTTTTTTTTCTTCTTTTTTTTTTTGATAAATAGTTTCGCATCAGCGACAGATCTTTAGCGACTTCAAGTACAACGCCTGACCCCTGCAGCTTCAAAGAGTCATCCCAGTCCCTGAGTGGATGATTCATCTTAGCTCTTATCCTAGTCAACAGAACGATACTCCAACAGAGAACGACACTTAATTCTATTTGCAATCAGCGTATCAATTAGAAGCAAAGCCAGTCGAAATGAGCAGCACACCGCTGTAAAGCAATTACCCCGCACCTAAGATGGAATCAATTATAAAAGACACTGTCTCACGATTAAGGGAACATTCGCGATTTTCAGCTTCAGCAGTAAGCAGCATGTTCGGTCTGACTTTTGTGACATTGGCGGTCGTCCTTGCCGCAACAAGTGCAAAGTTTCGTGAGTTCCTTTAGAGAGAGATTTCAGAGCCAAGCCTGACAAGTATCTCATTACAGCCGACAATCCCAAACCGTGTGCATTTGAGGATACAACTTGCATCCAGGGACTGCTTAGCTATTTGCTGGATAACAAGCATGCCGGTGAGTGTGAATTGCTGTGAAAGCCGTCGACATTTGTGTGACATCTGTCAGCGTTTCCAGGCTACAGTGCGTTGAATCTGATTCCAATCGATCCGCTTAAAATTGCCGCCATCGACATCATCCAGGGAAGGGAGAGTCCAGTCAATATTGAACTGCTTTTCCGCAATTCCGAGGTGACCGGCTTAAGCAAAGCACTGGTCATGGGTGTCAAGTGAGCAGCACAGTCTGTGGCAGCAACTACGTTCTCAATTCGATATTTATTCCTTTCGCAGAGGCTTCGGACAGGACATGACACAAAAGCACGAGGTTCATTTGAAGGCTGACGCCCTCAGCTTGGTCGGTGACTACAAACTTAGTGGAAATATTCTGGTGCTTCCCGTCCAAGGGAGTGGCTTCAGTAACGTCACATTCCGTAAGTCGAATCCATGTCATGTCTGACGTGCCTTGACCCGCTTTTTCACAGTGAACACTGATGTGGGAGTTTTATTCTCTGGAACGCCGGAAACGAAACCCGATGGCACTTATATGAAGATCAAGAAGATACGCATGACAGTGGACCCTCAGAAGGTACTCTTCAACTTGACCAATCTCTTCAATGGGGACCAGTCGCTGAACAAGGGGCTGGGCTCGTTTGTGAACGAAAATTGGGAACTCATCTACCGTGAGGTGAGAAAGTCCATCGAAAGTGCTCTGGCGCAAGTTATCGAGAGTGTGATCAACAATGTCTTTCAAAAGTATCCGTATGAGAAGTTCTTTGCTCAAGTGGCAGACTAGCCGATTCAGATTCAGATCACCTGTGATCGTTTGTGTAAATATTTAATAAAGTTTAATTTAAACGAAAGTTTCGTTGGCCAAGTAATCTGCGTGGTTATGGTGTGAATTCAAATTTTTGAACTTGTGAATTCATTCCGTCTTATCAACTTCTGAAAGTCTATCAAAATCCAAAAAAAAAACTGAACCAACATTTTTTTTTAGTTACAACCTTAAAGTTGCTGTTCGAGAATATGTATGTTTAATAAGATCGCTTAAAGCACTATTATTGAAAATTAATTGTTCAGTATTCTTAACCTACATATTTTCTGTTAGATAAATTATCTTGTTCATCACTGTATATTAGTACAAATTCGCTGTTAGTCACTGTACATAATTCATGTGTCCTTGAAGATTTTGTTTTTGAAACACCGTAGGATCGTACGATGTGCAGAATCTGTATTATTATACGATTGAAGCACTTATACATGTACAGTGGTACAGTGTAGATGCAGCATCAGCAACTACATCGTTAGGTTCATGCAACGAGAATTTGTGTCTCTCGGTCACTTGAAATTCGGCCGTGTCAGGAGATAGAGGGTGACTTTACCTTATATTCTATATACTGTGTTCTTTCTTGTTGGACTATTGTTGAACTATTCCTCAACCAAATTCATTGATTTGCTGTACAGAAAATATTTTCCTTAACAGTTGAATTTCGCATCGACTCTCTGAGAAAGTAAAATATCACAGAAGCTCTTTTAAAAAAATATCCGGCGCGAAGGACCATTAATGTTCTCCATTTTTTCCTCTTTGCCTTTCCTTTATTTAAAGTTGCATTCCTTACGATTCCTTTGGATTCGTCATTGTATAGTGATTCCCGACCAGTCCCTTCGTAAAGATGTACATTAGAGGCACGTTCGGGACATCTACAGGCATTTTTGTAGCATTCTCGTGATAGTGGTACGCACTGTCCACGTGCTGCAACAGTAAAGAAGCACGGATAGGACATTGGCGCGGAAGAGTCTCAGATTGGTGTTGATGCTGATTATATTGCTACGTCATATTTTGGATACCGAATGCGGATTTTGCTTTAGCGATCCTTCTAGCAGTTTACAGTTTACTACCGCTTTCGATTGCTCAATGATCCAGTTCGGAACTGTGTCTTGGATGTGTTGTTTACCCCTTTAAATTTCGCACAGCATTAAGGCCCGGTGCACACATGCTTTATTGCGGCGGTACCGCCTTTGTGTCTTACAGTTCTCACAAATAAATTGAGTGGTGCACACACACGTGCTATGACGCTGCGGCATGATCATTGATCAGCTCAGATCTGCTGCGTCACCGCAGAGGTGGCTGCGTCTTTCAGTACATTGTTTCTAATTGAACAGAGCACACATGCGTGCTTTTGCAGCTGAAAAATGTCGAATATGGAAGAATTTGATTTGGAATTATTTATTGAAGAAATAAAAATGTTTCCAGAAATATGGAGTGTTGCTTTCGAGGCATACTATGACATATTTGTAAATGATAAAATATTCCTTTTGTTAGCGAATGACCAACGAAAGGATGTATCCAATAACGTCTAGGTACGCGAAAATTACTCGTTTCTTTTTACACACCTCCATTGCTACAAGGCAAATGCGAGTGGGGTTAGTGGTGCAAACTCGTTTTGGGTGCATATCAAAACTCTTCCACCTGGATGAAGGATAGAGCCCAAAAATGGTATATAGATGGGTCGAAATCTGAAAATAAAGTAGGGACTGGAGTGATAGGACCCAAATAGCGAATCGCCCTGTGATCCTGGCAGAAAACGTTGGTACTAAGTATATTATTATTTTACTTAGTTTCCGTTTGCCGTATAAGATTCTTTCTAACAAAATATGCCACCAGGGGATGCTGACGGTCGAGATCGTTTCGCCAAAATCAGCCTGCATATTCCTCTCTGCAAGAAATGCAACCATGATGAAAACCATGAATATAGGCCAAACCTGGTGCTTAGATACCCTTCATTGGGCCCTACCCCAATAACACTGATACAAACCTTCATTTACACAAATTGACAAAAAAAAGCAATTCTTGAATAACCAGGAGGGTATTATACAATCAAGCGCGTTCAATGAACAAAACTATAATTCCAAATAGGCGAAAGAAGCTCTAGAGCATAAAAGGGTTGACCTAAGAATGCTATGCAAAATAATAAAAGTTGTAAAATGTCGACTCAGTGCATTACTCCTTTTATAAAAGAATCTGAGACAGTGACAGATTTTTCATTACCAACCAATGATGCTGTCAACATTGACATCAACCTGGCTACCAGAGTTTCAAGGAAAATTCTTGCTCCATATTTTGGTTGTTATAATGGTAGTTATAATAGACCGCTTCATGGCCTGTATCCTGTCCTTTGTCGCATTGGTGTGTGTCAAGATTGCCGAGTTTCCCATCTTATTGCAATGCAGAAACGGTCTTCGGAAGTTGTAAGGGCAGCATGTGCCAGGTAGCAACTGTCCGTTTCCCTCGATTAACAATTCCGCTCTAATTGGCTGATCATCAAAACACTCTTTTTAGCTGATGTATCCATGAATATGTCAATGACAACTTGTGAACTGGATTATTGTTTTGGAATACACACAGTTAATTGATGTATAGCTCTTTCTGCAGCATCCTACTTTACGACAATGCGCACTGACTGTGACTCTAACACTGAGTCTCCTAAGTTCGAAGTAATTAGAAGTATTCACAGTCACAAATGCAGAAACAATATTCAACAAATTCAGCCACAAACAAATGAATAAAAAATCCATTTGTCACTAGAAATGATCATTTGTGCGAAAAGTTTTCCATCCCCACAACACATGTAGCTTGCATTGATTTGCTAAGATCTCAATTAGCGAGATGCAATAAAACAATAGTTGTCTGTGTGCAATAAAAAATTATCTGTCATAAATGAGCTATGACATTGCAATTTGTTCACAAAATCATTTGAATTTAATTATTGAATGCACTGAAGCCGGAGTGTTTTGCTTTCCCCGGGAGCCGAATTAATTTATTCAAATAATAGCAATTTATTTACAACTTTGTGATATTATTTTCTTGCTCTGGGATGATTGGAGCTAGGCTCGCTTACCGCAAACTCACGTTTTACTCAATTTCTGTTGATTTAATTAGACACGGTTGCGTTCACTTTGAATGTTTATTACTCGCAGGCATGTCATTTGCATCTGGGGATCTTCTCTTCATTGCGCTTGATACGTAAGGATTTACGAACACAGCCGACGCTACAGTGTCCAAAAAAGGGTTGCCAACCGACGAATTTGAAGTGATGGACTTAAAAACATGAGGCATACATTTTGGCCATATCCCTCTTTTGTGGCAGCCGCAACTGTCAGGGATGGAGCTAGGTTTAAACCCAGCTAGCACGATCTCATTTTATGTCCGTAAAAACTGACTTTAGCAGAAATGAGCAAATGGGTCACTCATCCAAACCTTCCGCCTTTCTTGACTTGTGCCGTTCTAGTCCACTGACTGAGCCAATTCTATTCAAACATTCTTAGGCCGTCTTTTCCCACCGGAGGGCAATTAAGTGCAACACTTCAGTCGATCTATGGCATATTTGACCACTTGATGGATGGGTTTCATGTAAATTCGATTGAAAATTAATTCAAAACTTTCATTAGACACGCGAAATTGTTCCCTATATAAAGAACCACAAACAATCCGTAGAGCCATTGAAGTCGTAGTCGATACCGAATTCAAGTGAAGAAGGCGAGATGATCAAGTTTCTGGTAAGAGCTTACTTTAGTCAAGGGTTGTTTGTCCTTTTTGTCTTCTCACGAATTTTTTCCTCTAACGGACTTTTTCCTCTTACAGATTCTACTGGTTGTTCTAATTGCGTGCGGAGCAGCTGTGCTTGCTCTTCCCAAACACCATCAGGGCGGCGGAGGTGGATGGCATGATGGGCATTATGGAGGTGGAGGTCATGGGTACCATGATTATCATCATTCACACCATCCGCATGGATAGGGCGTAACGAGGCACGTCTAAGTCCCAGTCAGCATTTATTGGATCTTATTTTCGATAACCAATAAATAAAATTCAAGCATAGTCAAACAGAGTCCTTATTTGTCCATTAGCAGAGATCCTTTCGTTATTTTCTGACGATGTCTGAGGGTTGCACAGTTCACCTGAGAGAGTCGCCTTCCACTTGTGGAAGTTATTAATCGTGACCGTGATAAACAACTCTAGTGGGATTAGGTAATTATTTCGGTGACAGGCGGTCCTATATTTGCGCTGGATCTACACTGAAGTAGATCCATTCCCCATAATCAGGGGCGCGCTGTAGTACTTCTTTTGACGCAACTAGAGGCTTCAATTATTATTTTCATCTCTAGAAGAGCTCTATTTTACACAAAGTAATGTGTAATTGTGAATTAGTGTTGAAGTGATCGCTTGAGCGATTGTCTGCTCGAGTATTTCCGTTGGTCTTTCTGGTATTCGGGTCTGTGCCTGGATAACAGAACATGTTCTTGGCAATGATGCAGCCTCTGGGCTTTCTTTCCATGGAGAAACAAGTGTTGTAGTCGGGCATCCCTAAAAAGAATTATTTAGGATCTCTTGTATCAGTACAATTTACTTCCATTCTTTACAATAGACGACAGCTGACGCTCCATGAAGTAGTGCACCACCCCCCACACGATATCGATTTAAGACTCAATGATGTTTGTTAATGTCGCTGACAATATAAATGTCCCGTATGTAGAGATGGTGTATAGAGGATGAAGAGACTGGACGACGAACTGTATATTAGCTGACAGCAACGTCGATCTGGTCAATCGTATGCAGCATATGCAGTATGCAGCTGGAAAGGGACCTCAATCGGCTGAAAGTTCGTAGCTGGAAGCAACTAGCACAAGACCGTGCTAGATGAAGAGACTTGTTGGCGAAGGCCCACCCAAGACTGTAGCCCCAGCCAAAGATGAGAAGAATAAGACAATCAAGTAGCAGACCTACACTAATTTTTTCGCTCTGTCTCTGTCATGAGCACTGCCACATTGATTACATTTTATTCGGTATTGTTTTTACGAGACGTGATACCGACAATCAACTTCTTAAGTCAATAGCACTAATTGGACCACTACCACCTCGGAGCTACAGCAATAGTCGGTGGTGGGGTTCATAATATGTTCGCATTAGCCCAATGAATCCCAATTATTGACCTGAATCATCTCCTTTCAGATGACGACAAGGTAAGTCCATCTGGACGTAGATGGGATCTAAGGCCGGTGAAAGATCTAAGACCGTCTCTGTACTTAACAGAGGCATGCCGCTGGAAAGGATTTAGGAGATTCAAACTATTATGGCAACTACTCATGGGACTTGGGCTTAGTATATCTTATTATCAGGTTTAGCTAGATGCGCCAATTACTCGCTACAGATCTGGACCTTCGTTCTTCGTTAATATTATCTAATCTATATTATTAGTGTTGACCACTTTAATGAGTCGCTAAGTGTGATTGTCCGATTGGAGTCCGATTGAATTGGGTAGGCCTGTTTGTCTTGATATCAGATCCATAGCCCAAAACTTAAGACCTTGCGTGAGTTTTTTTCACCGGGAACACTCATTTTATACAGATAATAGCACATTCAATCCTTTAGAACCTATTGATCCTTCGGATTATTTTCTCCTGATACCGGTCACTAGTCTACGTCCATGATCTCTTCGGAAACTTACACCCATCCTGAGAGGAACCATAGGAGAGTTGTGACATGTACTCATTCATGTTTTTGAATTTAAGAAAAGACTAAACGACTGAATGATTTATCCTTAAACGGATAGCTCTTGCCCTACATTTGGTACATCAACTGCTCCGAAGAAAGATTGGTTCAAATCAGAGGACTAAGGTGCTTATAAGTAACTTATGAGACTACTCATAACAATCTAGACTTTCCAAGACAGTGAATGTTGTTGTTGGAAACTGTTTTGAAGATAATAATGAGGAATCACCACCAGCTTCTCATCGATTGTTACTAGAGTTTGATTCGAACATGTTGGTAGTCTGTTCTACAATACTTCCAACATACCACGTTTCATCACATAAACACATAGAATACTTCTAGTACAGATGAACACCAAAAAGTATGCAATTTTTCACGTAAATCAGTTTCATGGCTGATTGAATGGCGCTGTGAAGTGAAAAACTCAGGAAAATACATCTTAAGTGTTTGTAAAAGAACAACAAAAATACACCAGTGAACATAAGTGCATATCGAATAGGGTAACCAAATGGTTTCTCTGCCCTAAAATAGCCACCCAGTGACTTAGTCGATATGTGCATCAATTTGCACTCTGGGTCCAGATTGTATTCACCTCTTAAGAAAACGCTTCTAAGATATCTTTCGGAGCCGGCACTGTTGGTCGCCTCCATTCATGAGCTGTTAATGCTTCAACAACGACAATAAATGAGGAAGTCCGGCATAAATGAGGCGTTATGGGATGAAAAAAGGCTTGCTTCACTCGACAATCCACTTCGATTTAGACTTTCTATGGACCCTAAGCGCATCCCACCTATCTCCCTCCAATAAATTGGAAATTCTCTGAACAGGATGTCAAAGGATGACATTCAAACTCTACTCCTAGGGAATAAAGTAAATGGGAAAAAAAGTAAATGAATGCGGTTCTTACCAAAAGCACCTAATAGAGACACCCCACAAGGAGATGGACTCTCACCAATTCTTTGGAACGTAGCATAGTCATTGGCTATGTGGATGATGTTGCCATAGCGGCTTCTGGTAAGTTCTTCTACATTTTAAGAGGCTTGTGCTCTTCACTAGAAGGTATAAGGTCCCCCACATTGACACCTCTTGCAACTAACCGCCAGTGCTAAATTGATAATAAGCTAAGCGGAAAATTAAAATGAAAGAACTTTACAAAATTCTACCAGATACTAGATTTTTACCTCGATCATCACACCGACACTAATGTATGGGGTCTCAGTTTGGTGGACAGCATTAATCAAAGTTTGTTAACTGGGGACTCCGTGTGATGCACTTAACATATTCCTCCACTTTCCTGTCCTGGCTGCTACTTGAACTATTCGGTAAACAAGTAGCAGTCAGGACAGCCCTGAGACTATAAACACACTGACTGTGGTCCGAATTCACCATCGGTCACTAAATCATTCTTAACGAACTGAACTTTCTTCCCAATTCTACCGATCGCCTACTACCCCAATCTCCGAGAAGCAATTCTCCAGAGCGAGAAATCTACGTATTTCAGGCAGAAACCATTGGGATAAAGGAAGTGCTGTCTTCGCTGTAGAGCAGTATAATATCCAAAAGGGATATCATCATCTGTTCAGATAGCAAAGCCGCAATTAGGTCCTTCAATAATATTATGTTCAGTTCAAAAACATTCCTTAATTGCAGTCTCTTAACGAAGGTAACTCTTAACGAGCTTTTCAATACACACCTCATGTGGATGCCGGGCGGGATATTGCGACATACAGGGTAATTGCAAAACCGATGAACTCACAATGTGTGGTACAAATTCTCCGTAGCTCCAGGAGGAGATCCACCTTCTATGCCGATTGGTACATCCTACCTACCTATCATCTTAAGATCCACACAATAAAAACAACCAATCAGTGTCCAGAAGGCACCACCTGCCTTAAAACAAAGAAGAGACTAGATACCACAAATCACCTTCTCTGGTGAATCAGTGAAATCGTGTTGAAAATGAAAGTGATTGAAAACGCCACGGTAATTACCACATATTCTCGATGACGGCGACACCACTCTAGCGACTTTCCTCATAAGCATCATCATCATCATCTACAGTGGGCCGCCACTAAACCGGTAAGGTGTAGTGTACACAACACCAGGTGATGATCAGTTGACAGTTCAGCCCCTCTCATCACACGAACGTCACAAACCATCCGTTTCACACACGAAGAGATCTATCAACGATTTCTGTTGAAGGCTCCGACGCACGGTGCCACGTGTATTTGCATGCCGACTTTCCTGTGTCAAATGTAGTCAAGCCACTTCTTGCAGGCTCATACCATCCTTCTTAGCCTTGGCTGAATGTTGTCTCTGATCGGCATTGTCTCTGAGCTGAGGAATACCGGATTTGTTTTCCAAGAATTGCCCCTGCCAGGGACAGTGTGCTCAATACTCAATGCAAATAAAATAACCTCCAAGAGTCAAGGCGTATATTTGACCCCGTTGCTGTTTTTCAGGTTCAGTTTAATTAATACTAGTTAATAGGTTTGCACCCAATCAGTTAGGTAACCACCACACAACATTTACTTGATTGACATTGTATTTTACTAATCTTGTTCATTCCTAGATCAAGTCCAACTAATGCAAGCAATCAGCAATTCAGGTTACAATCGATGAAGCTGTGGGAGCCATGAAAGGCGAGGTGAAGTTCAAACACTTCGGTCATTGCGCTAAATCCAGTTGCAACAAGCCAAGCAAACACACGCAAGTCGTAATTCGACATGTTAGGAGTGCGACTTTGTCGTTCACAAGAAATCAAGTAATGGGAAGAAAACCAAGAAATGTTGATGCATTTCATTTGTGAAATGGTTTATTTTTTAATTTATTGGAAACTTAGGTACTAGACAAAAATGCTTAAATCTAGTTGTACCAACATTGTGTACTGCTTCTAACTAACTGGCCCGCCGAGGGGCAGTGAACTGTATTCATGCTTAAATTAAGCAGAATTGGAATCAAGATTGACAACAACTCTAGAAGTGGTTCAATGTAGGTCTATGCAATGAGATAAGACAATAATTAAATCTAGAGGACCAAGACGGATGTTTTGAGCTATTCATCAGACATCAGACATAAAATATTTCCTGCATGCCAAAAAACCCTACAAGCATGTCAACATTATGGAAAGAAGAGTGGTTTCCAGCCGTTTAGAAATGCTCCAATATTCCCAATTTACAAAAAAGAAAGATCTTCAGACTTTACAAATGGATTTAGTTTGTAAATGCTGTATAAAGTGGAGTGGAGTGGCGGCTGAGGTTAGAAAAGAACTGCCTGGTTTAAAACACCCGAAGTTCAAGAAGCCATCAGAGAGAAGAAGAGAACCTACAAAGACTGGATTCTGTTTTGAGACTCTGCTTCTCGTGACCAGTACTCTGCTACTGGCTATGCGAGCAGCTAAAGAGCAGTCTATAGCGACCACAGATCTGCGAAAAAGGTGTTCTAGCAAACCATTCGTCGACTCAGAGGAAGGAAATTCAAAATTATTGAAGGAGTCGAATCCAAAGATGGTGTGTTACTTTCCAATGAGGTAGACATTTTGCGCAGATGGAGCTACCACTTTTCGGAGTTGATCAAGCTGCCCCGAACAGGGCACTGCGGATGTCGGACCCGTAGTCTTGAAAGAAAAGTCGAACGGATGGATGAAGTCATTTTGGCGATTGAATCGCTAAAAGTTAGCAAGTCCACCGGTGTGGGTGAAATCCGGCCAGAAATGCTTAATACCATGTGTAAAGAGGGAGTTTTATCACTCTCTCGTGTCATTAAGGTGACCTGGGAACGCGGTGCGACACCTGGCGACTGGCAAACTGGGGTCATTGTCCCTCTTTTCAAAAAGGGGGACAAAAGAGATTGCTCCAACTGCAGGGACATTTCTCTTTCAAGTCTCCCCGGGAAAGTCTATGGTCGTGTCCAAGTTTGGGGATGGCTTTCGTCCCGACAGAAGTACAACCTTCACTGTTTTGTAGATTCGGAAAAGGCATACGACCGAGTTCCCCCAGGTAAACTCTGAAGTGTTCTGCAGGAGAATGGTGGTAATCTTTTGTGGACCATTAAGTCTCAATACACAAACATTAGCAGCTGTCTTCTTCAACACCTTTCACCGTGGGCTTTGGACTTTGCCAAGGGTGCGTCTTGTCACCTCACCTTTTCATTCACCTGGATGTTGCAGCGCAGACGAGGCGAGGAATGTTTCACTTTCGAATGCAAACTGTGGAAATGGGATTTCATCATGCTGTTGTGGGAGTAACTCGGCGGGATAGGGTGTGAAACACGACAGTACGCGATGAACTCAATACAGGGCAGCTGCTTCTTCGAACGGAAATGGCTATGCTTCGATGGTTTGGTCAAGTAGCATGAATGTCATCATCACGACTTCCGAGGCGTGCATTGAATGCGATTCGTGGTGCGACGAGGTGGTTGGACCAAGTCAAAAAAAATTCGCCTGGTTGGGCCTGGGCATAACTCCTGGTGAGTTAGAGTCGATGGCACAGGTTCAGGTAGCCAATTCTCCTGAGATTCCAGCCAGTAGTAACAGTTGTTTAAAAGTTCATCCCCTCGAATATCAATGACCGCGATGGACGCTCGGGAAACACCATCAATCAATTCCAAGATGTTAAAACTCTGCCTTCTATCTCTAAAGGAGACACAATAAAACAATTATGGCCTACTTTCGATCCAAAACGTTCACTCAGCCTAATCAAAATCAATGAGTGGGTGTATCTCAGAACTCTTATGGCCATTGTAACCGGGCAATATCTTGATTTATGTCCTTTAACCCCTCGGGGGGGATAGGGCGTTAACGTTCGAAGTTCTGCACCGCGTTTGAGCTCTCTCCAACTCATTCAACTGTTCTGCGCCACGTTTACCTAGGGCGTCCCGCTGTTCTGTCTACCTGGGTAAGCGGATTCCACTGCATGGCGTATTTCGCCACGGAGTTGTCTTCGCGCGGTAGGTTATGTCCAATCCACTGCCACTTTCTCCTTCGTATTGTGATGTTTATAAGTTCCTGGCCAGTTCTCAGGTGCAATTGCTCGTTTGGAGATATGGATGTTTCTTAAACATCTGTTTACGAAAGATTGCAGTTTTCGTGTGGTAATGGTGTCCACTTTGAAGCGGAACAGTCGCCGCTTGGTTCTCAAGCTGATAACATTGCTTTTACAGATCGTGGATAGCATTCCGAACGCAGCTTTAGCCTTCTTAATTCTACTGCTCACATCCAGTTCACCCATGTTCAGTTGGGAGCGGTTTTCGAAAATGCTAAGAGCTTTATTTTTCGCTATACTTATGTTGAGCCCCACTTTGTTGCCTCAGCTTCCAGATTATGGGCTATCAAGGGAATTTCCGGTGCCAATTATTCGTTGCGAAAGTAGACAAACATCGTCAGCGTAGTCAAAATGTTTAAGGTAATATGTCATCGTCCATCGAATGCCATAATTTCCAACCGTCAATGCTGCACGGAATACCATTGACGAACTCCACATTGGGCATCAAACTCATCTGACAACTTACCATTGTGCAACACGATTTTTTTCGGAATGCCTCCTCATTCAAGCTATCGAAAGCGTCTCGAAGTCGATGAACAATAGATGTAGCGGAGACCTCTACTCAACGCATTGCTCAATGATGATCCGTAAGGTGTTTATGTGATCGATACAGGAGGATCTAACGCGAAATCCCGCCTGTTCGACATCGAGAGTTGAATTCAAATCCTCTTTGATCGGTTCCAGAACTAATCGAGCTATTATTTTGGATACTGCGGGAAGAACGCAAATACCTCTCCAGTTTCCGCATTCCATCAGATTTCCCTTTTTCGGAAGCTTAATCGGAATAGTGGTGGCCCGTAGCGTTGTGGGTATGTGCGTCGACTCCTACTCACTTGGACCTACCTGTTTAGGTTCGATTCCTAGTACGACAAGAAATACTTTTCACGGCCCCACCTCTTTCGAGTCACTGACAATGCTCAACGAGAATAACTGTCTAGAAAAAGCTTCTCAAATTGGCCGTTCGGAGTCGGCATAAAACTCGTGATAGAACAATAGCACGCACAACACAAGTGGTTGCTGGGAAGCTAGGCCTTGTGGCCCTCTACGGGCTGTAGCGCCACCCATATTATATATTATTATAATCATCATCCCCCTTTTCCACTCCTGTGGGAATTGTTAGTTATCCCAAGCTTTGTGCAACCGGGCAATGCGCCATTGGAACTCACGCATGTAGAGTCTGCAGAATCCTGGTAACAACCCCCTAACAACTTGACATAACTAAGTGGCATTAGTGTCAGCCATCTTCATCGCTTTATTAAATGCACCATCTTGTTTGTGGATTAGGATACCAATGTGAGATATTTGCTCAATAAAGCAGCTCAGTGTCATTCAGTATCTCCTTCAAACACCCCAACTTTTAACGTATTTCCTTTTCTCCAGCAAAGACGCCTGTCCTTTAGCTTGGGCTTTTCTCCTCTGAAGAGAGCTCAAACCTGCTTACTACCAAATATCTTGACTTCATTTCAAGACCGTTGTTTCGCATATACCAAGATGTGCCGTCATTGCGTGTTTGGGTGTAACCCGCAACTGTGTATGTTCTACACGCCACTTGTTGTCAATCTCTTCAGGTTTCCTTTTAATGTGCTCTTTTCACTTGAGTTTCGATGAACATGAAGGAAAGCAAGATCACAAAATAAAGCAATGGCTATTTTGACAAACTGTCCAGAACACCTTATTTTCCTTGCACCACGAGCCCGATGTATTATGTTTACTTTCCGAAAGGTTTTCAACACTACTTATAAAATCTAGGAGACTACTTACGATCCTATAAATGAAGTTTGTTTGGACTCATTAAGGAAGTTACAACAAGCTTTTGTCCATTCATGTACCCAATTGATTGGACGTTGGAATTTATGTAATTTTTGACTCGTTAAACGTCTTGTGTGTTACCAAAATAATGCTTCCGTCTTACGAGACACCTCAGATAAATCAGGTAAAGAAGAATACCAAGAACAGTTTGAAGAATACCAGTTTTTGCAACGCATCCTTTTATGAGTAAGTCCAGAGGAAGGAGATGAAGTATCATGTCCAACCCTGATTGCGGTGAACAAAGAGCAGCTGACATTTGTACTGAGCTCATATAGCTTAATATGTTACTGGCAGTCCACCAAACTAGGTTCACATAAGCTATAATGGGTCTAATGATTCCTGTGTACATTTAATGCATGATGTACGGTTGCAAGCTCCATCTTTTGCCAAAGGTCTTTTTGCTAGCATAAAATCCGTGACAGTTGTTGTTTCAAAGTTGACAGACGTGAATTTTAAGTGCTCCTGTAAAAATTAAATAAAACAAAAAGAAAAAAAGCTAGTGTAACCAAGTATATTTATTGAAGTAACTTAATTTAATTTTCTCAATACAATACTAGTAAGATGGATAAGTGTTGTGTAATGTGCAAGGATCCGTTACCACTTGACGGTGACTTCATAAACTGTTCATCTTGTAATGGAAATATGCATTTTAATTGTTGCTCACTATCTCAAAATTCTTACCGGAAGATGTCCCAACAAACCAGGCAGAACTGGTCATGTACTTGGTGCAAGGCGAAGGAAAAGGAGGCACCAGAAAACGGAGTACAAATTGCTAAGCGGTTAAGGCCAGTGGAGTCCCCACAGAAAAACTCTCCCGCTGAATTACTGTCTAATAACAGTTCAGTCAACAAAGAGCTGAAAGAAATAAGGACACTTTTAAAGGAATACGCCAAATCTGTCGAATTCACAACAAATAAGTACGATGAAATTACTAATTCACTGGAAAAAAATAACACACTATTACAAACATTAATGAAAGAAATCGAAGAATATAAGAAACAAATAGACATAAAAGATGCACAAAAACCTTCAAATGCAGGTCAATACACTGGAACAAAAACAAATTGACAAGAACATAGAAATAAAAAATGTTCCCATGTCAAACATAGAAAATGATTTTCACGTCATACGAGCCATAGGCGAAACAATTAATACAAAAATTACCGATAATGACATCGAGGAAATGTACTCTTTTAGAGACAAAAAAAAAAACAACCAAATGAAAAACATTGTTGTAAATTTCACTCAAAAACAAACTAAAGTGTCATTCTTAGAACTAGCAAAACAAAAAAGAACAGTCAAGTATGACGAGATAAGCACCAAACTACGAAAAGACGCTATCCAATATACAAAAACCAAAATATTTACATCAATGAACAACTAACACCACACTTTAAAAAAATCTTATGGCTAACCAAAACAAAAGCACGAGAATCAAATTGGAAATTTGTCTGGTTTAAGAACAACAAAGTACTTGTCACAAAAAACGGAAGGAGACCGTATCATCAGATTATACAGACCATCAATGATATCGATAAAATGACATAAACATAAGGTAATCCCACAACATCGTAAGTACACTAATGTACAAAATTCATAAAGCAATTATGTCAGACGAACTTAAAGAAATAATGAATATTAATTTTAAAAATATGAAATCGCAAGAAGATGCATGTTTTTACATAAAAGATAAACAAACTGAATTTTCGTGTATATCTCTAAATGTGAGATCGTTGAGAACTAATTGGAATGCATTTGTCGTATATGTAAATGATTTTTTGTCCAGTATTGATGTAATTATGTTGTGTGAAATAAATATTACGAAAGAAGAAAATGATCTGTATACAATTGAAGGATATAACAGCGAATTCTCCAATAGAAGCAACTCAGGAGGAGGAGGAATATCAGTTTGGATCAAAAAAAGACATTCGCTATGAAAGAATAGATCGAAGAAGCAGTATGTATGAAAATATATGTCTAAATGTTATACGTGCAAACTTCATGTCTTCAATTTTCTCGGTATATAGACCACCAAAGCTAAATGTGAAGAGCTTCATTCACGAACTTAGTGAACATATCCACTCAGTTGGAATGGGAACGAATTTGATAATAATGGGAGATGTAAATATTAATATAAAAGACAAAAGCAAGGTAGATGTCAGTGAATATCTTGTAATGATAGCTTCCAAAGGTCTATATAATACTATTTTTTTCCCATACTAGAATTGATCTAACCAAAAATACTAAGACATTAATTGATCATAGCCTAGTAAGGATAAAAGATGGAGCAATTAAGTCTGCATTATATTACCACTACACCTTATATCTCGGAATGAATAAGAACTTAATAACAAGAAATGAACCGGAACAAGAACGACACATTAAAACACATTTAGTGACAGAGAAGATAAACAACTTTAATTGGGAAGAACTAAACGCTTTCACGGACGTTAATGCATTCTACAATCATTTTAAACAGACGATGAACACAATTGTTACTTTATCAACGGTTACGCGAAAAAAACGGAACAACGAACATAGCTGGATAACCAGTGAACTAAAACGTGATTGTAAGGAGCGTGACAGATTGTACTGACGGTACAGAAACAATAGACATAACGAAGATTATCACATACCATACAAATCATACAGAAACGAACTAAATAAAAAAATTTCAAGAACAAAAGCACAGTTTTATAAACAGAAGTTTCAAGAATTCAGAAATAATCCAAAAGAGACGTGGAAGTTAGTAAACTCAATATTGGGAAAAGTGAAAAGCAATCTGGACGAAACATTAAGAAAAAACTTCGCAAACGAGACAGACTTTAAAGACCTTGCTGACAGGTTCGCAACCACAATGTCATCCGAAGTAATTAATATTGTGCATGAATGCAACCAAAAAACATTCGTTGGTCATGTAAACAGCAGACAAAACTCAATGTATGTAAATGGAGTATCAATACGAAAGGTTAAAAATGTACTTAGTTCGTTAAAATGCAATAAATCCGCGCGAGTAGATGAGATTAGACCGAAAGACCTGTAGCTTAATGCCGAAACTCTTGCACTAACGATAACGAAGCTAATAAACATGAGTATAGACCAAGCATCATTCCCGAACTTGCTAAAAATGTCTATAGTTCGACCAATATACAAGAGTGGGAAAAAGAATGAAGTCGCAATTAAATAATTACTATCTGTGGTCGACAAAATTATGGAAGAAATACTGGCAAAAATGTTATACGAATAGGTCGAAAAATACCAAATCCTGAACAAACACCAATTTGGATTTCGCAAAAACAAAAGTATCAACCGATTGCTAGGAGACTTTGCAAACAAAATATATGAAAGCTTAGATAAAAACCACAACTCACTGGTCTTATTCATTGACTTTAAGAAAGCGTTTGATACATTAAGTCACAAACAAATTCTGAGACAATTGGAAAATATAGGAATAAGAGATTGCATTTTGGCGTGGTTTGAGAGTTATCTATGTAACAGGTCATTCAAAGTTAAAATTGGTAGCTACTTCAGCGAAGACAAAATAGTATCATATGGTGTCCCACAGGGATCAAAACTGGGACCGCTTTTATTCATTATTTACGTCAACGATCTAATGTCAGTGCTAAAGTATAGTACTGGATACGCGTATGCAGACGACACAGCGATAGTAATTAGCCATAGGATCGTAGACGAAGCGTTAAAAATGTTGCAATTAGATTTTAATGGAGTTGCAGCTTGGTGTCACGACCATGGATTAATTATCAACGCACTGAAGACAAAGGTAATGCACATTCGTCCGCCGCATATCCCAGAAACGAAACTAAAGATAAAAATGCATGAATTAGATTGCTTGCACAGATGTGGTAATAATGAATGTATAAGCGAAGATGACAACTGCAAATACATAAACATCGTATCAACATACAAATATCTTGGATTAATTGTTGATTATAACTTTAAATTGAAGAACCATATAGAAGCGCTTAAGAAGAAGTTATACCAGGCAGCTTATGCACTCTTCCATCTAAGCGATAAATGTACACCAAATGTTCTTAAACAATGCTATTTCGGATTGGTAGAATCGCATATTAGATACGGCATACTAGCATGGGGAAGAATCGCAAATGCAACAACTACAAAAGGTCCAAACACGACTGCAAAAAATAATACAAAAAGCTAGGTGTAATGGTGAAGAGCAGAATCGTGGAAACCAAGCAACAAAAATGCTGAACATCATACAAATTCATAATCTCGAAATGATGGCACATTTTTACAGCAATACCGCATACAGGATCCAGACTCAGCAAAATATCAGCACCAGAAGACGACAACACCAACTGTATGAAATACCGAGGTTCTGGAACGAATATGGTCGAAGAACATACAATGTAGCAGTCCCAACGATATTAAACAGCCTCCCAAGAGAATACCGTAACATCACGAGAAACGAAGCGATGAAACAGATTAAGAAAATGTACCTACAACAATGAAAAAAAAGAAAAGTGTTTTTATTTTACTTCCATTATTTTATTAGTTATTTGTTATTATAATGTATATTTGTATATTTGCATCCATTAATTTTTCTCTATTTGTCTACTTTTATATAATTAATTAATTTGTCCACAATATAATTAAATAACTTTGCTTTCAACAACAATAATATTATAAACAAACATTGTACTCAGTCTTCTGCAGACAAGCCCCTCTGGCTTTGCAGATATTGTAATTAAGATACATTTTTTTATTGAATAAAAGCAAATTGAATTGAAAAAATTGAATTGAATTGAATTGAAATTGAATTTTCTCCACGTTCTTCCAGGAGAGTTTGGAGTCAAGAATGATGCCTAGATACTTGGCCTCCGTTGTGAGTTTCAGTGGAGTTTCATTTAACCTGGGGGGTGGGGGGCAAATATCGGGATTTTGTTTGTCCTGGTGAACAAAACCAGCTCAGAACTAGGATATTTACTGAGTATTTATTAAATTAATGGGAAAACACATAAGAATGTAACTTCCTCTACCAGATCGCCCCTTAAACGATTATTAGATATTATATTAACTCGATGTACTAGCGTGCACTGCCAATTCCTCTCTACAGCGCCGAGTCCTCCGAACTTAAAACTTATAAAAATTGCGTCCACTTTAAGGCTACGTTCAGAGCTCGTTCAGAGCAATGATTTCATCCTCTGCTCTTTTTATGAGATTTTAAAGTCCCATCGAACAAGTCTTTCCAAGTGTCACCGTTTCTGTAGTGTGGTAGGTCATTAAGCCCACTGTCAACTCATGCGCAACGCCTTAATCAACTCGCGTTCCCACTGGTAATGAGTCGAAGATGATCGGTATGTTGTACACCAGCCCACCTTAAACGATGAATGGTCTGACTTGGTTCATGTCGCTACATAACTCATTCCATTTCCGATAACGAAAAAGGTTCGTTCAAAGACCGTCTACGTTTTTCTGACGCCCTGCGTTACGAAGCCGAAGGTTTATAATGCTCAGCAGATCGTTCAAGGACCGAGCTCTGCGGTGTCCAATTCCCCCAGCATCCCGGTTTTCAGCTGCATTCTGTGCCGTTTCGAGTTACAAGTCCAAGGCCTGGTCGCTGGTTAAGTGCGGCCCTTTTTAATAGCACCTATTAAGAGGAACAACATTTGATGCATTTTACTTAATTTACTCAGATGTGTTATGCCCCGACTAACGAGCTCGTAATAAATTGTTGTCAGCGCAATTAGAATCGCGTAAAAGTACATGCCAACACATTTATAACTTGCCCTAAAACTTTTACTGCGCACTCGCCTTTAAACACGGAAATCAAACCTACGGTTTACCCTGCCACAGAGAGAAAAGGTTGACCTTGCAGCAAAGTCAAGTTCAAATCACGCCGACTGACCTCCCACATTGCCTCATCAATCTGTTGCGATCTCATGAATATATTTATGATTTTCCAAAAACGCTGTGCATCGTTAATTGGACACAGACACACAGCGCGTTTCCGCCACCATCAGGCATCAATTAAACCAATCTTACGATCACATCAAACTGCGTGCCAAAATTAAACGCAAATCCATCTTAGTCACTTATAACAGCTCGTAATTTATTGACAACAACAATTAACAGTCGATTAATTGCTTAAGACCCTAGTATATACAACAAACTTAATCACAGATAATGCTTATTCAGCAGCAAACAGCTTGCTGTAGGGATACTTCTGAAAGACGTTCTTGATCACACTGTGGAATATCGACGCGAACGCTGATGTTATCGACTGACGCACCTCACCGAAGATGTCCTTCCAATTGTCGTTGAGGAATGCGTTCATATTGTCGCCCAGCGCCTTGTCGCCGTTGAAGAGATTGGTGAAGTCGAAGTGCATGCGGCTGGTCTCTATGCTCAGCTTGACATTGTTGACGTCCATGTATGTTGCACCATCTTTGTCTAACGGTTCTCCAAAGATGGTCAACTTCAGTTTGATATTATCTAAGCAAAGAAGGAAGGTGATTTAGATTTTAGCTCCTCTCAACATTTTACAAGAACTCACCCAGAGTTATGTTGCTCCGCCCAGAGCCACTGATGGGAAGGATTAGGACACGACCGTTGATGGTGTAATCACTGAGCAAAGTCACCGAGTCGGTTCCGAGGACTATCTCATGGGGCTGTGTTAGATCCTTGCCGAATCCCCTGCAAAAATGGGGAGCTATAGGAAATGCACATTGACACTTGTACGTTTGAAGCATACTTCACTTGCAATGCCTTGGCGTCCTTGATTCCTGTCAGTTCACTCTTGCGCAGCTGTAGGTCGATGTTCACAGGACTGTCCGCTCCTTGCTTGATGCTGACTTTGGATATTTTTAGCGGATTCAACGAGACCAAATTCAATGAGGAATAACCTAAGAACGAACCAGATGTCAATCTCGACCGAACTGTCAACTGTCAACTGTTTTCTATACCGTCAATTTTTTCGCTCAACAAAAAGTTGACTATATTCTTGATGCACTCACTGTCACCGTACGGGCATGGTTTCGGATTTTTCGCTACAAAATCGAATCAAATGGAAGAAGGAAATTTAACAAAACTGATATCCGCCACAATCGAATGTAATATCTCTTACGGAACTTAGCGTCAACAAAAACAGCCGCCAGTAGCGTGACTGCGAGCACTGAAATCTTTAGATTGAACATCTCTAAGCGGTCTGTCGCGTCTATCTCTCAAGCACTAATATCTGAGGTGGAGAAAACGCCATCGGTTTTATACGCGCACTTTTGTCTGTGTCATTTCGATGGCGAGTGGAATTTGATCTTTGACAAGTGGTGCGCGCTCGATCTGATTGTGCGGCGCTGATCGAAACATCGCCGTCAAACCGATTGTTGGCTGGGCTAGATTGAAAGCTAAGGAACTTTGCAATGGAAGGCGAACCACATGGTGACTCATTACTCATTGGATTGGGTGTATTCCAATCGAATCGTACTGTCAGACGTTGAAGGTGTCGGTGTGTGAAATATGCGTTTCGGATGTAGATTTAGACTAGGTTTAGTGAGATGATTTGAAATACTTGTCTTTTATCTTGAAATCAAGTTTGATTATATGTACTCTTAGCTGTCGCTGTGAAAGAGTTAATCGTCGCTAAGGAACTAGTTTGTTGGCTGAACGAGTGTTGCTGATTTCTGCCGTGACAGTGATGGATAGCAGTGATAAGTTGATAACGTTGTCATTTGAAAGACAAGTCATAATTTTTTTGTTTGCATTTAATTATACAGCCGTGTAGATTTGAATCTCAAGTAATTGGACTTCATTTTTTTTGCTTATTAAGCGGTCATGAGGGAATCGAATGAACGAATTGATACCCATTTGAATGTATAATTTGTAAATCTGACAAGAACATGATTAGTTGTCTGATGGATTGGTTCTGGTTCTGCGGTTCACACCCAGATAATGAGACATCTTATGACTGTGTATCGAAAAATAATAAATAGCAGACACTTCTCTTGTTTTATGGAAAATATAGATTGTTAATGCAATTTGTATTGATTTACTAATTACACTGTATGTTGTACTCTGACTCCGAATGGAGAAGTTTGAAAAGCTTTTTATGCATAGTCGTACAATCTGAACATCGTCAGTGACTCGAGAGAGCCATGAATTATCAAAGGAGTTCATGTCGGTAACTAAACGTAGGCATCTAGTGTAGGAGCCTTAGGTGCAGACGCAGGTAGACAAGATTTTTTAACCGCAAATTTGTGAATAGCGACTGTACTTTGTGGATCATGTTTTCAGTTTAGGACGTTTTTGGAAACTTTTGAACTAATCTTGCCCGATAAAAATCGAATACAATAGATTTTCGGCCGAACTTTTAAGCATGGCCGAAATGCCAAAAATTGTCAGATTATCAGAAAAAATCAAATAAAAAATCTTTCAGCTCAAGAATGACTATATTGTTGTCTACAGTAAAAGCATTGCAATAAATCGTACAAAAGCTGCTATAATTAATGGAAAAAAAACTATTCTGTATCCATTTACTATTAGATCGTATCACATACAATGTCCGATTGAGCCGAGAATGAGCTTAACTTTTGGTAGTAGAGGGCAATGTCAGGCATCATTTTTGTTGGGTTCCGTTTCCGGTTCTCCGCCGTTTTCCAGTACAAAGTGGCGCAAAATGAATCAACCAATATTATGTTTTTGAATTACTTTTTTTTTAAGGAGGCGAGCATGTTCGATTAGCTTTAACACTCTTCTTCGTTTTTGAATTACTTTTACTAACTAAAAAAATGGTTCTGAGTGATGGAAAACTTTGTTTGGACCTTCATAATTTTTTCTGTTAAGTGAAAAAGATGTTATCCGCCAAGTGGCTGCCATCAGTGTTGATTCACATTTGTGCCCGTCTAGTCGCTTTTTTCATGATTTTCCGCAAGATTTCCGTTCTCTATAACTGTTCGCATTCCTGTGGAATATTCTCCTTAATGGCTGCTGTTGTCTGAGGCTTGTTGGGACACGCGGGAACAAGCAGCCCCAAAGAAAGAAGTCTGGGATGGTTAACTAGGGCGATCTTGCTGGCCATGCCAAATCGCCAAAACGGGAGATTACGCGACCAGGAAAGGTTTCCTTCGCAATGTCATTGTGGCTCGCTCTGCGTTTACGGTTGCATCGTGATGTTGAAGCCACAAGTTCTCTTTCAATTCCGGCAATACGAAGTCGTTTATTATGGCACTGTAGCGTTCGCCAGTAACAGCGACCGTATTATACAATACTGCTCCAGCATGAACACCGCACCACACAGTGACAATGGGTGGATCTTCCGGGATATCGATGTCGAAATTCACTCTGCGACAACACCACCAACAGCTTTCGGTAGGTTGATTAATTTTCCACCACCTTGTATAAGATCTCTGGAACGGAAACTATTCACATCTTTAAATGTGTCATTATTGTTTTTGTCCGAATTTGAATCGTTGAGAGCATGATAAATTAAAAGCCTGAACGTCCGACGTCAAAGGCATTTTATATTATAAAAAACATTTTCTGATAAAGGCTTTTATTTGCGAGCTTATTATTGCGAACTGAGAGAAAATCTGACATTTTATCTTGTATCTCCGACCTAATACATAAATACTATACAATACACATTCCGTGAATATTTAACTAATGACACCCTATAGATACAGATTTTTGTGTATCAGATGAAATTCTAAACTTATCTGCAGTGTTCCCCCAAAATTCCAGTAGAGTTCTGCAGGATGTATCTACGAGGGCGAAATAGGGGATTCTATTGTAATTATAAAAGCGATAAATATGAAATAAATGTACATAGTAGCCAGTAGGATCGTTACCATTCGCAAACGGACGAAAGAACAAATACGGGGAACGAAATGAAGAAGAAATAGAAAGACAAACTGCGAGAGAGGTAATTCATACATACAAGCTGGATGGCGCAATTGGTTAAGTGCCTGGCTTTGGTTAAAAGGTTCCCAGTGAAAGCTATGTTAATTCGCTTTATCCGGTTTTCAAATCTGGTCCAGTCACCATTTGCTTGATCCAATTAACGGCACTGGAATTGCCGGTCAGTGGAAGAAGTCTGACTATGGGTATCATTGACCCCTTGTCCATTAACATAAACCTAGTATTCTCACAATCGGTTTACTCTGGCCTAAGTGTGACTGCCCTTTAGTAGTCAGCCATCACAACATAATGTAATCTAACCAACCGTTGTTTTCAAACATTATCGTCAACTACCGTTTATGGTTCTTACGTGGTTCGTTTCCAAATCTATGTAAGGTCTCCGGAACGGAAACCATTTTAATTTTTGAGGACAAGACAAGTTCTACAGTGTTCGTCCAAAATTATCGTAGATTTCGATTGTACTGGCAATATCGAGAAGTCGGAACAAGTTTTACTACTCCGACAATGGATTAACGGGAGTAGCTGAGAGCGGAGCACTGGGTTCAACTGTAATCATAAAAGCATTTTTTTGCATACGAAAAATCGAGAATGGGATTTAAAATAATGAATATTCCCATCGGCAAACGGACGAAAGAACAAAAACGAGGAACAAAATGAACAGGAAACAGAAATACCGGAGCTTTGAGCCCAGCTGTTTTGACAAACCGAAGTAGCAGCGGTTGCCATGAGCGATTCTACGTCGGATCTCCACTAGGAGATGCGTCTAAGTGGTGGCTTCATAAACAATACCAATATTAAGACTACTAAAAGCAGCGCATTGAATTTGGGAAACATAGCAACTCCATGATTGTCTAGCCGAGCGTCTGTTCTATCTCTAGAGCGGACTGGCACAAATTAAGTCAACGTTTCTTTTTCTGCTGATTCCTTACAGCTGCAGCAAAATGGTTATGAGGATACTCAGTCTCGCTGCGTGATCCCCTATCGGCCAGAACCCTGTACTGATCGCTGTTATTCTGGCCATTTGGCCATGTCTTCCTAGTTTGTTTGTCCATCGAAACTATTTTAATATATACGCTTTTAAGAAATTTGATATTATTCAAGCGGAGTGCATAGCCTTCTCGTTCCATAGAGTATTAATGATTAATTTCAACCGCTTTTGCAGCTAATTGGCTAGTTCTGAGACTGAGCGCTATAGCCCAGATGGCAGTCTGACTGGTGACGCAGATATCAATACGGTGCCTTGAACTTAAGTTTGGGTGTGATATAAAATGGTCACAGCAGAGATTTCAGGTTGTAAAACGCCAGCTAATAATGACGTCTTAGTGCAAGCATATCAAGCTCTTTTCAGTGTCGGGAGCGAGTTGGACATACCTGTCTTAGTGTCTGAGAGTTGTCTTCACAGCTCCAGAGTCTCTGTAGTGCCATGTTAAATAATTTGGTGGATACGATTCATTGATTAAATTTGTAAAGAGACCAAATTCGGGGAGACAACTGGCAGTAAGCTGGCATTTTATAAACGTTGTTAAGTGCTGTTCACACCTAACGCAACGCACGAAAATATAAAAAGCTTTCATTTTATTTACATGAAATTACCGTTGGCACCCTCTGACCTGAAAAACAGTTCCCCGCAGCAGACTGCATTCACGAAACAGCTTTTGTCTTCGTCGTGTTTCCAAACCGGCGCGTTTTCGCATTCGTGCGTTGACTGCTACTGCTGTGAGTTAGATAGAGTTTACGAGAATTTAAAGTGTGAACCCGCACCTATTGGTGTGTTACTAATGTCTTAACATGATCTTATCAATTTGTACTGCCAACTAAATGTATTGACAATTCAGCGCACGCGATGTCAGTTCGCCTTGCGTGGTATGTGTACGTTGTGTCTATGTGACTATGTGACTGTTGAAAACCGCTAGCGCCGAATTGCAATTTCGGTATTATGCTACGCACGGAAGAGTACGTAGTAGATTTTCTAATCGATATCTTTAATTTCATCAAACTCAGGAAATTGAACAAACTATTAAAAAGCTCAACAACACAACAACGATGATATGGACAACGAATTGACTTAGCGTTGATATTCATTTGATTCAAGTGCAATCTCTTCGATTTCACGATTTCCAAAAGAACTGCAATGTCCCTGGTCTTGTGTTATTGACATCAATTTGAATGCAATTCCATGTACATATATGCAGAACCTGATTGTTGCAATTATTCTCACTAGCAGCTGTTTTTCAAGTTCAATAAACATCATTTAAGAGGTCATCGTTTCGTTGATAGACCGCAAACGACTGTGTATTATGTTCACACTACTGCACTGCATGCAAAAAGACACCGTCTGCAACCAAACCGGTGATTAACGAATTAATTGAATAGCCAGCAGTTGATTGATACTTGAAGGTAGATATCTTCAATTATTGCCGGGCAGTGGCGTTGGCCTAAGTTCACACGTGAATGACGTGCTTTAATATCACACGTGATAAATGGAAATGGCATGGAATTCATTTGTGTTCCGTGTAATAGATCTATGAGTTGACAGTCCCTTGAGCGATCGAATTCATGGTGAGGCGGTTTGTGAGCTGAAGCTAGTTGTGTATTTGATTCAAAGTACATAAAACTTGACTGAACTAAGCTTAGATTTGGGGGCTCTGATTGTCGTAGATGTTACAGTTTCCAGGTTAGTACTTTCCTTGATGTAGTAGTAGAATCAATCATAAATCCAATTCGGGTTAAATACAATTTTTTCACAGAGCTTTTTTAAGATTGTTTAGTGTGTATGTTTAGTTTGTATATTAATGCCATTGAAAATAAATGGAGCACTGATATATTCACACAAGTATGCGTAAACATGACGGAAAGTATGGTGGTTCCTGATTAACTGTCAGCATTCCCTGAATAGGCATCAAAAAATCTATGATAATCCGTCGAATTTGTCGCTGGCCAAGTGAAAATCAGGTGTCAAGTCGGATATAAACTTCAATATTTTCAATTCCAAATTATGTTTGAATGTCGAGTGTGTTCAAGTTTGGTATTAGACGAATGTAAAGAGTTTGTGACTTGTGACAGTTTTTGTAGGACACTGTTTTTAAAAATGCAATAAACCACCAGTTTTACATGAAATTGTTGTTGTTTTGTCATTCTTTGAAAAAATATAATATCAAATATTATAAGTGTTATATTGATAGCTTGTTGACAAATTAATTAACACAAATTCAGTGAAGCGAAATGCATTCATACATATAAAATTTTAATTGCCGATGTTGTATGTGAACCACACGAAAACATCAAGTATTTTTCTGCATTTCATTTGACATTTCTCAATTTCAGACTAACTCAATTTGAACCATGGAAAGATACACAATCGAGCAACGCGTTAAAGTTATTCAGGCTTATTATGAAAATGGGCGTTCAAATCAAAATGCATATCGTGCACTTCGTGATTTGTTCAGTTCGTTCTGCGGCTTATGGGCTGGGGGCGTCATCGGGCTGTACTTCTTCGAAAATGAGGTCGGCCAGGCAGTTACCGTGAATGGTGTTCGCTATAGCGAGATGATAATGGACTTCTTGTGGCCAGAAATTGAGGATATGGATCTGGACGATATGTGCTTCCGACAGGATGGTTCCAATTGCCACATAGCCAACGAAACAAATGAGGCTTTTGCGCGACAAATTCAATGGCCGTGTTATCTCACGTGGTGGCGATGTCAATTGGCCGCCAAGATCTTGTGATTTGAAACCGTTGGATTTTTTGAAAGAAAATGTGTACGTCGATAAGCCAGCAACAATTCAAAAGCTAAAGGATGAGATAATTCGGCACATTAACGTCATAGAACCTCAATTATGCTTCAGCGTCATCGAAAATTTGGACCATCGGATGGAGGTGTGCCGCTGAGGTCGCGGCGGCCAATTGGCCGATATTTTGTTCCATACATAATTGAACCATACCAATATTATCATAATAAAAAGAAATGACAATAATTTCCTAAATAATTTGTGTTTTATTCAAAATCAACATCACCTTAAAATTTAACCAGCATTTACATATACGAACGTGCAAAATAAAAAGCACACATGGTTCTTTATCCCTCTCGCTCTTCCTCTACCTCTATGAGTGATCATGCTGACGGCTAATTTTGCATTATTTTTGTTGGTGGTTAATAGCGCTTTCAATAAGAGTAAGCAGATGCATCTACATTGTTTACTTCAGTAGTTTGGCAGTTTGCAAAATAATAAGCGCACTTTTCCAGCTACTATTTTCAGCGGCATTCTTTCTTTTCACTTGTCCATTGTACATACGTAATAACAATCTAATTAATAGAATTAATTAACCAATTGGAATCGTTAATGTCTTAAAAAGAAAATGGGTCGAAAGAAGCATTCCTCCCCCGAACTACGGAGGGTAATAAAGAAGCTCAGGAGCGAAGCACAATCGCTGAGAGTTATTACCAAAACCGTTTCTTGTTCTTTAGGAATGGTCAGAAATGCTTTAAATTTCAAACATTCGGCAGAAACTCGGCTTCAAAAGCGTAAATCCTCTTCTAAAACTGATCTTAAAATAGTTTGATGCGTCAAAAAAATCCGTTTATAACATCACGACCGATCAAAATGGATTTAAAGGTAAGCATCGATACTTCAATAAAGAAGAAGGTTATTAGAACACAAACTTAAAGCTTTACATCCAAAAAATTGTTTTCTTTTACCCAAAAAAAAATGTCAATGATTGTATTAATTTTGCGGAAAAAAAATTGCAAGAAGCTACCTCAAAAATGGCAAAACATACTGTGGTCTGATGAGACATAAACTAATTTATTTGGACCGGATACATAAAAAAAAGTTCATGAGAAGGCCACCTGGAATGCAATTCTGTTAAAACCGTGAAACATGGTGGCGGAAATATCATGGGCTGGGGATCATTCTCGTATTACGGTCTTGGACCAATTCACTGGATCGAAGATGTTCTGACAAAGGAAAAATATGTCGAAATCCTAGAAACAGTGACGTATCCAGATAACAACTTGCCTTTGATTTGGCTGTTCCAACACGAAAAAGATCCTAAGCATACTGCCAAAGTGAAAAGTGAAAGTGTTTTGTTGATAACAATGTTAAGGTTCTTGAATGGCCAGCACAGTCCCCAGACCTTATATAATAATAATAATAATATGGGTGGCGCTACAGCCCGCAGAGGGCCAGGGATTAGCTACTCAGCAACCACTCGTGTTGTGCGTGCTATTGTTCTATCACGAGTGGAAGGGACCTACAGTTTTATGCCGACTCCGAACGGCCATAAGCATTGTCAGTGACTCGAAAGAGGTGGGGCCGTGAAAAGTATATCTTGTCATACCATTAATCGAACCTAGACAGGTAGGTCCAAGTGCGTAGGAGTCGACGCACATACCCACAACGCCACGGGCCACCACAGACCATAAGAAGGTTAAATGAAACATCTAAACCAAAAAAATAGATTGGAACTATGGGAAAATGTGAACAAATCTGGTATGAAATATCCGCTAATAGCGCTGTAAAGGAAGCACAACTAAATATTAATAATAACTGAAGTAATTATTAAATAATGCATTACTAACTTTATTTCTCCACTATTTGTGCAAATATTTGGTTTTTTTGTGAAACGTGCTTATTTTTTTGCTCAGGGAAAAGTTTTGATATTCTTTGTTTTTTGTTAATATCTAAAAATTTTACTTTTAGAACTCCATATTTTTGTTAAGTAACAATAATACAGTTTAATAAAAAAAACTACCTAAGCATTGCTCTTCTCCGCAAGATTGGACCTGCACACAAAACAACAAAGATAAGAGCTAAGATGCATGTCATGAGTATTATGACATATCGAAGAGCACCTACGACGTTCCCATGCTCTACCGTGGTGTTGCCAATATGCCACAGTCAGTAACTCGAAAGAGGTGGGGCCGTGAAAATTGTTTCTGTTGTACTGGGATTCGAACCTAGACATCGAGATTCAAGTGCGTAGGAGTCGACGGGGTGCCTCATCTGTCAAATTGGCTGTCATTTATTCAGTCTGTTTTGTGAAATCACCATGGACGGACATATCATTCAACAATATTGCAAATGAAATGATATTTGTTGCACGCTTCGCTCATTTTAAGTGCACGCTTCATTAAAAGTCACTGTTTGGTGTGGATATTGTGCTGGCGGCGTCATCGGTGCATTTTTCTTTGAGAACGATGTTGGCCAGTCAACGTCATCGGCGAGCGCTATGGGTCGATGATTACCAACTTCTTTTGGCCTGAACAAGTGATTTCAATAAGGCTTGGCACACAGCTCAAGCGTCATTGGAAATTCTGCACGAGCGATTCGAGGGCATGGCCATCTCACGTGAAGGTGATGTGAACTGGCCACCGAGATCGTGCGATTTGTTAGATAAGTTAGACCTTTTCTCGTGTGGTTTTCTGACTATACGAATAAGCCACAAACCACAGCGGCCCTCAAAGTCAACATAACCTATGCCCACTGTCAGATTCAGTCTGATTTATGCAACAGAATCATGGATGATTGGGCATTTTGGATGGGCGCCACTCAGAAAAGCCGCGGCGGACATTTGAACGATGTTGTATTCCATACATAATGCCTTCGATAAGCAAACGAATAAAAAATTGTCGATGATTTCTCACACGCACTTTGTTTTATTTTAATTTAAAGATAGTAAGCGCTTAATGAAGTATCCTTTACCTCTAGTACCGATTTAACTTTGAATCAAAGCACAAGCGAGCTAATTGACTACAATATCTGACTGCTATCTATCTGTGCTTTGCAAACAAAGATTTTCATCGCATTTTACCACACAATATATGCAGCTGTGAAGATTGTAGCGTCGACCTACTGAAAAGCAAAGTCGTTCCCATCCATATTGCTCTTGTTCTGACCAACACTATAACCGTCTGCTGCATCTGTTGTCTCTTGTTTATGCCTTGTGATAATAGGCCTGCTCCTACACATGACAACCATGTGATCACCTAGTAAGGTCTATGAGCGGTTTTTGTTTCATTTCAATGAAGCTGTGTGGGAGAGCCCGCTTGACTTCTTTCTTGTGACACTACAATGCGTGGCAGCATCATTCAGAGAACATCTGCCAGAAGTATCCCTACAGCAAGCTGTTCGCTGCTTATTAACTATTCTCTGTAATTTAATGTTTCTCCAGAGTTGCAGCAAAACGACTCTTATTTGTTGTTGTCACTGAATTAAAAGTTTTTAATGGAATTTTAGGATTTTTGTTTTAATTGATGCCGCTGTCTGGGTTCACAACCTTTTTGAAAAATCATAAATATATTCATGAGATCGCAACAGATTGACGTGGCAATGTGGGAGGTCAGTCGGCGTGATTTGCGCTTGACATCGCTGCAAGGTTACCCTTTAATTACTGGCGTAGGGTAAACCAGTGATTCCCGTTTTTAACGAGGTGCTGAGCGATCCGCAGTAACATTTTTTAGGACATCTATAAAAATAAGTGTGCCGAGCAAAAGCTGACTACTTTTTTCGCAAATGTAATTGCCCTGACCCCCAGTTGTTACGGGTTTGTTATTCTGGGCATAGCAATTATACACTCATTGTTCTTAACGACATGTCTGACAAGACAAACAAAATGTAATACTGTCGTTAAAAGGGCCACACTCAACTAACGACCCGGCCTTGGACTTGTGACCCGAAACGTCACAAAAAGGTGCTAAAATCGGGAATGACAACAGAGTTAATGAGTGCAGGCTCTTACTGCACCTTTTGCTAGTCGCTGGAGTCGCTGGGAGGCATGTATTTGAATCATCAATCAGGTCTAAGCTCCCAAGATGAAGATTGTAGCGTCGACCTACTGAAAAGCAAAGTCGTTCCCATCCATATTGCTCTTGTTCTGACCAACACTATAACCGTCTGCTGCATCTGTTGTCTCTTGTTTATGCCTTGTGATAATAGGCCTGCTCCTACACATGACAACCATGTGATCACCTAGTAAGGTCTATGAGCGGTTTTTGTTTCATTTCAATGAAGCTGTGTGGGAGAGCCCGCTTGACTTCTTTCTTGTGACACTACAATGCGTGGCAGCATCATTCAGAGAACATCTGCCAGAAGTATCCCTACAGCAAGCTGTTCGCTGCTTATTAACTATTCTCTGTAATTTAATGTTTCTCCAGAGTTGCAGCAAAACGACTCTTATTTGTTGTTGTCACTGAATTAAAAGTTTTTAATGGAATTTTAGGATTTTTGTTTTAATTGATGCCGCTGTCTGGGTTCACAACCTTTTTGAAAAATCATAAATATATTCATGAGATCGCAACAGATTGACGTGGCAATGTGGGAGGTCAGTCGGCGTGATTTGCGCTTGACATCGCTGCAAGGTTACCCTTTAATTACTGGCGTAGGGTAAACCAGTGATTCCCGTTTTTAACGAGGTGCTGAGCGATCCGCAGTAACATTTTTTAGGACATCTATAAAAATAAGTGTGCCGAGCAAAAGCTGACTACTTTTTTCGCAAATGTAATTGCCCTGACCCCCAGTTGTTACGGGTTTGTTATTCTGGGCATAGCAATTATACACTCATTGTTCTTAACGACATGTCTGACAAGACAAACAAAATGTAATACTGTCGTTAAAAGGGCCACACTCAACTAACGACCCGGCCTTGGACTTGTGACCCGAAACGTCACAAAAAGGTGCTAAAATCGGGAATGACAACAGAGTTAATGAGTGCAGGCTCTTACTGCACCTTTTGCTAGTCGCTGGAGTCGCTGGGAGGCATGTATTTGAATCATCAATCAGGTCTAAGCTCCCAACCATATTTAGCGATTTAGACATCACGTACATGAGAGAACCCAAATTGATGAAATTTTCTATCACGACTGCGCGGGCTTTTGTATACTCAATCCAGAGAATCTGTCATATGTTGCATCACCAATTGTATTCCCGTGCATTCATTACTTATTCTGTAAGGGAAGCGAGCTTTTTGAGGGAACTACCATTCGGCCACACTGCTATACTACAGAGCTGGAAAGTAGTGCACAACATAAAACAAACCGACTACCTACCACCAACAATAGCCCCGGAGAAGAGTTTCTATCAACGTTTTCCGGACCGGGAACAATGGCATGGACAAGGGGTAGGGGGAGGCAGAGAGGGAGATCGTCCTATATACTGACGACTCAAAGACGAGCGCTGGTACAGGGCAGGAGTCTTCAGTGACCTCTTCGCAAAATCCTTGGCACTAAGAGACGACTGCAGGGTTTTTTTTTGATATCAGATCCATTGCCCAAAACATGAGACCTTCACTGGGTCCAGAAGCCAGATTCCGCAAGCGTGGGTGAAACACACCTAAACGTAAGCTTTTCCACCTATCCTACCCTTTAGGTCTCTTTGCGAGCAGATGGAAAACAGCATTTGTCCAGCCCGTCCCTAAAAAGACGAATCTTCGCCACCCAGCTCGTACCGACCCATAGCACTTACATCCCTTCTTTCTAAGGTCATGGAAACGCTGATAAATCGTCAGCTAATGAAATATCTTGAATCGCGGCAGCGTCTTAATGACCGGCAGTACGTTTTCCGCAGCAACAGGCCCACTGGTGATCTGATACCTTAACTTACCGAAAAGTGGAACCAATCTTTGCAATGCAGGCGAAAACAAGATCGTTGCACTTGATATTTCAAAGACATTTGACAAAGTTTGGCATCAAGCTCTTTTGTCGATTATGTCGGTATCGATGAATCTCGACACTCTCCGACACTCTTTCTCATTTTTTATAAATGTCTGCTACATCCAATCCAATCCATTTCTTCGCTAATGACAGCACCCTCAGACTGACGACCTCGTCCTTCGGCAGTAGAATTCGAATGGCAGCGTATGTTCAGCATGACAGAAACCGATCACATATTTGAGGTCTTCAAAAATGCTGCGCAATGTTTACGTTTACTTAATCGATGCAAGAAATATTTCACCCCCTCTGATTTGACTTTCATTTATAAGGCGTATATCCGCCCCAAACTTGAGTACAACGATCATATCTGGTGTATTGCCCCCAAGACCACCATCCACCTACTAGATAGAATTCAAAAGCGGGCGATAAAACTTATAGGAGACAACAATATCGCAGAGTCATTAGACTTCGTAGAACATCGACGTACGGTCTCTTCTTAGTCCGTATTGTATCGCTATTTTAACAAACGATGCTCAAGTGAGCCCCTCCTCTCCATGAATTCAACTGCAATACTCGTCTCGCCAGGAATGCTCATCAGTTTATCCTTAAGCCTATTTTCGGACTCACAGTTACATTTAGGGACTAGTTCTTCAGCCGCTCTACACGAATATGGAATTCTCGCTCAATATTTCTCACAGACTACAAACCGCAGATATTTAAGACCAATGTGCGCGGGTAACTCCACTCCCTTTCTCCATCTATACCGTCGGCCTGTGCTGTGTCGGACACTGAAGGGTATTAGCAATTCCTTGAGCGCCCGGTCACTAGTCTGCGTCGACGATCTCTTCGGAAACTTACACCCACCCTGAGAGGAACCATAAGGAGAGTTGTGACATGTACTCATTCATGTTTTTGACTTTAAGAAAAGACTAAATGACTGAATGGATATTTATCCTTGAACGGGCAGCTCTTGGCCTACATTTGGTACATCCACAGCTCCGAAGAAAGACTGGTATAAATCAGAGGACTAAAGTGCTTATAAGTAACTCATGAGACCACTCATAATAATCCAGACTTTTCACGACAATGGATATTGTTGTTGGAAACTGTCTTACCAAGTTTGTTGAAGATTATTATGAGGAATGAGGAAAACCACCAGTTTGTCATCGATTGTTGGAGAGGCTGAATCGAACATGTTGGTAGTCTGTTCTACAATTCTTCCAACACACCACGTTTCATCACATAAGCTTAGTCGACAGAAAAATGTCTACACATAGAAGACTTCTAGTACAAATGAACACCAAAAAGTATGCAATATTTCACTTAAATCAGTCTAATGGCTGATTGAATGGCGCTGTGAAGTGAAAAAGGAAAATACATCTTACATGTTTGTAACAGTCAACAGAAGTATATAAGAAGGTATATTCGATATGGGGAACCAAATGGTTTCTTTGAGCCATAATAAAGTCACCCAGAGGCGGAGTGACTATGTGCATCAACTCTGGGACCGTTCAGATTCAATCCACTTCGCAAAAAAAAAGCCCCTATGACTTCTTCCGGAGCCGGTATAAAGGTATAGGTCCTCTCCATTCATGAGAGACGCACGAAAAGCTTAACGTTTTTATGTAGCACATTCTTAATATCATAAATCAATGAGTTGATAAGTTTTTCCATTCAAATCACTGAAAAGACTCGTTGATATACATCTTCACAATTCATTGATTAATCTCTTACTGGCTCCATGGCTTTAAATTGATTAGTGTGCCCTTATAGATTGTTTTTATAAGGTGATCGTAGTTTAGATGTCACCTACGTCCCACAACAACAGCGTTGACACTCGTGTTCATAGTTAGGTCCATTTTCATGTATGGCGCAGTCATCATATGGCTTATATTCCACTCAGCAACACTTTAACTAAAATCTAGAGACAAACATGCATTTTAATAAAAGATACGCTAAGAATCAATTTTTTTAGCTGAACTTGGGATTGTCTCTTACCTGATTCCCTTCACAATTTTCGATAAGTAGCATCGGGTGCTGTTAATCATGAAGACTTGTTCTCACATTGGTCAAACATAATAACTTAGGGAGTCTTATGGACAAACTTAATAACTTAGGGAGGACTGGCCTGGCTAAATAGTAATATGGTATTCACAAATGACATTCGAATTGTCATCCATAGCCAATCAGTAATAAGATCGGTCGGATGAGTAGTCCTCTATCTTTGAGATCAAACGTTGGTGAAATCTTGTCGCATAGAAAAGTGGTTTACCAAATACGCTACGGCGATTACCACATTTTCTTAATGACAGCTACACTAATTGACCGACTTTCCTCATCATCATCTTCATCACCATCATCTTTAGGCAAAGCAAGCAGCAGGAATCTCCAGGATGCTCGATCCTCTGCCATCGGCTCTAACTCACCATTAGCTATGTATGCTAAAGCGCAACCAGGCGCGATTTTGAACCTTCTCATCGTGCGTCTGCCAAGCGGTCGCCAACTAATTGAGCCGCATTCAAGGCTCAAACCTTCCAAAAATGTGCCGTGCAAAATGTTGCCGAGTCTCACTTTTCTGTAGTATCTCCCTCCGTTGCGTGTAACCGCTCTTGGTTCCAGCCTTGGCAGAAGAGGTACGTGATCAGTAGTGTACAGTGAATACAACACCAGATGATGGTCAATTGCCCCTCTCATCACAAACCATCCGTTTCACACACGAAGAGATCTATCAACGATTTCTGTTGAAGGCTCAGACGCACGGTGCCACGTGTATTTGGATGCCGACTTTCCTGTGTCAAATGTAGTCAAGCCACTTCTTGCAGCTCATACCATCCTTCTTAGCCTTGGTTGAATGTTGTCTCTGATCGGCATTGTCTCTGAGCTGAGGAATACCGGATTTGTCTTCCAAGAATTGCCCCTGCCAGGGACAGTGTGCTCAATACTCAATGCAAATAAAATAACCTCCAAGAGTCAAGACGTATATTTGACTCCGTTGCTGTTTTTCAGGTTCAGTTTAATTAATACTAGTTAATAGGTTTGCACCCAATCAGTTAGGTAACCACAACACAACATTTACTTGATTGACATTGTATTTTACTAATCTTCTTCATTCCTAGATCAAGTCCAACTAATGCAAGCAATCAGCAATTCAGGTTCAAATCGATGAAGCTGTGGGAGCCATGAAAGGCGAGGTGAAGTTCAAACTCTTCGGTCATTGCGCTAAATCCAGTTGCAACAAGCCAAGCAAACACACGCAAGTCGTAATTCGACATGTTAGGAGTGCGACTTTGTCCTTCACAAGAAATCAAGTAATGGGAAAAAAACCAAGAAATGTTGATGCATTTCAATTGTGAAGTGATTTTTTAATTTATTGGAAACTTACATACTCGACAAAATTTTTAGAAAAACGAACATTGTTTTCTACTTCTAACTTACTGACCCAGAATCGGAGTCAAAATCGACATTTTTGACAACAACTCTAGAAGTGGTACAATGTAGGTCTATGCAATGAGATAAGACAATAATTAAATCTAGAGGACCAAGACGGATGTTTTGCGGTATTCCACTAATGATTGCAAACATCAAACACAAAATATTTCTTGCATGCTAAATAACCCTACAAGCATGTCAACATTATGGGAAGAGGAGTGGTTTCCAGCCGTTTAGAAATGCTCCAATATTCCCAATTTACAAAAAAGAAAGATCTTCAGACTTTACAAATGGATTTAGTTTGTAAATGCTGTATAAAGTGGAGTGGAGTGGCGGCTGAGGTTAGAAAAGAACTGCCTGGTTTAAAACACCCGAAGTTCAAGAAGCCATCAGAGAGAAGAAGAGAACCTACAAAGACTGGATTCTCTTTTGAGACTCTGCTTCTCGTGACCAGTACTCTGAGACGCGAAGAACTTACAAATTGGATATGCGAGCAGCTAAAGAGCAGTCTATAGCGACCACAGATCTGTGAAAAAGGTGTTCTAGCAAACCATTCGTCGACTCAGAGGAAGGAAATTCAAAATTATTGAAGGAGTCGAATCCAAAGATGGTGTGTTACTTTCCAATGAGGTAGACATTTTGCGCAGATGGAGCTACCACTTTTCGGAGTTGATCAAGCTGCCCCGAACAGGGCACTGCGGATGTAGGACCCGTAGTCTTGAAAGAAAAGTCAAACGGTGGATGAAGTCATTTTGGCGATTGAATCGCTAAAAGTTAGCAAGTCCACCGGTGTGGATGAAATCCGGCCAGAAATGCTTAATACCATGTGTAAAGAGGGAGTTTTATCACTCTCTCGTGTCATTAAGGTGACCTGGGAACGCGGTGCGACACCTGGCGACTGGCAAACTGGAGTAATTGTCCCTCTTTTCAAAAAGGGGGACAAAAGAGATTGCTCTAACTGCAGGGACATATCTCTTTCAAGTCTCCCCCGGAATGTCTATGGTCGAGTCCAAGATCGGGCGTGGCTTTCGTCCCGACAGAAGTACAACCGACCAGCTTTTCACTGTTTTGTAGATTTGGAGAAGGCATACGACCGAGTTCCCCCAGGTAAACTCTGAAGTGTTCTGCAGGAGAATGGTGGTAATCTTTTGTGGACCATTAAGTCTCAATACACAAACATTAGCAGCTGTCTTCTTCAACACCTTTCACCGTGGGCCTTGGACTTTGCCAAGGGTGAGTCTTGTCACCTCACCTTTTCATTGTCGACCTGGAGCGCAGCCGAGGCGAGGAATGTTTCACATTGGGAGAGTTGAGGTCGCGAATGCAAACTGTCTAAATGGGATTTCTTCGTGCTGTTTTGGGAGTTACTCGTCGGGATAGGGAAAGAAACACGGCAGTACGTGAGGAACTGAATGCAGAGCAGCTGCTTCTTCGAACGGAAAATGGCTATACTTTGGTCAAGTGGCACGAATGTCCTCATCATCACGACTTCCGAGGCGTGCATTGAATGCAACTCCATCAGGAAGGCCATCGCTTGGCAGATCCAGGACGAGGTGGTAGGACCAAGTCAGTAAACTCGCCTGGTTACGCTTGGGTATAACTTCTGGTGAGTTAGAGTCGATGGGGGGGGAAGATCGAGTGGCCTGGAGATCTATCGTGCGTGCATTACCCACGCAACACCTGTAGTGGATTATGCGGGTCAGAAGATGATGATGATGAATTCTGTATCAAACTAGTCACGAAAATCCTACAACAGAGAATGGTAAAGGAATACCAGGTAGGACGTGTTACTCTACTGTGGACCATGTGTTTGGTCTAAGAAGCAGGTCTTGCCAAAGGGTAGACTGTGAACTTCAAATCGTTGATATGAGAAAACTCCTTTACAATTCGTAAAGTACGTGCATGTCGTGGAAGAGATTTGACGGGAGTAACCAAAACACGTCTATGCGTTTACCTAAGCAACCGTCAAAGACGTGATGGAATCGTTCCTAGAAACACTGGTACAGTGGAAAGACAGTGTCGGACTGGATGTTAACCCTTTCAAGATTGAACTCGCACTGTTCACGAGGAAGTAAATAATCCCAAACATCACCCCAACAAGCACTTAACTGACTTTCAAATGCTAAATACTTAGTTGACAGCAAACTAAGCTAGAAACATAACATACAGGAACGCATCACTAAACAATCGATCTTGCAAGAAAATCTTTTGACTCAAATGGGGAATCCGACTGAAAATAACACAATGGCTGTATATCGCAATAGTACGTCCAATACTGATGTACTGCCTTAGCCTGGTGGACGGCACTACAAGTGAAACATCGAAGCAGAACACAGAGATCAGCATGCATCTGTATTATTGGAAAACTCAGATCAACGGCTGCAGCCCTCGACAAATTATTCTACATTTTCTTCAGATCGCTATTTATGTGATGCTTACGGCTACCCATGCAGCAATAGGACCAAATGATTGTAACCGTTGGGGTAGAACCGACAGCAAAGGGCACATGGAGATACCCCAAAATTCGATGATCTCAAAGGAAACAGACTATCTGACACAATACTATAATTCCCACGAGTGAAAATTGGAACGGTGACAAAGTACGTTGCCCGACTGACGGATCCAAATTGGATGATGGCACGGGTTAAGGTAGCCAGTTTGCCAGAGATTCCAGGCAGTAGTAACAGTTGTTTAAAAGTTCATCCGCCCGAATATCAATGACCCCGATAGACGCTCGGGAAACAAAACAATTATGGCCTACTTTCAATCCAAAATGTTCACTCAGCCTAATCAGAATGAGTGGGTGTAGCTCAGAGCTCTTATGGCCATTATAACCGGCCAATTCTTTTATTTATACCCTTTAACCCCTCGGGGGCATAGTTCGTTAACTACACCTGCGCGCCATCTCGTTCGAAGTTTTGCACCGCGTTTGAGCTCTCTCCAACTCACTCAACTGTCACGTGCAGCGTTTACCTAGGGCTTCCCGCTGTTCTGCCTGCCTGAGTAAGCGGATTCCACTGCATGGGGTATTTCGCCACGGAGTTGTCTTCGCGCCGTAGGTTATGCCCAATCCACTGTTGAGCCCCACTTTGTTGCCTCAGCTTCCAGATTATGGGCTATCAAGGGAATTTCCGGTGCCAATTATTCGATGCGAAAGTAGACACACATCGTCAGCGTAGTCAAGATGCTTAAGGTAATATGTCATCGTCCATCGAATGCCATGCTGCACGGAATAGCATTGACGAACTCCACATTGGGCATCAAACTCATCTGACAACTTACCATTGTGCAACACGATTTTTTTCGGAATGCCTCCTCATTCAAACTATCGAAAGCGTCTCGAACTCGATGAACAATAGATGTAGCGGAGACCTCTACTCAACGCATTGCTCAATGATGATCCGTAAGGTGTTTATGTGATCGATGCAGGAGGATCTAACGCGAAATCCCGCCTGTTCGACATCGAGAGTTGAATTCAAATGCTCTTTGATCGGTTCCAGAACTAATCGAGCTATTATTTTGGATACTGCGGGAAGAACGCAAATACCTCTCCAGTTTCCACAACCATCAGATTTCCCTTTTTCGGAAACTTAATCATCATCATCCCCCTTTTCCACTCCTATGGGAATTGTTAGTTATCCCAAGCTTTGTGCAACCGGGCAATGAGCCATTGGAACTCACGCATGTAGAGTCTGCAGAATCCTGGTAACAACCCCCTAACAACTTGACATAACTAAGTGGCATTAGTGTCAGCCATCTTCATCGCTTTATTAAAAGCACCATCTTGTTTGTGGATTAGGATACCAATGTGAGATATTTGCTCAATAAAGCAGCTCAGTGTCATTCAGTATCTCCTTCAAACACCCCAACTTTTAACGTATTTCCTTTTCTCCAGCAAAGACGCCTGTCCTTTAGCTTGGGCTTTTCTCCTCTGAAGAGAGCTCAAACCTGCTTACTACCAAATATCTTGACTTCATTTCAAGACCGTTGTTTCGCATATACCAAGATGTG
Organism: Eristalis pertinax; assembly: GCA_907269125.1. Taxonomy (NCBI): domain Eukaryota; kingdom Metazoa; phylum Arthropoda; class Insecta; order Diptera; family Syrphidae; genus Eristalis; species Eristalis pertinax. Next base: position 126,300,917 of record OU026145.1, read on the forward strand.
GCGTCATTGCGTGTTTGGGTGTAACCCGCAACTGTGTATGTTCTACACGCCACTTGTTGTTAATCTCTTCAGGTTTCCTTTTAATGTGCTCTTTTCACTTGAGTTTCGATGGACATGAAGGAAAACAAGATCACAAAATAAAGCAATGGCTATTTTGACAAACTGTCCAGAACACCTTATTTTCCTTGCACCACGAGCCCGATGTATTATGTTTACTTTCCGAAAGGTTTTCAACACTATTTATAAAATCTAGGAGACTACTTACGATCCTATAAATGAAGTTTGTTTGGACTCATTAAGGAAGTTACAACAAGCTTTTGTCCATTCATGTACCCAATTGATTGGACGTTGGAATTTATGTAATTTTTGACTCGTTAAACGTCTTGTGTGTTACCAAAATAATGCTGCCGTCTTACGAGACACCTCAGATAAATCAGGTAAAGAAGAGTACCAAGAACACTTCCTTGTGGTACTCTAACTTTTATGGATTTGAGTACGGAATATTCGTTTCCATGCTTGAAACGAAATAACCAATTTGATCTCGTCCAACATGTGTCAAAATACTCTTCTCCGCTTATGATTAATGTATGAAAGACGTGTTGGAATCACAAAAACCACTTCAAAATAGATCACGAATAACACGCAAATTTAGAGTCTTCATTAATGTAGGATATTTAGGTTAGGTTAGGTTTTTGAAGGGGAGTGTGATGGTTGAACATCACTTCCACTCGGAGGCCTTAGGGCCCATTTTGGATCCCCTCATTTATTGGGCACATATTGTGTTAACCTATCTTGTCGCGTGATGGCTTAAACCACCCCGTGCTGTTTACGAATCTTAAGAGATCGGATATCATTGTACAAGATCCTATTGACTTCAGTGCAGCGTGATTGTTAACAAAGATGGTGATATCTGATGATGGGATATCGGCTGTTTGTATGTGTTTGGCTGCTTTCTCTATTGCCAGAATCTCTGCGTGGAAGACACTACATGTATCTGGAAGTCTAACATATTCCTGTTTGTGCAGTGTCCGAGTAGAATCCGGCCCCATTTTTGATCCTTCGGTGAAGAGGGCAATCTTGTGGTTGTTGATAACGGCGCTCGAAAGCCAGTTGTCTCTGTCGGTGAACAGAATTGGTAATTTGACAGTGAACTCAGTGTGGGAAGGTATATAGTCGGTTGTAGCTGTGAAGCTACTGGAACCATGTTTCTTTTCCAGGTCATATATTTTGTTTAATTATGACCACATGTCCATAGACTCCAATAGCCTGAGAGTGGTTTTTGCAACGCATCCTTTTATGAGTAAGTCCAGAGGAAGGAGATGAAGTATCATGTCCAACCCTGATTGCTGCGTGCTCCTTAAAGCTCCCCTTGAACAAAGAGCAGCTGACATTTGTACTGAGCTCATATAGCTTAATATGTTACTGGCAGTCCACCAAACTAGGTTCACATAAGCTATAATGGGTCTAATGATTCTTGTGTACATTTAATGCATGATGCGCGGTTGCAAGCCCCATCTTTTGCTTAAGGTCTTCTTGCAAGCATAAACGCAAATCAATCTTAGTCACTTATAACAGCTCGTAATTTATTGACAACAACAAGTAACAGTCGTTTAATTGCTTACGACTGTTAATTTGTGTAGTATCTACAACAAACTTAATCACAGAGAATGCTTATTCAGCAGCAAACAGCTTGCTGTAGGGAGTGTTCTCAATGGAGTTGCGGAGGAAGTCGGAGATTACCAATTCCATCGCTAATATTACCGCCCCTTTCAACTCCTCGTAGAGGTCCATCCAAGGGTCGTTGAGGAATTCGTTCATGTTGTCGCCCAGCGCCTTGTCGCCGTTGAAGAGATTGGTGAAGTCGAAGTGCACGCGGCTGGTCTCTATGCTCAGCTTGACATTGTTGACGACCATGTATGTTGCACCATCTTTGTCTAACGGTTCTCCAAAGATGGTCAACTTCAGTTTGACATTATCTAAGCAAAGAAGGAAGGTGATTTAGATTTTAGAACATTTTACAAGAACTCACCCAGAGTTATGTTGCTCCGTCCAGTGCCACTGATGGGAAGGAGTCGGACACGACCGTTGATGGTGTAATCACTGAGCAAAGTCAACGAGTCGGTTCCGAGGACGATCTCATGGGGTTGTGTTAGATCCTTGCCGAATCCCCTGCAAAAATGGGGAGCTATAGGACATGCACATTGACACTTGTACGTTTGAAGCATACTTCACTTGCAATGCCTTGGCGTCCTTGATTCCTGTCAGTTCATTATTGCGCAGCTGTAGGTCGATGCTCACAGGTCTGTCCGCTCCTTGCTTGATGCTGATTTCGGATATTTTCAGCGGATTCAACGAGACCAAATTCAATGAGGAATAACCTAAGAACGAAAAAGATGTCAATCTCGACCGAACTGTCAACTGTCAACTGTTTTCTATACCGTCAATTTTTTCGCTCAACAAAAAGTTGACTATATTCTTGATGCACTCACTGTCACCGTACGGGCATGGTTTCGGATTCTCCGCTACAAAAACGAAACAAATGAAAGAACGAAATTTAACAAAACTGATATCCGCCACAATCGAATGTAATATCTCTTACGGAACTGAGCGTCAACAAAAACAGCCGCCAGTAGCGTGACTGCGAACACTGAAATCTTTAGATTGAACATCTCTAAGCGGTCTGTCGCGTCTATCTCTCAAGCACTAATATCTGAGGTGGAGAAAACGCCATCCGTTTTATACGCGCGAGTACTTTTGTCTGTGTCATTTCGATGGCGGGTGGAATTTGATCTTTGACAAGTGGTGCGCGCTCGTTCTGATTGGTCGCGCTGATCGAAACATCGCCGTCAAACCGATTGTTGGCTGGGCTAGATTGAAAGCTAAGGAACTTTGCAATGGAAGGCGAACCACATGGTGACTCATTACTCATTGGATTGGGTGGATTCCAATCGAATCGTACTGTCAGACGTTGAAGGTGACGGTGTGTGAAATATGCGTTTCGGATGTAGATTTAGACTAGGTTTAGTGAGATGATTTGAAATACTTGTCTTTTATCTTGAAATCAAGTTTGTTATATGTACTCTTAGCTGTCGCTGTGAAAGAGTTAATCGTCGCTAAGGAACTAGTTTGTTGGCTGAACAATTGTTGCTGATTTCTGCCGTGACAGTGATGGATAGCAGTGATAAGCTGATAACGTTGTCATTTGAAAGACAAGTCATGATTTTTTTGTTTGCATTTAATTATACAGCCGTGTAAATTTGAATCTCAAGTAATTGGACTTCATTTTTTTTTGCTTATTAAGCGGTCATGAGGCAATCGAATGAACGATTTGACACCCATTTGAATGTATAATTTGTAAATCTGACAAGAACATGATTAGTTGTCTAATGGATTGGTTCTAGTTCTGCGGTTCACACCCAGAGAATGAGACATCTTATGACTATGTATCGAAAAATAATAAACAGCAGACACTTCTCTTGTTTTATGGAAAATATAGATTGTTAATGCAATTTGTATTGATTTACTAATTATACTGCATGTTGTACTCTCACTCCGAACGGAGAAGTTTGAAAAGCTTTGTCAGCATAGTCGTACAATCTGTACATCGTCAGTGACGGAGCCGTGAATTATCAAAGGCTAACTAAACGTAGGCACCTAGTGTAGGAGCCTAAGGTGCCGGCGGAGGTAGACAAGATTTTTAACCGCATATTTGTGGATGACAATTTTTGGAAAACTTTTGAATCGCTAACCTTGCCCGATAAAAATCGAATGCAATAGATTTTCGTCCAACTTCGAACCTTTGGGCATGGCCGAAATGCCCAAAATGGTCGGATTATCAGAAAAAATCAAATAAAAAATCGTTCAGCTCAAGAATGACTATATTGTTGTCTACAGTAAAAACAATGGAATAAATCGTACAAAAGCTGTACGTATTATTAACGAAAAAAAAACAATTTTGTATCCATTTACTATTAGATCGTATCACATACAATGTCCGATTTTGAGCCGAGAATGAGCTTAACTTTTGGTATTAGAGGGCAATGTCATTCATCAATTTTGTTGGGTTCCGTTTCCGGTTCTACGCCGTTTTCAAGTACAAAGCTCCGAATTCCGATTTCGGTATTATGCTACGCACGGAAGAGTACGCAATTTAAGATTTTCCAATCGATGTCTTCAATTTCATCAAACTCAGGAAATTGAGCAAGCCATTAAAAAGCTCAACAACAACGATGATATTGACAACGAATTGACTTAGCGTTGATATTCATTTGATTCAAATGCAATCTCTTCGATTTCACGATTTCTAAAAGAATTGCAATGTCCCTGGTTCTTGTGCAAACGACTGTGTATTATGTTCACACTACTGCACTGCATGCAAATAGACACCGTCTGCAACCAAACTTGTGATTAACGAATTAATTGAATAGCAGATGATTCATACTTGAAGGTAGATATCTTCAATTATTGCCGGGCAGTGGCGTTGGCCTAAGTTTACACGTGAATGACGTGCTTTAATATCACACGTGATGAATGGAAATGGCATGGAATTCATTTGTGTTCCGTGTAATAGATCTATGAGTTGACAGTCCCTTGAGCGATCGAATTCATGGTGAGGCGGTTTGTGAGCTGAAGCTAGTTGTGTATTTGATTCAAAGTACATAAAACTTGACTGAACTAAGCTTAGATCTGGGGGCTCTGAGTGTCGTAGATGTTACAGTTTCCAGGTTAGTACTTTCCTTGATGTAGTAGTAGAATCAATCATAAATCCAATTCGGTTTAAATACAATTTTTCCAGAGCTTTTTTAAGATTGTTTAGTGTGTATGTTTAGTTTGTATATTAATGCCATTGAAAATAAATATAGCACTGATATATTCACACAAGTGTGCGTAAACATGACGGAAAGTATGGTGGTTCCTGATTAACTGTCAGCATGCCCTGAATAGACATCAAAAAACCTATGATAATCCGTCGAATTTGTCGCTGGCCAAGTGAAAATAAGCTGTCAAGTCGGATATAAACTTCAATTGACTTGTGAAAATTGTGGTACTAGATGAAATTTTGAAATGTGGTGGTGATTTAAGAACCTGAAATTAATTAAAATAAATTAATATTTTCAATTCCAAGTTATGTTTGAATGTCAAGTGTGTTCAAGTTTGGTATTAGACGAATGTAAAGAGTTTGTGACTTGTGACAGTTTTTGTAGGACACTGTTTTTAAAAATGCAATAAACCACCAGTTTTACATGAAATTGTTGTTGTTTTGTCATTCTTCGAAAATATATAATATCAAATATTATAAGTTTTATATTGATAGTTTGTTAACAAATTAATTAACACAAAATCAGTGAAGCGAAATACATATAATATACATATATATACATATAAAGGGTGGTAAAATTTTAAGGGCCGATGTTGTATGTGAACCACACCAAAACGTCAAGTTGTTTTCTGCATTTCATTTGACATTTCTCAATTTCAGACTAACTCAATTTGAACCATGGAAAGATACACAATCGAGCAACGCGTTAAAGTTATTCAGGCTTATTATGAAAATGGGCGTTCAAATCAAAATGCATATCGTGCACTTCGTTATTTGTTCAGTTCGTTCTGCGGCTTATGGGCTGGGGGCGTCATCGGGCTGTACTTCTTCGAAAATGAGGTCGGCCAGGCAGTTACCGTGAATGGTGTTCGCTATAACGAGATGATAATGGACTTCTTGTGGCCAGAAATTGAGGATATGGATCTGGACGATATGTGCTTCCGACAGGATGGTTCCAATTGCCACATAGCCAACGAAACAAATGAGGCTTTTGCGCGACAAATTGAATGGCCGTGTTATCTCACGTGGTGGCGATGTCAATTGGCCGCCAAGATCTTGTGATTTGAAACCGTTGGATTCTTTCTTTGGGGTTATTTGAAAGAAAATGTGTACGTCGATAAGCGAGCAACAATTCAAAAGCTAAAGGATATGATAATTCGGCACATTAACGTCATAGAACCTCAATTATGCTTCAGCGTCATCGAAAATTTGGACCATCGGATGGAGGTGTGCCGCTGAGGTCGCGGCGGCCAATTGGCAATTGTTCCATACATAATTGAACCATACCAATATTATCATAATAAAAAGAAATGACAATAATTTCCCAAATAATTTGTGTTTTATTCAAAATCAACATCACCTTAAAATTTAACCAGCATTTACATATACGAGTACACTGCTGTGCAAAATAAAAAGCACACATGGTTCTTTATCCCTCTCGCTCTTCCTCTACCTCTATGAGTGATCATGCTGACGGCTAATTTTGCATTATTTTTGTTGGTGGTTAATAGCGCTTTCAATAAGAGTAAGCAGATGCATCTACATTGTTTACTTCAGTAGTTTGGCAGTTTGCAAAATAATAAGCGCACTTTTCCAGCTACTATTTTCAGCGGCATTCTTTCTTTTCACTTGTCCATTGTACATACGTAATAACAATCTAATTAATAGAATTAATTAACCAATTGGAAACGTTAATGTCTTAAAAAGAAAATGGGTCGAAAGAAGCATTCCTCCCCCGAACTACGGAGGGTAATAAAGAAGCTCAGGAGCGAAGCACAATCGCTGAGAGTTATTACCAAAACCGTTTCTTGTTCTTTAGGAATGGTCAGAAATGCTTTAAATTTCAAACATTCGGCAGAAACTCGGCTTCAAAAGCGTAAATCCTCTTCTAAAACTGATCTTAAAATAGTTTGATGCGTCAAAAAAATCCGTTTATAACATCACGACCGATCAAAATGGATTTAAAGGTAAGCATCGATACTTCAATAAAGAAGAAGGTTATTAGAACACAAACTTAAAGCTTTCTATCCAAAAAATTGTTTTCTTTTACCCAAAAAAAAATGTCAATGATTGTATTAATTTTGCGGAAACAAATTGCAAGAAGCTACCTCAAAAATGGCAAAACATACTGTGGTCTGATGAGACATAAACTAATTTATTTGGACCGGATACATAAAAAAAAGTTCATGAGAAGGCCACCTGGAATGCAATTCTGTTAAAACCGTGAAACATGGTGGCGGAAATATCATGGGCTGGGGATCATTCTCGTATTACGGTCTTGGACCAATTCACTGGATCGAAGATGTTCTGACAAAGGAAAAATATGTCGAAATCCTAGAAACAGTGACGTATCCAGATAACAACTTGCCTTTGATTTGGCTGTTCCAACACGAAAAAGATCCTAAGCATACCGCCAAAGTAACAAAAAAGTGTTTTGTTGATAACAATGTTAAGGTTCTTGAATGGCCAGCACAGTCCCCAGACCTTATATAATAATAATAATAATATGGGTGGCGCTACAGCCCGCAGAGGGCCAGGGACTAGCTACTCAGCAACCACTCGTGTTGTGCGTGCTATTGTTCTATCACGAGTGGAAGGGACCTACAGTTTTATGCCGACTCCGAACGGCCATAAGCATTGTCAGTGACTCGAAAGAGGTGGGGCCGTGAAAAGTATATCTTGTCATACCATTAATCGAACCTAGACAGGTAGGTCCAAGTGCGTAGGAGTCGACGCACATACCCACAACGCCACGGGCCACCACAGACCATAAGAAGGTTAAATGAAACATCTAAACCAAAAAAATAGATTGGAACTATGGGAAAATGTGAACAAATCTGGTATGAAATATCCGCTAATAGCGCTGTAAAGGAAGCACAACTAAATATTAATAATAACTGAAGTAATTATTAAATAATGCATTACTAACTTTATTTCTCCACTATTTGTGCAAATATTTGGTTTTTTTGTGAAACGTGCTTATTTTTTTGCTCAGGGAAAAATTTTGATATTCTTTGTTTTTTGTTAATATCTAAAAATTTTACTTTTAGAACTCCATATTTTTGTTAAGTAACAATAATACAGTTTAATAAAAAAAACTACCTAAGCATAAACCCGTTGCTCTTCTCCGCAAGATTGGACCTGCACACAAAACAACAAAGATAAGAGCTAAGATGCATTTCATGAGTATTATGACATATCGAAGAGCACCTACGACGTTCCCATGCTCTACTGTGGTGTTGCCAATATGCCACAGTCAGTAACTCGAAAGAGGTGGGGCCGTGAAAATTGTTTCTGTCGTACTGGGATTCGAACCTAGACATCGAGATTCAAGTGCGTAGGAGTCGACGGGGTGCCTCATCTGTCAAATTGGCTGTCATTTATTCAGTCTGTTTTGTGAAATCACCATGGACGGACATATCATTCAACAATATTGCAAATGAAATGATATTTGTTGCACGCTTCGCTCATTTTAAGGTCGCCATAAGATGAGACCCATTTCTGGATGAATAGAATTTGGGACGATACCAATTCACATGAGATCCAAGAGCGTCCAATGCATCCTGAAAAAGTCACTGTTTGGTGTGGATTTTGTGCTGGCGGCGTCATCGGTCCATATTTCTATGAGAACGACGTTGGCCAGCCAACGTCATCGGCGAGCGCTATGTGTCGATGATTACCAACTTCTTTTAGCCTGAAATGAATGATATGGACACCAACGACATGTGGTTTCAATAAGACGGCGCTACTTGGCACACAGCTCAAGCGTCATTGGAAATTCTTCACGAGCGAAGCATGGTCATCTCACTTGAAGGTGATTTGAACTGGCCACCGAGATCGTGCGATTTGTTAGATAAGTTAGACCTTTTCTCGTGGGGTTTTCTGACTATACGAATAAGCCACAAACCGCAGCGGCCCTCAAAGTCAACATAACATATGCCCACTGTCAGATTCAGTCTGATTTATGCAACAGAATCATGGAAGATTGGTCATTTCGGATGGGCGCCACCCAGCAAAGCCGCGGCTGACTTTTGAACGATGTTATATTCCATACATAATGGCATCGATAGGCCTTTCAAACGATTAAGTATCGATGATTTCTCATAAGCACTTTGTTTTATTTAAATTTAAATATATGAAGTGCCGAATGAAAGGTCATTTAACTCTAGTACCGATTTTATTTTAAATCAAAGCACAAGCTTTCTGACATATCTCTGCTTTGCAAACAAAGATTTTTATCCCTTTGCAAACAAAGATTTTTATCGCACACAATATAAACAACTGTGAAGATTGTAGCGTCGACCTCGAAAAGCAAAGTCGTTCACATCAAGTCGCTCTTGTTCTAACCAACACTGTAACCGTCTGCTGCATCTGTTGTCTCTTGTTTATGCATTGTGATGATTGAAACAAGGCCTGCTCCTACACATGATAACCATCTGATCACACAGTAAGGTTTATGCGCGCTCATTCTAGTCTTTGTTTCATTTCAATGAAGCTGTGTGGGAGAGCCCACTTAACCTCAACGTTCTGGTTAAATGAAGCAATTTTGGGGGTCATGTACATTAACTATACATTTCTGCTACAACAAGGTCTTCTACTTCTTTCGTGTGACACTACAATGCGTCGCAGCATCATTCACCAAACACCAGAAGTTCGCTGCTGATTAACTATTCTCTGTAATTTCTAATGTTTCTCCAGAGTTGCAGCAAAACGACTCTTAATTGTTGTTGTCACTGAATTAAAAGCAATTACCTGTGACTAAGGGGAATTTTGGTTTAATTTTAATGGAATTTTAGGATTTTTGTTTTAATTGACGCCGCTGTCTGGGTCCACAACCTTTTTGAAAAATCATAAATATATTCATGAGATCGCAACAGATTGACGTGGCAATGTGGGAGGTCTGTCGGCGTGATTTGCGCTTGACATCGCTGCAAGGTTACCCTTTAAATTCTGGCATAGGGTAAACCAGTGATTCCCGTTTTTAACGAGGTATTGAGCGATCCGCAGTAAATTTTTTTAGGACATCTATAAAAATAAGTGTGCCGAGCAAAAGCTGACTACTTTTTTCGCAAATGTAATTGCCCTGACCCCCAGTTGTTACGGGTTTGTTATTCTGGGCATAGCAATTATACACTCATTGTTCTTAACGACATGTCTGACAAGACAAACAAAATGTAATACTGTCGTTAAAAGGGCCACACTCAACTAACGACCCGGCCTTGGACTTGTGACCCGAAACGTCACAAAAAGGTGCTTAAATCGGGAATGACAACAGAGTTAACGAGTGCAGGCTTTTACTGCACCTTTTGCTAGTCGCTGGAGTCGCTGGGAGGCATGTATTTGAATCATCAATCAGGTCTAAGCTCCCAACCATATTTAGCGATTTAGACATCACGTACATGAGAGTACCCAAATTGATGAAATTTTCTATCAGGACTGCGCGGGCTTTTGTATACTCAATCCAGAGAATCTGTCATATGTCGAATTGTCAATTGTATTCCCGTGCTTTCAATACTTATTCTGTAAGGGAAGCGAGTTTTTTGAGGGAACTACCATTCGGCCACACTGCTATACTAAAGAGCTGGAAAGTAGTGCACAACATAAAACAAACCGACTACCTACCACCAACAATAGCCCCGGAGAAGAGTTTCTATCAACGTTTTCCGGACCGGGAACAATGGCATGGACAAGAGGTAGGGGGAGGCAGAGAGGGAGATCGTCCTATATACTGACGACTCAAAGACGAGCGCTGGTACAGGGCAGGGGTCTTCAGTGACCTCTTCGCAAAATCCTTGGCACTAAGAGACGACTGCAGGGTTTTTTTTTGATATCAGATCCATTGCCCAAAACATGAGACCTTCACTGGGTCCAGAAGCCAGATTCCGCAAGCGTGGGTGAAACACACCTAAACGTAAGCTTTTCCACCTATCCTACCCTTTAGGTCTCTTTGCGAGCAGATGGAAAACAGCATTTGTCCAGCCCGTCCCTAAAAAGACGAATCTTCGCCACCCAGCTCGTACCGACCCATAACACTTACATCCCTTCTTTCTAAGGTCATGGAAACGCTGATAAATCGTCAGCTAATGAAATATCTTGAATCGCGGCAGCGTCTTAATGACCGGCAGTACGTTTTCCGCAGCAACAGGCCCACTGGTGATCTGATACCTTAACTTACCGAAAAGTGGAACCAATCTTTGCAATGCAGGCGAAAACAAGATCGTTGCACTTGATATTTCAAAGACATTTGACAAAGTTTGGCATCAAGCTCTTTTGTCGATTATGTCGGTATCGATGAATCTCGACACTCTCCGACACTCTTTCTCATTTTTTATAAATGTCTGCTACATCCAATCCAATCCATTTCTTCGCTAATGACAGCACCCTCAGACTGACGACCTCGTCCTTCGGCAGTAGAATTCGAATGGCAGCGTATGTTCAGCATGACAGAAACCGATCACATATTTGAGGTCTTCAAAAATGCTGCGCAATGTTTACGTTTACTTAATCGATGCAAGAAATATTTCACCCCCTCTGATTTGACTTTCATTTATAAGGCGTATATCCGCCCCAAACTTGAGTACAACGCTCATATCTGGTGTGTTGCCCCCAAGACCACCATCCACCTACTAGATAGAATTCAAAAGCGGGCGATAAAACTTATAGGAGACAACAATATCGCAGAGTCATTAGACTTCGTAGAACATCGACGTACGGTCTCTTCTTAGTCCGTATTGTATCGCTATTTTAACAAACGATGCTCAAGTGAGCCCCTCCTCTCCATGAATTCAACTGCAATACTCGTCTCGCCAGGAATGCTCATCAGTTTATCCTTAAGCCTATTTTCGGACTCACAGTTACATTTAGGGACTAGTTCTTCAGCCGCTCTACACGAATATGGAATTCTCGCTCAATATTTCTCACAGACTACAAACCGCAGATATTTAAGACCAATGTGCGCGGGTAACTCCACTCCCTTTCTCCATCTATACCGTCGGCCTGTGCTGTGTCGGACACTGAAGGGTATTAGCAATTCCTTGAGCGCCCGGTCACTAGTCTGCGTCGACGATCTCTTCGGAAACTTACACCCACCCTGAGAGGAACCATAAGGAGAGTTGTGACATGTACTCATTCATGTTTTTGACTTTAAGAAAAGACTAAATGACTGAATGGATATTTATCCTTGAACGGGCAGCTCTTGGCCTACATTTGGTACATCCACAGCTCCGAAGAAAGACTGGTATAAATCAGAGGACTAAGGTGCTTATAAGTAACTCATGAGACCACTCATAATAATCCAGACTTTTCACGACAATGGATATTGTTGTTGGAAACTGTCTTACCAAGTTTGTTGAAGATTATTATGAGGAATGAGGAAAACCACCAGTTTGTCATCGATTGTTGGAGAGGCTGAATCGAACATGTTGGTAGTCTGTTCTACAATTCTTCCAACACACCACGTTTCATCACATAAGCTTAGTCGACAGAAAAATGTCTACACATAGAAGACTTCTAGTACAAATGAACACCAAAAAGTATGCAATATTTCACTTAAATCAGTCTAATGGCTGATTGAATGGCGCTGTGAAGTGAAAAAGGAAAATACATCTTACATGTTTGTAACAGTCAACAGAAGTATATAAGAAGGTATATTCGATATGGGGAACCAAATGGTTTCTTTGAGCCATAATAAAGTCACCCAGAGGCGGAGTGACTATGTGCATCAACTCTGGGACCGTTCAGATTCAATCCACTTCGCAAAAAAAAAGCCCCTATGACTTCTTCCGGAGCCGGTATAAAGGTATAGGTCCTCTCCATTCATGAGAGACGCACGGAAAGCTTAACGTTTTTATGTAGCACATTCTTAATATCATAAATCAATGAGTTGATAAGTTTTTCCATTGAAATCACTGAAAAGACTCGTTGATATACATCTTCACAATTCATTGATAAATCTCTTACTGGCTCCATGGCTTTAAATTGATTAGTGTGCCCTTATAGATTGTTTTATAAGGTGATCGTACTTTAGATGTCACCTACATCCCACAACAACAGGGTTGACACTCGTGTTCATAGTTAGGTCCATTTTCATGTATGGCGCAGTCATCATGATATTCCACTCAGCAACACTTTAACTAAAATCTAGAGACAAACATGCATTTTAATAAAAGATACGCTAAGAATCAATTTTTTTAGCTGAACTTGGCATTGTCTCTTACCTGATTCCCTTCACAATTTTCGATAAGTAGCATCGGGTGCTGTTAATCATGAAGACTTGTTCTCACATTGGTCAAACATAATAACTTAGGGAGTCTTATGGACAAACTTAATAACTTAGGGAGGACTGGCCTGGCTAAATAGTAATATGGTATTCACAAATGACATTCGAATTGTCATCCATAGCCAATCAGTAATAAGATCGGTCGGATGAGTAGTCCTCTATCTTTGAGATCAAACGTTGGTGAAATCTTGTCGCATAGAAAAGTGGTTTACCAAATACGCTACGGCGATTACCACATTTTCTTAATGACAGCTACACTAATTGACCGACTTTCCTCATCATCATCTTCATCACCATCATCTTTAGGCAAAGCAAGCAGCAGGAATCTCCAGGATGCTCGATCCTCCGCCATCGACTCTAACTCACCATTAGCTATGTATGCTAAAGCGCAACCAGGCGCGATTTTGAACCATCTCATCGTGCGTCTGCCAAGCGGTCGCCAACTAATTGAGCCGCATTCAAGGCTCAAACCTTCCAAAAATGTGCCGTGCCGAGTCTCACTTTTCTGTAGTATCTCCCTCCGTTGCGTGTAACCGCTCTTGGTTCCAGCCTTGGCAGAAGAGGTACGTGATCAGTAGTGTACAGTGAATACAACACCAGATGATGGTCAATTGCCCCTCTCATCACAAACCATCCGTTTCACACACGAAACACAACGATTTCTGTTGAAGGCTCCGACGCACGGTGCCACGTGTATTTGCATGCCGACTTTCCTGTGTCAAATGTAGTCAAGCCACTTCTTGCAAGCTCATACCATCCTTCTTAGCCTTGGCTGAATGTTGTCTCTGATCGGCATTGTCTCTGAGCTGAGGAATACCGGATTTGTCTTCCAAGAATTGCCCCTGCCAGGGACAGTGTGCTAAATACTCAATGCAAATAAAATAACCTCCAAGAGCCAAGGCGTATATTTGACTCCGTTGCTGTTTTTCAGGTTCAGTTTAATTAATACTAGCTAATAGGTTTGCACCCAATCAGTTAGGTAACCACAACACAACATTTACTTGATTGACATTGTATTTTACTAATCTTCTTCATTCCTAGATCAAGTCCAACTAATGCAAGCAATCAGCAATTCAGGTTCAAATCGATGAAGCTGTGGGAGCCATGAAAGGCGAGGTGAAGTTCAAACTCTTCGGTCATTGCGCTAAATCCAGTTGCAACAAGCCAAGCAAACACACGCAAGTCGTAATTCGACATGTTAGGAGTGCGACTTTGTCCTTCACAAGAAATCAAGTAATGGGAAAAAAACCAAGAAATGTTGATGCATTTCAATTGTGAAGTGATTTTTTAATTTATTGGAAACTTATTGGAAACTACAAAATTTTTTTACAAAAACGAACATTGTTTTCTACTTCTAACTTACTGACCCAGAATCGGAGTCAAAATCGACATTTTTGACAACAACTCTAGAAGTGGTACAATGTAGGTCTATGCAATGAGATAAGACAATAATTAAATCTAGAGGACCAAGACGGATGTTTTGCGGTATTCCACTAATGATTGCAAACATCAAACATAAAATATTTCTTGCATGCTAAATAACCCTACAAGCATGTCAACATTATGGGAAGAGGAGTGGTTTCCAGCCGTTTAGAAATGCTCCAATATTCCCAATTTACAAAAAAGAAAGATCTTCAGACTTTACAAATGGATTTAGTTTGTAAATGCTGTATAAAGTGGAGTGGAGTGGCGGCTGAGGTTAGAAAAGAACTGCCTGGTTTAAAACACCCGAAGTTCAAGAAGCCATCAGAGAGAAGAAGAGAACCTACAAAGACTGGATACTCTTTTGAGACTCTGCTTCTCGTGACCAGTACTCTGAGACGCGAAGAACTTACAAATTGGATATGCGAGCAGCTAAAGAGCAGTCTATAGCGACCACAGATCTGCGAAAAAGGTGTTCTAGTAAACCATTCGTCGACTCAGAGGAAGGAAATTCAAAATTATTGAAGGAGTCGAATCCAAAGATGGTGTGTTACTTTCCAATGAGGTAGACATTTTCCGCAGATGGAGCTACCACTTTTCGGAGTTGATCAAGCTGCCCCGAACAGGGCACTGCGGATGTCGGACCCGTAGTCTTGAAAGAAAAGTCGAACGGTGGATGAAGTCATTTTGGCGATTGAATCGCTAAAAGTTAGCAAGTCCACCGGTGTGGATGAAATCCGGCCAGAAATGCTTAATACCATGTGTAAAGAGGGAGTTTTATCACTCTCTCGTGTCATTAAGGTGACCTGGGAACGCGGTGCGACACCTGGCGACTGGCAAACTGGAGTAATTGTCCCTCTTTTCAAAAAGGGGGACAAAAGAGATTGCTCTAACTGCAGGGACATATCTCTTTCAAGTCTCCCCCGGAATGTCTATGGTCGAGTCCAAGATCGGGCGTGACTTTCGTCCCGACAGAAGTACAACCGACCAGCTTTTCACTGTTTTGTAGATTTGGAGAAGGCATACGACCGAGTTCCCCCAGGTAAACTCTGAAGTGTTCTGTAGGAGAATGGTGGTAATCTTTTGTGGACCATTAAGTCTCAATACACAAACATTAGCAGCTGTCTTCTTCAACACCTTTCACCGTGGGCTTTGGACTTGCCAAGGGTGAGTCTTGTCACCTCACCTTTTCATTGTCGACCTGGAGCGCAGCCGAGGCGAGGAATGTTTCACATTGGGAGAGTTGAGGTCGCGAATGCAAACTGTCTAAATGGGATTTCTTCGTGCTGTTTTGGGAGTTACTCGTCGGGATAGGGAAAGAAACACGGCAGTACGTGAGGAACTGAATGCAGAGCAGCTGCTTCTTCGAACGGAAAATGGCTATGCTTTGGTCAAGTGGCACGAATGTCCTCATCATCACGACTTCCGAGGCGTGCATTGAATGCAACTCCATCAGGAAGGCCATCGCTTGGCAGATCCAGGACGAGGTGGTAGGACCAAGTCAGTAAACTCGCCTGGTTACGCTTGGGTATAACTTCTGGTGAGTTAGAGTCGATGGGGGGGGAAGATCGAGTGGCCTGGAGATCTATCGTGCGTGCATTACCCACGCAACACCTGTAGTGGATTATGCGGGTCAGAAGATGATGATGATGAATTCTGTATCAAACTAGTCACGAAAATCCTACAACAGAGAATGGTAAAGGAATACCAGGTAGGACGTGTTACTCTACTGTGGACCATGTGTTTGGTCTAAGAAGCAGGTCTTGCCAAAGGGTAGACTGTGAACTTCAAATCGTTGATATGAGAAAACTCCTTTACAATTCGTAAAGTATGTGCATGTCGTGGAAGAGATTTGACGGGAGTAACCAAAACACGTCTATGCGTTTACCTAAGCAACCGTCAAAGACGTGATGGAATCGTTCCTAGAAACACTGGTACAGTGGAAAGACAGTGTCGGACTGGATGTTAACCCTTTCAAGATTGAACTCGCACTGTTCACGAGGAAGTAAATAATCCCAAACATCACCCCAACAAGCACTTAACTGACTTTCAAATGCTAAATACTTAGTTGACAGCAAACTAAGCTAGAAACATAACATACAGGAACGCATCACTAAACAATCGATCTTGCAAGAAAATCTTTTGACTCAAATGGGGAATCCGACTGAAAATAACACAATGGCTGTATATCGCAATAGTACGTCCAATATTGATGTACTGCCTTAGCCTGGTGGACGGCACTACAAGTGAAACATCGACGCAGAATACAGAGATCAGCATGCATCTGTATTATTGGAAAACTCAGATCAACGGCTGCAGCCCTCGACAAATTATTCTACATTTTCTTCAGATCGCTATTTATGTGACGCTTACGGCTACCCATGCAGCAATAGGACCAAATGATTGTAACCGTTGGGGTAGAACCGACAGCAAAGGGCACATGGAGATACCCCAAAATTCGATGATCTCAAAGGAAACAGACTATCTGACACAATACTATAATTCCCACGAGTGAAAATTGGAACGGTGACAAAGTACGTTGCCCGACTAACGGATCCAAATCGGATGATGGCACGGGTTAAGGTAGCCAGTTTGCCAGAGATTCCAGGCAGTAGTAACAGTTGTTTAAAAGTTCATCCGCCCGAATATCAATGACCCCGATAGACGCTCGGGAAACAAAACAATTATGGCCTACTTTCAATCCAAAATGTTCACTCAGCCTAATCAGAATGAGTGGGTGTAGCTCAGAGCTCTTATGGCCATTATAACCGGCCAATGCTTTTATTTATACCCTTTAACCCCTCGGGGGCATAGTTCGTTAACTACACCTGCGCGCCATCTCGTTCGAAGTTTTGCACCGCGTTTGAGCTCTCTCCAACTCACTCAACTGCCACGTGCAGCGTTTACCTAGGGCTTCCCGCTGTTCTGCCTGCCTGAGTAAGCGGATTCCACTGCATGGGGTATTTCGCCACGGAGTTGTCTTCGCGCCGTAGGTTATGCCCAATCCACTGTTGAGCCCCACTTTGTTGCCTCAGCTTCCAGATTATGGGCTATCAAGGGAATTTCCGGTGCCAATTATTCGATGCGAAAGTAGACACACATCGTCAGCGTAGTCAAGATGCTTAAGGTAATATGTCATCGTCCATCGAATGCCATGCTGCACGGAATAGCATTGACGAACTCCACATTGGGCATCAAACTCATCTGACAACTTACCATTGTGCAACACGATTTTTTTCGGAATGCCTCCTCATTCAAGCTATCGAAAGCGTCTCGAAGTCGATGAACAATAGATGTAGCGGAGACCTCTACTCAACGCATTGCTCAATGATGATCCGTAAGGTGTTTATGTGATCGATGCAGGAGGATCTAACGCGAAATCCCGCCTGTTCGACATCGAGAGTTGAATTCAAATGCTCTTTGATCGGTTCCAGAACTAATCGAGCTATTATTTTGGATACTGCGGAAAGAACGCAAATACCTCTCCAGTTTCCGCATTCCATCAGATTTCCTTTTTTCGGAAACTTAATCATCATCATCTCCCTTTTCCACTCCTATGGGAATTGTTAGTTATCCCAAGCTTTGTGCAACCGGGCAATGCGCCATTGGAACTCACGCATGTAGAGTCTGCAGAATCCTGGTAACAACCCCCTAACAACTTGACATAACTAAGTGGCATTAGTGTCAGCCATCTTCATCGCTTTATTAAAAGCACCATCTTGTTTGTGGATTAGGATACCAATGTGAGATATTTGCTCAATAAAGCAGCTCAGTGTCATTCAGTATCTCCTTCAAACACCCCAACTTTTAACGTATTTCCTTTTCTCCAGCAAAGACGCCTGTCCTTTAGCTTGGGCTTTTCTCCTCTGAAGAGAGCTCAAACCTGCTTACTACCAAATATCTTGACTTCATTTCAAGACCGTTGTTTCGCATATACCAAGATGTGGCGTCATTGCGTGTTTGGGTGTAACCCGCAACTGTGTATGTTCTACACGCCACTTGTTGTTAATCTCTTCAGGTTTCCTTTTAATGTGCTCTTTTCACTTGAGTTTCGATGGACATGAAGGAAAACAAGATCACAAAATAAAGCAATGGCTATTTTGACAAACTGTCCAGAACACCTTATTTTCCTTGCACCACGAGCCCGATGTATTATGATTACTTTCCGAAAGGTTTTCAACACTATTTATAAAATCTAGGAGACTACTTACGATCCTATAAATGAAGTTTGTTTGGACTCATTAAGGAAGTTACAACAAGCTTTTGTCCATTCATGTAGCCAATTGATTGGACGTTGTAATTTATGTAATTTTTGACTCGTTAAACGTCTTGTGTGTTACCAAAATAATGCTGCCGTCTTACGAGACACCTCAGATAAATCAGGTAAAGAAGAGTACCAAGAACACTTCCTTGTGGTACTCTAACTTTTATGGATTTGAGTACGGAATATTCGTTTCCATGCTTGAAACGAAATAACCAATTTGATCTCGTCCAACATGTGTTAAAATACTCTTCTCCGCTTATGATTAATGTATGAAAGACGTGTTGGAATCACAAAAACCACTTCAAAATAGATCACGAATAACACGCAAATTTAGAGTCTTCATAAATGTAGGATATTTAGGTTAGGTTAGGTTTTTGAAGGGGAGTGTGATGGTTGAACATCACTTCCACTCGGAGGCCTTAGGGCCCATTTTGGATCCCCTCATTTATTGGGCACATATTGTGTTAACCTATCTTGTCGCGTGATGGCTTAAACCACCCCGTGCTGTTTACGAATTTTAAGAGATCGGATATCATTGTACAAGATCCTACTGACTTCAGTGCAGCGTGATTGTTAACCCGGTGATATCTGATGATGGGATATCGGCTGTTTGTATGTGTTTGGCTGCTTTCTCTATTGCCAGAATCTCTGCGTGGAAGACACTACATGTATCTGGAAGTCTAACATATTCCTGTTTGTGCAGTGTCCGAGTAGAATCCGGCCCCATTTTTGATCCTTCGGTGAAGAGGGCAATCTTGTGGTTGTTGATAACGGCGCTCGAAAGCCAGTTGTCTCTGTCGGGGAACAGAATTGGTAATTTGACAGCGAACTCAGTGTGGGAAGGTATATAGTCGGTTGTAGCTGTGAAGCTACTGGAACCATGTTTCTTTTCCAGGTCATATATTTTGTTTAATTATGATCACATGTCCATAGACTCCAATAGCCTGAGAGTGGTTTTTGCAACGCATCCTTTTATGAGTAAGTCCAGAGGAAGGAGATGAAGTATCATGTCCAACCCTGATTGCTGCGTGCTCCTTAAAGCTCCCCTTGAACAAAGAGCAGCTGACATTTGTACTGAGCTCATATAGCTTAATATGTTACTGGCAGTCCACCAAACTAGGTTCACATAAGCTATAATGGGTCTAATGATTCTTGTGTACATTTAATGCATGATGCGCGGTTGCAAGCCCCATCTTTTGCTTAAGGTCTTCTTGCAAGCATAAACGCAAATCAATCTTAGTCACTTATAACAGCTCGTAATTTATTGACAACAACAAGTAACAGTCGTTTAATTGCTTACGACTGTTAATTTGTGTAGTATCTACAACAAACTTAATCACAGAGAATGCTTATTCAGCAGCAAACAGCTTGCTGTAGGGAGTGTTCTCAATGGTGTTGCGGAGGAAGTCGGTGATTACCAATTCCATCGCTAATATTACCGCCCCTTTCAACTCCTCGTAGCGGTCCAACCAAGGGTCGTTGAGGAATTCGTTCATGTTGTCGCCCAGCGCCTTGTCGCCGTTGAAGAGATTGGTGAAGTCGAAGTGCACGCGGCTGGTCTCTATGCTCAGCTTGACATTGTTGACGACCATGTATGTTGCACCATCTTTGTCTAACGGTTCTCCAAAGATGGTCAACTTCAGTTTGACATTATCTAAGCAAAGAAGGAAGGTGATTTAGATTTTAGAACATTTTACAAGAACTCACCCAGAGTTATGTTGCTCCGTCCAGTGCCACTGATGGGAAGGAGTCGGACACGACCGTTGATGGTGTAATCACTGAGCAAAGTCAACGAGTCGGTTCCGAGGACGATCTCATGGGGTTGTGTTAGATCCTTGCCGAATCCCCTGCAAAAATGGGGAGCTATAGGACATGCACATTGACACTTGTACGTTTGAAGCATACTTCACTTGCAATGCCTTGGCGTCCTTGATTCCTGTCAGTTCATTATTGCGCAGCTGTAGGTCGATGCTCACAGGTCTGTCCGCTCCTTGCTTGATGCTGATTTCGGATATTTTCAGCGGATTCAACGAGACCAAATTCAATGAGGAATAACCTAAGAACGAACCAGATGTCAATCTCGACCGAACTGTCAACTGTCAACTGCTTTCTATACCGTCAATTTTTTCGCTCAACAAAAAGTTGACTATATTCTTGATGCACTCACTGTCACCGTACGGGCATGGTTTCGGATTCTCCGCTACAAAAACGAATCAAATGAAAGAACGAAATTTAACAAAACTGATATCCGCCACAATCGAATGTAATATCTCTTACGGAACTGAGCGTCAACAAAAACAGCCGCCAGTAGCGTGACTGCGAACACTGAAATCTTTAGATTTAACATCTCTAAGCGGTCTGTCGCGTCTATCTCTCAAGCACTAATATCTGAGGTGGAGAAAACGCCATCGGTTTTATACGCGCACTTTTGTCTGTGTCATTTCGATGGCGGGTGGAATTTGATCTTTGACAAGTGGTGCGCGCTCGTTCTGATTGGTCGCGCTGATCAAAACATCGCCGTCAAACCGATTGTTGGCTGGGCTAGATTGAAAGCTAAGGAACTTTGCAATGGAAGGCGAACCACATGGTGACTCATTACTCATTGGATTGGGTGTATTCCAATCGAATCGTACTGTCAGACGTTGAAGGTGTCGGTGTGTGAAATATGCGTTTCGGATGTAGATTTAGACTAGGTTTAGTGAGATGATTTGAAATACTTGTCTTTTATCTTGAAATCAAGTTTGATTATATGTACTCTTAGCTGTCGCTGTGAAAAAGTTAATCGTCGCTAAGGAACTAGTTTGTTGGCTGAACAATTGTTGCTGATTTCTGCCGTGACAGTGATGGATAGCAGTGATAAGCTGATAACGTTGTCATTTGAAAGACAAGTCATGATTTTTTTGTTTGCATTTAATTATACAGCCGTGTAAATTTGAATCTCAAGTAATTGGACTTCATTTTTGTTTGCTTATTAAGCGGTCATGAGGGAATCGAATGAACGATTTGACACCCATTTGAATGTATAATTTGTAAATCTGACAAGAACATGATTAGTTGTCTAATGGATTGGTTCTAGTTCTGCGGTTCACACCCAGAGAATGAGACATCTTATGACTATGTATCGAAAAATAATAAACTGCAGACACTTCTCTTGTTTTATGGAAAATATAGATTGTTAATGCAATTTGTATTGATTTACTAATTATACTGCATGTTGGACTCTCACTCCGAACGGAGAAGTTTGAAAAGCTTTGTCTGCATAGTCGTACAATCTGTACATCGTCAGTGACGGAGCCGTGAATTATCAAAGGCTAACTAAACGTAGGCACCTAGTGTAGGAGCCTAAGGTGCCGGCGGAGGTAGACAAGATTTTTAACCGCATATTTGTGGATGACAATTTTTGGAAAACTTTTGAATCGCTAACCTTGCCCGATAAAAATCGAATGCAATAGATTTTCGTCCAACTTCGAACCTTTGGGCATGGCCGAAATGCCCAAAATGGTCGGATTATCAGAAAAAATCAAATAAAAAATCGTTCAGCTCAAGAATGACTATATTGTTGTCTACAGTAAAAACAATGGAATAAATCGTACAAAAGCTGTACGTATTATTAACGAAAAAAAAACAATTTTGTATCCATTTACTATTAGATCGTATCACATACAATGTCCGATTTTGAGCTTAACTTTTGGTATTAGAGGGCAATGTCATTCATCATTTTTGTTGGGTTCCGTTTCCGGTTCTACGCCGTTTTCAAGTACAAAGCTCCGAATTCCGGTTTCGGTATTATGCTACGCACGGAAGAGTACGCAATTTAAGATTTTCCAATCGATGTCTTCAATTTCATCAAACTCAGGAAATTGAGCAAGCCATTAAAAAGCTCAACAACAACGATGATATTGACAACGAATTGACTTAGCGTTGATATTCATTTGATTCCAATGCAATCTCTTCGATTTCACGATTTCTAAAAGAATTGAAATGTCCCTGGTTCTTGTGCAAACGACTGTGTATTATGTTCACACTACTGCACTGCATGCAAATAGACACCGTCTGCAACCAAACTTGTGATTAACGAATTAATTGAATAGCAGATGATTCATACTTGAAGGTAGATATCTTCAATTATTGCCGGGCAGTGGCGTTGGCCTAAGTTTACACGTGAATGACGTGCTTTAATATCACACGTGATGAATGGAAATGGCATGGAATTCATTTGTGTTCCGTGTAATAGATTTATGAGTTGACAGTCCCTTGAGCGATCGAATTCATGGTGAGGCGGTTTGTGAGCTGAAGCTAGTTGTGTATTTGATTCAAAGTACATAAAACTTGACTGAACTAAGCTTAGATCTGGGGGCTCTGAGTGTCGTAGATGTTACAGTTTCCAGGTTAGTACTTTCCTTGATGTAGTAGTAGAATCAATCATAAATCCAATTCGGTTTAAATACAATTTTTCCAGAGCTTTTTTAAGATTGTTTAGTGTGTATGTTTAGTTTGTATATTAATGCCATTGAAAATAAATGGAGCACTGATATATTCACACAAGTGTGCGTAAACATGACGGAAAGTATGGTGGTTCCTGATTAACTGTCAGCATGCCCTGAATAGACATCAAAAAACCTATGATAATCCGTCGAATTTGTCGCTGGCCAAGTGAAAATAAGCTGTCAAGTCGGATATAAACTTCAATTGACTTGTGAAAATTGTGGTACTAGATGAAATTTTGAAATGTGGTGGTGATTTAAGAATCTGAAATTAATTAAAATAAATTAATATTTTCAATTCCAAGTTATGTTTGAATGTCAAGTGTGTTCAAGTTTGGTATTAGACGAATGTAAAGAGTTTGTGACTTGTGACAGTTTTTGTAGGACACTGTTTTTAAAAATGCAATAAACCACCAGTTTTACATGAAATTGTTGTTGTTTTGTCATTCTTCGAAAATATATAATATCAAATATTATAAGTTTTATATTGATAGTTTGTTCACAAATTAATTAACACAAAATCAGTGAAGCGAAATACATATAATATACATATATATACATATAAAGGGTGGTAAAATTTTAAGGGCCGATGTTGTATGTGAACCACACCAAAACGTCAAGTTGTTTTCTGCATTTCATTTGACATTTCTCAATTTCAGACTAACTCAATTTGAACCATGGAAAGATACAAAATCGAGCAACGCGTTAAAGTTATTCAGGCTTATTATGAAAATGGGCGTTCAAATCAAAATGCATATCGTGCACTTCGTGATTTGTTCAGTTCGTTCTGCGGCTTATGGGCTGGGGGCGTCATCGGGCTGTACTTCTTCGAAAATGAGGTCGGCCAGGCAGTTACCGTGAATGGTGTTCGCTATAGCGAGATGATAATGGACTTCTTGTGGCCAGAAATTGAGGATATGGATCTGGACGATATGTGCTTCCGACAGGATGGTTCCAATTGCCACATAGCCAACGAAACAAATGAGGCTTTTGCGCGACAAATTCAATGGCCGTGTTATCTCACGTGGTGGCGATGTCAATTGGCCGCCAAGATCTTGTGATTTGAAACCGTTGGATTTTTTCTTTGGGGTTATTTGAAAGAAAATGTGTACGTCGATAAGCGAGCAACAATTCAAAAGCTAAAGGATATGATAATTCGGCACATTAACGTCATAGAACCTCAATTATGCTTCAGCGTCATCGAAAATTTGGACCATCGGATGGAGGTGTGCCGCTGAGGTCGCGGCGGCCAATTGGCAATTGTTCCATACATAATTGAACCATACCAATATTATCATAATAAAAAGAAATGACAATAATTTCCCAAATAATTTGTGTTTTATTCAAAATCAACATCACCTTAAAATTTAACCAGCATTTACATATACGAGTACACTGCTGTGCAAAATAAAAAGCACACATGGTTCTTTATCCCTCTCGCTCTTCCTCTACCTCTATGAGTGATCATGCTGACGGCTAATTTTGCATTATTTTTGTTGGTGGTTAATAGCGCTTTCAATAAGAGTAAGCAGATGCATCTACATTGTTTACTTCAGTAGTTTGGCAGTTTGCAAAATAATAAGCGCACTTTTCCAGCTACTATTTTCAGCGGCATTCTTTCTTTTCACTTGTCCATTGTACATACGTAATAACAATCTAATTAATAGAATTAATTAACCAATTGGAAACGTTAATGTCTTAAAAAGAAAATGGGTCGAAAGAAGCATTCCTCCCCCGAACTACGGAGGGTAATAAATAAGCTCAGGAGCGAAGCACAATCGCTGAGAGTTATTACCAAAACCGTTTCTTGTTCTTTAGGAATGGTCAGAAATGCTTTAAATTTCAAACATTCGGAAGAAACCCGGGTTCAAAAGCTCAAAACCTCTTATAAAACTGACCTTCAAATAGTTTGATACGTCCAAAAAATCCGTTTATAACATCGAGACTGATCAAAACGGATTTAAAGTTAAGCATCAACTTCAATAAAGATGAAGGTTATTAGAACATTAACTTAAAGCTTTACATCCAAAAAAGTGTTCTCTTTTATGGAAAAAAAGTATCAATGATTGTATTAATTTTGCGGAAACAAATTGCAAGAAGCTACCTCAAAAATGGCAAAACATACTGTGATCTGATGAGACATAAACTAATTTGTTTGGACCGGATACATAAAAAAAAGTTCATGAGAAGACCACCTGGAATGCAATTTGACCCCAGATTGACTGTTAAATCCGTGAAACATCGTGACGGAAATATCATGATCTGGGGATGGTTGTGGTTGATATGGTTTTGTTGATAACAATGTTAAGGTTCTTAAATGGCCAGCACAGTGCCCACACCATAAGAAGGTTAAATGAAACATCTAAACCAAAAAAATAGATTGGAACTATGGGAAAATGTGAACAAATCTGGTATGAAATATCCGCTAATAGCGCTGTAAAGGAAGCACAACTAAATATTAATAATAACTGAAGTAATTATTAAATAATGCATTACTAACTTTATTTCTCCACTATTTGTGCAAATATTTGGTTTTTTTGTTGAACGTGCTTATTTTTTTGCTTAGGGAAAAATTTTGATATTCTTTGTTTTTTGTTAATATCTAAAAATTTTACTTTTAGAACTCCATATTTTTGTTAAGTAACAATAATACAGTTTAATAAAAAAAACTACCTAAGCATTGCTCTTCTCCGCAAGATTGGACCTGCACACAAAACAACAAAGATAAGAGCTAAGATGCATGTCATGAGTATTATGACATATCGAAGAGCACCTACGACGTTCCCATGCTCTACCGTGGTGTTGCCAATATGCCACAGTCAGTAACTCGAAAGAGGTGGGGCCGTGAAAATTGTTTCTGTTGTACTGGGATTCGAACCTAGACATCGAGATTCAAGTGCGTAGGAGTCGACGGGGTGCCTCATCTGTCAAATTGGCTGTCATTTATTCAGTCTGTTTTGTGAAATCACCATGGACGGACATATCATTCAACAATATTGCAAATGAAATGATATTTGTTGCACGCTTCGCTCATTTTAAGGTCGCCATAAGATGAGGCCCGTTTCTGGATGAATAGAATTTGGGACGATACCAATTCACATGAGATCCAAGAGCGTCCAATGCATCCTGAAAAAGTCACTGTTGGTGTGGATTTTGTGCTGGCGGCGTCATCGGTCCATATTTCTATGAGAACGACGTTGGCCAGCCAACGTCATCGGCGAGCGCTATGTGTCGATGATTACCAACTTCTTTTAGCCTGAAATGAATGATATGGACACCAACGACATGTGGTTTCAATAAGACGGCGCTACTTGGCACACAGCTCAAGCGTCATTGGAAATTCTTCACGAGCGAAGCATGGTCATCTCACTTGAAGGTGATGTGAACTGGCCACCGAGATCGTGCGATTTGTTAGATAAGTTAGACCTTTTCTCGTGTGGTTTTCTGACTATACGAATAAGCCACAAACCGCAGCGGCCCTCAAAGTCAACATAACATATGCCCACTGTCAGATTCAGTCTGATTTATGCAACAGAATCATGGAAGATTGGTCATTTCGGATGGGCGCCACCCAGCAAAGCCGCGGCTGACTTTTGAACGATGTTATATTCCATACATAATGGCATCGATAGGCCTTTCAAACGATTAAGTATCGATGATTTCTCATAAGCACTTTGTTTTATTTAAATTTAAATATATGAAGCGCCGAATGAAAGGTCATTTAACTCTAGTACCGATTTTATTTTAAATCAAAGCACAAGCTTTCTGACATATCTCTGCTTTGCAAACAAAGATTTGTATCCATTTGCAAACAAAGATTTTTATCGCACACAATATAAACAACTGTGAAGATTGTAGCGTCGACCTCGAAAAGCAAAGTCGTTCACATCAAGTCGCTCTTGTTCTAACCAACACTGTAACCGTCTGCTGCATCTGTTGTCTCTTGTTTATGCATTGTGATGATTGAAACAAGGCCTGCTCCTACACATGATAACCATCTGATCACACAGTAAGGTTTATGCGCGCTCATTCTAGTCTTTGTTTCATTTCAATGAAGCTGTGTGGGAGAGCCCACTCAACCTCAACGTTCTGGTTAAATGAAGCAATTTTGGGGGTCATGTACATTAACTATACATTTCTGCTACAACAAGGTTTTCTAATTCTTTCGTGTGACACTACAATGCGTCGCAGCATCATTCACCACACACCAGAAGTTCGCTGCTGATTAACTATTCTCTGCAATTTCTAATGTTTCTCCAGAGTTGCAGCAAAACGACTCTTAATTGTTGTTGTCACTGAATTAAAAGCAATTACCTGTGACTAAGGGGAATTTTGGTTTAATTTTAATGGAATTTTAGGATTTTTGTTTTAATTGACGCCGCTGTCTGGGTCCACAACCTTTTTGAAAAATCATAAATATATTCATGAGATCGCAACAGATTGACGTGGCAATGTGGGAGGTCTGTCGGCGTGATTTGCGCTTGACATCGCTGCAAGGTTACCCTTTAAATTCTGGCATAGGGTAAACCAGTGATTCCCGTTTTTAACGAGGTATTGAGCGATCCGCAGTAAATTTTTTTAGGACATCTATAAAAATAAGTGTGCCGAGCAAAAGCTGACTACTTTTTTCGCAAATGTAATTGCCCTGACCCCCAGTTGTTACGGGTTTGTTATTCTGGGCATAGCAATTATACACTCATTGTTCTTAACGACATGTCTGACAAGACAAACAAAATGTAATACTGTCGTTAAAAGGGCCACACTCAACTAACGACCCGGCCTTGGACTTGTGACCCGAAACGTCACAAAAAGGTGCTTAAATCGGGAATGACAACAGAGTTAACGAGTGCAGGCTTTTACTGCACCTTTTGCTAGTCGCTGGAGTCGCTGGGAGGCATGTATTTGAATCATCAATCAGGTCTAAGCTCCCAACCATATTTAGCGATTTAGACATCACGTACATGAGAGTACCCAAATTGATGAAATTTTCTATCAGGACTGCGCGGGCTTTTGTATACTCAATCCAGAGAATCTGTCATATGTTGAATTGTCAATTGTATTCCCGTGCTTTCATTACTTATTCTGTAAGGGAAGCGAGCTTTTTGAGGGAACTACCATTCGGCCACACTGCTATACTAAAGAGCTGGAAAGTAGTGCACAACATAAAACAAACCGACTATCTACCACCAACAATAGCCCCGGAGAAGAGTTTCTATCAACGTTTTCCGGACCGGGAACAATGGCATGGACAAGAGGTAGGGGGAGGCAGAGAGGGAGATCGTCCTATATACTGACGACTCAAAGACGAGCGCTGGTACAGGGCAGGGGTCTTCAGTGACCTCTTCGCAAAATCCTTGGCACTAAGAGACGACTGCAGGGTTTTTTTTTGATATCAGATCCATTGCCCAAAACATGAGACCTTCACTGGGTCCAGAAGCCAGATTCCGCAAGCGTGGGTGAAACACACCTAAACGTAAGCTTTTCCACCTATCCTACCCTTTAGGTCTCTTTGCGAGCAGATGGAAAAACAGCATTTGTCCAGCACGTCCCTAAAAAGACGAATCTTCGCCACCCAGCTCGTACCGACCCATAGCACTTACGTCCCTTCTTTCTAAGGTCACGGAAACGATGATAAATCGTCAGCTTATGAAATATCTTGAATCGCGGCAGCGTCTTAATGACCGGCAGTACGTTTTCCGCAGCAACAGGCCCACTGGTGATCTGATACCTTAACTTACCGAAAAGTGGAACCAATCTTTGCAATGCAGGCGAAAACAAGATCGTTACACTTGATATTTCAAAGACATTTGACAAAGTTTGGCATCAAGCTCTTTTGTCGATTATGTCGGTATCGATGAATCTCGACACTCTCCGACACTCTTTCTCATTTTTTATAAATGTCTGCTACATCCAATCCAATCCATTTCTTCGCTAATGACAGCACCCTCAGACTGACGACCTCGTCCTTCGGCAGTAGAATTCGAATGGCAGCGTATGTTCAGCATGACAGAAACCGATCACATATTTGAGGTCTTCAAAAATGCTGCGCAATGTTTACGTTTACTTAATCGATGCAAGAAATATTTCACCCCCTCTGATTTGACTTTCATTTATAAGGCGTATATCCGCCCCAAACTTGAGTACAACGCTCATATCTGGTGTGTTGCCCCCAAGACCACCATCCACCTACTAGATAGAATTCAAAAGCGGGCGATAAAACTTATAGGAGACAACAATATCGCAGAGTCATTAGACTTCGTAGAACATCGACGTACGGTCTCTTCTTAGTCCGTATTGTATCGCTATTTTAACAAACGATGCTCAAGTGAGCCCCTCCTCTCCATGAATTCAACTGCAATACTCGTCTCGCCAGGAATGCTCATCAGTTTATCCTTAAGCCTATTTTCGGACTCACAGTTACATTTAGGGACTAGTTCTTCAGCCGCTCTACACGAATATGGAATTCTCGCTCAATATTTCTCACAGACTACAAACCGCAGATATTTAAGACCAATGTGCGCGGGTAACTCCACTCCCTTTCTCCATCTATACCGTCGGCCTGTGCTGTGTCGGACACTGAAGGGTATTAGCAATTCCTTGCGCGCCCGGTCACTAGTCTGCGTCGACGATCTCTTCGGAAACTTACACCCACCCTGAGAGGAACCATAAGGAGAGTTGTGACATGTACTCATTCATGTTTTTGACTTTAAGAAAAGACTAAATGACTGAATGGATATTTATCCTTGAACGGGCAGCTCTTGGCCTACATTTGGTACATCCACAGCTCCGAAGAAAGACTGGTATAAATCAGAGGACTAAGGTGCTTATAAGTAACTCATGAGACCACTCATAATAATCCAGACTTTTCACGACAATGGATATTGTTGTTGGAAACTGTCTTACCAAGTTTGTTGAAGATTATTATGAGGAATGAGGAAAACCACCAGTTGGTCATCGATTGTTGGAGGGGCTGAATCGAACATGTTGGTAGTCTGTTCTACAATTCTTCCAACACACTACGTTTCATCACATAAGCTTAGTCGACAGAAAAATGTCTACACATAGAAGACTTCTAGTACAAATGAACACCAAAAAGTATGCAATATTTCACTTAAATCAGTCTAATGGCTGATTGAATGGCGCTGTGAAGTGAAAAAGGAAAATACATCTTACATGTTTGTAACAGTCAACAGAAGTATATAAGAAGGTATATTCGATATGGGGAACCAAATGGTTTCTTTGAGCCATAATAAAGTCACCTAGAGGCGGAGTGACTATGTGCATCAACTCTGGGACCGTTCAGATTCAATCCACTTCGCAAAAAAAAAGCCCCTATGACTTCTTCCGGAGCCGGTATAAAGGTATAGGTCCTCTCCATTCATGAGAGACGCACGGAAAGCTTAACGTTTTTATGTAGCACATTCTTAATATCATAAATCAATGAGTTGATAAGTTTTTCCATTCAAATCACTGAAAAGACTCGTT
This sequence comes from Eristalis pertinax, assembly GCA_907269125.1. Lineage (NCBI taxonomy): Eukaryota > Metazoa > Arthropoda > Insecta > Diptera > Syrphidae > Eristalis > Eristalis pertinax. The sequence continues at coordinate 126,331,669 of OU026145.1, forward strand.
GATATACATCTTCACAATTCATTGATTAATCTCTTACTGGCTCCATGGCTTCAAATTGATTAGTGTGCCCTTATAGATTGTTTTATAAGGTGATCGTAGTTTAGATGTCACCTACATCCCACAACAACAGGGTTGACACTCGTGTTCATAGTTAGGTCCATTTTCATGTATGGCGCAGTCATCATGATATTCCACTCAGCAACACTTTAACTAAAATCTAGAGACAAACATGCATTTTAATAAAAGATACGCTAAGAATCAATTTTTTTAGCTGAACTTGGCATTGTCTCTTACCTGATTCCCTTCACAATTTTCGATAAGTAGCATCGGGTGCTGTTAATCATGAAGACTTGTTCTCACATTGGTCAAACATAATAACTTAGGGAGTCTTATGGACAAACTTAATAACTTAGGGAGGACTGGCCTGGCTAAATAGTAATATGGTATTCACAAATGACATTCGAATTGTCATCCATAGCCAATCAGTAATAAGATCGGTCGGATGAGTAGTCCTCTATCTTTGAGATCAAACGTTGGTGAAATCTTGTCGCATAGAAAAGTGGTTTACCAAATACGCTACGGCAATTACCACATTTTCTTAATGACAGCTACACTAATTGACCGACTTTCCTCATCATCATCTTCATCATCATCATCTTTAGGCAAAGCAAGCAGCAGGAATCTCCAGGATGCTCGATCCTCCGCCATCGGCTCTAACTCACCATTAGCTATGTATGCTAAAGCGCAACCAGGCGCGATTTTGAACCTTCTCATCGTGCGTCTGCCAAGCGGTCGCCAACTAATTGAGCCGCATTCAAGGCTCAAACCTTCCAAAAATGTGCCGTGCAAAATGTTGCCGAGTCTCACTTTTCTGTAGTATCTCCCTCCGTTGCGTGTAACCGCTCTTGGTTCCAGCCTTGGCAGAAGAGGTACGTGATCAGTAGTGTACAGTGAATACAACACCAGATGATGGTCAATTGCCCCTCTCATCACAAACCATCCGTTTCACACACGAAACACAACGATTTCTGTTGAAGGCTCCGACGCACGGTGCCACGTGTATTTGCATGCCGACTTTCCTGTGTCAAATGTAGTCAAGCCACTTCTTGCAAGCTCATACCATCCTTCTTAGCCTTGGCTGAATGTTGTCTCTGATCGGCATTGTCTCTGAGCTGAGGAATACCGGATTTGTCTTCCAAGAATTGCCCCTGCCAGGGACAGTGTGCTAAATACTCAATGCAAATAAAATAACCTCCAAGAGCCAAGGCGTATATTTGACTCCGTTGCTGTTTTTCAGGTTCAGTTTAATTAATACTAGCTAATAGGTTTGCACCCAATCAGTTAGGTAACCACAACACAACATTTACTTGATTGACATTGTATTTTACTAATCTTCTTCATTCCTAGATCAAGTCCAACTAATGCAAGCAATCAGCAATTCAGGTTCAAATCGATGAAGCTGTGGGAGCCATGAAAGGCGAGGTGAAGTTCAAACTCTTCGGTCATTGCGCTAAATCCAGTTGCAACAAGCCAAGCAAACACACGCAAGTCGTAATTCAACATGTTAGGAGTGCGACTTTGTCCTTCACAAGAAATCAAGTAATGGGAAAAAAACCAAGAAATGTTGATGCATTTCAATTGTGAAGTGATTTTTTAATTTATTGGAAACTTATTGGAAACTACAAAATTTTTTTACAAAAACGAACATTGTTTTCTACTTCTAACTTACTGACCCAGAATCGGAGTCAAAATCGACATTTTTGACAACAACTCTAGAAGTGGTACAATGTAGGTCTATGCAATGAGATAAGACAATAATTAAATCTAGAGGACCAAGACGGATGTTTTGCGGTATTCCACTAATGATTGCAAACATCAAACATAAAATATTTCTTGCATGCTAAATAACCCTACAAGCATGTCAACATTATGGGAAGAGGAGTGGTTTCCAGCCGTTTAGAAATGCTCCAATATTCCCAATTTACAAAAAAGAAAGATCTTCAGACTTTACAAATGGATTTAGTTTGTAAATGCTGTATAAAGTGGAGTGGAGTGGCGGCTGAGGTTAGAAAAGAACTGCCTGGTTTAAAACACCCGAAGTTCAAGAAGCCATCAGAGAGAAGAAGAGAACCTACAAAGACTGGATACTCTTTTGAGACTCTGCTTCTCGTGACCAGTACTCTGAGACGCGAAGAACTTACAAATTGGATATGCGAGCAGCTAAAGAGCAGTCTATAGCGACCACAGATCTGCGAAAAAGGTGTTCTAGCAAACCATTCGTCGACTCAGAGGAAGGAAATTCAAAATTATTGAAGGAGTCGAATCCAAAGATGGTGTGTTACTTTCCAATGAGGTAGACATTTTCCGCAGATGGAGCTACCACTTTTCGGAGTTGATCAAGCTGCCCCGAACAGGGCACTGCGGATGTCGGACCCGTAGTCTTGAAAGAAAAGTCGAACGGTGGATGAAGTCATTTTGGCGATTGAATCGCTAAAAGTTAGCAAGTCCACCGGTGTGGATGAAATCCGGCCAGAAATGCTTAATACCATGTGTAAAGAGGGAGTTTTATCACTCTCTCGTGTCATTAAGGTGACCTGGGAACGCGGTGCGACACCTGGCGACTGGCAAACTGGAGTAATTGTCCCTCTTTTCAAAAAGGGGGACAAAAGAGATTGCTCTAACTGCAGGGACATATCTCTTTCAAGTCTCCCCCGGAATGTCTATGGTCGAGTCCAAGATCGGGCGTGACTTTCGTCCCGACAGAAGTACAACCGACCAGCTTTTCACTGTTTTGTAGATTTGGAGAAGGCATACGACCGAGTTCCCCCAGGTAAACTCTGAAGTGTTCTGCAGGAGAATGGTGGTAATCTTTTGTGGACCATTAAGTCTCAATACACAAACATTAGCAGCTGTCTTCTTCAACACCTTTCACCGTGGGCTTTGGACTTGCCAAGGGTGAGTCTTGTCACCTCACCTTTTCATTGTCGACCTGGAGCGCAGCCGAGGCGAGGAATGTTTCACATTGGGAGAGTTGAGGTCGCGAATGCAAACTGTCTAAATGGGATTTCTTCGTGCTGTTTTGGGAGTTACTCGTCGGGATAGGGAAAGAAACACGGCAGTACGTGAGGAACTGAATGCAGAGCAGCTGCTTCTTCGAACGGAAAATGGCTATGCTTTGGTCAAGTGGCACGAATGTCCTCATCATCACGACTTCCGAGGCGTGCATTGAATGCAACTCCATCAGGAAGGCCATCGCTTGGCAGATCCAGGACGAGGTGGTAGGACCAAGTCAGTAAACTCGCCTGGTTACGCTTGGGTATAACTTCTGGTGAGTTAGAGTCGATGGGGGGGGGAAGATCGAGTGGCCTGGAGATCTATCGTGCGTGCATTACCCACGCAACACCTGTAGTGGATTATGCGGGTCAGAAGATGATGATGATGAATTCTGTATCAAACTAGTCACGAAAATCCTACAACAGGGAATGGTAAAGGAATACCAGGTAGGACGTGTTACTCTACTGTGGACCATGTGTTTGGTCTAAGAAGCAGGTCTTGCCAAAGGGTAGACTGTGAACTTCAAATCGTTGATATGAGAAAACTCCTTTACAATTCGTAAAGTATGTGCATGTCGTGGAAGAGATTTGACGGGAGTAACCAAAACACGTCTATGCGTTTACCTAAGCAACCGTCAAAGACGTGATGGAATCGTTCCTAGAAACACTGGTACAGTGGAAAGACAGTGTCGGACTGGATGTTAACCCTTTCAAGATTGAACTCGCACTGTTCACGAGGAAGTAAATAATCCCAAACATCACCCCAACAAGCACTTAACTGACTTTCAAATGCTAAATACTTAGTTGACAGCAAACTAAGCTAGAAACATAACATACAGGAACGCATCACTAAACAATCGATCTTGCAAGAAAATCTTTTGACTCAAATGGGGAATCCGACTGAAAATAACACAATGGCTGTATATCGCAATAGTACGTCCAATATTGATGTACTGCCTTAGCCTGGTGGACGGCACTACAAGTGAAACATCGACGCAGAATACAGAGATCAGCATGCATCTGTATTATTGGAAAACTCAGATCAACGGCTGCAGCCCTCGACAAATTATTCTACATTTTCTTCAGATCGCTATTTATGTGACGCTTACGGCTACCCATGCAGCAATAGGACCAAATGATTGTAACCGTTGGGGTAGAACCGACAGCAAAAGGCACATGGAGATACCCCAAAATTCGATGATCTCAAAGGAAACAGACTATCTGACACAATACTATAATTCCCACGAGTGAAAATTGGAACGGTGACAAAGTACGTTGCCCGACTAACGGATCCAAATCGGATGATGGCACGGGTTAAGGTAGCCAGTTTGCCAGAGATTCCAGGCAGTAGTAACAGTTGTTTAAAAGTTCATCCGCCCGAATATCAATGACCCCGATAGACGCTCGGGAAACAAAACAATTATGGCCTACTTTCAATCCAAAATGTTCACTCAGCCTAATCAGAATGAGTGGGTGTAGCTCAGAGCTCTTATGGCCATTATAACCGGCCAATGCTTTTATTTATACCCTTTAACCCCTCGGGGGCATAGTTCGTTAACTACACCTGCGCGCCATCTCGTTCGAAGTTTTGCACCGCGTTTGAGCTCTCTCCAACTCACTCAACTGCCACGTGCAGCGTTTACCTAGGGCTTCCCGCTGTTCTGCCTGCCTGAGTAAGCGGATTCCACTGCATGGGGTATTTCGCCACGGAGTTGTCTTCGCGCCGTAGGTTATGCCCAATCCACTGTTGAGCCCCACTTTGTTGCCTCAGCTTCCAGATTATGGGCTATCAAGGGAATTTCCGGTGCCAATTATTCGATGCGAAAGTAGACACACATCGTCAGCGTAGTCAAGATGCTTAAGGTAATATGTCATCGTCCATCGAATGCCATGCTGCACGGAATAGCATTGACGAACTCCACATTGGGCATCAAACTCATCTGACAACTTACCATTGTGCAACACGATTTTTTTCGGAATGCCTCCTCATTCAAGCTATCGAAAGCGTCTCGAAGTCGATGAACAATAGATGTAGCGGAGACCTCTACTCAACGCATTGCTCAATGATGATCCGTAAGGTGTTTATGTGATCGATGCAGGAGGATCTAACGCGAAATCCCGCCTGTTCGACATCGAGAGTTGAATTCAAATGCTCTTTGATCGGTTCCAGAACTAATCGAGCTATTATTTTGGATACTGCGGAAAGAACGCAAATACCTCTCCAGTTTCCACAACCATCAGATTTCCCTTTTTCGGAAACTTAATCATCATCATCCAACTTTTCCACTCCTATGGGAATTGTTAGTTATCCCAAGCTTTGTGCAACCGGGCAATGAGCCATTGGAACTCACGCATGTAGAGTCTGCAGAATCCTGGTAACAACCCCCTAACAACTTGACATAACTAAGTGGCATTAGTGTCAGCCATCTTCATCGCTTTATTAAAAGCACCATCTTGTTTGTGGATTAGGATACCAATGTGAGATATTTGCTCAATAAAGCAGCTCAGTGTCATTCAGTATCTCCTTCAAACACCCCAACTTTTAACGTATTTCCTTTTCTCCAGCAAAGACGCCTGTCCTTTAGCTTGGGCTTTTCTCCTCTGAAGAGAGCTCAAACCTGCTTACTACCAAATATCTTGACTTCATTTCAAGACCGTTGTTTCGCATATACCAAGATGTGGCGTCATTGCGTGTTTGGGTGTAACCCGCAACTGTGTATGTTCTACACGCCACTTGTTGTTAATCTCTTCAGGTTTCCTTTTAATGTGCTCTTTTCACTTGAGTTTCGATGAACATGAAGGAAAACAAGATCACAAAATAAAGCAATGGCTATTTTGACAAACTGTCCAGAACACCTTATTTTCCTTGCACCACGAGCCCGATGTATTATGTTTACTTTCCGAAAGGTTTTCAACACTACTTATAAAATCTAGGAGACTACTTACGATCCTATAAATGAAGTTTGTTTGGACTCATTAAGGAAGTTACAACAAGCTTTTGTCCATTCATGTACCCAATTGATTGGACGTTGGAATTTATGTAATTTTTGACTCGTTAAACGTCTTGTGTGTTACCAAAATAATGCTGCCGTCTTACGAGACACCTCAGATAAATCAGGTAAAGAAGAGTACCAAGAACACTTCCTTGTGGTACTCTAACTTTTATGGATTTGAGTACGGAATATTCGTTTCCATGCTTGAAACGAAATAACCAATTTGATCTCGTCCAACATGTGTTAAAATACTCTTCTCCGCTTATGATTAATGTATGAAAGACGTGTTGGAATCACAAAAACCACTTCAAAATAGATCACGAATAACACGCAAATTTAGAGTCTTCATTAATGTAGGATATTTAGGTTAGGTTAGGTTTTTGAAGGGGAGTGTGATGGTTGAACATCACTTCCACTCGGAGGCCTTAGGGCCCATTTTGGATCCCCTCATTTATTGGGCACATATTGTGTTAACCTATCTTGTCGCGTGATGGCTTAAACCACCCCGTGCTGTTTACGAATCTTAAGAGATCGGATATCATTGTACAAGATCCTATTGACTTCAGTGCAGCGTGATTGTTAACAAAGATGGTGATATCTGATGATGGGATATCGGCTGTTTGTATGTGTTTGGCTGCTTTCTCTATTGCCAGAATCTCTGCGTGGAAGACACTACATGTATCTGGAAGTCTAACATATTCCTGTTTGTGCAGTGTCCGAGTAGAATCCGGCCCCATTTTTGATCCTTCGGTGAAGAGGGTAATCTTGTGGTTGTTGATAACGGCGCTCGAAAGCCAGTTGTCTCTGTCGGGGAACGGAATTGGTAATTTGACAGTGAACTCAGTGTGGGAAGGTATATAGTCGGTTGTAGCTGTGAAGCTACTGGAACCATGTTTCTTTTCCAGGTCATATATTTTGTTTAATTATGACCACATGTCCATAGACTCCAATAGCCTGAGAGTGGTTTTTGCAACGCATCCTTTTATGAGTAAGTCCAGAGGAAGGAGATGAAGTATCATGTCCAACCCTGATTGCTGCGTGCTCCTTAAAGCTCCCCTTGAACAAAGAGCAGCTGACATTTGTACTGAGCTCATATAGCTTAATATGTTACTGGCAGTCCACCAAACTAGGTTCACATAAGCTATAATGGGTATAATGATTCTTGTGTACATTTAATGCATGATGCGCGGTTGCAAGCCCCATCTTTTGCTTAAGGTCTTCTTGCAAGCATAAACGCAAATCAATCTTAGTCACTTATAACAGCTCGTAATTTATTGACAACAACAAGTAACAGTCGTTTAATTGCTTACGACTGTTAATTTGTGTAGTATCTACAACAAACTTAATCACAGAGAATGCTTATTCAGCAGCAAACAGCTTGCTGTAGGGAGTGTTCTCAATGGAGTTGCGGAGGAAGTCGGAGATTACCAATTCCATCGCTAATATTACCGCCCCTTCCAACTCCTCGTAGAGGTCCATCCAAGGGTCGTTGAGGAATTCGTTCATGTTGTCGCCCAGCGCCTTGTCGCCGTTGAAGAGATTGGTGAAGTCGAAGTGCACGCGGCTGGTCTCTATGCTCAGCTTGACATTGTTGACGACCATGTATGTTGCACCATCTTTGTCTAACGGTTCTCCAAAGATGGTCAACTTCAGTTTGACATTATCTAAGCAAAGAAGGAAGGTGATTTAGATTTTAGAACATTTTACAAGAACTCACCCAGAGTTATGTTGCTCCGTCCAGTGCCACTGATGGGAAGGAGTCGGACACGACCGTTGATGGTGTAATCACTGAGCAAAGTCAACGAGTCGGTTCCGAGGACGATCTCATGGGGTTGTGTTAGATCCTTGCCGAATCCCCTGCAAAAATGGGGAGCTATAGGACATGCACATTGACACTTGTACGTTTGAAGCATACTTCACTTGCAATGCCTTGGCGTCCTTGATTCCTGTCAGTTCATTATTGCGCAGCTGTAGGTCGATGCTCACAGGTCTGTCCGCTCCTTGCTTGATGCTGATTTCGGATATTTTCAGCGGATTCAACGAGACCAAATTCAATGAGGAATAACCTAAGAACGAACCAGATGTCAATCTCGACCGAACTGTCAACTGTCAACTGTTTTCTATACCGTCAATTTTTTCGCTCAACAAAAAGTTGACTATATTCTTGATGCACTCACTGTCACCGTACGGGCATGGTTTCGGATTCTCCGCTACAAAAACGAAACAAATGAAAGAACGAAATTTAACAAAACTGATATCCGCCACAATCGAATGTAATATCTCTTACGGAACTGAGCGTCAACAAAAACAGCCGCCAGTAGCGTGACTGCGAACACTGAAATCTTTAGATTGAACATCTCTAAGCGGTCTGTCGCGTCTATCTCTCAAGCACTAATATCTGAGGTGGAGAAAACGCCATCCGTTTTATACGCGCGAGTACTTTTGTCTGTGTCATTTCGATGGCGGGTGGAATTTGATCTTTGACAAGTGGTGCGCGATCGTTCTGATTGGTCGCGCTGATCAAAACATCGCCGTCAAACCGATTGTTGGCTGGGCTAGATTGAAAGCTAAGGAACTTTGCAATGGAAGGCGAACCACATGGTGACTCATTACTCATTGGATTGGGTGTATTCCAATCGAATCGTACTGTCAGACGTTGAAGGTGTCGGTGTGTGAAATATGCGTTTCGGATGTAGATTTAGACTAGGTTTAGTGAGATGATTTGAAATACTTGTCTTTTATCTTGAAATCAAGTTTGATTATATGTACTCTTAGCTGTCGCTGTGAAAAAGTTAATCGTCGCTAAGGAACTAGTTTGTTGGCTGAACAATTGTTGCTGATTTCTGCCGTGACAGTGATGGATAGCAGTGATAAGCTGATAACGTTGTCATTTGAAAGACAAGTCATGATTTTTTTGTTTGCATTTAATTATACAGCCGTGTAAATTTGAATCTCAAGTAATTGGACTTCATTTTTTTTTGCTTATTAAGCGGTCATGAGGCAATCGAATGAACGATTTGACACCCATTTGAATGTATAATTTGTAAATCTGACAAGAACATGATTAGTTGTCTAATGGATTGGTTCTAGTTCTGCGGTTCACACCCAGAGAATGAGACATCTTATGACTATGTATCGAAAAATAATAAACAGCAGACACTTCTCTTGTTTTATGGAAAATATAGATTGTTAATGCAATTTGTATTGATTTACTAATTATACTGCATGTTGTACTCTCACTCCGAACGGAGAAGTTTGAAAAGCTTTGTCTGCATAGTCGTACAATCTGTACATCGTCAGTGACGGAGCCGTGAATTATCAAAGGCTAACTAAACGTAGGCACCTAGTGTAGGAGCCTAAGGTGCCGGCGGAGGTAGACAAGATTTTTAACCGCATATTTGTGGATGACAATTTTTGGAAAACTTTTGAATCGCTAACCTTGCCCGATAAAAATCGAATGCAATAGATTTTCGTCCAACTTCGAACCTTTGGGCATGGCCGAAATGCCCAAAATGGTCGGATTATCAGAAAAAATCAAATAAAAAATCGTTCAGCTCAAGAATGACTATATTGTTGTCTACAGTAAAAACAATGGAATAAATCGTACAAAAGCTGTACGTATTATTAACGAAAAAAAAACAATTTTGTATCCATTTACTATTAGATCGTATCACATACAATGTCCGATTTTGAGCTTAACTTTTGGTATTAGAGGGCAATGTCATTCATCATTTTTGTTGGGTTCCGTTTCCGGTTCTACGCCGTTTTCAAGTACAAAGCTCCGAATTCCGGTTTCGGTATTATGCTACGCACGGAAGAGTACGCAATTTAAGATTTTCCAATCGATGTCTTCAATTTCATCAAACTCAGGAAATTGAGCAAGCCATTAAAAAGCTCAACAACAACGATGATATTGACAACGAATTGACTTAGCGTTGATATTCATTTGATTCCAATGCAATCTCTTCGATTTCACGATTTCTAAAAGAATTGAAATGTCCCTGGTTCTTGTGCAAACGACTGTGTATTATGTTCACACTACTGCACTGCATGCAAATAGACACCGTCTGCAACCAAACTTGTGATTAACGAATTAATTGAATAGCAGATGATTCATACTTGAAGGTAGATATCTTCAATTATTGCCGGGCAGTGGCGTTGGCCTAAGTTTACACGTGAATGACGTGCTTTAATATCACACGTGATGAATGGAAATGGCATGGAATTCATTTGTGTTCCGTGTAATAGATCTATGAGTTGACAGTCCCTTGAGCGATCGAATTCATGGTGAGGCGGTTTGTGAGCTGAAGCTAGTTGTGTATTTGATTCAAAGTACATAAAACTTGACTGAACTAAGCTTAGATCTGGGGGCTCTGAGTGTCGTAGATGTTACAGTTTCCAGGTTAGTACTTTCCTTGATGTAGTAGTAGAATCAATCATAAATCCAATTCGGTTTAAATACAATTTTTCCAGAGCTTTTTTAAGATTGTTTAGTGTGTATGTTTAGTTTGTATATTAATGCCATTGAAAATAAATGGAGCACTGATATATTCACACAAGTGTGCGTAAACATGACGGAAAGTATGGTGGTTCCTGATTAACTGTCAGCATGCCCTGAATAGACATCAAAAAACCTATGATAATCCGTCGAATTTGTCGCTGGCCAAGTGAAAATAAGCTGTCAAGTCGGATATAAACTTCAATTGACTTGTGAAAATTGTGGTACTAGATGAAATTTTGAAATGTGGTGGTGATTTAAGAATCTGAAATTAATTAAAATAAATTAATATTTTCAATTCCAAGTTATGTTTGAATGTCAAGTGTGTTCAAGTTTGGTATTAGACGAATGTAAAGAGTTTGTGACTTGTGACAGTTTTTGTAGGACACTGTTTTTAAAAATGCAATAAACCACCAGTTTTACATGAAATTGTTGTTGTTTTGTCATTCTTCGAAAATATATAATATCAAATATTATAAGTTTTATATTGATAGTTTGTTCACAAATTAATTAACACAAAATCAGTGAAGCGAAATACATATAATATACATATATATACATATAAAGGGTGGTAAAATTTTAAGGGCCGATGTTGTATGTGAACCACACCAAAACGTCAAGTTGTTTTCTGCATTTCATTTGACATTTCTCAATTTCAGACTAACTCAATTTGAACCATGGAAAGATACAAAATCGAGCAACGCGTTAAAGTTATTCAGGCTTATTATGAAAATGGGCGTTCAAATCAAAATGCATATCGTGCACTTCGTGATTTGTTCAGTTCGTTCTGCGGCTTATGGGCTGGGGGCGTCATCGGGCTGTACTTCTTCGAAAATGAGGTCGGCCAGGCAGTTACCGTGAATGGTGTTCGCTATAGCGAGATGATAATGGACTTCTTGTGGCCAGAAATTGAGGATATGGATCTGGACGATATGTGCTTCCGACAGGATGGTTCCAATTGCCACATAGCCAACGAAACAAATGAGGCTTTTGCGCGACAAATTCAATGGCCGTGTTATCTCACGTGGTGGCGATGTCAATTGGCCGCCAAGATCTTGTGATTTGAAACCGTTGGATTTTTTCTTTGGGGTTATTTGAAAGAAAATGTGTACGTCGATAAGCGAGCAACAATTCAAAAGCTAAAGGATATGATAATTCGGCACATTAACGTCATAGAACCTCAATTATGCTTCAGCGTCATCGAAAATTTGGACCATCGGATGGAGGTGTGCCGCTGAGGTCGCGGCGGCCAATTGGCAATTGTTCCATACATAATTGAACCATACCAATATTATCATAATAAAAAGAAATGACAATAATTTCCCAAATAATTTGTGTTTTATTCAAAATCAACATCACCTTAAAATTTAACCAGCATTTACATATACGAGTACACTGCTGTGCAAAATAAAAAGCACACATGGTTCTTTATCCCTCTCGCTCTTCCTCTACCTCTATGAGTGATCATGCTGACGGCTAATTTTGCATTATTTTTGTTGGTGGTTAATAGCGCTTTCAATAAGAGTAAGCAGATGCATCTACATTGTTTACTTCAGTAGTTTGGCAGTTTGCAAAATAATAAGCGCACTTTTCCAGCTACTATTTTCAGCGGCATTCTTTCTTTTCACTTGTCCATTGTACATACGTAATAACAATCTAATTAATAGAATAAATTAACCAATTGGAATCGTTAATGTCTTAAAAAGAAAATGGGTCGAAAGAAGCATTCCTCCCCCGAACTACGGAGGGTAATAAAGAAGCTCAGGAGCGAAGCACAATCGCTGAGAGCTATTACCAAAACCGTTTCTTGTTCTTTAGGAATGGTCAGAAATGCTTTAAATTTCAAACATTCGGCAGAAACTCGGCTTCAAAAGCGTAAATCCTCTTCTAAAACTGATCTTAAAATAGTTTGATACGTCAAAAAAATCCGTTTATAACATCACGACCGATCAAAATGGATTTAAAGGTAAGCATCGATACTTCAATAAAGAAGAAGGTTATTAGAACACAAACTTAAAGCTTTCCATCCAAAAAATTGTTTTCTTTTACCCAAAAAAAAATGTCAATGATTGTATTAATTTTGCGGAAACAAATTGCAAGAAGCTACCTCAAAAATGGCAAAACATACTGTGATCTGATGAGACATAAATTAATTTGTTTGGACCGGATACATAAAAAAAAGTTCATGAGAAGACCACCTGGAATGCAATGGGGTCAACCCAGATTGACTGCTAAATCCGTGAAACATCGTGACGGAAATATCATGATCTGGGGATGGTTGTGGTTCATATGGTTTTGTTGATAACAATGTTAAGGTTCTTAAATGGCCAGCACAGTGCCCACACCTTAAGAAGTTTAAATGAAACATCTAAACCAAACAATAGATTGAAATTTTTTAATTGATTTAAGCCCGCAGGTGCAGCGCTGTATTGAAGCTTAAAGGAAGCACAACTAAATATTAATAATAACTGAAGTAATTATTAAATAATGCATTACTAACTTTATTTCTCCACTATTTGTGCAAATATTTGGTTTTTTTGTGAAACGTGCTTATTTTTTTGCTCAGGGAAAAATTTTGATATTCTTTGTTTTTTGTTAATATCTAAAAATTTTACTTTTAGAACTCCATATTTTTGTTAAGTAACAATAATACAGTTTAATAAAAAAAACTACCTAAGCATTGCTCTTCTCCGCAAGATTGGACCTGCACACAAAACAACAAAGATAAGAGCTAAGATGCATGTCATGAGTATTATGACATATCGAAGAGCACCTACGACGTTCCCATGCTCTACCGTTTTGTTGCCAATATGCCACAGTCAGTAACTCGAAAGAGGTGGGGCCGTGAAAATTGTTTCTGTCGTACTGGGATTCGAACCTAGACATCGAGATTCAAGTGCGTAGGAGTCGACGGGGTGCCTCATCTGTCAAATTGGCTGTCATTTATTCAGTCTGTTTTGTGAAATCACCATGGACGGACATATCATTCAACAATATTGCAAATGAAATGATATTTGTTGCACGCTTCGCTCATTTTAAGGTCGCCATAAGATGAGACCCATTTCTGGATGAATAGAATTTGGGACGATACCAATTCACATGAGATCCAAGAGCGTCCAATGCATCCTGAAAAAGTCACTGTTTGGTGTGGATTTTGTGCTGGCGGCGTCATCGGTCCATATTTCTATGAGAACGACGTTGGCCAGCCAACGTCATCGGCGAGCGCTATGTGTCGATGATTACCAACTTCTTTTAGCCTGAAATGAATGATATGGACACCAACGACATGTGGTTTCAATAAGACGGCGCTACTTGGCACACAGCTCAAGCGTCATTGGAAATTCTTCACGAGCGAAGCATGGTCATCTCACTTGAAGGTGATGTGAACTGGCCACCGAGATCGTGCGATTTGTTAGATAAGTTAGACCTTTTCTCGTGTGGTTTTCTGACTATACGAATAAGCCACAAACCGCAGCGGCCCTCAAAGTCAACATAACATATGCCCACTGTCAGATTCAGTCTGATTTATGCAACAGAATCATGGAAGATTGGTCATTTCGGATGGGCGCCACCCAGCAAAGCCGCGGCTGACTTTTGAACGATGTTATATTCCATACATAATGGCATCGATAGGCCTTTCAAACGATTAAGTATCGATGATTTCTCATAAGCACTTTGTTTTATTTAAATTTAAATATATGAAGCGCCGAATGAAAGGTCATTTAACTCTAGTACCGATTTTATTTTAAATCAAAGCACAAGCTTTCTGACATATCTCTGCTTTGCAAACAAAGATTTGTATCCATTTGCAAACAAAGATTTTTATCGCACACAATATAAACAACTGTGAAGATTGTAGCGTCGACCTCGAAAAGCAAAGTCGTTCACATCAAGTCGCTCTTGTTCTAACCAACACTGTAACCGTCTGCTGCATCTGTTGTCTCTTGTTTATGCATTGTGATGATTGAAACAAGGCCTGCTCCTACACATGATAACCATCTGATCACACAGTAAGGTTTATGCGCGCTCATTCTAGTCTTTGTTTCATTTCAATGAAGCTGTGTGGGAGAGCCCACTTAACCTCAACGTTCTGGTTAAATGAAGCAATTTTGGGGGTCATGTACATTAACTATACATTTCTCCTACAACAAGGTCTTCTACTTCTTTCGTGTGACACTACAATGCGTCGCAGCATCATTCACCAAACACCGGAAGTTCGCTGCTGATTAACTATTCTCTGTAATTTCTAATGTTTCTCCAGAGTTGCAGCAAAACGACTCTTAATTGTTGTTGTCACTGAATTAAAAGCAATTACTTGTGACTAAGGGGAATTTTGGTTTAATTTTAATGGAATTTTAGGATTTTTTTTTTAATTGACGCCGCTGTCCGGGTCCACAACCTTTTTGAAAAATCATAAATATATTCATGAGATCGCAACAGATTGACGTGGCAATGTGGGAGGTCTGTCGGCGTGATTTGCGCTTGACATCGCTGCAAGGTTACCCTTTAAATTCTGGCATAGGGTAAACCAGTGATTCCCGTTTTTAACGAGGTATTGAGCGATCCGCAGTAAATTTTTTTAGGACATCTATAAAAATAAGTGTGCCGAGCAAAAGCTGACTACTTTTTTCGCAAATGTAATTGCCCTGACCCCCAGTTGTTACGGGTTTGTTATTCTGGGCATAGCAATTATACACTCATTGTTCTTAACGACATGTCTGACAAGACAAACAAAATGTAATACTGTCGTTAAAAGGGCCACACTCAACTAACGACCCAGCCTTGGACTTGTGACCCGAAACGTCACAAAAAGGTGCTTAAATCGGGAATGACAACAGAGTTAACGAGTACAGGCTTTTACTGCACCTTTTGCTAGTCGCTGGAGTCGCTGGGAGGCATGTATTTGAATCATCAATCAGGTCTAAGCTCCCAACCATATTTAGCGATTTAGACATCACGTACATGAGAGTACGTCCATTCGGCCACACTGCTATACTAAAGAGCTGGAAAGTAGTGCACAACATAAAACAAACCGACTACCTACCACCAACAATAGCCCCGGAGAAGAGTTTCTATCAACGTTTTCCGGACCGGGAACAATGGCATGGACAAGAGGTAGGGGGAGGCAGAGAGGGAGATCGTCCTATATACTGACGACTCAAAGACGAGCGCTGGTACAGGGCAGGGGTCTTCAGTGACCTCTTCGCAAAATCCTTGGCACTAAGAGACGACTGCAGGGTTTTTTTTTGATATCAGATCCATTGCCCAAAACATGAGACCTTCACTGGGTCCAGAAGCCAGATTCCGCAAGCGTGGGTGAAACACACCTAAACGTAAGCTTTTCCACCTATCCTACCCTTTAGGTCTCTTTGCGAGCAGATGGAAAACAGCATTTGTCCAGCACGTCCCTAAAAAGACGAATCCCAGCTCGTACCGACCCATAGCACTTACGTCCCTTCTTTCTAAGGTCACGGAAACGATGATAAATCGTCAGCTTATGAAATACCTTGAATCGCGGCAGCGTCTTAATGACCGGCAGTACGTTTTCCGCAGCAACAGGCCCACTGGTGATCTGATACCTTAACTTACCGAAAAGTGGAACCAATCTTTGCAATGCAGGCGAAAACAAGATCGTTGCACTTGATATTTCAAAGACATTTGACAAAGTTTGGCATCAAGCTCTTTTGTCGATTATGTCGGTATCGATGAATCTCGACACTCTCCGACACTCTTTCTCATTTTTTATAAATGTCTGCTACTTCCAATCCAATCCATTTCTTCGCTGATGACAGCACCCTCAGACTGACGACCTCGTCCTTCGGCAGTAGAATTCGAATGGCAGCGTATGTTCAGCATGACAGAAACCGATCACATATTTGAGGTCTTCAAAAATGCTGCGCAATGTTTACGTTTACTTAATCGATGCAAGAAATATTTCACCCCCTCTGATTTGACTTTCATTTATAAGGCGTATATCCGCCCCAAACTTGAGTACAACGCTCATATCTGGTGTGTTGCCCCCAAGACCACCATCCACCTACTAGATAGAATTCAAAAGCGGGCGATAAAACTTATAGGAGACAACAATATCGCAGAGTCATTAGACTTCGTAGAACATCGACGTACGGTCTCTTCTTAGTCCGTATTGTATCGCTATTTTAACAAACGATGCTCAAGTGAGCCCCTCCTCTTCATGAATTCAACTGCAATACTCGTCTCGCCAGGAATGCTCATCAGTTTATCCTTAAGCCTACTTTCGGACTCACAGTTACATTTAGGGACTAGTTCTTTAGCCGCTCTACACGAATATGGAATTCTCGCTCAATATTTCTCACAGACTACAAACCGCAGATATTTAAGACCAATGTGCACGGGTAACTCCACTCCCTTTCTCCATCTATACCGTCGGCCTGTGCTGTGTCGGACACTGAAGGGTATTAGCAATTCCTTGAGCGCCCGGTCACTAGTCTACGTCGACGATCTCTTCGGAAACTTACACCCACCCTGAGAGGAACCATAAGGAGAGTTGTGACATGTACTCATTCATGTTTTTGACTTTAAGAAAAGACTAAATGACTGAATGGATATTTATCCTTGAACGGGCAGCTCTTGGCCTACATTTGGTACATCCACAGCTCCGAAGAAAGACTGGTATAAATCAGAGGACTAAGGTGCTTATAAGTAACTCATGAGACCACTCATAATAATCCAGACTTTTCACGACAATGGATATTGTTGTTGGAAACTGTCTTACCAAGTTTGTTGAAGATTATTATGAGGAAAACCACCAGTTTGTCATCGATTGTTGGAGGGGCTGAATCGAACATGTTGGTAGTCTGTTCTACAATTCTTCCAACACACCACGTTTCATCACATAAGCTTAGTCGACAGAAAAATGTCTACACATAGAAGACTTCTAGTACAAATGAACACCAAAAAGTATGCAATATTTCACTTAAATCAGTCTAATGGCTGATTGAATGGCGCTGTGAAGTGAAAAAGGAAAATACATCTTACATGTTTGTAACAGTCAACAGAAGTATATAAGAAGGTATATTCGATATGGGGAACCAAATGGTTTCTTTGAGCCATAATAAAGTCACCCAGAGGCGGAGTGACTATGTGCATCAACTCTGGGACCGTTCAGATTCAATCCACTTCGCAAAAAAAAAGCCCCTATGACTTCTTCCGGAGCCGGTATAAAGGTATAGGTCCTCTCCATTCATGAGAGACGCACGGAAAGCTTAACGTTTTTATGTAGCACATTCTTAATATCATAAATCAATGAGTTGATAAGTTTTTCCATTCAAATCACTGAAAAGACTCGTTGATATACATCTTCACAATTCATTGATTAATCTCTTACTGGCTCCATGGCTTCAAATTGATTAGTGTGCCCTTATAGATTGTTTTATAAGGTGATCGTAGTTTAGATGTCACCTACATCCCACAACAACAGGGTTGACACTCGTGTTCATAGTTAGGTCCATTTTCATGTATGGCGCAGTCATCATGATATTCCACTCAGCAACACTTTAACTAAAATCTAGAGACAAACATGCATTTTAATAAAAGATACGCTAAGAATCAATTTTTTTAGCTGAACTTGGCATTGTCTCTTACCTGATTCCCTTCACAATTTTCGATAAGTAGCATCGGGTGCTGTTAATCATGAAGACTTGTTCTCACATTGGTCAAACATAATAACTTAGGGAGTCTTATGGACAAACTTAATAACTTAGGGAGGACTGGCCTGGCTAAATAGTAATATGGTATTCACAAATGACATTCGAATTGTCATCCATAGCCAATCAGTAATAAGATCGGTCGGATGAGTAGTCCTCTATCTTTGAGATCAAACGTTGGTGAAATCTTGTCGCATAGAAAAGTGGTTTACCAAATACGCTACGGCAATTACCACATTTTCTTAATGACAGCTACACTAATTGACCGACTTTCCTCATCATCATCTTCATCATCATCATCTTTAGGCAAAGCAAGCAGCAGGAATCTCCAGGATGCTCGATCCTCCGCCATCGGCTCTAACTCACCATTAGCTATGTATGCTAAAGCGCAACCAGGCGCGATTTTGAACCTTCTCATCGTGCGTCTGCCAAGCGGTCGCCAACTAATTGAGCCGCATTCAAGGCTCAAACCTTCCAAAAATGTGCCGTGCCGAGTCTCACTTTTCTGTAGTATCTCCCTCCGTTGCGTGTAACCGCTCTTGGTTCCAGCCTTGGCAGAAGAGGTACGTGATCAGTAGTGTACAGTGAATACAACACCAGATGATGGTCAATTGCCCCTCTCATCACAAACCATCCGTTTCACACACGAAGAGATCTATCAACGATTTCTGTTGAAGGCTCAGACGCACGGTGCCACGTGTATTTGGATGCCGACTTTCCTGTGTCAAATGTAGTCAAGCCACTTCTTGCAGCTCATACCATCCTTCTTAGCCTTGGTTGAATGTTGTCTCTGATCGGCATTGTCTCTGAGCTGAGGAATACCGGATTTGTCTTCCAAGAATTGCCCCTGCCAGGGACAGTGTGCTCAATACTCAATGCAAATAAAATAACCTCCAAGAGTCAAGACGTATATTTGACTCCGTTGCTGTTTTTCAGGTTCAGTTTAATTAATACTAGTTAATAGGTTTGCACCCAATCAGTTAGGTAACCACAACACAACATTTACTTGATTGACATTGTATTTTACTAATCTTCTTCATTCCTAGATCAAGTCCAACTAATGCAAGCAATCAGCAATTCAGGTTCAAATCGATGAAGCTGTGGGAGCCATGAAAGGCGAGGTGAAGTTCAAACTCTTCGGTCATTGCGCTAAATCCAGTTGCAACAAGCCAAGCAAACACACGCAAGTCGTAATTCGACATGTTAGGAGTGCGACTTTGTCCTTCACAAGAAATCAAGTAATGGGAAAAAAACCAAGAAATGTTGATGCATTTCAATTGTGAAGTGATTTTTTAATTTATTGGAAACTTATTGGAAACTACAAAATTTTTTTACAAAAACGAACATTGTTTTCTACTTCTAACTTACTGACCCAGAATCGGAGTCAATATCGACATTTTTGACAACAACTCTAGAAGTGGTACAATGTAGGTCTATGCAATGAGATAAGACAATAATTAAATCTAGAGGACCAAGACGGATGTTTTGCGGTATTCCACTAATGATTGCAAACATCAAACATAAAATATTTCTTGCATGCTAAATAACCCTACAAGCATGTCAACATTATGGGAAGAGGAGTGGTTTCCAGCCGTTTAGAAATGCTCCAATATTCCCAATTTACAAAAAAGAAAGATCTTCAGACTTTACAAATGGATTTAGTTTGTAAATGCTGTATAAAGTGGAGTGGAGTGGCGGCTGAGGTTAGAAAAGAACTGCCTGGTTTAAAACACCCGAAGTTCAAGAAGCCATCAGAGAGAAGAAGAGAACCTACAAAGACTGGATACTCTTTTGAGACTCTGCTTCTCGTGACCAGTACTCTGAGACGCGAAGAACTTACAAATTGGCTATGCGAGCAGCTAAAGAGCAGTCTATAGCGACCACAGATCTGTGAAAAAGGTGTTCTAGCAAACCATTCGTCGACTCAGAGGAAGGAAATTCAAAATTATTGAAGGAGTCGAATCCAAAGATGGTGTGTTACTTTCCAATGAGGTAGACATTTTGCGCAGATGGAGCTACCACTTTTCGGAGTTGATCAAGCTGCCCCGAACAGGGCACTGCGGATGTCGGACCCGTAGTCTTGAAAGAAAAGTCGAACGGTGGATGAAGTCATTTTGGCGATTGAATCGCTAAAAGTTAGCAAGTCCACCGGTGGGATGAAATCCGGCCAGAAATGCTTAATACCACGTGTAAAGAGGGAGTTTTATCACTCTCTCGTGTCATTAAGGTGACCTGGGAACGCGGTGCGACACTTGGCGACTGGCAAACTGGAGTAATTGTCCCTCTTTTCAAAAAGGGGGACAAAAGAGATTGCTCTAACTGCAGGGGCATATCTCTTTCAAGTCTCCCCCGGAATGTCTATGGTCGAGTCCAAGATCGGGCGTGGCTTTCGTCCCGACAGAAGTACAACCGACCAGATTTTCACTGTTTTGTAGATTTGGAGAAGGCATACGACCGAGTTCCCCCAGGTAAACTCTGAAGTGTTCTGCAGGAGAATGGTGGTAATCTTTTGTGGACCATTAAGTCTCAATACACAAACATTAGCAGCTGTCTTCTTCAACACCTTTCACCGTGGGCTTTGGACTTTGCCAAGGGTGAGTCTTGTCACCTCACCTTTTCATTGTCGACCTGGAGCGCAGCCGAGGCGAGGAATGTTTCACATTGGGAGAGTTGAGGTCGCGAATGCAAACTGTCTAAATGGGATTTCTTCGTGCTGTTTTGGGAGTTACTCGTCGGGATAGGGAAAGAAACACGGCAGTACGTGAGGAACTGAATGCAGAGCAGGAAAATGGCTATGCTTTGGTCAAGTGGCACGAATGTCCTCATCATCACGACTTCCGAGGCGTGCATTGAATGCAACTCCATCAGGATCTATCGTGCGTGCATTACCCACGCAACACCTGTAGTGGATTATGCGGGTCAGAAGATGATGATGATGAATTCTGTATCAAACTAGTCACGAAAATCCTACAACAGAGAATGGTAAAGGAATACCAGGTAGGACGTGTTACTCTACTGTGGACCATGTGTTTGGTCTAAGAAGCAGGTCTTGCCAAAGGGTAGACTGTGAACTTCAAATCGTTGATATGAGAAAACTCCTTTACAATTCGTAAAGTATGTGCATGTCGTGGAAGAGATTTGACGGGAGTAACCAAAACACGTCTATGCGTTTACCTAAGCAACCGTCAAAGACGTGATGGAATCGTTCCTAGAAACACTGGTACAGTGGAAAGACAGTGTCGGACTGGATGTTAACCCTTTCAAGATTGAACTCGCACTGTTCACGAGGAAGTAAATAATCCCAAACATCACCCCAACAAGCACTTAACTGACTTTCAAATGCTAAATACTTAGTTGACAGCAAACTAAGCTAGAAACATAACATACAGGAACGCATCACTAAACAATCGATCTTGCAAGAAAATCTTTTGACTCAAATGGAAATGGGGAATCCGACTGAAAATAACACAATGGCTGTATATCGCAATAGTACGTCCAATATTGATGTACTGCCTTAGCCTGGTGGACGGCACTACAAGTGAAACATCGACGCAGAATACAGAGATCAGCATGCATCTGTATTATTGGAAAACTCAGATCAACGGCTGCAGCCCTCGACAAATTATTCTACATTTTCTTCAGATCGCTATTTATGTGACGCTTACGGCTACCCATGCAGCAATAGGACCAAATGATTGTAACCGTTGGGGTAGAACCGACAGCAAAAGGCACATGGAGATACCCCAAAATTCGATGATCTCAAAGGAAACAGACTATCTGACACAATACTATAATTCCCACGAGTGAAAATTGGAACGGTGACAAAGTACGTTGCCCGACTAACGGATCCAAATCGGATGATGGCACGGGTTAAGGTAGCCAGTTTGCCAGAGATTCCAGGCAGTAGTAACAGTTGTTTAAAAGTTCATCCGCCCGAATATCAATGACCCCGATAGACGCTCGGGAAACAAAACAATTATGGCCTACTTTCAATCCAAAATGTTCACTCAGCCTAATCAGAATGAGTGGGTGTAGCTCAGAGCTCTTATGGCCATTATAACCGGCCAATGCTTTTATTTATACCCTTTAACCCCTCGGGGGCATAGTTCGTTAACTACACCTGCGCGCCATCTCGTTCGAAGTTTTGCACCGCGTTTGAGCTCTCTCCAACTCACTCAACTGCCACGTGCAGCGTTTACCTAGGGCGTCCCGCTGTTCTGCCTGCCTGAGTAAGCGGATTCCACTGCATGGGGTATTTCGCCACGGAGTTGTCTTCGCGCCGTAGGTTATGCCCACCACTGTTGAGCCCCACTTTGTTGCCTCAGCTTTCAGATTATGGGCTATCAAGGGAATTTCCGGTGCCAATTATTCGATGCGAAAGTAGACACACATCGTCAGCGTAGTCAAGATGCTTAAGGTAATATGTCATCGTCCATCGAATGCCATGCTGCACGGAATAGCATTGACGAACTCCACATTGGGCATCAAACTCATCTGACAACTTACCATTGTGCAACACGATTTTTTTCGGAATGCCTCCTCATTCAAGCTATCGAAAGCGTCTCGAAGTCGATGAACAATAGATGTAGCGGAGACCTCTACTCAACGCATTGCTCAATGATGATCCGTAAGGTGTTTATGTGATCGATGCAGGAGGATCTAACGCGAAATCCCGCCTGTTCGACATCGAGAGTTGAATTCAAATGCTCTTTGATCGGTTCCAGAACTAATCGAGCTATTATTTTGGATACTGCGGAAAGAACGCAAATACCTCTCCAGTTTCCGCATTCCATCAGATTTCCTTTTTTCGGAAACTTAATCATCATCATCTCCCTTTTCCACTCCTGTGGGAATTGTTAGTTATCCCAAGCTTTGTGCAACCGGGCAATGCGCCATTGGAACTCACGCATGTAGAGTCTGCAGAATCCTGGTAACAACCCTCTAACAACTTGACATAACTAAGTGGCATTAGTGTCAGCCATCTTCATCGCTTTATTAAAAGCACCATCTTGTTTGTGGATTAGGATACCAATGTGAGATATTTGCTCAATAAAGCAGCTCAGTGTCATTCAGTATCTCCTTCAAACACCCCAACTTTTAACGTATTTCCTTTTCTCCAGCAAAGACGCCTGTCCTTTAGCTTGGGCTTTTCTCCTCTGAAGAGAGCTCAAACCTGCTTACTACCAAATATCTTGACTTCATTTCAAGACCGTTGTTTCGCATATACCAAGATGTGGCGTCATTGCGTGTTTGGGTGTAACCCGCAACTGTGTATGTTCTACACGCCACTTGTTGTCAATCTCTTCAGGTTTCCTTTTAATGTGCTCTTTTCACTTGAGTTTCGATGAACATGAAGGAAAACAAGATCACAAAATAAAGCAATGGCTATTTTGACAAACTGTCCAGAACACCTTATTTTCCTTGCACCACGAGCCCGATGTATTATGTTTACTTTCCGAAAGGTTTTCAACACTACTTATAAAATCTAGGAGACTACTTACGATCCTATAAATGAAGTTTGTTTGGACTCATTAAGGAAGTTACAACAAGCTTTTGTCCATTCATGTACCCAATTGATTGGACGTTGGAATTTATGTAATTTTTGACTCGTTAAACGTCTTGTGTGTTACCAAAATAATGCTGCCGTCTTACGAGACACCTCAGATAAATCAGGTAAAGAAGAGTACCAAGAACACTTCCTTGTGGTACTCTAACTTTTATGGATTTGAGTACGGAATATTCGTTTCCATGCTTGAAACGAAATAACCAATTTGATCTCGTCCAACATGTGTTAAAATACTCTTCTCCGCTTATGATTAATGTATGAAAGACGTGTTGGAATCACAAAAACCACTTCAAAATAGATCACGAATAACACGCAAATTTAGAGTCTTCATTAATGTAGGATATTTAGGTTAGGTTAGGTTTTTGAAGGGGAGTGTGATGGTTGAACATCACTTCCACTCGGAGGCCTTAGGGCCCATTTTGGATCCCCTCATTTATTGGGCACATGTTGTGTTAACCTATCTTGTCGCGTGATGGCTTAAACCACCCCGTGCTGTTTACGAATTTTAAGAGATCGGATATCATTGTACAAGATCCTACTGACTTCAGTGCAGCGTGATTGTTAACAAAGATGGTGATATCTGATGATGGGATATCGGCTGTTTGTATGTGTTTGGCTGCTTTCTCTATTGCCAGAATCTCTGCGTGGAAGACACTACATGTATCTGGAAGTCTAACATATTCCTGTTTGTGCAGTGTGCGAGTAGAATCCGGCCCCATTTTTGATCCTTCGGTGAAGAGGGCAATCTTGTGGTTGTTGATAACGGCGCTCGAAAGCCAGTTGTCTCTGTCGGGGAACAGAATTGGTAATTTGACAGTGAACTCAGTGTGGGAAGGTATATAGTCGGTTGTAGCTGTGAAGCTACTGGAACCATGTTTCTTTTCCAGGTCATATATTTTGTTTAATTATGATCACATGTCCATAGACTCCAATAGCATGAGAGTGGTTTTTGCAACGCATCCTTTTATGAGTAAGTCCAGAGGAAGGAGATGAAGTATCATGTCCAAACCTGATTGCGGCGTGATCCTTAAAGCTCCCGTTGAACAAAGAGCAGCTGACCTTTGTACTGAGCTGAGCATGCTCATATAGCTTTATATGTTACTGGCAGTCCACCAAACTAGGTTCACATAAGCTATAATGGGTCTAATGATTCTTGTGTACATTTAATGCATGATGCGCGGTTGCAAGCCCCATCTTTTGCTTAAGGTCTTCTTGCAAGCATAAACGCAAATCAATCTTAGTCACTTATAACAGCTCGTAATTTATTGACAACAACAAGTAACAGTCGTTTAATTGCTTACGACTGTTAATTTGTGTAGTATCTACAACAAACTTAATCACAGAGAATGCTTATTCAGCAGCAAACAGCTTGCTGTAGGGAGTGTTCTCAATGTCGTTGCTGAGCAAGACGCTGATTAGCATTTCCATCGCGAATATTATCTCCTTATTCAACTCCTCGTAGAGGTCCATCCAAGGGTCGTTGATGAATTCGTTCATGATGTCGCCCAGCGCCTTGTCGCCGTTGAAGAGATTGGTGAAGTCGAAGTGCACGCGGCTGGTCTCTATGCTGAGCTTGACATTGTTGACGACCATGTATGTTGCACCATCTTTGTCTAACGGTTCTCCAAAGATGGTCAACTTCAGTTTGACATTATCTAAGCAAAGAAGGAAGGTGATTTAGATTTTAGAACATTTTACAAGAACTCACCCAGAGTTATGTTGCTCCGTCCAGTGCCACTGATGGGAAGGAGTCGGACACGACCGTTGATGGTGTAATCACTGAGCAAAGTCAACGAGTCGGTTCCGAGGACGATCTCATGGGGTTGTGTTAGATCCTTGCCGAATCCCCTGCAAAAATGGGGAGCTATAGGACATGCACATTGACACTTGTACGTTTGAAGCATACTTCACTTGCAATGCCTTGGCGTCCTTGATTCCTGTCAGTTCATTATTGCGCAGCTGTAGGTCGATGCTCACAGGTCTGTCCGCTCCTTGCTTGATGCTGATTTCGGATATTTTCAGCGGATTCAACGAGACCAAATTCAATGAGGAATAACCTAAGAACGAACCAGATGTCAGTCTCGACCGAACTGTCAACTGTCAACTGTTTTCTATACCGTCAATTTTTTCGCTCAACAAAAAGTTGACTATATTCTTGATGCACTCACTGTCACCGTACGGGCATGGTTTCGGATTCTCCGCTACAAAAACGAAACAAATGAAAGAACGAAATTTAACAAAACTGATATCCGCCACAATCGAATGTAATATCTCTTACGGAACTGAGCGTCAACAAAAACAGCCGCCAGTAGCGTGACTGCGAACACTGAAATCTTTAGATTGAACATCTCTAAGCGGTCTGTCGCGTCTATCTCTCAAGCACTAATATCTGAGGTGGAGAAAACGCCATCCGTTTTATACGCGCGAGTACTTTTGTCTGTGTCATTTCGATGGCGGGTGGAATTTGATCTTTGACAAGTGGTGCGCGATCGTTCTGATTGGTCGCGCTGATCAAAACATCGCCGTCAAACCGATTGTTGGCTGGGCTAGATTGAAAGCTAAGGAACTTTGCAATGGAAGGCGAACAACATGGTGACTCATTACTCATTGGATTGGGTGTATTCCAATCGAATCGTACTGTCAGACGTTGAAGGTGTCGGTGTGTGAAATATGCGTTTCGGATGTAGATTTAGACTAGGTTTAGTGAGATGATTTGAAATACTTGTCTTTTATCTTGAAATCAAGTTTGATTATATGTACTCTTAGCTGTCGCTGTGAAAAAGTTAATCGTCGCTAAGGAACTAGTTTGTTGGCTGAACAATTGTTGCTGATTTCTGCCGTGACAGTGATGGATAGCAGTGATAAGCTGATAACGTTGTCATTTGAAAGACAAGTCATGATTTTTTTGTTTGCATTTAATTATACAGCCGTGTAAATTTGAATCTCAAGTAATTGGACTTCATTTTTGTTTGCTTATTAAGCGGTCATGAGGGAATCGAATGAACGATTTGACACCCATTTGAATGTATAATTTGTAAATCTGACAAGAACATGATTAGTTGTCTAATGGATTGGTTCTAGTTCTGCGGTTCACACCCAGAGAATGAGACATCTTATGACTATGTATCGAAAAATAATAAACAGCAGACACTTCTCTTGTTTTATGGAAAATATAGATTGTTAATGCAATTTGTATTGATTTACTAATTATACTGCATGTTGTACTCTCACTCCGAACGGAGAAGTTTGAAAAGCTTTGTGTGCATAGTCGTACAATCTGTACATCGTCAGTGACGGAGCCGTGAATTATCAAAGGCTAACTAAACGTAGGCACCTAGTGTAGGAGCCTAAGGTGCCGGCTGAGGTAGACAAGATGTTTAACCGCATATTTGTGGATGACAATTTTTGGAAAACTTTTGAATCGCTAACCTTGCCCGATAAAAATCGAATGCAATAGATTTTCGTCCAACTTCGAACCTTTGGGCATGGCCAAAATGCCCAAAATGGTCGGATTATCAGAAAAAATCAAATAAAAAATCTTTCAGCTCAAGAATGACTATATTGTTGTCTACAGTAAAAACAATGGAATAAATCCTACAAAAGCTGTACGTATTATTAACGAAAAAAAAACAATTTTGTATCCATTTACTATTAGATCGTATCACATACAATGTCCGATTTTGAGCCGAGAATGAGCTTAACTTTTGGTATTAGAGGGCAATGTCATTCATCAATTTTGTTGGGTTCCGTTTCCGGTTCTACGCCGTTTTCAAGTACAAAGCTCCGAATTCCGATTTCGGTATTATGCTACGCACGGAAGAGTACGCAATTTAAGATTTTCCAATCGATGTCTTCAATTTCATCAAACTCAGGAAATTGAGCAAGCCATTAAAAAGCTCAACAACAACGATGATATTGACAACGAATTGACTTAGCGTTGATATTCATTTGATTCAAATGCAATCTCTTCGATTTCACGATTTCTAAAAGAATTGCAATGTCCCTGGTTCTTGTGCAAACGACTGTGTATTATGTTCACACTACTGCACTGCATGCAAATAGACACCGTCTGCAACCAAACTTGTGATTAACGAATTAATTGAATAGCAGATGATTCATACTTGAAGGTAGATATCTTCAATTATTGCCGGGCAGTGGCGTTGGCCTAAGTTTACACGTGAATGACGTGCTTTAATATCACACGTGATGAATGGAAATGGCATGGAATTCATTTGTGTTCCGTGTAATAGATTTATGAGTTGACAGTCCCTTGAGCGATCGAATTCATGGTGAGGCGGTTTGTGAGCTGAAGCTAGTTGTGTATTTGATTCAAAGTACATAAAACTTGACTGAACTAAGCTTAGATCTGGGGGCTCTGAGTGTCGTAGATGTTACAGTTTCCAGGTTAGTACTTTCCTTGATGTAGTAGTAGAATCAATCATAAATCCAATTCGGTTTAAATACAATTTTTCCAGAGCTTTTTTAAGATTGTTTAGTGTGTATGTTTAGTTTGTATATTAATGCCATTGAAAATAAATGGAGCACTGATATATTCACACAAGTGTGCGTAAACATGACGGAAAGTATGGTGGTTCCTGATTAACTGTCAGCATGCCCTGAATAGACATCAAAAAACCTATGATAATCCGTCGAATTTGTCGCTGGCCAAGTGAAAATAAGCTGTCAAGTCGGATATAAACTTCAATTGACTTGTGAAAATTGTGGTACTAGATGAAATTTTGAAATGTGGTGGTGATTTAAGAACCTGAAATTAATTAAAATAAATTAATATTTTCAATTCCAAGTTATGTTTGAATGTCAAGTGTGTTCAAGTTTGGTATTAGACGAATGTAAAGAGTTTGTGACTTGTGACAGTTTTTGTAGGACACTGTTTTTAAAAATGCAATAAACCACCAGTTTTACATGAAATTGTTGTTGTTTTGTCATTCTTCGAAAATATATAATATCAAATATTATAAGTTTTATATTGATAGTTTGTTCACAAATTAATTAACACAAAATCAGTGAAGCGAAATACATATAATATACATATATATACATATAAAGGGTGGTAAAATTTTAAGGGCCGATGTTGTATGTGAACCACACCAAAACGTCAAGTTGTTTTCTGCATTTCATTTGACATTTCTCAATTTCAGACTAACTCAATTTGAACCATGGAAAGATACAAAATCGAGCAACGCGTTAAAGTTATTCAGGCTTATTATGAAAATGGGCGTTCAAATCAAAATGCATATCGTGCACTTCGTGATTTGTTCAGTTCGTTCTGCGGCTTATGGGCTGGGGGCGTCATCGGGCTGTACTTCTTCGAAAATGAGGTCGGCCAGGCAGTTACCGTGAATGGTGTTCGCTATAGCGAGATGATAATGGACTTCTTGTGGCCAGAAATTGAGGATATGGATCTGGACGATATGTGCTTCCGACAGGATGGTTCCAATTGCCACATAGCCAACGAAACAAATGAGGCTTTTGCGCGACAAATTCAATGGCCGTGTTATCTCACGTGGTGGCGATGTCAATTGGCCGCCAAGATCTTGTGATTTGAAACCGTTGGATTTTTTCTTTGGGGTTATTTGAAAGAAAATGTGTACGTCGATAAGCGAGCAACAATTCAAAAGCTAAAGGATATGATAATTCGGCACATTAACGTCATAGAACCTCAATTATGCTTCAGCGTCATCGAAAATTTGGACCATCGGATGGAGGTGTGCCGCTGAGGTCGCGGCGGCCAATTGGCAATTGTTCCATACATAATTGAACCATACCAATATTATCATAATAAAAAGAAATGACAATAATTTCCCAAATAATTTGTGTTTTATTCAAAATCAACATCACCTTAAAATTTAACCAGCATTTACATATACGAGTACACTGCTGTGCAAAATAAAAAGCACACATGGTTCTTTATCCCTCTCGCTCTTCCTCTACCTCTATGAGTGATCATGCTGACGGCTAATTTTGCATTATTTTTGTTGGTGGTTAATAGCGCTTTCAATAAGAGTAAGCAGATGCATCTACATTGTTTACTTCAGTAGTTTGGCAGTTTGCAAAATAATAAGCGCACTTTTCCAGCTACTATTTTCAGCGGCATTCTTTCTTTTCACTTGTCCATTGTACATACGTAATAACAATCTAATTAATAGAATTAATTAACCAATTGGAAACGTTAATGTCTTAAAAAGAAAATGGGTCGCAAGAAGCATTCCTCCCCCGAACTACGGAGGGTAATAAAGAAGCTCAGGAGCGAAGCACAATCGCTGAGAGTTATTACCAAAACCGTTTCTTGTTCTTTAGGAATGGTCAGAAATGCTTTAAATTTCAAACATTCGGCAGAAACTCGGCTTCAAAAGCGTAAATCCTCTTCTAAAACTGATCTTAAAATAGTTTGATGCGTCAAAAAAATCCGTTTATAACATCACGACCGATCAAAATGGATTTAAAGGTAAGCATCGATACTTCAATAAAGAAGAAGGTTATTAGAACACAAACTTAAAGCTTTCCATCCAAAAAATTGTTTTCTTTTACCCAAAAAAAAATGTCAATGATTGTATTAATTTTGCGGAAACAAATTGCAAGAAGCTACCTCAAAAATGGCAAAACATACTGTGGTCTGATGAGACATAAACTAATTTATTTGGACCGGATACATAAAAAAAAGTTCATGAGAAGGCCACCTGGAATGCAATTCTGTTAAAACCGTGAAACATGGTGGCGGAAATATCATGGGCTGGGGATCATTCTCGTATTACGGTCTTGGACCAATTCACTGGATCGAAGATGTTCTGACAAAGGAAAAATATGTCGAAATCCTAGAAACAGTGACGTATCCAGATAACAACTTGCCTTTGATTTGGCTGTTCCAACACGAAAAAGATCCTAAGCATACCGCCAAAGTAACAAAAAAGTGTTTTGTTGATAACAATGTTAAGGTTCTTGAATGGCCAGCACAGTCCCCAGACCTTATATAATAATAATAATAATATGGGTGGCGCTATAGCCCGCAGAGGGCCAGGGACTAGCTACTCAGCAACCACTCGTGTTGTGCGTGCTATTGTTCTATCACGAGTGGAAGGGACCTACAGTTTTATGCCGACTCCGAACGGCCATAAGCATTGTCAGTGACTCGAAAGAGGTGGGGCCGTGAAAAGTATTTCTTGTCATACCATTAATCGAACCTAGACAGGTAGGTCCAAGTGCGTAGGAGTCGACGCACATACCCACAACGCCACGGGCCACCACAGACCATAAGAAGGTTAAATGAAACATCTAAACCAAAAAAATAGATTGGAACTATGGGAAAATGTGAACAAATCTGGTATGAAATATCCGCTAATAGCGCTGTAAAGGAAGCACAACTAAATATTAATAATAACTGAAGTAATTATTAAATAATGCATTACTAACTTTATTTCTCCACTATTTGTGCAAATATTTGGTTTTTTTGTTGAACGTGCTTATTTTTTTGCTCAGGGAAAAATTTTGATATTCTTTGTTTTTTGTTAATATCTAAAAATTTTACTTTTAGAACTCCATATTTTTGTTAAGTAACAATAATACAGTTTAATAAAAAAAACTACCTAAGCATAAACCAGTTGCTCTTCTCCGCAAGATTGGACCTGCACACAAAACAACAAAGATAAGAGCTAAGATGCATGTCATGAGTATTATGACATATCGAAGAGCACCTACGACGTTCCCATGCTCTACCGTTTTGTTGCCAATATGCCACAGTCAGTAACTCGAAAGAGGTGGGGCCGTGAAAATTGTTTCTGTCGTACTGGGATTCGAACCTAGACATCGAGATTCAAGTGCGTAGGAGTCGACGGGGTGCCTCATCTGTCAAATTGGCTGTCATTTATTCAGTCTGTTTTGTGAAATCACCATGGACGGACATATCATTCAACAATATTGCAAATGAAATGATATTTGTTGCACGCTTCGCTCATTTTAAGGTCGCCATAAGATGAGACCCATTTCTGGATGAATAGAATTTGGGACGATACCAATTCACATGAGATCCAAGAGCGTCCAATGCATCCTGAAAAAGTCACTGTTGGTGTGGATTTTGTGCTGGCGGCGTCATCGGTCCATATTTCTATGAGAACGACGTTGGCCAGCCAACGTCATCGGCGAGCGCTATGTGTCGATGATTACCAACTTCTTTTAGTCTGAAATGAATGATATGGACACCAACGACATGTGGTTTCAATAAGACGGCGCTACTTGGCACACAGCTCAAACGTCATTGGAAATTCTTCACGAGCGAAGCATGGTCATCCTACTTGAAGGTGATGTGAACTGGCCACCGAGATCGTGCGATTTGTTAGATAAGTTAGACCTTTTCTCGTGGGGTTTTCTGACTATACGAATAAGCCACAAACCGCAGCGGCCCTCAAAGTCAACATAACATATGCCCACTGTCCGATTCAGTCTGATTTATGCAACAGAATCATGGAAGATTGGTCATTTCGGATGGGCGCCACCCAGCAAAGCCGCGGCTGACTTTTGAACGATGTTATATTCCATACATAATGGCATCGATAGGCCGTTCAAACGATTAAGTATCGATGATTTCTCATAAGCACTTTGTTTTATTTAAATTGAAATATATGAAGCGCCGAATGAAAGGTCATTTAACTCTAGTACCGATTTTATTTTAAATCAAAGCACAAGCTTTCTGACATATCTCTGCTTTGCAAACAAAGATTTTTATCCCTTTGCAAACAAAGATTTTTATCGCACACAATATAAACAACTGTGAAGATTGTAGCGTCGACCTCGAAAAGCAAAGTCGTTCACATCAAGTCGCTCTTGTTCTAACCAACACTGTAACCGTCTGCTGCATCTGTTGTCTCTTGTTTATGCATTGTGATGATTGAAACAAGGCCTGCTCCTACACATGATAACCATCTGATCACACAGTAAGGTTTATACGCGAGTTATAGAGAAATCTCATCCACAATCTATAACAATAACAATGCCAGCTTCGGCATCGTTAAAATAAACTAAACACATCCCATCCCATAGTAATACAGCTATGACACCATCGGTGTCGTAGAGATAAACAAAATGAATCGAAGAGACACTTGTGTAAACACAAGCATCCTCTTCGATAGATTCATCGTATCAAACTGCTTGGTTTGCAGTTTAAGGCACCGACACAGTAGATAGATTTACATTTGTGAATCAGTTCGTTAGTTACCCTCATTGAATAAAGAACATTTAAAAAAATTCATCTCTGGTTTTATTTTCAAATATATAAAAAAATATATAATTGGCGCAGTCGGTAGGATACCCAGTATCCGTTCGTTTTTTCTTGTAATTTGGAAATTACTTAAAGAAGTGAAAAGTGAAAAGTGAAAACGAAAATTCGAATCAATAAGTTTGAAAGTAACTAAAAGAAACTTAATCAAGATGAGTGAGAATGAGGAACAACAGCTCAACCAATTGCTCAACGATGAGCTCAGCCAACAACAAGATCAACAAGATCGGAATAAACATGAAGACAGCCAGAAGACTACTGTCACATTTGTACTTCCTGAAATGGAAGTCATTAAAATACTACAAAGACTAAAACCATTCAACGGCGAGGATAAACGGGATGTGGCTTCTTTCATATATGGTGTGGATATCAACCTCCAGTATCTCAGCCCAGGATCATGTGCTTTCGCTGTGCAGAACATTGTACGAGGACTCATCCAAGGAAAGGCCCAGCAAGCAGTGAGAATGCTGACACCAACTACTAATTGGACAACTTTAAAATCAACCCTATTCAAGCATTTTGGACCAAAGGAATCCTATATTACAATCTATCAACAAGCTGTAAGTGTTAAGAACACAAATTTAGAAATCTATTATTCTAAATTATGTGAATTAATAGATAGAATAAATATAAAATATAATTTTGAATCTATAAAAACGGTAGAATTTTCACATGAAAATGTACAAAAAATGTTTTTTTAGATTTTTTTGCTCTCAGCTAAATGTTCATCAGGAAAGTTTTGTTTTAAGTCGCAATATAAATAACATACAAGAAGCATATGAATTACTTACAACATACAGACATTCAAACCCACAGTACACAGAATTTTTAAGTACTAGAAACAGTAATAGAAGTGAATATAGAAACCATAACAACAATAACAATAATAATAACTACTCAAATAATAATAATAATGGTTACAATAATGTTGAACGTAGAAATGCCAACAGTAACAGAAGTGAAAACAGAAATCATAACAACAATGACTATAATAACAACAATACAAATAATAATAATACTAGTTACAATAACAATAGAAATTATAATAATCACAACAGTAACAGAAATTACAGTAATAATAATCGCAATAATAGGAACAATAGGAACTATAATCAGAATAATAATACCAGTAGAAATTCGAGAAATTCTACCAATGTTTCAAATAACAACGAAAATAACCAAGAAAGAAACTTAAATAGAAACTCAAATGACAATCAGACTAGTGACATACATTTTCAGGTGCAGGCCTCAGAGGTCCTCTTCCAATAATAGACCTCGCTATAGAAAATGAAACAATACCTATTCTAATTGACTCTGGAGCTTCAACCTCCAGTATTGACAGCAGTTGTTTAAAAACATTCCAAAGATTTAAATTAGATCAGCCTTTAGAGATAAATAGTTTAACAGGAACAATAAAAGTAACCGAACAAATTAAAACCCCTTTTCCAAAAGAATTTAATGCACCAGATAATTACAAAATGTTGTGGAAAATAGTAAATTTTTCCGAAAAAAGTTTCAGAGGCATAATAGGTCAAAATATACTCTATCCTTTGAACGTTATTCTCAATCTAGGAGAAGGCTTTCTGAAGATTTTTAATGAAACCCTCTTATTCAATTATTCCTGTCCTCAAGAAATTAATTATTCAGAAGAATTAAAAGAAGCGAATTGCTTAGATCATCTTTATGACGATTTGAACAAAGAAGAAATACATTCTTTAAAAAAAGTCTTAAAAAATAATACTGATTTATTTTATAAGGAAGGTTCAAATTTGAGTTGTACTTCAAACATAAAACATAATATCACAACCATAGATAACATACCCATATTTTCGAAAATATATCGATTTCCAAAAATACATGAAGATGCAGTAGAACACCAAATACAAGATATACTTAAACAAGGAATTATAAGGAAATCAAATTCTCCATATAACGCACCTATTTGGGTCGTACCCAAAAAAATGGATAAGTCTAAAACAAATAAATGGCGAATAGTAATTGACTATCGCAAATTAAACGAAAAATCCTTGGAAGACAAATTTCCTCTACCTAACATTGACTCTCTTTTTGATAAACTCGGGAAAGCCCAATATTTTACATCTCTAGACCTGGCTAAAGGTTTTCACCAAATAATGGTAAACGAGGAAGATCAACACAAAACCGCATTTAGCACCCATCAAGGTCATTACGAGTTTATACGAATGCCGTTTGGACTGAAAAATGCCCCAGCTACCTTTCAAAGGATGATGAATGAAATCCTTAGAAAGCATATAAATAAGATTTGCGTGGTATATCTTGACGACATTCTTATTTTCGCTACCTCATTACAAGAAATGGAAGTAAATATAAAACTAATTTTTCAAGATTTAAGAAAACATAACCTTAAGATACAAATTGACAAGTGTAAATTCTTTTCAAAAAACACTAAATATCTAGGACATATATTGACCGATAAAGGAATTAAACCAAACCCAAGTAAAATAGAAATTATACAAAAATTGGATGTACCTAAAACGGTGAAGCAAATAAAATCCTTCTTAGGAATAACAGGCTACTACAGAAAATTCATAGAGAATTATTCCAAGATAGCCCTACCCTTGACTGAGTGTCTGAAGAAAGGTAAAAGGATTAATGAAAATAATCCAGATTATATAAATGCCTTTGAGAATTTAAAACACTTGATTACGAGTCATCCGGTATTACGATATCCTGACTTCAAGAAAAGTTTTACTCTCACTACTGATGCTTCAGATAAAGCTATTGGAGCTGTGTTATCACAAGATAATCATCCCATCTCGTTTGCATCAAGAACTCTCAATGAACATGAAAAAAACTATGCAACAATTGAAAAAGAATTATTGTCAATAGTTTGGGCAACAAAATATTTCCGGCCTTACCTTTATGGAGTTAAATTCACAATTAGAACAGATCATAGACCACTAGTTTGGTTAAATAACCTTAAAGACCCTGGTTCTAAAATGATAAGGTGGAAAACCAAATTGAATGAATGTAACTATGATATAGAATACATTAAGGGCAAAGAAAACAAAGTTGCAGACTTCCTATCCAGAATTAATACAAATGAAACTGAGATCAACGCAAATGAAATTAACTCAGGCATTGAAATGATAAAAAATAGAGGAATTGTGAATAAATATAAAACACAAATTATTCTATTGAAAGAAAAAGAACAAGATCATAAACAAGTACATAACAAAAAGAAAATTTGTATTACAGAAACTGAAATAAATAATAACGAAATGATAAATATCTTAAAAGAATATCTACCCATTAAAGGAATCTTAGGTATCTATTCAGAAATAGAGAAGAAATCGTTCGATCTTTTTGAAGAGAAACTTCTTGAACATTTCGCAGTTAAAAATTACAAATTCATAAGATGTATATATTTAGCAGAAGATCTACCCAGTAAAGACTCGTGTTA
Source organism: Eristalis pertinax (assembly GCA_907269125.1). Lineage (NCBI taxonomy): Eukaryota > Metazoa > Arthropoda > Insecta > Diptera > Syrphidae > Eristalis > Eristalis pertinax. The sequence continues at coordinate 126,368,192 of OU026145.1, forward strand.
CGAAAAAATAAAAGAAATTCATGAACAAACTAATCACAGAGGCATTCACGAAAATTATGCCGAATTAAAACAAAAATATTACTTTGTAAAATTAAAAGAAATTATAACAGAATATATTAATAACTGTGAAGTTTGTAATCTAGCCAAATATGACAGAAAACCCCCTAAACCTAAATTTCAACACACTATAACACCACATAATAAGAATGAAGTTATTCACTTAGATATTTTCCATATAGAAAAGAAATACTACTTTACAGTAATTGAAAAATTTTCAAAATATCTATACGTTAAAGAAACTACAGAGAAAAGTTCTGGTACCTTGGTCACTTTACTTCAAGAATATATTCATATGTTTGATAAACCTCAACTTATAGTTGCAGACAACGAATTTAACACAGCAAAAGTTAAAGAATTTGTAGAAAATATGCATTTAAAAATACATTTTAATTCTCCCAACAGTCATACAGGAAATTCTGATATGAGTAGGTGTCATTCTACACTTCTAGAACATATTCAAATATTAACCATTACAGAACCAAATTTAAATATTACGGAAAATATTCTTAAAGCTGCAGAGTATTATAATAATACAATACATTCTACAATAGAAAGAAAACCTATAGAAATTCAACACGGAAATGTTGATACAAACGAAATATATAAGTTATTAGAATCTAAAAAGCATCAGTGGATAAGTTATCATAATAGAAATAGGGAAACAATCAAATCCTATCCTCATGAAAAAGCCTATATTAAAAATTATGCTCAAAGACGACATAAAGAAAAACCAAAATTTCGAAAAGTTGAAGTTAAATTAGACAGTCAAAATAATATTATAAATAAAGGCAAGGGTAAACGAAATCTGAAAATACATCTAACACGGATAAAAAGACAGAGAAAATATTTTAAAGGACCCAATACTACATAAATTAAGAAAGATACAAAAACCCAGTTCTATAAACTTACAGGAAATAACAAAGATGAAATTAATCATGTGAAAAATGAAATTTTGTTACTAAAACATTTTAATTATATTTTGGAGATAGATCAGGAAATTGAAAAGCTAATTGCAGCAAAAAAAATGGAATAATGTCAAGATCTATTCTTGATATTGATGAAATAAATGAAAAATTTTATAGGATTAAATGAACTCCAAGAAATCAAAATAAATATTTTTGGAAAAGATAATTCCAATACTTTTGTAATAATTATAAGCATTCCTATATTCTTAGACGAAGAGCTTTCGACGTATTATTTAAGAATCATACCGTTCTCTAATAATACTATTATAACCAATATCAAAGAGCAAAAAGTTATTAAATACGAAAATAAAATTTATCATATAAGTAAATACGTGAAGAATTTAAAAAAAATCAATTGAATGTACGCCTTGTGAAACTTCAGAATATGCAGATGAAAATTATGTAGAAGAAATAAATCAAGGCTTATTGTTAGCTATTAACTTTAAATCTAATATCGACCATAATTGTAATGAAAAAATGTATCATTCTTATAAAAACTTTTTTGTAAATTTCAATAACTGTACAGTAATCTTGAACAATAAGGCTTACAACAACAAAATAAAAACTTTTAATCGTAAACTTCTAATTCAACCATGTTTAAATATATCAATAATCGATTCCAATATTAAAATTAAAGAATTAATGACACGAAATATTGAACATCAAAACAAGATAAAATTGATTGAATATAAGAATAATCGGAATACCATTGGTATTTCCGCTGTATTAGTTATTTGTATTTGTGTAATAATTATGTATTTTATACTTAAACAAAGATGTAAGAATATAAAAATCACAAACCAAATATGTGCCGAAGAGATACAACTAGACCATATAAATGTACCACTAAATGACATACAAAATGTAAAACCTCAGGAGAGTCTCCAATCTAAGTCGGGGGGAGTTATAGAGAAATCTCATCCACAATCTATAACAATAACAATGCCAGCTTCGGCATCGTTAAAATAAACTAAACACATCCCATCCCATAGTAATACAGCTATGACACCATCGGTGTCGTAGAGATAAACAAAATGAATCGAAGAGACACTTGTGTAAACACAAGCATCCTCTTCGATAGATTCATCGTATCAAACTGCTTGGTTTGCAGTTTAAGGCACCGACACAGTAGATAGATTTACATTTGTGAATCAGTTCGTTAGTTACCCTCATTCAATAAAGAACATTTAAAAAAATTCATCTCTGGTTTTATTTTCAAATATATAAAAAAATATATAATTCGCGCTCATTCTAGTCTTTGTTTCATTTCAATGAAGCTGTATGGGAGAGCCCACTTAACCTCAACGTTCTGGTTAAATGAAGCAATTTTGGGGGTCATGTACATTAACTATACATTTCTGCTACAACAAGGTCTTCTACTTCTTTCGTGTGACACTACAATGCGTCGCAGCATCATTCACCACACACCAGAAGTTCGCTGCTGATTAACTATTCTCTGCAATTTCTAATGTTTCTCCAGAGTTGCAGCAAAACGACTCTTAATTGTTGTTGTCACTGAATTAAAAGCAATTACCTGTGACTAAGGGGAATTTTGGTTTAATTTTAATGGAATTTTAGGATTTTTGTTTTGTTGCTGTCTGGGTCCACAACCTTTTTGAAAAATCATAAATATATTCATGAGATCGCAACAGATTGACGTGGCAATGTGGGAGGTCTGTCGGCGTGATTTGCGCTTGACATCGCTGCAAGGTTACCCTTTAAATTCTGGCATAGGGTAAACCAGTGATTCCCGTTTTTAACGAGGTATTGAGCGATCCGCAGTAAATTTTTTTAGGACATCTATAAAAATAAGTGTGCCGAGCAAAAGCTGACTACTTTTTTCGCAAATGTAATTGCCCTGACCCCCAGTTGTTACGGGTTTGTTATTCTGGGCATAGCAATTATACACTCATTGTTCTTAACGACATGTCTGACAAGACAAACAAAATGTAATACTGTCGTTAAAAGGGCCACACTCAACTAACGACCCGGCCTTGGATTTGTGACCCGAAACGTCACAAAAAGGTGCTAAAATCGGGAATGACAACAGAGTTAACGAGTGCAGGCTCTTACTGCACCTTTTGCTAGTCGCTGGAGTCGCTGGGAGGCATGTATTTGAATCATCAATCAGGTCTAAGCTCCCAACCATATTTAGCGATTTAGACATCACGTACATGAGAGTACCCAAATTGATGAAATTTTCTATCAGGACTGCGCGGGCTTTTGTATACTCAATCCAGAGAATCTGTCATATGTTGAATCACCAATTGTATTTCCGTGCATTCATTACTTATTCTGTAAGGGAATCGAGCTTTTTGAGGGAACTACCATTCGGCCACACTGCTATACTACAGAGCTGGAAAGTAGTGCACAACATAAAACAAACCGACTTCCTACCACCAACAATAGCCCCGGAGAAGAGTTTCTATCAACGTTTTCCGGACCGGGAACAATGGCATGGACAAGGGGTAGGGGGTGGCAGAGAGGGAGATCGTCCTATATACTGACGACTCAAAGACGAGCGCTGGTACAGGGCAGGGGTCTTCAGTGACCTCTTCGCAAAATCCTTGGCACTAAGAGACGACTGCAGGGATTTTCAAGCTGAAGTAGCTGCAATACAGGAAGCAGCACTCGCATTGAGGAAGTACAAAGTAACCGGTGAATCGATCACCATCATCTCTACTAGCCAAGCGGCAGTTAACGCTGGTACATTTGCAATGCGTCAGAACATAAGACATAATGACTTTTGCAGAAGCTTCAGAGTTCAGGAAGAAACAGAATCTATCGAACATCTGCTCTGCGAATGTCCAACCCTAGCACCTAAAAGAAGACAGCTTCTAGGAAAGCACTTAAGCGGTGCTGAACTGAAAAGCCTCCTAAGATTCATTTACGAATCTAGCTGGTTTTAGGACTACAGTAGGTCTCACGGTAGTTTTGAGACTCCCTAGCGTGGGCAGAAGGGACTCAACACGTTGGCCTAAGTGGGACAAGGTCACAAAACCTTTAAGGCACCTAATTACCGACGTATACATACCTACATTCTCGTGCAAATCGATTGCTTTCTGAACCCACATGCACCACTTAAAGTAAGATCCCAATCCACTCTTTAAAGTGAATTTGTTTTGGTTTGATAAGATCGATTTAAGCACTTTAAGGACTTGATTTAAGGACTTGGCTTTCAAATCGAATTTTATCACATAAGACGTCACTTTCTTAGGATGATTCGCATTCGGGACTGATAGCCTTCAATTTGTGTATGAAGGCTAACGTATTGATGACAATTCAGACTATCCTCGTTCCAACTTCGCTATTTGAGAAATAGTTATGCGACTTTGGAATCTGTCTAATGAACGGAGAATAAATACGTGATTGGTTCTATGTGATTGATTGACTAAGTTTTGTTTGAGAGCGCGTCGAAGATAGACACGAGCAAAGAGAAAATACGCCATATTTTACAGATTTTCTAGCTATTCGGTTTGGATGTCAAAGATGCACTACGCTCTGGAAGGCCAATTGTCCGAAATAGTCGATCAAATCATGGAAATCGTCGAGCCTGGCCGTCATGTAAGTACTTTTCCGATCCCCCAGGAGCTAAATAAAGGGTGATTTTTTAGCTATTATCTTTTTGGCAACACTGTTTAAACAGCTGACACACGTTTCGTGTTTTGTTTCACTGTCAAACATCTTCAGTTTGGTCTATAATTTAACCATGAATCGTCTTACAAACGAACAACGCTTGCAAACTATTGAATTTTATTATCAAAATGCGTGCTCTGTTAAGAAAGTTCATAGCGCGCTTCTTCCATTTTATGATCAGCTCATTTTTGGCTCAAAGGGTACGTAAATAAGCAAAATTGTCGATTTTGGAGTGAATATCAGCCAGAAGTATTGCAAGAGCTACCAATGCATCCCGAAAAAGTCACAGTTTGGTGCGGTTTATGGGCTGGTGGCATCATTGGACCGTACTTGTTCAAAGATGATGCGAATCGTAACGTAACTGTGAATGGTGAGCGCTACCGTGAGATGATATCTAACATTTTTTTGCCCAAAATGCAAGAGCTTGACTTGCATGACATGTGGTTTCAACAAGACGGTGCCACATGCCCCACAGCACGCGCAACAATGGACTTATTGAGGGGCGAGTTCGGTGAACATTTTATTTCACATTCGGGACCGGTCAATTGGCCGCCTAGATCGTGCGATTTAACGCCTTTAGACTATTTTTTGTGGGGCTATGTTAAAGCTTATGTCTATACAGACAAGCCCGCTTCAATTGACGCATTAGAAGACAACATTGAAGCATTTATTCGTGAGATACCGGCCGAAATGTTGGAAAGAGTATGCCAAAATTGGACTAAGCGGATGGACCATTTGAGGCGCAGTCAACACCACGAAAAGAGCAGCGATATGGACCTGCGGGAACCATGCCCTGCAATCGGTCGGCCACCCGGCTGATCACTTCGTGTCTGCAAAGATAAAAGGGGTACACGTTTATAGTTGCTATGCACCCCCTAGTCTTGGAATGCCAGACTATCTGAAGCTGCTGGATGATATCGTAAACGACGCACGCGGGAAGCATCCAGTGATCATTGCTGGAGATTTTAATGCCTGGGCCACCGACTGGGGGAGCAGGATCACGGATGAAAGGGAAAGAGCTCTCCTCGAATCCTTTGCATCGCTAGACATTGGTCTAGCCAACAACGTCAATCATCGACATTACGTTCATGAGCAGCTCTCTACCACAGCATACCAAATGGCGGGTTAGCGAGGACTACACGCACAGTGATCACCAGGCGATAATCTTCAGCGTCGGGAAGCAGAAACGAAATCTGCACCCCGTCTCAACAGGGCCAAAATGGAAAGACACGCTTTTTGATAGAGACGTGTTCAATGAAATGATGAATACCAGCGTCATAGCGAACAATGGCTCAGCTGAGACCCTCTCACAACAGCTGACACAGGTCATAACGACAGCGTGCGACGCAGCAATGCCCAGAAGGACTCCGAGTAAAAGAGGCGAGCCCTGCTACTGGTGGACCGAAGAGATCAAGAGGCTGAGAGCGATTTGCCTACGAGCTCGACGCAGATCCCAAAGATCCAGAGGCAGACCGGATTTCCCGGAACGGCTCAACACATTTAAAGTGGCGAGACGGGAATTGGAACGGGCCATTAAGGACAGCAAGTCAAAGTGCTTTAAACAGCTCTGCGACGAAGCTGACTCAGACCCCTGGGGCATGGCTTATAGAGTGGTCATGAAGAAGATCAAAGGCAACAGGTCCCCACAACTAACCTGCCCAAGAATGCTGAGGAGCATAGTAGAGCACCTATTTCCCCACAGACCAACTACTAGCGTTCCCATCACGAGAGAGATAACCACGCAGAACATCCCGGCAATAACGCCTGCTGAGCTGTTCGAAGCAACTAAGAAGATCAGCGACAGCAAAACACCTGGGCCGGATGGCATCCCGAACAGGGCAGTTAAGGCTGCTGTGAAGTCGAGACCAGCCATTTTCATAACGGCAATGCAAAGATGTCTGGAGGAGGGAGTGTTCCCGACACCATGGAAATTGCAACACCTGGTGCTGCTTCCAAAGGGAAATAAGCCACCTGGAGAACCATCATCATATCGCCCAATATGCCTACTCGACACGCTAGAAAAGATCCTAGAGCGCATTATATACGGTAGGCTACTTGCGGTAGCTGAACAAAACGGAGCCCTGTCAGAACACCAATACGGCTTCAGAAAATCGCGTTCTACCATCGATGCCATAAAGGCGGTAGTAGATACAGCCGCTGAAGCCATGTAGGGGGAAAGATGGACATGGGGGACGAAGAAATATTGCGCATTGGTGACGCTGGATGTCAAAAACGCATTCCACTCGGCGAACTGGTCTTCTATTAGGAGAGCCCTTGGCAGAATGGATACACCGTACTACCTGCGGAGGATAGTCTCAGACTATCTCAGTAACAGGAAGCTAAGGTGCCACTCTGATGAGGGCGCTAAGTACTACAGCGTTTCCGCGGGAGTCCCGCAAGGGTCTGTCCTTGGACCTCTCCTATGGAATATAATGTATGACGGGATTCTACGTCTGGCGCTACCAGATGGAGTGAAGGTAATAGGCTTCGCTGATGACATCGCAGTGGTCACAGTTGCCAAGCACGTTCACGAGGTGGAGTCTGCTACTGACGAGGCGATAGAAAAAATTAAGGACTGGTTGGAGTCTGCCGGTCTGGAACTAGCTGCCCACAAGACTGAGGCTGTCTTAATAACCAGCCGCAAGAGGGTAGAGTACGCAAACTTCCGCATCGGAAATCAGACAATAAGATCAAAGGAATCATTGAAGTATCTCGGTGTCATGATTGACAATAGACTTCGCTTCAAACCCCACATTGAGTACAAAAGGCATCGATGATGCAGGCGGCACTCTCCCGAATGCTTCCAAATATCGGCGGTCCTGGTTACGCACGTATGATCCTACTGTCCAGAGTGGTCAGCTCAGTCCTGATGTACGCCGCCCCAATATGGGCTGGCGCACTGGCAATTAATGAGTGCAGGATGAAGTTGTCGGCGCAGTACAGGCTCTGCGCAATCAGAGCCATCAGCGGCTTCCGAACCATATCTGACGATGCAGCATGTGTTCTAGCCGGAATGATTCCCATTGACATACTCGCAAACGAGAGCCAGAGGGTGTACCTTCGGCGGCCCCTGAATCGTCAGGAGGCAAAAAGAGTAAAGACGGAGGAAAGAGCGGCATCGATGGCGCTGTGGCAAACCAGTTGGGATGGCTCCACAAAGGGCAGGTGGACCCATAGGCTCATTCCCACCATTGAACAATGGACGCAAAGAAAAATAGGGAACTGTAATTTTCATCTTACACAGTTCCTGTCGGGGCATGGTGGCTATCGGAAATACCTCCACAGGTTTGTACACGATACCTCACCTATGTGCCCCGAATGTCCAGACGTGAATGAAGACGCGGAGCATGCAGTGTTCTACTGCACACGCTTCGCAGAAGACAGAGCGAACTTGCCAACCCCGGAGGATCTCGTACGCTACCTGACGAGATCGGAGAGTGACTGGACAGAGGTCTGCTCTTTCATAGCAAACGTGCAGATTGCACTACGAAGAGCTGAAGCTCTAAGAAGAGCCCAAGAGGCGACCGTACAGAATAGAGCATAATTGCTAACAAGCCCCGCGATGTAATACCTAACGGCAGTTCCGCGGGGAGAGTGGTAGACGTGTGCAGAGGTGTGGTTTAGGACGTAGGCGCGAGGACATAGGAGAATAAAATCCCGTGAATCGTTCATGCTGGTAGCACGGGTTACCAATATCTTGAAGAAGATTCCACATCCATTGGCGCAAAAAAAAAAAAAAAAAAAAAAAAGGCGCAGTCAAGGTCAACATTTGCATGAAATAATCATCAAACATTAAATTATATGGACCGTACTATCGATTCAAATAAAGATTTCATGCATTTTTCTGAATTTTATGTTTTTTTTTTTTGAAAAACTTTCCTATAGCTTTTAAAAAATCACCCTTTATTACAAAATGGCTGGTGATGAAAAGTGGATCACTTACGACAACTTCTAGCAAAAACGTTCGTGGTCGAATCGAGGTGAGTCGCTGTCCAAATCAAGTTTGACTACTAGGAAGGGTCTGTATGTTTGGTGGGATTGGCAGGGATTCATCTACTATGAGTTGATCTCCTATGGCAAAACTCTTAATTCGTTTGTAGTGTCAACAATTGGACCGTCAGAAGGCATAAATCGCTCAAAAGTGGCCAGCTTCGACCTATAGGAGAGGAATTGTGACGGTAGTGACTCTCCAGAAGCTTCGGGGACTTGGTTGGGAGATTACTTATATCCCATCCGCATTATAGTCACCTAGCACCAAGTGATTACCACCTGTTTCTATACATGGCGAACATTCACGAGGCTTGTGAAGATATATGTATTTATTTAGCACGAATTTAAACACATAATCGTCGAATTTCGACAACGGGCGAGCCTAGTTAGTATTATTAGAATTAACATAGCGTGAGGCGTGCCGTAGCTGTCACCGGGATAGATTTAAATCCCAGATAAGTAGAGAATCATTAGTCGATCGTGAGGCTATCCTTAGCCTGAATCCAGTAGGCGTAGATCCCAGAGAGACAGAGAACCATCCGGACAGAGATATAGTCACACCGAGAAAAACGCACAGACTAGCCATATCGCCGATAGCAATTAATTCATGAACAAATAAAGTGAATTCTGCCATGAATTACGATTCTTCAATTCCCTTACCAAAATGATCCGATAGTATCAATAGGTATTACACAAGTAGTGCGTGAACATTGAAATTTAGGCACGAATAGAAAGTAATAGAGAGGCGTTTTATTAATTTTTTTTTGTCGAAGGTTTTTGAACCCTACACTGGAGCACTCAGACTCAAAAACTGGCTCACAGCATTAGTTGAAATTTGCTCCTCCAGAAGGTCCTGCAGCCTACATCATCAGTTCTCACTTCATCAGCGTCAAATAACTGCCACCTGATCCGAGCAAAAGCGGGACAGTGGCATAGGAAATGCTCTGCAGTCTCCACAGGCGTCTCAGAGGGTTTCATCGCTTGGAGAAGGTGTAGGTGCCCGTTAGTAGCCCGTAAGTCGTCCGCAGTTTTTTCTGTAAAAAGATGACAAGAATGCCTCGGCTTTCTTACAGACGATTGCGAGCATGCGCTTGGTTTGTCTACATCCTGGAGAGTCATGCCATCTCCCGTTGTGGTCTCGAGAAACCCAGCCATAGATGGAAGCCCTAACCGAGAACGCGGGTAGTCCCAAGGCAGGTTCGGTTCCTAAGAGTATCTCGTCTGATCCTTGTCTAGCCCCTCCCTCCCCTCCCCCATCGGCGATCTAATTTCCCCGTGATCCCGTGATGGACCGGAAACTAGACAATTCTTAGCGAATTAAAACCTGCCAATCCTACTCAGAGAATTGCATTCCTGGATTATCCTGGAAGTGTTTACAGAGTGGAGTAGGGCCTTAAGCACAGCTCGGCTGTCGCTACAGACACAAATACTTCACCCCTTCCATCTGTCCTTACCCTTCCTTGGTATTGACGCTATCCGTGAAGATTCGACTACATTCTTTTCCGGGCTCAGATTCTGATCAGAGCCAGTCCTGAGTTCTGGAAAAGTCAACTTTGTATGTGCGACGCAGCTGGACTGCTGGTGTCATTGCGTCAGACAGAGACAGAGACTTATGTCAAAGAAAATACGGTGCGCAAGGTCATCGAAACGGAACATGGCCTTGAGAGTGCCCCACATGATGTGGATATCAAGGGAGAAACATTCAGTACTTGTTGAGTACTAGTTGAGCCAGACCAGTCAAATTTGTCCTCCTCTTGAAGAGAACAAACTCTGTTTTAAGAGGGTTAACTGAAGCCCATTTCTAGTACACCAGTCGTCGGTTTCATGCCTCCAATTAAAATGTAAGGTCAAGTATATCATTAAGCTGGGAGCTTGCTACCACCGGATGACCACAAATATCTGCAAATTTGATCTCATATCCAGAAACACAAGCATCAACGTAATTAAGTCTGACTTATGTATTGTCTCATGAAAAAGCAGCTGTATGTCTACACTGATACACACGTTAGTATCTACACTGCACCCGTGCGACGACCGGCTTCGCTAGTGAATAAAAAATAATATTGTATGCGACTAAGCGCATTCATTGTTAGCTGAGTTCTGAACGCACCCACTTTATCACGCCGCCTGTGGGACATGCGTAAATAAATTGCCGGGTAAGTCTTGTTTTGCTTCAGTTGCTAACAATCGTACAATGAACACATTCAATCGCATTTAAGTCTAGACGTCTCGAGTAAGTATGCTGGTGAAGGTTTCGGCAAATCAAGAATTACAAGATTCCAACTGTATGCGTACTGGATACAGTTGGAATCTTGTAATTTATCTCAGCAATACAAACCTCAATGAAAACTGTCATTAATTAACAAACTGAACTTGAAGTTATTTTATTCAGAGGTGAGTAAGAAATTGAGTTGTAATCTGAATGAGCATCTTAGTTATGCAAGTAATTTGAATTGAAATAATTGTCAGAGGGGTGCCATGGACTGCATGATTTACTATTTAATGGTTAATTAATTCAAAATGTCAATTATATTTCTTCAATATTTAAGTAAGTAAGTTTGAAGATGCATCTGCAACCAAAGACACAATGTGACCACAATTTTACAGTTAAATATATGTAATTACAGGGAAAATTAACTTTGGGTATTTATTGTTATTTGTTAATATTTGGTTTTATTATTATATGTGGCAGCCGTGGCGTTGTGGGTCTAGCTATTTCGCCGATTTCTACGCACATGAACTAACGGTGAGCATGTTCGATTTCCAGTACACTCAAATTCGTCGATGGAGAAGAAGTTAATCACGAGTCGAATCACGGTATCCGTGAACGGATTTTCATTACACGAACAGAAATTACTCGTAATACGAAATAACGTATCCGGATCATGTCATACGAATGCTGACGGAATGTAATTATTATTCGTGGGAAGTATTGTAATGGAGCCGGACGGTGTCGTCATCATCATCTTCTGACCCGGATGATCCACTACATTGGTAGCGGGGGTAATGCACGCACGAGAGATCTCCAGGTCAATCGATCCTCCCCCATAGACTCTAACTCTAACTCTTGGGCGTTATGCCCAAGCGCAACCAGGCGAGTTTTTGGAATTGGTCCTAGGTCTGCCAAGCGGTCGCCTACCCGATGGAATCGCATTCAATGCACGCCACGGAAGTCGTGATGATGAGGACATACGTGCCACATGACCAAACCATCGAAGCATAGCCCTTTCCGTTCAAAGAAGCAGGGAGAAAGAGACTTGCCTCGGATACCGCCTCGCCTCAGTGTGCCAGGGCCCCATTTGGAGCCAGGCCATGGAATGGTGGCAATATGCGAGCGTCGGCGGGACAGGCCGGTCAACCCGAAGGAACTACGAGCAACCCATCAATCCCTTCGTGAGCCGTTATGGGGATGTGGAGGGAGTCACGCCATGCACTAATCAGTGGAAGTTCTCTCTAAGCTTGAGCCCACTTCTGTTTACTGCAGTACCTCCTGTGCTGCAATTAGCATCGATGCATAGATTCGCAGGCAGCACCGGCCCAAGCCAAATTAGCGCCCTGTGCAAGATCTACGATTAGCGCCCTCCCCCCTTTTGCTGTTTTGGCAGTATATGTAGGTCGTTTTGACATTGCACTAGAGGTAGACTTTCAATACGTTTTATTTTATTGAAGTATCCCCGGTTGGCCTAATCCTCGGTAACATACGATTCGATTAGGGATGAGAATGTTGAGCCCAGAAAGTGAAGCAAATTACCAAGTACAAAAAAAAAACGAAGTGGATTTGCAAAACGTAGTTAGATTCCAGGAATAAGTGATTGCAAGCTGCTATCGAAATGTGGTGGCCCGTGGCTACGCATTGGACATACCTGTCTAAGTTCGATTCCTGGTACGACAAGAAATACTTTTCACGGCCTCACCTCTTTCGAGTTACTGACTATCACTCAAAGAGTATAACTGTCTAGAAAAAGCTTCTCAACCTTGACCGTTCGGAGTCGGCATAAAACTGTAAGTCCCTTCCACTCGTGATAGAACAAAAGTACGCACAACACAAGTGGTTGCTGAGAAGCTAGGTCCCGGCCATCTACGGGCTGTATTTATTATTATATTATATATTAAGCTGCTATCGAGTAAAAATGAAAACAAACGAAATATTAATTTTGGTTTTCTGTAATATAAAGAGTGTTTTTAGTTCATGCCAAATATATTTTCCATTAAAAATTTGAGTTGTTTAAGTTCTATTATTTTTATCTTTTTTGAATTGGATTTTGGAAGCTTGAGAAAATGGCCTAGCTGATTAAATCGGTTGGGTCGTTTGGATCTTATTAACATTTCAAGCCGACTACACCCATATGCCGAGTAATTTCGTCCGTCATTGTATGAAGTAAATTTTCATTCCAATTCCCTACTCGAAACTAGCGATGGGCAATTGCGAATAAAAACAATCGAATAATTCGATTGTTGTCGCAATCGCAATTATTCGAATTCAAATTGAGCGAAGTCGTTTGTTGATTTTCGATTCTTGTAGGTACGATTCCAATCGTCAACGAATGTGTGTAATCGCCGATTCTTCAAGTCGGAGAGAGATTGTTGGATTGTATCATGTGTGTATTTGGTCAGGTAATGCTGGAACAACTTTTTTATTCGCAATTGCCCATCGCTTTTTCAATTCGTTTCACTACTAAAATTTAAACTTTACATTTATGAGAGCGAGAGTACAATCCTCTCACTAATTGGGTGAGAAGGGTGAAGAATACAGTCGAACCTCCAAAATTCTAAACTAACATTTTTCAGAAATTTGGTTTGACTTACAGAAAATTCGATATAAGGATGTTCCAATTACAGAGGTTTGGCTGTAGTTCCATTCCCAATGTTCCTATTTTGGTAGGTATAGTTTCTTATTGGAGCAACAGCTTTACGCTGATTTTTTTGTATGGAGTGTGAGTAGGTACTGAGAATAAATTGTAGAATTCGATTCGATTCGATTATTATTCGATTGTTTTCTAATGAGACCGAATAAATCGACTATCGAATTCAATTTTTAACAATTGCCAATTTATTCGATTGTGAAATTCATTCGCAATTGCCCATCGCTACTCGAACCTACACCTACCTACCTAAATGAGCTGTCTCCGTGATGAATACTGTTTACATGATAGGAATTTCCGACTGAAACATACATATGTACATTCACATGAGCAATCTGATATGTGCAGAAATAAATTCTGTACGTCTGGCTCAAATAATTCTATACGAATTGAGGACTGAATTTAATATTTTGAGATGTCTCCCTATGGACATTTGTGAGCAAACGTGGCAACTTGTGCAATATTTGGTTGCAATGAAAATATAAAATTAATAAATTCAGAAAAGTGTAATTATGTATGTAAAACAACACTTTTACATCTGTACATTAATTAAAAAAATGTATTGCATTAGAAAATCTTTGCACAGCAATTGAATTTCCATATAAGTTTCATATGGCACGATTTGACAGAAAAAGAATATGTTGCCTTGTATTCTGTATACTATGGGTTTATTTAGTCTTCACAATGCGCCCACAAGCGTTGTGCGTCCTGTGCATTTGCACATCCTGCACATACGGTGAGGCCGGCTCTGTTCGCAGGTGGAAAGTTTGCCATTGCCATACGTACTGACATTTGCCAGACCTTCAACAACTGTATGTAAGCCCCTTGGTTAGATAATTTCATTCTCATCCGCTTCTGTTATACATTTTCTGTGCCTGTGTTACTAACCTAGCGTTTCCAGAGCATCTCTTTTTAAAAGCACATGTCGTCTTTTTTGCCATTGATCTTATATGTACTCTCTTTTTTCATCTGGATCTTTTTTGTTCTCTTTAATTTGCTGCGTTTTCTTTTGTATTAAGACTCTGTTCTTATCAATATCTACCGAAGGCAGTGACCACGGTAACATTAAAATGTTTCCACAGACTTTGATGAATCGTAGGAAACCAAACGAAACTTCCGTCACTGTATGCAATTTTATTTTGAAATATTTACATAAATATGATATAACTTCAAAATGTATAGCGTTTTCAGGCGACAATTGTAACACGAACTTCGGAGGAGTGAATAGGGCAGGGCTTAATAACGTTTTCCATAGACTCAAATCGAGTATCGGTAGAGAACTGATAGGAGTTGGTTGTCCAGTTCATATAATTTCAAATGCAGCCAAATTCGGTTTTGTTTCTTTTCCAACAGATATAGAAATCATTATTATAATAATATACAAATACTTTTCTATATAAAGGGTGATTTTTTAAAAGCTATTGGAAAGTTTTTCCAAAAAAAACACATAAAATTCAGAAAAATGCATGAAATCTTTATTTGAATCGATAGTATTTCATGCAAATGTTGACCTTGACTGCGCCTCAAATGGTCCATCCGCTTAGTCCAATTTTGGCATACTCTTTCCAACATTTCGGCCGGTATCTCACGAATAAATGCTTCAATGTTGTCTTCTAATGCGTCAATTGAAGCGGGCTTGTCTGTATAGACATGAGCTTTAACATAGCCCCACAAAAAATGGTCTAAAGGCGTTAAATCGCACGATCTAGGCTGCCAATTGACCGGTCCCGAATGTGAAATAAAATGTTCACCGAACTCGCCCCTCAATAAGTCCATTGTTGCGCGTGCTGTGTGGCATGTGGCACCGTCTTGTTGAAACCACATGTCATGCAAGTCAAGCTCTTGTATTTTGGGCAAAAAAAAGTTGGATATCATCTCACGGTAGCGCTCACCATTCCCAGTTACGTTACGATTCGCATCATCTTTGAAGAAGTACGATCCAATGATGCCACCAGCCCATAAACCGCACCAAACTGTGACTTTTTCTGCATGCATTGGTAGCTCTTGCAATGCTTCTGGCTGATATTTACTCCAAAATCGACAATTTTGCTTATTTACGTACCCTTTGAGCCAAAAATGAGCTGATCATAAAATGGAAGAAGCGCGCTATGAACTTTCTTAACAGAGCACGCATTTTGATAATAAAATTCAATAATTTGTGTTGTTTTTTTGTAAGACGATTCATGGTTAAATTATAGACCAAACTGAAGATGTTTGACAGTGAAACAAAACACGAAACGTGCGTCAGCTGTTTAAACCAGTGTTGCCAAAAAGATAATAGCTACAAAATGACCCTTTACATATACTGAGAGAACTGAGAAGTTGAAAGATCTTTGCTTTGGAGTTTTAGGATTTGCTTCGCCATTGCACAACACGTTGGTTGTCATTACCTGCTATTGACAGATTGTTGCAAGTATTTCCGGCAAGTATTTCCGATTTTTTTTGTCCAACGAAAACTGTCCAGTTCTTTTGAGGACTTTTTTTCATTCAAATTTGTCAGAAGCTGTCTTGTTTTTTTCCGCAGTCTTTAACATTTTTTTTTATTTGAGAAAACGAAAGAAATGGTAAAAGAGAAAAACTCACTTTTGGCTATATTGCAATCCCTTACAACTTTAATTGAAAGTAGATTGGACCAACAGTTTTAACCCTTACCAGAAATTCCATTCCGTCGGATGCACGTCGGCGTGGCATTCAATGCGAAGTGGAGTCTTTTAGACATGCCTGCTTCAAATGTTATAGAAAATGCTATAAATATTTAGAAAAAATGGACATTCCAATTTGAATTTGATTTGATTGGATGAATTTAAACGAGGTTCCAATTTGGTCTGATGTTGAAAAAACGATCTTCAAAAGGAGTTAAGTTAGACGATTCAAAACTTTTTAACCAGATTTGTAATTTGCAAAATTTTCTAACGAACAAATTAAATTATGACTTATTTAAAGATATTATTTCTGTTGACAAATGGGTCAATTATTTCGGAGCTGCAAAGAATGGTGAATACTATTCAGAGCTTCTTCGATTTGCCAAAAATGTCCTCCTGTTTCTGGGTAGCAATATGGACACCCTATATATACTAACCGAACTCACCGATAGTCAGTATTTGCGAGCAATTTATTTTGTTGCAGTTTGTCGTAACAAATGTAGTTATGGTGTTTTATGTACATATTATTTTTATATTTATATACATTATGTATTTATATTCATATGTTGAACTCCATATACAGTGGTGGAAAACTAATTAGAAACATTGTAAATACTGAACAGAGATTTGTTTTCATTTGTACCAAAAATACCTTACGCACCGCCACTTTACCGTTGTCGGACAGCTTCATTTGTACTTTCGTTGTGGTCTGCATTGACCATTGGAATGTGCCCAATAGAGATAATTTCCCTAAGCAAACTGGTATCGGTAAGATCTAGGGTAATATTCTGTGGAAAATTAATTAGAAACAGATTAAAATAAAGTCGTAAAAAAGGAATGTTTTATATTCAAATCATTTATTGAATCAATAAAAATTTGTTCTTTGTCGGGAACCTGCTTGTTAACAATAACAGCTGAGCAGCTTTTTGGCCAACTAGCTAACCAAGTCCTAACATCGTTTTTTGGAATACTTCTCCAAGCTTGTTGGATGTTCTGAAATAATTCCTCGGAATTCTTGGAGGATTTTGATCCTAAACTCTTTCAACATCAGCCCACAAGTTTTTAATGGGTTTGAGGTTGAGACTTTGAGCTGGCTAGCTGAGAACCGTTGCTTTTTCTTTTCTGAAACCAATTTTTCTGTTGAGAAATGAACTATACCGACAAATTCTCAAAAGCAAAAGACATATGCTGATCCATCCATTAATGCGCACAATAGGCCCAACACCGTACCAGAAAAAGACTGCCCATGCCATGGCATTTCGACCACCATTTTGTTTTATCGTTTTGATGGTGTACTCAGGATACAGTTCTTTGTTCACAGATCGCCTTACGTACCGCTTGCCATCAGATCCGAACATTATGAACTTGAATTCGTCGCTCCAGAGTATTTTTTTCCAAAATGAGAAGGGTTTGTGTAAATGTTCCTTTACGAATTCCAATCGACTTTTCATATTTTTTTTTCGAAACGTGCGACTTTTTGCTTCTTATAGTCTGTTCGTGATGATTTTTAGTGCAACTTGAGAAGTCAATTGACTCGAAATGGCTGAGGTGAAAAAAGTATTCAGCTTATTCAGCCGACAAATAAGTTTGTGCTCTCTGACAGTTGTCTTTCTTGCACGTTTCATTCTTTTCGGGTTCTCCATGCCACCTGTGTTCGTATATATACACCATCTTTTTAGAACAAACTAACACGTAAGCGACAGAATCCATAGACAGTATTTCTGGATTATAAACCTTCTTAATTCTGGTCTACAACTCTTAGTTTTGCCCATTATGTTCGATGATATGAGAGTAAAATAACTCAACATAACAAATACACTAAAGCTAAAGAATTACCGTAATATAATACAACAGTTTCAATATTATACCAATGTTTCTAATTAATTTTCCACAGAATATTACCCTAGATCGTACTGATACCAGTTTGTTTTGGGAAATTATCTCTATTGGGCACATTCCAATGGTCAATGCAGACCACAAGGAAAGTACAAATGAAGCTGTCCGACAACGGTAAAGTGGCGGTGAGTAAGGTCTTTTTGGTACAAATGAAAACAAATCTCTGTTCAGTATTTACATGTTTCTAATTAGTTTTCCACCACTGTACGTATTCCATATACTATATCTATGCATCGCATTTGCCAATAACCGCGTGTGCCATCATCGTGTGTGCGTTGTGTTTCTGCCTACCGCTAACCAACATATGCACATCTAAGAAGACAGTGCGCGTTGGATTAAAAACTGTTTTCTTTTCAAAGCAATGGATATCTATCTGGAAAATAGAAATGTTTAACAGAAACTCCAATTGGAATTCGAAAATCAGTTGATTCTAGGCAGTTCAACGGACCTGATGCAGTTATTCTGTGGAAATTGGTAGTAAGATAAATCAGAAAAATTGTAAGTTGCATATAACCGTGTGGTCAAGATTGGAAGTCAGGTGATTATATTCTGTATGTGAGGAAGTATCTTTTGCAGATAAATTATGACAAAAAGGAAATTGATTTAAATCTTGGCAGGAAGATTCGCTTAATTGAAGAAATTAAGAAAAGACTTAGGTTAGATCTTAGGACATCGGAACCAGTTGATGTTTGTAGTGAAGCGATTTAGGTGGCCTATGATGGCGTTGAGGTTATCGAAATAGTAGGCCCCTGGGTGTAGTAACCTACGACTAGCCAGAGCGCTGCACGAGCAGAGTAGGTGATGAGTGTTTTCTACCTCCTCTTCATCCATGCAGCTTCAGCTTCAGCAGAAAAGAGAGAAAAGACTTAAAAACAAAATTAAATGATTCTCTCTCTAACTTGAATTTTTCCAAAACTGCCTCTAACTGGAACAAATGATGGTATCCCGCGAACATTCGACTTAGGGACAGTTCACTGTATTATAATTTAAAAATTCACAATTCACTTTTTAAATCGAACTCGTTGGCTGACCCAATAAAGTGTGATATGATGCCAAATTACGTTCGCGCATACACGTTCACGTGTCCTGTAATCGCAAACACACGATTTTCGTTCATGATTTACTCGTTTACAGATGCGGTGATTCGACCCCAGCATTCACGCTCTTCCGTAGTGTTGCCAATACACTACAAATAGCATCCAATTTCGACAGAAAGAACTGTGTTATCATGTCGCGATATCGACCACCAGTAACGGTCACTGCCTTGCTAGCCAAACTTTGATTATTGTTGGGATATTGTTTAATAATTGAAGCACATGAAGCGATGGTCATGTTTACTAATCCTAACCTGTGAGCCTTAGTTCTCATTTACCGTATTATCTTAACTCTTAACTGCATTCCAGCTCATATGCCATATGTGGCTTTCCTTGAACTTGACCAGTTTGCGAACTTGACGCCAATCACGTGCTTCGTCGAGCCTAACAAGACCACGTGAGTGGCGATAAAAAAAAATTTGCATTGAAGCTAATCCGAAGCACAACAAGGTTTGCATCTAGTGTGCAGCGACTACTCGAATTTCTTGAACTCACTCGCAAATGACTGCGTTCCGAGGAAAATCCGCCTACCCATGCAATTAGCTTCGATTTGCGAATGCATTCGATTTGACTTTGGCTACGTATCGATTTCTAGCCCCCTCTCAACGACCTGATATATAAGCACCATTCACCACTAGCCACCGTTGCAAACTATCAAAACGGTTGACACTTGCAGTTGTACGTCCGTTTTCTGTTCTGTTCTGAACTCGGCGACGAAAAATGTTTCGATTTGTGTTCGGTATTCTCTCGTTTGTGACTCTAGCGAGCTTAGCAAGTGCTGACAAATTCCGTAAGACAACGCACAAGATGTGCTTGGAGATCCTATGAAAATCCATGTACTTCCAGCCACGGACATCCAACAATGCGCATATTCCGACGGTGAGTGCTTGAAGACCGTGGTCACGCGCATCATACAAGCACACGGAAAGAAAGGACATCGTGGACTTAACCTCATTCCATTTGATCCGCTTCATGTGAAAAGTCTCGCTTTGGGGAATCGCGACAAGAGACCGGTGAACTTGGAGTTTAAGTTCAAGGACATCGATTTGATTGGCATCGGCCAGGGGACAGTGAATAAAGTGTTGTGAGTGCTTTTTACGATTGCATGACATGATTCATTTTGCATGGAGTCTCCATTTCGTTTCAGGGGCTTTACGAAGGAACCGTCGAATTTTGTCTTTGAGTTGCATGTAAACTTCCCGAGAGTTACGTTAAGTGGACCATATAGTATCAAAGGACGAGTCCTGGTACTTCCCATCGTCGGAGAAGGAACCAGCAAGATATCCTTGGGTAAGTGTTTTTTTATAATGCTGAACAATTTTTGGATCCGTGGTGTGGCACTGCAAAGTATCAGAGGAAGTCTGCGAGTTTGGAGTAAAGACAATTACAATCGTTGAGACAACGAGTTTTAATCGATCTTCAGTGACTTGCGTTGCGCTAGTATTCGGACACGACAATCAATTTTCTCGTGTGTGCTACTCTTTACCCTCAAGAGGGGCTGGAGTAGCATGTCGACTACGAATGGCCTGGTTTAAATTCTACTCTCTCATGTCAAGTTTCACAATGAAGGTTTAAACTTAAGTTCACTTGAACGTTAAAGCGAGTTTTTGGTTTAACTCGTCCGGTTTCACAGTGGAATCTGAACTTCAGTTTAGTAGTGTAATGCGATCGAAGCAAATATGACAACACTTCCCATTTGGTGCGTGCATTAGCTACAATTTGTAAGGGCATTCGATGTATTTCCTGTGCCTTTTAGTTTTAAAACGCTTTTGTGCATCCCTTTTGAACTTTTGTAGCGCGTCTTTGCTGATATCGGCAAGCAAAGGTCTTCATAGTCAACCGAGGAAGGAAAAACCTTCTGTATGGAAATCCATTGCAAATGATTTCAATACAAGGAACGGATCTCATTACCGAACATCAGATCTCAGAGAGAATTAAACTCTCGTTTAACTGAAACTACAAATTTTACTTATACTTAGTTCAAGGAAACTCTGAAATCGAAAAAATCGTTGAACTGAAGCTTAAACCAAACGTGGACTCACGTGACTCGACGACCAATGCTCACTTGCACAGTGAAACTGGGCATCAGTATTGTCAGTAACTCGAGAAAGGCTGGTGTTTAAGATCGAACCTCAACGTAGGCATTTACCAACTACTCCAGGTGGCATTTAAGACATGGCCGATTAAGACGCGATTCTTCCTAGTCAACAAGACTCACTGGTTGCTTCCACAGTTCTTCTCTAGTTTCGACTCCTCGTATATGCACCATATATCTCTTCAATGGTTCGCCTCCATCAAAGAATCAGGGACTACTTTCTTTTGCTGGCCAGTACAGGTCATTGGCACAATATGTGAGCATTCTTCTTTTTTTCTCTAGACATATTCTGCGAATATCATCATCAACTAGTCTTATCTTTTATCGACGATACTCAAAGTTATCATGCCATGTGGATAATGCCACTAGCGCGTTTAATGTTCTTTGCTCCAAGGCGGCACACAGTGAGGCAGAATACCCTTAAAGCTGGCATAAAATCGAATTCTCTCCTGGGGTCCGTTAGTTTTATATTCGAGTACTCAACTCATCCACTCAGCATAAACTAACTGTCCTAAGCCGTTATCTCAGTCACATCCCACGAAAAAGGCATCAGTACCGACGATATATTCTGCATAAATATGAGCTGGCAGTATGTAATGTCAGGGGTAAATGGGGGCTGCCACCATGACGTCCGGTCTCCTCTGCTTTTGACATTGACTCTCTGCTTAACGCCCTTAATAGCTCTAATGTCTATCTGTCTAGCTGTACTGTCTGTCGGATCGTGTCTAGCGACTGTGTCTTCAAAAGCGCAGACGGCTTTAGACGTGATCGACAATTGGTGTACTAGAAATGGGCTTTCAGTTAACGCTCTTAAAACAGAGGTTGTTCTCTTCACGAGGAGAAGAAATTCGACTGGTCTCACTCCAGTAGTACTAAAAGTGCTCACCATCCGCTTTTCCGATGAAGCTAAATATCTGGGTGTTATCTTGGATAAAAAAAATTCTCTGCAAAAAAAACCACTTCTGAATCTCCCTCCCTTCATATCCACATCATGGGGTGCACTCTCAAGGCCATCTTTCGTTTAAAAATAAATGGTCTTTGGTACAACTCGCACTGCAGTTTCGATGAGCTTGCGCACCGTATTTAATTTGACACCAGTCTCATAGATATGCCGCCTGACGTAAGGACACCAGCATTCCAGCTGCGACGCACATACAAAGTCGACTTTCCCTGCATTCAGAACTGGCTCTGACCAGAATCTGAGCAAAGAAAAGAATGTAGTCGAATATTCACGGATGGCTGAAAGAACAAGGAAGGGTCTGGCGCTGGCGCCTTCGTGGAGAGCTGCAACATTAGACTACACACCTCGTTAGGTAAATTTGCGTCGGTCTTCCAAGCGGAAACTTATGCGATCCTAATGGCTACGAACAGGTGGAAGGGGCGAAGTATTTGTGTATGTAGCGACAGCCAAGCTGTGCTTAAGGCCCTTTAACCTCTTCTAGGATAGTCCTGGAATGAAGTCTTCTCTGAATTGGATCGGCGGGTTCAATTCGCTAAGACTTATCTGTGTCCCGGGCTCCACGGGATCACGGGAAATGAGATCGCCGATGGATTTGCTAGACAGGGATCAGAGGAGATACTCTTATGACCCAAACCTGCGTTGGAACTACCCGCGTCGTCGGTTAGGGCTTCCAGCGATGCTGGGCTTCTCTAGAGCACAACCGTAGGTGGCATAACTCTCCAGGATGTAGACAAATCAAGCGCATGCTCCCTAATATCTGTAATAAATCCGCGGCTTTCCTGTCATCTCTTAAAAAAA
This sequence comes from Eristalis pertinax, assembly GCA_907269125.1. Taxonomy (NCBI): domain Eukaryota; kingdom Metazoa; phylum Arthropoda; class Insecta; order Diptera; family Syrphidae; genus Eristalis; species Eristalis pertinax. The sequence goes on from OU026145.1 coordinate 126,391,191, forward strand.
GCCTGCAGACGACTTACCGGCGTACTAACGGGCCACTACACCTTCTCCAAACACCTAAATGTGCTTGGCCTAAGCGATGAAATCCTCTGCGACGACTGTGGAGAAGACGATGATCGGATCAGTTGCCAGTTATTTGGTCCTGATGAGGTGAGAGCTCATGATGTAGACTCCTCATCACAGAAGCGCCTGCTGGTATTCCTCTGGGTGACAAAGGCATTTCAGTAAATGTAGGTTGCTGCCTGGTAGTACAATGGACCAGTTTTTAAGTCTGAGTGCTCCAGTGTAGTGTTCAAAAACCTCCAACAAAAAAAAATCTGATGATCACACATTTTATTTTAATAAAACAAGCCGTGTTATTCATTATTTGTGTCTTATGTTTAGAGGCTGACCCTCTTCAGCGCATTTTTCAATTTGTTGTCCATTTTAAAGTCTATTACCGCTAGATAAGGTTGATGTATTCCCTCCTTTCCACATCAAACTCAGCGTCCGGCTATTCGAACTGTTTGATTTTCTCAGCAAACATCCCCATAAACATGGATAAATTCATAATTCCCATTTTTTTGTTTCATTTCTTTTACAGAAAACATAACAGCCATAGCAAAAGCAAAATGTACACCAGTAGAAAGGAATGGTAAAAAATACATAACCATTCGAGAGGGCAAATTGGACCTAAAGCCGTCAAGAGTGACCTTCCAGCTGGATAACCTCTTCAATGGAGACAAAGCCCTCGGCGACAACATGAACAAATTGTTGAACGAAAACTGGGAAGTCGTCTTCGCCGAATTGAAGCCACTGATCGATGAAGCCATTGCCAAGATCTGCACTCACTTGGCGAATGGAGTGTTCTCGAAAATTCCATACACCGATTTATTTTTGCCATCGTAGCCGAATAATGGATCGCATGTCAGAAATCTCTGCTAGACTGTTTTGTTATACTTTGCAAATGAGTTAGGTTTTATTTTAATAAATAAGAACGATTTTTTAATTGCATCAACATCTGGTGTTTTATTGCTTATTCCTTGGAAAACATTTGCAGAAATCAGACCAAATAACTGCTGGGTTACGTAGATGACATCGACATTGTATCGCGTTTCCAACGTAGTCGTAATAGAAGCTTCCACGTCGTTTCAAGAACAAACGAAGTGAACTGGTCTTGAGGTTTATTAGGAAAATATAAATTATATATGGATACGCTTTTGAGCCAATAGAAATAAGTGGCGATAACAGCGGTCGCGGCGTTGTGGGTATGAGCGTCGACTCCTACGAATTTGAACCTCGGTGTCTAGGTTCGAGTCCCGGTATGACAAAAATAAGTTTCAAGGCCCCACCTCTGTTTAGAAAAAGCCGTTTGGAGTCGACATAAAATTATAATTCCCTTCCACTAGTTAGTAAACAATCACTCCTATTCCGCTTGTCGTTTAATGACATGTCACTAAACGAATAAGCAACAACAGTCATTTTAAGCCTGTAATGCCAAAGTTTTTTTTTTGGGAAAAAAAATGATATATGTATTCTATAGGAGACAATTCTGAACAACTTTTGTTCTGCGAATTTTTATATAACTCACCTGGTTATGTGACAGGTAACTTCAGATAGGCACGCTGGGCATTATGTAGGCTGAGTTCGTAAACGCAATATTAGCGCAGTACTGCAACGTCAAACGTTCTTAATTGCAAACATTTGGCAATGATGCAATGTCTCGCGTTCTAAAACGTCATATGAAAGCAGACGATGCGCAAACATAAGCAACTGCGCATCACAGATTCGTAATTTGGATCAAAAAGAATCGACGGCTCATCTCACGTTGTGTGAAATTCCATGAAACAGTTCTTTTCACTGGTGAGGCACAGATAACTTGACATTTCCGTGAGTCGCATCCAGGTTTTTTTTTGCATCGATGTCGAGTTGTATCGTACTCTGGCAAGTCGCAACATCTATTCCACCCGCTTGGCTGCGATCTCCGATTCCAAATTCGATGAGCGCGAAATTGTGGACCAGATTTTCATGCCAACAGTATGACGGATTTTCTAAGACAAATGGTCACTTCCATGATAAATTCGTACAATTTTAGTGACTTCATAGTTTGTACTGTACAATCGAAGTGGCGCGACGGATGCGACGTCAACACATCTCGTGTTGTGTTCAGCCCTTCGGCTTGCATTCAATCCAAATAACCCACTGCCGCTGCTTCTTGAACCGATTAAAAATTGCATTGTTGAACCAGATTTGAAATAATGTCATCGCTCATAAAAATCGAATAAAACTCGAACGGTTTCGTCAAGGCCATGATTTCAGATGTGAGTGTATTCTTTCAGCGAAATCGAATCCAAGCTTTATTCTTTTTCTGCGCCATAATGGTTTCTTGAAAACAACGCTTTATTTATCCATCGTTACTTCCTTACTTATCAGGTCGGCGACCCATGGAGGGTCCGAGCCTGAGCAATCGCTGCCTTCCTTCGTTGACGGTCCTGGGCACGCTGCTTCCAGTCATCAAGAGCAAGCTGTCTTGCATCCATGATTACTTGGTCTTTATACTGGAGACTTCCTCTCCTTCTCGAACTAGTAGGCTCGGATTGAAAGGACCTCTTTGCTGGAGCATTGTTGTCCAAGCGCTCGATGCGGCCGAGCCAGTACAGTCGACGTATTTTTGCCTTTCGGACTACATTCACATCCTGGTACAGCTCGTAGTGTTCGCGGTTATGTCTCCTCCTCCATTCGCTTTCTTGCAGACGGGACCATATATCCGACGTAGAATTGTTCTTTCGAAGGTACCAAGAATCAGATCTGCAATATTGCTTAGCGTCCAGCTTTCGGTTCCATAGAGCACAGGACTGGCAAAATAAGAGTTTTGTAGAGCATGATTTTGGTCCTTCGAGTCAGGAGTTTTGAGCCCAATTGTTTTGACAAACCGAAGTAGCACAGTACCGGAAAGTCTGTCGTAGGCTCTGGCAATCTCCGTTGTGCTCAGGCGTCCAATGTCAAAACTCCTCTTTGTTGGCTGGTGCAGTTTTCTGACATTGGAGAGTCGGGTTCTGAATCGTGCTGCCACGAGGAAAGGGTCAGAGTCGACGTTTGCCCCTATGAATGTTCGCACATCCAGAATATTTGACGCATGTCTTGCGTCAATGAGCACATGGTCAATTTGGTTGGCGGTTCGACCGTCCGGAGATTGCCAGATTGCTGTGGATTCTTTTGCGAGGGAATCTTGTGCTACTTATGACCATATTATGTCCTGTCGCAGAGTCAGTGAGTCGGAAGCCGTTATCTGCACGATTTTGACATCGTACTCCGGACAGGCTCCATAGGCACAGTCCAAGAGGTCGTATTAGTCCTGTTTGACGGAGTCTTCAGCCTCATCTGTAGAGGCGAATCTGCCTTGGATACGGATCACAGCCAGGCCATCACTTATCGGTTTTAAGTCGATGATCTTCGACCATAACCGTTTTCCCATAACAAATCCGCATCCAAATATGTGCAACCTTTTGTGACAGCTGTAATATATGTCGCATTCTTTCTTTTTCATTTTGCCTTGTCCTATCCAGCGTATTTCCTGGATCGCTGTAATATCCGCCTTGTACTGCGTGAGGATCTTTTCCAGTTTATGAGCGGCCCCTGGAGTATAGACTTTCCTTACGTTCCAGGAGCACATTCGCAAATCATTTCCTTTTTCGCGCCGTGTCGTCGTTGATACAATTCGGTCTTTTATGTGGACGGGTCGTTATCCCTCCGCACAACCACAATGGAGTCGTTGCATACATTAGTTCACCTCGCAACGGGTGTTGCGGAGGCTATCCAGAGAGCGCCGCTAGGAGGCTGTATGTTAACCTGATATATGCATCGACAAAGATCGTTGCTGCCATCCAACCAAGTTGGGAGCGATCAGCAACTTTGGCCTGTGTGCACAGACTTTACCCCCCGTTATCCATCGCCACGGTTTCAAATATTGCCTCAACAATCAACGGCTCATCATCAACTAAAAATGATGGATTTCATTCATTTGTTTATTTATGTAGCAAGAGATGTGTGTGTTTACATGTGTTTACATTTGTAAGAATATTTATAATTAGAGGTTTAGGACAACTGTCCTTTACATGTATGATTTAATAAAGAGTGGAGTGAGCGAGATACAACAAAAATAATTAGATATTAATTCAAGGGAAAGCTACAAGAAAAAACCCTTATTCAACTCTTAAAATCTAATATTGCAATGTCCCCTAGTCAAATATTTTTATTTAACTATTTTACATATTTCTTGTTAAGCGTTTAATTTGACAATGATATGCATTTGATAAGTTCATTATTTGAAATATAACAATTATCATAGAATCTTCGTGTTAAATTTTCTATAAGAAAGTGTAGAAAGATGATATTGCTTTGGCTGTGAAGTCAGCGGGTTGAATAATAACGTGGTAAATTGAGCATAATTTTAATGATTTTATTTTGGCATATTTGAAGTTTAAGTTTGTGAGTTCTAGCGCAGTCGTACCAAACAGGAGCCCCGTACAGTAGAATTGATTGAAAGACAGACTTATACAAAATAAGTTTATTGTCAGTACTAAGTTTCGATTTTCTATTTATAAGGGGGTAAATAATTTTGATATATTTGTTAATTTTATCTACGGTTACAGAAATGTGTTTCTGAAAAGCAGTGCTCAGACCAGTCAATATCAATAGAACCCATTTGAAGTTTTACGTTGTTTGGAATAAAGCATTGTTTTCGTCTACGTGTAAACCAAACTGCTTTCGTTTTCGAAGTATTTACTTTAATTTTCCATTTGTAAAGGAATTTTTCTAATTTCATGCTTCTTAATCCTAATGATTAATATTGTGAGAACGCCGAAACCCAAATTGATAGTCGGGGAGTATATTATTAACAGTTAAGTGATTGTCAATCCTTTCTTTTATTATCTTTTCTAATAGCTTACTTAAACTGCTTAGTAAGCTTATTGGCCTATAACTGTTGACGTCGTCTTTTGGTTTACCAGGCTTGCCAATCGGAATTACCAAAGCTGTTTTCCAACAATCAGGGAAGTAGCTGAGTTTAAGGCATGCATTAAGAATTGCAGTTAAGTACCGTAAGCCTGTGAGAGGAAGGGCCTTTAAAAGCTTATTGTTAATACCATCTAAGCCAGGACTTTTTTTAGCTTTAAGGTTTTTGATCAATGATCTTACTTTATTAGTATTAAGTATACTTAAATCCGATAATTCAACATTTGCTTGTGAGAGACTGTCAATTGTGTGAGACACTTCAGTGGAAGTGGCAGGATCACTAAAATGGGCAGTAAGCAGGTGATTTTTTGAGAAAGTCTCTGCAAGCAGATTGGCTTTATCGCTTGGAGAAATATAAAACTGCCTTTGAACCCTTAGAGGTGGAATACTCAAACCTCTTTTTTTAATAATTTTTGAAACTTGCCAGAATGGTTTACTATATTTACCATTTACTATATAATACCATTATCATTAATTTCTTTAGCAATGGCTTTGTTTAACATTTTCGTGCTATAAAGAAAGCAGTCATAGCGATAACGTGTCCATTTTCTTCTTTCTGAGTTTCTCAGTCGTATTAATAGTAAAATATTACTAGGAAGTGGAATTGCATTACTATCATTCCTAGGGTATTTAGGTATTGCGAAATCGGCAGCGCAGTTTAATAACGAAGTAAAATGCATACACATTGAATCAATTTGGGTAGTCGTAATTACAAGCGAAGAAATGACATTATTCTGATTACAGTTGGTCTTGATAAATGAAGCAAAATGGTTCCAATTGGCTGCGGAATATTTATAATATAACGTAGGTCGAAGAGATTTATATTGATACTGACAGGAAGATGATCTGACCCCAAATTGTGTGTGCGTTGATATATTAGTCATAAAGAAGTCTAGAGTGTAGATTTAGATGTTGGGACGTAGGTAAATTCAGGAGGGTATAGTAAAGAAAAATTTGGGTGCATTTCGTTAATATTATACAATTCGTTACCCCAGCAATTAGCCCGGAGACAATTCCACAATTGATGGCGACAATTTAAATCTCCGCCAAAGATAACTTTACCTCGATATCTAAATATTTTTTGCAAGTCGTTCTTAAAGTGAGACATCTTATCAACATTTCTATATCCACCCGAGAAATAAACAGAAAAGATACTCACTTTAGAGTTGCTGCTTATATTAATTTCGATGCCAATTGATTCAATACAACGCAGTTGTAAGCCTGCGTGTACCGAATGTACAATATTTTTCCGTATGACGACAGCAACACCACCTCATGTTGTGTTACTCCTGTCGAGACGATAACAATTAAAGTTTGGGTGAGAAAAGGGTTTGTTTACATTTAAGTGAGTTTCCGTAACCAAAGCAATATCAACTTTTTTATCAATAATATAATTAAAGAATTATAATATTTTATTTGATATGCTTCTTGCATTCCAAGTAATAATGTTCAGGGAGTTATATACCATAATTATTTGAATAAATGTATTTGATAGCAAGAGATGTGATTACATTGAATTGATCACTTTTTATTATACAGGTTTGAAGCTTAGCTAATACTTCATTTAAAAGAGAATTTATTTCTTCGAAAGAGAATAATTTGTTGCTCTCATTGTTTACAGATGTATTTGATGTATTCTGATTAGAGGTTTTTCCGCCATGGACCTGCGTGGCAGTTGATGGTAGAGAGCGATCAGCTGGTCGAATTTTGTTTGTTGGCTGAGCTGTTGGTCCAGCGGTTGCACGTGTGGGAAGAGGAGGGAAATGTGAAAGGGAGTGTGAATCGAAAGGTTTTTGTGGGAGTAATATAGGTGGTGTGCGTTTGCTGTTGTTTGGACGTTGATGAGAGGAGAGTTTTTGACGAATCTCCAGATATTGTTTACGACTAATGCAACTTGGATCGGATGATCTGTGTGGTTCGCTGCAATTGGCGCAACGCATCGCGTCAGGTTCTTGCAGTTAGCACAAGAACTTTTAGCATGACAATGCATGGAGCCGTGTCCATACAGCTGACAATTATGACATTGTGTAATTTTTCCCAGCGGACTATGGTTCTGAACAAACTGGAATGATTTTTCTTCAGTTCGTTTAATTTTATTGTTCCGCGTTGAATATACACAATGTAAATATAGCTTTTGTAATAGATGTTTGGGTTAACATTGTTTGTGACCATTTTCACGTCGATGCACTTTATTCCAGATGAAATAAGTTCTTCCTTTACCAGTTTTTCGCTTGTAAGATCAAGTCCCGATAAAATTACTTTCAAAGGTCGCGTTTCCTTCCGAGAAAATGTGAAGAATTCAATACTTAGTCTGTTTAGTTCCGATTTTATTTTCTCTAAACTTTCCAAAGATGCAGAAATAATTTTTTGGCCGAGCGATATGTTTTTGATAAGATAATTATCGATTTTTAAATCACTCAATACGCGACGAACACGTTCACCTGTTGATTTTATTACAACTATAGGAGGGACACTATCTTTTATGACGTTTAAACGTTCATTATTAATACTATCCGCATTTTCGCCGGAGTTGTCCAGCACACCGAAATAATAGGTGTTATTCGCCATTGTTGAATATTTAATATTTGCACTTAAAAAAGACTGTTTGCTGGGAGGGCGATTATCGCCTTCACCAGAGTCACTACGAATTCGCTTGTTAGAAATTTTACTCTCTAAGAACACACGATGGGAAAAAACACTTGCACTCACTTCAACTGCTAACACAAGAGTCAAAAAAAAAAATTATGGAATTTCAACCGATTCAATATTTACAGTGGCACTTCTCCAGCTGTCACTTCAACATCTGCTTCATCAACGGAAGTTGCAATATTTCGTGTCTTTTGACGTGAGGGCACACCAAGGCCGTCATCGTCGCGATTCATTCGTAGAGCAGTTTCAATGTCAAATTCCGGCTCTATGTCACTAATGTCTCCGGAAAAATCGCCGGCTTCACTATCGGACCATCAGTGATGGCAGAGTAGACTACATGAGGTAATCTACACTATTAATTACACGTACTTATTGGAATCAACTACACGCCCGAATTATTTCGGGCGTTACTACCTACGTGTGCTGCACATATAGAAAACGCTAAGCTTTAAATGTAATTTCCAATAATGGAGAGACAAAAACGACGAAATAAGAGCCAAAAATCACGGCACTTTCAAGTTTAACAAAATATTCTAGCTTAATATTCATCAAATGGATATTCATCATGGAATATCAACAAGTATTTTCTAACGATCCGGGATAAGTCTGTTTCGCTTTTAGTATGTACGACTGACCGCTGTGAAAAAAACTCATTCAGTGGATGCTGGCTATGCGGATATGTTTAATAGATGTATTATATACTTCGCTCTTCCCGGATGTTGTCTGTATGCTAGACTGCAATATGTCATTCGCAACATACATCCACATTCACCACCATCGTCCTCACTCCTTTCACTTTTTTTTTTTAAATTCATTTTCTTTATTGAACCAAATTTTGTATAGGGCTAACAGATATTGAAAATACTTAATATATCTTAGAAATATAGTGTTATATCTAACATGCATTAACATTTCTCTAGATATTTTTTCTGAATACATTTGAATTGATGAGTTTTTATTGGAATTATATGTATTGGGTGTTAATTGCCAGGAAAAGGTTCATAAAACCTGCGTGTTTTGTGATTGAATACTTAACTTATAATAACTTATACTAACTTAAAAATAACTTATAATAACTTAAACTAATTATACACAATTAATAATGTTAAGATACAACAGTTTAGGAGAACGGCTAGAGGCTTAGCTTTCTCTCCTGATACTGAGTGTTGTCAAACTTGAATGTGTTTTTGCCAGTTCGCGTGTTGTGATATACCATGTTGTTCTGGGCGTCTAATATTCTGCCCATCTCGTACAGGCTTCTCACGTGGCTTGTAGTGAGGAAGGTGTCATGAGGATCAGGTCGTCTTGTTGAAAGTTCGGCTATTAGGGTATTGGGGATGTTCTGCAGGTTGTTGCTGAAGTTGGCGGTGAGCTGGAATATACGTCTGTCGATTCTGTCTATCTCGGTGCTGTTGTAGAGAGTAGATGTCCTAATGTATTTGTAGGAGTCTTGTTGACGGTTGAGGCCGGTGATGGTCCTGAAGCATCTGCGTTCGAAGCGTCGGAGTTTCTCCATTTGGTATGGTGTAATGTGGAACCATACCGGGCAAGCGTATGTAAGCGATGGTCTTATTATCTATTTGTACAGTATCCTCTTTATTCTTGTGGAGAGTGTGTTGGGTTTCCAGATGACTTTCCGACAGTAGTTGAGTTGTACATTGGCTTTTTGGATGCGGTTGGAGATGTTATTTCCGAAGGAGAAATTTCTGGTGAAAGTAACTCCTAGGTACTTCATCTCCTTGTCAGGCCGTAAAGATTCATTGTTTAGTTCTATTCGGATTCTTGTGTGATGCTTCAGGGTGTTCCTTGTACAGTGGTTGGCGGGACCTTTAATCACTAGTACTTGGGTTTTTCGTCCGTTGGGTCTTATTTTCCACTTGTCGAGATAGGTGGTGAGTGTCGACAGGTAACTGTTGATGATTCTCTCGCTATGTAGAATGAATGGGGTGTGGGAGTAGATGAGCGTGTCGTCAGCATACGTGATGATCTTCACTTATGGGTTGGTGGGTTGAGGAATGTCTGCTGTAAATAAAAGATATAAAATAGGTCCTAGGATAGACCTTTGCGGGACTCCGGCTGTGGTTGGAAAAGTTACGGATTTTGAGGAGTTGACATTTACCAGGAATTTTCTGTTGGTTAGGTATGACTGTATTAGTAAGCAGGTGTTCAGGTCCACACCGTGGGTGTGGTGGAGTTTGTAGAGTAATCCTGCTATCCAAACACAGTCAAAAGCTTTGGAAATGTCAAGGGATACACATAGGGTGGGGCGCTTTTGATTTAGGTTTGAGGTGATGTCTTCTGATAGTTTTAGAAGGGCATGACAGGTGGAGTGCTTTGGCTTGAAGCCGAATTGGAATTCGGGGATACTGTGATTTTCGGCAGCGTGTTCTCTAAGTCTAGTTAGGATCTTACATTCTAAGAGCTTACTGATCGTATTCAGTAAGGAAATTGGTCTGTAGTTCACAGGGTTGTGCGATGATCCCGGTTTCTTTATTGGTATCAAGATAGCTTTTTTCCAGAGTGTTGGAAAGTGGGATGTATTTATGCAGTGGTTAAATAGGGTTACTATTGGCAGGAGGTTTGTATGAATTAGTTTTCTGTAAAAGGTGTTGGTTATGTTATCTATTCCAGTAGATTTTTTGTTTTTCCGGTTTTGGATAAGATATTGTAGTTCATCCACTGTGGTGAATCTTGTTGCGGAGAGTGGATTTGAGGCTTTATTGATATTATTGAACTGGGTCAGAGATCTATTGCTTAAATTAGGTTGTAGGTTGAGGGTAAGGTACTGCTGAACCTGCTGCCGAAATTCTGGTGTTGAAAGGGAATTATTTTGGTCATGGATTTGGGCGAAGTGACTGCCCAGGAGGTTAGCAGACTCCATGTCTGTTTCGGTGGGTTTATTGTTGGGTCCTACTAGGTAGTTAATTTTCTCGTAGGTCTTACGATTTGTGAGTCTCTTTATATTACGGAATAGCGAGCTGTCCGGTTTCATGGATTGGAGAGTGGTTGTGTAGTTTTTCTCTACAAAGGTTTGGAGGTGTTCGTTGATTAGGGTGGTAAGAAGGTTGATTTCAGACTTAAGGATGGGACAGTAATTCCTAAACAGCTGACGCCTGAGTCTTTTTTTTATCCTTGATTAGTTTTTCTAGCATATGTGGAAGCGGTTTGTTGACTTTCCTAAATGGGTTAAAGGTGGGAGTGTTTGCCACAAGGGCTGATTTGAAGATATCTTCAAGTGCTATAGTGGACTCGTCGATCTCTTCGGGTGAGAGGTTGTGGTCATCGGGGATGCTGTAATTGGAGAATTTTTAGGACACAGTCCTATTCACTTTTCTCCAGTTTGTTTTTTCGTAGTTTGGAATAGGACGGGAAGTGGGTATTGGCCCTAGATGGGATATGTCCACTTTAAGGTGGACCGATGCGTGGTCTGAGGGGAAGGTATGGGAAGTAAAGGGGGGTTCAGATACGTTCAAATTCTGAGACCTTAAAAAGAAATCTAAGATGGAATTTGATGATCTGGTTACATGGGTGGGGAGGAGAGGTGCTTCTACAGTGACGGGAGAGATGTTCAACCAGTCAGATAGTTGCCTTCCTTAGTGGCTGCTAGTGACATCGTTGAAGTTTTGATGCCTTGCGTTCCAGTCCCCGCCGAGAATGAACTGAGACGAATAACATTGTCTGATGATGCTTTCCAAATCCGCTGTGGGGAAGGTATATGCACCTTTATTATAAACGGCGACTAATAATAGTTGCCTGTTAAGTATGGAAGTTAGGCGGATGGCCGTGTACTCGATATGAGTAATGTTCTCAAATGTAATTGAGGAGTATTTGTACTTTTTGTGTACCACAATCGCCGTTCTTACTCCTGATCCCCCTTGGCGGTTGAAAGATATAAAATTATAGTTTGGGAGGCTTATCATTGAAGTGAACGTGAACCGGGTTTCGGTCAGAAGAACTACATCTGGGTTGAATTTCGAAAGGAATAACGCAAAGTTTTCCTTTTTGGATTTGTTATTAAGGGTTTGGCAGTTTAAACATATGACGTGGAACTCAATCATGATGATTTTTTAGGATGAAATTTGTTAAGAGTGATAGTACCTGACACTTTTGCTCAAAGGCTGAGCATTTTTCTATTCTTGGAAGAAGCGCTTGCAGGTCCTTTGCATATTCCTCGATGTTTATGTTGAGAGATGCTTGTGGTATGTTTAATAGATGTATTATATACTTCGCTCTTCCCGGATGTTGTCTGTATGCTAGACTCCAATATGTCATTCGCAACATACATCCACATTCACCACCATCGTCCTCACTCCTGTCACCACCATAGCTTACCGTTTTATTCAATGCTGTGCCAGTCAAGTCATGTCTGAATTTCACAAACACAACTGAATTGACGTTAAATTGACATCTCAACTACATTTGGACACTACGTCTACTACATTTTGTTACGTATACTACATTACCCAACCAATGACGTAGCAGACGTAACAAATGTAGTTTTTCGAAAAAAATTTCCTTTCTGCCATCTCTGCGGACCATGCTTCTTGATTCACGCTGCCAACTCTCACGCTCTTTGGAATATGTTTGTTGGACAAAACTTTTTGTTGAAAGAGTGCGTGCCCAAAATGGAGCAGTGGGCATTTAAGGGTTAAGGACCATTCTTATGAGTCGCGAACTGTGAACGTGAACTTTCAGGAACAAATGGTTGCAAATATAAACCAAACGTTATAATTTAGTTAAGTTAGGGCTGCCAGCGAAATCACCAGCACACATAGACCACGTTGGTCCATTGTGTCTCAGACAACAGTCACTGACCGACAACTCCAGTCATTTGATCGTTGCCATTAATTTGATCCCAAAGGCGAATAGTGACTGACTGGACCAGATATGCAAACCGGCTAAAAGCGTATTAACTTTGCTTTCAGCAGGATTCGATCCGTTGACCCCTCTAACCAGGGACAGGCACTCAACCAACTACGCCGTCCAGCTGTCTTTAGATCGGAATTGAATTGTTTTTTCTCGACAAAAATCTGGACAAAAGTTAGTTGCAGTTCGTGGCTAATATGAACGATGTCGGGGAAGTCGAGGTGGTTAAGTTTCATAATACGGACGAACGACTGCAAAACGACATGACTCTCAAAGCGACCCGAGTCGAATACATAAAAAAAAACAAGCGGAATAGGGGTTAATGACAGCTTTTGAAAACAGTCGCCATTCTTCCACCAAAACCTTTCAGATACGTGCCGTGCATAATTATGCAGCACCTCACTGTTGTTTAGTTGTAAATTATTCAAAATAAATCAAATGTCAAATTAATTTCTGCGCTTTATTGTCAATACTTTATTAAGATTCTAAAAACAAGTCATTATAGGGAATCTTAGCGAAGGGTCCATTGGCGATGTGCATTGCGATTTTGGCTAGAGCTTCATTAACCAACGGTTTCAATTCATCGTACACAACGTCCCAATTCTCATTTAGCACTTTATTCATGTTTTCACCTAGCGCCTTGTCGCCATTGAAGAGATTCTCCAGGTCGAAGACTACCCCGTTCGGTCGCAGGTCCAGTTGAACATCGACGATATTCAAATACGTCTTGCCATCCTTCTCGCGTGTGGTGCATTTTGCCTTAGCAACTGCCAGCATATCATCTGTAAATTGAAAGTGGTTAAGGTTTATCGTCCCGCGTCAAGTTAATGCTTACCAAAGGTAATTTTGCTGTTTCCCTCTCCGGTTATGGGGAGGATTAGAACACGTCCGTCAATGCTGTACGGACCGGTCAGGACGATTTTCGGGAACTTGACTTTCATTTCGAACACAAGGTCCGAGGCCTCCTTCGTGAATCCTCTAGAATAAGAAGAGATCTCATTTCAACCACTCAATCGGACGATCACACATCAGCACATACGTGAGATTAAGCACTGTTCCCTGACTGATGCCGATGAGATCGATGTCCGTGAACCTGAATTCCACATTCACAGGACTCTCGGGGATTTTTTCCAAAAGCAAACTCTTCAAATGCAACGGATCAAATGGAATGATGTTGAGGCCACGATGTCCCTTGCTGGACAGCGTCCGCAGAATGCCTGTCACAACTTTGCACAGGCACTCAGTGTCCGAATACGTGCATCGCTCGACGTCGGAGGCTAGGGATATTCAAGGACTTGTTAGATATCTAAAGCGGTGCCTCACACTCTTACGAAATTTGCGAGCATCCGAGCACACAGCAAACACTGCACAAAAACCGAAAATATACAATTCAAGACGAAACATTTTTTTTTTTGCTACTTTCACTTCCACTCTCTTTGGCGACACAACTTCGATTGACGTACTTTTAGTCAAAGAGTGTAATTTTAAACCGTTACCGGATAAGAAATTGTTCTGGTAAACCAGAAAAGATTTGCCACCAAAAATTGACAATGCAGTTCGTCTTGTCTTTAGTAATTTTTTATTTTTTTTCTTCCGTTCTTGTTTTGCTCTCCCTGAGCGTCTGAAGTCTTGTGTCTACTAGAACGATATATCAGCAGAATCTGATTAATAAATTCAAATTCGTCTTCGCGGGTAATTCAATAATTTATAAGTGAATGTATTCGTGTGAGAGCTCTCTCGAAGTGGCCGTTAAAAACTTGTTCTGACTGAGTCCTGTCCTACCAGCTTTCTGTGTTCTTGGCACTTTTATTGTTCAGGAATTTTGTTGGACAACGATTGTTATGTCACTGGAGTGTGCCACGTCATCGAGGCGGCCTTATGTTCGACTGAGGTGGTGACGTTGCGCGGCGCGCGTTCTAATTAGCATGTTCACATATTTTATGGAATTTTGTTTCACCTCCTCTTTCGTTGTAGGGAGTCTTGGCCGGCGGAATGACCTTGGGTGAGGTTGTTGGACGGTGAAATTGTGAGGAATGCGTTAAGATTGTAAAGTGGTCACGCTTGATGGTTAGCGTATCAATTTTGTTTAGCATAAGGGTGTCTTATTTGTTTTCAATGATTGGTAATTAATTGATTGGGTGACGCTGGGGTTTTCTTAGCTGTGAGCTGTAAACAAATTAGGGGTCATTTAGTGATTAGATTCCGGTTTGCAGAGTAGATCCAATAAGTCTGACTAAGTTGAATTAATTTCGTGGCGAAGAAATAAGGAATTAAGTTCATTGAGGCGTTTGCTGGCATCGAATGAGAGAGAAGCTGTTAAAAAGCGTCTGGCGAAAAGCGAGGGCACCGCGAAGTACACGCTCCCTTCGAGAAAAGAGGTTCAAGTTCTTCAAATTGGCCGCCACATTAGCCAGTTCTCCAGACCGCAGGCCATATAAACAGGCCCAATGGACAACTTCGCTCCAGCCCGAAGAATCGTCGATTCTGAGCCTATGCGACAGTGCTCAACTAACTTGTTGTACTAAGAAGCAGACAATGACGATTAGGACTGCGCTAACTGAAAAGGATAGATGGTAGACGTCAAGGACCATATCTAACTTTAGCGCCATACTTTTTCAACTGTACAGGGTAACCCAACACAAGGTGCCAATAAAAATGTTAGCATCAATGTTGAATTGTTTGTCGACATTGTCCACTATTGATCACGAAACTATGCATATTGACGCTTTTTACAAATTTCGGTGTATACGATTCTCATTGATTAGGACCGAAATTGTCTTGAAACACAACGAACCCACTAAACGGGTCGCAAAATCAATCTGCAAGTGAGAGTTGTAACAAATACTGAGTTAAAAACTAACTTGGCTTTGCCACCAAAATCGGCACTCCTGATAACCGATCCTCCAAGCTTTTTCAAAGCTGACGCACTTGGCCAATCGTACAGGAAACCTCAGCAATACCCCTCTCTTCATCTAAGCATCAGCACATTCGGCTACAAACATATCAAGTGAGCGCTGGAGTCCGTCGATGGATGTGAGAATAACCAAGTCATCTGCAAAAAGAAGATGACTTACCCTCAACGCTCACAATGTCCGACCACAGCTGCTATAGTTTGTGTATAGCGACCTAGGTCGCTGTCGCAAGCCCGTAAGATCAGTAAAAAATATCTGTGCTAAAAAAATAAAGAATAAAATAAAACACAGTTGTTTAGTGCGACATAAGTGCATGTTTAATTTTTAATAAACGTTTAAATCTTGGATTGATCTTTGACACTTACGATTAAATCATTTTCCAAATTTAGACTGTTTCTCTTGTTGGATTTAATGTCAAACATTGAAGAGAATGGGACTTCACACAGGTATGTGGCGAATGGCATCAACAAACTCAAAGCCTCGTTTGCCAGCTCAGGATTTTGTCGGTGTTTTTTTTAACAATACACTGGAGCACTCAGACTCGAAAACTGGTCCATTGTACTACCAGGCAGTAACCTAAATTTAATGAAATTTCTTGGTCTTTCGGAGGAATACCAGCAGACGCTTCTGTGATGTGGAGCCTACATCATCAGCTCTCACCTCATCAGCGCCAAATAGCCACCTGACGTCTTCTCCACAGGCATCGCAGAGGGTTTCGTCGCTTAAGCCAAGCACATTTAGGTGTTTGGCGAAGGTGTAGTGGTCCGTCAGTACGACGGGAAGTCGTATGCAGTCTTTCCTGTTAAGAGATGACAGGAATGCCTCGTATTTTTTACATACGTTTGGAAGGATGCGCTTGGTTTGTCTACATCCTGGAGAGTCTTCCACCTGTTCTTCACAATATAGTTCGTGGCCATTACGATCGCATAGCTTTCCGCTTGAAGACCGGCGCAAATTTTCCGAACGAGGTGTTGTCGCCCTCCCCGAAGGCGCCAGCGCCAGACCATTCCTTGGTATTGGAGCAATCCGTGAAGATGACCTTAAAGTGCAAACTCTATACCATGAGATGAATATGAGAACTTACTGATATTGATTCATCTGATGAAATTTCTTCAATGATCTTTTGAACGCAGGGAAAATAATCAAACATTTTTGTTTGTAAAGGTTGGTTGGTTTAAGTCGCTATCCGATTTGTCTCAAATCGGGTACAAATAGCGCAGTTGCGCGTCGTTTTGATACCACACCTCGTAGACCGTGGTTGTTTGGGTTAGCCAATTCCAGCCTGTGGAGTTTAGAAGGGTTTGCCGAACGCGATATATCTTTGCTTGGCTAGTGGCGGACATGCGAAGAAGAAGGCCAGTGTCCCGTGCTTACAGCCACGGCTCTAGCTATTTCGGAGCGATTTCTTTTGAGGAGGTCATCACTCCTTCTTTTAGTGTAGGAGGGCCACGTTTTCCTAGAGACTTTCTACTTGGATGACCTAGTCCACCTTCTACTATCTAAGGACAGGAAATGTTGATAGATGGCGTGTTTGAGGTGGTTGATTGAGGGCCCTACCAACTCAGTGGGGGCGTTGCCGGTTGCAGTTATAATGCTTTCTTCTCTCCCGTGTGATCAGAAAAAATATTCGAATATCCAGATTGTGAATCTTGTAACAAAATCAATAACCGAGGCGTAACCATGGCTATCATTTTTGATTACCAGGACTAAATTCGTCCTGGACGTTAAGGATGCGTTGCAAATATATTTTTTAACGAATTTTTTTGCGTTGGCACCCCATGAAATTTTCTCAAATTTGGATTGGCAGCCATAGTCTTATTTGACTTTCTCCATGCTCAAATTCAACAATCAGTCTGGAACCAACATTGATGTAGTTTTTGCCCGACTTCTAGTTCAGTTAGGTTAGGTACGTGGGTAGATGTGGTGGGCCACGCCTCACTTAGTTCTCCCAGTGTTCTGTGTCTCAATAGGCAGAAGCTGGGGCATTGATAAAGGAAGTGAGTGGTGTCCTACTGTTCTTATTCGTCTCCGCAGCCACTGCATATGGTATTCTGGGTAAGTCCCATTTTGTTTTCGTGGTATCTCCAATGATTATGATCGGTTAGAGCGCCGACTACCATACGCAGCAGCTCTTTGCTGCATAGGAGGCGTTTGTCAGTCCTTGAGTTGTTGAACCTTTGCCATAGCATTCGGGTAGTCTCACAAGTGTTTAACAAGTTCGACCTTTCATTAGCTAGCTCCATGATTTTATCGTCCACTTTCTTCCTGACATCTACCAGAGGTGGATCAATGCATGGGATTGCTTGGGATGACTCGATATCGGCCCCTTTCCTGACAAGCTCATCTGCTTCCTCATTGCCGATTATGTCCCTGTGTCCTGGGACCCAATATAGACTATAGAGTAATCGAGTGCTGCGTACCCAGAACCTTGAGATCTTCGCGGCAGCTTACGACCAGCTTGTACTTAATTTCTATAGTCGAAATTGCTTTAATGGCCGCTTGACTGTCGATTAGAATGGTAATATCAGTCGGTGGTATTTCCGACGATGATGTCATTTTGGCAGCTTCTTTGACCGCCAGGACCTCCGCTCGGTAAACACTGCCGTAGTCAGGTAGTTTGATAAAGCAGTGCATGTTTAAAACTTCGGGAAAAAAGGCCAGCGCCTGTGCGTTTTTCCATCTTTTCCATCTCCCTCCGTATAGACTTGAATCGACGTCGGTTACAATCTAAAATTTTCGTTTCGTACTTTAGTTATCAGTGATAACTTATCACAAACCGATCACTACATTTGTAGAAAAAGGTGAAATGGAAACAGAATAAAAATATAATTGAATTATTCAAAATATCGTCGACTCCGTCAGACCCTCTGACGGTTATGCTATGGACTTGCGCATTAAGAACTCTTCAGTACACAGCGTCATCAGGCTCAGAAAGCCTGCGTGCTTGGCATCTAAGTCCTATGTCCATAGCACCATCCCTAGCACCTACTTTATTCATCTTGCTCAGCTTGTCAATCTGGCCTGTCTTTTGTTATTTTAAAGAACTGTATGGGGATATCAGCTTTCACTGCGTGCACTGGAGTATGCAGCTCCTCTTCAAGGGAGCACTGTAGGGCAGTTCATCGGCCTTCTCTTTCTCTGATGATATTTACTTTTCCATTCCTTAACTTTCGCAAAAGTCCAGGATAGACCTACTAGGTCTGGAATTTGTCTGTAACTGCGGGTTTTCCTGCCGAATGGAGGTCAACTTCGAAGTTCATACCAAGTTTTTTCCAGAAGTCAAACTCAAGTTCAACCTCTTGTTGAATTCGATTTCGAACTCCAAGAAGAGACGTTTTTTTTAATTGATGTCCATCTATGTCTCTACCAATCCTTCTTAGCCGGAAAATCTGTGGCCACAAACCATAACCGCTAAAGTCGACTTTAGACGAAATTGAGATTTTGATGTCATTAGATACAGCGTACTCAAATATATTTTGCAAATTATCTTCGGATTTCTATCTTTAAAAATGTAGCCACAATTTCAAGAGAATATAACAACTTAAGTCACTTTTACGTACATTTACGCTTTTGTCGAAAACTTGAAACTCATTTCCAGAAAAATTAGTAAAACAGACTTCAGTGGTTTTTCCTTGCGACCACTGATTAATGTTTAGTGACTCTTTGCATACTTACGTGAGCACATTTTGAACATCACTGTAAGCATTTATTTTATAACTTCGCCGAGTCACTCACTGTTATTATTACTCTTTCGTTTTTTGCGTGTTATTCAGCCGAAAAGTATGCAATTTTGTTCACACTATCCAGAGTCCGATGCATAATAAAATGTGAAATATTTGGAATTTTTTAGCTTGAATGGAAGCAGACTTGGCGTGACCAGAAAATTGATGTATACCTGTGTCGCTGAACTCCGGCAGTAAATCGACAATGTTTGCGCAATCCGTAAACAACTCTAGCTTTCGAATAAACTCTAAAATTGCGAACTGGTAGCTGTCTCCAACTTGTCAATGAACTGGTTGAGATGATGAGGTCTAAAACAATAGATAGATTGTCGACAAATTAAGACGTTTTTACGGCTTTTTTTATTCAGTATTTAATATTCTTTTAATAGAATTCATTTGTGTTGTGATCTGATGAATCAGGCGAAGATGATTAGTTGACTCATGCTCTTTTTTATTTTCGACATTTTTTTGTGGATCATTGTGCAAATCGCATAGTTCTGCTGTATAGTGGCTCATAGTGAAACTCACCCATCGTTAATATGAATAATAGGATGAAATAAGAACAAGTTCCACATGGGATAGGAGTCTGTTTTTTTTCCACTAACAAGTACAAATGAAGAGAAGATTCAATTACAAAACTATACGAACTGTATAGCGACATGAAGAGTTTACGGACACAACGCTTAAGGTGCCTGAACCATTTACAGCGCATGGGCTACTTAGCTTAGACCCGAAGAGCCCTCGATCGATTCCGAGTCTGACTGCAACAACTCAACAAAGGACAGTCCCGTATTAGTAGGCGGACACAAGTGGAAACGCCAGACTAACTTCGTGCATGTGAATGGAGGCAGCTCCAGAAGCCTGTTTGTTGAGGCTCATGTCTAGTCCACCCCCGTACAACGAAGAAGAAGTATAGACGTTCATGACTGTGTCTTTATACCAAAGTCACGATCTTCCTCTCCGTTTCGAACAATGTGGCTTGCATTCAATACACTCTATGTGGCCGATCCAGTGCAGTCGATATATGGTTGCTTTCCGGACAGCTTGTAGAGTTCGGATTTCTTCTCTCCCATTCACCTTCCTCGCCGACAAAGGACGCAGAATTTTTCTTTCGGCGGCACCAACAATCAGCTCTGCTGTTATGATTATCGTCCAACTCTCCGCTTCATATACCAGAACTGGTAAATACGAGTTTTGTGGAGCAGCAATATTTTGTGCCAGTTGGTGTGTGACGGATAAGCTCTTGCTCGACACCATATACTTCGTTGTGCTCGCTGTTGTTGTTTGGCTCTTCTCCAATCGCCATGAAAGCTTCAACTACGACACCTAGGAAACTTGCGATGATTTTGATGTCATCTGTGTGACCAAACAGTTGGACTGATTTGTAGAAGATAGTGCCTTCCGTATTTACAGCTGCCCTCCGTACTATCTTCTACAGTACCAGATTGGAGAAATCACACGACAGCGCATCTCCTTGCCGAAATCCAGTGCAAGTTTCAAACGGCTCAGAAATCCTTGAGCCGAACTGCACGATGCATCGCATATGTGTTAGCGTGGTGCGACACAACCGGATCAGTGGTGCGACACAACCTTTTTTGTTGATGGGGCATATGGAGCTGATATTCCAGTCGTCGGGCATGTTTTCGTCTTCCCAAATTCTACAGATGATCGGGTGCATGCACCCCACCAGAACATCGGCACCGGCCTTAAAGAGCTCTGATGGTAGGCCATCGGAGCCTGCGGCTTTGTTGTTCTTCAGCCTTTTAATGGCTGTGCCGACTTCTTCAAAGCTAGGTGGGAGGACTACTTCATCGAGTTGGAGTTGGGATTTCTTGATTCCCTATCACTCTCTCCTGGTCAGGCCCATTAGGCAGTTGTTGGAAGTGCTGCTTAAACATATCCACTTTTCCCTGCGGGTCAGTAACATGGCTACCCTCACGATTTCGAAGAGCCTGGGTTCCTTTCCTAAAGCCAGGCTTTTAGCTTTTTTTAATAAGAGGCCCGTATTTTTTGTCTATCCCTAGACTCTTCGATGTCCTTGAGCTGGGAGGTTGCGCGAGACCTTTTCTTCGGGCGTAGAATCTTCTTCTCCTCCCGTCTTCTAGCCCGGTACTCTTGCACTGCTCTAGTTTTCCGTTGCAACGCTTTTTGATATGTTTCTTGTCGGGGGTGGTAGGTAACCTAAGGTGGTTTCCGCTACCTCTTTGATGGCCGAGCGGCAATACCACCACATCTCGTGGGCGTTGGTGTTCCACGTAGGCATACCGGAGAGTCTCACGCTTAATTGCTCTTCTTATTTTTTTTATATTTTATATAATAGCTGCTATAGAAGTACGTAGGTGGGTAGTAATAAATTTGGTAAAAATCATCAGATAATTGTTAAGAACAAATGAACTCGGCTATATAAAAAAAACTTCTTCCATCTTATACTTCCATCTAGCTGAAGAACAAGCGATCACAGAAGTGTGCAAACTCTTCAGTGGTACCTGCTCTTATGGCACAGCCGCATCAATCTGAAGCAACTAACAAAGAGATATCGCGTTTGGCGATATTTCTTTGTTAGTGTCTTTAGCAACCTCTCCAAGATCGCTAACCAAAGTAGCGCAACCTTGTGCTCCTTGTAACTGGGTTGAGCCAAATCGGATAGCCACTTAAACCAACCAAACAACTTATACTTCTATAGATTATGTATTTTTCAAGATACATTCAATATTTCAAAATGCAGTTTTGAGATACACGAGTTTGAAAATTTCAGCGCTCACAAAAGGGGGCTAATACTTAAATACGAAAACAGAGTACTTAGAGATTTTTCCCGACCATAATTTTTGAGTTCTTCAGGAATAATTTAAAAACAAAACTCGATTTTTCAAAAATTTCTGGTGTGGCCTAACCCTTTAAATAAAGGGTGGTTAAATGTTAAGGGCCGATGTTGATTTTGAATAAAACACAAATTATTTAGGAAATTATTGTCATTTCTTTTTATTATGATAATATTGGTATGGTTCAATTATTTATGGAACAAAATATCGGCCAATTGGCCGCCGCGACCTCAGCGGCACACCTCCATCCGATGGTCCAAATTTTCGATGACACTGAAGCATAATTGAGGTTCTATGCCGTTAATGTGCCGAATTATCTCATCCATTAGCTCTTGAATTGTTGCTGGCTTATCGACGTACACCTTTTCTTTCAAA
The DNA here is from genome assembly GCA_907269125.1 of Eristalis pertinax. NCBI lineage: Eukaryota > Metazoa > Arthropoda > Insecta > Diptera > Syrphidae > Eristalis > Eristalis pertinax. The sequence goes on from OU026145.1 coordinate 126,413,523, forward strand.
TAACAACAAAGAAAAAAATCCAACAGTGTCAAATCACAAGATTTTGGCGGCCAATTGACATCGCCACCACGTGAGATAACACGGCCATTGAATTTGTCGCGCAAAAGAGACATTGTTTCGTTAGCTGTGTGGCAAGTGGCACCGTCCTGTTGAAACCACATATCGTCCACATTCATATCTTCCAATTCGGGCCATAAAAAGTTCGTTATCATTTCACGATAGCGAACACCAGTCACAGTAACTGCCTGACCGGCCTCATTTTGGAAAAAATACGGCCCGATGATGCCGCCAGCCCATAAACCGCACCAAACAGTCACTGTTTGTGTACTCTTGGATTATCATTCGCCCAAATGCGGCACTTCAGCTTATTGACGAATCCACTGAGGTGAAATGGTGCCTCATCACTGAAGATGATTTTCTTCGAAAATTGCAGGATATGCATTTTGATTTGAACGCCCATTTTCATAATAAGATTGAGTAACTTTAACGCATTGCTCGATTGTGTATCTTTTCATGGTTCAAATTGAGTAAGTCTGAAATTGAGAAATGTCAAATGAAATGCAGAAAAAAACTTGACGTTTAGGTGTGGTTCACAAATATAGGGAGATGGAGATATGACTTCAGAAGCTGCAGGAGGGCAACATACACAGCAAAACACAGGAAAGACATAAAAAGCAGCGACGAGACGAACTGCATTGTAAAATGCAAATTTTTGGTGGCAATCTATTCTGGTTTTGCCTCGGGAATTCACATAAAAGGCGTTCCACGTCGGGTAGGGTCTTAAAGTTACATTTTTCAACCAAAACTCCAGCAATCCAAGTTTCGTCGCCAACACGTGTGAAAGTGATCAACGAAAATGTTTCGTACTGGATATATTTCGATCGTTTTCCTGATGTGGGCTGTGTTCACAAGTTGTCAGAACTTTCGTAAGCATTTGAAGCAAGCACTTAAATATTTAACAAGCCCTTGAACATCCCCAGCCTCTGACATCGAGCGATGCACGTATTCGGACAGTGAGTGCCTGAGCAAAGTTATAACAGGCATTCTGCGAATGTACTCCGGCCAGGGACATCCTGGACTCAATCTCATTCCATTGGACCCACTCCGTGTGGAAAGCATTGAGTTGGAGAAAATTCCCGGAAGTCCTGTGAGTACGGCATTCAAGTTCAAGGGCATCGACAATGTCGGCATCCGCAATGGAACAGTGCTTAGTTTCACGTATGACCTATTCTGTCTCAGCAGTCTTTGGTTGATTTAAATGAAGTGTCTATGATTCTAGAGGATTCACCAAGGAACCATCGGACCTTGTGCTCGAAATGCAAGTGAGATATCCGAAATATGTCATGTCGGGTCAGTACAGTTGCGACGGGAGTGTTCTTGGACTGCCCATTAGCGGGCAGGGAAACTGCAAACTTACCTTTGGTACGCATATCTGTAAGCAGAAGAGAACCCTTGAGTGAATACAAGTGCCTTTGAATTTCAGATGACGTCCTTCTAAAGGCTAAGGCAAACTGCACCCCCCAAGAGAAGAACGGCCAAATATACTTGAACATAGTCGACGTTGAACTGGACATTGAACCGAAAAAATTCACCATGGTCCTGGAGAATCTTTTCAACGGCGTCAAGTTGCTGGGCGACAACATGAATCGGCTGCTAAACGATAATCGGCAACTTGTGTACTCCGCACTGAAGCCCTTGTTTGAAAAGGCTTTCTCCACAGTCGGAAAGGACGTCGTCAACAGGGTTTTTTCAACAATTCCTTACAATGAGTTGTTCTTGTCATCTGAATAATGTATTGATTGATTAGTGTGAATAAATCATCTTCTTTGTCTGAGAAATTGCCTGATTTTAACGAGTACTGAATAACTTTAACAGGAGATACCTAGATCTCCTGTGTGCACCTCTTTGTTTTCTTTCCCCAGCTGTGTCTCGACTACACGCACGCAGTGATTCTCATCGACGATAAAGGAGTTCATTATTCGTTCATATACTCAGTGGCTCTCCTGGTAACATTTTTCCACTGGTTATCACCAAAACACTGGTGACTTAAAACTTTCAAATATGGTAGATCCCGAAGAGAAAATGTCGCCGAAAGTGGCAAAACGAAGCATATCCTCAATCCTGTCCTCAAGAAAGGACATACAACATCGACGTCTTGGACAGAAAACCGCGAACAAGGGGCTAGTGTCCAGAAACTAGTTGCGGATTGGATCTCCGGAACCGAAAGGGGACAGGGGCTAGTGTCCAGAAAGTAGTGGATTGGGTCTGCGGAACCGAAAAGAGGTAATGTGCGTCACATTAAACTCCTGTTGCATTGTCTAAATGGCTCTTCGGAACGGAGATAAGTTGGCTATTGGCTCTACATGACCTAGACACCTTAGGCCAATATTACTCATGCCTCGCGTTGTAGAGAGAAGGACTGAGACGGTCAAAGATATGCACCAAGTGAACTCTTACTATCGTCGAACGCTATGCTACTCGATTGCTTCTTGAGCCCAAAGAAACAGCTACTGGCAGGGGGTATTCTGTATATTCTTAGTATTCTCAGTACTTAAGACAGTTTACCGCGAAGTCGAGATGGGCAATGCCTTTGTGACATTTCGGCCAAGTCATCGATATTGTACGTCCTCGAGAATGGAGGAGAGCATGGGTCGATTTCCTCATGTCGGTTTTTTTTTTATAGTTTGCGCGCGCTCAAGGGATTACTAATACCCTTAAGTGTCCGGGGTCAAGGCACAGCACGGGCCGAAGGTATAGAGGGAGAAAGGGAGAGGAGGTACCTGCACTGTGCACATTGGTCTTAAATATCTGCTGGTTGTAGTCTGTGGGAAATATAGGGCTGGGAAGAGCATTCCAAATTCGCGTAGTACGGCTGAAGACCGAGTCTCTAAATTTAACAGTGCGTCCGAAAGTAGGCTTAAGGGTAAACTGATGAGCATTCCTGGCGAGACGAGTATTGCGGGTGAATTCATGGAGAGGAGGGATGCAATTGGCTAGCTCACTTGAGCATCGTTTGTTGAAATAGCGATAAAATACGGACAAAGAAGAAACGATACGTCGATGTTCGAGCGAGTCTAATGACTTTGCGACATTGTTGTCTCCTGTAAGTTTTATCGCTCGCTTTTGGATTCTATCTAATAGGTGCAGGGTGGTCTTTGGGGCACCAGACCAGATATGAGCGTTGCACTCAAGCTTGGGGCGGATATACGCCTTATAAATAAAAGTCAAAGGAAACCTAAACATTTCGCAGCATTTTTGGCGACCTCAAATATGTGATCGTTCCAACTAAGTGTTGTGTTGATACAGATACCAAGGATGGAAGCATTCCGGTTTCATCGACACAAGCGCCATTCATGGATAATGTCTGATTAACAAGGGTTCGCTTGAGTGACAGCAGACAGCATTGAGTTTTTGAAGCATTGAATTCCACTCTGTTGTTGTTTCCCCAGTTAATTATGCTGTCAAGATCGGAATTCAATGTGCTTAAAATACGCTGCCGTTCCAATTCTACGGCCGAAGGGCAGGGTCGTGAGTCTCGGAACGAATATGAAAAGCTGAGGGTGCTGTCATCAGCGAAGGAATGGATTGGATTAGAAGCAGCAGACAAGAGATCATTGATAAAAATGAGATAGAGTGTGGGTGACAGAACAGAGCCTTGGGGCACACCAGGATTTATTTGGTGGATATCAGACTTGAACCCATCCAAAACAACTTGAATTGAACGGTTCGAAAGGTAATTTCTAATCCATAGAAGACAAAACAGCTTGATGCCAAACTCTGTCAAATGCCTTAGAAATATCAAGTGCAACGATCTTGTTTTCGCATGCATTATGCAAAGATTTGTTCCACTTTTCGGTGAGATAAGCTATCAGATCACCAGTGGACCTGTTGCTACGGAAACCGTACTGCCGGTCACTGCCGGAAGCTTCCGCGATTCAAGATATTTCATAAGCTGACGATTTATCAGCGTTTCCATGACCTTAGAAAGAAGGGACGTAAGTGCTATGGGTCGGTACGAGGTCGGTGACGAAGATTCGCCCTTTTTAGGCACGGGCTGGACAAATGCTGCTTTCCATCTGGTCGGAAAGAGACCTAAAGAGTAGGATAGATGAAAAAGCTTACGCAATGGTTTTGCCAGCGCAGAAGACCACCTCTTCAGAAGTATAGGAGGAATACCATCCGGGCCAGCGGATTTGTGCACGTCGAGATCTTTAAGTACTCTTGCAACTGTACGAGTGCGGAAGTGGATATGTCCCATGGTGAAATCAACGCTCTCAAGTACAGGTGGAGACATATTGGAATCTGGCAGTGTTGAGCTGGCTGCAAAATGCGCCGCAAGCAGATTGGCTTTGTCTAAAAAGCTGATAGCTGGAATGTCATTTTAAATGAGAGTAGGAATTGAAGATGAGGCTGTTTTTTTACAAATGACCAAAAGTTGTTGCTACCTTTGGGACATTGTAGCACTTTTTGCCTCAACTTTTGATCATAAGAGAATTTCGCACGTCTGATAGTTGCATTGCAGTCATTTCTGGGCCGTTTAAACTTATTCCGGTTTTCCTCAGTAGGGTTGGCTTTGTATACCCGGAAATTCAACTCTCTCAACCTGATAGCCTCTTTACAGCTCGAGTCATACCATGCATTTTCTTTTGGCTTGATACTCTTCACTCTATGCGGAATGAAGGATCTCATGCCCAGCAGAAGATTGTTTGTGATCATATCAGCAGCGGCATCCACGTCACTATCGAGGAAGCATAGTGACCAGTTAAAGTTCCTAAGTCCCAGTCGCTTAAGTCCCAATGTCATCCCTTCGCTAGCAATTGTATAACCTTATGGGAGAAAGACCTCTAGTGGTGAATCTTGAATGTTGAGAAGATTTCATTTTTGCGGGTCTCAATTAACTGCGGGCCACATTGCATAGAAGTTTGTTCTTAGACATTGCTGGTCACCTGCACTACCTGATGACTTTGGCAAGAATGTGAAACTAGAGTAGACGCTGTTTGAAGTGTTTTGCCCTTCCTAGCATCTCTCCATCATAAGTTTCTTAAATAATGTTTCATAATTCCTCAGAAGGCGGTTCTCTTTCCCAATTTTGTGCTCGTCTCCCATCACGAGCTCTACTTCGAAGTAGCGTGGCCGTGTGGGCCTCCGCATGTGCCTATCTGCACTCCTTGTCAAAGCCAACAACGACTAACTGCAATATTTCGCCGCTTCACCTAATAGATCAACACGTTTTCAGGTACGTTGTACATTGAATGGATGCATTTCCAGACTTGTTTAGACTGATTTGTTTCATCAATAACAAGGTTTTGACCGCCATCTTATATCATTTAGTATTTACATTATTCTGTAAGACGACAATGACTAGTTTGGTTCGGTAAAATTGTAGTAGAATCGTAAATCAAATTTAAAGGTTATGGTTGTAATTTTTCAAGAAAACTACTTCTCTTAAAACCCAATCACTGTTCAAGTGGAATATATAATTTATTCGCACATTAAATAGTAGGTCAATAACCTATTTAGATTGCAGAAACAAGTCAGCATAGGGAATTTATGAAAAAGTTAAATTTAAGTCCGCTGCTAATTTGGCGAAAGACTTCTCAAGTAAAGGCTTCAATTCGGCGAACACAAGTTCCCAATTGTCGTTTATCAGTTGATTCATGTTGTCGCCGAGCACATTGTCGCCATTGTAGAGATTCCCCAGGAAAGTGGTTATTAATTTCGGTTGAAGATCCAGTTGAATATCATCTATATTCGATTGTCGTTTACCCCGCCTCTCTGGCGTGGTGCACTTCGCTTTAGTAGTGATGATCAGGTCATCTGAAATATGAGAGTTTTCCCTTTGTTGTCAAATAAGCACTTCCCTTTACGGCATCAGTATCAGGCTCTGCTTACAAAAAGTAATTTCGGCATTTCCCTGCCCGAAAATGTTATTGCCAATGAAGCACCCTTCAACGCTGTACGGGCCCATCATAATAACTTTAGGATAATGCGTCTGAATTTCAAATACAAGGTCCGATGCTGCTGTTGTCAATGTACTAGAATAACAAACAATTATTTGATCCCGTCATCCCGTTGTCACTGAAGTAAGACACTTACGAAACATTAAGCACTGTTCTCGCGCTGAGGCCGATAAGATCGATGTTCCTGAACTCTATTTGCACACTCACAGGACTGCCAGGAATTTTGTCCAAGGTCATGTTTTCGACATGGAGTGGATCCAATGGAACTATGTTCAGTTCACCATGTCCCGTGCAGTGTGTCGGCAGAATACTGGTCGCAACTCTGCTAAAGCAGCGATTATCCGAATGTGTGCATCGCTCGATGTCAGCGGCTGGAAGCATTCAAGGACGTATTAGATATTCAAACGTTTGACTTACTCTCTTACGAAGTTTCTGAGCTCTTGGGGACACAGCAAGCATGAGGATAACAATGAAAATATATGCTGGGCGAAACATTTTGCTTCGGTAGTTCACGTCCTCCCTGTTTCGTGGCAAGACTTGGTTTGAAGTACTTTTAGTCGGAATGTGCACTTTTAAACCTTTGGGATGCTTTTAAATGTGATTCAGCGGTAAATCCGGATAGATTGGCATCGAAAAGCTTGACAATGTCATTCATCATTGGCTAATTTTGTTTTGCTCTGATTAAGCCAATTATCTGCCATTATTCGCATTTAAATGATTCAAGAAACTTGTTTTCGAATAAGTCCTAAATTTTATTTAATTGTTTATGCATTTTTTGGGCAAATGTCAGTGATTCTCGAGAACAGCGATGGTATCTGACGCGAGAGATGTAGTAATTTCTCCATCCTTTCTAAACTCTGTCTAAAAACTAAACATGAAAAGCTCGTTCATTGCTCGGCGGGATCACTGACGCTCAGGTGAAATCGGTGGTGGATACTGTGATAACGCCATCCAATGACCCAATCCAGTAGTATTATTTGTGCTTCACCTACAAAGACATTTCAAATTGAAAGCACAGAGATTGACTTATTGCAACTCAAGGGCCACTGGGAGCAGTGCTTTCGGAAGAGCTGTCTGATCAAAAACGAAAATGGTCGCAAATTGCTGGGAATCGACAAGATCTCTACGCTCAAGCGGCAAATAGGGACGGTGTCTTACCGGAGACAAAATGTGGTGTCCCTTCATATGAGGTAATGATGAATGATTTACCCTTCATTGGGATATCTCCTGTTAAGTTTATGTTGTCTCGAATATACAACCCAAGAGTTACAGTTGCAAATGCCCCGCAATTCGAATAGATAAGTTAAAAATATTTTATTTGTTTTACGATGTCAGACGATTTGTTGCAAATTTGAACCCATTCTGATGTAAAAGAGAGATTCTAGGGCAGTTTGAACTTTTGCTGGTACATTGATGTACCATGCGGAGCGAAAGGGTTAATAATATCTGAGCCGTTCGAAACCTGCACCGGGTTTCGGCAAGGAGATGCGCTGTCGTGTGATTTCTTCAATCTGGTACTGAAGAAAATAGGGCGGAGGGCAGCTGTAAACACGGAAGGCACTATCTTCTACAAGTCGGTCCAACTGTTGGGGTACGCAAATAACATCGAAATCGTCGCGCATAGCCTGCAGCAGTGGAAGCTTTCACTTCAAAACGGGCTGCCATCTCACATAAGGTCAATTTCAAACCCGACGGTTCCAACTAGATCCCTTTGTGAATCAGCAATCTTAAGACTCACAGCATCGACATCGATCAGCATTAAATATGTTTGTCTGATACATTCTACCGCCATTTTGAATAGCTTCCCTCCAATTTGAATGCCATTCGAGACACTCTCATCCTCAACCATCTATCACCCACGAAACCGCACATTATCACATCCCACACAACAAACACTTCCGATTCAGTCAGTCAGTTAAACCCGAAGTAATTTGGGTGTTTTCTCTTGGTTTCCCTCTTTCAGACTTGGCGGCCGCTTTGCCATTCCTCCGTATCACAGTCAACAACAGCTGGGCACCACCTATAGCAGCAGTGACGGTGGCGGCGGAAGCGGCTACAGAAAATTCTGGGCGACTCAAACCTTCTAAGTCGGATGTATATATAGTCCCGTCAGCGAGAAAGGATGGTGGACAAGAGAGAACCGGCAACGAGAACCTACGGTATAAAGACCAAGTCATCGCGGACGCAAGACAACATGGTCTTGACGATTGGAAACAGCATGCATAGGACCATCATCGATGGAAGGCAGCTCAGACCCAGCATGGTTCGTCGCTCTGAGAAGAAAGTAAGTTGTTTATTTGTGAAAGTTGTTGATCTTTCTGACATATAGTCCGCATACACACACCCTAATTTACATCGTAGATATCGTAGATAAACTAGATAAACTGCATCTATGAATGCTTTGAGTTTGTATTATCTTTCAATAAATGTGATACTTTACACAAACGGTAGCGGTTAATAAAGCTCTGTGTCGGCTAAGAAGAATGTGATATCGAAAATGGATATCGTTTCGACAGCATGATTGTGATCAAACCTCTGTATATTGTCACATTTCATAGAGAGAATTCTCTGACTTACCATCTCTTGATGAAATGTCTTACTGCGAGTATTCCGGCTTTCACCTAATGTCGGTGCCGCGACACTGACGAGACATATAACTATTTGCAATGCCGGTAAACTCGGTAGGCGGGGTACCGCCTCATCACGTTTTCCGTTCCAGTGCCTCTCGATACATCATATTTTATTAATTGACATGATTAATTCCACTATAGATAGATGGTCTGACAAGATGATGAATGTTTCAAGAGACTCCCAACGAAATTTCACGTCGAAATACCGGTCTAACTTCAATTGCAATAAGAACATAAAGAGATCATCATTATCTTCATTGACCCACATAATCCATTAAAGCGGTCGTGGGGGCAAAATACAAGAAAGATCTCGAGGTCAGTCCGTCCTCCGCCATCGACTCTAACTCTAAAGGAGTTACGCCCAAGCCCAAACAGGCGAGTTTTTTAACTTGCCTCCCGGGTCTGTCAATCCGAGTCGCCTACCCGATGGAATCGCATTCAATGCACGCTTCTGAAGTGCTAATTATGGGAACATTCGTACCATGTGAATGAACCATCGAAGCATAGCCCTATCCGTTCGAAGAAGCAGCTGCCCTGCATTGTGTTCATCGCGTACTGCCGTGTTTCACACACTATCCCGCCGAGTAACTGCCACATAGAGCACGAAGAAATCTCATCTCGACAAATTGTGTTCGCTATCTTATTCTTCCGGTCTCTACCCAAATTTCATGACCAAAGATAATATGCTGAAATTAAGTTGATAATCACGCGAAAAATTTTTTGCTACTGTATCTGAATTAATTAGACTTCATTTTTGCGCTCATTCTCTACCTTCTACACGTCTTAATTCGTTTACTTATTAATTTATGCTTTGTGCTTATGAGGATGTTAGAGCACGTTGCCAAAAAACATCCACGAACAATTAAATAAAATACGGGACTTAATCCAAACAAGATTCGCTTATAATTAATCTGTCAATTATAGTAGCAAAATAACTTAAGGGGTGCAAACGAAAAATAAAAAAACGAAGAACACTAATGATGTCAACAAATCCGATGGCCATACCGGTTTACCCCGGGAATCCATATAAAAAGCATTTGCTATCCGGTAAGGATTTAAAGTTCAAACCGAGTTTTGTCGCGAAAGAAAGTGGACGTGAACCACGGAAGCAAAATGTTTCCTCTTCGATGTACTTTGAGTGTTTGCTTGATGCTTGCGGTCGCCACAAGTTGCCATAAATTTCGTAAGAGTGCGAGTCAATCGTTTGAATATCTAACAAGAGCCCTTAAATGTTTTAAGCCACTGACCTCGAGCGATGCAAATATTCGGACAGTCATTGCCTGGGCAAGGTTATGACAAGCATACTGCGGTCGCACTACAAGGGACACCGTGGACTGAATATCTTTCAAATCGATCCAATCCATGTGGAGACGATGGTGCTGGAACAAATTCCCGGCAGCCCCGTGAGTGTGGAGTTGAAGTTCAATGACTTCGATATCACTGGCCTGCACGAGGGAACAGTCTTTAATATTACGTATGTGTTTGATCATCGTTTGACTTCTTTGACATGTAGTGTTCGTTCTTGTAGTGGTTTCACAAAAAAAGCATCGGACCTGATATTTGAAATGCACCAGATATATCCTAAATTCGTTCTGATGGGTCCGTACTCCATTGATGGACACATTCTTTCCCATCCCATTGTCGGCCACGGAAGTGGCGTAATTGCCTTTCGTAAGCATATCGTTTAAGCGGAAGGATGGATGAATCTAATCACATTTCACATTCAGATGACATGAGAGCCATTACTAAAGTGAAGTGCACCACACAAGAAAAAGACGGCGAAACATATTTGAGTGTAGTCGACACCGAAGTGGACCTTCAGCCAAGGAAAGTCACCTTTGCTCTGGAGAATCTGTACAACGGCGACAAGACTCTGGGTGAAGATTTGAACGAAGTGCTGAACGATAATTGGAATCTTGTGTTTACCGAATTGAGACCCTTGTTTGAGAAGGCTTTCGGCAGATTAGGAGCGTACATCAATGTTATTTTTTCAAATATTCCCTACGATGAATTGTTCTTACACTCTGACTAAAGTACATGTTTTTGAATTACTTTTTAACTAAATAAAATAAAAAAAAGGTTTTGCGTGATGAAGTGAAGAAGTAAAGAGTGATTTTTTAAAAGCTATAAGAAAGTTTTTCAAAAAAAAAAACTCATAAAATTCAGAAAAATGCATGAAATCTTTATTTGAATCGATAGTACGGTCCATATAATTTAATGTTTGAAGATGATTTCATGCAAATGTTGACCTTGACTGCGCCTCAAATGGTCCATCCGCTTAGTCCAATTTTGGCATACTCTTTCCAACATTTCGGCCGGTATCTCACGAATAAAAGCTTCAATGTTGTCTTCCAATGCGTCAATTGAAGCGGGCTTGTCTGTATAGACATGAGCCTTAACATAGGCCCACAAAAAATAGTCTAAATGCGTTAAATCGCACGATCTAGGCGGCCAATTGACCGGTCCCGAATGTGAAATAAAATATTCACCGAACTCGCCCCTCAATAAGTCCATTGTTGCGCGTGCTGTGTGGCATGTGGCACCGTCTTGTTGAAACCACATGTCATACAAGTCAAGCTCTTGCATTTTGGGCAAAAAAAAGTTGGATATCATCTCACGGTAGCGCTCACCATTCACAGTTACGTTACGATTCGCATCATCTTTGAAGAAGTACGGTCCAATGATGCCACCAGTCCATAAACCGCACCAAACTGTGACTTTTTCTAGATGCATTGGTAGCTCTTGCAATGCTTCTGGCTGATATTTACTCCAAAATCGACAATTCTGCTTATTTACGTACCCATTGAGCCAAAAATTAGCTGATCATAAAATGGAAGAAGTACGCCATGAACTTTCTTAACAGAGCACGCATTTTAATAATAAAATTCAATAATTTGTGTTGTTTTTTTGTAAGACGATTCATGGTTAAATTATAGACCAAACTGAAGATGTTTGACAGTGAAACAAAACACGAAACGTGCGTCAGCTGTTTAAACCAGTGTTGCCAAAAAGATTATAGCTTGCCCTTTACAACCGATGAAATCTTTATTTTCATTTATTTTGAGGCGGAGAATAGTCCAACTATGGGGGAAGTCGTTTGGGCGACTGAATCGCTAAAAGTTGACAAGTCTGCCGGTGTGGTTGAAATCCGGCCAGAAATACTTAAGGCCATGGGTAAAGAGGCAGTCTTATCGCACCCTCGTCTCATTAAAGTGGCCTGGGAACGCGGTGAGACTCCTGGCGACTGGCGAACTCTTTTCAAAAAGGCCGACAAAAGAGATTGCTGCAAGTACAGTCTACGGAAAGTCTACACTAAGTTCAGAGCTTCTAGAGCTTTGGTCGAGACCAGGCTGGAGGATAAACAGTGCGGCTTCCGTCCCAGCAAAAGCACAACCGACCAGTTTTTCACTCTAAGAATGGTACTCGAGAAGGCTTGGGGAAATGCCAAACAGATCTATAGCTGTTTTGTAGATTTAGAAAAGGCTTACGACCGAGTGCCCCGAGATAAACTTTGGAGTGTCCGGCCGGAGTATGGTATTGATGGTAATCTTTTGAGTGCCATTCATAGTGATGGTTTATAAACTGGGTCAAACCGAGTTACATCCAAACCGAGTTGAACCGGGTTAAATGTATATCAAATCGAATTGCCGAAACTAAGACGAAATGAATGTACAGTAAAATCAAAAGCCGAACTCGCTAGTCGTCTACAAGAAGTACATTTCCGTTCTGATAAGGCGGGCCTACGACTCAGAGAGAGATGAAGGCCATCGATTGTCTAGGTTTCAAACTAGACTCGTTGAGCATTTGGCTATCCGCAACGAGGTAGGTAGAAGCAGTACATATCGCACCAGCTCCAACCGACTTTTCCACGAGATCAATATAGGTGATGACGAGTTTTCCCTTTCCAGAACCTACTCCGACCTAGGAAAGTTCTTCAGGACCAACGATGAAGTACTTGATATCGACGAGTTTCTTTTGGAAGAATATGGTGATCTGTGTATCGTTACGTGAGCCAATTGTCCTAGATGTCCTCCTCCGGTAAGCCCTCGATAGCGTCGTAGTACAAAAACTGGAAATCGCGGCTTCAGCACCTCTTGACAGCAGTTGCCAGCGCATGTTTTTGAGAAAGGAAGCACCAACATTTCGTTGATGGATGTATACAGCTGAAGGCAATTCTGGGCGTCTTCGTTGTTCCAGGACCGGGGATAGTCTTGCAGTTTTCTCGTCTGTTCAATGAATTTGTGAATATCTGCAAATGCGGTGGTCAATGTGCTGGGTTGGTCGAACTTTGCGCAATGTCTGAGATGACGAATTCGGGCTTCTTTTGAGTCAATGGCTTGAAGTTCACAGTCTTTGGTATCTTCACCTTTGTCACGATGCTCCCACGAATGTATTCGTTGTTCACCGTTGTCTCCAATTAAGAAGGTATGAGGTCCCAGAGAGTTTGCATTCCATTATGGTGAATGCATTATGTTAACAGTGTACCAAGCTAACTCAACCGGAGTTGCAGCTCGGTTCCCTTCAATTACAACTCGGGTTAACTCGGTTGTAGAAAGTTTCGCAAGTTGTACATCACTAGTCTCTATACACAAACTGTAGCAGCTGCGTGAACACCTACCACCGTTGGCGTGGGACTCCGCCAAGGGTGTGTCTTGTCACGTCTACTTTTCATTCCATACATGGACTGGATGTTGCAGCACAGCCGAGGCAAGGAAGGTTTCACATTGGGAGAGTTGAGTGTAAGTCATCTTCCTTTTGCAGATAACTTACTCGTAGTTATCCTCACATCTTCCCAGACGTAACTCCAGCGCACACTCGGTTGGTTTGTGCGACCGTATGTACAGATGATGGGATGGAGGTTAACGTGGACAAATCAGAGGTTTTGGTCATTTCCAGAATGCCTATTCAATGCACTCTACATGTTAGCGGGGTCCCATTGAAGCAGGTGGAGAAGTTTAAGTCTTTTTCATGAGTGATGGGAGGAGAAACGCTGAGCTTTCCTGTAGGATTGGTCAAGCTGGGACAGTTTTGACACAGCTTTGCAGTTCTGTAATGTCCACATCATCAAGACTTCCGAGGCGACCGTTGAATGCGGTTCCATCAGGTAGGCGACCGCTTGGCAGACCCAGGACGAGGTGGTTGGCATAGCTCCTGATGAGTTAGAGTCGATGGCGGAGTCGAGTGGCCTGGAGATTCATTCGTGAGTGCATTACCCCCGCGACCCATGTAGTGGCATCATGCGGGTCAGTAGATAATGATGATGACTTGGTGCTTTACTAAAGTCGGTGGCTATTACAGCTATCTTCCCTTTTTATTAAAGCACTAGATTCGCTAACAGACCACCACTGGAAATGAGGGGTATGGAACCTTAAACAGAAACTCCTCTCAAAAAAGAAAGTAAGTAATAAGAACAAATATTTCGAAGAACAATGTGTGGCGAAAGAGAGTGTAGACCAGAAATAAGGTAGTATAGAGAAAGGCGACTTCTACCTGCCTTGCTCCTATAAATTGTTTGACATTGTTTTTTATCTCGTTATCTCAAACTGACCAAGCAGAGAATGCTATTTGCAGTAATTCGTGAAAAATTCGTGAATAATTGTCAAAAAGTCCCGAAAGATCGTTGATGCCTAGGGGATGTAAAGTCGACCATCTCTATAACGCCTGATTTCTGGAGTAGACTACATTTTTCTCCAAAATGTTGTTGGTGACAAATTTTATCGCAGACATATGTAGCTAGTATCTTACAAATATTCTTGTACCATCGTCGAATGTCACACTGCGATTGAGTATTCCGAAAAGGGAAAATTCGTTAATTACACTAATTGAACTAAGGTAGGTGACCCAAATAAGGCTCACCTTATAGTTTCTCGTTAATGGTGGCCCGTGGCGTTGTGGGTATGTGCGTCGACTCCTACGCACTTGGACCTACTTGCCTAGGTTCGATTCCTGGTACGACAAGAAATGCTTTTCACGGCCCCACCTCTTCCGAGTCAATGACAATGCTCAAAGAGTGTAACTGTCTAGAAAAAGCTTCTCGAATTGGCCGTTCGCAGTCGGCATAAAACTGTAGGTTCATGTTACCAAAACACCACAATTTTGGCACTTTCTTTCTATCTTCTTAACATGCGTGACAGTACCATGCTCCGGTCGTATCGCTCTTTTTTTCTTCGTCTCTTTGCACCCTTAAGCGCAAAGACAGTTTGTTGACGGTGCAAGTTAATTCGGCAAACCCTTTTAATCCATGTTTTAGATACACGCCGGTATATTCTCAATCCTGAGCTTTTTTAAGAGAACCTTCATCTTTTCGAAGTGATCAATGTGTTTGTTCAGCTTTTGGGCTATTGCTGAATTCATCATCAGATGTTTGGGTGTCTCTTAAAAAACAAACGTAGCCACTTCCTAACCTCTACGAAGTTAGTATTATTTATGTTCCTGGTAATTTTGATGACGCTACAAAATACGTGGGCTTGGAACTGCAACATTTTTAGCTTCTGGACAAATCATTAGAAATAAGAGAGCAAGGAGATATCCAACTTCGGCGAGAATTTCCCCTAGTCCACACCGGAGAGAAATGTGAGAGTAGTGGAACTCCCTTATATATCACACATACTCTTACAAAAACCATGGATTCACCACAATATGGCGGCCGATTCGTGGATTTTGTGAGAAAATGTCGGCAGATTCGCGGATTTGCCCAATATCGTGTACTATTGTTCGGAGGGTGTTCAGAAGTTGACTCATGTTGTTAAGAGCACATATAATGCTTGGGTGAATAAAAATGTAATGCTACCACCTATTTACAGGAATATTTTGCATCAATTTAATTCTTCAAAGTATATACAGTGCTCCACAAAAGTTTGCGTACAATGATGCAATTTGGAAAAAAAATGGCTGTCCTTCACCTAATATAAGCTAAAAATATTTTTGAAAGGTAAATTCCAATAAAACAACGTCTCAGGTTTCAGAAAAAGTTATTGTTTTTTTAGATTTTTCAAAAAAGGACGGTAAAAATGGCTAAAAAGGAAATAAGTGTTAGTGAGCGGCAGTTTATTATAAATTTGTACGTGGAAAAAAGAATGTCCTATACGGAAATATCAAAGGAAACATCAAGAAGCCGGTTAACAATTCAGAGAGCAATTGATCGCTTTAGATACGACGGACGGGTCGAATCAAAGCTAAGATCAGGCCGCCCATCGAAGCTCACCGAAAGAGAGAAACGTGTTATAATATACAGGTGTTACATATACAGGCGATCAGTGCATTTTATATGTATTATTCATACATGTGCAAAAATAAATATGTACATTAAGTAAAGTATTCATTAATTTCACCCTAGTGCTTCAGACAAATGGAAGTTTAATAAATCTGCTTCATGAACATACGCTTGTTCGTTTGTTTACCCCTCTTTTCTGTGTTGAAAATTTAACACCAAAATTTGAAAAAAGTTCAGTAACGAGCGAATTTTTAAATAAGAACTCTAATTCACCCCACTGCTACGGTTGGGGAAGGGTATCAGCTGTTTACCAGCTGTTCGCAAGAGCTTACACGTGTTCACAGACAGGAGAGAAAAAGCGTATAAAAAACGCTGTCAGATGAAATCAAAGGGCAAGGGAGGTAGAAGTTGGATATCTCATTGCTCTCTTATTTCTGCAAATCATCTTCTTGTTCGGTTGGGAACGATGTGGACCTGCCTAGTTTTCTTGTAACAGAACCACTTCTAATATGGTTTCACAAAGCTCTTCTTGGAATTGTGGCGCATCATGTTTTTTTATAAAAATCCACTTTGGATGAACTTCAAGGTCCTTTGCATATCATCTGACCCACTCTGGCCGCTTTCTATTCCCTAAGCCCAAAAAAAAACGAGTTTAATTTTTCATATTCCTAATAAGGCCCGTTTATCTTTTCGGTGGGCCTTTTTAGGAACAGGAAAAACTTTTCTTTGCCAAATTGTTGACGGAAATCTACTCAATGGATTAAAATACTACTTAAACCAAACTAAACATTAGGTTTATATGTAATAAATTTAGTGTAAGAACTAGACTTATCCGAATTACTACACATTCTTATAAAAAAAAGCGCGTGCGTGTACAGTCACTAACTTAAATCCAGTGTAAGAAAAAACGCAATTGGGTCAGATGGAAATTTCCATCGATTTTAGTGTAAACATAGGAGGCCACGACCGCATTTCAAACATAATCCCGGTTGCTTGTCGGTTATTCTACATTTTGCACACTGGGCCTTATTTGGAAATCCTACCTTACGTACAGCTTAGTACAGTACCGTACACTTCAGCTGATTTCTTTGAGTACTAGATTAGTTAATGCAAGATGTACAGAGAGACCCATCCAGATATATAAAGAGTCCAGGAAATAAAACAAATGCTAACGAGTCAGCAAGCACGTTAGAGGAAAGCGAAAAATGTTCAAATGGTGCTAATTAACTCCCTACTTCATGAACCGGAATCCTCTTGACAAAATAGCTATGGAATGTGTTAGCAGAATGTGATAATTTTCTACTCCTTTAACCTCATAAAAGGCAAACCAAACAATTTGCTTCTTTTTCTTTTCTTACTTTTCACACCCTTAAATCAAATGGATTACTCACAGAAATCAATAAAATGTCTTTTCTGAGGGCTTCAATGCAAATCGTAAAAACTCCCTCCTAATTACTTCAAGGTTGTCATAAAGCCCTATCCCCTGCGAATTACCGGATACAGAATTTCCATATTTTCTAGGTCATAAATGCAAAGCAATTGAAACTGCACGTTGTGTAGGCGAGTAGTACTTCAAGAACTCATTTTTTGTTTCGATCAATGCATGTAATCACATGGAAGCGCAGGCAAGGAAAAAAAATTAAGTAAACAAAAACCCCCACACGCGCACACACCTTCAAAACATAAAACAAGAAAAAGAACGAACAAAAAAAAACAAAAACATCGGCCGGTGAGTGGTAGAGCGCATCTGCTGCGTATGTCATCCAAAGAGATGCAACGCTTCTGTCATCCATACTTTACGCCGCATGAGTCACGTAATCTGTCAATGCGAGGGTGGCCTTAATTCATGTAATCTTGACGTTAGCTTTTTTTTTCTGCCGTCCGCTTTCATCCATTTGACATATGTGCAATGCATTGAAATGGGGCTCACGGCGTTACCAGATTCATGATAGTTCAATGAACTGACATAGATTTGGTTGAATTAGGATTTTTGTTTTTGAAGAAATTCTACTGTCACGGGACATTTCATGGAAATTTGACATGTAATAAAATTTTCGTGATTATGCATGTTTTTTTTGTTCAAATCAAATCTTCGGTGGTTCTTTGACAGTTCGCCATTTTTCAGACAATTAAAACATTTAGATTTTATTTTTGTGCACATTTTCGGCAACAATAAGTGCAGTGCAAAAACATGAACGATTTATTTATTTTTATAACAAAATAATATCATTGACGCCATTTTATTGCAGGCACATCTACGCAAATCTACTACAATCTAATGTCTTCTCTGAGGAGGGCTCTTTTGCATGGAAATGGAACTGCCATACGTCAGTATACCTAGTGCATGAAAACTTCTCTTCACTGTGCACCAGAATTTGGGGGGAAAACATATTGCTGCTTCAAAAGTGAACTCAATTGAATTATCAAATTTTAATCATTAACTATTATGATTTTCATCACAAGTACACAATCAGAACGAAACCGAAAAACTAAAGAACCATTTAAACGCATTTAAACAAAAACAATCCCTCATCAAACATTCGAATTACAGGTAAGTAAATATAAATTCCCCTTCGGTGACACCAGGAAAAGATGAACGAGGGAAAAAAAATAGAAAATCCTCCCAAACCTCAATTTGTTGAGGAGGGGAGACCTCGAAAGTTGATGGTATATTTTTCTTCTTTTTTTTTTTGCATGTTAGCGCTAATTAAGTTCTGGAAATTTTTAAACCAAATCTATTTATTACGATCCGCCTGTCGTCTAAGGATACAGCAGGTAGTGCTTTCTTTTTGGATAATTATGCATAAAATGATGTTGATAACCATTCTTGACATGCATTACGTCTGCTGACCGTCGGTGAACGACGAACGACAGTGCTGATTTTATTTATGCACGCGGAGTTTCACTCTGTTTTTGTTATTTGTTTTTACAAAGATTTCTGCTCATTATTGAAGTAATAATAACCGAAAGTTTGAATTGTGCTACTGAAAGAGCGCGGTTTGGTTAATTAAGTGTGTGAAGGTTTTTTTTCTACATTTTTCTTTCTTTTTTTTTCCTTGCCCGAAATGTGAAGAAGTGAAAGAATCAACGTATGAGAGAGGTAAATTTGTTGGATAAATAATTAATGTGTTAATTTTGTCGATTGTTTATTAAGAAGTTCGATTTGTCGAGGCGAAGGGGGTTATGTTGAGAATGTTTTATCCGAAAGGTGCTGTCTTTTTTTTTGTGAAGTGAACATAACAAGTGGCATTTTATCGTTAAAATACTATCGTTTTAATAAACTTTATATGTGTCGTGGGAGTGAAATTTGTTTCGTTTTCGAAGTGTCAGCTGTCTTGGCGAGAAATTAAGAGCATTGAACTTCGCGGTAAAATTGAATCGCTTTGCTGGAAAGTGAGTGTCAGTGTTCTGATTCGGATAGTGTTCATATTTTCGACAAGAATAAAGCCATCCAACCCGATTTTCCTACAGGACGTCCGGTTCTTCCAGATTTTCGTGAGCATCCTCGCTGTGATGACGAAACTAGTTTTTTTTCACATTAATTGATGTTTTAACCGGTTATCCAAATATCCTGGTAGTGTCGAAATCTATGCTCTTTCTGTCCTAAAAACGACTTCATTGATGGTCTACGGTTTGATTTTAAAGACAGGCCCAGGCATTCTAAGCGACTAATGGTGATTGGACGAGCTATTGTTTAAATGTCCCCAATTTGACACAGAATCCGATGACACAACATTGTGGTTGCAGCTGTAATCATCCCGTCCAAAGCTGATGGTATCCCTGAGAAGAATCACTATATTCTGCAGTGTGATATGTACTAGGCCGGTGTCAGACAGCATTATAGTGATCTTCTGGTTTATAGGTTAGGCGGGTGAAATGTGGTGATCTGCTAAGACGTCGCTACCCGAGCTAGACCAATTCATGGTGATAAACTATCAACTGCACACGAACATGGAACTCGGATATCAAAAACGATACATTTAATCCCAAAAAAGAAGACAACCCGCTAGGTTCTTGGCTCTCGATTGCTTTTGAAATCCCGCCTCAAATCACTAGCAACTATTCAGTGGCGAACACAGCTGGATGGCGCCGTTGGTTGAATGCTCGGTTCTAATTACAGTGAAAGCTAAGTAAAAACGCTTTATTCGGTTTTCAAATCTTGTCCAGTCACCATTTGTCGTTGGGATCAAAGCACCGGAGTTGTCGATCAGTGGTAGTAGCCTGACTATCGGTATCACAAGGGACCAACATGTCTAAGTGTGCTGGCGATTTCGCTGACAGCCCAACTACCTAACCTAATTTATTCAGTGGCGAGATCCATTCTCCTTGTGCTTCGCATCATTTGTTCAAGTAAACCAGCATTTGTTCCTCTGTGCATGTCACACTCCCATCGCCAGTTCCTGCATGCTCTCATCAGGGGCTGTGAGGACAGAGCCCAAACCCTACTCCTGTGGTCTCAGTAGAACCCCACTCCTGCAGTCTCAGTAGAACGCTACTCCTGTGGTCTCAGTAGTTCCATCCTAGTCCCCTACCGCTTCAATTCACTCGCTTAACACTGTTTTTTCCCATTTTCATTTCAGATTTACTTTGTCTCGTTTGTCTTGGTCAGCTGTACGCACTGCGTAAATCAAAAGGCATCAAAGTGAAGCGCTTATCCTAATTATGGCAATAAAAGTCCAATTTGAGATTGGACATTCCGCAACGGTGAAAAGCAAACGCACACCTGAGGGCTTCACTCATGACTGGGAGCTGTACGTTCAGGGAGTGAACAAAGCAGACATAAGCGCGTTCGTCGATAAAGTTGTATTCAATTTACACGATTCATTCCCGAAGCCCAAGAGATGTAATACATTCTAACTTTGCTCTCAAATCCAGCGAATATTTACGTATTTTTCCTTTCTCTAATTGTAGCTTTCAAAGAGCCACCGTATGTGCTAAAAGAATCCGGCTACGCTGGTTTCGTATTACCGATAGACATTTACTTTCGCAATCGTGACGAGCCTAAACGGGTGACATACAGTTACGACTTGGATTTGCAACAAGAGGGTCCGCCAGTGCATCGCAGTGAGGTAAAGAAACATATTTTTGAAAATCCCTCAGAAGACTTCCGTCAGAAACTGCTGAAGGGCGGCGGAATCGCTGTGTCGGGCGTTGTTGGCGGTGCTATAGGGACAGACGAGAAAAGTCTAGACATGAGTCTCGCCGATGGTCGAAATCAAATGGTTGGCAAGCCAAAGCTGAGCAGCGACGCCAGCAGTGCTTCATCCTCATCGAAGAAACACAAGCAGCGCACGGACGATGCGAAAACAAACACATTCACGGATCTCTTTGGAACGCCGATCACGAAAAGTGCCCCAAAATATTCCCCGGACCCGAAGACGAAGACTGCCAACGGCGGCGCTGGTGTTCCCATGGCAGGCGCGTTAGTGGGCAACAGCAAAAGTGGTGGCGGCAAGGATAAGTCAAACTCCGCTGCTGCGGGGTCTGTGACGGGTGCGGCAAGCTCAGGATCTGTGGGCGGCGGTGGAAAGGAAAAAGAGAAACCTGACAAGAAGGATAAACACAAGCAGTCAAGTCCGCACAAGGATAAGCTGCACGATGAGAAGGAAAGCAAGAAGAAGTCGGACGGAAAGCATGACAAGAAGGAGGAAAAGAAAAAGGACAAAAAAGACAAGGACAAGGACCGGGAGAGAAACAAAGAGAAGGCTGCCAAGCGGGCGCTGAGTCCGAAATCAGCGACAGTGGCAGCGCCTAGTCCAAAGCGTCCAAGTCCGGTGCGGTCATCATCCGCGGCTAGCAGAGATGATCCCAGTGTAAAGCCGAGCAGATCGTCGGAGAGTGACAAACGAGCCAGTGGCTCCTCCAGCGGAAAGAAGTCTAAAAAGGAAAAGAAATCTCATGACAAAGATCGTGACCACAAAGATAAACACCGCGCCGAAGCTAAGGAGCCTGTGCCTGCGGCAAACACCTCCTCACCAGTCACCGTAGCACAACAACCACCAGCACCCGTAGCGACACAGCCGCCACAAGCGGCAACCTCGAAAGCACCAAATGCCAGTGTTGCCTCAAAACCCGATCTCAACAGCAATAAGAGTCAAAAAGCGACTGAAAAGGAATCGAAGAAGTCTGATTCCGTCTCGAAGAGTACAGATAAGGAAGTCTCACCTCTCATCGCCGACAAGAAGAACTCCTCAGAGAAGGACAAGAAGTCGCATAAACACAAAAAGAAAGACAAAAACAAAGAGAAAGAAAAGGAGAAAGACAAAGAGCAAGGATCGAAGAAATCTGCCGCCAGCAAGGAGAAGAAAGACAAAAAGGAGAAGACTGCCAAAAACGAAGCGACTGCGAATAGCAGCACAGCAGCTGCTGGAGCCTCAAAGAAATCCAACGCAACCGCGGAGGCGATGGTTGACATTGCCAACGACAGTGGAAGTACAAAGTCAAGCACTAGCTCATCGTCGTCCAAGGCGAGCAAGCCAAGCAATACTGCATCAACGGTGCCTATAACGAGTAACGCAAACAACACGGGATCAACATTAACAAGTGGCCTTCTTAATAACTTAGCAGACAATGTGTACGGTAATATTGCCGAGAACCTCCATACGTCTTCTTCGAATTCCAATTCAGAGAAAGCTGCCGCCATACAGTCGTCTGACAGTTCGAACAGTAGCTTCCCTGATCTACCAGCGACACAGCAGCCAGCTCAGAAAGTTACAACTCTCTTTCAGACACCCGCAAACCCACAACCAACGCCTCCGCCAGCCAATGCAACGACTCCCTCATCCACAGCCTCATCAAATTCCGCGACCATTCAAGAGACTTCTCGATCGGCACAAGCTGCCGAAAAACGAGATCACAAGGCACATCGCGGTGCCGATAAATCAAAGACGGACAAAGCCGCAGAGAAGGAGGACAAGAAGCGTCGAAGAAACTCGACAGCAGTCAATACCTTCGTCGAACCTCCACTGAAGCAAATCAAAAAAGACCTCACGGCGAAAGCCGCCCGAGAAAAGTCACAGTCTCCCCTACTCCGGGCCGAAGACAAGCAAACCTTTCTGCCCCCACCAGCGACGACCTCCAGCCTAGCAGTTCAGAACACTGCAGTCACCGCTCTCAATATGGAATACCTCTCCGAACTGCAAGAACTTCACCAGAAGATCATGACCCTACAAGACAACGAGGAACTGCAGCAGGTCGTCGAGATGATTGCCGCGACCGGACGCTACGAGATCACAAGCAAAACATTCGATTTCGATCTGTGTAAGCTGGATCGGCACACCGTACAGAGGCTGCAGGACTTCTTTGCCACCTCGGTGTCGTGACATAAAATACGCTTGTAGAACCTAAAGAGATTGTACTAGCTGTGAAGGGAACACAACAGAACATCACGCATTCGCTCCTCTCGTTCCACCCCCAAAAAAAAAAAAAAAAAAGACCGAATCCACAAACTCGCGTACACAAAGCAAGAAAGCAATGAAAATCTCCTTGTTATTTATTATTATTTTTTACTAACAAATACTAAATGAAATGAAGATCATGAAAAACAAAAACAAAAAAGAAACCAATATATACCTTATTAACACATAGTGTGTAGTATGTGAAGCATGTACAAAGCAAAGATGATGGTTGATCACATATACTCTATATTTTATCATTATACGTAGAATAACTGCGAGAGAAGACTTGTAAATATGAAAACAAACGCATTAAATAATATTGAATGGAAATAAAAACATAACAAAATATTTCCTAGAACTGTATATTATAACACAAGACAAATAGAAACAAAACGAAAGAAGAAAAAAATACACACAACTTATAGTCATTTTGTCCGTCCGCTGCTTATTCGTGAGATGCATACACAGATGGGGAATTGTAGACGCAATCTTTTTGAATCATATCACAGAACACACTTGGGCTTGTGCATTTTTTTTTTTCGATCGAGGGGTTCGTCTTTTGCATATTCGTTCGACAGTAGGGTTCGACTTTGATTACAAGAACTTCTGGCGTTGTTAAGCAGCAGAAATCAGTTTAAATGAATTTACTAAGAGGTGCTACATCAGGTCGTTCATCAGTAGTTAGTGTGTAGGTGCCGTGTTTAGATTCCGGGACGACTCTCATTCTCTCCTTTCACCATTTCTCTCGCCTCACTGACGTTGTTGAGAGAGTTCAAATACCAATCATTCAATCATCCAAATCAATCATGCGTCCTGATTGATAAACCAAGAGGGATGACGGGGTGTATTGCAACGCACTCTTTCGGTTGGTAGGTCTATTTAAATTCCCGGACGACTCTCATTTTCACGATTTACCATTTCTCTCGCTTAACTGACGTTGATGAGAGAGTTCAAATGGCACGTAAATCTTCTCAATGTTCAAATAAAAGCAAAGGTAACTTCCACTCAGAAAACCACTCGAAAACTAGAAACGTCCATCTGGCTACAAGGCAGTCGTTGTCCACCCGCGTTACAGTCGACGGTGCAGATGTAGCGAGGTTTTCTTTTCGAATGGACTCAAATGTTCTTCTGTTAACCCTTTGTTTCCAGGAGGTGTCAAATATTTCAAATATTTTTATAAAACTTTGAAATTTAGATAAAAGCCGATCTTTTAACAACAAATTCAAAAAGAAAACGATTTTTTTTTAATCTTTTATTAATCACCCCGATTACGAAAGTCGTTTCACTTGAACGGCACAAGGCGTTTTGAGACGCGAGTCACTTTCCAGGCGTTTAAGCATCGATATTACGAACCTTGATCGACTCGAGGTTTTGTTCCACACACATTCCAAAACTGCCACTCAAAAGCTTACTCATAAATACTTACTCATAAATTCTACCGGAGTACACATTTTTAAATTGTTGTTTTGAGGTTGCTTAAAACATTTTGCAATTTGCTTAATTAAATTATTCGTGGCACTTAAAATAAATATAGACAGCATTGCTGTGATTAGTGAAGAGAACGACGATCAAGAATTGCAGAAAAGGGAGTTAATTCACATCAGAAGAAGTATTAGATTAAAATGCAATCCATTTGATTTACCAGCTGCTAAGTGAGAGATATGCATTGTACAATTGTGAATAAATTAATAAGTTTCTTAAAGATTTAACAAGTATTTTAGACTGAATAAGGTGGCGTTTGCTTATTTGCTGGACGAAATCAAAAATATAGTTTCGGACATAAAACATTCGTCTTCAGTGCCGATAGTCGGGCGACTTGCAGCTTTATTAAGATTTTGTGCTGAAGGAAGCTACCAAACCGGTGTTGGGAACGACTTTGGATTGGGCTTAGCATCGCCTACCGTAAGCAAAATCATTAAAGAAATGATCGACACAGTGGAGGAGTTTATTTCTCCTATATGAGAATAGGATCAAACAAAAATGCACTTCTATCAAAAATATGGCATGACGGGAGTCATTGGATGTGTTGATGGGACGCATATTAAAAGTCTAGCTCCTAAAAAATCGGAATAGCATAGGCACTATAGCAGAAAAGGGTTCTACAGCCGTAACGCTATGATTGTAAGTGTGCAGTTCCATCCAGTTTTGTTTGCATCCGTTTGAGAAAAACCTCTTTGGAAATTTGTTTGCTAAATTTCTGTTTTCCTCCATCAGTTCAACCAGCCGCCTTATTTGATTTGGGCTGAAAATTTTCATCCTTAAGATGTAAATAATTAACACTAAATACATTTTACACCACTCCAGTTCCAAGACAAAGAAAACTCACGTTTTTACTTGTTTTTCCATTACAGTCGTTCACAAAATTCAAACCGCCTTCTTTTGTCGTGTTACTGGTCGTTTTGGTGTAGTAAATCGACTTTCGGAATACCGATACAGGACAAGTGTCACACAAAGAATACGTTCCACATAAGCTTATCGCCAGAAGTCGTTTCATAGCGTAAAACGACTACGTAATCGACAATCGTAATACCGACATCACAGAGGCGTTTCGACACAAGTCGTTAAACGACTTTCGTAATCGGAGTGAATGTTTTTAGGTGTGTGGTTTCACCACGTAACCAGTAGGAAACTAAGGAAAACAATTAAAAATATTACAATTTCGTCAAACGTTATGATTTTGTCATTCAACCAAAATCCAACCTCGCAACAAGAACAAGACCACCTTGTATGTCTAATGTGGTATCAATATCGTTCAAGTTTACATTCACTGGTAATGTTAACACTTCCAAATCGTTTTTATGAATGTACTGATCAATGTCTGGGTCGATCTTAGACATATGCGTGCTTTTGGAACGAATTTTTTGAAATATACGGATCTGATGTTATTAACAAATGATTAATTAAATCAATCATTGTACTGATCCTGGAGCATTTTCGACTGTGGTCTATCTAGCCTGGTCTTTATAATTTCCTTATGTCTAGCTTCCAATGCTTCTTCAGAGAGTACAGCAATAGGCATTGAAAAAGTGATATTATGCCCATGAATCAGGAGTTTATGTACGCTGCTAGGCATGTAGTACCAATTGTATTTGGAAAGATACATACAGCGGCAATTTCAGGCAACAGTTCTGCTTTATATTTTTGTAACTTGTAGTAACTGGGGAAACAATCTTTGTGTACACCATTGATTACAGAATGTAGAAGAGCATATTTTCTCTTAGACAAATCTAAGTCCAAGTATAATGCTAAGCTTTACGGCATCGTTAAAGGCGTTTCTGATTTTTGTGGAGATCCTGCAGCATAACTTAGCTCCTCTAAACTAGGTTGCGATATGAGTTCTTGTACACGTCGTTTTTTTCGTACGTTCGCTACACTCTTCAAAATACTTTGACGGTCTTCATTGGCTCGTCCCTGGAGCATTTAGATTATCATATACATGATTAAACAAAACTTCAGATATAACCAAGCTAAGGTTTAGCCATTGTTCATTGTTAAACAATGGCTAAGTTTATGTTACTTGCATAAACCTGTCCGATTTCCTTTGGCATTGGTCCTATTTTTGCTTTACCTACGCACTTGAATCTCGGTGATTCCCAATACGACCAAATATAATTTTCACGGCCTCTTTCGAGTCACTGACAATGCCAACACGAACTGTCTCGAAAAAGCTTCTCAAACATGGCCGTCCCGGAGTCGGTATAAAACCGTAGGTCCCTTCCACTCGTGAGAGCACGTCCAACACGAGTGGTTGCTGAGAAGCTAGGTCCTGGGCCACTACGGGCTGTAAAATTGGCTTTTGGTAAAAGACTATTGATTTTAACAATATTATTGAAATTAGGGTTTCGAAGTATGTCATAGATAGAGTTG
Organism: Eristalis pertinax; assembly: GCA_907269125.1. Classification (NCBI taxonomy): domain Eukaryota; kingdom Metazoa; phylum Arthropoda; class Insecta; order Diptera; family Syrphidae; genus Eristalis; species Eristalis pertinax. The sequence continues at coordinate 126,440,590 of OU026145.1, forward strand.
TTTTGAAAAATATTGACTGGGTTGCAGTACTGGGCAGTTTTCTAAAAGATTTTGTAGGTCTATGCGGGTATTACTTGTTGGAGGACTGGTTTTGTTCAGCAAGTGTTGGTGCCTGACTGCTGTATGTCTAAGTCGTAGCCGTACAAAGTTCGAGACTTGTAGTTTGGAGTAGTTTGTCGGGTACTTAGGCTCGGTTTTTGCAGGGTTGACTTTTTTGAGGTTTTTTTTTATTTGTTTGATCAGATCTAGTTTGCTGAAAATGTTGAAACTGTGTACAGGACTGTGTTTGGCTGAGTTGGCTGCTTTGTCGGTGTGCTCGTTGCCTTGGATTCCCGCATGCCCAGGGATCTGCATTATCTTCCTACTGTTTGGCGATTTGATGAGCTGGTATCCGATTTCAGATACGAGGTGGGTGTTGTTATTGGGGTTTTTTATTGCATTGATGACTGATATCTGCTATCAATGCATACAATGTGTTTATTATGAGGGCTGTTTGCTATTTGTATGGCTTGAAGAATAGCAAATGCTTTTGCTGTGAATACTGAGGCGAAATCGGGCGATTACTAATCTTGGCGATGGATCCATTTTAGCGGTATTGACTGTGCTCTTCGGGCCGTCGGTGAACATGGGCAACCAACCCTCTGATTTTAAATTCTTTAGGGTGTTGGCAATGAGTTGATGGTAGGTCCTGTTGCTGGTGTTGCCCTTTTTCTAGTCGGTTAGATTGATATCAATTAATAATTCCTGATTGATAAACGAAGGGGAATAACGTGGTGTATTGCAACGTATTCTTTCGGTTGGTAGGTCCATCTTATCAGATTTTTGATGAATGGTGGTGATGGCAGAATTTGTCTTTCTGAAGTTTTTTGGTTTTGTATCTTCTTTATGTCCTGATCGATGACTGAGAACTTTGAAAAGGTTAGTTTAGCCAACATAATGCGAGTGATAATGTCTCTCCGTTTCCCAATTGTAGGTAGAGTTGCTTCTGCTAAAATGTTTTTTACTGGGCTGGTTGGGAAGGCGTTAGTGCTTCTTCTAGCCGTATCGTGGTACAAAGGATTAATTGTTTTTTAATATCGATTTGAGGCTGTGGCTGTATATGTATACCCCATAGTCCAATTTCCTTAATACTAAGATTTTAGCTATGTTTGTTAATGTATTTATCATAATCACATGATAATTTTAACACAAGTCCTGGCTAGCCGCTTTTTTGATAACCCATCGATAGAACTGGTCAACAGTGGTTATGTTGAATGAGTTTTTATACTCAATTCAAAATTGATTTGCGCCGCTCACTTCGAACCTGAAGTCCTTTTTCCAACAGCAGCTCTAATTGTTGAGATGCCCAGGAGGGAATTTTTTTACAAAAAATACAGTAGAGACTTGAAGAAGTAAAGCAGTTTGTTTTTAGGGTTCTTAACTCTTTCCAAGACACTGTCTCAATTTAAAATATATTTACAAATGTATACGTATGCTGCGTTCAAAAAAATAGCAGCTAAAGTTGAAAATGGTTTCCTTTTTGAAATGTTGTATATCTGGGTCATTAACATTTGTTTTGTTTGTTGGTTAACATTAATTTAAAACGAAATAACAAACAAACGTTTTCATAAATTCTGCAAATTCATTAAAAACAAGATCTAAAATAAATAATTCATGCCACTTCTATGTGAAGAATCAAAATAATAGCAGTGCAGTGGTTATTGTCAAAACGAAAAAAATATGAAAAGAAAAGCAGATTTCTTCAGGTTATGATTATTAACATTAATATTTGGTGGTAACTCTTATTTCGTACGTCTGCCTTATACCGGCGCTGCATTGAGATTACTAAAGACTGACACCTTCTCGAGCGATATTGCCTTCGATGAATCTACTGCTCTACTGCTGCTGCCCTCCACAATTGGCTTTGCCTCGCAAACAGCTTTTTTTACATCCTCCCAAAGGTTGTCAATTGGGTTGAGGTCAGTGTACTGAGCAGGCTAACCTATCACATCAATTTTGTTCGATTGAAACCAATTTCATGCAGTTTTACTGGTGTTTCGGGTCGTTATCTTGTTGAAGCACCCATTTCAAAGTCAGCATAAGGACGAATAACTTTCTCAAGAATGTCGACGAATAAATGTTGATCCATTGCCCCTTTTATCCAAAATATAGAGCCGATGCCGTAGTACGAGAAGCATGCCCAAACCATAATACGGGATCCTCCAAATCTCTAAGAATTTAAAAATGTGAAACGCTTCACGATTATGCCTGTTATCCTTGCCCTAATCTTCGTATCGTTCCAATTTTAGTATATGTTCTGCCGAACCAATAACAGAGATCTACATATAACCCAGTTGTTCTATGTACTTTATTTTCTTCAAAATTAAGGATATCGTGGGGAATTCTTCCTTAACTTTGATTAAATGTGCAATATAATTTTGTAATCCGATTGTCAAATTCCAACTTACAATTATATCGCCAGCATAGACAAGACAGCTAGAAAATATAAAGAGTTTTTAAAGTATTGTATTATGAAAGTTAAGTGTAACTACATAGTACAAAAATATGAACAATGGGTGGTGTGACTAAAAATTGAGTGTGAGTGTTCCTTCCAAAATGCTGGTGGAGTGTGTGAGTGTTCCGTCAGCATTTTGAAGGGAACACTCCATGTGGTGTGAATAAAAATAATTTTCGTTCGTTAGTTTCTGGAATGGAAAATGAGGATTTCATAAATTGTTTACAATTTTATCAGTGCAAACTCCATCCATGAAGATTAGAACATTGCAACGCCTAAAACAAAGTCTCAAAATAACCGATAATTGAGTGAATTACAGTAAAAGCTCTTTAATTCGGAAAACTCGTGTATTGGGAATTAACGAGATTTTTCCGAATAAATGAGAGTCGGTTTTCAATTTTGAACGTAAAACTTAATTATTTAGTTAGCTAAAATTAAATAACGCAGAAATTAGGTAACAAATGGATCTCAATAATGTAGAAGTGGGAACAAATCATACAAAATATCTATTGGAGCAGTCCCAGCTATTCACATTTACATGTCGGGAAAAAACGGTAATCAACATTTGCATGTTGCTTGGGTTACTAAAATATTTTTTCGTTTTAATTACTTGCATTTTTGAATCGATAGGAACGTGTTCTAGTGCATACAAAAATCTCTCAATTCTCTCGGAAAATTCGTTTATTCGGACTAACCTTCCCCCGACCATTCCGAATTAACGAGCTTTTACTGTGTATATCTTCGTCTTTTTGCGTTTGCGTGCTTAAAAACATTTCTGAAAATTAATATACCCCGTGTTGTTCATTATCGTAAAATAAATGTTGACAACTCAGTTGTCAAATGTTATTCACAACAAATTGAGTGTTCCCTTTACGAAAGCACTTTACTCATGAATGTGAACTCAGAGTGTTCCCTTAGTTTTTATTCACAAAAACTAGAGCTGTTGGAGAAAAACCGAACGTAGATTTGAACAGAAAAAAAAAAATTGCAACAGAAAACAGTGTGATTTTGTTGACTAGTGTAATCATTATTTTTACAGTATTCATCGTCCTAATACATAGTTAGATTGTAGAACTTGATTAAGTTTGACATCGTAGGACTCTGGAATATTTCTCTTCAAGACGTTCTTCTTTTCAAAGGGGGAGGCTCAGATTTATTGTAGGCATAATTTTGATATAGGCCCCCAGCTCCTTTGTCCGTGCACTTTGTAGACTAGGTCTAGCATATATTTTTCGTTACGCCGCACTAGACGCGTGGGCTTCTCCGTACACTTTCATACAAAATATCAGTCACATTCACATCTTTGTGGACAGAAATTATCTAAGAGGTGACGGGAGAGATTAGTGTAAAGAGGCAGTAAGGATATTCCACTATCTGATAGAAATGTACAGGGATGCATGGGCAATGTATGCAGGAGGCATACACTGTTCAATATTGATGTGCATAGCACCATATCCTACCGAAAGCGGGATTCCTTCTTCGTCGAAGTCCAATGAATAGATATGCAAACACTAAAGATCGAGCTTATGGGCAACCTCAGGCCTTTCAATTTAAGTCGGTTAGAGATGTCAGACCAGTAGCGGCTACCAAGGGCGATTCTCATCCGATCTTCACGTTTATCTTTCGATCGTGACATCCTGGCAATAAATCTAAATTTAGTTTGCTTTCCTACATATATCCTTACTTACCTTAAAACCAGTTCGTTTCTATGACTGCACGGTCAATATAGTCGGAGCAATCTGCCAACTTTACCGACTTAATGCCTTCTGTGTTGAGACTTGACCACAGCCCTACCAAACTGAAGTCGTCACGTAACAATTCATCTAGTCGCACTCTGGCGCATATTCCTACCGCTTCGGAAACCGTGAAACCGAACTGTATAGAGATCGATTTTATGACCAGCTATTCACAAGTGGCATTTGTTCCAGATCGAATGCAAGAGGATACAGTTTGAAAATTTGGAACAGAGATTTCAGTCTCTTCCAAAAAAGGCAACGCGTGTATTTAAAGATAGTGCCTGTTATCCACTAATTTCCAATAGTTTTACTTTACATTCAGCCCTAACACAGAATCCCTTCGTAGCAAATCTACGAATCGAAGTTACGATACGAACTACGACAAAAATGCTATCACACAATAAGAACCGACGTAAATATTGTACTTGCAGAAAAAGATAACAAATTTCCATTTCATTCGTATTTAGCAATACCAACTTTCACGAACTTCGAAATTCGCATCAGATCTTTCACTACGATTCCTCTACTAATGAATTCTGTGATCGCTTTTTCGGAGTTCGTAGCTAGTTTTCGATTACGATGGAATTCGTGATAGGGGTGATTAAGTCGATTTGAGTCTAAAATGCTACACGCCTCTGCGCACTGACACTGATGGAGTGGACGCCTGAAGAAATTAGAAGTCTTAGTCATTTTCGGAAATCTTCTTTTACTTAGTCGAGAAGTTTATAAAGAAACACACACAAATGGTTGTATTTTTTCAATGCTACATATTTTCGAAGTTAGAAGCAACGAAGGAACGATGTCGAAGACCCTTTTTTCGAAAAAAATGAACAATCTGCATCTGCACACCCACTGTGTTTGTTCTGTGTGCAATTTAAGCTTGTCTAAAGGATTAAATCCAACAAGCAAGTAGGGGGGAAACATGAAAATGGGGAAAGGGGGAAAATCCATAAAGAGTATATTAAACAGAACATACAAAACTATAGCTGCCTTTTGCATGAGATCGAAATATGTATATGTAAAAACAAACAAAAGAAAAACAAAATAAAATAATGTGTATCACAAACGAGAAAGAGAGTAAGAATCCGACTAGTTATGAAGCTCGCTTTTTATCTGCAATATTATACAATACAATTCATATATATAGTATATACAATAATTATTACAAAACACACATATATATATATGTATAGCTATATATATATTTATTAACAGTTACAAATAATTAAGAAACAATAAAAAAAAGCAAGATGATAGAACAACAGTCAACCAAATATAAATTCTTATTAAGACTTAAGAAACGAATTAACACAAATAAACGTTGAATTGAAAATATGTAAATCCTTTCAAATTGCATTTAATGTATTTTTTGTTATAAATGCACACCCAAACACAGACTCACACAGAGAGACACGAGTTACAACAAATTGTTTATTTCTTCTCATACAACAATAGGTAATCACAGGACAAGACAAGACCTTCGGATTCATTTAACGCATTATTAATTTAAAGTTTAAATTTATTACATTTAAAAATTATGATATCCATCACGCGTCACATTAGTTTGTTATTCTTATGTAATTTTGAACTCTAGTGAGAGGTATGAATAAAACTATAAAACGAGGCACATTGTGTTTTCGAGAAAATTTAATTTAACTGTGTATTGATTTTGATTTATGCGTCAGACCGAGAACGTGTTTTTATTTGTACGCTGATTTATGTACATGGCATAGGTTAGGTTAGTTTTGTGAGTAGACGCGTTAGTCACGTCTCACGGATCCATTGTGGTGCCCAATGTAGAAGTTACTCCTTTGCCAAAAGAAGGAATAGGAAAAGACAAGTGCATTACATCGAGGCAATTCGATACACTAGTCAAAAAGTTACCATCAGCAGCAAAGCACCAAAAAAGAATGGAGCAATAAATTCATAGTCTACAGACTGAGCAGCAATACGGTAAAATGGTATACGGATGGATCAAGAACTGATGAAGAAACGTTGGACATTATAGGTATCGCTGGCGTTGAGTAACTTTCCTCGGTTGCTACCAGTTTTGTAACTCCGAGATCGAGAGAATCGCAGGAAAATCGAGTTGGATAATGCAATCAAAGAGGAGAAGAAAATACAGTGGCTTTTCAAGGGTACTCTCATGATTATGGATGCTAAGAAGGAGAATGTTGCTCTTTAATTGAAGAATTGAATTGAAAAAAACAAAAAGAAGTTGATTTTGAGGAGCGCTCAATGTAGGTCTCCTACGAGGTTACATGCCGTTTGAACTGGAAAGCCGAGTGCCGTCACGTCGAATGCAGACATATGGTTGATTTGGCCGCTGGCACTGTTCTGAATTTGATTTGAATAAAATGCGCATATAATACTCAAATGGTGCAGGTTTTTGGGACTGTATCCAAGTCATTGCACATTTCTAGCAAATCTATCCACAGCGCAATGGTTTTTCAATTCCGTTTGGAAAATGATTTCCAGCAGTAGATGCTACAGAAGAAACAGCTGATCGCTTGAATAATGACGAGGTCTGCGTGTAATTTCGTAGGTAGTGGCAGACTATGGTCCGATGAAACTCCAGTAAGTCTATATAATTTTTTTTTTTTTTTCAATTTACAAGCGTTGATAGCGGCCACCACCACTTGTTACCACGGATCTTTATTTAATAATCATTGAGTGCACACAGGGGTAGGGTCTGTGCACGTAGGGCAAAGTTGCTGATCTCTCTCAACTTGGCGGGATGCCAGCAACGATCCTTGTCGATGCATAGATCAAGTTGACATACAGCCTCCTAGAGAATTAATGTATGCAGCGACTCCCTTGTGGTGGGCTAACAACCCGCCCACATAAAACAACAACCGTTACGAGTGAGCAACCTGCCTCGGATCAACGGACGGAATCGAAACAACGACGACACTGCGCGAAAAAGGTCAATGATTTGCGAGTGTGCTCCTGCAATGTAAGAACACTCTTCACTAACAAACTAACTAACTAGCTCATAAACTGGAAAAGATCCTCACGCAGTACAAGGAGGATATTATTGCGATCCAGGAAATACGGTGGATAATACAAGGAATAATGAAGAAGATAGAGTGCGACATATATCACATGGGAAAACGGTTGAGGTGGAAGATCATCGACTTTAAACCGATAAGTGATCACCTGACTGTGATCCGTATCCAAGGCAGATTCTACAACATCAGCCTTATATCTGCACACGCCCCTACCGATGAGGCTGAAAACTCCGTCAAACAGGACTCTTACGACCTCTTGGACTGTGCCTACGGAGCCTGTCCGGAGTACGATGTCAAAATCGTGCTCGGAGACTTCAATGCCAAAATCGGTAAGGAAAGCATCTTTGGCGGAGTTACCGGAAAACACAGCCTCAAGAACACGACAACAGATAACGACTTCCGACTCACTGACTTTGCGACAGAACGTAATATGGTCATAAGTAGCACAAGATTCCCTCGCAAAAGAAGCCACAGCAACCTGGCGATCTCCGGAGGTTGAACCGCCAACCAAATTGATCCTGTGCTCATTGACATTCAGAGGGGCAAACGTCGGCCATTTTCTCCTGGCAGCACGATTCAGAGCCCGACTCTCCGATGTCAGAAAGCTGCACCAGCCAACAAAGAGGAGTTTTGACATTGGACGCCAGAGCACAACGGAGATTGCCAGAGCCTACAAAGAGCAATTAAGCGACAGACTCTCTGGTACGGTGCTACTTCGGTTTGTCAAAACAACTGGGCTCAAAACTCCTGACTCTTATTTGCCAGTCCTGCTCTAGCTTGACGCTAAGCAAAACTGCAGAGCTGATTCTTGGTACCTTCGAAAGAAAAATTCTACGTCGGATATACATATAGTCCCGTCTGCGAGCTGTACCAGGATGTGGATGTAGTCCGGAAGGCAAAAATCCGTAGACTGTACTGGCTCGACCACATCGAGCGCTTGGACAACAATGCTCAGCAAAGAGGGTCTTTGCATCCGAGCCTACTGGTTCGAGAAGGAGAGGAAGACCGAATCTCCGGTATAAAGACAGCAAGACAGCTTGGTCTTATTGACTGGAAGCAGCGTGCCCAGGAATGTCAACGATGGAAGGCAGCAATTCCTCAGATTCGGACCCTCCATCGGTCGCCGGCCTGATAAGTAAGTAAGTAATCATTGAGTGCTTGGTCGTGAACGTCAACGCCTTCCATTCCCGAGTTGTACACTGCGATTAGTTGTGCTTGTTTGACACTTATGTTTGCTTTAATGTCGAACACCGTTCAATGCTTTCAATTTGATCCAGTCGCATACGGAACTGTTATCATTTCACTTCACAAAAAGTAATTTATTGACAGTGTCGTACCAGTGATCATAGATTCGTCTTCTCTTGTTTGAATACTGCGTTTGACTTCGAGGGAGATTTCTTTGTCACAATTCCTGAAATGGTATGTCGTCTTCACTATCGCTGTTAAATAATACATCAAATTCTCCTGGTCATCTTCCTCCTTATCAGTATAACAATCTTCATCTGGCGGAATCAAATCAATGTCGAAAGTGGCGTGATTTGACGACCTTTTCCACGAAATCCAAAGCGTTAAGCTTCCAACACACCGTTTCTGAAAAAGCACGAGTGCCAGGGAGGCTGTCTGATCTGAGAAGGAAGCTGTACTTCGTATAAAATTAAATTTTTATCTAGACGGAAGTGCTCTCTTCGTATTATTAGTGACTGGAGAGAGGTGGAGCCGTAAATTATGAATGTTTTTCGAGTCGGGAATAGAACCTAGACACCAAGAGTTCTCTAAGAGCTACGAACATGAGCCCGTTGCACGTAATTCTGAAGTATTATGGAAAGCTGGACAGATTTCACATAATTTTATCGTCATTGATGGAGCTGAAGCCGATTGAGGAAACAGAGGTGCCCGCACAGTAGCGGGTCAACACTTCATCCAACTTTTTGGAATGACCAAGTTTCCCAGAACTCTACGAGCTATATCAAGATGTAAATGTAGTCAGTAAGGCAACGCCTGCACTGGGCTTGATCACATCATGGACGCCAATACTCCAGCGAAGAGGGTCTTCGAATCCGATGGTTCGTGGAGGAGAGGAAGGCTCCGGTATTGAAACCAAGTAATCGCGGAGGCAAAAGAGCTTGGTCTTGATGACTGGAATGCAGCTATAACTTAAGCTCAGACCCTCCATGGGTCGCAGGCCTAAGAAGTTAGTTTCTCAGAATGCAGCCATTATGTTTATAATTATTTTATTTCCAAATTCATTTCTTAGTATTCAAAACGTCTTCAATGCTTGAGAGAACTCTCGTCCTAATGGAGTGGGTTGAACGAAATTAACAAGGGCTTCAATGCCACAAGGGGACGGGGCGCGGCACTCTGTCATGAAATCTCCTTTATTTAATATTTGAGTGGTTTGTACAAAATTCACTGCCCATCGCCAGAGGCACGATCCTATAAAAGTCCATACAACTGCTAGCAAACGCCAACGTCGTGTATGAGCATCATTAGTCGAACAAGGATCTGGCGGTAAACAAGGTCGGAAAGTTGCAAATGCAGCATCAACTTTGAGGTGTTCAAGGACAGTGAATAGCAAGAATAACACCAGTACGGAGATAAACGAAAGAATAATTTACTGTTTTTTTTTGGTTGTAAATGCAATTGAGTAGTGGTTCGTTTAGATGCTGGTGTATCTATGTAGGTAAGGTTTGTTAAAAGTGGCTGACTGTCAGCAAAGAGCATACACATTTAGGCCAGTGCATGCCCGTCGTGGCACCAAGCGGATCTAGTTGCTCCTATTCCAAAACAGTTATTGCTCTTGACAATTCAATGAAAATGGCTGGCGTTTATACAGATTAGGTCGGCCAGATTATTGAAGATGTAACCCCATGTGACTTTTCCTTCGGGAGGAGAGGTGGGTGCATATGCAGAGAAGGTGCTGCAAGTCCAGAGGAGAAGCACAGCAGTTTCCTCCTCCTTTTACAAGTCCTTGCTGAACAGACCCAATCTGACGGCGTGAGTGTGTTGTACAGTGAACAAAATAAGTTTACGTACAAATATATATTTTTAGTTTTTTCTTATTAGCCTGGTCGACTCAAAAAGCTATCTTATAGAGAAGAACGCCAAATATTGTAGTCTGTGAAGACGCATCCAAAAAAGTCATTCCGTATATTAAAAGAAGAGCATTCACAGAGCTCAGGAAAAATCCCCAAAAGGTAGGAAATGTGCTTCACAGACATGGGTATCAAGCTCGAACACCACGCAAAAAACATTTGATATCAAAAGTAAATCGGGAAAAGAGGTTAGCTTTTGCATTTTTTTGCAATTTGTGGATGAGCCAGATACATTTTGAATTAGAATCGTGTTTAGTGATGAATCAAAATATAACATTTTTGGATCCGATGGTGTTCGAAAAGTGTGCAGGAAGCGAATGGATATGAAACATATGGTTTGGAGGTGTATGCCAGCAGCTGGAGTAGGGAATCTGGTCTTTATTGATAAGGTGATGGACAAGCAACTGCACTTAAGCTTTCTAAAACAAAATCTCAAGCAAAGTGCGGTGAAACTGGGGTTTGACGTTGAAACGTTCTTGTTTCGGCAGGACAACGAACCTAAGCACACCTAGTATCTCGTCAAAGAGTGGCTGGTTGAAAGCAGCTAAAAACACCACCACAATCACCGGACACTAATCCTATCGAGCATATGTGGGAATTGTTTGACAGGAGAATTAGAAAAAAATAGCATCACTTCGAAGGCGAATAGCGACAGAATGGCCAAACATAAAACAGAAGGAACGACGTTTTAGTCAGAAGCATGCGTCGTGGCTTGTTAGCAATTATTCCTGCGTCCTTTTGCAGGAATAATTGCTAACAAGCCACGACGCATGCTTCTGACTGACAATTGTCCAACCAAATATTAATTCTACCATGTTATCGTATTTTATTAACTTGTTATTCAATGTACGTAAACTTGTTTGGCTTGAAATATGTTTGTTTAGTTTATTTTATTGCCCTCTCTCTTTATAAAAATGTTTAATGTACGTATAATTGTGATCTTTAATAAATACTATATCAGATTAAATATGACACTTTTATTTCACAAGAACATTATTATCAAACATTCTGATGAGAACTTTGAGTGTACGTAAACTTATTTTGCTCACTGTAGCTAAATCCAGGACTCTAATCGGTCACAGTCGTCCTGCGCTAGCGTTTCGACGATAGTTTCGCTTCACGTAAACTGAAAACTGTCAGTTACTATCGTCTCGGCGACTTATTTTTGGCGATAGCTATTTCAGTGTCGTTTTCATACATCAAATGAAAATAATTATGTATACATATCTTGTTCTTCACTTTTGTGACGATTTTAGAGTGATAAGACGCGTATGTTTAATTTCGGGTGCAAGCTGAAAGGAGAATGTGCTGGTGAAATTTGAGAGAAATAAGAGCTCAATGTCATTTTTACGTGAGAGACATTGTTCTCAAAGCCCTCAAACTGTATACAAAATAAGCGACGGCGAGACAATAATGATGGTCTTACATGAAGCAAATCATCGACGATATCACTGAAGAGAATCGGGTGGACGACAGTCGTCTGAAAAATTACGCGATTAGAGCCCAGGTAAATGCAGGGCGCAGTAAAACACGTCCTCTATACCGATGATAATATCTTTATTTTTCATACATTAATAAATACAATTCGTTTCATTATTTCCTTTGAACAGACTTAGTAAAATTCTTAAATTTCCCATAACTAATTGGTTTTGTTTTCATTTAAAATTCATTTTGTATGTGTATTAATAAAAAAAAACGTATTCAAAAAGTAAACCGAGTACAAAAAGAGTATTTTTTTTTGTTTTTTTTTTTTGTTTTAATTGTAAGTAATCAATAACAAATCACACAGAGTAAGTACATATACAGATACAATACTTGTAAATATTTACTGCTACAATTCAAAACGCATTGATTCAAAACAGTTCAATGGAAAATAATTCCCTTTTGGTAGGTAGCTTAACGAAAAATTAAAAAAAAATATATATATTTATACGTATACATTAAAACAAAAGTTATCTCCGAAACCATGTTAATGATCGTTTTGAAAAACAAAACAAGAGGAAAACTATGAGTCTAAATTGTTAATCGATAAATTTGTTTGGTTTCTCTTCGACAAGATTACAATTAAAATACATAAATATCTTGTGTTTGAATTATCCACGTGTTGTCTTACATTTTATATTGTTTTTTGTTTTTTTAGGTGTAGATGATTTCTTACATTTCTTTTTATGTTTAGATACTTATTTTTTTTTCATTTTATTAGAATACTTGTACATCTATAATTTACGGTAAACATGTTGTTTTTTTTTGTATTTTATTTTTTTTTTTTTTCATTTGGAACACACAATAATACTGCTATTTGCATATATAATTTAAATTTGTTTTTCTTTTTTTGTTTTATAATTAATTTTTGGTTTCGTTTGAAATGATGAGAAAGTATGACAAGTAACAATTTTGTTATTCTATGTGCGGATGAGAGATTTGAAATAATTGAATTAAGCTCTTTAATTGTTCTAAATACACATGTATTTGTTTGGTTATAATTTCAATTATTTTCCATCGAAATTAAGTTCTGCTACATATGTGAAAGAGGCAGACAGTGCGATGGAGTGAGCTTCTGGAAAGTCTGACTAGTGTGGGGCTGGTTAGATTGCCAGGAATTGGGAACCCTTGAATGGGGGGTGCGCTGAAGGATTTCTACCTAACCTCCTTAGATTTAGGGAATTCATGCTAAGGAATCCAGTAGAAGAATTACAAACACAACCTAGTTTGCAATAGTTCGGTTGTCAAAGTGCTTTCGTTCTCAAATACAGTCATAGGGTGTTTTTATAAACGTCAGACTAACAAAGAACTGCGTTTTCCATGTTCATTAATGCAGATATATTGTAAGATCATACTAACTTAGGTGACTTAGGTGGAAACTCAACTTAATGGAAAGAGTCAAGCAGGCAACTTGTGCCCTATACCTGATTTACAGGATATTCGGCAAAAAGTGGGGCCGAAGCCCCAAGACAATTCTGTGGATGTACACAGCGATTGTAACGCCAATCTTGACATACGGCAGCGTGGTATGGTTGCAGACCATACCACTGCTTACTAGAATACCGAGACTAGCATGTCTTGAAGTTACGGGTGCTATTTCCACTTCCCCGACCGCGGGCCTAGAGGTACTATTAAACCTACTCCCACTTGACCCCTACATTCAAGCTAACGCTAAGAAGTGCCATTAGAAGCATTCAATAAATATGCTGGCTCTCAAGTCCCATTGAACACGCTAGTATAGTATACTGTATAGACTACAAATTGAACTGTCCGTAAGTGACTATATACTCCCTTTCCTCGACTTTGAAATACCCTTCGCATGCTATTTCCCGACGAAGGAGGAGTGGATCACAAGAGCAATTCAAGCATCCAAGTATATACTGATGGATCGAAGATGCATACAGGCACAGGTGCGGGCATTTTCTCCGAATTCTTAAACATGCACTGCTTTATCAGGATTCCTGAGTATGGCAGTGTTTTTCAAGCGGAGGTCCAGGCAGTCAAAGAAGCGGCCAGAATAATAACAATGTTGGAAATACCACCGGCTGGTATTACCATTCTAATTCACAGTCAAGCGGCCATAAAAGGAATTTCGCCGATAGAAATCAAGTCCAAGAGGGTCGCGAGCTGCCGCGAGGAGTTTAAAGCTCTCAGCGCACAACACTCGATAACTCTATGCTGGGTCCCAGGACACAGGGACATAGCCAGCAATGAGGCAGCAGATGAGCTACAATGGGTCTTCCGCACGTCTACCCACATTCCTATCATATCTAACTGCAGTACCTACTGTTCATAAACGTCAATAGCTCATCGATGTCGAGCAGATTGTGCAGTCATTATTTTTTGACTACAAAATGGGTCGATTGAAAAAATATATTTTGAACTAAAGCAAGCCTGCACTGAGTGTGTGTTCAAAAACGCATGAGAAAAGAAATGCGATTGTACTAGAGCAGATTTCCGACGTTTATGAAAACACTCATATCCTCTTCTATTCTCCTAACCACCTGATTTGTTCTACAAAGCGGGAAGAAAACGCATTAAAACCTTTGAAGCAGCAAACACAGTCGCAGTTAAGCTAGAGTTTTAATCTGTCAAGAACATTAACTCGGCGTTCACACTCAACAATTTGTCGATACGTATGACGTGGCCTGCAGCTTCACATGCATACGTCAGGAACAGCAAAGTGATTATATAACAATAAGGGTGGCCCTAGAGTCCGAAGTGGAAATGTTTTGTCTGGAGTAGTGTTCTCCCACGAGTGAAAGGCACCTACAGTTTTATGTCGACTCCCAACGTCGCTTTTTCTAGACAGCTACACTCTTTTCGGCATTGTTAGTGACTGGCATACTGGGCGTCTTCCAAAACGCATCATTGCTCTAATACTACAATGGCAACCACTCCAAAACGCAATCAAAATGCCAATGCATACTATTTCATAGCGCATTGTGAACAGATCTCCCGCACAAACAAAAGCAAATCATAGCATCGGCAAAATGTCATGGAAGTTTGCGTCATTATGTTTACAGTGTAATGCGAAATTATGACATTTTTTGAAAACGCCCACTACCTCGGAACTTGCACTGCCCTTGCAGAAACAAGAAGAAAACTCCTAGGCAACTATTTCTTCAACTGCCTCGAAGATCTAGCTTACTGAAGCATGCTAGATATCCTACAATATCGAAAAGCCACGGAATGGGTATAAAATGGTCCAAGAAGATCACAAATCTATAATAGGTTACGCAATAGGGTCAACGGGACAACCAGTTTGGAACCAAGCCAGAAAGTGACTGCACAATGAACCAAACAGGTCTAAGTGGAGCTTGCTCTTTACTTTTAGCTAGTGACTCGTAAAGGTTGGAGCGTTGAATGTTACTCGTGTCGGAACTACAATACGCCGGCCATCGCAATATGCTACCACACTTTTATCAGAGAATCTTGAAATTATTTAGTGAGCTGTACGAAACGTCTCGTCATCAATTTATAACTTTGTCTCCGATCTAGATAGACAGATTGAATTTAACAAGTCCAATGGCGCTCTTGATCGTAATCCCTTAATCACTGGTGGGGATTATCATAGTAAGTTAGCGATGGGTCCTTAAAAATGGGCCAATAAAATAATCCCTATATAAATACGTGCTGCCCATTTTTGTCGTACGCTCACACACCATTCTATTCAACCGAATGGCTTGATACTTACACCCTTGGAAGGTAATTCCGTGTAGATGTGCACACTGTGTTTTTTGCCAAACGTATGAGTAGAACCTTGGTGAACACATTACATATAACACAAAATTAGGTTACGTAACTTACTGACAGACAAAAAATATTTTCAAGTCCGCTTGTCTTTGAAAGTCAATAGTAAAGAAAGGGAAAGATGCTAGGAACAAGCGTCGTTTTTGTGCATGTGGTTCTACATAAGGAGTTTGTTTGACTGCTTTGACTTATGAAATGTATTGTTTTGTTCTTTTATGTAAGTTTGTGACTGTGAAAGTCTCTCCTACAATTGCAAAAGAGTTTCCCAACTCTAAGTGGCGAATGACGATACTTTTGTTGTGTAAACAACAACTTTTGCTGTTGGGTTTGTGTATTTACAACGCGCATGCACGTTCGCTTCAATGCTTAAGTGGGATAGAGACTTATCTATATGAATAGTCGTCGAATTTCGACAACGGGCGAGGCGTTAGACAGACTCTAAACAACGGACTAGGATCAGTGTTAGTACATTCGCTTCGCTTGTTGCAATGTTTCTAAATCTACTCCACCTATTCGTTCACAATTTTTGACGATGGTGATAGCTCCAGGAAAGTAAACAGTATACCAGATTTTCAAACGGACGGATTGTGGAAAATGACCCAAGAAATGCAGATCGACACTTACCACTTAAAGCCATAGACACAAGCTGTACATCGCCATATCTAGTTTTGACATTCCTGCCAAACTCGTCAGGTTGTGCAGGATGACGATGGAGAGTTCTCGCTGCTCCATTAAGGTCGGTAACGCATTCACCGAGGCATTCAATGTCAAAAAAGGTTTTAGACAAGACGACTAGCTGTCATGTGACTTTTTTAACATCATACTTGAGAAGATCGTACGAAGCTCACAGGTCAACACTCGAGGCACGATCTTCCAAAAGTCCCTTCAACTGCTAGCTTACGCAGATGACATTGACATGATAGGACGAACACAGCGAGCCGTCAATGAGGCGTTTGCTGGCATTGATGCCGATATGGATAAAATGGATCTCGCAGTAAATCAGGGCAAAACAAAGTGCATGCTGTCATCACGGAACGACGCACAACATCAACGTCTTGGACAGAGCGTCATAAGGGGCAGCAGAAAGGTAAAGTTCGAAAGGTAAGTTGAGGTAGTCAATGACTTCGTATGCCTCGGCTCTGGAGTAAGCATGGACAATAACACCAGTAGCGAGATCAAGCCCAGAATAATTACTCTTGCCAATCGCTGTGTCTTTGGGCTCAAGAGGCAATTGAGTAGCATAGCCATCTCTCGAAAGACCAAGACAATATACAACACTCTGATCATCCCTGACCTGTTCTATGGCGCAGAGACATGGACGCAATTGAAAGCGGACGAAGAAGCTCTTGGTCGTTTTGAAAAAGAAAAGTTCTGCATGCGATCTTTGTTCCGTTTTGCGTTGATGACGTCTGGAGGAGAGGATTCAACCACTGTACGGGCTGTACAGCGGCATGCACCTATTTAAGCGTTATTGGATGCAACGATTAAGATCATGTAGAGCGTATCCACCACAACTCCGGCCCGAAGAGCCTTCGTCCGAGCCATTGGGACAATGCAACAGAAGATGTCATCGATCGAGATGGTGCACACAAGTGGAGAAGGACATCAACCAACTTGCATTGCGCAACTGTGTGTGCCAGCTGAAGAGGCTTGTTGGTTGGGGCCCTGGTCCACGTCGGACTGTAGCGCCAAACAAGGAAGAAGAAGGTGTTAGCTCCTTTGCACTTAGAACAGTGCGCCACTTATGTTATGTGGTAATTTCACTTTCATCGACAAAATGTCTTTTCGTAGCAATTACTTACATCAATAACAGAAGACAATAGGCAACGTGCAAATTAAGAGCTACTTGAAAGCGAAATAGAAACCCTCCTCAGGTGGGCAAAATCTTGCGGTCTAGGTATTAAACCACAAAAAACAGAGTTATATTCTCCAATAAAAGGGTAATTTCGCAATTTAACTTACTTCAAACAGTCTTGTGGATGTACACAGCGATTGGCAAGCCAATCTTACATACGGCAGTGTACTATGGTGGCAGCTTTCCCTAAAATTCACCAACTTGTAGTTATTAACAAGAATAGTGCCAAGGTGCCACCAGAGCAATTTCCACTACTCCAAATTGAACAAATCGAAAGCAACTATTTCCCCCATTCCTTGACTTTGAAATACCCTTTATGTGTTATTTCCCGACAAGGGAGAAGTGGAACACAAATGAACCCATCAACAATTTAACCATCCATGTATATAAACGGATGGATCGATGATGATTTAAGGCACATGCACGGGCCTTTCTCCGAATTATTAAACATGCACTGCTCTATCAGTGCAAAATTTTGTAAGCAGAAGTCATGGCAGTCAAGGAAGCGGCCAGAATAGAGATACCACTGACTGAAGCAATTTCATTAGCAATGGATTCAGGTGCCAAATGTAAAAAATCCAGACTCTCGTGGTGGGAAGACCGAAAATGTTTTTAGCACACGTTCGGTGTGCTTGCGAAGTTCTTACGACGAGAAAATGCAATCGACTCGTTTGGTTTATTATTTGAAATGCGTCGACACTTTACACCACAGGGACATAACCGGCAATGATGCTGCGAATGAACTTGCCGGGAAAGGGGCTGAATCAGACGCATCCCAGACAATCCTATGTGCTGAACCATCTTTTGCGGATATTAAGAAAAAGCTGGATCCCACGATCACTGAGGTGGAACTCTCTGTGAGACCACTCGGATGCTATGGCCCAAGTTGAATAGTGCAAGAACCGACAAACTCCTTCAATGTCACAAGAGGTTGCTACGGATGGTAGTTGGTGCGCTAACTGGTCATAATCATCTGAAGTATCATGAAATGAAAATGGGACTCACCCATGACTTCAAACACAGGGGCTGTAGTGACGAAGAAGAAAAATAGGATACTCCTCACTACCATTTCTTCCAAGATCTCCAACATCTACCATCAAAATCCCTCTAACCTCTATTTTCAGGTTTATTAGGATTTCAGGATGGCTGGACAACACACGAACATGATGGGAATGAGGAAGGTTTGAAGAGAATAATTTCCTTATGAGTATCACAATGGGTCCATCACGATCTAAGTGAGGCGTGACTTGCTCGTTTACCCACTAACCTAACCTAAGTACCAAGCTGCAACCGTCTCACTCAAACAGAGCCACCACATCACATTACATTATAGTCTAGAAACACAATTTAAAAAAGAAGTTCGTTTAATTGAAGCTGATATTTTTGGTTTTACTCCCCGTTTTCTTTCCATCTACTTCGAAAAGTGATTTCGAAACCTGTCAAATCGAATTTGGTCTCTGGGATGGACAGATCATGTTGATTCTACTGCTTTGAATGGTAGATACTCCTGTAGGGATGGTAGCAGAAGAGACAGCCGGTTCCGAATGACGGAGTTAATTTCTGAAGCTTTCTAAAGAAAAGCCTTTACACGATGTCCATCAAAACTTATGTTTCGTCAACTCATACGCTGCGTGTCTAGGTTCACTTGCCGACACCAACAACTGCAACAACTGTAGAAGACCTTAACAGCACGCACAATAGAAGTGGTTGCCGTATAACGTAAGCCCTCGGTCTACTCATATCGTAAATGAATACGTGCTGTCCATTTTTGTCGTACGCTTATGCACCGTTCTACTCAACCGAATGACATGATAATTACACCAATAGAAAGGTAATTTTGCGTAGATGTGCACAATGTGTTTAATGAGTAGAGCCAGAGCAAAATTATGTTCCATTTTTGCGAGAAAATATCATAGCATGTATTTAATTACATAATCGTCGAATTTCGACGACGGGCGAGCCTAGTTTTGCTAAAACGCATTAATGCCCTGTTCATACAAGAAAGTCTGATAAGCAAGGATTTCCAAAAATTGACAACTGAACAATTGGGCTCCCAAATATTCCAAAAGAGCAGGTGGACAGCAAGGAGCATCACTACTTCTGACAACACATCACAATCGACAGTTCTATCTTTGAGGATATTTGGCAGTCCACTGCACACCAAATGTGAGCTCCATCAATTACATCTGCGACATAGAATCGCCTTCAACAACTGCCATCACTTCTGTCGCTCTTGACGCAAAGTACCAATGTAAGCAGAACAAAAGCCAGTCCTTCCATATGGATCCGAAACCTGGTACTATCCAGGAGGACGACGACAGAATTGATTTTGGGGTGCTCTCAAAAGTAAGAAAAATGTGTGGCAAAGATCCAGGCGCATGAAAACGAAGGTTCTGCATCAGTTCTGAAATCAGTTTATAAGACTCTAGCTTTGTTCAACAGATCTGAGGTTCATCCCGGTATGGCTATGGATTGATGTGTTATAAACATAAATTACTGTCAAATGGTGTTTTTTGTTGGTTTGGAAAGAGGGTTGGTGATGAATTAGAGGACAATTGTGTAGCTTTAGAGAGTAAATTAAGATGAATATAAGATAATCCGTCGAACATCATTCGGAACTTGAACTTGCGATCATGCTGCATTGTCCATCTCAGATGTGAAAATGGTAACGACAACCCCCCGAGTTTGAATGCATTGCAATACCCACTTCGATCACTGTCTGCTGCTGTGTTAAACTACTTGACTAAAATATGTTAATGAGTATTCTGTTTCAGATAAAATAATATTCACTTACGAGTATGCGATGAGTTTCACCTTACAAACGTTTCTTGCATCTTGAAACGCTTTTGGTTGCGTTCAATTTCTTTGGTTTATTTGATTTTGTTTTGTTTTTTTTTCTTTTTTGTATGCTATTGTTAAGTTTGTAGTAAATCTAATCGAACATATATGCTGTATGTGGGATACGTAATAATGTATCGCATCGTTTGCCCGTATCAGCGTACAGACGAGTAAATTAAATGCATTCCTCATATAGGTTGTCTACATGTACGAATTAACTTGTGGTTTACACTGCTTACAATTTGCCTATTTCGTATTGTGGTTTCCATCAAAATAAATGCAAGTGATAGTGACAGGAGTGAGAACAAAATACAAGACGAGATTGAGTACTTTTTCACACATACACTAATATTGCTACTTTGGCTTTGTACATTTTAGTTTATTTTATTTATTTTTTTTTTTTTGTTTTGTTTTCATGTTCTCCGTTAAGTAATTTCTGCTAAGGACATGGGGGCTTTTCTGTATATATATATATATATATTCTTGACAGAGACTTAGTAAAACATACATTCATATACATATATATTTAATATTTATCTTTAAGAATAATCAACACATTAGAGTTAATATGTCTTTTTTTGGTTTGTTTCTTTTTGTTTTTGTTTCATTTCTTCTTTTTTTTTGGAAAGTTCGACATGGCGTTTGGTTCTGTTTAAATTTTTGTCTTATTTCAAATATACACGTGTAGGTTTAAAATTGAAAATAATTACTTTTTTCTATCGCATATGCGCACATATAGAGTTCATTCATTGGTATGCATATGGTTTGAATCAAAAACATACATATGTGTGTGTGTGTACAGATTTGATTTTAAAATAGTTTACTTCTTTATTTTTTTTTTTTGCTGCTATATATCATATCTTTTACAATGAAGTTCGTACTTACAATTTGGGGCTTTTTTGGTTTTGACGCGAGATGTTGGTGCATGAGGGGGTGATTTGGTTTCTTTAAATACGTTAAAATATTTCGGCGGGAAATATTTTATATATTTAAAGAAAGTGCGACAAATCTCATTCGTTTATTTCCTCCTCGGACGATGAGCTGGCTGGAATTGTGGAGAACCATGGCTCGCGGGTATTGTTTTTGATGGTTCTGAAACAGAAGTAGATGATAAAGTTTTTTTAATTAGAAGCTAGTTAGTTTCTTTATTGTAGCAATGGTTAGGGAGATAAAGAGGGAGAAAAACAAATTGTATCTGAAAAGCAATTGACTAGCTGGTAGAGCTGGGTCAATCGCTCAAATCCAACGAACGAATCATTAGAGGGAGTTTCGACATAGAGGTAGAGCTGGGTCAATCGTTCAAATCCAACGAAAGAATAATTAGAAGGAGTTTCGACTTAGAGCTGGGTCAATCGTTTAAATCCAACGAACGAATCATTCAAGTATTGATTTCAAAAAAGATTCGGTCTTTCAATCGTTCGTTCATTTCAATCATCGGTCATTCAAAGATGGAGACCGATATGTTCCATTCATTCAATACTATAGACACCAACCACAAATGCTGCCAACCAATCAATCGTTGTTTGAACATACACATTCATTGGATTGCAATACGATCAGGAAACACTAATGTGCTGGAAGATGGTTTGTATTCCCGTCTAACAAAAAATGTTTTCTGCCATACATATAATGTCTGTCACTACTTAGGCCGCTTTTACACACGCAACTTTTTGTTGACGATTTTCTGCAATTCCCTTTTGTGATCGCAAGCCACTTTAACACGTAGAAATAACCCAGTTGCAATTCCTGCTCAATTTATCCGCTTCCCACCCTTTCACACATGTGTCATATCTTTCTTACTTATGCATAGCATACTTCCAATACCGAACACTGAGAAGGCAAGTATAAAGCAATTCGAAAAAACGAAAAGAGATAATAGGGAACACGAAGGATCAATCGCTATTCTCGAGCACACGCAACTCGGGCTACCCCTTGCAGATAAACTTAGAGTGTGTAAAAGCGGCCTGACAAAAGTACTCGAACAGTATGTTTTGATGTGTACACTTTAGGTTGCCCATCTGCCCTTTCTTGAACAAACTAATAGAGAGGGAATGGAATTGCGAAACAAGTCATTTAAGGGAAGACACGATAAAAGGAAATCTGCAATTTAGCTGAGAGCGATATGAACGAATGGTGGCCCGTGGCGTTGTGGATGTGTGCGTCGACTCCTACGCACTTGGACCTACCTGTCTAGGTTCGATTCGTGGTATGACAAGAAATACTTTTCACGGCTCCACCTCTTTCGAGTCACTGACTGCCCAAAGAGTATAACTGTCTAGAAAAAGCTTCTCAAACTTGGCCGTTCAGAGTCGGCATAAAACTGTAGGTCCCTTCCACTCGTGATAGAACAATAGCACGCACAATACAAGTGGTTGCTGAGAAGCTAGGCTCTGGCCCTCTACGGGCTGTAGCGCCATCCATATTATTATTATTATTATTGGCAAAAGGAAGTCAAACGTGCCAAACAAAATCCAAATGGAACGGTTGGAATTTGCCAAAGAGCAAAAGAATAGGACCCAAAATATGGAAAAACGGTAGGGCTCGGAGGAGGCTCAGTTATGATATGGGGATGTTTTACATCGTCTGCTGTAGATCCTATTACACTATTGCAGATTATAAAGGAGGAGTGGGGAAATTTCCGCCGAATCTGATGTCATTAAGAACAAAGGTTTTCCAAAACGATATTAAAAGTAATGTAATGAAAAACAATGTAATTTTGTAAGGATATAATATTTCGATGATTTTTTTCAAAATTTCATTAATTTTTCGTAGGTGGCTTAATTACATGAGGGACGGCTACAGGCACGACTGCATTTTGTTTCCTGAAAGAGTTTGTTTGTTTGCTGATTCGATGAATGTGTCTGTGCACATACAAAGAAATTTGGATATTTTACAGCTTATTCCTTGTTGAAATGCTATTCCTTTTGTTTTGTGTTTATTATTCGTTTTGAGTGCGAATTATTATTATTATAAGTTTATTAACAAAGAATGAAATTACATTGCTAATAATTATAAATATAAAGCTAGAGCTGTTAGAGCTTTTAGCTAGAAATACAGTCTATATACGATTATCTAAATTGAGAGCTGATATCAGCCTATATACCTTATTTACATTATCGTATGATATTTTTTTTTTAATTTATTTTTGTTTTAAAAGATCCGATAAATTCGTACGAGTACTAGTCTTACTTTTTGAATTAATTTGATTACATGCGATAAGATGACCTATGGTAAGTATTTGGTTTTCGTGGCAGAAGTTATAAAGCGGAGGCGTTTCTTTCGTGTTGAGGTGTTTGTGTGTTAAGTTCGCGTGGCCCATTCGCAGTCTAATATATATTTTTATCTTCTTATGCGATATGTCTTTAGGGTATATGCCTTTTTCAGCATTGGGATTGAATTGCGTGTAAATGTGCTGGTAGTTTATCCAATTGAATTTTCTCTTATATTTCCATGTCTTAAGTAGATGGTTTCTTATGTCTCTTTTGTTGTAGGCATAGAAAGTGGTAGCTGATTTGGCTACAGTGTCCGCCATCTCATTGCCGTTTATTCCACGGTGTCCTGGGATCCAAGCAATTTTTAGGTTTCCGTTCCTGGAGATGAGCTTGTCGCTGATGGCTTCGATTATTTCACTGTAATTGTTTATGTTTTTAATAGCTGATACAGAGGACAGACTGTCAGTGAAAATCATAGTTTTATTATTTTTGGACTTGTTAATTGCAGTGAGAATGGCAAATGCTTCAGCTGTGAAAATTGAGGTGAATGCTGGAAGAAGCCCTTTAAAAATAGTTGTTAAGTCTTCAGCGACAACAGCAAATGATGCTCCGTCGTGTGACTTTGAGGCATCTGTAAACAAGAAGTTTCATCCTTGTTTCTTGTGACTGTCTGCCATTTCGAGAAACTTGGCTTTAAAGACGTCGCTACCAGTAGCCTTGATGGAATATTTGCTGAGTGTGGTGATTACGGACTATTTCGGCAAACTCCAAGGCGGGTAGAGTACTGAATTGATTTTTTGAATGACAACAGGTACGTGGGGCGTTCAATATATTCTCGGTATTGGGGTGAAGCTGTGGTTGTATATATAAATTGACTTATTTATCAAGTAATACTATTATTTTAGTGCATTCATGTAAAATTTCATATAAATGTGATTATTAATTCGCGTTTTATCTCTAGTTAAACAGAATACCCATTTATTGCCGGCTTGAGTTCTTCATCATCCGAAAATCTTTTTCCACGAAGACATTTTTTCAAATCCGGAAACAGGAAATAATCACTAGGGGCAAGGTCTGGACTATAGGGTGGGTGTTGAATTTCTTCGAAACCACAATCTCGCCCAGCAGCCCTGGAAACAACCACAGCTTCACCCCTATACCGAGAATATATTGAACGCCCCTCGTATGTCAAGGTCTTTGGCTGACGTGAGAGCGGAGGTTAGAGTTTATAGAAGCCTTGGGTTCTTCTTCCGTTTTAAAATTTTTTTGTAGTCGTTGTGAATAGGTGACCTTCTGGAGCATTTAATTTTTTGAATCATACCTGCAGTAAGATGGTAGATTCTTTCAGTTAGTTGTGGTAATCCAGCGTCTGTGAGGAGGTTTCGAATTGGAGTAGTGCGAAAAGACCTTAAACCGCTTCTGGTGGCTGCCTGGTATGGTGTTGTGATGAGTTGAGTGGAGGACTTCGAAGAACATTTACCATAAATCGCTAAACTATAGTCGATCTTTGACAAAATAACAGATCTGATTTTATTGACATTTATGACAGTATTAACATTACAGTGGCTGTTTTTACTAGAGAGATATTTTATTATGTTAACCCTAGTAGTAAGACTCTTTTTTTAAGTTTGTTCAATGGTTCCTAAATGTAAATTTGGATCGAATACAATACCGAGAATTTTAGCGGAGTTAACGTTACTTATTATCTAATTGTACTAGAATTTTTTTGTTGCAACTGTATTTTTTGCATATATGAAGAAGCTCACATTTCTGTAATGAAATTTTTGCACCTGAATACTTCCCCCATTCCGAAAGGCTTTGAAGGATATTTTCGAAGATTGCAACAAGAAACGTTCAGTCTTTGCATTTAGAATAAATAATCAAGTCGTCGGCATAGAGAGTGTGACCAACTATGTTGTGGCGATCAACAATAGAACTGATTTCGTTAAATGCAATCATAAAAAGGACCACCGATAAAGGGGACTCTTGTGGAATGCCGTTTTTTAAACTAAGGGTAGATGATAAGTGCCATTCACCTTGATGCGGAAATATCTATTACTTAGGAAAGACTTGATGTAGTGCGAATTTTTCTGTGTCGAGTGTTCGAGTGAATTGCCATTCAAAAACTTTCTGTCAATTGAAAAGGTCAATTTGTCAATTCTACCGGAATAAACATTTTTAATTGTTGTTTTGAGGCGTTTTCCTAATAAAATTATTTCTACAATTTAAAGTAAATATGGACGGCATTGCTAGTTTAATTATTGGATTAGTGAAGATAACGACTATCAAAGGGAATTAATTAAGATCAGAAGAAGTATTCGTTTAAAATGCAATCCATTTGATTTACCAGATGCTAAGTAAGATATATGCATTGTACAATTGTGATAAATTTCTTTCCATCCAGTTTTATTTGCATTCGTTTGAGAGAAACCTCTTTTGAAATTTGTTGCTAAATTCATATTTTCCTCCACCAGTTCAAGCAGTAGCTTTTTTGTTTTGGGCTGAAAATGTTGACCCTTAAATTATAACACTAAATACAATTTACACCATTCCAGTTAAAACACAAAGAAAACTCACGTTTTTACTTGTTTTTCCATTAGAGTCGTTCACAAAATTCAAACCGCCTTCTTTTAGCGTCTTACTCGTCGTTTTGGTGTAGTAAATCGACTTTCGGAGTACCGATACACGACAAGTGCCACACAAAGAATACATTCCACATAAGCTTATCGCCAGAAGTCGTTTTATGGCGTAAAACGTCGTTAACGACTTTAGTAATCGGGGTGATTACTAACATCATTTACGTGACTAGCTTGGAAATCAAAGGATAATTTGACGAACTACAGGATGTAGTGATTAGATAGTTTTAAAATTCTTATTTGAACTTTTTCAACATTTTCCAAAGTATGCAACTCTTCAGTATAGAAATGCAATGGAAAATCAAATATCATTTTCAAAAGTTTATTTTGACTAATTTGTAGTAATGTAATGTGGCTGATTGCACATTTTCCCCGAACAGGGCATCCGTTGAACATTATTGCCTGGAAAATTACCTTGAAAATTATCAATTTACTATCGATACTCAGCTTTGATTTGCGATCTATAAACGGATAAAATAATTTAATGTTTTTTTTTCCTCTTGTAGAACCCATGCCGTGAAGGAAACGACACCGCGGCCAGGATAGATCTGTTGTATCGGAGAGTTGGAGTTATCCCAAAAGACGTACTACTTCCCTCATGAAAGCTAGTAAGTTTTTAGTAGTGGAGTTTTTTTTAAAACCCACTGAAGTGAGTATCTCCTTATGGGATACGTTTCCTTAACCATATTAGTGCCGGACATTTGCACAAAATGTCAGAAGTTTCATCCGGAATCGACAGACCTTGTCTCGACATCGTTAATATGATGATTATATGATTATATGAATAAGGCCTGATTAAACGTTTGGATTGCCTAAGACCATGACCATGTGTCCACCGGTCTAGCCGAAGTTTGTTTTCCCAATTCGTTAATCAGAGTTGTGACAGCTGTCCAATTGACATTGCTGTACGGTTCATGACGAGTTAGTTGGTTTATAATTATACTCAAGCGGCAGTTTGATGGCATATCTAGCAGCTGTCTTCCTAATGAAGAATGTTAAGGGAGTTAGCACGACTATAGCTTCTAGAGCAGTTGTGGGTCAGGTGCCCAAAGCTCCTGTTATTCCAAGACAAGCAATACGTTGTAGTCTCTGCAACTTATTTCCCGTCGTTAGTTGGAGTGTTTCTTTCTATGTAATGTAATGGGTCTCGCCATCATGCATGATTATGGGCGAGAATCCTGCCGTATAGACGTGTACTGGGCCACAGTGCTCTGGTAGCACGCTCTATGGCGGACTTTATATGCGCGTTCCAGATGAGTCGTTTGTCCAGGATTACTCCAAGATATTTGACCTCACTGGAATATGTTAGTGTTGTATTGTTGATTATTATGGGACCAAGGTTGACTCGTGTCCTCCTTGTGAACGGGCACTAGAACGGTCTTACAGGAATTGATAGATAAACCTTCTGTGTTACTCCATTCCACGACTTGTATTAATGCGCTTTGCATTACGTCTTATACTGTAGTTTCGTGCATCGCCTGGTCATCCGCATAACATATAGTGGCGTAGCCAGATCTGTGAAGATCTTTGTCGATAACTAAAGACCATAGCAGGTCTTCCCTGGGGCATCCTCTTGCCGCAAATTTGGAGCTTACTACCTTGCAATGAGACGCTGTACCTATATTCCTCCCAAAGCATTGCTTTACCTCTACATCATTGGCGTAATACAGACAGATTCATAGTTCTACTAGCAACGCATGACAAACAAGGTCTAGATGAGGAAGAACTTCTTAAAATCTTTTTCCGATCACCAACACAACAAGAGACAAGAGAAGCGAAAAGTATACTTACGGATTTTTCTTTGGATTCGTTGGCAGTGTATGTGATATCCTGTAGTAGGCCTGTTCCTGTTCCTCCTTATCGTTCTCCATTTTCCGCTGCAGCGTCATTGTTTCCTGCGGCGAATCAGCGATTTCCTCGTCCAAATAATACTTCGAGCTATGCGCAATCTTACAGTTCTCACATTCACTCAAGTAGTCATCGTCTAGGCTTGTGTCGTTGGGCAAGAAGTGCTCTTTCGGATTCAAGCAATTTTTCGATGTCGTACAGACCGGCAGTGATTTTTCGTTATCGAGCGATTTTGGATTACTGCACGACGACGATGGGGTGGCTGGTGTCGCAGTGGCACCAGCAGAAGCGGTGGTTGCGGTTGCCGAGTCAACCTTTTTGGCTGCGGAACGCAGAGTCTTTGGCAATGTGGTGCACTTTGCACCTTGGGCAGCCGGCGAAGCCTTGTGATTGGGACTCTGCGGCTGAGATTTCATTCGTGGGCCATTCGAATCATCAGTTGCCGGTATACTTATCACGGATGGCACCTTGCTGACCACACTCGCAATGGTGCTGTTGAGCGACATCTTGCCCGAAGTGTGCTTCGGCAGGGTGTAGGTGACGTGATTGTTTTGCAAGGGATAGAAGGTGGATGAATTGATCTTGCCCAAGCTCTGTGACTTTTCGGTGCTCAACTGCCCGGATATGGGGAGTGTGAGCGCTGGTGGAGTGTTTTTGTCCTCCTTGCGGGGCAGCGACTTAGTGAACTGAGATTTTTGATGGGAAATGGTTGGAATTTGATTGGCCGCATCGGCAGTATTGATGCCAATGCCGGGAATCGGTGCTTTTTGAAACAATTGCGTCGCTGCCGAAGCGCTTGAGGGCGACTTGAGACTCGTTTGACTTTTATACATTTTCGGTGGTAATGCGGGATTTGCCTCTGGATAGCTCAGAGGTACGGTATTTAAATTTCCGGACGAGTATATGGATGTACTCTCTGGAATGAGCTTTGGTGAGTTGGTTAATTTGTTGTTGCTGCTGCTGCAGCTGATCTTGCCCCTGTGGGAGGAGTGAACTTTGTCGTCGCCTCCGCCGTATGGCTGCAGAATTGCGTGCGTCTCAAAGGTGGGAGTTTCGGTTTTCAAATCGCCGACCTGCTTTGAAATTGTTGCGATCTTTGTGTCATGCTGGCCGTACACATTCGATGGGTTGTTCTGGGTGTTGATACCAGCCGCTGTGTTGCGCTTCATGGTTCCACTGGATCCATTCGATGTTAGTTCGTTTACTGAGTTCGAGTTTGACGATCTCGAAGAAGCCGTTGGCGTGCCCGGCTGCATGCATTTCGAACCGAAACCAGACCGGTTTGTGACTAGCTTTGTGCTTAGTGCTGCCAGAAACACATTGTTGGTCTGGGAGTTGTTTATCTGGTTCGTGCCCATGTAGGACATGGGAACATGCTGCACTGGGCATTGACACGTTGGCTTCTTGCTGTTCATGTTGTTGCTGTTGCTGCTGGCGCCACTGCCGGTGGTCGTTCCACTATTTGTCGAGGAGCTTTTCGATGACGAAGCTGACGACGACATTTGTTTGGGCATCTGCTGAGCTGCCTGTCCCAAGGGATCAACTACTGCGAAGTATCTGGGGATTGTTCGGTGGTAACGGCGAGATGACGAGGGCGTTTTGTTGGCAGTTTTCAGTGAAGACGTCTGCGCGGCAACTGACTCGCTGCTGGTTATAGTGCTTATCTCTTGCATTCGACCATTGCAATCCGCTGTGGCGTATTGCGGTGATGTCATTTGCTCGGCCTTCATTGAGCCTGTTTCGAGATCATTTCTATCGCTTGTGATTGCTTGAAAAGCGACTCCTGTGCTGGCGTTGCTGACGTAATGGATCATCTCCTGCGTGGGATGTTGCTTCTGCATGCGACGATTGGAACTGTTCAGGTGGCAGTTCTTGTAGGTGCACTCGGTTATTTGAATACAATTGGTTTGTTGTAGAGAATGTGATTGCTGTTGTTGTTGCTGCTGCTGGTGTTGTTGCTGTTGCTGTTGCTGTTGCTGCTGCTGTTGGTGCTGCATTTGCTGCTGCTGCTGCTGTTGGTGAAGATGCATTTGCTGCTGCTGCTGCTGCTGCTGCTGGGTGCGCTGCTGGTATTGCATTTGCTGTTGGGCTTGCTGAAAGTTCTGCTGATGGTGAGCACTATGAATGGCTGCTGCAGAGCTGGGCAGAGGCGGAGCTGTCGTCTGGACACAAATCGAATTGTTGGGCAAATGCAAACGGCCGTTGTTTGAGCCGGCTCCAACGGCATTGACATCGCTCAGAGTGCTCAGTGCCGATGAGCAATTCGTTGGAGTTTGCGTAGAGCACGGTTGATTTACCGAAGTAATGCAACTGCAAAATGGAAATTTCATCAGATCGGATCAATGGGATGTGTGTTTGACTGAAAACTCACCTGTACGGAGGCTGATGACTCTCGCCAGTTGCAATCGTTGTTAGGTTACCACCACTGTTGATGTTGATGTTTATCAAGTTGGTGGTGCTCTGAGTGATGCTCTGTTGGTGATGTTGTGCGGGTTGCGGCTGGATCTGTGCCACAGTTGATTGTGGCACATGCTGTTGCTGTGGCTGAGCAACTTGTGCACGCCGGACATCGTTGGACATGTCGACTGCATTCATTCCGACCGGCAGCGATCGATGGGTGGTCGTTGCCACACTGACTGTGCACTGAGCGCTTAAAGCCTCCGCCTGGGAGATTGCTACAGCCTCTTCGTAAGGCGGTGGTGCTTCTCCGCGCGGAAAGTAGCCACTTGGTGGCTTCCAAAGGGGATAATGCGATGATGTGCCGCCATATGAGTAATCCATGCCACTGAGATTTCCCTCCATGTAGCCCATGTTGCCTGCGATGTAACTGGGAATTGTAAATGGAGGAAATTCATTAGATGATCATTTGAGGTTAAATATTAAAAGTTTATAGTGGAAGCTGGCATTCTGCGCCCGGGTTATCGGGACGTGATTAATAATAATAATAATATGGGTGGCGCTACAGCCCGTAGAGGGCCAGGGTCTAGCTTCTCAGCAACGGACGTGATTAAGTGACTAAATAAAAAGAATAAGACAATAGTTGAGAAGGTAAGGGACTTTTACAACTTTACTCCAGTCGAAGGAAAGAGTTGCGAATTATACGGACTGTAAGGAGGGGACATGGACTTCCCTACTGTTGTGACTATGGTTAGATTTAGCACAGCGGCTATGTGACAGTTATCAGATATTGCCTATCCTACTGCTTTTTGAACAGCGTGTTCGGTCAATCCCATGTTTCATACCATACCAAAGTGAAAGTGAAGCCATCACCACTTTTCCTGCGTTCACAACACCAGGCGATTGGCGTATAATGTCTTCGCCTTCTCTCCGCTAAGGGATATCTACCATTCTGAACCTTTAGAAGAACGCATCAGAGCTTGAGAAGAAAGGGAAAGACGATGACACAGTTTGGCGTACGCGATTGGAGACATAGCGAAGGATCGCGCTGACTGAAGAGGTATCAGAACACCTCGGCAAGGCGAAGAGATGGCAACATTTTTCTTTATAGAACAGTTCAGCCAAAAAGTTCCGCAGATCTCTCAGCATGTAAACTTTACAATATCCACAATGAATGATCAACTTACCACGTGCTGAGATAGTTCAACTATAACTCAACACAATGGCTCCTTGTAAACCTAAGTGAGACGTGCTTCGACGGGTCTACCCAGCACACCAACCTAACCTAACTATAACTCAAGATGCCAGACTAGTTTCTATCTATTACCTGTCAGGAGCCAGACCCATATCCTGATTCTCTGGCGCATATACACGCTGAATTAGGTAAGGTCTTATTTAAGTTTCAAAAGGATAAGATAAGCAACGTGGGTGTTCAGTCAGAGAGAAGGAAAGAGAAAGAGGGTTCATGACAGCCATTTGGTACTCTCTGCTATTTTGACTAGCGCTTTGACTGATATTTTGCTGAGGTCGTTTAGGCTGTCGAAGAAGTAGGAGCATATGGTGGCTTTCCTGATTGAGGCAAGAGCAGGACAGTTGCAAAGGATGTGGGGAGTGTTTTCATCCTCTTCTTCGTCTAGGCATGACTCTGCAGAAGTCGTTGGAAAATAGACGTAGTCGCTTTGCCTGAAGGCCTAGGAGGCAGTGTCCGGTGATTATACCCACTACACTGCTAATTTGGGATATCTTAAGGGAAATAAGATCGCTTGATCTTTTAGGATCAAGATTGGGCCAGATTTGTTTTGAAATTCGACAGGTACTACCTGTCGACCATATGGCATTGACTTTCCTTTGCGTCGAGATTATTGAGCTCTAGCTTGAAGGTAGTAATAGGGGTACCTATGTTACAAGAGATGCTATCAACTGGCAGTCTAGTAGCGCGTTTTGCGAGTACAACAGCTTTGCAGTTTGACGGGATGTCTCTATGGCCTGGCACCCAGCGCAGGCGAATGTTGTTCTGTTTGAATATCTCGTTAATTTTATAATTTTATGATTAATTTAGAGTTTATAGAGCAAGCACGCAGCAAAGTACGATATAGATGCAACTAGGCTACTGATCATCCATAGACGTCAAGAAGAAGGTGAACGATAGGATCATAGCAAATTAACGGTGGAAATATGTGAGGCCATGGCCTAGGTACAATAGTACAAGAACTGACAAATTTCTGGATTGCGATAAAAAGCCACTCAGAATGGTAGTCGGAGCGCTAACCACTCATAATCACCTGAAATACCATGAAAGCAAAATGGGACTTACCAATGAATATACATGCAGGCGCTGTGGCGATGAAGAAGAGAAAGAGGACGCTCCTCACTACCTATGCCACTGTCCCAGTCTCTGTCGAATAAGAAATATAACGCTGGGAGAGGACTTCTTCCAAGACTTACACGATCTAACAGACTTGCCACTGAAATCTCTTTGCAGGCTTATAAAGACATCGGGCTGGCTAAACATCGAATAATCAGTAAGAGGAACGACGTAACAGGCACGAAGCAGTGGTTAAGAGGAACCTGCTCCCTCAATGGAGCAGTGTGACGGGCTTCGGCTCGTTAACCCACTCTACTAACCTAACCTATCCATACGGCTAGATTGCAACACCTCGTGAAACTACAGTCAATTGAAGCTCCCCCGCAGGTGGCTACTCAAACAGAGCTGAACAGAACTTTATGGAAACCATGTTCTTTTTATCTTCACAGATTTGCAGAGGAGGTGTTGCAATTGCATCTAGAATATCCTCACATCCTTCCAGACGGAACTCCAGCGCGCACTCGATAGGTTTCTGCCGTATATGCAGATGCTAGGATGAAGTTTAACGTGGACAAATCAGAGGTTATGGTCATTTCCAGAACGCCTTGTCAATGCACTCTACGTGTTAGTGGAGTCCCATTGAAGCAGGTGGAGAAGTTCAAGTATCTCGGTGTCTTTTTTCGCGAATGATGGGAGGATTAATTCTGATCTTTCCTGTAGGATTTGCCAAGCTGGCTTAATTTTGAATCAGCTTGGACGATCTGTAATCAGGAAAGCCAAGCTTGGTGTCAAAGCCAAGTTAGCGGTTGTCAATTCAGTAATTGTTCCAAGTCTCACCTACAGTCCACCTACAGAAATTTGGGCAATGACTGAAAGAATTCGATCGCGAATACAAGCTGCCGAAATGGGATTTTTTCGTGCTATTGGGAGTTACTCGGCGGGATAGGGTGAGAAACACGGCAGTTTGCGCGGAGCTCAATGTAGAGCAGCTGCTTCTTCGAGCGGCGTCAGATGATGAGTGGAAAGCATTCCTCTTCAGTTGATCTGATTGTTGCCCACGTTGATTATGAGGAAGCTAACTTCATTTGTTCACATTTCATTCAGTAACATGAACAGAGAGAAAAGTGTTTACTGACCAGATGTAGATATCACCTCCGTACACACTACTCAAAGATGCATTCAAGGCTTAGTTGCTGCGAATTAAATTTATCAAAAAAAAAAAAAGTACAAAACCTACCCAATACTCCCCACAATGCTACGTTGATCCTCAGCATTTTGTCGACTCTCCCTGGCCCTGATCTTCCTCTGTCGCAGTCGATTGACCAAAAAGAACAGCAACGATAACGATAAAGTGGCAGTAATGCCACTGGCCACAAGTCATATCCCAAAATCCGTGCTCCCATCAGTGAACTGATCATCCAAGCATATCACCTCACAGCAGTTGTTTCCATTGCCAACGGTTTGAAATGATTTGCACTTCGTGAACGCCTCGCACAGTACCATTTTGCAGGCTTTCGGTAGACCACTATCGCAAATGCATAGACGGCATGAATCCGGTCCAGGCATATAGTGCATACCACTCTCGTACAGTTTGCCATTATAATCACGACAATTACCTCCAGCTACCAAGCTCGAACTGGCTGCAAGGGTGTCTGTAAAGACACAACAAAAACACACATAAAAACCCTCAATCACACAAAATACACAATATTTCATATTCAATTGGAAAATACAACAACACATAATAGAAAAATAGGAAAAGAGGTCAGTTGCTTTTTTTTTTCTCTCTCTCCTTTTTTTTGCTTTTTTCTCTCCGTGCACCCCGTCCCACATTAGCATTTCGCAACATGTCACCCAAAAGAATCCCACTCAAGGCGAACTCCTAATAATCACCACACTCATGCACATGCTGAACTGATTTAGTAAACAAATTATAAACCGAAAAAAAAACACTAGTTTTAGGGGTTTTTTTCACATTTTCAGGCAGTTTTTTTTTCGTTTCAGTGGAAATCAATTCGAGTATTGTGATACAAATTTGGGCCAAGGAACGCACACAGGAGGTGGAGAGCAAAGCAGGACACATCAAAAGCACTAAAAAAAATTTTGTTCACATCATTAAATTTACCTCGAAGGTTTTTAATGAAAAACAACGTTATGACAATTAATTTATTCATTTTGTTGGAGCGCACTGATTGAGGATTGATTTGATACAGTTTTTGTGGGGTTTATTCAATTTATTTTTGGGGAAAAACCAAGATGAAAATTTGTTGAGAATTTTTTCCACTGCTCGCACTGAATTGTCATTTTTTTTTTCTCAATCTCCTTTTTCGTCGTTCTTGGTGGTAATAAATCACAAGAGACGAACGATGAAATGGAAACCAAAGTTATGAAACATAGAATAGAGAGACATTTGTTGGGTGTCAGTGGAAAAGGTGGAAACACAAGGGAAATCCTACTGGAAGTGACGTTATTTTTATATTTTCCCTCCGATTGGGATTTTTTTTCTCCTATTTTATCAACTTTTAAATAACATTTAAATACTGCGAGGTAAAACACAAAAACAAAGGAAGGAAATATTTGATTTACTTCGAGGAATTTCGAACATTTTCATCGTTGACGCAGCTGGGGACTTCGGGATACTAGCAGGGTTGTGACTTTACTGCAATTGCAGTAGATCTCCTGCATTTTTTTTTCGAAAAATTAATCTACTGCACTTTTAGTCTTACGAATTATATTACTAAATGCAGTGAAGAAGACCCTTTATTAGAAAAACCATTTAATAATTTATGTACAGGATCGGCCATCTAGCGGTTTTTTTAGATCATAGATTATTTTTACACTGCCCGTCTTGACAGACAGACAGTACAATACCTCCGCCGAGCGAAATGAGCCGCTTTACGCTTGAAAGCGTAGCCCAACCAGTGCGTTTTTTGAAAAGAAGACGTTTTGGCCGGAATAAAGCTTGCTGTACGCAAGTTTGTGCAAAAAGTTCGTTCGTGAGACACCACTTCCAGTCGTCGTACGGTGCCGCACAAATGAGAATGTGGCTGCTGTGGCGTTTATCGGAAATGAGGCTAGGAACAACGTCAACGTCGGTCAACGGTGGGCGTTACAGAGCTATGTTAACCGACTGAAATTGAAGACATGGACTTAAACGAACTCTGGTTCATGCAGGATGGCGCACCACACAGCCTATGCCAGCGATATTTTGCGCACCAAATTTGCAAATCGTGTTATCAGCCGTCTTGGCGATGTCAATTGGGAGCTGCGATTTGACCCCTTTGGACTTTATTTTGTGGGGAAACCATGAAAGACCGATGTTATGCCAACGATTCAAGCACTTACAGACAATATCATCCAAGCAATCCGTGACCTACAGATCGAAACCATCAACAAGGATTTTTTTTCAGAATTGTAATAAAAAACAGATCCAGTTTTCACTTTCGGCCTTTTTTAAAAAAAACAACAAATTACTTATTCCATTTACACGACACAATTCATCCTACTCCTTCTAAAAAAAATGGGTTATTACATCGCAGTAGGTTCCTAGTAGCTTTTTGGATCTCCACGGGATTTGAGGACGGCTTGCAGTCTCCGTGGCATTGAACAAACCAGGTTCTGGGCTAAGTATTCGGATCATTCTTTTGATATCGTCGTATTGAGTAGACGTATAAATTATTGCAATCCGCAGTTGAACCTCATAACTTTACTTTTTTTGATTATCAAACAAAAATAAAATTCTAAAAGTGGAGTAGCCAGACCACTTCTATGTCGGCAGCAATAAAAAATAGATACTAAATTATTTACATGTTAAAAAAAATCTCAATAAAAAACTACTACTACTACTACTACCCGATCCCATTTTATTAGCAGTGTTTACTTGAGTGTAAACTTTGAAGTTATTGTGTGTTTGTGCAGCTGTTTCTCTAGGAAGTTCCATAAATGCTCTTTGGGATTTTCAGATTTAAATCTGTGTGGAAGAATTCAACTCTCTCGGGACATAGTACAATAACCATTCCTTGACTTTTCGAGCTGTCTGTTTATGTTCGTTTTCTTGCTGAAATATCCAACCAGGGTTCAAACCCAATCTCTCGGCCGAAAGCTCTAAATTCTCACTTAGTATATACAGATACATGTGATGGTCCATATTTCCTTTAACCTTCCCACACCGGACAAAGCTATGGATCCATATACCATAACTCTGCCTAAACCATGTTTAATTGTTCTTCGAAGATTTTTTATGTCCAACGCTGTGCCACTCTTTCGCCACACTTTCGATGCACCACAGCTGCCGAAAATTTTGTATTTGCTTTCGTCAGTGAACAACACTTTCTTCCAAAAAGACAGATCATCGTCTTTGTGTAAAGTTGCGAAGTCCTCGGTGTACTCGCAAAATACCCATGCAAATTCGGGGTCTTTTGAATCGTCCGCGTACTTACTTCTCTATTGCAGGTATCCGATACCGTTTTTCTTATGGTAGTACAATTCGTTTTTGGCTCTTTGCGAACTGTGTTGAGAATGACCCTTTCACCTCTTGTCTATAATATACTGAATGGTTGATTTACTTTCTGCAAAGCTTTTAGCAATTTCTACCAATAATTTTGTATCGTTTAAATACAAATTGACTACCACTTGCCCAAAATCGACCGAGGTTTCTTTTCTGCGCTGTTGAACTGACATGATCACCTTTTTGGTCAAAAAAAGTTTATACATTAAACACTGATTCTAGAGTATAATGATTATTGTGCAAAATATAAGGTAAACCGGAGAAATTTAACGAAAACAATTAACGTACGATGAATTGTCGTTTGGATTGCACCATTTTGTATTCATTTTTATGACTTCCTGGACTAAATGAGGTGGAAAGCAGGGGTACATATGGGTGATAAGATGCAATTAGCTATAGAGATTAGAAATGCAAAAATGGAAAACATTCATCCAGATTTATAGAAAATATTTGAATTTTATCTATTTTTTTAGTTAATTTTTATTTCAATAAATCATAACAAACCTACATACTAGACAAAAATGCTAAAAACTAGTTGGGACGAACAGTGATACTATATTTTAACTTACTGGCCCTCGGCGGGCACTCTACGCTAAACTTAATCTTAAAATATATCTTTCGACTTAACCTAACGAATATTCCTTAGAATACAAAATTATTATATATAAGAATGAGTAATAAGAAAAATTGGAAGAAACTTATTAACCGAACATTTGTGTAAAACTTAAATTCTACCTTAAAATAAAATTAAAACTAAATAAAACTTAACTAGACTTACAAACTAACTTATGCATTGTATGTACGATAGGTTGCGGCAGATAGATTTTCATCCAATCCTCTGCGAGACAGAAACCGACTGCATCCCATAAGGGGATCTGTACCACCCTTTCTCTACCGGGTCTAAATGGTTCGACGAGGGATTTGCCTCAATCCCTAACCACCAGAATTGTTGATGTTGCAATCCAACATCCCTAACATCTCGCCTTGATACCGCCGTACTGAACCGACTGGTTGCGCGACGGAACGGTCTTGATTGAGTCGCCCAACCACAGTTGAACGGGCGATGTGAAAGAGGAGCGGTACCGCATTCTTGTCTTGTATCAGACCCTGCTTATCAAAATGGACGAATGCTTCTGGGGGGACGAAGCTGTTATGACGTTCCCTTTCATGGTACTGAGGATTGGGGTAGTAAGCCCCCGAGATCAAGTTATTGATCGAGTTCATCGCTATGGCGGTATGACCTCGAATCGTCTTCACCAGGAAATTGTCCACTCGTATCAGATAAGGCAAGCGCTCTCAAACACCCGAATCTTTTCCATCAAACATGCACTCACGTTGAATCATAGCCATATGTGAGCATTGCCCAGAATTTAGATTAGATTAGTAGCTTTATTTTTCATCAGTTATTATATACAAATGGCATACAGCAATAGGGGCCCGGCGAATTTCACGTGACGTGGTGAATATTGTATCATTTTACAATATACACACATGCCATGACGATCTTTTTACTTCATCTGTACACGATCAAGTCGTCGGCGTACGCAATTACGTGAGGAAGAGAACTTATCAGATCGCTCAAGAAAATGTTTCAGAGGATCGGTTAATTAACGGCACCCTGTTGGAGACCATTTTTTAATTCAAAGATACCTGAATTTTATCTTTCGTACGATGAATTATGTCGGCCTGTGTACATACATGAGTGTACAAAATGTGCGTTTCGATTACCAAAAGCGTTTAACCCTAGCATGAGCAGCTCGGCCTAATCAGGCCCAATTTGAGCTTGAACATACATAATTTATTTTTGTTTGTCTAAATTGTCCAAATAGGACCGAAACTTCCTGACTTCTTGCGGCGATGTTTGCTGAGCACAACGAAACCATATTGGGGTCGTCCTGGTCCCAGTTTGAGGAACAAAATTATATTTTTGAGTGAGTACCGAAAAGTAACAACTGGACCTAAGTATTCGTCGATTTCAAGGCCGCATATGACCCAATGCATAGAGACGAGCTGTACAACGCCATGTCTAGTTTTGACATTCCTGCCAAACTCTGGATGACGATGGAGAGTTCTCGCTGCTCCATCAAGGTCGGTATTCACCGAGGCATTCAATGTCAAAAAACGATTTAGACAAACAGACGCGTTGTCGTTTGATTTCTTTTACACCCTGGAGAAGATCGTGCAAAGCTCACGCGCCAACACTAGACGCACGATCTTCAAGAAGTCCGTCCAGTTGTGCGCATAGACGGATGACATTGGCAGCACGTAGTGAGCCGTCCATGAGGCGTTTGCTGAGTGAGGGCAAAACGAGGTATATGCTGTCCTCAAGAAAGGAGGCACAACATACATAATTGGCAGCTATAACTTCGATGTGGTTAAGGACTTGGTCTACCTCGGCTCCGCAGTAAACAGTACAAACAACATCAGTGCCGAGATCAAACGCAGAATAACTCTTGCCAACCACGGTTTCTTCGGGTAGAGGCAATCGAGTAATAGAGTCGTTTCTCGAAGGACTAAGAATACGTATAATATAAGACACCGATTATCCCAATCCTGCTCTACGGCACAGAGGCATGAACAATATCAAAAGCAAAGTAATAGTTTCATGATCTCTTCGAGAGAAAAGTTCTGCGCGCGATCTTTGGTCCTGTTTATATGTAATTGGAGAAGATTCAACCGCGAACTGTACGGACTGTACAGCGACATGTGCCTCGATATACGTCTACGGATCCAACGCATAAAGTGGCTGGGTCATGTAGAGCATGCAGAACTCAGCTCCGGTCCGAAGAGTCTTTGACTTCAGACCTGTGGGACAACGCAACCGATGACGCTCGCGTCTAAGGTGGCCCACCCAAGTGGAGAAGGACCTGAACCAGGATAGGATAGGATCGTGGGCAGACGCGCGGGAGCACGTCCCACTTAGGTCCGTATGGACCCTTTGTGATGCCCAGAGAGGGAAGCGCTCCTCCTTATACGCGTACTCATAGTGAAGTTGTTGCAGTTGCAGTTTTTGAAGACCTTTCTTCGTTCAGCCAACCCGACATCCTAATGAACCAGAAAACGTGGGATAATTGGATGTTATTGAGTTCTTGCAGGTCTTGGAAGAAGAATTCTCCCATGGTCCTGTATCGCAGTTGGCTGAGACTAGGGCAGTAGGAGAGATAATAAGGATAATCCCATTTTTCTTTCAGCTCCGACTACCATCCTTAGGTAGGTTAGGTAGTTGGGCTGCCAGCGAAATCACCAGCACTCTTAGACCATGTTGGTCCCTTGTGATACCCATAGTCAGACTACTACCACTGATCGACAACTCCAGTGATAGTGCCGTTAATTTGATCCCAACGGCAAATGCTGACTGGGCAAGATTTGAAAACCGAATAAAGTGTATTAACTTTGCTTTCACTTGGATTCAAACCGGGGACTCCTCTAACCAGGGCCAGGCACTCAACCAATGGCGCCATCCTTAGAAGCCTTTTGCCACATTGAAGGAGTATTTTTAGGTTCTCGGTTTTAGTCAGTTTTAATTCTATTGATATTGGGCGATAACATCCGATAGTCATGCAGGTGGTTATAATGTCCATCCTCTTGTTCGCCAGTTCTAGAATTTTATCATCCATCTTTTTCCTGACATATGCCAGTGGTTGAATCCATTCGATTGCCTGGAATGGGTCGATTACGGCCTCTTTCTGGTAATTTCATCTGCTGCCTCATTGCCGGCAATGTCCCTGTGTCCTGGACCCAGCGTAGAGTTATCGAGTGTTGCGCGCTGAGAGCTTTAAGCTCCTCGCGACCGTCTTGGACTTGATTTCTATCGCCGAAATTGCTTTTGTGGCCACTTGACTGTCAAGTCATTCCAACATTGACATCACTCTGGCTTGCCGCTTCCCTGAATGCCAGGACCTCCGCTTGAAAAACACGGCCATATTCAGGGATTCTGATGGAACAGTGCATGTTTAACAATTCGGAGAAAATGCCCACACCTGTGCCTGTACGCATCTTCTATCCATCACTATATACTTGGATGCTTGAATTATTGATTGGTCATTTTGTAATCCACTCCTCCCTCGTCGGGAAATAGCATCCGAAGGGTATTTCAAGTATATAGTCACTTTCGGACTGTTCACATACGTAGTCTGTTCAGTATACCAGCCTGCCCACTAGGGCTTGAGAGCCAGCATTTCGATTGAATGCTTCTAATTGCACTCTTCGCAGCGTTAGCTTGCTTATAGAGGTCAAGTAGGAGTAGGTTTAATAGTACGTCTAAGCCTGCGGTCGGTGTAGTGGAAATAGCACCCGTAACTCCAAGACATGCTAGTCTGTATTCTAGTAAGCAGCTGAGGTTGGTAGATTTCAATGAGGCCTGCCACCATACCACACTTCCGTATGTCAAGATTGACCTTATAATCGCTGTGTACAACCACAGGATTCATCTTGGGGTTTGGGCTCCATTTTTTGTCGAATATCATGTTACTTAGGTTAGGGCGCTGACTGTTTTCTTGACTCTTTCTATTAAATTGAGTTTCCAGTTTAATTTCTTTTCTAGGAAAACCCCTAGGACCTCAACCAAGTTGCCGTGCAAGACTGTTGGTTAAGGCTCAGGACTGTAGCGCCAAATAAAGAAGTACTTTAAAACAGCCAAGGAACAAAGCTGACGCAGCATCGACAGTGGAAATTCGTTAGAACAAATCGAACGGGGTTGATGTCTGGCGGGTTTTTGCGAGTCAGTGCTCCACAATTCTGTAAGGAATTCAAAAACTGTCAATTTTTTGCAAAAAACGTGCAAATGTGTGTTTTGTATTTCATTCAAATAAAAAAAAACTATTTTACAATTCAATTTCACTTCAACGTCTCTCAAAACACCGTTAAATACTCTACTGACGCTACTACACACTGGGCTGCGTACTTAAATGAAGTACATGTTCTAGAAACGATGGCCTCTAAACTTTTACACTGGCGGGAATGAAACCTACGATCACAGTTAAACCTAATAATCAAATCAGAGTACCTACGCATAGGATATCTGCAAAGAATGTGTCTTAAATGTTTAAAAATAAATACAATTCAATTCAAAAATAATTTATCTAGCAAAAGGGCAAGTCTTTCGCTTCGTTCAAGTCTAGATCCATTTGTTGTCCTTCTCCCCACCGATGAGTGGTTCGTTTTCGTCCACGTCTTCGGCGGTGTCGTTCGGAGCGAGTACGCAATTGACTTGATTCGTCGTGATTCGGGTGTCCCGCGAATACGATCGGTGGCAGTTGCGCGCAAACATGGACGGGAAATATTGACGATAGCAGAGGTACGAGATACAGATGCCAAGGAGTGAGCCGACGACAACATCCTGCCAGTGATGACGATAGTCACAAGTTCGACTGATGGCCACTTCAAGCGCCACGACAAGCGGTGCAATGGAGACGCACAGCCGCCAGGAGCGACCACGACCGCGTTCGTTGAAGATGTGCAACTTCGAGGCCAAGTAGAAGGCCATAAAGCCAAAGCTAGCAAAAGCCACTGAAAATAAATGAAA
Source organism: Eristalis pertinax (assembly GCA_907269125.1). NCBI lineage: Eukaryota > Metazoa > Arthropoda > Insecta > Diptera > Syrphidae > Eristalis > Eristalis pertinax. Next base: position 126,483,280 of record OU026145.1, read on the forward strand.
GAGAAACAAATTGTTAGCAGATTCCTGTGACATAAGACATAATGAGACGTACTTGACGAGTGACCAGATGGGAAGCTCTTTCTACCCTCGTTCACTTGCCGCAGATCACCAGTGCAATGGTCGAAATTATTGTTCAGCATATTTCCATCCGGATAACAGCGGTAATAGAAGTCCGGGCGGGGCCGTCCGACGCTAATCTTTATGAGACTTGTCATAAAACCGGTTAGGACAACCCCAAGAGTGTAGGCATAGTTTGCCTGCAAGAAATCCTTCTTGTCGCGTGATAAAAAGTAGCTGATTATGTTTAGTACGAGTGGTGCGAAAATAACGGCCACAATAATTACTGTCGCCGAAACATACTCCTTTGAAATTGGATTCTTGTAGAGCCACATCTCTTCCGGATGAATGATTCGCTTGAATGGCGTCATCCGTTCCATTGTCCTGTGAAAATAGAGGTTTGTAATTAAATGCTTTATAACTACTTTAATGGATATAGTTGTTGATCGAGCAATTAAGATAAAATTAACACGTTTTTTTCAGTTAATGGAGACGTAATGACGCTTGCTACACTTCGGGCGTATAGTTAATGGCTTAAATAAATCATAATCACTGCATCGTCGACAGGTTTTATACAAATATTTATTTAGATTTGCCCTAACTGACTTGCGTCATAACTAATGAATGGGTTATGTGTTGTTATTTATCCACAGTTTTATAAAGACCATGACTAGCCATGTCATGTCATAAGAAGAGGTTAATTGTTGCCAGGGTTTACCGAGATTCCATGCAATAAGCTAACACTGGCCACTATCCAGTGATGAAAGATGTATCACATGCACCAATGGAAAGTGTAAAATTGATCGATGAGCGGTTACAAGTGATAGCGAAACCTGGGGACGAATAACGGCATCCGTGAACGAGTAAATCTCGTTAACGAATATCGCGTGTTTTGGATTACAGAACACGTGAACGTACATATGTGAGTGAACGTAATTTGGGATTATAACACGCGTTATCGTATACGTGAACGTATCGGACTGATTCGATCAGTCGATATTGAACGGATGGGTTTGTGAAGTGTTGTTGAAAAGTGTAGTTTTGATTTCTAAAATAGGAAAATATGAGAGTAATGCCTGAAACACAATAGGGCTTTGTTGCTGGCGTATTTTTCCAACACAGGCAATTCATGCGCGAAACACAATAGGGCTTTGCTGCTGTCGTTTTCATTCAACACACGCAAATCATATGCTATGCACAAAATACAGCTTCTCGCTTTTTAGAGCGAAATGAGAGCAATGTCGTAAAACGTAAAAGGGCAGTTTCAAGTAAGGATTTTTCGACATGTTGGAAAAAATCAGTGCGAGAGGCGCTTTCACTCAAATTGAGAGTCAACTGACATTTGAGAAATGCCAATAGCTGAATGAGGTTAATTTAACGGATAAAATTAGTGGAGTTGTAAGGATACAATATTTTTCATATGGAATTTGTGAATTGAAAACAGCTGATAAATTAAGTTAACATTTCAAAGCGCGTTTGAAACTCAAGACTCGTAACGTGAAAAACGCCAGCAACAAAGCCCTATTATGTTTCAGGCTTAAGGAATTCGTTAATAAGTTAATTTTTTTTAAAACCTACAAAAAACAACAACTAATTTTTCTAGGACAGCAAAATAAATTCCTCGCAAAAAAGAACTGTCGGCGAGTTTATGGAGGAACACCCAAACGTATGACGTTGAATGTTCATAAAGTGTTTTCCAATAGGGACTTGACAACTTTGAATTTAATTTGTGAACGCACTCTTTCACCAATCATCAAACTGTCACTGTCAATTTATTCAGTAAAGTCAACATTCTCATCGTGGTAAAGTACACGAACGAGTAACGTCTACAAATTATAAAAATTGTCTCCCAAAATTCGAAGTCAGTGATCGTAACTCAGAAATCATGTACACCGAGATAGTCGTCTTTCCAGTGGAAAATCCCTTGCCCATCGCGTTTCACTCGGAATTTTGCTCTAAACGCACGCATACTACTTTATTTTCACTCACACTTCTTAAGGCTGTAGAGCAGCCTGCAGTTGCTCTCTGATCAATCGTATTCACAAACACTGTCTGTGAACATTTTATAAAAAACGCTGTCAGATGAAATCAAGGGGCAAGAGAGGTAGAAGTTGACTATCTCTTTAATATTTCATCTCTGTCGTAACTTTAAGAGCACAAAATCGTCTTCAGTGACGAAGCTCATTTTTGGCTCAGTGGGTTCGTCAAATGGAAATCCACATGTGCTTCATGAATCATCACATCATCCACAAAAATTAACTGTTTGGTGCGGTTTGCATTCCGGCGGCGTTATTGGGCCATATTTTGTTCGTCGACGAAAGCAGTCGTCTTCTTCTTCTAGTGGCGTCCGGGGTGAACCTGGGCTTCAGTCAACAAGATTCTCCAGCTGCCTGTAATTTCGCGCGCCAAGTTGGTTGAGGTCCTTCTCCACTTGTGTACGCCATCGATTCCGTGGGCGTCTTCTATTGCGCTGTCCCACTGGTTCGGAGACTCTTTGGGCTGGAGCAATGTTGTCCTTGCGCTCTACATGACCTAGCCATCTTAGGCGTTGAATCCGTAGACGCCTGACAAGGCTCATGTCGCTGTACAGCCCGAATCTTCTTCTCCAAAAACCATCAACGCAAACAGGAACAAAGATGGATCGCAGAACTTTTCTCTCGAAAAGACCAAGGACTTCTTCATCTGCTCTTAAGATTGTCCAGGCTTCTACGCCATTGAGTACGACAAAAATGATGATCAGGGTCTTATATAATGTTAGCTTAGTCCTTCGAGAGAGGGCTCTACTACTCAATTAACTCTTGAGCCCAAAGAAACAGCGATTGGCAAGAGTTATTCTGCGTGTAATCTCGGTACTGATGTTGTTCGTGGTTTCAGGCGCTCACACAGCACGCCAGAGAAGATCTTGTAAGCGATGTTTGGGAGACTTATCTCTCGGTAGTTGGCGCAGTTGAAGGGGTCTCCTTTTTTGAGGATCGGGCAAACGATCGTCACGATTATTTATTGGCAGATATGGACTTGGACGACATGTGGTGTCAAAAGGATGGTGGCACAAGCCACACAGCACACGTTACAATCGATTTATTGAAGAGTAAGTATGGTGAGCGTGTTATCTCAAGAAATGGGCCAGTCGATTGGCCGCCTAGTTCGGGCGATTTAACGCTGCAGAAGTTCCACGTCAACGTCCTCTCGCTCCTCATGCCGTTGTACGAACAACGTTCTCTCCAGATGGTCTTAAACAAACAATTTGGCAGCAGAGACACAGAGCGTCGTCTGGTTTTCTAGCGACCTGGAAACAACTCCTACGGATCTAAGGAGTCGACGCACAGATCCGCAGGAGTCGTTTTCAGTTCGCTAGAAAACCAGGGGTCGAATCACGGCATGCACCATCTGGTGAGGACGTTGTTCGTGTCTAGGTTCGACAAAAATTATGTCACGACCCCACAACTTTCGACTGACTGAAAATGATCAAAGAGCTGTCTGTCTAGGAAAAGCTTCACACAGCTTATGTCGTTCAGAGTCGGCATAGAACAGTATGTCCCTTCCAGTGAGAGAACAATAAAAGTAGAAGCTATGCCCTGGCCCTCTACGGGTTGTAGCGCCACCCATAATATTTTATTATACAAAATTAAATGACTCCGGCGAACCGAAACAAGGGAACGTGCGATTGAACGAGTACTGTCTTCCATCGCGAAAGAGGCTGACCGCAAATTTATGCACCTCGCTCAATGAGGAAAGCCACCATAGGCTCATACTTCTTTGGCAGTCTAAACGATCTCAGCAAAATGCCAGTCAAAGCGATAGTCAAAATTTGCTGAGAAAACCAAATGGCTGTCATAAACCCCCTTCATCGCCTTCTCACCATCAGAACACCCACGTGCCGGTACAATAGGCCTACTCTGGCTTAAGTGCATTAATGCTAATTCCGACCTACCTACCTACCATGCACCACTTTGTTGACTCATCAAACATCGCCAGGAAGTGGCTTGTAATTTTTTGGTGCGCCCATCGTCTTCAGCTATCACTCACCAAAATGTCTAGTGAACTCTTTACAAGCGCCGGAGATGACTCACATACCTGGGAAAATCAGTGGTTACAGTTCTTCAAACCACACGAGTCTTTCACTGAAGCAACCATGACGTACTATGCCGTGGACAATGTCAAAGAACGGAACTTATTCGTTTAAATAAATGAAATAAATAATTGATTGCCCTTAGGGCATGACGCATTAGCATTCAGTTGATGTTCCATTGGACTAATTGAGACTACGGCAATTAAAACCAAGCCTTTACAGAAATTATCTTTCACAATATGTTCCAGTGACTGAAATGCATTGATTTGAAACGAGTTCGTTTTTATTGTTCACAAACGTGGCATGTTCTCAGAATACATTCCAAGACTATCGGTCGCATTCAAAATGCTCAGGAATATTACTTATTATTACATATCACGCTCCCCGCCACCATGAGCACACAATGAGTGTTAATTATCGTAATCGTAATCGTTAATAACTGGTCCTCCCCTTTTTACACTTGTCATTTTGTGTTGCTTTCTCGAACACAGCGTAGATCAACTCACTAAAGCGAATCAAATCTTTGGCCTTTTCGCCATCAATTAGCATCAAATATTCTACTGCGAGAGTTTCGTTGTGATTATTTTTATTTTTTTTTAGTGTAATGAGCGTGAAATGATAAAAGCGCGATAGCATGTATAAACAAGCTTGCCCATTTACTAGATGACCCAAAGAACAGTCGTCGACTTTATTAGCGAGTAAGAAATTCTCAAATAGAGCATAGTTAACAATTGTATGAGAAATAGATTGGAATTCTTGAAATTAGAACGCACATGCTGCTGCGAATTTGTCTCATGCACACACACAAGCATATGTGGGTTAGAGGAGAGATTTGTGTGCTTTCGTTGATGGCAGGTTGAATGTACTACAAATAAACACAACCGTACATGCCGCTAGATTTTGTTTAGTATTCAAGACGACCGATACGACGGTACGATATCAAATGATATCGATCGGGTAATAAAAACCGAATAAGCACCGGAAAAGGGGGAAGTACATGACAAAATAAACACGGTGGTCGGTCAACAATGTTTGCCGGTTGTTGATAGGGTGATGGCACTAGTAGTCAGCTCCTTAACTTTCAACTTTTCCAATATTCAACTTTTGAATAGAGAATTTAAATTATCTGATTAGTTGAAATATGTAAAGGGTGATTTTTTAAAAACTATAGGAAAGTTTTTCAAAAAAAATCACATAAAATTCAGAAAAATGCATGAAATCTTTATTTGAATCGATAGTACGGTCCATATAATTTAATGTTTGAAGATTATTTCATGCAAATGTTGACCTTGACTGCACCTCAAATGGTCCATCCGCTTAGTCCAATTTTGGCATACTCTTTCCAACATTTCGGCCGGTATCTCACGTATAAATGCTTCAATGTTGTCTTCCAATGCGTCAATTGAAGCGGGCTTGTCTGTATAGACATGAGCTTTAACATAGCCCCACAAAAAATAGTCTAAAGGCGTTAAATCGCACGATCTAGGCGGACAATTGACCGGTCCCGAACGTGAAATAAAATGTTCACCGAACTCGCCCCTCAATAAGTCCATTGTTGCGCGTGCTGTGTGGCATGTGGCACCGTCTTTTTGAAACCACATGTCATGCAAGTCAAGCTCTTGCATTTTGGGCAAAACAAAGTTGGATATCATCTCACGGTAGCACTCACCATTCACAGTTACGTTACGATTCGCATCATCTTTGAAGAAGTACGGTCCAATGAAAAATAAACCGCACCAAACTGTGACTTTTTCTGAATGCATTGGTAGCTCTTGCAATGCTTCTGGCTGATATTCACTCCAAAATCGACAATTCTGCTTATTTACGTACCCATTGAGCCAAAAATGAGCTGACCATAAAATGGAAGAAGCGCGCGATGAACTTTCTTAACAGAGCACGCATTTTGATAATAAAATTCAATAATTTGCAAGCGTTGTTCGTTTGTAAGACGATTCATGGTTAAATTATAGACCAAACTGAAGATGTTTGAGAGTGAAACAAAACACGAAACGTGCGTCAGCTATTTAAACCAGTGTTGCCAAAAAGATAAGAGCTAAAAAATCGCAGATTATAAATTGCAGACGTTATTTAGTTAAGTTCCTACGTAAAAGAAATAATTTACAATAATAGTGAACAAAATGTGATTCTGGAGTAGTCAGCCACTTTAGATCCAGTTTTCAGCCACTTGAGTATCCAGCGGATGTCAGCCTTCATTAGGGGCCAGTTATAGCTATCATTGTAATGCATCAGGGAAATAATAAAAGCAGGCTTAACGAATTAGGTGGCCCGTGGCGTTGTGGGTATGTGCGTCCACTCCTACGCACTTGGACCTACCTGTCTAGGTTCAATTCCTGGTACGACACGAAAATACTTTTCACGGCCCCACCTCTTTTGAGTCACTGACAATGCTCAACGAGTATAACTGTCTAGAAAAAGCTTCTCAAACTTGGCCGTTGGGAGTCGGCATAAAACTGTAGGTCCCTTCCACTCGTGATAGAACAATAGCACGCACAACACGAGTGGTAGCTGAGAACCTAGGCCCTGGCCCTCTACAGGCTGTAGCGCCACCCATATTATTATTATATTAACGAATTAGGGAATTCGAATTAAATTTTGAGTAAAAAAACCAAATAAACCCAATATTCTTAGTTTAATCTTCTTAAAATCTAAACTCAGCATTTTCAATGATGCATTTTAACGATTGCTATAAATGGCCCTTATCATGTCTCCTTATCATATCCAGATGAAAAATTATATACATAGGTTCTTCCAACCTTTAGGCGCCAAAACAATCACTGTTTTTGGAGATAGTCTCGTCGCCATTAAATACCCTTGAAGCATCGTCCTGCATCGATTTCCTCCAAATATCCCCTCAGATCCCGGAACCAATTCCTGACCGACTCTTCTGTCATCTCTGCCTGGTCCGTCCCTTTCCTAGTCCAAAATTTATTGTGACGTTTTATAAAGCCGTACTACCAAGACCTCCCGAGAAGCTCATCTTTGAAGGGGTTCTTGCGTTTGTCGTCTCGAATTATTTTATGGACAGTGTTTAAGATGTCTATGGGTTTCTGAGGTTAACCACATATTCTCAGATTTGTAAGCCAGTTTACAAGAGTCTGTTTCTTCGTGGCGTTCAGAATTGTTTAAGGTGCCATTCTTCTGGGTTTCTCGATGACTTTACAACGAATTCGGACCTGTAACGTGCCCCTGGGAACCCCGAATTCCCAGCTTGCCTTTCTTGAACCAGACCGCCGTCTTTAACAACATAACCAGCAGTTGCATCGACACAGAATTTTGCATCCAGACAGAAGAACAGTTAGGCTGTTCGAAAAAAAGCTCAAATAATGTTGGGCATTTACTGGCTTTTATAACAATGTGGCTCACTGATGGCGGGGGCTGACCATGACATGCCATCACCCTATATGGAAATAAATAAGCACTTTTTATGGCAAAAAACATTTTCTGGAGATACCACTAAACTCTGCTGGTTTGAAGCATTAGGAGATGTTAGGTAGGTTGGTAGGTAAGGTAGGGTGACTGCATGACTGATATGGAAGTCATGCTCACTTAGACCATCCGGTCCATTGTGCTGTCGTGTTCGGGTTTGTGTCCAAAACCCAATTATCCTTTGACCTTGCAGTTGTTCCCTCTTGGGATTTTTGTATTTGTCTAGGGATTTGTTGACCATGTGTGATTTCTTTTGACCTCTTTTATAACTATTTCGATGCTTTAAGAAATTGTAGTCCTTTTGATTAATCTTACTCAGATCATCAAAGTTGTTGAAGTAGTACTCGCCTAGTCGTCTTCTTCTTGTTTCCGCAAGTGCAGGACATGTTCCGAGGCTTCTGCAGAAGTCGTTATAAGGTGCACTGAGTTCCGCGTGGCATCGTCGCCTATAAGAACGTGGCCAGTTAGCACCCCTATCACTCTACTAATAACCGTTCTGCCTAGCTTTAGGAGGTAATCAGTCCTTCCTTGATTTAACATAGGCCAGATCGCTTTCGATATCCTGCAAGGATCCAGTTCAGACCATTTGCGGTCTGCATAAGGAGACGTTAGAAAATTAATAAACATTCTGAGACGACAAAATGTCGGCGATTTATCAAGTAAGTTAAGTTTAGATTCACTGCACATTAAGTGTTTAACGCGTCCCCAGAAGCATTCCTCCATTTGTAGAAGCACGGTTTGATACAACATGCAAATGCCCCTCTTTCACATCGACCGTTCAACTGTGGATGGGCGACTCAATCAAGACCGATCCGTCGCACAACGAGGAAAGGAATGTCTGCTTCGGTTCAGTACGTCGAGATGTTCGGGATGTTGCAATGCAACATCGAAAATTCTGGTGGCTGGGGAGCTCCGTCATCGAACCGTTTAGATCCGGAGGTAAGTAGTCAGTCACCGTCTTGCAACGAATCAGTTTCAAATCTCAATCCGCAAAGCTTGTTTGAATGCGTAGCTTGTGGGAAGGAGACATAAATATCGCATATGTACGCCTTGAAATCATTAACGATACAATCAAAGAGTTGGTTGAAACTTGCAGTTTTTTTCTGTAAAGGCGCCAGAGCCAAACTAGCTTCCCATCTTCGAGACAACTACATATTTGCATTGAAGTGCTATAACCTCTGATCATCTTTCCTCTTCTCAGTTCCTCCCTTTTCCGATACTTAGCTAAGATATTGTTTCTGAGATGCAATCCCTCATATCGGCTAAAAATCAAAATCAAATCGTTTAGTCTCGATTTTACGATCATGTCATAGCAGCAAGGATTACCAATCCAATCGGATTTATCAATGCTGGGAGGGGGTTATCCTTCAAGCGTCGTTATTTATCCGGATAAGGCAACTACTTGAACTTTGACACAAAGAAAGTATCCCCATGTCAAGGTAATTTAACAAATTGTATTTTTAATCGTAATCTAAAAATCACACTCATACTGTTTATCCGCTATCAGTTGTGTGATTATAGCTATTTTATGAATGACGGTGCAAAACCGCGTAAAACCCACGATAAAAGGTTCGTCATCGAACTAGTGTTCACCCAGAACGCCACGTAGATACTTATCTACCCACTCCCATCTCAGGGATTAAGTTATCTCTCTGAACAGGTCGACGGTTACCATTTACAACGCCATATCAAGGGATTCAGACAAGATGCGGCTACGCAAATATTTACGCAAACACGAGTATGTGACTCTCGAAAATGTTTAATTCTCGTGGCATTTAAATTATTTTATTTTATCGTAGTATGCTTCTTTTATTTCCTCTTAAACCGCAACAATAAACATAAAAGTAATACACCTTGCTGGTGTCACAACTTAAATTCAAAAAAAAAAAAAAACTACACGCGCTTAGATGATAATTAAAAGAAAAAGAAAATAAACATTACTCACATAAAACTGGCCAGTAGAACGAGACGAATCGCAACTTCCACAAACAGGCTAAATGCCCGTGAACCATTGCACCTTGGTTTCGGTAGGCTTGAACTCTTTATCTGTGATATCGATGGTTGTCGTTGAAAATCGCCTGCCCTCATCGTGGCAGTGGAAGTACGTTGTGTTTGCTTTAAATTTTCACAACAATCATCAAACGTTTCCACCTCGTTCACTTGACTAACATCCGAACTTTCACTTAAGGTTTGACTGCGATGTGTCATGTAGCGTTCGCACTTGTTTGCAGACAACTCACTAAAGAAACCAAAATGCTTACTTAAACAGCTCTCAAAGTGCTTTTCCTGATATTTTATATATGGGGAGTAGAAAGAAAAGATAAGCATTTATTAATGATAAAATGTGAGTTCAACATGTAAACACAATGACAAGGCTAGAATTTCCTGAGTGAAATCCATTAGTTTTCGAATAAATTGGAATGACCAATGGCCACTAATGTTTTCCAGTCAGTGTTTATTTTTTCTCTTTTTGGGTTAGGTAATTATTGGTTTACTTACTTGACTAGGGTTTTCCTTAGAGAGAGTCGAGTTATTGTTGGATGCCAGTTGCTCCCCCACTGCCAGTCCAACAGTGGTTGTAGCTGTCACCGGGTTCCGATGGCGGAGTTTGACATTTTCACTGCACTGATTAGAAGGCATCATAAACCCAACCAAGGGTTCAATTTACCTCATTCGCACACAACTATGAATTCGCCAATGGCAGACTGCGTGAATCGGTTTAATCAATTTGGAACCGTTTGAATTGTAGCAGGTGTCACCCGATAAAAATCCAATGTTTTGAACGTCTGCTTCAAAACCACCGAAACACCTCTGGAGACTACGGAACACTATTCCACAACTAGCCGATGTTCAATGTGGTCGCTGTGACGAACGATAGGTAGTTTGTGAGCAATTGAAGAATTCTATTGACGTGAGAATCTTCCGTGTGCACACTTGTACCATCAAGTGGTGATAAAGATTTTTCTTTGATTACATATCGAAATCAATGTACAAAGTGCCGGACAGCGACTTAACGGCCAATAAATAGAAATCTAATGCTAATTGTTGTTTTTACGCAAAGTGGGTTGGAAAGAGAGGGGACAATGGTTAGTGTGTTTTTTTTTCATCAGCTGTCAAAGGCTGTACATATTTCTCTTGTTGTGTTGGTGCAAGAAGTAAACTAAAATCTTGACATGTGTGTGATAAGAGTTGCCGTGACGTTATTTTCGGTAAAGTACAAAGTTTATTTGGAAGTTCTTCAAGTTTTGTTTGGAAATTATAACAAGATTAAATTGTTAAGCAAAGCTTTCTATAATTCAGAAGAATTAAGCGAAATCTGAAGAAAACGCTTTCATTCATGGGAACTACAGTGAAACGCTTAAGTGCTGTACACATCAGACTTACGATCTCCGTACTGCCAACTTTGGCAGGATCCCTTTAACATGAACAAATTCCATCGGACCGACTGCTAGATATGTATGTAGGGACTCTGAATTTGTGGACTATGATCGGTACTTTGTTTATAGCGCCGTTCACACACAACCATTTGTCGATGCGATTTGCAAAGAACTAAAAAACCAAAACCGTAACGCGTATAAAACTTATGATGACAAAAAAAAAAGAAAATCGAGCAGACAAGACAATCAAAAACAATTACTGTCAGGAACAAACTGACACGAACGGACGTGCAACAAACCTGCTCAAGTTTTAAGGACGTCAGCAAAAAAATCTGTTCACACTAACGAGAGTCTACTGTATGTTAACGATTGGGTTGTGTGAATAAAAACTAAGGGAATGCTCCGAGTTAACACTCAAGTGCAATCTTTAAAGCGTGTGAATGAAAAATTGCCTAAAAGTAGGTTCTTCCCCTCAAGTTGAAGTTTGAAAACTGGAGCGGAGAACTGTCACATTTATTTGTCAACATTTTTTAAGCATAATAATCACAGGTAATATTCATTTTCAGAAATGTTTTTAAACATACAAACGCGGAAAACGTAGACATATAATTTACGGCGTTTCGGGGACACACAAATATTTCTCTTTGTGTCTTAGTACTTCCTTCTGAAGGTTAATTGTCGAACTATTCTGACTCCTTCTTTTAGGCGTTGAACTGCCGAAATTGTGGAATGTTCCTTGATGGTCCCGCCATGGATTTTTTAAATTAGTTCCTTTACACCTTCCAACGCAGCTTTCTTTCTAATTTTCATGGCAGGGGTTTGGCTTTTTTCGCGGATAAACTTGTAAACATTTTCTGAAATCTTCATCTTCCATCCCAGATATCCTTTTGTTTAGCTCTGTGCACCTAATACATAGAAGAGGATTCTGAAACAGTATTTTCCATTATTCAATTTTTTGTAAACGTGTTTAAATCATAGTGTCCTCCAAGGTATACTCAATTTCTTCAAGGGTTTACTCAATACTATTCATCTTTATTCACACCAAAACGGAGGGAACACTTATAATACGCTCAACTGTCAAAACATGCGAGTGGAGAGTTTTCGTTAAACTGAACGAAAATAATTTTTATTCCTACCAGATGGAGGGTTCCCTCCAAAATACTGAGGGGCTTTAAACTCTTTTGAGTCTTTATAATTAAAAATAATGCAACTCCAAAGTATTTAAAAAAGTATTTTGTACATGCTAGCGAAAGCCAACCATATAGTTTAAGAACTATGAGCGACCAAATTGTGGATTACCAAATTGTATGACATCCAGGGCTCACTGATTTATAAATGCTTTCAATTATACAGTGAACGCTCGACATAGTCAGCAATCCGAATTTTATTTTTAAATGATTTTTCAAATAAACGAGGGCATCATTGCTATCTGTAACGATGCACTCTTGCCACCGAATAGCGTAGACTATATATAAAGTTGAGTTTTGTTTTTTAAGTTTATATAATGTATTCTGCCCTAGCGAGGTAATTGTTCGGAACGTAAACTTTTCCGATACGAATCGGAGGATTTTTGCTTGCGCAACCCTGCATGTTGCATTGCTACGTGTTTTGACAAACATTCGTGTCAGCCAAACGTCAAATTTGTCCGATACTCTCCGCAAAAAATTCATCGCGGAGCATTTTACGACTACAATTTTCTTTCTGAAAACAGATATGTACCTAGCTCATAATTTATATTTTCGATAGATTATTTTTGTTGTGTGTTACTTTATCCTACGGATGTGTTGTCTTTGCTGAAAGTGCAAAGAAAAAACTGCAATTTTATTTTTGATGAATTGTACGTAAAAGCATACAAATTTTGATGCAACTTGCTTCAAGGAGTCTACGCTCGTTACTCTGAACAATCTCGTTACCGTGAGCCCGCCCGGTTGTTATTAGTTCACTATATCGAGCTTCTACTTTACAATCAATTGCCTAGCTGGTTTAGTTAAAAGTTATTTCTAATAAATATGTTAAATCAAAAAAATGGACAAATTGTAAAAAAAAATAGCTTAATACAATAGGTTAGGTTGGAGTAGCTGACTGCTGAGGGCAGTCACATTTAGGCCAAAGTAGGCCCATTATGATACTAGGCGGACTAGCTTTCCCTAACATCGGAACCAGTTGGTCCTTGTAGTGAAGCAATTTAGCTGGCCTATGCTGACGCTAATTAGTTCATAAAGATTATTGAAATATTAGGTCCCTAAATGTGGGAACCTACGTCTAGCCAGAGCGCTTCATGAGCAGAGTAGGTGGTGATCTGTGGTTTCTACCCCCTCTTTATCCACGCAGCTTCTGCTAAATAAATAAATAAATAACTAACTAACAAGAAGATCTCCGATAAGATGCAATAAAATGATTGTTGTTCAGCCTTAGCTTTGAGGTAGTAATAACTTCTTCATATAACTCGCATCCACTAATTGTATACAATCATGTAAACATCGACTGTAACAGATTAAGAATACGTTTATGCCCAGTTCAAGTTGCGTTGAAGGCATTAAAGGATATACATATGTAGGTTCTAGCATGAATTGTGCACATTGGACATTTGTCAATGCTGTATCTCTAAGCCGGCTATTTCATGTAGAGCGTATGGCCAGGACTGTCCCAGTACGACAAAAATATTTTTCACGGCCCCACCTCTTACAAGTCACTATCAACCTTTTTTTTTACAAAATAGAAACTAAATACATAAGAATTTTTCCAAAAAAGACTGGCGCTGCAACGTGTGCCTTTTAGAAACCATCGCGGTTAAAGAGGCGTTGTCATGGCTAAGGGATATCATCATCTGTTCGGACAATCAGGCCGTAGTAAATTCCCTGGACAATGTCATGTTCAACTCAAAAACATCCCTTAATTGCAGGCTGTCTCTTAACGAGATGGCTGAGCAATTTAACATACACCTCATGTGGGTGCCGCGACATTGTGACATGAACTCGCCAGGTGTGGTCCAACCTCATCCCTATCAATAGCAGGGGTACCACCTTCCATGCCGATCGCTACAGCCTACCATCTTTTGAGGACACATACAATAAAAACCACTAATAACAAATGTCTAGAAGGCACCACGTGCCTTAAAACAAAAGAAATCGCGCCATCACTTAACCTAAAACGGTCACTCAGTCTACTTAAGCTCAGCAGACCCTCATTAAGGACTCTCATAGCAGTCATAACCGGGCACTGAGCAATTGGCACTCATGGTCGTAGGATGGGTGTCCCATACAATGATTTCTGCAGAAGCTGCGTGGATGATGGGGAGGTAGAAAACATAGATCACCTACTCTGCTCATGCAGCTATCTGGCTGGGCGTAGGTTCCTACATTTAGGGGTTTACCATTTCAATAATCTCAATGAGCTAAACAGCGTCAGCAGATGCCAGTTAAATCGCTTCACTGCAAGCACCAACTGATTCTGATGTTAGGAGAAGTCAATTCACTTGGTTCGCAATGGGACTACTTTGGCCTACAACCTAACCTAACCTAACGAGTGCCTAATGACACCACTTTTTTCTGATTTAACTGAATACACATCAATCAATCCGTGAATCATCAAATGCGTTCAATTTTGGTTAGATCCGTTTACTGTGGTGAGCTAAAGTATTACAGACACTACATCTTGTCTTTTAAACGATCGTTTGGTTTGAATATGAGCTTAATTAACGAACCAACTTAACTACCTACATTGAACGCATTTAAAGTAAGGAAATATGTACATACCTTCTGGAATAATTTTCAAAAATTTGAATTCAGTTCTCGTTTGATAGTAGATCTGCTTAACTTCCTTACCTTGCTTATAGCAATTTAATTATTTAAGTTGTGATTGTACTTCTGCTTCAAAATACTGGCGAACGATTCTCTCATAAAGGCAAGCTCATATATCCTATGCATCGAACACTCCTTGGTATGATACTCTGTCCCTCCAAGTCCCTTTGAACTGCATTACCTACATAAGCTACATCATCATCGACTTTCACACATACATTGCGTCCTCAAAAAAAGCCCAACATTTCGAGTGGAAATGCGCAGATGCATTCCAGTTTGCCGGAAAGCTCGCATCCCCGATGCACAGCGTCCATTTTGTAAATTTCATTCGAAAGCTTCTAACCCAACCAATTCCCACCACACCATTCCACAAAGGCCACAGCGATGCCAGCACTGCCATCCGAAGAAGCCGAACTAAAAATACATCGCAACCTCTGCGTATACACAAATTCAATCCAACCACCACACAAAACGACTGCTGGTGGCATTTCTCCTCGTTCAATTCTTTCCATCGTCGCCAATGCTGACGTTCGTTAAGTCGCCATTTTGGGTTGAAGTAATTGGAAAATAGAAGCGACTCCTGTGTTTTCGATCAAAAATACAAAAAAAAAAAAATCATTTTAGAATCAAAGCTGTCTGCGAGGAGAAAACGATTTTTTTTTGTGTCCGCGTAAAAGACCGTCTGCTTCAGATAAAGTAAACGTCAATTGCGTTAAGTGAAAAATAAATAAGACAATCACAAATTTAATTTGTACAATATTTATTTGAGCAGAAGTAGCTGGCATTTTTCTTTCCCGTGCATAGAGTGCATTTCGGGAATAATAGTGCTTCTTTCGTTTTTCGCTTTATTTTCTTTTAGTTTTTGTTTTAATTCGGTTTTAAATTTTCGGCAGAAATAGTGTAACGCTGCAAGGTACGTTCTGGAAGAGGAGCTCACTCATCTTGGGGCACTTGGAAGTTAGTTGCATCTATGTTTGACACATTTAAAGCTACTTCCAGCTGCCGCGTCTGTTTCGTGCTTCGCGTATACGTACAGTACACATCGCTCATCGTAATCGCATATTTTTTGTCTGGTTTTTGTGATTTCAGGGTGTTCCATCTATTGGGGAAGAAATTGACGTTGAAGCCTATATAATGGGTGAAATAAAGTCGGTGAAAGTGGACAACTGGGGAGTGTTCTTCCTTCAGAAGTTACAGAATTTCTTCAACAAAACGGACTATTGTGATCTGACACTGCAGTTTCGGGACAATTCTCAGCTGAAAGTCCATCGTTTAGTGCTAAGTGCCTGCACGGATTTCTTTAATGTGCTCGAGCAAACATGCGAACTGATAGACGATGCGTTGGTAATGCCAATGGAACTGCAAGCAGATGTGGTCGTGCCCATTGTGAACTTTATGTACACGGGCACACTTGAGTTTGAATTGAAAATGTATGGGAAACTGCTGAAGACCGCTAAGGAAATGAACATGACGGTTCTACTCAAATTGCTGGAAGCACACAAGCGCACCATGGATGGAAGTAAACAAACTACAATCCGGGTAAGTTGATTTAATTCGGACCAGTGAACCTAACCTCATTCCGGGTGTTTTCTTGATTTCAGCCCAATAGTCCGAAACTTAAGGGCAAACGTGCAGCAATAAATGCGCCTTCGATTATAAAAATGTCTACATCGCCCTCAGGTGTAAGTTCGACTATGCAACCCGGGCGCCGCATGACATCAGCAAATGCATTGACGCCAATGCGTAGAGTTGTGACTGGGAAGACAGTGCAGGGGACAAACTACAGACAGACGAGCACATTCATCAAAACTTCACCAAAAATGCAAAGGGGTCCAACACGATTCGAAGCTACCGACCAGAGTCTTCACGGAGACACATTTGAATCGTCGTTCGATGCCATATCGTACGAGAGCAAACCACTCAAAGACGAACCCGAAGATTATGACGAGCCGCGTTCGGCACCGACACGGAGTGGCTCGTCGCCTTTCGAACAATTGCGGAAGGGTTACAATAACAATAAGCGGCCGGCAGTGTCAACATTTACCTCGCCGCCAGCGAAAAAGCCGAACATCGAGGATGTAAAGGAATTCTCGGAGCAGCAGCGAATGCGAAAACAGATCGCTGCTGAGTACGGCGATGATGGTGAATATGATGGCATTTTGGACGATGAATTCCACAATGACGATGACGACGACGAACCCTCGGCCGGAGGAACATCCATGTCGGCCTTAAAGCAGCAACAGCAGTCACACCAGCAGCCACAGGCATCGATTATCATCAAGCAGAATCCCAATGAAAAGCCCACAATTGTGGTCAAAGACACCTCGAACACAAAAATGGACCACGCCAAGATCATTAGCGAGGTGTTGCGTCAGTATCCGCACTTGGTGAAGAGCAATAAGAACATCAAGCTAAAAATAATGCCGAATGTCGGCAATACAACGCAGAAAATTGTCATGAAAAAGGAAACCTCTGACAGCAGCGACACGGAGAAAGGGAAAACAAACGCTACCGTGCAGGACCAAGCTCGTCAGCAGCTTTTGCAGCTCTCCCAGATACATCAAAGTAAGAAACATCAAGCAGTGAAGCCGGCCACTCTCAAGATTGAAGCTCAGACCACAGCTCCAACAGCGGCCATAACAACACCAGCGCCGCCTGCTGCCGCGCCGCAGAAACGCCGCATCGACAGCAAGACGATGCACGCTCTCATCGCGTTGGGAGCTGAAAACACCACAGGTACACACATTTCGACTCAATTTTTATCATTTCTAATCACTTCCGTTTTCAGGTCCGTGGCTTTGCCTACGTTGTGGCGTGAACGGCCGCCCAATCAGTATTCCTTCTTATCGTGGATTCCGTCGGCATCTGATCAACACGCACAAGGAAATAATCGACGCCGCTCTATGCGAACACTGCGGCTGGCGGTCGAGTAGCAGTCGGACTCTCTGTTATCACATGCTTGTGGAGCACAAGGTTCCGTCGGCGCTCTATGCGTTCCCAAGCTGTGAGCATTGTTCCAAAATCTTCGTGGATCCCAACGACTTGAACCGACACATCAGTCAGGAACACTCCAGTGCACACAAGCAACAATGCATTTACTGCAACAAAGTCTTCTCCAAGGAGATTATGCTCTACAACCACATGAAGATGTCGCATAAAAAACGCGCTCGCGAGGACGGCGTCATCGATTTTTCGGACGAAGAAATAACCGAATTCGATGAGGAAATTAAGGAATTGCTGCCAGAACCAGACACAGCTTCCAACAAGAAAATCAAAATCATTTCGGACATAAGCTTGCCCAGCACACTCCTGAAACTGGAGGATGTCTCGACCACGCAAGACGATGAATATGCGAACGAGAGTGGACCGAAGTTCGTCAATGCCGATGGCAATGAAATGGTCCTTACAGCCGAGCAGAGAGATGAGATAATGTCCCAATTGGAGCAAGACCATGGCGGCGGTGTGGTTATGGTTTTGAACGATACAGGTTTTCCGGCGGTGGCTGAGGCAGCACCAGTCGCACCAGAGGAGAAGCTGGAGTCCAGTGAAAATGCAGATGAAACCGAAGACAGCCAAGTTTACTCGGAGTTTCCGCAGGAAAATGAGGCTGATGAGAGTGCATTGGAGGAGAGCAAAGAAGAGGACGAAGAAGCACCCGACCATGAGAATCAAGAATCTGAACATGACGAGAGAATGGACATGGAATGGGCTGAGAATGTAATCTCTGCACACGATGCCGATGAAGAGGATGTTCCTGAGGAGGAGGACGACGACGATACAGAGGAGAGTGTCAAAAAGGAGGTGCACGAGGAGTCTGTCAAAAAAGAAAAGAAAGTTGAAGTAAGTCTTTCGTCTGCGTTGTGCAAAGACAATTGTTTACCATTTTTATTTTTTTATTTCAGGTCGCATCCAGTGTGACAGCTGACAAAACGGAGCCTAAGGAGGACGACATAAGCTTGAAGTTGAAAATGCTTACCGGCGACTGGACGGATGACGAGATTGAAGATGAGGAAGATGAAGAAAGTGTCGACAAAACAGCAAAAGAAAAGCCTGAAGAACAAGAAGCTGACAAAGCCGATAACTGCACGCCCGTCGAGGAGACAGAAAAACCTGAGCCCGAAGAAACGACCGCCGACACAGCAGAAAAAGAAAACACAGAAAGCACGACAGTTGCTGAATCTGTCGAACACGACGACGAAACAACGCAATCGTCGGACTCGGACAAAAATCTTGAAAAAGTGTTGAAAATTGAAACGGACTCCGCAAGCACATCGATAAGCCAAGACGATACCGTTCTTAAAACAGAAGATTCCGCAGCGGACACACCGGCAGAAACCATTGAAGACATTGAAAGAGAAGTGAAGCGAACATCTTCCACAAACAGTCGCAGTTCGACATCATCTAGGCGGACATCGGCCAAAGACGAAGTTGAACCCACCGAAGAGCAAGATGAAAAGAGTTCAAACGCATTTATGGGTGAGGAACCACTCAATGTGAATGTAACATCGCCCAAGAAGATCGCCGAAGACCCCCTAGCCGTACTCACGTCAGACGAATGCAAAGAATCCGTCGAGGTGAAAACAGAACCAGAAATAAAAACCGAATCACCAAAGCCCATAAGCGAGGACAACCTCAAGACGGAGGAAAAGGTTAAGAGTCTGATCAGCGAGTGGGTAGACGACGAAGATGACATATAAATTGAGTGCGCCACCCCCCTTAGTTATGGTTAACTATATCCGAACATAATTTATAACAGAATATACGCAAAAATGTAATAACCATTTTATAAGTTGTCATACTCTCTCCTCCCTCTCTCTCTCTCTCTCTTCTGCGTGAACCTGTTCAAAATCTAAGTGTTAGACCTCTAAAGGAATATAAGCAAAAGTATATTTAGCGCGTAAGTTATAAAAAAAAACATACAAATATAGAGCGGCGTTATGAAGCAACTTCATAGGCCCCAAAATCAAATTGTAGAAATAAGTTTCTTCTATGCGTACATGATCGCCCGTCATGCATATACCACTAAACTTAATTATTTTATGCACTGCACACGCTTGTGCGATGTCTATGTATGTACATCAGATATAAGTTTTACTTCATTGTTTAGAAAAAAAAATCAAGAAATTAAAAAAAAAACAAACAAAATTTAATATCAATGTGTTTTATTTGGATAACGTTTCTAGCGGCCAAAGTCTGAGCTCTAATCGCGCATGGCGACA
Organism: Eristalis pertinax; assembly: GCA_907269125.1. NCBI lineage: Eukaryota > Metazoa > Arthropoda > Insecta > Diptera > Syrphidae > Eristalis > Eristalis pertinax. The sequence continues at coordinate 126,503,249 of OU026145.1, forward strand.
ATCCGCTCGGGCTGGCGTTTCGACGATAGTTTCTCTTCACGTAAACAGAAAACTGTCAATTAGTATCGCCTCGACGACTGATTTTCAACGATCGCTATATCGGTATCGTTTGCATACAAAATGCGAATAATTATGTAAACATATCTTGTTCTTCACTTGTGTGACGATTTTACAGTGGGTGTGTCGACAATTTGCGAGTGAGACTTCGAGACGACATGTTTGGGCGTTTTCTCATTTGAAATCTGCTTCGTTGCAGACGAGGAAAGGGAAGCATTCAAATGGTCAACCTAATTCGGTTTAGAGCCCGATTTGGGTTTGTCAATAAGCCGGTTGCAGGGGGCCTTCGAATCCGAGCCATTGGGTAAACGCAACAGAGGACATCCCCGATCGAGATGGCGCACACAAGTGGAGAAGGACCTCAACCAACTTGGTGTGCGCAACTGGAGGTAATTGGCGAAAGATCATGCTGGATGGACAGGCTTGTTGGTTGAGGCCCAGGTCCACCCCGGTCTGTAGGACAACAAAGAAGAAGAGAAGCGTTTTAAATCCAATCCATAGAACAAGAATTTTTATTTTACAACACGCCTTATATATGGTCTTTTAATCAATCCAAAAAAGACAAGTATACTCCTAAACCTTAACAGGAAGATAATCAGTAAGGTCGTAGGCACTATCCCCGATCACTGCATGTTGGACTCACACGCAAGAAAAATGGGAATCTTCTGCGGCGTCTGCAGGAGCTGTAGGGGTGAGGAAGAAGTAGAAACCACGCTACACTACTTCGGTACCTGTCCAGCACTTGCAAGAACACAAGGCCACACAAGTGGAGAAGGACCTCAACCGACTTGGTGTGCGCAACTGGTGGCAGCTGGCGAAAGATCATTGTGGAGACCTAGTAATATATATATATATATATATGGGTGGCGCTACATCCCAAAGGGGCCATGGCCTAGTTTCTTAGCAACCACTCGTGTTTTTTTTTGTCTTGTTTTTTTTTATGTTGTTCAAATTGCGAGTACAGTAATAAGTGTACTCGAAATAAAACGAAATTGATTTCAAAACATTCTTTGCAGACCTCTAGATTAGAAATAGTACTACTCCCAAGATTGTACCCTGTGGAACACCGAAGCTGATTGCTTTAGAATTTGAATATATTTCTCCAATTATCGCGCTCTGTGTCCTTGTAGTTAGGAAGGAATCAAACCAGTTTACATAATTCTTTGTCTCGAACATCGTATTTATGGAGTTTTCTCAGCAATATACATAACTCTACCCACAGTTTCGAAAGCTCGTTTTAGGGCGAGAAATAGCGACAACACTGAACTTCCTGCATCCATCTCGTTTTTCGACTCGTTAAGATTCCAAGCAAGCGATGTTTTTTGTCGAATGTCCTTTTACGGAAGCCGGATTGTTCCTTGCATAGTCTACCATTTTGTGTAAGGAAACATTCAAGTTGGATGCATACCTACTACTTTTTCCAATTTTTTTTTTCATAAATCGGACGGAATTGGTCCGGTTTTTTTTTTGCATTTTCTACTGGAACCAAAATAGCTTCCTTCCACGAACACGGAAACACACCGTCCACCATTGATGTATTTATTATTTTCAAAAATTCATTCCAGTGAAGTTTACGCTTTTCATTATTTTTCCTAGTAGTAGATCCATGGTAGTAGGTTTAAATATAAAATTACGATTTGAAGGTATTGTCACTGTAATTAAAATATGGTATATTTTTATTTATAACTGCTGTGCTATTGATGAAAAATTAGTTTATTTACTTGCTATTTCCAACTTATTATTAAATTGTGTGTCATTAATTTTGAGGGGCCGTTAGTAGGTAAACAAATTACGTACGTGCAACATGCTTGTACTTGAAGTAGCCTTGCGTCTACTAGAACTACAAGCTAACCCTTGCGTCAACACCCAATAAATTATAAAGGGTGATTTTTTAAAAGCTATGGGAAAGTTTTTCAAAAAAAGACACATAAAATTGAGAAAAATGCATGAAATCTTTATTTGAATCGATAGTACGGTCCATATAATTTAATGTTTGAAGAGTATTTCGTGCAAATGTTGACCTTGACTGCGCCTCAAATGGTCCACCCGCTTAGTCCAATTTTGGCATACTCTTTCCAACATTTCGGCCAGTATCTCACGAATAAATGCTTCAATGTTGTCTTCCAATGCGTCAATTGAAGCAGGCTTGTCTGTATAGACATGAGCTTTAACATAGCCCCACAAAAAATAGTCCAAATGCGTTAAATCGCACAATCTAGGCGGCCACGTGAAATAAAATGTTCACCGAACTCGCCCCTCAATAACTCCATTGTTGCGCGTGCTGTGTGGCATGTGGCACCGTCTTGTTGAAACCACATGTCATGCAAGTCAAGCTCTTGCATTTTGGGCAAAAAAAAGTTGGATATCATCTCACGGTAGCGCTCACCATTCACTGGTACGTTACGATTCGCATCATCTTTGAAGAAGTACGGTCCAATGAAAAATAAACCGCACCAAACTGTGACTTTTTCTGAATGCATTGGTAGCTCTTGCAATGCTTCTGGCTGATATTCACTCCAAAATCGACAATTCTGCTTATTTACGTACACATTAAGCCAAAAATGAGCTTCGTCGCTGAACACAATTTTTCGGTAAAAAAGTGGATCTTCGGTAAACTTTCCAAGAGCCCATTCACCAAAAATTGTACGTTGCTGTGGGTCGCGTTGCTCGTTTGTAAGACGATTTATGGTTAAATTATAGACCAAACTGAAGATGTTTGAGAGTGAAACAAAACACGAAACGTGCGTCAGCTGTTTAAACCAGTGTTGCCAAAAATATAATAGCTAAAAAATCACCCTTTACATTAACATATAAGTATGATAATGGAAATACGCGCCAGCAACGTAAACAAACTGACAAAGCAGCAGGAGGTGTACTCTCTCCGCTTCTTTGGAACCTAGCGGTAAATGAGCATCGCTCACTGGATTGTCAGACCGACACTTCTGATCACTGCAGCGTAAACAACATAATGTCTAAAAGGGATATCACCAGCTGTTCGAGCAGGCAGCAATCAAATCCCTGGACAATGTCAAATTTAAATCAAAAACATCCCTTAATTGCAGGCTGTTTCTTAACAACTGGGAGTACAAATCCAGATGGGTTCACGAATTGAATGCATTCCTAGAAGCGAATTTAGTTCCCGAACAGCATAGACGTTCGGTGCTTTGTCGAAATCCTCTTTCTGATCTTAGAGAGCCTTAAACTCCATTGAATATAGGCGTACCAGACTCGATTTCTAGCCCCGCTTATATTGCTGAAACAGACTAGAGAAATTCAAGTCCACCAGAAATCCACAATCCACCATTCATTTAAGAAACGCATTCAAAGGAATTCATCGCGATTAGGTACAGCGGTGAGCAAATTTGTGATACGTAGAAAACACCGACCGAACTACATGCAATAACATTGCAGGAATTGTACCCAAGGTCGAATATGATATGAAGTATTCTGAGTTTCTGGAAGACCTTGTACTACTCCGAATTATCTGCAAATTCGTGCAGATGTTGTACAGATATCATGATCATATGCAACATGTACATATCTGTTAAGGAAGCTGTAAAGGCGATTGAAGAGTGAAGCAAAAAGTTCAAGGCTGTAGTTAAGGCTTTCATCGACTTTGGAGTAAATATTAATTCCTTAATACCTAAAGATACCCATAGAGATGTAGTTGATAATAACACATGTCAACAATTGCCAATTTTTCTGATGAAAGCTCTATCTTATTCTTCTTCTAATGGCGCTACAGTTCGGGGTGGACATGGGCCAGTCCTGGGCTACTCCAGTTGGCACGATCCTTAGCCAGCTGCCGACAATTTCGCGGGCCATACACTCTACATGACCTACCCATCTTAGGCGCTGAGTCCGTAGACGCCTGACTGGGCTCATGTCGCTATACAGCACGTATAGTTCATGGTTAAATCTTCTCCAAAAACAGGGATGATCAGGGTCTTATATAATGTTAGCTAGGTGCTTCCTCTCTACTACTCAATTGCCTCTTGCTCTACTACTCAATTGCCTCTTGAGCCAGCGATTGGCAAGAGTTACGCGTTTTCATAAACGTCAGACTAACAAAGGACTGTGTTATCTATGTTCATTAATGCCTGAAAGACAATAGGGCTTTGAACTAACGATCATACTAACATAGGTGAACTGCAGTATCTACTAATCATATGCATTTCTGTGTTCAAAAACGCATGAGAAAGAAAATGCGATTGTACTAGCGCACATTTTCGACGTTTATGAAAATACCCTTAAGCACAAGAATGACATCTGTACGGAAACTTGTTTGTCTCGAATAACTGATTGCAGAGGATTCTTGTCATAAGGGTACACATAGGCGACGCTAATTCTTGGAATTTGATTTAATTTGGAAAGCAGTGAATCCATCTTCCCTTTCTGTGATTTCTTTTAAGGATTTTTAATAATTCCTACCAAAATAATTTGTTGATCAAAAATATACAATTAATCCGCTGTACGGAGACTTTTTTGACTGTGTATGTAGAATTAAAAGCTTATTGAATACGTTCTGTTCTACGTTCCTTCCTTCAAAAAACTCTAAAATGAAGAGAAGACAAGACCCTGAGCTCAACTATCTGAACTCACTGTTATGTTCTGGTTAAATTTCAGCCTGCTAATGTAAGTAATTTAAGTTTTGCTATTTTCTATCTTCAAAGATGTCTTCTCAGCTACTCGTTCTGTAACCGTCATCGATAACGGCTCACAATAGGAAAATCTATCAGTAATCCTATCCCCAAGTGCGTTACATCTGCACGGCAAGTAAAAACAAATCAAAACGTATTCGAAGCTTGAAAAATAAAGCCTTCGGCGATTGTTCTTTGGTCCAAACAATCGTGTAGCGATTTGTACTAAGAGCACTACGAACACTTTGCAGATCTTAAGGCATTTATAATCACTTTATTGAACCCTAATCATATACAGTAAACATTCATACATAAAAAATACACCTTCAACTTGTTGCTATCACTTTGATCGTCTTTGTATTGAAACCTAGTTTTGGGGAAAAGATCTCCTCTTTGGTTGAGCCCGCTTAATCATCATCACCTGAAAAATACAAAATAGGCAAAATTGAGTTCCATTGTTAAGCTAAATGCTGAAAACACTTACCAATAAAAACATTTATTATTGTCATAACGGCAAATCCAATACCGACAGCCAGAAACTGCGCCAGACCAGCTGCTCGCCTCGCTCGACTCTGATGCCACCGCGCCTTCTCTCGCGGCATTACTTCACACACAGTCACATAGAACAGAGTGCCACCAGCTAGAGCTTGAATAATCGGCAGCATAGCGGTGGACCAACTTGTCGGCACATTAATAATCGCCATTCCCACACCAATGCCAATTACCGATCCCAGGGAGAAAGTGAGAATACCGAGGAAATGCGTTTTGAATTTTGAACCTGGATTCGAGCGGAATTCCAAGCCTAAGCAAAAGCCCATCACGTACTTGTGGCATGCAACTGCACCCAGAAGGACAAGTACCTGCAACAAGAGATTATCAGCTCAGGGTAAAGAAAAAAAAACCACAACAATACCTTTGCACTAGAGTTCTGCACTCCGATTGCAATTCCTTCGATTAATGAGTGCAGAGACAGGGCCACAAACAGCCCAAATGTACCAGTCATACTCTGTGCGCATGGTTCTTGGTGACTTGTGTGACAAATGCGATCGTTTGCTTCTCGAACGGCCGTTTCACAATGACTTTCTGTGCCTTCACTTGTAATGCTGAAAGAAAATTCCACGATTGTACGGTGTTTTGTTTCACTACGATCAGATAAAGTCGACTCTACTTACTTTGTTCCTACAATCAAAGGTTCTGATTCACCATTAGAACCATAATGCAAATGCGGTTGATGACTGTGATGATTATGCTCGTGACGAGTTCCATTTTGGACGGGCGTTGGCGCACTTGGTACATGAGAGTGCTGGATCGCTTCACCGAAGAAGTAATGAATGAATTCATCTATAAAATACACGATAAAGAAACCGCCACAGAAGTACACCTCTGCATTGTTTGGCATCATTTTTCGAACCTAATCGATGAGAAAGTAAACTAAAATTCCTTCATTGGACGAACTGAATGTTATATCTCACATCGGGCAGCATATGAACCATGGCGGTGGCCAATAGAACACCAGCACCAAAACACAACATCAACGAAGTGGTCAAGGGGAATCTGCGCAGATTTCTATTCGATATTGCAGCTGGAAGCAATCCTGATAGAAAACTGCCCAGTCCCAGGCAAGCCATTGCGAGTATTTTCGTTCCATCACCGAACTCCGGATTCGCTGGCACAGTCGAATTCATAATCTTTCAAAGAAGAACGTGTTTTTCACAAAATTTTTTGTTCACTAATTCAAGAGACCTGCTTAGGTGTGTACTTACAATTGTGAAGAAATGTTGAGAAGTGACCGAGAGAAGATCTTGTTGCTCGGGAAGACCCAAATAGATAAGGATGATGCGCCAGAGATTTTGATTAGATATGCTTGTCTAATGTGTAGTCGAATGGTGATAAGGTTTTAGGTAGACGATAGTTTTTGGATTAAGGGAGGAAGAAGATATGTGTTTGCCACATGCCTGTGGCGTTTGTTCGTTGCTTGGATTGGCCTTGGATTAAGTTGTTTTTGTTCGTTTCTTTTTTTTGTTCGATCATATGTTTTTGTTTACTGTGTGTTTCTTGATGTGGTCACGATGGATGACAAATTGAAAACACAATGAAATCGGGTGGCGTCACGGTGGAAAGTTGATGCGGTCGTGTTCGGCAAGTGTAGAAGACTGCTTTGCACAGGCGACTCGGTTACATAGTTTGGGAAGTTTGCATAGTTTATGCGATAAGCTGTCGACATACAGATAACAACTACATTCAATGCAATGTTGTCCGAAAAATTTGGAGCCGATTTTGTTTCGTATGTGGATGAAGTGTCTGTTACTCATGCGAAGACAGCTGAATCTGAATCTATACCCAGGGGAGCTGATATGAAACTAAGAGTGAAGTATGAATATGTTGCGCGTAACATTCGAAAATATGCCTTACACCTTGCCAGAGAGACAAGTTGCGTTATCATGTGTTTTCGTCAATCTATCATTTGTGCGTAGAGCAAATATAAACATGGATGGACGTATCTCTTATAAAATGATGCTGTTGCTGGGCCGCAAAAGGCGACATGGAAGTATAGCGTTTGAATCATAATTTGAGGATCGGAAGTAACATTAAGAATGTGTGCGACGTCAACACACAAAAGGAGCTTGTTCTTGTCAACAACTTTTTCTCCAGGACTCATTGAATGGTGTGAATAAAAATAAAGTGTGAGTGTTTCCTCAGCGTTTTGGAGGGAATACTCCATCTGATGTGGATAAAAATAATGTTAGTTAAGTTAAACGAAAACCCTCCACTCACATGTTTTGACAGTTGAGCGTATTATCGGTGTCTCCTACATTTTGGTGTGAATAAAGATGAATAGTATTGAGTGTGCATTGGAGGACACTTTAAGATTAAAAACGTTTAAAAAAGTTTAAAACAAATTCAAAAACGGAAAATACTGATTTGGAAGTGGTATACTTCGATGTATTAAGTGCAAAACCTTGAAAAAAAGGAAATCTTGAATGGAAGATAAGGCTTTCATAATTTTTTTATAATTTAACCCGAGCTTGCTTGAAAAAGTCAAACTCCAGCCATAAATATTAGAAAGCAATCTGCGTTGGAAGATGTGTATATTCACGTGTTGTTGATTGTCTTCAAAAAACAGGCAAATAAATTTGACAGCTCTCCGCTCAAGTTTCCAAACTTCCCCTTGAGGGAAAGGACTTACTTTGAGGACATTTTTTATTGACACCAAATAGTGTTCCCTTTAACGAAAGCACATGAGTGTTAACTCAGAGTGTTCCCTCAGTTTTATCGTTTGTCATATTCCAGAAAAGAAAGCATTCTAAATTATTTAGTTCGGGCAATCAGTCACATCGAATTAGCCTTGTTATGTACTCCGCTAGATTATGTCTCAGGTTGTTGGGAAATGTAGAGTGACAACACGGTGGTGGCCCAATGCTCAAGGATCGTCCGATATTCGCGGTTTATGATGAAGTTTCAAGAAAAGGAAGTAATGAATGTCAGTAGTTTACGATTATATATCCTACCTCTCATACAAGAAGTATACATTTGTAGAGACGGCCCTTCACTAGCTTCTAGGCACAATAGAAAAATCACTCGAGTATAAGAAACTAACCCTTATTGCTTTCGTAGACATCGATGAAGATTTCAATAACATTGAATCCAGGTAGGAACAATTAGTAAAGAAGTAGAAGGGATCGCCTTATACACTGATGGCTCAAACACGAGCGCTTCAAAAAAATCCCTGGCGCTTAGTGGCGACTGAAGCGTCGTTCAGTTGGAAGAGACAGCACTGACGCTGAAAGATCACAACGTAACGTAAATCGATCACCAATTTTTCCGACAGCCAAGCCGCAATAAAAGCCATATCATCAGATATCCTGACGTCGAAGCTGGTTAGACTGTGCAACCAGAGCATCAGTGAGATATCCTTGGTGAGCTCGCTGACCCTCCGCTGGGTACCAACGCTTGGGTTACAAACGAAAAGATGGACAGCCTCGTGAAAAAAGTTTCGGAGTAGGAATAATTTCTGGCCATCTCGTATGCGCATACGCCACTCAGCTCCACAAGACCCAGAGCTCGATGGCTTAGCCTGCGCAACAGCGAGGGAACTATTGGCAACGCTGTGCAAAAAGAGATCAACATCATTGATAGGTGTTTATCACAATAATTTACGCATGTTAATAGGAGTTCTTACCGGGCATTGTGCCATAGGCCCACATGCTATGCGTCTTAACCCAGCGCACAACGAAAAAGCCGCAGAGGTGAATAAGAACTATAATCTATCCAACATCAGTTCTGCGACTATCTAGCTCTAGCAAGGCAAATGATGGCGTTCCTCTTCGTAGAGTTAGAGGATGTAAGCGGTGTTGAACTGAAAAATCTCGTAAGACACATTTGTGGATCCGGGTGGATTTGGAACTGAACTAGGACTCACGGTGGTAAACCACCCTAAAACAGGGGCACAATGGACTCAATTTACACCTATCATCTACCTACCCACATACCCACATTGAACCCAAAGCAATAACCTCAGCACTGAACAGGCTGGAGATCGAAACGTCTATAGTGGCTTTTACTCACCAGCTTCTCGGCAACAGGGAGAGACACTCGGTCTTACCAGGCCCTGCAGAACTGTTAATAATGCTTGCCCCTCTCCTATGGAATGTAGTAGTGAATGAATTTCTACTGGCCTTGGGAAAGACTAGGTGCAATGTCATTTCCTATGGAGATGATGTTGCTATTGCAGCCGTGTCAGAAGAGCCTCCAAGGTTTTATGTGGCTGTAAGAAGACACTAGAAATGAAAATGGAAAATGGGGATAAGAATATCAGCCAATAGATCGAGCGCAACAGAAAATGGAAATGCATCCTCCGCCATGGACTCGTAACTCATCCGGCATTATGCCAAGCAGTCGCCTAACTAAAATCGCATTCAAGACACACCTCGGATGATGAGGATATTCTTGCCACATGACCAAACCATCGCATAGCCCTTTCGGTTCGAAGAAGCAAAGCAGCTGCTCTACATTGAGTTCCTCACATACTATCGTGTTTCTCACCCTATCCTACCGACATCACGAAGAAATCTCATTTCGGCAGCTTGTATTCGCGATCTTATTATCAAAATTTCATGACTATAGGTGAGAGTTGGAACAAATACTGAACTGAAAACCGCTAACTTGGCTTTGAGACCAAGCACGGCCTTCCTGATTACAGATCTTCCAAGCTGTTTCAAAATTGAGCCAGCTTGACTAATCCTATAGGAAAGCTCCGCATTAATCCTCTCAACACTCGTGAAAAAGACCCCGCGAGAACTTCTCCACCTGCTTCTGTAGCACGCATTGGACAAGGCGTTCTGGAAATGACCATAACCTCTGATTTGTGTACGTTTACCTTCATCCCAGCATCTCAACAAACCTATCGAGTGCGCGCTGTAGTTCCATCTGGGAGGATGTGAGGGTAGCTAAGTCATCTGCAAAAAGAAGATGACTCAACCTTAACTCTTCCAATGTGCAACATTCCTCGCCCTGGCTGCACTGCAACACCAAATCCATATATATATACTGAAAAGAGGATTTGACAAGATGCACCTTTGGCGAAAGGTGAAAGGTATTGATATAGCACCGTTAACCCAAACACAGCTGCTACAGTTTGTGTATAGAGACAGAGCTAGTACTCTTCATTAGAAAATACGAGATTCCTGCCATGAAATGATTGCTTAACCATTCCATGTTATTAAACTTGAATCTATACAGCTTCTTGAAACTATCACTGAGTCCCCGAAACGCTGTGAATTATATATGTGTTATGTTTTTTCGCTTATGTATGCTTGAAAACATTTCTGAAAATTAATATTCCCTGTGTTGATTATCTTAAATAAATTTGGCAGCTCTCCGCTCCAGTTTTCAAACGAAAGCACTTTACTCATGAGTTTTAACTCGTAGCTTAAGTTTAACCCTTAGCTTTATTCACACCACCCAATATTTCTTACAGACTACTATTTGCTCTTCTAAACTCCGGCAACACTTACACTCAATCAACTTTTCCTGACATGTAAACCAAGTACGAATCAAATGTCAAAAATGTCCCATACGTCAATCCGATTCTGGATTAGTAAATAATTTCTGTATCAACTGGTGTTTGTGGTGATTTCACCTTCAGCGCATCTGTTTTCCCAATAACAAGAACTTGTCCAGTTCGTATTTTTGTGGTTTCGTTTCGTTTGTTATTATTTTTGTTTCCATAATTATGTAAATTGTGTATTTGCCATGGCAAAGATGAGTACACCCACTGTTTAGCAATAAACAAAACAAGCCCAAACATTAGTTGCAATCCCTGTGTGAGTGTTTGTTTAAAAGAAAGTTCAGCAATTCCAAAGTCAACTGAAAGGTACGGACTTTAATTGCTTGGAAAATACGAATACGTCATGAGTTCATCAGTTTCGACGAAAGTAATGTTGTCACCAAGTAGTAATATAAGTGTGGTTTACATTTACGATCTGCCAACGGTGGAAAGGCGAGCGCTATGCACGATTCTGGATGAATTTGATTTGTGGTCAGATTTGGCCCTTAATCATATGGGCTACACAAAACCCGACTTACAGGTGAGATAATCTTGGATAACACGCAAATTAAAAGAACCGTCGACTGATTGACTTTGTTGATTTTAGGACATCAGAAGAGCTGTAGCATCTGGAAGCTCGCCAACGGATAAGCTGCTCAATATGTGGGGGGACTTGAATCATACGGTCACTGAACTATTCATTCTCTTGTACAGGTATTGCAATCCCACACAAACAAGTAGTTTCGTTTCTCCCCCTTTCGACATCAGCACCAGCTTTTGCCGCGGGATTTTATTAACTTGCCAATCCAGATGTCAGCTGTTTGATGGTTAGATTGGTTGAATTGGTTTTAATGCGTAGTTATGCAGAATGGGCATACGGTAGCCGTAGATGTTTGAGTGAACGCAAATGATTTCATGCGAATGCAGCCGAGTCAAACGTTTTAAACGCATACTGCTGGGAAACTGGTTTCAACTGGCACAGAAAGCGTGCGTTGCCTTCATGAGTGCTGGTTTTATTTTCGATTTCGAATGGTTTTGCCGGTGACGAACTAAGATTCACTAAGATTCAATCATCTAACAACAGTCTCACATCGGCTTGGGTCGGTACACATGTTTGTTTGTAGGCCTTGTGTGGTGTTTGTAGTGGTACAAATCAGATAATGTTTAATCAATATAATCATAACAACTTTTGGCTTTTTTTGTTCTTTGCCACGAAAAGCCGGTTAGAAGCAAAACAAAAAAAAGTGATTGCCGATTGCGACGTAGTGATGTAATCTTACAGGAGCTCATGCTTTGGTTTGAATTTATTCAGGAACGACAGCACCTTAGAATACCCATCTCTGCTTTGCATTTATGTTCTAATGAATTACATATATAGACCACAAAAAGTTGTTGTGGCTTCTTTAACACTGGGTCTCTAATCTTACATCACACAGTGGCTCTTCACATCTGTCATAAGACCCATCCTCGTCTAATTCGTGTTAGTGTGGTGGCCAATGCTTAATGTGGGTACCTACCTCAACAAACTGAGAAAGGTACAGAGACAAGTCTGCATATGCATCAGTGGAGCACTTAGAACTACTCCCACCGATGCACTGCAAACTCTCCCAAACCTTACCCCCCTTGACATCTTTGGTAAGCAAACAGCAACTAACTGCGCAGTTCGTCTAAAGGCATGTTCTCGGTGGTACGACCTCACCTTTGGACATGCCAAAATTCAACACGAACAAAACCTTACTTCAATTCGCTTATACTACACATCACCCCGACATTTCTCGGAAAACAACTTCGAAACCCTGATTCCGGACAGAGACCTGGGATATGGCGGCACTATTCCTTTTAGTAAAGCCTTTCACTTTTACACAGATGTATCCAAAACGGATGATGGAATAGGAAGCGGCGTTTTCTCGGAGGGTCTACACCTGAACACATCAGTTCGTATACCCAATCACTGCAGCGTCTTCCAAGCGGAAGTAATGGCGATTAGCGAAGCCCTGGTCTGACTCAGATGGAACGTGATATCCGCCAGCGATATCTGCATTTTCACTGACAGCCAAGCAGCAATCAAATTCCTGACATCGTTTTCTATAAACTCTAAACTAGTAATCGACTGCCGTGCATCTCTAAAAGAGATACCCGAACAGTTCAACATTCGTCTGTGCTGAGTGTCAGGCCAGAGAGACATCCTGGGATCCTGTAAAGCTGATGAACTCGCAGAACGCGCCACTAGACTACCAGTTGATAGCATCTCTTGTAACAGATACCCCTATTACTACTTTTAAGCTACAGCTCAATAATCTCTACGGAAAGAAAGTCAACGACAAGGGGTACCTGTCAATTTCAAAACAAATCTGGTCCAATCTTGATCCTAAAAGATCAAGCGATCTAATTTGGTTAAAGAGATCCAAAATTAGCACTGCAGTGGGTATAATTACCGTACACAAAGCGACTACGTCTATTTTCCAACGAGTTCTGCAGAAGCTGCCTAGACGAAGATGAGGAGGAAAACATCCACCACCTTCTTTGCAACAGTCCTGCTTTCGCCTAAATCAGGAAAGCCACCATAGGCTCCTATTTCTTCGACAGTCTAAACGACCTCAGCAACAACCCATCGTTTTTTTGCCGGAGGTTTTTAACACTACAGGAGCACCCAGATTAAATAAAAAACTGGTCCATTCTACTACCAGGCAGCAACCTACACATACTGAAATTTCTTGGGTTGCCGGCGCTGCTGTGATGAAAAGCCTACATAATCACAGAATAATTGCCTCCTCATCCGAGCAAAGGCGAGACAGTGGCGGAGGATGTGCTCTGCAGTGTCGTCGTCTTCTCAACACGTGCCGCAGAGGGTTTTGCGCTTAGGCCAAGTATATTTAGGTGTTTAGCGAAGGTGTAGTTGACAGTTAGTACGCCAGTAAGTCCTCTGCAGTCTTTTCTGTCAGGAGATAACAAGAATGCCGCGGTTTTCTTACAAACATGTTGGAGCATGTGCTTGGTTTGACTACTTCCGGTCTCTGCACATGTTCTGATCATCAGCGACTTATTTTCCCGTGATCCAGTGGTGGCCCGGGACCCAGGCAAGTCTGCGGATTTAGACTGCCGATAAAATTCAGACAAGACATGCATTCTTGAACTACCCTGGAAATGGTTAATGGGTGAATCAAAGCCTTAAGCACAACTGGGCTGTTGCTACATTCTTCGCCCCTTCCACCTGTTCTTCACAATATAGTGATCATTAGGATAGTATAGCTTTTCCGGAAAGCAGTGGTAAATTTACATAACAAAGGGTGTACTGGGTGATGTTGTCGTCCTCCACAAATGCGCCAGCACTAGATCCTTAATAAGTCTTGAAGCAATCCCTGAAGATTAGACTACAGTCCTTTCTTGGTTCAGATTATGGACAGAGCCATTTGTCAAATGAGTGTTGCACTTGAGACCTATCCGGTGATTATTACACCGATTCCTCGTTAGTTACGGAACTAACTGACAGCAATGAAATTCCTGGTGATATTCGAGTGGTCTATCCTACGATAATCCACTCCATTACTGGGTTGTAACCAATTTGTTTTCTGCTTTTACTTGTTCTTGCAAGTACCGAAGTAGTGTAGCGTGCTTTTCAAACGAAGGAGTTGAGGCTTATAGGTCTGTAGTCCTTCGTCGTGCAATGGCTAGTTTTGCCGGCCTTAGGATGACGACTACTTTAATTTCCCCCATGCAACCGGAATATATCCGTAGACTAGGCTACAGTGGAATAATATATATAATGACCTAATGCCAAAGGCTAGGGACAAACTAGTGCTTAAGTTTATTATTAATTGTAAATTTATTTACCTTTAATAAAATAATAATATATTCGGCATTCCAGTTCGCTGCGAGCAGGTAACAACGTATATTTTTTCAAGTAAATACACATACACACATGTAGACATTATTTTTAGCCAGTGTGTATTTTTAACCGATCGATTAATCAGACCTGATTTGTCTTCAGGTTCTTAACACCGCCCTCATGGCCTTACATGACTCACTCATCTCAAGAGAAGTGAACATCCGCAAATTGTTGTTCAGCAGTTTTATTCCACCTAACCGACCAGTATGACTCAACCAACCACAAAACGTTATCGCAAATGTTTTTTTTCTCATGCCCAACCATCTCTTTCCTCCACAGAATGCAACAGTATACTGCCTTGGATGTGATCAAGTCGTTCGTCGACCGCAAGTATCACAAACTTATTACAGTTGGTCAACCGGATCTCAGCAACTTACTGCATAAGTCCAAGAATTCCAAGTCAGAGAAGATTTTAAATTGCAGCCTACCATCGGGAGTGAGTAACTCAAACAATGAAAGCACAACATCCGAGACTTACACATCCACCAGTGAGAGTGATCAGGTTTCGAACGGCTTGAACTTACGCAATGTGAATGAATATGCGAGTACCATTCCACAAATCGATTACAAAGAGCTGGAGCATGCAACGCACAGTTGGAGCGAGGTGCATGTTCTGGGAAAGGGCGGATTTGGAACAGTTTTCCAAGGCTTCTGGAAACACACAGCGGTGGCTATTAAGAGGATCACATACCACGGACCAGGTGGTGGCGATAAAGTACAGATTCAGCAGAGCCTCAACGAGTTGAAGCACTTGAACTCGTGTCGGCATGACAACATACTCCCACTGTACGGTTACAGCATCAATGGGGCGGAGCCATGTTTAGTTTATCAACTGATGACGGGTGGATCTTTGGAGCAGCGTTTGAATTCGAAGAAGTTTGAACCGCTGACATGGAAACAGCGACTGAATATTGCCTGTGGAACTGCTAGGTATGCCACGCGATTTTTCTGAAGGTTTTCTTTCTTTTGAAATTAATGTGTTTGACTTCGCTAGGGGCCTACAGTATCTGCACACATTCCGTGATAAGCCACTCATCCATGGAGACATCAAACCCGCAAATATCCTCCTTGACCCGTGCAATCAGCCGAAAATCGGCGACTTCGGTTTGGCGCGAGAAGGTCCGAACGCACTGAACTCATCCATGGAGGTGTCAAGAGTGTATGGTACTAAGCCGTATTTACCGCTAGAGTTTCTTGGCTACAAATCACTGAGCACCAAAGTGGACACATTCAGTTTTGGTGTTGTTCTGCTGGAAATGTTCACGGGACTGCGAGCATATGACAGATCCCGTCCGCATCCATTGCTAACAAGGTACATACAATCGGTGTGTCAAAACAACGACAGAGTGGAGGAGTTTATTGACAGCGATCTACGTGGAAGTCCAGATGTAGAGGAGGTGTGCAAGAACATTATCAATCTCGGGCGAACGTGTATTGGAGAGAAACCCGATCACAGACCGGAGATGGTACTGGTGCTACGACTCTTAGAAGGCCAGTGAATGGAATTACACGAGTGTTCGAAAGAAACTCGAGAAAAATTACTCGTTTTTTTAAAATTTGTTTTTATTAATAAGATAATAAAGTGCCTTAATGTTTTCGTTTTTTAATGTTTGCGTACGTACTTATTTATATAATATAATATAATAATATATTATCAATCGCCAACGGATAGAGCAGAAGTGATAATGGTCCCGAAACCGTGTAAACTAACAAACGACAAAAAATCATATGGACCGGTATCACTTTTACCTATAACCTCAAAACTATTCGCGAAACTGTTACTGAAATGAGTCAAAACAGTTATAGAAGAAAGGCACCTTATACCTGACCATCAATTTGGATTCGGAAGAAATCATTCCACAATTGACCAAGTATTTAGAATAACGAACGAAGTCGAAAAAGCACTAGAGGAAAAAAGGTTTTGTCCACCGTTTTACTTGATGTGTCCCATGTCTTTGATACTGTTTGGCACGCCGCACAGTGGTCGATTTAGTACATCGTAGCTGGACATAAGTCAAAAAAAAAAATGTTTTTGGTGGCTTCGCGAAGATTTCCAAATTCCATTGCCTGAAGTACACATGCCAACAACTTCTAGACAAGGACGACCTGAAAAAGAATTCCAGGAGTGTGGCAGCAGAGCCAAAAAACTAAAAATTCAAAGCCTTATGGAGAGATCGGCCGAAGAATTATCATTTGCTGTTGAGTCTAAGCTAAGAATAGAAGGAAGCCGTTCTAAAGCCGAAGTTGTTAAAAGGGTTGTCGAGTATTCTCTGAAAACAATTAAAAGGCTTAAAAAACTTGAGATATTGAATACATGCTCATATAAGATTTATGGAAGCACTGCTACATATATCTTACAAAATTGAAAATGAAAGCTAGCAGGATAGGGGAGCTGAAGAGAAACTGGCAGTCAAAAATAGAAAAGAGTTTTTGCAAAATGAACTTAGATCTAAATAGGGAATCTTAGTAGATTTTCCAAAACACGGCAACGCGGATCCAGCAAAAACTGCTGAGATAGTAGGCTTGGACACAAGACTGGTAGAACGGTTTTCAATTGTGTTGAGGACATTAATATCAGGTTTGAAAATCGATACCATGAAATTCCGAACTTATTGTTTGGACACGGCAAAATTATTTGTTTCCAAATATAATTGGTACAGAATGCCAGTAAGTGTCTACAAAATTCTGCCACGTCGTTCGTGACGTCATTGAAAGTTTTCCAATCCCCATCGGACAGCTTTCGGAGGATGTCTTAGAAGCTCGTCAAAGGATTACAAAATTTTTCGAAGCGGATTTTCAAGAAAGATGTCCCGAATTGCAACAAATACTGATGTGATATATAAGCGATGGAGACGACGAGACATCTACCGACATCACAAGCTATCACCCCCTGAAGTTATGGAAATGATTTTAAAACATATTTCCAACGAATTTCCCTAAATCGACCACTGTGCGCCGGCTTGAAATACAAGCTTAGTAGGATCTTTCCAAAAAATCTACGTAGTATTTTAGTATCCCCCCTAAAAAATAAAATACATATTTAGAGTCAAGCACGGAACGGAATACTCGGAATTTAACGACATTGCCGTCGATGTCCGGTAAGGGAGTGTACTTGGTCCCCTCTGATCTTGTTATATACCTGGGACATACCACAAACTGAGGGTGGAATAATATCTACGTTCGCAGACGATACGGCTATTCTGGCTACGGAAAGCTAGTCCGGTACTGAAACACGCTGCAAGAACCTACAAAAACATAGACAATGGCCCCGATTGCGAATGTCGATTATCAATCGATAATCGATACATGATATCGATATTGTGATTGTCGATTGTGATCGATAGTAGGCGATTTTGGCTTCAAATTTCGTCGTTCACAAGTTTGTGGTCGACGGTTTTCGTGCCGCAGAAAATCGTAAAATAAACATTGTTTTCATGATACAAACGTAACTTAATTTATATTGTTATCCCTTTAAAATATTTCTTATTATAATTTCATCTTCGAACAATGATAGTTTCATATAAAAAAAACAAACAAAACAACGTTTAAAATATGTCCAGAAATGTATTAATTCATATGAGCGATTCAATCGATAATCGACACTCGCAATAGGGGCCATAGAGAATTCAAAACATAATCATAAGGGCTATCGTGAATGCTCCCTGGTATCTCCGAAATAATGATATATAAAGAGATCTAGGGGTCGTAACCGTGGATGAAAAAATGAGAAACTTCGCTAGGAAGTTATGAATTCGACTTCATGTCCATTGTAACCATGCCATACTGCAAACACTGGACATGAGAAACCTCATGCGCCAACTCCAACGAACGAAACCATTCGATTTAGCGCAAAAAAAACCGCTTTTAAGGGTTCCAGCAGGTGATTTTACCGAAAATCAACCAGCCTCAAGCGAAAACATAATGAAATTAAAACTGCTGTATAGGGAATGCTACAACTAGCAAAGAACAGACAAATCCTTATGGTAAGGGTGTGTTTAGTCAGTAAAAATCTGACACTACTATAAACATTGATTACACGGGTATCGTAGTGTCTTATTGAAGATTCACGCAAACACACGGCAAAAAAAATTCCACTCTCTGGTCGTCACCATCGCAAAATCCCTTGAGAACAAGGAATACCCGATGATAGCCTTCTTAGTCATAGAAGGAGCGTCGAATTCGACGGGATTGATAGTGCGATTCGAAATCTTCATCATCATCATCATCTTCTGACCCGCATGATCGACTAAAGGGGTCGATCATGCGGGTCTAACGACTCTAACTCATCAGGAGCAATGCCCAAGCGTAACCCGGCGAGTTTTTGGACTTGGTCCAACCACCTCGTCCTGGGTCTGCGAAGCGGTCGCCTACCTGATGGAATCGCATTCAACGCCCGCCTCGGCGGTCGTGATGATGGGGACATTCGTGCCACGTGACCAAACCACCGAAGCATAGCCCTTTCCGTTCGAAGAAGCAGCTACTCAATGTTGAGTTCCTCGCGCACTGCCGTGTTTCTCACCCTATCCCGGCGAGTAATTCCCACATCTAATGCCAAGTTTTTTACCAGTTTTCTTGGCCAAACTAATCAGAAAGTAAATTCAGACAAAATAAAAAAAAAAAAAAAAAACCATAGTCTAAGCCGAAAGGCACAAAAATTTAGTTCAGAATAGCTTAGAGTACCCGTATAGGGTCAGTAGGTTAGATGTAAGAACGATTGTTAAGTTAGTTAAGCTAGTTTTAGTTATTTTTGTCTAGCATGTAAGAAAAATGAATTATAAAATAAAACAAAAACGAAAAAAAAAAAAAAAAAAAGTAATTCCCACAACAGCACGAAGAAATCTCATCTCAGCAGCTTGAACTCGCGATCTTATTCTTTCAACACCTTTCATCGTGGGCGTTGGACTTCGCCAAGGGTGTGTCTTGTCACCTCTCCTTTTCATTGTATATATGGACTGGATGTTGCAGCGCAGCCGAGGTGAGGAACGTTTCACATTGGGAGAGTTGAGGGTAAGTCATCTTCCTTTTGCAGATGACTTGGTTATCCTCACATCCTCCCAGACGGAATGCGCACTCGATAGGTTTGTGGCCGTATGTGCTGACGCTGGAATGAGGGTTAACGTGGACAAATCGGAGGTTATGGTAATTTCCAGAACGCCTGTTCAATGCGCTCTGCATGTTAGTGGAGTCCCATTGAAGCAGGTGGAGAAGTTTAAGTATCTCGGGGTCTTTTTCACTTGTGATGGAAGGAGTAATGCTGAGCTTTCCGGTAGGATTGGTCAAGCTGGGTCAGTTCTGACACAGCATGGTAGTTCTGTAATCAGAAAGGCCGAGCTTGGTGTCAAAGTCAAGTTAGCGGTTTTCAACTCAGTATTTGTTCCAACTCTCACCTATGGTCATGAAATTTGGGTAATGACCGAAAGAATAAGATTCGAAATCTTAATGTTAAAATCTGTATCCAAGAATGAATAAGTAACGTCTTAAACGAGAGATGAATTCAATCACAGCTAGGAAATTACTGTCTGGATCATAGTAGTATTAAGAAAATCATCGGACGCAAGTGAGAAATCACACCAAAAATAAATCATTAGTTGTATACTGCAATAGTACGGCCTATACTGATGTATGCTGTCCTAGTCTGGTGGACGTCACGAACATTCAAACATAAACTTACTAAGATAAGCAGAGTACAAAGATTAACATGCATCCGTTTTACAAGAGCTCTCATATCAACGCCTATAGCTGTCCCAGAAGTGATTTCCCATAGATATCTACGAGAAGTTCACGGAACGCTGCTATTAAACTCACAGTAAAGAGCATACGGAGTCATACTCCAAAATTCAAAGATTCGAAATTGGAAACAATCACCCCGATTACGAAAGTCGTTTAACGACTTGTGTCGAAAGGTCTCTGTGATGTCGGTATTACGATTGTCGATAAAGTAGTTGTTTTGCGACATAAAACGACTTCTGGCGTTTTAAGTCGTAAAGCTTATGTGGAACGTAGGCCCCGATTGCGAGTGTCGATTGTCGATTGAATCGATAATCGACAAATTTGTCGACTGAAATCTACTTTGATATTGCCCAACTCAGTCGACTGAGAATCGTATTATTGTGAATTAAAAACGCCCATGTCATGAATTTTTATACGTCTGTCAGTTTTGAATATCAAATCTCTCAATTCGTGTTTACATTGCCCAGAGAATCACACAAATATTAGAAAGAGATAGCGTGTAAGTTCACATAGGTTAGTGGGAGAGGAAGATTTGGGTTTTGCCGGTACAATGTGAACGTTCACTTGTGTGCGTATAGAAACAAATCGCTCGTGCAAATACTCATATGAATTAATACATTTCTGGACATATTTTAAACGTTGTTTTGTTTGTTTTTTTTTATATGAAACTATCATTGTTCGAAGATGAAATTATAATAAGAAATATTTTAAAGGGATAACAATATAAATTAAGTTACGTTTGTATCATGAAAACAATGTTTCTTTTACGATTTTCTGCGGCACGAAAACCGTCGACCACAAACTTGTGAACGACGAAATTTGAAGCCAAAATCGCCTACTATCGATTACAATCGACAATCACAATATCAAAACATTCAATCGACTGTCGACAATCGTTGCGTATCGATTATCGATTGATAATCGACATTCGCAATCGGGGCCGTATTGTTTGTGTGACACTTGTAGTGTATCGGTATTCCGAAAGTCGATTTACTACACCAAAACGACGAGTAACACGACAAAAGAAGGCGGTTTGAATATTGTGAACGACTCTAATGGAAAAACAAGTAAAAACGTGAGTTTTCTTTATGTTTTAACTGTGTATTAAAAATGTATTTAGTGTTAATTAAAACAACTTTGCCAACAGACGGAATTAAAGTTCAAACGCCAAGCAGTACAGAAACCGAACGCAGAAGAAATGAGATAATGGAATTGCAAAACAACATTGGATTGCAATTCAAGTTTAGGTTTATTCAGCTTTAAACAATGATTGTAGCGAATTGGTCCCAATACTCCTTTTGGATTTTTTTTTTACAGAAATTGATTCCATCAGTTCGACTAATTTCTTGAACTGGTTTTTATATATCCTCTTGCAGCTGAATAAAATAATAATAATAAATGTATTATTCCATTACAAGATAAAATATAAATAACTTGTTCTACTCTCCGACATTGTTCTTTACACGATTTTCGACCGTTTCTCAGACAATCTATGCACTTCGACAAAAAATAACACGAATGACGTTCAAATTACCTAACATTCGATAACCGCAATAGGGTGAGATTACACTTCGAAAAATATTCGACATTTAAGTCGAATTAAATGCTCTCGATTCGCCAACCGTAATACCAGTTACTCACACTCACACGTTTATTCGTTCGACTCGTCAACCGTAATAGGAGTTAATAACGATATGGGGGTCCGCCAAAAAAAAGTCCGATCATTTAGGGTTCCGTGGCCGAAAAAAAAATTGGGAACCTCTGGTCTAGCGTGTAAGGAGAATAAACAAAAAAATAACGATGTCCGATGGACACAGAATCTCATAAGACCTGACACTCGGAAGCAACACCTTATATTCCAGACATTATGCACCGTTTGAGCGTACATACATAACATATTCTACTCGTCGTTAACAAAAATTTCCTTTTTCTCCTGGAGGGCTGTGTACAGTTGCGGGTACTTCTTCAAATCCGACTCATTCAGATTCCTTTTCTTGTAAAACATTTGAAATATCTGCAAGAAATTGCATATCAGAGTGGATGAGATGAGATGACCTGAGAAGCTGCAAACCATTTCGAAGACCTTCATGTCGGCGATCAGTTTGGTTCGATCGTCCATGCCGATGAAGCGCTTTCGTTCTTCGGCTTCCGATATGAAAGACGGACCCCAAATTTCGTAGCGCTTCATTCTGCTGTGTCGCAGCTTGTCGAGTGCGGCTTTGGTTAGTTTCTTTAGTTGCGACCTCTTTGTTGTCGGTGGGATGATCTTTTCGTGTTTTTGCTTTATTTCCAAGCGAAATTTCTTCGCCACCTCCTCACGGCGCTTGCTCGCCGCTGTTTCAGAGTACACCGACGCCTGGTTTTGTAAATCAAAGAAACGACGGTATCTGTTCACTTCTTCACGGTTTGGTGGTGGCATAATTCGGCGAAAGTCGCCAAGATGACTCTGCTCCCAAGCTATCTGCTGCGCCAAAGGACTCAGCTTCACTGGAGTCGTTCTTTCAGGTTTGTCACTGCGGGACGATGTAAGAAGTTAGTTTGAAGAAAATGCTGATTTCTCAACTCACGTTTGCTCGGCAGAAGTTGGCGGATCGCCCGGTTTGCATAGAAGTCGCCTTCTGACCCGTTTGCGGTCTTCTCGTATGATTTGTCGCTTGTCTGCCAGCATGGTGCCGACCAAGATCAGGGTGTCCCTTATCAGGGCTTGCTTGACTTGATGGTCCACCGACTGGTGGGTATGGAAACTGGGCGAGTGGTTCACCTCAAGGATGTAGGGTTTCAGATTCGAATCGATTAGAATGTCGAAGCCCAAAATCTCAAAGCAAGCCTGTATCTTGTCGTGCGTGGGGAAGCAGGCGTGGTAGTTGTGCCTCAACATCGGCCACGCACTCAGAATCGTCTTGACTATGATGTCGTCGATGTTTGCCCACAGTTGACCAACATCGTAGCCTCTGTTGGCTAGGAGTCGATTTATAGTTCTGAATTTCCTCTTGCTGCCCATTTCTTCGCATTTGGAGAACCCTGTGCTGCGCTTGTTGACGGCATAGTTTGTCAGATGCATGAACAGATCGGTGGCGTTTTCGGCGCTTGGCTCTTGATATCTGGTGGTTGCGAATCGCGCTAGACCTTCGTTGTACACAAAGACTCTGAGGGGGTCCACACACGTGATGAGGGTATAAACGCGCAGATCAAATTTGAAACCATCAATGAGGAGTGGCTGAAAGGGAATGAGGAGAAGGTGGAGGAAAGGGGTTTGCTGAGCATGTTTACCTTGCTTATGTACGATTGACATATCATCCTCTCCTTCGGGTTGATTGTGGTTAGGTCATTTGTGAGCGAAATGCCGCGGCCTTGTGCGCAGTGATCTGGTTTCACGATGAACATTTTGTGCTTGCGTTTTTTGCTATACTCCATGGCCGCTCCTAAGCTGTAAAAAGGAGATGCTCAAATATTCCGGAACCAAAGTTGTTGCCTGCGACGAGGAAGTAGTCTGTGCACACAAGGCAAAGTTGCTGATCGATGGCGCGATTGGCGGGATGCCAGCAACGATCCTTGTCGATGCATAGATCAAGTTGACATACAGCCTCCTTGCGGCGCCTCCTTGATAGCCTTCGGAACACACCTTCTAAGGGACCTAACGGATCTAACTGGAATGTAAGATCACTCTACACTCCTGGAGTGCCGCTCATAAACTGGAAATATCCTCACGCAGTACAAGTACACGGCGATATATTACTGCGATCCAGGAAATACGCTGGATAGGACAAAGGGGTGGGACATATATTACAGCTGTCACAAAAGGTTGCACATATTTGGATGCAGATTCGTTGTGGGAAAACGATTAAAGTCGAAAAAAATCGACTTGAAACCGATAAGTGATCGCTTGGCTGTGATCCGTATTCAAGGCAAGCAAATTCTACAACATCAGCCTTATGTGTGCAAACGCCCCAACCAATGAAAAAATTACATGTACAAAAGTCGACAAAGATGAGTTTCTCTGACAGCTTATAGCTCCTACTTTTTTTCCTATTTTTGAAAAGCATATTTGAGGTAGATAAGTCGTTTTAAAGTCACGAAGGAAGGTGTCCGAGTTCTTTATTGATCCGCGGTATAATTAGACTGCGTTTAAACCTTTTGCTTTGATGTTGTTTTTTTCTTTTGTTATCGATTGCTTTAGTAATGTTTCATCTTCCGTGGCAGCAATAATGTCAATTAACTCAACCTTAAAAACATTGGCCCTTAGTAATAAAGGAATTTAAATTCGAGTTGTAAGTGAACTCGAGTTTAACACGAAATCCGTAGTAATAAACGAGCAACCCACTTCTAATATCGACAAATATTTAGATTTGGCCGAGTCGTATCTAAGTCGAATTTAAAAGTGACAGTTTAATGTTTCAAAATGAGTGTCAAAATCAGCTGTGCTAGCTCACAATAGCGAATATGACCGATTTATTCACAATGATTACGTTAAATTCGAGTTTTGTTAAAACTGATTTATTACTACGGAAACTTAAAAGTACCTTAGCTACACCTAACAAAATTCGACTTTAGAAGCGACTTTATGATTTTCTATTACTAAGGGCCATTATGTTTGAGAAGTGACGAAAGATGATCCAAAAGTAGTCGGCATTGAGAGCGCTTCGAAAATACAAATCCAGTGTGGGTAAACGAAATCCTAACATTACCACAACATGGTTTAGATGAAATACCTTCTGCATCTCATTCAAATACAGTAGGAAGCCCGAGAAGAAGCTATGATGAGTGCTGACAAAAATGCAAAAGGGAAAAAGTACAAACCATTTAAAATTCTTTTAGTGCGGAAGAAATTGCAATGGCTCATGAAATAAAACTTAAAAAAGGCGCAAATAAACGAATTATTCAAGATTTCATGTTCAAGATATTAATGAAATGATTTAAACTGGGTTATTGTTGATAACTAATCAGTCTGGCAATACTAATGATGGAAACACGGCTAGAAGATTCTTTAGAGACGAAGAAAAAACTACCCAAATTGCAGGAATAGAAATCTTAATAAAGTTTCATATCATCCTAAAAGCTCTTGTGTCTGGGTTTCCAATTGATACAGATGCCTTGGAGACTTATGCAAAAGAAAGAGGGGAACTGTACCTTAAATTGATGCCTGCTATTATCTGCCAGTAAGTATACACAAAGTCTTGTTTCATGAAAAACAAATAATTCCTTCTTCTTCCTGTGGGACAACTTTTGGAAGAAGCCGAAGAAACAAGGAAAATAGAAATTTTAAGGAATTGTCGCATGTAAATACGAACACTGACCTTCTATATTGGTTCCATTTGTAGCAAGTTTATGATGTTTTCCGAAAAGAAAATGAAGAGTTATTGAACATGAAGTTTTGAAACTTTGTATGATGATGTACCAAATAAGTACGAACATTTAAAGATGCATGTTTTTGTGTTTAAATAATTTAGCATATTCTATTCTATGAACAATTCCAATAAAAAACAAACAACAAACTTGAACAAAACTTTTATCCGTGAGCGCGATTAATTTCATCCCGCGATCCTTCACACTGTGCGATGCGGCCGAAGACTCTGCCTAAGAGAACTATTACCACCTCTTGGACGGTGCCTACGGAGCCTGTCCGGAGTACGATATCAAAATCGTTCTCGGAGACTTCAATGCTAAAATCGGTAAGGATAACATCTTTGGCGGAGTGATTGGAAAGCATAGCCTCCACGACAGGTTCCGGCTCACTGACTTTGCGACAGGACGTAATATGGTCATAAGCAGCACAAGGTTCCCTCGCAAAAGAATCCATACAGCAACCTGGCGATCTCCAGTCGCTCGAACCAAAATCGAACATGTGCTCATTGGCGCCAGACATGCGTCAAATATCCAGAATGTGCGAACATTCCGAGGGGCAAACGTCGATTCTGACCATTTCCTCGTAACAGCACTATTCAGAGCCAGACTGTCCAATGTCAGAAAGCTGCACCAGCCAACAAAGAGGTGTTTCGACATTGAACGCCTGAGCACACCGGAGATTGCCAGAACCTACGAAGAGCAATTAAGTGAGAGACTCTCCGCTTTGCCTACGTCGAATACCAATGCCAACGAGATGTGGTTGCATTACCGCTCGACCACCAACGAGGTTGCGAAAACCACCTTAGGCTTCATACCACCTCCGACAAGAAACTCGTGCTGTGATGGCAAGTGTGAGCAGAAGAATCGTGCAACCGACGAGGCATTCCAAAAAACACTGCAACGGAAAGCAAGATCAGCGCAAAAGGAGTACCGGGACGGGAGGAGAAGCTTCTACGCCTGAAGAAAATGTCTCTCGCAACCTCTCAACTCTAGGACATCGTTGAGTCTAGGGACAGACAACAAATACGGGCCATTTTATAAAAAAAGCCAAAAGCCTTTGGCTTCGGGCTTTAGGAAAGGCACCCAGGCTCTTCGAAATCGTGAGGGAAGCCTTGTTACTGACCCGCAGGGAATAGTGGATGTGTTTAAGCAGCACTTCCAACAACCACTTAATGGGCCTGACCAGGAGAGAGTGGTAGGGAATCAAGAAATCCCAACTCCAGTTATCGACTGTGGTCCTTCCACCCAGCTTTGAAGAAGTCTGTCTGCACAGCCATTAAAAGGCAGACGAACAACAAAGCCGCGAGTTTAGATAGCCTAACACCAGAGCTCTTCATGGCCGGTGGCGATGTTCTCGTAGGAAGCATGCACCAGATCATCTGTAGAATTTGGGAAGACGAAAGAATGCCTGAGGACTGGAAATCAGCTCCACAAACAAAAGGGACAATACCTCTTGCAACAACTATAGAGGTATATCCCTGTTCAACGTCGCCTACAAGAGCATGTCCAGCGTACTGTTTGAACGTCTGAACTCGGAACAATTTTTGCACCGCACTAATCGGCACGTACCCGTGCGGCTTCCGGTCCGGTAGATCGATTATAGACCAAATCTTCACACAGCGAGATTCAACTCGATACGCACCACCTTACATGCGATGCGCAGTGCAGTTCGGCTCAAGGATTTTCGAGTCGTTTGAAACCTGCACGGGATTCCGGCAAGGAGATTCGTTGTCGTGTAATTTCTTCACGTATAATCACGTATTTTGCAACCGGTGCTAATTCGGTTTGTCGAAACAACTCAAAACGCCTGACTCGAAGTACCAAAATCATGTTGTACAAAACTCTTATTTGCCAGACCTGCTCTATGTAGCCGAAAGCTGGACGATAAGCAAAGCTGCAGAGCTGATTCTACGTCAGATATATGGTCCCGTCTGCGACGAAGGTGAATGGAGGAGAAGACATAACCGCGAACTCTACGAGCTGTAGCAGGATGTGGATGTAGTCGGGAGGTCAAAAAACCGGCACCAACGTTCCAGCTAAGAGGGTCATCGAATCCGAGCTTCCTGGTTCGACAAGGGAACAGGACGACCGAATCTCCGGTATAAAGGCCAAGTAATCGCGGATGCAAGTCATTGTTGAATGGAAGAATCGTGTCCAAGACCGTCAATGATGGAAGGCAGCAAAGCTCAGGCTCGGATAATCTATGGGCCGACTGCCTGATAAGTAAGTATATGTATTCCATTCAAATTTCAATGATATCTCACACACATGCGTGCTATTCATGGTGGAGGGAATATAAGAAGTGGTAGACAGCTTGTCAAAACCGCCATATTTTTGTCTTGTGACGTCACTCAGGGTCCGTTTTTGGCACTTAGACAGATTATTGCTTAAGCACACATCACAATTCAATTTCGTATATTAAAAAATGAACAATGAATTCCTTACATCATGCGTGCTATTAGTCTGTCACGAGTGGAGGGGGCGTTTTAAGCCGACTCCGAATCGCGAACTTTGAGTCTGGTCGACTGATGCCTATTGACTCGATAGATATGAAGTAGTGAATTATAAAAATTGAGCCGTATGTATACACCATAGCTATCCATTAACTTACTCTGCAGGAAAAACCCAGGTTTTTGGAAAAATATCATATTCCCCTGGATACAGTTTGAGCATCCTGTTCAGGTTTCTCGATAGCAAATCTTTTCGGCAGATCTCGATCATGCCAGGAAAATGATTAATTTGCTGAAAACGTTTCATGTTCTTGTACACATCGACGCCGGGCATTGAATCCGTCCACAAAATATTCCAAAGTTTCATCTCTTTAACCAATTTGAATCCAAGTGATTTGGAAACATGTGGAATCACAGAGTACCTTGTATTCGTAACACAAATACTCTCTTTAGTCCTGCAATGGACGTACTAGTTGTTTTCATTCAAATCAAAGGAATGCTTAAGTGGTTCTTACCGCTTGGCATGCTCTTTCAGCTCAAATCTCGAGACCTGTTCCCCATTTGGCAAACCATCAGGACACTTGAAATGGAAGCAGCAATCATTTAGGGTTATAATACCGTCGCCATAGGCGAGTGGTTGATTGACTGGCACAATGGCCAGCTCTACTCTTTGTTCTTGGACGTTCATCAAATCAGAATCTTCTTCTTCGAGGTAATCGTTGTCGACATTATCCTTGTCGCTCGTGGGACTGGTTAGTTTCGATTGTTCAGCATGCACGCTCTTCTTTTCCTCTTCGTCCTTTAATGCGGATGGCCCTTCTCTGCAGATCTTCCTTAACGATTGGATTCGTTTGAAAATACCGTTGCCTTTGAGATTCATGATAAAAAACCAAAAGTAATGCAAATTTTGCGAACCGTTTGGTATTACGATTTTCAAAATACAATAATTGTTTTGATTTACTTCTCGTTTCATTTGAAAAAGAAACTGAAATTCTATTCGATTGTACAGTGTTCACGAGTTGTTCGTCTTTCGCTAGGGATAGCGTAGTGGCGTATTCAAACACATAAGGCATCACTTACTTTAGATGGCGCCAGTCTCCAGCCAGCAGCCAGTTTCGCACGCAGGTCCCTTTCAACTTGCCGTTCAACGTGGCATGCGCCATCCCTCCGCGGTGGATTCGATCCTAATTTTCCAGGCCGGAGCATTTTTTCCCATTCGGTCTACATGATAATTCAAAAGAGGATGACCGCGTCGATAGTGGCTCATATACGTGGAAAAGGACCTCAACCGTGTGAAACTTAAGGTAGCTAGCTGGAGAGGCTTGTTGGTTGAAGTTCATGCCCACTCGGACAGTAGCATCACGCAAAGAAGAAGACGAGTCTTCGACTGCCACTCCAACCTAACCTACGACCAACGACTACAATCATTCCTGCTACGAAAGCCGTTGCATTAGTTTTGAAGTGGGCTATGTGGGCACCGTATTTCCTTTGACCCCAGTCTCATGGATATGCCGTCTGACGTAAGGACACCAGCAATCCAGCTGCGACGCACATATAATGTCGACTTTCCTTGCACTCGGGACTGGCTCTGGCCAGAATATAAGCCAGGAAATGAATGCAGTCGAATCAATAAATGGTTTGGCGCAGTTAGGTAAATTTGCGTGGGTCTTCCTATGCGTTCCTAATGGTCACGAACTGTGTTGTGAAGAACAGGTGGACGGGGCGAAGTATTTGAGTCTGTAGCGACAGCCAAGCTGTGCTTGAGGCCCTACTGAACCCTTTAACCACTTCCAGGATAGTCCAAGAATGCAAGTCTTCTCTAAATTGGATCGGCAGGTTCAATTCACTAAGACTTGCCTGGATCCCGAGCCACCACGGGATCACAGGAAATGAGATCGCGGATGACTTTGCTAGACAAGGATCAGAGGAGGTAATCTTAGGATCCAAGCCTGCGTTGGGACTACCCGCGTCCTCGGTTAGGGCTATCATCGATGGCTGGACTTCTCGAGAGCACAACCGGAGGTGGCATGACTCTCCAGGATGTTGACCAAGGGCATGCTCCCTAATGTCTGTATGAAATCCGCGGCATTCTTGTTATCTCTTAACAGGAAAGACTGCAGATGACTTACCGGCGTACTAACGGGCCACTACACTTTCGCCAAATATCTAAATGTGCTTGGCCTAATCGATGAAACCCTCTGCTACGCCTGTTTAGAAGACGACGACACTGTAGAGCACTTCCTCTGCCACTGTCCCGCCTTTGCTCGGATCAGGTGCCAGTTATAAGGTGCTGATGAGGTGATAGTTGATGATGTAGGCTCCTCCATCACAGGAGCGCATGCTGGTATTCCTCCGGATGACCAAGAAAATTCAGTAAATGTAGCCCTAGTATAATGGACCAGTTTTTGAGTTTCAGTGCTTCAGGGCAGTGTTCAAAAACCTCCATTAGACAATTATACCGTCATACGACTGCGGTGAACAGCCAGTATGTCGTGTGTTTGGCGACCCCATTTTGTAACTGTGACATAGACCAGTCGAAGATACATAAAAGTCCACTAAAGAGCGTTAGAAGAAATTAAATGTGACTTTGTGATTTTTTTAACAAGGCATTTTATTCATTTAATATTTGTTTTGTTTTCTTTTGTATCTTTTGTTTTATGTTCTTTCATTTCATTTTTATTCTTCAGGTATTTCTATTAAAATTTTTACAAGATTTCATTTATAGTGTTTTCATCTTATGTCGATTTTCTTTATTATTTGTGTTCATTTTGTTTTTCTTTTCATTTTATAAAAAAAAAAACAGGAATTTATTTAAAAATAATAATAATAATAAAACACACGCACAGTTAAATGGTAGGAAAAGTTAGTACAAGAAGATAACAGAAAAGAAACAATAAAACATTCTATGGCATAATGATTTGAACAAAACATGGCAGGAGAAGGTGGTTAAGGACTAAGAAAATATATATTTTTGGTTTTGGTTTTTTTTTGTATTCTTCTTTACTTGTGTTGATAGAACCAAATTTGTCGATGAAATAATTTCGAAAATTTTGTAATTGGAGAGTTAACTTGATGTTGATGATGCAGTGTTAAGTAGAAACGTCAGTCCTTTGACAAATGAGAGTCACAGTCGCGAGATAGTGCAGTCTTCTTGGAATATAGGGATAATCTCGACGAATTTTGATTAAGAAACCGATTTGACTTTGGAGTTTATTAATTCAAGGGATTGGGGTTGGGGAAATTGTTCTGAAGCTAAATGTGTGCTAAAGGGAACAAACAAATTAAGGAAACGCAACAGAACGAGCTAAGAGTGCTGCGCCCTATCCAGCTCTTTAACAAGAACCAATAATTTGAGAACTTGAATGTCGGCTGGTCCCCTCAAAATCGTTGTGACTAGAATCGAATGTGATATTTAAACAGGAGTTAAGCTACTGAAAACTACAGTAAACAAGTAAATATAATGAAAGGTAGGTTGGTCAAACACCCGATGCGGGATATGATATGATGTGATCTTAAAAGTGGCCTTCGTTTGGATTAAGACATTCCGCCAATGCAGAGACACGGCTTGAAGGAATGGTGTGTGGGCAAAGGTAGCTGCTCTACCATAAAATTATTGACTATTGTTTAAGAAGCTGAGAAGTTGCTGAGAAGTGGCCCTCTACGGGCTTTAGCGCCACCCATATATTATTATATTGTTTAAAAGGAGAAGTTACTTCGAAATAAAAGTACTTGTGAGTTTTCCCCTACCTCGTCTTGAGTAGACTAACTTCAGCCCTCATTCAATCGACAATCGACAATCGACAATCGACACTCGTAATAAGGGCCTTGGACATAGTGTAAATCTGTGCTAAAACCTACCGAAGCCTACGAAGATGCGAGTCATATCAGCCAAAACAAAATTTAGTTTTCCTTTTATGATGAAGAACCTGTGTCCAGGTCCACGTCGGACTATTGCGTCACTCATATTTTTATTTTTATTCATGTATAACAAAAGCTGACACAATTACAAGACCTCGGCTCCGGCTACCATTTCCTTCACATTTGACACACTTTTGTGCCAAAGTCTGCAACAGTTTCTCGATGAAAACATTTCATTCGAGTGTTCTGTGACGCGGGAAAAACCTTATGAAGATCACTAAGCAGTGCTTCAGTAGTATGACGCAAGAAAGATCACTAAAAAGTGCTCCAGTACTGAATATCCTCAAGTCATTCCTGTTTATCAGTTTAGTGACCACATTTGAAAGTAATATGTTGACTAACAATCTTCTAGTGGGTGGTGTAAGCTCATATTGGAATGACTTAATGCTTGAATGTGTGTACGACTTTCCGATCATTATCTGAGATAAGTGACGGAGCGCTTTTATAATTCTGATTCAATTCTTGGAAAGATTATGCATGCTGGCCCCAAACTGCTCTGCTTTTTGAAATGCAATGCAAGTGCACTTGATGTTGGAATTTTAACAGGCTGGGCAGGTGTTGCGAAACATTGGGGCACTTGTCGTTAGATTGTGATTTCTGAAGTTGGACGTATGGAAGGGAAGGGAAGTGTGGAAGTGCTCTTGAGCTATTCTATTTTTTGACGTGAATGAATTATCTTAACAGCATCATTAAAAGCTGAGCTAAATAAAGGAAAGCGATTCGGGTAGTATCACTAGGCGCCTGGCAGCCTGAATGCCCCTGCATGACTGCGGCTTGTTGAATAAAGGATCACTACGTCTAACTTAAATTCTCATTAATGTTTAAGCAAATATAAAATAAGTCAAGGCTCTATCCACAAATTTCTCAGAAGACGTGATAGAAGATGTTATCGTATTTTCAATTAATGATTGTTGCTTAACTCAATTCCCAATGTCTTGTCATGACTGGTTAAGTAAGAATTGTGTAGTCCACAAATGAAGGGATTCACAATGGGCCCTCCGAGTGGAAGTGATGACCAACCATCAAACCTCCCTTCTTTAACCTAACTCAATTCATAAAAATTACTGACAATTATTAGATGGCAATCGGACGGCTTTTAAGAAACGATTTACAGAACCTTCGATGCAAATGACTTCATTCATTCCCTGCTATTGCAAAAGTCGTTTAAGTCAAACGATTCATGTCGTTTTCGGTCTTACTTCAATGGCCATCATTTTGTGACAAGGGCTAAACGACTTTCGTGACATGGGTGATTGAGAACAGTTTGCACAAATTCAAAAGGAGCATTTTAAAGAAGTGGGTTGTTTTTCATAACCGTCGGCTTAACAATGGACTGCGTTATCAATGTTCATTAATGCAGATATACGATCATACTAACTTAGGTGAACTGCAGCTGCTACTGTTCATAAACGTCAATAGCTCATCGATGTCGGGCAGATTGTGCAGTCATCGCAGAAAGAGTCGATTGGAAGAAAAATATTTTGTACTAAAGCAAGCCTACATACATTCTGCACCGTGTGTTAAAAAACGCATGAGAAAAGGAATGCGGTTGTACGCAGATTTCCGACGTTTATGAAAACACCCGTGATCTCTAGTGAATGCTTTACCCCCGCGATCCCTTTATTGGTCAGAGGATGAGGATGAAGTGATCTACCAACAACGAATGCACTTTTTCTCAGTCAATCAATATTTTTTGTTTTGTTATTCGAGTGAAATTTTACTCCACATCGTTGACCTCTTTGCTCATATTTTCATTATCAATTTGCTCACCAATGACGCACATTACACATAAGTTGAGTATATGAAGCGAGAAGTGCTGTATGCAGGAGACACGAGTTGACACTTCATTTTTTTGTGGGCTTAAGGGTCGTGCATATGAGCCGCGAACTTTCAGAAACAACCAATTTAGAGCAAACATAAACAAAGAGGTATAGTTCGTCAAGCAAAAAGGTGATCATTGAATTATCGAGTTCATAATCGAGCACATAAGTTAGTTTAAGTGTTCTAACTTGTTTCTCTGCGCATCAATCATTCTATTTGGGAACTGTCATACTGAAAACGCAATACACAAAGGTGCATACGCGATCCACAAATTTACGACCAAAAAATTCGCAATGAAGTCAGTTCACTAAGTCAGTTTTCATAAGTTCTATTCGTAGCTGTCTGCGACTCCATGTGAATGAAATGCCTGTGTTGGCGCAGTTCGCAATTCGCCCTTTAGATCGCGATTTTTTGCCATGCATTAGTGGACTGCGTCTGACGCTTTGTGGTTTGCGTTTGAAGTTTGACAATTCGATCACTAATAAATATTACAAATAGGATATTTAAATTAGTTTCTGTGAAGATTTTTCTCGGCAACAAAATTCGGAAATTAAATATGAACTCTCGACACAGGCGGCGTTTATACATGCTAAATTCGTCGTCGACGTTTTCGGTGTGGTAGACAAGGGAGATGAGACAAAAGGTATCACACAAAGGAATTTGGAAGAAGGTTGCACATGTAAAAAGAAGTACACATTATTCTTTGCCAATTCACTACTCATGTGTACAGCGCTTCACACTCTCTGATAATCCCATGTCCTGTCCATAATACTAAATTCTTCTAAGAGACGTTTTGAAAATACACTTGTATGATCTTGTCGATAACTTGGCCGAGTTCATAAACGTCGAACTGCGGCAGCCGTTGCAAAATTTGCGTTCATAAATGTAAATACACTGCATTGATTATGCATGACAGCAGTCGACAACTGCGTTCATCCCGAGACCATTCCGTTCACAGAGCCACACAAAAGATGAAGGGGATCACAACCAACTAGAGTTACTTTTTAAATAAGGGTTTTTTTTTTCTTGCAGCTTTCCCTTTAATCAATATCTAAATATTCTTGTTGTATCTCGCTAACTTCACTCATTATTAAAATCATTGTTGTAGAGGACAGTTGTCCTAAACCTCTAATTATAAATATTCCTACAAATGTAAACACTATTTGTTATGCCACTTAAATAAACGAATGAAAATTAATGAGGCTTACTTTTATATCGACTCAACCAACGAGGCCTACTTTTATCTCGAAATCGATCAGAATAAAGTATAGATCTGCTAAAGGGGCAATGATGATGGTGATGACAAGACAAGTGGAGGTAAATGTTTTGTGAATAGGGCTAGACACTGGAGTTTTAACTAGAAACAGAGACAACTATGCAGAGACGAATATTCTGGAGAATTTACAAGTTATAACTAGAAACCAGAGTTCTATTCTCGAGAGTTTACAAATTATAACTGCAAACAAGAGAGACAGCTATACCTTTTTTTTGGCAACAACGAATATTCTCGAGAGTTTATCGAATTTAAGTCAAATCGGGGACGATTGTCAGTCAATCAAGAAACTCTTCAATTACAAGTTGTGAGTAACTAAACGAATTCAAACGGCTTGCAAAACTCGAAGGCAGATCTACTAACTAACGACAGACAATAAACGAAAAGTTCCTGTTTTGCATTGTTTTTTTTTGTGTGATTTCTTTCTTGTTTTTGTTTTCTTTTATTATCAAGGGATATATATAATTTTTTTGTTTTGTTTGTTTTGTATTTAATTTTATTTATAAATAACTTAGTTAAAATCTATAATGATTTTATTATTATTTCATTTTACTTTTCTTTTTTTTTGTTTTGTTTTTTTTTTTTTTTGTTAACATTTAAAAAGAGTCCTGGTTGATCTATGTTTTATTTATTTATTTTGTTTTTGTTGGTTTTCTTTTGTCTATTTGTTTTTGTTTTTATACTTGTCCATTCTCGGATTCACACAACATTTCTTTATTTTATTTTTTTTTGTTTTACTTTTATTTATACTCAATTAAAATGTAATTTATTATTTATGCTAATTTATTTGTTTTCTTTTTCCTATACATACATGTATATCTGTGTATACACACATATATATATATGATCTATGTATTTGTTTACTTTTTTATAATTTCTTTTTTTTTTGTTTATTTAATTTTTTTTGTTTGTTTTTTTTTTGTTTCACCCACTGTTCACATCAAAACGCTCACAAAAAATTTACACGAATTTGTTTTGAGTTCTAGTACTTAAAATGTTTTTGTTGTTTCTTTCTTGTTGTTTTTGTTTTTTTGTTTTCATGGTGGTGGTGGTGGTAGTAACGTTCTATATATATACCTATCCAACTTCATCTGTTTCGTTTTTGTTTTTTCTGTTTTTTTTTTTTCAAGTCTTAAGTAAATTTAATCACGGGTATCAATTGTTTATATACACACACATTACTCATTATGCCCTATGTATACAACTCTATGTTATCGGAGACTTTCAACCGGTGAACCATTTACTTCTCTCTCAATATATATATATATACTTCTTTTGTTTTTTCTTTTTTATTTATATTTATTACCTTTTTGTTTAATTTTTTTTTATTTCATTTATATATAAACAAACAAATGACTAAAACTCGGTTCATCATTTTGTTCCTTTCTTTTAACGTTCAATTGCAGTTTTTTTTTTTTTTTTTTGTAGCTCTATCTGATTATCTCACAATGCAACGGGTTGATGCGTCGATTTTTTTTTTCGTGGTGGCGGTGGTGGTTGTGGCGTGTATTTTGTTTTTTTTTGGGTTCAGGTGATGTTTCAACATTTGAACTTGACCATTGGGATTGGTTTGGAAGACAGGCATTTGTCACAGCACCATTCTGCGTAGATTTCCTTACTTAATAATTGGAATGCGGCTTCCGTCATGCCACTACATGTCCTAAAAAATAGAATTAGAAACGTGTACACGATTAGTTGAATATGTTTAAATTGGAAATATCGAAAAAAAAATAAGAGAATGATGAATGAAAACAATGGTTCTACGAAACGATAATTCAACTTCAGCTTTAAAAGTCTTCCTGCCAGAGCCCACATGAGTGTAGTTGTGAGGGCAACATCCCCCATTTAATAAGCTTAATCCTTTAATGCCCACTGGTCCATTTTGGGCACGCACTCGTTGAACAAAAAGTTTGTCTAACAAAAATATTCCAAATTGCGTGCAAATAGTTTTGCTACGTTCTGATATACAAGCTAAACAGTACGCACTGATTGCCGCTTGAATCCAACTGCATTAAAAAGCTTAGAATGCAGTTGAGTCTGCGCCAGACGTCGGAGAAAAATGCGTATCATATTTTTTTTGTAAATTTCCGATATTCATACATAATTATTTCTGGAAAATCGGTCGAATCCGACTGCGAACAAATTAGTTTCGTATTCATTGTGTCTAGAGAGTGAAGCAAGTGTTCAAAATAAAAAAATAAACATAATTTCATAATTTTTTTTGGGATTTTTAGTTCGTGGTCAAAATAGCACGCTGGGCAGTTACGCCCAGTAACATAAAATAAGTTATATGTGAAATAACATAAGGACAGCGGTCAGATCAATGACCAATAAAACGTCGACGCTCGGTATCGGGAGCGGAAGCATTGTGCAAAAACGCAACATCGTCATTTGCAACGCTACATTTTTCACAAAGATGTAAGCTAGAAAAGAGTTAAGAATCTATTTAATTTGGAGTTGTCCGTCGCCGATGATAAAACTCATTATAAATGCAACTTCCTCAAAAGTTCGACAATCGTGATGACAGCATCGACTATGTGGCTTCGTACTACAGCATCGATGTTTCCACAGTCGCATGGAACGACAACATAGTTGTGAATATGGCTTCCACGATGGCTGGAATCAAATCATATTTATAGTGTAATGAAACGGCAGCGACAACAGCTCCAGCGTTTCAAAAGAAGACAAAATCGGTGGAATCAGTTCAATTGCCCCAACGTCATACACGAATACAACAAATATATGGGCGCTTCGATCCAATAAACGCGTGCTTGTGTCGATGTCGCATCCGCATCAAATCACGCAAATGGACTCAACGCGTTTTCTAACACATGTGCGATATGGCCATTATCAAACCACTAAAATTATACGAATTTATCATGGAAGTGGACACTTGTCTTACAAAATCCGGCACAGTGTCGGCACGAACAAAATTCGGTCGCCCATTGAATTTGGAATCGGAGATCGCAGCCAAGCGGGGTCGAATGAATGTGGCTCATTTGCCACCGAGGGACGTACTCCTAGACACAATCGACCACATGCCGCAGGACGATATAACTCGATGCAAAAAACCAGGATGCGACCCACGAACTCGATTTGTTTGCCGGAAATGTCAAGTTCATCTTTGCCTCACCAGTGAAAGGAACTGTTTCATGGCATTTCACACAACCTGAGATGTGCCGCCTATGCTTTTTGATCCAAATTTGGTAATTTTAAATCATTTTTAATAACATTTGTTTCGATTAATTTCAATAAAAATAATTGTCCATACAAATACGTATTTTCAATTTTTTTGGCGGTTATGTCCAACGTGCTCAAAATGGCACGCTCTACTTGAAGTCACATGTCACATACTCAGGTGAGTTATATGAAAAGTAGTAGAACAAAAGTTGTTCAGAAGTGTCTCCTCTACAACATATTTTTCTTCCCAAAAAAAAAAAAACTTGGACAATTGATGGTTAAATAATCTAAACTTAACAACTAATGCCTAACCTAGATGGTACAGAGAAATACAGAACTAGGGTAGAAAAGAACGGGACTGGAGGTGGCTTCGAAGTGAGGTTTTGCTGAGGTAAATACGAAAGAGTAGCCGGGCTTAACATTCTTGACACCGGTGAGTTGAAGCCGTAATTAGTCCGATGTGGTCTAATGCGGATGAGGTCACAAATTCAAGAAGGAGAAATAACCAGTGTCGTTAAGTTTCGTCCACTTTCATTTACTTAAGTTGGGATCAAAGCAATTTCTCTAACCTACACAAATGAAGATTGTGTGGACTTTGGAATTTGACGATGCTTCTGTCCACTTTTCGTTCGGTTTTAACCAAAGGTAAATTCTACGTCAGTCCATTCCATAATACGTAATATGCGGGGCAGTCTGTATTACTGGTAATCAGGTTAGTGGAGGAAGAGCAGATCGGCAAACCATAAAAATCCACGAGGAAAAGTAATTCAGATGAATTTATACAATAATTAATAATGTCGCGGATAAATATGACTGACGCTGCCTTACACCTGAAACTTAAGGCTTGCAGGCCTGTAATTTTGCATCTATCGTCATATTTACGAAGTTCTCTCAAAGGGGAAATCAGTATATCTCGTGAGATTCCTTTGCTCTCTCTCGAATCTAAGTACATATAGCACGACAGTAGACTGTGGACTTAAGACTAGATAGATTTTAACACCTACTCGTGTGAGATCAGAGCCACAGTTTTAGACCGACTTCGAACGGCGTGGATGGAAGGCAGGTAATTGGTTCGCCGACCTGAAAAGTAAGTATATGCTGTCGCCTTGCACAGAATATAAACCATTGACTGCAATAATTTTGAAGTCATGGCAAAAATGCCACGATATGTAAGTCCTCTCACATGTCGGCTAAAAAAAATCGAAGAATCTCTAACTGTTTCCAGTACAAATTCGTGTTGATGTCATTACGTTCCAATATTCGGAAAATTGGAGACACACGCGTGCTTCTTGCGGTTGCTAAGATAATAGCGAAAATAGTACTAGGGCGAATATAGGAACATCTGGAAGGTACACTCGATGAAGAGCAAGCACGTTTCCGCAATGGATCCTCCACCATCATCGAGCAATGCTTAAAATGTAGAAACTAGTAATTAGAACATATGGGAATTAAGTAGCAACCCAACAACAGCCGGATATAACGAAAGTGAATGCATTGCAGTAGAAAAAGAAGTCCAGGAGCAAGGCATCGAGCATTCGAAGGAAATTAATGCAACGATTATCGCAGCACAAGGTCACGATCCCCAAATTCGATGGCGACTATTTGCAATGGAGGCAATTCTTTGACCTATTCCCACAAATGGTGGACAAACAACCCATTCCTGATGCGCCAGACCCACCTTAGGGAAGAGGTAGAAAATCTCATTCGACATCCAGCACTGACAGAAGACGATTATAACACAGCATGGACCAAGCTCCAGGATAGATACAACAACATTAGAATGCTTACTTCGACTCTCCTGCAATGGATAATTGGACAAGCGATGGTGGCTTTCCTGATTGAGGCAAGAGCAGGACAATTGGAAAGGAGGTGGTGAGTGTTTTCCTCCTCTTCGTCGTCTAGGCAGCATCTGCAGTCAGTAGCTCTCAAGGGACTTCACGACACAACGCAGGAGTGCTTAATGGCACTTCACAATGTTGGGGTGGAACATATGGGATTCATGTGGAGTTGGCTTCTACCCCACTGGTTGGGTCCGTGTTCAGTTCGTTTTCAATAGACAGTGGTGCTAATTGTACGTTTCAATTTCCAGTGATCAGACTGCGACAAGTGAACAGGTTCAAGTGCTTGTTTCACCACTCTAATGTAAGAAAGTAAACCAAGTTTATGTCCTCCTGTCCGGAGGCTAACGCCGTGGAGCTGAAGATGAACTCTTCAAAAACAAAGCTACTCAGCCACGCGCATAACTCTCTCGTTCAAATAGCCATTGCTGGACTACCGGTTGAGAGAGCAGAGATTCTAATACCTTGTGTCAGCCAATGGAGGAACCGAAGCAGATGTCGGTTACCCGATTATCTAAGGCTAAGTCAGCATTCGGTATGTTGTCCACAACAAGGAAGCACTGCTATTAGCTTAAACACCAAGCTAAGACTGTTTCGCTCCAATGTTTAGTCGGTTCTGTTTTATGGGTGCAGCACTTGGGAAGTGACCGCCATTATCACAAGAAGCCTACAGACGTTTGGGAACCGGCGCCTACGAAATGCACTAGGGATTTTCTAGCCGAACCGTATCTCAAACGAACAACTCCATGACATAGCGGGCCAGGAACCACTATTCAACGACGCAAGTGGCAATGGATTGACCATAGCCTTCGAGAAGGCGGTAGTTTCATAGCAAAACATGCGATGCAGTGGAACAAAAGACGGTTGAATAGTGGGCCGTCTGAGAAGAACATGGCGCAGAACAGTAGAGGAGGAGTCCCGACAGCTGGGGAAGAGTTGGAGAGAGAATTGAAACTGATTGCGAGGCCCGCACACACGACGGCGCGCGGGCGTAGTAGAGGCCCTAGCACCCACAGGGGGATACAGGATCTAAAGAAAAGAAGGAAAAATACCACATCTCTGGAACTTAAGCTGAAGTTGCATACTTTTCGGACAAGTCACTGTAACCCATTCCAAAATAGGTCCCCTTCTTACACCAAAAAACCTAGACTTGACCTCATGCAAATGCCTATGGAAACGACATTAATGTGAATCCCAAAAGAGAGATGAACACGAATGATACTAAGTAAAGGAGATAAGTAAACTTACCTATGAAAGAAGAAATTACAACCAGATTCACAGAATAGAGCTTCATCGTTGTCGTTGACCTCCTTGTGACACAGGCCACACGGATATATAGGTGGAGCATTCGGATTTTGTGGATTGAAGACCATTGGCGTTCCAGGCGGATACATTTTTGCTGAACTCACTGGCATCGGTTTTGGGCCGAACATCGAATTCGGACCCATTGCATTCGGTGGTGGACCATTCACAGGATTGCCAGGCAGACCGCCCGGTCCGCCCATGTGCCCCATATGTAACAAATGATGATTGGGTCCTCCAGGGCCCATATGCTGTGACATATGTGGTGGCATATTCGGCATATTTGGATTCATCATACCGGGCGGAGGTCCAGGTGGACCACTACCGCCTGGTGGGCCACCGCTCATTCCGCCTGATTGATGCATAGGAACATTTGGGTGATTCATTTGATTCATTCCGCCACCAGATCCGCTCAGGGGACTAGC
Source organism: Eristalis pertinax (assembly GCA_907269125.1). NCBI lineage: Eukaryota > Metazoa > Arthropoda > Insecta > Diptera > Syrphidae > Eristalis > Eristalis pertinax. The sequence continues at coordinate 126,545,158 of OU026145.1, forward strand.
ACGATGCCCATGGCTACCCATTCCACTTACAACGCCGCCATTTCCAGTCCCGCCACCGCCTCCACCACCACCGCCTCCGCCACCGCCGCCGCCGCCACCTCGTTCGCCGCTAGAGCCACTGCTACCGCTGCTATTGCCCGCATTCATACTGTTCGCCTGAGTCATTAGAGGAGCGCTCTGCTGCATTCCCCCGCTTGTGGGGCAGCCCGACGACATTGGATTCATCTGATGTGGCATCGGTCCGCTCGCTGAGGATGTAGGCATTGCACCATTGTGGACGTTCATTCGTGACGACGGATGATTTGGGGGCGGGCCACCACCTCCTCCGCCCCCCGCGACGCCACCGCCGCCGCCACCACCACCACCACCACCTCCATTATTTCCCGGCTGCATATGACTGTGGTTCGCTGGCCCGTTCCCCAGGGGACTGTGCATCGGTGGACCCATTTGACCGTTGTTCATGTGAGGAGGTTGATTCGGACCATTGTGACCGCCGGCGCCCAGCGGACTGCCCATTGTGTTGCCCATGGGCGAACCCATTGGTATTGAGTTCATTGGACTACCAATGGGGCCGCCGCTCATTGGACTGCCTATCGATCGGGGTCCGTTTGGGCCCATTGACGAGTTCATGCCTATGTGCGAGTTGTTCGGGCCGCCCATTGGTGACATGCCCCCCATTGGACCCATCGGCGATATACTGGGACCCATACTGCTCATCGGACTCATTCCGCCCATGGACGAACCGGGCGGCATTCCACTGCCGTCTCGCATTCCCATCGGACTGCCCATGCCGCCGCCCCGACTGCCCATGTGTGGTGGCATTGGACCGCCGCATTGCATTCCGGGACCGCCAGGTCCCATCGGGCCACCAGGACCCATAAGACCGCCCATTGGACTGCCCATGCCCAGCGGACTCATTCCCCGCATCGATGGGCCGCCCATATGATGATGCGGATGATGCGGATGCATGTGTGGATTCATTGCGGCATTAAAATGATTCATTGCCATATGGCTCATGGCAGAGGGACTATTCATGGGCGGGCTATCGTCAAAGGGATTCGATGCTACAATTGTATCGCCGAAGCCAGTCATCGGCGGCGGCGGCAATAGATCCTGCGGCGTTGGCGGGGGCTGCGAGTGCATTGCATTCGCAGCATTTGCCGCGTTCGCACTCGATGTTTTCCGTCGTTTCTTCGGATTGCTCGGTGCCGATATGATGTTCAATGATTCTGTGGGTGGCGGTGGCTTAAAGTCGGGCTGGCAGATTCCTGGCCCCGGCAGTCGATATGGAGCCATTCCGAGATTGTGTGTCATTATATTTTAAAAGGTTCCTTGCTATAGACTATTTACTACGATGGCTATATATACGTGTTATAACACTTTGTATATGTATAACAGTTGAGAATCTTGTTCTCCCTTCCTTCCGTCTGCTTCCTAGTTCTTCCTTCCTTCCTTCCGCTCGCTCTCTCTCTCTCTCTCTGTTCTTCTTCGCTTGTTATTGCTTGTTTTGTGTGTTGCTTATGGGCTTTGTCAATATAACCTAAATTTAGCTAATTTTAGTTGAATTAAGTAAACTTTAGTAGTAAGACAATGATGATTATTTAATCTATGATTGTTGGTTTGTTTTTGTTTGTTTTCTGTTTCTGTTTCTCTTCTCTCTTCTGTTCTCCTTCGCGTCACTGCTGTTTGCTCCTGCTTCAAGGTGAGCTTTTGATTTAGCTCGCGGCTCTTTCTTTTTGGAATTTTCATTCGATTTTGCTTATCTCTTGTGATTTGGCTTGCTGGCGAATGAAATTCGGCCTGCTCTCAACCAGATCCTCAATAGCTGCAGGCTGAAATGAATTAAATGTGATTTGAATTAGGTTTGGAATGGCATTGAATTTGAATGGAAAAAGAAAAATGGAGTAAGTACAATGTTTCCCATCTCTGACATCGCATTAAACGAGCGCTAAACTTTCTGACAATCCATCACTTCTGGTGAGGGGATCCTTACCACAGATCTACATGGCGAAACTAGAAGCACGCGATCACTCAGAAGTCCCTGAACACGTGGACGATAAAAGGAAGCATATGCAGTCCTCAAAAGAACAGACATACACCAGCGACCTCTTGGACCGAGCGTCAAAAAGGACACCTATAATGGCGAGGTAGTCTCTAAATATAGAATTCAAATGATATCGTAGCCACTACAAGAGAACAACAGTTCGCACAGGTTAGGTAAGAATGCTTATCACAGCTGAAACAGTTGTCACCCACTTAGTTCCTGTTTTGGATCCATTGTGCTATCACCAACTGGTCATAAGAAGCTGAGTAGGAGTAACAGAATAAGACTCCCTTGAATACCTGGCCATACAGAGCGCAATGAAATGGTCGACTCCCTGGCTAGGAAAGGCGCATCGGAACATTTTATAGACCTCGAACCATTCTGCGCTGTAGGAGATCACGTCCTCAGGGAAGAGTTCAGGGAACTAGAGAGGAACCGGGCAGATGCATGGAACAACGCTCATTGGTATGAAGCAGGCCAAGGAACTCTTGGGTCAACCGCAAGAGGTTTGAAGCATGTATCAGAATGAGCAAAAACAACCTCCGTATTCTAACAGGCAGGGCACTGGAAACTCAGGGGGCACCTAAGGAGTATCAGAAGAATGTCTGCAGATTCTGCGGAGAACCTAGTGACATTCCAGAACATGTACTGGGATTTTGTGCGACAAAGATATCTAGAAGAAGTGAAGTCACTAGAAACAGCTCTCATTCTCAGATTCCTAAAAGAAACTGGCTTAGAGAGGACAGACTCTAGTACAAATCTCTTCCACCTTCGCGCAATAGGAGTAAATAACCCTCAATACGACTGTGAAAAGAGCTGCATGGGAGGGGAGCTCTTAAGCAAGCAAATGTATGAACAATAGATCTTAAGGTCGCGGTACAATTTACTCTCAACAATAATCACTAACTGGGGATTGATACACCAGCCAGGGGAACTAACTGACAGCCAAGAAGGAGCTGCTAGTATCCAAGTGGGCTCTTGATTGATTGTCCACGTCATTACTGAGCTATATCCCGTTTGTTTTTCTGATAATTTGACATTTCTTCTATGCTGTTAAATAGAGTCGCCTAGCGTGCTTTTCCCTGTTCTTGCAAGGGCTGGACAGGTGCCGAGGTGGTTTCTACTTCTTCGTCATCTCTGCAGCTCCTGCCGAAGTCGTTGTAGTGAGCTCCCAATCCTCTTGCATGCGATACAGTGACCTGTGATGATCCCTACGTCCATACTAATTACATTTCTGATGAGACTTGGGAGGGTACTTGGCTATTTCGGCCATAATTGCCTCGAAGTCCTGTAAGTGTCCAGTTCCAACCATCTCTGGGTATGTAACATGGTTTTAATGACTTGAATTGAGGGCTAGGAGGTCTCCTAATCAATTGCCAACACGAGGCCCTCTTCTAGCTAGCTCGTCGGCTCTTCCATTGCCTGCCACTATGCCCAGGGACCCAGCATAAGGTAAGATTGCATCGAACGGACTCAATCTTATTCAGATCCTCCTCAATTTTATAGCAGTTCTTGCTGAAAAAAATGCAATTTCCTGTAAATGCTGGGCAATCGCAGAGCAGGTGGCGAATAGGTCTAATCTGCGATTCGTCTCTGCAAGGGCTGGTGAGGAATGTATAGACAAGAGCAATGAAGCGGAGTCTAGTTCACAGTCTGTAGTAGGTTGGTTGGTTTAAGTGCCCACTAAGTACAAGTAGCGCAGTTGCGCGCTGTTTCGATACCACACCTCGAAGACCTGAGCAGTTTGGGTTAGCTAAATCCAGCCTGTGGTTAGCGATCTGAGAGGTCACTAAGGAAGGGTTTGCCTAACACGATATATCTTTGTTTGACTAGTGCCGGAGAGCCATAGAGAAAGTGAGGCTGACTTTCCTCTGAGCGGGTGCCGAGTCACAGTGCGGATTAAACGTCATTCCGAGTCTAGTAGCGTGGACGCCTATGGACCAGTGCCCCGTGCGACTCTAGCGCTTTCGGAGCGATTTCTATTTAGGAGGTCATCAGTCCTTCTTTTCGAGTAGGAGGACCATGTTTTCCAAGAGAACTTGTACTTGGATGATCTAGTCCACCTTCTACTAGCTAAGGACAGGAAATGTTGATAGATGAGGTATTTCAAGAATTTGATTGGGGGGCCCAATAATTCAGTGGGAGCGTTGACGGAAGCTCCTTGCTTGGCCATTCCTTCGGCAATCTATGTTGCTGTTGCCTGGAACTCAGAGGAGGTTGATATTGCACCTGTTGCTGGCTTGTTTGTCGTAAGACTTCGACTACATTGCGCACATTTTTGAGAATTAGGTTGTCTAAAGGTTCTGATCTTGTTTCGTCATCATAGACGGAGTGAACGGATGAACGAAAGGCTGTACAGCGACATGAACCTAGCGAGGCGTCGAATTCAAAGACTAAAGTGTATCAGCGAGAAAGTTGCGGCACAGTTTTACCAACTTTGATTTAGTCGACGGTGTGTCCAGAGCGTTGGTGGCCGATAGTCTATCGGATTCGGATTGACAGTAAGCGGGCAGCCTCCTTGATAGCTTTAGCGTTTGCCTGGAATACACCGCAGTGGTTAGCCAGCCGAAGGGACAAAGTGAAGGAGATCTCCGACGAGGCCGCGGATACTCCGAGACCGGTGTCTTCGTCCGTCTTGGAACCGTCCGTGTAAACTTCCAGATTTGGCAGTCCTCCCTAACTAGGATATGTATTTTGTACCCCGATTCGAAGTCTAAAATGGGTGCGATAGTCTGTGTGCTTTGGAATTCTCTCATAACAGGTCGCCCAAGGCTTAGAATATAGACACAACCAAAAAGAGGAACGCCGAGGACTTGAATCTTAACTTGTTACAGCTGCATAGGAATTGCGAGCAACTCAATCGTCGGCTAGGTCGGTGGAATCTAAGCTCAAGCATGTGAGTCGCTTACTGCTTCTAGAGAAGACGGCCTGGGTAACTGATCTCTATGGGTGGCGCTACAACCCGTAGAGGGCCAGGGCCAGATCCAGAGCCAGTGCCAGAGATAGAGCCAGAGCCAGAGCCAGAGATAGCGTCAGATCCAGAGCCAGAGATAGCGTCAGATCCAGAGCCAGAGCCAGAGCCAGAGCCAGAGCCAAAACCAGAGCCAGAGCCAGAGCAAGAGCAAGATCCAGAGCCAGAGCTGCCACAGCAAGCACTCGTGTTGAGCGCGCTTTTATAATCCGAAGGGCTAAGTTTGTGAAGCGTTTATCTAGACAGATTCTACAGCAACCACTCGTGTTGTGCGTGCCATTGTTCTCCGCATGGCCACGTTGTTGTGAAGCGTTTTGTGCGTGATATTGTTCTCTCACGAGTGGAAGGAAGAGAGTTTTTACGCCGACTCCGAACGAGTAAGTTTGTCATGGTCTTTCAAAGCAGACAGTTATTAGCCTTCAAGCACTGTCAGTGACTTGAAAGGGGTAGGATCGTTTTTCACACCGGAAATCGAACCGAAAAGAGGTCCAAATACGCACAGAACCACAAGCAGGCATAAGAGAGCGAGGCGATATCCAACTTTTGCCTCCTTTGCCCCTTGATTTAGTCTGACGGCGATTTTGTACGAAGACGTAGCTGTGAATAGGATCGTGGGTAGACGCACAGGAGCACGTTTCATCTACGTCCGTATGGACCCATTGTGATGGGGGCTGTGAGTACGTGTGAGCAGCTGAAACGTGGAAGTGGATGCGTGGAATAAAATGGGAATTCCACTACTCCCTCATTTTTGTGGTCGTGGACAAGGTGTAGGAAGGTAAGTGGCCTGCCAGTGAAATCGCCGGCACACTTAGACCATGTTGGCCCAGTCAGACTACTGCCACTGGTCGACAACTGCAGCCGTTCATTTGATCCCAACGGCAAATGGGGACTGGACCAGATTTGAAACCCGGATAAAAGCGTATTAACTTTGGTTTCACTTGAATTCGAACCGGGGACCACTGTAACCAAGGACGGGCACTCAAGCAACGACGCCATCCAGCTGTGACAAGGGGTAATTCTGGCCGAAGTTCGATATTTCCTTCCTCTCTTATTTCTGCCCACAATGCCACGGCGGCTGAAATAGAAAATCAAATCGTTTTAAAGTTTGTACATGGAATAGCACACGTTTGGAAAAAAGAAGAAGCTAATGGGCTTACAAGGAATTACAGGGCATCGTCATCAACAAAGTAACCGGTCAACAAGCCACCAAGACCAACGAGAGTCTTTGACAGGAGCTTGGCAGAAGGATTCCTGTTGAAGTCTAGAACTTTGACAGGCGCTTGGCAGACGGTTTCCTGTTGAAGTCTAGAGCTTGAGAGATGGAACCAGTCTATATTTAACAATGTGGCAGGGAACTCGGTCTTATCCTCTAAATTTGATGGTAATTGGAATGTTTAACTCAAAAGGTCATCGTTGTCCTCGATTAAGGCAGAATGTTGTACCAGTGCCAGTTCTTTCTAAACTGTGTTCAAAGGAGGTTGTGGACCTTAGTTGCTTAGCCGAGATTTAAGTAATCTATTAACTCAGATCAACGTACATTAGAGTGTGCAAGCTCAGTACATTGGTGCCGGCTTCAGGTGCAATGCGGAGGATTACTTCTTGTTCAAACTGACTGTTGGTCTCGAGGTACTCAGAGACTATCTGGAGCTCTATTTGACGATAAATACAGGTGTACTGCAAAACAACTCGAATGGGCACTCGAAAACGCGCTCCGTCACAAGAACAGTCGTGGCACTCATTGGTCGCTAGGAAGTTAGGTTAGGTTAAGTAAGGGCATTATAGCCAGCCAGCTCGTAGCTTCTGATGGACCCATTATGATGTCCAAACATCATGTTTATTCGTAAGTTGCTGTCGTGTACAACGTGAGCTGGCAACGTATCAAAACACATTTCTACTTTGTAGGTTATATTGAAAGAAGCCAACGACTGAAAATCAGATTTGGAATGAAGTGGTAAGATTAAGGTTTACAAAGGAGAAGTCAGCACGAATGGAAAAAGCCGATAAACTCTGGAACTGTGGGGCGTTCCGGTTGCCGAGCTTCGTAAGCTTGCCCACCCGAATGGACTGACATTCAGTTTCTTAACGGGAGGCGATGGAGAAGATTGATTGAGGTGCATTACTGGGCAATTCGCTCACTGGTCAGTGCCAATCACGCTGATGTTTGTCCCCGTTCGGAATCGAAACCGATAACTTTGACACAGCAATCTAGCCAAACCGGCCAAATGGATGTACATAGATTTGAAAGCAGTACACAGCCTGTGATACTCGCCAGCGTCAGCCCATCCCATCAAAAGTCACACAAACAAGCCATTCTTCCAAAAGTTTCCCGGTGCCGTACACAGAAATGACATTCAAACACCGAGTTGATTACTGCCACAACCAATGTGTCACATGCATCGAAATTCACTCCTGGATTGCCATTCGCGACCATCTGTGAGGAGAAATTCAATATAACTCACATCTGTGCACAGACTGCAAGCGAATTTGAGATGAAAATCGTCTCGGAAAAGCGAATTTGGAAGCCTCGCTCCGGCTCGGCAATACTCAAAGAATGCACCCCACATATCGGTCCGGGGGACACATTTGACTTGGAGACTCGCAGTTCACGTCTGCCCTTCGTTGTAGCACATTCAATTCTTGGCCGAGTGACAAATATTTCCACATCTTCATTCACTTGGAAGCAGTCTAGTTGCCCTAGACTCTCTCTCAAGTCAAAAATTGTCCCTCTGCCACCGGTGTGACAGTAGCATCATCTCTTGACGTTCTGTCATGCAGCACCGCACCAATGTCTTGCAACTTCCAGCACTCCCCCAGCTAACCAATCTCCAAGATCACACACCAAAATCTCACCCGAGAGAGCCTTAAATTTCGAGGCACATTACCATATTCTTCCGTGGAAACAATAAAAAAAAAAACGAACCAAAAAAAAGTAATTCACAGCACAAACCACAGGACGCGAGATGGCGCAACATCAGCCGCGGATGTCAGAGTAGGACGCACGCAATACGAAGTCAAAAAGAGGAGCAACAAAAAAAAAAAAAACCACGACGAAACTAAAGAATAAAGCAGCAGGGAATTTCAATTTTAATTTTTTTTTTTCACATCTCTCGTTACCTTAACATTATTGGCGATGTTTTTCAGCGATTTAACCGAACCGAATGGGTGCGAGGACTCTCAGTTTTCTAACAACAAACAGTTGCACAAAATGCTGCGTGCATTTTTTCGTTGATTGATGATGGTTTTTTGCTTTTGAGGGAATATTCTTTGCGTTGCGTTTTGATGTTCTTTTTTCTATTCTTTTTTTTGATTTTTTCCTCTTTACTTTGCATGTGTATTTTTATTGACCATTTGTCAAAGTATCTGTTTCGTTGCCGTTGTCGTCGTCGTCGTCGTCGTAGTCGCGATTTAATTGTCACTGCTAGCAATAAACACTTGGATTTAGTTGTATGTTTTGGAGTTAATCACTTGGCGGCAGACGGCTGGGACACTTGCGTGAATGTCGTTTGGGGGTTTTAATTGGGAATTGGGGGTAGATTGGCGATTATTTACCGAGTAATATAGTCAATAAATTTTCTATTCACTTAAGGTTTAGTTCTTGTACACAACACACGCCATTCATGATTTAGTTAATGCAGTGAACGCGACGTGTTACTGTGGCGCTAGTATGCGCCAGAGTGAAATATGCTTGGAATGCTCAAAGTCAGGGGTGTTATATGAAATTTATTGGATTTTTTTTTTCTTTGCTGGTGATGTGTGACATAAATGACTAGTTTCTGATTAATTTTTTACGATATTTATGTGTTGGCCAGAAGGTTTCACATTTGATTTTTGATGTGGGATATATGGCCAGATCTTCGAAGTCTATAAACGTATCTAACTATGTCATTGTATATGCCGTGTGACGAACGGACACTAGCAATCCAGCTGCGGCGCACTTTCAACTTTCCCTGCAATCGGGACTGACTCTGGCCAGAATATAAGCCAGGAAATGAATGCAGTCAAATCAATAAATGGTCTGGCCCTGGTGCCTTCGTGGAGTGTAACAACATTAGACTGCACACCTAGTTAGGTACATTTGCGTCGGTCTTCCAAGCGGAAACCTATGCGATCCTAATGGCCACGGACATGTGGAAGGGGCGAAGTATTTGTGTCTGCAGCGACAGCCAAGCTGTGCTTATGGCCCTACTCAACCCTTTAACCACCAGGACAGTCCAAGAATGCAAGTTTTCTCTAAAATGGATCAGCCGGTTCAATTCGCTAAGACTTGTCTGCGTTCCGAACCACCACGGTACGTCACAATGTCCCGGCACCCACATGAGGTCTCTCACAGACTACGATCCACACATATTTTAGATCAATATACACAGGTGCCTCTTCTTCATTTCTCACTCTATAGTTTCGACCCGGTCTGTGTCTTGACCCCAAACACTTAAGGGTTCTCGTAATCCCTCGTGCACGCGCAAATTATAAAAGAAAGTAAATTTCCTCCTTCTACACACACTGTGTCGGTGTTCTTGGAATGCTTGACGATGCTTTCTGACTATATATCATCATAATCACCTTCTAACCCGCATGATCAACTACAGGGGTCGCGGGGTAATGCACGCTCGAAAAGTCTCCAGGCCCCTAGATCCTCCGCCATCGACTCTAACTCATCAGGCGTTATGCCCAAGCGAAACCAGGCGAGTTTTTGGACTTGGTCCAACCACTTCGTCCTGGGTCTGCCAAGCGGCCGCCTACCTGATGGACTCGCATTCAAGGCACGCCTCGGAAGTCGTCATGATGAGGACATTCGTGCCACGTGGCCAAACCATCGAAGCATAGCCCTTTCTGTTCGAAGAAGCAGCTGCTCAACGTTGAGTTGCTAGCGTTTCGACAGCTTGTATTCGCGAACTGATCTGAAACTCCTTACTCGAAGGACCAAAGTCATGCGCTACAAAACTCTTCTTTTGCCAGTCCTGCTCTATGGAGCCGAAAGCTGGACGCTAAGCAAAACTGCAGAGCCGATTGTTGGTACCTTCGAAAGAAATAATCTACGTCGGATATATGGTTCCGTCTGCGAGGAAGGTTAATGGAGGAGAAGCTAACTCTACGAGCTGTACCAGGATGTGGATGTAGTCCGGAAGGCAAAAATCCGTCGACTGCACTGGCTCGGCCACATCGAGCGCATAAACAACAATGCTCCAGCAAAGAGGGTCTTTGAATGCGAGCCTACTGGTTCGAGAAGGAGCGGAAGACCGAATCTCCGGTATAAAGACCAAGTAATCGCGGATGCACGAAAGCTTGGTCTTGATGACTGGAAGCAGTGTGCTCAGTACCGTCAACGATGGAAGGCAGCACTTGCTCAGGCTCGGACCCTCCATGGGTCGCCGGCGATCTTATTCTTTCGGTCATTATCCAAATTTCATGACCAAAGGTGAGGAACAAATATTGAACTGAAAAAACACTAACTTGGCTTTGACACCAAGCTCGTCCTTCCTGATTATAGATCTTCCAAGCTGTTTCGGAAAGCTCACCATTATGCTCACCTCCCATCACTCGTGAAAAAGACACCGAGACACCTGCTTCAATGTGGCACTCCACTAACATGTTGAGCGCATTGAGCAGGCTTTCTGGAAATTACCATAACCTCTGATTTGTCCAAATTAACCTTCTTCCCAGCATCTGCACATACGGCAACGAAACTATCCAGTGCGGGCTGGTATGCCAACAGAAATTTAATTCTTTCCCTATATATCCTCTTGGAGCCCTTTCAATGTTTCCACTTCTTGTAGCTTGATGTGTTTCTGATGCGAGTTTCGGCTAAGTTGCGTTCTTTACGAATTGCTTTTCTTTACTTGACTCTCAATCTCAAATATCAAACAATTATCATAGAGAAAATGTGGTTTATTCTCGGAGCTAAAAGGTTCTTCATTAAGCACTTCCTATCTTTGAATTTAATTAAAACAAAGTGTGTGTGAGATAACATCAACATTTTTCATTCGTTCGAAAGGCCAATCAATGTCATTATGTATGGAATGCAACATCGTTCAAATGTCCACCGCTGCTTCTCTGGGTGGCGCGAATCCGAAGTGACCAATTTTTCATGACTCTGGCGCATAAATTAGGCTGAATTTCGCCGATGGCATGGGTTACGTTGGCTTTGATGGCCGCTGTTGTTTGTGTCTCAATTGCACAGCCCTGCAACTTCAGAAAATCCCACAAGAAAAAGTCCAACGGGGTCAAATCGCACGAAATTGGTGTCCAGTTCTCATCACGTCCACGTGTGATGGCCATGCCCCTGAATCGATAGTACAGAATTTCCAATGTGGCGTGAGCTGTCGTTGGTGTCCATATCATCCAATTCAGGCCAAAAAAAGTTATCATTGACCTATACCGCTCGCCGTTGACAGTGACGGCGTGGCCAACGTCGTTCTCAAAAAAGTATGGACCGATGACGCCATCATTATCCTCTGATCAGCATGATCCACTACAGGGGTCGCGGAGATAATGCACGCACGAGAGATCTCCAGGCCACTCGATCATCGACTATCGACTCAAATTCATCAGGAGTTATGCCCACCAGGTGAGTTTTTGGTCCAACCACCACGTCCTGGGTCTGCCGATGACGCCACCAGTCAAAAACCCATACCAAACAGTGACTTTGTCGGGATGCACTGGACGCTTTGGGATCTCATGTGGATTGGTATTGTCGCAAATTCAACAATTTCAATTTTTATTGACGTACCCATTCATCCGGAAATGGGCCTCATAGCTGAAGATATTTTTTTTATTAAAATTAGGGCGAATCGCCGGGAAAGTTGCCCTAACAGAACACCGATTTTGATAAAACAACTCATTTGCACGTGTTGTTGAACGCTATATCCATCCATGGTGACTTGGCAAAACAGACTGAATAAATGACAGCCAATTTGACAGATGTAGCTTAAACAATATGGCCGCAATCAACTGTCAAAGTGCAGAATACCCTATAGGAAGACTCTTTACATCTGTCATATGTACTGACATAAGAGAAGTTTTTGTCTCAACTTTTTCATCAACAACTTTCTTATGCCGATGCAAACTGTGGCATCATTTTGGTGTTTCAGATTGTCAACTATATCTATGTACTTCAGTCTGTAATGGAAAATCTGTGCACGCAGAGTTTCTGCAAACCTTCTTTCCACATTTGTGGCGTGGTAGTTTACGATAAGGCACTGCAAACATCTAGAACATGGAACAATGTGGAACAATGTGATTGAGTTTCTTTTTCACACCAAGTTACCTATAGTTTTTATGGTCCTCTTCAATAGCAGAATGCTACCTGGAATGGTTCTTGAACAACAAATACATTTGATCAAACATTCAGGCAATTAAAGCAAAGGAACTACCTGGCAGTTTATGACTTTTGCAAAAGTGCGAAAGTCATTGCAATTCAGGTCAAATATCCGTACACGAATGAGCACACAGGCAGATTACAGACATTTCAAAATGATGCAACCTTTTTTTGAGGGAAATTTTACGAGAACACACGAACGACATTTGAGAATAAGTCGTAAAGTCTACAAATGACAGCAAACAGAGAGAGCGGCTATCTAGTTTTGACATCCCTGCTAAACTCGTCAGGTTGTGGAGGATGACGGTGGAGAAGTCATCCATCAAGATCGGGAGATTGAAACACAAACAGGTTCTGGCATTGTCTTATGTCTTTCGTCAAACCTGAAAAGTGCATGCAAAACTCATTCGCAAGAACAAGACAGACACTCTTCTAAAGAGTGTGCGGTATTTGGAGCTAGTTGGTCGACATTGCATTGAAATGGAACCAACTTAAATGTCACTTTCGTCTAGCTAGGTACATGCTGTATTTGAAAAAGGCAATAATGCTTGGCTAGAATGTTGCAATAAGCCGCAAACGCTACGAGTTGCTTAAGGACTTCGTCCACCTCGGGTTTGCGGTAAACAGTAGTTAGGCAGGTAGTTAGTGGCATTAATGCACTTAAGATAAAATAGGCCCATTATACCGCCACGTGGGTGTTCCAAAGAAAAATAAAGAGGGTTTCCATAGTTTATGACAGCTAGCCGGTTTTCAAATTGACTAGAGCTTTGACTATTATTTAGCTGACGTCGCTTAGACTGTCGAAGAAGTAGGAGCCTGTGGTGGCTTTCCTGATTGAGACAAGTACAGCATAATGGGTGGTGAGTGTTTGCCTTCACTTCGTCGTCTAGGCAGCTTCTGCAGAAGTCTTTGCGTAAGGGCCTAGTAGGCAGTGTCCAGTATTTATTCCCACTGCAGTTATAATTTAGGATCTCTTTAGCGAGATTAGATTGCTTGATCTTTTAGGATTGTGATTTGGCCAGATTTGTTTTCAGATTCGGTAAGTGATGCCTGTCGACCATCTGGCATTGATTTTCTTTACGTAGAGATTATTGAGCTATAACTTGAAAGTAGTTAAAGGAAATTTCACCGCGACCTCGATCCCGATCTATTGTGCCCCCTATTCATACTTTTGCTTTCTTAAGAGCTCCCTTTCCATGAAGTTTTTTTGAGAGTCGTATTGGGGGTTATTTGCTCATATTGCGCGAAGGTGGTCTCTATTTCCTTTAGGAATCTGAGAATGAGAGCTGTTTCTAGTGACTTCACTTCTTCTAGATATCTTTGTCGCACAAAATCCCAGTAAATGGTCTTGAATTTCACTAGGTTCTCCGCAGAATCTGCAGAGACCTACTTCTGATACCCCTGGCTTCCTTAGGTGCTCCCTGAGTGTACAGTGCCCTGTTAGGAAGCCCGTTAGGATACGGAGGTTGTTTTTGCTCATTCTGATACATGCTTCAAACCTCTTGGGGCTATGTTGACTCAAATGTTCCTTGACCTGCTTCATGAGCGTTATTCCATGTAACTGCCCAGTTCCTTCTGTCTAGTTCCCTGAACTCTTCCCTGAGGACGTGATCTCCTACAGCGCAGAATGGTTCGGGGCATATAAAATGGTCCGATGCTCCTTTCCTAGCCAGGGAGTCGTCCATTTAATTGCCTGATGTGCTGGGTGTTAAGGACAAGACAGGTCTTATGTCAATCGCTATTTCACTGGGCTGAAGAGATAATTGAGTAATATCACCATCTCCCGAAAGACAGAAAACAGTGTAAACAATCGAATGCGGATGATGAAGATGCTCGTTTTGATACAAAGTTTATGACGCCTATCGCTTGTGATAAAACCGCGACCAATCTGGATTGTACAACTACGTGACTCGGTGATTCAAGGGAAAGGACGTCGAAATGCTTGATTCCGAGTTGAGGAGACTGTACAGCAGAGTTCAGGTTATAAGGTGGCTGGTAAGAAGGTTGGGTTATGTAGAGTGGACTGCCAACGAAATCGCCAGCCCACTTAGACTAAGAGTCCTTTTCAGGTACCGTCAAACAGCAATACTTCGACCAGTGATGATAACTTTGACCGTAATCGATAAAATTTTTATTTGAACTCAAGCGTCATATGTATTTGAGATAATTTAGTGCAGTAAGCTAGTGTCGAAACCTAGATATATTTCCTGAGTTAAGCTTAATAAGTTGTGATGAAAATATTTAAATGTATCTGGTAACATTCAAAAGTGTCAGTGTTAATTTGATGTGATATTTTGAGATCCTTAAAGAGATTACGTGTTTTTTCATTAAAAGGTTGTGTTATTCCCCTGAATATATTCAGTATAGGTAGAATACTATTTTGTTCTTTTAATTGAGATATAAAGCGTGACGATTGGTCGTTTGGTTCAGGTTTTATGCCTAAATATATAACCGTCTTCCTAAAAAGTAACATATCGTAAAACTTTGACCGTCAATTTTTTACTTTGACCGACAGTTTTACTTTGATATGTTTATTTTTTTATTACTAGTTTTACTTTGAATTGTTCCTTTTTCGTAATAAAATACCCTAAAACTTGAACAACATTCGCTGTCTTTGGTCAAAGTTTGTAATGTTCAGGTATAACTTTGACCAGAATGTTTTTATTAACAATTAAAAGGGCACCGGAAATGCAATCATGTATACAAACTGTAATAGATTATGTTTACAATGCAACAGCCGACAACTTAAAACTAAAATCGAACAGATCACGAAACGGACACTGGTCAAAAGGATGGCAGTTTGACGGTAGCTCATAAGAGTTCTTAAATGAGTTTCAGATTGTAATGACAAATGTTCAGATTACGGTAATTTCGATGCATCAGGCTCTGAAAGGCGAATTGTCGATAAAATCATGGAAATCGTCAAGTCTGACATGCACTGTCACGTAAGCACTGTTTCGAATGCTCAGGAGTTAAACATTGCACAAAATTCCGTTTAGAACCATTTGAAGAGGTCTGGGTACAAAAAGAAGCTCGATGTATGGCAGTGACGTGCGGCGATGCTTCCAGTAAGGTGTTCACAAACTGCTACTTCAAAATTTGGCTTTTTGTTATGATCTATGATCACCAAGGACGCGGAGTGAATATACAAGCTCTCTTTACTAACCCTTTCTTTGCGTATATGCCTGTATCCGTATCGTGGTATGATCATACAGACAGTGAATCCGCACCTCAGCAAGCGAAATGAAAATGAACAGGAATGTATCTGCCTTCTACACAACGTACTAGCACAACCGAATTTAGTCTAGTCTTTCTGTTTGAATTTTTTTTTGATTTAGTGCGATTTGGATTGCGTTTCTTCGGTGCGCTAATGGGCAGAGAACGCCAAAGTGTATAAATGTTTGTTGTTTTGATTGAGGATGAGTTACCTTACCAATCGGAAGAAGGAAAGCAGGAACGTTGAGAAGTGCGCTTGATAAAGGTGAACAAAAATTGCTATAAATTATTTATCAAAGAGAAGGAATTTCGGATTTTTTCTTACTTTGTACCTGGATTCGGTGCGCTAAAGTTATAAGAACACATTTGACTGATAGCTTCTAGGTACTTGCACGATAAGTACAAATGAGAAGACTTTGGTTGCAACATATGCAAAATAAAGATTTTGGTAGGGTGTGCGGTGAACACCTACGCAGCTTCGAATGAACGTCACTGATGTATGGGTCTCATACGAGTTAACGCCAGAAAACGTCATGGACCCAATTTCCATCTCAGAATCGCTACTAAATCGCAACAACATCGACCCATTTTTGAAGAGGATGGTGACTGAGGACTAAAAGTTGATCACTTACGACAACGTCAAGCGAAGCGGTCATAGTCGAGTCACAAACGGTGGCCAAGCCAGGGTTGACGGCCAGGAAGGCACTGCTGTGTGTCTGGTAGAATGGGTAGGGAATCATCTACAATGATCTGATCTCCTACAGCAACACTCTTAATTCGGACCTGTATTTTTAACAATTTCACCGTCTGAATGAAGCAATCGCTCAGAAATGTCCTCAAACGCATCCAAGAAATTCTACGAGCTACTGTACAAGCCAGCCCACAACGTGGTCTTTGCTGTACAGTCTCCTCAACTCGGCATCAAGCATTCTTTTGACGGCCACTGAGTTGTCCCGACTTAAGGTGTTACATCACCGAGTCTCGTTGGTGTCCAGTCCAGATTGGTCGTGGTTTTGATGGCGTTCTCCAATACCTATCAACGTCAAATTTCACAAACGATGGGAGTCATAAACTTTCTCTCAAAACGAGCCATCAGGATAACAAACATCAATAGCGGCTCGCCAGAAGCTCCGGGGGATTGGTTGGGAGGTTCTTATGCATACACTTTCAAGTCCGGACTTAGCACCAAGTGATTGCCACCTGTGCCTGACGTTAGTGAACGATTTTGATGAACAAAAACTTCCCCTCAAGAGAGGCTTGTAAAGCAAAACACAAAGTGAACAAAACATTGCAAAAATATATAGCAACTGAGACTTATTTCTTAAGGCCCAACTATAATTGATTTACCTGAAATTAAGTTCAACCAAAGCCCGAGGCGTAGTCAACAGTTGGGTCTACGAACGCAGAGAGCTCCGCCTGGACTTTGAAAGTA
This sequence comes from Eristalis pertinax, assembly GCA_907269125.1. Lineage (NCBI taxonomy): Eukaryota > Metazoa > Arthropoda > Insecta > Diptera > Syrphidae > Eristalis > Eristalis pertinax. Next base: position 126,562,136 of record OU026145.1, read on the forward strand.
ACAGCCAACAATTATTTTCTCATCAGATCTCTAAAATCATATTCGAAGGCCCTTCTCCGCACTCTTCCACAATCTCTCCACTCTCCACTCTCAATAAGACTTTCCACACCAGCTGTTACGAAATAATCGAAACGCATCAGAGTCCATCAATTTGCCAAATGTTATGTATTCGCAGTACAAACCGAGTCACCTTCCCCAATCAGTATGATCGCAGACTTGCCTCCAAACCATCATGCACCAGCACACATTTTCAAGTCATCAGTTGTTTCATCACTCCGTCGATACCGTGATTACTTCCGCGTTGTCTTCCAGTCTGCCATCCAAACTACCCTTCCTTAAGATGCATAGATATTCGAACTTGTCATTCGCTGCACGCATCTCGGATCGCACACACCCGGATCTCTTGCCGTGACACACAAGCCGCGCCGCGCAGCTGCCGCTCATGTCGCTCCTTGGCCGACGACGTGGGGAGAACTCCTCAGATCTTATCACGTTCCGCACTCAATGGCTAGCGGTCTGGCGCCTATCAGTCCACATGGGCTTTTGACCATGACTTGAAAATGGACAAATCCAAGACGCCAGCCACATTGACATCTTATTCCCTCGTGAAGAAGGCACTTTCCAAGTTTTAACCTCTGTCAGCTCTCGAACGGTGCGCGCCACATAGCCGCATAATCACATTCCCCAGTGAAGTGTGTTGTTCTTGTTCGAGGAGGACCCTCGAGCCCACTTACCTGCAGACCCTGCAGTTCACTCCAGTGCTGATGATATAATTTTTTTAATAATAAACAAACTGCCAACCGCATTACATAAGCTCAGTGTGAAAATATGGAAGCTGATTGCGATTGCGATTGCTGTTGCTGTTGCTGTTGCTGCTGCTGTCGCCGTCACTGTTAGACAATGCCCTCAATTTTCACCGTGTAGGCAATTAACATGCCCGTAGAAATCGCTCTTTAATGGGGGCCACCACTGGCAGCAAGGCAGCTAGGCAGACCTGCAGCCATCACCGTCCACTTGGCCCATCTCCAACTTGTGCACCCTCCGTTTGGCGGTGATTCTCTTCCTCTTCGCAGTGAATGTGAAGTGGAAGTGTGTGTTCCGAGTTTCAGACCAGGTTTCCTCTTCTATTCCTCTTCTAGCAGACGGACGACTGTTGACTGTTGACTGCTGACTGGTGATCATGGCAAAAAAGACGTATCACTCTCGGTTTTCTTTTGTTGTTGGTAAACTGCCGTGGGCGATGTTTTGTTTTCACTTCGAATCGTGCGGTGGATGCTTCACATGACTTCGTAATTGTTGCCGAGAGATTAGAAGGTGTAAGTCGCCGGAACAAAGATCCGTGGTCTGCGGATGACCGTCGGATCCGCTGTGAACTCTCTGCTCGCCGAGAGTACAGGTCTCCCTGTTCCCAGAGACATCGCACGACGCGATCGCTGCAGACGATCTCTTGTGCGGAAGATGGACTGGCCGAATGACTTTCCACAGCTCGGGGGAGATGTAACGAGATAGGAATCGCAGTCTCGTCTTACCATTTTGCTTGACAATGAATTTGAAGAGGAGATGTTTAATTAGGCGTCGGTAACTTTCGTTTTTGTGCCGACATTAGACAGACGCGGTCGGTCATTGTCGTTATTAATTGGAGACGGTTACTTGGAGGTGAATTACAAAAGAGTGCGGCATCATGTTCGAGAGGGTTGCGTCAAAATGATGTTTTAGGGTAACTCATAGCTCGAGGTGTGCTGCAATTAAAGCGGATTGTGCGCGCAATGGGGGAGTTGTAAGTGAGTCTGGTGCCGCCGGCAGTGGCAATCTTATTGAGATATCATGCCTGCTTAATTATAAGAGGGTATGCTATTTCGGAAATGCTATTTTGTTTATTTTTCATTGGGTTAAGTAATTGGTTGTGCTTGCGTGAAGGTCGCCTGGCATTGTGTGCGTGGATTGCAAGATTCCCAAGTGGCTGCTAGGTGTATGTACATCTCCCGACTTGTGGTCTTTGGATTGCCATCGGGGAAATCTATTGTGAAATTCATTCGAGGTCAAACTTAGGGCACAACCATAATGGACGTACAGAGACGTAAATCAATTTGAGCAATTGAGCGATTATAAGGAATTCATCTCAGTTTCGTTAAGTTTCGTCCACTTTTGTTTACAAAAGCGGGGAAATCAATTGGTTTATACGGAATTTTGCGTCAATTTTGGTAGTTTGACTTATCCTAAGTTAACGTACGTCCATCATGGTTGACCATTTAAACTTATGCAAACTTTTGGGCAGAAATCAGGAACTATAGAGATAGGCGACTTCAGAGCTGATTGACCCCTTGTCAATCGAGGAATTTGATATACTTTTTGACAGATATTCACGAATGGTTGACAGTTATGCACGAAATAATGTAAATTGCATTCTCTGATTGGTCAGTTGGGCAAGAGAGGTAGAAGTCCGCTATCTCTATACTATTTTATTTCTCCTTTTGAGGTACTAGATGTCATACAAGTTAGCCCATATTTGTTTCGTAAGACGGCTCGTGGACGTATATGTTCTTGTTTTTTGTTGTTCTGCTTTTGTGGGCCACATAAGCTGTCACACATTAGCTTCATAAAATGTCCTTGAACTGTCCCACTCGTAATATACGTTAGTACATCTCCATCCAATCTTTCGACCAAATGTTGCTTTGTAATGAGGTACATAGTGCCTTTCGACCATTTGCGATTTGCTGTTCAGAATGTGTGTATCTTTAGAAGATGGTGATATGAATAGATCGCAGGTATGCACTCGGAGGAATAGAAGAGTCAAGCTTCGCAATTGACAACTATGCCAAAATGTCCTGGCACCCGCATCCGGTATGATATTGAAATGCTCCGCCATTTTATCAAAATACAGCTGACAAGTAAGGGTCTTTGAATGGAAAGCTACATTGTTCAAGGATTTTTTCGCAGCCTGGCTGTTCGAAGATATAATGTAAAAACCTGGTATCTGCTTGATCGCCATAGTGTCTGCTAAAAAGCGGAAGCAATACTTTTCCAAAGCAACACCAATTCTCTCTCCATCATTTGCCTTCGATATTTCTGTGCAAACCTGTGAATTAGGTGACGTGGGGTACATACAGAATGGGCACTGAGACCTTTAGAGTGGCCATGAGGGTTGCTGTTTTTCCTTTGTTGTAAGTCCGGTCTCAGCCACTTAACATTTTTTTTATTTAACTTGACACAGCATCCATTGTAATGACAGCCAATTTGACAAATAACTTTGGGGGTTCACACGATCAAACATACCGGACAGCCCTGATCGCACCGATGTCGTTAGCGTTCACATGATCAAACATGTCGTCAGACTTCATTTTTCAAATGCCCATGTCTGAAGTACGCTCCAATATATTTCAAAAACAGCCATTTTTCACTGTATTTTAATTCATCGGCAAACAACCTCCCAGCTCCGAATTTTTTCAAAAATCAAGTTTCCTTCAGGTCGGACGGACACTCGTTTACACGATCAAATATGTCTGTCCAACCACTGAAATATCAAAATTATTAGACCTTCAACCGTCGTTTCTTGCATTCACTAAGCCTGTCAGACAAGATCTGCCCGGTATGGTTAATGGTGTAAAGCCCCCTATTCGTATACTAAATTCAAGCTGCAAGGATTGCTATTTGTTATTTTATTTCATTGTTTAAGAAAAACACGAGTCGTACCCGCGTAGTATTCGTTCAGCTAAAAGTTTCACTTCTGGGTGAAAAGTGATGTATCTATGTCAGCAAAGAAAATTGGAATAAGGAATGTCCAGACTGATTTGAAAAGTGGAGACATCGCCACTCTTTCATGTGCCCCATAGGCTGGTGGAATCACTGTCTCCATATTTCTTTAAAAATGATGCCTGCCAGAGTGTTTCTCTCTAATCAACTGCTGTTGAATGACCTTAAATTAGAAGAGACGTGCTTCAACAGGATAGAACACAAGGTAAACAATCAAACGTGTTCGACATTTTATTTGGCTCGCAACGATATCTGAACCTCGGCCTCTAGTCTTGAATCCCAGCACGACAAAAATATGTTCACGCCCCCTCACTCGAATTACTCACAATGCTAGAGAAGTAAAGGGTGGTTCAATTTTAAGGGCCGATGTTGATTTTGAATAAAACACAAATTATTTAGGAAATTATTGTCATTTCTTCTTATTATGATAATATTGGTATGGTTCAATTATGTATGGAACAAAATATTGGCCAAATGGCCGCCACGACCTCGGCGGCACACCTCCATCCGATGGTCCAAATTTTCGATGACGCTGTAGCATAATTGGGGTTCTATTCTTTCAAATAACCCCAAAGAAAAAAATCCAACGGTGTTAAATCACAGGATCTTGGCGGCCAATTGACATCGCCACCACGTGAGATAACACGGCCATTGTTTCGTTAGCTGTGTGGGAAGTGGCACCGTCCTGTTGAAACCACATATCGTCCACATTCATATCTTCCATTTCGGGCCATAAAAAGTTCGTTATCATTTCACGATAGCGAACACCATTCACAGTAACTGCCTGACCGGCCTCATTTTGGAAAAAATACGGCACCAAACAGTCACTCTTTGTGGGTGCATTGGTTTTTCGGCAATCACTCTTGGATTATCATTCGCCCAAATGCGGCAATTCTGTTTATTGATGAATCCACTGAGGTGAAAATGTGCCTCATCACTGAAGATGATTTTCTTCGAAAATTGATCATCCACTGTTGCCATTTTCATAATAAGCCTGAATGAACTTTAACACGTTGCTTGGTTACGGTTCAAATTGAGTTAGTCTGAAATTGAGAAATGTCAAATGAAATGCAGAAAAAAACTTGACGTTTAGGTGTGGTTCACATTCAACATCGGCCCTTAAAATTTAACCACCCTTTATAACTGTCTACAAAAAACTGCTCAAACTTTGCAGTTTGAAATCGGCATAAAACTGTAGGTCCCATCCACTCGTGAGATCACGCACAACACGAGTGGTTGTTGTCAAGCTAGGCCTTGGCCATCTACGGGCTGTAGCGTATTATATTATCATCATTTAGTTTAAAATAATTAGAAAGAGAATCACTTCTTTCTCATTAGAAAGCATATTTTTCCAGGGGTGTTGTTAGCTAAGTAGAAGGCCTTTGTGGTTTAGGCTGTGGTTTAATTTACTCTTTTGATTTACTATCCAACTTCCCCCTTATACATCATACATCATATTGTTGGCTTTCTTCAGCATATCATTAAATATCACCTTAGGCCAATTAACGCTAAAGTACTCTTGTCACGTAATTAAAATTCAATTTGAGCGTGTTCAAAGGAAGCGGTGGTATTCCGGTGTCAATGTAATTGGTAGTCTGAATTTACTTTAAAAAAAAAATGCGAAGGAACTTTCCCACAGCTTCCAACGAAAGATATGCCCATAACTTGTATTCTATAAAACAAAATTGCGATTGCCTTTGCTCATACGACTTTCAATTAAGCTACATGCATATGTGAATAACGTTTGTTCTTAAAAGTTTCCTCAAACAGATCGCGGACAGAAAGCGCTGTTGATTGGCGAGGTCAGTGATGTCACTCAGTAAGCGGGCAGCTATCGCCGTTCCAGTTATTAAAGCGATCGGAAACCCATCGATCGCTGTACACCAAAAATCAGCAGTAGTTCTGATGGTGATGAACTGCTAATTACACCACTCATGGTAGAGAATGGTCCATATTGTAAAGACGAGGTTGTAGCAGAGCTAGAAGCATGCATGCTGGTGTGGATATCTTTGTTGGGGACAGAGTCGTATTTTTTTGGTACGGGCATTTTCCCGTACAGAGAGTTACCTTCTTTACTTATCAGGTCATTTCTGACGGTCCTGGCCACGCTGCTTGCATTCAACAATACCATGCTCTCTTGTATCCGCAATAGATTGTATTTTATACCAAAAGCTCGGTCTTTCTCTCCTTATCGAACCAGAATGCTCAGATTTGAGGACCCTCTTAGCTGGAGCGCTGTTGTCCGTGCGAGACGAGCCAGTGCAGTGTACGAATTTTTTCTTTTCCAGACGACATCTATGTACATCCTGGTACAGCTTGTAAAGTTCGCGGTTGTGTCTTCTCCTCCATTCGCCTTCCTCGCAGATGGGCCATATTTTGGACTTCGAGTTTTTCTTTCGAGGGCACCAAGAATTGGCTCTGCTGTATTGCTTATCGTCCAGTTGTTTCGACGAAGCAATGTTTTTCTGTCTGCTTGACCTCTTTGCTTTGAAGGCAGTCCAAGATCACAGCCACGTCTTCGTTCAGTGTCTTTTTTTAGTTATTTTTGTTAGAGGCTGGTACGCGTTCTGTTTGACTTAAGGGCGCAACTTCTCCATAAAGAACACATGACACGCTTAGGTTAGGTGAGTGGGCTGCCAGCGAATTCGTAAGCACACTTACACCATTGTGGTCCATTGTGATTAGAGATGTTACGGAAATTCAGATGGTATCCGTTATCCGTTCACTTTTTTAATATCCGGCCAGATGCCGGAAAGAACCAGTATTCGGCAAAAACGGGATAATAAAAAAGACAGATCTTCGGAAATTTTGCTTCAGATTGGGTACTGATGATGCTTAACTGACCACCAATGTACCTACATATTCTGATCTTGACAAAATGTTCAGCCGGATATCCGGCATCTGAATATACCCAATATCCGGTATTTGGCCAAATCACTTCTCGTTACGTCTCTTATTGTGATACCCATAGTCAGACTACTAGCACTGATGGACAACTCCAGTGATAGTGCCGTTAAATAGATCCCAACGGCAAATGGTGACTGTACCCGATTTGAAAAATGAATAAAAACGTATTAACTTTGTTTTTTACTGCGATTCGAACCGGGGACTATCCAGGAGGCAGCCACTCAACCAACTGCACCATCCAGCTGTTTGCCGAAGTTTCCACTAATTTAATTTGGAGATGCTTATCTATGATATTATCTATTAAGTCAAGACTCCTGGGCATTTAATCTCCTCAATCGGCTCCTCTTCAAATGTCCACTTCTGCCCCCTGAATTGCCAGGCTGAATGAAGATCTTTAAAATGTATAAATTCGGTCAGAAGGTAATCTAACAAGAGGTTGAATCCGATTAAGACTGTTTGCATTGTCAAACCTTAATGATATGCCATTCAAAATAAACCCTTTTTCTCCTTTATCTTATTAACCTCAGTTGATTTTTATGCAACTTAATGGAATGGAACATTGAATCTCTGAAGGTTATGGTGGCCGTTGACTACGTACGACCGAGGGGCACTCATGTCATTAACGGTAAGGAAGTGATGAAAATTTCCGAAACACCTAAAAAATACTTGAACTTATGCATCTATTCACAAAATTGAGCATCAGTCGTAAGACAAGATTAACCTTGGGTTGGGCACCCGAAAAAATAAACTTCAACTCAACTTTCCGTCATCCCGTGGGACTTATCCGCCTCTCAAGTTGTCCCATGATCTCACAAACGTCTTAAAATACTACTCAAACTTTTTCAAAACACAATCCAAGCGTTTCTCACACCTTAAACTCAAGGGCAAGCACTTATGTAGTTTTGGCGTCCGCTTACCTGTAACTGGCCAAAGTTGTGACACCAAGATTCAACTCAAATCGGATTGGTTCTCTTGAACCACACCGTTATGTGATTCGTACGACAAGTACTCTTGCCACACTCATCACCCTGCGACAGTCTACGTAAGTCATTTTCACTCTATCGATAAGAACAGCCTTGAAGTGCTGAACTGGTTCTCCATAACTGCTGATGCTGCGACAGACATTGCGTGCGCGTATGGCAACAATTTCATGGTCGTTCGCTGAGAATCACCGTCACACAATCACGCTAGAATGGAATCCATCCAATTGCAAGCGATCCTCTCAGACTTCAAATGATCCCAAGGCTTTCGTGCGGCAATTCGAAGTCAGACAGTGCTTGCAATTTGACTTGTAAATTCGTGGCAATTATCATAAATTCATCTCAATGCACCCTCGCCACCTTCGTGATCAGTGTGCATCGCTGGTCGCTTGCCAGTTCGAAATCCGCTGCGGTACCCGAAGGAGGAAGTGAAGGCGAATAAACCACGTAACAGTGCTTCCTCTTGAGGGTATTTTCCCAAAAATTTCATCTACACAACGAAGGTACCCGTGATGTATACTTTTGTGCCATTGTCGTGTGCACTTATCTTCTCTTGCGCTGCAGTGACCATCTCACGATGTGGTAAGTTGCTGCTCCGGTCTTGGGACTGCTGCTGTTGCTGCTGCTGTGGCTGTGACTGTGGCTGTTGGATGACTTTTACTTTCCCCAATCGTCATTCCGTTCACGATGCGCGGTGTCATCTCTAAGCGAAGGAAAAAATGCACACACACACACACACACTGCAACAACAAATAACAACAGACCGAAAGAAGACGAAGAAGTGCACGAAAAGAGGAAGGAGAAAAAAAAAGAAGCTCCAAGCGAGCACTTGCGCGCATTCTTCTTCAACTTGCGCGGTGAATATGACGGCGGCGGCGGTGGCGTCGTCCGTCTCTCTGGTTTTGTGGCCATTTGTTGGCTGGTCTAGAGGCGAGAGTTGCTCAGGGATCCACACCGTCGCCGCCGCAACAATCTGCAAAATTATAAAACCAACTGGTATGACAGGAGGACCTAGTGCTGGGAATTTCGTTTGCACCACCATCTCTCAGTGCGACTCGGTGTCAGTTGGCTGGTCGCTTGGGTAAGAGGGGGACGAGCAAGCAGCGCTGGATGGGATCCATCACATTTGCTGGCTGCTATTGCGGAAAATGTTTAATTTTACTTTTGCATTATCATTATATCATTAAAGATTAATGCAATCAAATGTGAGAAGGTTTCATCTCTCTCTCACTCTCTGCCTGCGCTACGGCGAGTGCGCTTGTGCCCGAATCATCGTCAGCGCTGTCGCCATGTAGCATTGCTTCGACTTCGGTCGCGAAGATGAGTCGCGCCGTCGCGCCGTCGCGTTGTCGTTTTTGCGCCTTCTGGTAGCAGTGCAGCACCGCACGTAATGATTGAAGTTATTATTTTAATGATGATGCGTGGTTCTTCTTGGTCTAGTGGACCGAAGATTGCGGATCGGATTGGATAACCATTTTCCCATCATTAAAGGATTGTGTGTTAATTATGCGTATATGTGGGCCTAGTTCACTTCCGTGGAGGCGCAACGAGGGGACACATCAGACAAGCACAGAGAGAGCGAGAGAGAGAGAGAGAGAGGATACCAGCTCGTGAAAGTGATTTATGGGCATGAGAGGAACGTTTTGCTGCACCCGTCTTGGGTGGAAGACCAAGGGAACTCGCACGTAATGTGCAAAACGAGAACGGTGGTACATATGGTATATTGGCACACGTTTAATGATTTATGACCGGATTCCGTGGGTTTTTATGCTTCTCTTTGCAGTCCATTCAGATGGAGTGTGAAACATGTTGCGGAAACGTTACTGATGGATCCACTCGGAACCGGTTGGACGAAGGACGAGAAGAATTACATTTAATTAGGCTGCGAAATAATGGGATGAACAGCTGAAGATTTCGTGTCAAAATTGCAGGCTTCCAGTGTGGATGCCATGACCGCATTTCGGCAATTACGGTACGACCTTCAATCTTCAACTCTTTTCGCCAATTTCGCCTTCTTTGCAGTGAGAGCTCTTAGCTCTTTAGCGTGCCGAAAAAGAAAATCTGAAAGGACGGGGCGTTGAACACGATTGTCTTGAACAGAGTGGTTTACGAGTGCTTCGTGATTGACTTGACAAGACGGTCCGATGGGATGCGTTTAATGGGTATCACTTTTAGTTCGGTGATTTTGAAAGAAGGATGTGAATCCTTAATAGTTCGTTAGCTTCACCGATTGCCAGGAGGCTAGTGAAGCTCTGTTTCGTTATGCGATTGTAACCAATGAATATAAATCAACTACACAGAGGTACACCCTGTAGATGGTGCACGTGCACAGGTGTATGACCATGATCGTGGTGTCCAAAGTGAAAACAAGTACTCTGTCTGATTTATTTAGCTTAACTCAAATAAATTGCTTGGTAGCGGCAAAATACAAAAAAGACCGTCAGAAGTGATTTACAGGGGGTTAGGCGAAAGAAAAAACCGCTTGCACACAGCAAATAAGGCCATGTTAAGCAAAACACGTAAATGGGTTATGGAGAAGTTTGAAATTATGATTCGTGAGAAGGCTTAGAAGAGGCGACTGAAAGTGACGGAAGAGGTCAAGAGTCCAGTGTGGTCAGCTATATCTCGAAATTCCCATCGGAGGGGAGATCCGAACAGCAACGGGTAATAGAGAGCTACGCAACGAGGTTGGTGTCGCCTTGTATTAGAAGACAAACGCCTTATTGTGTGGTGCCATATTTGTTCAATGTTTTTTTTTTTGGTGCTTTAGTTCGGAGTGAACTGGGATCTCAATCATCATGTTTGTCTCGAGATGTCCCCAGCTAGGCTTCAGTTCAGTTGCAAAATGTTCCCCAATGGGAGGAGGAACAACTTAACCGAAAGCCAGTAGGCTGCGTGTCAGAAGGATGACTACAAAGTGCAGAGTTCTACGCGAGTACAGTCGATGTGTCGTGATGAGGTAGTGAGAGTCGATTTATACGGAGAACGTCTCCAATTAGTTTCCCGGTGGGTGAGCTTTCCCAACAACCACTCGTATTGTACGTGCTTTCGCTCTCTCACAAGTGAAAGGGACCTTCTGTTTAATATTGACTCCGAATAGATGGAAGAACCTGTTGTCTGGGAATTTCCAATAAAGACTTAACAACTTATTTATTTATCATTATTTCTAACTGCATATTTATTGTTTTATTATTGGTTTAAATCACAGTCAAAATATTTATGTATGGAAATCGACGTCGTTCACCGATGCAGACTTGAACATGTCATTAACGTCTAGTCCATGTAGTTGAGCAAAGAAAGAACGTTGCAACATGTCTCGGTAGTGATCTGTGACGGTAATTTTCATCAACAAAAAACACCAAATCATACAGTTAGTTTTTGTGGATGAAGTGGGTGTTCTTGAAGCAAATGAAAACCTGACAAATAATATATATTCTGTTGACTGGGCAGTCTAGCCACAAATGCGTTTCATCACCGAAGATGATATTGCTGAAAAAAAACCTAGAGTTCTACGGACAATTCAATATGATTTTACTAAATGTTATGAAAAGACAGTTTAAGGGTGCGTTGACTGTGAAAATAAATCACCTGATCATCGGTAAGAGGAAGAAGCTGCCACAAACACTGACAACAAGCGAAGGAGACGCAAACACACCAGTGGAGAAAGCATCTCGCCATCACCGCCTGCAGATCCAGATTTTGTCACAGAAGTCAATACTTACGTCAATGCACTTGAGAATCCGTCTGCACCAGACTTCATTTTCAACGAAACTAACCTAGCGGACGATCCGGTAGAAAACGAAGACCTCACAACGGCGGAAGAAATCACGGGAATTGTGCAACGTAACACAACGAGGAAGGCAGCCGGAGCCGACAAAATCTCGAATTTCGTCCTGAAGCGAATGTCACAAACGGTGGTGATACTTCTTCCCATCATTATGAACAATTGTATCACTAGCAAGTGGAAAGTAGGTAAAATTGTTGCAATACCAAAAAATGGGAACGCCGCTAGTGTTTCAATTCACCGGTCTATATAGCTCTCGAGGAATATAAGCAAGATCGTAGAGTACCTGGTAGCGCAGAAACAAGAGCTATGGTCCACCGACCGAAACATCATGCCGGATACGCAGTATGGATTCCGGGAAAAAATTCGACGCTGCATCCTCTAATGAAGGCTTACCACAATTTTGTAGCTGCCCTGAACAAACACGAAGTCACCGTTGCCTGCTTCCTGGACGCCTTCGACAAGGTCTGGATAGAGGGACTGAAACAGGTGGGATTCCCCTCCATCCTCATCAAAATAGTCTATAGCTTTCTGCATTCCAAAAGATTCTACGTTCAAGTGGAAGGCAGCCAAACACCAATGCGGAAGTTGCGCTGGAACCGATGCTCTTCAACATCTTCACGGCAGATCAACCGCCTTCAACCAACACAGTCAGCTGATGTCTATTCGCAGACTACACCAAGTAGTGTATTCGTACCAATGCTGGCAAATCGATACTGTTGTGCTTAAGAAGACTCGGGATGATCTTACTCGGGTGGATGCAGATCACCAGCTAAATATCGGAGCATACAGATAGTGCTCCCTAACGATACGGAAATAACAACAGACAGAGGTCAAGTATCTTGGCGTTCACTTTACGTAAAGGCTGAAGTCACTCGAAAGTGATCCTTAAGAAGGCCAAGGCTTCCATAGACGCGATGTATTTTGATGCGTAAACAAAATAGATTAAGCCAGAAGACAAAGCTGCTGCTATACAAGCAGCTAATACGGCCGATCTTAACGTACGGCTTCCCAATATGGCACACCATATCTAAGACCAGCATGTAGAAGGTCGCAAATTTTCGAAAGGAAAACACTGCGAATATGTACAGATCTCACCATCGACAGGGACCGACGAAAGCACTACAGCAACAAGAAGCTTTACGACAAAGCACGCATCATTCCCTTGCAACAGTACATTGTGACACTGTTCAGACGGCAACTTCTAGACATCAACAACCTGAGAAACACCATCCCGGACAACGCTACCTCAACACTATGAATCTGCTAAGCTAGCAGAATTTCAAAACGACATCTAACAACGAGCATGGCTACTACTACCGGCTACCACACCACCACCCCATCTCAAAAGGAACCACACTTCATTGCCTGGATTTGAACAACCCGATGTTAGCACTGGACATCGTAGGATATAAAAAATAACAACTAAACCGATATTATAATACCAAATGTTGAATTAAACAATGTACATCAGTTGAGCACCATTTTTAAATCGTTCACTGTGAAAGTTCAGACTTGTCAAGCCCCAATTCTGACGACTCTTTAGTGGCATTCACACTCAACAATTTGTCGATACGATTAGCTTGACGACAAATTGGTGCTTAGCGTTCACACACAAAAAATGCTTGACAGTTGACAGACTTCAGTTCAGAGAGAAACTTAGAATTAGTGTTCAAATGTAATGGCGGCGCTCACTCTGCTTTGGGCAATGGTCATGAAAAAAAGCAAAATTGTTCGTGAATTTATTTCAGTTTGTTATTGTACACTTTTTATTTTCCATACTTCTGGATATTGTCAACATTAATTTTTCACATTTGATGTCATCTTTCATTCCGCCGATTTTTATTTTGTAACCTCATTCAGGGTCCAACGTGAGCGAGGAGCGTTTTTCTCTTCAACAACTGACCAGTTCGATAGGTTTCCGTAAAAATATGCAAAAGCATCAAGCATCAAGCATGAAAATGTAATCCAATTTCACATGTGAATCTTGAAACAATTAACAAAATATCATACATTGTCTAGAGCTTAGTTCACGGAGTTCCTGATCCAGCTCAGACGGCGAAGTGGAAAGTGGATTATGCAGTTTTTTATTATTATTCCGCTAATGACACGTATAATTATGCGATCAAGTGTGTAAAATCCGTATCGTGGGAACCTGGTAGGCTCTGAATATTTCAGATGCTCATTCAGTTCACGTTGCGCTTTCTTGGTTTTATTGCTACTTTGAGTGATGTGTGATCATTTCTCTGCAGCATTTTGGCTAGATGTGGTGAGAAGGTGAACGCAAGTGGCTTTATTTTAAGTTTAAATTTCCATCGTAAAAGTGAAACTCTGCTAAAATATGAGGCGAAAATATGTATAAACTAGAAAAGGGACAAACATGTGAAGAGTGTAACTGAATTTTAAAGATGCTCTACAAAATCAAATCAAAACGTTGAGACATGTTGGGGAATTAGCAAAGAATTTTCCCAATCGGAACGTAATGTCTTCAGATTTATTGGCCAAGATACACGGCCATTCAGAAGAAGCTGCCCCTTGTAGCGATCCTTGGGGATCAAATAACGTATGATGACAATGGTCTGACGTTTTTGTCCGCTTCACGTAACCTGGACCGCTACCAGTTCCTATCTCCCCGACTTACACGATCATCGACGATATCCTTTATTTGGATCGACTGGAGGATGGTAAGTAGGTAGGTAGGAAGTGACATTAATGCACTTAGGCCAGAGTGGGCCCAATGTACCGCCATTGGATGTTCTTTGAACTGGTATTTTGCTGAGGTCGCTTAGACTGTCGAAGAAGTAGGAGCCTATGGTTAGTTTTCTGATTGAGGCAAGAGCAGGACAATTGTGAAGGAGGTGGTGAGTGTTTTCCTCCTCTTCGTCGTCTAGGCAGCTTCTGCAGAAGTCGTTGGAGAATAGGCCTAGTATTTTTGCGTGAATTCCTGGTAGGTAGTGTCCGGTAATTATTCCCATTGCAGTTCTAATTTTGGATCTCTTTAGGGAGATTAGATTCCTTGACCTTTTAGGATCGAGATTTGGTCATGCCTGTCGACCATCTGGCATTGATTTTCTTTGCGTAACGATTATTGAGCTAAAACTTGAAGGTAGTAATACGGTTACATATGTTACAAGAGAAACTATCAACTGGCAGTCTAGTGGCGCGTTTAGCGAATTCATCAGCTTTGCATGATGACTCTATTGCCTGGCACCCAACACAGGCGAATGTTGAGCTGTTCCGACATCTCGTTAAGAGATGAACGGCAGTCGATTACAAATTTTGAGTTTATAGAGAATGATGCCAGGGATTTATTTGCTGCTTGGCTATCGGTGAAATGCAGATATCGCGGACGGATATCACGCTCCATCTTCGCTAATCGCCATTACTTTCGCTTAGAAGACGCTGCAGTGATTGGGTAGACAAACTGATTTGTTCAGGTGTAGACCCCCGAGAAAACGCCACTACCTACTCCACCATCCGTCTTGGATCCTTGGACTGGAGGATAGTCCGTTGAAAAGCAACAAATGAGAACCCAGGACAAGATCCGCTTTAGTCTTAAACCAGCTCATTGCGTTACAGCGGTCTTCATTGATAATAATAATACATTTGGTGGCGCGTGGCGTTGTGGGTATGTGCGTCCACTCCTGCGCACTTGGACCTACCTGTCTAGGTTCGATTCCTGGTACGACAAGAAATACTTTTCACGGCCCCACCTCTTTCGAGTCACTGACAATGCTCAAAGAATATAACTGTCTAGAGAAAAGCTTCTCAAACTTGCCGTTCGGAGTCGGCATAAAACTGTAGGTCCCCTCCACTCGTGAGAGAACAATAGCACGCACAATACGGTTGCTGAGAAGCTAGGCCCTGACCCTCTACGGGCTGTAGCGCCACCCATATTATTATTATTATATTATATTGTTTTTTATATTATATTGCTTTTTCTAGACAGTTATACTCTTTGAGCATTGAGGTGGACGATTGATAACGCTTGATTAATTCTTCTAATTCGGCGCATTTTTATTTTCGTTCCACTTACGCATTTGGTCAGGCCTCTTGAATTCCACAGAGCAGATAGGCGTACTCTTTTCTCTTAAACTTGAATAGAGAAAATCGCTGTGGGAGAGTCGCAAAGTTTTTTTTATCGGTCCCGTACCGTCCAGTCCACAGCAGCCACAACTCCTAGACCAGTAGCACATGGGCATGGTCTTAGGCAAGCACGCATATCACGAGTGGTTTATGTAGAAACTGTCTAGATAAACGCTTCACAAAATTAACCGTTAGGAGTGGTTGCTGAGAAGCTGCGCCCTGGCCTTCTACGGACTGTAGCACCACCCATATTAAATTACAATCGCTTCTGACGCCTCATAACACCCAACAATTCCATAATTACGTCAATAAAAAGATGGACATGGTGCTGAAAAAACCTATAATTTCTTTTGTAGCGAGCTTGGTTACATTTCTCCAACTGTTACAAAGTCTCGTGGTTGAATTCTCGTAATTTTGGGTGATCCAACAAACGTTTTTGCTAAACGATTAGAGATTGGAATCATTCGCGTGGAAGTTGATCAATCCCTAATAGAGGTATGTTTTGCTCAATGCTGGATATTATGGTCAGGCAAGGCTGTTTCGACAAACTTTTCGAAGTAGAATTATTGTATATATTAACCGGTTGTGACAATACCCTGAAAGTCTGGTATGATACACAGACGGATGATGAAATCCGGAGTGAGCGGAAATCCACGCCATCGAGATCTGCTCCAGACAAAACAGTCACAAAGGCATTAGGGGCGCTAGTATTCTGATATTTTCAGACAGTCAAGCAGCACTAAAGGCACTCTCGTCTAACCTTTTGAACTCCAAAATAGCCCAATGTTGCTAAGACACTCTACAACCCCTTAACAGGCACAACAAAGTGAAACTTGGCTAGGTCCCTGGGGGACTACATGTAACGAGTCCGCAGATGATCTCGCAAGGGCTGGCTCGGAATCTGCATTGATCGGTCCCGAACCGTACCTTAGACAGCAGCCACAACTCTGATTAACGAATGGTAAAATAAACTTCGCCTAGACTAGTGGACACATGGTCCTGGCCCTAGGAAATCCAAACGATTAATCAGGCATTATTCATATAAGGAAGTACTTCATCTTAGTAAAGAAAACATACGCTTTCTTACCGGCGACTGTGGCCTGAACTACCACCTTAACAAACTAGACATGTGTCAAGACAAGGTCTGCGGGCTTGACCACATTTTGTGCGAATGTTTGCTACTAATCTGGTTAAGGAAACGTATCTTCCACAGAGATATACTCACTTCAGTGGCTTTAAAAAACTCCACTACAAAGGCTTACTGTCTTTCATGCAAAAAGTACTGTATGGCGCAGTTGGTTGAGTGCCTGCCCTTGGTTAGAGGGGTAGTATGTCTTTCAGGAGGGAAGTAGTACGTCTTCTGATCGTGGTGTCGTCGCCTTCACGGCAAGGGTTGTGCAAGAGGAAAGAGAAAAGAGTTGATGATGTTCTAAAATATTGTCTAGAGCACCCCGCTTTCTTAATCTACCAACTTACTGAAAAGAAATTCCCAAGAAGTAGCCCAGAAGTATGAAACAAAGCCTGATTTGGAATAAAATTGAACACAACCTGACGAAATGCGTGGCTTCTCAGATAAATAAAACTTATCGTAATTCCACTCAGACATCTTTCTGCGCGATTTCTCTTGGCCTAAATTGGCAGCATCCCAAGCGTTGCAGGGTCTCTGATGCTTTGGCCAATAATTGAAATCGATTGGCATCCTGGGTATAAATGATTGAATTTTGTTAATTATTCAAATGAGCACTGCTTTTCGAAATGATCGCACTGCATTTGACTGCATTGAAACCTTGATCCACATCTAGCATTTTTGTATTTCCCTTTCATCGCAGCCGATCATGGCAGTAGGGCTGCACGTTGGCCCATGAGTCACGTACCTCGAATATGAGGTACGAGTACCACCAGACCACCGCAGTGATCGCAGCCCTGATTTGTGATTCACTTCAGAGGGACTCGCATAGCAGACCTGGGCCTGAATTATAATTGAAAGCAAGTCAAATGTACACGCCACACCCTAACCTTGCACACGTAAGGATTGACCTTAACGCCGATGCACATACCAACCTAATCCAGACTTATTTAGTTTTTTTTTCAAAATTATGTATTCACACAATTAATCGGTTCTTCTTCGGCGCTCGGGCCCTGAATACCAAACTTTTAACTAATGACCCACTTCTCTGACTGACCACAGAGCACCGTGCGAAATTCGAAGGGCGATCATAATCGTCAATCAACACTTTAATTAAGAGCCTTCTTCACTGCACCCGCACAAGAGACTGTTTCAATTGAATTCAAAGCCCATCTTATTGCGTTACAATGATGAGTATCTATTACTTCCCATAATCATGGTCAGATAATCGCATATTCACACAAAAAAACGAGACGTATAAAAAATATTAAAATCTCGCATAAAACAAAAAACAACAATCATAAAAAAATCGCTTAAAACTACTCTAAGCTACGGACACTCGCAAGGCGTAATCCATCCGAGGAGTCATACGCGAAATCTCAATTAAACCCTCTATTACACTTTGCCTCGTACGCGAACACCACTTTACATGCACTTCGAGTACCTTCATATGTAACATTGGCTTGAATTACCAAACAAAATGGGGAAAAAAAATACCAAAAAAAAAAGAGAAGAAAACAAAGTGTATACATATGTGTATATGTAGGTACGTTTGTACCACTCAATGACGATTATGAAACCCGTTTGGACAATTGCGCCTAATCTTCAAAAGCGTAGAGAATACCGTATGCATCTGGTGATGGTGGTTATGGGAGGGGGGGGGGGGGGGGACCCCGGGAACCACCATAACCTCAGCACAGCACACCACAATTGTGTACTTTTTATGAGTCAAGTGCAAAATATTGTTTTTGTTGCTTTACTGTTCAGCTAAACAATATGCTGAATAACGGTATTAATGAGATAGAAATTATTATCATTTTTTTTTTCTTTCGATCCAATGTCGCTTCGCTGTCGACCTAACCTCTCCACGAAAATGTGTAAAGGGCCCCTTTGGCAAGAGGGACCACCTCCTTGTACACATAATTCTCATTCACCCGTGATGACCATTCAAAACGAGGAAATGCAAACAAACACTCCAGCCACCTGCATGCATCTTCATGCGGACGTCTTGAGACTTTGTACCTAGTTCTTTTTTTTTTTGGTTAAATTTATTGACCCGTGTCGTCGTCTGTGCAGAGGCTGTGGCTGTGGGCATGTGCTGGCGTAACGACAGATGTCATTTTTGAATTCCTGACTGTCGTCTTCTTCACCGATAATTGCCGAACGGGTTCGATATAATCATGATCATCCTCATCATCACTCGAAGCATGATCATCATCATCATTCAGCAGCTCATCACCATCTAGTTTACGTGAGGCTACAGCCTTAGGAAAGACGAAAGTTTGCATACCTTACGAAGAAACCGAAGAAAAGCAAAAAAAAAAACAAAAAAACGTCGCCAAAAAAAAAACAGAAAGCCCACAATCCTAGGCACCACCACACGACGCCGAGTCGAACAAGATTCCGACTGTGCCATGGGAAGAGATGGTGTGTGCTGTGGTTTGCTGATGATGAAGAGTCTCGTCTCCCGCCTGATCGTTGCAATTGTTTGTTCATGTGAATTTTTGCGGCTCAATTTTTGTTAGACATTCACGAACAATAATGCAGAAGCAGAAGCAGTCAGAGAAAGAAAGAGAGAGTGAGAGAGAGAGAGACGATCGATGGAAGAAGAAGATGCGGCCGCGATGGCTTCGCTAATGATGATCATCAAGGTGGTGGGCATCCGCATACACTCCACTTCACTCCACTCCACTCCAGGCCGCCGCACATCACTCGTATGTTTATTTCTCTTTCCATGGACTGACTGGCCGACTGGCTGGAGCGGTGTCTGATTGTGTGCATGTGTTTTTGGTGTTTTTTTTTTCGCGTTTTTGTTTTGCGTTTTGTGTACGCCGTGGGTATGGTGCGCCTCTCGAATTGGTTAATATCTCTTCAGCTGACGGAATGGGGTAGAGCGGACTATAAAGAGGCCATAGCTGGGCTTTTTGAAATGCATTCAATCGTTGGCTCCCTATCCGAAAGCAACCAAATTTTCAATTTTTTTCTCTCTTCCCCACATCAAAAACAATGAACTCCTTTTCTGTGGTAAGTTGTTCATCTGTTCGTTCAATTTCAAAGTGTGTAATCCTTGTTCGTGTCCTTACAGTTTTTGGTATCTGCTCTGGCAGTACTAGCAGCCGCTGAACCACCATCAGGATATAACTACCAGCGCGGTGGAGGCGGTGGCGGCGGTGGTGGCTTCGGCATTGGCGGCGGCGGCGGCGGTGGCTTCGGCATCAGCAGCGGAGGCGGTGGATATCAAGCCGTCAGCGGTGGATTCCAAACGTCCGAGGGACAAAACGTCGATCCACAACTGCTCGAGCAAGTGCGACAAATCCTTTTGAATGAGGAAAGCAAGTCTGGCGGCGGCGGCGGCGGTGGTGGTGGTGGCGGTGCTCCATCCGGCTCATATGGACCACCATCGGGATCTTATGGTCCACCCTCATCGCAATACGGTGCTCCGGGATACAGTAGCGGACGTGTTGTCGGCATCGATCTAGAGGGCATTCGACAGGCCATCCAGGTTGCACAATTCGCCCAGACCAGCACACAAGCCGGCGGTGGCGGTGGATACCCAAGCGGTCCATCCGGATCATACGGTGCCCCATCAAGACCAAGTGGAAGTTATGGTGCTCCTTACTAAACTTAACACTTAAAATACAACAAAATCCACATAATCTCTTGAATGTTGCCAAAAAAAAAAAATCTAAACAAAACAAAACAAATCAAACGCCAAATTCATTCGCCTCCTCACCGCACATCTGGAGGAGGCGAACTGAATGTGGCCATAGGAGACTACGCCACTCATCCAGGATTAAAACGCTTGCAAAACTATTGGATTACCGAATGATGGAACACAGATACACACGGATATACGCCTCTGATGCCAAGTAACGATTTTATTCCCTCTAGTTGTTTATTTTATAAATATTGTTATACTTTTTTTTTTTTCGTATGTGTATGTATTATTATTTTTAACTGTAGTATTGTTTAATTTTTAATGATGCTCTGAGTTCTCATGTTTATCTTGTATGTATAGTGTCACTGGTACCTTTTCCCAGATATTTTTCCGTGATCGTTTCGATCTTCCGTACCTCTTCCGAGACTATCTACCTTCTTATGTATTTCTCAGATTTGTAAATAGTTCTACATTGTACTAGTTTTAAGTGTTTTTTTTTAATTACTATTTTTTTATGTACATCAACAACAAACAAACAACAAAAAAAATCAAGAAAATAATAAAAAAAAATCGCAAATTTTGTCACCGTAAATATGATCGTTATTTTCATTCTTTCGACGACGACGAGACTGTTACTTCTTCTTCTTTTCTGCTTTTTTTTTTTGCGAACATGGGCAATGAACGGATAACTTTTACTTTCTTGAACGGCAAGTCGCTCGGTATTTGGGTCGGCAGTTAATATCGAAGATTATTATTGGAGGCATTTTGGTTGGTCGGTGCTCAGGCATCAGTCATCCGTCATCAGTGGTGATCATCGTTGGCCGCAGTAGTCGGTTGGTGTTACGAGAGAATGCTCCGTGTTTGGAATACAATGGACACTCTGTCTGCCTGTATAAGAGTTTATGTAATCCCCGATTGAGTTTGGACTGGTTCGGTTGTAGGCTAATTACACACCTGACACGATGTTCATTGTACCTAATTGGGCTTTGTTCGGAATAATGAAACGGCTCTAGACCGGATGATCTCACTGATTTGGGTTTTTTTTTTCTTCTTCTCTCTGTTATTTTGATTTGACCAAGGAAGGCGAGACTAAAGCTAAAGCACTGGCCACCGAAATATGAACCAATTCGCGGGGAGAAATGATTAAGCATTTGTGACGGTGAAATTTGCTTAGTGGTTAACTTTCATTTAAATGAATGGCAGAAGTTTCTTTTAAATTTGCAAGCCAATGTAACTGAGATCTTAAATAATTTATGAATTGGCGAACTGAACTCGTGCTGGCGAGTTCAGCATAAGCGAGGGGGAATTCTTTCTTAGCACCAATTAAAGTCGATCTTGTCGTTTGCGATGATTTATTTCAGATGACATCAAGTTGACGTTCGGCAAGACAGAAGCGAATGTTTTAATATTCTTCCGATGTGTGGTTAGCGATAAATGCTTCTGCGGTTTTATCGCTGAATCGAACCTATTAACGTGGTTATGAGCGTGGAACCAAATTAATGAATAGCAAGAGGGGGCGGTTTAAGAGATCGTGAATCTCGAATAAACACCGGTTGAATAAGAAGATGCAAACTCGCTAATGACTCCAATGAGTTTAAAGGCTGACGGAACCATCGACATCGGTTTGAATATGTAATGGGTGCTTTCAATCAACTGCGCGGCAACTGCAGTCCGTCTGCAAACGAATTGTTGACGCTTCCAGACGATGTGAGCTGAATACTTAAATATTAGTCAGCGCCAAACGTAAAGACGTAACGCTTATGTCTGCAGTGTTTACGCGGCTGACTGAATTCTTGAATGTACAGGGTGACTAGTTAAACAAGACAACACTGGCTCTTATTTGAAGCTACATTCATGCCATTATGTGTACAGTCATCATTCAAATTGGCGCTTCAGCTTCGTTGACAGTGCTTCAAGCGGTCGCTCCGATTTTGAATGACTGCCAACTATGTGCGGTGTTATTCCGGCAATTGCGTATCGTATGGTGTGCTCAGGCTCTTGGTTTGACTTACTAGCGTAGACTAAGAACTGGACGTAAATCCAGAGGACATAAACGAGCGGTGTCAAGTCGCATGGTCGCGGTGACCAATTGATGAACGCTCGTTTTGAGATCACCCATTCTCATTCACAACTTCGAGCGTTGCATCGCTGATATGGCATGCAGCGCCGTCTTGTTTGAACCACAGTTTGAATATATCAATGCTATCGAGATCTGGTAACAGAGCGACCAGTTGGGTTAGTTAAAAGTAGCTGTCTCCAGGAGGCAGTCGGACTTAGGCCAGATTAGGCCCATTGTGGTACCAAGTGGATTAACTTCTTCTAACATCTACTCTGCAATTGCCCTGCCTCCATTATCGAACTAACGGACATATACGAAAAGGATATCAAATCAATCTGGGCATTCGACCAATAAACAAAATGGTTCCAACAGTAACGGACGGTAACATTCAAACATTCATCGAGTAATCTTGATGTCCGAACCATCCGGAAACATTTTTTTTTTTGTCGGAGATTTATAACACTGCCCAGTAGCACTCACTCCGAATCTGTAACATTGGACTACCAGACAGCAACCTACACTTACTGAAATTACTTGGGATTCCGGCTGAATACCAGCCGCTACTTCTGTGATAAGGTTGAGGAGTCTACAGCGTCAGCTCTGACCTCATCAGCACCTGATTCGAGAAAAGGCGGGAGTGTGGCAGAAGATGTGCTTTGCGGTGTCGTTGTCTTCTCCACGGGCGTAGCGAAGGGTTTCAAATGTACTTGGCGAAGGTATAGTGGCCAGTTAGTACGCCAGTAAGTCGTCTGTAGTCTTTACTGTCAAGAGATAACACGAATGCCGCGGATTTTCTACAGACGTTAGGTAGCATGCGCTTGGTCTGTCTACTTCCTGGAGAATCATGCCACCTCTGGTTGTACCTTCTAAAGATCCAACGGTGGAAAAAAAAAATCAGAGGAGGATCTGAACCTAGGCTGGGACTCATGTCCCGTGGTGGCCCAGGACCGATTATGTTATCTTAGCGATTTTAGACTACCGATCAAATTGAGAGAAGACGTGCATTCCTGAGCTATCCTGGAAGTGGTTATAGAGCTGAGTAAGGCCTTATACAAAATTCCTATATTTGATCCTCCCATATTACGTGGAATCTCTCTATAACTGAACAACAGTGCAAAATTCTTAGGCCTCATTCTAGACACGAAACTAAACTGGAAACTTAACATCCAGGAATGCGTCAGGAGGGCCTCTATGGCTTTATACTGTTGCAAAAAAGCTATGGATCCAAATGGGGACTACAACCCCTCATAGTCCACTGGATATTCATCTCTATAGTAGGGCCTATACTACTATATGGCGTCGTGGACCGCTTTAAACATAAACATCAATTGCAAACCGCTCGAAAAAGTACAACGGATGGCGTGTGTATGCATCAGTGAAGCGCTAAGGACAAGCCCTGAATATACTCCTTAACGTTCCGCCGATACAGTTATTCGGTAGACAGTCTGCCGCCTGCTCGGCGATAAGGCTGAAATCGCTAAACATGGGGAAGGAATTCCAATTCGGACACTCTAAATTGTTATAGGTCCTTACCTCCTAGCACCCAGGCTACTCTTCGAGAAAAACTTCTCTATCAGCATCCCGCAAGAACTTATTGGGAGTCCAATCATCAGACGCTGGATGGTCCTCTACGAATCTTCACAGATGGATCGAAGATGGACGATGATGGGCGATGTTTTGGGAGCAGGTGGTCTATTCTAAGGATCTAAACATCAAACTGTCATTCCGACTACCAAACCACTGTAGAGTTTTTCAGGCAGAAACCATGACGATTAAAGAAGCACTATCCTGGCTAAAAAACAATGCAATATCAAGTACAGATATCGTCTTCTGTAGATGACGCTAGAAGGGGTACTAAGTCAGTATAAAATGCCATCCATGCCTATCGCTACTGCTAAACATCTACTAAAGTGTGAAACGCTTAGGCTAGGATAGGAATATGGGTAGACGTGCACGTCTCACTTAGGTCCGTGTGGACTCATTGTGTTGCCCATAGGGGGAAGAGTTCCTCCTTGTACTCTAATCACACTCAACGAGACGTTGTATTCGTTGTTGACCTCTCGTCGTCCAGCCAGCCCGACATCCTAATGAACCTGAAAAAGTTAGATAGTCTGATGTTATGGATTTCTTGCATGTCATGGAAGGAGAATTCTCCCATGGTCCTGTATCGCAGTTGGCTGAAGCTTGGGCAGTAGCAGAGATAGTGAGGAGTGTCCTCTCTTTCTTCCACATCGCCGCATCCTCTGCATATGTAGTCATGTGATAGTCCTATCTTAGTTTCATGGTATTTCAGATAGTTATGACAAGTTAGAGCTCCGACTACCATCCTCAGTAGGCTTTTGCCACACTGGAGGAGTTTGTCGGTTTTAGTTCTATTAATATCGGGCCATAGCATCTTAGTAGTCTTACAGGTGGTAGGGTTCAACCACCTATTTCTTGCTGTTTCTATCATCCACCTTCTTCCTGACATCTGCCAGTGGTGGTTGAATCAATTCGATTGCCTGGGATGGGTCTTTTTCGGCCCCTTTTCTGGCAAGTTCATCAGCTGTCTCGTTGCCGGATATGTCCCTGTGTCCTGGGACCCAGCATAGAGTTATCGTGTGTTGCACGCTTAGAGTTTTGAGCTCTTCGAAACCAGCTTGGACTTGATTTCTTTCGCCGAAATTGCCTTGAAAACGAAACGCTTACTAACACAAATCGTAGATGGTCTACCGGCACTAAACTGCTATGCCCACCATAGATCCAATACGCTCACGTAGCCTGATCAGATTGAGTAGACTCAACCTCAGAACAATTATCGGCGTACTTACCGGGCATTGTGCTTTTGGCATGCATGCATCCAGACTTGGTCTTCCCTTGAATGACTTCTGTAGAAGCTGCAGGGATGAAGAGGTAGAAACCATTACACATCGCAATGCTCTCTCTACACACGTAGTAAGCGTCATTTGGACGCCTTCTACTTCAACAACTTGACAGAACTAAACGACATCAATATCAGTTAACTCCTCTGCTTTATCAAAAGCTCTACCTGTTTGCGGAAACAGGCCTAATCTGGCCTACGTGTGACTGCTTCTCCAACAGTCAGCCACTTCAACATAACCTAATCTAAGGCCTTAAGCACAGTTCGTTGTAGCTGTTGCTACATACAGAAATACTGCCCCCCTTCCACCTGTTCTTCACAATATAGTGAAGATCGTATAGGTTTCCGCTTGTAATACCGACGCAAATATACCTAACGAGGTGTGCAGTAAAATGTTGTCGCCCTCCACTCCAGCTCCCGGTTCAGATTGTGGCCAGAATCAGTCCTGAGTGCGGGGAAAGTCGACTACGTCGCAGCTGGAGTTCTAGTGTCCGTGCTTCAGACAGCATATCCATCAGACTAGGGCCGAAGGAAATGCCGAGAACTAGTTTTAAGAACAGCTCATGCCCTCTCAATAAAGACGATAAATTGCATATTACTTTATTTTTCTGAAAGACAGTTCGCATCAGAAGTCACCATTGACGAGCCATTCACTCCACACAAAGAAGTCTCAGTCGTCTTCATTGCATCCGTGGTCCCATAGCGTCATCACTGTTGCATTCGGCATTGGATTCGATCATTGTTTGTATACCACCACGACGACGTACGCACTTTACACACCACAACACTCGGATAGGATGTGAAAAAGTGAAAGGAATTTCCCACGAACTCACGGATGATGATGAAGATGATGATGGCGACGACGACGATGGGCAATCAAACGACCCGATGGCTGTCTCACCGGTTGCATAGGAAATCGGTAACACATTTTCTCAGAGGATGACGATTCGTTCAGTTACTGAAACCAATACAGAAGCTTATGCAAGAGCACGAGTACTGGCGCGAGCAGACAGTTGCCTTCGGATACCCAACCGACGCACATGTACTCTGCACTCGTATTTGGTCAACTCCGCCGATTTGGACTGATATCGTAAAGATAATTGCTTTGATGGACAGATGGCTGGCGTGCATCCGTGAGTAGTTGGTATCGCATTTGGTCGGTTTAAAGTGAAACTTTCATTGACAAACAGACAGAGAATTGAACAGCATAAAATTAAATGTGTTGCAGTGTATTTTTATTTAGTTGTTAAATGTCGACGAGGACGCAAACGCTGTCTGGTAGAATGGTGCACTCAGGCGAGGTCAATGCAGCAACATCGATACGGAAAGTTTGGGCTGGCTATCGGCTGGAATCTTTAAAGCGACTGGATTTGACCTGGTTGGTGGCATGCACAAAGTTGGTAATCTGTATCGTTTGCCCAAGACCCAAGACATCGAACTCCTTTGACTGAAAAATGAACCTGACTCAGGCCTGGAAACATGTCTCAAGAGTCTTAAATTGGATTAAAGTCAGATAAGTTAATTCAATCAATGACACTGTTGCTTCGACCGCAATAGTTACTGGACCCTGGCCGCAATAGCAGCTAGTGTCCAGAAATTAAATGCGGATTGTGTCTGGCAAGCCGCATTTTGTTTCTGGACAGCAGCTGGTGTCCAGAAACTAAATGCGGATTGGGTCTAGTAAACCGCATTTAGTTTCTGGACAGCATCTAGTGCTTCGCTAACCCAATCCGCATTTAGTTTCTGGACAGCAGCTAGTGTCCAGAAACTAAATGCGGATTGGATAACCAAAATCGCATTTAGTTTCTGGACTGCAACTAGTGTCCAGAAACTAAATGCTGGGTCTGCTAAACCGCATTTAGTTTCTGGACATCATCTAGTGTTTCGCTAACCCAATCCGCATTTAGTTTCTGGACAGCAGCTAGTGTCCAGAAACTAAATGCGGATTGGATAACCAAAATCGCATTTAGTTTCTGGACTGCAACTAGTGTCCAGAAACTAAATGCTGGGTCTGCTAAACCGCATTTAGTTTCTGGACATCATCTAGTGTTTCGCTAACCCAATCCGCATTTAGTTTCTGGACAGCAGCTAGTGTCCAGAAACTAAATGCGGATTGGGTCTGCTAAACCGCATTTAGTTTCTCGACAGCAGCTAGTGTCGAGAAACTAAATGCGGATTGGGTGAGCGAAATCGCATTTGGTTTTGGACAGCAGCTAGTGTCCAGAAACTAAATGCGGATTGGGTTAACGAAACCACCTTTAGTCTCTGGACAGCAGATGGTGTCCAGAAACTAAATGCGGATTGGGTCAGCGACCCAATGCGGATTGCGGATTGGGTTAGCAAACCGCATTTTGTTTCTGGTCAGCAGCTAGTGTCCAGAAACTAAATGCGGATAGGGTCAACGAAACCGCATTTAGTTTCTGGACAGCAGCTAGTGTCCAGAAACTAAATGCGGATTGGGTCTGCTAAACCGCATTTAGTTTCTGGGCAGCAGCTAGTCTAAAGAAACTAAATGCGGATTGGGTTAGCAAAACCGCATTTAGTTTCTGGACAGCAGCTAGTGTCCAGAAACTAAATGCGGATTGGGTTACCAAAACCGCATTTAGTTTCTGGACAGCAGCTATTGTCCAGAAACTAAATACGGATTGGGTTACCAAAATCGCATTTAGTTTCTGGACAGCAGCTAGTGTCCAGAAACTAAATGCGGATTGGATCAGCGAAACCGCATTTAGTTTCTGGACAGCAGCTAGTGTCCAGAAACTAAATGCGGATTGGGTCTGGTAAACCGCATTCAGTTTCTGGACAGCAGCTAGTGTCCAGAAACTAAAACTGCTGTCCAGAAATTAATGCGGTTTTGCTAACCCAATCAGCATTTATTTTCTGGACACTAGCTGCTGTCCAGAAACTAAATGCGGTTTCGCTGACCCAATCCGCATTTCGTATCTGGACACTAGCTGCTGTCCAGAAACTAAATGCGGTATAGTTAACATATTTACATCAACGTTTATAAAACAATCTCTGCATTGCTTACACCAGCCTTCCGTCAGAGTGGAACGAAAATGTTGCTTTATTTATTATTGTTATTTATTTATGTTTGTTCTATAACATTTTGTAATTATGTAAGTACAATTCATTCCGTTTGTTCCACCAGTGGCCTTAAAATGACACTCTTTGACAGTAGTGGGGACACTTTGAAAAATATTTTTCCGACAACGCTATCCTGGTATAGCGAATGTATTAAGCTAATAGTGTTCCAAGCTAACCGATGTTTGGTTTGAATCAGTTTGACTGTTACAAAAAGGAATACATTCGCTTTGAATTGAGTACCATCAATAAATCAAAAAAATATATACTGTTTGAAACCGAGTTAGTCAACTCGAGTTGCAACTCGGTTCGCTTCAATTCCAGCTCGGTTAAGAAAGTTTCGGTTTGGCACATCTCTTATTCACAACAGCAATATCAGAAATTTCTTGATAAAAACTACTAGGAATATGTGTCACCTGCGGCAGTTCAGTTCTAATAAACTAATGAAAGCAATATACTGTTGAATAGTTACATCTAAATTGCTATATGGTTTAGTCTGTTGGGGTGGTACTCAAACTAATAAGATTCATCCGTTTCTGGTTTTGCAAAAGCATATAGTGAGAATAATCTGAACAAAACGTCGACGAGAAAGTAGTTATCTCCTCTTTGTTAAGTCAAAAATACTTCCACTCAAGCTTTTAATATAAAATATCTAATATGAGAGGCGCTACTAGCTACCTAGCTCTGCCAATCATGACCATCCTCCTGTTCGTTCGCTCAAAAGTATCGGTGAATGCAGTCACACAACTACAAATCAAGCAATCACATAATCAATACTTTTGAAGATTCTTTCAGAACGATTTGAACGAACGAAACAATTCAATACATTTGTATCGTTCGTTCTATTCATTTCGTTCGATCATTTGATTCGTTCGGTCATATGAACAGATCGTTCATATTGAATTGTTTCGTTCGTTCATATCGTTCTGAGCGAAATAAGGGATGATTTGCAAACTAAAGTGTACACACCAATACATACTGTTCGAGTCCACATGCATACATATGTCATCTACTGAACAGCACCCTGCATAGGGCAACCAACTAATTTATTTATTTATTTCTTTATTTCATCTACCGAGCTTACTCTTACAGATTACGGAAATATACTTATAATATTCTTAAATACATGATAGAAAATTTGTTTATTAACACTGAGTAAATAAATATAGACAACGAAATATAATAAATAATACATAAATATGGAAAATAAATGGATATAATAATAAATAGGCATATAAATATAAATGAATAATAAAATAAACCTATATGGCTACCCTGGGGAACACCAGATAATACCTTTATACTACTAGATTTGCAGTTGTCAATTTTTACCATTTGAGTTATATTTCTTCATCATCCACTTCATCAACCAACAACCGTGTCAAGTTTGAATAATCCTCTAATAAATCTGTTATTTTTCGATCTGCACAAAACAAAGAAATATCCTGACACATATATCCTCTTACTACTTCATGGTGTACATTATATGTATGGCCGAACATTTTATACACATACAACATACAATTTTGCAGCATATTAGTATGGTAGAATGTGTGGTAGAACGTGATCGTATGCCATTGCAATGAATCTGTATCTGTCGTTCAAATAACGATCGATTGTTTGGAAGTTGGAACCATTTGGGGTTGCAGTCGGTAGTATTGAACGAATACGACATATCGGTCTATAAATTTTGCATTAACGATGATTCAAATTAACGATTGATTGAAATGACGGAGTCCTTTTTGAAACCAATACTTGAACGATTCGTTCGTTAGAATTGAACGATTGAATAGCTCTACTAGCTCCTCAGCAACCAATGGTGTTGTGCGTTCTATTATTCTCTCACGAGTGGGAGGGACCTACAGTTTAGTAGCGACTGCGAACGTCCAAGTTTAAGAAGCTTTCTCTATATAGCTTCTATACTCTTTGAGCATTGTCAGTGACTCGAAAGAGGTGGGCCCGTGAAAATTCTTTTTTGTCGTATTGGGAACCGAACCCAGTCAGACACCGAGGTTCAAGTGCGTAGGAGTCGACACACATATGTTGTAACCAGCCCTAAGGTTACTCTGTTCCTCAAATAAAACAAAAGAAAACTAAAAATCCTAACAAAAAAACAAAGAACACAAAATCAACTCCAATGTACTTAATTTTGCACTTTAAAACACCACCTTATTACATTCTCTACGAGTTTTGGCACAATTTCCAATTTTTCTTTATTTTTTATTGGAATTATTCCGCGATGCCCACTTTGGTCGCTGCCAAAGCTCCTCCAGGTTGGTTGGGGTTGTTCGGTCTTGTCCCAAACAAGTCTTTAACACCAAAGGATGCTTCTATAGCAATAAATAAGCCCGTTATTCGATGGACTGCAAGTAGAGCTCTCCACTACATTGGGAGCATCTGAAGGAACAAAAACTTGCATTGTCGGTAAGAAATGTTAAAGCACGATTGAAATCTGTTTGTTTTGTTGTGTTTCTGTGTTTTTCACTGCAAAAGAGGACATTGATCGCCCTTTGTTTGTTGACAAAGCATTAGAAGTTTTTGAGCCACTAGGTGACAATTTTGTCGAAAATATGAGAAGCACCCTTGTCGGCGCACCACCCGCTCCGCTCTTTGGTTGCGGTCAAGGGTGGGTAGCCTATTTTCGGCAGTCCTATAATCCCTGCGCACAGCTGGCATCGTCGGACTGGGGGCGGCGGTGGAGGATTAAAAGTTTTGTAATTATTATTATTTGGCTAAAAAGAAGCGGGAGAGGGAATGGAAAGTGGCACGTAGTAAGTTTAAACATTCACGAGGAGTATGTCCCTCGGAGTTTCTAAGTAAACTAGGTCCTTAGGGGCGTTTCAAGTTTGGAAGTAATGGCTTTCGACAGATGCACGGGTGCATGGCTGCCACATGTTGTGCAGGTCGTGAGTGGAATGGAAAGTGGTTTATCGATTAGCGGCGGAAGATGCATTGAATATTTAAAAATCTGCAGAGCTTCAGGTACCTTACTTTAATGTGAATAAGATCAGCACGTGCATTTTTATAGAGATCGGGGACATGTGGGCATAATGTCTTGGCAATAAGCTGTGGATGATCTCTCGAAGAAGTGGCAATTCATTCCAATTCGCCGATGAAGGCCTTACTATTTTCAAGATAATCGGAGTGAATAAAATGGCAAAAGTATTTTTTAATAGGGTGATGGCACTATTAGTAACTTTTTTTTATGTTCATTTGTACCTTAAAAATCCAATATTCAACTTTCTAATAGAGCATTTTGATAATATGATTAGTTGAAATATGTAGATTATAAATTTCAAGCGTTATTTAGTTAAGTTCCTACGTAAAAGAAATAATTTACAATAATAGTGAAGAATGTGATTCTGGAGTAGTGAGTAGACAGCCCCTTCAGATCCAGTTGTCAGCCTTCATTAGGGGCCAGTTATAGCTATCATTGCAATGCATCAGGAAGCTAATAAAAACAGAATTACAGAATTAGAAAATAAAATTTAAAAATCATTTCCTTCATTTGAATACCAAATAAACCCAATATGCTTAGCTTAATCTTCTCCAAATCTAAAATCAAAATTTCCAATGATTCATTGTAATGATAGCTATGTATAAATGGCCCTTATTATGTCTCCTTATCAAACCCAGATGAAACCTTGTATAGGTTCCTCCAACCTTTAGTCGCCAAAACAATCTGTTAAAATAATTTATTTTGTTTTAAATACAGTCAGTATTCAATCACCCTGTATGACTAACTGCTATTCTTTCAATCCATTGTTATTCTCTTATATTATATAATGTACACAGTAAACAGTTATTCTATGAAGTAATATTGTAAGCTTATCTTATATGAAATACAACAGCTCCTTTTGTCAAATATCAGAAGTAAGACGTGTTTTCCATTAATGCAACACAATCACTGTTTTTGGAGATATGCAAAATTAGGTCACGTCGCCATTTAACGCCCTTGAAGCATCGTCCAGCCTGTCGCATCAACTTCCTCCAAATATCCCCTCAGATCTCGGAACCACTTTCTGACCGACTTCTCTGTCACTATGGTCCGTTCCTTTGATAGTCCACAATTCATTCTGACGTTTTATAAAGCCCTGCGGCGACCTCCAGAGAAGCTTTTCTTTAATGGGGGGGAGGCAGTTGTATCCTTTGCCAAGCATTATTAGTCATGAAATTATAATTTCTTATTTTATAACACGTCCAAAATCAAACCCGTGTGTTTTTTTTAAATCTGATACAACGAAACAAATTTGAACATAACTCCGAAAAACGCAGCTGATTCTTTATGTGTTGTAACTTGAGAGTATAAAGTACACGCTGATGTACGACTTAAAGCTTAAAAGACATCAGATGACTAAAAACATATACTGTGGTCAGACGAATCAAAATTTAATCGGTTCCACTCCGGCGGTAAGAAATATTTCTTGGATTCCCCATGAGGAGACCATCCAAAATTACCCTGATAAAGAAACAGTGAAGCACGCTGGAGCCAGTTTCTTGGTATGGGGTTGCTTCTTATGGTAGCAAGTTGGAACACAAAATCGATGGAATAATGAGAAAAGAAGATTATTTGTACATTTTATACTCATCTTCCCGATTTTGTAGCATTTGTGGTCAAACGTATAAACTCGTTTGGGATAACACTGAATCAGTATTCTCTTTTCTAACAATTGTACATTGCGGCAAAACATCAGTATTATTCATTTATTGTCAAGAAAATGGAAAAAATCTAAACTTTGCAAAGAATATTTCCTCTACCCTTCGGGTTCGATCGTCTGGACCTGCCGGAAGGAGGCGACGTGTATATCATTTTTTGCATATTCACTGATGACGCTTACCTGATGTGACTAAGATAAAAGAGCACCTAATCCACGTAAAGAAACGTATTCTGAAAATTTGCCTAAAAAGGTATGCCATAGACGCCATTTCTAAAAACACAACTGAAATACAATTTTTGACTGTCACCAACCAGCCAGTCATGCGCTAATTACTTCTTACGAACAATAACTAAAAATGAGTAATTGCGTTTCCTACCTGAGGACACTGACACATCCTTACCTTAGGCAGGCATATTTGGACCACTTCATCTATGAGTGATCGGTGTTTATGGCATTAGTCCTCTTAAGTGACGTATATTTCTGACATCACAATTAAGGATAACAGAATAGGGTTCGGAACACCTCTACCGCCGAATGCACTAATTGCAATTTTATTGGCTCAAGCTAGAAGGGTTATCCCGTCTGCATTTTGTTGCTGGAACTAGCATGGAAAACGTATGCATATAAACCAACAGATTGATCCTGATCCTCATCACTTCCATACCAAAAGTGTACCGAACAAGACCACTTGTCAAATCCCAAAAACGTGCACTCAATCGCCACCAATTCACACACCAGTTCGACTTTCAAAACATTCAAAAATCCAAAATGCATTCAGAACAAAAAGAGATTCGCTCGTACGCCGACGTAGCTAATTCCTGGAGAGCTGCTTATCGACAGAGCATCATTGACGACAAGCCCGTGTGGATACCATTCTCGAAAACCTTGTGCGGCATCACTTCTTCGACTCCAATCAAATCTGGACTACCGGCAGAAGCACCGATTTCATCGCCATCTCCAATCAAATCAGCACCGCATCCTTCAGATGCCCCAGCACTTACGTTGACATCCCTGACATACGCTCTAGAACAGATAGATGTTCCCCAGGAGTCGTCTTCAAGATCAGTCGAAGATGCACAAAGTCATTCTTGGGCACAGTCTATTCCTTCAGCCGAAGTGGACTTGGGTTACAATTCACCACCTTCAACCAAGTCATCATCAACCTCTGCTTCAACAGAGGAACAACCGCTCACCTTTGCAGCTTTGATTGCCGCTCTACAGAAGATAGACTTTCCGCCAATCCCACCAGAGTCGATTTCGTTAGCCGAACTTGAACACAATTTACGGACATCCTCAATTCCTTCAGCAGACTTGGGCTATGACTCGTCATCGGCACTACCATTGACACCACCAGAGACCAAGGAATCATACTGCTTCCGTGTCGATCGCCCTAAGCTGGAAGGCCTGATCAATTCCGGAGGCAATGCCGCCGCCACACTCTTCTCGAGGATCAGGAAAATAACGAACACTTCCATTCAGTGGCCGCGAAATCACAAAGTGGGTGCACACAGCCACAGGGACCCCCTGGTGAAAGTCTATGGCTCGCTGGACAACAAAAAATGGGCGAAGAACCTCATCCTCAGCCATCTTCAAGCCAAAGGACCGCTGCTCAAATTGAAGATGACACTCCTCGAATCTGAAGTTCCCCAAATCAGAGGCGATGGTGGTGCCATAGTCACCCGGATAATGGCCGAGACTGGGACGAATATTCGATTCCGAAACCATGACGTTGCCTTGTATGGCAGCATAGATGGGCTGGAATGGGCACGAGCAGCACTTCGTTTGGAGACACCGTTAGTCATGTCATTCAAGAAGAAACTCACACGGAGAATGTCCAACTTCTACGATTCAACATACATCAGCCGACTGGAGTCGGAGCTGAACGTGAAGGTGATCTTCTTCGGAACCACTGTCAAGGGCCTACACGAGGTGGTCATACGAGGCACGGAAGCGGAGTCCCGCAAGGTGAAGGAAGCAGTTCAGAGACTTCTCAATTCCAATCAGGGCCGCCCATCCGACACAACAGTGAAGATAGAACTGCAAATCTCCCAGGAACTTCGGGACATCCTCACGTACAACAACTGTGCAATTATCCAGAACATCATGCACAACACACTCACAGAGATCATTCTGGAGGGCGAAGAGGCTACGAGCAACAAATCGACTCTCACCATTACCGGCAATATGTACGGAGTCCACGATGCCAAACGGGAGCTGTTGGGCTGCCATCCAGTCGAGCTGACCTTCGAGATCGATCAGTTTAAGCAGGATACTAAGATGATACTGCACATAGCTCAAATGCACAACGTTAATGCGTTCTTCAGACGACAGAACCGAATGCTGCAAATCACATTGAAGGGGTCCGAGCGGTATGTTCACCAAGTTTACGAAGCCTACCACGAGGTGCTCAGCATTCTCAGCGCGAGGAAACAGCAGGAGTTCCCCAAAGCACACCACTGGCGGTTGGACAAATTTCAGCGGTCGTTGGACAGCGAGAAGAGCATGTTCGAGGGTGTTGACATGCAAATCTGGGCTCCAAAGGACCCAGTTCAACCCAATTGATGAGATTATTGACGATGGCTAGTCCCATCGAGACTGAAGATGTGATAAATATGAATATGAATAAATGATGAAATGACGAAAGTTGAACTTTTTTTTTCTTCCACTTTTCGGCTTGTCACGTGTTTTTGTCCACTCTCTAGTTCCAGTTCCTATCGTTGCGCATTTGGATTCCTTTTTCTTGTGCCGTGAAGGATTTATTTGGATTGTATCGGAGGGTTGGAGATTTCCTCAACCAGATTAGTGCCGGACATTCGTACAAAATGTGCCCAGAAGTTTCATCCTCTTCGAGGCAGGGCTGACAGAGCACAAGTTTTCGTTTTGTCTAGGCGAAGTTTGTTTTCCCATTCGTTAATCAGATTTGTGGCTGCTGTCCAATTGACATTACAGTACGGTCCAGGACCGATGAATGCAGATTCAGATCCAGGCCTCCCGAGCTCATCTGCGGCTCGTTGCCTGCAAGCACCTTGTGTCCAGGGACCCTAGCTTAATTTTGTTGTGTCTGGCAAAGAATTGTAGAGCGCTATGACGCATTTGACTGTTTTGGAGTCCAAAAGATTAGATGAGAGTGCCTTTAGCGCTGCTTGACTGTCTGAGAATATCAGTATATTAGCGCCCTTAATGCCTCTGTGGAACTTTTGTCTGGCGCAGATCTCGATTGCATGGTTTTCCGCTTGAACCACTGTAGAATACGACCCCATTAGTACGGAAATTCTTGTGTTGAGTCAAAGACTCCTGCCCACTCTAGATTCCATCTTTGATCCGTCTGTGTACCATACCAGACTTCTAGGGTCTTGTGCTGGGACACCATTGGACCAGCTTGCGCTGTAAAATATTTCAATTTCGAAAAGCCTTCCGAAACAGTGTTGCCTGACCATAATATCCGGCATTGTAAATAGCATGTCTCTATTGATGATCGAGTTGAGTACGCCGAGGTGACCTGTTAAGTTACTCAAGCTGCACTTTGATGGCATACCTAGCAGCTATCTTCCTAACGAAGATTGCTAACGGAGTTAGCCCGACTATAGCTTCTAGAGCTGTTATGGAGCAGGTGCTTCGGCCCTCTTATAGGGATCTCAGGTAGGATAGGGCTATACACGTTTCTTTGGTATCACCTCCACAATGAAGTCGAACCGAACAATCGTTGTGGTATTCTATCAGTTAAGTGCCACCAGCATGGCAGCTGTCTTTCCGTGATAAACTCGAGAATGAGGCTCATCCTGGGATATCGGTATCTTCAACATGGAGTTATTTTTGATGCAGGTTTGCTTGTCAACTCTCCATTAGTTCTGTCTGTAGTAGGTCCTTTTACTGAGTAAGTCGTACTAGGTCCTTCTGTGCGTCCTTCCATTCTTTCCGGCAGTATGTCTGTCAGGCTTATTAGACATATTTTGGTTGGATACTGGCATACCTGATGCCGGTTTGCTGCCCGTCCAGCTATACGCGGGCTTCTTTAAAATCCGATTTAGTTGAAACTTGGCACTTCTAATAAAAATCATGCATGGCGCCATTTTCTTGACAGTTGGGGCCTCGCTTTCTGCAGTTGACCTGGTCTTCATTTCCGTCGCGTTCATTGCTGTGTCTTGTTGTTGACTCCTTTTAGTTTTGTCATCATTTTCTTTCTTTTCATTTGTACTGGTTGTTGTTTTTTGTTCGTTAGTGTTGTTTGTTCGCGTGTTGCGAACGTGACGTTTAGGCGCCATTACACAGCTATGACGCTATGACGACAGACCACTTAGGACATGTACCACTCATTCCTCAACCATTCATTCTTCGGCACGGTTTGCTTAGCTCTCACACCTCTTAGCTTCGGGAATCCTGCCTGGAGCCGTACATTATGGGTGACCCTAGACTGTCAACCCCCTCCAGTGTTATCGGATGTCCTACTAAGCTCCCTCCCTGAGACAAGAAAATCAGTCATGAGAAAGAACTTGGATCTTTATACCAAAGGTTCCTTCTTCATCACGTCCACCCATTTTTTCGACAAACCAAAGTAGAATCGGTTGCCAAGCAGTCGGAGGGCAGTTCCAGTTTGCCTCCAAGTAGGCAAAATACTTTCTTCTTCCTGGGTATCAACCCACACGCCTCTACAAATAGCGCGATCTCTGGCTAGCTGTTTCCAGTTTAGGAAACCAACTTGGCGTGGGTTGAGGTCATTCGCCACTCGACTGTTCGGGCCGGAGCTGAGTTGTCTATACGCTCTACATAATCCAGCCACCTTAGGCGTTGGATCAGAAGACGCCTTGCCTTGGATCAGAAGATGCCTCGCCGAAATTCGGTGAGGATCGTTTCAAATGGTCCGAAAATCCTTGAGCCGTGCATGGCGTATGTGCAGCGTGGTGCGAGAAAACCGGGGACTCCGAATTCGGCTGTCGCTTCGAATAGTTCTTGTCTAGATAAATGCTGTAGTCGTGTATCGATTTGAATCTCTCTGGTCTTCTTCAGCTGAGTTCACACTGGTTTAGAATTTACCCGAGGTAAGGCATGCCTGTCGTAAGAGGCGACTAAAATCCTTGAGCTGAGAGCAACTGGTTTTAGGAAGCGCTTCCAACTCCAGTGCTCGTTGAATATGTCGGTTAACAAGCACACAAAGAAAATAAAGCAAAAGAAGGACGTGTCATATCTCAATAATAGATTGGTATTGACCAGAATACGGGTTTTTGAATATTGCATTGACCAGAGGCTACCAGGCGCCACGGGAGATCAGGAAAGCCTGATCGCTTGGCCCCCAAGTGGAAGTATCGTGGTAGCTGTGGTTAAACATCCAAAGTCGCGGGGAGAGGTGGAGATTATAGCTGCATGTTTTAAGGACTCCGAGACGTGAAAGAAATGTAATCAAAATCTGTGTGTAGTTTCAAAACACAACCGGGTGCTACGACCCAAAGAGTAGCAGAGGTTTTAGATCGTCATCACAACTGCACCAAGGTCGAGAAATAAGTCCATAAGCTTATTTAAAAACCTGGTACTTGAGATTCATACTAAAGACGTCTGGTCAAGCGTCGAAAAATGATACTAGGAGTAAAAGAACTCCGAGGCATTGGGACAACGCAGCAGAGCACGTTCTCGATTGAGATGGCGCGCAAGTTGAGAAGGACCTCAACCAACTTGGTGTACGCAACTGGAGGCTGCTGGCCAAAGATCTTAATAACTGGAGACGCTTTTTGATTGAGACCTATGTTCACCCCGGACTGTAGCGCCAAACAAAGAAGAAGTCATGTCATAAATGCTTACGATAACCACTAAAAACTGCTGATTTCGATGGTTGCATATCAACTGAGGCGTATCTCAGTCGAATCTTAAAAACGAACGACATTCAAGCGATTGACGAATTCTCTCGATCTCAGTTCGATTTTGCGTCATTTAAAACTAAACCTGACCGCATACGAATGTAGCCCAGTTATCTAACCAACGCTTCGGAACCGTTCTTAAATGCAATCAAAGCAAACATTGCCAGACTGCCGAACCACGATTTCACTTTTAAAGAAAAACGAACAAATCCACGTTAATTTTTCGCACAGACTCAACGCGCTATTGCATCTCTCGCAAGCGAAGATACACCGATAATTGCCTTCCATTCCGTGTGCACTTACATCTGTGCGGACAAGTTTGCGATTTTCTCTCGATCGGCCGTCTGCATACACAACCTTCGCGTCGAATGGTTGACAGTTAAATTGGACGTTTTTTTGAAAAGTTGTTTCGATTGAGTTCTCTTCACCGCTATTCGGAGTGTTTTGTGGCAAACTGAATAAATTAGATTGCATTCGCTTGCAGAGAGACCATGCAGTGCCAAGTTCACACGAACAAAAGTGAAACCCCCAGCAGCAGCAGTCCGTTCTACTGAATTGCCTCCAGCAGATGCAGATGCGTTCGAACGTGTTCATTGTTTGCCTCAATAAACGAGATTCGCATCAAATTTGGCTTTATTCAGTTCAGTGGCATGGGAAAATACATACGTACCGTTAAGTGATCAGAGAGTAAGCCAGCGACAACAAAGAAACCGAAGATGACGAGGAACAGAGATGAAGGAGGCGATGGAGACAAGAAAAAAAATAAGAAACGAAACAACATGACCAATGGATGACTGAACGGTAATCAGGTTATTAAGGTAAAGAGAGTTGGCCGCACTTGCATAACGCAACGTCCATGTACGCAAATATTTACCCATACACGTCGTCTTCATCTTTTATCATCGACTACCGGTGAGTGCGAGTGCGAGTGAGTCTTGCAAGAGTATCTTATCGATTGCTTCCCTTTTTCGCTTGCTTATTCATTGTTTGTACGTGAAATTTTATCTAATTTTGGCATCTAGACACACTGCTGGGCGTTGTAACGCACGGTAGCACTGTCGACAGACACTCCGTTGGCTACCGCTTCTCATCGTCTCTCACGGTGTTTGAGTTCGGCTTGTGTGACGCTATTTGGCACATCCCTGCACTCGTTAAGTGTGTCAATAAGTGTGACATGTTTCTGTTTTGAAATCGGTGATCACTGAACTGGATGATCAGATGTTTTTATAGCCTACTTTGTCATTATTACTTGTTGGCATCTGATTGAAGTGGGTACCAACCATTCAGGTGTTGAGCTACTTATGTGGGTACTCTTCAGGGGAATATCTTTTTCTTTTCTTCTTCTTTGGATTCACTTAAACTGTCAATAGACATTTGACGGCAACAATGAAATCTTTTGAATTTTATTTTATTTTTTTTTTGGCATGGCATTGGAGATTTGTTTCTTTTTTTCTTTCGATTTGATGTAACGTCGTGTTTTGGGTAATTTTCATTTGAAAAGAAGAAAGGTTGGAACATGAATACACAACGAATACGTCAGGCTTAACCTTCAAACACTAGCTCAGGTGGATAGGTCTCGTATCGAGTCCATGTAGCATTTTTTGACTTACAACTCCCAAAATGATCTTTTACAGGCCTCTTTATAGTCCTTTCAGCTGGGACCAGTCTGCAGCTGGATCAGTCTAAAAAAGTTGATTCGGAATTACAGGCGTTGCTAAAGGAAAACCGAACGCCAGTCATAATAAAACCTATCAAAAACGGGGAATCACCAAATAACCTTATCTACGATGTGCCAGGTACGTACGTAAGACCTTTCGTTACTACAAATGTTCGACGTTCATTTCTAGAAAAATTACAAATTAAAACAACCATGAAAAAAGCCCTGTTGGATTCGTTGGATTAAATTCGGATAGCATTCCGGTCACATCCTTCACTGTGTGTATTCTCCTCTACACAACTCGCTGCTCTTGGCCCTGGCGCTGAAGCCCTCTAATTATTTTCACCTCCCTTCTGTGACGTAATGTTTTCCAGTGCTGCCTTCATAGACTGGATCTACTGCCTCAGCTTCTCCACTTCACTTTGCTCATTTTCGCCCGATTCCGGATCCCCTTCAGCTTCATTCGTTCTTATTTGATTCATCGTCTTCAATTAATTTTTCATAAACCAATAGTCTGTGTAGCAAAAATAATTAAAATAAAAAAAGAAAACAGCAAGCTTTTTTTTATTTCACTCTCCTCCAAAGAAATACACTTCTCGGTCTTGACCAGCTGCTCACTCCCCGTTCGCCTCTTGTATTTGTATTCGCCTGCTGTGTCCCAACACTCTCCCGAACAAACGGTCACCCACAACTTCGAGGGCACCGACATGAGCGGTCTATGGCACAAGTAGCGCCGAGGCGATTTCGAAGGGCGTTACAATGATTTAGCACATTCTGGCTCAAGAGCGACAACAAGGCTGATTCAACAACGATTTTTATGGCCAAACATGCGAAAAGATTGCACCCAGTTCGTCCGACAATGCATAGCATGCCAGCGAGCAAAAGTTCAACGACATAATAGAGCATCATTGCAACTATATGACGAGAAAACTGATATTGACTTGGTGGGTCTGTTGCCACCTACTTACTTAAGATCATCGACAGAGCTACTTGTTGGCCAGAAACAATACCCTTCAGCTCAATAATATGCTTAGCATCCATCATTTGCGAACCGCTGCCTTCGTTAGCATCGTTCGCTAGAAAACATCTTTTAAAGCAATGATGTTAGACAGTTGGTCCGAAGAGCGCCCAAAGTATATCAAGGTCAACATCAATGGCAGTGTTCAAAAACTATCTATCGACCGTTTAAGGGCAGCCTCTTATCGCAGCTGAGGATCCCTCATCAATGTCTACCAGTGTGCCAGCAGAACTCGAGCAAACGTCTTTCAAAACTCGTTCTGGCAGAGTAGTTAAGTTGCGAAGTAATTAGCCGTTCCATTGGAGTGGGAGTAGTGTAGTGGTATTGCAACGGCAATTTATGGAGCTTTATTTACCACGTCGTTTCATGCATAATACCATCGTACACTAACGGGACCAAAGTGTCAACAAAAAGCAGCAGTCACTCTTGGATGACACTCGACATTGTTTGACTTCATCGACGTTTGGTAAAAATGGTATCCATGGCCACCTGGCTGCAAGAACATCCATTTTTAAAATAAAGTGCTTACTGAACTGTCAGTTCCTTGAATGACTTTCCCATCAAAAAGCTGTTGCAGCATTCCAAAGTTGTCCACTCCAATCAAGGGAAGAAAAAATGCGCGCTTTTGCTTATCATCAGTAACTCCACGCGCTAAATGTTGTTAGATTTGCTTCAAGTAACCCTTCCAGTTTTCGTCTTTGTTGGAAATGACTGCATGACTGACATACCTGGGATCGCAATTGTGCTCCTCGTGTTTGTCTCCATCCATGTTTTTTGATTTGCAAAAATCTTTTCCATCTACTCACGTTGCGTTCCCAAAATAGCTTCCAAAGTATCTTTATCCATAGTTGGTCGATCCTTTCGCTAATTTTCTTCTAATTATTGAAATTTTAGTCGACAATCGTTGGGAAGAAGTGATCACCGAGACGTCGTAATTCATTGTCTATTTATTGTCAAATTAAAGTCAATTAACAACAACAACAGAGCTAACAACGAGTACACTAATAATAGAAATTGTATATCTTGAGTTACGTTCACTGCTCTGACTGTCTCCAAAGATGCTATAACTAGGCGTCTCTACTTTCCAATTGTTGGCACAGAGCGTTGGCACAAGCTTCTACACTTCAATTCAAGCTCCTAATCAAACCTCCAACTAATAAAATCTGACAGCCAAACATCTTCAATTGAGGATGGGATTTGGTTGGCGGCTGCTAACGAGTTTTACTCGATTCCAAACCCATTCGGAAAAAAAACAGGGAGGACCTACCTACCACCCGTGGTTTGAGACCCCACGTTTTTCTCGAAGGCATATTTGTACGTGTAGAACTCCACATACAAGAATCTAGAGATGAGGGCTAGTAGAGTCTGGTTATACACCAATACAGTAATACCCATCTTGACTTACGTTTCTCTAGTATGGTGGAAAGCACTGGAGAATAAAGGTTACCTAAATCCAAATATCGGCCTGCCTAGGAATAACAGGTTGTCTTAGAACAACCACGATTGCAGCACTCGCGGCCATCCTCTTCCGCCCTCCTCTCGACCTAATCTGCAGCATCAGTGCAGCCTGCTCCCAAGATTCATGTGTGGATCGGATAGTCTTAGGATATCACGGGGTTAACCCATCCCAAACAAGGGCAACACGTTTGTCTAAGTGGGCCAAGGCCATAAGGCCGACAGAGCACCCAATTACCTACCTAGCCCTCATCTATATTCAACCTAATTTGCCCAACGGCCGTATGGGCGATTTCGAGTTACCCCGAAATATTCAAGCTGGTCTCATTGATCTGATCTTCTGATGGTCAAAAATTTCCATCCATACCACAACTTTCATTAGTCTGAACTAATCTGACTAGAATTTCTAATTCTCATCTTCCGAGCTGAGCTGAAATTCAGAACCCAGTGTCGTCTGTTTGAGAAAAAACGAGATCCACTGCACTCGGGTTCTTGAATTCTAGTTCCTGCTGGGGGGACGTTGTTCATTAGTATTCCGACATCTCTAAAGCAGGATGAGAGGAATATTTCACTGTGTGGCGCTTGCGATTTCTCCTTTCTGACCTATTCTGGAAGTACCGTACACGCATCCACCCCCTGTAGGACGAGGTAATCACTCTTGTCTTAAAGCCTTTAGGCAGAAAGACTTGTAATTACACTGCAATACACTGCGTAGTTACACTGCTATCATAATCACCACTGCGTTCAGTTTCGTTAAGTGTCGTTAAGTTTCGTTAATTTGTGTCTACTTAAGTGGGGGTGAAATCAATTGATCTGTATGTACACAAATGA
This sequence comes from Eristalis pertinax, assembly GCA_907269125.1. Lineage (NCBI taxonomy): Eukaryota > Metazoa > Arthropoda > Insecta > Diptera > Syrphidae > Eristalis > Eristalis pertinax. Next base: position 126,605,895 of record OU026145.1, read on the forward strand.
TATTGGTGATGGAATTATGCGAAAGTCTTCCCATAATTATGGGCACTTTGATACATGTATAACGATGGCTAGCCTTTTCGCTCAGTTGATTAAGTTTGGTTACGTCAATTATATCTGGACGAGGCTTCACCACCGTCAAACCAAATCCGATCTTACACCTTAGACTTAGTTTCACTTTATTGACACTAAAAATATTCACAAAAAAAAAACATTCACTGGGAATGATAACAGGCGTCCTACAATATTTATTGTTTCATATTTCGCAATGGTTCCGCTTCGGCTTCCTTTGCACTCCTCGCCACCCATGGCCTGACGATCGGCGACAGAAGATTAGGATTGACCTTATCCTCTGAGGGAAACAGGTAACTCAGTGGGATCGCAATTCCCCAGACAAACAAGCCTCCCATCAACGCGTACCAGTAGAAGGAGATCCTGAAAACCGAGAACCCCTCATCTTCACCAGAGTTTCGTTTCGTTAATCTGTAATGTCACTATATCAGTATCAAAATGGTTAATTTGCCTTCAGCTGGACATACTCATGCGTTGAAAGTGTTGCATTTGCAGCGTCACACCCATCAGTCCACGTGGGTAGTGGTTCGTATGACAGCTCTCCAGATTTGATCTTCATTTGAGCTCCACCGACCACGATCAGCATTGCCACCATACTGGCAACAAGTGAGAACAAAGCCACCTGAATAAAATCTATTATCAAGAGGATCTATCTGTCAAACGGGGTCTTTGAATTGGATTTACCTTTCCGTTGACTCTTGGTGCAAAAAGCCCGAGAATGAAAACCCCAAACACGACTCCATGGGTGACACCGCTCACGGTGACCATGACTTGCAGTATGGACTTAAAATGTTCCACCACGAATCCTCCGGCCACGCAGTAAATTCCAATCACAAAGACAAACGATTTCATGAAGAGATTCGCCCTTGTTTCGGTGTGCCTTACAAACGGTTTCACATAGTCGAAGTAGAAGATTCCCGAAAGTGAATTCAAATTCGCCGAAATCGTACTAAAAAGACAAAAAACAAACTTTTAGGACACACTTCATGTGGTTTGGAGACGCGGCACACCTTAAGGACGCACTAAAGACGCACGATATGAACACACCAGGCATGCCCTTCCAGTTGCCGACAATGTCTTGGACAAAGAACGGTACGATCTTGTCGGCTTTCTCCACGATCTGTAAATGAAAAGTTCAACAACCAGATTCGGATGTGGAGACGACCAACGATTGCAAGGCATTTTCAATTCCAGCGAACTTACATTTGTGGCAACAGGATCGCAATCATGATACTTAGCAAATATGACGACACCCGTGAAGATGTTAAGTAGCATGATTATGAAGAAGCCAGCTCCAAAGATGTACAGAGATCTGGAAGACAGAGCAGATTAGCTGACGTTTCGTAAAGTGTCCACTTACCTTCTGGCTTTAGTGAGCGACGGCAGTGCGACAATTCTTTGCACACAACTCTGATTGAAGCCGATGTAACTGCCCCACATGCAGAAGCCACCCGATAAGCAATTCCAAATGGTGGCTCGCGTTTCTAGGTCGATTTCAAAGCTGGAAATGATTAAAAGGTGGATGTTGTAAGATATAGAGTAGAATGTTCATTTGTTTTGTGAAAAATATGAAAAATAATGCAAACAATATGTAGAGAATAAACAATTTGTGTTTTTGGGATGATTTATTACTGGAAACTTGTGTGAGGGTTTCCAAAGTGTGGTTAGGAAATAATAAATTTAAAATAATTTAATTATAAAAACAAAAAAAAACAATCAAATAGGTATGTTCCAATTGTACATGTTTCCGATTTGTACCTAGATACTCTGCAATTTTCTGCTGTCAACATGCGGCAAATGATTTAGTTGCAATTTGACTCCACGCCAGTCAAGGACCACCAGGCGATGTGTCAGCAATTAGTTGTGGAATAATTTGTATAAAAAAGACGGAGACAATAAATAATACGGCGAGTGTTAATTACGAGCTCACAAACGTATCACCTTGTTTTATCCCCGCTTACGTTGTCCGGCCGGCAAATCGCCAATAAACCAAATTTTCACACTAAGGCAACTCTTGGAAGAAGACCAGCGAGTTTCAAATCGATACGAACCACCTTTTAGTTGATTTCAAAGCCGCATACGACAGCATTCATCGCAAGGAGCTATTCGATGCGGGATCCCGCGAAAAAGTGATCCGGTTGTGTCGCATCACGCCAACACATACGCGATGTCCCGTGCAGTTCGGCTCAAGGATTTCCGAATCGTTGAGCACTGGCTTACGGCAAGGTACTGTGGAAGATAGTGCGGAGGGCAGCTGTAAACACGGAAGAAACTATCTTCTACAACTCGGTCCAACTGTTGGGGTAAGCATAGACGTCGTCGCGTGTTCCCAACGTGGTGGAGGTTTTTACGGCGATTGAAGAACAGGCGAAACGAACTGGTATCAAAGTCAATGAGCACAAAACAAAATATATGCTGTCGACCAAAAAACGTTCCGTCACACACCACCTTTGACAAAACTTCACGATCGACAACTACAACTTCGAGGCAATAAAAGAATTTGTCTACCTCGGGGCAAACGTGAACTCCACAAACGACATCACATTGGAGATCCTGTTGTAGAATCGCCCTTGGTAACCGGTGCTACTTCGGTTTGTCGAAACAACTGGGCTCAAAACTCCTGACTCAAAGGACCAAAATCATGCTGTACAAAGCCCTGTGGAGTCGAAAGCTGGACGCTGAGCAAAACTGCAGAGCTGATTCTTGGTACCTTCGAAAGAAAAATTCTATTTATATGAACGATCCCGTCTGCGAGGAAGACCAATGGAGGAGAAGACATAATCGCTAGCTCTACGAGCTGTACCAAGATTTGGATGTAGTGGCTTGGCCACATCGAGCGCATGCGCAACAATGCTCCAGCAAGGAGAGTCTTCGAATCCAAGCCTCCTGGTTAGAGAAGGAGTTGATAACCGAACCAAATAATCAAATAAAGACCAAGTAATCGCGGATGCAAGACAGCTTGGTCTTGGTGACTGGAAGCAGCGTGCCCAGGACCGTCAACGATGGAAGGCAGCAATTGCTCAGGCTCGGACCTCCAAGGGTCGCCAGCCTGATAAGTAAGTAAGTACATGAGAGCCTGTCTTGGAAAGTATGATTAGAGCGCCCCTTCCTCAAGTTAGTGGAATAAGTAAACCATCGCTAAAGATGGCCTATGGCATGATCACATACAGACTGTTCGTTGTGCAAAGTGGTGACGTAACATCTCCGATCACCCATATTGTTCACAAATATTCACAGCAGATCTTATAGGTTCCATGACGCGTTTAAAAGCATACAGATCAGCATATCAGCTCCAGTATGACCTCGATAAAATTTATTAATGTTGCTATGGTTGAGGTGTAAATTGCTTTTTCAGGATCCATCTGCGCATGGTCTCATGGGAGGAAACTGGTGCAACACTTTATAGTTTACCCGTAAAGACGGCCGTCATCTGCGAAAGTGCCAAGACAGTCTTTGCTGTGATAAGGACTTTGTTTTACAGACGCCAACATGATACCTGAGTGAAGGTAAGCTGTATTTGCCAACGTGTGTCGTTTCAAGATGGAACAGATGAGGTTATTCGAGATGCAGAATCGGTGGACCTGTGTACTTGTCTCCGACTGTATCGAACAATTAAATCTGAGTACAAGAAGTTCTATTCTAGCAAGGCCAACTTGAACATGAAGGCATACTGTGGCATTTTGATTCTACTAACGTTTCGATGCCAGACAACTACCAACTTCAAGTCTATCATTGCATGCCTGCGAACAAGGGACACAACAATAGATATAAGAAAACAGCTTTGAACTTTTGTAGCGCGTCTTTCGACCAAAGAAGGAAAAAGGTACTGTATGAGTATCCATTACAAATGAGTTTAATACAAGGAATGGATCCCATTACCGAGCATCAGATGTCAGAGAGAATAAAATACGAAAGCTTTAAAAAAAGGGCGAGAGAACCAAAATAGCACACAACTGAGGTTTGAACAGAAGTACTGAATAAACTGAATAAATTGTTGAACTAAAGTTTAAACCAAAAATGGAGCTTAAACGTTCACTGTGAAAGTGGGCATTAGTCGCCCAAAAAGGCGTCCCTGCCTTTCAAAGATAGAGTAATTGAACGAGTTTTCCAGTCAATACTCCATCGCTTTCAGGCCTTTAAGGCAGATGACATCATTCATCGTCCACAGTACTACGCGATGATAACTAAATTTGGTAAAATAGACAAGAGGGAACCCCAAAAGCATTCTCTGTTTTCTGTTGCGTCATTTCACGCGTTTTGAATAAGAGTGTACTTATTCAACAATTCAAATTCTTTAACTGTAACTTAAGAATTATTTACTCTGAACCCGTGGGGTAACACAACAATTATGAGACACACAAGCGGAGGAAGATCTCAACCAACTTAACATCTAATACGTGATACATTGAGCAACACTTCCGATGTCATGCAAAGACTTGTGAATTAGTTGGTCATTAAGTCATGGTCACAATAATATGCAACTCCTTGCTGGCCATATTTTGATTGTAATCTTTGGAAAATGAAAACCCAACCATTGACTTAAGTAAACTCAAACTTATGTCACAACAACACGAAGGTGCCAATAGTAGCATCAAATTTCGAAGTCCCCGTAATTGCTTCTAGGAACTAATGTAAGAATTCATCACCCACTGTCGTAAGTAGAGAGCGATTAGTTTTTTAACACAACAACCACATCAGTAAGACAAAATTAACGAAACTGAACGAAGTGAGTGTTGTGGACACCCCATTCATTTGTGTGCATACGCTCTTTACGTTTTACATAGGTTATGGTTGGGTTCTTACATACAATGACCGATTGTTACGTTTCCCTATTAAAGAGGAAGACCTGAAATTTATCAAAATTGCTCGAGTTACACATGTGACAGGAAAATGACCTGTAACCACGTCACTCTGCAAGAATAAGCCTTCACGGTGTCTTTCACTTCGAATAAGAAGTTCAAAGGACTGTGTTCTGTCGTTCTTAATGTATAAAAATAAGTATGGGATCTGTACCGGTACCACGAAACAGTGCTGCCAAACAAGTTTTAACACACTACCACAACAATTTCAATAGATTCAAACTTAAAATATAATAAATCAAAATACAAATGTGACACCTATACGAATACACTTAAATTAAATACTTACTTTACATGAAGCCGTTCTCCATCAGTGGCATAGTCAATGACCTTCTCCAATCCTCCGGTTCTCACCACACCCATGACAGCAATTAAAACAGAGGATACAACCATAATCGTACCCTGGACCACATCCGTCCAGACAACCGCCTTAATGCCACCCTGTTTCAAACACAAACATGTTCAACAAAACGATCAAACAGCACCGTCACCTGACCCAATCGACAGTTGGGTCAGGCAATCAGTCGCGTGTTTTACAATATTTTTTGCGACAAATGTCAAATTACTCACAAGCATCGTGTAAAGCACGCAGATCGAACAAACAATCGCATTTATGAGATGGATGTTAATGCCAGTCACTGAAAGAGAGTTTCAAAAATGCATGTCAACAGGAAAAGCAAAGACCGGCAAATTTACCTTGTGAAAATGCCAGAGATGGTACAAAGATGACAACCGGCAAGTAGAGGAAGACTGACAAAATGAACGTTACCGTGATTATTTGACGTGTCTGCTTGTTGAATCTCATCTGTAAATACTGCAAAAGAAGAAATATGAAAACATCATGAGTATGGCTGTCAATGGCGATGGGATTTGGTGGAGTGTTATGTGTGGTCACTTAACCTTGTCCCCCTTTCGATTTTGATGAAGATGACAGGTGTTGCGGGTCGAAGTCGAAGTATTGACAGGAGGAGGTTGTTGTAAACAATTGAGTGTCAAACGGAATGCGAATTGATAAGAGATTCGTGAGAAAACTCGACGATCTGATGGAAGTGTTACAAAAATTGTCACTTGATTGTTCGTGAAATCTGATGAACAAATGTGTCAGCTGTTCTGAAGATAACGTATGACAATCCCAACTGTCATCCTAGACTGTATACAATTAATTTAAATTTTGTCATTTTACGATATGGATTGCTTATTCAACGGTAGTAATGTTAAAATTGACTGACGAGACATACCAAAAGGTGGTAAAACGCAAAATGGGGGCAGCGCAAGAGACGTATCGGGCAAGAAGGCGGGAGGAAAAGAAGCCCCTACGACTAAAGAAAGGATCTCCAGCCACCTTCCAGCAAAAAAAAAATAACAACAAAAATCCGGACTTTTTATCAAGAAAAGACGAAATGACGGTCCGCAAAGCTGTAGGAAAGGCCGCCAGGCTCTTCGACATTATGAGGTGGAAGCAATTAGCAGTTGAACAGAACGCGCTCTGGTGAGCGCCCTCTCCGACTCAATCAGTTAACTAAATACACTGAACTGGACGATCGAGGATTCCAACCAATTTCATGTAGTTCCTTGAGCTAGTACTCTTTCTCTGAAGCCGTCCGGTCAACAACGAGAAGAAAATTGTAATCGTTTTGTAATCCTGATATTTAATAATGAAATTCGTTGTTCAATGAGGGTAATCTTGTTACTAATCCACAGGGAATGGTGGATGTTTTCACTAAGCAGCTGCTTAAAGGCCGGGACCAGGTGATAGTTAGATAATCCCAACTTCAGTCAACGAATAAGTTATCCTCTAGTTTCAATACCCAGCAGCATCAGCAAAGGGCAGCAGCTATTGCTCGGAATCAGTGTCTCCATGAGTCGCAGGCCTTACACATAAGTAAGTAAGTAAGCCTAAAAGGCAGCCAAAAAATACAGTCCTCTCGAAAACCAAGTTCTGACATCTGAATCGCTCAGATATACTCTGTGAAGCAGAAACATGAACATTTTCAGAGGTAGATCATTCGGAGAATATATGCTTTGTCAGCAGCAGCAACATGTGGACCCAGTTGGGACACAAAAAGACAATTCTTTGCCATCGTTGGCATTGGACGAGGCAAATCGTTTTCATCTACCAATCTGCTTAAAGTAAAAACAATATCTTGCAAATAAATCGGGATAGCAAAGTAATTATGGTTCTTTCCACACGCATGCAGCCAGCCAGCGAACAAATAAGACATCATGAGATAAGCAAAGAATGAATCCATAAAGATTGACATTCCAATCTTCATTTTGCTTTATAAATTTACAACACTCATAAAATTCGCACGATTTCCTCCAGCAACAGCTGCAAATGAGGCAACTTCGTAGCCTCGGTGATAAGACTCAATGAACTTAACCTTGTGTCAGATGAGTTTTCGTCGATTCCTTTCACTGAAATCGATTAACCTCTGTCAATTGTCAACTGTCACAGCTGTCACTTGTTGCACGATCAAAACACACTCACCTCGTAACAATTTGATATATTGTTGTTGTAAAACACTGGTATGACCACAAAGCACAGCATCGGTATTACAGCTAACATTGAAACAGCGGTAAAAACATAATTTATGCCAAAAGCATAAACCTCAGCTGGCAGAGCCATAACCGCCAGTCCGGAAAGTTGACTGAAAACATTTTCAAATAAATTCCATTTCACTTAACCGCTCTCTCGCCCTCTGCGTGGAGCTTCCTCACCTTGCAACCAAGGATATGGCGATTGGCAGAGTTTTCATACGTTTGCCGCCCAGCAGATATTCATCCGTCGTGTCGCTACCATGGGCGAAGAAGCCAAAGTAGATTCCAATTCCGGCAGAAACACTCAACATCACCAAAAAAACCACATAGTCCTCGAGGCCAAATGTGAACACATTCGCTATAACGTTGCCACCAACTTCGGTTAGATTTACCGTCATTTTCGATCACTGATTGGCGATTTGCGTGTGAAATTTATCGCCGAAGATGATCTGAACTGAACTGAGATGGTCGCGAGACAAACTAATCACCATCGCTGGAGTTGGTTTTTGGTACACCGAGAGAACCGTTATTCAAGAGGATGAACTTATCGTTACTTTGAAGTTATCTAAATTGTTGCGAAAGCCATTGTCAATATATGTGTCATTAGCTAACTAATAATTAGTTAAGCCCTCAGGTGCGGTTGGATAAGTGAAACGTCATAGCAGAGTTGCCCGCAGCTTACGTCGTTTATGTGTCAAACTACTAGGCAAGCCGTTATTCGAGAAACCTGTTATCTAATAAACAAATGAAGTTTAACGTTTATGTTTTACTTCTCGCTCAGTTCTGGGTCTCTTTTTGATTTATGCTTCGTAAACACCCAGCCAGTGGCGATAAGGATGAAGCAATTTAATTGCTCGCTGTAAGATGATAAACGAACGTTTTATGGAAAGTGACTCGCGAAAAATCAAAAGCACTGACGTCGTCGTCGGTTCGGAGGGCAATCAATTCGGTTTATGGCTTTCTTCCTATTTAAGGTCGCTTCAGATGGATGCATTCGAATGAATGACTCTGATTTCGGTGGAAAGTTGCCAAATTTAACAAATAACTTCGACTCTGTACACGCTTGGAAACTATTCCCACACCCATGGATACGTGCTGAATATGCGGTCCACGAAAGAACCAAATAGACACAAATGTACGATGATGCTTGAATTAAGGGAAAACAGCTTGGATCGAAAGTTATATATTTTCGGACACGTGCTTGTCTGTGTTCCGTACTATCAGCGACATCAGGCTGATATATGAACACAATCTTGTGTGGCCTCTTGTACTGATGCTACCGAGACATCATGGCGAACTCTTAGAGACGCGACGTGATGCCTCCGTAATGTGACAACAAACAACGCCATCGAACTAGTAGACTTTATAGCAGTCAAGTAGTCTAAACAGTATCTTAGCTTTCCCCGGGCGGTCGTATCGCCGGAAAAAGTCAGAACCCATGGAGGGCAGCCGATTAAAGGTGTAGGGTTATTGCAGACTCCATGTAGTTGCAATGATTTGGAAAGAAGTAGCTGAAACCAATCTCGGCCTGCCAACAAAATAATATACCGGTTTTACACACTGCTCCATGCCAATTCAGATAGCCTAAGCGAAAACCGTCCCACCGTCCTGAAAAATGTTGACTTTGAATGAATTTTATTTTTCAATTTTATTTTTCAATTTTCAGCCTTGAATAGATTTTGAATGTGGTATCGTAACGGAAGGAACTGACTTTTGTGTAGAGTGTTTAGAAGATCTAAAGGAACAACAGTATCGATATGTGGTGGAAAGCACAGCATCACAACACCGCTGGCAATTGCTGCTCACTCCTAGCCATTTGGCGAAGCTAACTCATCAGCTTAGCAATACAGTAGAGCGTCGATTATCCGAACTAATTGCGACTTCGATTGGTGGTTCGGATAATCAAATTTGATCAAAAATTCGGATAATCGAACACATAAGCGAATCGAATAAAAGTCTGGTCTGTAGTCGATCTGTGTCTAGCTCCGAAGCAAATTTCAAAATAAAGTCCTTTTTACATTTAATTTCAGACGCTGTAGACTTTTCAACATCAAACAGAAGATCCACTTTCAGTCTCTTAACATTTTCTGTCTTCGTTCCGATTGACAAACCGTTTCGGTTAATTTTTCTTGTTGACGACATCTTAAAAACTGACTTTCTTAACTGAACCACAGTTCACGAATAAAATTAACAATGTCACGTGGATACTAGGCACATACGAGACCGCATGTATGCATGTCTTTATTAGTATTGTTGAGAGTAAATTGCTTAAGATCTATTCATACCTTTGCTTTCTTAAGAGCTCCCCTCCCATGCAGCCCTATTCAGATTCGTATTGAGGGTTATTTGCTCCTATTGCGCGAAGGTGGAAAAGATTTATCCTAGAGCATGTCCTCTCTTCTTTAGGAATCTGAGAATGAGAGCTGGTTCTTGTGACTTCAATTCTTCCTCTGATTATAGGTTGTAGGCTAGCGCCGCAAAAAAACGTGGAATTCTGGAATTTCATTAGATTCTCAGCAGATTCTGCAGAGACCTTCTTCTGATACTCCTAGTTTCCTTAAATGCTCCCTGTTAGGAAGCCTGTTAGGATACGGAGGTCGTTTTTACTCATTCTGATACATGCTTCAAACCTTTTGCGGTTATGTTGACCCAAGAGTTTCTTGTCACCGTCAGGGGCTTAAAGGACATCGACTCCAAGCAGTTCATCTCCTTTGCAGTATATTCAATTCCCATTTCTTTAGTTTCACTATTGACACATTCTGCAATTATCATTAATGCTAATACATTTCTTTTCTCACTCATTTCTAATAATGCACGCCGCATCGTATCACGTCAAAAAATAAAATAAAATTTTTGACAGTAAAAGCAGTCTATCAATTCAGTTGATGTAGTGTGTGGCCAAGTATCAATTCAGTTGACAATTCAGTTTACAATCGCATTGAATTGTGTATGGGCTGCTTTATGAATAACTCAAGAAGAAGGAGATGAAGAATCATGTCAAAACCTGCTTGCGGCTGACCAGAGCAGCTGACCTTTGTACTTTGCTGAGCATGTTCATATAGCTTTTTATGTTACTGGCTGTCCACCAAACTGAGGACCCAGGTTTCTCGACAAACAGCTTTTCGCAGTATGAACTATCGTCATCTTCGTGATCCCCTTTGTTGGTCGGCATATCCCAAAAACAATAAGGTTTGACTTGAACTCTGAAAATGTCGTGTAGTCCAGGTCGCAAATCTGTTGAGTACACAGGTCTTTAAACTGTGGATCAGCGAGTGGCTTATCAAATGAGTTCTTCCAATTGATTTGACTTGGCATGCTGGGAGGAAGTGGTCCAGTATCACGTTTGACTACGAGTGCTTTTACTTTGATGAATGGTAGTTCTGGATTATCAAGCTTGAGTTTGATGCTAGCAATATAACGGACTGCTCTGATCTAGTAAGCACCGAATATGAACGCTTTCATTGTTTACTAGGAGTGTAGCAATAGCCGTGGGCAGGATCACATTAGAGGATGCTTCAGACTCATTTTGGCGTAGGTAAGTTCCGCTTGTTACTGGCAGTTCATTCAGTGTCGAAGTTGGTTGAGGATGTATGGCCGTAATGTGAGATTTTTGGCAGATTTCACACTTTAAAAACTGTTTTGATCTGCAAGGAGATTGATAGTTAAAATGATGCTTGGGAATTTGCCGGGATTGGACGGTGGCATGTACTTTAGCGTGCGGGATAAAAGTATCTTTCTTGGGCACCTTTTGATATATACGATTATATACTTGGTCTAAATTATGCTGATATTCCTTGAACATAAGATCTTCAATTTCTTCTAAGGTGGGATGTGCCTTGGGTTATCAAATGTTCGGTCAAAAAGGGACTAGGCTATAGGATAATTGTCTCCAGTCAATCATCAATATCACTAATTGCATCCAGTGCTTTTCCAGTTAGATTTGAGCAAAGCGAACCGATCAATGCTTGAAATGTGACTTCTTACCACCAGCGATTCAAATTGCTCCTTGAATTTACGATACTTGATGATGTCGCCACTATACTCACGTAGGCTAACTTCCGGGATTTGTATACCACCGTATATCGATCCAGCGCCCTGCGAAGACTACTCTCGATCAAGAGTTAGTTTCGCTATAGCGTGCAAAAGTGCTTCGGTTGTCTGGTTCTGGGCATTATGGGGCGATGGTTTCCTTGTTCTTGTCTTCCTTGTTCTTGTCCTCCTCTATTAGTTCTGGGGAATTCTTCATAATAAATTGTCTGATTTTAGAGAAAATGGCTTCTGCTGCTTGACGACTTGAACGCGGACGCAGTTTCTTCATTGGCGGAAATCCAAAGGCTCTTGGCCTTGCCGTACTGTCTTGCAAGCGTTTCCGTGGTACGCTTATCCAATCCAAGCTTGGTGAGGTTAACTCTAACCTCTTCCAGCTGGACGATGATATCTTAGAAATTATCTATAACCCGTTATAAATTATTCATTATTTTAAAGTAAACTTTTACTTTCTACACTGTTAAGGGCTCGAAGGAGCAATTGTTTATTGAAACACTTGTTTCACGTAAAACTAATCTATTGAACGTAAATACTGAAAGTAAAGTTTATTGAACAAAATGCCCTGGTATTTATACATAATTTTCGTGTGACGTAATTAAGCAATGGCACAAGTCACCCGTGCCTCAATCAGCAGATCTTGCTGAAGCGGAAATTCTTATTAAATGGATCATCGTTGCTTGTGCTGGAATCGGCATATTCAGCTGATGGGACATTTTTTTAGCGTAAACAGTTATAATGGATCTAATGATTGCTGCGTACATCATATGAATAAATGATGCACGATTGCAAGCTCCGACTTTTGCCGAAGGTCTTTTTGCAAACATAAAAGGCATTTAATCCTTTCTTCATCCTTTCCTCCATGTTCTTCTTTCAGAGTCTGGAGTTTGGAGTCAAGAATGATGAATAGATAATTGGCAGACGTTGTGAGTTTGAGTGGAGTTCCAGAAAATATCGGGATTTTCCTTTTGAACAAAACCAGCTAAATTTTCTTTGGGCTTATATTCAAACCGTTCTGTCTTGCCCACAAGGAGAGTTCTTTCAACGCAGACTCCACAGATTCGATTACAAAGAAGCTAAACAAGTCCACTCATCCCATCGACGAGCCTCTGCCCATTGGACCCAGATGGCGAGTAATACCGGCGCTTCGTCATGAGCGGCTTACTGCAATGACACTTTAATGTTTCATAAATCCCGCACTGAGCTGAAATAATCGTGGGAGCGCGACAAAATTTGCGCTTTATCGTCTCGCCTCTGATAACCACACAGCCCAGCAGATAGCAGAGAAAGCATAGTCGACGAGTGGCATTCAACTCTGTCATGGTCTCATAGATAACGTCGTGTTTGCCTCTAAAAATACATGTCGAATAACTAAATTGGTTTATTCTTATACGACCGCACGCTTCAGCATATTCCCTTCAAAGTACTGCTTCATTTGGATAAGCTTCTAATTAAGATCAGGGTTAGACAACGAATTTTGCAATCATTTTATGAGGTCTCAAAGTCACATTTATCTGAGGGCAATGATTGAGATAACCACTACTCCGCTGGCTTCCTGTAAACTTTGCTGCATGACTCTGGGGTTCGCCAAGAGACCAAACATCCGAGTGGATTTTTTTTATTTAATCCCTCGAAAGTTCCGAACTTTATCGCATTCTCAGGGTAGACTTCGCTCCTGATCGGTGGTCTTTGGCGCGTCTTGGATCTGCTTTTCGATCGTATTTAAAGTGTTCCCGTGTGCATTACGGTTCTCGACATGTCAGTCAACGTCACGGACGTGGATAGCTTCGCGAGTCTCTTCACATTTGGTGTCGAGGACTATGTAGTGTTCGTGGTGATGCTTTGCATTTCGGCCGGGATCGGTGTGTACTTCGGATTCTTTTCCGGCGACAATGACACCGCCGATGAGTATCTGTTGGGGGGTAAACGGATGAAAACTTGGCCTATCGCGATATCCCTGGTGGCGAGGTAAGACCTGATAGGCGGGGCAGCAGCTGAAGCACACTATAACTACTCTCGTTCATTGCAGTCAATTGTCGGGAATATCGATCATGACCATTCCGGCGGAAATGTATACCTTTGGTGTGACGTTTGCCTTCACCATGATCTCAATGGTTCTCGTGATACCGCTTCTGTGCTACATCGTCATTCCTGTCTTCTACAACAACAACCTTTCGAATTGCTACGAGGTAAGTGAGAGTTTTGCGAAAAAAAAAACGGGGAAAAAGGTGATGTTTTAAGAAATGGGAGACTCTCAGTCTTACTCCGTTGGGTTTTGGAGCAATTAACTTGGCGGGATATGTGAAGAGTGTTCATTAAAGTTTTGCCCAAGTGCTATGAAATGATTGTTAAAAGACGCGTTAGAGTGTTACAATGCATCCATCCATGTGCTGTGGCTTAATGAATGAAACAAAAGTGGAGCTTAAAGAAATGAGAAATCTGGGCAACCTGGAAATTTAAGGAAGACATTTCACGCGTCTTGACTGGCAAACGATGCGACATTACTTAACAGTTGCGTGCAATGTGGTATTTTTGTAAAGGAATTTTGCATTGCGACCTGGTGATCCATTTACGCCTTTCCCCAAGACGAAGAAGAGTTTAGTTTGAAACTTCTCTTATACTTAGTCAGTGACTTGTCGTGTTCAATGACAATACAGTGTGCCCCAGAACGGATACAGAAAGAAACATAAGAATTGCATTGAGCTAAATGTGGATGAATATACAGGCGTGGCCATTTTCTGACTCATTCGTGTAGTTTTCAAGAATTTTGTTGGTCCGTTGGTTGAGAGTGTTATAGGTTTCAACAGACACAAAGGTCCCTTCGAAAAATCACAGAAATGACAAAAATGAAAAATTTCAGTACATTTTCGCCACAAAATTGTTACGACTTTACTTGGAGTAGAGAAGTCGAAGAAAAAGCCACTCGTTGGGGAAACAGTTTCGACAAGTTAGACTAAAAAAGCGTCAGCATCCTAATCGTTTTATTACAAGTTTGTGTTGTGCTTGAATTATCCGATGAATGCCGTGGTAGCAATGAAAGTAATCCGCAATGGGCCTAAGTTTAACTCTGCTCTCTGCTGTCGGCCACGTGTACCTACCCTCACCTTAGACGGTTAGCACATTCCCAGCAAAATAAATGAAACCAAATTAAATTTCGATCGCAATGCGTTTCTTTCAAAGGCCACCTTTACATTTCAATGACGGTTTGTTTCGTAAAATTTAAACAAGTAATCAGGAACCATCTACTCGGGCATAGATCTGGTGAAAATGAATGTCAACTAATGTCACCGCTTTTTCTTCATTTTTGACGTCGCATTGAGAAAAGATGGACAGTTTTACAAATCCTATTGGAAGAAGCGAAGCGCTGTTGAAGTTTCTGTCACAAATTAAATCTTTCACGTATCATTTGGTCTTCAAATGAACAGAACTTAGATCTTGATTCTAGTGATTTCGACGCAACTTCTGTCCCCTAAATTAGTTCTAAAGCGTTTCTCGACAGTTGGCCCAGTGGGATAAGTGTTGTAGCCTCTGGTCTATCAGCAGTTTCTGTCCGCCGATCGTGCTCAGGACTTATAATGAAGTTAGCAGATTTCCTTGTTTTTCTATCTATCTCTCTTTAACAACTGACAATAACAACTTCAAGGCTTTAGTAGTCGGGTTGGGTAGCTCTTTTGAAAACTGATGAAGCACTGAAACAAATATAACTATACTACTACAGTAGTCCCCTCGGTAATGTGAACTAATCAAAACGAGGCGTTATCGGATTTTAGAGGAACTTGTTTTCAGTATCTTATCAGTATCTATCTTATCTTAAATCGATAAAAATCGATAAAGACCTATAAAAATCGATGGAAATCGATAAAATAAATTCTTTGCAATTTTTGTTTAATTGCCATTAGGTATAAATTTATGTTATTTTATACACACAACGAAAAAAGAAATACGGACCACACAACACACAACTAACTGACAAAATATAAGCCCGAACTGATCATAAAACATCCATGCCTACACAAATGGCAGTTGTTGTCTCTCTAAAGCCTACAGCTGCATTTACAACTTAACCCTATGGTGCATGGTGATTCACATAAAATCTGTTACGATTTTTCGTAAAATAGTCGCCAGAATGGAAAACGCTTTTCTATTTCTTATTCCTTGATTTTTTGCAAAATTCTGCATATATTCTGTAACAAGATTATCGCGAGGCGCATGTGGTGCGATAGACGAAAATTAGTTGGAAGAAATATTTGCACATGTAGAAAACCGGGTTAAGAAAGCGAGCGCAGCCTTCTACGCCTGCAGCTAAACTTTCGGCAGAAGGTGGGGTTTACCAAAATTGACTCTTTCGATGTACACAGCTGTTGTCCGTCCCATTTTCAACTACGGCTCACTAGTACAGTGGCCCGCCCTAAGCAAAACATACAATTTGCACAAACTCAACAAAGCCCAGAGATCGGCAGGGGTCGGAACTTCCGGGGTGATGAGAACATGCCTCAGGGAAGTACTGAGCGTGCTCCTACACCTCCTCCCACTGGACCTTTACACAAGTATGCAGTCACGTGCAGCGCCATCAGACTCAGAGAAGCGGAAAGTTGGCCAGCGAGACCGTATGGCCCTAGCAGAGCTCTGCAACTCCTGCCCGAGCACCTAACCCCAGCTCCTACGGACTACATCACATCCACCATAGACTTCGATAAGGCGGCACAGTGCCGATTTCCATCCAGAGAGAACTGGAAAACCCAATCACTAGTCTCTGAATACCAATTTCTGATCTACACAGATGGATCTAAGCTAGAACACGGCGTAGGCTCAGCGGTCTTCTCGGCGGACTTCAATATCTTGAACTCTTTCCGCCTCCCAGATCACTCGAGTATCTTTCAAGCGTGTAAACTCCTCAGTAGTAGCTACCCTTATGGTAGAGCTGAAGCGATCTGCATCGACAGCCAAGCAGCCATAAGGGCCATCTCCTCAGTATACACTTCCTCCAAATTAGTGCACCAGTGTAAGGAGGAACTCAAACAGGCCAGTAGCAGGTGTAATATTATTCTCCTCTGGACTTCAGTCAACAAGCTTCTCCAGCTGGGACGATCTTGAACCAGCTGCCTCCAATTTCGTGCGCCAAGTTGGTTGAAGTCCTTCTCCACTTGTGTGCGCCGTCGGTTCCGTGGGTGTCCTCTATTGCGTTGTCCCACTGGTTCTGGAGCTGTGTTATCCATGCGCTCTACATGGACCTAGCCATCTTAGGCGTTGAATCCGTAGACGCCTGACAAGGCTCATGCCACTGTACAGCCCGTATAGTTCATGGTTGAATCTTCTTCTCCAAAAACTATCAACGCAAACAGGACCAAAGTTGGAGCGCCGAACCTTTCTCTGGAAGGACTTCTTCATCTGCTCTTGAGATTGTCCAGGCTTCTGCGCCATAGAGCAGGACAGGGATGATTAGGGACTTATATAATGTTAGCTTGGTCCTTCGAGAGAGGGCTCTACTACTCAACTGCCTCTTGAGCCCTACTCAACTGTCGTTGTCTATGGTCGTTTACCTTCAGCTCCTGGGTCAATTGAACGGGTGCAGGGACAGGCCCAAGTCACTACCCAAAATTCGTCTGCGAAAGGCCGAGTTCTTGTGAGTGACGTAAAATTGACTGCCTTGGATTCTACTTCACACTCTTACGGGCAGCGGCGATGTTTTCGTCAGATCTTCAGTTTTCAGTTTTGCCAAAATCACCATAACCAGTATATCGTTCAATAACACGTTCAAATGATACAATTATTTTGTCAAGACGGGTGTTCTGTTTAGGCAATGCCCCGCGCGCTACTCCCATTTAAATGTCGCCATTAGATGAGGGCCATTTCTGGATGAATAGATACGGAATAACAAACAAAATTATCGAATTTGGGCGATGTTCAATGCATCCCGAAGAAGTTCCAGCTTGGTGTGGATTTTGAGCTGGCGAATAGGTAGACCTTAATGAAATGCCCTTTATACTCAATATTTTAAAGACAAAAATGGGGAAAAAATGTCATATGTAAACCGAAACCCACACTCCTTGGAACACTCACACACATTCAGTAAGATGGAATAAGGAATAATTGCTAATATAGTTGAACTACTTCCTAGCATTTTTTGTCTACTATACATATAAGAAAATGTATGGCTTATCGAAAAACCTGAATATATACAAAAAATAGATAATAAGTTAGTTACCGCTATATTAACAAACTCTAACCATTATTTTCTTCTTTCTAACAGTACCTTCAACTTCGATTCAACAAGGCGACCCGACAAATTGTAACGGTAGCATTCATTTTGACGGTTTATCTCATCATGCCAGTGTTCCTCTTCATTCCATCTCTGGCATTCGCCCAAGGTAAGCAAGCACATAGCAAATGTGACTAATTCTGATGGGCATTCAAATTTTTCTTTACAGTAACTGGCAGCAACATCCATGTGATAAATGCAATTGTGTGTTCGATTTGCGTCTTCTACACAATGTTGGTAAGTTGAGATGCAAATTCAATTATCTAGGTTTGTTGTTTTCCAGTGTCATCATTTATTAGAGACTCGTAGCTTAAGCAACGCGTTGTCTCACGTCTGAAGAAGACACTCGTCGTGGATAGTGATATTATTCTATCACGAGTGGATGGGACCAACGGTCCTTATTTTTATAACAATAGTTATTCTTCCTTTTTCGACAGATTTCTAGAGTTGGGCTAAGTTGCTATTTTCTGTTCATAGGTGCAACTGTGATTGCGATTTTATAATCACAGTGATTTTAAACAGCGTTTTCAAGTTTTGAATTCAAACTTTTTATATTGTGCTATATAATCTATACGTACATACTTACTTATCAGGCCGACGACCTATGGAGGGTCCGAGCCTGAGCGATTGCTGCCTTCCATCGGTCCTGGGCATACTGTTTCCATGCAAGCTGTTTTGCATCCGCGATTACTTAGTCTTTATACCGGAGCTTCGGTCATCCTCTCCTTTTCGAACCAGAAGGCTCGGAATCAAAGACCCTCTTTGCTGGAGCATTGTTGTCCGGACTACATCTACATCATTCACTATGGCACGTAGGTAACGCGCGACAATGTCGATGCCATCTGCGTACCCCAATAGTTGGACCGACTTGTAGAAGATAGTGCCTTCCGCTGTAAACACGGAAGACTCTGCACTATCTTCTCCAGTACCAGATTGAAGAAGTCACACGACAGCGCATCTCCTTGCCGAAATCCAGTGCAAGTTTCAAACGGCTCAGAAATCTTTGAGCCGAACTGCACGGTGCATCGCGTTAGCGTACTGCGACACAACCGGATCAGTTTTCCCGGGATTTCGAATTCGGCCATCGAATAGCTCCTTGCGATGAATACTGTCGTATGCGGCTTTGAAATCGATAAAAAGCTGGTGCGTATCGATTTGAAACTCGCTGTGTGAGGATGGACGTGTTCAGACGTTCACACAATACGCTGGACACGATCTTGTAGGCGGGATGTACCTCTATAGTTGTTGCAAGAGATATGATAACCTTTTTTGTGGATGGGGCGTATGGAGCTGCTATTTTAGTCGTCGCTCATGCTTTCGTCTTCCCAAATTCAACAGATGATCTGATGCATGCTGAAGAGCTCTGATGGTAGGCGATCTGAGCCTGCTGCTTTGTTGTTCCCTTTAATGGCTGTGCCGACTTCTTCAAAGCTAGGTGGGAGGACTACTTCATCCACTGGAGTTGGGATTTCTTGATTCCCTATCACTCTCTCCTGGTCAGGCTCGTTAAGGAGTTGTTGGAAGTGGTGCTTAAACACATCCACTATTTCCTGCGAGTCAGTAACAAGGTTACCCTCACAATTTCGAAGACCCTGGGTGCCTTTCCTAAAGCCTTAATTCAGGTTTTTGGCTTTTTTATAAAAGGCCCGTATTTTCTGACTGTCCCTAGACTCTTCGATGCCCTCGAGCTGGGAGGTTCCGAGAGACCTTTTCTTCGGGCGTAGAAGCTTCTTCTCCTACTGTCTTCTCGCCCGGTACTACTCTTGCGCTGCTCTTGTTTTCCGTTGCAGTGCTTTTTGGTATGCCTAGTCGATCGCAAGTTTCTTCTGCTCACACTCGCCATCATACCACGGATTTCTTGTTGGTTATGTTATCTATAAATGCGTAAATTCATGCTGATGTGAACCGGTGAATTCATCCACTACAGTAAGAAAAATTCCACAAAAAAGGATTGTCGTTTAACAATCGAGGACATAACTATATTATAGTTTTTTCTAACCCACTTCAAATAAGAAGACAGTGCCCGGGATTTGGAAAACTCAAGATTATTGTAAACGATGTTGGACAACACGCGCATTCTCTTCCTTAAGCATTTTAAGGAAAATAATACCGAGTTCTTCTCCTCTTTGACTCCCAATAAACTAAAGAATACAATATAATTCTCAACGGCACACAGTAGTCTGAGAGCGGAAAAAAGGTGTTCGGAGAAAGTCGTATGTAGCATTTTTAGTTTTATGTCTAAGTACTCTTAAATAACCCGGGCTTATGATTTCGAAGTATTTTTTAATATATATATATACTATGCACATCTTTAAAAGTCATCAAAGTTAACAAAATATTTATTCAAGTTTGCCTAAACTGGTTATTGCCTGTCTACTGAGAATTTGGAGTTAACGCTCTTAAAATTGCGATCATCATCATTTGTAGACGTTGCTCGTTCGTGTACTTTACGTGTGTTCACAAATTAAATTCAAAGTTGTCAAGTCCCTATCGGAAAACCCTTTATAATGGACAAATGAGTAATGTCAAATTCAAAAATAGGAAAGGCAACCCATCCTACTCAGATTTTGTTCACACGCACCGCACTCACATTTCATTCGCAACTGCCACACTGCATTATGTAAAAATGAAATCGGTTGTGTGAATGAATATGCGAATGGGGTAGAAAAAGAGCCACAAGGGCGTATGATGATTTCGAACCGTGGTTGTGGATATGAACCACTATGAAATATGAACTTGGCCGTAGAGGCGATTTTAACTTACTGCTGAAATACCATTTCACTAATTGAAAAATTGGCCAACAGTAGCGATAGTCTGCTGCAAAAAATCTTCTGAAGTTTAAAACGGTTGATGAGACCAATTGTAGATGGTCTGATGGCAAAGAGAGCGTGACTACGACATAATTATAGCCTACCCTCAATCTGAGATGATCAAACAGTCTGATTAGAATGAGCAAGCCGACTCTAAGGGCTCTTATCGTGATCATCAGTGGACACTGTGCTCTTGGAACTCACGCATTTAGGTTAAGTCTGACCTACAAGTCAATCTAGATCCAAAACTGACAACTGTCTCCGATTTCACTCAATTGTTTGATAGTCCATCAATGAGAAGTCTTGTACTAAGTTCTGTCAAATTTCATCATTCGTAGGGTGGAATCAGGGCAGTCGTTTGGACAGATGTCATTCAAGCAGCCATTATGCTCGTCTCCGTTGTGCTCGTAGGAGTGATGGGAGTCATCGGTGTCGGCGGTATGGGCAATGTCGTCGATAACGCTCTTGAGGGCGGTCGACTTCATATCAAGTAAGTGCCCACCAAAGAGGCCACGATCCGAACTCACTTACCCTTCAACTTCTAGCATGGAACTGGATGCAAGGACTCGCACCACATTCTGGAATTGTTTCGTCGGAGGCATATGCGTTTGGACCGGCTACGTCGGATTCAATCAGAGCTGTGTTCAGAGAATCGTCGCCTTGCCGTCTCTCAAGCACGCCAGAAAGTAAGTGAGTGACATGAGATGCTAACCAACGTCTGATCGATGTCTTCGTTTAGGTCGCTGTTCATCTTTGGAGCGGGCTTCCTCATCATCATGTTCTTCAACAGCTTCACTGGAATCGTCATGTACGCCAAATACCACGGCTGTGATCCACTAACGCGAAAAGTAAGTCATGCATGGCAACATACCTCGCGTCTCACTATTCTTTTTTGACAGCTGGTCGAAAAACCGGACAAGATGATGCCGTTCTTCGTTCAGGACATCGTTGGCCACTGGAAGGGAATGCCTGGTGTCTTCATCTCATGTGTCTTCAGTGCTGCCTTGAGGTAAGCCTTGCACTCACTCAGTCAAAGTCAGAGTCAATAGCAACTCCGTCCACAGCACAATGTCAGCAAACCTGAACTCCCTTGCGGGAGTTTTCTACTTCGACTACGTTAAGCCATACGTCAAGCACACCGAACGAAAGGCAAATCTGGTCATGAAGTCGTTTGTCTTCTTCACCGGTTTCTACTGCATCCTCGGCGGATTTGTGGTGGAGCAGTTCAAGTCAATCCTCCAAATGGTCTACACCATCGGCGGCATCACACACGGAGCAGTCTTCGGCGTGTTCATGTTGGGACTGCTGGTCCCCAGAGCTCACGGAAAGGTAATTCAAACGCGTCCTCCACTCGAATTCAATAACTCATCTTTGCATCTCTCTAGCCTGCCTTCATCGCTCTTGTGACCAGCATGTGCGCCATGTTGTTCATCGTACTGGTGGGACAACGCCGAATACAGACGGGACACATAAAGTACATCCATCTGCCAGCCAGCATCGACAACTGCGACAACTCAAACCACACATCCTACAGCTCAATGTACGCACACAGTCCCTCATTCACAAGTAACAAAAACACACATAAAATGTCTCTTTTTTGCAGATTCACTCACACGTACAAACCAACGCTGATTGAGAACGAAGATGAGTGGTCCATTTTCGACATGTCCTTCCACTGGTACACGTTCGTCGGATCGAGCATCGTGTGGCTGATTGCGATACCGCTCAGCTACATAATGCCAAATGACAAGAAACTCAACCCCAATCTGCTGGCACCGATAGTCAAACCGTTTGTGGACTACGATCTAGTGGCGCTCGATGATCTGACGCTGAAAGAGACCGAAATGAAGGAGCCTCTGAAGATGTGAGGCTCACGCCAAGACTTATTCATTCATAATGAATGAAACATTCCGAGATAAGATTTAAGATAGATTATTGTATTTGCTCGTGTAGACTACTTGTAGACATCAGTAAAATAAACTGTTACGTAACACACGACGCTTCGTTATCTTTGGGGCTTGTTGAAGGTTATGTCTGGTATCACGACTAGAGGGAGATAAAAGGCTTACGAACTGGATTTGAGGCGATCTGCAGTGGAGATAACCAGAGAACTACTGGTTTTCGCTGTTCGAACGAAGAGCTGTCACTTAGAATTCATTGCCATGCTTTGGGCGCCATTTATTGTGCAGTCTTGTCAAGTTTCTTCTTTCTCAAGCTGTGCACAAATTGTTTTTCTGTTCACATCGAGGAACTTGACAGTCAGACATGCGATTGTCTGTTAGCAGCTGAATAAAAAAGCAAAGAGACTATCACTGTTTGACAGAAAGAAAATTGCACAGAACAAAGGATCAAAGAACAAAGGATCACACTTCGGCAGATCCTGAGAAAAACCCAAGAAGTCCATGTTCGTACCCACTATCTGTTTATCAATTTTGAAGCCGCATATGACAGCCTTTTTAGAGATGACCAATATAGAGCCATAACTACTTTTGACATAGAGACTTTCTTTTCTGACGAAGATAAAACAACCCTATTAGCTTTACTGGACTTTTCGAAAGCATTCGACAGTGTTAACCCGTCAATATTTTGTCATAAACCAATTTAACTTCTGTGGTCCCACTAATAAGTTAATCTTCTCTTGTCTTACTAACCGTGTCCAAGCTGTTTTATATAACTCTAAACTGTCGTCTTTTCGTGATGTTTACAATGGATTACCTCAAGGTTCTATTCTCGGTCCGTTATTATTCTCAATGGTCATTAATGATCTTCCTAAAGTGTTGTCTTATTGCAAATTTCATATATATGCAGATGTTCAAATCTGTTTAACTGGGCTGAAGAAAATGCTATTATGCTTAATCCTGACAAAACCAAGTCTTTTCATTTTCAAAACACTATCCCCTCCTTTCAAACTTCCCCTCCATAGAATTAGACACTATTGTCGTCGAATATGTAAGCTGTGTTAAAAATTTCGATATTATGTGTAACAGTGAACTAACATGGACTGACCATATAGGCAGTGTAGTGTCAAATGTATATGCGTCTCTTATAGATTTGACAAATTTGCACTCCCTACTAACGTCGAACTAAAACTCGCCAAAGCACTCATAGTTCCTCTCTTAACCTACGGCTGTGAATTGTTTGCAGACTGTGATAATTTTCTTCGGCTTTAACCTACGAAAATTTGACCATCTCTCGAAACAACGTCGCATTCTCCTCGGATGTGAGTTGGAACCATTTCTAAAATATAGATCACGCATACTACTTTTTAAATATTGGGAACAACCTAACTACCTTTATGAAGAAATAATTTTCCGTCGGTCCAGTCTCAAAACTTAATTGTTTATTTGGTTGCATGTAAATTAAATTATAATGTACTAGAACAAGGCCCACACATTTTTTATTTCTCAAATTCCCAAAACATGAAAATATATATATGTATCACTTTCACCTTAAGTTTTCATACAATGTTATATTTTAAGCCCTGTACCTTAAAAGAATATAATATTCTTAATGTACAGAGATACAATGAAATAAATAAATGAAAATGAAAATGAAATGTCAAATTGAAAAATGTACAATATATGAGCCAATAAAAAAATGTCTAATTATAATTTCATTTTGTGTGAATTATGGGACACCCTTTACATATGAAGTAATTTCATATAATCTACATATTGATACCTAAGCAAATCTCATATGCGTAGAAAAACACTGCACGTTTCGCACAAACGATTCCAGACGAATTGAAAACTAAGTTCATTATTTTGGGATGTTTTTCTATGTGACTTGATGGGATATTTTTTATAAAGGCTTTTTCGAACTATATTCTTGTTTGTCAATGGAAATTTAGCATAGCTTTATTTAGCCTTCACGATGCGCCCCCAAGCGCTGTACGCTCTGTGCATTTGCACATACACTGTTGTGAAAAAAAAGCGTACATGGTTCTTTATACATCTCGCTCTCTCTCTATGAGTGATCTTGCTGACGGCTGATCTTGCATTATTTTTGTTGGATGTTAATAACGCGTTAAATAAGTGTAAGCAGATGCATCTACTTTGCTTACTTCAGTAGTTCTGAACAGTTTATGTATGAATTGTAATTTTCAATTGTGTAAAATAATAAGCACAGAACACTTTTCCAGTTACTATTTTCAGCGGTATTCTTTTTTTGCACTTTTCTATTGTAAGTAATAACAATATAATTATAACAATTAATTTAACAACTGAAAACGTTAGTGTCTTAAAAAGATAAAGGGTCGGAAGAAGCATTGCTCACCCGAACTACGGAGGATAATAAACCAGCTCAGAAACGAAGGAAAATTGCTGAGAGAACAAAAACGCTTCTTGTTCTGTAGGAATGGTCAGAAATACATTAAATTTCAAATATTCGTAAGAAACTCGAGGTTGAAAGCGCAAAAGGTCTTCTAAAAATGACCTCAAATAGATCGATGCGTCAATAAAATCCGTTTCTATCATCGAGACAGATCAAAACAAATTTAAATTTAAGCATCAATACTTCAATAATATGAAAAAGGTTATTAGAACATATCACATCCAAGAAAGTGTTACATTTTTTTTTTTTTAATATATGTTCTTTGTTTTTTGTTAATATCCACAAATTGTACTTTTTGAACTGCACATTTTTTTTTTCATTTTAAAGTAAAAAGAATACAATTTAAGGAAAAAAAACTACCTAAGCATAAACACGTTGTTTTTGGCTTTAATAACCAGAAATGAATTTGTAAGCACAGGTTGCTTATTATTTTGCACAGTACTTATTATGTACCTGGTGAAGGAACACAGGAACATCCTTGATCATTGGTGAATTAATAAATGTGTTGATCGTCTCCCTTACAATAATTAAGTACTGCCTTACACATACTTACTTACTTTACTTATATCAGCTCAATCCCTCGTGGAGCATAGGGCGTCAACCACACATGCGAGACATCTCGAACGCGTTTGGGCTCTCTCCAACTCATTTCCTCTCCAACATTTGCCTAGGGCGTCTTGCTATTCTGCCTGCCTATGTAAGCGGATTCCACTGCATGGCGTACTCCGCAACGGAGTTGTCTTCGCGCCGTAGGTTGTGTCCAATCCACTGCCATCTCCTAAGGATGTTTCTTAAACATCTGTTTACGAAAGATTGCAACTTTCGTGTGATAATGGTGTCCACTTTCCAGGTACTGCATCCATATAGCAGCGACTCCAAGTTGGAGCGGATCAGTCGCAGCTTGGTTCTCAAGCTGATAACATTGCACTCGTGGATAGCATTCCGATGGCAGCTTTAGCCTTTCCGATTCTGCTGATCAGTTCCAGTTCGGTGCCACCGCGATTAGTCGAGACCACATATCCTAAATATTGAAAGCTGTTAACTCTCTCCACTTCATGTCCGGCAATGTTCAGTTGGTTCAGCGTGGTTGACAGAAACGCTAAGAGCGGTGGATTTATTCTGAGCCCCACTTTGTTTGCCTTCAGCTTATCCGATGCGACAGTAGACAAACATCCTCAGCGTGGTCTAGGTGTTAAAGGTAAGATGTCATAGTCTATCGAATGCCATCATTTTAAATCGCTGATAACCACTAGAACAATAGTGGTGACAGTATGCACCCTTGACGAACTCCACTTTGGACCTAAAACTCCTGGACCCCATGCACTACGAAATTCGATTCACCAGATCAGATCAAGCTCAATTTTTACTTGCGCCCTAACTGTAATTACCGCTGTCCTGTCTTAAACTCAACTCTGGCTACGACCCTGTATCTGGAGCTTAAATTTGCCACGGGAACGGTATCATAGGTACTAAATTAATCCTGTACTCGTCAACTATTCATTTCATCTACATCCAAGCAAAATGATCACCGCTAGTGTGAAGGCCTCTCCCAAAAATACATCTATTTTTAGACCTTAAGAGAAACCTCTCGCGGAACGTCTCCGAAAAGAGAACTTAGTACTTAACTCCTAATCCATTAAGGCAATAGAACAAAAAGTTAATTTATTTAAATGAAATAAATAAGATAACAGCAGATAGAAAATAGAAACAAAAACATGTGTCTGCTCATTTCTTCCGTGTAGTGTGCATGGGGCTGCGCTCTTTTGGAAAATGAACAAAATTGACGGCAATATATTCTCTACGATGACTTGGCAAGTTTCACTTTAGTTCTGAAGATCTCTCAATCCAGCCGAAGACACCATCGTTCAGTTTAATTTCCAAATTTCTGCAAGTCTCCCCCATCATCCCTTGTGTAAGCACACAGTGCTGTGTCAATAGTTGGCAAAGGTCTCGGGTTTAAGAGTAAAGTAAATCAAACGCCATGCTTAAGACAAGATAAACAGACACTTCGCGCGATAAGCTATGTCTGAAAATGTGAATCTGTGAAATGCCTTTCATTGCTGGCTTGTGCGTAATAGAACGTCAAACACCACACACAAGTTTCGTCTTGTTTTTTTTTTCTTGAGTGGATCGCGAAATAATTTTCAAACAGACCGGATATCCACGTCGAAACTGGGAAAATGTCGTTTAACAGCACGGTCAATCCTTCGCAGTACTTCGACTTTGGCGTCTGGGACTATACATTGTTCATTCTGATGTTGGTGCTGTCAACCGCTGTTGGAATTTACTATGGTTTCTTCAGCAAGAGTGCGGATACGACGGATGAGTACCTGATGGGTGGTAAACGTATGAAAACGTTACCAATCGCTATATCACTGGTTGCAAGGTATGTGATTTATTTAAGGAATCAGAATGGTTTTATTGACGTGAAACAAGACTTGCGTCTTTCCAAGATGGTGTGCTTTAATGATTAAAGTATAAAACGCAAATGTAGGTCTTGCGCACTCGAACAGCAAGATCGACCGATCTGAACGGTTTGATTCATGTCTCATCTATTTATTCTATGTTACTCAATTGCATTCACACTGTTTGTTCGCCCACTGCTATTCGATGTTCATATCACAGTTTTAACCAGGAAAAAAATAGTATAGAGACTACCACCTCTCATGTTCCTTAACATTTTTCGACAACCTAGCTCCCAAGACACAAAAAGTGTTACTGTTGAATCGGTGGTCACAACACAGGTCACCCGCGTCTAAGGCGACGCACCCAAGTAAAGAAAAACCAACTTAGCGTGAGAAACGGGACGCAGCTAGCCAGAGATCTCGCTGGCTGGACAAGCTTGTTCTTTGAGGCCCCGGTTTACCGTGGAATTTAGCTCCACACGTAGAAGAAAAGGCTTACCAGAAGTCGATTATTGTGAAAATAGCCGACTTTGCAATTGATTGTACCTTGATTATACTGAGGGGGAGTTTTCAGGAATCCAACTCACGTGAAATGTTCGTCCGCCTTCCTTTCCCATCGTTTCCTCAAACCAGAAGTCGGTTTCATATATACAATAAACCAACGTAGATACACTTATGTGTTGTCGGGTTGTTAGAATTGTGTTCAATGTTGACCTAGAAAGTTAACGTTGGTGAAGGGTCTGACATATTCAAAGCATTTTAGGGACTATACATTTGTTCATGTGGTGGCCCGTGGCGTTGTGGGTATGTGCGTCGACTCCTTCGCACTTGGATCTACCTGCCCAGGTTCAATTCCTGGTAGTCAGTCGAGTCACCGACACTGAATGCTCAAAGAGCATAACTCGAAAAGCTTCTCAAACTTGGCCGTTTGGAGTCGGCATAAAACTGTAGGTCGCTCCCACTCGTGGTAAACAATAGCACGCACAATACGAGTGGTTGCTGAGATCAGAAATAAATGAGTAAGGAGATATTCGACTTCGGCCATTTTTACCCCTAGTCCATGGCGGAAATTTTGAAGTGTAGGCCGTGAATGATAAGTGTGTAGTACAATTCCCTTGTATTTCACACATACTTTTACAAGATTCCCGGTTTGACCACAAAAATGGCGGAAAATTCGTGGATTTTTTAGCAACATGGTCGCCGATTCGTGAATTTGCTCACGGTCATGAAGTATTATTCGGAGGGTGTTCAGAAGATGACTCATATTTTTTAGAGAGCATATATTTGTAATAGGGGATTGCGTCAATAAAAATGTAATTCTACGCTATATTTGCAGGAATACTTTGCATCAATTAAATTCTTCAGAATATGTAGCTGATTTATATCAGAAATAAGAGATCAAGGAGATATACAACTTCTACCTCTCTTGCCCCTTGATTTCATCTGACAGCGTTTTTTATACGCTTTTCTCCCCTGTCTGTGAATACGTGTGAGTTCTTGCGAACAGCTAGTTAACAGCTGATACCCTTCCCAAACCGTAGTTACTTAAACTTTTTTCAATTTTTGGTGTTAAATTTTCAACACAGAAAGGAGGGCAAACGAAGCAGATTTATAAAACTCCCATTTGTGGGAATTACTGTCTGGAGAACTAGGGTGAAATTAATGAATACTTTACTTAATGTACATATTTATTTTTGCACATGTATGAATAATGCATATAAAATGCATTCAAGCGAAACTTGTGTACTAATATAATATTGAAAAATTTGCATGAATCATTTAAACAAAAGCTTTTTGGTTATTTTACTTTTTTAAAGAAATGTGATGGAAGTTAAGTCCAAATTTTGACAACCATTTTCATCAGTTAGTTTTAGTTGCATTATTTAGACATTTTTCTGAACAATTATGAAATTTAAATTCATGAGTTTTCACAATTCATGAATGATATACAACTGCAAACTGTTCGCTTCTATACTACTTAAGAATTAAATTGATTCAAAATATTCCTGTAAATAGATTTACATATAAAATATTAAATTTTAGGGGCCGATGTTGATTTTGAATAAAACACAAATTATTTACGAAATTATTGTCATTTCTTTTTATTATGATAATATTGGTATGGTTCAATTATGTATGGAACAAAATATCGGCCAAATGGCAGCCGCGACCTAGTCGGCACACCTCCATCCGATGGTCTAAATTTTCGATGACGCTGAAGCATAATTGAGGTTCTATGCCGTTAATGTGCCGAATTATCTCCTCCTTTAGCTCTTGAATTATTGCTGGCTTATCGACGTACACCTTTTCTTTCAAATAACACAAAATAAAAAAATCCAACGGTGTCAAATCACATGATCTTGGCGGCCAATTGACATCGCCACCACGTGAAATAATACGGCCATTTCTTGCCACCATTCTGACCTTTGACGGTGCTTGAAATGATCAAGAGGCTTTAGTTCAATTGCACCTTGTAAGCGTGTAAATGCAAGTCTTTATGCATAATGTTCATCAACGACGAGCGTGAGAGGTCCAATTGTTGGGCACGACGACGAGTTGAGGTGGACGGCTCTTCAGCCACACTATCGCGAATAGCAGCAATATTTTCTGCAGTACGAGCTGTACAAGCATGCACTGGTGTTTTCACATCTCCTACAGACCCGGTCTGCTCAAATTTTTGCGCAATCATTGTACGCACATTTGGACGATTAAATTGACCGAAAAAATCACGAAGTGCACGATATGGCATTTTGATTTGAACGCCCATTTTCATAATAAGCCTGAATAACTTTAACGAGTTGCTCGATTGTGTATCTTTCCATAGTTCAAATTGAGTTAGTCTGAAATTGAGAAATGACAAATGAAATACTGAAAAAGACTTGACGTTTAGGTGTGGTTCACATTCAACATCGGCCCCTAAAATTCAACCACCCTTTATTATTTAAATAGCATTACATTTTTATTCACCCAAGTATTATATGTGCTCTTAAAAATATTAGTCAACTTTTGAACACCCTCCCAACAATAGTACATGATATTGGGCAAATCCACGAATCTGCCGCCATTTTCAAACAAAATCCACGAATCTGCCACCATATTGTAGTGGTTTTTGAGTATATGTGATATACAAGGGAGTTCCACTACTCTCACATTTCTCTCCGGTGGGGACTAGGGGAAATTCTCGCCGAAGTTGGATATCTCCTTGCTCTCTTATTTCTGATTTATATGCCATGACTGGCAAATGAACTTCGTTTTATATCCTTCATTCATGAATTGTGGAAACTTCTGCAATTAAATTACATAATTTGTTAAGAACAACGGCTTTAACTGTACCTAACTGAAACAAATTTGCTATTAACTTTCATCCCTATTTCTGTAAAACAAGTAAAATAAGCAAATAAGCTGTTTATTTTAAGTGATTCAAGCAAATGTTTCAATAAAATTGCTATTATTAGTTACCAGTACACATGTTTCGTGTGAATACATTTTTTCGGTATTATGGATATGCAAAAATAAATACACTACGCATAAATAATTAATGTAAATAATGACAAAATTATTTAGTCCTAGCACCTCAGACTGTAACTCTCAGAAAGCTACTTCATGAACATACGCTTTGTTCGTTTGCTTACCCTTCCTTAAGAATAATATGGGTGGAGCGACAGCCCGTAGAGGGTCAGGGCCTAGCTTCTCAGCAACCACTCGTGTTGTGCGTGCTATTGTTCTATCACGAGTGGAAGGGACCTACCGTTTCATGCCGACTCCGAATGGGCAAGTTTGAGAAGCTTTTTTCTAGACAGTACTCTTTCAGCATTACCAGTGACTCGAAAGAGGTGGGGCCGTGAAAAGTATTTCTTATCGTACCAGGAATCGAAGCTAGACAGATTGGTCCAAGAGCGTAGGAGTCGACGCACATACCCACAACGCCACGAGCCACCACCTTCCTTACTGTGTTGAAAATTTAACACCGAAATTTTAAAAAAGTTCAAGTAACGATCGAATTTTCAAATAAGAACTCTAATTCACCCCACGACTACGGTTGGGGAAGGGTATCAGCTGTTCACCAGCTGTTCGCAAGAGCTCACACGTATTATCACACAGTACAGACAGGGGACGAAAAACGCTGTCAGATGAAATCAAGTGGCAAGAGAGGAAGAAGTTGAATATCTCTTTACTCATTTATTCGTGGTACACAGGTCTCTGCCAGTCTTAAAATTTCGAGTTTTTCTTCCAAATTGAGAGCTTTTTCTGTCAACTGACATTTGAGAATTGAATTGAACAGCTGACCAGAAGTCAAGTACATTTTTTGACATCGTTTTTTATAACGTTTTTACTGACTCGGGGCAGGAGGTATATGTGTGAGCTCTTCCGAACAGCTGATTGCCTTACCCTCCATGCTACCGAGGTGAATTATCTAACGGTCGTCACGGTAACCACAATATCGTGCAATGAGCTAAATATAATATAACTCAATGCAAATCCTAAGATGCAAATCAGATTTGAAGTTCTTTGAGAACAGAAGTCAGACAACAGAAGTTAATATTTGCATAGCATTAAGGTTGCAGGTGATTGGAACTTATTTGCAGAGCATTCCTCCTTTCGAAGGAACGCACGTTTCGAGTGAATGCCAAGAACTTTTCTTTCGAACAGTTTCGTTTCTATCTGTGAGTGGCGTCATCTATGGAACCCATATTAGAATTCACATTCCACACATCAAACATAACGAATATGACATTTCAAATCGAAGAGACCTTGGTTGCATTTAAAAAAAAACCCGTATCACAGTTAAGTTCGATTTAAACACAGAAACATAGGTCAGATAAAGGCAAGATCCGCTCAAATGTCGAGAAGGACATTTGATAGATAACTTTGTCATTTGTAAATAAATTGCATAAAATGATTGCGCTTTCCTATCAATTAAGGATGTCGTTTGCTGTTGGATGCCTACATATATCACGGTGAACCTTCTTCTGAGATAAGTTGAATTGGACTATTTTCTAACTAAGAACAAAGTGGCCCAACTTGGTGCGCCTTCCATCGATGAGAAGAGAAATCAAAGAATCCCTTGTAACAAGAGCACAAACTACATAAATTGTGTACAAATTCCCAAAAATAATCTCATTAAACTTTCCCTTGCAGCCAACTGTCGGGGATATCAATCATGGCCCTTCCGTCCGAGATCTACAGCTTTGGCATAGGTCATGCGTGTGGAGTCGCCGCGATATTTGTTTGTGTGCCGATCCTCTGCATGGTCGTTATTCCAGTTTTTTACAACAACGGCATTTCAAACTGCTACCAGGTAAGTTGGTTAATCGAAAGCCACTTGATTTCATCTGCAATCCGTCTCTCTTAAAGTACTTGGAAATGCGGTTTAACTCAAAGACGCGAAAGCTGATGACAGCCATCTTCGTTTTGAACGTTTTCCTAGTGATGCCTGTCTTTACATTCATTCCTGCTCTGGCTTTCTCTCAAGGTGAGCGGGTTTTAGCCGCACAATGCCAGGAGGCGAAGCATGAACTCAATTTTATGTTTTTTCCTTAACTCCCCAGTGACTGGTGTCAACATTCATCTCATCAATGGAGTCGTTTGTTTCATTTGTGTCTTCTACACGATGCTGGTGAGGACATCGTTACACACCGTTTTTAGTCCAAGCTTCCATTTCAACGGTCTCTCTTTTAGGGTGGAATAAAGGCCGTTGTCTGGACAGACGTGATACAAGGAATCATCATGCTCAGTTCGGTCGTCTTGGTCGGTTGCATAGGCGCCAACCAAGTTGGTGGCTTTGAAAAGGTTGTGGAGTATGCCAGCGAGGGTGGACGTACTCAGCCAAAGTAAATGCAAATTTACTCCTCTCTAGCAGCTCAAAAAAATAATCTCCCATTCCAGCATGAATTTTGATCTGACAACTAGGGTAACCCTTTGGAACACATTCTTTGGAGGCATTCTCATGTGGGTTGGTTACGTGGGCTTCAATCAGAGCTGTGTTCAGAGAATTGTCTCACTGCCATCACTCATGCATGCCAAGAAGTAAGTGCACCGACTGGACGCTGCAAAGACTGGGATTAATGAGTTTCTTGCAGAGCTTTGATCATCTTCGGAATTGGATTCCTTGTCATTTCCGGTCTTAACTGCTTCATTGGTGTCATCCTCTACGCGAGATACCACGATTGTGACCCTGTCTCGGCCGGGGTAAGTCTAAGTTTTGTCAATCCCTGCAGGCAATCATGCCTTTTCCTTTTCAGCTTGTTGAGAAACCAGACAAATTGATGCCATTTTTCGTTCAGGATGTCGTTGGACATCTAAACGGCATGCCTGGCATCTTCATTTCCGCCGTATTCAGTGCAGCCTTAAGGTTTGTTCCTGTCTCTCCCTCTCCCAAATAGCCGATAAAAGGTCCACATTTCCTACCCGCAGCACAATGTCAGCGAATTTAAACACCCTCTCGGGGATCCTCTACTTCGACTATGTGAAACCCTACATCACGCACACCGAACACAAGGCCAACATGATCATGAAAGGGCTCGTCTTTGCCGCTGGACTATACTGCCTTCTAGGTGGCCTGGTCGTGGGAAAATTCAAGTCAATCGTGCAAATGATCGTCACCATTAGCGGCTTGACGCACGGTGCTATTTTTGGCATCTTCACTCTGGGAATGTTCTTTCCCAAGGCACGCGGAAATGTCGGTTTCTATGGGATCCTCTTCAGCATAGCCGTCCTTGTGGTTGTCATCACTGGGGCACAGCTTAGATTGCGCTCTGGAGAACTGAAATATGACCCGTTACCGCTGCGAACCGATGGCTGTGAGGCGTTAAACATAACGTTACCGACTTCAACGTAAGTTTTGAAAATTGAAAAAGCCCATTTTTTATCCTTGAAAAAATCAATTCTCTCACCAGACTACTGAGCACAACCCTGGAGCCATCCACAGATAATGCCGACCCTAGCAAGAAGGGCTCTATCTTCGACTTATCCTTCCACTGGTACAAAGTACTTGGAGCACTCTGTGTATGGATCTTAGCGGTGCCTCTGAGCTTTATCATAAACAGCGACGACGCAAAGGAAGTTGACCCGAAATTGCTGTCTCCTTTGATAACAGACTTCTTTCAAAAGAAGACCGTCACACATGAGGAATTACCACTGACGGAAAAAATTGATTTCCCGACACTTCTAACAAGAGTTATGTCACAGAGTGCGCAAGAGAGTAAGGAAGAAGAAAAATAAAGCCATTTAGCGGTAATATATTCATTTTCAAAAACTATTCATACCAAACTGTCTGGGCTGCGTAGTCTGCAAATAATAAAGGATTCGTTGAATTGTTTAAAAAAAAAAGAGTTTATTATTAAAAATCCGAAAAACAGTTGTCATTGGCTCTGCAAGCGTATTATACTGGTGGTGAGAAAAGAACTGCGTGGTTTAATGCACCCGGCGTTTAAGAAGCCATCAGGAAGAACAAGTGAACCTACATAGACTGGATTCTCTTGGAGGACGCTTAGGACAACGGACCCGTCAACTGGAGTGGGTCCGAGAATAGAACAACGGTGGAAGAAGTCATTTTGGCGGTTGACACCCTCAAAGTTGGCATATCGCCCGGTGTGGATGAACCGACTAGAAATGCTTAATCCTTCATATCGCAGAGTGACATATCTGTAAGCCAACCAATTAATTCCTCACAAAATACCAAACTGGTTTTTCATTCCATTTTATGTCAGGAGACGGTAACAGACCGTTCGATGCATTTAGTGCACTTCTTTACATTCTAAGTCGAAATCGCATACCGGACTGCAAACTGCCCACAGATAACTAGATCTCCAAATATAACACGACTACTCGATTGAGTAGGTTGGCAGTATTGAAGGAACGGAGATATCCACAGCCACCTGGAAAGACAATAAAGTTGTTGTCGCATGAGAGAGGAATCAGCCGCTGCCATGACGATCAGCAGCCGCTGTCCTTTCTACTGAGCCGCAAACAAGAATAAGCATCTGCAGGAAAATATAACCTTTTCTCTGATTGGTTCCTATTTTCATTGAGTTTTTTCTCTTTGACAAACGTCATTCACAAAGCCTCAGTCAACCGACAAACAATACAATTTTTGAAACACCTGAGCGGCCCAAGTCACAAGTCTCACGGTACGACAAGATAAGCAAATGGTATGTGACCATTAACCGACCAAATATCGTGGCCACATGGGCGGTGTCGATTTGTTTGACAGTATAATGGGCCGATACGAAATGAAACTACGAATCAAGATATAGCAGGTACGTATGTCCTACCATTTCTTGGATCTTGCCATGCCTGGCTGTTATAAAAGAAAAAGAGTACGCAAAACCAAGAACCCACAAGATACTCAGTTGCTGTCGATGAGCTGTTAGCATTAAAGCAAATTCAAAACGGCAAGGCATTGACCCGTAAATTCGAATTAAGAAACGGAAAGTTTCAGCCTCCGCCCCCGGCAGGACCAAGTTGGCCATTGGGCTGAGAAGAGGATTCGCTGCAAGTACCCTAACTGCGCCGACGTTTCAGAAACTATCTGTAAAAAATGTGGGGTAGTATAATGTATGTATTAAAAAAGAAGCTTTAATGCAATTTATATATCATAGGGGAACAATATGAATCAGTGCAACGATGTAGGACGAACTAAGCTTAATACTAAGGGTTAGGGTGTTGGCTTTACAATAGGTACCTAATTGATGTACATTGTTTAATTCAACATTTGGTAGTACAATATCGGCTAAGTCGTTATTTTTCATATCCCATATCCATAATGCCCAGTGCTTACCTCGGGCTGTTCAAATCCGTATGTTTCAATTTAAAAATGTTGGTCCTTTTGGGATGGGGTGGTGGTGTGGTAGCTGATTTAGCCTCGATGATGACTGCTATCGCTGCTCTGGTACAAGCCATGCAGTTCGTTGTTAGATGTCATTGGGAAGTTCTGCTCGCTTAGCAGATACAGCGCGTTGAGGTAGTGCTGGCCGGGGATGGTGTTTCTCAGCTTTCTGATTGCCTCGTTAGGATGGTTTCTGGTGTCTAGAAGCTGCTTTCTAAACAGTGTCCATGTACTCCATGTACTGTTGCAAGGGTGATGCGTGCTTTGTCGTAAAGCGTCTTGTTGCTGTGGTGATTTCGACGGTCCCTGTCGAAGGTATGACAGGTAAATATTCCCAGTATTCTCCTTTCGAAAAGAACAATGCTGGTCTTAAAAGTATTGGGAAGCCGTACGTTAAGATCGGTAGTATTAGCTGCTTGTAGACCAGCAGCTTTGTATGCGAGGGTGCTGACGGCGCGTTCGACAGCTCTAGGTCGAGTCCATAATGTGGGATAAACAGTGCGACTTCGGCAGTTCAGCAGAAGAACAACCAACCAACTTTTCGCTCAAAGAATGGTTTTCGAGAAAGCGTACTTATGCCATGAGCGAACAAATAAGTCATACGTAACCTTTCAGTTTTATGTCTAAGTACTCTTAAATAACAAGGGGTTATGACTTCATAGTATTCTTCAATATAAAGGGTGGTTAAACTTTAAGGGCCGATGTTGAATGTGAACCACACCTAAACGTCTGCATTTCATTTGACATTTCTCAATTTCAGACTAACTCAATTTGAACCATGGAAAGATACACAATCGAGCAACGCGTTAAAGTTATTCAGGCTTATTATGAAAATGGGCGTTCAAATCAAAATGCAAATCAAAGAAAATCATCTTCAGTGATGAGGCACATTTTCACCTCAGTGGATTCGTCAATAAACAGAATTGCCGCATATGGGCGAATGATAATCCAAGAGTGATTGTCGAAAAACCAATGCACCCACAAAGAGTGACTGTTTGGTGCGGTTTATGGGCTGGCGGCATCATCGGGCAGTATTTTTCCAAAATGAAGCCGGTCAGGCAGTTACTGTGAATGGTGTTCGCTATCGTGAAATAATAACGAACTTTTTATGGCCCGAATTGGAAGATATGAATGTGGACGATATGTGGTTTCAACAGGACGGTGTCACTTGCCACACAGCTAACGAAACAATGGTTCTTTTGCACGACAAATTCAATGGCCGTGTTATACCACGTGGTGGCGATGTCAATTTGCCGCCAAGATCATGTGATTTGACACCGTTGGATTTTTTCTTTTGGATTATTTGAAAGAAAAGGTGTACGTCGATAAGCCAGCAACAATTCAAGTGCTAAAGGATGAGATAATTCGGCACATTAACGGCATAGAACCTCAATTATGCTTCAGCGTCATCGAAAATTTAGACCATCGGATGGAGGTGTGCCGCCGAGGTCGCGCGACCATTTGGCCGATATTTTGTTCCATACATAATTGAACCATACCAATATTATCATAATAAAAAGAAAATACAATAATTTGCTAACAAAATACTGCCCGAAGTCACCAGTAAGCTTGTGCTTTCAATGAAAAAACGATTAAGAGATGTTATTTTAGCAAAAGGATACCATACCAGTTATTAAACGCGACACAAGACATATTTTTAACTAGTGTACGTGCAATTTTTTGATGTATGTGCAATTTTTTGACTTACTTTCTGTTTCTCCCCCAACTTTGAACTTGAATTATTACTTTTTTTTTTAAATGTTACTTACGTTACGAACAACTGAAAATAAAATTAACTTTCAATCAAACTTAAGTTTAAAATAAAATAAATGAATTTTTCTTCAAATGAACACGGTGTATGTGCAATTTTTTAATGTAGTGTATACTACGAACTTATTTACAAGCCATCAAAGTTAATAAAATATTTATTCGAGTTGCGAGCCATATTTTCAACAAAATTTTAAGTCTTTTTCCCAAGCTTCTTAAAATAAATTCTATGTCCTTGCATATCATTTTATTGGTCTATTCTTGACTATCTAAAATGGGAAAATCTGCACAGAAGCCTCCGAGAAGTAACCACAAACATGGGTACAAAAAAAAAGTTTTGATGAATATTTTTTGAGTATTAAACTTATCGACGCCAAGCTACACGTAGTTTTCCTGCGTTTTTCAGAGTTATGTTAAAATTTGTTTCGCTATATTAGTTTCAAAAACTACGGTTTTGACTTTGATCATGTTGCAAAAGTTCTAATTTCTTGGCTAATAATGCTTGGAAAGGATACAAAATTAAATGAATCCATTGACGGAGCTAACTTTTGTTGGACTGTAGAAAAAAGGCTTCAACGGGAGACCTAGTTTATCTGAAAGCTGGTGCTCTTAAGCTGCAAACCACATATTGTGCAAAGTTTGTATTACAGCTCCAGAGGGACTCTATTGATGCAAAATATAATGGAATCAGTTTTGAAATATTAATGATTATAAATCCGATCGTGGCCGGGATTCTAATTTTTTTCTAATTACCAAGATATTTGGGTTATGAACATAGTGGAAAGATGGTTGTTGAACAATTGCACGGGTAAATATCAGAGGAAGGCTAAGAAAGTAGAAACAAAGATTATAGGTATGTATATATAATCGATATATCATAATACTAGTAAATGTTCCTACTTGTCAACTAATTTAAATGTTGCTCATCAAATGCTGGTATCATCGGATCCCTGGATTACTAAGGCCTGAACCAAAAACGAAAGATTTATATCCATTAAGCAATGAAGCGCAAGCCTAATTAGACTAAATAATATAAAATAAAATATATTAAATGATTATATTGAAAAATGAATACACAATCTATGCTAAATGTAAATATATATATATATTTATAAATTCAAAGACTTAATCAACATCAGAGATAAGATTATATGGGTAGCGCTACACCCCGTAGAGGGCCAGGGCTTAGCTTTTCACCAACCACTCGTTTTGTGCGTGCTATTATTCTATCAAGAGGGGAAGGGACCTACAGTTTTGTGCCGACTCCGAAGGGCCAAGTTAGAGAAGCTTTTTCTATACAGTTATACTCTTTGAGCATTGCCAGTGAATCGAAAGAGGTGGGGCCGTGAAAAGTATTTCTTGTCGTACCAGGAATCGAACCTAGACAGGTAGGTCCAAGTGCGTAGAAGTCGACGCACATACCCACAACGCCACGGGCCACCACATGAGATTAGGAAGATATTTTTTGCAATAAAACAAACTCGTCCCATTTGCAGTGTGCTTAAAATTTCATTGCTATCGGTACACTGGTCCTGATTTAACAGACTTTTTGCCGCTCTCACATACAAACCACTCCACTGTCCAACGGGATCGAGGACCTCAATGTTGAGCAGCTGCTTGACACGTAGTACTAAGAGCCCCATAATCACGATTTCCAAGGCGTGCATTGAATGCGATTCCATAAAGTAGACGACCGCTAGGCAGACCCAGGACGAGGTGGTTGGACCAA
Organism: Eristalis pertinax; assembly: GCA_907269125.1. NCBI lineage: Eukaryota > Metazoa > Arthropoda > Insecta > Diptera > Syrphidae > Eristalis > Eristalis pertinax. The sequence continues at coordinate 126,645,534 of OU026145.1, forward strand.
GTCCAAAAATTCGCCCGTTTTCGCTCGGTCATAACTCCTGATGAGTTGCAGTCGATTGCGGACAGAGATGAAGTATTAGAGAGATAGCCAACTTCCTCGTCTCATCCCCCTAGATTTCATTTGACAGCGTTTTTTATAACATTTCACAGCCAGGGGCAGAAATCATGTACACCGAGATAGTCTTCTTTGCAATGGAAAACCCCTAGCCCATCGCGTTGCACCCGAATTTTTTGCTCTAAACGCACGCATACTACTTTATTTTCACGCACACTTCTTAAGGCTTTAGACCAGCCTGCAGTTGCTCTCTGATCAATCGTATTCACAAACACTGTCTGTGAACATTTTATAAAAAAGGGGCAAGAGAGGTAGAAGTTGACTATCTCTTTAATACTTCATTTCTGGACAGGGGCTTGTGAATACGTGTGACATAAGCGAACAGCTGATTACCCCCACCTAAATTCGTAATCGCTAATGCCCTTATCATTCGGATACCATTTCCTATCGGATTCAAATTTCTGTGTAAAATATTCACCACCAAAAATGGAGGGAAATATAAAAAGAAAATGTTTGTTCACGAGGTGCATGAAACTGGGGACTGGAAAATTCCATTGGAAAACGACGTTAAGTTTGAAAATTATCAGTTTCAATAGAAACATATTATCACACTACAAATATGGGATAAGAAACATGGTATATACAATGAAATAAAATCATTGAAAAACTTGATATGACAAACACGAAGTTTATTCTAAATTACAAGCATAAAGTATAATATTGGATATAATATGCAGCAATGCAATTCTGTGTTGCATATATGACTTGCACTTCTAGGCTTAATCAAAAAAACTTAATCGTAAACAGATTAACCCTTATTACAGTAGTTTCATCAGTATATGAAATAAAAGATTAGTATATTTTAAATGTTTTTCTGACCGAAATGCATCATTATCACCGTAATGATTATTATTATTAAATGATTTGCATATTTAGCCCAATTTAAGCGATGTCTTATAAAATCACAAATCTTAAAAGCAACGTGGAGCTGCTCTAAAGGGTTAAGAAGTAGGCCTTAGAGCAGCGCCATGTTGTTCTTAGATCACTCGTATTCACAAGCCCTGTCTGTGAAAATAAAAAAACGCTGTCAGTAGTGTGCGTGACTTTAGTGTAAAATCTGAGCTAGCCAAGATGGTTCTTAGTAAATACCCAACCCCGGGTTGGTCATCAGGTTGTACATGATTTCTGATTGCGGACTGTCGAGTGGCCTGAAGATCTCTCGTGCGTACTTTGCTCTCTTATCTGATTCAGTTTATGGCCGCCAACAATATTGCGGGATCAATACACTCTCTTGAACAGCAATGTCTGATGTCTGATGATTGATTTAATGGTGGTGTCCTACACGCTATTCAGATATAAACTCGCCTAATTATTTCTGATCAATACCCAAATCGATCGAAGTCATTATAAACTAAATGTCCAGATAGACCTTGTTGCTTGACCTGCATTAATTACAAAATATTAGTAGATACATGAATGGTTTTACACCGACGTCGATCATTTTTATTCGTGGCTGTCTTGTGGGCTCCTCGGCGTCAATTTAAGTGAAACTGGTCACAGTCTGAAAATGGAAAAGTAGCGCGCTTACATATTGAATAAAATGCCTGTTAATTCGTCTAAATATTACACCTTTGGCGTAGAGGATTATGTGCTTTTCATCATGGTGCTGCTGGTATCCTGCGGTGTCGGTGTGTATTTCGGATTCTTTGGGAAGCGATCGAATACAACCGACGAGTACTTATTGGGTGGAAATCGCATGAAAACGATACCAATTGGAATATCATTAGTCGCAAGGTATGGCAAGCACTTACATTTTATGTCTGTTGTGGTTTTGTTTCTGGACTTAGATTGGGTTATGTTATCCTCACATAGACCAGCGGGGGTCCAAGGTTGAAGGTGTCAGCACAAAAATATTTGAAAACCGACCAGAGATGCATAAATATTACAACTATACATTTTTGTTGCATGGAATTTTATGGCTATTGTTACTAATACGAGGTAGCTGATTTCAAATCTGCCCTCAATCTTTCTCTAACAACAAAGTAAAGTGTACTAGTTAATCCTAGATTTCATAAGACCGAGCCTTTTTTAAAAAAGTTTATCGACAAAAATCTGAACAAAAGTTAGTTTAAATATCGTAATTAATGAGTAGACATTGTTTCTCCGCGAATTAATCATTCTCTTTGCGAACTGTTATACTGCAAACGCCATACATAAAAAGGCAAACGCGATCCACAAATCCACGACCAAAAAAATTGCAATGAAGTGTCAGTTTTCACAAATTCGTCTCTGCCAATGAGAAAACTCCATATGAATGAAATGTCAGTGTTTGCGAAGTTCTCGATTCGTAGTGCGATCATATGAATGGGCCTTAAAGGCTTCGGCCCACAGTTAAGCTCGAATGAGACGAAGAGACACAGCAAATGCATCCCACGTGTAGAATGCATCACGACGGATGATATTGGACAACTTTTAATTTTTTTTACGTTTGACAGACGTTTCCTTCGTAATTCATGCGGATGTATTTAATATCTTTTTCATTTCGGAGTGAATAAGAAGAGACCCGATTTTATTTCATGAGCACATGCTCGATCGGCCCGTACTGCTTATTACAATATTAGTTGCTGTCGCAAAAGCAAACATTTAGATTATATTTCTTTTCAGTCAATTATCTGCCATATCATTCATGGCATCTCCAGCTGAGATATACAGCTTCGGCATTAACGAAAGCTTTTTTATGGTAAGTATGTTTGTTTGCGTTGCAATACTCTACTGGATAACAACCCCATTGTTCTACAACATTAATATTTCCAACTGCTATGAGGTAATGCGCATATATTCAATAGTGATGAATCCACCGTGATCTAGTACATTTTTTCTAGTATCTGGAATTGAGGTTTGACAGAAGAATCCGCCGCACGATTGCAGCGATGTTTGTTCTCACCGTGTTCCTTTGCATGCCTGTGTACATATTTATACCATCACTTGCGTTCGCTCAAGGTAAGTGACCCAACCATAACTGACTTAAGAAATCTTAAGCCTGTGTTATAACTGAACGAAAGATAGCCAGTGAACATAGGTAAAATTCCAAAAGCGAATGATATCGCTCCCACTTAAGTAAACAAATAAGAACGAAACTTAACGAAACTGAACGAAGTGTATAATTTCAGTGATTTTGCTAGCCGGTTTAAATTGACTTAAGATTCCATACCACCATTATGATTCGATATATTGATTTTTGACTTGTGTTGACCTCCTTTTTAAACTGTCTCCCGATCAGTCACTGGTGTCAACATCCACACTATCAATGGAATTATATGCTTTATCTGCGTCTTCTACACTGTACTGGTAGGTTATCTCCACGGACGAACATTGTAAAGAATCCTACTCTGCTCTGCTCTCTTCTAGGGTGGCATTAAGGCCGTTGTATGGACCGATGTCATTCAAGGCGTTATTATGGTAGGCTCAGTGATTCTGGTTAGTGCGCTGGGGATCAGTCAGATGGGTGGCCTTAACAATATTTTGAAACACAATTACGAAAATGGACGTTTTCAGCTGAAGTAAGTTCAAACAATCTATATCCTGAATGTGCTTTCTCATGCAATCACTAGCACCAATTTTGACTTGACGACTCGAACCACAGTTTGGAATACGTTAATTGGATATATCTTCATGTTGACCAGCTACGTGAGCTTCAATCAGAGCAATGTTCAGAGAATTATGTCACTTCCATCGCTTGAGCATGCCAAAAGGTAAATTTAACAAGAACCGCCTCCTTGTCAAGATATCATTATTTTCCAATCAGAGCCATTTTGATCTTCGGGTTCGGACTCATTGTCATCACCAGCATGAGTTTCTTTATGGGAATCCTTCTCTTCGCTGCATATCATGATTGTGATCCAATCAAAGCCGGTGTAGGTCAAGCCATTTCACATTCCAATTCCCATCAGTCTTATGGACATCTCTTCCAGCTCGTTACGCAAGCCGACAAATTGATGCCGTTCTTCATTCAAGACGTTCTCGGCGACTTCAAAGGTATACCGGGCGTATTTATCTCAGCTGTTTTCAGTGCATCTCTGAGGTATGCTCTCATCTCGGCTTAACAGATTTTCATTTCACCTGCTCTCCGATCTTAGCACGATGTCAGCATACCTCAATACCCTTTCGGGAGTCGTCTATTTTGACTACGTCAAGCCGTTCATTAATCACACCGAAAGCAAGGCGAATTTAATCATGAAAGCAATTGTCCTTTGCGCTGGAGTCTACACTTTCTTGGGCGGACTAGTAATCGTTAATAACAAGTCTATGATTCAACTGCTACTGACCGTACTTGGACTGACTCACGGAACTATTGTTGGTACCTTCGCACTGGGAATGTTGGTTCCCAGAGCTCATGGGTCAGCTGGATTTTATGGCATGATCTTCAGTATAGTTGTCATGACATGGATCATCGTTGGGTCGCAACTTAAAATGAAATCGGGAGAATTAACCTATTCGCCACTGCCTACCCGTGTGGGTGGATGCGATGCTCACAATATAACTGTAATGGATTTAAGGTGAGAATACATTTGTTAACGGTTTCTTTAAAATTTTTAGGTGGCACTACTATTTTGTTGTTCGGTTCGAAGAGTCCATTCTTCCATCGAACCGGTGTAATGGTATAATTGATTATATTTTCATTTCAGCTTCCGCGTGTAATGTTTCATTCAACAAACTTCTATTTTAATTCGTTCCCGTTCACAGGTCTCCCAACACAACACTTGCAGGTGCTCAAGAAACCGAAATCGGACTCTCTCTCTACACTATATCGTTCCATTGGTACAAGCCCATTGGAGCACTCTGCGTATGGATCATAGCCATACCCTTGAGCTACATAATATCACTGCCCAGCGAAGGAAAACGTTTGGATCCCAAACTATTGATACCCTTGGTGCGAAGATTTTTACCAACCGAGCGCCGTATCCCTGAAGAAGTCCCACTTAAAAGTTATACATACATAACCGAAAATCGAATTAAGCCGGAACAAGGACGTATTCTTACGCAATGAGAGTGTTTTCTACGAAATTCTGATGCGTTGTGATAAATACACATTTGTTATTTATGTAAAGTGTGTGCCAAAATTAACGCAAATTTAATTCAAAGAAAACACAGTTTTTTTTATTGCATAATAAAGTGCATACATAGAAGAGGGTTTATTTATGGACTAACACATCGCTTGAAAAATCAGCATCCATTTGCTGATGTTCAATAATCCATTCAACGAACTCTCTTCGATGTGCATGGTCATTAAGCTTCAGATTTCAGTTTTAACTGATATTTGTTAGGATGGAGACACACACGTTGGTACATGCCTAAGAGAGCTTCCTGAAATCTGTAATATGTAAGTTAAATTATGGCGATGCTAAAAACCACAAAATAAATATGGACATCACCACTAAGCCGCCACGAAATAAAAAAAATGGTTACTTGTATGTAAAAAAATATTAACTTGTATGTAATAGATTGCATAATTGTATTGTCATTTTTAATTTATGTGAAACGCGAGCAAATTTGGCAGCACCGACAACGGTTCGTCCTGGTTTTTGTACCGATCCTTTCTCGGCCTCGTCCGTCGACCCTTTTTGTGCGATCTATCAAGGAAGCAACTTGCGTGACATACCACCAGAGAGTTTGAATAAAATATATTAAGAACAAACCAAGTGCTATTGCATGTACTTGTCCACAACGCCGAATTGATGTTCCTGGATTTTTACCATCACTCTCAAATGTGACATTCGCATTTGAATGGCTTGTTTTTGGAGGAGAATCAGTTACAGTCGATGGCGGAGGATCGAGTGCCACTGAAGATGAGATGATTTGAAAAATACTTTATACATTGAGCAAGAATCGATCAGTCGAAAAACACCTCACACTCAAAAGCGACAATTTTAAGATTGTAATAGAGTTTGTCAAACTCTATCGAAACTTCAACTCTAGAATTGACATTTTAGTGGGGTTCCGACACAGAATCGGTCTTGGCAACAACCTTTACCAAATTAGGTCAAAACTTCTGAATCGGAACATTCCATTTCAGTCCTGATTAAAGGTGACCAGATAGCAATGATCATTTTACAATTCTTGTGTTTCAAAAGCTGTCAAAGCTACCAATGACAGTCAGCTGTCAAAATATTCAGTAAGATTTGCCATTTCTAACGCTTGTTAAACCTGCTCAAATTATTTGAAAATATTATCGAAATTCCTGCTCAGTCGTCAGTTGGGTCGTGATCATTCTTCAGTCGATTTTCAGTTCGTCCCACCGTGGAAAAGTTTGAAGTTTGAACGTGAATACATTCTTTTAGACCTTAAGCCACCAACCAGACAGGTTTTCGTGCGAAATGAAGAAAACCAAGCCATCGTAGCGGCCAGTTTCGATGAATACCCAGAAATGTCGATTCGGCTCCGATCAGATGAGCTGTACATCGCCAGCATATCCACCCAGCTTACTTTGCGCCTAGACTTGGTCCTACGTCCATATAAAATTGCGATTAATGCCGAACATACACGACGCCGTGAGTTCGCGCGAAATGTTCAACGGAGATCCGGAATTTGGTCAAAAGTCATATTCTCGGACGAGGCACATTTTCGGCTCAGAAAAATTACCGTTATTCAAACGCACACAAGTGCTGTATCAATCATCAATGCGTCCATAAAAATGTTCTGTTTGGTGCGGCTTATGGCGTGACGGCATCATCGAAATGAGGACGGTGACACAGTTGCCGTGAATGTACTTAGGTATAGAGCGAATTTAACCGATTTTCTGTTTCAGAACTCGACAAAATCGATGTATCCGAGTTGCGGTTCCAACAAGACGGTGTGATAAAAGACATGCCATAAAAGTGACACAACTTGGCGACCGAGACGTTTCAAGAAGAGCGTTCATTAATTCAGCGCTGCGCCGGGATGATGCGGATTGACTCCACTCGATTATTTTCTCTGGGAATATGTCAAGACGTTAGGCCACGCTAACAAGCCACTTTACATGAGATCGAGGCCAACGTTCGCACGACGCGCTATTGTCGGAAAAAACCGAGCGCATTGAACCGAGTCATTAACAATAGGATCAAACGCTTGAATCAATCTTATATTTCCCACCGTTGATGTTGTACTTGAATTTCTTTTCCTATGGTTATTATGTGGTGGTCACCCTGTGGAATACAGAAACGAACGAATAAACTTTTAGGAAACAACAATATCGCGAAGACTAGCCTCGCTTGAATACCGATCCACGTGACAGTATTCACAATCCCTTCCTGCATCTTTTCAATCATAATCAAGCCTGATGATGAATTTAATTGTGGTCCCTACTCCCTACACGCTCGTTTAATTGTTTCTGATCAACACCCGAATAGATCCAAGGCATTAAAAACTAAGTGTCCAGGTAGACCTTGTTTTAATTACAAAATATAAGTACAATAGTTTACACGTCGATTATTTTATATTTTTATTCACAATTAGCCTGCCAATTGCTTTTACACACGCTTCATGTGGCTGCCTTGTGGGCTTCGCGGCGTCAATTCAAGTGAAACTGATCGCAGTCTGAAAAACGAAACGTAGCGCGCTGACATATTGAATAAAATGCCTGTTAATTCGTCTAAATATTACACCTTTGGCGTAGAGGATTATGTGCTCTTCATCATCGTCCTGCTGATATCCTGCGGTGTCGGTGTGTATTTCGGATTCATCAGAAAGCGATCGAATACAACGGACGAGTACTTATTGGGTGGAAATCGCATGAAAACGATACCAATTGGAATATCATTAGTCGCAAGGTATGGCAAGCTCTTACATCTAATGTCTATTGTGGTTTCTTTTGTGGGCTTAGATTAGGATTTTTGTCGTTCGGGCGATTTTGATTTTTGAATAACGTTCCGCTAGACGTCATAACAAACATGGAATTTGTGTTCTTAATTGTGGTTAATGATTAATTATCGATCACCGTGATTGAAGCGTGCGCGAAGCGATTAGATTACGTTATTACTGTCTTCTTTCTTGTGTTACCAAGAGTTTGGCAGTTGGCAAGAAGACGCTCCAGTATTTCGATCTCATCCCTAGGCTGTGGGCATCGAAGTCTATAAGACAACGCTTGGTTGTGATTACTTACTTATCAGGCTTCGAGTTTATAAACCGGGTTAAATTTGTGCGAGTCGAGTTTTTCGACTGTCTTCAGACGTCGTTGGTGCTCACGATGGCTCACGATGTAGGCTCTTAGTTAATTTTTATTGCTGGAACAAGGTGATTGTATCCCGTTATGTTTTGTTCCTTTCTCCTTATATCTCATTCATAATTGATTGGAAAAAGTTTAGGCCGGCATTTCGGAAGGATACTGAGTTGAATGGTTGGATTGTTCTCTGTCGTGCGGCGGACAAAATTAATGCTCTGTAAAATGAAAAGTCGGAGTTGCCAGTCGGTATGAAGGCTGTTTAGGGGGCAATCGGTTTTCTAGGTTTCGAATAGAACTCGTTGGTCATTAGGTTATCAGAACCGACTTTTTCATAATCCCACTTTCCACACCCTACTCCAACCATGGGAAAATTCTTCAGGACCAACGTGAAGTACTTCATACCGCCGAGTTTGTTTTGGAAGATTATGGCGAGCTGTGCATCGTAACCTGAGCACTCGATAGCATCGTAATACAATCACCCCGATTACGAAAGTCTTTTAACGACTTGTGTCGAAACACCTCTGTGGTGTCGGTATTACGATTGTCGATAAAGTAGTCGTTTTAAGCCATAAAACGACTTCTGGTGATAAGCTTATGTGGAACGTATTTTTTGTGTAACACTTGCCGTGTATCAGTATTCCGAAAGTCGATATACTACACCAATTTGTGAACGACTCTATAGAAAAACAAGTAAAAACGGGAGTTTTCTTTGTGTTTTAACTGGAATGGTGTAAAATGGATTTAGTGCTAATTATTTATATCTTAAGGATGACAACTTCCAGCCCAAAACAAATAAAGCGGCTGGTTGAACTGGTTTAGTTAAACAGAAATTTAACAACAAATTTCAAAAGAGGTTTTTCGCAAACGGATGCAATCAAAACTGGCATATCTCTTACTTAGCATCTGGTAAATCAAACGGATTGCATTTTAATCTAATACTTTTCCTGATGTTAATTAATTCCCTTTTCTCCAATTCGTAATCGAAAAAATGACCATAACAATGCTATCCATATTTACTTTAAGTTCCACGAATAATTTTATCAAGCAAACACAATGTAAAAATGTTTATTCCAGTAGAATTTATGAAAACTACCCCAGTTAACAAATTTAGCTTTCAAATTGACAGTAAGCTTTTGAGTGGCAGCTTTGGAATGTGTGTGGAACATAAGCTCGAGTCGATCAAGGTTCGTAATACCGATGCTTAAACGCCTGCAAAGTGACTCGACTTTCGTAATCGGGGTGAATGACTGGAATTCAGCAGTGAATTTGCAGCTGCACGCCTTGAGGACACATGTTCTTGAGAAAGTAAGCAACAACTTTTCGCTGAAGGAACTTCAGAGTGTCTTCGTTGTGCCACGGTCGGGAGCAGTCTCCCGCCTGTTCAATGAATTCGTGAAGTACAGGAAATACGCTCCGCAATGTGCCCGGATAGTCGAACTTTGCAAAGTCTGAGACGACGAATTCTGCCTACTTTTCTGCCACTGGCAATTGTGGTCACAGTCTTCGGCATCTTCACCTGGGTCATGATGCCCCCACGAATGTGTTCGTTGTGTTTCTAATAAGGGAATCTCATGCTGATCATTACCATACCACTGGCTGTCGCAAAATCGAATTTATTTTTCTTTTCAGTCAATTATCCGCCATATCGTTCATGTCAGCTCCTGCAGAGATATACACCTTCGGTGTTAATGAAAGCTTTTGTACGTTAAGTATGTTTTTTTGCGTTGCAATACTCTACTGGATAACAACACCAATATTCTACAACAATAACATTTCCAACTGTTATGAGGTAATGCGCATATCTTCAATAGTGAAGAAATCACCTTGATCTAGTACATTCTTCTAGTATCTGGAATTGAGGTTTGACAGAAGAATACGCCGCTTGATGACAGCAATTTTTGTTGTCACTGTATGTCTTTGCTTGCCTGTGTATATATTTGTACCATCGCTTGCGTTCGCTCAAGGTAAGTGACCCAACCATAATTGACTTAAGGAATTTTAAGCTTTTGTCATGACGGATAGCCAGCGAACTTAGGTAAAATTCCAAAATCATAGTGGAAAGCGATTCATTTCGCTCCCGAACGAAACTTAACGAAACGAAAGATGTGCTAATTTTGGTCACAAAGTATAATTTTTGAATTCTCTTGGTTTGCTTAAATTGACTTAAGTTTCCTTATGTCCATTATGGTTTTGATTTTTCGTTTTGTTCACTTTTTAAACTCCCGATCAGTCACTGGTGTCAACATCCACACTATCAATGGAATTATTTGCTTTATCTGCGTCTTCTACACTATGCCGGTAGGTTATCTCCAAGGGCGATCATCGTAAAGACTCCTACTCTGCTCTGCTCTCTTTCAGGGTGGCATTAAGGCCGTTGTATGGACCGATGTCATTCAAGGCGTTATTATGGTAGGCTCAGTGATTCTGGTTAGTGCGCTGGGGATCAGTCAGATGGGTGGCCTGAACAATATTTTGAAACACAATTACGAAAATGGACGTTTTCAGCTGAAGTAAGTTCAAAAAACCCATACCCTGAATGTGCCTTCTGATTTGATCTATAGCACAACGTTTGACTTGACGACTCGAGCCACAGTTTGGAATGCGTTCATTGGATATATCTTTATGTGGACCAGTTACATAAGCTTTAATCAGACCAATGTTCAGAGAATTGTTTCACTTCCATCGCTTGAGCATGCCAAAAGGTAAATGAAACAAGAACCATTTTCCTTTCAAGATAAATTCATTTTTCAATCAGAGCCATTTTGATCTTCGGATTGGGAATCATTGTCATCACCGGCATCGATTACTTTATGGGAATCCTCCTATTCGCTGCATATCATGATTGCGATCCAATTAAAGCTGGGGTAGGTGTCAAGCCATTTCACATTCCCATCAGTCTTATGAACATCCCTTCCAGATCGTCACGCAAGCCGACAAATTGATGCCGTTCTTCATTCAAGACGTTCTCGGCGACTTCAAAGGTATACCGGGCGTATTTATCTCAGCTGTTTTCAGTGCATCTCTGAGGTATGCTCTCATCTCGGCTTAACAGATTTTCATTTCACCTGCTCTCCGATCTTAGCACGATGTCAGCGTACCTCAATACCCTTTCGGGAGTCGTCTATTTTGACTACGTCAAGCCGTTCATCAATCACACCGAAAGCAAGGCGAATTTAATCATGAAAGCAATTGTCCTTTGCGCTGGAGTCTACACTTTCTTGGGCGGACTAGTAATCGTCAATAACAAGTCTATGATTCAACTGCTACTGACCGTACTTGGACTGACACACGGAACTATTTTTGGCACCTTCGCACTTGGAATGTTGGTTCCCAAAGCTCATGGATCAGCTGGATTTTATGGCATGATCTTCAGTATAGTCGTCATGACATGGATCATCGTTGGGTCGCAACTTAAAATGAAATCGGGAGAATTAACCCATTTGCCACTGCCTACCCGTGTGGATGGATGCGATGCTCACAATATAACTGTAATGGATTTAAGGTGAGAACACATTTGTTGACGTTTTCTTTTTAATTTTCAGATGGCACTACTATTTTGTTTGTTCGATGATATTTCCTTCCAGTGACGTGACGCTTTGTCGTAGCCGTCCGCGACAGCTATTTCCCATATCGGCTCGATGGGAGTGCAAAAAACTTGGCTATATGGTGAATTCAGAAACGCATCGATGCCGAGTCACGTTCATAAACGCAAATATTGACGTCACTGCAAACGTCAAACGTTCATAAATTATCAAACAGTCCATGTTGTGGATTTTGTTGGTTCCAATAACGGCAACTTTGCTTGTTTGGCTTCGGAAGATGAATTTTGTCCAAGATCCGGGTTTCCGGCCAGCAATAAAGTGACATTCATATGAGCTCACTACGAATTGCGAACTTCGCAAAACGCAGACACTTCATTCATATGGAGTCGCAGAGAACTAAGAGTAGAATTTATGAAAACTGACACTTTCTTGCGTTTTTTTGGTCGTGAATTTGTGGATCGCGTTTGCCTCTTTGTGTATTGCGTTCTCAGCTTGACAGTTCGCAAAGAGAATAATTGATTCGCAGCAAAACAATTAAAAACTGTTAATTTTGATACTTAAACCAGCTTTTGTCGACATTTTTGTCAAGAAGAAACCTCGATAATTCAAGTCCCGTCTGTTTGCATAACAATAAGTATAACTTTTGATTTATATTTGCTGGGAAATGATTGTTTCTGAAAGTTCGTGTTCGCAGTTCGCGGCTCATATGAATGGCCCTTAATGGGGATTATTAGCAAATACGTTATCTGTGGTGATCCGATTTCGATTCTTGAATCAGCGCAATCTTATAGATAAGGATATTGGCTCAAATTAAGTCGGCTTGACATCTGACAAAGGGCTAGATATCCTGTAGTCTTATAGAACTAAATCCGCTGTATTTAATATCTTGTTCTTGCGATAGAAAGGATGGACGGCTCATCGGCAGGGTAATCTAGAAAGTAATACTAAGAATGGTTCTAGAAAGGACGAGAACTAGAAATTCGAAGTGTCCATTCATACATTGAGCACGTGTAATGGTGTAACTGATTATATTTTCATTTCAGCTTCCGCGTGTAATGTTTCATTCAACAAACTTCTATTTCAATTCGTTCCCACTCACAGGTCGCTCAACACAACACTTGCAGGTGCTCAAGACAACGAAATCGGATTCTCTCCCTACAATATATCATACCATTGGTACAAGCCCATCGGAGCACTCTGCGTATGGATCATAGCCATACCCTTGAGCTACATAATACCACCGCCCAGCGAAGGAAAACGTTTGGATCCCAAACTATTCGTACCCTTTGTGCGAAGATTTTTACCAACCGAGCGCCGTATCCCTGAAGAAGTCCCACTTTACGAGAATAAAAATTATAACCGAAAATCGAATTGATCCAGAACAAGGATGAATTCTCAAACAATGGAAGTGTTTTCTTTGATTATTTATGTATATATTTTATATTAAATATATTGGACGGTACTGCAACTAACGATCAATTTGTTTACCAAGGCAGTGCTTTTTTGGTTTAGTTCGAGTAGAAAATGCAACTAGCATATTATTATGTATGTACATAGTAGCGGTGAGTATGAGAGCAAGCGGTCATGGTTCCTCCGAGCACGAACTGACGTGCATTACACTGAAAACTGTACAAGACGAAGTATTGCACCAAGTATAAGGAATTCCAAGTTAAAATACAGCTTGCTCAAACAGTTTACTGTTAACCTAACACTAGCCGGTGTTCACGTGTACGAGAGCCGACTGTATATTTATGTATAATGACGGGGATAAATAGGGCCTGGCAGGGCAGGGCAGTCTCCTCTAGTATGGTGTAAGCTGTTTGAATCTCTGCCTTATGCTCTCAACAGTTCTAACATCTAATCCCAGGCCTATGCTGTACTGTCTGTGGGATCGTGCATAGCTAGACATGATCGGCGAATGGTGTACTAGGAATGAGCTTTCAGTTAACCTCCCCAAAACCGTAGTTGTTCTCTTCACGAGGAGGAGAAAATTTACTGGTACATGAGGTAATCTACTCCATTATCTATTTCTTATTCGAATAATCTATCAACTAATGGATAACGGAGACACAAAACGATGAAATAAGAGTTAAAACACGACAATTTCAAGTTTAACTAAATTAACTAAAAAAACTGGTAGCTTAATATTCACCTGTTTTATTTGTATCTTTCATTTTAAGAGTATATGTAATATCCACAAGTTTTTTCGAACGTGACTGGCTAAAGTTATTTCGGCATTTAGTATGCAGTCGTGCACCACTGTGATAAGACTCTTTTAATCGATGCTGACGATGCGTGTATCGTTAATAAATCTACTACATACTTCGTAGTTTACATTTTTAAACTGTTTTTTGAGGTGTTTGCTTGATAAAAGACTACTTGTAATTTACGTATTTGAGTAAAGTGATGAGGGCGACGATTAAAGAATTAAGAAAAGGGATTTGATTCAAATAAGAGAAAATATTATATATTATAAAATTATAAAAAATAATAATTTTTCAGTTTAACGATAGGCTGCGCATTATATAATTCGTTATATTGGACGTCCACTGTATTCCATTATAGCAAGAAAGCCATTTGAGGCGCTTAAAAATCAAGTTTTCAAGTAAAACGAGCATTTATGGCAGAATACCGATACACGACAAATGTCATACAAGAAATACGTTCCACATGAGGATCCACATCTGAACCGTCAGATGTAAATTTCGACAATTATAATATCGACTTCATAGTCGTTTTAAGACGTTAACGTTAACTTTCGTAATCGCGGTGACTATAGAGTATACCTGTCTAGAAAAAGCTTCAAGCAAATGAAATTACATTCTTTCGCCTTTCTTTGTGAATGTCAAGCTGAGAATGCGATCCACATAGAAGCAAACGTGATTTGACCACAATTTCACGACTAAACAATTCGCAAATTTGACCCGTAGCTATCTGCGAACCATGGGATCGAAACGTTAGAGATCGAGAAGTTAGCAGTGTGCTCATATATACGTATGCTCATAGGACCAAGCATTTTGATGTTCTGTTGTCGCATCTCAAGACGGTTTCTCCGATGGCTCTGCTGTTTGTGAAGAGTGCAGCGTTGTAAATAACAACGGTGCCTTTGCTTATTGCACAATGCTTCCGGTCCCGATTTCGAGGTTCGACGTTTTATTGGTCAGTGATTATCTGACCATAGATACGCTGTCCTTATATCATCTCATATATAACATAGTTTATTTAACTGCCCAGCGTGCAATTTTGAAATATATTTGTTGGACAAAGTTTTGTGTGTATTAAAGGGCATTTGGGCATTAAAGGCTTTGCAACACATTCCAATATATTTGCTACCATTTGTACTGTTTTCCTATGTATTTGTTATCGACTGCAGTTTTGAAATGCATGTTGTGCTGTCCTTTCGAACATTGGAGCTCGTCTTTTACATTTATGTTTTGTCTTCAGTTTTTCGCTGACTCTTACTACGTCAAAAAGGTTAAGATTTGTTGCATGCCATTGATTACCAAGTGTGTATAATTCGCTTGTTTTTGTATTAAAAGAAATTCTTTGCATTCGCCCGAATAGACATGCATAAGTAGTTATGGCAACGACACTAAATTAGTTGTCGCATGGAAATCATCGCTAAATTGCAGTTATCAAAAAAAAATTGAATACCACATTACGTAGCACAGAAGTACGAATTCGATAATCACATGTCGCGAATCGCTGTAGCCGTAATACAAATGTGATGAGCTGAGTAGTGATGCGTTTCTAATTTTCACCCAATTTCTACCAAATCTGAAATCGCGTCGCATGTTACTGTTGTTTTATGACAAGGACCAAAACGACGTTCTCCAATGAATATGATGACAATGAGTGGATTAAGGGCGAGTGAGTTCCTGCAGCGTTAATAAATAAAATATTAACCTAATGTTCTAACTTTCGGATAAAAACTTGCTTCACTTTACTCTTCTCTTTTATTTAAAAATCGTAAATCATTATTCATATAGATATATATTTTTATATACAACAAAGAAAAATGTTATATAATAGTAAAGTATGGCGCTGTTTTTTTTTCTTATTTTCCTCTTTAACTTTCTCCTCCCTTTTCTCTCTTTGTGATGATGTAAAAATATATATATACTATTACATAATAATAATTTTTTTTTTCTTTTTAAATTTTTTTTTTATCGTTTTCATTTAACAATTAAGAAGTTGTACTAATTTTGTGGTTGTGTTGTTCACGAACGTATTATACCTTCGCAATTGTATATATGTGACTAATATATATATAGATTTTTCTTTTATTTTATTGTAATTAATTTTAGTATCAAATGTTGATTGTATCTAGATTTGTTTAAATTTTTTGTAAATGTTTTATTTTATTTTTTTTTATTTTCTTCTTCATTTTCATTTAGTATCATATACTTACGATTCAAAAACGAACAATTTCTAATATTTATATAATTATTCTAAAAATGAGTTTTTAAGTGTGATTGATACAAAAAATCTTCTTGGCGATCACTTGACGATGGTTGTTTGTGGGTATGTGTGTGTGCGGTGGTGGTGGCGATGAGATGAATTAAGGCTGTCAGATTTTGTTTGTATTTGATTTTAGGCAAAATGGCAAGCAGCAAACAAGTGTGGTTTTTTTTTTTGTATTTACTTTCGGTTATTCCTCTTTTATTATTCCATGTTTTCACAAGCTTCGGTTTATTACTACAATTACAATGCTGTTGTTGTTTGTTTGTTTTTTTTTTGTTTAAATAATTCTATGAAATACATTTGTGCTTTTTTGTATTTTTTTTTTCATATCATATCTGCTTTGAGAACCCTTAACCGTAGTCAATGTTTCCTCTTTTTTTCTTTTGTTTTCAATTTTTTTGTTTTAATCTACATTTTGTTGTTATTCCAATGAACACTTTCCGGATGGCGAATTCGTTTGACTAATAGTGAGTTTGTTGGCAGGTTTTGTTAGTCTTTTTATTTTCATCTTCGCCATTCAGGGGTTGATAGAACGTCCTGAACGTTGCTAGTTCAACATCAGACTAGTTGACTATGGAGAAAGTAAAACTGGACATATGTCAAGGCCACACATCATGCACGGTTGTCCAAATTTAAAGGAAATTTGCAAAATAAACAAGGAGGTATGTTCGACTATGTGATAAGGTCTGTGAAGAAAGAAATCATGTGTGGAGTTAACAGCTTTCAGCTCAAAGCTTCGGCTCTACTCAGCAACATGTAAACAAAGTCGAAAATGTCTCAAGATAACCACTTCCACTTCTAAACTCTTTGAAAAGAACACGTAGCACCATTTGGTGGTGAAATATAAAACGAATGGGAATGCTGGACTTAATTTCAGAAAGGTTGGTCCGGCACAAATGCCAAAGCAGACAAACACTAGACACTTGAGCTTACAATTGCATTCAAGACAAGAGCGCGCTTGTCGAAGGGGAAGAAAAACAAAGAAAATCAAAACATATCCAAATTAAAGGCACTGCAAAAATAAAAGGCTCAACAGGGACATGCATTAGAAGAAGAATACCATGCCAAGTTCACTTTCTACACTTCGTTTGAAAATTTAAAAGAAAAGAAACCTAAATTCATATTCTACGAGTTCACATGATCAACCCTCCGATCGAGGACACAAACAAAAAAAAGGTGAAATCATCTCTACTTCTCATTGGTGTGGTGAGTTTAATATAAGAAAAAAAATCATTTCCTACGTTTGCAACTATTCTCCCCACAGATAGATATGTTTGTTACGATTAACTTATAAACTACAATAGTAGCTATACTAAGAATTAAAAAAAATGATTACTGATAAAGTAAGTTGTTTCTTTTGTTTGTTTTGTTCTTTACAAATTTTCAATTTTTGTGGTTTTCGTTTTTTTCTCCTTTTTTTGCTATTTTTATTAGATTTTCTGTGTGTTTTCTATTTTATTTGCGTTTGCTACGCATTTCACTCTATGAATACAAAAAAATTCGCATCGGTTAATGCCGATATATTCAAGTTTTATTTTTTTTGTTTTTTATCGGGTAAATAGAGGTGGTTTGGTGTTTTCATTTAATTTGTTTATTGCTACTACTTATTTGATTTATTTTTTTTTTGTGAATTTTATATTTTTTTTTTATTTAAACTCTTAGTCTAAAGTTAATCAACCAATCAAATTTTGTGAATTGTTTAACAAAACAAAAAATATAAATCCTTAAATCATTTACGTTCAAATTTTCATCCAGAATTATTGCTCTTTTTATATAAAGAAAGTTTCACTTTTTCTCTCAATTGTTTTTTTATATATTTTATAGATATATATATATATATATGTACGCATATAAATATATATATATGTATTTATAAAAAGAAGTCAGTGTATATTTAAAAAAAAATACATAAACAAAATATTATTTATAATTTGTTTTAATTACAATATTGCGGCGTCGCTCCATCGTTGTTTGCAGTTATTGGCGGCGATGCAATTTTTGGTTCACCTAGAATAAAAATAAACATAGAAAAAAGCGTTAGAAAGAACAAATGACAACAGCCTCTAAATCATGAACAATATAAATTCTTAAACTATTTTCAAACAATCTTGTTTGATTTTAGCGGGTTTCACTGTACATTTCAAGATCCCGATATACAGCAAACTGTCATTCCTAACTTGCAAACAAATCTTATTTACAGCATTGCCAGATAGGTATATGAATTATAGTTTTGTGAGGTGAATTCGGTTCAATGATTTTAAAAGTTGGTGTAAAGTAATATTTCATTCATTATACATACAATTTGTTAATCAACGTAAATTTGTAATAACCATAACAGGCCGACTCTACAGGATTTTTTTATGTCTAACATTTAATGCCAACATCTAAAGACAGACATTCATGTTAGCGTGACTGGGCAAATTATCTCAAGACGTCTGATTTATGCAACTGCATGAGTTGCGGATGGATCGACGAATTAATGACAGTTACTGCAACGAAAAGTGAGTCAAAAATAGGAGTGGACGCCGACGCGACCGTTATGAAGGGCAAAAAATTGTGAAGAAAAAACGAAATTCAAAACTCAAACACAAAATGAGAGCCATCTGTCAAATGTTACATTTACAATTCTTGTTCAAACAAAAACGAAGACTGAGATGACTGAGTCAAAACATAGCATGAAATAGCGCGCCTCATTTGGGCATTTCATGTTAAGTCGAGTCGACATGCAATGAATTATGCACAGTGGAGGCATTGGAGGGAATTGTGTATATTTTACGTTGATTTTATGTACATGTACATATTCAATTAAACTGATGTATAAAAAGCGATAGCATAAAATGTGTATGTGAAGAAATATTTTTGTTGGCATGGGAAGTCCGCATGAAATTTCAACAAAATCTGTTTGCGATTTCACAGAAGTAGATGTGCAACTACTACACCCTGTGTTTCGTCGATCTGGGCTGTTCTATTATGCCCAGGATCTGATATGGATTAGTGGGCACCTAAATATAAAATGCACCTAATAATAACTAATCCTAAAATGTTTGTTAAATAATGTATGAAACAAGAAAACGCTTAAGGCAGATGGGAACAATCTAAAAATTCAGGATTATATCTTTCTCTGTCACAAGAGAAAACCGAAGTCGACTTACATAGTTCAAAATTGAGTTCTCCATATGCATCCAATTTTATATTCCGCTAGGGTAAAATTGTAGAAGGTTTATGTCTCATATTAGAAAAAAGTCAAAATGCTTTGTCTACTGTACTACAAATATGCCAACTTGTAGTAACGAGCGTTAACATTGACGAGTGGTACATCAAGCACATTTGTCAAGCAAATCGTATTCCTTGCCTTGCGCACCGTATTTCCTTTGACCCCAGTCTCATGGATATGCCACATTAGACTGCACACCTCTCTAGGTAAATTTCCGTCGGTCTTCCAAGCGGAAACCTATGTGATTCTAATGGCCACGAACTATATTGTGAAGAACAGGTGGATGGGGTGAAGTATTTGTGTCAAGCTGTGCTTAAGGACCGACTCGACCCTTTAACCACTTCCAGGATAGTCCAGGAATGCAAGTCTTCTCTAAATTGGATCAGCAGGTTCAATTCGGTAAGACTTGTATGGATCGCCGGCCACCACGGGATCACGGGAAATGAGACCGCCGATGAACTTGATAGACAAGGATCAGAGGAGATACTCTTAGGACCCGAACCTGCGTTGGGACTACCCGCGTCCTCGATTAGGCTTCCATCGTTGGCTGGACTTCTCGAGAGAACAACCGGAGGTGGCATGACTCTCCAAGAGGTGGACAAACCAAGCGCATGCTCCCTAATGTCTGTGAGGAATTCGCGGCATTCCGGTCATCTCTTAACAGAAAAGACTACAGACGGCTTACCGGCTTTCTAACGGGCTACTACACCTTCGCCAAACACCTAATTAAGCTTGGCTTAAACGAGGAAACCCTCTGCGACGACTGTGGAGAACACGACGACACTACAGAGCACTTCATCTGCCACTGTCCCGCCTTTGATCAGATCAATTGGAAATTATTTGGTGCTGATGAGGTGAGAGCTGATGATGTAGGCTCCTAACCACAGACGCGCCTGCTGGTATTCCTTCGAAAGACCATGAAATTTCATTAAATGTTCGTTGCTGCCTGATAGTGCTATGGACTAGTTTTTGAGTCTGAATGCTCCAGTGCAGCGTTCAAAAAACTCCGACAAAAAAAAATAAATCGTGTTCACTAGGGCCGATATGAAACCTAGCGCCGCTTGTGACAATTATTGTCACTAGACGACTCGTGAAATTATGCCAGATCTCTGGCGGAAAGAGATTTGTATTGAAAATCTAAATTTGGCGGGAAACAGAATTTGTTAAAATGGTGGAACATCGAGAAAAAGTATGTTAGTTTTGTTACAAGCGCTTGTCAAGTCATATGCATGCTGACAACTCTCAATTGTCAGTCTCAAAGAAACAGTGCACACATGCTTGTAGAAGAATTCAAGAAGAAAATGAGTCGGATTCGTGTGCATGGAAATAAAACAGACTATCTATGACCTAATTCGACTAATTTGAGGCAGTTTATCTATTGCCTGCACAGGTGGAATGATATTTTCAAGAATTTCACTTCTGATATCTGACGAGCCCACCTGATATACTGCTCAGCTCAGGCTGAGACCCTCCACGGGACACAGACCTGATAAGTAACTATCTGACAACGAAAACACTGATCATTCGATAAATTGCGCTGCTTTCATTCAAAATCACTCAGAAGGTACTCGCAACAGAAGTAGAACACTGTCATGGCGATCATTTAATGTAGGAAATCCAGTGTCATTTCTTCAACATCATACTTGAGAAGATCGTGCGAAACACAAACGTCAACACCAGAGGCGCGATCTTCCAAAAGTCCGTTCAACTGCTTGCTTACGCGGCCGACATTGACGTGATTGGACGAACACAGCGAGCTCTCGTCAATGAGGCGTTTGCTGACATTGAGGCGGAAGCGGCTAAAATGGGTCTGGAAGTAATACAAAGTACATGCTGTCATCACGGAAGGACGCACAACATCGACGTCTCGGACAGAGCGTCATAATGGGCAGCAGACACTTTGAGGTAGTTAAGGAGTTCATCTACCTCGGATCTGCAGTAAAAAGGGACAATCACACCAGTATCGAGATCTAGCGCAGAATTACTCTTGCTAATTGATGTTTCTTTGGGCTCAGGAGGCAATTGAGTAATAGAGCCATCTCTCGAGGCACCAAGTTGACTATATAACACCCTGATCATCCGCAGAGACATGGACGCTATTGAAAGCGGATGAAGAAGCTCTTGGTCGTTTTGGGATAAAATTTCTACGTGCGATCATTGGTCCTGTTTGCGTTGATGGTGTCTGAAGGAGATGATGGTGGTGAACCTCGAACTGTACGGGCTGTACAGCGGCATGCACTTTAAGATGGCTGGAGCAAGTAGACACCACAACTCCGGCGCAGAGTTTTCGATTCCGAGACGTTGGGACAACGCAACAGAGGACGTCCTCGAACGAGATGGCGCACACAAGTGGAGAAGGACCTTAACCAACTTGGTGTGCACAATTGGCAGCAGTTGGCGAAAGATCGTGCTGGCAGGAGAGGCTTGTTGGTTGAGGCCCACGTCCACCCGGACTGTAGCGTCAAACAAAGAAGAAATCTTTCATATAATTAATTCCTTTTGATTAGATTATGAACAGCAGGCACTTACTGACATAACCTACATTACTGGAACTCCACCGCAACGTACATAAGTCAACAAAGAAAAGTGATCACTTGGTTATTGTGCGTATTTGTACGTTCTTCACAGAGCGAACACGTCATCGGGCAGAGCCCATTTTCATGAATTCTCCAAGTGAACACGGAAATATTTTCGAAGTACTCGAGGGCCTCAATCAACATGACGCTACTTCAACCTCTTCCACGTGCACTCCATGACTCCAGAGTAACATAATTTCGTGCTCAGAGCTAAGAAGACGATTTGCGCTGAAAAGATGAGTTCTCGTGTTCATAAGAATCCTAGCAGAAGCATGAGATGTCTTAAAACCGACACATAGAGCAGATACTTCAGCGCCACCACATGTTCGGACTGAAACTTTCGACCAAACTCTGATAAGAGTAGTTCGCTCTACACTTCAATTGGCACGTTGGTCTGCCTAAACTGTTCTCTGCATTTACACTTACGACCTGCCTCAAACCAAGGACCGTCACAGCACCCTAAATAACAATTAATTTGGCGCCATAATCTTCGATTAAGCCATGAAAAGTCATCGGTCAACAAACTAGAGATCTACATTGCAATAGCTACTTACAGAAATCATTACTTTCGGCTTTGTGGTCGTTACCCGCCGACACTGACACCGACACTGGAGCAGCAACTGGTGGGGGTTTTGTTGGGCAGACTTCTTCAGTTGGCAGGGAAGTCGCCTTTCCCTCTGTGTTATTCGCGTCAATATTGTTGCCAATTGAATTCTCAACTGGTTTACTCTCCACTTCGGTGATTTTATCCTCGTCCATCGACTTCTCGTCAACAGCACTCGGACTCTCATCCTTCTTGTCTTCGACCACCGTCGTCGCCAACACTTTGTCTGCTGGCTCAGATTTTTCCTCAAGCGAATTTTCAACTGATGCCGCTGTTGTTTCCTTCGTACTTTCAGTGGTTTCCATTGCTTCTGATGGAGTTTCTTTTTCATTCTTAGCGACACCATCCACTTCCATTGGTTCCGGTTTTTCTTCGACCTTCGCTAGAGATTTCTTTTCATCCGCTACCGGTGAGGTGATCTTAGTTTCAGGTGTGACGACTTCATCAACTTTTCCTTCCTTTTTCGGTGCTGCATCAACAGCACTGATCTCTTCCGCATTTTTGACAGCTTCCGGTTTTGATTCTAATTCTGTTTCTGGCTCAGCATCCGCCTCTGGATCTGAAGAGATCTTCTCAGGAGTTGTCTAAAAAGAAAGCAAAAAAGGAACATTCCATGAGTTAGTGGGGGGTTGTCCTTGCATTGTGGGGATATATGAATTAACTGACTTTTTGCTCCGTTTCAACAGCGGTGTCTATTTTCCTGCCTCGTCCACGGCGTGGTGTCCCTGTTGTTGCACGCGCCTTTTTTGCAGGCGGTGGCGTTGCGACTGCATTTGATCTTGACGGTGTACCTCGTGTACTGGAACGTGTTTTGCGGCCACCTTCAATGTCTAAGCTGCCACCGAGTGTCTTCACCAATTCTTCGCTTTCACGCTGAGCACGCTCAACTGCTGAAACTCGTTTCGACGGAGTTCGTTTTGCCTAAAAGATAGAGAAATTATAAGAAACGTGTTTTTTTCTTTCTATCAAAAGACATTCTAAATCAAGAAAAGAAGTTATCGGGGAAATATTCAAGCGATTTGGAACTAGTACGATGAGAAGATAAGATAGCGTCGAAGTGAACATACACAATGGTGAAATGTTTGATGGGAGAAGTCACATTAAAATTACACAGACGGTGCACTGTCTCAAACAAGCTTCAACCGCTAGTGTGATTGTCGTCTGCAAGACTTCCCAATGCCACACATCTATCGCCAAACTAAGCAAAAAAAGGGGACTACGTCTTCATCTGGTTTAATTACAAAGAAAACACCAACAGAACATGATTGTACCGAGGTATTGCAAGCATTCAGCAAGTACTATTCCCCAATTGCCAAAACGTCAGATTTCTACAGCAACCAACTCACTTGCGTCCCTACAGATGCTGATTTGTCTTGCTTAACGATTGACTTTATTAATTCGCATCTTCTTTTCCTCCATAGCAGCAAATCAATTAATTGCCGCTGACGCCTTCTCCGGTGGTAGGCGATTTTACTACTCAATGCATCTATTATCGTTTTAATTTGATGTTATAAATTAATCCGCGTCAATAAAAATGCACGCTTCTTTGCGTTCATTTTTCTAATTTTGTAAAACTTATTAATTATTGGCTGTAAAACCGGGTATTGACTGCAAACGATTATAAACTTTATTCACAAGTTGCGGTCTTCGTAGAAATGTCAGTTATTTACGATTTACGTGACAGCCAACGATTAAATGGGGTATGTTTGTTTATCAAATTCTTTTTGCTCTGACACATCACAGTCAAACAGTGCTAAATGACGGTTTTGACATTTGCCATACAGGTGAATAGATCAAGTGCATACTAATTTTTTATGCATTTCGCTGAATTAAACTGAACAAAATAATCGTCGACCTAAATAGTTAGGATCACAAATAGTGTACATTCTGATTCTTTACCATGTAGCTTCAACAGCAACACCTCGTGCTATGCTTTTAATAACACCAACTCTGTATCAATCATGAGAAATCAGAAAATGGCTCGAACTTAACTTAGCAGCAAAATTTGGATAAGCAACCGCCAAACCCTGACATCCTACACGATTGAATCACGAGCTGAATAGAGCCGAATGAGTCAACAACGACATTGAATTGACAAGCAACATTGTTCCGAAGAATACGTGCGATAGGCATACATATCTCCAATCAATTACCCAAGTCTAATTATAATGTACAAAACAATCCAACAAGAATCAAGTGATTGCATGATAGATACATTCGTACATGCACTCGTGGCGATTCAGAAATAATACACCTAAAACCTTCCACACACAATCGAACCATTAGCAGGGAACATTCAAATCCCACAAATGATAAACAACATAATGTTGTGAACATTGAATCGATCTCAATGCCGGGCAATTTCCCTCCATCACGTACATAACACAATCGAACGATGCTTGTCCCGCTCTTGCCAACATGCTGATGATCCAAGATCACGTATGCAAAGACTTTTTCTCTACAAAATAATGAAAGAAAAGGTTAACATCAATTGTCTGATAAGAATATTCTCTACAAATTGAAGAACACCGACAAGATTAAAATCAGCTATGCCCTCACAATTGCGTCCGTGTCGTTCCGAATAACCTTTGTAACCTACAAGTACAGGCAGACACAATTGTTTGTTGTTTTTTTTTTTTTTTTTCAGTTTATTGCTATAAAATGTAAGGTTACCATAATAAACCTGCCACCACTACCGCTTGGCGCTTGCATGAGTTTATTCATGAAAATGTATCTGACTGTACTACATATTGGAAATCGAACAAACACCACCAAACAACCTTCAAACTGAATTTTGTAACTGTCATCAGAATGACGTCAAAGCAGAGCGCGCTCTCTTTCTCCACTTATATTACCCCCACCCCTCTCACGCGAAGCGTTGACTTAGCAAACATCGCAATCTAACTGACATTAGTCATGTATTCAAACAAAAACTAGAAAAAAAAATAAAACACTTCTAACTATCTAACAGCCCACACAATTAACCATAATTTCAATGCGACGAATAAAAGGGGGCAGCAGGCGGTGAAGTGAAAGAATACAAAAAAAAATTACAAAAAATGAATTTCAGATGAGTACCTCATGTGCTAATACGAGATTCAAAGAAATAAAAAGAACACGAAGAAACACGTTTGTTAATTGCGCCTAAGTGTGTGTTTAAGCACATTTGTGTGCACCCTTCTTATTGGAATAACGCGCCAGAAGTGTGGTGCTGATAGGGGGGCAAGCCAAGATACAACACCGCAACACGATGTGATGATGATAGAAATCGAAAAATCCTAACCAACGATTTTGAATTCCAATTTTTTGTCGCGGCATAACGCGACTAATTATGAAATCATTGAGACTTTTCTTGTTGTTGTTTGATGAAATTAGCACGAACACACACACACACCGGAAAGGAGAGAGGAAACGAAGAACAGAACAAAAACAAGCAAATTATAGCATCATGTCCGTATCTGTGCGGTTCACCCCCGCGCTCTGTTGAGTTAATCCTCACAACACACGCTCCCCTCCTCCTCTTCCTGTCCTTCTCTGAAGAAACATTACTAGCATTCAATAGCACTTCTTTCTCTTTAATCATAAACGATCGAGAACGATAAGAAACGCGGCGGGGGTAAAAGAAAGCATCCACTGCCTCAACCGCTTCGAGAATCGTTCCGTTCACTAGTCGGTTTGTTCATGCACACTTCAGGGTAAACACATTCAGAAAAAAAAACCAAAGCAGCTTCACACATTAACGTTACAACAGCGTGATTTTCAAAAAAAAAAAAAAAAACTCTTGCCCTCTTGGCGGCACTCTCCTGGTTTCGGTTTTGTCGCTTTCAGAGTTTTGGTAGAGGTAAAACACAGCCAACGATACCAGTACAGGCGGCAAATGAGGAAACGATATTTTTATGCATATTGTGCGCTACACCGATGCCATGCCATGCCACCACTATCATATTATTTTCCGCTTCTGTATGGCGCTTCCATTGCATAAACCCTCGCAACACGCAACAATTCTTTTTTTCCTTCTCTTCAATCACTCGTTCGTTCGCTCGTTGGCTTTGCTTTTTTTTACTTTTGTATTCTGCTTTTTTTTCCGTCATTATTTTTTGTTCAATTCTTCCCCGCTCAAATGTGAACACACAGAAAATGAAAAGCAATGACAAGAAAAAGAAACGAAAGGAAAAAAAACTTGGGAAAAACAGCGCAATGGTGGAAAGAAATGAAAAAAAAAAAGATTTTGCGAATGGCAACCGAAAAAATGCGAATTTCTTGATGTAGATTGAGAAATTTTTCAAATACATACGGGTGTAACTGGTTTATTTTCGACTTCTGGTGGTGCTGCCGCTGCCGCTGGAGGAGACGCAAGGTTCACCTCGTCTTGTTGTTGTGGTTTATTATCACCGCTGCTTCCAGTGTCCGACATTTTTCACAACGTATGTTTGGATTAACTAATTGGAACGTAATTATGCGCTATAATTTATATTATATATTTCTTTATCAAAATTATTCCCAACCAATTCACAACGATTGAACTAGTTTGATCACACTAATAGATTTCTAACTGACCGTGATTTAATGGATAAATTTTCTTTTTACTTTATTTTTATTATTTTCGCGCTCACACACTGCCGCTCGCTGGCACATACAAAGATTTCTCTGATTTTGCTTGTCGCTCTGTCGCTACTCGCTGGTAGTGCTGCTATTGCTATGGTGGGATATTTAATGAATGTGAATGTGAGATACTTTTTCGAACGTTTGCTGTTGCCTATACTGACTGAAGTTGCCATAAAAACTCTCACGTACGTAATATGCTGCTGTGATATAGCAATGCTGTCTACAGTCCCTGCTGCCGCCGCTTCTACGGGTTTTCACTTGTGTGTTTTTCTCTGTATGGAAAATTTTCAAATGGCGGGCATTTTTTTCGTGCTGTTTCATTGCTATTGAATGGGTATGGTTGGTAATAGTGTACCACGCTGTGGTTGTTTCGCACCGAGAATGTAGATGGCGCTGGGATAGGCTGCACGAAACTCTGTTGATTTTATAAAATCGAATTGGTTTGCTGAGCTTGTTCTCTAATTTTATTGGCTTTATGTTAAATAAAATGTTACCATAAAACTCGGTGGCATTCTTTTTATAAGAATCTGTCTTTGTTTCAACTTTATAGATAATGCGAAACAAATTTTAAGATGAAAAAACCTCGTGGTGGTCTCCTTTCTCGGCTTCGATTTGAAACTAAGGCTACTGCATCAACGAGCTCAGCTACTGTAAAATTGCTATGAATAGAAAACTGCATGAACTACAATATTTCCTCTTATAATTCACATATTCTAACCTGATTTATAACCTCCTTATATCAATCAACCAATAAATGATGAAAATATTCCCCATCGATCTATGTCAAAACAAACATATCTAATTTTGCACATTGAAGATGTCATACGAGACAAGAACTTGCTGCAAAAGTGTTTAATTTATTACTTAATAAAGAAATTTCTCCTACAAATTGCTTGCAAAATCATTTTCGACTAAAGTACCTATCTTGCAGCTGACAAATCTGAGTAATTCATATCATATTTGTCTTAATAAAAATCAATTGAAATACTAACCTGCCACTTTGTTTACAATTTGTTCAGCTTTTTGACACTTCATCATCACACGTGCAGAGCAGCGTTTCATTATTATTCGAAACAGTGCCAAGTGTTGTATTATCCTTCAATATGTCTGATGTTGATAATAATTACTCCTCCGATGAGGAAATCATATCTAAAGATCATAAAAAGCTTCTTCAAGCTGTAACCAACATCAGCAAGGCACAACACATTAAAAAAGTTTCCCGAAAGGAACCAGCGGTTACTCAAAGTGAATTCGACCTCATCAAGCCCCGAGTGGAATTGCCGAAGAAAATACAGCCCACCAAAAGTGCTGTCAGTGTCATAGACCTTGTGCAAACACTTAAAGGAACCGGCAAGCATCTGGACGTTGGTAAGGAATTGAAAAATGTCCAGAGTTCAGGTAAAGTGCTGGCAAAACCATTGGAGAAACCGGTAGCAGAACGTGTCTCTCGTACTATCAATTATGAAAAGGCAAAGAAGCAATTGGAGCGCTGGGATGCGGTGGTCACGCAGTTTCAATCAGCCGAAACGTTGAAGTTTCCCCTTGATCCGGGGACGGTGTATTTAAACGCGGGCAAATTCAAAAAGCCCTTGGCCATGTCACTGAAGTCTGAGTTGCAGATTGCGATAGAAGAAGCCGAGGCAAAGCTACGAGCATTGAAAGGTGAAGAGGTCGACAAGCCAACAGAAGAAGAAGAACGAATGGAGAAGGTGATGCTGGCCAAGGAAGAGCTGAAGAAGCGGCGACAAGAATTGCTGTTGCTTAAGATGCGTCAATCTCAGAAATCCGCCAAACTGCGCCTTCAAAACAAAATCAAATCGAAGAAGTATCACAGGCTCCTGAAGCACCATAAAGTGAAGGAGGAACTGAAAGAATTCGAACTCTTGCAGAAGAAAGACCCGGAAGAAGCGCTCAGGAGGCTTGACAGTTTGGAGAAAAATAGGATCCTCGAGCGCGCCAATCTAAGGCACAAGAACACGGGCACTTGGGCAAAGAACAACCTAGTGAAGGCAAAGTACAACAGGGATGTGCAAAAGGATTTGTCGGAGCAGTTGGCTTTGAGTCGACAACTGACCGAAAAAAAAGATATCTCAGATGACGAAGATGATGTCAAATCTGAAGACGATGTCCCAATGGATCAATCGAATCTTTCGAATCCCTGGATGCAAGCTAACGGGAAGAAACAAGTGGAAGGTGCTGTCGATGCTATTGATGCCAGCTACAGAAAGTACTGGACGGAACGCAACGCAAACAATAAGAAGATGGAAGAATACAAAGCCATGCTTGTTGAAGATTCTGGAGTTGAGGAGGATGTCAAGGAAGTTGAAGAGCAGGAAATAGAAAAGACTGTTCCCAAGAAGGAGCCAGTGCGTGTGAATAAAGTTAAGCAGCAAAAGAAGCCAAAAGCACGTCCGGTCATCGAGAATGGTTGGCTTGTGGAAGACGTCGCTGATGAGCAACCGAAAGACAGCTCAAACGCAATCGATGCTCTATTCGACAAAGCCGAAGACAGCGTTGTTCAGAAACAGGCGAAGAAGGACTTGAAGCGAAAGAAAAACATGGAAAAACGGAGCGCAAAAACTGTGAAAGCCGCCAAATCGACACAAGAGGAGAAAAACGAATTGCAGAACATGCAGAGCTTGGCATTCAAAAAAACGGTGAAGCGCGTAGAAATCGATGAACCACTTCTGGAGACAGCCGCAAATGAGAAACCCACTCTGCCAACGACTGCAGCTGCAGCGTCACTGCCTAAGCCAGTGTCAACGGACACCGATGACATCATAAGACACGACAACATTGCTGCTGTGAAACCAAAAAAACTGAAGACATCCTTGGGCGACGTAACCAACTGTGGAGAAGATTTGGATTTCGATGACGAGGATGACGCGGTTATGTTAAATTCCCAATCCGCCATCAATGATGCCTTTGAGGACGATGACATCGTGGCGGATTTCGCTAAGGAAAAGAGCGCCGACGATAAGAAAGCACTTGCTGAGCAGTTAACGTTGTCAATGCCCGGCTGGGGCTCGTGGGCTGGCACCGGCATATCACCGCAAGCTGATCAAGAAAAACGGAAATTAGTTCTTCAATTCGCGATAAAAAAAGAAAAAGACGCCATCGAAGAGAAGAGCACAATACGCATCCATGAGATTGCAAACAAGAAACTGAGGGAACATTTGGTGTCCGACATTCCGTTTCCCTTCACATCGGTGAAGGACTATGAGGCGAGTATACGAGCACCAATCGGGAGGAATTACGTGCCCGAAACAGCGTTCCGTATGCTGACTAGACCGGCGGTAATTGTTAGAAAGGGCCACATCATCAAGCCGATGGACGAGAGTGAACTGCATAAGCAACCCAAGCAACCGCGTACAATTGTTGATAAGAGAATTTTGTATGATTCTAAAGTTAAAGCAAATTAAAATGTCACAAACAAGGAGAATTTCATTTTTGTTTCCACTGAATAGGGAGGTGGTTCTATGATTTCAGGGAATGGTAAGTTGCCACTTAAATGAGCGACAACTGTGACGAATCATATTTGTCAGTATGGTAACATAATAAGCAGCTGATATATTTTACCATTCTGCACTGTTTCGGATCTATTTCGAACTATTCCGGATCTTATGAAACTCTCAAACACAGATCCCGCTTTAGCTTGAAGGATTTTGTAAAAGCCGATATTAGCTTCTCAATTTATCAAAAATGAAGGAAGATTACCTGACGATGGTTCATCAAAGATGAAGGAGGATTCCATGACGTCCATTAGAGTATAATGCGTTTGTTTACCTATCGAGTATCATTGTTAGTTGTCGGGAATGAGACGCTGATCGGTTATCAGATAATAAATAGAAGTTTAAATGGTTTGCATCATCCTTGCGTGAAGGTGCGTAGTATGCCGTGCGATAAACCCGAGAATTATTGCGGCACACTTATTTTTAAAAGGCTGACAGAGCGGGCAAACGATAAAAGCATACTCAACAAGTACCAATCTGGTTTTAGGCAAAACCACAGTCCTGTAGACCAGATATTCATCCTATTCCACATTGCCGATAGCTTTAAAAACAAAAAGAAGAAACTATATGCATTCTTTGTAGATTTTCAAGCCACCTTCGACTCCATTGTCCGCAAAGCTTCAGCCCAATCACAGAATCCATTCGAAGCAAATCTACGAATCGAAGTTACGATACGAACTACGAAAAAAATGCTATCACACATAGTCGCCAGTCAGAAGTCAGAATCTCCGACTTGTAGAAAAAGATAACAAATTTCCATTTGATTGGTATCAACTGATACCAACTTTAACGAACCTCGAATTTCGTAGCAGATTTTTCACTACGATTCCTCTGCGAATGAATTCTGTGACCGCTTTCGAAACGCAAATGGGAGTCAGACAAGGGTGTGTGCTCAGTACTTTGCTCTTTATTTATTTGATTTTTTATAAATGACATTTTGGATGACGTTAGAGGGAGAATCGAGTTCGGAGGTTTGCGGATACCAGGCCTCATTTATGCCGATGACATCGTTTTTCTAGCGGACTCAGTTGAGGGAATGCAGCGGATGATAAATCGGCTAGAACGCTTTTGTGATCGTTGCAATCTGACTGTGAATCTTGGAAAATCAAAATGATCTTCAGGGATGGAGGTGGTAGATATTCGGGAAACGAAACTTCCGAAGGTCAGAATTTGGAAATTGTGCGAGAGTATAAGTACCTCGGTGTCATGGTCTGTCCTAATCTTAAATTTAAAAAGGATTTTATGACGAAATGAGCAGTGGCGAAAGGAGCTATTTCTTCAGTCTGGGGATGTTGCATGGAGAGTAGGCTTGTGGACCATTGGGCATATATACAGATATTTCGTGCCACTGCTTCCTCCATTATGTGGGGTTACTGGCAGTTCGATGTTGTGGAGCGGTTTCTAAGATACTTCCTTAAGCGAATTTTTCAGGTTCATGGTTCACCTGGCAACTTCAATATGGTCGTCGATGATAACTTTAAGAGGCAACCTCGCCAAAAAGTGTGAAGAAATGGCGGTTGAGTTTGGAGAAAGAGTACAGATTCAAGCAGACATCCCACTGTTGTAAGAAATGTGTTTGAAAAGATATTGGATGGTGTAAGTCGTTCAGCTTACTGTGGTTATGTCACGAAAGCACAATTTTCGCAGTATAGGTTTATTTATAGCCAGCTCGACTACAATTTGCAAGAGGGTACTTACTTCTTGAATCGACTGCCGCTTTCGATGATAAGTGTGATTTTTAAAATAAGAGGAGAAAAGAAATAATCAACCTCAACTATTTACATTCCACATCGCCCTGACTTACCTATTTAATGTGATATTTGGAACCTCAAAGAAAGAGAAGATGTTTACCACATTATTGGTAGATGCACGATACTAAGAGCACTTCGTGTTAGATTCTTCGGCAAGCCTAGATCAATTTTAGTGAAGTTTTAAGTATTTTAAATGGAGGTATCAGATGGGAGAAGTTGTATAAGTACACACACACATTGATGCCGATTTTTAAATCTTAACATAATTAATAAAAGATATAAAATGTATTAAGTGTATGTGGCCCGTGGCGTTCTCGGTATGTGCGTCGACTCCTACGCACTTGGATCTACCTGTCTGGGTTCGATTCCTGGTACGACAAGAAGTACTTTTCACGGCCCCAACTCTGTCGAGTCACTGACAATGCTCAGACGTACTACTTCCTCATGAAAGCTAGTAAGTCTTTAGTAGTGGAGTTTTTTAAACCCACTGAAGTGAGTATCTCCTTATGGAAGATACGTTTACTTAACCATATTAGTGCCGGACATTCGCCCAAAATATGCTTCGATGAAGAGCCGACAAACCTTGTCTTGACACAGGTTTAAATTGTTAAGTTTTCTTTGTTAAGATTGAGTATTTCCTTATATGAATAAGGCCTGATTAAACGTTTGGATTGCCTAAGACAATGACCATGTGTCCACCGGTCTAGGCGAAGTTTGATTTCCCATTCGTTAATCAGAGTTGTGGCTGCTGTACAATTTACATTACAGTACGGTTCAGGACCGATGAATGCAGATTCCGAGCCAGCCCTCGCGAGCAAGCACTCTGTGTCCAGGCACCCAGCCAAGCTTCACTTTGTTGTGTCTGGCAAGGGATTGTAGCAACATTTGCCTGTTTTGGAGTCCAAAAGGTTAGTCGAGAGTGCCTTTAGTGCTGCTTGACTGTCTGAGAATATCAGTATATTAGCGCCCTTAATGCCTTTGTGGAGGTTTTGTCTGGCGCAGATCTCGATGGCGTAGATTTCGACTTGAAACACTGTAGGATACGACCCCATTGGTACGGAAATCCTTGTGTTGGGTAAAAAGACTCCTGCTCCCACTTCGGATTCCACCTTTGATACGTCTGTGTACCAACCAGCCTCCTAGGGTCTTGTGCTGGGACACATTCGGACCAGCTTGCGCGGTCCAATATTTCAACTTCGAAAAACCTTCCGAAACAGTGCTGCCTGACTACAATATCCGGCATTGCACAAAACATTTCTCTATTCTGGATTGAGTTGAGTATACCGAGGTGACCTGTTAAGTTACTCAAGCGGCAGTTTGATGGCATATCAAGCAGCTATCTTCCTAATGAAGATTGGGGCAGGTGCGCATGGCACCTGTTATTCCAAAACAAGCAATACGTTGTAGTTTCTGCAACTTATTTCCCCGGCTGCATATATAATAATGGGTCTCGCCATCATTGTGTACATCCAATGAATGATTTTGGGAGAGAGACCCCAGGCCCACGGTGCTCTGGTACCACGCTCTGTGGCGGACTTAATATGTGCGTTCCAGTTAAGTCGTTAATCTAGGATTACTCCCAGATGTTTGACTTCGCTGGAATATGTTGTGTTTGTATATAGTGTTGTATTGTTGATTATTATGGGTCCAAGGTTGACTCGTGTCCTCCTTGAGAATGGCATTAGAACGGTCTTACTTGGAATTGATAGATAAACCTTCTGTGTTACACCATTCCACGACTTGGTGCCTTTTTCCCTCCTGTGTATCCTCGTGTTGTAATAAATAGCTCTTCTCGCGCTGAACATCATTGCAGATGGCCTCATCTCATGGCTGGTTGGCTTAAGTAGCTTCGATTATGTTAGATATGCTTTGGTATATTATAGATATATTTGGTGATCTCGGAGAGGTCACTAAGGAATTGTTTGCCGAACACGATATATCTTTGTTTGACTAGTGCCGGACAGTCGCAGAGAAAGTGAGGCAGACTTTCCTTTGAGTGGGTGTCGAGGCAACTGCGACAATGTGGGTTGAACGGTATTTAGAGTCTAACAGCGTGGATGCCTATAGGCCAGTGTCCCGTGCTTACAGCCACGACTCTAGCGATTTCTTTTGATCATTAGTCATTAGTCCCTCTTTCAGTGTAGGAGGGCCAGGTTGTCTTAGAGACTTTGCACTTGGATGCCCTAGTCCACCTTCTACCACCTAACGACAGAAAGTGTTGATAGATTAGGATACCACTATGATAGAATCGATAAGGTGACAAATACTAACCCCACATTCGCCCGAAAAGCGAAGGAATGGCATACTAAACTGAGTGGCTACGCTATGTACCATTCAGCGGTCAGAAGGACATAAACTTCTATCGCATTTATTTTGTCTTGCCACAATAATAAATAACTTGAATTGATGGCTTTTATTATTTTGTTACCGTTAGGTAGGTAAAATTCACTCGACGAGTTGCTTCATTTAGACCTTTAAGGTCCGTTGTGCTGTCACTATTCGGCTTTTTCCGCCACTTCGTTGTCCTACTAGACTCGTTCGTACTTACCCTCTCTGTTGGTATGTGTATTGTTACTTATAACCAGTTGGTGGTTTTTATGAACTTGAGGTTGGCCTTTATGTTGATATTAACTAGATCTTCGAGATTATCGAGGAAATAGCTGCGCATAAGTTTCCTTCTTGTCCCTGCAAGGGACAGGCAGGTTCCTAGGTAATGCAGAACAGTTTCCTCTTCCTCCTCATCCATGCAGCTCCGACAGAAGTCATTGTAGCCTTCTGGCTTGATTGCGAATTAGGCAACGGCCAGTGATTACGCCTACTACTTTAGGGGAACATTAGGACAGTTGATCCCTCTTTTTAAATTACGCATTCTTTCGGAAAGTATAAGATATACTTCCTTTGCAATTAACGGATTTATAACCCTTTGTGTTGTATATCGTATTGTTTAGTTTAGCAAACAAAAAAAACGGTCGACGAGATATTCTTTTAGCTCTTTTTCTAAAATTTTCAAAAGTAACCAAGTGTCCCCGAATAAGTGAGACTCGATCCCATTGTAGGGTAGACTTGGTTACAGGGGGGATCAACTCTACTGCTTCTTCGTTTAGAGAAAATATTCTCGACAGCGCATAATCAGGGGTGTAACTTCCGTCGTTCGCTTGCTGATGTTTCCGATAGTATCTTTTCAGTGTCATGATAGGTATCCCGAAGAGTTTTGCCTTCAAAAACACTCTGAACAGCTTTCTTCAGTTTTTCGGCATCTATTGGGACACGTTTTTTAGCGCCCTCCTTTGGCTTATACACACGCGGGTTAATATGTACCTAATAACAAAAATAC
Organism: Eristalis pertinax; assembly: GCA_907269125.1. NCBI lineage: Eukaryota > Metazoa > Arthropoda > Insecta > Diptera > Syrphidae > Eristalis > Eristalis pertinax. The sequence goes on from OU026145.1 coordinate 126,681,390, forward strand.
AAAACGAAATTATAAAAACATAAAACAAAATTTAAATTCATATTTACATAGATCCCGGGATCAAGTCTCCCTTAATTTAATGTGATCAAGTCTCCCCTCTGGTAGATTTTTACTTATTCACAAAATATGGAAAACAAACTATATTTTATAGAGAGATATGAGCAAATACTTACCAAAATAACCACTTTCCAAAGTAAATACACACAAAACACTTCACTTAACAAACGCTGTAGACAAATAAAATCCAAGAAAAACTTAAAAAAAATAACTTTACGTCTATTAACAAAAAATACACCCTTCAGGTTATTCCGTGCGAGTGGCAAAACGCCGTCTGAAGTTATTTTCAATATCAAATGCTGTGATGCCGCTTTATTATTCCAAGAAATATTTCTCGTTGTGGAAATAATACCCAGGGATCAAGTATCCCGGGGGATCAAGTGTCCCCAGATTCCCCTACTAATGTTCCTCCTGTCAATTTCTAGGAGAGTTTTAGTTTTTGATGGATCTAGTGTAGGCCACATCGTTTTCGATGAACTACAAGTGTCCAATTCCGTCCATCTGCTATTGGTTGTGATCTTGGCGTCTGTCAGTAGCATTGATTTTAGCGCTTACATGGGGGGTGAGGTGTCTCCTGATTTAGTGGCCAGTGGTAGACTCGCCCCCTTCTTGCCAATTAAGCACGGGGTCTCTCTTAAAGATAGGCGGCAGAGTTTTACCACCTTAGAATTAATCGATAGTGTTTCCAGAGCCTTTATGGCCGCCTGACTATCTATGATAGATCTTCCGTCTATCGGGTTCATTGACAGCCGGTGGGCTGCCTCTTGAATAGCTGTTACTTGTGCTTAATTTCGGAGACCTCAAAGGGTGTTATGTAATCAGATTGTTCATCGAATCTTCGAATTATGGAGTAGCTCCATTTGTTACCGTTACCTTGTTTTAAATGAAACACTTCGGATAACTGCATCACTTTCCCGTTTTTTAATAACTCTCCGTTGCAAGTAACTAAAAACGCAACGAGATGTAAGGGAATAGTTAAAATTGTACAGTGATATAACTCGAGAAAATTTTAAGAATATTTAACATCTATTTAAAATGTTTATAAATACAAGTGTCACATTTTAAATTTAAAACTTCCTCAATCCAATTACGTATGTAAACCCATGTTGTTGACATCACGTTGCGGAAAACGAGAGAACTGTCAAATGACTCAAAACAAACGTGCAACATTTGAAGCAGATCACGTCGACATCTCATTTATTCTAAGTTTTTAAGCAGATATCTCTTGCAACAAAAATGGTTCAAGTTACATCAGATCAAATCAAAACTATCGGCAAAGTTCTGAATAGTAAAGAGCGTCCGTTGAAAGAAAGATTCCGCGCATTGTTCACCTTAAAAAACCTCGGCGGTGAAGAGAGTGTGTCCGAAATAAGTCGATGCTTTGAGGATGATTCAGCCCTGCTTAAGCACGAACTCGCCTATTGCCTGGGTCAAATGCAAGACACATCCGCAATTGGAGTTCTTACCAGTGTCCTCGCGGATGTAAAACAAGAACCAATGGTGCGACACGAAGCTGGTGAGTTGTCAAATCCAACATCTATCCAATTGGTCTTTACACGAATCTGTTTCAATTTTTAGCTGAAGCTCTTGGAGCGATAGGAGACCCATCTGTAATACCAATTCTAGAGAAATACAAACAAGATCCGGTGGTAGAAGTTGCAGAGACTTGCATCATCGCTTTGGATCGCGTGAACTGGTTGAAGAACGGCAACCAGGTGAACGACAATAATCCATACCACTCCGTCGATCCATCGCCACCTTCGAAGCCAGAGCTCGGAGTCGATGAATTAAAGAAAATCTACCTAGATCAGAGCAATACCCTTTTCGATAGATATCGGGCAATGTTTAGTTTGAGAAATTTGCGCACCGAAGATAGTGTTTTGGCCCTCACCGAAGGTTTGAAAGATCCCAGCGCTCTGTTTCGGCATGAGGTTGCCTTTGTCTTGGGTCAACTTCAGGAGCCCTGCAGTATACCGTATCTCAAGGAGAACCTGGAGGATGCAGCTGAAAACGAAATGGTGAGACATGAGTGTGCTGAGGCACTGGGAGCTATCGCAACGGAGGAATGCACTGAAATTCTGAATAAGTACTTGCAAGACGAGAAGCGGGTTGTGAAAGAGAGTTGTGTCATTGCGTTGGATATGTGCGACTATGAGAATAGTCCTGAGTTTCAATATGCCGATGGGTTGATCAGTAGCAATAAGTGAACGATTGTATTTTTTTTTTTATATATATTTATATCTGCACATGGTGATAATACATAAATAAATCGAGACTCTGATGGACAATTTGGACGTTTTATTTATGAAAACAAACACTGTGCTCTTGAGCGAGCTGAATACCAGGATTTCCCAATTCAATTCAGGGGAAGGAGGTAACGCAATCCTCCCAACTATCCTAAATAAGCCGCCAACTTACTTTTCAACTACAACCATTGACACGGAAACAACTATATGTTCTCATCCAATCATTTCTATGGCCCCGCTTGCGAGCGTCGATTGTGAATGAAAACGATTCGTCCGTGGTTAGAATTTCAACAGACAATTAAAAGAAACATCTTGAAAAAAAATCTTATTTATTAATTAAACGATATTATAAATGTTTCTTTCATCAATTACTCCTCCGCATCGGCAAATCTCTCATCGTTAATGCTCAAATCCTGCATATTGTCGCCCACATTACCGGCATCATCATTATCGTCGTCCCCATCGAATTCCATGTAATCACTGCCAGACTCAGATGCACTCTGAGCCTCGTCCGGATGCAAGGCCTGACAATCAGTCATTGCTTGATAAATTGTATCCACTGTATTTGTGTCCGCCGGAATCAACCATAGTTCGGTCATCCCTTCAGATTCCGAATCTCCATCGCTTCCCTCATCATTCTCATACCCGTCATCACCATTTGGAATGTTACCATCGCCATAGACTCCGTCCCAAACGAGTTTATGATCAATCATAAAGTAAATGCATTTAACTGGATTTGTGGCAATCCCATGAACACTTATCTGTTGCCATTGCACAGATAGACCCTCTGGCCTATCATTTGGCATCCATTCCAAGCATCTGTACAAGAGTTGTCGGAATGTTAATTTAGCTTTATTTCATATGATCAAAATAAGAAGTCTAATTACTCCTGGTTTACGTATAGTGTCCCTGTTCCAACAGTAACGCTGCCAATCTTCAGCTGCGTATTACCGGCGGAATACACCAGACCCTCAATAGGGACATTTATTTCTCGGATAAGTACCATTTTATTTTTTTTTACTGAAAACGATGTGATGCGAATTATTTAATATAAATTAAATTCGAAATGTTTACCAAAAGCTACCTTTTAACGAATTGTTTATGTGTTATTTCACGCGAAAGTTGCGTCCTTTTACATTCCTCACGAAAATAAACGTGCGAAATTGTTTTAAATTGACCGGGGAATGGGGATCGTATACAGTACAACACGAAATGACAGCCGCTTAGAAATACCAGACAATGGGAAATTTATATGTACAGTGATCAAATGCGGAGATATTTGTTTCCACTTATGCATAGGTATTCCTGTTGGATTTTAAATTGGAATTAACAAGTGATTTTCCTCTTTAATTGAGGAGATAATATTTAAAACTAATGAACAAGAGAATGTCACATTTCCCACCACATTTCTTTTAAGATATATACATATTTTTCAGAATATGGAATCGAAAGAAAAACGGCAATATATTGATCACATTTATATCAATAAGCTCGACTGAGGCTAAGCATGCGCATGCTCAAACATATACGTTTCATTTCATTAATTTCTTATAATAATTGGGAACATATTAAAATACATTTCAGAATCCACCACCAACTTGTGTCTTCACCTTAATGTTATTCACCAATAAATTTGCAGTTGTTTTTTTGTTTTTTTTTTTAGCAATTGACAAGCTCGGTATTCTGACAGTAGGGGGCGTCTTGTCATTTTTGTGACGTTTTCTTTTAAACAATTTGCTTAATTTTTCTGTATATTGTTTCTCGTTCTTTATTCCTCGTTAGGCCGGGCAAAATTTCAATGAGGATATAAATTGAGGAAATATTTTCCCACTTTAGTTAGTTTCTACGCGAAGAAGGTAAACGAAATAACAATGGATATAATAATAGCAAATGTAACTCATATAGAGTTTAAAATTGAAAAAGACCTAAATGGCCAATACGGTGCGCTTCCTCTACCATTTCCCGGAATGGACAGTAAGTTACATTCTCGCATAGAGTTTAATCTTTCGATTTGATTGATACGAAAATATATTCCCTTCAGAATCCACGGCAGCTGTGTGCCAATTTTTCAATGGCACCGACGGTTCCATGTGTGATAAAGGTGCTGCCTGTCCATTCCGTCATGTGCGAGGCGATCGAACAGTCGTATGTAAACATTGGTTACGTGGTTTGTGCAAGAAGGGGGACCAGTGTGAATTCTTGCACGAGTACGATATGACAAAAATGCCAGAATGCTACTTTTATTCACGTTTCAATGCGTGTCACAACAAAGAGTGCCCATTTTTACACATCGATCCCGAGAGCAAGCTCAAAGACTGTCCCTGGTATGACAGAGGTTTCTGTAGACATGGACCGCACTGTCGTCACAGGCATGTTCGACGAGTGCTCTGTATGAATTACTTGGCCGGATTTTGTCCCGATGGTTCAGTTTGTAAATACATGCATCCCAGATTTGAGTTACCAGCGCCGCCTGAAATACCAAAAGATCAAATGGTTAAGCGCTTACCAACATGCCATTACTGTGGAGAGCTTGGTCATAAGGCATCTGGTTGTCCAAAAATGCCGCCAGAACAAAGGGAAGTGACCATACGTCAAGAGGAGGCGAGATTCCGCTCACTTACATATTACAAGCAACAAATGCAAATGCAGCATCATCACTACCATCATCAGCCCCACCATCAGCAGCAGCAACAGCAAAACAATAACAGCATGAACACTTCGTCGACCGATGAGAATGCGGACGGCTTCCAGAAGGAGTCACCGCAGAAACCAATGCCCAGACCGCTCGAGGAGATAACGTGTTACAAATGCGGCCACAAAGGCCATTACGCCAATAAATGCCCCAAGGGCCACCTCGCTTTCTTATCAAATCAGCATAGCCACAAGAAAAAAGAGAACATTTAACAGTGAGCCGTCGATACTTACAACTTTCAAAAAGGTCTTTACGTAAAAAATGATACAACATGAAACTATAGTCTTCACTTATGTTAATTTTTATTTCGTATAATTAAAATGAAACTATCCCAACAACCCAACTAGTTTGCGTCTACCATCAACTGCGACCGGCTCTCTCAATCTCGTCATCACACATCATATGCGCTGGGAGGTAGCTTATCTCACCGGACACGGGATCCACTTGTTTCAGGTGCTTATTCGGTGCAGTATTCGATACATCGCCCAGCGATGTGTAGCCTTGGTCATAGAGCGGGCAATAGGGGACTTTGTGTTCCAAAATATACTCCCAGACGTCTCTGCACGACCAATCCAATATCGGATTCACGCGTATTAGTGGTGGCCAATCTGAATCTGTCGGCTGTCGGTGGTTACAGTAGATGAGTTAAGTAATCTTTGTCATAAGCTGGTTCAACATACTTGCATGGATTTCATATTAGAACAGTGTGGATCAGTTCGTCGGACGCCCATAAGGACTGCTTTGAAACGCGGCCTCTCTGCACAGACATTCTCCAGGACTGCCTTTATCTTTCCCTGATGCTTTATAATTTCCACTGGATACGTTTCGGTGCATAGTTTAACAAAGTCATCAACTTCCTTGAATTGCTGCTTTGGCTGAATATACAGTATGGGCAAGACATAGTTCTCCAAATACAGATTTTTCTCAATGTAATGACATAACATGTGAAGCACAACCGTACAGTCCTTACCACCATTAAACGACACAAACACTTCATCTAGAGAACATTTTTGAAAAAGATTGTTCAACAGCTAGTAAATACAAATGTTCATTAGATCAGATGAGTATAGATAAGTACTTATCACGTGCAATATACTTGATCTCACCTCGTATGCCTGATTTATTTTTGCAGCAGTTAAACTGCTAATAGCCCGTGAATTTCCATTATTTATTGTTCCATGAATGTTTGAGTTTGTCATTGCGACGTGTCTGACGACAGGTGTAATGCACCCAGCTTTTGTTGATGATGGCAATTTGGTTTCGTCACTGTACATACGCGACAATGAGTTTGCTTTAATTATGGATAATCGCAAAATCTTTGAGAAATGCAAGCGATTCAAGCGAAAGTTGAGCATTGAATGGCATATGGTATTAGGTAAATGATGACGAATATATATGAAGTTAAATTTACATTTGTCATCCGATCAGCTGTTCATTTGACGTTTCACTTATCGTCAATGTTGACAGTTTAGTTCAGGGGAGTAGGAGATATGTAGAAATGATGGAATAAGTGAAACAAACAATTAGCAGAGATTTTTGTGAACAAAAATTCTCGGGAATACTAGGATTCCCAGGGTGCAAAAATTTGAAAGACTCTCAGGGGGATCGACTTCGAAGATATTTGAATTGAAAATTACTTATTCTTCTAGGGACTGAGACTACTTCGTTTAATTCGCAAGTCATTAATTCCTATGAAGATACCAGTGAAATTAGGTCCAGGCGGCTGCCAGACAGTTGTTGACATACACTTAACCCTTAAACCCTGCGGAAAAAAGGGTTACTATCCTGTTCGCGAGCGAAGCGAGCAACCCACCCCTGACTTTAAAATTTAAATACCATCGACTGATAGCAACCGCATCACTTTATTCAAATACATTTTAATCACACCCCTATAAGTATACATTGTTCTTGTGTTTGGAACGTGTTCACTTCTACACTCTTTTTGCACTGAAACGAACTATTTATTTATTTCATATCTTGGTGCCCCGGGAATCGTAGTATGCCCCTTCCTAGACGTATTGTTAGTAAATAAGAGCACTTGGCTTAACTTTCCAATAGGCCACCACGCAAACTAAAATGAAGAAAATTCTATCTTGTGCCAAATTGGCTGCAAAACACGAATCTGTAACTCATTTACATAGGAGACTAATATTAATAACAATTAATGTCGAAATTCGCCCTATTTTGCATTTGGACATACAAATATTCGTACTTCTGGGTTTTTTTTTAATTAATTCACCATTATCTCCTTCATATGAAACTAAAGTCATATTTAGAAAATGTAATTAAATAACGAAATAATGCATTTTAATTTGTTGATATCTTTTTCAATTGAACTTTGCATTTGCACCTAGAAGTATGTCACGTGTTTTATACACGAACATTTTCTCTTATAATTGCTATACTTCAAAGGAAGTTAACAACAACCCCAAAAGTATTCCACACAAGTGCACAAAAGAAGTTTCAAGTCAATTCAAACTAGAAAGAAAATTTGTGAACGTTATAAGTCCATAATTCAATTTCTCAAAGTAAATATAAGTCAACTTTAGCCCCAGGCGACTGCTCGACAGTTGTTGAAATACCCTTAGCGGAGCGACGGGTATGTCCCTGCGGAAAAAAGAGTTAAGATCCTTTAAATACACAAAACTATGTTATACTTTCAGGCCTGATTCCTTTCGCCGGTAATGTATGCTAAGTGTGTGTTCACAAATTGCATGTATAAAAAGGTATTACCTACTTCTAGTTGCTAATGTAGAGTGCAATTGAAAAAGTTAGTAACAAATTAAAATACATTATTTCCTTATTTATTTACATTTTCTGAATATAACTTTAGTCTCATATGAAAGAAATAATATTAAATTAATCAAAAACCGAGTATTTTTGTATGTCTTACTTACTTACTTAAGGTGGCGCTACAGTCTGAGGTGGACCTGGGCGTCAACCAACAAGCGTCTCCAGCCAGCTCGATATTTAGCTAGCTGTCTCCAGTTTCGCACGCATAGTTGGTTGAGGACCCTTTCCACTTGCGTGCACCTAAGTCGCGGTCTTCCTCTACTGCGCCGTCCCTCGGGGGTGGATTCGAAGACTTTTCGGGCCGGAGCATTGGTTCCCATCCGCTCTACATGACCTAGCCATCTCAATCGTTGGATCTTCACTCTTCTGGCTAAGTCGATGTCGCTAAACAGCCCGTATAGTTCGTCATTATATCTTCTCCTCCACTCACCATCTATGCAGACGGGACCGAAAATCACACGAAGAATTTCCCTCTCGAAGCAACCAAGAGCAGCTTCATCCGCTTTTGACAAAGTCCATGCCTCCGCGCCATATAGCAGGACTGGGACGATTAAGGTCTTTTAAAGCGTTACCTTGGTTGTTCGAGAGAAGACTTTGTTTACCAATTGCTTTTTTATCCCGAAGAAGCAGCGATTGGCAAGAGTTATTCTTCGTTTGATTTCAGCGCTGGTGTCATTGTCTGAATTGATAGCGGTGCCTAGGTAGACAACGTTATTGACTACCTCAAAGTTATATCTGTCTGCTGTGACGTTCTGACCGAGACGTCGGTGTTGGGTGTCCTTCCTCGTTGACAGCATATACTTGGTCTAAACCAATCTTCGCGGTCTCCATTGCAATACCCACAAAAGCGCCATTGACATCACGCTGCGTTCTTCCGATAATGTTAATATCGTCGGCATATGCGAGTAGTTGGACGGACTTCTGAAAGATTGTTTTTTTTTTTTGTTGTATGTCTAAATAGTGAAAAAAGGCAATTTAATAACTTTGCTAATATTCGTTTCCTAGAAAAATGAGTTACAGATTCGTGTTTTTCGGCGGAAGACAGCAATTTTTTTTGTTTGCGTGGTGGCCTGTTGCTGTGTCCTTCCGAGCACTTCAAAAGCGATGCTAATCATCTCTCGAAGATGAACAGTGAGGGAACCAAAACATACCACAGGATGCAATAAAGTTCCCCCCCCCCCCCCACAAAAACGGAACCGCTAAACTGTCTGAATGTCCCTCTGCACATCAGTATGTCAACCTATTTATTAGACCAGCCATTCTCAACGGTAAATTAATTAGCCGACAAATTAATTAGTTGGTGGAGTCCGCACCACTCAAAGTTTGAGAAGTCTAATACTGTCTTTCATCTTTGATGGTCAACGAGACGTTGTTTCCTTCCAAATACACGGATCCACTTCTCTCGAGTCACTGACAGTGCTTAGAGAGAAAGACTTTCTTCTCAAACTTCCATGCTCGGAGTCGGTGCAGGACCCCCTCATTCGTGAGAGAACAAGAAGTTGGTGAAGAAAGTAGGCACAGCGGTACCCATACTTAATATCTGTGAAGGGTCAGTGATCTAAATGGTAGCAACTACTGTCCAAACGTTACTAGACTTCAATGTAGCAAACATCTTGATTGTTGAAAATGTTATCTCTAAAGACAGCGGAACAAGCTTTGCTTGCATTCCAGCTGCTGTCTACTGACTCAACTTCCGTGACGGTGTATGAGGTGTATTGATTATTGCCCAAATATTCTATAGTCCACTTGCATGTACAAATGTTAAGACATAACACACATTTATTCCTACGTCATCGGTCTTAATTTCAGCTAACGAACTCCTTGTCAAACGAGAAATAAGTCCTCTTGTGTTTTTCAAGAAATTATCAAACGAACAACTCCATTTTGGTTATGTAAACATCGTCCAAATTGAAATGATAACAACACCGTGGATTACCAAAATAAGATATATTTTATTGAATTTAACTTTAAACAAATTTAATCTGATAAAACAAGTATGTATGTATTCAAACTCTGTACTGCATCCAGTCGGATTGAACATCTTCTTTTGGGCACACCCAACCAATTGGAATACAAGACCCACTCGGGTCGTCGTCTGCTACAATGTAGGAATCCCATACACAACTGTAATAAGAAATAACATTTTGAAAATACATTCAAGTCGCCCAACAACTGGTATCTTACCGCCTTTCGATGAATGCTTTAAGTCCACCCTCATTTGCAACTTTCGATGTGTCACCGAAGAGAACTTGCCTCCACTGTGCCTCAATGGAGGGTGGATTTTGCAGCTCCCGACTAATCGTCTGGGCTGTTGATTCCCAAACTGATCGGATCGAATTAAGAGATTCGTTTAGCTTGCATTCATCGCCAGCATTTCTCAGCTTGTGAAGAGCCTGCAAGGAGTCCACGATGGCTAGGTATTTCTTGGCATCTTTTGCTTTTCGTTTCAGTAAGGCATTCTTTGACCGTTGTTCTGGGATTTCTGCACAGTATGACGAATCGCATTGGGTAACATTTTTGGAAGACTTCGCCACAGCTTTCAGGGCTTTTATTTTTCTCGTGCGACGTATTCGTTTGGCTTTCCTTTGTTTGAGTTTGCTGACTACTTCATCTATTTGTTCTAGACTATTAAATGCGTCTTCAATATCAATTTTGCATTTGGCAATCTTCTCAGATTCTATGACCAAATTATCCTGAGTTAAACTATCGCGATATGCTTGCAATTGGGTTAGGTTAGTTAGTATTGTTTGCAGATTAGTTTTTACTTGTGAGATCTTCATTGTGGAAATGTGTGTATAAAAGTATTTTATTATGTTATTGTGTTAATATGGGAAAAAACAAACAATGAGTACAAAGAAAGCGAATGGATGTGAGGGTGATGAGTGCTACTAATCTTTGACTAATTGCAATTTGGCATCTTCCAGGATTAGTGTAGCTGCTTCGTATTCCTTTGTTTCCTTAAGTTCGTCTTCGTTTTTAACGAATTCAGAGAGTTCCTCAAATGCTTTTGCTAATCTGCATTTTTGGAAAGTATTTGTTATGATACATCGGACTAGTCAGAAACACAATTTGTCTTACCTCCGTTGGCAATCTGGTATAATCATCAGTGCCTCCTGCAAGACTTCATCTTGCTTTCTTAGAACATGCTCGTCTGCACCCTCGTTTTTGAGCCTTTCAATTCGATTTTTTTGTGCTACGGCTTCTTTTTCGTAAACTACCTTTTCCTTGGTGAGCCTCTTTACTACACCTGTTTTAATTGTAAGCTGTCTGATACGTGGATCTGCCATTAGTCTAAGCGAAACAAGTCTCTAAATACAATCTACATTACAAATAATATTTTCTTGATCAAATTCTTACATTTTTATAGTGCGGTAATTAATAAATTCAACTTAACAATACCAGACTGACGAATAAATTAACACAATGTTCCTTTGTACTGCAGCAGTGACTCACGGAACCGGCAATTCAGTTTACTTGTACAGCGGCTCGGGAAAATCGTTGATTGACAGTTCGTTGTTTCAGAGAGTTGAAGTGATGCCAGGCTTTCGATATTATTTTTTCTTATAAGGATTTTGCGATCTAAAGGTATTTGCACATTTGAATCAATTTTATTTTTTTTTACATTAATAACGTGTTCTATTCTTTATAATTGTAATAACATCAGTGATTACATTCGAAGGAAGAAAAGAAACAGGTACTGAATTTAATTTATTCATAAATTTGTGAGACAAATGTTTAACGAAACGTTACCATTATGCGAGAAACACAATGGGGGTTGTTTGATAGCGTTCTTCCCGTTACGACTGTAGAGCTTCTGACAAAGCTTCGAAATGCTTATCCCAATTTACCACTTTTTTTAATTTTTGCTACTGATTTTAAGATTTCTAATCACCAATAAACTGTATTACTATTTCAAATGTTTGTTGACACAAAAACACAACAATGACAATTTGTAACGGAAGTGTCAGATGATTGCGAAAATGGCACTTATTTTTTTCAAAAATGTCGGATAATCCATGCCAGGAACTGAAACCTTCTTGTGATGAAAGACAACGCTCTCCTACATATGTTTCACGTATTAAAAATACGAAATGCGACAAACAGTATGCTATGACCTCCCAGCCGTTTGAAATGCATGTGTACTGGCTTTCCGTCAAAGATATATACATATGTGCTGTTGCATATAACGATATTTTTTTTTCCGTCACAGAGTACACAAAACACTACGTTCTCTAAGTGTTAACTCTCAGTATCGCTTTACACAGCAGATTTTGAACGATATTGAACGAACTGTGTGATCCCTGGCATGATTTGGCCCAGTAGCAACATATCCGACACATTAAACCTCCTGTACCTATAAATAACCAAATCAATGCAACAATCTTCGAGATAGTTAAGTACTAAGTCTGTCCTAAAACTTATCCAGTCTTCACCACACCATACGAACGGAACGGTTTGTTACCGTATGTGTAGATGCTAGAATGAAGGTTAAAGTGGACAAATCAGAGATTATGGTAATTCTAATAACGCCTGTTCAATGCACTCTACGAAGCAGGTGGAGAAGTTTAAGTATATCGGGGTCTTTTTCACGAGTGATGGAAGGAGTAATGCTGAGCTTTTCTGTAGGATTGGACAAGCTGGCTCAATTTTGAAACAGCTTGGAAGATCTGTAATCAGGAAGGCCGAGCTTAGTGTCAAAGCCAAGTTAGCGGTTTTCAACTCAGTATTTGTTCCTACTCTCACCTATGGCCATGAAATTTGGGTAATGACCGAAAGAATAAGATCGCGAGTGCAAGCTGCTGAGATGAGATTTCTTCGTGCTGCTGTGGGAATTACTCGCCGGGATAGGGTGAGAAAGTGTTTGGTCACGTGGCACGAATGTCCCCATCATCACGACTTCCGAGGCGGGCGTTGAATGCGATTCCATCAGGTAGGCAACCGCTTGGCCCATGACGAGGTGATTGGACCAAGTTTAAAAACTCGCCTGGTTTCGCTTGGGCATAACGCCTGATGAGTTAAGAGCCGATGGCGGAGGATCGATGGGCCTGGAGATCTCTCGTGCATGGTTTACCCTCGCGGCCCCTTTAGTGGATCATGCGGGTCAGAAGATGATGATAAAAGAAAACACAACGAATTTATATAGTTAAGCCTTTTTTATTGGTAAATGTTTCTCTCGATAATCGTCTAATTGCTGAATCAGTTGTTAGCATATTCTCTCTCTTTCCACAATACCAAGTTAAACTTATGTACTGCGCCTTCAGTTCATTTTCGAGTGTGTGAAGAATTAAATTCTTGTTTAAAATCTAAGATAGATACATATTTCATATGAGAATAGCTTTTACATATATTTTGCTTCCATGTGTGGAACTAAAATGTAATACACTTTTTTTTTTTGCTTTTATCAATTAATTGTTTTCTCTTATTTTCTTTTCATTTTCATTCGTAAAAACAAATTCCATAATCAGTACTTAAAGTTAACAAAACTTACAAATTGCACTCAATTGTCTGGGGGCGATGGTGTTGCGAATGAATGTGTAACTAAGGATATTAAGCAACGATTCGTTGGACGTGAAATGAAATGAATGTTATGTTGGATGATGGATGCAAAACCCAAATTTAAATTGAAAACAAAAAAAACTAACGTGAATGAGAATGAATAAATGATGATGATAAATGACAAGGATAATGTATGTATGTATGTATGAAGGAACAACATGAAGGAGTTGAGGAGTTGAAGTTCAAACCGGAACTGCCGTCAAGTGAAAATGTGGTGAGTACGATGATGAACGTGGGTAAGTTTGATGAAGATTATTAAATTGTATGCTTGGTTTCCTACGAAATGACTTACGATGACGATACAGATATAGATATATATAGTATATGATGAATTTCAAGCACATTATTATGTCTAAGAGTATAATTATATTAATAATCAATGTTGAATCAGTGTTGTTTGATGTTTTGCTTCTGCTGCGATTGTTCGCTGGTGATGTTAATGTACCAATAAAATCGGCGTTCTTACATAATATCAAGTGATAGACACCGTCATTCATGTGTTCATAGCTTCCTTCTTTCGTCGGTTTCATTTGAATGGGAGTCGCAACAAAACGATGATGATGTGGATAACAACAATGAATGGGCTCTAAAACTGCTGCTGCTGCCGACGATGGTGACGATATTAATGATCTTTTATAGTTGTTGTTCATATCATTATTATAGTAATTATTATTGAGGATTATGTGAATGGTGGAGCTGACATCAATGGTGACTACGATAGCGACGATGAGTTTTTGATGGTATTTGAAATCATTGTTATTATCAATATGAAGAATATTTTTATTATTATAATTAATAAGTGTAATGTTGTTGTTATTTTTTGTTGTTTTGCTGTTGTTCGAATTCTGATGGCACTCTAGTTATTTCTTCTTTTGTGCCTTCTCTGCGGCTTTTGTTACTTTGCCCGAAGTGGTCTCCTTAAAGTTGACCGATTTAATAACACCAACTGCAACAGTTTGTCGCATATCGCGTACAGCGAAACGTCCCAATGGTGGAAACTCTTGGAAACTCTCAACGCATAATGGTTTAGTTGGTACCAAATTGATGATGGCTGCATCGCCAGATTTAATCGATTTTGGATCAGTTTCAGTTGTTTTGCCCGTACGACGATCACATTTCTCTTTGATTTCAGCAAATTTGCAAGCAATATGAGCGGTGTGACAATCCAATACAGGTGTATAGCCGTTAGCGATTTGTCCAGGATGGTTAAGGACGATGACCTTGAAAATAAAGGGAATTAAATTCAAATTTCGATAAAAAGGCGACAGTAGAGCATTCTATCCGGCTCGGGTTTGAAAACCCTACTCAACCCAACACCCTTTTTGCCCATAGATGGTGCATGGCATCAAAAATAGCAGCATTTTACTCACCTGAGCGGTAAAATCAGCAGCACCCCTGGGTGGGCAATTTTTGGAGTCCCCGGCAACATATCCACGACGCAACTCCTTGACCGACACGTTCTTAACGTTGAAACCAACATTGTCGCCTGGCAATGCCTCAGACAAAGCCTCATGATGCATTTCAACCGACTTCACTTCAGTTACCAAGTTGACTGGAGCAAAATTCACCACCATACCTAGAATGATAGACACACAAAACAATAGATTCTCCCTCGCACAAAAGGTCGTAACATTTCCCACTTACCTGGCTTCAAAATACCAGTTTCAACACGGCCCACTGGCACTGTGCCGATACCACCGATTTTGTAAACATCCTGCAGTGGCAGACGTAGTGGCTTATCGGTTGGTCGTTGCGGTGGCAAGATTGCGTCCAACGCATCGATTAAAGTCTTGCCCTCAACTTTGCCCTCCTTGCGTTCGACAGTCCATCCCTTGAACCATGGCATTTTCTCCGATGGCTCCAACATATTGTCACCGTGCCAGCCAGAAATGGGCACAAATGCCACCGATGCGGGATTATAGCCAATCTTCTTGATGTACGAGGACACCTCCTTCTTGATTTCCTCATAACGCGGTTCGCTGTAGCCAGGCTCAGTGGAATCCATTTTATTCACACCAACAATCAGTTGCTTCACGCCCAACGTGAACGCCAACAACGCGTGCTCTCTAGTCTGACCATTCTTTGAAATGCCAGCCTCAAATTCACCAGTGCCTGCGGCGACAATCAACACAGCACAATCGGCCTGTGAAGTGCCAGTGATCATGTTCTTGATGAAATCACGATGTCCAGGTGCATCGATAATGGTCACATAATACTTGGCCGTTTCGAACTTCCAAAGTGCAATATCAATGGTGATACCACGTTCACGTTCGGCCTTCAGTTTGTCCAACACCCATGCGTACTTAAAGGAGCCCTTGCCCATTTCTTGGGCTTCCTTTTCGAATTTCTCAATTGTACGCTTGTCAATGCCACCGCATTTGTAGATCAAATGACCGGTGGTGGTTGACTTTCCAGAATCTACGTGGCCAATGACCACAATATTTATATGAGTCTTCTCCTTACCCATGATTCTTTGAGAAGTCGATGGCTAATCAAAAAATCCAATTAAATAAAATGAGGAAAATCAACAAAAAGACCTGCGGGTTGCTTTTGCGTGGAAAGAGCAAATTCTATTCGGGACACTGTTTTCGCTGCGTCTGATGTCTGCTATTTGGGATGTCTTCAAAAGCACTCTCAAAATAATTCTGAAAATAAACGTAAACACAGAAGAGATTCCTTGTAAATGATTGAATATAGACTGTGGAGATGGTCGGGAATTAATGAAATAATAGCAGGGGGAATGGATGCTCTTTCAAGTACCTGAGCAATTTCATTTGAAGACAAATTCCAGTTGCAATTAATTATAGAAAAGGAGAGCTTGAAATCAGCAATTAAGGCGACTGATTTTTGGAATGTACACAGAATCATCTAGAATCTAGTTGACTGTGGTAAGAGGAGAGCACCAAACATCGCTGTTGGATCGATTGAGTTCAGAAATAGACGCACTCATAAATTGTGTGACGAAGGAGAAGTCCTCCTGGCTTTCAATTCCGTACACAAAAGGTGAGTTCCTTCTCCACTTGTGTGTGCCACAAAATGTGGTCTTCGGGTGGAGTAAACATCTCAATAGGCCCTGCATTGCCTGACCATGACAGACTCATGTGGTTGTACAGTTCGAGGTTGGACTTTCTGCCCCAGACGCCATTAACGATTAATTGAACGAAGAACATATCTCTTGAAAAGCCAAGGTTTTCCATTTCTAACCCTCTGTCCCGTGGACCAGGAGTGAGACCATCAACGTCGTGTATAAAGTAAGCTGGTTCCGGAGAGGGCTCAATTACTAAATTTGTACTTGATCCCAAAGAAACAGCGGTATTGATGTTGGTAGCATTATTCACCTTGGAGGAAGACGTGTTATTATTTTTGAGAGATAGCGCCGCACAAAATACCAGTATATGTTCTGGAATTTCATTAGATTCTCCGCATAATCTGCAGAGACCTTCTTCTGATACTCCTAGTGTTTTTAGGTACTCCCTGAGTTTACAGTGCCCTGTTAGGAAGCCTGTTCGGATACGGAGGTTGTTTTTGCTTATGCTGATACATGCTTCAAACCTCTTGCGGTTATTTTGACACAAGAGTTTGTTGGCCTGCTTCATACAATAAGCGTTGTTCACGCATCTGCCCGGTTCCTTCTTTCTAGTTCCCTGAGGACATGATCTCCTACAGCGCAGAATGGTTCGGGGCCTATAAAATGTTCCGATGCTCCTTTCTTTTGCGAGAGAGTCGGCCATTCCACTGCCTTCTATCCCTGTATGGCCATGTATCCAACAGAGTTTTACTCTATTACTCCTACTCAGCTTCCTAAGCTTCGATCTATCAAGCATACATATTTTGTTTTCCCCTGTTTCACCGCCGGACCTTTTTTAGACGCTTCTGTCTCAATGATAGCGCAAGCACCTCATTAACATCTCGCAGCCTTCGACCAATAACGTCAACTTCATTCGCTTATGCCACCGACTTCTCAACCAAGTTTTGCAGAGAAAGTCAGTTTTACACGATCTCTCTGTAAGAGTGATTTCAAAGAAGTCATGTAACAGCGCGTGGACTTGACTATGACATTTTTTGCCATTGGAGGGGTTTGGTTAGTTTGTTATTCACCTTGATGGCGCAACAAGAATTCCCCATAGTCATCCTGTATAACCACACGAGTTTGGCAGAAATGTCAAAATTCGATATAGCGGTATATAATTCGTTTATCTGCACGCTATATGTGGCCTTTTTTCACGATCGACAACTACAATTTCGAGGTAGTAAAGGAGTTTGTCCACCTGGGGGCAAACGTGAACTCCACAAACGACATCACAGTGGAAATCCGACGTAGAATCGCCCTTGGCAACCGGTGCTACTTCGGTTTGTTGAAACATGCTCAAAATTCCTGACCCGAAGACCAAAATTATGCTCTCTAAAACTCTTATCTTCCCAGTCCTGCTCTATGGAACCGAAAAATGGACGCTAGCAAAATTGCAGAGCTGATTCTTGGTACCTTCGAAAGAAAATGTCTACGTCGGGTATACGGTCCCGTCTGTGAGGAAGGCGATTGGAGGAGAAGACATAACCGCTAACTGTACGAGCTGTACCAGGATGTGGACGTAGTCGGGAAGTAAAAAATCCGTCGACTGCACTGGCTCGGTCACATCGAGCGCATGGACAACAGTTCTCCAGCAAAGAGGGTCTTCGAATCCGACCCTCCTGGTTCGAGAAGGAGAGGAAGACCGAATCTCCGGTATAAAGACCAAGTAATCGCGGATGCAAGACAGCTTGTAAGAAGGAGATGACATGTGTGAAATGGTTAGAAGGGGACAAATTGAGCAGGAATTGCAACTGGGTTGTTTCTACGTGTAAAAGTGGCTTGCGATCACAAAAGGGAATTGCAGAAAATCGTCAATAAAAAGTCGCGTATAAGCTCCTGAGGCAAAGCTTAGAGAAGACCATCGAGTTTCAAATCGATACACAACACCTTTTTATTGGTTTTAAAGCCTCATTCGAGAGGATTATTCGAAAGGGACTATTCAATGCGATGGCCGAATTCGTGATCCCGCGAAAATTGATCAGGTTGTGTCGCACCATGCCAACAAAGCAGACCATTTTTGGCGCCATCAAAAGAACATTTTTACGTCGGAAGCGGCCTGTTCAGGACTGTCATCGATGGAAGGCAGCGTTTGTTCAGGCTCAGACCCTCTACGGGTCGCAGGCCAGATAAGTAAAATCAACGAATATGAATTCAATGCACTTCATGCATATGTGAAGATATGTTGTTGGAACATATGCGTGTGTACCACCAGATCTCATGAATGTTTAAAGTGGACATTCTCTCGAGGCATGTTAAATAAATAAATAGTTAGGTAGGTAGGTGGGCTGTCAGCGAAATCGCTGGCACACTATTTATGGTCCATTGTGATAAACACAGTCAGACTACTACCACTGACCGACAACCCCAGTGATAGTGCCGTTAATTTGATCCCAACGGCAAATGGTGACTGGACCAGATTTGAAAAACGGGTAAAGCGTACCCTTTAACCAATTACAGGCACTCAACCAACTGCGCCATCCAGCTGTTGTTTTTCACTTATAAAATCATGAATTCTTTTGCTCGGCAGCAAACTGGGTGATAACTTCTGTCTTTCCCAAAGGTAGGCGCTCGTCTCTGCATAGTAGAGAAGTTTCGACTTCGAACGACGAAGTTTGAGCATTATCAATAATTGGAGAGAGGAGAATCATGATGTACGAAAGAGTTCGTTACCGCCACAAGTATTGGCGATTATTGTAACACATATAAAACAGAAGAACTAAAACAGGATATCCGTTGTGGGACCGAACGTCTTTCAAACGTACATTTTAGTATAGAGCAGTGGCTCTTTGTGAAGTGCAATATCTAAGAAGACTTTTCGTATTCCTCATCCTAAATTGGAAATTGTTATTCGGGTTAAATGCATTTATGACGATTGAGCGGCAGAGCCACACAAGTGCATTGGGGGTTCTCACAAATAGCGGTATTTAAGTGAATTAGCTTTTGAAACAGAAACTATAAAATGATATAAAAGGTCTGGAAATTGAAGCAACAAGGGCCCTGTGCCCAAAGTTGACTAGAAGACATCAGCGATCAGCTTTAGTCGCTAGGAAGTGCGCACGCTGATAGGGAGATAGACACCTTAACGAACAATGAACCCAAGATGTTGGTATAAATGAGCCACGGCCTTCCCACCTAACTATGTACTCGTATGATGAATACCCGTTTTTAGATTCGTAAGGATTCCGAAGAGAACCAAAGCTCTTATATTGGTCAATATGCAAATTATAAGCAAGCTAACAGGTTTTATTACCGGTCACTAACTAATTTGCAATCACATGCTGAATGCTACATGCTACAATGACTCCTTTAGGACGAGGAGGTGCGAAGGAGAAAAAGCAATCCTGCACTACCTCGGAGCTTGTCAATCACCCGCAATTACCAGAGAGTAGTTTCTATGCACCAATTACAACTTACAACAATCTAGAGGATCGAAAGTAAAAAAAAATTAACTCCCAACACAAGATTGGCTGATAATTCCCTTCAGGACTCTTTAAAAGTTTTTAAAGATTACACCGCGCCTTCTGGGAATCTTAGGATTGGAAAACCGAATTTCGGGTTTGACATGACAATGGATGCAATATGAGTTAGTATGGTTAGTACGGTTCCGTGATAGTAACTCTTAAGTCATACCAATCGTAGATGGATGGAACTAGAACACTGGCAGGACTTCGAGGCAAATATGGACTTCAATTAATCCAAAAAATGACAAGTACACTCCTTAACATTGACAGGAAGGTAATCAGTAAAGTCGTGCCATTATCACCAGTCACTGCATGGCACACGCCAGAAAAAGGGGAGCCCCCTACAGCGACTTTTGTATGGAGGACGAATGAGGAAGAAGTAGAAATCACTACATCGGTACCTGTCCAGCTTTTGCAAGAACAAGGAAAAGCACGCTAAGCAACTACTCATTCAGCAGCCTAGAAGAAATTCCAATCACCAAGATTTAGACCAAAGCGAAATTCATCAAGAAAACAAACTGTTTATAACCCAGGAATGGATTGGATCATCTGAGGATAGACCACTCGGATACCTGCAGGTATCTCTTAGGTGTCAGTTAGTTCCCCTGCTTAACGAGAAATCGGTGTAGCAATCACCGGACAATGATAGCACAATGGATCCAAGCACGATCTAAGTGGGTCACAACTGAAAATCACTCCAACCAAACCTAACCTAACCTCAAGTCATAGTCATTTCAAAACATTTTCGGTAGTAGCACTAAACCAAGTGTTTTCCAGAAACTGAAAAACATCAGAAAGCATTGTACTATGTTAAACGTGCAACATCCATAAAGTCGACACACACATTCTTTGCGTGCTGCATTAACTTCGATAAATTGTTAATCAACCGATTCTCTCTCCACCTAGCAATCAGAATACTTCAAAGATTTCTCATATAAATGCCATTTGATGATTGAATATGAATTTGAAATGAGCATTTTAAGTGCTTTCAAGTTTCACGACAACAAGAGTGTATCCAAACAACTACTGAGTAGCCTCCCTCGATAATGGATAAAGCCATAAAAAGGGTAGTCGTTACAGAAACGCGATATTGAACACGTAGTAATTGCATTTGTGTAAAGTCTGTATTTTAAAAGATGACATAGACTTTCTTCATTTCCTGATATTGGGACATCATTGAAAAACTAAAACAATCGTGAGTAGATGGGTGAGTCATGCTCACAAATGTATTTTAAAAGCGTGGCGTAAACTTCAAGGCATTTCCGTGGTCTTTGCTTTTTGTTCACCGTGTCCGTGTTCGAGGGGCAATTTTTATAGCTTTTTCCAATCACAACATTCATACAAACATACACGATTGAATATTCAAAAGCCATTAAATAGGTTACTGCAATTGGTAAGTCTTCAATAATTCATCAATTAGAACTAGATCGTACATTTTAGAGCGGAAAGTGGACACTTTTCGTATGAAGCCTTATTTTATAGAGCAAATTATGAACCATAAAAATATATGCTTCAAGTGAAGCAGTGTTGTGATGACCGTTGCACAAATGCATTGCTTTTGCTTTAGGCACTTCTTCTTACATGATACCTACATACTTCGCAATAAAAAATGGCGTAACGTAGTCTCATACAGAAAATAAATAGAAAACTAATTAAAAATGTTCCACATCACTGTAAATACTTGAAAATGCTTGAAATATGTGCCAGTATAATTCTAAAAACTTACCGCAAATCCACGACGAAAGAAATGCAACCCTTCTGCAACAAAACAATGGACACTTTTCACGACGTTAAATCTCCCACCAATCCAATGATGGAAAAGTGTGCTTTGAAATAGAAATTGATATATGTACGCTTCATATAAATTTACAAATAGACTGAGACAATTTGCAAGACCAACCAGGATAATTTTCAGCAGGCACCGATAGCGGAAAAAAGCAAACCTGCACAAGACACTTTATATGACAAAAATCAATCCAAGCAGACGACGGTCTTCTTCATTTCCCATAGCTACGTGTTGTACAAATTTTAGATACATACGTACATACATATGTATTTGCGCTCATATCAACGCAGGTGTAGTGGGGGGTAGAATATATTTGCTGAAGTAGGGATTATGGGGATTCA
Organism: Eristalis pertinax; assembly: GCA_907269125.1. NCBI lineage: Eukaryota > Metazoa > Arthropoda > Insecta > Diptera > Syrphidae > Eristalis > Eristalis pertinax. The sequence goes on from OU026145.1 coordinate 126,703,392, forward strand.
GAAGATGGAAAGTGGAAAATGAACTTAAAGAAAGAAAATGCGAAAAAAATGGATACCAATCCTTTTAAGAAGCACTAGGGAAAATCGATACAAATATGGACGTAGTAAAGAGAACTATTGAAAATCAGAAAGATTTTCTATGTACATATGAGCATTATGTAAATGCGAACAGAATCCCTTCCGGGTTCAGCACGAAAACGATGCTGATGCCGAATCTAAACAAATCAAATGTTTTTTTTTTTACATAGTCGAAATTTCATAACCATACTCGAAAGGGGGAACTTATTAGATAAGTGCACACACTAATTAACAGAGACAAGATAACAAAAGAATTACCCTTTTTGGACAATGCGAGACTTTTCGAAACAAAATTTATGAATTAACCTATCCCAACAGAGTTACACAATCAATCCCTTTCCTTTTGCAATGTTATGCATGTATCACACTACCGGCCGGCTTTCAATTGAAAAATTAGATATTCCCAGCAGTGGCATTTTCTATTTTCCATGAAAACACAAGAAAATTTGTAGAATGTCACAAAAATAACTAACCGTTAAAATACGGTGTAATATTTGAAAATAATTTTTAATGCCTTTCGAAGTGGATGTTTAAATTTTGTTGAAATATTTTCAGATTTTCACGTTAGTGAGAAAAATTTTCTTCCACTTACCTCGAGCACAAAAGACGGAAAGGCCGATTTTCACTGCGGGACAGATGCACATGCGCTAGAGTCAATAGTCAGCTATACAGCGCAAGTACCCGAGAGAGTGCACCAGCACCAGTATCATTGATACATGCTATATATCCCCATTATGTTGCAAATCACAGTCAACCACCGGTGTGTTTCCCAAAATGTCGTAAAGACGACGACAGGCAATATGGCAAATTGATGCTGTTTTTTTTTAGTATCCCTCTATGCCAGCTGCTCCATCATTGCTTTGACTGTAGATGTGAGAAGAAATGCGGGAATTTTCACAAAAAAAAACCTAAACTGTGTACTCTCACAGTTTTCACCCATATTTATCGTTGCTTGTCGCTGAAAGAGCGGCTGCCCATATTCGCAATCATGCAACTGCAGCAATCCCGCAATAGAGGCAAATAGACAGCCAGAGAGAGAGTATTGGAAACGATTTTAATTTCCGTTCTCAACATGTGTACATTTGTTCTTCTCCCAGTAGTGTTGAGACGTACATACAAACACGCACAGGGTGCATTGCTGTGCATAGTGCACATAGTGCAAATGAAAAAAAGATCACAGAACACATCAAGAAACAAACGATGCGAAAATCTATTTTAGAAATACTCGATCACGCTTACTGACTGAGATGCGAAAATAAGCGAACGATGATTCCCTTGGATAGTGATGCCACATTCAAATGATATAAGAAACAAAATCATCAGCGATTTGGGACAGTTCTGGGCTGATGGACGGTTGGAGAGATTCAATTTCAATTCAAATGTGTAGGCGTAATTTAATTATGAGTCAAGCACCTAATCCCAATTATAAGTAGCTCTCTCGGATCAGTAACTCATGTAGAGTAAGAGATTTAATGTGGAGCAACGACTCCTTGTTGCCGAAAGGTATTCTAGAAGACAGAGCGTTTCTGCTTCTGGTTGAAAAGAAGTATTTATTCAGTCTGAAATGAATGAGCCGAACCAAGCAAACGAAGCACCTTTGTACATTCGAACAATGCTTGAATATTTGCGTTAAGGGATACATTCAGATTGAACATTCTAGCCCTTTTCTCTTCAGTCTGCATTCAAGTCTAGTAGTCATGCAAGTCTTTCCATCAAGCTCACTTTACCATTTCCCGATAGTTCATGACCTAACTGAACACATTCTCAGTTAGTTCGGTTCGTGTCAAAGTAAAATAGCTTGACATGTCAAAGCGGACAGCTTAACATTTAACACATTGCCGCACGAATTCATTCAATAACACGCCAACAATAGGCTTTGTATTAAAAATTTGCTTTTATTTACAAAACAAATACATAATTCATACCGTTTATCTTAAATCTAGCAACTTATCTCCTACAGTTCACCGTCCGAATCGTATTCCTCCCAATTCAGTGAGTCGGCACTGAGATTTCTCGCCTTCAAGAACTCATTGTACTGACTAGGAATGGACTGGAACTTACGAATCTTCATGCGAAATTGTTTCCACGTCCATTGATCGAAGTTTTTCCGATCGTTTACCATAGCTTTGTAATTCAATTGATACTTATCCATGAAGTAAGCCAGTTGTGCAACTAATCCCTTGGGTAATCTAATGAAAATACAAGAAATCTATTGTGAGACAAGCACTCGTGTTAAGCAGTTTTCATGACTTACTTCAATTTCGATTCTCTCAATTCATTTGCTTCTTTTTCCAATATTTCAACAACGATCTCTTTGCGGCGTGGCTTACGAACGGGCTGTTCCTCCTCGACGTCTTCTTCGATGAATCCGTTCACCAATTTAACCATCTTTAAGCGATCCTGTTTGAAATTTGGCACCGGAATTGTTTTGTTCGGATCAGTCGATAGACCCATTTCGTAGTAGTTTTTACGAGGAAGTTTTCTATCCTCCCAATATTCTTTAACTTCTGGACTAGAAAGGAAATTTATTCTCAGCCATACGTATGAAATGTGTGATGTTTATGTCTTACCATTTTATTTTCGCGGTCTTTGAACGAGCTTTGTTCAGATTTCTTCGATTCACGTTGTAACGGAAATGTTTTTTAATGTGAGCCTTACGAATTTTCATCTTGTTAACTTATTATTTGATAAAAATTAACTGGAGAACCTATAAATACGCTTTATATGCTTTGTTGAAGTCAGTTCAATAATCACACGTGTTTTTGTTGATTTCAGATTTCAGTGTGCGGATTTTGACAGACAGTGTGACAGTGGAATGAAGTGACAATTTAACTAGTGCTGCCAAATCCATCATAGTTCATCGTTCAATTATTAATATTATGACGAAGGAATTATTTTGTAAGCCATTTTGCATTCGTACGAAAGTATTTCGAATTGTTCTAATGTTACTAAGAAAACTTGATGATAATATAATTTAAGAAAGGGGATTTACATAAAAACTATAACGTCTTTTTACAGGGTTACACAGCTCAGTGATATTTATTGAATAGATATGTACATAAGCGACTCGCATAAGCAACGTTCACATACATCAATTTGACGATACGATTTGGTTCACGACAAATTGGAAAAAAGTCAAAATGCTTTGTCTACCGTACTACGAGTCTTTCAACTTGTGGTAACGAGCATTCACATTGACGATTTGGCCCATCAATCACGATTGTCAAGCTAATTGTGTCGTCAAATTGTTGAGTGTGATGGCGGCTACATATGCAACTTACTTACTTCTCAACATGTTGAGCCTGAGCCTGTGCAATATGTGTAAAGAGAAATAAAATGAGATGATCCTATATCGATGACTGCTTACTACATGTAAAAACTTGGCTAGTATCAGGATATATGGTAGCTATTAAATAAATAAACGTTTTAGGAAAATAAACAATTACTTTCTTGCCGATCAAAAACAACATACCCTATAAGTGAATGCACTAAGAAACAAACTGAAATCGACACACCATCTGACAGCAGAAATACATTTGTTTGTTGAACTGTCAACTTTGCCGAAGAAAATTGCTGTTTTTAAAATATAATATCGCGAGTGATAAACAAATAATAAAAATGCGTGACACAGAAATTTTAGATCCAAGAAATCTTGTGAAAAATCGTGAAGTTCTTTACCGCCTCATAATTGGGTAAGATTTCACATTTAACAATCTGTGCACATTTGAGATGAGTCCACCTTGCAGACAACTGATGTACGATGGCTTGGAGAAGTTCGCCAAGGAACTGTCGCTCCTGGTTAAGGCCGACGAATGTTCACCCACAGAGCAGCTTCTGCATATTATGATAGCTGGCATGCAAGCTACGACCAACACAAAGGAGTCCAATGTTTACGATGATGTCTTGCCTGGAATCGATCTTGAATTCGAGCCAGAAGGTTCATCACTTGCCCCTGAGCCGGCATCATACGAAACCGCATACGTAACATCCCACAAGCAGTCGTGTCGTGCGGGAGCATTCAGCCATGATGGACAGCTGGTGGCTACGGGAAGTGTCGATGCGAGTATCAAAATTCTGGACGTGGACCGAATGTTGGCAAAGTCTGCCCCAGAGGACTTGGAACCCGGACGTGAACAGCAGGGCCACCCGGTTATTCGAACGCTGTACGATCACACTGATGAGGTTGCATGTTTGGAATTCCATCCCAAAGAACACATTCTGGCGTCTGGGTCTCGCGATTGCTCTGTGAAGCTATTTGACATTGCCAAGCCGTCGGTGAAGAAAGCGCACAAGGTCTTCACTGACTGCGAGCCGGTGACATGTTTGTCTTTCCATCCAACTGGCGATTACATAGTCGTTGGCACAGAGCATCACGTGTTGCGCGTCTACGACGTCCAGACGGGTCAGTGCTTTGTGAGCGCCATCGCTTCGCAGCAGCATAAGTTGGGCATTTCTTGCGTTAAGTACGCTCCAACTGCTAAGTTCTACGCCAGCGGTAGCATCGACGGCAGCATTAAATTGTGGGATGGAGTGAGCGGTCGCTGCATAAACACGATCGCTGATGCACATTCTGGTGCAGAGATCTGTTCGTTGCAGTTCTCCAGGAATGGAAAGGTAAACAGTTCGGGTCTCTCCAGTTTTGTCACATACTCACTTCTCCTTTTAGTATCTGCTGTCATCAGGCAAAGATTCGATTGTTCACTTGTGGGAATTGTGCACAAGTCGCAGTATTCAGACGTACACTGGCGCCGGTACAACAGGCAAACAGGAGCACAACACTCAAGGCGTATTCAATCACACCGAGGACTATGTTATGTTCCCCGATGAGGCAACGACGTCACTGTGCTCGTGGAACTCGAGAAACTCCGGCCGACTGAATCTGATGTCACTTGGCCACAACGGACCAGTGCGCTATATTACGCATTCGCCGAATGCGCCGGCATTTTTGACATGCTCTGACGATTTTCGAGCACGATTTTGGTACAGAAGAACTTCGAATCAATAAACGCTAAGAGTTTTATTGCAATAAATGAAAAATAAGATTTTGTCCTTACAAATTGAATTTTCAGTGAGAGTTTTTATCTTGAGTCAAATTTTAGCACATTTTATTTATTTTTGGTCCGCATTGGGTTCTGTTTCCACCTGCTCTGCTTTTTTGATATTTGGATAAGAAATTAGAGACGTAGAGGACATTCGGCAAGTATTCGGTATCCGACCTATGCTTACTTATCATGCCGGTGACCCATGGAAGATCCGAGCCTGAGCAATTGCTGCCTTCCATCGTTGACTGTCCTTAGTATGCTGCTTCCAAGCACCAAGACCAAGCTGTCTTGCATCCGCGATTACTTGGTCTTTATATCAGAGATTCGGTCTTCCTCTCCTTCTCGAACCAGGAAGCTCCGATTTGAATACCCTCTTTGCTGGAGCATTGTTGTCCATGCACTCGATGTGGCCGAGTCAGTGCAGTCGATGGGTTTTTGCCTTCCGGACTACATCCACATCCTGGTACAGCCCGTAGAGTTTACTGTGGTATCTTCTCCCCCATTCACCTTCCTCGCAGACGGGACCATATATCCGACGTAGAATGTTTCTAGTTCGTTTCGCCTGTTCTCGCCGTAAAAGCCTCCACTACTGCACGTTGGGAACGCGCGACGATGTCGATGTCATCTGCGCACCCCAACAGTTGGACCGACTTCTATAATCGATTTGCCCTGCCGGAAGCCGCACTGATACGTGCTGATTATAATAATATATAATATGAGTGGCGCTACAGCCCGTAGAGGGCCAGGGCCTAGCTTCTCAGCAACCACTCGTATTGAGCGTACTATTGTTCTATCAAGAGTTGAAGGGAACTACAGTTTTATGCCGACTCCGAACAGCCAAGTCGTACCAGCAATCGAGGTGCAGGGTGTTTTCCGCCTCTTCTTCGTCAAGGCAACTTCTGCAAGTTGTAGACCTAGTCGTTTTGCTTAGGTAGTTATAGGGGTACATATGTTACAAGAGAATCTATCAACTGCCAGTCCAGTGCTGCCTTTAGTGAGTTCTTCAGGTGTTCAGTCACTCGGGATGTCTCTATGGCCTGGCACCCAGCCCAGGCGAATGTTGAACTGTTCGGAAATCTCGTTAAGTGTGCTCGCAAGTCGATTACTAATTTAGAGTTTATAGAGAACGATGTCAGGGATTTTATTACTGCTTGGCTATCAGTGCAAATGCAGATATCGCGGGCGGACATCACGTTCCATCTTACCCAGGACGGAGCTTCGTTAATCACCATTAGTTCCGCTTGGAAGACGCTGCAGTGATTGGGTATAGATTTGTTCAGGTGTAGACCCTCCGAGAAAACACCGCTTTCTACTTCATCATCCGTCTTGGATCCATCTGTGTAAAAGTGAATGGCTTTACCAAGGGCAGTGGTGCCGCCGTACCAAGGGTCTCTGTCCGGAATCAGGGATTCGAAGTTGTTTTCTGGGAAGTGTCGTGGTGAGGAGTAGTCTAAGTAAATTAAAGTAAGATTATGTTCGTGTAGAATTTGGACATGTACAAAGGTGAGGTCGTACTATTGCGTTCTCATGAGTTGTTGAAAACACCCACGGTGCAGAATGTCTGCAGTCTTGCCTTAGTACAAAATATTTTTCTTCCAATCGACTCTGTTTGCAGCCAAAAAATAATGACTGTACAATCTGCCCAACGTCGATGAGCTATTGACGTTTATGAACAGAAGGTACTGCAGTTCATCAAGTTTTGCAGTGATCGTATATCTCCATTAATGAAAATGCCTAACGAACTCTGCAGTTGGTTGCTGTTTGCTTACAAAGATATCAAGGTTCAGGAAAGCTTCCAGTGCATCGGTGGCAGTAGTTCTAAGTGCTCCACTGAGGCAGATACAAGCTTGTCTCTGTACCTTTCTTAATTTGTTGAGGTGGGTACCGACGGTGGGTATAGACATGGTCCTTGCTATTACCCCAATTTCCAGACTGAGTCAACGTGCTTTGGCTCTATCCAGGGATCTAATCGCGTAATTTTTCAAGCGACTATCGTCCACCCGATTCTCTTCAGTGATATCGTCGATGATTTGCTTTAGGTAAGACCATCATTATGGTCTCGCCTATCGCTTATCGCTTATTTTGTATACAGTTTGAGGATATCTGTGCTCTTATTCCTCTCAAATTTCACCAACATATTCTCATAGCTATCGCCAAATGCGTCCAATTACACAAAAATTGCCACAAAAGTGAAGAACAAGATATGTATACATAATTATTCTCATTTTGTATAAAAACGATACTGAAATACCTATCGCTAAAAATCAGTCATCGAGACGAGAGTAACTGACAGTTTTCAGTTTGCGTGAGGCAGGCAAAACGATATCTTTTAAACGATAACGTTTTTTTCATGCTTACATGATGCGAAACTATGACAGAAACGCTAGAAACGCTCGGTTGTCACCTTACGCGATTAGAGCCCAGGGTTTCGTCAACTAGTTTTCTTCATATGGTACTATGTGGCGTGAGTGCATTGCCCGAGACACACCCAGCTCAATTTTTTCACAAGGCTGTGCGCTTTTTCGTTTCCTTGGATACCAATGTGCCCTGGTACCCAGTATTGGGTCAACACATTTGCCAAGGATATTTCACAGATATTTCACAGCTCTGTCTGACTAGTTTCGACGCCAAGATGTCCGATTTTATTGACGTTTTCTTCTTCTTCTAGTGGCGCTACAGTCCGGGGAGGACCTGGGCTTCAGTCAACAAGCTTTTCCATCTGGCACGATCTTTAGCCAGCTGCCTCCAATTTCGCGCACCAATTTGGTTGAAGTCCTTCTCCACTAGTGTGCGCCATTCCGTGGGCGTCCTCTATTGCGTTGTCCCACTGATTCGGGCTGGAGCAGTGTTGCTCATGCGCTCTACATAACCTAGCCATCTTAGGCGTTGAATCTGTAGACACCCGACAGGGCCCATGTCGCTGTACAGCCCGTATAGTTCATGGTTGAATCTTCTTCTCCAAAAACCATCAACTCAAACACGACCAGAGACGGAGCGCAGAACTTTTCTCTCGAAAAGACCAAGGACTTCTTTATCTGCTCTTGAGATTGTCCAGGCTTCTGCGCCATAGAGCAGGACTGGGATGATAATGTTAGCTTTGTCCTTCGAGAGAGCGCTCTACTACTCAATTGTCTCTTGAGCCCAAAGAAACAGCGATTGGCAGGAGTTATTCTGCGTTTAATCTCGGTACTGATGTTGTTCGTACTATTTACGTGGGAACCGAGGTATAAGAAGTCCTTAACTACCTCGAAGTTAAAGCTGCCTACGGTCACGTTCTGGCCGAGTCGTCGATGTCCCATTTTCAAGCCCATTTTCGACGCCTCCGTTTCAATACCAGCAAACGCTTCATTGACGGCTCGCTGTGTTCGACCAATCACGTCAATGTCGTCCGCGTATGCTAGCAATTGTACGGACTTCTGGAAGATCGTGCCTCTAGTGTTGGCGTTTGAGTTTCGTACGATTTTCTCCAGGTTGATGTTAAAGAAGTCACATGACAGCGCGTCGCCTTGTCTAAAACCTTTTATGACATTGAAGGTCTCGGTGAGTTCGTTACCAACCTTGATGGAGCAGTGAGAGTTCTCCATCGTCATCATGCGCAACCTGACGAGTTTGGCAGGAATGTCAAAACTAGACATGGCGTTGTATAGCTCGTCTCAAAGAAGCGGCCAGAATGATAACCATGTTGGAAATACCACCGGCTGATATTACCATTCCAATTGACAGTCAAGCGGCCATCAAAGCAATTTCGGTGAAAGAAATCAAGTCCAAGATGGTCGCGAGCTCTAAGCGTGCAACACACGATAACTCTATGCTGGGTCCCAGGACACAGGGACATATCCGGCAACGGGGCAGCTGATGAACTTGCCAGAAAAGGGGCCGAAAAAGACCCATCCCAGGCAATCGAATTGATTCAACCACCACTGGCAGATGTCAGGAAGAAGGTGGCTGATAAAATTCTAGAAATAGCAAGAAATAGGTGGTTCAACCTTACCACATGTAAGACTACTAAGATGCTATGGCCCGACATTAATAGAACTAAAACCGACAAACTCCTCCAGTGTGGCAAAAGCCTACTGAGGATGGTAGTCGGAGCTCTAACGGGTCATAACCATCTGAAAGACCATGAAACTAAAATGGTACTATCCCATGAGTACATTTGCAGAGAGTATCTTTTTTTGTGGCCGTTTGACTGTCGGAAAATATTGAACTTCGGTATAACATCGGATGAGTTAATGTCAATGCATCGAGTGGCCTGGAGATCTTTGCCTTTTCGCGACCTCTTTACCGGAGCAAGGCGAGATGGGCTTGCAATGAATTGAAATTGAATTTCCTCCTTTCACTGACGCTCGATACGGCGACAAAAGCAAAACAACCAATTCATAATAAAAAAAAGAACTCAATTTAATACGTTATAAATGAAAAAAAAATACTTAACGAATATCGTTTTACAAAAGAACTATTTTTTATTTTATTTCTATTCTACCTTAAAACAAAGTCATGTTTGCGATAAATTAATTATAGTTAATTAACGGTTATAATAAACATCGGAAATTTAAGTAAATTTTTGCATCAACTTCAAATTCGAAAATATTAAACAAATTCCATTTGAAACGAGTCTTAATTCAATCATGGACACGTCACAGACACTTGCGTTGCTGCAGTTCCCCTTCGCACGTACATTTTTTTTTAGATAAACCTAATTCAAATATAAGCTGCGTATGCCCAACCTTAGTAATGGTCTGCATAATAAGTTAAGACAAATTGACTTTTTTTTTTTTTCATTTTTGTTCGCCTTACATGTACAAACAAATAAAAAACAACTATTCACTGGAAGTCCATTTGCATTTTGTTGTGTTGTTTAGTTTGTTTTCGATATGCTTTCGCAAATTTAATGAAACAATAATAAGAATAATTTAACTAAATCGTTTAAAGTACATCGTCTAAATCAAAAATAAAAAAAAAAATGAGAGAGCCTATAGCTAGAGTGAATGATTACAAAATAAGTCTTACATTTATCATCTATATATTTTATTTGCGCGTTCCTTTATACACACAAACATCAACATAAGTATACAAAAAAAAAAACAATATATTTAACTTTTATTTTAGTTTTTTTTTTCCTGTATATAATACAACTTTTGTTTTGTTTCGTAATTGCACAGTTAGTAGAGAGAAAAAAAATAACAAACGGGAGAGGCTGGAATATATTCCAATAAAGAAGAGTTTCAATTCAATTCAAAAGTGAAGTTAGAGGGGATCAACAAAATAACATGAGTATTGATTAACAACAAAATTTATATGTATTCTATTCCATTTCATTTCATTTTCATTCATTTTTGAGTTCTAAATCACTATGTACAATATTTTCTTTCAATTCAGCAACTTTAAAAGTTAATTTTCTTACAATTTTTGATATCCTAACGAGAGAGTGTAGATCACACTGCACTCTCGGCTTATTTAAGTTAAACTTAAGATTGTCCCCCAGACGCGTGGGAGATTAAGGGCTTCACATATGTAATTCAAATGCTTTTTTTTTTTTCATTTTTGTATACCTTCGAGAACTAGATAGTTAGAATAAATAAAATCACAAAATCAAAATCAATCAATCAAAATCAAAAAAGAGAACATGGTTAAATCTCATTCTTATATGACAACAAAAAAAAAATACAAAAAATAAATTGAGAACAATAATATAAAAAAAAAATTATAAAGCTTAGCACATATTAAGTAAATTTATTTCGATCACTGGCTTTTTTCCATATTTCTAAAAGTAGGTTTGTTTTTGTTTTCTTATACATTTTTTTTTGTTTCATTTTATAAATAAATTAAATTTCTTCGCAAATAAACGGGAGCAGGGTGCTGAAGAGAGAGAGAGAGAGTGAGGGATAGTTGGAGAGGCAAACTTAAACATAGATTGCTGGTGAATTGAATACTGAAAGAAAAACGGTACAAATATAAGGCACTTTAGAGCTGATTTGATTTTCTTTTTCCTTTTTTTTCTTTTTGTTTTAATGTACAATTTAATTGTTTCATATGTACAAGAGTGAGGTTATTGTTGAACCTCTGTTTAAATAGTTAGAAGACGTTGTTCATTGTGTGTTACGAAGGTTCAATCGAGTTAGACGTCGGAAGGAGGAAACTGACTAAGGTTTGCAGTCTTCTTGGTCTTGGACAGAAATACGAGAGCTGGGAAATATCCAACTTGGGGCAGAATTGCCCCTGCACACCATGAAAGTGACCACGAAAAGTGGGAGAGTAGGAGAATTCCCTTGTATTTCACATAGTTTTACAAAATTCACGGATCCACTGCGCCGGTTGGAGAAGGATTTCAGCGGTTCACAACACCTCACACGTATCCACAGACTCGTCGTATAAAAAACGCTGTCAAATGAAATCAAGGATGAAGGTAGATACAAGTTGGACATCTCCTAGCTATCTTATTTCTGGTGTTGGTTGCGGTCGTGGTTTGAGGCGCAAGAGGCTTGAAGGCACACAGGATCTGTATGGCGACACAAGAAGAAAAAAAGTGGCCGAATACAGAAGACTGCGAATGCAGGAGACTTGAGCGAAAGCATAATTTTTTGTGATTGAATTTGACTGAAAAACATTTGCTTTTCGTTTGGAGAACATTCAAAGAATATTGCTTGAAGAGTAAATGGGAATTAATTTGTCTCAGAATGAGATTCCCAAGTGTTTTCATCAGTTTTTACATGGGAATTCTTCAGACAATCGAACACCTCAAACGCGCGTGTTATAATCCATGAGTCTGTTGTTGAGACCTTTATGTTCATCTGTTTTCACTTGTGAATTCTTCAGACAATGGAACGCTTCTTATGGTCCAAAGTTGATTATGATCCATGAGTCTGTCGTTGAGACATTTATGTTCATCAAATCTGTTTTCACTTGTGAATGTTTCAGACATCGAACCCTCCAAACCATTTTTATGATCCAAAGTTGATGGATCTCAGTTTAACCAAGTGCTTTCAAGTCAATGACGACGTGAGGACTTCTATCCTAACCAACACTACGCCATGAATACTGACAAAGAATCTAAGGCAAGTACGGCACATAATCCACACCTAAGTTGAAACATGGGGGCGACGTAAACGGAGGCTGTCGTTAAAGCAAATGCGAACTGCATTGAGCTCAAAATTCGAATATAATTCGTTGGATCCCAAATTTGTTAACAAAAAAACAGCAGAATTGAGCAAATACTCAATCATACGAGGGAATATTTGAAAATATGGAACGATGAGGCTTTGAAAAATTAGCATTTTCGCCACACAATGATGCGAACTCCAAGATAACCTCTAAGTGGTTTGGAAGGTCCCACTCCGCATCGTCAATTGACGATGAACTTCACCACGAACTGCGTGGATTTCAAAACAACTTCAATGCATTCGAAGAAGAGAGGTAAGAGATACGCGATCAAGCCAATAATCATTCAGCCTGTTTACGTTGGTTTGGCAAACATAATGTCGACATTCTTTTAATTGAATATTTGTGATAGATTCAAATGACAACGTTTATTTAGATTCACTGCGTGAACATGAAAGAGTCCACGCATGGACGCATCTTTTGCAGAATGAGTTTCCAACGGAATCTGATTGAATTTTTGACAAAAATTGGTAACAAATGTCATCAACTGTTATACTTGATCAGCATTGGAGGATAGCTCTGAAGGTAGATGTAATGATTCTCATCGATTTGTGGAACTTATACTGAAATTGATCCGATATAGTGTGAGAGTCACATGAAACTCAGACAAATTCAATTGCTTCGGCAGAATTTGTACTAAATTCAATCGAATTCTGTAGATTTTGATGGAAAACAAAATGAAAAAAGCTTTAATTTCTGGATTTAAATGCTGACGTCATAATAGGAGTTGAGGTGAAGTAAAATATGAGCTCCCAAGATAAATCATTTAAGTTCCATCTAGCCCCCAGGCCCAAGACCATCTTCAGGAGAGGTTTTCTCCCAAGAAAGAAACCTCTGCCATCACGTGTACACTAAAGCAACCCAAGTGAATTCCCCAACCTGATGCTCTCCTTCGTCTTCTTCTTCAAAAGTCGCGTCTTCACGACGAACGGACGGGTGATTAAGAATACTAAATAAACAAATATTTGAAAAAAAAACTACAAAAGAAAATGTTAAACAAAATTAAGTATGTGCAAGATAATAAGGTATACAGTGGTGCAGATGATGCAGCTACCATTCAATTAATTAGAGTATTTAAGTGTTATTGAATATTTATATGGTGTGCGTTGTTGAATCTACTTGAATAAATGAATTAAGAAAATTTGTACTGCCTTAAAATGTAAAACTGATCGAGTCGACGAGAATTTACTGAAATACAAAATCTATAACATTCCTTTTGGTTTTTCCTCTTTTGTAGAGTTAATTTCATTGTTTTGTGCATTGTTTGTGAGTGTTTTATAGTCTTAACAACCTTCTATCGGCGTTAGGTGGGCGCATTGTTTTTTTTTGTTTTTCTGTTGGCATTTAAATAACCACCATAAACGGTTTTTTTCTTTTTGTTTCCACTGTATCGTGTTATTCATTAAATAAGGCTTAGCACCACTGAGTTGAGTTGAGTTGTTTTCTTTTTAATAGATATAAATATTTGTTTCGCTTTTTTTTCATTTTTTTCCATTTTTTCGTTTTAAATATAGTATTTGCATGTATTAATATATATATAAAAAAAAATACTAACAGTAGGATAATACATGTACAAATCTTAATTAAACTTACAAAAAAATATGTATGTATGTTTGTATATTGTAAAAAAAATTGCATATTATATGTATACTCAGAGTCGAGTTCATTGGGAGTTCAAAAGTATTTATAATTGGTGTTGTTTTTTTTTCAGTTTTTTGTTTTCATATTTTTTTTTTCACTTCACAACGCTCGCATGGATACGTGTGATTTTCTTTTTAATTGTTTGTTTATTTGTTATTTAAATGTAAAGCTAAAGGCAGTCGTAATTATGTATAAATTATTGTAATGTACATTTTGCGCTGACAATTCGTGTGTTTGAATACTGTTTTACATTTTCGCTGCCAGGACGGAATACGATATAATATAATATATTCTTGAGAAGAAAAAAATAAAGAACAAAGTCTTAAGGAAATATATATGTATGTATATGATAAGTTTGTGAAAGCGCTTAAGCCAGAGCTTACTTGACTTCCTCTTGTGCGGCGATAATACTACCCTCATGGGATCCAAGCGATGGCGGTGAAGGCGACGATTCACGAGCATGACGACGAATGGCATGAAATTCATTTTTCAGCTTAATCAATGGCGGCGGTGGCGGCGGATTGTGCGATGTTGTCGATGTGCCATCGGCTGTGGCGGAATTTGACTCACCACCCGGTGGACTATTCTGATCCATTTGATGGAACAAATGTTGAATTTCACCAGTTGTAGCAGCGGTTATTAGATAGTTCAACGGATGATAGCCAACATCCTTTGGCACGAAGCCCTCGTGAGTCATTTTCATGTGATTTTTCATTTTGTCCGGACGGGAGAACTCCTTGCCACAGACGGGGCAGGGAAACACCTTGCGATGCTTGCCCTCGTGGTAGAGGAACGCATGCCGTTGAAAGCTGTACTTGTTCTTGAAGGTTTTCTGCACGTTCTCCTTGGCGCACTCAGTGCACTGATACACGCCCTCAGTTATGCTGGCATACCGGAACAGGTCTAGGCCGCGCACTGACATCTCGGTTAGATGTTCAGCTTGATCGTCCAGTGTCGACTGGGCTTTGCGACGAATCCGCCTTCTTTGCACCGGACGCTGATTTCGTGGCGTCACTGGTGGAGAATCCTCTTTCGCCTGTCGCTGCTGATTTGTGTCCGCCTCGTTCGCCGATGCCGGCGAGGAATTGCAATCAATTATCGTCGGTTTAGCACCTTCTGTTTCAGACTTATCGTTTTGAGCATTACTGTTCGACTGCGGGGATGTCGGTTCGAATGGCATCACATTCTCATCGTTATTTGGCTCGGTCTTAAGCAAATATTCGGTTTTTACGATTGGATTTGTGGCCATGTGCAAGAGGAATTGATGATGAAGATTGTTCGATGATGGCGGTTGGATTGTGTTTGAGTCTTTAGTGGTCGACTGAGTCTTCGTTGGCTCAGCTGTTGATGACGTCGATGAGTTGTTATTCTTACTGCTGCTGTTGTTGTTCGAGTGAGAATCGTTGCGCAATTGTTGCTGCAACAAGGACGTAGCTGAATTGACGTTGAGATTTTGTTGCTGATTTGCTTGATTGGCAATTGGTTGAACACGAATTTTTAATCCTAAGGCAGTTGGCAAATGTGTGGCAGGATCAAGGATCTCTGGAATTTGTGCTATTGCTGAACCCAACGGTTGCTGATGCTGTTGGGTTGGTGTTGCTGCTGGAGGTATTTGTACGACTGCTGTTGTTTTTGAGACTTGTTGTGATGGGGTTTGTTGTTGTGCTGACTGAGTGGTTTGTGTTGGCGTTGATGATACTTGTGCTGCGACTGAAACTGATGGCGTGTGTGCAGATGACGACGATGATGATGATGATGGGGGTGCTGGCTGTACTTTATTTACACCAAAAAGTCTTTGCGATAGTTCAGGCGAATTGTTGAGGTGAACTGGAAAATTAGAAAAAAAATATTGTTCTAAAGTTAGTAAGGGAAATATGCAATTTGTTGGTATGAAAGAAGATTTATAGCTCGTACTATGTGTTAGCCTAAGCGGTTGGTTGGAAGAGAAACGTTCCGTGTGCCAACAATGAGGTTAATATTTATTGACATTGATATAACGTGGTAGCGTGGTAAGTTTACGATTCCGAGTAATCGGGACAACGCAACAGAGGACGTCCTCGAACGTCCGCGAGATGGCGCACACAAGTAGAGAAGAACCTTAACCAACTTGGTGTGCGCAATTGGAGGCAGCCTGCGAAAGATCGTGCTGGCTCGAGAGGCTTGTCGGTTGCGGCCCAGGTACACTCCGGGCTGTAGCGCCAAACAAACAAGGAGAAGTGGTAGCATGACCAGGAACGCGGAGTAGTTCGCACAAGTAGATTTATGGATTCTAAATATATTTTTATTACAGGCAAGTGTGGAATTTTGACAACTGCACTTATCTCTTCCAATATTTGGAGATATGCAAAAAGGGGGTTTCGTCATAAACAAGGGGACATATTGACAACCATAGGAAATGTTAATGTGGTACAGATACACATACTAGTGTCGATTTAAAAAAGGAGTCGGTCTCAATGAATTAATATAGAACATAGAAGACCGGATGGTATGGAAAAAAAACTCGGCTGCTGGAAAGGCTGCGTTAGCTTAAGTTAAAGTGACTGACTATAAGTTGACAGCAGTCACACTTAGGACAGATTGCAGAAGCTAAGACTAACAAGACAGAAAGAAGGCTTGTAAGCAGGGCCGAACCCACCATACATGCAGGATGTGCAAATGCACAGCGCGCAAAGCGCTTAGTCATGACTACATAAACCTATGCTGTCTACGCTATCTAAACGCAATTATTTTCTAATAATACAAATTGCAGTAAAAACCCTTTAAATCGGTACTCATTTATTCGGCAAAAAAATTCTTTTCCGAATTAGAGAGATTTTTCCGAAAAAAAGAGAGTCAGTTTTTAATTTTTTATGTAAAATTTAAATTAAATTAGCAAACATTAAATAAAGCTATGATTGAACACATGTAGGTAGAAAATTGATCTCAAAAATGTAAAAGTCGGAACAAATCATCGAAATATTTATTTTGGGGAAGTTGGGAAAACCATAAAAAAAGTTGGAATGCGGCTTTCTGAATCTCGGCAATCCCATTTTTAATTTGCAAAATTACAATAGACTCTCCCTAAGTCGAATTTTTACGGGATACCATGAATTGTTCGAGTTAGAGAGAGTTTTGGGAATAGTCAGTTGAGTTAGAGAGAGAAACATTTTTTTTTTGTTTTTAAGTCCTTTCTCAATTTCTACAATTTAGCGAATCTTCGTGCCAAGATCTAAATCAATTTTCTTCTTGTCATAATTTGTCTGTAAAAGATGCTCCCTCATATATATTTAGAATACAATCACCTGACTTCCTATCTGGTGATGTTATCTCTTAAAAGTTTAATTTGTTGTTGTTTAAATCTTTTATTACAACTCAACGCCTTATTGTTTTAAAGCTTAAAACAAAACATTTTAAATTAACAAAACGTTTGACTTTGATTTTTGATCTTAGACCACGCGGTTTGGTTTGCAATAATTCCGTTACATGCAACTTACAATTTGTTTAATTGATCTTACTACCAACTTGCACGGAATACCTGCATCAGCTCTGTGGAACTGCCTAGAATTCGAATTCCCATTAGAATTCCACTAAACATTTCTATTTTCTAGATAGATTTCCACTGCGTTGAAGGGAAAACAGTTTTGAATCCAACGTACAACACAAGGAAATCGAATATGAATGTTTTTTTGCCCTGTCCTTTTAGGTAGGCATGTATTGCATAGGGGTAGGCCTAAACAGAACGCACACACGATGATGGCACACGCGCTTATATGGTTAACCAAATGCGAATAGTGAGACGGTGGTTTTCATTACTTTGTTTCCTGCAAAAAAATCGACTTAAGGGTTGAAAAGGGAGGCCAAGAATCGAAAGAATTTGCACGAGTTAGAGGGAGTTTGACTTATAGAGAGTGTTTTTTTGTATGGAAAATTGAGGGGAATGCCAAAATATGGCGAATAGGTTCAAGTTAGAGAGAATTTCGTCGTAGAGAGTATTATAAACACTTAAAAATTAGTAAAAAAAAAAAAAATGTTGGTGGTTTTCTGAATATTTATACTAGTGATCCTAAATGGGTAAAACTCATGTTTAAAAATGTTGAATTTAATATTTAGTTCAGGCCTAGAAGATCTAGCTTCCAATGTACTTAGGTTTGGTAGGTGGGCTGCCAGCGAAATCGCCAGCACACTAAAACCATGTTGGTCAATTGTGATACCCGTAGTCAGACAACTACTACTGATCGACAACTCGAGTGACAGTGCTGTTAAGGCCACATTTGCTATCCGGATAAAGCGTATTAACTTTGCTTTCACTGTGATGCGAACTGGGGGCCCCTCTAATCAAGGGCAGGCACTCAATCAACTGCGCCATCCATCTGTAGTTAGTTCCTTCCAAATTTTAAACACATTGCTAGTCATAGTAGCTTCAGGAGAACGTATTTTTTTCTAAACACAAGGTAATACAAAATTACCTTAGGACAAACATGACTGAAGCAAAAATTGGTAGGTTTGTATATAATGCTGATACAAACGGAGTCTTCAGACTACGATGGCTTTATAATAGTCTCTTAAAGATTGGAACTGCCAAACATGAAGAATGGGACGCTAAACGTAGGGCTGGGCTTGCACAGGGCGCTCATTTGAATCGGGCCGGTTCTGCTTGTGGAAAAGAAACGCGTTACATCTTTAAGTTACGGCGTTAACAAGATATTAAATGAAAAAAACCGTTGTTGGTCAACTGTTAGTCAAAGATATCGAAACTATCCATAAATTATAATTAGTTCTACAGAGAGTTGGGTAAAAGAAGACGATTAACGCTGTTTCCACAGTAAAATCGTCAATACAAATTTAAAGAATAAAATAAAATAAAATATAAGTTGCAATGTTCAGAAATTCAATATGATCAAACAATTCACAAAAGGCTGGCGGTGAGGAGTTCGAAATCAATTGAGTAGTGATTTGGTTTTTTTTTAAAGACTACATTGGAGAAAATAAAGAAACATGGTAAGAGCTAGGGATGATTGAATAAGTTCTTAGCCTCATTGACACACACTTTAAGATGGTATTTCACATTGTATTCGCGCGATATTTTTGGTAACGTCTTCGAAGTCAACGCGTTGGGAGACAACGACTACCGGGTTTCGAGTCAAATAAACACAACTCAATAGCTTGCGATAAGCCTCTCGTCGTTTATCTTCCACTCTGTTGCAGCGACTTCACAGTTCACACGTTCTTCTGCAAAGAATAAGACTAAAAACGTGCAAAACGTTGCATATACTGAAACAAGTGATCTATTGTTTTTGTTTAATTCTTTGTTTATTACCTTTTGTTTTGTTTTTTTTTTTTTTGTTTTTAATTATTTTGTGATAATAGAAAATAAAATAAAGAAATAGGTTCGAAAGAAAAATAAAATAAAACACCTTCAAATTACACACTAATTACAAAATTTCTGTTTTTTTTTTTTTTTGTTCTCTTTTTGCACGTGAAAAGAAGAAGGAAACAATTATCGAATTTAGAATTTCTTTTTCTACCATCTAAGCTTACAGGCACACATTTGATGAGTGCAAAACAAAACAGTTCTCTAAAAAATGTGGTTTGTTTTTTTTTATCTTATTTAAACGATTTTTTTGTTGTTTTTTTTACATCAATAAATTTTTGTTCTCCAACCTAAAAGTTATTAACAAAAGAGAATGCGCGATGATTAATTATCGAAAAAATAATTTAATTAAAAAAAAAACAGAAAAACAACTGTGTTTATGTATTTTTTTTGCACAAAAAAATTTAATTTTTTTTCTTTTGTTTTTTCCGAAAATAAATGTTTTGTTCCTTAAGAGTTAAAAAAAAACCATCCAACACAAAAAAAATTTATGTAATTATTATTAAATATACATATATAAATCAAATATTGCAGACCAGGTAAATAGAATAAAAAAAAACCAAAAAAACTAAATAAAATAAAATAAACAAAAAAACAAATTTTACATTAAACTAGAAACGAACAGAAAAAAAAAAGAAAATGGTTTTATAATTGGGAGTGCTTCTATTAGAAATTGATTGTATAATGTGTTTGTAGAGTAGTTATATGGATTGTTGTTTTGATTATATTATCTTTTCTTTTTTTTTTGTTTTCTTGTCGTGTTTATATTATTGTAAGTATATGTATATATTAAATTAGTTTATTGATTTAATTAAATAATAAGTTGTTTAAATTTCTAACTAAATTATGCAAATATGTAGATACTATTTATGTAAATATTTATAGATAAACTTAACAATTAGTGTTCCCTTAGATGTAAGAAAATTATTATTCTTGTTTTTTGTTTTTGTTTTGTTTTTTGTTTTAAAATGCTAATAACACATTAATCATTTTTATTCTCTTTCTTTCAATGTTTTAAGATTTTTAAAATTAACAGATGTTTGTTTTTTTTATTTCTTTTGTTTTATTATGATAGTTTTGTTGCGATGTTAATTTATTTAAACAAAAAAAAAAGAGAAACATTTTTCCAGTGTTCTCTCATGAAAATGGGTTAAAGAAAGTGGATGTTGTGTTAATGCTGGGGGTGGGAGTAGATATGTCTATTTGATCGCCAAGAGTTGATTCAAGAGAAACAATTTACAGGCGTTGTGGTGGTTACATTCATATGGATGGGGATAATATTCTGATGGAATAACAATTAATTTAATTTTAACAAGAAAAGTGGGATAGAATGGAGAAGGGGCAGGGGAAAGCAAGGGAAAATATAACTAAAATCTAAAATTGCACTAGCTACCACTATACAAATTATAGTATGCGAATTAATCATTCAATTGATTGCATCGATCTTCATCAAATTTGATATTATTTATTAAACAATTGCGATTGCGATTTTGTCTTTAATTTGTTTTGTCTACTGTGACGCAGTTGAAACCCAAAGTCGGTGCTGTTTAGTTCGACAGAGTCATCATTCGTTCGCTCATAACGGTGTTAAACAGAAGATGCAAAGTATGCTGATGGCCATGCTTGTTGAAACATTAAGTTAATCAAACAGCGGCTGAGTTCGTAAACGTCAAAAAAATGCGCATCGCGTAAGTGCCACTGTCATTGGGATGCTTTCCACGATAATCTGTGATGCGCTGAGCAGCTGATGCTCTCATACGTTTTAGAACGCGACGCATTTGCATCATTGCCAAATTGTTGCACTTAAGAACGCTTAACGTTGCAGTAATGCGCAAATACTGCGTTTTCGAGCTCAGCCAGCATCTCAGTGCAAATTGAAAGGTGCAACAGCACAAAGTTGCGATGTAGCTGTCGAGGCTGAACGTTTGGACATGAAGGGCTTTTTCCAAAAGGTCAAATAATTGCACAGCACACTGCAAATGTAGTGATGCAAAGTAAGTGATGGTTTTTGTCAATGACTGCATCGTGATATTTGCCGATGCTCTTTTTACTTTTGTTTGAGCAGTAGATCTGTTCACAATACCTTTTGAAAATGTATGCGTTGGCATTACCTTTTTTTGTTTGCGTTTTGGAATGGTTGCCATTGCAGTATTAGAGCAATGATGCGTTTTGGAAAACGACCGAAATCCGAAGGTTCTAGGACAGCGTTCAACTGTCACAAACCTTCACAAGCCTGTCCACAGATAGCTTAAACCATCAACGCCTGATCATGTTCAGCTTCAAGTTGACATATTTCAGATTTCGTGTGAGTAACAGATGTGTTTCCTAAACTTTGTCAATAAATAATATAATCGAAGCTACATCATCTTGTGCAATTGTGCTTGAATTCAGTGATTTTATCGATACGCGCTAAGCTTGGCTTTAAATTTGAGTGAAAGAGTACTTGTTGCCATTTGGAATCGTGGAGACGGAAAACTACATGTCGCTGAGGAATTTGACTGAACGACTGGAAGCTCGAACTGACAGGAAGCTCGAACTGACAGGACGCTTGAACTGACAGGAAGCTCGAACTAACCAAGCTAAGAAATAGTTTTTTAAAAGGTTTAATCGGAAACCACGACAAATGTCCTCATAATCCTGAGAATATGAATACATTCCTCGAATTAAAGTCGAACTGAAAGGAAGCTCGAAATGACAGGAAGTTCGAAGTGACAGGAAGCTCGAACTGACAGGAAGCTCGAACTGATAGGAAGCTCGAACTAACCAAGCTAAGAAATAGTTTTTTTAAAGGTTTAATCGGAAACCACGACAAATGTCCTTATAATCCTGAGAATATGAATACATTCCTCGAATTAAAGTCGTTAATAGTTGCTAACAACAGTTTATTGCAAATGGGAATTAAGAAACTCGAGGTTATGTTCAAGGCATTGAATATCTTGTGAAACGTGAGACTCTCTGGCGTATTTTGCACTGTCTATGATTTACATGCGGAATTGTTAGACGAGAACGTCTGCCAAGGGTGTTGAAATGAACTTTAAATGAGATCTTTTTTTGCATGGAATCACGTCATGTCACATATTTTAGGTGTTCATCGTAGACTGAATGAAAGGAGATGGAAAATTGACATCAATTGATGTTTAATAAGATTCATTTCCACGATTGATTCAAGCAAAACGTCCTACCACGAATTATGGGTCAAGCATTTACCACGATTTGACAGACACAACAGAGTTGTGGAAGATTAAAAAAAACATCAATGCACAATGACTCAAGCGGTATTCACATGCATTAATGATAGACACATGTTCAGATAATCAGAATTTAATTGTTTTTAAATTGATTATAAATTTGGTGATTTACAACAGGGAAGCGAACATTGTGGTTAGTTTTTTTTTTTTATTCAACCATCTGTGCATGCAAAGTGTCGTGTTTAGAAAATAATTTCAATTACTCATGGATTGTGGTTAAAGGCGGCAGCTAAATGATTCAACAACGAAATAGTTGTCATATTTGAGCTCGTCTCAATCTTTAGAACATAGATCGATCACTCTACTTTAGCAACACTCTTGTGGCGACTTTCTGCACACATACTGTATTAACAACCTTGACATTAGCCATCCTTTAAATTCATACACAGGTTCTCTGACACTTCAGAACTTCAACAGCACTGCCTTAGGTTCAAAACTGGTCGCTTGTAAAACGACTGCAAACAATATCAATGCACGATAATGTCCTCAATAAACAAAAAAAAAAAAGAATGTGCTAATTAACAGAAGGTAACCGAACAAACAAGCAAAACAAAAAAAAAAATATGTTCAATCAAATGCAATGAAAACTGACAAAATATAATTAGCTGGAAAAAGAATTTGATTATGTTTTAATTTACAATTTAAATTTAGTACATATAGAGAGTAAAAATCTATTAACAACATTCATAAGGCCTCTTTGAGAAAAAATACAATTTCTAGAAGAAAAAAAAACGATTAACATTAAAATAGTTGACACATTGTATTTTAAAAATAAGTGCACTTCTGTGTTGTGTCTTGTCATTTTCAGTTTTTTTTTTTGTTGTTTTTTTACGATTTCCTTATGTGGTATTGGTTTTGTAATTAGCTCATCTTTTCTTTTGATTGTTTTATTATATAGTTGATTTAACTAGGTATGTTTTTTTTTTTGTTTTTCTTCTGATTTGCATTTATTTATGTGTGTGTTTTAATTATTGTATATTTTTTTTTCTTCGTTTAAATTATTGTAATTTTTTTCTTTGGCGAAATTTTAAGCCTCCGATATATCTATATATATATCCATATATAAAATATACTCTTATTTTTACGGGTGTGTTTGTATGTATATATATATATATTTATTTATAATTAATTATTAACATTTTTGTTATTTCAGAAACAAGTATTTTGTTTTTTTTTTGTTTTTTTGAGGAGATTGAAGAGAAAGAAAGTGAGAAAAAGAAACAACACCTCTGTTCGGCCTCTCTCTCATGTCCTATACCTAACTAGATTCTCTTTTCGAAGACAAGTTCTCTTTTTTCCATGTTTTTCTCTATTTAAAGAATTTTATAAATTAAAAAAAAGTTAACAACAAACGAAAACGAAAAAGAAAATAAGAATAAAAAAAAATAATAAATGGATTTGCTTTTATTTTTCATCTAAACGCATCTAAACTATTTTGTCGGATAGGAAAAGAGCTCGTGTTAAAATTACAAAAAAAAAGTAAAAAATAAAATAAAATAATTGCACAACGGACAATCCTTAGTGAAAATTTTCGGTTTTTTTCCAAGAATTAATATATATTTTTTTTGTTTGTTTTCTATTTTAAATATGCTTTGCAATTTAACTTAAAAAAAGAAGAGAAGAGCAAGAGAAAAGTTTCAAAATAAAATTGAAAAAATTAAAAAAAAAATAAACAAAAAGAAAAATTATAATAAACAGGTAACAACATTAAATATTATCAATCAAAAAAAAGAGAAGAAATTCCTAGTCGATTTTATCGACCTTTCTCGCTTAGTCTGATCCTTTTCAATTCTTTTCTTTCTTTGCAAACTTCCTTTTAATCGTTTCAAAACAGGGTTCAACAGGTTAGAATAATTCCTATAAAATAGCATGTTTTTTGTTTTGTTTTAAATGTAATAATATTAATTATTATTATTAACTACTACCTACGTACGAAACAATTACTGCTAAACAATTTTTTTTATTTATATATATAATTTTTGTTTTGTTTTTTTTTTTGTTGTTTTTTTTCTTTTTGTTTTGTTTTGTAATTAATTTACTTAGAAAAATTTTGGAATATTTTGGAAGCCTTTATAAGGTTGAGAGATATTTTAGCGCTTTCGCTGTTTCATGTTCACCGTATCGCCTCCTTGTCGTCGGCCAGCACTACCGCACCTCTATGCGAAGCAGAAGTCGCAGCGAGCGTGAGACAGACGACAGCGAGCTTCAATAAAAGCCTTCATATTTGTATTGTTTGTTTGTGTTTTTGTTTTAAATTACCTCAGAAATAAGAAAATATACTCATGTGTATATAAATATATTTGTTTTTTTTTTTTAAATATATTTTTTGTTTTGTTGAAAAAAAATGAATTCTAAATTTTTCAGTGTGTTGGTGGTACTGTTGCTGCTGTTGTTGTCGTTTGGCTTAGTAAATCTGTCTGTTGCGTTGTTGCTGCCGCTGCCGCTGCTGATGATGATGCGGAGGATGATGACGATGAGGTGTTATTTATTGGTGTACCTGCCGATGTTGATGTTGTTAAGATAGCCGATGATGGATTCTCGATTTTATGTATTATCTTAACATGTGCAGTCATATTGTCTTTTCGTGTGAATTCCTTAAAACAATACGGACACGGATAGACCTTCACATTACGCTTGTGCGACGTCACATAATGCCGACAGAAATTACTAATGTGAGTGTAGACACGGGAGCACACTTTGCATCGGTACGTGTGCTCACCCTCTTTGGTACAAAAATCCCTGACAGATCCTTCCGAGTCATCTATAACATATTTAGCGGTTCGATTACTTGCAATTTGGGGTTCAACTTTAATGCTATCATTACTATTATTTCCCACTCCGGAGGAGCTCATTGAATCACCACCACCACCAGATCCTTTCGTCTTTGATATGCTAATATTGTTACCACCGCCTGGTGACGATGTTACACTTAGATTGCTACTGTTACCGCCGCCTGTTGTCGCTGATGATTGTGTATTACCAGCAACGTTAAGGGTTGTTTTTAGCTTCCCTGTGGTTTCAGTCATATACTTGTTTGCGAACATGTCGATGAAGTCATTGTTGTTAAGTGGCTAAAAATGTTAAATGAGAAAAGATCGTGGTGAATAGTTCGAGAAATTTTTTTATTTGTTCTTCTTTTTCTTGTTTCTTGTTTTTTCTTTCTTTTTGGATTGTTTAATGTGTTGGGGGGAGAGAGAACTCTTAAATTAGTGCACGCACAATGCACGTGCCATGCAGGGAAACCAACGACAGCACCTAATTTGAGGAACACCTGAGCAGGGGCAGTCCTTAATTGAAAACGAAATAAAGTGAGACTGCGAAACGATTAACAACATCGCACATAACTTTGGTGCATGCATAAGAATTCCAGGTTTGATTTATGACCGAGGTTTGGTTCGGTTTGGAACCGTTTTGAAGAAGTTGTGCACATTTCTAAGATATCCTGTCCACCTTTCATTCGTGTTTTCGTTTCCCTAGCATTCTTTAATTAATGCCCTCTTGGATCTTGTTGGGATGGAAGACAAATTGAATGTGTTTATGGATCGTGAAAAGTGAAAGACAAATATCATTAATCATCGTCAATTCCCAAAATGCACGTGTGTTGGCTTGATAGTGATCGCCGATCTTGTATCGACGTCATTAATGCTAATTGGTGTTTTTTTCAAAATCATGTTGATATTTAACAAGAAGGGGGAGTAGCTAAGTGAAAGCGCTTCATATTTCATAACGTTAATGATGGAGCAGGAAAACATGGGTCAGGGAAAATAACAAGAACGGAACTTCAGCGCGCACTGGATAGGTTTGTTGCCGTATGTGCAGATGCTGGGATGAAGGTTAGAGTGGACGTGGCCTATTCAGTGCACTCTACATGTTACTGGAATCCCATTGAAGCAGGTGGAGAAGTTCAAATATCTCGGGGTCTTTTCACGAGTGAAGGCAGGAGTAATGCTGAGCTTTTCTGTAGGAATGCTTGGTAGTTGGTAGTTCTGTAATCAGAAAGGCCGAGCTTGGTATCAAAGCCAAGTTAGCGGTTTTCAATTCAGTATTTGTTCCAACTCTCACCTATGGTCATGAAATTTGGGTAAAGACCAAAAGAATAAGACCACGAATACAAGCTGCCGAGATGAGATGTCTTCGTGCTGGGTTGTGGGAGATACTCGCCGAGTTAGGGTGAGAAACACGGCAAGACGCGAGGAACTCAATGTAGAGCAGCTGCTTCTTTGAACGGAAAGGGCTTGCTTCGATGGTTTGGTCACGTGGCACGAATGTCCTCATCATCACGACTTCCGAGGCGCGCCTTGAATGCGATTCCTTTAGGTAGGCGAACGCTTGGCAGAGGTTGAACCAAGTCCAAAAACTCGCCTGGCTGCGCCTGATGAGTTAGAGTCGATGGCGGAGGATCGAGTGCCCTGGAGATCTCTCGTGCGTGCATTACCCCCGCGATCCCTGTAGTGGACCATGCGGGTCAGAGGATGATAGTGATGAACCCAGAGTGACTCTAGTTGTTGTTTGTGTTCATGATCGAATGAAATCAAACATAAGTGGCGTTCACACTCAACAGTTTGTCGATACCACTTGCTTGACAACCGTGCTTGATGGGCGAAATCGTCAATGTGAACCCTCGTTACTACAAGAATCATTTTGACGTCATTTTCCAATTTGTCGTCAAGCAAATCGTTTCAAAAAAATTGTTGAGTGTGAACAGCTGGATGGCGCCGTTGGTTGAGAGCCTTCGTTAGAGAGGTCCCCTGTTCGAATCCTGGTCCAGTCACCATTTGCCGTTGGGATCAAATTAACGGCAGTATCACTGAAGTCATCGACTCAGACTACTGAGTATGGTCTAAGTTTGCTGGCAATTTCTCTGACAGCCCAACTACCTAACCTGAACGCCGCTAAACCGTTGCCATTGCCAGACACTTTGTAGTGTTTGACTGTCAGGCGAATTTTCGGAATGTTCTTAGCTTCACTGGAAGCTAGGCAATGGGTATTCATGAGCTTTGATAGCCACTTTGAAGTCTGATCCCTACAGAGGTAGTGGTTGCTTGGACAAAGGCGTCCTTTACAAAATACTGAACCAATACGCCATTCTTAGGTTAGGATAGCTTGGAGTGGCTGTTTGCTTAGAAAAGAGCCATTTAAAAAAAAAGTCAAACACCGACACACAATAAAACAAAAAAAGAAAGAAAGAAAAAATCAAGAAAAAAAAAAGACAACCAACAAATGAAAAATCATGAACATACCTTAATATCCTGTTGACTCAAACCGTTCTGTTTCAATTTCGGACGTTTCGACAACTTTGGTTTTGACTTAACAATTGGCGTTAATTTTGGAATACCACCCATTGTATTAAGTATTGTAACAGTGCCGGGCACCGTACCAGGACCAATTAATGCCCCACTTTTAGCCGCTGCTGCAGCAACCGCCGCAACAGCCAAATGCTGTTGATGTTTCTGTTGTGCCAACAATATCGCCTGCTGTTGCTGTTGTTGATGCTGTTGTACAGCGGCTACGGCGGAGGTGGCTTCTTGTGAATTTGGTGAACTTGTTGGATCATATTTAAATTCAACAGGTTCATCATATTCATCTAGCATCAATTGTGGTTCCATATATGACGCGTCCATTTGATCATCGCAATCGCTGTCATTGGGATCTGGAAACATTGAAAGGAAGAATGGAAGAATGGAAGAAAGGAAGCGTGTGCACATAATTCAATTATGTGTTCGAGGATCGTGTGTGGGTTTGGATGTGGGCGGAATGAGTGGACAGAAGGTGAGAGTGAGAGAGAGAGAGAGAGAAAGAAAAAATGCATTTATTCATGTTTCCTGTTGTGGCATATAAACTATTAATTATATCAAGCAATTTATCGGAAAAGCTATAGGGATTTTAAAGCCATTTTTTGTTTTGTTTTGTCTTATTCTTTCTTTACACATACAACACAGAAAATTGTTCGTCTTCTTCTTCTTCTTCTCTTTCGTTATGAACAAAAAAAAAGTTGTGTTTTTCTTCTTCTTTGTTGTTGTTTATTGTCTTTGAGATTGCATAGTTATTCTTGTGATTTTTTATAGAAAAATTATTTAAAACAACTGAGAGAGAGAGAGAGAGAGTAGTAGTAGTATTTTTGTATATATAATTTAGTGAAACCTAAATAACTTTACATTATTGATCGTTTGGTTTTTTTGTTGGTTTTTGTTGAAGCACACACATTTTTCACGTCGGCCAAAAATCCCTATGCTCATCCCGATTGAATATAAGAGTAACGTTTTTTTTTTCTTTTTCTTTTTCTTCTTTTTTTTCTTTGTTTCTTCATCTTGTTCTTTTCTTTTCTTTCTTCTTGTTGGAGATATACAAATGTTTTCATTTTCTTTCTCATTTATGTTTGTTTATTGTTTGCAATTCAAATTCTCTTGAACGGTTAAGTTACTTAACAGTGGATTATTTAAACAGAAGAAATAAATACAAAAAAAAAAAACTGCACAACGTTCTTGAAAGTAGATTAGGATATTTTTTCAATTGTCGATCTCGACATCTCGGTTCATTGTTTTTTTGATTTTATTTTTGAACAGAAAAAAAGAAAGAAAACAAAGATTCAATTGAGAGAAAAAAAAAAAAAAAAAAAAAAACGCAACACCTTAGATCTGCTGAATTGCTGAATATAATTGGGGGAACACTCACCTGCCGACGGAAAAAGAACTACACGCGAATTTAATATTTTTCTTTTCGTATTTCGTATTTATTTTTTTTTTTTTTCTTTAGTTGCTCTTGAAACACGACAGGCCACAAAAATTAATTCACAACACTTCAATGTTAACGTATACTATACGTAATTGGTTTTGGTTTTTCGTTTTATTTTCGAGAGAGACAGAGAGAAAGAGAGAAAGTAAACGCACAAAATCCCTTTTAGCTTTTCCGATAGATGGTTGTTTTTTTTTTTTGTTTTTGTTTTTTTGGTAGTTTTTTTCTAAAAAAATTAACCTAACTTTGTAAAATGCTTCCATTCTGAGATGATTTTGGTTTTATTCATTGTTTTTTGTTTTTAATTGTTTGGTTTCAATTTGTATAGGTGCAAAAATGGTGATTGTAAAAAAAAAAAATGTTGTTAAATTTGTTGTTTTTTTTGTTCATGAAGTGATTGTTAAAAATAAATAAGTTTTGCTCTTGCTATATCGACACGAATTTGCATTCAATTTATGGTATATTATTCTACTTTCAATTGCAGGTGTGTATGAAAATTATTGCTTTAAGGTACATTTTTTTTTTTTTTGAAATGAAACACCGAATTTCTGTTTTTTTTTAAATGAATTCAACAGTTAGTTTAATGATTTAAATTCATTTTTTTTTTTTTGATTTAATATTCATTCTCGGGATTTTAAACACATATAGAGCCTTTGAAAATGTCAACAAAAAAAAAATGATAGAATTTCGAAATACAACTCACCGGAAGTGCTGTTATCGTTGTCATTGTTTATTCTGTCTTTGGACTGTAGTTTGTGTTTCTTAGATCTTCCTTCTCTTGAGTCATTGCCATCCTGTGATGATACGAGAAGACAGAAATTAGTAATGCTACCTCTTTCTCGGTGGTTTCGGATGACTTACATTTTCC
The DNA here is from genome assembly GCA_907269125.1 of Eristalis pertinax. Lineage (NCBI taxonomy): Eukaryota > Metazoa > Arthropoda > Insecta > Diptera > Syrphidae > Eristalis > Eristalis pertinax. The sequence goes on from OU026145.1 coordinate 126,733,509, forward strand.
TGATCATTATCACCGGATTCGCGTTGATTGTCATCGGAGCCTTCATTGCCGGAGTATGCTTCGCCTGCTGGTTTCACTTCGTGTTTGGGGGAGTTCTGGAAATGAGAATGAAATCAGTTAACTGAGGATGCGACAAACTAGAAGTTTTGTAAAACAAAAAGAATGACCAACAAAGTGGGGAAATTTGGCATATTAGTGACGCATTGGGTTGGAAAACGTCATCCAGGGATAAGGAGAACTTAGACACATCATCTCAAGCAGCAAACAAATGATGCGTTATTGAATTCCACGAGCTTTTAGTTCGTTGAAGACGAATGTGGACAAACGCCCTTATCTGACTTCGTTCACCCAAACAGAAATTTTATTCCTCGAAGAGGGCACCTCCAAGTGGGCACCACGAATTGGGCACCTAGAAGTGGGCACGTCGAAGAAGACACCTCGAAGAGGAATCCTCGAAGGGGGCAAGTCGAATTGGGAACCTAGAAGTGGGCACCTCGAAGTGGGCTCGAATTGGGCACCCGAAGTGGGCACTTCCTCTTTAGTTGAAGGGAGATGGTGGGACATGCCGAAAATCCACCGAAACTCCACGAAAATGCACACCCTCCAATGCGTCCCCCTCGAAAGTGACATCCGTGTGAGCCTCGTCAATATTTTCACAGCATTTGCGAAAACCATAAGCACTTCATCATATATTCCTATCGCACTCAGCGATGACCCTTTTGATAGTCACACATCAAAAGAAGAGCTGACAGAACTGTACTCCAATCTCGACATCATCACTTGTCACTTATCACTTGTCTAATGTCAAAAGGCCAACCCAGATTCATTTGAAAACTAACAGCGTATTTCATTTCACATCCTTACCTGCATCGCAGCATCTCTATCGTACTCGTCGAAATCATTGCCGGTGCCATTCGAACTGCCCGACAACTTTCGAGGTCGTCCCCGTTTTCTCTTCGGCATAGACGATAACGCTGTACCCAATAATGATTGCTGATTATTATTCACATTCAGCATATTCTGTGCCTTAGTCCTCTGTTGCACTAAATACGGTTGAATTCTATGCAATTGTGGTGGCGGTGGTGTTGGTGCTGCTCCACTTGGCTTATCATCATTAACTTCTGTTAAACCCTTTATTCTTAGACTCTCGGCAACACGCAGAAATGCGGTTAGACGTTCCTGATCAACTGATACCTCACCGCGATACATAAAGTCGAGTAGACTCTTCATATCTGAGTAGGGGACATCCTTTAATATAACAATCGGATGCTTCTCTGGATGATTGACAAATAGTGCATTAAAATATGGACTACATGCTGATAGGACCATCTGTAAAAGAGAAGACAATCGAATCAGAATTATGAACCATGGTACTGTGGGAAAGCGAACTTACTTTGTGTGCCTTCAGATATTGTCCTTCCACGGCCAGCGTGACATCAGTGAAGGTTTCGGCATGTAAAAGTTGATCGAACACTGAGAGTAGGTTACTCTGATGGTTGTTCCATCGTAAGCAGAATCTTTGGGATGCCATTTTAAACTTGTGATCGGATTGTCAAACCTCGTCCGCTTGATATATGTAGCCGGGTGTGGCCTTTATTTCCTTTTATTGCTTTTCAAAAATTATTGCTTAAGTAGTTTTCACTCTTCTTTGCATGAGGTTATTACTTCAATTTGGATATGTGAAATATATGCGCGCGTGTGCTTCTCTTACTATGAACTGTTCATATTTTAAATCTAATTTTCTTATAAAACTCTTATTGCTTTTCACGTTACAATATCGTACTTCTTGTTGGATTGCTTATTCTTTCTGAAAAGATACAAAAAATTTGGTAAACGGTCAGTTGTGTGATGAACACAAGGGGGATTATGATAAAATGTATCTGGAATTGGGCAAAAACCCTTCAAGATTCAATGGGAAATCAACACGTCAAGGCACATATTCGTGCTAGAACGAGAACAAGCAAAAAACAACCGATAACAAATCAATCTTGTTTCGCTAACACCATCAATCCTACTATCTTTGCAGGCGCTGCAAAATAGTGATGAATCATTCGATTAGCATATTTCTTATTTGAGGTAAACCCGTTGGATGTTGTCATGTCGATCTGTGGGGGAAAAAACATTGAACTGTTACCACGATCGTTTGAAATGAATCAGGTAGAGCGCGTGTTTACCAGGAATCACTCTAACAAGTGTGCCTGGCTTGTGCCTGGTCGATGGAGTGTGCTTGGGGTAGCAAAAATACGAATACAATTAGATGCTTGACGTGGTGGCGTGGTGATCGTGTGGTATACTCTCCTTAGCAGTGATCTTCCTGGAAATTCGTTCATATGGTTTTTTTTTTTTTTTGCTGGTTGCGATTATTAGAAATCGTTTAATCCTTAATTCGAGGCATTCGTTGAATTCATCAAGAGAACGTAATGGAATACATTTGCATGGAATTTGAATTCGAATTGTCTGAACTGGAAAATACATCGAATTGAGTGTGTCACTTGTTTAAGATGAAGGGCGCCGCTTCTAGGATAAACGAATTTAGTGTTAATTCATGAGATCATCGCTAATAGTTTCTGTTCGTTTTTCTCGGTTAGAACGGTCGATTCGAAGGAGACTGAATGTGAACACCAACACATAATCTAGACGATTTCAGGAAGAACGGCGAAATGAGGGCTTCTAAGCAAGAATGATGTATATATCTCTCATTCCTGGCTTCCAAGGTTGCTACAGGTTAGAGGCACTTCAAATGACATCCCTGAGGAAATAGACTAAAATTCAGTGCGACATTATTGCCAAACTATTCGAGGTTATGTGATCTAGTTTCGATGTTTTCTTGGTTGTTTTTTTTTTGTATTTCGCAGAGTTTGCTTCAAACATTGGCATGAATGTATCGGCCGTAAAGGTGACAGACTAAAGGAAATGTTTAATCTGTGAATGTCCTTTAACGTCGACGAGGATTGTGGGCTCAGTTTCGATGTTTTTTTGGTTGTTTTTCCTTGTATTTCGCAGTTTGCTTTAAACATTGGCAAACGCATCCGCAGTAAAGCTGACAGACTAGAGGAAATGTTTAGCCCACGTGTGTCCCCCACGTGTGAGCGTTCATGCCGATCTGCTGCACAAAACTCTTGAAAACAATTGGAAAAGAGATACCAGTCTGGAAGGCAGGAAGTCACAATAGAATTCGTCACTTTTTTGATGCCTTCAACTAAGGAATGGAACGTGAATTCGATGACTTTGTGTGAAAAAGAACAAAGTGGCTGCTCCCACATGTCTAAAGACTGGGGAACATTCTCGAATGAAGTCTAAATTATTCTCTTATGTCCCTGAATCATTTCTAAACCACCAGATGATGCCCCATTTCCAAGAGTTTAATGGACTTCCAACCAAAATCTGGTTGAAATACTTATCGGGGGATGAAACATAGAACCGTCACAGTGAAATGAAGACTCTAAACAATCATGAACACGCAACAGATGAAAATAGAAAGAGAAACAGCAAGGCGAGAGGAAATAGAAGCCACTGCTGCTGCTGCTGCTGTTTTATCTTGTCAATAACGCAACAGCAACCTGTTCCATTAAAAATACGTACACAACATTTGAAGGACAACCTATCTCCGATTCACATAAGGAAATATCACAAAGCACAAATCGCATCTTGTGCCCGATATGTGTGCTGCTCCACATTTAGCCAGCGTCCGACACAAATCATTTTTGTGTCGAAACCTCTCATAACAAACAAATCTTTTGTCGAATAACTTCCACACGAGTGAATTCATCAGTTGCTCCAAACAGAAAATAAGGTCGCAAAACAACAATACCATCACCCAAAAGTATATTCCCAACTCGTGTGTCTGCTGCTGCTGCTCTACCACTTCCCAACTCCGTCATGACCATTTGTAACAATTATTATTTAATTTTATGTTTTCTTTCTGTGTCTCACACTCATATTTTCAGAGCGGGGGGGGGGGGGGGGGGGGCAGGGAGGGGATACCTCTAACACAAAACTACACAAGTTCCCCCTCGTGTCCACAATCAGTGTTACGTCGAGAAATGCCAACAGGTGGTCTGGTCTGGTGCTGGTCTCTCCCAAATGACGATGACAACGTTCGTGGTGTGCTGTGGCGTACGAGAGCAGAGCAAAGTTGTTTCGGCTACATCAATGGCAAACTATGCGGTGTCTCTAATGATGGTGTGTTTATGAATGTGTATGATCGCATGTATTGGTGCCACCGGGGGGAGCCGAATGCCGATGCGCGACTGCTTGGTGGTGGTGTTTTCTCAAAGAAGACGGACGAAAAAAAAAATAAAGGAAAATGTCGCAATAAACACTTCACAAGCAAAAGCAATTATTCGAAACACGAAATGCAATTGTATGATCCCACAGGGAGGGAGTGAAGATTCGGATTCAGAGAGAGCGAGGGAGAGAGAGATTATTTTCTCGATCGAAAGAGAGAGTGCTGGGGGTGTTTCAAAGAGAGATCTAAGAGAATGCGAGAGAAAAGCTCTGCCAGATAATTGATTTTTTTTATTTCGTCGAAAATACCAGCCGCTGGCAAGTGTGTTTCCAGATAAACGAGACTGGAAAATCTAGAATTTCTGAGTCCACCTCAGGGTGGCGACTGCAGGGAGTGCGCTCGCTGTGTGGGGGAAGCGAAAGAAACAACCACCAGCACTAGCACCACCACGACCACGACCACCCTTGCTAATAGAGTGTGTGCGGGGGAAGAGGGGGACATATTTGTTTCGCTCTCACGTACAGGAGGAGGAGGAGGTTTGCGATTGTGGGGTATTTCGTATAGAATCATGCATAAAATATTCGCAGAATCATGTTTTGTGGGATGTATGGCAATCATTTCCTGGAAGGAGCGGACAAAAAATACCCATATTTTTTCCCTTGACGGAATATGACGATCGGGCGTGGGTGGTGCACGCTTGAGGATCGGATGACAAGTTCGAATAAGAAACAGAGTTCTAGCGCTTTTTTCCTCGTTCGTCCTATTTATAAACTTTTTTTTTCATCAATTCTTCGCTCCGTCCGACGAGAATCGGTTTGGGTTGATTAGGAAGAGGAGCACACATTTATTTTAGGACACGACGAAGGAAAATTCCTTTTTAGCCTAAAAGCGATAACAACACATACTCACATGGGCCACAACTACACGCTCGTGGGGACTTGAGTGAGCGACGAGTGGATGGGGTTTGTGGTTTTTTTTTTTCGAAATATCATCTCAAAAGCAAGGAGGAGGATCCACTGAAAAAATGCGAGGCGGTTGGGGCGGGGTGGCTATCGCAAGAAGGGTGTGTTGAGAAGGAAAACGGAAATGACAAAAACAACAATTTAGTGAGTAAAGTGATGGATTCGTTTTTTTTTTTTTTTTTTTCATTTCTGTTCTTCTTTTGTATTCCTTTACGCCTCTGTGTGTTCTCGTTCGTTTCGTGTGGTTGTCAGTGGTGTGTCGGTCGGGTACATATATCGTCGCGCACCCCAAGCAGAAAGAGACGGGGACAAATAATCTAGAAGAGGATGGAGGATTCACAGAATGACGACGACGACAACGATGATGGTGTTGTTGTTGGCGATGATAATGATGTTGGTTGTGATCGAGCAACGAACGAACGATCCTTGCCTTCGTCGTATTTCGACGAGATATCTCAGCACTGCCAGTACACACATTCCTTGAGAAAGTGATTATAGATACTGTGTACACTTTTGTATCTGTGTAGAGGAGTAGACTGGTGTGCTCCTTGTATATGTATATTCTTCTTCCCCCCAAATGGAAAACGAACAAAAAAAAATGAGCGTAAAATGGGATTTCTTTTTTTATCGTTTCTTTTTTTCTTTTTCTTGAATTGAGTGTCGTTGGTTGTGGTCCCTGTCCCTCTCCCTCATGGACATTCAAAAATGAAGTTGTGTACACATGACTATAAGACTTATTCCGTGCAATGTTGTTGTCGTTGTTGTTGTTGTTGGTATTTTACTGCCCTCTTATCGGGGACATATATTTTTTTTTCTCTCGAACAAAATAAAACGCACACATTTGTGAACAGCGCGAGAACCCCCGAGAGAATATGAAGAAGAAACAGAAGAAGAAAAAAAATCCACTTGTACGAAACACAAACACTAGGTATACTAAACGAGTGTGAAGAGGAGGAGGTGGATATAAAACTGGCAACACTATACCACCACTCGCCACCACCACTACATCACAGAGAAGATCTTTGATAGGACGACTTAAGGCGAAAACCAATTACACAATGTTCCTTGGAAAAAGAGGTGATTCGATGTGAAATTCCCAAGAACATGCAACACACTTCACTTCACTGACTGATTCAAGTGAGCTTGCCTCCTCTTCAAACGATTTTTTTCAAAAAAAAATTAAACACCAAATGACACCGATCACTGATCACTGATAACTCATGGGAGAGAGGAAGAGAGAAAAAAAAAAAAGAAACGCGATTAAAATCCCCAACCCTAAGATGACCCTTTTTTTGCTCCCAATCACGAATTTTGCCAGATCATCAAAAATCGAATCGTAACCCTCCTCCTCCTGGTTAAATGGCGGAGTAGGATACGCCCTTTTTTTTCTGTTGTCCCGATCGATTCGGAATTTCCACCACCGATCTGCACTGCGCACCCTTAATACAGCACAAAATAATAAATAATCACCATTTCTCGTTTTTCGTTTTTCATTTCACAGCGCTCCCCTAAATGAAAATTTTGTATTCTCTACTCCATTTTGTTTTGGGGGTTTTTTTCTTTTTTTTTTTTTCTTTGTTGAATTTTATTTTACACTTCCATCGTCGTCGTCCATCCACACACAACACGGCACGACACGTCCTAGACCGACCGAAGTATAGATCACTTGTGATCGCGAATCAGAAAAAAAAAGAAAAGAAAAACAACTTTTTTTTTTTCCTTCGTTTTGATAGAACACAAGAGAAATTGTACACCACACACACGGCACGGATGGATGTGGACACTGTTGGTGGGGAATAGAGCACCGAGTGGAGTGAAGTGGAGAAGCGAGCGCAAAAGAAATTCAAGAGCGAACGACAAGAAGAGACTCTCATCACACCCCAGCACAGAATGAGAGGGTGAGACAGAATCGAATAGACGAACCAGAAGGAGAAGAATTTGTACAGAAAAAAAAAAAAAATAAAATAAGGAATCTAACTCCCCAAACCTAAATGGGCTACACGGCGGTTCGACTCTCCTCCACTGACTGTGTTTGAAACTAACACACTTGACTATTTTACAGCCCCCATGGTGTGTAGGTTTTTTTTTCTGTTTTCTTGGTTGGCTGGAGTTGATCGTTTCTCCTTGCCATCCTATCCATTGCCTCCTCTCTGTCTCTCTCTCGCACTCTCTCGTTCTCTTCCTCCCCCCCTTTGCTCCACATGGGCTTTAAGTAAGTGTACTTTAGCGCCTGGCATAAGCAGGCTTCTCTATTCGGGTAGAATATCCCCAACGAATACTAATGTAAAACCGGATTTTTTTTCATTTCTTTTTTTTTGTTGGCCTTTTTCGTTCTTTAAACACACTTGTGGCAACTGTGGCCGGTGGAGCGGTCGTGGGGATACGTGGGACTGTGTGCGTGTGTTTGGAGTGGAGAAAGTACACTTTGCTCGCCGATAGAGAGAGAGAGAGAGCGAGAGATGAAGGAGAGAATAAAAGCTCTGGCGGAAAATAGGACGATCGGGATGGGAGTTGCCAGATGAAGTTTTCGTTTTTCAAAATGGTGTGTGTTCTTGGGTGGATTGGTGGGCCAAATGCGAGGCAAATCGTTGTCACACCCGTACACCTGAACTGCCACTGTGGCTTGGACCGTGGAGTTCGATAAGAGGAAGGAGTTCTTTGCCACAAAACTCCAAATTCAATGAAGAATGTGCTGGAATTTGTAGAAACATTCCCTTTATGGGGCCAAATTCAATAAATAACCGCGCGGAATACCAACTTTGAATTCTCTAGGACATCCAATTTGTCCCACCTAACCTCCAATTCGTGCGACCTAACCTTCAATTCGCCCAACCTAACCTCTCAATCGATCTAGAGGAAAATTGAGCAACAAATTCATTTCAAAGAGTTGGACAGACGTCAATGACTAACGAACAAATCGATTTGCAAGATTGGTCGGATGAGATAACCTCAAAATCCGGCCATAAAATGATTCAGTTTATGTCCCATTAAACCTGAAACTTATTTTCGCCAACGAGCCATTAATGATTCCTCGAAGCAGACGGAGGCTTTTGAACAACAACACGTGTTGCAACATTCAGCTACGATTGGGATCGTGTCAAAGTGGTAACCAATCTTTAACGCGATGCACTTGGGCGAAGTGGAATCCGATTCGCAGACGCTAACAGGGAGGAGTTCAAGCTCATGATCGAGATCGGTTTTCTTGGAAAGGTCTGCCTTCGAAGTGACCCAGTGACACCTACCGACACCCACTCACAAAGGAGGAAACGGAACCACCAACTTTTCCAAATTTCGATCCGAAGTCATTCGCTAGGACATTCACACGATCGGATGGATGGCCTAGATTCCAACACAAGCCATCGCCTGGCAACACCTCCACTTTGAGAGCACGAGAGAACACACCACAGCAAAAGAGAAGAATTGTTCTCTGAAATGCTTGGAGAGATTTCTCAATGATCTTTTTCTCGCGTTCTCTCTCTCTCTCTCTCTACTTCCCCACGATTTTGTTTTCTGAAGAACCAACACAAATAACAGTGTTTCCCCCCATTTTTCCCTGAGATTGTATTCGTTTGATATCCATTTGGACATTTTCAGGCTCACCCTGCTGTGTGTAATCGTGGAGACTTACTTAAGCCGAAAGCGAACCGAACACACAAACAGGTAGATACGACACAGCGCACAAACTATGTGTAGAGAATCACTGAGTCGTGTCTTGCCTGTTTGCCTTGCCCTATTGCGTGTTCACAATATTTTTTTTTCCTTCACCTCCTTCTCGTCGTATTCCTCCCTACACTGCCGTCACATACCACACACCACTCTACTGCTTCTACTCTCCATCGCGATCGCGTTTTGTTTGCTTGCCCGTCGTCGTCGTCGTCGCTGCCACCGCTGCTAGTGTGTGCCTCCTCCTTTGCACGTTCGTGCTCGCTGCCGCTGCTGGGTTGCCTTTGCTGCTGAGTGCTGGCTGGTGCGGCGCGATTCACGTCGCCTACTCTATAATTTCGTTGCCTACGTGGTAAAGGAATTTTATTTTTCTTCTCATCACGGGACATGCATATGGATGTGGATGGGGGCAACGCACACACTCTCACACACACCCATGCACACACTCCCAGTCGCGCCTGACATGGAAAATGAGCACACACACACTGAGGCAGCACACATCAGAAATGCGTTGTGTGTGGAGGAATGATCATGAGTCCAACGAAGCAGCCAGCACCAGCAGGAGAAGGAGAACGACGAGGTGATGGTGGAGGAGGAGAGGAGGGCGGTGGGGGAGATGGCAGCAAATGGATGGATAGATGGATGGATGAATCGAATGGACGACGACCGACACGGAGAATAAACGCCGGGGAGGTGGGGGGGGACGACGACAAACAAGGCAAAGGCGATTAGGTACACCGAAAAAAAAACAGTCTTCAAATGCGATTGGATTATGGTGAGGAGATTGCTGTTTTTTTTTTTCTCTCTCTCCTCCTCCTCCTCTTCCTCTTCGTCTGTTGCTGCTTTGCTTGTTCTCCTGTTGAAGGCAACTAACTGAAATGACATAGAAAAGAGGAAAAGGCACACGAAGCACTCTAAGGTGGGGCCCACTGGTGGGGATATACATGCTATGAATACCTTACAAAGGGAAAACTGTAAAATGTACCTCCACATTGAGGTCTTCACCTTCTCCTCGTCGTCGCTCCCCCTCCATTACCGCCTTACACGTCGTCCTCCATTCGTTCATTTTTTTTTTATTTTTTTTAATGGATTTTCATTTGGTCGCTGCTCTGTTGCAACATGCAATGCGGTGAGCGATCGTTGAAAACTTTAACCAAGGGGTTGTGTGCTGTCTGCGAGTGTGTTTGTGTGTGTGGTCGTTGAATCGAGGAAAGATCACCAACTATTGCTGTGCTGGAGCACAAGCGAAATATGAATCAACAGGTTGATGTGGTGACCCAACCCGGCCCCGTCAGCGCGTACTCAATGTGCACATGCACCCGACCCACCGTCAGTCGATTTGTGGTAGAAAACTTAACGGAAAAAAGGGTGTGGATGGCAGGGAGGTGCTGTTTTTTTTTTTTTTTTTTGCCATGTTGTCGCATTTCCTCTTTTCTTTTCCACGATCGATTATTATTGAGAATTGGATCCCCTATTTGAGCGAGAAGTGATCAGGGTGTCTCGCTTGTTCGTCCACGTCCACGTCCGTGTCCATGTCCACTTGGTTGCGCATAAAGGGGTACGCGTGTCGGGGAACAGGAAAAATCACTGTACGCTTTCTCCCTGGTGTACTCCCTCTTTCACCCTCTCAATGGTCCTCTCTCATGTCTCGTCTCTATCGCACTCACACACTCGTTCTCTTTCTCAATTTTACACTCCCCCTGAGAGTGTATGAAGATCATTTTCGAACTGACTAGTGGTTTTGATGGTGGTGTGGCGGCGAGTAAGGGCAACAAAAAGCAAAATAAAATAAAATTAGTCCGCATCCTCTTTTCTATTCGGAGACTTTTATGCATGACTGATAGAGCGAAAAGGATAGGGGGAGCGTGTTGCGCGTTGCCCATCTATCTAGGGGGATACACCACCACTGACAGAAGGAAGTGGGCAGCAGCAGCAGCAGCGGCAGAGGAGAGCTGCTGTAATAGGAGGCACTTATGTATCGCTGATGTTGCAAACGTTAGAAACAAAATTAGAGGCAACCAATGCATGCATACATAGCCAACCTACCCGCTTATAAGGTGGTTTCAGTGGGGGGGGGGGGGGGGGGGACGACTTTGATGAAGGGGACGGCGAAGGGGGAGGATAGAGAATCGGTCAGGCAGCACATTGACATTAAGTTTTACTTTTTCGAACACTCCCTTCATTTTGATGGAGCCGTATGTTTGTGTGTGTTGATGTGGAAGAGGGGGATACAGTGCAAGTTGAGGGCTTGGGTGGTGAAGTTTTCTGGCGACGATTTTAAGGTTAGATTTGAATGCGGAACCATGCAGGCTTCATCGGAGGATACACACGACACAAGAACACACATTTCACTGATGAACTTGTCGAGCTGCAGAAGGAAATCGAACGGACGAGAGTGTGGCTAAAATTTACCTAAATTCTGTGAACGTTGTCCCAAAATGCAGTTCGAAATTAATTTTCTTCAAAAGAACCACTCCATCGTTCACATTCTGACGCTGAGTGCGGGCAGTGTTGCACATGTAGATGCACGTGAAATGTGACCGGTCTTAAATTGTAAGTTTGAGAGCACTTTCAGAGTTGAGAGGCCCCTCAAGTGTTGTTGTTTTTAGTGTTTAATTTAACAAATTCACGATTACCAGCGTCGGCCAGGTTTTCCCTTCACTTTTGAACCCAGTCTGCGTCGTCCTCCGCACTCATAACCTCAAATTCAGAGGAGAACTGCCTGAGACTTCCTTTTTTACCGTCGGTTGCTTAACATTTTTGGGTTTACAACATAAAATTGATTGAGAGTCTTCCATTGAATGTGTTCTTAAGCGCTCTTAGCTATGGGTAGTCAACGGTATTTAACGGTATCGAGAACTAGAATGCATTTCCAAGCATTGGGTTGTACTCACAACATTCATTTGAAGTTATAGACGTACGTCTTTGATGAAACGCAGCATTTGAACCTATCCTCCGTTGTACTCCGCACTCATAACCTCAAATTCCCTTCAGAAGACAGTTCCGAGACTTTTTTTTTACCGTCGGTTGCTTAACATTTTGGGTTTATAGCATGAAATCGATGGAGAATGAGGCGAGGCTTCCATTGAATGTGTTCTTAAGCATTTTTAGCTTTGGGTAGTCAACGGTATTTAACGGTATCGAGAACGAGAATGCATTTACAAGGTTTGGTTTGAATTTCAAGTTCTATACGTAAGACGTTTATGAAAGGCAGCATTTGATATAAAATTTGATCATGAGCCTTCATTCAGCGCATCCCTTTATTAAGCGACGCATATTCATTCTAAAAGAGGAATAACATCTTTGATCACGAGAAATATCTTGTCAGTTCCGAAAATGGGACGAGACTTAAGCACTTGGTACACTCTGACCATAATTACCACTTCGTTGAGTTTCGTTAAGTTAGAAAAAAATACTTAATCGGGGGCTTCCTTGTGTCGGTGCTTGTTGGCTACTATTCGTGAGTTTCTGACATGAGTTTAAGTTTACTTATCCTAGATATGGCTTGGCCTTAACACTTGACGAATCTTGATGTTATTCAATTCTACTTAGGCCACTTTTACACACGCTAAATTCGTCGCCGATTATTTCAATGTGTCCCTCATGTTCAACCCTCCCTTGTCCACTTCATACAAAATTCGGCGACGAATTTATCGTGTGAAAAAGTGACCTTCCCGACCGAGCTGTGTGTAATTCTGCTGTTCCATCAATAAGTACAGAGGGACCACAGCTTAAAGAAGACTATATCGAAGAAGGTCTTCACGAAGACTGGTATGCGGATTAAAACCAAGACCCATTACAGAGACATATCGATGTGCTTAAAGTCTCAACTTCTGAAGGACTTCAACACACAAGCTAGTCACACAACAAACAAATTAACTTATCATATTCATGGCAGTCCTTTCTGTTGCAACATTCCATCTTGTTACATGACAACGTGGACGACACTACCACTTCTCGTTTGCCTTCGGATCAGTCACTCATTCACACTCAGTGACTCACATCGTGTCCCATTTTTTAAGCGCGAAAAGTAAATACACAAAGAAGCATTAACACCGAAAAAAAACCCTCATTAAATGCTGACGATTTCATAAAATATCTAGACACCTGAAGTAACCCACGAAAAAGTAAAAAAAAAATATAAAAGAATACATAAAACCCCCCGAAGTAATCGCAGATCGTAAATTTTCTTACGTAAACCTTCCATTCTCTCCTTTATCTCATCCCTTTCAATGTGACCCTCCCCTCAAAAGGCAGAAGCTCCTCGTCGTTTTTTTTTTTTGGTTCCCCATCCCCCTCCCACTCCCACCAACGGCACGGTCGCAACAAGTTAGCAACAGAAGCGTTGAAAATCATGACGAACAGAAAAAAAAAAAAGATGAACAAGAAAAATTTCGAAAACGATCCTCAAAGCTCTTCCTCCCCCACCCGACAGCAGTGAAGCAAGCTTTTGTTCATTCTCTCCCTCTCTCTCTCTATAGCTCGACGTGTTCTCATTCTCACTCCTCCTCCTCCCTTCGAGCGCGGAGACTTCATTTACGACTGGCGGTATCCCGTTATCCGCCACGTTTTACAAATATCACTTCATTTCCTTCTTTCGCGTGTCACTCTGAACGAGAAGGAGAACCCCGCGACCGAGACCGAAGACGGCAGCGAACAACAACAACAGCAACAACAAGAAGAAGACAAATGAAGGCTTTCGCTTTAGTATTGTTCTAGGTTCCTACACCTCGCTCTCTGCTACCACCTTTCCCGCCCCTCCCGCACCTCTCTCACAGGCACGAGGGACACAATCGCGCCTAGCTGCTGCTCTTTGGACGGAACAAAAAGGCATACTCAGCAGAACAAAAAAAAAAATGTAGTCTTTTCTTTCTTTTTTTTTTTTGTGTTTCTATCTCATTCTCCCGCGCTCGTTGAATGCGCGATTTGTTGTTTCCTCCTTCATGGGGGTTTTGCCTTCCTTCTAGCCTGGTCCGTTGGCTCCATCGGCAGCGGCGACTACTACGGAGGCGGCCGTCTCCTTGGTGTCGTGTGTAAAATCCTCTTTTATAGGATTAAAAATCCAACAAACGAGAAAATGGGAAAATGAGCTTAAGGCGCCCCATCCGTCCGCGCCGGACACAAACCGGGCAGAGCAAGGGGTTGAGACATGCCCATGTTAAGTATGCCTCTTCCTTTGCACTCCTTTCCTTGTGCCACATACTTTTTTTCATTTTGTCATCCCTTTCCCGCTATCGTGCGCGCTGCTACTCTCTGTTTGTTGATCCATTTTATACAGGAAACAAACTTGTTAATTAAATTATGGACATTGTGAGTGCGACAGAGAGAGATGGACGCCACGAAAGGGAACACACACACAACTCGTAACTCGTACGGAAATAAATCCTTTTCTCTATGCACACGTGAAAAGGGCAAAAGTTCATTCGTCAAGCGAAAAAAAAAAACAGAAAAAAAAAAACAACTACCCACACACAGATGTGCTCAGTGTGCACGTGTGTGTCCAGTGCCCATCGGTACGGTTTGTTTCTTTTTCTTCCAGTTCTTCTTTCGAAACATAATTTGGTCAGTGACCTTTTAATATGTTGTTCCACTTTTACAACAAAATTATGTTTTGTGTGCCGACTGCTGCTCCTCCAAAAAAAATAAAACCAAAAGTCTGCTTTTCGTGAGAGGAGAGTATCGCACTCGTTCCGTTCGTGAAGCAGTCGAGAAGAAGGGCAGACGAGAACTCACAGAGAGTGAGAATCACACTCTCTTACTTATCATTCTACTTCTTCTTCAATTCTTCAACACACACGCCGCCGCCCGCTTCAGTTGCGTGCAAGTTCGGTTCGTTCATCGTTTTCGGTGCTAAAGCCTATTTCACCTTTTTCGACAGGTAACCAGCAAGGCGGCGGAGAAAACAGGGAAAATTAATAAGTCTCGGTTAACAGTTATCTCATAATTGAAATTCAAATACAAAACAATAAAATGCACACGACGGCGATGACAACGAAGAAGTATCGACAGAAGGAACTCGAACCACAAACGATCTTAGTTTGGCTCCCCAGTCGTGGAGAGAAATCTCTCTTCAGCGTTCTTGAACACGCTGTGAGAAAGTTTAATTCTCTTTTCTCTTTCTGTGATTTTTATTTCATGAATTTGTGTGTATGTGCGGAGCTGGGGGAGGGAATGGAAGCTTTTGCCAAGGAGTTACCAGTTGAACAAGTTTTTTTTTTTTTTTTCGTTTTTTGTCTTTCTATGAGGGCTCTTCTGGTTTTGGACGATGGGGAGACATTGTCGTCGAGACGGGAATGACACATCGAGGTTGTTGATAGCTTCACAACTATTCGGCGGATTGGCTTGGACATTAGGCCGAGAATTTGATGCATCAGAGGGGATATGAGATGCAGTGGACTCTCCCCAAGTTGATATCCCCGTGAGAATTCGACTTAGGGAGGCGAAAGGGGACACCCATGCACGGCAGCCACTATTTCCTTCGTTTTGAATTGAATTCGGTCCCTGATTTGGGACCCTCCTCACCGGAAGGGTGAATGGCAAAGCTCCACATATCTCGGACTGGCTAGTTTTCACTAACCGTCATTAGATGTGTTATTTGTGAATGAATACACGAGCGACCTTTATCGACTTCCCCGGACCATTAAAGCCGATCAGTCTGCATAGTCAGGCTACGCCACACACTCATCTCACTCTGGCTGACGAATGCTATTTTTGTCATGTCTCTGCTGTGATTTTTAGCCTCTTTGAGGACATCAGTGACTGCACTTCGGAACTACACTTCATTTAGGTCACTTATTAATCACAATCACAATGCGTTCGTTAGGACTGTTGGAGGCGTGGCATAAGCGTCTAAACTTCATTTAGGTCATTTAACCATTCGTTCAGAAGTCCATGCAGGCCTCCACCATTCTACGAATACGAATCGGAATACGATTTGAAAACTATATCATTTGCATCTCAGCGTTTTTGAAGTTCTATTCCAGTGCGACTTGGACAAGAGTGGATTTTCTCTTGGACGGCGAGAGACAGTAACATTTTTGTCCACCTAAAACAGTTGGCCGTCCAATGGACTATCTGAAACACTGAAACGGAACAAAAATAGTCGCCTAAGGTCCGATATACGCCTACTGGCAATAGAATTGTTCACTGGGTGCTGCCAAGAGTTCAATCGACAGCACAGATGTTACATTACTCAGATTTGACGAGAACTGATAGCAGATTTGCGTTCAAATATTCAGACAGCTGTACACAGACTCCGTTCAACCCACTAAACAAGTGCAAGAAATCGTATTGACTGCAAACACCACGAATACGTTTCTAGACTGCCGCTGCAACGTGAATCCTTGCAATCATCCCCTTTATAAACTTGATCGCTGGAGGTAGTGGCTCTGCCTTCATCAAAGAACCTAATGTTCAAAAAAGGAACAAATTCTAAACAATCCTACACAGAGGAGGACACTCACATCTGGGGGTACTTTACAAACAAGTTGGTCGAGCTGGAAGACATCTGTGTGAGCCAGATAAATCGGTTCGTTGCAACGACCAAGAATTAAGACTTAATCACCGATTTTTCACTGCTGTGGGCAAGGACAAAAGGGATCACAAAGAAAATAACACACACATTCAAAAAATTAGCGACGAATTTAGCGTGAATAGAAGCGTCCTTGTCTGATGATACTTCTATTTGCAATTTGCTACTATAACCTAAACCGTATCAGCAGTTTCAAGGAGAAAAAATGCGTATCATGCAAATCAACGAATCAAAAATGCATGCAACTGTGTCCAGATCATTCCAGATCGATCTAGAGTTTCCTTGTATACTTTGCAACACGCTTGAAAGACGCCCATTCTGACCAATTTGAAATCAGAAGTACAGAGTCCTCCCCGTCAAGCCACCGATGATCCACAGTCGGGATCACTTTGGGATGGTTTCTGATTAAATTTGCCTCTCTGAACGTGTTTGCTTTCAGAAATAACATTCGCGTGGCAGTGTTTCCACATTGACACATGAACAACCCTGAAAGGGTTTTCAAAAGAAAAATGTGCATCTAGGCGCGTTCCCCTTCCAGATTCCTCGACTAATTGACTTTTCCAATCTTTCCTTCACCTCAGACTACAACCGACGCACTCAAAGTATCCATTACCCTTGCGTGGCGTTAATGAAACACTCACAAAAATATGTGCAGTCACAATTTGACCTCGATTAACTCTCATAATCAAATACCACTACGGCATGCTCGACCGCCACCGATCTTCCAACACACCAAAGGCATTTGAGGCAAGCCAACAAAACACAAATATTCACATGTGTACAGTGTAAAGAACCCCCCGTCCCCACATTTAGATCCAATCCACGTTATACGTGACTCCAACAAGTCATAATTAAAGCCACCAAAGGAAAAGAAAAATCAAACACGAAACTCCCTTCCATCGAGGCGAACCCACCATCAACCTGTTGCATGTAACACACCACAAGGTTGGCAATACCACTTCTGTCATTTCAATGAAAAGCTCAGCGTT
This sequence comes from Eristalis pertinax, assembly GCA_907269125.1. Classification (NCBI taxonomy): domain Eukaryota; kingdom Metazoa; phylum Arthropoda; class Insecta; order Diptera; family Syrphidae; genus Eristalis; species Eristalis pertinax. The sequence continues at coordinate 126,750,882 of OU026145.1, forward strand.
TGTCTCACACCCTCCCCTCCCATTACGTACTCCTCGAAAGAGGAAAGGAAACAAAAAAATCCACACAGTCCACGATCGAAATGAAAGACCCTCTCTCGCTCTTCCCGTCCTCTTTTTTTCCTTCTTCTCTCTCTCTTCTCTCTTCACATACCAACTCGCCGCTGCCGCAGCCGACTGAGAAGAAATTCTCGACAAAAAAAAAGTTTCCTATTCCTATTCTCAGGGGGGGGAGGAGGAGGAGATAGAGAGAGGGGGCAACTTTTTCAACGAAAAAATAACGGAAGGAAAATTTCCAACGGTACAAGGAAAACCGAACCCCATTTACAAGACTGTGAATGAGTGATGACACAAAAGTCACACTTCGTCATTCTCTTGTGTCTTGTGTCAGTTTTGACGGATTCGAATTCGAATTCTTGAATTTCACGGCGTGGAAGTAATGTGCCCGTGGCATATTTCATTCATTCCTCTCCCTTGCCCCGCCCCTTCACACATCTCTGCAGGCGCACACCGCAAAGCTTAGTCACAATGGAGGCAGACGCGCTCTGGTCAAGTGAAGACCGAAAACTCCACACACTCTTGTCAAGCAACGGTGATTTAACCCCAATTTTTTTTTCTGTCTTTCTTTCTTTCATTCCGTTTGCCTTTTTGGATTCGACCCAACGCTCGTTGGGGCGACTAAATGAGGAATGAACTGAGTCCGGGTAAGGAGGTTGGTTGAAGGATATTCTAATTCAATTTACCCCTTTTCACAGCGAAAAAAAAGTCTAGATATCCATCCCTCCACCCCCTACACGAGGTAAACACTCTGGAAAGAGTGGCAGCGGAGGAAAAGGGAGGAGGTTTTGCATAATTGTAAGCCCTTTCAATATTTTCTAATTCCATTACGGCTGTGGAGCACATATGATTTAAGTTTGGAACCCCTTCTCATCTTATGTGCACATGCACATTTCCCTGCGTTCGTATATTATTGTTGGGGATGTACAACCCCCCCCTACACAGCATTTCACTTACCATTTAGATTCAGTGGCATTTTCCTTTTTTTCCTCTAGCCTCTCCTAAGTCTCTGATGTGGTGTTGGTCTTCGACTACTGGTAATCCCTTTCTGACTGGATCATAGATGTTGAGAGTAATCCTTAAAATATCTGTTGCACTTCCCTTCACACGGCAAGAGGGTACATGGAGATATGTATCAAAATTTAGCTCCACAACAGCAGAGGGTCCGAAATAGAACAAAAAAAAAAAAAGTTGCAAAGAAAATTGTTTTCAAACGCGAATGGAAAAACAGAAGTTAATCACGGCCACGGAGGGGATGCGATGCAACAGGGGGGGTGGAAGTTGTCTCGCCACACTGTTCACTTTATTTTCTCTTGATATTTTATTCAATTTTTTCTCATTTCTTTTTCTTTTTTTGTTTAAGATTCATCAACAGAACTTTTCACTTTTCTTTCTTTTTATTGTGATTTTCGCATTTGTTGTTGTCACGATTTGGTAATTTTTGTTTTGACCCGAAACGCGATATCCTCGTAACGACGAGAGATCCTTTTTCACTTTTGCACACACGGCAGGCGGAAGCACAGGGGACAGCGAGAGATAGGATTAAGTTTTCTATTTATTTTTTTTGTTTGTTTTATGTTTCAAATTCAGCGAACAGAGAGGAAAATGAGTGAAAACAAAAAAATAAATGATAGAATGTGGTGTGCTTTTTATAACAAAAATTAATAGAGAGTGTTGGTTTTTTTCAAATTGGGAACACACAACACAGAACGTATCAAAAATAAAACCCAAAAAAAGCAAACGAAAATAAAATCAAAAAACAACCACCGCACTGGCGGCGGGCAACCTCGAAACTGAACTGAATGATTCGTAGGGATACCAAGAATAACTAAGTATCTATCGGTCGGTGCGCGCTGCGGTGTGTGTCGTTTCACGTCTGTCGATGGGCTATGTGTCTCTGACTGACTCTGGGGACTCACAGACCGATGGTAGTGGTGTGATGGCGGCGGTGGTGGTGGTGCAGTTGTTGGTGGTGGTTTTTGTTTTCTTGATGTTTACGGTGGATGATGATGTTTTGCTCCCTCTCTCTCTTTCCCTTTTATCAATCACCTTTGCAACTGTTGCTGCCGGCGCGCCAGTGTTCGTGAGATAACTTGACTGTGTGTGTGTGTGTGTGGTGTGTGCTTCTCGAAGGAGAACCGAATACCGAACCGAACCGATTATTTGCTTGCGTAGCCTTTTTTTCCAGATTCTCCAGCCCATCGGCCATCCATCTCCACCGGTGAGTGTGTGTGAGAGTTTGTGTATTCATACGCAGGAAAAAAATGCTTTTAAGGCGAAAAAAGCAACACCACCAGAGACGCCTACCCTTCGGACAAATATCCCACTATCCCAGTGGCCAGTGTGCGTGCGTGCTTGTGTGTGGGGATTGTCCTATCTCTCGGGATGTGTACGAATTGGCCACCACCACCAGCAACTCCACCAAAAGCCATTATATCGGATCCATGCGGGAAAGGGTAAGTGGGGATATGACTTGTTGCTTTGCAATTGTATGCCATCGGCTCCCGGTGGTGGTTTGTGCGATGATGTGGTGACTCTTGGCTTTTGCTGGTGTGTGACTTCTTTTTGGAGAGTGCACGATCGAGTGTAGTCGCTACTGTTTTCGTTGTATCTTTGTCGTTTTTCTATGCGTTTTTTTTTGCTTTTTTTTGTTTGCCTCATTTTACTGTTTTCCGTTTTGTTGTCGTTTTTCTTCGGTTTGTTGTGTTGAGAAAATGAAAATGATGAAACATTCTCCCTTGTAAGTGGGTTGTGCTGGTTTGTTGGAGGGAGGGGGTGCACTAACAATTTGGAATGGGGGATTTTTTTGTAATATTTATTTTTTTTTTATTGTTTGCCTTCTCATATCGTTCACGCACACTTAGGCAGACTTGGGAGTATGATACCGCTCGGCTACCCTTTTGCGGAGAGCAAGTCGACGTTGCCAGGTTGCTAAGGTGGGTGTTTGTTATAGCAACGGGGTGGATGGTCAATATGATGAAGTAAGTGGTACCCTTTAACATGGCGGGGGATTAAATGTTAAGATCAAAGTAAACATTGCGTGCGTTTCGATTGATCGGGATAACTGAGAATCACGTGGAATCTTTACGCGTCTTCCTGGTTGATAGATTTGATCACTTGACCACTTTCCATCAAAAACTGAGTACAGTGGACTCCCCTAAGTCGAATTTCCACGGGATATCGGAATTAGTTCGAGCTAGCGGGTGTTCGACTTAGAGGATGGATATTTGTATGGAAAATTAAGTGAAATTCCAAAATACGGCGAACAAAAAAATCTAATTAGAGGGAATTTCGACTTAAAGAGAGTTCGACTTAGGGAGAGTCCACTGTAAGTATGTACGGACAGAAGCTGTGAATCTGGGAAAGTCCCATTATCATCACAATCCTGTTCTTTGTCACTTGAAGGCGTTCATAGCCGCTTCAAAGGGTACAATGGACCCAACAAGTTGGTTTAAGTGAGTCACGGCCTTAGGGCCGACAGAGCACTCAGTTACCTACCCACCTACCTAGTCGCTTCTAGAGTCTGACTGTAAAACATAGTTTTATTAGCAGGAACGGCTCAAATAGAAACTGTACTCGAACAGTATGATTTCATTGTCGGCCACTTGAAGTGCCTAGCTCTTGTCCGAGGATTCTTTAACTACTTAACTAGACGAAGGATTGTATACTTGGCGAAAACTACAAGAAACTGGCCCTCTTTGCAAGAGAATACATTAAGCTACCACGTGTAATGGCTTCATAGATAAACCATTAAACATTCATCTGTCATTTGAGCCACATGTAGTCCCTACAGTACGGAACATCACATCCTTTGCGAGACTTTAGTTACTTAAGGCGGCGCTACAGTCCGGGGTGAACTTGGGCCTCAATCAACAAGCGTTTCTCATGACGCTCTACATGACACCTAGTCATCACAATCGTTGTATCTTCAACTAACGACGGGAAATAAGTTGCAGACACTACAACGTATTGCTTGTGTTGCAATAACAGGTCCCATGCGCACCTGCCCCTCAACAGCTCTAGAAGTTATAGTCGGACTAACTCCCTAACCAATTTTCATTAGGAAGATAACTGCTAAAAAAGCCATCACACTGCAGCTTGAGTATAATTATAAACCAGGTAACTTAACAGGTCACCGCGGCATACTCAACTCGATCCCCAATAGAGACATGTTTTATACAATGCTGGATATTATGCTTAGGCAACACTGTTTCGGAAGGCTTTTCGAAATTGAAATATTGGACAGCGCAAGGTTTTCCAATGGTGTAACAGCACAAGTCCTTAGAAGTCTGGTATGTTACGCAGACGGATCAAAGATGGAATCTGGAGTGGCAGCAGGAATCTGCCGTCCGTGTCTCAAGCGGAAATCCACGCCATCGATATCTGCGTCAGACAAAACCTACACAAAGGCATTAAGGGTGCTAATATATTGATATTCTCAGACAGTACAGCAGCACTAAAGGCTGCACGTCTAACCTTTTAGACTCCAAATCAGTCAAATGTAGCTATGACATCCTAAAGAGTGATTTTTTAAAAGCTATAGGAAAGTTTTTCAAAAAAAAAACACTCAAACGTGAAATCTTTATTTGAATCGATATAATTTAATGTTTGAAGATTATTTCATGCAAATGTTGACCTTGACTGCGCCTCAAATGGTCCATCCGCTTAGTGCAATTTTGGCATACTCTTTCCAACATTTCGGCCGGTATCTCACGAATAAATCCTTCAATGTTGTCTTCCAATGCGTCAATTGAAGCGGGCTTGTCTGTATGGACATGAGCTTTAACATAGCCCCACAAATAATAGTCTAAAGGCGTTAAATCGCACGATCTAGGCGGTCAATTGACCGGTCCCGAACGGGAAATAAAATGTTCACCGAACTCGCCCCTCAATAAGTCCATTGTTGCGCGTGCTATGTGGCATGTGGCACCGTCTTGTTGAAACCACATGTCATGCAAGTCAAGCTCTTGCACTTTGGGCACACAAAAAGTTGGATATCATCTCACGGTAGCGCTCACCATTCACAGTTACGTTACGATTCGCATCATCTTTGAAGAAGTACGGTCCAATGATGCCACCAGCCCATAAACCGCACCAAACTGTGACTTTTTCTGGATGCATTGGTAGCTCTTGCAATGCTTCTGGCTGATATTCACTCCAAAATCGACAATTCTGCTTATTTACGTACCCATTGAGCCAAAAATGAGCTGACCATAAAATGGAAGAAGCGCGCGATAAACTTTCTTAACAGAGCCCGCATTTTCATAATAAAATTCAATAATTTGCAAGCGTTGTTCGTTTGTAAGACGATTCATGGTTAAATTGTAGACCAAACTGAAGATGTTTGACAGTGAAACAAAACACGAAACGTGCGTCAGCTGTTTAAACCAGTGTTGCCAAAAAGATAATAGGTAAAAAATCACCCTTTACAATCCCTTAGCAGACACAACAAAGAGAAATTTGGCTGGGTCCGTGGACAAAGGGGGATTGCAGGCAACGAATTCGGAGATGCTCGTAAGGGCTGGCTCGGAATCTGCATTCATCGGTCCTGAACCGTACTGCAATGCCAATTAGACAGCAGTCACAACTGCGATTAACGAATGGGAAAACAAACTTCGACTAGACCAATGCACACATGGTCATGGTCTTAGGCAAGCCAAGCGTTTAATCAGGCTTTATTCATATAAGAAAAGACATTCAATCTTAACAAAGAAAACTTAAGATTACTAACAAGGTTTGTTACAGAGCATTGTGGCCTGAACTACCACCTTAACAATTTAAACCTGTGTCAAGACAAGGTCTGTCGACTCTGCCTCGAAGAGGATGCAACTTCTGATCACATTTTGTGCGAATGTCCGGCAATAATATGGTTAAGGAAACGTATCTTCACTTCAGTGGGTTTAAAAAAACTCCACTACTAAAGACTTCATGAAGGAATGAGTACGTCTTTTGGGATAACTCCAACCCTCCGATACAATAGATCTATCCTGGTCGCGGTGTGGTTGCATTCACGACATGGTGCACAAAAAAACAAATCTTCATTCTTCTGGTTTAGTCGATGTCGCTGAACAGCTCGTACAGTACGTCATTCTCCTCCACTCAAAGAATTTTCCCCTCAAAGCAACCAAGAGTAACTTCATCCGCTTTTGACAAAATCGAAGCCGATGCGCCATGGAGCAGGACTGGGGCGATTAAGGCCTTATAGAGGGTTATTTTGGTTGTTCGTGCGAGGGCTTTGCTTATCAATTGCTTTCTTAGCTCAAAGAAGCAGCGATTGACAAGAGTTATTCTTCCTTTGATTTCAGCACTGGTGTTAGTAGCGGTTCCTAGGTAGATCCAGTCTTTAGCTACCTCAAAGTTATATCTGTCGGTCGGTGTTGGGTGTACTTCTTCGTTGACAGCATATGGTTGGTCTTGCCCTCATTTACCGTTAAACCCATCCTCGCGGCCTCCGTTGCAATACTCCCTAATGTCAATCACTTCGGCATATACTAGTGGTTGGACGGACTTCTGAAAGATTGTTCATGTTTCGTGTCTGGTGTTGGCGTGCGAATTTTGAACAATTCTCTCAAGAATGATGTTGAAGAAGTCGCATGAGTGCGTCCCCTTGTCTGAATCTTTTTTGACATCAACGGTCTCGATAAGGTCTTCACCGACCTTGATGGAGCAACGTGCATCCTCCATCGTCATCCTACATAAACGGACAAGTTTGATAGGGATGCCGACCTTGATGGAGCAACGCGCATCCTCCATCGTCATCCTGCAAAAACGGAAGAGTTTGGTAGGGATGCCAAAACTAGACATTGCTTTGTATAGCTCGTCCCTATAGATGCTGCCATACGCGGGCTTAAAATCTATGAAAAGGTGGTGGGTATCAATCTGTTGCTCCTGGTATTTTTTTTCCAAACTGTGCGGTAGTATAAATATTTATCGATGGTGGATTTTCCTGAGCTAAATCCGCACAGGTAGGGACCGACCAGGGTGTTGGCGAAAGGCTTTAGACGTTTACACACGACGATTTTGTACGCGATGTTCAGAAAACTGGTGTCTCCATAATTGGCGCAGTTCAGAGGGTCCCCTTTTTTGTGAATCGGGCAAACATTGCTTAGGTTCCATTCATCGGGCATGCTTTCCTCTGACCATATTTTACAGATGAGTTGGTGCATGCTGCTTACCAAGTTATCATCTGTCGCTTTGAAAAGATCGGCCGCTAGCCCTTCAGCTCCAGCAGCTTTGTTGGATTTCAGTTTAGATATGGCTATCTTCACTTCATCCGGGTCGGGTGGACGGAATTGTTGATCCTCATCGTCCCTTACATTCGGTCTGAATGGTTGATTTTGCCTGACAGCGGAAGTTGGTTCTTCGTCTGCAGCAATTGTTCTTCCATATCCTCAGCATCGACTGCGATTCTACTACGATGTTCCCTTGAGCATCCTTACAGGCTTCGCTTCGGGCTTTATATGCCTGGCTGGTTGACTTTACCTTTATCCTTAAAACCTCATCCCTGCAGTGGTATCTCTCAATTTTACCGATCGCGCGCTCCTTCCTTTTCCTTCTGACAAGCCGGTGTTCGTCTCTTTTGCTCGTAGAGCTCGCGAGCGGCCCTTGTCCTTCTTTGCATAGCCGCCTTCTATGCCTCTTGCTTAGCCGCATTCGTCTGCCGACACTAGTCGTCAAGCCAGGGGATTCGTTGTGGTGGTCAAGTGAAAGCCAGCACATCAGAGGTGGCATCGCTGATGGCTTTTGGGCAATGTTACCGCTGGTCTTCAATACTTGGTGCTGGCGGCGTAGAACATCTTAGGAGATTAAAGGAGACTCGATCGGAAAAATATTTTGCGATCTCTTGGGAATGTAGCCGTCCGACGTCGAACTTCCTCACAGAATTTCCTTGTCTTGGCAGTTTTCAGAATATGCGCAACCTTACCTTGGACCACCTTACATTGGTGGTGGTCCGAGTCAATGTTGGCGTCTTGAAACTTTCGGACATCCATAATACTGGAGGAGTGCATCGATCGCAATGTGATCAATCTGGTTAACGGTTGATTGGTCAGGAGATATCCATGTTCCTTTGTAAAAATTGAGATGTGGAAACCGTGTACTGGCTACTACAACATTTCGCCCAACAGCAAAGTCCATCAGCCTAAATCCGTTATCGGAGGTGGTGTCGTTTAGGCTGTACTTCCCGACCGTGTTACCAAAGATGCTCTCTCTTCCTAGCTTTGCGTTAAAATCGCCAACGACAATTTGAATGTCATGGCTAGGGCATTGCTCGTATTTTCTGCCCAAGAGCTCATAGAAGCTGTCTTATGTCGTCATCTTTCTCCTCTGTGGGGCATGTCCGCATATGACGCTGATGTTGGCGAATTAAGCCTTGATGCGAATTGTCGTGAGGTTCCCAAACCTGAACGATATGACTTCTTGCTTACGTCTACCTCCAAGGACGAATCCCTTTAGCTATCACCCTAGTATTATCACAGTTTTTAATCCTCTTTTTCCCGGTACATCTTATCACACTTCTTGGACGGCGGTTATATCTGCTTTGTAGCAGTCTAGGGCATCCGCTAATTGTTCGTCTGGACGTGGCCTATAAAGGAACCTTACATTCCACGTACATATCCAAAGATCGTTGTCCTTATTTCGTTTGCAGGCTTCGTCATCAGTATTTCCGTCCGTTTCCTAGGCTTGTTGTTGCTTCGTACCTATGGATTGTTTTCTTATGTGGCCGAGCAGTTACCCCCACGCACGACCCCTAAATTGGAGCACCAGTTCTTTTTTTGAAACCCCTGGGACAAGAGGTCACACTCATACATAACTTTGGCAAGCTGAGTTCGGGTGAACTACAATCAGTACCCGATGGCTACCATTTGGAGGTAAAATAAGCACAATTGATGGGTAGGAAAAGTTGCAACACTGAACAGCGACAGGTTGAAGCCAATCAGTGTCTACCCGATTCTCCGATATGGCTATAAATTTCTTTAGTCATCATGTCTTTTATTTGAAAAATGGGTCCAACACCACACCAAGAAACAATCCATGAGGTTCCCACCCCCCATGTTTTGTGGTGAACCAGATGTGGAACTCTTTTCCTTGATGCCGCCGAACTTCTCTACCAGTGTCAGAACCAAACCAATTGATTTGCGTTTCATCGCTCCAGAGAATGTTGCAAAACGTCTCTTTGGAATGGTTCCTACAAGTTAAGGCCAACTATTTTCTTTTCTGTTTACCTTCGTTTGTCATCCTTGGCTCTGACATTCCTTTTACTTAGTAATGCCACTTTGCGAGCGATTCTTCCTGTTAGACGATTTGACAGCAATCTTCTCCGTACTGACTATGTTTGTTAACTTCCACTGCTATGATCTTTTATGATATAAAGGGTTTTTTTTTGGCTAATAAGAGTATAAGGGAGTTATCAGTGGAAGTCGTTCTTCTTGGTCTAACTCGTGTTTCTTGTTATGGGGTTCTTAAAAGTGCACTGAAAACTAAATTGACCGATCTTTCCAATTCGTCTTTTTGGACATTTTGGAGTCTTTCCCTTTTTCCTGTGTTCTTTGATGATATTCCTTTCTTCTTCAGAACAATGCCTGTTACAGCCTATTTCTAATAAAACCACAAAAGTATTCGTAAAATTAGCTGCAATCTTTTGACTGCTTTTAAATAAAAAATCCGTATTATTTTGAACACTCCAGAAATCCATTTTTCCGTACTTTGCACTATTGCATCAGCTACGTGCGTGATTACTTGACATTCTATGCAGGCAAAGGAAAGGCGATGGAGCTATGCAAATAACGGCATCACTTACTGTAGCGAAAAGTTGACGAAAATATGTAAAATGTGCAGAAATATAGATTTTCAGTGATAATTCCTATTATTTTAAACAGCTCTCTCTGTATATAGGTTTGGAATAGTCAAAAGCCTTCTCGAGCTTCATTCTTCGGACACATGCGAAATGGATGCAAAGGCATCGTTGGACATTCCAATTGTAATCCAGTCTACCACGTGTAACGGCTTGATAGGATAGGACGTCTTCCTGACCACCACAGCATATTCAATACGGATTCAATATCGTTTAAGGTGCACTCTCAATACTACATTACGAAAGGGATTAAAATATCCTGCAGGTAATCAGGTTCCAATTAAATCACTTGTATTCTGCAACTTTCCCAAAATTGCTGTCTGTCTCCCAACATGTCTCAACACATGTACATATGTGCCGCGGCACAGTGGTACTTGAAACTAATGCTTAGCTGACGAACTCGCCTGTCGTGTCATCAGCTTTCCTTCACATTCCCTGAATTCTCCTCACCGCAATACAACCTATTCTGTTTAATTACAATGAGGAACCCCCGAGGAACCCCGTAGGTAGGACCTTTACAGAGATAGGTTAGGTTTTGGAAGGGGAGTGTGATGGTTGAACATCACTTCTACTCGCATGCCTTAAGGCCCATTGTGAATCCCTTCATTTATGGGGTGCGCATTCTATCAACCTATCCTGTGATCTGTCAGGTGATGGCTTAAACCACCCCGTGCTCTTGACGAATCTTAAGAGATCCGATATGTTCGCATTCGCTACTCAGTCTCTGTGAAGAATCTTTGGCCCAGCGAAGCTAGGCGCCGATTCTGGAGAGCTGGGCAGTGGCACAGCAGGTGTTGGATTGTCTTGGTATCTTCCTCGTCGCCGCAGCTCTGGCTGAGATCTCTGGATTACGTTCCATTTCAGGAGAATTGCTCCGATGTGGCAGTGTCCTGTGACACTCCGACGAGCTCACGGATTAGAAGATTCTTTGTGTTGCCGTTATAAAGTTCTGGCCATGTTGATCTTGTAATGTGACAGTCATTTCCTGCGAGCCACGACAAGTTGGCTTATTTTTGTATTGTGTCCCTTATAGTCCGGTATGATGCACTAGTAGGTAGCCGCAGCGATTTGTCCGCAGAATCTCAAAAACATTTTTATACAATTTTTTGAAGTTGAGTCTTATAAAGGATGTCGCCAACTTGTGGAGTATCCCTGCTCACAGTTTTTGTTTTCATTCGTTTCAACAACGGCGGCGGACAAGCTTAATGTATTGCAAACCATTCCAGACGTAATACCGCAGTTAACGTTGTGGCGAATAGCTTCATGCGATCCAGATTCAGACGTTTGTAGTTCTTTGGCGTTCTGCAAGAGTAATGTAGTCAGGCGATATTTTCACTTGAGTCTATAGTTCGAAATTCAATCTTAACAGAGCTGAGCGGCAAATTCTTGTCAATATGTAGACTCTGTCGTGCCATTATGGTTGCCTGGGAACGCGGTGAGACACCTGGTGATTGCCAAACTGAGGAGATTGACAGTCTTTTCGAATAAGGGGGGGCAAAAGACATTGCTCAAACTGCAGGAGCATGTCCATTTCAGACTCTGGCTAGTCTGGCTAGTTAGTCTGCTCTCTCTTGAGTCTATACTTCTTGAAGAGAATGATGGTAATGTAACCGAAGCAGAAGATTGTACAGAATGTCGAGCGACGCATCTATTAAAAACCCTTCACCTTCTTTATTTTGTTCTTAGTCCCGTCCAGTTAAGGCTTAACCATGACTGTCTCAGTAACTTAAGGTTATGTCAGCACCGAACGAAAAGTATCCAAAATCATGTCCAAATGTCTATGCTTCTGGGAACTTACGCAAAATTTAGAACAGTGTTCTACGTACATACAGATCGAATCATATCGCTCCGTAAACAAAAATGAACTTGACGAAACTGAACGAAACTTGAACAAAAATTAACGAAATTTGACGAAACTGAATTTGACGAAGTGGCGTGTATCACAGTGTATTTTAATACACCCGCTCGATGGCTTAGCTTAAAACTCCTTACGTCAATTGCCTTTGGCAGGACCTTTAGGTTAGATAATCCATCTAAGCTGAAACACAATTCCTACTGATTCTGTCCTTCTCCCTCCCAGTCAATTTCAGTGTGTACAGTGTATTTTGATCAGCTCTCGAAACTTCGACCCATTTAGCTGAAGCCCTCGCCTAGTTCACTTCATTCTCAACTGGCAACACTGTCACACTGCCACACTGGCTAACTGTAAGCCGTTCCACAAAATCGGATCTCTCGTACGCGCAACATCGCACCGCGATCCAATTGTACATCAGTCCCATGCCAGCGCGCACACTCACACACACTAACAGACACACACACGCGTCCACATGGAAACAGTATGCTCGCGAGAGTTGATTCATCCAAAAAAGGGAAACCATCAAGAGGGGATGACATAACCGCAGAGGGAAGCAGTCTTATACCTCACCCCACTCCCTACCCTCTGGCGTGTCAAAGCCAGCTCAGGATTGCCACATCAAAGCGAAGACGTTCTACTAGATTCAATAAGAAAAAAAAAACAAAAGAAAAACGCGACAAGCGCTGAAAAGAAGCTCCCACGTTCGATGACTGCGGTGTACAATAGCAAATATCCCACGGATACGTTTTCGTTTCGTAACATCAAACCTCCGCATATCGGCGAGTGGAAGCGATCATCATCGTCGCCATTGCCATCAACATCACACAATCGTCAGCAGATATCCGCTCCTAGGCGATGAAACAAAATGATGTCACGTTCGTGCGTCTTCCATCCCCCATCCATCCGACCGCTATCCCCCACCGCCATCCTCCTCCTTCTTCGTCTATTACTCCACCATCGTCGCCACAATACACCCATCTATCAAATCCTAAAACGCAAAAAAGCTACCATAGATCTTTGAAACGCACACAACCATTCGCACACACACACTCACACGATGCCACGAATGGGCGCGCAGAGCGAACCAGTGACCGACACACGAGCGGCGCAGCGGAGAGCGCGACACAGAAGTGTATCTATCGATGGGTCTCGCTGCTCGCATTGAGGATATCCAAGGAAACGATCGACTATCTCTGGAGACTTTTGTACTTAGAACAACAATAGATACAGATAGACAAGTCGATAGAAGCCCAGCAATAACGAGAACAAAAACAAGGCGAAGAGGATGAAGGGGACACAGAGAAGAAGAAGAAAAAAATACATAAGCGTCTTTCGAGGGACTTCTAGGGAGCTGGAAGTCTTGAGGTGGCAACTGGCAACCACTCCACCACCACCAACCCGGAGACGGAGCGCGGAATGAAGAGCAAGAATTTATGTGTGAAACAAAATTGGAGACTGCTCCGCCACCACCAACAACAACAACAACAACAACGATAGCTACAGCCGACCGACAACCGACCGATAGTGTGGAATTGGAATGGGGTTTTCCTTGATGGTTTCCTAGTTTTTCGCCTCGTTGATGGGCCGCTTGGCTCACTGGCTAGCTAGCTGGCTGACTGGCTCACTCGCGGTGCTGGTGGTTAGCTAAGCTCTGTTTTCCTACCCCCCACGGGTCGTCAGCACTCCAAGCAGCTCGCTTCCGCCCCTTTAAGCGCACACAGCGGCAATAGATTGACTCACAGTGTGGGGAATATGTACTCAGGCTGTGGGCAGAGTGGTTGCTTGGATTCATAAGGGGGCTCTAGCTGTATCATAATTATGACTGCTCTCTCTCTCTGCCTCTCTCTCACTCTCTCTCTCTCTGCCTCTCCCTCTTTGCATCTCTTCGTTGCGGTTACATCTCCACTCGTCGCTGGGCTCCAGCGAAACGACTTTGTAATGAAAAAATGCTGTTTTTTTCGTTCGTTCGTTCGTTCGTCGGTCGGTCGGTTCTCAAAGTTTTTCTTTTCGTTCGTCTGTTATGGCTTTTCAGTGAGAAAAGGTATCCCCTCACATGGGAGCGTCGCATTCTGTGCGCTTGTGTGTGGACATTCATGGCTAACGGGAGTTTTGAATTTTCTAATTCGCTTTCCAAATGTGAAGCGCACAACAACAAGCGATCGCGCCCAAAGATGAAGATCATCTTCTTCAACTTGAAGCGAAATGGAAATGAAAAACATTTTTTTTTCATTTCCTCCTCTTCTTCTGTTTCGTCTTCTTCTTCTTGGTTTTTGTTTGCATTTGCAGGTTCTCCCCTCACCACAGGTGTTCGGCTGGCTGAGGGATACCAACAAACAACACAAATGGTTGACGTTTGAGGCCGAGGGTGATGAGCTTTCGAAATCAGCTTTTGTTGTTGTTGTTTATATGTGAAAACAGGTACAAAGGTAAAGGTTGAAGACTTTTAATGAGGGCCGTGTTCGTCACATAACGCATCGAACCTTAAAGATCTCCCTCGGCCCATTCCCTCCCCAACGTCCGCGGCCCCTTGCTCAGCAAACACTACTAGATCACTTGCAGCGAAGGGTTTCCGCAGAGTCGTAGACAATGTGCGTGTTTCAGTGATTTCAGAGACGACTTGATGTTGAAAAGCCATTTGACCTCATGATGGGTGGTGGGGGGAGGGGGACAGGGGGACATCGGGCTGAAAAACTTTCTGAAATCGAAATTGAATCTAAAAAGGGGTTTGCCGTTGTTGTTGTGGTGTTGGGGATCTCTTGTGCGTGGATGTTGTGATTAACATGAGATGTAGTTTGTGATGCCCTAGCTTGTCCTACAGAATGGCAATGGGCTTAGGTTTCCCATCCCACTTATTGTCGTGTGTTTGCATTCGAGACTCTGTGACCTACTGATGACCAGTCGGTAGGGGGAGCATAAAATTCGATGCATTTCGTTCAGTCTTGAACATAGCCGATACCTCCTTGTGCGGAGCAAAGAAAATCTGAGTCTCAATCTGAGGCCCGTCTGGTATGAGTCATGTAGTGAGGGCGAAACCAGACTGCGGACCAAACTTCCACTAACGACAAGGTGTCAAGGTACAAGTGCCGATGGCTGCATGGCCAGCTGGTGGTTAAACAGGTCTGGTCGTAAACGGCCTTAATCTCGACATGTGGGCTCTGCCGAGATGGACAATCCTTTCCCGACATACTCGTGGGACCTTATTTTAAAAAGATGGACCAAATAAACAAAAGCAAACAAAATGAACGTAATGGACCATAATTCGTCGGACGTGGGAACTACATACATCCGAGGATGAACTATTAGCTTCCAGTCAGGAAACTGCGTCCACATCGCGGAGTGCCAGGCATAGCTGCTGCTCAACAATTAACCTCCTTTCTTCCAACCTCCAACCCAGCGGTCACGGTCACCAGCCATAATGATCAGCAGTCAAAAAAGCACAAGTTTGAGAGCGCCATCCTCAAGGGAATGTACAGTAAGGCCAAATTTATTCCAAGCGAGATTGCGAAGAACTTCCCACGAGAGTGACCGCGAGGACAAGGTTAAATATCACGCTGTTATTGCGGAATATGAGAAGCATCTCGAAGACCTCAAGAAACGGAGGAAAGGTGGGCCGTGAAAATTATTTTTCTCCTACTAGGAATCGAACCCAGAGACCATAGGTTCAAGTGCGTGCAAGTCGACGCACAGACACACAATGTCACTACCGCCGCAGTGATCGTGGATGTGGGGCAAATCGTCGACAGTCGGTATTTGTGTCTGTAGCGACAGACAAGGTGTGCTCAACAATTCAACCACTTCCAGGATAGTTCAGGAATGCAAGTCGTCTCTGAATTTGATCTAGGTCCCGGGCCACCGCGGGATCACGGAAAATGAGATCGCCGATGAACTTGCCAGGCAAGGAGCGGAGAGAATCGCTGGGACTACCTGTGTCCATGATTAGGTCTTCCATCGATGGTTGGGCCTCTCCTCCGGAACACAGAGAAATTTCAGCAAATGCAGCCTTGTAGTGCAATGGACCAGCTTTTGAGTCTGAGTGCTCCAGTCTTTGCATTCAGTTCTGATTAATATATTCCAAGGACAACTGGTAAGACCAACCAGATCACAGGGAGCTTGAATTTTATCTGAATCTCAGGAAAGACGTCCCGTCAATGTGTCCAAGGCAACTATGTTCTGAGCAATTGGGGGAGCATTGATAATGGACAGTCCTTAAATCAGGCAAATCAATTATGAAACCGAAACTCAGCGGTCTGCCAAAAGCCTTTGGAATCCACCCAATGAATCAGTCAACAACAGAAACTTGAAGCATAAGCTTGACGATGGGGAGGAGGCAACTTTGGCGTTTCGACCAGATTTGAAGTTTCTTATATTCCTTGCAATGATACCAGTTCTTGACCTAGATTTGGAACATTTAGACGATCAAAAAGGTTCTAATACTGGTCCATTGTCCGATCAAGGCAAGCAGGGAGACAGGGAGGCAATGGCCTTAGCCGTCTTTTGTGTGACTAAGTTGTGAAATGGATGCAAACGGAGTAAAATAACAACGCGTTTGGTGTCGCTCAAACCAACCAAGACATTTGTTTTATTCAATTTTTGAGTGTTCATGCAGGTGACTAGGGTCTTATTCAAAGATTGATGAGATTTTCAGAAACTGCTTTCATCTTCTCCGATGACATCGATCTTTAACCAGCACGCCAAGATGGTTCAGGTCCTTCGCAACTTGTGTGCGCCACCGGTTTCGTGGACGTTTCAATTGGACAGATTAAGAAAATGAGGCCTTATAAGTCCTTCGAATGCAAGAATCTATCACATAATCGAACTTGAAGCAGTCGCTCTTGAAGATACCGACATCGCCACGACATCCAAGCGTGCTTTTGAAGAAGTTTTCTAAAGGGAACACATTTATCGGCTTGGTCTTAACGGGCGAAACATATCTAAATCGAAGCATCATTCATTATTAGTCACATCGGGTACACGTGAATTCCATCAACGACATCTTATACTTGTTGCCGTCACTGGCAACCGATGGTAGTCCGTTTTGTCCAAACTGTCAAAACTCGACAATCGAGAAATCGTGCTCTACCAAATCCTTGTCCTGACACTTCTGATATGTGAACCCGAAACTTGGACGATGAGCAGTGCTTTTGTTAACAAGAAAAGTGCGGTTTTGTATTTGGTCCTGTTTATTAGAAAGCGAATGAAGCAGAAAACTCTACGACCTGGACGTAGTCAAAATGCCTACTATCGACTACAATTGTTCGGCTAGAGGCGAGTACCTAAGCCCCAGTTCTTTATCAGAGAGTCTATAAATTTGAGTAGTCTGGCTTAAGAAAAAAGGGGAACGTTGAACTTCCGGTATAAGAATCACGTGATCGGAGACGCAGGCCAAGAAAGCTTTTGGTAACTGGAAGCAGCCTGCCCGTCAAGGATGAATGGCAGGCCTAGTTTTAGCTGCGATTGGACTGCTCGATTTGACGTGAATTTGAGACGTGAAATTGTATTGCGTCACATCACAAGTGCTGTTGCCTAAATAAGCATGTTATTAATCAGACACTGTTGAAAGAATCCTTAGAACGTACATGTGTACGATTCAGTGTTTGACGCCGTATCCGTTATACCTATGTATGTGCGTTTAGTTTCACAACCATTTAGTACGTGTAACATATAACGTGTAACTTGACGCTGTATCCGTTATATGTACATATGTGCATTTAGCTTCACAACGTGTTGTAGTACGTGTAGCTTCCAACATGACGCCATATCCGTGTTTCAGTGCTTGACTCGTTATACGTACACCGTGTAGTACGTGTAGCACGTGTACCGTGTAACTTGACGCCGGATTTGTTATACCTATGTATGTATGCGCATTAAGTTTCACATGGTGTATACGTATCAGTTTTTCAGTGTTTGACACGTGAAGCGTCTAACATGACGCCGTATCCGTATCCGTGTTTCAATGCTTGACTCGCTATATGTACATTTAGCTTCACAACGTGTAGCATGTGTAGCTTCTAACATGACGCCGTATCCGTGTTTCAGTGCTTCACTCGGTATAGGTGCATGTAGCTCTACACCGTGCAGTACGCGTAGCACGTGTACCGTGTATTTTGACGTCGTATCCGTGTTTCAGTGCTTGATTCGCTATAAGTACATTTAGCTTCACAATGTGTAGCATGTGTAGCCTCTAACATGACGGCGTATCCGTGTTTCAGTGTTTTACTCGTTATAGGTACACAGTGTAGTACGTGTAGCATTTAGCTTCACACCGTGTAGTACGTGTAGCACTAATAGCGTTTAACACGACGCCGTATCCGTATGCGTGCTTCAGTGATGACCTGTTATAGGTGTATGTAGCTTCACGCCGTGTAGTACGTGTACCTCGTGTAGCGTGTAACATAGCGGCGTATCCGTAGTCACCTGATTGAGAAGAAAGTTTTGGATTCTTACGCTAAACCACATCTGCAGTCTTAATTTTAAAAATTTAAGAGTCCGCCTCTATTCGTGATCGGTAATCGGTCCAACTTTCAGAGCATTAAAAGTGCCCACAGACAGCGGTACCTACAACCTCAAAGGGAAACCAAAATGTGTCCATTTGGCTTACGAAACTCTGCAGATAGACCCCATCCTGGCAGCGGTGTTTTTTTTTTTTTAGATTTTTCAACACTTGTACTACAAAAGCACACATTTGACGCAAACTCCCACTCATCGTTCGCATACCGAATCTAAATTAAATAATTACTCTCCAAACTGACCACTTCAATCGGGCAGCACCAATCAATGGATTTTTTTTTCCGCCAGCTCGCTCACACCGTGCCCCAGCAGCTAGATAGATACATAGACAGTTCCTCATGCCCGACCTACTTCAAGTGATTTCCTATTAAAACAAAAACAAAAAAAAACGAGCTACAACAAAATATTGTTTACACACATTGCACTCCCATCCATCCCGTCGATTTGGTCGTGTCAACTACTTACTCAATTGTATCTGCAGCTCACCTTCGATTTTCATTCATAAAAATTGTTTGCGCTCCCCTCTCCGCTGACTCTCTTCTGTTCTTTCACATCACTCGGGCTACGGGCATGGGAAGCGATATGAAAAAAGAACAACAAAACAGACAGAAACCGAAACAGAAACAGAAACCGAAACAGAAAAACAACAAAATATCTCAACTATTTATACCCCACTAAAGGCACAACACACTCTATCAATAAACAATAATATCGCAGGCCAGAGCAGATACAAAACAAAATACGATGACGATGAAACGACGAGAGGAAAGATACAATGTCAGATACACTAATCAAGATCACAACAAACAAGCAGCAAGCAACGGTTTGCAACCTGTGCCACTCTGCTAATTGTGTGCGATTGTGTGCCTGAATGTGGCTGTGTGCTGTGGGCATGCAGATGGGAATGCATGAGCGGATGAGTCGCTCTGTGTGAGTGCGCGCGCTCGAGTGGGCGAATCAACTGAATGAGGAGAGATTTGTGGCGCGGTGGAATGAGAGACCGATAGTCGAACCTAGAGAGAGATCGTCGAAACGATTTGTGGGACTCGCTAGTAAGGCCTCCGCTCTTACCCCTTCCTCCCCTCGGTCATCAATGAAGTGCCGTATGATTACCGTATGAATTGCGGTACCGTGTTGATATTTTCACCTTCTTGCTCCCTTCAAAAGAAGAGGAATCCCAGATTGAAGACGCTTTCCTCGGCACATTGTCGTTCTTCGTTCGTGTGTTCTTCTTCTTCGGACCTTTTTGCGTTTAGACGCCGCCGCGGCCGCTGTCTTCTTTGGCTTCGCGTCATCTGTTGCTGCGGCTACTGTTGTTGTTGGTATTGGCGCACGAGGTGGCTCGCGCAATGAGGTTACTGCTTTTGCCAGTTTAGCGGTGTTTTTCCTCCTCAATCGTAATCGCCGATAATCACCGATATTCGTCGTCGCATTTTGTTGCATGCGAGGGCACCTTTCTCTTTCCTTTGTGTCTTCTGCGTCTGGCCTGCAGAGAGATCTGCTCTCCAGTCAAACTGGCGGGGCGTTTTGCGTCTACCGTCTACTTCTGCGTCTGCGCGTCTGAATGTAATCAAAAAAATAATTTCTCTTTACATTTGCCGTCGCAGTGAAGCTACCATCTGGCCATCGACCGGGTGAGCTATGCATTGTCGTCGCATAGCGCATTCAAACTGGAAATTGTCGTCGCTCACAGACCCACTCACCCAGCGCCAGGTCGACTGAAAGATGAACAGAGAGGGAGCGAGATAGACACAGTCATTGATACATTCAATTGGTATGTGAAATAGATTTTAATGTTGCTGCGGAGGCTGTCCCGCCAGTTCCAGCGGTTGATTCCAACCAGCAGCAGCTACGGCATGCAGCCAAGCCGGATGACCTTGAGAGTGAGTGCTGTATCGAGATACTCGCGGCTATAGTTACTCACTCGTACTCGCCAGCTGGTGCGCTGCTTATCCAAGAGATTGTTTACAAAACGCCGAGGCAAGTGCAAATTCGAATAAAAAGCATCTAACACCAGTTGATGGTCGTCGGTGGCATCTCGTTTGGTGGATGGCTTCACTTTCGGTGTCGGCGGTGTGGCGAGGCGCGGCGGGCCTGTACGGCAGCGAGCGTGGCAATCTTCGTTCGAGGTGAATGCTTGTGTTTAAAATAAGCCACACGCAGGCACACACACACGTGCACACGGCGATTTGCACTTGAGGTGTGTGATTTTGGTGCGATTTCGGATGGTTGGAAAATATTTCATCTCCCGAGAGAGGCAATTGAAAGACAAAGCATTCATTTGGCCATCAAGCACGCAACACATGGCCAAGTTGGCAGTTGGTGGTTTTCGGCGATCCAGAGGAAGAATGACAGTGGGGCTCGGACATGAACTCTATTGTTTTGCTGATGAGTGCTCGTGTTCGTTTGGCTGAGGGGTGGGGGGGGGGGGGGATGACTGTGAGTCAACTGGACAGTCGATTGTGAATCCTAGAGACGTTAAGTGTCGCGGTGGCCTTCGTGGGTTAGCGAGCTATTGTCTGTGAAACTCTTGGGGGCTTGAAAGGAGGTACTCTGAGTCAAAGTGCATGTCATTTGAAGGTTCCATGCGGAGTGTGGCTCGAGAGAATGTCTGTAACGAGACTAGGCAATCGTGGCAGCGGACTTTGGATTGCCTGCAATCGTCTAACTCGGTAGATGATGGTATCACGTTCTTCCTTATCAAGGATGCGATCAGCTCAATAACAATTTAATTAGCAGTTAGTTTGAGTCTGTTGTTTTTTTTTTTGTAAATAAGTCAAATTCATCATCAAACCGTGTTATAGTGCGAAGTGTGCTAATTGGCATTTCCTATGAAAAATGCATCACATTAATGACATGAGTCACAACGTCCAAATCGAACGAAACGTCAGACTAAGTCGTGTGTGGCTTTTTGTTCAACAGACAATGATGAAGACACAAAAAGTTCATGACTTATAAGTTTTAAAGCTAAATGGCATCAGAAGTCCCAACATTCACGCAAAATGTGGACACGATTTGTGTGATACAGTGTCACACAAATTGGGAGTTTGACTGTCATCTGACAGGTAAGAGTTCGTTTGTCCAGTAGTAGTAATAGTTTATTTAGATTTGGTTTCTTTCTTTATGAATATTTTACATTATAAAAGCTTATATTACATAATTATATATTGCTTTTTTTTTTATTATATATTGCGGCCGACTTGGTATGGCTCTGGCTATTCTGAAATCATTTATTTACTTCGATTTAAATTTTAATGTCGATAAACTGCAAGGAATAGTTGAGCATTTCTCTTCAAAATATTTAAATGGAAATGGATTAAATGTCCACTCAAAAAGACATACGTCCAATTGTTATATTTCAGCACCTGTCTAAGTTACAAATGACATCCAGCTGTCAAAATATTAAGTAAGGTCTGCCATTTCATCGCGTTTAGCGAACTTGCAGAAATTATTATATTTTATTTATTATTATATGGCTTCATTGAAAAGTACAACGGACCAGCTTTTCACTCTAACAACTCTCGAGTACTCGAGAAGGCTTGGAAGTATGCCAAACCTATCTACAGCTGTTTTTTGTAGCTTTGTTTTGTAGATTTGGAAAAAGGCATAAGATCGAGTGCCTCGAGGTAAACTCTGGGGTGTTCTGCAGGAGTATGGGATTGATGGTAATCTTATTGAGGCCCATTCAGTCTCTATACACAAACTGTATCAGCTGTGTTCGGGTTAACGGTGCTAAATCAACACTTTTCACCGTGGGCGTTGGACTACGCCAAGAGTGCGTCTTGTCAACTCTCCTTTTCATTATATAAATGGACTGGGCAGACAGCGCAGCCGAGACCAGGAATGTTTTTCGTTGAAAGAGTTGAGGGTAATTTGAGGTAAAGAAGACTTCTTTTGCCTCACATCCTCCCAGACGAAACTGATGCCGGGATGATGGTTAACGTGGACAAATCAGAGGTTATGGTCAATTCCAGAACACCTGCTCAGTTCACTCTACATGTTAATGGTGTTCCATTGAAGCAGGTGGAGAAGTTCAAGTATCTCGGGGTATTTTTCACGAGTGATGGGAGGAGTAATGCTAAACTTTCCTGTAGGATTGGCCAGGCTGGCTCAATTTTAGATTTAGATTTAGATTTATTTCATCTATCGAGCTTAACTCTATTAGATTACAGAAATATTTTTTGTTGTAGATAATCTTTGAAACAGCTTGGAAGATCTGTAATCAGGAAGACCGAGATTAGTGTCAGCTTGGAAGTCAAATTAGCGGACTTCAACTCAGATTTTGTTCCAACTCTCACCTATGGTCATGAAAAATGAGCGAAAGAATATTATTTCAACATATCGATAAAGTACACGTGCAAGGAATAAGGGCTATGCGTGAAATAGCAGAAGCCTCTCTTGTGGCCACGCACTATGAATCGAGAGGACAAGAGAATAACAGTAATGAAGCAAATATCGCATGAGACCGGAACTGTGGCTGAGTTCGTAAACGTCCAAAAAAATGCGCACTGCTTTTCCGATGCATCACGATAATCAGTGATGCGCTGGTTGCTTTTGTTTGCGCAGCGGCTGCTTTCACTGCGCTAATATTGCGGCCCGTATCCTAGAACGACGCAGAAATGTAGATTTGGCGGCGATCAGTTAAAATGGGCATAGCCAAGGATTCAACCTGCCACCCCGCTTACTTTGCGGTTGTATTTTGGAATGCATCCGCATAAGACTGTATTGACGCAAGATTTGCAGCCGAACGACCATAGACAACATTTCGAGCTGGAAATGTTGACCGGTGATCCGCACTTTGACCGAAAAATCGTTTTCTTGCACTAGGCTCATTTTTGGTTGATCTCTCTCAATTGCCAGCATTTGAGCGAACACTACCGACAATTGTTGGACCAAACATGAATGCATCTACAAAGTTTGACTGTTTATGGTGTGTTTTATCGCATGGCGGCAACATTGGACCTTATTTCTTTCGAAATGGGGAAGGTGACAAAGTTACCTTCAATCGTCGCACTTGTAGACCGATGGTAGTCGACCTTCTGTAGCCAGAGCTCGACAATATTAATATATTCGAGAGGTGGCTCTGTCCAACAAGAAGGCGATACATGCCGCCGCATCGAATTGAAAGAACAAACATTCGAAAGACCATTTTGGCGACTGTTTCATCTCGTTTATCAATTGGCCACCGCGATCGATAATTTTGATTGCATTCGGGCTACGTCAAGTCCTTAGTTTTTGTTAACAAGCGAACCACTTTAGACGAGTTGCAGACCAGCATTTGCGACTCTATTGCCAGAATAACGCCGCACACCGATCGAGTCATCAGAAATTGGACCGAGCGCTTGAAGTACTGCCACCGAATTCCATTTGAATGATGTAGTAGTCCATGCATGAATGTGGGAATGTGTCCAAAACAAAGTCATAGCCGGTCACATTGTAGAATAGAAGTTTTCGTCAATTCAGGGAGATTTGTGCGATGAACGATGAGGGCTGAGTAGAGGCAGTTTTTGGTACAAAATATGCTCAAAATATGATTTGATGTGACACATCATCAACAGGTGCTATACCTTAACCCGCTCAGATGTTGCTCAGGTGCCTCAAAATGAATCCCGGAGGAGAGCGTCATTGCTTATGAGCATCTTTTCCCCCTCGTCTGGGCTTAGGAATACCTCTCACATCGCCAAACATCATCGGACGTCAGAATGTCTCGACCACAAGAGTTTATTTTTGCAAAACCACTTCCATAGCTTCCAAGCCCACCTGAGAAATGCTGAAACACAGCAACACAGGAAGTGCCCAGAGAAGGAAGTGAAATCGCAGTCAGTACACATTAACTGGCGCTCGTCCTCCATCTTCTGCTGTTGCTGCGGCCGCTGCCAATTTGCACATGTTTCATTTCAATTTCTTACGACCTTCTCGGGCCGTGCCCGTTGTCGCTGCTTCCCTTGTCGTGAAAGAGAAATCCGCTTCTGGCCTAGGGAGGGTTGCTCACATTGCAAGATTCCATGTCAAATTCAACCATCGTCCCACCGCACGCGTTCTCTATGCACTACTTTGCGCTCCAATTAAGCGCTCACCTGAAGGGTCAAACAATACCCATAACCGAGCAAAGGTGTCGCATCATCAGAAAACAAAAAAAAAAGACAACCAAACGAAAGCATAACAACATTTCGTTTGTCTTCAGGCATTGTCTTGAGACACACATGACCTAGATTGGCGCGTCCAAGCGAATTTGTGGTGGACTAAGCGAAAACTTGGCAAACACCAGCGTAACCGTGTCACATTCCGCTAGTCTGGTGGGATGTGCCTTGAGCCCGAGCTGGATGGACGCGCGAATCGCTGGCAGGTAGGAAGGGGCCTTTAACGTGACGCATGGATCAAGCCAGTCGCACATTAACTTGACATTTGCTGGAGCTAATGACACCCATCCGGGCCTGAGAACGGTCGTAATCGACATTGTATTAGAAATGAATCGCTGGTCGGTCTTGGCTACCGAGGGAGGACGCAATCAATTGAGCGAATTCGGAGAGTGGGACTGAGTCCTTCCCCGGTTCCATTAAATTGCAATCAATTTGGGAAATGCGTTGAATTCCTTTTAATTGATTTTAATTTTCGTCTTCCCCTGTCTGAATGGGCCGTCGTCGTAGTCGTCGTCGTTTGTCGACGTTGACGGCGACGACGACGACTACTGGCAGTCCTGCGGGTCGACGCAAATGCATGGGTAATTGGACGAGCAACGAATGCAAGGACAATGAGAAAGAGTCGTAACTCGTAATTCATGACGGAGGAGACTTGATAATTCTTCAGAGTGTGTTGAGTACGCCGAGCGCTTGTTTTTCTCTGTGTGCGTGTGCTTGTGCCTGGATGAGGGTTGGACCGATAAATGTCGTTACTGATAGCAGAACGACGACTTATGCGTGTGGGATCAAGGTTCAATTTATTCATGGATGTGACTACTGCAGGGAAATGCGGAAATCCTTTGTGCTGGTGTCGATGTCTTTCTTTTTTTTTTTTGTGTTCTGTTTTTTCCACGCGGCTCCCTTAGAGATTGTCCAGCGTGCTTATCTAGGGTTTACGTCATTTTTGAGCTGAAATTGGTCTCTCATGGAACACGGAACAAGCATCGTTAGGTTTGATAGGCTCTTTTATCTCTGGAGAACCGAGTTTGGTTTTATGGGCGTTTAGGTGAAGTGGACTGAACTGGACAGAGAGATGCTGTAAAATGCCTCCAAAGTGTCTCATGTGTTGTGTCTTTTTCAATTGATGTCCACATTCAGGAGGATTGAAAAGTAAAATGTGGTGGGGCGCTGCTGGTTTTGACAAAGGAGAGAGAAGCGAAAACGTTGCGATTTTTGGATAAATTCGAATTGCACTCTTTCCGCTTTGCTTTGTTTTCCGCCAGTGATTCGCTTCACTCCTTTGTACAGTGGCACGTTTTCAGTGGACACACGAAAATCTTGGATACGTCGTTTGGTCAACTGTCCAGTCAGTTGTCACAGAAACCCAAAATGATACACGCTTTACAAATCAATGGTGTTCCTAAAGAAGCTAAAAGAAGCTAGCTAGCTCTCAAAATGTGAGCTGCCCGCTAACAGTTGACAGCAGCTAACGTTTTGAGAGCTGGCCCAGCTTCTTCAGGAACGCCATTGATATGGAACACCATGAATAAGTAAAGCGTGGCGGAAAACTTCAAACTTCACTCTTTTTGAAAAAAAAAAACATGATTTCTTTACAGAAACTCAAACAAAAGCCACATTTAAGGTGCTCCATCTCAAGCCACGCTATCTCAGCAATTTCGCACACATCATCTCCATCTTTCCACATGACAGGCGGATATCATGGCGAGAAGTACAAACTTCTTCATCTTTGGCTGGCGCTACAGTCCGGAGTGGATCTGGGCTTCAGCCAACTAGTACAGTCTTGTTGCTTCCAGGCTCGCACGTTCAGCTGATTGAGGTCACTTTCAGCAGCTTACGCTACCGGAATCGTGGTCTTCCTTTACCCCGTTGTCCCTCGATGTTGGAGTCGAAGACTTTCCGTGCCGTAGCATTGGTGTCCATTCGCTCTACATAACCTATCCATCTGCGACGAGAGACTCGAGTTCGTTTGACCAGATCGATGTCGCCCGTAGAGTTTGTCGTTCAGTCTCCTTCTCCAAACACCGTCAGTCTATACGGGACCAAGGATAATACGAAGGACCAAGAATCTCCTCCGGCGCTTTGGTTAGTGTCCATGCTTTTGCGCCATACATCACGACTGGGACTATCAAAGTCTTATATTTATGTCCTGGTTCTTCGAGGGCTTTATTTCTGTCGTTGCCTTCCAAGCCCAAGGACACTGCGATTGGCGAGTGTGAATCCTCGTTTTATCTCCGCGGTGGTGCCATTTCTTGCGTTAAATTCAGAGCCTGTGTGGACAATACACTACTTCGAAGTTATAGTTGTCTATAGTGACGTTTTGTCCAAGACGTAGGTGTTGGTGGACCTTTTTGGTCGACAGCATATATGTATGCCTTCCCTTATTGACCGCAAGACCCATCTTAATCGCTTCCATCTCGATGCTCACAAATGCACCATTTATAGCCCGCTGTGTCCCTCCGATGATGTCAATGACATCGGCATATGCGAGTGGTGGAAGATCTTGCCTCTGCTGTTGACGATTGATTTACGATCTTTTCAAGAATGATGAAGAAATCGCATTACGTTGCGTGGCCTTGTCTAACTCCTTCTTTGGCATCAGATGTCTCGGTGAAGTCTTTACCAACCTTGACGGAGCAACGGGCATTCTCCATCATCATTCTGCAAAGACGGACGAGTTTTGCAGGGATGCCAAACCTAGACAGTGCGCTGTATAGCTCGTCTCTACAAAAACTGTCATGTGCTGCCTTAAAGTTCATAAAAAGATGGTGAGTATCGACTTGAAACTCCTGCACTGATATTGACCAATCAGGCTGTTGACGTAGGGTTTCAGGCGCTTACACAAGACGGCAAAAGATCGTATATGATATATTCAGGAGACGTTTACGTTTGTAATTGACACAGCTTAGAAGGGCTCCTTTCTTTAGGAGTACAGTCACTGGCTTAAATGGAAACAAGATTAGCATTTTCACGGACATTTAGGCATTCATCAGGATCTGAAACTTTTTTCTCAATGAAAACTATCAAACTATGGTCCTCAGTTAATATTGATTATCTGATCGCATCTCAGCTTAAAAATCAAAGAGATGCCTTTGGGGTTCATATTAGCACGAAAATAGTTATAATTATATAGATTGTGTGTTAGTTGGCTGTATACATTCATTACTTTCAAAAGCTTCCCGTCCAGCATGAAATTCCTTCCAGTAGCAGTGCGATTGGATCTAGCAAAAAACCAACTTTTAATTTTTCTATATTAATTTTAAGTCCCCACGTAATCTGCTAGGCGGTTTGTCAACAATTTAAAATTTCCTTCTGACTCTGATATAAAAAAAAAACAGGTTGACAGCGTACAAAAGATCGTTTCCTTGGAGCCTTGCCATTCTTATTCCAGCAGGAAGATGGTTATCGATATCATTTGTAGATAATGCAAACAAAAGAGCACTTAGCGGACATCCTTGTTTCACGCCTATATCAGTTTTAAACCAATGCGAGTGGCATTGGCAGGATCCCAAACTTTGGTCTCCGTGTCTGCTCCGTGTGTACATGCTTTTAATTACACGTTCTAATTCTGTTGATATGCATAGTTGTGATAATTTATGCACTAACACATGTCGATTCACTGTATCAAGCGCTGCTTTGAAATGGAATGCGTTTTTGCGTTTGAAAATTTGATCCACAATTGAACAACCTTTTCTAAAGTCGGATTCGTAATCAGACAGTATGTTATATCTTCCACCCACTTTTCGATTCTATGGTGTTTTACACCACAGAAAATATTCACTATGATATTCATAAAAGAATTACCTCGCTAGTATTGAGCAGAGTTTGGGTCTCCCTTCTTGTGTATTGGATAAGAGCTGTTTTTTTTTTTTTAAGAGAACGTACCTCGGCATTACTGAGAATCTTGTTAAAAAGCTCTAAAAGACGACAATTTAAGCTGTCAGATCAGTATTTGAACGATTCATAGGGCATTACATGTTCACCATGTTCCATCTAAGCTGGGGTAGCAGGTATTCTTATTCAGGTTCACCTGTAATAATTTTGCAACAAAGTTATCAGCTATTGTGACGTTTTTTGATTCTGTTCTGGTGTTGGCAGCACTTTACAGCGCAATTGGGGAATAATTCGAATCATATGAGTTTTGATACACTTCCAGCTGGCTTACCATCAGAACGGCAGAAGGCCGGCGGCGATGTTCTGGTAGGGAGCATGCACCAGATAATCTACAAAATTTGGAAGGACAAAAGCATGTCCGACGACTGGAATATCAGCTCCACCTGATCTATCCACAAAAAAACGCGATGCTACCTCTTTCAACATCTATAAGGTTCATCTACACTGCTCAACGTCGCCTCTTTGATCCTGTCCAGCGTACTATATAAACGTTTTGTACCACACTAATCGGTGGCACGTACAAGGGCGGCTTCCGGCCCGGCAAATCGACTATAGAGTCTGGGGTGGACTTAAGCCTCAGCCGGTTGGCATCTCCTAGGCTAGGGCGACCACTGGCCTCTCCTATTTTGTGCGCTGTTGGTTTCATGGGTATCCTCTATTGCCCTGTCCCACTTGTGCGGAGAAGAATAGTCTTCGAGTTGGAGCAGAGTTCTCCATGCCATAGATACCTGGGCAGCCACATGTCGATGTACAACGTATACAGTGCCTGGTTGAATCATCTCCTCCAAATGCCGTTAACGCAAACAGGACCAAAGATTGAACGCAGAATGTTTCACGCGCAAAAAAAGGCAAGGGGATCTGCATCAGCTCTTATGTTTATCCATGTTTCCGCGTCATGGCTGATCAAGTTGTTATATAACGTCAGCTTGGTTCTTCAAAAGAGGTCTCTGGCCTCTTAAGCCCAAAGAAACGGAGACGGACAAGGGTTATTCTGCGTTTCATCCCGCTAACTGCGAACTCTACGAGATGTATAAAGATGTGAATGGAGTCCGGCCAACATCCGTCGACACACGGCCACATTGAGCTTATGTGCACCAATGCCCCGGCTAAGGGTTTCTTGGAATATAAGCCTCCCGGCTCGAGAAGGAGAAAAAGAGGAAGACCATGCGGCATATAGACCAAGTCATCGCGGATGCAGACGGCCGTCAATGATGGAAGGCACCTATACATCAGGGTCAGACCTTCCAGATCTTTGCCACTGAAATTAAGGCACAGACTTCAGGCAGTGCTTCAGACAACTGTCACTAAATCACTCGGACTTCAAATGTCTTTTCCGCTCAATTCATCAATCTTGGCCCTAATCGATAGAAAAGACTCAACCATTTCACATCACATTGATGTCCTCTTAAACTTGCCATGCTTTGGAACGCCTTCAGACGTGATTGATTGATTTCAGGTCTCATCATCATGAACTCACCCAACTTTTGTCGCCAGCTGGTCGGATATGGGTGAAATATCTTTCAACCACTTACGCCCCCAAATTATGCGTCTCTAGCAACACCCACGTCCAGCTGAAATCGTTTTTTGTTTCCACAAAGCCACCTAACCTGAACCATGCGTCATACATCACCTCAACACGACCGTGATAAGCGAGCAGGCCTCGTGCACCCAAACCAAAGGACATCGTCACACACACATTCGCGCACTCAACTCATAATTGTGAATTACAATGTGCTTATCGCAGATGTTATCTACGTTTCGAAACGATTATTGGACTTATCCGCCACCGGCGTGCGGCGATGTGACGAATATCATGTGAAAGGATACAAGGGGCGTTGCTGTCATAAACTAATCTCGGCCGTATCTCGTCTTCATTAGCAGACGAAGCCTAGGTCCTTGTTGTCCCACCGGGTTACCAACGCGCACCACCGAGACCGAAGACGCAACGCTTATCGCAGTGCTCCTTGAGCGAGGTGATATCAGTGAGTCACATCTTATCAGGAATATTAGTTGTTCGGTTTTTTTCCTCTCTCTCTCTCTGGCTGCTCCTCATTGTGTTTGCTTGGCCAGGACAAAAATGGAATTGCGGCTGTAGCTGGGTGTGGGGACGTTATTAAATGCCCGAGATTACGGCTGTCATATCAGGCCGGAGTGAGTTGGAAATGAATATTCCGCAACGTTGATAAGGCGACTGTTTACACAGCCATTTTGAATATTGACGAAGTGGAACACGACGCAGGACGATTCGGTCGGCGGTTGGAACAAGAGCTAATCGATAATCGGGTCATTCAGTTCGGATTTGACTTGGAATTGGATTCGAAATGTTGGCGGTATTGAGTCCTCGTTGTGTACAGTCTGTCACAAAAGTCTGTTAGTATCTTCCTTCGGTTGGGGGGTATTGGAGGAAGACGGTGAGAAGCGCGAAGAGGAGACTTTGACTTAGGCTTGCGCCGTTCTGATGTCACTCATCGTGGCAGGGGATGACGGAAGTATTTATCAAATTAAGCAATCGGATCAGGATTAGATCTTGGAGTGTGGCCAGAGCCTTGTTCTTGTGGATGTTCGGAAAGGGACTCAGAAATTGTTCAATTAACTTCTAGAGTCCTGTAGCTGTGTCTTTGAAATGTGTACACTGACCCACACTACCGTGAACCACGAGATTTGTGTGGATAACGAGATTAGTTAGAAGGCAATTGTATGACTTATGGTGGCTTAGTTGACACGCCTGGGTGTGTTCATCTCCGCCGGCCTGTGCTACGTTCCAGAAGGCAGAGCAGAATGACGCCTATTGGTTTCAAGGCCTCTCATTTGTAGTAAAACGGGTGAAAGAGGGCCTGCATTCCGAAATGGACATTTGCCTAGCTCCTACAGCTTCATGCTACTTTTCTCTCTTAACGTAAGCGACACACAGCTTCATGCCGACTCCGAACGGCGAAGTTTGAGAAGCGTTTTCTAGTATTTTCTACAATTCTAGAGACGACTCGGTAGAGGCGAAATCGTGAATTAGGAAGTCTTTCGTGGCGGAGATTCCATGCTTTGGAGTCGACGCACATATTCACCACATCGCAGTGGTTAAATCCCATGGCGTCCCAACTAGCGTGCTTCTCTTGGCAGAACGATCGTCGGCCAGTTGGTTCCAGCGCTACATTCGAAGTATGTTTGAGGTCATTCTAGGCCTGCTTTCCTCATTGAATTGTGCGTCATGTTGAGTCTAAGTGGTACGGCATCGCCTAGCTATTACAAGGCACAGGTCAATACACGCTGTCCTGGGCAACTATGCTCTGCAGCCTGTGATGTATTTGAAGTTTCTCCTCCTTTCGCCATCGCCACGTAAGCAAAAAGTACCTTCTTCTCGAATCAACTTCGGTTCTTATCTGCTTTTGACTCAATCCATGTTTGAGCAACATGAAGTACCTTTCAAAAAGACTCTACTTCATTGCATGTTGGATGAAACCAGACGGCAAGCTGCCAAGAGTAATTATGCGGTTAGTCTATGAGCTGGTGTCTCGATTTCGAAACCGAGGTAGACGAAATCCTTACCAATCGCTCTTTCCAGATGACAACAGTTTGTCACTTGTTCTTGTGGATCGGGTGAACCATGTTGAAGTTACCATCGCTGGAGCTTAAATTTTACGGATAAGGAGACTCATGGGCACAGTCAGGTAAGAGCTCGGTAAGCCGTTCGTTTATGCAGCATAATCGAACTTTCAACTTTGCTCTCTTCATCTCTTGTTGGGGTTCCTCATCGCTTCATTGAAACGATAGAAGGACGAGCAGTATGCCTGATAGTGGAATCTTCGCCATGCTCTTGCTTAAGACTTTGGAAAGGTCAATATATGCATGAAATGTGACTGATACTAGGTGTCCCTGCATCCCATCATTCCATCCACGTTTCTTCTTACCGAGGACCTTAACTGCTTAGCTCCTTTCTAGGTTGCAGAGATCTCAAGCATTTAATGGAGGAGAAACGTCTCTGAACCTCCTTAACAGCACTGCTAATTAAGCTTGCTGTTTAGTCGGACGTTTCTCTCCAGGAACTTCCTTTCTGATTGTGATCAACTGGTAGGACGTACTTAAAGCCGTGGGACTTACACGCTCCAAAAAATGAATGCGGGGCGACCCCAGGAGAACCAAAAGGGCCCTAAAACTGAACAAGCCTGACCTAAGGATACTAAGTGGCATATTTACTGGCCACATCACTTGCACAAAATTGGGCACAGCAGTTAAGAATACAGTAGAAACTGCGGACTATCAAAGGAAACAAGGATCACCTACTCGTCGAGTGTCCAAATCTGACTTTAAGCAGATATAATAAACGGTCTTCCAATAGGGACTTTGACAGTTGATAGCAGCCATATTGTTGAAGCTACATACATATGTCAAATTGGGTGTCATTAACTTAGTCTGTTTTGCCAAATCACCATGAATCTCTTTTGTGCCCCTGTTTGAAAAGAGGGACAATCACCCTAGTTTACCAATCGCCAATCACGTTTCCAAAGAGCCATGCAACTCCCTCTTAATTGCCTCTTATTGCCTTCCCCCATTGATATCCACATCATGGGGTGAATTTTCAAGGCCATCTTCCATTTAAAAACAAGTGGTCCTTGGTACAACTCTCACTGGAGTTTCGATTTCCTTTGACCACAGTCTCATGGATATGCCGTCTGACGCAAGGACACCAGCATTCCAGCTGTGACGCACATACAAAGTCGACTTTCCCCGCACTCAGGACTGGCTCTGGCCAGAATCTGAGACAGAAAAGAAGGATCTGGCGCTGGCACCTTCATGAAGAGCGACAACATTAGACTGCACACCTCTTTAGGGAAATTTACATCGGTCGAAGCGGAAACCTATGCGATCCTAATGGCCACGAACTATATTGTGAAGAACAGGTGGAAGGGGGCGAATTAATTATGTCTGCAGCGACAGCCAAGCTGTGCATAAGGCCCTACTCAACCCTTTAACCACTTGCAGGATAGTTCAAGAACGTCTTCTCTAAATTGGATCGGCAGGTTCAATACGCTAAGACTTGTTTGGGTCCCGGGCCACCACGGGATCACGGGAAATAAGATCGATGAACTTGCTAGACAAGGATCAGAGGAGATACTCTTAGGACACGAACCTGCTTTGGGATTACCCGCGTCTTCGGTTAGGGCTTCTATCGATGGCTGGGCTTCTCAAGAGCGCAACCGGAGGTGGCATGACTCTCCAGGATGTAGACAAACCAAGCGCATGCTCCCTAATGTCTGTAAGAAACCCGAGGCATTCGACGACTTACCGGCGTACTAATGGGCTACCAGACCTTCGCCTGTGGAGAAGACGACGACAATGCAGAGCACTTTCTCTGCCACTGTCCCGCCTTTGCTCGGATCTGGTGGCAGTAATTCGGTACTGATGAGGTGAGAGCTCCTCATGATGTAGGCTCTTCATCACAGAAGCGCCTACTGGTATTCCTCCGGAAGAGCATGGAATTTCATTAAATGTAGGTTGCTGCGTGGAAGTACAATGGACTGGTTTTTGGGTCTGAGTGCTCCACTGTAATGTCCAAAACCATCCGAAAAAAACAAAAAAAAACCTCATTGCCTTAACCATTTCAGGCCGGATTTCATCCACACCGGCGGATTTGTCAATGATTTTTTAGCGATGCAATCCCCGAAAAGACTTACTCCACCGGGTCTGGCATCCTCAGTGCCCCATTCGGGATGGAGCGACTCCGAAAAGTGTTCGGGCCGTCTGCGTGTGAAATGTCCTCTTCATTGGAAATCAGCACACGATCTTTGGATTTCACTCCTTCCATGATGTTCAATTTGCCTCCTCTGAGTCGCCGAATGGTTTGACAGGATAGAATAGATGAAAAGACGAAAAGACGAACAGACAAGGTTCGCCAACTGAATTCCCAAACCGGAAATCTCAAGTTGTTCAACAGCAGCCTTGATACAGCTCCGTACAATCCCACGTCTCTAATTTACGATCTTCTGCCAGATTTAATCAGAATTCATACAAGGCCTAGAACGTGAAACTTCCCAACTCATCCCGCACCCCAGTCTCAAGTCAGTCAAGAAAGACCTTGCCTCCTATAGCGTATCGGACAACCCTCAGAAATCTGATCAATTCCCCGCAAAAGACTTCAACTTCTCCACCAAGAATGTCACAAAACACAAGTCGGTAAGACCACCACCAGTTTTCTGCCGAATCTAACGGTGCACATTCTCGCCGAAACATAATTATGCAACAGTCTTTGTCATTTATCCAAAATGACATTGGAATACTTTTCCAAAAACAACACACACACGCAACTCCATCCATTTCCCCCCTTAGAAGCATTTTTTTTTTTTTTTTGTGAACACGACCAAAGTCAACCCGACCCAAAATATGACAACGGCCAAGACGCATTGCGAAGAAGCAAAGAGAAACAAAAAAATGAAAAAAAAAAGAGAAAACCTTGCGAAGCTTATTGTCAACAGTTTACGTAACACCATAACACGATGGCACACATTGCCACCGCTGCCACTGCTGCTGCTGCTGCTGCCGTTCAGAACAATGTCACTTCCTCATGTGACATTTCAATTGCGCTGTCACTCTTCGTACATACGTATACTTGTGGCCATATGCACACATGCGCTGCCATTATTGCATGCGAATCGAGTTGAGTCGAGTTAAAGGTCGAAGGTGACACTACTGGTCAGTTGTTCTGATCTTTTCTTTACTTCTGCTTGTCGCTCTTGTGTAACACGAATTCAATCGTCCCAGAGATGAACGCGTCATCACGTCATAAAGCAAAAACACACGAAGTGACACAGGCCATCGGCAAAAAACAAAAAACAAAAAAAAAATGCGAAATGAAAGCGCAGGCTTAACTTTTGACAGCTCCCCATCAAACGGGGACGCGGCGAATGGGTTAATGGTGCTTTCTGTTTGAATTCCACCACCTCTAGCTCGCTCGCTCGCTCGCAAAAGAGGCGAAAAGAAAGTGTGTTTTCCCAGATTTTCCAAACACACACACACACACGAGCGGCACGGCCAGCCGCATGTGCACTCGTTGACAGTTGGGAAAATGGACAGGCAAATATTTAAATTGCTCCCAACGAAGTGTCACGTCTTCGCCGTTGACATTGTCGTTGCTGTTGTTGGTGGCGGTTGCTAATTTGCAAGCGCACACAGCATCATAACTAGGTGTGGTGGGTTGTAGCCTAAATCTCCACGCGCCTTCGGTCTGGTGTGCGACGAGAGGCGAGGACGAGCAGCAGCGTTGGCTTATGGAAAAAGAACGAGAATGAGAACGAGTATGAGAACGCGACGCACGCGGCGTGAATGAAAGCGCAGAAGAGGCAAGGAACTGAAAGGAGTCTTTAATTTCTTTAGAAAATCGGCCATTGAACCCACATCATCCCGAACAGACGAGGCACAAAATACACACGCACACAAGCGCAGCCACCTCCACGCCACCGATGCAGACCCAGATCCACCAGCAGTGTGCGCTGGCTCGTTGGAATTTCTATGGGGATCATGTCGACAAAAGGAATATCAATCTGACGGATACCCTCAATGCATCCTCAATTGACTTTATGCACTAGACTAGGGAGAGGGAGCGAGAGAGAGCAAGCGAGCAATACAAACGTCATTTTAGGGGAAACCATTACGAGTGGGTGTGTGCACACTGCACATGGTACAATGGCCCTATAAACCGGGAGCGCTGTGTGCGAGTGTGCACGATGTGAAGCGATCCAGTACCAGCATGAAATCTTGACGAGCAATATGGCTTGGGTGTGCAAAGGGAGTTTGTTACCCCCGCGTGCGAGGAGTTTCAAATTGAAGATCAATCGGATTGAAGGATTTTTTCACTTCGTTCGGTCTGCCTTTGGACCGGGTTGCAGAGTGATCTTCATCCCCTAGAGGAGATGTAATTTGTTTGTTGACCCCTTAATGCGATTTGTCACTCAACCCCCATGCCGTTGTGTTGGCGGTTTTAATGAAGAGCGACGGGGATGGGATGGGATTTGTCGAGAGTTTAAGAATAGATTATTTTCTTTTCTTTTTTTTTCGTTCGTTTTGATGAAGGGGACAAAGGACCCACACATGAGGAGGACATTGAGTGTCGTGTCGAAATGTCCTGGTTGAAGGAATATGTGCTTGAAATGAATGCGAATGGCACCGAATGGAGTGAGTTGGCTTGTGATTCAATTGGATGTGCAATTGTGCATCTACTCGTGGCTGTGGTCATTCAAGCTCAGGAAGGGGGCCTAGGGGACTTCTAGAGAAGCTGTTGGTGTTGTCGTTGTTCTCAATGGACAGTGATCGGTCCATTTTAAACGCTATCGTTTGAGCAGCCTCCTACGTCGTCGTCGTACTTTTGAAGAATCGTGAGGGACTCCGAAAAAGTATCCATCTGAAATAAGTCGTTGATGTTTTCCCGTACCCACTTCACCACGACGCGCACGATGCCATGACTATTTGAGTATTTAAGACCACAACTGGGAGTTTAAACATTACCTTAGTTGGGAGAAGATTGAGGATCTCTGGGTGAACGATTCGGTTGCCAGCCTTGAACGATGGTGGGACAGAACTCTTAGAGCACTTAGACTAGTGTTGACTTCGAAAGGGACTGAGAACTGAGTGAATTTTGCTGTTATTCCCACCCAGCTTCGTTCATATACTTATTCCTCGTCTTCCACTTTATTTGGCGTCATAATCCGGGCGAACATGGGTCTCAACCAGCGAATCTCTTTAATTAGCCGCATCTCTTTCTGCCACCAAGTTTGTAGTCGGCCTTCGTCTCGCGCGACACCTTCAGCGTGGGACGCCCACGGAAGTGGACGACGAAGAATAGGCATATGAACGATCTTTTGTTGTCTTATTAAAACATCAGCCAAGTTATCCATGCGGCTTACATGGCCCTACCACCTTAGGCGTTGAATCCATAGACGCCTAGCTCCAATCATGTCGGGGTACAAGTCTTTGCTCAACGCAAAGACGACTAAAAGATCGACGACGCAGATCTTTTCTATCCAAAACAACAAGACCATCTTCAACTGCTCTTGAAATAGTCGATGTTGCACTTAGTTGCGGATTGTGACGCTTTGCACGGAACGTCGATTTTGTACTTCCTTCTGCCATCCATTACCGTCAGACTCATTGCATATCTGTTTCGCTCACAACGTCGGGTCGTTGTGTTTGAGCATCACGTCAATATCATCCACAGTTGTACACATTTCTAGAAAATCTTGCCTTTGGTGTTGTACCTTTGTCAGTATCGATCTTCTCAGGAACGATGTCGAAGAAGTCACACGAAAACGCGTCGCCGTGTCTAAGACTTTGTTTGTTGATGGCCTGGGTGAGTTCATGACAGACCTCGATGGAACAGCGAGTATCCTTCGCGGTGTCATCCTGTATAGTCTATGTATAGAGGTGTTGAACGGTCTTTATGTATGCTGTCGTATAGAACGAATAGGTGTTGATAGGTGATCTGCATTTTTTTTAGTCTTTTGCAGGATGTCCTGTAGGATCTAGTCCAATGAAAAAAATTAAATTACTGCTCTAGGCTTTCACACAAAATGTCATAGCAGATCTTGTGTGTGATGATATTACTCGATAGTTTTCGCCGTCAAAGGCTGTGACACTTTATGGCATCTTCAGAGACAAAGGCACATCACCTGCTGCTCTCTGTCTTAGGTGCACTTGCATTTTGGTCGATAAATGACACTAAATAATGCCACCACATTCGGCTTAATGATTCTTCTCAGTTTATTAAGGTTTATCATCACTCCGCACTACTCTCTTGAGGGAAGTCTCGATACCTTAATTCTTAATACAGACCTCCTTTTCAGCAACTTGTACCAATCTGCACGAGTGGATACAAAGTGGTGCGTTCCCTTCCTCGTCCTTGATCACTTCATGTTTCTGGCGGATGTTACGGCGATCCAGTCTGAAGAGGAGGCACCCTCTTCCACGTTTTACTAAGTTTTAGGCATGCCGTGAAGCTTGACGTAAAAACAACACGACCAGTAGCAGTAATTGAATTTTTTCAGGGGATACATGGCATACGGCACCGTCTTTTAAAAGCACATATTGGCAACATCAATATTATCCAATTTCGGCAGAAAGAACTAAGTTGTCATGTTGCGGTATTGAACACCAGAACACCATTTTCACTAATCAGCTGGCAAGTTTTTCAGTGTAGCCAACAATTTACAACGCAAATGGCGGCAAATTCAAATTTGGCTTTAATTTTGGGACACCCTTTATCGACCTCTTAAAGTCATTTTTAATCAGTCAGTAAGAGTAGAGAGTAGAGCGTTCGCTGACTACGATTACTCTTCTTCCCAAAAATTTACAAGACCAATCAACGCCGCTGCACGGTATGTTTTTAACCCACGCAGATTTGAACATGTCTCGGAACAACGTCACATTCTCCTAAGATGCGAATTGGAAGAATTTTTAAGCTACATGCAATGCGCTACAGCCCGTAGAGGGCCAAGGTCCAGCTTCTCTGCAACCACTCGTATTGTGCGTGCTATTGTTCTCTTACGAGTGGAAGGAGCATACAGTTTTATGCCGACTCCGAACAGCCAAGAGGTGGGGCTGTGAAGATTATATTTGGTCGCATTGGGTATCGAACCCAGACACCGAGATTCAATGCGTAGGAGTCGACGCACAGACACACAACGCCACGGCCGCCACATAGTACGTCAACCGAAATCAAGCATCATCGGTCGCGGTTAGTACTTCGATGGAGTCGTGTATATTACTCTTCAAAATTATAGTTCATATAAGGCTTTTCTTAGGCTCACTCGCCGGTCATTGATGTGCATGCATATCCAACAAAAAGTTGCTGCCATGATCATGACACCACTTCACCGCTTTGTCGAATTCCTCCTGCATAATTGCTGTTGCTGTATGTGACACACCACAATCGCCGTATCATCTGCATAGGCAAATGGAGTGGCCTTCTTGAAGTAACAGAACATTGGTGTATAGTTGAACAGGATTGGATCAAGTTTTGATCCTTAAAGAACTCCATATTGAATAAAATACTCACGTAGCCAGGCTGCCATCATTACTCGTATAACAATGTTTTCCGATACTTCAATTAGCTTATTATGACTCAGTCCATGAATAGCACTAAAACGTGATTGCTTTTATTCAGGCTTTAATTGATGCAGTTTGTGAATTCCTCTAACTGCTTATTAGTACTTTTATTTTTCTGAAAACCGTACTGGCTAACGTGTATCAGAGAATTTTTAGCGATTAAGTCCTGTAGCCTTTTTGTTACCACCTCTTCTATGAACTTATCTATTACCGTTTTGTGATTTTAATCAACAATAGGTAAATCAATAAATTCCAAGATAAAGGATTGTCGAAATCTGTGCCTCGTCTATGTCGTTAAGGTCGACAGTCATTCCGGTCCAGCATCGAAAGTCAGCCCATAGCCTCCTATTGGTCTCCTCAGGCTGCTCTTTTGGTGCTCCAACGCTCTAGGATTTGGTCACTGTGTCGTATCGCGGGTAGGTGTCGTCGGACTCCTAACTTAGGCGATACGTTTCAATTCCCTAAGCAAAGCATCAACTGATCGATTCTGTTGGTCCAGAAAATATATGTAACTGTCGAGAAAAAACGTTTTAAATTTCACCGTCAGGAGCGGGTATAAAACTGCTGGTTCCTTGCACTCGCAGGCGAACAATAGGACGACAGCCACATCATATCACACACCACTAGTACTCGAATAGAGTTGAGTTCAAGACTTGCATCAGGTTTAATACAGGTTTAATACTGTCTAGAACTGTAGACAGACACGGTTGGAGCACTGGCTCCGTAAAACCTTGATTTTTTGAATTCAAATAAGGTTCAAGGCAACTTTTGACTCCGCAACTCTTATTCCTTGTCCTTGGATATGTCTGCTAAATAAATAGAAGTCTCTCTTTCCCCCCATTCTTGACACAAATTCCCCAATGGATCAACAGACTAATCCCCTCTTCCTGTTGCCTGGGGTGGAACGTCATCCATCACTCGGCGCTTGAATTTGCGCCCTTCACCGTCAACGCAAAAGGGTTCCAAACTAAAGCACCACTCCCCCCCTCCCTTTCGACGATCAAGTGAACGTCTTCCTTATCTGCTTTCACGTACAAATCCCTGTATGTACTTTAAATTCCCTCAAACTGAAATAAAATCGTAACATTATCGCATCTCCAGAAGGGTTAGTGGCGGCTCCTTTAAGTAGCGTCCCTTCGTGCGATCGCTTTCCACGTCTCTCTGCTAAAATAATAGAGAATCGCCTGGCGTCTCTCCCCCCGTCACACCGTGACCATCCATCTCGTCCACACACTCGAGGAGGAACAAGGAATTCCGATGAAGAAAAATCTGAAAAACAGGGACCTAACCGGCTCCCCATCGACACAGCATGAGAGTTTTGTTTGCTCGTCGCTCTGTTGACTCGGCATTCAAACGAAGTTCATCGAACCGCACACACACGCATACACATGCACGTCGACGTGCAGGCAAGAGCATCGAGAGTCACAATCAGGAGTTGAAGTCGAAAATCCCTGCGCTCCACGTTGCCGGGGGAAGATAACAATAACAACGCACAGAGCGCTCGTTTGCCGAACGGAGGAGAGGATGCACAACGTCCCGCATCGCGTATCGAAGAGATATTCTCGCGCCCTCTTGCCACTTGCAAGGGCTGCAAATTGAATTCAAGCGGAGCGGTGATCGTGGTGTGAACCGCCGCGGGAGGGGTGAAGCGACAAGGGGGAGAGGGAGAGGAGATTTAAAATTAGAAGGAGCCCGGCCAACGAGCACAGGAACAAAGAAGGATAACTTGACTCCAAGGATGGTGTGTGCGATTGGCTCTAAATATAGCCAACAGATCAGCATGATCGTCGTCTTGTGGGTCTTCCCTACCCCCTTCGAGGTGCCGCCGAATGGGGGAATGGAAGAGAAAGGACAAGCAGCACACAAGGATTGATCCTTTTTTCCATTTTTAGACACAGATTCCATCCTGTTGACGTTGTCGTCGTCGTCGTCGTTTTCGTTGCCGTTGCCGTTGCCGTTGCCGTAGTCGCTTCAGTTTGAAAACGTGGCGTGGGTTTATGTTATTTTTGTATCTTTTCCCTACCCTTTCGCATTTATCCTCGAGATCGGGGCGAGGCGATGACGCGATTCATCCTCGAACACGACCGCGGTATCTCTTCGTCCTGTCCTCCCTCAACGGCAAACAAACGACGAAACGGTTGGGCAATCGACAACGCGGACGTGCTCCAGGAGTGCTGTGTGCTTGCGTCTCTTGTGGTCGTTGTCGCCGTCGTCGTTGTTCGACGGTTTATTTGTTTGCTTTCATTGTTTTTATTTGTTCCCTCCTGAGTCAGTCAGTGTGTGTGTGTGTGTTGACACCGATCGGTGGGGGACGACGACGAGGGAAGGAGATCACTCGGTCGGACTGGAACTGGCCTCCTTGAAACGTGAAAGGAAACGAATTCTCAACGTTCAGGAGGACATAATGCTGCCGGAGGATGAGGAATGACTTTTCACTTTTTCCTTTTCCATTGGCCTTTTTTTTTTGATTTCTTCTGGTTGCGCCGTCTTCGTCTTCGTTCTTCGTAGTCTCCTGCCTCGGCAAGAGGACAGCGATTGGGATTGGATTGAGATGGGATTTCACCTCGAAAAGGATTGCGTTGCTGTGAGTGGAAAAGGTGACGGTGACGGTGGCAGTGTCAGTGGCAGCGACGACCGAACGAATGGTGAACGGATGGGGAAGGAGGAGGAGAAGGAGGAGGAGGAGGAGGAGGAGGGAGAGATACAAAGTAAATAAATTCAATTCGTATCCCTGCGCGATGTAGGCAGGTAGTCATGCAGTGCAACAGATAAACTGGTTACACAAGTTCGACACAAGGAGTCTCTCCTTCCTTCTTGCTGCGGATTCTGCGGGGAAAACCTGTTTCTTTGGCCACTCATCGTGGTCGCCGTCGTCGTCGTTGTTGTATCCCGTTCTCCCCCGGATGATGATGATGTCCTTTTTGGAGATACTATTCATGGATGGTAAATACAAGGCACCAAAGAAGAAGAAAAAAAAACAAAAAAATAACACAAAAACGAGACGTATCCATACACACGTGTGTGTGGTGGAGATTTAATGGATTTTCTTTGTTAGCCTTTGGTGGGATCCTTTGTTTGGGCGTGGTGCACGCAACAGAAGGATCGTTTCTTCGGTTCTTTTTTCTCCATCCTCCTTACTTTGTCTTGTTTGCCTTGAAGGATAACTTATTGAAACAGTGTGCAGACTGTACACAGATTTCGTATGAATATCGTGTGGAGTTGGAGAGCTGACTGGACAATGAACGCTGAAATTCCATTGAAAAGTCATCGAGTTGGGACGACTGCCGTGGGCTTGGCCTGGAGGGGACGATTCTTCGTATTGCTCCTTGACACTGATGATGATGATGATGGGGGGAGAGATAAATTCAATCTTCATCACACTACTTGTTGACTGTCTTTTTTTTTTTCATTTTGTCATGTTCAAGGATGTGCATTTAAATATGGGAATTGGAGACGGCCGTCAAATGCATAGTTGTTCACTGCATTACCGACTGATCGTGGGTTGGTTCGTGGAAGTGGTGATCCTATCTGAACGTTGTCCATTTGAATGGGAAGGCATTGGTTGTCTGACACTTACAGTCAGTTGGTGGAATATAGATTTAACTCAGTCGATCTCAGTGATCGCTATTTTGGGCCCATCAGAAAGTCAAAGTTGGGGAGGATTTTGGCGGATTGATGAAGCAAACGTGCTTCAATTCAAGAAGAAGCCATTCCCCATGCTTAGGCTGGGTTGTAGTGGCTTACTGCCAGCTGGGAGCAGTCACACTTCAGGTCAGAATAAGTCCGATGTCTTAGCACGCGGATCTAATTGATCCTCTCGCAGCACCACTTCTTACGTCTATTTAGATTCACCATTTACAATTCACGAAGTGCAGAATGTTATGCAGGAGGCTATAGTTGGGGAAAAAATGTTGCTGGGAAGCTAGGCCCTGGCCCTCTACGGGCTGTAGCGCCACCCATATTATTATATTATTAAGTTGGAAAAGCTCCAGCTGAATTCTATGGAATTTATCGATGCACTAACAAGAGAATATAATGAAATATTTGAGACGGCAAGTGTTCCTGCAGGCCTCAAAAGAACGATCATCCATCCGCTACACAAAAAAGGATCATATGATAGTCCTGCAAATTATAAAGGTATCTCTTTCTTGAATACTTCATCCAAGGTGCTTAGCGCTCTGATTTTGAATAGACTTACGGAGTGAATCAATGGAAAAAAAATACTTAGACAATTTCAAGCTGGATTCAGGAGAAACTGTTTGCCTTTTTCGTTGACTTCCGTGCTGCTTTTGATTTGATCGCATGTGACGTTCTTTTATATATATATGTGTACGTCGTACAAGTTAGGAATTTCAAGCAAAATTGTATGTCTATTAAAGACTATGTATGAAAACAGTGTAGCTTATGTGCGGGATGGTGATCTGGTGTATCTGAATCTGTCGAAGCGAATGCAGCTTATGATGAACCGTTTGGAAAGATACTTGACATTTGACCGTCGGTGAAGGGGGGTGGAAGATATTCACGCAATTGTTGCAATAGTTCGGGAGTACAAATACTTATGGGTATTAGTCACGGCGAACCTAAATATGTGAAGACACTCTCAAGGCAAACTGTCAGAAGCAAAAAGAGTA
Organism: Eristalis pertinax; assembly: GCA_907269125.1. Taxonomy (NCBI): domain Eukaryota; kingdom Metazoa; phylum Arthropoda; class Insecta; order Diptera; family Syrphidae; genus Eristalis; species Eristalis pertinax. Next base: position 126,794,898 of record OU026145.1, read on the forward strand.
ATTTCTTTTGTGTTATTCGCTGCTTAAATAATGTGAATGTTAAATATGAAAATGTTGAAAATACAGTCAAAACCGTTAGCAATGACATCGGTTATATACATATATACAACTTAACACTACCCTAAAAAACTACCCAAAGATATGTACGTCGGCCATAGGTTGCGGCTGATAATGCAAGACAAAGACCGATATGCACTGCCCGTTTTTAGCCCGGGTCTAAAGGGTTCGATGAGGGAGTTCCCTCACTGCACAGCCACCAGAATTTTCGGTGTTGCATTGCAACATCCCGAACATCTCGCCTTGATACCGCCGTACTGAACCGGAGGAGACCCTCCTCAGCTCGTTGTGCTACGGAACGGTCGTGGTTGAGTCGCCCATCCACAGTTGAACGGGCGATGTGGCAGAGGAGCGGTACCGCATTTTCATTTTGTATCAGACCGTGCATGTCCAAATGGAGGAATGCTTCTGGGGGGACGAAGCCGTTATGACGTACCCGTTCGTGGTATTGAGGATTGGGGTAGTAAGCCCCAGAGATCAGGTTATTGGCCGAGTTCATCGCTCTGCCAGTATGGCCTCGAATCGATTTCACCAGGAAATTGTCCACTCGTATCAGGCTCGCCCTGTTGTATAATACCTCATTGGAGTAGAATTTTCTGTACTGGGACTCTGGTGTTCTGTAAAGGCGAAGGCAAGACCTAAGACAAGCCCTATCAAACACCCGATTCTTTTCCATCAAGCTTGCACTCACGTTGAACCACACGGGACAGCCATAGGTGAGCATTGGCCGGATGAGGGCCATGTAGCAGATCATTTTCACTCTCGCATCGAGTTGTCTGTTGTAAAACAGTCTCTTTGTAAGAGCGAAAGTGCCTCGGGCTCGGGCTAGAGCAGCATCCACATGTTTGTTAAAATATAGATAATGATCTAGCCAGATCCCCAGGTATCTGACTGCAGTCCTTTGCGCCAGTGGTTGCCCGTGACGCCCAACAATTGAGAAATTTCGCTTCGGCGGATAGAAAAAAAATTGGCGAAACCGAGGGCTACCGTCGACTGCATTTTTTTTCCCGAAACGGCACTGTTTGTTTGCAGATGCGATGAATGTATCAGTGCACATACATAGAATTTTGGATATTTTACAGCTTACTCCTGGTTGATATGCTGTTCTTTTTGAAACGTCACGATTGAAGAGAAAGCGGGTTCTTTGGTTGGAAGTTGGGGAGCAAAATAAAGATCTCGCGAAAGAGTATTGCGTTTCACACACCACTATATCCACAATTTTAAAGGATAAGGACACCATTAAAAAATCAATTTGAGGAAGCAAAACTGGCTGTAAAAAATGTAAAGAGCTCACTGCATACTGAATTTGAAAAGGATCTGCTGATATCGTTCAAGACACCGAGAAGTTCCGTAATAGGTATAGACTGGACCCATTCTGCAAGCTAAAGCAAATTATTTTAAAGTCGATTTTAACACGAAATCCGTAGTAATAAACGAGCAACCTACTTCTAAAATCGACAAATATTTAGATGTGGCCGAGTCGTATCTAAGTCGAATTTAAAAGTGATAGTTTAATGTTTCAAAATGAGTTTCGAGCGAATTTTGCAAGATTTGGAAATTATTAATGATCCGGAAAATAATAGAACACGAAAAATATATAAAACACGATTCAATGCACCAGAGTATCAATTTAATTTCTAACTGGCACGGTAATCCGCAAAGTAGTCACTGCACTGGCTGGAAAACTCCCAGATTTTATAAATTTTCCGGAAACAAATGAGGGCATCAGGGAAGTTAAAAGAGGGTTTATGCATAAATTTGGGTTTCCTCAATGGATGGGTGCTATAGACTGCACTCAGATAAAGATACAAAATCCAGGTGGGGAATTAGGAGCACGTCACCGGTGTCGGAAGGGATTTTATTCGCTAAATGTTCAAGTTTTAGTTGATTCCAATGCAAAAATATTGGACATTGTTGCACGTTGGAGAGCAAGTGCACATGATTCACGAATTTATAATTCCTCAGACATTAAAAGAAGACTAGAGACGATTAACTTACCGCATTCGAATTTGCCATTTCAAATCAAAAATCAAATTTTGCAGTTTGTTATTCTGTCAAAATCAGCTGAGCCAGCTCACAATAACGAATATGTCAGATTTATTCACAATGATTACGTTAAATTCGAGTTTTGTTAAAACTGATTTATTACTACGGAAACTTAAAAGTACCTTAGCTACACCTAACAACCTAACAACGACTTTAGAAGCGATGATTTTCTATTACTAAGGGCCAATGACTCTGCCAAGGAGATGGGAAGGAACCACTTCGAGTGTTCGTTGTCATGGATACAGCGTTTTCGTCAACGTCATGGAATTATTAGTGGTAAAATAATTGAAGAGGGCAAACGTTTTTCTAAAGAACCTACAGTAGGTTAATTGGTTGCAAATTGTTTGGACAACTTCGGACAAGCTATGTAGATGAAAACCTATTTGATATTGAGGAAACCGAATGACACCAACCAATAAGCTAAAATTTAAACGTGTATTGAATACAGATTTTTTTTTAAATTATTTATTTAATAAACAGTAAATTTACATATACACATCCATACATACATCCTTGTATATCCATATATCCTTGTGCATATGCATCATAAATAAAAGAAAATTATGAAAAAAAAACTGAAACAAGTTGTTTAATTGAAAACAGATTTCACCACATGCCTTGACATCGGTTAAAACGACATATCGGTTATAACGATCAAAATCCGTCAGACCTTTGAAGGTCGTTATAATCGGTTTTGACTTTAGTTTAAAAATGACAATTTTTCGTACAACTGCTGCCTCAATATTACTTTACGGTGCCCAAGTTTGGGGATATTGCACATTTGAAACAATGCATTTAGAAACAACAGTGGCAACATTGTTCCTTGACACTGTCAAGATGCACTTTGCATATGTGATAAAAGTATTGGAAATGGGCGATGCAAGACTGCCTAAACAAGTACTGAAGCACACTCTTGCGACTAGAGGAAGCTTCTTTGACTTGCCGTTTTAACCTCTGGCATGTGTCTTGTCATGTCATGTGACAGTCATTTCTTGCGAGACAAGACTAGTTGGCTTCTTTTTGTATTGTGTCACTTATAGTCCGGATGGCGTGTCCGCTTCGCTAATGTCCATTTCAGACCCTTGTCTGGCCAGTTCGTCCGCTTTCTCGTTCAATGCAATTGAGCTGTGGCCCGGAACCTAGACGAGTTTGACCTTATGGTGGCTCATGGATCTTAGTGAATTGCGGCAGTTCATGACAGCCTTTGATTTCGTTGTGCACGATCCTATTAACTTCAGTGCAGCCTCGTGGTCAACAAAGATGGTGATATCTGATGGTGGGCTTATGGGTTGTTTGTATATGTTTGGCTGCGTTTTCTATAGCCAGAATCTCTGCTTGGAAGACGCTGTACATAACAGGGAGTCTAAATGATTCCTGTTTGTGCATGGTGTCCGAGTAGAATCTAGCTTCAGTACATGTGTAAATTTTTGATCAGTCGTTAAAGTGGGTAACCTCTCGGTCGTTGATAACGGCGGTCGAAAGCCACTTGTCTCTGCCGGGGAACAGAATTGGGTTTTTTGAGGTAGAAATCTTTATGGGGAGATATATAGTCGGTTGCAACAGCGAGGCTACTGTGACCATGTCTCTTTCTCAGGTCATTTATGATTTGTATTATGGCCGCATGTCTGTTGTTGGCTTGCTTTCCACAGAGAGGACTCCCTTAGTCTGAGACCGCTTTTTGCCTTTTATGAATAAGTCAAGAAGAAGGAGATGAAGAATCATGTCCAAACCTGCTTGCGACGTGCTCCTTATAGCTGCCGTTGAATAAAGAGAAATAAAGAGCTCACCAGATCATGTTCGTATAGCTGTTTGTGTTACTGGCAGTCCACCAGTCGCCCCATATGGGCTGTGTGCAACCATTGAATGATGTACGGTTACAAGCCCCATCTTTTGCCGAAGGTCTGTTTGCAAGCATAAAAGGCATTTAATTCTTTCTTCATCCTTTCCTCCGCGTTGTTCTACCAGGAGAGTTTGGAGTCAAGAATGATGCCTTGGCCTACGTTTTGAGTTTGAGTGGAGTTCCATCTAACTTGGGGGCAAATATCGGGATTTTCCTTTTCCTGGTGAACAAAACCAGCTCAGTTTTGTTCACCAGGAAACATTCTGACCGTTTTGTCTTGCCCACAAGTTCCTTCAATGCAGATTCCATTAGCTCGCTGACAGTTGGTAGAAATTGACATTTTATCAAGACAACTAGGTCATCTGCATATGCTGTGCGTTTCATGTCTTCGTGCCTTTCTCCATGAAGATTTTGTTGACTGTAAGAAGCCACAGTAGGGGCGAGAGAACTCCACCATGTGGTGTGCCTCTAGTTGTCACCTTCTTTATAGAACTGTGTCCAATGTCTGCGTTGATAATTCTGCTGTTTTTGCATATTACCGACCCAGAATACAATGGAATCGTCTACTTTAACGCCTTCTAGAGCTGTTATTATGGCTTCTGTGTACATGTACATTGTTGAAGGCCCCCTCGATGTCGAGGTAAATTCTTTAACATTCGCTGATGCAGTGCACTTCCCACAGATCTGCCTTTGAGGAAGGCATATTGCATAGGTTGTGTGAACTAATAAGTGCCTAAACCACCAGAATTAATAATAATAATAATATGGATGGCGCTATAGCCCGTAGATGGCCAGGGCCTAGCCTCTGTGCTATTGTTCTATCACGAGTGGAAGGGACCTACAGTTTTATGCCGACTCCGAACGGCCATGCGTAGGAGTCGACGCACATACCCACAACGCCACGGGCCACCACAACCAGAATTAGTTTTGCTTAATAAATATTGACGTATTTACGTGAACTTGATGCAAATGCTTCTGTTATTTGAATTGCCTTAATCGAGCACATCACAACTTCTGTGGTGACAGTAGATGTCTCCAGGTTCCAATCCAAAGGACATCTACTCTTGTGGAGTGGCCCGCGGGAGGTCCATCGTGTCTCCTGAGCCTCTACCTTGTCAACACTCCAACCGATGTCGCAGTGAATCGATGGAAACAGTTTCAAATCGTAGCAACAGTCCCCACATCGGCCTCGTTGCATTGTACATCCTGGTCCACCTCCACCAAAGTCCAACGATCGCTTACAATCGTGCTGAGCCAGTTCAGGTTGCTGATGTGAGCACCCAGTAGCCTCGCATCTGCCAAAGAACTCACTCCTTCTGCCACCGACAGAGATCCAGTCTCCGCCCACCCACTCCGACAATTTTACGACAATCCCAGGCAATCTTGATCGAAGTCCCTCCTTGTTTTTTTCAAAATTGAAATCATCGCACGTGCAGACTTCTTGGTCAGACGTTAAACGATGACGTGTTGTGATGCTGTTCGCCCCGAAGTTTGATTTAATTCCCCTGCCCGTCGATAGACGACAATTCGTCCACAGGTCAACGCTCGCCCCCTTTGTGTCATCGCCTCGTCAAGAGCCCATAAAGGACGAGTTGATGTACCCTTAGCCGAATTTAATATCCCAAGCCCATCGTCAGGCTGACCACCGAAATGTCGTAAAAACCGAAATCCAGATCCCAAAACCCAGTTCCCATCCACAATTGCCGGCCGGAGACAAGACTCTCGACTCTCTGTGCACGGACGCTCTGATTGTGCGTTCTTGGAGCCGCATGATGAATGCATATGAGTGCGCACGCCGCCAACCCGCACCCCTCTCCGCCGACGGCGACCAATCACTGCCCGTCTGGCTGTCTGTGTTCCCGAAGTTAGTAACCTTTTGGCCCTCCCAAAAGACGATGCACACACACAACGAGGTAAGCGAAGAAGTTGCATTTTGTCCTTTCTCCGACGACGCGGACGGTGCCATCTCTCGTTGCCCGCCCGGCTCCGCTTCGATCCTCCGGCCCACCGCTGCCGATGGCCGTCGAATTGGAACGCATGTCGTAACTCGCTCGTCAGTCGGGTATAAAAATATTAAAAGTTGGACTTTACGAGTGTCCCCGTCTGTGGACGGAATAAAAAATTTCCGTCGTCATTAATGATCGTGTCCGAAAATGAAGAGCACTTAGGCTACACATACACACACACGCACACAGGAATAGTGCGTGCACGGGTAAGGGCCAACCGAGCCAACATCGGAGTCGACCAGAGCTAGGAGTGAAGAGTGTGGACGAGTAGAGAGCAAAGAGCCCTTACCTCGTTCGTGTTAGAATTCAAAGGAAACGGACACGGCCACAGAAACGGTGAGACTCCCCGAAAAGAACACAATCATCGTGTGTACTCGTAAAAATTTGTGAGTTAAGTGCATCGCGGCGATCTTCTACGACAGATAAGGGCAAGAACTGCACTATCCATCCGTCCTAGTCGCGGTGGTAGTGGTTGGCTTGCTGGGCTCTGGGCTCTGGGCTCCGGGACGGTCGTTGTGGTGGTGGACGACGACCGACGGGGTTTGATTCCCAGAGGAGGGGTCGTTCACCTCGTTGTGCTCGTGGGTCATTTCCTTGTACAACAAGGCAACGTGTAACCACTTCTTGACCGCGCAGATAACAATGATGACGTTGACGATGATGATGATGTCGGTGGCGATGGCAATGACGATGGCGATGGTGGTGCTGATGGTGGTTGTGGCTGGGACGGAACGTTCTGCATTGTTGGTTGCTGTGTGATTCTGGGAATGAAGAAAAGGATCCTCGTTGTGATTCAGTGAAATGAGTTGATTTTTACGGCGCGCTCGCCGAAAGATTTAGTGGGAAACGGACAGCAGGAGACGTCTATGGATCGTCGGCTTCTAGGGGACGCTTACGATGCAATTATTGAGGTTAATGTCGTGTGAGGACGGTAGGAGGGATGGTGGATTAGACATTAACTTCTGGTTTTCGGAAGGACATTACGGCGGCGGTGTGTGGAAAAGGCAGAAAAGAACATGCATCTGACAAAGGGAGGAGTTTTTTTGTTCGTCTTCTTGAGTTTCCTTTGTGACCATGGATGTTGGCAGGAATGATTTGCACGAATGCTGGGAGGTCTTCTTTGCTCAATGGACGTTGAAGGAGAGTGTCAGTTGAGCGAGCGGGTGGTCACATGACTAATGGCCGAGCGCGAAACCATGACTTGATGGGGTTCTTCGTAGATAGTACAAGACTTGTTTTGGATACCAAATTGGTCTTCACGGAGCAAGGGTCTTGATCATTTGATCAGGATTCGTCCCATCTTATGGCTCTTTACTTTCTTGTGCGGGCACCCACCCTTTCTTGGCTAAATTTCCTCTAATCCTCTTCGAATGTTTCACGTTTCACATTCCACGTTAAGAACCGAAATTCGTTGTCAATTGAGTCAATTCAGTCAGACTTCAGTCAGTTCAGTCCGTCTTCAGTCAGTTCAGTCAGTCTTCAGTCAGTTCAGTCCGTCTTCAGTCAGTTCAGTCAGTCTTCAGTCAGTTCAGTCAGTCTTCAGTCAGTTCAGCCAGTCTTCAGTCAGTCTTCAGTCAGTTCAGTCAGTTCAGTCAGTTCAGTCAGTCTTCAGTCAGTTCAGTCAGTTCAGTCAGTTCAGTCAGTTCAGTCAGTTCAGTCAGTTCAGTCAGTTCAGTCAGTTCAGTCAGTTCAGTCAGTTCAGTCAGTTCAGTCAGTTCAGTCAGTTCAGTCAGTTCAGTCAGTTCAGTCAGTTCAGTCAGTTCAGTCAGTTCAGTCAGTTCAGTCAGTTCAGTCAGTTCAGTCAGTTCAGTCAGTTCAGTCAGTTCAGTCAGTTCAGTCAGTTCAGTCAGTGCAGTCAGTTCAGTCAGTTCAGTCAGTTCAGTCAGTTCAGTCAGTTCAGTCAGTTCAGTCAGTTCAGTCAGTTCAGTCAGTTCAGTCAGTTCAGTCAGTTCAGTCAGTTCAGTCAGTTCAGTCAGTTCAGTCAGTTCAGTCAGTTCAGTCAGTTCAGTCAGTTCAGTCAGTTCAGTCAGTTCAGTCAGTTCAGTCAGTTCAGTCAGTTCAGTCAGTTCAGTCAGTTCAGTCAGTTCAGTCAGTTCAGTCAGTTCAGTCAGTTCAGTCAGTTCAGTCAGTTCAGTCAGTTCAGTCAGTTCAGTCAGTTCAGTCAGTTCAGTCAGTTCAGTCAGTTCAGTCAGTTCAGTCAGTTCAGTCAGTTCAGTCAGTTCAGTCAGTTCAGTCAGTTCAGTCAGTTCAGTCAGTTCAGTCAGTTCAGTCAGTTCAGTCAGTTCAGTCAGTTCAGTCAGTTCAGTCAGTTCAGTCAGTTCAGTCAGTTCAGTCAGTTCAGTCAGTTCAGTCAGTTCAGTCAGTTCAGTCAGTTCAGTCAGTTCAGTCAGTTCAGTCAGTTCAGTCAGTTCAGTCAGTTCAGTCAGTTCAGTCAGTTCAGTCAGTTCAGTCAGTTCAGTCAGTTCAGTCAGTTCAGTCAGTTCAGTCAGTTCAGTCAGTCGAGTCAGTCTTCAGTCAGTTCAGCCAGTCTTCAGTCAGTCCAGTCAGTCTTCAGTCAGTTCAGTCAGTCTTCAGTCAATTCAGTCAGTTCAGTCAGTCTTCAGTCAGTTCAGTCAGTCTTCAGTCAGTTCAGTCAGTCTTCAGTCAGTTCAGTCAGTCTTCAGTCAGTTCAGTCAGTCTTCAGTCAGTTCAGTCAGTTCAGTCAGTCTTCAGTCAGTTCAGTCAGTCTTCAGTCAGTTCAGTCAGTCTTCAGTCAGTTCAGTCAGTCTTCAGTCAGTTCAGTCAGTTCAGTCAGTTCAGTCAGTTCAGTCAGTTCAGTCAGTTGAGTCAGTTCAGTCAGTCTTCAGTCAGTTCAGTCAGTCTTCAGTCAGTCTTCAGTCAGTTCAGTCAGTCTTCAGTCAGTTCAGTCAGTCTTCAGTCAGTTCAGTCAGTCTTCAGTCAGTTCAGTCAGTCTTCAGTCAGTTCAGTCAGTCTTCAGTCAGTTCAGTCAGTTCAGTCAGTTCAGTCAGTTCAGTCAGTTCAGTCAGTTCAGTCAGTTCAGTCAGTTCAGTCAGTTCAGTCAGTTCAGTCAGTTCAGTCAGTTCAGTCAGTTCAGTCAGTTCAGTCAGTTCAGTCAGTTCAGTCAGTTCAGTCAGTTCAGTCAGTTCAGTCAGTTCAGTCAGTTCAGTCTTAGTCTTCAGTCTTAGTGTTCAGTCTTAGTCTTCAGTCTTAGTCTTCAGTCTTAGTCTTCAGTCTTAGTCTTCAGTCTTAGTCTTCAGTCTTAGTGTTCAGTCTTAGTCTTCAGTCTTAGTCTTAAGTCTTAGTCTTCAGTCTTAGTCTTCAGTCTTAGTCTTCAGTCTTAGTCTTCAGTCTTAGTCTTCAGTCTTAGTCTTCAGTCTTAGTCTTCAGTCTTAGTCTTCAGTCTTAGTCTTCAGTCTTAGTCTTCAGTCTTAGTCTTCAGTCTTAGTCTTCAGTCTTAGTTCTAGTTTGGCGAGCAGTTTAAGCTGTAGACTAGTAATGAGTGTTACGCAGACCCTCTTCCTTGGATCCCTATCTGCTTTCCACTGGTCCGTCACCGGAAGGACGTTTTGCAGGTGATCTTCATTATGGATTATTCCTGTTTCGGACTGATCTTACGTCGTGAACTAATCTTTTAGCCTGAACCTCAAATGGGAACCTATCTCCCATGAGGAAACGGAAGTCGTACAATTTCAAACATTTTCCTCTTCAGGGACGTTTAAGACAACTAATTTCTCGTCATATCGGTCAGTAGCCATTGATCTGATCGAGAAATGATCTCCAACAGTTTTTGGCTTGCCAGCCTTACCCGGACCTCCGTTTATGACTCAACGCTCGCAGACTACATCCTCTTTTGTTCACTGACCTTCAATTGAAACCAATTCAAATGAAGTTCCTTAAGTCTGTCTCTCTCTTCTCGCAAAAAATCAAACAAACAACCATCGAGGGTCTGAACATCCTTCGTTCGTTCGTTGCTGACTCATCAGCTCGTCCCCTGTGATTTCTCCTTCAAGTGACTTTCAATTTATTTAATCAAACAAAGTGATCCCGGCTCCAAGCGAGTTCTCACAATCAAGACAGCATTCATTGTCAGAGCAGAGGGGTTGAGTTAGAATCAAGAATTTCAAACAGCAAAGCCCCCCGCTCCCCCCAGGCACAGCCAACAATGCAGTTCATTTAATATTCTCGACTGCTGGCCAACCCAAGATCCCTTGCCGGCCCCTTCTCAGCCCACACATCCGCGAGCGATCGTATGTATCCACTCAACGTAACGCACACAAAATGCAAATTTGCCCGCAAAACAGAAACGAAATATAGTACCCACTTACCGAGCGAACTCCTTATGAGTGTGTTGTCATTCTCCGCAACAATTCCACGGGCCAACAGCCAGCGGCGAACAGCAACAACGACTCGTTGTCCTCATTTGCACAAGCCCGAGCCCCATCAGCAACCCCCTCAACGTCGATCCTCAATTCAGCGACGAACAACGGCACGGCGGCGGTGGCGGCGGCGTCGACAACAGCAACCCAAGTGGTCGTCGCCTCGAAAAGGAACTCACATCAGTGCGTCGTCGACGTCGCCACCCTAATCAAAATCAGCCAGCCGCACAGTTCACCACAAGTACACGCCAGTCCACATCAGTCCACCGACCAGATGATACACGGAAAGGGTGGTGGAGCGGTGCTTGGGGGCTGCGATGATAATGGCGACGACGGCCAGCGACTAAATCCCTCTCCACCGTGACGCTGCGCCGCGCCGTTCCCAGGAAGAGTTGGAAACAAAATCAGAAGAAAAAAAAAACAAAACAGAGGCAACAACAAATCCGAACAAAAACGAACAACTGAAGTCTAAAGCCACTTTACAGCTCCCTCCCTTAAGTACTCCACACAGATGGGTGCGCCCCGCGCATCGGTGTTTGTGCCTGTGTGCACTTATGTAGCAATTTCGGGACGGCACAGCAGATATCCTGCCGCCAAGAGCTGGCCCCGCTCACGGGGAATGCAATAAAATCACACAACCAGAAAAGGGGGAGCGAAGATTGATCGTATTTTTAGCACCGAAGAGGATAACCCACAGAGCGGCGACGACGGCGGCGGCGCGGCGTGTTACGTTGCGAGGATCGCAAGAGGATGTGCCTTATTCGAGATGAATGCCAGCGAGAATGGCAAGAGGGAGAGAGGTCCGAGGTTTTGCGATTTCTGCTGCGTTTTATTGCTTCGTCCTTCAGTGAGACGCTGAAGAGCAGAATTTTTGTGGTTTTGGGGATCAGCGGCAAGCTGACGATGACTGTGTGATGGAACTGGTGTGCGGATGGAGGAAGGGAAGAGAGACGACTGAGGGACCAACAATGAGACGAAAAAGGAATTCTGATTAATTGTGACAGGAGATTTAAATTTTTCAGCAGTCATCGCCGGGGAAGTTGCGCGTTTGGGAATCGTTTTGTCAGTTGCTTTTGAATTTTAATCACGTCCAGGATCTTAGTGGGGTCTTCTGTGGATACATATGTGTGCATACGTGCGTGGGGGCATGTGTCAAGTTGGTTTGCCAGGAATGTGGCTTCATGTATGCTTCATGTTCACACTGCTGTTCGGGTTTGAAGGGGTTTTATCTTCTGTTCAAGGACTCGAGGGGAAGCGATGAGAAACACGATGGCGTTCATTGAGTCTTCGTATGTCGCTGTAAAGATCCTTATTATAGTGGTAGCCACGTTGAGTATTCGGAGTGCACAGCGGATGCGGAGACGATTAAGATCCAATGGACTGCCTACAAAATAATTTCTTCAACTGATCAGACTTCAGTCTTGGCTGTATTTCGGTCTCCAACTACAACTCTATGCTGGGCCGATCTTCAGTCTCCTACTGATCCTCTATCGTGAACCGATCTTCATTCCCCGACTGATAATTTGTGTTGGACTGATCTTCAGTTTCCGCCTGATCCTCTGTCTTGGACTGATCTTCAGACTCCGACTGATCCTACGTCTTGGACCGATCTTCATTTTCCGACTGATCCTCTGTCTTGAACCGATCTTCAGTCTCCACCTGATCCCATGTCTAGGACAGATCTTCAGAATCCGACTGATCCTCTGTCTTTGGCTGATCTTCAGTCTCTGACTGGTCCTCTGTCCTCCACGGATCGCTTGTTCTGGCGGATCTTCAATCTTTGAATGCGCTTCTTCTGTTTATGCCGATCTGAGCCGATCCAATCGAGTATCTTCCTTTGCCTGCTCTCCAATCTCAGACGGGTCACCTGCCTCGGACCTGTCTTCGATCTAAAGCAGATCTTGATCGACGGATGGTGTCGTTTTCTTTGCTTCTCCATCTCCTTCCTCCTCTGATTGAGCAACTAATTGGCGAGGATCCCCTCTTCGTCCTAGTCTCATGTGAACTACATAAGGACACCCAAGGTAATCTGCATAATTGTGATCTCATGTTCCCATGACCGTTTCCCCTTTCACTTCCTCGTTCACCCACCATCAGTCCACATTCACAGCGCAAACATTCCCACTGCGACAGTACGAGTTTATTTCCGTTCCAGTACTTTATCCTTTCACCCGAGATCAAACATCCACTTCTCCGCGCTCTGTTAGCTGTGAACCAGCCAGACCACCCCTCCGCAACATCAATTTCCACGGCAATTATTGCACGACACAAGCAATCTGAATCCAATTACAACTTCAATTTCGTATCCTTAATCGTCCACCGGGCACCTGTGCACACTGCACACCGAACCGATCGATCTCCCTCGCCACTGTCGCCTCGCCTTGACTTTCTCCCGGTCGCCACCTCGCAACAGGTTTACTCGCCTCGAATTTTGATTTCTCGACGCAGTTTCCCACAGTTTGCAGCCTCGCCTTGGTCTCGTATCCTTGATAATAAATTTCCAGTACACGCACAGCCGCACACAGGCGCACAAAATAACCCGTTCCGGTGATTTGATTTGTTTTTCTTTATTTTATTTCTTTCTCCCCCCGCATTCACAAAGAGGCACACACACACACCCAGACGGGGACAGGACTAACTGGTTAAGCGGGTTTCTGGGCACACCTGTAGAATCCTTGAATAACAAGGATCTCCATCCTCGTTGGATGGGGGAAAAAGGATTCAAGTTGCTTGGTTATTGTTGGTTTTATGTGGGATTTCGGTTGCGTGGCTTTATTTATTCAGGACTCGTTGCGGAGATTGATTACATGATGCGGCTTCGTGCCGGTAATGCAGTGTGGACGGCGATGACGAGGACGCTGTTTCGTAGGGTATGTGCACACGGCGTGGGTACGTTTGTTTGTCGCTAATTGAAGGACGAATAGGAAGAGTGAGTGGGAATACAAAAGTACTCCCTTGAGAGGAATTCAAGGAATGCATGTCATTCGATGACATGTTGGCCTTACAATTCGGATCAATTCTCCGCCTGCAATTCGAAATATGGTCAAGTTGTCTTCTGATCTTGTATGCCGAGTTCCATGGTCTTCGTAGAGTCAACTGTCATCGGGGTGTGTCTCTACTTGTCGCGGTTCCCTTTCTTCATTCCCTCAACTTCATCCTTCTCATTCTTTGCCACTTCAGCCGTCTGGCATTCGAAGGACGATATTTGCATGTAATTTGTGGAAATGTCACTGACGACCAATTCGAATGAAGCACAAGACGCTGCTTAACAGCTATCAATCCAACTCAGACTGGGGCACTGACCGGCTGATGATCGTGGTCGCTTTTGAAACGTGATCACAGTGAAGGTACTCCTTGCTGGAGGCGTTTGCACCTACTTGTCGTTCTTTTGTCTAGAACAAAAACGTTTACTAACGGTATTTATCGATTTTTGGAGCTTTGCGTACTCGTAATCCAACGTTAAATGACAAGTTCTTTGAATGGTCTCAGATCTTTGGATAGATTCTGGAAGGATTCCAATCTGTTTCGCAGATTTTTCTGTGAGGAATCATATAACATCAGAGGTACGGCAGCAGATCCCTGTGGGACTTCAACTGTGCCTTGTAAGTGTAGTTAGTCTCGTCGTGCTGCAGATATTATGCGCATCTAACGTTGTTGCAAGAGGCCCTAAGCTGCTACTGCAGCTCATCAATATACCTTTGAAGCCATACATGTCACTCCGTTGATTCTCACTGGCACTTTTCCAGGCATATCAAACCGACTTGTCCGTGTGTTTGATGGCGGTTCAAAAATGAACCGAATTAACACAAAGTGGCGTTTTGAAACCATCGTGCGTCGTTAAGGCACATTATTAAATCTTTGATGCTTCTTTCGGATATCTTGCCGAAGATTAAATGAAGGGCTTGCCTGGAGTCCGTTGTCTTCCTCTAGCAAGAGTTAGACATGCGCACAGGAAGTGAGTCAATGTTTCTGGTTCTGTGGTGTCATTGCAACGGTAAGCGGCAGTGTTCCTAATCTGGTGGCATGATTATATTTGCAATATCGGTGCGAGATCTCTCTAGAAGATCGTTTGTGCGTGAAATCATACACGTGGATTTGGCATGCTGTCTAACAAATTTTGGAGGGTTCGTTGAGGAATTTCCTCCCAAACCCTTATCACTGCTCTTTTAAGGTCGGTAATTGTAGCAAATTGCTAATGCAACTCTGCTGTAACCACATTCTGGTAGGCCTACTTGCGTGGACCGATGCGTTGTCCTACTGGAAAACAAGGTTTTCTCCTCGATGGTGTTCGATTTTCCGGAAGAACTCCAATGTATTCCACGCTGTTCATTTTGTTGGATGTAAAAGCCAATGTGAGTTTTCCAACCTATGAAATTGCATAAGGCTACAAGCTAGAACCACCGAAATTCCGCTTTGGATTGTCTGTGGATTGCTTTGGACCCATCTGGACCATCATGGTTGAACTTTTTATCGCCAGTAAAAAATGAAAACAAATGTAATACGGATATATTGTTCCAATCGCCAAATACTTTGTGTAACCTTTGTGTAAGCCTTGGCACTGACTTTAATTTTAAATGTTTTAGCTTGATCGGCCTGTCTTTTGGAGACATCTAGGTCGAGTTCGACCTTTATCTGAGGCTTTTCGTTGAATTGCTTCTCGTTTTAATTGGTTGTCTCTCTTGTCGAGGCGACAGTTTTGAGGAGGTACCTGTGCACATTGGTCTTAGATATATGTGGGTTGTAGTCTGTGAGAAATATTGGGCTGGGAAGAGCATTCCATAAACGCGTAGTGCGGCTGAAGAACGAATTGCTAAATTTAACTGTGCGTCCGAAACGAGAGATACAATCAATCCTATCAGCTTTTGCTTCGTGTAGCTCTTTTTAAAACACGCCATGAAAGCGTGCAGCTGTTGCATCATTGACACGTGCAACAAAAACTTACATTTCTTGGTATATAACGTGTTTTCGGCGGAGCAATTCAACATTGGACCAACTTAAGAGGATGAGGGATCGTGTCCAGCCATCGTGATCCGCAACCAGCAACCAGAAGAAGCATAGTGGTGTTGACTATGCGGCGCTCGTTCAGATTAAGGCCAGTATTCCCGTGTAAGGTAATCAAGGCCCGATTTAGATTTGATTTTAGACCAGATGAGCGGTACATTTCTGGCAGCATTTCTGGAATAGATTAAGCAACGAATATATTCTCCAGAATATACTCTGGAACGCATTAGGAATATCGAACAAGGCAATTGTATAGCTACCTATTAATCAGGAGACTATACAGTCTCCGTTGTGGCCATCAGGGCAACGACGGGCTAGTGTGAAATGTGGAGGTTCGGTTGGAGTATACGACCTTAGTACGACCAGTTCGATGTTTAGACTCAGGCGAATTGATTCTCCTTTTGCAGTTGATCTTCCGCCTCAAACTTGCGGTAAACTGATATTCCCTGTCGAACTGATCATCAGTGTATTCTTCTTCTTCTTCTTCTAAAGTTCAACCAACAAGCCTCTCCAGCTTTCACGAGATGATAGCCGGTTGCCTCCAGATTCATAAACCAAGTTAGTTGAGTTCCTTCACTAATTGCGACCCAGGCCTCTTCGGCCTTTAACGTGTTCGTGTGCATTCCCCTATTCGTGACAAGGTTTCATCCCTTTTTGAATACCATCTTCTATCATTATTCCATTCTGATCTTCGATTGATCATCGGATTTCGTCATCTTCATCGCCAAAGTGATCGAATCAATGTATCAAAACTGTTCTTCTCTCTGTTCTACACTCTGTTTCGAATTTATGTCCAGTAGGCAGTAGTTGTTGGTTGTATGAAAATAAATTTCAACGAGCTGAGTGTTTGATATTAGAAGCGAAATACTTATATTATTGGTTGAAATTGATCTCTGTTGTTTGTCCGTTTGTCGTTTGTCCGCCTGTCGCTTGTCCTCCTCTTCAATGGGAGGAAATTTGATCTCCCACTGATCTCCAGCGATCTTAAACTGGTCGCAGGTTTCTAGAGCTTGTGTCTAAGAAAAAATGAACTAGAGCTACGCCAATTGTTGCTTCAGCTGAGCAGACGTAGGTAGCCAGCTTGGCCGTACTTTAAGGACTAGTACGTTGAGGAACACTCATTGTCACAGACACAGATCCTGTTCCTCAGATGAAACCTATCGAGTAAGGAGCAAGATTCAGAGAATGACCAATGGAGGACTGAGTGTGTTTTAGCCAATGCCTAAGTGAAGTACATTCGCTGTGACCCTTGCAATGCCTGCATCTTGAAACTCGCCAAAGAACACAAGTCCAAAGCCCGCATCCCCTAGATTTCGATCTGATGAAGTCTCAGACTGGAGAAAACGTCGTTCAGTTGCCTAGAATAGCTACCAGCTGATATTCAGTGACAACTGCTATCAAGCGAGGCCTAACACCTTCTCCGTGGGCCCTCCTTTACTGTATCAAGCAAGTCTTTTCTGTCAAAAAAAAACTCACGTCCAATTGCAAGTGATCGTCATTGACCGTCGATCTCCCACTTAAGTATCCTTCACTCGCCGAAGCAGGTGCGAAAGTTGTTTGTCCTTAGCCAAACGCAAAGCAAAAACAAACCCACCGTCGATGACTTTGTTTCCATCACCATCTCGAGGGAGTTTCTATCAAATTTCAAGACACTCTCGATGCGCTTAACCTTTCACTCGCGTCGCGCAGCACCTCACAGCGTGAACACACTGCCCGCTCAAGCACCATTATCGTGAATCACCTCCAGCCACGTAGCGCAGAGGAAATTGCCAATCGAAAAATACGAGACAAACAAAAACAACAACAATTAATAAGCTTCACCCTTGAAGGCTGAACCGCGTCGCCGGGGCCGTGTCCATCCGCAGCAAAGCTGCTCACACCAAAAGATACAGCATCCAAACTCGTACTAATTAGCATAAATTAAGTCTCTCCCAAGCTAACAGGCTGAAGTCGACGGCGCGGTGATCGAATGCGTGCACGCGTGTGTGGATATGGAAGCCTTCAAACGCCGTCCCACGAGCGAACGTCCAGAACAACAGGAGCTAAAAAACTTTGTAAACACCCGTCATCCATCGGCAAGTCATCCCACCCGAGCGTGTTCTATTTACCTTTTCGGAAATGAAATTCAAGGCGCACTCGGCTGTGGAAGCTTCTGGACGACGCGACGCGACGGCAATCGAAGGGTTTGGCCCCGCGCCACCATACTCCCTTTCTCCGTGTGTACACACGAAATTCCTTTTCAATTACTTAACCTCGATCGAGCGATGGATATTTGTTTCTTCTGCGTTTCTTCTCATTTTGTGTGGATACGAGAGCTTTTTATTTTTCTGGGAGGGGGCAGCGAGGTGCCCCGCCGCCGAGTCCATGCGAGAGTCCATTCGTAGAAGGCTAACGTGTTTCGTGTCGTCGTTTGTGTTCCCACTGCTGCCATTTGAAATAGTCAAAGATACACAAATGGCGCTCGGAATAGATGGAAAACAACAAGAAGAAAAAAAAAATGTATCTACGGCGAGAGTTGACTCTCTTGAAGGTTCACGAACATTCATTCAGTTGAGCTGAGGGCGGTGGCGATGGCGATGGCGGTGACTGCGGCGGACGAGGGACGAGGAATGTTTGTTAACTTCGAAGTCATATATCCATCTCTAGCGCGGTGGTGTGGATCTTTGGAGGTTTCCAAATCGGGCCGAGATGATACGACAACAGCACGACACAAGCTCACAGCGGCGGCAACGGCAACAGCAGCAACGGCCCAACGGATCAGCGGTATTGTAGCGTACCTGACGCTTTTGTACCTGTTGCCTGTTGTCAGTGGCCGCTGAGTTTCATCTCTCCCACTCGCACGCCGGCATCCCCTCCAGCAGCAGCAGCAGCAATGAGGTGCTCCCCCAGTCGCCCCGCTGCCACCGCCGGTCTTTGACTCGTATTTCATAAGTTTCTACTCGTATCTGGTTTGAGGTTGTTTTGTGTTAGAAAGAGCACTAGTGTGAGAGATACACATTAAATCGGCACAGTGCCACCTGCTACGTGTGTGAACTTCGGTTCTCTGAGCACACACTCTGTCAGTGCAAGGATTAGATACAGATGCAACTTGTGTGTGTCTGTGGCGGGATTTCACAATAGCTTACACATCTGAGATTAGAGGGGACTTATAGAGGGTTGTAGTGGCCACGTCGCGGTCGTGGCGCAGAGTCGCTTGTGGTCGCTGTGCGATCCGATGTATCCATCGCCTCTCGGTGGACGGAATAGTGGTGCGGTGGAGAAGGCCCGAGGAGTGTGATACTGGATTTTATTGAAGGCTAACATCATGTTTAATGCTTCCATAGAAGGCAAATGACGTTTTTGTAGAATCTCATTTCAGGCGCTTTGCTGTGACTGTGTGTCTCCTCTCTCTCTCTCTCGCTCTCTATCTCCGAGGCGGCAACTAATCGCGTGAGCATTGAGTAAGTTCATATTTGTCGGCTGGGCGATAGGAAGAGGCGAAGCACAAAGTTGGATGATGACTCCTTATGTAACACAGAACTGGCTGATTGGTCTGACTATAGATGGGACTGGTCGGTGCTCAGTTCAGTTCAGTCAATGGCGAGTCATCTTAACATTTGTCGCTGATTTCATTTCCGCTATTCATCCTTGTCTGTTGGACGCTGTGAATTGAATGCGATCTCAAAAGGGCGCTGAAGGGCCAGGCAAAGGTTGTCAAAGTGTTGTGATTGGAATTTTAGAGGTGATCGCCGACCAAATTATTGGGCAAATGGTCATTTACTTGAGGATCTAGGCCAGAAGCCTGTGCCAGTAGCAAGGCAGACGCTTGGGGAATGTCAAAAGCTGCCCCAAAGGCATTAAAATCACCGACTTCTTGAAGTACGATCGTCAAGGGAGCATAAGTCATGGGTTTTCCTGTTTGATGAGGTAGTGGATGATTCAATTGACGCTTCCAATTATTTACAACAAACTCTTCCTCGCTGTCTTTAACTGTCCTTCACTTTGTCCTACTCTCTGTTTCGAATTGATGCCCTGTCGGGAGGTGTTAAATTGGACGATAAAATGTCCTATCTTCAGTCTTCGACTGATCGTGAAACTTGAGTTCGATCACGGAGTCCGGACAGATCTTTGATCTGATTCTGATCTTTGACTTCAAAATCTCTTTAGCAGAATTGAGTGTGCACTCGACAGGGAAGAATACGCGCCCGACATTTTCCTCAAGGCAGCTCTAGATGTTTAGAAGCGCAGGCAGCTTATTAGGCCCAAGCTATATAAAAGTTTCCGCCTAGTTTCAGATAAGAATGTGTGGCCATGTATGTCTAGGGGATAGCGAGGGCCGTAGTGTTTCGTTACTACTTTTGAACTGGTGTTGTGCTAGTGATGGTCTTAGACCTGTGGTTCTAGCTCTAGCTCGGATCGTGGGGGCTAAGTTTCGAATCCTGTGGTAGTGCTTCTTCTCCTTTTCGTTCGCTTTGTTCCAAGTCCCTCCAGTTATAGTTCCATGAATTGGATGAAGT
The DNA here is from genome assembly GCA_907269125.1 of Eristalis pertinax. Classification (NCBI taxonomy): domain Eukaryota; kingdom Metazoa; phylum Arthropoda; class Insecta; order Diptera; family Syrphidae; genus Eristalis; species Eristalis pertinax. The sequence goes on from OU026145.1 coordinate 126,814,720, forward strand.
CGTAAATTGGGGACTAGCGGCCATGCAGATGATGACCCAACTCTTTAAAAGAAACAATAAAACAGCCGATGCAGAGGATGACTGGACCCGTTCACGCTTTTATTTTTCACATATTGTGCACGGACAAACGTTTCCTGTAAACTCCTACGGTTCAAACACAAATAATGAACATTTTTGTATAAGAAATGCTACTTTGACAGAACTTAAGGAAGAATTGAAAAACCTCAAACCCAAAAAAGCTCCTGGTTATGATTTAATCACAGGAAAAGTTCTGAACGAATCATCTCAGAAAGCGCTTCTTATGTTTCTCTACCTAATTAACGCCGCCTTTAGATTAGAACATGTCCCTAGTCAGTGGAAAGTGGCGGAAATAACAATGGTGCCGAAACCGGGTAAACCCCCAACACACAAAAAGTCTTATAGACCGATTTCACTGCTTCCGATAATGTCTAAAGTGTTCGAGCGAATATTACTCAGACGTTTAAGCCCGGTTGTGGAAGAAAGACGACTTATTCCTAATCACCAGTTCGGTGTTAGAAGTAAGCATTCAACTATCGACCAAGTACATCGAATAACTGATGGTATAGAAAAATCATTTGAACAAAAGCAAGTCTGCTCAGCTGTATTTCTCGATGTCTCGCAAGCCTTTGACAAGGCTTGGCACGAAGGTTTGAAACACAAGCTTGGACAGTTCCTCTCGAGAAGATTTTACACAATTTTATCGAATTATCTAACGATAGAATCTTTTGTGTGAAATATGGGAAAGAATACTCCCTATTTAAGCCTATACAAGCTGGCGTACCTCAAGGAGGTGTCCTTGGTCCCCTCCTTTACTTACTGTATAGCAGCGATATACCGCAGGTCGTAGGCACCGTGCTAGGCACATTTGCTGACGACACCGCCATTTTAGTAACTGCCAAAACGGTCGAAGAATCAACCAGAAAATTACAATGTGCTCTAGACCGGATACACGAATGGACGAACACACAGCGAATTGAGCTTAACGAAGTTAAATCCGTTCATATAAATTTTACGTATAAGAACGTGAATAACTTGCCCGTTTTTATAAATAATGTTCAAATACCCTTAGGTAATGAAGCGAAATACCTCGGAATGACTCTCGATGTAAAGCTTAAATGGAAGGAGCATGTCAAAAAGAAACGTGAAGAGCTCCAATTAAGACACAAAGACATGTACTGACTTATTGGAAAATATTCCAAGCTAAGTATTGACAACAAATTGCTTACATACAAGCAAGTGGACGTATGGTATACAACTATGGGGTTGTACCAAAGAAAGTAACAGAAACATACTACAAACATTTCAAAATAAAGTGCTAATGGCCATCGTCTCAACGCACCCTGGTATATACGAAACAGCGACATCCACAGAGATCTTGGAATTCCATCAGTCCATGATGAAATTACGAATTTTGCTCGTAAGCATAAGCGTCGTCTGGAAGAGCACATAAACTCTGCTGTCCTTCCAATTCTCGACGAAAGCAACGCTTTCCGCAAAGGACCAAACCCCTTGACCTAGCAAGGACCAAACCCCTTGACCTAGCACGGTGAATTCAACCCGCGCTTAGCTGCGGTGATAGAAAGAACTCTCAATGGAGAATTTCTTGCCAAATGCGCCTAACCCAACAAAGTAAAACTGCTGGATAAGTGTAAGACTTAGTTGTAGTGGAAATATATTTTATTTGAAGAGAGGTGTTTTTTACTGGGTAAAAATCCCTTTCGCTATGTGGGAACGGACACTTTTGAAGATTTTTACCTACTCTCGCAAAAAAAAAGAAAAAACATTTTGTGCATAAAACGGCAGTTGGACGTTGAGAAGTATTTGCGCTGTATCCAAACACTGAGAAGCCATCTCGAAGGAGCATTTCCAGAGAGAAGAAACAAACAAAAAAATAGTGTCTTCAGCATTTATGCGCCCTACGGACTTACGGCACGAGGGCTAAAGAAATCCAGAGTTTTTTTTTCTGTATTTATGGCTATAATCGGGTGCCATTTGGTGTGCGTCGAAAAGCTAAGTTAATTAAATGACCAACGGAACAAATGCACTTATTTACAAGCCCTCAAAGTTAAGAAAATATTTCTTCAAGTTGCGAACCATATTTTCAACAAAAGTTTACATGGCTTTTTCCCAAGCTTCTTAAAATAAATTCCATATCTTTGTACATAATTTTATTGGTCTATTCCTGACTATATAAACAGCAAAACAGAAAAATGAAAAATCTTCAAAGAAGCCTCCGATAAGTGACCTCAAATATAGGTACTAGAAAAAAATGGATACTTTTTGAGTTTTAAAATTATCTGCGCCAAGCTACGCGTAGAGACATATGTACATCAATGTGTACTTCATTCATACTTTCAAGTTTGAGCACAGAGAAAAATCGGCTACGGTTTTCCCGCATTTTTCGGAGTTATCTTCAAATTTGTTTCGCTGTACCAGATTTAAAAACCACGGTTTTAACTTTGGTCATGTTACAAGCGTTATAATTTCTTGGCTAATAATGCTTGGAAAGGATACAACTAGGACCTTATAATTAGAAGAATTATAAATCTTTCTTTTGAAAAAAAATGCATTAACCGAGATCCGAGTGGTGGCCCGTGGCGTTGTGGGTATGTGCGTCGACTCCTACACACTTGGACCTACCTGTCTAGGTTCGATTCCTGGTGCGATAAGAAAGACTTTTCAAGGCCCCACCTCTTTCGAGTCACTGACAATGCTCAATGAGAATTTCGGTCTAAAAAAAGCTTTCCAAATTTGTCCATTCGGAGTCGGCATAAAACTGTAGATCCCCTCCACTCGAGATAGAACAATAGCACGCCCAACACGAGTGGTTGCTGAGAAGCTAGGCCCGTGGTTCAATGTGAGTCCTTCCCAGATGGAAGGACTCACATTGAACCACGGGCACTTGTCTCCGGTTGTATCGTACACCCGAGTCTGAGTACAAGAAGTTCTATCCTAACGAGGTCCTGTACAACGAGGCAAACTTGAACAGGATAGATAATTTTATTATTAAACTGATCAGAAGGCATATTGCACGAGCTATGACTTCTTCCAACAGTCTGATCTTTGGGGCTTACTACCCCAATGTTATGTACCATGAGAGAGTGCGCCTCACCGGCTTTATTCCTCCTGAAGCGTTCCTCTATCTCAACACAATTGGCCTAATACAGGATCCACAAGAATGTCCTGTCATCTTTCATGTCGTACGCCGAACAGTGGACAGGCGACTCCAATGTCCGATGTCGCTCGCAGTCACGAGGATTTCCTCCGGTTCAGCAGAGCGATCTCTGCTCGAGACAGGAGAGAGTCTGCCAAAGAACGGCAATTTTACTGGTGGTTACACCAAAACCAGTCTCTGCCGCCGCTGGCTTTTCAAGATGATGACGCGATAGTTGACCATGGTGGCCAACTTACATAGATTATAAGGTAGCAATCAAGAAGAAGAAAAAAAAAATTAATAAAATATATATAGCAAAAAAATAAAAAAATAAGGTGCACTACGGCTTATAAATTATATATGTTAGGCATATACATACATAACATATACGCCCTGGTGCACATGTCTGTAAAGTTACGGACATAGTTAAGATAGTTTTTAAGTTTTAATGTTAGGTTAAGCTAGTTTAAGGTAGGTTAAGACAGATAAATTAAGCCAAGTTATTTACCAGTTTTCTTGGCTAAACAAAAAACAAAAACAGACTGAAAAAAAAACATAGACTAAGCCGAAAGGCAAACTTAAATGTATATCAGAATAGCTTAGAGTACCCGTATAAGGTCAGTAGGTTAGATGTAAGAACAATTGTTAAGATAGTTAAGCTAGTTTTAAGTATTTTTGTCTAGCACGTAAGTAAATGAATTAAAAATAAAGCAAAAACGAACTAAAAAAAAAAAAAAAAAGAAGCTAGGCCCTGACCCTCTACGGGCTGTAGCGCCACCCCATTCCAATTATTTACAACAACTCCTCTCCGCTGTCTTGAACTGTTTTTTACTTTGTCCTATTCTCTGTTTCGAACTGATGCCCAGTTGGGAGGTGTTAAATTGCACGATCAAAAGTCACATCTTCACTCTTTGACTGAACGTGAATGAGTTCCATCCCGAACTGATCTTTGATCTGATTCTGACTTTAACCGATCTTTGATTTCGAAATCAACCAGTGCCTGAGTTACGAAAATCAGTACAGATATTGCCGAAGTTATGGAAATAAAAGAATTAAAACTATAAAATCGGTATATTACAATAACACATTTGCAGAGTATAGAAATGATGCAAAGAGTATCCGGCGACTAATAACGATTTACCAGGAAAGACTACGAATAACATCGATGAAATTATCAGCAGTAAGTTTGCACAGCATTGTAATGAATATGTAGCCAACATAAAATAAGATCGTTTACTCACAAATGCAACATAAAAACATATAGTGGTAGAGAATCGAGTACAACCCAATGTCCTTGGACACGTGTCGGAAACCGAAATAACGAACATTTTCAACAAGATGAACGCAAATTCGTCTCCAGGCGTAGACAACACCAGGGCTAAAGACCTGAAACACATCTCAAGTGTCTTAGCACCTACAGTCACGCATTCGGTGAATAAGTCCTTGGAGGAATGTCAATTTCCGAGGAAACTTAAATGTGCCATTGTACGACCTATCTACAAGTCACGGACGAAAAGCGATGTTTTGAGCTACCGGCCTATCTCCATAACATTTTGTCAGTATTAGAAGAAGTAATGGCGAAAAGGCTGCAAGATTATATTGGCAAATACAACATTATAAAGGGTGATTTTTTAGCTATTATCTTTTTGGCAACACTGGTTTAAACAGCTGACGCACGTTTCGTGTTTTGTTTCACTGTCAAACATCTTCAGTTTGGTCTATAATTTAGTCATGAATCGTCTTACAAACGAACAGCGCTTGGAAATTATTGCATTTTATTATCAAAATGCGTGCTCTGTTAAGAAAGTTCATCGCGCGCTTCTTCCATTTTATGGTCAGCTCATTTTTGGCTCAATGGGTACGTGAATAAGCAGAATTGTCGATTTTGGAGTGAATATCAGCCAGAAGCATTGCAAGAGCTACCAATGCATCCAGAAGAAGTCACAGTCATTGGACCGTACTTCTTCAAAGATGATGCGAATCGTAACGTAACTGTGAATGGTGACCGCTACCGTGAAATGATATCCAACTTTTTTTTGCCCAAAATGCAAGAGCTTGACTTGCATGACATGTGGTTTCAACAAGTCGGTGCCACATGCCACACAGCACTCGCAACAATGGACTTATTGAGAGGCGAGTTCGGTGAACATTTTATTTCACGTTCGGGACCGGTCACTTGGCCGCCTGGATGGTGCGATTTAACGCCTTTAGACTACTTTTTGTGGGGCTATGTTAAAGCTCATGTCTATACAGACAAGCCCGCTTCAATTGACGCATTGGAAGACAACATTGAAGCATTTATTCGCGAGATACCGGCCGAAATGTTGGAAAGAGTATGCCAAAATTGGACTAAGCGGATGGACCATTTGAGGCGCAGTCAAGGTCAACATTTGCATGAAATAATCTTCAAACATTAAATTATATGGACCGTACTATCGATTCAAATAAAGATTTCATGCATTTTTTTGAATTTTATATGTTTTTTTTTTGAAAAAACTTTCCTATAGCTTTTAAAAAATCACCAAGAACCAGTATGGTTTCCTGAGAAACCGAAATGTAAACCAATTACACAGAGAAACGGTAGTCTGAATAAGAATTTTCATTCGCTGGTGATCTTTGTAGACTTCAAGAAAGCTTTTGACACACTGTGCCACACGAAAATCATTAAAATGCTGGATAAGATAGTTGTCCGTGGTCGAACACGATTGCGAGTTATCTGCGGAGTAGAGATTTCAAAGTCAAAATATCGAATAGCTGTAGTAGTTTGCAAAATGTTGAATTGGGTGTACCTCAAGGGTCTATTATAGGACCTCTACTCCTCATCATATATGTAAACGATTTGTTGACTGTATTGAAAATTAGCGTCGGAGCGATATTACCATTGCCACTCAAACAATGCAATCAGAGTGCGATAATATTCTGCGATGGTGTCCCGATAATGGTCTCAAAGAACACCCAGATTATGCTTGGTTATGTCCACACCACATAATATCAACCCCAATAAATACAAAGTTCCACAGTTTTGAGTGTCTGCACAAGTCGCAATACACACCAAATATTAACGAGAATCGATATTTCGTCTTGGAAATAGACTGCTACCACATAAAGAATCTGTGCAAGTGACTTCGTCAGACGACATACGCTCTTTGCCCTCTGAGCAACCACACGTCGTTTGAAGTACTAAATTAAGGATACTACTCTTTGGTGGAGTCGGTACTTCAATACGGAATAACCGCGTGGGGTAATGCTGTCCATTACAGGATTATGGAACTCCAAAGAGCTGAAAACCGAATTTTTAAGATTCTCTTGCGAGCTAAGTATGGTCGTTATCGACTAGAAGAATTTAGTAGAAAATTTGTTTAGTCCTAGTGAGGATTTAAATGTACTGACAGTCCAAAAACTTTTTATTTTAATTCAATTAATGAACCGTACAACGCACAATGCTTTAAACAACCAATTGATCACGGTGTCGACACAAGGCAAAGGCCAAATGAACTTCTGAAAATACCAAGGATACACAACTCGTATGGAAGAAAGCAATAAAATTATTTGTCTGTGGAGTATCTCATAAACCAGTGCTAATAAAAAAAAGAAAAGAGGTGAAAAAGTATTGGAAAATATAAACTGATACAATTATTACAATTATTAATCCATGTTCCAAAAATAACGAGAACTACTCTGTTTTATATGTTAAATCTATTTTTTGAATAATCTTCTGCAGAAAAGCATCCAGGATTCGCAGATACTCTATTGTCTTTTAGCAATTTAAAAGAAAAAATGGAATCTCCTCTAACGCTTCAAAGTATTATCCAGCATTGAAGGGATAACTCTATGGAGATCTTGGAAGGCATATAAGACAATAAATTCACTCACTCACTATAGCAACAGTCGTGCTTAATGCCTTGCTCAATCCTTTAACCACTTCCAGGATAGTTCAGGAACGCAAGTCTTTTCTGAATTTGATCGGCAGTCTAAATTCGCTAAGACTTGCCTGGGTGCTGGGTCACCACGGGGTCACGGGAAATGAGATCGCCGATGAACTTGCTAGAAAAGGATCAGCGGAGATACTCTTAGGACCCGATCCTGCGTTGGGACTACCCGCGTCCTTGGTTAGGGCTTCCATCGATTGATGGATCTCTTGAGAATGCAACCGGAGGCGGTATGACTCTCCAGGAAGTAGACAGACCAAGCGCATGCTCCCTAACGTCTGTAAGAAATCCGCGGCATTCTTGTTATCTCTTAACAGAAAAGACTGCAGGTGATTTACCGGCGTACTAACGGGCTACTACACCTTCGCCAAACACCCAAATGTGCTTGGCCTAAGCGATGAAACCCTCTGCCACGCCGGTGGCGAAGACGACGAGAGACGACACTGCAGAGTACTTCCTCCGCCACTGTCACGCTTTGCTCGGATCAGGTGGCACTTATTCGGTATTGATGAGGTGAGAGCTGATGACGTACGCTCCGTCACAGAAACGCCACTGGAAGACCAAGAAATTCCAGTAGATGTAGTAAAATGGACCAGTTTCTGAGTCTGAGTGCTCCAGAGCAGCGTTAAAAACCTCCGACAGAAAAAAAATCCTTGGAAGATCGCAGCTGATTGCATTTCTAAAGATGATCTCTGAAGAAAGACCGATGTTCAAGCGATCAATGATGAGAAACGCACCACATCTTGATCTAATCAAGCTGATCCTCGGCCCATTCCTAACCAAACTGTGCTTATAGTCATATCCTCACGACACCCTAACAAAACATCTGACTACTCGTGTGAGGTATGCATGCACGTCATTTGGAATTCTTTAAATCAGAAATCAATTAGAAGCTAATCATTCTCAAAGCCGTGATGATTTATTTGTGAATCACCGTAAGAATTTATGGCGAACGCGATCGTAAGTCGTACACGTGACCAGTGCTATAAAAAAATGTTTAATAGACGTCCATCAACGCCGCACACACAATCCTACAAACTTCTTCTAATCTGGTTTATTTAATGGAATTCAAACAAGTTGAATAGTAAAGGGTGTTTTTTTTTGAGGTAAGAAATGGAATAGAACAGAGATGCTTTTTTTAAATTGACATGAAATTTTGCTTTATTCGTAAGATAATCTTCTGCCATTATAATTTAAATATGACTTCCGGCATACGGCCATACGTTACCTAATCTGGAGGTCCAATTTCCGATGACTTCTTCCAACATTTGTGGTCGTTTATCGGCAATAAAGCGGCGAATGTTGTCCTCCAAGTGGTCAATCGTTTCGGGCTTATCGGCGTAGAAGAAATACGTACCAATTATTCCATCAACCCATAAAGCACATCAAACAGTCAGTTTTTGTGGATGTAACGGTGTCTCAACATACACTTGAGGATTAGCATCACTCCAAATGCGGCAGTTTTGTTTATTGACGCATCCATTCAACCAAAAGTGAGAATGGTGGACATGAGCGTAGTGCGTGATACGTATTTCGAACAGAACCATGATTTTCGAAATACATTTGCACAATTTGGAAGCGTTGTTCAGGCGTCAGTGTATTCATGTTGAAATGCCAAACCAAACTAAAAATAAATCACTTGACAACTGACAAAATGGCTGCCAGTTAAAATAGTGTCGCCAACCTAAAGTTGGCCTTTAAAAAAAAAACACCCTTTATTTCTGGTGAATGGAGTGTCCAGGGTTGCCTTTGAAGCGGTTAACAAAGCCCTGCCATCAGTCTAAATCACACCTTGCATCATCGTGACTCGGGTCTAGAGGGGAATAGGAATATCACTTCCTCAGCGTTCTTTGCTTTTGAAGCGACCATTAAACAGTAAGGAAGGAATTTAGGCAAGCCTTTTCAAAGCGGAAGTCGGGTCTCTGCGAGTCACTGCAATGGGGTTCATGTTACAATCGCGAGTGACAATATATTTCTAAGAAAGTGAACAAAGAGACCTATGAGGCAGAGGAGTGCTCTCACCATTTCTTGGTAACCTGCAAATTGACTAAATGGCCAAGACAGTGAAGAAGGCTGATACAATAGCTGCATACACAGAGAACGTAGTCATACTGACAGCTCGGTTGCCAGCATGCAGCAGTTGGTAGGGGCTTCCCTACCGATTAAAATGCGATTTCAAAACGCGATTGCAACTAGGCTTCAAACTAAGGGTTAACCCTATAGGGGACCAACTGATGTACATTGCTTAATTCAACATTTGGTATTACAATATCGCTTCAGTGTTTATTTTTTATATCCTACAATGTCCAGTGCTTACATCGGGTTGTTCAAATCCGTGTGTCCATGTTAATCCTTTTGGGATGGGGTGGTAGTCGATTTAGCCTCCATGATCACTGCTATCGCTGCTGTGGCAGAAACAACATCAGCTCGTTGTTAGATGTCGTTGAGAAGGTCTTAGGTTCCTGATTGCCTCGTTAGGATGATTATTGATGCCGAGAAGCTACTTTCTGAACAGTGTAACTATGTACTGTTGTAAGGGGATGATGCGTGCTTCGTCGTAAAGCTTCTTGTTGCTGTGGTCCTTTCGACGGTCCCTGTCCAAGGTGAGACCTGTATTTTTCTTTCGAAAATTGCGAGCTTCTCAATTCTGGTCTTAGATATGATGTGCCATATTGGGAAGCCGTACGTTAAGATCGGCCGTATTGGCTGCTTGTAGAGTAGAAGATTTGTCCTCTGGCTTAATCCATTTTGCTTACGCATCAAAGGATATTAGGTAAGTAGGGTGCTTGCATGCCTATCTATAGGGTATAGATTATTTTTCCAACAGATGGCGTTAGTAATCTATATCTAGCGTTGTTAACGTCACATTGAATCAAAGTAAATGCCAATAGAAATACAAGATTTTGTATTAAAAAAAACTTTACGGATGGGTTTGTGATTGATTGGCGTAGTTTGGTACGAGCGTGCGTTGAAGATGGACTTCAGTAAAGATAAAATACGCCAAATTGTTCAGTTTATCTTCGATAAATGCGAAATCGCAAAACAGGCGGTTGAAAATGTGAATATTGTCTATGGTCCTGATACTGCGCAGTTTACCACACGATTCCGTTGTGGTAATTTCGATGTCAAAGATGCACGACGATCTGGAAAGCCAATTGTACAAAATGTCGTTTAAATCATGGAAATCCTCCAGTCCAGTTAAGCAAACCGTGTTTCGTTGGCCCAGGAGCTAAACATTGCATAAAAAAGCGTTTGGACTCATTGAACAAGGCTGAATACAATAAGAAGATCGATGTATGAGTACCACACGAGTTTCCATCAGCGAATCCCTGCTGAATCGCAATAACTTCGACCCATTTTTCAAGCCGATGGTGACTGGTGACGAAAAGTGGCTCACTTACGAGAAATTCAAGCCAAAAGGGTCGTGGTCGAACCGCGATGAGTCGTTGCAAACTGCGGCCAAGCCAGAATTGACGACCAGGAAGGTCTTGTTGCGTGTTTGGTGCGATTGGCAGGCAATCATCTACTATGAGCTGATCTCTTACAGTAAAACTCCAATTTCGGACCTTAATGCCAACAATCGGACCGTTTGAAGGAAGCAATCGTTTAGAAGCAGCCAGCTTTGGTCCATAGGAGAGGAGTTGTGTGCCATCAGGACAACGCCATGACACGTATGTTGGTTGGTTTATGTAGCTAACCGATTTGGCTTAAACCGGGTACAAGTAGCGCAGTTTTGATACCACACCTCGAAGACCTGGGTTGTTTGGGTTGGCTAAATCCAGCCTGTGGAGTTTAGAAATTTGATAACGTTCTATATGCTTTGGTTAGCGATGTCGGAGAGGTCACTAGGGAAGGGTTTAACGCACGCGATATATCATTGTTTGGTTAGTGCCCTGGACAGCCACAGAGAAAGTGTGGCAAACTTTCCTTTGAGTGGGTGTCGAGGCAACTGCGGCAGTGTGAATTGAACGGCATACCGAGCCTAGTCGCGTGGATGCTTATGGGCCTGTGCCCCGTGCTTTCAGCCACGGCTCTAGCTATTTCGGAGCGATTTCGATTGAGGAGGTCCTCAGTCCAGGGTCAGGTTTTCTTAGAGACTTTGTACTTGGATGACCTAGTCCACATTCTACTAGCAAAGGACAGGAAGTGTTGATAGCTGTTGTATTTGAGGGTGGCCCACCAACTCAGCGGGGCGTTGCCGGAAGCTCCTTGCTTGGCCAGTTTGTTCTCGTTTCCCTCCTTAACCCAGAGGATTTTGGGTTCCAGCCCATATTGCACCTGCTATTGGCCTGTTTGAGTTCTTCCTTCCACTGTTGCACCAATTTGGACGAAGTGATATGTTACTGAGGAGATGGTCCAGCTCCGGGAGCTTGGATGGAATATCAGGAATCAATTGACGGTGTGATCAACATAAAGGCCCGAACGTCTGAGTCGACTCTACTTTGACTATGTTCTTAACGAAATCTGTTGCAGTTTCAAGAAAAAAGTTTTGTACGGTCAGTACAATTCAAGTGGTTGATTAATACTTAGAAGAAGGGTGTACACTTATATACATATGTTATACAGACGAGAAAATAGTAAGTGTACTAGCCTCGAAACTGTCAGCCGAAGAATTTCTCTGATAGAGCTAAATCGTGCCACTGGGCTAAAGGTTTCTCCATAATCCACTCCTTTTTACTTGAGAGAAGCCTCTTATTACGAGTCTAGCGTTAAAACGCAACGGTTCGTTGGAGCAGGAGCGTTTTACCTTAAACACCCACTTATTGCCAACTATTTTTCGACCTTCAGGTGGTGTAAAAAGTTCCCAGGTTTCATTGCTTTCAAGTGCATTCATCTCATCTCTCAATGCCGCCTCCCACTTTTTCGAATCCCTCGAAGTTAAAGCCACGCTAACATCGCTGAAATGGAACTGCCTTCATTGTTCGATGCACTTCTATAACAGTCTTTAAGTGGAGTGTAGTGATCATCTCCCTCCTGTACATCCACAGATTGAGACACGTCATCATTTCTACTTTCGACAATAAACGGTATTTGGAGACTGTTTCTTTCCCACCTCATCGTTTAGAGCTAAAGCTTTAAATATTATGTCACGACTAACCTTAATTTTGTTTGTTCCTTCTATCTAAACTCTGTAGCCCTTAACACCGTCCACGCATCCAACAAATATTCCTTTTTCGGACTTCCCTAACATGTTGCAGTTTGAGGAAATGTCTACAATTTGATAGAGAAAGCTGTTGCATAGGACCACATAAATCCACATGTACTACTTCACCAGGCTGTTGTGCTCTGCTTTCGTTTACAGGATATTTTAATTTCGACTGCTTCCCGAAAACGCAGGCTTCACAAAGAAATCAGTTTTCTCTCCAACAAAATCAGAAAGCGACTCTGAAGAGAACTTTGGATTTAAGGCTTATTTAAAAAGGTCCCACGTGATCTCTTTCGTATTGTCATGCGTCTATATAAACCAGGCGATCGACTAGAGGCCTCAAACTCATGGCGGTAGGATCCAGTTGGCGGACGGTAGACAGTTCGTTGATCAGCCAAAGAGGGCGACAAAGTCGAGTAATCTCCAATCTCGCTGGACTCGTCTGCAACACTTGCTGCACAATGGGAGTTGTTCGATGTGCCTCCAAACTACTACGTTCGCCAACATCAGTTCGTTCGTCAGACCAATTTTAACGATTGATCCAAGCTGCCGAACAGTTTTTGGATTGACTTCATCTGCTGCCCTTCCTTGTTGAAACATGTGGCTATGCCCAGTTGGTGATTTGCGATGAAACTTTGAAAAGAAACAACCTGCGATTTACATAATTATACATCGGTTTGAAGATTATTAACGAGAAGCTTACGAGTCAAAGTCATTTACCAAAAACTAGATCATCTTTCGATAGTGCGACGGAAACTGCTGCGCACATAGCTTGGCAGTTTCAACAATTTTGATTTCGAATCAACACCTCCTCCAATTTAGTCAAACATTCCGAGAAGCATTCGAACTGGGAGCGGAAATGATGTCGAAGCACAGCCAAACACGTAAGCCCCAGCTGTTGACAAGTCAATTGCAACCTTGATCTCAGACCGACAACAACAAACCGAAGCGGAAGTGCGGAAGTTATCTGATATTCTCTGCTCTAGCCCACCCCTTCCCGCCGCCGGAGGCAGACATCATCTGACAAGGACAAAAATTGCTGCCGCTACTTGCATTTCCCCACATCATATCATCGCGTCATGAGTAATTTGAATTTCCACATTCGACAGCTTTCCCCAGAGCATCACAACCGCCTCGCCGTCGTCAGCGGTCCTCTCCCATCGCTGGAATTCCACCCCGATTCCCAGTCGAGCGGTTTAGTGGCTTTCAAGCAAAACAACAAGCCTCCTCTTTCCACCCTCCCCCCGAAGCACTTACACAACAGACTGAGAGAGGGAGAGGGAGACAGAGATGGAGGGAAAGGGACACAAAAAAAAAAGCGTCAACATCGCAAAAGGCTTACATTTCCTAGGAATTCCTCAAGGCCTACTCGGCAACCGCTGTTGTCCACCATCTCCGTCGTCGTCGTCGTCGCCGTCTAATGGATGTAACTATTTTTAAATTCGTTATCTCATCGGTGGCATCGCTTCCTTTTCGTTTGCGCAACTCACTCCACTCAACTACGTTCTAACTTGGATTACTCATCATCCCCGCCCCCGATGGCTTTCGCAGGCGCAAGCTCAGGCCGCTCAGCCAGCAGCTAGTGAGCGAATCTTTATTAGTTCATCGAAATCGAATCGAATGAAGAAATCCCCTCGACGTCGTCGGTTAATGTTTATTTTTTTTTTTTTTAATTTTTTTCAAGAATCCCAGTCCGCGACGTAGTGAGCGAGTGAGTTTCCCAATCGAACGTGGGGCTGGCCTTACCCAAAGGGCTCACCTTTCTGGTCGCACGTGTGTGTGTGCGTGCGTTTGTGAGTGTGTGTGGATACGTGTAACAGATTTCAGTTGGCCCGCATGAAACCAGTTTAGACATTAGCCGGTTGGTCTAACTATGTAGTCGCCGTCGGTCGTGGGCACAGGCACAGGCACAGATACTTCTGTGACGGGCTGAATGTTGTGTCGGATGCGCTGCGCCGTATCTGATCGTGGAGTAGGATCACTTAGCATATCTAGGTCGATTGGATATCTATGATTATTAATTTTCTCGATTAAAATTCATTTACATTCAAAAAGCAACTGTATCTGACGCTGTTGCAACAGAAGACGTCTCGGGTTGTTTAACTGGTGAGTGGGGTGTGCGTGATGCGCGGGGGGCGGTGAGGAGGTGAGGTGGGGAGCTCTTTAGGATGTTGTGTGTCCAATTGAAGATTCGACATGGGAATGAGTTGGAATTTGGGGCAAATGCTGAGGTGACTGGAGTGGAGACTCTTGAGCTTATGAACTGACGTGCCCTTAAAGTCCTTCACTTGATGCTACTGCTTTCGATTCGTGTGCGACTCTTGTGAACGTACGCGTTGGATGTGGAGGATGTTGGTTTGATTGATGAGGTTGAGGTTGAGTTGGAGCAGAGGGGGGTGCCGGTTTGTGGTGGGGTTCCATGTACGATCTTCATCCTGATGTGGCAGTTGTTGGCGGTGGGGACTAGTGGCGTAGTGGGACGCCCAACTGGGTTTTCTGTTGGCGTAGAAGGATGGAATGTTTTTTAAGCATGTTATGAGCCTAAATGACACATGACAATGCTCTGCCTCTCCCCAGGTATTGAGCTGGATGGACAACATGTCACGGCGAATTTGAGAAGCTCTCTATGACAAGACTCTTCGTTGCACTGGCAGTGATTAGCGTAAAGTGGAACTATGAAATGTGGATTTTCCTACTTCGACTAGCAGTGTTTGGAATTATTTACATTTCTCTGTCAGGAAGCATCGAAGTGGGGCTTTGAATAAGGACGATATCTGGGCGTGTGCTCAAAGAGCAGGTGAGGGAAAAAATTCAAAAAAGTATTCAAACTTTGGGCAGATTCCTGTGCTAGAAAACGATTGGCATTTGCTATGAGAGATGCACTGAAGTGAATCCTTATTTGCTTATTTGCCCAGAAGAGGGCGCTACATGCAGGGCGCAGAACTAGCAAGACTCAGATAAAAAAAATTGTGGTTGGTCTTACATGAACTAACGCTTTTAGCTCCTATTGTAGTGGACCGTATGCTTAAGCCCTTTGTGGAATAGTTAAAAATGTTGTTGTGAATAAAGGGGTTAAAGTCAACTTTTCATTTCCTGTTTATAAATTTAAATAAAACAAAGTGTGTTCGTTTAAAAGGCCTATCGATGCCATTATGTATGGAATATAAAATCGTTCAAATGAGTCTTCTCTGGGTGGCGCGCATCCGATATGTCAAATATTCCATGACTCTCGCGCATAAGTCAGACTGACGTTGACCGGTGTCATGGGTTATGTTGGCTTTGAGGGCCGCTGTGGCCTATTCGCATGAACCTCCGACTTTAGAAAACCTCACAGAAAACGGCCAACCTTTCCCCTCCACGTGAGATGACCATGACCTCGAATCGGTCATTCAGAATTTACAATGTGGTGTCGTTGGTGTCCATATCATTCAATTCTGGCCAAAAGAAATTGGTAATCATCGACATACAGCGCTCGCCGTTGACGGTGATGGCTTGGCCAACACCGTTCTCAAAGAAATACGGACCGATGACGCTGCCAGTCCAAAATCCACACTAAACAGTGACTTTTTCGTGATGCATTTGACGCTCCTGGGTCTCATGTGGATTGGTACTATCCCGAATTCGACAGAAATCGGCCTTAGGGCGAAGCGCGGGGAACGTTGCCGGAGTAGAGCAGTCATTTTGATAAAACAATTCTATAATCTGCACTGTTGTTGAGAGCTATGTCCGACAACGATGATTTGGCAAAACAGTCTGATAAAATGACTAGCAATTTGACAGACGTAGCTTCAATAATATGGCCACTATCAACTGTCAAAGTTCGGAAGTCCCTGTTGGAAGACCCTTTATATTTCCACTACACATGTCGTGGCTGTACGGTACTTTAGCATCACTCATATTATTATTATTGTATTTCCACCTTATATGCAAATAAGTAGGCAGATTTAATTTTCATTTCACTGAACAAAACTGTCTGTACTCGGTCTTGGACCGTAACTATGAAGGTAGATGGTTCCAAAGATGCACAGCATGAATGAAGACAGGCCTGCGCGATGTTAAACATGTTTGTACAGTAGGTTTCAACATCATATCACGACTCGGTCGACAGAAAATAGATTTTTCATGAAGATAGTTGGTTGTTTCCTGTGTATGATTTTGAGGGAGGAAGGAGAATGCGACGTTGGTCCAAGACATGATAAAATATTTGAAGGTTATAGACATACCGTGCAGTCGCATTGATTGTTGTTAACATTTATTGCAGAGACACGTTATCACAGTCAGCTAACAATTCACCGCCATAGGTTAAGAGAGGTACTATGAGTTTTTTGGCAAGTCTTAGTTTGACGTTTTATTTATTTTGCTAATAGACCAACCTCTAAGAGACGCATATATTTTTGACACTACACTCTTTATATGGTCAGTCCATGTTAGTTCACTGTTGCACATTATACCAAGATTCTTGACACAGGTTACATATTCGACGGCAATAGAGTTTAATTCTATTGAGGGAAAGGTTGAGAGGGAGAGATGGTGTTTTTAAAATGGAATGACGTTGGTTTTGTCAGGATTGACCATGAGAGCATTTTCTTCAGCCCACTTCATAATTGAGCTCAGATCCTCATTTAATTTACCAACTGAATCCTCAATCGTACCAAGAGGAAAACGTAAGTAGTGTTGAACATCATCTGCGTATAAATATTGCAATATGATAACACTTTAGGAAGGTCATTAGCTAACGGAATAATAACTTAAGAAAATAATAAGGGACAGAGAATAGAACCTTGTGGTACTCCAATGTGAACATCACGAAAAGACGGCAGCTTTGAGTTATATAAAACAGCTTGAACAGGGTTAGTAAGGTACGAGAAGATTAACTTATTAGTGAAAATACAGAAGTTAAATTGGGTGTATAGTTTTATATCCTTTTATTCTTTCTTTACTAGAAAAAAAAAACGACGTAAAGCCCTCATTTTGCATAGAGTTTCAAAGTTGTAGACATATGTTTTAATACCAGAAAAAAAACGGTAATCTCTTAAGCACCCCGATATATTTTGTTTGCAATTGTTAATAGATGAGTAGGCAAAATGACTTTGAGCTGTATCAACAAACTGCGAAGAAGGAAGACTGGGGCAGATAAAGCATCCTGCAGATAGTGTAACAAGTCTTATCAAAGACGCTATGTCAATGGTGATCCGGGGGGTCCAGAGAAGAGAAGATAGCTTCTAACTCTCTTTCTTCGTCCCCAGTGTCCTCGCCGAAACCTGGGCGGAGTATTGAGAATTGCGCTAACTACTCTAGATATAAGTGGGACTGATGTTCTGCTCAAAGTAGATATAAACAGACCTTAATGGAGACTTCGCTACTCAGCATTGGACTGACTGGATAATTTCAGGCCAGTGCTTATCGAATGTCCACAATAAATCAGATTTTCACACTGCGGCAGATCCTGGAAACAACCACGATGGACGCTCACCACCTATTCGTCGATTTCAAGGCCGCATATAACAGCGTTTATAGCGACGAGCTATACAGCGTATTGTCTAGTTTTGACATTACTCCCAAACTCCTCAAATAATGCAGGATGATGATGGAGTATTCCCGCTGCTCCATCAAGCTCGGTAACGAACACCCCGTGACCATCAATGTCAAAAAAGGTTTTAGACAAGGCGTCACGCTGTCTTTTTTCCAACATTATACTTGACTTTTTCAACATTCCACTTGAGAAGTTCGAAACTCACTCGCCAACACTAGAGGCACGATCTTCCAAAAGTCCGTTCAACTGCTAGCTTACGCGGATGACATGACGTGATTGGACGAACACAGCGAGCCGTCATTGAGCCGCTTGCTGGCATTGAAGTGGAAGCGGGTAAAAATGGCTCTAGCGGTAAACGAGGGCAAAGGAAAGTACATGCTGTCATCACGGAAGGACGCACAACATCGACGTCTCGGACAGAGTGTCATAATGGGAAGCAGAAAGGACTTCGTCCATCTCGGCTCTGCAGTAAACATGGACTATAACGCGAGCACCGAGATTAAGTGCAGAATTTCTCTTGCCAATCGCTGTTTCTTTGGGCTCGAGAGGCAATTAAGTAACAGAGCCATCTAACGAAGCACCAAGCTGACTTTATGTAACACTCTGATCATCCCGGTCCTGCTCTATGACACAGAGACATGGACGTTACTGAAATCGGATGAAAAAGCTCTTGGTCGTTTTGAGAGAAAAGTTCTGCGGGCGATCTTTGGTCCTGTTTGCGTTGATGGCGTTTGGAGGAGAACATTCAACCACGAACTGTACGTGCTGTGCAGCGGCATGCACCTAGTTAAGTGTATTCGGATTCAACGCTCAAGATGACTAGGTTATGTAGAGCGGATGGACATCACAACTCCGGTAGGAAGAGCTGTCGAATCCGTCTTCGACAGAGGCCGTCTTCGATAGAAATGGCGCACACAATTGGAGAAGGACCTCAACCAACTTGGTGTGCACTTGGTGTTGACTGGAGAGGCTTGTTGGTTCAGACCTAAGTCCACCTCGGACTGTAGCGCCAAACAAAGACGAAGAAGAAAGGTTTTCTATTGCTTCATCTGGGGCCACGCCAAGCCCTTAATCTAAGCTAACAAGCCAACCACTTTGGACGAGCTCAAGGCCAACATTCGATGTATTGGACCGACTCATCAACATTTGGGACGACCGCTTGAAGGCAGCCATTTAAATGACGAATTAATGCTATTCAGTGTTATATTCACATCTTTGTTGTTTTATATAAACTAGGCTTGCCCGTCGTCGAAATTCGACGATTATGTGTTTAAATGCGTGCTATGATATCACATAATTTTGTACATGTGTTTACCAAAGTTCTACTCAAGCGCGTGGCAAAGCAAAGCTATTGTGCACATCTCCGCGAAATTACCTTTCCAATGGTGTAAGATTAATGCCATTCGGTTAAGTAGAACGGCGTATAAGCGTATCACAAAAATGGGCCGCACACGACGGCAGACGTCGATTTTTGTTTTATGATCACGCACAGATTCGCTGTTTACTGATAGAAAATGAAGCAAATTTGAAGAGCTGTTCAACTAAGACAATGTCATGATCAAAAAGGCAACAGCTTCGCAATTGATTGATCATCCAACGTATTCCTCAGACCTGACAACAAGGGATATTCTACTTTTTCTCCTTAAGCGCCACCAATGGCGTGCCTGATTGAGTCCCAAAAGTAAATCCAATCCCGATTCTTACTTTTACAACCAAGACCAGTTCGCAAGCAGCAAAGTCAAACGAGGAAACCATCAAATTAAAGGAATTTCTGGGTCATCGTTTGACACTCCCGCTCTAAAGCACCATTTTGACGTGAATCGGTGCCAAGTTTGTTGGTAGACCAGCACATTCCGAGGAATTTCATCCATCTGGCTGCCCCTCTGCTTAAAGTTAACGACTCAATTTCCAGTCCGAACTAGGCTTCATCAAGTTTAACAAAACCGATTATCGACGAGCTCCCACCAACATCGAAAACGCATCAAAGTCAACATGTGAAGAGTGCAATTAACTGCCGCATGCAGCATCAAATGAGGCCCATTTCAGGTCTTAACTAGAATACCCAAATACATACTGACGATGGGATGCCAGTTCAACTCTCACAACGCAGTCTAATCCCTCCCGCCCCAGTGGCGCATTTCGGAGGAAAACTTTCTTCTTTCCGAAAGCCACACGAACGCCAGACGAAAGCGTTCGACGAAAAGAAAACACAGAAGTTTCCGTCAACGGCGCACACCTGTGAACACAGGAAATACTCTTCCGCAGCAGTGCCGTCCCTCCACCCGTGGTCGCCCCCACCCTCGTCGCACTCCTCACAATGCGATGCAAGCGGCACGCCCAAACAGGTGACAATACCCCAAAATTCCAATTCGCCTAATTGCCCCCCCCCCAACCCACAAACCCGTTCCGACAAATTTGACACTGAGTCGGTGTCGGTGGCGGTGTGTTCTCTTGTCGCAGGCAAATCGGATTTTCTACGGATTTCGTGTATCTCACGGCGCGCCGCACGATGGGACCGAGTGCGATGTACCTCTCTCAGGTGTAAACATTCCTGTCAGCCGCGACGTTTAACCGTAACTCAGGCCCTATCTGCCCCCCTTCGCCGCGGATGTGGCGAGCCAGAACGATGACTCTGGCAGCCGGGATGTGACCTCACTCCTCGCACGTGAGATCTGCTTTGCTTCCCCGCTGCTCCTAGGGATTCGAGTCGCATCCTTTGGGGTGCCATCAATCGTCGTTGTCGTCGTCACATCTGTGTGTACATAGCCGCAGATACATTCCATAGATCATCAGCAATTATTCAAAGCAAACAATGCGTTCCTGCGGGAAGGGAACAGCGTGAAATAGGAGAGAAACCGGGCGCAGAGAGAGAAAGGAGAACAAAAAAAAAAAAAAAACAAGAAAAGAAACGTTCCAGAGGTTAAACACCTCCCGAAGCCCTTCAAACATTCACTCACTCACACACGCACACACGCTCGGACACACCGAGCCGGAGTCACCTAAAAGGAAGAGGGAAACAAAAGAAACGGGGGAAACAAGAAAAAAATTAGAAATTCTAACCTTAGACGAGGAGAGAGTTTGAGGTGAGCCTTCGTCGTGGCACTGCTTGCTGCTGCTCACGTTTAACGCGCCGCGCCGCGCCGCTCCACACATCACAAGCTCCTCCACTTCCCGAACGTCAGAATGAAATACAG
Organism: Eristalis pertinax; assembly: GCA_907269125.1. Classification (NCBI taxonomy): domain Eukaryota; kingdom Metazoa; phylum Arthropoda; class Insecta; order Diptera; family Syrphidae; genus Eristalis; species Eristalis pertinax. The sequence goes on from OU026145.1 coordinate 126,835,697, forward strand.
GCGAAGCCAGTCATCCAGTCATCCAGTCGGCCAGGCACATGGCACAGCGCGCGAGGAGTGTGCTGGTGTCTAGGTGAATGGAGGAGCCGAACCGATGAACATGTCTTCGGTTTGCCCTAATCCTTATCCACTTCGCATTGCATGAGCTGATTTTGATGGACATTTCTGCTCACTTCCGCAAAGTGGATGTGCACATGACAGCAATGGATTGGGACGACGTGGTTGCGATGGCAAAGTGGGGAGGGCTTAGTTATGAGTGGAATGGACTCCGCCTGGAGTTTGCTGGGAATTTTCTTCGCTTTTTTTTCCTTTCTTTTCACACCGCGATGTATGGACTCTCTTGTGAAGGAAGAGAAGGTTAACGGAAAGTCTGGAATCTTTTGGGAGACTGTGACCTGGTACACTGGGAAGTGGACGTAAATCATCGCTGGGTGATGAGATGTTGCTGTTGTTGACGGCGAAGTAACGCCGCGACTGTAGAACCATGGCTTGAGAGGCAATTACTTGTGGTCAGTTGGTGCAATGGGAACAAAAATGTTTTCACATGTGCTTGTGAGTGGTGGTGGACTACCCCATTGAGTGGCCAAGAGGGCAACTGATTTTTTGACTTCACATGGAACAGGAAAGCAGTTTATTCTCATGTCTCTGTCCATGTCGAAGGGGAGGATTTTTAGATCGAAAGTTTAGTCTGGGAAGCTGAGTCATGCCATGTTCTGAACACAGCACTTATAGACATCAAAGGTTTCCATCAACGCCTGAATCGGCAATCAGCGCGTGTACATTTCTTCATCGATCCTGGTCGCACACAAGATACGCAGAGATATTCCACCTGTTTCTCAGCTTTTGGGTCTGTTCGTAAATGCAGTTGAGAAGTCTTCAAATCGAACACATCTTTTTCCTAAGACTCAAAAACTTTATTTTAAGTGACGTTGACTTGTTCATCGCACATGTTGTCGTTTGCGAATAAAATAGGTGACGGTCTGCGTGCGTTAAGTGATGTACAACAACTTGTGAATTGTGTTCCCTTGAATAACGTGCATTTTTCGTGTTTACATAGCCACTGAACCAAAGATGGGCCGCGTCTGATAAGATGACTTTTTGCCCAAGATCTGGATCTCCTGCCAATATTTTCAGCACACTAAGCTATTGTGGCGACCGATCATTCATGTTAACATAGGCAAAATAAATGACTTTCCACTATCAATCCGGGCCCAGGTATATAAACTTTCTAAGCGATTCCCTGGCAAAAGTGAGTGCCTGAGGGAGATAAAGGGTTTTCCACCAGGGACTTGACAACATTGAGTTTAATTTGTGAACGCACTCTTTCACTAATCATCAAACTGTCACTGTCAATGTAGTCAGTAAACAACAACAAGTCTACAAATTATACAAATTTTCTACCGAAATTCGGAGTCGGTGATCGCAACTTTAAGAGCATTAACTCCAATTTTCGGTTGTAATTCTCGTCCTAGTAGACAGGCAATAACAAGTTTAGTGCAAAAATTTGAGTCTACATATTCGTTGTGTGATGTTGCCGTGTCAGTGAGACAACGGCTTGGTCGAAGAGTCGAAAATATCGCTGCCGTTCAGGCGTCCGTAGAAAACGATCCAAATCAGTCAATTCAATTCTACGGCGTTCTCAAGAATTGGGCATCGCTCAGACCACATTATGGCGTATTTGGAGTAAGGATCTTGGTTTGCACCCATACAAGATCAAGAATTGAAGCCGATGGACCATTTGAAGCGAAGTACGTTCTCCGATTCTGTAATTTGGAGAAGATGCGCCAAGATGATGTGGCGAAGCTCATTTTTGGCTCAATGGTATCGTCAATAAGGAAAATACGCGTTATTTGTCGGATGAAAATCCACATGTTCTTGATGAATCACCACTTCATCCACGAAAAATAACTGTTTGGTGCGGTTTGCATGCCGGCGGCGTTATTGGGCCATATTTTTTCGTCGGTGAAAACGATTGTCAAGTTACTGTGAGTTACCGATTACTTTTGGCCCGAATTGGAAGATAGGGACTTGGACGTGGACTTGGACATGTGGTTTCAACAGGGTGTGCCACAAGCCACACAGCATACGTTACAATCGATTCATTGAAGAGTAAGTATGGTGAGCGTGTTATCTCAAGAAATGGGCCAGTCGATTGGCCGCCTCATTCGTGCGATTTAACGTCGCTTGAGTGTTTCCTGTGGGGTTACGTTAAGTCATTGGTTTATGCCAACAAGCCGATGACGTTGGAAGAGCTCAGCCCGAAATGAGTGGCCGAGTCGTTGAAAATTGGGTCCAACGAATCGACCGCTGCAAACGTACCCGCGGTGGCCATACATATGAATGAAGTCGATTCCTTATTGGAAAACCCTTTAGAAGTGGATGGGAGAAAACTTGTCTTATCCATATGAACGCTTTAAAACAAGCTCAGGTTTAATTTGACATTCCAAGAAACAGCAACAATATATTTTTACTGATAGTGACAGCAAATGTCGAAGCAACACTGTCGATGAAGGACCTAAATCCACAAAAGCAATTGCGGCATTTAAGGTTCTAAATTCGTATATTCTGATTTCGAAGACCAAATGCCAACTGAATCTGAACGATAAACACGGTGACACGGTGCTAGGTGAATTGTCTTGCTGGAACCCAATTAAATACAACGGTGGACATATTCGCCAAGGAAAATCCAGACTTGGCAATCCAGACCAGCAATCTGCCTTTTCTAGGGAAGAAGCTAGGAGATAAGGTCTTGGGAAAAGCAACAATACACTGGTTGAATGTCAGTCATTGCATTAAGGGCGCAAATTGTTGGTATAAGTTACAAATTATTTCCGTGAAATTAATGTTTACAAGACTTGTAGCCCTTCCAACACTTGTTACCTTTGTTTATAAATTTGGAATGACTCTTAAGACCTGTGCAGCGAATTCTAAACTATGCGATTTTGCTTAACGTCCAACTATAGGCTCCATATAGCTAGCAAAATAAGGGTTCTTGTAGAATACTGATTTTGGTCCTTCGAGCCAAACTGAAGTAACACCGGCGCCAAGGGCGATTCTAAGTCGGATTCGTTCACGTTTGCCCCGAGGTATACAAATACATTTACTACTTCAAAAATTGTAGCTTTTGATGGCAATGTATTGCCCCAAAGGGTGTGGGTCATCTTGGTTTTAGTAGGACTTATGATCAGAGCGTTATCATGACACCATTCAGATACGTCATGATATGAATGGTGTGAATGAAAACTAAGGGAACACTCCGAGTTAACACTCATGAGTAAAGTGCTTTCGTTAAAGGGAACACTCAATTTCTCTCAAATTGAAGTTTAAAAACTGGAGAGGAGAGCTGTCAAAATGGAATATTAATTTTCAAAAATATTTCCTGTTGTGTCCTATTAAACTCCTTTTGCTCTAGGTGTACTTTGTGACTTCTTCTTTTAGCGTTGCAACTTGCCGGAATTGTGTAATGCTCCTTGATGGTCACGCCATGGATTTTTTTTAATTTGGTTCCTCCCAAAACTTCCAACGCAGCTTGCTTTCTAATTTTCATGGCTGGAGTTTGGCTTTTTTCCAGCAAACACGGATAAAATTGTAAATAATTCATGTAAAAAACGGGTTTGCACCTAATACATCGAAGTATTTTTCTTCCGAAACAGAATTTTCCATTTTTCAAACTTCTTTAAACGTTTTTATAAAGTGTTCTCCATTGCACACACACATAGTCTCCTCCGATAAGACGATTTTTTACTCAAAATCCAGACCTCCGGCCAACATTTCCGGCGCCTAATTAACGAACTCACGGCGTTGACTATGATCACCCGCCTTTAATTCTTGCTTTACAACTTAGCTAGTCGAGGGGGACCTCAGCCGGCTTGTTGCGTAACTGGGGACAGCTGGCGAGAGATCGTTGTAGCTGGAGAGGCATGATGGGTGGGGCCCAGTTCCACCTCGGATTGTAGCCCCCCCCCCCGCAGGAAAAAGAAGAAAAACTCTCCAGCGATGCCCAATTCATCTGATTGGCGCTGAACCTTGAAGCCAACAAGCCTCTCCAGTTGTTACGATATTTAGCCAGTTGCCTCTAAGTACGCACGCCAAGTTGGCAGACGATCTTCTAAACTTGTGTGTGTCGTCGGTTTCGTGGGCTTCCTCTAATATGGTGTCGATGCCCTAGTCACTTTAGGCGTTGAATTCGTAGGCGCCTCGCTAGGCTCACATGGCTGTACAGCCTTTCGTTCGTTCGTTCACTCCGTCTATGATGACGAAAAAATATCAGAATCTTTAGACAGCCTCATTCTCAAAAGCTTGTGCAATGTAGTCGTGACCTCTCCGAAATCGCTAACCAAAGTATATCGAACATAATCAAATTCCTAAACTGAACAAGATGGATTTTGTTAACCCAGACAACGTCTTCGAGGTGTGGTATCGAAACGGCGTGTTTGGCTTGTGCCAAGTGGCCAAATTGGATAGCCACCTAAACCACATTTCTCACCAGCCCTTGAGCCTATTCGCCACCCTATTCGCCTTGCGATTGCCCAGCATTAACAGGAAATTGCAATTTTTAAGCAAGAACTTCTATAAAATGGTGGAGGATCTGAATAAGATTGAGCCCGTGAGCCAGGGTACAGGGAAAACTGTATTCAAACCCACCAGCTGATCCGTTGGCACGTGAGTCACAACTCTGACCGATATGAGGCCACATACATCGTTATTCATAAAGTTCTGAGGTTTTCTTAGGTAAGTGGGCTGCCAGCTAAATCGCTAGCACACTTAGAACAACTGATCGACAATTTCAGTGATAGTGCCGTTAATGTTAGCCCAATAGCAAATGATGACTGGGCCAGTTTTCGAAAACGGATAAACTTTGCTTTCACTAAGATTCGAACCGAGAATCCCTCTAACCAAGGGCAGGCACTCAACCAATCGCGCCATCCAGCCGACTGTGTTTGGCATCTGTAATGAACGTCTTTGCTTTGCCTTTGAAATCATATTTGTTACAAAGACATGAGGGGCCAGATGAACTGAAATATTTCCGGTTCCTCCATGATTTAACGTTTCTAATTCAAAGACCACCAAAGTGAGCATCTGCCATCCATCCACCGCAGGCGTCGTCACACGCCATGTAGAAAGTCAATTCAGGGAGTGGACACAAGCTCCAAATCAAATCTCCAACCGAATCTCCCCCTTTCGACGAATCAAACGAGTATCCCTTAGAGTCATGCGGGACTATGTAAATTCGAAACGTTTCTTCTTTTTTCGCCGAAAAGCTTCAAAAACCACAAAGAAACGAAGAAACGAAACAAAAAAATGTATGCTGACTCCAACCAGCCCAAGCTAAGTTTATGGCGATCATTAACATTTTCTTTTCATTTTCTGATTCGTCTTCTTTTCGTCTCAGTTTCTAGGACGGTCCTACCCAAAAAATAGGCAAAAAACCATATCAAGCGTTGGATTTCATCTGTTTTCTGCTTTTTTTGTTGTTGTTTGCTTGCGTGTTCTAGGCGCGCTCCTCCGCTCCTCATCTGTTTGATCTTCATGGCATGTGGAGGCTCTTTTATAGCTCCAACCACTTTACAGCACCCTAGCAAGATCCCCATCCCCCCGGTCGACAAAAAAAAAAGAAAAAAGAACAGACAATAAATTTAGCTGCTTCTTCGTCTTCGTCGTCGCCATGCCATACAACCACCGCCACCGCCACCGCTACCGACACCACCAGACCGATGATGTGGTGTGGTTCGTTGATTCTCCTCTCGACTGGCTTGTTGTTTCGGACATTTTGTTGTTGCCTCCCCGTTCGGTTCCACCGCGACAAACCATTCCAATGACTTCGTCCTCTTTTGAAATTTAAACAAAACCTAGATACACTTATCACACGGATGCGGGGTGTGCCGACGAAGAAAATTGGATGTGAAGAAAAACACACCAATAGACAAAGCAGCAGCAACAGCAGCAGCAGCAGAAGAAGAAGAACTAGACGAAGCAGAAGTGTAGAAGAGAAGAGAAAAAAAATTAGAAACTACTAGCAAAGAGATGAAGCACAAGGTAAGCAACCATCCAAGCAACCAACCAGCCAGCCAGCCAACGAACGATCCAAGCACGGCCATATCCCAGCGGAGTTAGACTTAGATACACAGTCGTGGTGGTGGTGTGGCAGACAGGTACAACACAAGGTATCTAACGCGCGAGGTGACCCCTTTTAAGTTCAAGAACCCTTTTCATCTTGCACACGAGGCACGGCGCAGGCGGTTTTTTTTTCTTGTTGCCGGGGCACGGCGACTATTCCTCGCGTCTACGACTGTTGCGTGTGTGCCTTCGAAATCTTCCTGATGATGGTGGTGGATCTAACGACTTCCACTTTGGGGGCAGCAGCGCGCTCCGAACAGAACAGAATAGGAAAAAAAAAAAAACAACGAACCACTCGCACACACAGAATGGGAAAAAAATAACAAACAAGCGACACACAACGGATGGATGGATGAAAGTTAGGGCTGGCTGCTCTCGGCAAAGGGGGCGAGTGGGCCGATGGTGGTGGACAGAGAGTGCGCCGAGGAGGGGGAAGGCTGGAGGAGAGTCGACTCTCCGCTGCTCGCGGTTACACCCAACACAAATGACAAATGATCGATGAAAGGGGGATGGCGGGCGAGAAAAACTGTAAAATTGAAGCTTTTTTTTTTTGGGAAATCTATGTATGATCGATGCGCGACGATGTTCTCTGTTCTACACCAGCTAACCAGCGCACCATCGCACCATCGCACCATCTGACCATCTCACCCTTTTGTCGCTGAGCTAGAATGCGTGCTGTTGTCAGTTGTTGTTGTTGTTGTTGTTGTTGGTGGCGTTGGACTTTTTGGGTGATTTAAGATTCACGCTGATGATGGGCGGTAAAGTGAAACGTGTGTAGGAAATCAGGGTCGTCGTGATTATCAATTCAAATCCTAGCTCTTTTGGGTGAGATACTTTCGGTTTGAACCGTTCTGCCGGAGGGGTCTAATGCTAACGGTGGATGCATTTAGAAGATAAATTTTCTTCTTTACTTCTTCTTCTTCTGCTGTTTGCTTGTGTTGTTTGGATCGTCTTTATTTTTCTGCTTTATTTTTTTTTTGGTTTTTTGTGTGTCATTATGTATCTTGACAGGTGCACGTTGAACGGTGGATGAATTATTTGGGATACATATTGTTTTTTCGTGAGAATGTGGTGGAGGAGGAAGAGGATTTATTGGGAGATGTATTGGTTAGGTGTTCCAAATTTCATCGAATAATTATTCAAAATTGTACAATTTCTGATCTTTGAACGTCACCCTAAGCCATTCCTTCGATTTCTTCGACTTTAACGCTGTCTGTTACCCCAGTTGCTCATTTATTGGGTGAACTCTGAAACTTCGTGGCAAATTTTAACTCCACAAATCTTATCCTGGCGGATATGACCACGTAGGTACCGTTAGCTCGATTTCTTGTGAAACTGAAGCCAAAAAAGGTGTTGATTCTTTAAAATGTAACCTTTTTTGAACAAGTCAGGACAATAATTTGTCCAGTCTGAACCTTAAGGCAGAGAGGATGTTGATGCTTCCAAAAAAAACTGTCTAGATTCGTCGATACTTTATTGAGTTTGGCTAATAATCCTACATCACACATGGATTTACAGACCAATCAAGCATAGTTCTCTATGTATTTCTCTGGCAGCTCAAGTGGAGACTAAACCTCCGTTTATGTAATTTTTGAATATCAGTAGCAAATCAAGGGAGACCGACGATAGTTACGGCGGTGCACACAATTTGAAAGCGGCCCGAGAGTGTGTGGAGACACAATGGCGTTGTGAATGTGAAAACACCATCACCTTCTTCTGATTCCGATCAAGTGATCCAAGAACACCACACCAGCTGATTCCATGGGTTGCCAGGATTCCAGATCTATTTGCGCTTACCTTGGTCCCTCTTGCATGGCCAAAATGAGGTGGATTTGGTTCCTGCACCTAGGGGCCTACTATTTCGATAACCTCAATGAGCTAAACAGCGCCAGCATAGGCCAGCTAAATCGCTTCACTACAAGCACCAACTGGTTCCGATGTTAGGAGAAGTCAATCCGCGTGGTATCACAATGGGCCTACTCTGGTTTAAGTGTGACTGCCCTTACCAGTCAGCCACTACAACCTAACCTAACCTAACTGAATCAGTGGATATTGGTATGTTGCAACTTTCCGATGTAGATGTAATAAATGCGTTAAATAAACTGGAACTAAACAACAGCCCCGGCCCTCGATGGAGTCTCTGCGGTAACATTAAAAAAAAACGATCATCTTCCATCTTTCTTCCACTAGCCTATTCCTCTGTGAATGGAAATATTCCTTTATTACGCCAATATTTAAGAATGGCTTAAGCCAACAAGTTGAAAACTATCGACCTATATCAAAGCTTTTAAAAATTATTTCCAATAATCAGCGTGGCTTTGTTCGTGGTAGGTCTGTACTACTAATCTTTTTGACAAACTATATATTTGACCGTTTTGAAAATCGCTTACAAGTTGACATACTCTACACCGACCTTACGAAAGGTTTTGATAGAATGCATCACAATTTACTTTTAGATAAACTAAAATCATTAGGTTTCCACTCGTGTATGCTGATGTGGTTTTCGAATTATTTAAGTAATAGAAAACAATTGGTGATGTTTAACATCGCGTGTAAAAGAAGTTCCTTCTGCGGTTCCCCAAGGTAGTCATCTCGGCCCGCTGCTGTTCATTCTGAATGATGCTCAATACTAAGTATTTAAGAAAGATTCGAAAGAGTTCAAACGAATTTCACGAGGTAAGCCATCCGTAAAATAAATATGTTTGACGAATTTCCTTTTTATGATTAAAGATGCAAGATCATTGACTGGCAAACTTTAAGTTTCAAGCGGATTTTCATATAAATTCACGCGAATTAGTTTTGCTTATACATATATATGCTCCCCAAGGATCTCTTCGGGTTAGAAATACACTTTTCGTTGGAAGGCATAGAACAATTTACGGGTGCAATGAGCCTATTACTTGGGGGCATAAGAACACTTAATGAATTCTGCAACGATAGGACGATAGTTACTTATGTCGTTTTTTGGACGATAAAAGAATTCTTCCAAAGCTGGGGAAACATCCTTGTGAGAGGGACATATTGAAAAGAGTTGCAGGGATCGAGCCAGTTTAGCACATTTGAACTAGAAGGTTTGATAGCCACGAGATCTAGGAGGTATCCGTGCTCAACAGGTACCCGAGCTAACTCTTTCAGCTTGAGCTTGGATGCCAGAGCATGGTCCGTTGTGCAGTATTTCGGACGTTCATTGAGTGGTAGCAAATCAGTGTGGCCATGTAAGAGGGACCAAGGTAAGCGCAAATAGATCTGGAATCCTGGAACTCCATGGAGTCAGCTGGTACGGTGTTCTTGGACCTCTTGATTGGATTCAGAAGAAGGTGAAGGTGTTTTAACACTCACAACGCCACTGCCTTTACACACACTCTCTGGTCCCTCTAAAATTGTGTGCATCGCTGTAACTTTTTTTTCGGTCCCCGTTGGGTTGGTGTTACTGATATTCGAAAATTGCATGAAGGAAGATTTGGTCTTCACGCGTGTGGAATCTTCAACAGACTGACCAAAAGTCATTCGTATCTTTCTCCAAGCTAAGATGTGAGTCTGTTTGAGCTTCCAATTTGGTTCGAGTTGTCAGCATCACTCGAAAGATAAAGAATGCCTTCACGAAACAACGCAGGAGCAACCCTTCTCCAAACACAGAAAATCCCAGCACGCGACGACTCTCCTGATATATACATCAACGATCTGCCTGAATTGTTCCATCACCTCACCTTTCTGCGCGCTCACAAATCTTGCCCATCCCTCCGCCAACTGACATCGCTCTGATGTCAGACCCAATTTCAATGGCCTCCCGCGCCCAGTTGCCACCTCCGCCGTAGCTGGATACCCGGCACGACCCATATCTCCGCGCAGACCGTGATGTGCTCCCTGCGATATGTGCCTCTGACAAATCGTGGGCCAGCACCCGTCTTCCCTGGACTTCGACGTAAAATATTGCCACACATTCCGTCATAAATAAGGTGAGACACTTCCTCCAAATATAGGCCGTCAAAGGCTATAAAATCGCTCGTCTCTGCCAAGCCGCTCGCTCGGCGACGTTATCCAATTTCATTTCGGTTTCTATCTGCCATTCATCTCGCGCGCTCGCTCGCAGAGCGCGCCTCGTCCATCCTCCGCAGAGAGGCGAAACGGAAAAGCGAGAGAAAATCACACAAAGACACAAAGCTCCTCATGGTCATAATGCCATTTACGGCTTCAAAGCCTGGGTCTACCCACATCCGAAGGCGGATGCATATCTCTCACAACAATCCGAAAGGCTGCCAACACACAGATACAAGCTTAGACACCAAATCTCTCGTGTAAAGAAGAAGCTTAACGCGAAGAGACGACCGCGACGACGACGACGACGACGACGACGACGAACCGTCGAGCTCACGACCACTCGCTTGGAGAATCTCATTTCGTATTCGAGAGGCTATTACGCAACTCATGGTCTCTCTGTCTCTATATGTGCGCCTGCGCCTGCGTCTTGACTCGGCTCGGCTCTTCACGTGGCCATCAATTATCAGCGCCTGCACCTTGTTCTATGCTTCGCTGCAAAGCTCACACCACACAGCTATGTGCGAGTACGTTTCTCTTTTCGTTTGTTTTCTTCTTCGCGAGTCTCCTTCTTCGATCTCCCCCTGAACGAGCGCAACCACGGGCATCAACTACACGGATGGCTACATCCATCCGATGGGAGCTTACACCGTGTCTAGGGTTGGGTGAAGCACTGGCGGCAACAAGTGGCCGCACTCGTCGCGGCCGTGTTTGCCATCACGTGTTTAGAGGAGAGGGTACTAGTATTCTGTGGGGTCTGACCCACCTATTTCGTAAGAACGACTTTCGTGGATGTACGATGTGAGGCTGGCTCGCTCGCTGCTTGTGTTTGTTAGAACCCGAGCTAGGTTGGTCAATATCTTGAGAAATTTCACAGCATTGCCTGGTGGTGTGCTGATGGACGTCGGCGAGAGAGCAAGAGAGACTTGGGGTGGAATCTAGAACAGCACTTTTGGAGACTAGTGGAGACTTGCATGCGAACGAAGAAGGCGCGATTATTTGTTGCGCCTTCGAATTCAGTCTTTCAAGGGAGAACGAGTCTGTGAATAAATGCAGGCCTTTTAGGTTCCCATCGACTATAGGGGCATCTGAGTAGGCTCTAGGATCTGGAAATGATTTACTTTGAGCACGTCTGAGGTTTTCTGGTCGTTTAAGGGGTTTGTGGAGTTGCCAGAGACGGGACAAGTATTTCCTAGGCTTTTAATGGTCAAACAGATTGAAATTGAAGAGAATACAGCCGTGCGGGGTGGCTGAAGGGTGACTAACAAGCACTAAATAAAACAAAAACAACCCTTCTTCTTAAATTCGTTTATTGATCGACTGCCGCGGAGTGAATAGGGCTTCTTTAGGCAACACGTACCACGGTTTCTTCTTGTCAACCGAGATTCTTCATGGGATTAGGCAAGGTTAGTTAATGTGGCTGCCAGCATAAGCGATGGATTCAGACCCAAGACCCCAGACCCAAGAATCCATTGTGTTGCCACAGAGCTGGTTGCCGTTCGTTACTTCCGGAACCATTTTGTTTTCTGGACTATTGATTTGACATCCTTTTCGAATATGTCCGTAAGTTTGTCTCCAAAGAGATCGCCCTGTGTGCATTCCTCGGAAGCTTTCGATAACACCGGCTATTATTCGATCGCAAGGACGATCAACAGTCGGGGTATAGAAGCATCGACCAACCGATGGATTAGAGCCACGCTGGAAAGTCGTTTAATCGTCCCCTCTTCGGGAGGCGTGTCGGTTCTGTAACTGCGGCAAAATGATGTCCCCAGGGAAGGGTTTTATCAATCCTGCTATGGTCCTTAGTTATCGACAAATTTTTAGCAGATCTTCATAGATCTGGTTACTTCACTATAGATTATGCTGATGACCTGACGATTATTATTAGAGGAATGCACGAACTAGACGTAACACAAAAGGTTTATCCATCAATCCCTGTTAGACCGTTCTAGTGCCCTTCTCAAGGAGGACACGAGTCAACCTTGGACATTAACATATTCCAGCGAAGTCAAATATCTTGGAGTAATCCTGGATAAACGACTCAACTGGAACTCACATATTAAGTCGGCCATAGAGCGTGCTACATAGCACTGTGGGCCTTGGGCAACACTTAAAGGTATCTCACCCAAAATTATTCATTAGTTGTCATATGCGGCCATTGTTTGGTGGCACAAAGTTTTTCAAAAAAAAAAAAAAAAAATCCAGAAAAATGCATGAAATCTTTATTTGAATCGATAGTGCGGTCCATATAATATATAATTTAATGTTTGAAGGTTATTTCATGCAAATGTTGACATTGACTGCGCCTCAAATGGTCCATCCGCTTAGTCCAATTTTGGCATACTCTTTCCAACATTTCGGCCGGTATCTCACGAATAAATGCTTCAATGTTGTCTTCCAATACGTCAATTGAAGCGGGCTTGGCTGTATAGACATGAGCTTTAACATAGCCCCACAAAAAATAGTCTAAAGGCGTTAAATCGCACGATCTAGGCGGCCAATTGACCGGTCCCGAACGTGAAATAAAATGTTCACCGAACTCGCCCCTCAATAAGTCCATTGTTGCGCGTGCTGTGTGGCATGTGGCACCGTCTTGTTGAAACCATATGTCATGCAAGTCAAGCTCTTGCATTTTGGGCAAAAAAAATTGGATATCATCTCACGGTAGCGCTCACCATTCACAAATACGTTACGATTCGCATCATCTTTGAAGAAGTACGGTCCAATGATGCCACCAGCCCATAAACCGCACCAAACTGTGACTTTTTCTGGATGCATTGGTAGCTCTTGCAATGCATCTGGCTGACATTCACTCCAAAGTCGACAATTCTGTTTATTTACGTACCCATTGAGCCAAAAATAAGCTGACCATAAAATGGAAGAAACGCGCGATGAACTTTCTTAACAGAGCACGCATTTTGATAATAAACTTCAATAATTTGCAAGCGTTGTTCGTTTGTAAGACGATTCATGGTTAAATTATAGACCAAACTTTAAACCAGTTTGCCAAAAAGATAATAGCTAAAAAATCACTCTTTACAATATATTGCTTGTCTTGGAACAACAGGTGCCATGCGCACTTGCCCCACAGCAACTCTAGAAGCTATAGTCGGGCTTACTCCCTTACCAATCTTCGCTAGGAAGATAGCTGCTAGATATGACATCAAACTGCAGCTTGAGTACAATTATAAACCAGGTAACTTAACAGGTCACCGCTGCATACTCAACTCGATCCCCAATAGAGACATGTTTTGTACACTACCGGATATTATGGTCAGGCAACACTGTTTCAAAAGGAGGATTTTCGAAGTTGAAATATTGGACCGCGAAAGCTGGTCTAATGGTGTACCAGAAGTCTGGTATGGTACACAGACGGATCAAAGATGGAATCTGGAGTGGGAACAGGAATCTTTGGACCCGACACAAGGATCTCCGAACCAATGGGGTCGAATCCTACAGTGTTTCAAGCAGAAATCCACGCCATCGAGATCTGCCCCAGACAAGGGCTCCACAAGGGCATTAAGGGCGCTAATACACTGATATTCTCAGACAGTCAAACAGCATTAAAGGCGCTCTCCTCTAACCTTTTGGACTCCCAAACAGTCAAATGTTGCTATGACGCTCTACAATCCCTTGCCAGGCACAACAAAGTGAAGCTTGACTGGGTTCCTGGCCCCTGGATTGCAGGCAACGAATCCACAGATGAGCTCGTGAGAGCTGGCTCTAAATGTGTATTCATCGGTCCTGGAGGGTACTGAGGCTTTCATGAAGGAAGTAGTACGTCTTCTGAGATAACTCCAACCCTCCGATACAATAGATCGCGGTGTCGTTGCCATGACGGCATGGCTTGTACAAATGGAGGCCAGTGCCAGGCAGTTGCAGAGTAGATGTGAGGGGTTATCCTCTTCTTCTTCATCCATGCATCTGGTCTTGCGGCGTGTCTACCCATTGCGCAGTGCCCTGTGAGGACTCCAACTAGGTTAATCAGGTTTTTCCTCCTTAAACTGAGGATGGCCGTGGTTTTGGACTCTTGCCTTTGTAAGTCTATTTTATTAGAAAGTTCTTCCAACTTTCACGGGCCCTGCTGATCGCCAGCTCTGTGGTTTTGGGTTTTTTTTATTTTCTATTGGAACGTTGGCACGCTCGTCTGCTTTACAATTGCCTGGGATACCTCTATCGCCAGGCACCCAGCACACCGTTAGGCTGCAATGTCTTACCAATTTTGATCTGAAAAATGTTGATTCGAGTGCCATCATTGCTGCTTGACAGTCGCTGTAGATGACGATGCTCTCGTTCGATATCGCACGATGCTTGTACTGTACCTTCGTTCACTGTTATTTCTCTAAATCAGAAATGAGCTGCTTTCCTGCCATCCTTCTGTTTGTAATTTTTCCCTCAGTTGGGACAAACCCCGAATTTAGGTCAGATGTGTGTAAGAGACTTTGTTTTTTTTCTGCAGAACTAATAGTTCCAGCAATGACGCTCAGTAACAGTCCACACGTTTGGCTTCCTTTTGTTTGAACGTCTTGCTATCGCTCTATCGCATATCACCAACACCAAGTATGCTTTGAACATGAAATCGCTGTCGAACTAAGAGTTGATTCCTCTCGCTGAAGCAGTCACCGTCGCATTTATTTGCATCTGTTTTCTGATTGAATCATTCCATGTCATTTCGGGCAGTAGCAGTCAAGACCCTGAGCAAGTACTTTGGTGACAAACCAAACCGCCCCTCCCTACAGAGCCCATGTTGGAATTTGTTTGCTGTTCGTCAATTGCAGCCTTGAAAGACAAAATTGCACGTGTACAAGCCAACTTCCTCGATAAAGAGACACAACATTGGACGCCCCGCCTGGACCTCTTGGAAAATAGTCCGTCAATATTTACTCTAAGAAAGTCTGTAAAAAGTAAATGGCTGCTTTATTAGCTCAAAGAAAAGTTGTACACACTTTTGCAAGTTTCACGTCCTAAACGCTAAAAAAGTCAACGTTTACTAAAAAAATATCACTTCTACATTCGGTGCATGATGAAACGTTTTGACGCTGAACATTTGGGCTGAGGAAAGACTGCACAAACGAAGGCTGCACGTTGCTTCACATAAGCATCCGCCGTCCTTGTGTCATTATGACAGACGTCTGCTGTGCGGCCGACCAGTTTTGAAAGGTAAACCTCACCACCTAAAGACATATCTCACAAATACATCACGCAATTGGCATAATTGATGTGAATTCGCGCAGAAGAGGGACCTTCCACGGTGGAAACCTTCGTGCGAAATGCCTTTGATCACTGCTCCAACCGACATGCCCCAATTTAATGAACTTGTTTCTGTCGGTCTCAGCCACAATTAAACATTTCAAATTGTTTCTGCAAAAAAAAAATGCACAAACTGTGTTTGGCAAGCAAGTTCAAGGATGTGGCTGTGTAAATCTGCGGATAAGTTTTGCAGTTTGCCAGGTTTGTGGACTGTGATCAATTTGCCCTTTTGCCGCTATCACTTGATCAGAGTTTCAATCGCCAGCTTATTCTCGATGATCAAGAGGTTCATCCAAAGGGAATTAGTTCAGATTAGCTCCGTTCACATCTTTTGAAAAAGCGTCAACTTTGCAAATGTGAGTTCTCATCTATTCGCCTTCCTCGCAAACAGACCCGAAGTAACAGCGGTTGCAAAGACTTGCAAAGCCCACAAATCGATCTAAACGCTCTCTTTGAACAGCCCGCTCAAGTGTGATAAGAGTGCCCTGTCTCTTGGGAAACCAGCTGACTAGACGTAATCACAAAACGACTCCTCCACAAGCTATATGGCCGAAAAAAGGCAGAAGGCGTGGCTCGCAGATTTGAAATCCTGGGTTTTCAATTTTTGATTTAAGTGGCTAACCCACTCATCGCATGCTCACTTCATTCTCGTCTGCGAATGATTTCCCCGCTACTGATCGATGCATAACACAGAAGTGGCCAGACTGGTAGTACAATATATGTGGTTGGCGGACAATTTCTTAACCAATTCAACTTTCTTCCCAATGACACCAATGGCCTACTGCCCTGAACTATTTTCGAGAAGAAATTCTCCACCACCATTCCTTTCACATCAACTGCCAATCAGACGTTGGATGATCCTCTGCGTATCTACATGAAGGCATCGAAGACGGACGAAGGAGTGGGTGTAGGTGTCTCTAAGACCTCAACATTGCTCGACCAAGGAGTCGATGGCGACTAAGGAGTCGATGACGACCAGTCGACGGCAACCAGGGAATTGATGGCGACCAGGGAGTCGATGGCGACCAGGGAGTCGATGGCGACCAGGGAGTCGATGGCGACCAGGGAGTCGATGGCGACCAGGGAGTCGATGGCGACCAGGGAGTCGATGGCGACCAGGGAGTCGATGGCAACTAGGGAGTCGATGGCGACCAGGGACTCGATGGCGACCAGGGACTCGATGGCGACCAGGGAATCGATGGCGACCAGAGAGTCGATGGCAACCAGGGATTCGATGGCAACTACCGAGTCGATGGCGACCAGGGAGTCGATGGCGACCAGGGAGTCGATGGCGACCAGGGAATCGATGGCGACCAGAGAGTCGATGGCAACCAGGGATTCGATGGCAACTACCGAGTCGATGGCGACCAGGGAGTCGATGGCGACCAGGGAGTCGATGGCAACCAGGGAGTCGATGGCAACTAGGGAGTCGATGGCGACCAGGGAGTCGATGGCGACCAGGGAGTCGATGGCGACCAGGGAGTCGATGGCAACTAGGGAGTCGATGGCGACCAGGGAGTCGATGGCGACCAGGGAGTCGATGGCGACCAGGGAGTCGATGGCGACCAGGGAGTCGATGGCGACCAGGGAGTCGATGGCGACCAGGGAGTCGATGGCGACCAGGGAGTCGATGGCGACCAGGGAGTCGATGGCAACTAGGGAGTCGATGGCGACCAGGGACTCGATGGCGACCAGGGACTCGATGGCGACCAGGGACTCGATGGCGACCAGGGAGTCGATGGCGACCAGGGAGTCGATGGCGACCAGGGAGTCGATGGCGACCAGGGAGTCGATGGCGACCAGGGAGTCGATGGCGACCAGGGAGTCGATGGCGACAAGGGAGTCGATGGTGACCAGGGAGTCGATGGCGACCAGCGAGTCGATGGCGACCAGGGAGTCGATGGCGATCAGGGAGTCGATGGCGATCATGGAGTCGATGGCGACCAGGGAGTCGATGGCGACCAGGGAGTCGATGGCGACCAGGGAGTCGATGGCGACCAGGGAGTCGATGGCGACCAGGGAGTCGATGGCGACCAGGGAGTCGATGGCGACCAGCGAGTCGATGGCGACCAGGGAGTCGATGGCGATCAGGGAGTCGATGGCGATCATGGAGTCGATGGCGACCAGGGAGTCGATGGCGACCAGGGAGTCGATGGCGACCAGGGAGTCGATGGCGACCAGGGAGTCGATGGCGACCAGGGAGTCGCTGGCGACCAGGGACTCGATGGCGACCAGGGAGTCGATGGCGACCAGGGAGTCGATGGCGACAAGGGGGTCGATGGCGACCAGGGAGTCGATGGCGACAAGGGAGTCGATGGTGACTAGGGAGTCGATGGCGACCAGGGAGTCGATGGCGACCAGGGAGTCGATGGCGACCAGGGAGTCGATGGCGACCAGGGAGTCGATGGCGACCAGGGAGTCGATGGCGACCAGGGAGTCGATGGCGACCAGGGAGTCGATGGCGACCAGCGAGTCGTTATGAAGTACTCTCTCTAAGCCAGTTTCCTTCAGGAATCTGGGAATGAGCGATGGTTCTAGTGATCCCATCTCTTCCTCTGATAATAGGTGCTTGCCCAGATATCTTCGTCTTTTATGTGCCAATGCCACACAGTACATGTTCTGGTATTTCACTAGATTCTCCACAGAATCTGCAGAGACCTTCCTTTGATATGTCTAGTTTCCTTAGGTGCTCTCTGATTCTGCAATGTCCTGTTAGGAAGCCAGTTAGAACGCATTCTAAGGTTATTATTGCTAATTTTTATACATGTCTCAAACCTCCTCCGGTTGTATTGGCCCAAACGTTTTTTGGCCTGTTTAATGCCGTGAGTATTGTTCCATGTTACTGTCCGGTACTTTTATTCTAGTTCCCTGAATTCTTCTCTGAGGACATGGTCTCCTATAGCGCAGAATGGTTCGGGACATATGAAAGGCTTCGATGCTCCCTTCCTGGCTAGGGAGTCGCCCATTTAATTGCTTTCTATCGCTGTATGGTCAGGTATCCAGCAGAGTCTTACTCTGTTTCTCCTACTCAATTCTTAAAGCATCTGTAGGCATACCCACACAAGCTTAGAATTGATGATGTAGGAGCATAGTGCCAAGATGGCAGCACGACTGTCCGACATTATTGCTATGTCGCAGTTGGTGTCGCAGATGCAATCCAGTCAGCTCCAGTAGCACCTTCATGGCAGCAGTTAGACAAGTATTCATTGCCTCTTTGATACAGAGGCATGCCAACCTTTGAACCACCTTGTTGAGTTTTTCCCTCGCACTGGGTGTCCCATACAACGATTTCTGCAGAACCTGCATGGTTGAAGAGGAGGTAGAAACCACAAATCGCCTCCTATGCTTCTGCAGCGCTCTGACAAGTGGTATGTACTCACAATCAACGGTCTGCTAATTCTACAATCTCAACGAACCAAATAGCGTCAGCATTAGCCAGCTAAACTCCTTTGTCAAAGGCACCAACTGCTTACAAGATTAGGAGCGGTCAATCCGCGTGATATCACAATGGACGCACTTTGGCCCAAGTGTCACCAGACTCAACCTATTCTCTAGACAAGCCAATGTCCTCTTTGCGGTCATCCGCTGCCTTGCAGTAGATAAAGAGTCTCCGATGTTGACTTTGGCCAGCAACTAGTTGTTGAAGCGACAGTTACAGCGGCCATTTGTTGTTTGTGCAAACCCCTGACTCACCCCTCGTCAAACTTACAATCAACATCAGTCAATCAGCACATCCCCCTTCATCCCAAGTGACCCTCAAAAGATGAACCCGACAATTAAACATGCACGCATCCATAAAATACTTGAGTTCAATTGTTAAAACTGCCAACGGTCGTCTGGGGCGCATCCTTCTTAAGATCCCTCATTGCCCTCATTATGTCAGTGTCGTCCTTTTTTATTTACAGCCATGGGACGAACGAACGGGCGAGACGGCGTGGCTCGAAAACAAGGGCAACCCCGACAGACCTTCGGTGCATAGTAATCCCGACTTGCGGGGTTAATGAATGGAAAGGACATTTCCATTTCTCCAGTCCCACATAAAATTTGCATCTAATTTCCGGTTCTTCTCTCGTCGCTTGTTGTGCACACCCTCGACACGGCAGCACAGGAAGTCGACAATGAATTGGAAACAAAAACAACAAAAAAAAAAAGAAAAGAGAGGGAATACCGCTGGCCAAGGGGGTGCCCGAGTGAGCGAGTGTGTGTGCGTTAGTTGGGGTCAACTCAAGGATGACCCTAAATCACTTCGAAGGAAATTCTAAACTCACCCCGCCCGCCTGAGATCGCATTCGACGCATTCAATGGATCGTCTCAGGGTGGCCCTTCGATTTGGGAAAAACTGCCAATTCATGCAGTTAACTGCGCGGAACGTACGAGAAACGAAAGGAAAACTAAGGTTCCTGTTCGCTGCCGCAGACGACAAGGCAAGGCAAGGCAGAGGTCGCAATCGAAAGGGACTCAGCGGGTAGGGTGCAGTGCATTGCATTGCAGTGCAGTGCAGAGTTGCAACTCGCCCGCCTATTGTGTCTGAAGTGCGGCGACTTTTAAATTGGAATCCACCCCAAAAAAGGAAACCGAACGAGAACCGAAGCGAGCAGATACAAGCAAGAGGAGGAATCCAAAATGCTGGTACCCACACAATTTTCTAGACACTCTCGTCGCGTTGTTGTTGCTCATTTCATCTGAGCGGCGCGGCGCGGCGCCCTCGCATAATAATTTTTTTTTTTTTTTTTGCTTCGTGTTTGTGTTTTTTTCTTCTGAATGCATGCAACACTAGTTATTATGAAAGCCCACACCAGCGCGGACGACATCGACATCGACATCGGAACGGGACGAGAGCTTTGGGAAACCGGGTGTGTGGCTGGCGAAGGCGAGGAGGATGGCGGTTCTATGTGTGGCGGCACACATGGGCCAGGCATAGATACGCTTTGTATCTAGTCGTGTGTACCTTGAGGGAGATCGCTACTGCATTCCGTTTCGGCGTTATGATGACGATGATGTTGATTATGGTGCTGCACTGCTGCTGGTGGTGGTGGTGGTGGTGGTGGTGCGGTGGTGGTGGCAACCATAGAGAGCCAGAAAGAGATGGAGAAAAGAGCCACTGAAGCGTGGACGACGTATATTTTCCGGTTGTGGATCGCGCCTAGTGCGAACGGAGTATGGTCGGAAAATCTGTGGGAAATGAAAATTGGGTGAGGGTTGTCAACCCTGTTGAATGTGGAAATACAAATCACGTTGTGGTTAAGTGATTTTCTCCCGCTCACTGTTCACTGTTCACACGATGGGCGAGGGCTTGATGCCGCTTTTGGGGGAGAGTCGTCGCGACTGGTGGGCCTTTCTCAGGATAATCATCAGAGAGCAATTGCTACCGAGCTCGGGTAAGGGTATGGGAATTGTCACAAATGAGTGACTAAAAGGTCCTTGCAATGGGTTACAATTCACTGTGGCTTCCTATGCAATCCATGTGAACTTTCGCTGTGATGTAGACCATAGTTTAATCAAAGGATTCTTGTTGCCCTCATTTAGTTGATCGACTGCCAGGGGAGCTTAGAAGTTCACACGGAATCCACATATCGTACGTTACCTCGGGTTGCTGCTCAAATGACCAAGGCCACCGTGCGCCGGGCATATTTTTGTATCGTAAAACTGAACGACGAACTTTCAAATCGATTCTCACGATGTCTTCATCGACTTCGGAGCCGTCGAGGTGATCATTATGGGAGATTGAAAATCGAAATGTTGCACCACGCTCGAATCAATTGGCCGGGCGCTGTGTAATTACATTCTAACTTCTAACCTGTAAGACATCCCCGATCGCCGTGGGTACGTGGGAATCATAGGTGTGATGGACTCTGATTTTCCGTGGTGTGAGGACCTTAGGCAATTGAACAAAAAGTCAACGTTTCTATACAACACAAACTTGGTGTTTTCCTTCCGCTTTGTGTAGCCCTACAGTCCGGGCTCGATCTCGTCTCGGTCTGGGCTTCAACCAGCTCATGCAGTTCGCGCTTTCTCGGGCTAGCTGCCCCCAGTTTGAATGAGAGCCTTCTCCACTTGTGTAGGCCATTAAAGACGCTAGCGTCGTCTATTGCATTGTTCCACAGATTCGGAGTCAAAGACGCTGACGTCTGGCTGGGGTCATGTTTGCTGTACAATCCAGTGTACACGTTCGTTGTTGAAGCTTCTCCTCCAGATGCCATCAAAGCGAATAGAGTGGACTCTCCCTAAGTCGAACTCCATCTTACTCGAACTAAATTCGACATCCTGTGAAATTTCAACTTAGGGGAAGTCCACTATATGTCCAAAGATTGAACGCAGATCTCTTCTCTAGAAAAGTCCAAGGACTTGATCAACTGCTCTTGCGATTGTCCATGTCAATGATCAGGGTCAGTTTGATCCTTCGAGAGACGGCTCTACTACTCAATTGCTACTTAAGCATTTGAATGGACACTCCATGTGCACCAGGAGCTTTGTTTCTACGAGGCAGCTGGGTGAGTTTGAGACTTTTTGAATTTCCCGCTCGCGCACTTTAAGTGTTTGCTCCCGTCAAGTTGTCAAGTTTTGGGCAAGCTATCCTGTAGTTTCTGTTTGACAGTCATTTACAGTCGTGATGCTGAACATTCAGGTCGGCCAATAAAAGGTCGCCGTGACAGAAATCGTCAACAAAGTGTGTGTGAAATGATATTGGACGATCGGAGGTTGTTGAGACCATCTTAACTGAGATGAGAGTTTACATGACGCGATTGCAAAGACTTAACCATAAACGCAACCGTGTGGCCACTTCGAGGGACTGTTTCGCGATGTTTCGCCGCAAGTTATAACGCCATGGACCGAACGTGGATCCATCACAACACACCAGAGACCAAGGAACATCCACCTGTAGCTTCGCATCTACTGCTATTCATAAATATTTGTCTTATTTTAAAGTTGTACTGAAGATGTCGACGCTTTAGAGTTGTCGCTCAATGAACCGGCCTACATTCGTATCCTCTTGCTGTAGAAACGATGAAGAGTATGTGTTCAACAGCACTGCCTAGCGGTTTTTTTGGTAACGGTTTCGTTTAATGCTGACTATTGCGTTACTTGTACTATTCTACTATTGCGTCTTTTTGGTAGATACGAAATTGGAATCTTGAATAGCTGTCCCACACGGAGTTGACTTGCTTTAAGACCCAAGCCCATAGGATCCGATGCCTGCGTCGCGTAATGTCAAAAAATCGACAACTCGTAATGAGTGAGAGAGAGAGAAACATCAAATGCGGCCTTCAAATGGAATGCATCACTACGGATGAAATTGGTCAACTTTTAAATTGGACAGTTCCTTTCACACCTAAATTAGTTTCTTCTGTTGGAGGTCATAGAGGGTTTGGATAAATTTCGGACGCAACGTACGTATTCATTGGACATCTCTTTGCGATCCGGCAACTATGATTTTTGTGGATTCTAAACGCAAAGGACGCGACCGATAATGTGTGTTTGTCCCTTTGGAGCTCTACTACAAACACCCCAAGTAGAGCAGTTTTTCGCCGTTTTGAAACCACACCTCGAAGGCCTGGGTTGTTTGGGTTAGCTAAACTTCAGCGAGTGAAGTTTAGGAATTTGATTTTGTTCGATTTACTTTGGTTAGCTATCTCGGAGAGGTCACTAAGGAAGGGTTTGCCGAACGCGATATATCTTTGTTTGGTTAGTGCCCTGGACAGCCACAGAGAAAGTGACACAGACTTTCCTCTGAGTGGGTGTCGAGGCAATTGCGACAGTGTGGGTTGAACGGCATTCCGAGTCTAGCGTGGATGCCTATGGACCAGTGCCCCCTGCTTATTGAGCGATTTCTATTGAGGAGCTAGCGGTCCTTTTTTTTCGTGGAGGAGGTCCAGGTATTCCTAGAGAATTTGTACTTGGACTTACTTTGTCTGGCCCTTTTATCTGTAAGTTTTCTTGTCAGATCTAGGCAAATGAGTTAAGTAGGTATCGACTGTCACAACTTTGAGGTATTTGGTGAACGATTGGCTCAATATTCACTGCTGACACATATATACCTCGGTTTTGTCACGCCAGCTAGATTCATGCAATAGACCACTGTACAGACTTTAAAAGGAAGGACAATTTTGTTTGCAGTTTTTGAGCAAGAGTTAGACTTTGACTTTAAGCAGAAAATTAGTAGGATTTTGTCTGGTTGCTGTGAGAGTTGGGGTTGGCGTGATAGGGTGAGAAACACGGCAATACGCGAGCCACTCATTGTTGATGCTGCGATGGATTGATCACGTGGTACCAATGCTCCAACCATCCGACGTCCGACTTAGATGCTAATCCACCAAGTAGGCGACCGCTTGGAGCCAGGTCCAAAAACCTGTCTGGTTGGGCTTGGCCATAACTCCTCATAAGTTCGTGCTTGGCCCCCGCAAAGTATCATGCGGGCAACTGAAGATGAGATGAGATGAATGAAAGATGAATATTTGGCCATATCTGTCTCAGGGAATGCGAGGCATTAAAATGAAGGCAAATATCCACGAGTTGTACTAGAAACGTAATGGTCCAACGTTTGAGAGGCACAGTACATCGTCTGATCCCAGATTCCGAAAGGATGACATTTTGTTTCGCTGTGCACACACTTAACTTAAATGACGATAGAATGGGACATAATGTACACGATTTCTCAGAGCTTTTGAATTCAATTCGTTCATAAGGCTAAGTGCTAATCGTCAGAAAGGCAGTCAGAAACTTATGGATCTGCAATAAGTAAGGTGCACTGGAATACCGGAACGTTGATTGTAGGTAGTAAGCCGAATAAGCCAACTCGCTAAATAGCAGCCTAGGCAGATGGAGAGGCTCTATACTTCTACTTTAAGTGGATCTGCAGTTTCAAAAGGATTTGGACATAGCTTCAGACAATCAGTAATTAATCCGACACTGTTGCGAGTACCAGATATAAAAGAGTGATGATGTATTCAACTTCGCCCATTTTTACACCTATTTCATGACGGCTTTTTTGAAGTGTAGGCCGTAAACGATTGGAGTGTAGTGGAATTCCCACATACATTTACAAGACTGTCGGATTAACCACGAAAATGGCGGAAAATTCGCAGATTTGTTGAGAACCTCATACTGTAACTCGCTCAAACGGAAGTTTCTTCACGAACATACGTTTTGTTCGTTTATTTAGCCCTCCTTAGGTTAGGTTAGGTAAAAAGCCGCTTTAGGTGAACTTAGGCCATATAGGCCCGTTGTCCTGTCACTTGTGTTAACAAAAAACAAGGGATTGGACTGGCTTTCTATAACAGCCAGCTTGATTTCAGATCTGGTGCTTCGCTGAGGTCGCTTAGATTATCCATAAAGTAAGACCCCAATGTGGCTTTCCTGATCGAGGCTGAGTGCAGGGCGGCTGCAGAGAAGGTGTTGTACACTTTCCTCCTCTTTTTCATCTCGTCAGCTGCGGCAGAAATCATTTGGGAATAGTCCTAGTCTGTATGCATGTAGCCCTAATAGGCAGTGTCCGGTGATTATTCCCACTGCAGTGCTGATTTGGGATCTCCTTAAAAAGATCAAGCTATCTGATCTTTTTGGATCGAGAGAGGGCCAGATTTGCTTGGAAATTTGACACGTATTGCCTGTCCTCCATCTGGCAGGCAATACTTGCCAAATTGAGAATATTTAGCGGTAACTTGAAGGTGGTGGCGGCTCGTGGCTTTGTGGGTATGTGCGTCGACTCCTAAACACTTGAACCTCGATGTCTGGGCAGTTTTGTGGCGATTCTTGCTAGTTTGTCAGCTTCGCAGTTTCCCCTAATGTCTCTATGGCCTGGTACCCAACATACAGGCGAATGTGTTGAAAAAAAGATGAAGTAACGAGCGAATTTTCAAATAAGACCTCTAATTCAGCCCACTACTACGGCTGGGAAAGGGAATTAGCTGTTTACCAGCTGTTCGCAAGAGCTCACAACGTATTCACAGACAGGGGACCAAAAGCATATAAAAAACGCTGTCAAATGAAATCAAGGAGCAAGAGGGGAAGAAATTGAAGATATCTTTACTCATTGTTTCTGGTATGTACTCCCGCGCCTTGAACCACAATAAACACGTGAATACTCAAAATCTGAGGCTATAGTGGCCACACTGGTACCAAAAATGCCGTCTAGATGCCTGCGGCTTGTGAGCAATGGATGAATTCGATGATAGTCCTGGGCACGCTGCCTCCAGTCATAATGACCAAGCTGTCTTACGTCCACTATGACTTGGTTTTTAAACCGGAAGTTCGCTCTTTCTCGTCTTTTCGTTCTCGAACCAGGAGACTGGCTTAACTGGTTGATGGATTCTCACCTTCTTGACTACATCCACATCTTGGTACAGCTCTTCCAAATTCGCACCAAGACTCAGCTCTGTTTTTCTTATCGATCATATTATAATCAAACTCAAACTTCCCCACTTTACGGAGACCTCAAGTATTAAGGTCTTCGACCACGCTCTTAAACTGAGCCTCCACTCGCCAACAACTTAGTCAAGACCAGAGGTTTGAACCAACTTTTCGTCACACCATGAGCTGCTCATAGATGATATGCCACGCAGCTGTACAGCTGTGTACACTTGCTCTTTCAAGTTCATCAAAAAAGTGAACACATCTCAAACCTGGAGGCAATTTTCTAGGGCAAACACACACTTCCTTGCCTGATGTCACAGACAAACCCAACGCAAGCTTCCTCTTCAAAAGTGAACCCTGACTCGACTGCAACATCATGACCGTTAAATAAGGTATTTTTCTTTTGTTTTTTGAAAGATCAAACAAACAACGTTCAGCGCCATCCGAAGACGATCCTCCACGGCCAGGGAGAAACAGAAAACAACCCGCATACGAGTGGAGTAACGAAGCGATGGGAAAGATCAACAAACCACAGTCAAATCTTAACTTCAATCTTCTTCACATAAGGCGCCATTGTCTAGGGGGCGCAGGGAGACTCGAATCCCCCTTTCCACGGACTTACGTTTTATTACACGTGCAACCGACCGACCAGATAAGATGTAACGTATCCTTCATAATCGTTCCGAGAAACAGTGTTTCTCAATTCCCGATGCTGGCAGCCGCCCTCCCAGCCTCTCCTCACCTCTTCACTCGTCTTGTCTCGCTCGCACTCGGCGCGATCGCGTGTAACTGTGACTGACTACTGCCTTCCTGCCTAGTGCCCGTTCACAAGGAAAATCTAACCCCTCACAATTGTTGTGATCCAGCGGCGGAGGTTCAACGACCTGGAAATTGCGTCCACGCGCGTGGCCTGGGATGAAATTACTTTCTATCTCGCTCTCCCTCTCTCTCTCTCTATCTGTTTGTGCGGCTCACTCGCTTGTGCATCTGATTGCGGCTGGTTGATGCCTAGAGGAGATGACGACGATCGTCGTCGGTCTAGGAGAGTCTGACTTCAGCGCAACGACCGACTCCAAAAGGGCTGAAGACGGAAGAAATCAGCATCTTCATTGTCGTCGTCGTCGTCGTCAACGTTGCCGCATCATGCATGCAATTGGGGTTATTTACACACGATGGGCACCGGCACGCCTGAGCGTGTGTACGACAGAGATAGAGAGAGAGAGAGAGCGGCATACCGACACGCTAAGGAAACATCGCGACGATGTGTTTCTTTCCCGGGAAAAATCTCTAAAAATGGGGAAAACTGAACACAGCCCATCCCAATAAGGGAGACGACGACGACGAGAAGGATTTGCCCGTGGACGAGGAGCTGCTCAGTGCTCACGTGTTGGACTGGCCATTGGAGTGTGCGTGCACGGGTACGTGTGTGTGTGTGCGTTCTTGTAAGTTTCCCCCCTTTCTTTTGGATTTCTGTTTTGTGATGTGTTTACTTTTGGTTTCTCCGTGTGCTCGTGCACCGTTCTCCACCGCCCCGACGAACTCCTTCGACGGTGCTGGTTGCTCGTTGCGCTGGGCCTGTGATCGCTGCTGGTGTTGGTGCTTGGATTGACTGCGGAATGAATTTTCCTTTACACATTTCCTTCGCGCTGCCTGCAAAGGATTATCGTGAGCTCTTGGTCGTCTTCGTTGAAGACGACATGCTTGCGTTGTCATGAGGCGATTAAAAATGGGGACATTGATCTTCTTATTGTGCTCCGCTTCGGATGACAAGGGCGGGCGAAAGGGAAAGAGGCGGCAATGTTAACGAACGATAACTACAGCGAAACAGTGAACTTATAACGGATTTCGAATCGTTTTAGAAAGTCGTACACAAGGCATAATGATGGGCGATACGGGGACGAATGTTAATGCGTTCCTTCGGTGGCCTATTGGTCGGTGCGACGGTCAGACGGTCGGTTGATTGCTGGTTGGAGTGATAATTAGTTTCTCTCTCTTGGCCTGATAATGGGAATGAAATTGGAACGGCACGGCGCGACGGCAGAGGTGATGACATGCGATGTGTGACGTTAAAATTATTGCTGAATGAGGGATGCGTTCAATGGCTTTGATTGGACTGATGGGGGAGGGGGGGATTGTATATTTTTTTCTTGTCCTCTATGCTGGAGCGGAAGTTCTTGATTGAATTGAGGTTAATTTTGATTTGATTGAAAATACAGGATATGATGCTGTGTGAGTTTCCTGGAGAAAATCGGACGGGTTGTGTTCAGAAGTTGTTGGCATTTTTAAGTAGGTTGACATGTATTGAGTTAAGTTTTCCGTTGCTGGTGATCTGGACATCCTGATTGCTTTTGTAAGACAATCATGCGACATCGCTTTTTGCTTACATTTTGTGTAATAGAGGCCATTTCTCCATAGTCCCTGCAACTTAGGCAGAAGTCATTGGATGTACATTGACCCCATGCCCATTTTGAAAGCGTGTATGGGATGAGATGAGAGCCGATTAGAGTTCAAACTGCAGGCTGCCGTTGTTAACGTTTTGTGTCTACTTAATAATGACTCCATAATGAAACATGTGGTGCCTACAGATCATCTCCGATTAGTGAAATTGATCGTTTTAAGCACTAAAAGCTGTTTCGGAGAAGGGAGGAGTAGGAGAGTAGGTGGCAATGAGCTAGAACCGTTTCCGTCAGTCGGCTAGTTTCCTTTAATATCACAGTGTCAAGTCACTCACATGGGGTTGGATGATAAAGTATGTAGCCATCTCGTTAAATGAACTCAAGCAATCGAGCGAAAAGACTGATCATCTGATGCACTGCGCCCGTAACAACACATTCGTTCAGTTTCGTTCAGTTTTGCTTACTTAAGGCGAACACCGAGAGCAATCTTTTCAGTGATAGAGTATTTGAAGCGACATCTTGAGAAGCATCTTCTGAAGACACTTTTATTCGACTTGTGCAGTACTTTATTCACTTTTCCGATTCGTTTAGTTTTGCTTACTTAAGACGGATCGAAATCAATCGGCCCAAAGACTACAAGTCTTCTAGGCGGAAAACCAAACTCTGTGGAGAACAATGTTAGTTGCTGTCTTGGTATCCACAACGGTTCGTGTTCCAGGCCATAGAAGTACATTCGGTAACCGGAATGCCGGTCAAGCAGTGTGCAGGCCTTTTTCTCCTCGGCTGCGATGGAGGTCCGCATTTTTCTTGTCAATAGTCAAGGCAAAGATCACATCAAACGTCTCAAAGGCAGTCAGCTTTGGATGATCTTGTTTAACTATCAGTGCAACATGTACAATGACATGGATTATGAATCAGCAAGAACGAAGAACTCTCTGATCTGGCGGTAGAGGACTATGAGGTAAGATTAAACATCTTCTATAAAATATACGGCGCACATGCAGCAGAGAGAAACTTTGGCACAATTCTGTACGCTCTCCTACTTGAATTCCTCCACAAAAAAAGAAACGCTAAAGGAAAACGCTGTGTTCTGGAAGACCTTTCTTCTGGAGGTAATCGACTACATAGCTTCATTCATTTTATGACAGTTGAGCAAGCACACACCCACTGAGATGAAGAAGTGGGCCTAAAGGCCCAACCACAACGAACGTAAGAAGTCAGTCAATTTAATTAATCGACTGATACACTGTGGCCACAATTTAGTCTTCGTTCAGTTTCGTTCAATTAAGTGGAAGCGAAATCATGCCTGAAACACAATGTAGCATTGGTGCTATGGTCGTCGTCCAACCAGCGTTGCCGATGTGGCACAATTGTGGCATTCTGGCACTTTTTGATTTAAATAGCACTGTGACAATTTAGCATTGAATATGGCGCTCTGGTAAAAATTTTAAAAATTATCATATTTACATCAACGTTTATAAAACAATCACTTCATCGATTACATCTGCGTTCCGAAAGAGTTGAACGCTCGTATTAAGCCGGATTTCATTTTTCATTTGAATGAAATGAGCAAACCAAAGACCATACCCTTTCACGATCCAAAGATGATTGCCAAGTCGTCTCTGATTCAACCGATCGTTGGCCACCCTCTCTTTTTTGCTCAAGAAGTTAGTTATGTTGCTATTTGAGACGATTGAGGAAAGGGATAATTTGTATTCCTCTGTCAATATCGCTCAACATTCGTTAAGTTTCGTTGAATATGTGCAAATTGTGCTTTATTTATTTATTAACTTAATTGTTTAATGCTTGTTTAAAAGTTTTTTCCTGCAACGCTGCGTCCAACACGAGCAATACAAGGGCAATGGCCAAAATGCTTCGACGTGCTACCATTATTTACCTTGTTAATAAAATGAGTGAAATGAGACACAAAACGTATGGACGCACTTTTCTTTCAACATGTCGAAGCATTTACGACAGACATGGGCGCTCTGTTGGGACTTTCCTCACAAATTTGGAGTTTTTTTTTTGTGTGCTACTGTTTATCTTCTTGACTATGGTGCGTTACAGATTTTGAAGTTAATTCAAGTGGGTTTTGAATGCGCTACCCCGAGCTAGAATACTGTACATTAATTTGGATTAATTTTCGACAATTCGTAACTTGATGCCTTGACGAGTAACTTTTTGACGCGGTCCACGGATGTGCATCATCTTGGTTTTTAAATGGTTTAGAACGAGACCATTGTCCCGACCACTCAACTGTTTTGTCGAAGTCGGCATTATTCGCGTTGTTGTATCAACGCTCTTATGTCTAACGACTATAGTTGTATTACCGACAAATGCAAATGGGGTGCTGTTTGTGAAGACACGAAGCAGCTCATTGGTAAACAGAATTGGTCCGACCTTCGAACCTTGTGGCACTCCAAAGAGAACCTCTGTATCATCACTGCGGGCGTGTTTGATCATTACTCGAAAAGATCTGCTCGTAAGATCATTTTGGAGCCATTCCGCAATCGTCCCTCGGATTTCCAGTCTGATTAGTGCTTCGCGTGATGATGCTGGAGGTGCGCATATAAATTTGGAGTGTCATTTTAAAGTATTCCATAGCGGGCTACATAGGGAACGATATCACCCAGGCGGTATTGTCTCCTTCTTCAATCGCTCTCTACGACCGTATATAACATTAAACGCTGGCAATAGAGCCAAAAAACGGCTGGCATTTCGTTCGGTTTTGACACACACGAGCCTAATTAATCTCTCACTAGACACAGCTCGATGAGCCTCTCCTCAGGAAACTTTTCCTTGCAGACGAACTACACGTGCGTCCATAGAACGCTCTTCGGTTGGCGTGCCAGCTCATTACTATGCCAAAACTCATCCCCTGTACGTTCCCCCTATGGAGCGGATAAAATCTAAATTAATAACTGTTGCGCTCTATCGACTATGCAAGACCCACATCCCCTCGGTGTTGTATGCGCAACAATGAGTCCGAGTCAAGTTGTCGTTGTCGCAGGTTGCCTTTGCACTGTGCCCAGCACACCTGAGAATTTCCTGTTGCTTCGTCATCCATCCCCAGCCCCCGTCGGCAGACAATGGCTTCAATTAAGATTCTCAACCTGTAGCTCAGTGGCACCCTTGTCATTTGACATTTATTCGTCTCCGCAGTCGTCTTTGTTGTGTCGTCTGCGTCCTCGTTCAACCCCTGTGTCAGGTGACGGATCCTTTTCAAGGTATCGTCGTGGTGGAACAATGAAGATCCTTTTTTTGTGCCCGAATCCCCCTCGCAGTACCGGGGTGATGGCCCGATGAGCTCTCACTTTACATGGTCGCGTCGTCCCCTCGAGCCAGTCGTTTCCAGTCGTCGACTTCGGGGTTTTTGTGTTTTCACCCTCCGTTGGCATTCGTGTGTTTCGCTCAGGTGTCGTTTGATGGCTTCCAGTGAGGAGCCCAGCACCACCACCGGCACTCGTGTATATCACGGCTGAGCTGGCAGACCCTCACGACGAATCATTATCATCATCCACCAGTGTGGCTGCATCCCCGTCCCGCTCTCCGCGTCGGCACGCAGTCTCTGATTGCACAGTCGATCTGGTGAATTGCAGTGCACCACTGGCCCCGAAGGCGAGCAGCAACAATTGTTTCGATGTGAGCGCGCATCCTGTTGCTTACTGTTGCATGAACAGGATGTGAACGACTGTTCGGCGCGCCCCGCGGCTTATTCAAATCAAATGAATAACAAACCAGAGTCGGTCGAGTCTGCCGCCGCTGTGACTGCAACAAGTTCAACGCACGAACGTTGCTCTGATCCCCTCTCGGGCGGAGTGCTTTTCTCTCTGATTGCGTTTCCATAATTCTTCCTTGTTATAGTTGTTTATTAATTTCCCGCATGGGCAGACAGAGCATGGAGAATAGTGTTCCCAGCGTCTAGCCGGAAAGGACCTGCGCGTTCGCAGGTGGAAGGACAAGGGCAAGGGTCCTACTCATGCGTGTCGTGAAGTTTATCACTTGACGGAAACGCTTTGCGGACCAACTAACACGTCCATTGAACTGTGGAAAATGTGCATTTTCTCAGCAATTACACAATTGGATAAAGGATGAAGCCATTGGTAGGGTCTTTCGACAAGAGGTCTTATTTTTTGAAGGAATCGAAGAAGGTGCAACCAAGTGTAACCGAGGAAATCCCGGAAGCAGTGCTGCAATTTCTAATAATCTGAACAATCTCCTCACCGCCCCCTGTTCTTAACTATATAAAGGGTGTTTTTTCAGAGAGAGCTTTAAATTGAAGAAAAGCACGAACGATTTTTAACTAGAAAACTTTCAATCGTAGATTATACGAATTGGGGTTATGTATGGAATAGCACATAGGATAAATGCACGCCACGGCTTTGCTGGCAAGTATGTACTCCTTTATTGCAATTTTCTATGGTGATCTGTATTTCAGTAATATACCTCTCAATTTCCCCTTTCGAGGCGTTGGTGGTCGTGAGCTTGTTTGCATATACATTTGACTTCAAAAAACTACAAAAAAATGGCGTTAGATCTGCTGGCCAATTCTGATCGCAAGAACGGCCGATTACACGATTAGGAAATGAGTCATGTAGCAACCAACTGTCTGACCTTCTGAAGGCGAAAATTAAGTCGTTTAAAAATAATAATCTAGGCTTGTCAGCGAAAAAAGGATACCAACTACTGGAAAGCAGCCAATGGTTTAAGAAAACCCCAACCACATGCGGCCTCCATTCGGAAAAATCAATACGAGTGGGCAAAAGAAGATACAGAGAACGGCGGATTTATTCGCAGATCATTTGGAAGAAACGCTTAAATCACGCTATGGACAAACAATTTCTGTTTGTTTTTTCTCGATGTTTCGCAAGCCTTTGACAAAGTTTGGCACGAAGGTGTGAAACACAAGCTTCGGCAATTCCTCCCGAGAAAACTTTTACACAATTTTATCAAACTATCTACCTGAATCTTCCTTGTGAAATATGGGAAAAAAGAATACTCCCTATTTAAGCCTATACAAGCGGGATTACCACAAGGAAGTGTTCTTGGTCTCCTCCTTTACTTACTGTATAGCAGCGATATACAGCAGGACGTAGGCACATTTGCTGACGACACCGCCATGTTGGTAACTGCCAAAACGGTCGAAGAGTCAACTAGAAAATTTGCAAAGTGCCTTAGACCGGATACACGAATGGACACACACTCAGCGAATTGTGCTTAACGAAGCTAGATCCGTTCATATTAATTTCACGTACAAGAATGTGAATAACTTGCCCGTTTTTATAAATAATGTTCAAATGAAGCGAAATACCACGGGATGACTCTCTATGTAAAACTTAAATGGAAGGAACACGTCAAAGAGAAACGTGAAGAGCTTCAATTAAGGTATAAAGACATGTACTGGCTAACTGGAAAATATTCCAAGCTAAGCATTGACAACAAATTGCTTATATACAAGCAAACGCTAAAACCCGTCTAGACGTATGGTGTACAACTGTGGGTTTGTACCAAAGAAAGTAATAAAAATATGCTACAAACATTTCAAAATATAGTACTAAACACCATCGGCAACGCACCGTAGTATGTACAAAACGACAGAGATCTTAAAATTCCATTAATCCATGATGAAATAAAGAATTTTGGTCATAAGCATAAGCGTCGTCTGGAAGAGCACATAAACTCTGCTGCTCTTCCAATTCTCGACGAATGTAACGTTTTCCGACGTCTTCAAAGGACTAAACTCCAGAGCATTCAGATGGGGCGCCAAACGCCAGATCTTGCACAGGGCGCTCATATGGCGCGGGCTGGCCCTAGTGTTAAGGTTATATTGCACAGCGACCTTTAGATCTATTGTGCGCCCTTTTGTTACCTTTCCTGTCTTTCGAGTTCCCTTCAAATACAATTCCTTTCTGAGTTGCACTGAAGGTTATGGACTCCTGTTGTGCAGAGGCGGAATAAATCTATTCTAGAGTATTCTCTCTAAGACAATTTCCTTTCAGAATCTGAGAATGAGAGATGGTTCTAGTGACTTCACCTCTTCCTCTAATAGGTAGGTGCTTGCCCAGATATCGTTGTCATTGCTGGGCTAGTGGAGTTCAAATAGTGACTGGAAAAGATTTGAAAACCGGATACAGCGTATTAACTTTGCTCTCACTGGAATTCGAACCGGGGAACCCTCTAACCAAAGACAGGCACTCAACCAACTGAGCCATATAGCTGTTTTACAATATACCACGAAGTTACTTAGCTTGTTTCATGCCATGAGCTTTGTTCCAGGTTTCTGTACAGTTCCCTGATTTTTTCTCTGAACGCAGAATGGTTAGGGATCTATGAAGGCTTCTGATGCTCCGTACCTTGCCAGGGAGTCGGCCATTGCATAGCATTCTATCACCGTGTGCCCAGCAGAGTTTTACTCTGGTTCTCCCACTTAATTTTTTGAACGTATTTAGGCATTCCACGCGAGCTTGGATTTGATGAAGTAGGAGTCTAGTGCCATGCTAGGCTCGACTGCTCAAAAATATTGCAATGTTGAAGTTGGTATAGTTCCCATCAAGACTGATTTGAACTCATCTGTCTATTTGGATTTTCGATTCGAGCAGCTCCGAACTGTCAATTGACAGATACTTTATTCTCGGCTGTAGCTGGGAGTTGAACTGATGCTAGAGTGGCTCCTGTGAGGGCGTGGAAAGTTTAGCTCAAAAATGATTGAATTGACAAATTTAGTGGATTTGCACTGTGCTCAAACACAGAGAGGTGAAAGACAACCCGTGACTGTTACGTGAAAGAGTCAATTATCCAACGCACCCAGTTGAATCTGAAAGAGATCTGACGAAAGTTAGTCAATCGAGCAGTCTTCTGTTTGTCCATTCGGAGTATGAAAATTTAGTAATCACTCTCCAGCACGACGGGACTACTCCGGATACCATCTCTTCAGATAGGAGGTGGTCTGTCATCCGAGCACAGACTTGGAATGCCTTCAAAACGGGTTCCAGTATGTGGAGCTCACCAGATGTATCGTAGCCTATTCGGGAAAAAGCCTCAACTGTCTGAGCTGCAAATACCTTTCACCAACTCCCCTCGTCTTCTTCTATGCAGCACATTGGGCGGAAGTTGTCATCGTTTTCTGGAATCTCCACAATTCCTGTGCAGTCACACTTAAATGAATTCCACGTCAATCACCAAGAACAGAGCCCCTGTCCATGTTCCATCAAAATTAGAGCCATTCTCAGAAGAAAACAATAAAAAAAAAACTGCATGTCCACCCTCCACACGAAAGCAGTGACAAATTCTGAGCCATTCCTCTAGCTGTTGTGTCACTCGCGCGACCCACAAAACAGGGTTGGCATCCTCAAAACCGCCAAAGCCGTCGTCACCAAGCCCACTGCAGTCAGCAAAGTCAATCCAAAGCAACACACCAACCAGCAGCGTCGCGTCGCTGCGCCTGCATTCAGTCATCCATTGCGCACTGCCGCACGCTTTCTGGGTCAATACATCGACAATTTCATTTTGTTTTCATTTTCGCCATCCACATCGTTTGCACTTGTGATTTGCATTCAAGCCGAGAACGCGTGGAGTGTCGATGGTGGCACGGCAGCTCGAAAGCTCTCCAGCTCTCCAGCGCACCTTCTTCTAATGCCGCGACCACATGACAACGTGCATAATGAACTTGCAGAGGGTAGAGCAGCCGAGCCGAGCCGAGTGCTGAGTGCACATTCCGCTGTTGCGCCTGCGCGCCGCTACTACCATCCGACCGCGGGTTATGCAATCCGTGAATAAACTGCGAAATGAACGCGCGTTTGGCCGCACTCTGCCGGCATGCTGGTGTGCGTCTCGTGTGAGGGGACACCAACACAGCGAGCAGCACGCGAATAGAAGTCACTCAGGAGCATGATCAATGGTCATTGAAGCTCGGCGTGTCTCTTTCGCCTTCCATTTGCGCAATTTCGCGAGATCTCGCTGCGAGCTCGACTGTGGGCTTTCCGTTGCGAGACCACTTCGCGCTGCCTATCGCCGATGCTGTCCTCGCATGGCCGAGCGGTGTGTGAGTGCTGCCAGCGATTGGGAGACTGAAACGAGCGACAGAGATGGAGCTTATTGACCTTGAACTGAAACTAATGTTCCACGTCAAGATCTCTGTGAGGAAAGGGAGGCGGGGAGAGGCCGACTCGCTCAGAGAGCGATAGAGACATTTTAATCAGAGCAAGGAGCATTCGTGTGGGTCGTTGCGATATTGTGCGCTTGGTCTGCCTTGAAGCCGGGCCAAATGTTGGGGACTAAGGTTTCGATGCCATGAACCGAGCGGACATGAAACGCTCACACGGCTCCTTGAGTTTCGTGGGTAGGCGGGTGCGCAGTCGCAGTCGCAGTGAACTCTTTGCGCACGGATAACGACGTTGCCTTGAAATGGCGATCGGTTCTTGTGTGTATGGAAATATCATTCCACTTGGCCGGAGTCGACATTTGCCCTGGATACGGTTCTACTGGCTGGCCACGCAAACAACTGAGCA
This sequence comes from Eristalis pertinax, assembly GCA_907269125.1. Taxonomy (NCBI): domain Eukaryota; kingdom Metazoa; phylum Arthropoda; class Insecta; order Diptera; family Syrphidae; genus Eristalis; species Eristalis pertinax. The sequence continues at coordinate 126,872,352 of OU026145.1, forward strand.
GGAGGTCGTGAACGAGCTTAGGGGCGAGTGTCCGGTTGGGTTGAAAAGTTACACCGAGCTGAGGGCGTGAAACTGAGACTTTCGATAGAATTCACTGGAGGCTGACGTTACTTGTTCAAGGCTGGCCATCGATGTCCTCTTGTTGTAGCGAAAGGTGGCGGTTCTGGATTTTGCAACGCAATGAGCAACTTTGTAAGAAAAAATTGGCTTGAAAAACTGCGCAGCAAAGTGAATCTAGTCAAGCTTGAGGGAGTCAATGACTAGGAGTCATAACGAAACTCCAGTCGACTTCAGACTGAATTTTAAAAGCGGAAGCAAAAGACAAGACAAGGACCTTAGCTAAGCTGAGCTTGCACGCCTCAACTGTGCTGCGACTGCAATCCCTCGTGGATTTCCTGATTTTCTTATTCGACAACATCGATAATTAACGAAGAAATTGAACAAAAATTAGACTTTTGTTTAGAGTTCGGCGTTCTATCATAATCCTTTCAACGAACACTCTTAATTTTGTGTTTTCAATTGGTCCAGCTTTTGCGTCAATTACACATCGAGCACAAGCAGGTAGGCATCCCAGGCAGACCGTAGTCCAGAGATAGAAATGTGGCCCGACGACTCTCACGGCCACTGTCCATGTTCTCATGAGGATTCGCTCCAAATGCGACAATTCTACTTATTGACATACCCGACTCATCGTTGAGCACAAACTTCCGACAGGCTAAACTGACAAAAGCAATGATCATTCGGCTGCAGTACTGGAACATTCGGTGTCACTTGTACTAGTAAGACCACAACGGAACTCAGTTGAACAAATACAAAAATACCGCGACAGTGTTGCATTTAAAGTGACTACGCGGGAAATTCAAAATGTCTCTGACTTATTTGAAAACCGGATAAAAGCGCATTAACTTTGCTTTCACTGGGATTCGAACTGGGAACTCCTCTAACTATGGTAGCACAACGGGCCTATGCTGGCCTATGTAAGTGTGGCTGCTGTCTTCCCTTACCTCAGTCAGTCACTTCAAACTAACCTAACCTAACCTATCCTGTCAATCGTCAAATTGTGAACTGTTACTAGACCTCACAGAATTTCAGAAATTTGGATCCCTAATCGCAGTAATATTGAACATTTTCACATAGTATTTTCTTTGTAAGTTACAGTACCATCTAGACAAAAGAAGGGCGCGTACTGAGGAGAGCCTCCACTCAGCAGACGGCTTAGCCTTGCCCATCCACATTACGCAATGATCTTGATTTGAAGGCTTACAAGATCCAGCTTGTGCATTATTTGAAGCAAAACATTGGATTCAGTGAATATGCTCAGCGATGGGGCTCTTTTTTGATTCATATTTGCCGCGTTTGAATTTTCGTATTTTCTACAGGGTGCGCCAAATGATATTTGATTGTTACAGATGAATAACTTTTTTTATTTTTCAAATATTTTTAAAGGGTGTGCGGGAGATAGCTCGGCAATGTTTTTATTCATTTGAAAGACCTATCGATGTTATATCGAAGCAATATAAAATCATTCAAATAGGAGCGTATTATAAATGTTCAATTTTCCATGACTCTAGGGCTTAAATCAGACTGAATTTTACCGACGGCTTGAGCTATGGTGGCTTTGACTTTGGCTATATTTGCACGTGTTATTGAACAATATATTCATCCATGGTGATTTGACCAATTTGACTGAATAAATGACGGCAAATTTGACAGATGTAGCTTGAACAATATGGCCGCTATCAACTGTCAAAGTTAGTATTAAAAGAAACCTACTCATCGCGGGCGATTAATCAGCTTTTGCAGATGTCAAGAAAAGGGGGGATGACGCGATCATAGAGTTAGGGAATGAAAATTGGGACTCCTTAACCATATTTGAGACCACTGGGTTGCTGCGGCCGAAGTTTAATAGTTTCACCATCAATGCGACAAAAAGTTGCTCGGGATTGTAGTTGCAGCAGTAACTGGCCATAATCATCTGGAATATCATGAAATCAATGAATATTGGAACCATGAAGAAATCACCGCGAATGGTTCCTGGCAATGAATCAGCTGTGTTGATAGCACCCAACATTTGACGTTCAGTCTTAACAACGATCAATCCTCTCCACATCAATGGTATTGGAGCCACAGGCAGGAGATGTAATTGACCAAACCAGGGAAGAATGAGCGGCTTGACACATCAGCGTAGTCAATTTCAAAGCTACCCTTCTGCTCGAAACGTTCGCTGATCTTGCCGACGTTGGACTCCATCGGGCTTAACCATGATAAAAGTACGCTCATTACTTGCTGCCATTGCTATTGAGAACAACGAGAATACTGACAACTGACACAAAGACAGGACGGGTATGCGGGACGTAGCTTATGCGTCTACCCACTAACCTAACCGCCTTAAAAGTCGTGCTCATCTCCTTGTCGTTCTGGCTAATTCTACGCATTTCTGAAGCAACATTGCGGTGGATTTAAAAGTTGGCTTTCAAGATGTACCCATATAATGTTTAAATTATGCAAACTAGGCAACTGCCGGGAGAAGCAGTGGGGAGCATTTTGATAAATTTCATAAAAAAATTCAGAGTTCCCTTGGCCACCTCGTTTATAAGATTCAACTGGACCCAACATTGGTAGTTCTTCTACGGCCCACCCTGTATAAATTCTGAATTAAAAAATCATGATTAATGCGTTTTTCTCTTCCGACATAAAGTTTGTGATTTGACGTCGCTTGATTATTTTCTTTTGGGACACGTTAGGCTATTGTACGCGGCTGTAAATGCTTGAAGTACCCGTGGTTGACACATTACCGAACTTGTCCTTTAAAACTTCGATTGAACACAATTAAATGTCTAGTTAAACAAAACAAAAGTTCAACCTGGCAATGCCGCATCCATGCAATTGGCATCATTTCTCCAATTCGCGTGCTCTTGCCGCGCATGCTTGTCGCGCAAAATACCACCGCAAAGTGAGACAGAGCGAGCGTATGAAAGAGAAAGTAAAACAAGAAACACAAGCACGCAGTCTTTGATCTTGTCAATGGCTTTCAGACCCGGCTCGGCTGCGCTTCGTGGGGATTACCTGCCAACTGTTCGTCGCTACCAGTTCTGCTCTTCGTCGTCGTCGGCGGCGGCGAGCCGAGCTGAGCCATCACACCACCGATTCGCGAACATATGATCCAAACTGGGTTACTGGCCACCATAACTGCCGAACGCGAGTGCAAATATCACTTTTTTTTCGTGTTTCTTTAGCGCGCCATTGAAACCAGTTGCCGCTGCCGCTGCCGCTCCGGCATCGCTGCACGCTGCTGTCATCTTCGAACTGTCATCCGCGTGACGTAGTTGATTGGCGAGCTCATTTCAGTTCGTCGCTGTAGTCGTTTACTGCATTTCGTTGTCATTGTCTGTTTATTGGTTAAATTAACTCTTTGCCCATGAGTCAGCGGATTACGGTGGCTTTTGGGGTTTCGAAATAGTTTTTAGGTTACTCACGTCGTCGTCGTTGGCTTGGCACACAGTGCCGCGCGGCGTGGATGTGACTGACTTGTGCGCTGGCGATGACACGGATGATGGAGATGCTGCTGATTGGGGGTACAGGTTGACGTATGGACACTAATTCCGATTTGATAAGCTTCGAGAGATGATTTGGGGCCAAACCGAATTTTGATGGGGCTTTGTGCGGTAAATGGAGCGAGCACACTCACGCACACATACACACTCGCACACTGATCGCATCTATCACTGGGATGCGAGGGAAAGAAGACATCTCTTGCGCTACAAAGCAGAAGAAGGATTTGGAAAGTTCCATTTCGGTTGGAGCGTGTGGAGACAATTCAATGGATTTTTGGAATTCCCGAATGTATGTCATCCATTAGGTTGTTAAAGTGATATCATTTTGGTTGTGCCATGGATGTGCCATGGTCCATGGGCGGGAATGTAAATTAGGAGTTTATTGAGTGCGATCGGGTTGATTTGTGATGAGTGGACAGCACTGTAGGGCGTGGGTGGAATGTGGCCAGCAAACTGGAGAGGATGTGATCCGATTCGAGGTGGCTGTGGTGTAGGAGGTAGCTGATTTCTGGATTTCGAGGGCCAACAGAATGAACAGGAGACGTTGCAAGCCTTGAGACAAACTTCCTCCGCCTGAGTCTAGTTGTTGGAGAGGATAGGCGCTTTTGTTCGAATTCATACTGGGATTAGCTTGGAATAGAAAAGTCGTTCTTAGGGAAGCAAGAGAAGTGGGAAAATCTACTCACGGAGTTGACACTAGGTTGCAGGATAAATGGCTCATTTGCGAAAAAGAACACAAGATCACCTCGCCGGTGGAGGATCATGGAGAGCGTAGCGATCCTCCAATTTCGAATAATGTCATGGCTCAGCACGTCACAGATGGCACATAGATGCAAGTGGGTTCTTCGACGAAGTATTTGTGGGCCATCAGGAGACTTTTGTCAAGAGATCCCACTTCTGGGCGAGTTTGTTGGTAAATGATTACGATTCTTGAACGGATTAATGGAACGCTAAGTACTCAGCCAAAACGTGAATTCTATATAGAACTAGACTGTCTGTTCCATCAGTTGAAGCTTAATCTTTTGGTGGTCCATGTCCAGCTTTGAGATCAACTATTGGAAAAGGAAACATTTGGGTTAGTTCACTCTAAATCGAAGCTTCGGTCGACATTGGTCTGTCGAATCATATGGCTCTATTCAAAATGTGTTCCTTTGTGGAAACAATTGTATTGTGCTTGCACACAATATGGTCAAGATAAGATTCAGTCAATATTTGAATATTCGCGCCTTTTCAGCAATAGAGTGTTGCCAGAATAAAAGAGACAATTTGGTTTAAGATTTTCACAAACAAAAACAAAAGCCGAAAGCGTGTTCATTGAATGCCGTCTAAGTTAGGTTTGCGTAGAGGGTAATAGCTGAGCCTTTCGTGGTTCATAGTAGTGATCTGCCAAGCCGCAACTTTCATAGACCGAGTTAACCTTTTTTTTCCTTTATTGACATAGTTTTGTTATCTGCAACGCCGGAGAGGCCTGTCTGCAGAAGACTAGCTGCAATTATAGACATTACTTAATAAAAACAATAAAAAAGAGAAAACAAAACTAAAAATATACGTTAAAAAAATGAGAAAATTAGATTCGATTCTGGAAACAAGATAACTCTCTTTAACTTTTTTTAAAATTTAATTTTTTGTTAGGTAGCGAAATTCTCTGGGAAGTTCGTTAAGTACTGATGGAACTGCAACATCAAGCGTCCTTATTCCGTAATCGTTCCAATATCTCGGGACTTCGTAGACCCGCTGTTGTCTTCTTGTGGAGGGTGATTTTGTAGCTATTATCTTTTTGGCAATACTGGTTTAAACAGCTGACGCACGTTTCGTGTTTTGTTTCACTGTCAAACATCTTCAGTTTGGTCTATAATTTAACCATGAATCGTCTTACAAACGAACAACGCTTGGAAATTATTGAATTTTATTATCGCTAAATGCGTGCTCTGTTAAGAAAGTTCATCGCGCGCTTCTTACATTTTATGGTCAGAAGCTCAATTTTTGCTCAATGGGTACGTAAATAAGCAGAATTGTCGATTTTGGAGTGAATATCAGCCAGAAGCATTGCAAGAGCTACCAATGCATCCAGAAAAAGTCACAGTTTGGTGTGGTTTATGGGCTGGTGGCATCATTGGACCGTACTTCTTCAAAGATGATGCGAATCGTAACGTAACTGCGAATGGTGAGCGCTACCGTGAGATGATATCCAACTTTTTTTCGCCCAAAATGCAAGAGCTTGACTTGAATGACATGTGGTTTCAACAAGACGGTGCCACATGCCACACAGCACGCGCAACAATGGACTTATTGAGAGGCGAGTTCGGTGAACATTTTATTTCACGTTCGGGACCGGTCAATTGGCCGCCTAGATAGAGCGATTTAACGCCTTTAGACTATTTTTTGTGGGGCTATGTTAAAGCTCATGTCTATACAGACAAGCCCGCTTCAATTGACGCATTGGAAGACAACATTGAAGCATTTATTCGTGAGATACCGGCCGAAATGTTGGAAAGAGTATGCCAAAATTGGACTAAGCGGATTGACCATTTGAGGCGCAGTCAAGGTCAACATTTGCATGAAATAATCTTCAAACATTAAATTATATGGACCGTACTATCGATTCAAATAAAGATTTCATGGATTTTTCTGAATTTTATGTGTTTTTTTTTGAAAAACTTTTCTATAGCTTTTAAAAAATCAACCTTTATTTACTGTCTGTTGCGTAGTCACTGTACAAGTGCGCAAGAATTTCTAAATTGCAGATCTGTTGGATATTCAAAATATTGTTCAGGTTTTGGACTCTGGGGTTGAGTCTTCGGTTTTGTACTATTCTTTGCAGTCGCACATGCGTTTTTTTGTAGTGATTGCATTTGGGGCGCTCGTCCCCACGCCAATATGCCATGCCTCAGATGTGATTCAACTAAACCAAAATGGCATTGTTTAAGGATTTTGGGTGTGCAGACATTTTTTTGGTGGAAGAGTGCGTAAGCGCGTTCTCGTTTGTAACTCCATTTAAAGTTGTAGTCAACGATGAGTCCAAGATACTTGTATGTTGACACATTATCGATATTTCTACACCCACTTCTGTGCAGACATTCTATGTCATGTATTTTAATCTAGATTTTAGTTTTTTGGGATATGCGGCGGACGAATATGCATTAGCTTTGTCTTCAGAGCGTTAATAATTAGTCCATGGTCGTGACACCAAGCTGTGATTTCATTAAGTTCTAAAGGGTGGTTAAATTTTAAGGGCCGATGTTGATTTTGAATAAAACACAAATTATTTAGGAAATTATTGTAATTTCTTTTAATTATGTTAATATTGGTGTGGTTCAATTATGTATAGAACAAACGCAACCTCGGCGGCACACCTCCATCCGATGGTCCAAATTTTCAATGACGCTGAAGCATAATTGAGGTTCTATGCCGTTAATGTGCCGAATTATCTCATCCTTTAGCTCTTGATTTGTTGCTGGCTTATCGACGTACACCTTTTCTTTCAAATGCCGCAAAGAAAAAAATCCAACGGTGTCAAATCACATGATCTTGGCGGCCAATTGACATCGCCACCACGTGAGATAACACTGCCATTGAATTTGTCACTCAAAAAAGCCATTGTTTCGTTAGCTGTGTGGCAAGTGGCACCGTCCTGTTGAAACCACATATCGTCCACATTCATATCTTCCAATTCGGGCCATAAAAAGTTCGTTATCATTTCACGATAGCGAACACCATTCACAGTAACTGCCTGACCCACCTTATTTTGGAAAAAATTCGGCCCGATGATGCCGCCAGCCCATAAACCGCACCAAACAGTCACTCTTTGTGGGTGCATTGGTTTTTCGACAATCACTCTTGGATTATCATTCGCCCAAATGCGGCAATTCTGCTTATTGACGAATCCACTGAGGTGAAAATGTGCCTCATCACTGAAGATGATTTTCTTCGAAAATTGATCATCCACTGTTGCCATTTCTTGCCACAATTCTGACCATTGACGACGCTTGAAATGGTCAAGAGGCTTTAGTTATTGAGTCAATTGCACCTTTTTTTTTTATGGTTTGCGCCAATGGATGTGGAATCTTCTTCAAGATGCTGGTAACCCGTGCTACCAGCATTAAGGATTCACGGGATATTATTCTCCTATGTCCTCGCGCCTACGTCCTAAACCACACCTCTGCACACGTCTACCACTCTCCCCGCGGAACTGCCGTTAGGTATTACATCGCGGGGCTGGTTAGCAATTATGCTCTATTCTGTACGGCCGCCTCTTGGGCTCTTCTTAGAGCTTCAGCTCTTCGTAGTGCAATCTGCACGTTTGCTATGAAAGAGCAGACCTCTGTCCAGTCACTCTCCGATCTCGTCATGTAGCGTACGAGATCCTCCGGGGTTGGCAAGTTCGCTCTGTCTTCTGCGAAGCGTGTAGAAGTAGAACACTGCATGCTCCGCGTCTTCATTCACGTCTGGACATTCGGGGCACATAGGTGAGGAATCGTGTCCAAACCTATGGAGGTATTTCCGATAGCCACCATGCCCCGACAGGAACTGTGTAAGATTAAAATTGCAGTTCCCTATTTTTCTTTGCGTCCATTGCTCAATGGTGGGAATGAGCCTATGGGTCCACCTGCCCTTTGTGGAGTCATCCCAACTGGTTTGCCACAGCGTCATCGATGCCGCTCTTTCCTCCGTCTTTACTCTTTTTGCCTCCTGACGATTCAGGGGCCGCCGAAGGTATACCCTCTGGCTCTCGTTTGCGAGTATGTCAATGGGGATCATTTCGGCTAGAACACATGCTGCATCGTCAGATATGGTTCTGAAGCCGCTGATGGCTCTGATTGCGTAGAGCCTGTACTGCGCCGACAACTTCCTCCTGCACTCATTAATTGCCAGTGCGCCAGCCCATATTGGGGCGGCGTACATCAGGACTGAGCTGACCACTCTGGACAGTAGGATCCTACGTGCGTATCCGATATTTGGAAGCATTCGGGAGAGTGCCGACTGCATCATCGATGCCTTTTTGCTTGCGTACTCAATGTGGGGTTTGAAGCGAAGTCTATTGTCAATCATGACACCGAGATACTTCAATGATTCCCTTGATCTTATTGTCTGATTTCCGATCCGGAAGTTTGCGTACTCTACCCTCTTGCGGCTGGTTATTAAGACAGCCTCAGTCTTGTGGGCAGCTAGTTCCAGACCGGCAGACTCCAACCAGTCCTTCATTTTTTCTATTGCCTCGTCAGTAGCAGACTCCACCTCGTGAACGTGCTTGGCAACTGTGACCACTGCGATGTCATCAGCGAAGCCTATTACCTTCACTCTATCTGGTAGCAGACGTAGAATCCCGTCATACATGATATTCCATAGGAGAGGTCCAAGGACAGACCCTTGCTGGACTCCCGCGGAAACGCTGTAGTACTTAGCGCCCTCATCAGAGTGGTACCTTAGCTTCCTGTTACTTAGGTAGTCTGAGACTATCCTCCGCAGGTAGTACGGTGTATCCATTCTGGCAAGGGCTCTCCTAATCAATTGCACCTTGTAAGCGTGTAAATGCAAGTCTTTATGCATAATGTTCATCAACGACGAGCGTGAGAGGTGCTATTGTTGGGCACGACGACGAGTTGAGGTGGACGGCTCTTCAGCCTCACTATCGCGAACAGCAGCAATATTTTCTGCAGTACGAGCTGTACGAGCATGCACTGGTGTTTTCACATTTCCTACAGACCCGGTTGGCTCAAATTTTTTTCCGATTGTACGCACATTTGGACGATTAAATTGACGGAAAAAATCACGAAGTGCACGATATGCATTTTGATTTGAACTCCCATTTTCATAATAAGCTTGCGGCTTCATTTACGTTCCTATGGCTAATTACAACCGCTGTGCCGTCCGCGTAGGCGTATCCCGTACCATACTTCAGCACTGACATCAGATCATTGGCGTCAGTAATAAACAGGAGAGGGCTCAGTTTTGATCCCTGTGGGACACCATATACAACATTCTCATCTTCGCTTAAGAATTCAACAATCTTTACTTTAAATTTTCTGTTTATTTTTTCTATCGGCATACGAATAAAGTTCCTCGATATCGCTCTCAGTAATTTGAGTGTTTAATGTGTTCCCTATTGACTTTAAACGTCGAAAGCATTTTCGGTGCTTGACATTGGAACATTCTCTATTTCCACATTTTTGTCAATTTGTTTTTGCTCTAAAGTATTCACGTGCGCTTGCAATCCATACATTTGGACGTATTTAATTTCTTTTTGTTTTTTGTATTCATCAATTTATTTTTTAAGTGCTTGAAGTAGTTCATTGCTTTTCGTGAGTGTGACGTTGATTTCCACATATTTACTCATATTTTAAACTCTTTTATTTCGTGTAATTCTCATTCTATAGCACTTTTGTCTTCCGTCATCATCGCTGGTGACAGTGGCTTTCAGAGACTCTGCTGGTCGTGATCTCTTCGCTACATATTGCGATTCATCTTCTGCTGGTAATATATCTTTCGTTCTACACGATATACATTTGCAGTTTTTCTTTGCAGATATCTTGCGGTACGAGTTCTGTGATATAGAACTGCAATCGAAATGTAAATTTCCATTACACTTCGAGCAGTTCACGAATTCACCGTCAAGCGCTAACGGATCCTGACGTCTAATGCATTTATTGTCCATGTCCTTTTAGTGTGAATGAAAATTGCTTTTGAAATGTTTTAAATCACTTTTTTAAATAAAACCAGACTATTTTGCTGTTTCTTTTTGATTGTAAAAGCCAGGTTTCTGCTTTTCAGGCACTGTATAGGCTTTTAGGATAGCACTAGAGCAAAAACACGTCCACACACTTTGAAAACTTAACAACTTTCAGTTCGAATTGAAGCAAACCGAGCTAAAACTCTAGTCGGTTAAATTGGTTTCAAACAATATTACAGTGAACTCTCGCTAGTCCGGTAAGACAGTGCAAGACAGTGTCCGTTTATTTAATTTGTCGGACTATAGGGTACTCCTTGCAGTTAGGAACTTTTTGAAATAGAGTTAATAACAATCGGACTAATCACCCAACTTTTCCAAAATGTACGTGTACGTACACTCGAGTCACGTTATGCGTTTTACCATCCGAAAACGAATTGGTTGTTAACTTCACCTGTTCACCTGTTCAATTATTCGATTCTGTTTAGTTTCGGCAACTCGGTTTGACATACATTTAGCTCGGTTCAACTCGGTGGATGTTACTCAGCTCGACCCGGTTTATCAACTCGAGTTGACATAGTGATACCTTACCACAGAGAAAACCTGCCTATATAGGTTTGTTGCCAACAATGTTTTTATTGGCGGAAGGATCTTAAGGCACAAAATTGTCTGAGTTATGTTTCCGGTTATGCAGTTTTTAGATACATGCTTTTGATAAATTCGAAAACCGATTACTTAAAGATTTTTCGCGACCATAATTTTGTGGGTCATTAGAAAGAACGATTTTTCGAAAAATCTAAAATGGCCTAACCCAATTTTTTTGTCGAAGGTTTTTGAACGCTACTCTGGAGCACTCAGACTCAAAAACTGGTCCATGTACTACAAGGTAGCAACCTACATTTAATGAAATTTGTGATGAGCGGCCTACATCATCAGCTCTCATCGCATCAGCACCAAATAACTGCCACCTGATCTGAGCAAAGTCGGGGCAGTGGCAGAGGAAGTGCTCTGCAATGTCGTCGTTTTCTTCACAGGCGGCACGAAGGGTTTCGTCGGCTAGGCAAAGCATATTTAGGTACTTGGCATATTTAGGTGCAGTGGCCCGTTAGTACGCCTGTAAGTCGCCTGCAGTCTTTTCTGTCAAGAGAACTGCCTCGGACTTCTTACAGACATTAGGGAGCATGCGCTTGGTTTGTCTACATCCTGGAGAGTCATGCCAGTTGTGCTCTCGAGAAGCCCAGCCATCGATGGAAGCCCTAACCGAGGACGCGGGTATTTCCAACGCAGGTTCGCGTCCTAAGAGTATCTCCTCTGATCCTTGTCTAGCAAGTTTATCGGCGTTCTCATTTCCCGTGATCCCCTGGTGGCCCGGAACCCAGACAAGTCTTAGCGAATTGAGCCTGCAGATCCAATTTAGAGAAGACTTGCATTCTTGAACTATCCCAACCCCTTAAAACGGCACATAATTCTTAACTGGGTTCTCACCCAACCACCAGTTCTTCCTACCTACAGATTCGTTCCATTTCTTGGCGATATCAGTGGAGGTACAGATTACAAATGGAAATCTACCTACGGTTCGACGTTATTTTACGTTGTTTTTCTACTTGAATTTTGTACCAAATTTTCTATATTTGTTCGCTCCATTGTATTGTGAGACTGACTTTCCAGTCACCGAAATGCATGCTCTGCAGAAAATATGATTTGTTTAAGATATTTGGACGACCCGTTTTGGCTTTATTACAAGACGAATCTCTTGGACTGGTGATGTGTACTGGCCACCTATTCACAAAAAAAGGCGATCAAAACTATTGCAAGAACCGCAGAAGTACGGGGAAGGGGTAGAGTTAGAGGAAAGGGGCGGCAACCAAGCACGTTCACAGAGATCTCATGTGGCACTGGCGAGGATTAATCTGTAGAATCGTGGAGCTTGTGAAGAACAAAGTCTGGAATCAATTCATGCCCGAGGACTGAAAGATGCCAGCGAATCCATATTCATAGAGGGCCGTATCGAGTCATGTTCTGTCCTTGGAAGGTTTTTGAAAGGTCAGTGCGCACTTTGCTCGATTTCGAGGGGTTTCTTCAGCCGTCTGGATTTCCATCGAGACCTCGCCCTTCGCGGTTTCGTGAACGAACGCCGAGCGAAACGAGGTCAAAACTTTCATAAGCATTTGGATCCGAGCCCAACGGATGCTCGGATTCTCTGTTTCACATTCTTCGTCTCGTTAACACATCATATGTGTGTATATCCCTGCTCAGCGTCGCTTATAAGATCCTGTCCAGCGTACTGTGTGAAACGTGATCGGAACGTACGATGGCACCTTCCGCCCCGCAAATCGACTATGGACCAAATGTTCGTAATAAGACGTGGAGTGGAGAACATAAGCGAGTTTCATCGCTTTTACATACAGAATCGGAAGGCATTTATTCGATACGTTTGCAGTCTTCGGCATCGTGGATTCGGATTTCGGCAAAAAGATGCGCTGTTATGTGATTTCTTCAATCAGCTGTAGAATAAGAGAAACATGGCAGTACGCGAGGACTCAATGTAGAGCAGCTACTTTTTCGGAAAGGGCTATACTTGCGAATGTCCTCATCATCACGACTTCCGAGGCGTGCCTTGAATGCGATTCCATCAGGTAGGCAATCGCTTGACAGTCCTAGGACGAGGTGTTTGGAGCAAGTCCAAAAACTAGCCTGGTTGCGCTCGGTCATAACACCTGATGAGTGGCCTGGAGATATTTCGTGCGTCAGAAGATGTGGATGGTGAAGTTGATAGTGCCGTGGGGAGCAGAAAACAGTCAAGCCACTATCTTCTACAAATTGAGCTGTCAAAATGTGGGCTCAAGAAAGTGGGAGCCAAATGAAACAGTAAATCTTCATCAACAAGACCTTATACACCCATGTCCAAAATGAAGTAAGCATTGTGAGTGCATACCGTCCCGATTGAATGCCCTGCTTTACGCGTGAAAAGTCACATGATCAGGGCTAAATGTTGACGGAAGTTCTCCACGTTTATCGGTCACCACGGAGTTAAGCGATCATCTCAACTTTTCCGCACTCAATCTTCGATTTCGAAATCACTTGCAGATCGATAAAAGATGCCAAGACCACGCCACTTGCCTCCTCAGAGAAGACATCAATCGCTTTTGATTTCACCCATTTTTCATTTTATTTCAGTCTTCCGGTCCATACATTGTCTTGGTCATAGATTCCGTCAAGAAGAATACAATAAAAAAAAAGTTCACAAATCTCTTTCACGTCGTCGACAGAATTCGGACAGTTGTCCCTTTCGCTGACCGAATGCTTAGACGACCGCAACGACCACCACACTTTTCCGGTTTTCCCACCATGACCGCACAGAGAAAGTCTGACGACCAAAATTTCTCACATGCTTTGAACCCCGAGCAGACACCAGCAAACGGCGACAGCGTCTATAAAAAATGAAAATTCCTCCGACAACAAAGCGTCTTGTTGTCATTTCAAGTCCGGAGCTTCTCCTTTCCCCATCCGCTCCGCCCGGTCACCGCCCTTCGCACACTCAGCGCACCCAGCTTGTCCATTCATCGGCCGTAACATTTCGCGTGCGTGTTTTACTCGATTTTAGAGGCCTTTTCCGCTCTATGCTCCCTGCGAGAGCCAGCGGCAATCACCGCCGACCAAAAGAGAGAGGGAGAGAGTGGAGTGTGCGTCAGACGTTGATTACCGATGCGACTGGTTTTGTTAAGATATCCCCCCAAAGAGAACAAATAAAAACGAAAAAAAAGAAGAAAAGAAACAAAAACCGTTAAGGCAGCAATCAAAACGAAGACAACTCTCTGCGCGACAATAAATGACCAAGCGAGCGCGGGCCGAAGGGCCCAAAAACTAAGTCAATCCTTTCCGCTTCCCTCGGCAGCCAGCCAGGCCAGCCGACCAGCCGGGGCAGGGCGAACAGAAAAAAAAAAAACAAATAACAGTTATATTGTCACAAAAACCAACGGTCACCAGCACACATCAATGTTCCACATCCCATCAGCGATCTCATCAACATCAAGATCTCGAGCTCGAGCTCGAGCTCGGCTCAGGTGGTCATCGCGCGCATGTGTGTGGGGTTAACCTGTCCTCCTCTCTGTAGCCGCATGCCAATGAATTTATTCAAACGCGTTTGCGGGCGGAGGAGGCGGTCTGATTATAACTACATACCTAGAGCAGACCAGATTTCGTGGTCCATACGAGCGCACTCGCCACACATGACATAGCAAAGCCTTAGCCTTAGCTCTGCACGCGTGCAAACTCTGGCGAAGCCATCGCGGTCGGTTGTGTGGGCGGCGGGTATTGTTTTGCTCTCGTGTGACGACATAACTCACAGCAAGATCGTGTGCGCGCCCGCCGCCACCGTCCCATGGACCACGTTGCGAAGGCGGACAGGCCTGCCAGCCAGCCAGCTTTATCGAACGAATATCTTGAAGATGTAAATTCATTCAGGAACTGGACTTGGATTGCCCGAACGAGTTCGTCGAGAAATTATACAACATCGAGTTGGTGAGAGGGGGGGGAGGGGAGGCGGTTGGGTCATTGTGTCGATCGTTTACCCGGATCGATGAAAACGAATTTCATTGGGAAAGTGCATTAGAGGCGCGTTCCCGAATGTGGGTCAGGTATGTGGAAACATTACGAGCTTGTTGTTGGCGTTCGAGATGCTGGCGAGCTGGTGCATCGTGTTTGTGGGGATCTGATGTAAAAGTCCATCTCTGGGGAAGCTTATGGTGATTTCGCTTGGGGATACACGTTCGTCGAGGCATACATGGCTCTTTGTGGGGGATCTTGGTGCTGATGGACATTGATCTGACTCACATTTGGGAAAGCTCTTTAAAGTTGTCCCAACATTTTACTTATCATCTTCTTAAGATAAGCGGAAAACCATTCAGTGGTGGAGGCAGTCGCGGATGGTGAAAGAGCCGAAAGCAGGCCCTAGCCCTTGGTCAGTCTTAGTGATCGACGCTTGGTAAATGTCCTAGCCATCGAATCAAGGAGAAGTCGTCGAAGAAATAATGCGGAAGGGAACTTATGACTTGGTCTTGAAGACAATCGCTGAAGCAACCTTCAGAAAGTCCAAAGTTCGAGTACAGCACAGACCTGAGTTGTGAGCCATTAAGAAGCTTAGATCTTAGGCCGAGTACGCCTAAGAAAAGAAGGTACGGAAGGCTGTAGGTCACCGGTTGTTAACAGCGTCAATTCTGGTAAATTTAGTCATTCCGCTTCAATTTTTTAACGGAAAGAGTAAAAGGGATGGAGGCAGTTGGAAAAAGAGGAAGAGACAAATCCCAAATACAGAAGGGACCGATAAAGATAGACCGAGTGAAAGCAAGACAGAGGCGCATGGCGGAGGAAAGAAAGAGTGGGAGAATTGCTAAGAAAGAAGGATAGAGTTGAGGGGAACGTAAGAAAAGAGAGAGCTTCCGAAAGAAGGAGATAGAGAGAGAGATATAGAGATAGATAGAGAGAGAGAGAGAGAAAGAGAGGGACATGGAGAACAAATTTAGAAATAGAGTTGATGAAGGAGGAAGTGAGGGAGAAAGACAAAAGAAAGAATTTAAAGAAATTACATCAAGTGTACCCCAGGGCTGTGCCGAGTGTCCTATTCTTTAGTCGTTTTTAATACAACGATTTTATCAACAAACTTTGGTGTGCTAACATGTCGACATCTCAGCGTCTAAGCGAAATTCATTAATAAGGAAACAATGACTATCTGCAGTATAAGTGTCGTTCTTTAAAGACTAAAAGGAAACCTTGTTAAATAGCTTAGGCAACAACTGGTAACAACTTCAGTGAGACTGCGACGCGAATGAGGAATGACCGGAAGCAGCAACCAATGAGGCGTTATCCAGCATTAAGACGGAGGTGACTAATGAAGTACAGCCGCCTCTCTCTATGTCGAATTTACCTCTTTTACTTAGTTACGTCGTTGTTTAGGCCATCACAGTCAACGGCGAGCGCTATAGGTCGATGATTACCACCATCTTTTGGCTGGAATTGAACATCAATGTTTCAACAGGACTCTGCTTCGTGCCACAGAGCAGATTCGAAATTCTGAACGAGCGATACGAGGGAAAGGTTATCTCTATCGTGGTCGCAGTGCATTGTGACTGCTATATTCGTACTTACTCACTTAAGGTGGCGCTACAGTCCGGGGTGGACCTGGGCCTCAATCAACAAGCGTCTCATCGATCTTTAGCAATTTTCCATGCATAGACAGGCAGCAATTACTCAAGCTCGGATCCTCCATGGGTCGCCGGCCTGATAAGACGACGAAGTTGGTTGAGGTCACTTTCGTGCGCCATCTGAGTCGCGGTCTTCTGCTACTGCGCCGTCCCTCGAGGATGGATTCGAAGATCTTCAGGGCCGGAGGATTGGTTTTCATTCGCTCTACAAAACCTAGCCATCCCAATCGTTGGATCTTCACTCTTCTGGCTAAGTCGATGTCGCTGAACAGCTCGTACACTTCTTTGTTACATCTTCTTCTCCACTCACCATCTATGCAATCACCGAAAGAATTTTCCTCTCAAAGCAACCTCGTCCACTTTTGACAAAGTCCACCCCTCCGCGCCACATAGCAGGCACGATTAATGTCTTGTAGAGGGTTACTTTGTTTGTTCGTGAGAGGGCTCTGTTTATCAATTGCTTTCTTAGCCCAAAGATTGATGTCTTTGGTGAGCAAACAGCAACCAACAGAGCTATTCGTCTAAATGCATGTTCAATGGTACGATCTCTCCTTTGGACATGCCAAAATTCACTTAGAATACACCTCACCACGACACTTTCCAGAAAACAACATCGAAACCCTGATTCCGGACAGAGTCCTGCGGTATGGCGGCACCATTTCCTTTGGTTACTTTTACATAGATGGATCCAAGACGGATGATAGAGTAGGAAGGAAGTTTTCTCGGAGAGTCTACACCCGAACAAATCGGTTCGCCTGCCCTGTTCTGGTCAAGATGGAACGTGATGTCCGTGATATCAACTAAATCCATGGCATCATTCTCTATAAACTCTAAATTATTAACCGACTGCCGCGCCTCTCTTAACGAGATATCCGAACAGTTCAACACTCGCCTGTACTGGGTGCCAGGTCATAGAGACATCCCGGGAAACTGCAACTCGCAAAACGCGCAAAAGCTAGACTGCCAGTTGATAGCATCTCTTGTAACATAGGTACCCCTATTATTACCTTCAACCAAAGAAAGTCGACTCCAGATGGTCGAAGGTGGTACCTGTCGAATTTCAAAATAAATCTGGCCCAATCTTGATCCTAAGAGATCAAGCGATCTTATTTCCCTAAAGAGATCAAAAATCAGCACAGCAGTGGGTATAATCACCGGCCGCTGCTTCCTAGGCCTTCACGCAAAACGACTGGGCATATTTTCCAACGACTAGGCATAAGTTGCCTAGACGAAGAGAAGGAGGAAAACATTCACCACCTCCTTTGCAACTGTCCTGCTCTCGCCTCAATCACGAATGCCACCCTAGGCTCCTACTTCTTCGACGGTCTAAACGACCTCAGCAAAACAGCAGTTAAAGCGCTAGTCAAATTTGCAGAGACTACAAAATGCCTGTCATCAACCCCCTTCATCTTTCTTCCGCCCTATCTGAACACCCACGTGGCGGTACAATTTGTCACTTCCTACCTACCTACCTAGCCCAAAAAAGCAGCGATTGGCAAGAGTTATTCTTCGTTTGATTTCAGCGCTGGTGTCGTTGACTGGGTCAATAGGGGTCCCAAGGTAGACAAAGTCTTTGACTGACATTTCCACTAACTAACAAAAAACCACCCTCTAACTCGAACTAATATTGACATCCCGTGAAAAATCGAGGGACGCGATTGTATGTACGAGTATATGCTGTATTCAGACCGCCACAAGAGGCGCATGCAACTTCGAGGCAGTCCGGACTATCGTCTGCCCCGATCTTGGCTTCGCTTACCTCGACAATGTCAGTACCGAGATCTAGCGGAGAATATCTCTTGCCAGCCGATGTTTCTTTGAGCTAAAAAGGCGATCAATAATAGAGAAGACATTAAATTTTGTTTTTGAATTATCTTTTTACAATTTCTTTTGTTAAGTGGGAAAGATGATATCCGTTAAGCGACTGGCGCCACGCATTGGTTCCTCCCGTACGCCAGAAGTCAACATTCAAAAGTAAAAAGTAGCCATAATTTTTGTTGCAAACGTTAAATTCGATAACGGTCCATGCAAACAAAAGTTAGATAGATAAATATTTATTGGCTTCATAGTGCAACAATATTTTAACAAAGTTATGTCTAGCTTGCACAGAGATATGGTTTTATAGAAAACTTACTGCTGAAAATACAATTGTTTTACAAGTAAGATATGCAGTTCGGCAAGTTGAATCTATCTTGGAGGAAAAACTATGGAAAAAAAACCTCCATTTAAGAGATGCAAAAAAAAGTTGAATTACTCAACTGAGAGTGAAGTTGAATGATTTGTTGCAGTCGTTGTCGATTTTTAGTGTGCATTCTTTTCGTTGCCCTTCACAACTGCTGTGCAATTGCATTGATGGATTTGAAGACCATTTTAAACTTACTCATCCTCCATATTGATGCGCATAATTATATTAAAATAGCAACTAAAAATAGTGTCTCCATTAAGTTCGTTTTTTTTCTCAACTTAAACTTTAAAAGTGTACAAACTTTTGAATTGTGTACTTTCGCCTAATATAGTTTGCATAATTATTTATGTGATTTCTTCCTCTTTTAGAGCATATTTGCTATTTTTTGTTAATCTTCACTACATGTATATAAACAGTTTTTTTTTAAATGATCAAGCAAAATAATCTAAATACGTAATATGTTTCATATATAACGTAAAGTAGAAAAGGTTAGAGTTGCTAATAAGCAAAAGGAAACGTTTGAAATCCTTAAAAAAAACCTACAACATGGAACATACAAAACTTTTCATCAACAGGGTATATTCGCTGTATAATCTTATTTGGTGAGATGGAATGAATGTTCAAAACGAAAACTTCTTTCTTAGTCAATACATTGAATGGCTTGACAGTACACAAGACTTGTTGTAGTGTGAGTCCCAGTGTAAGTCCCCGTAATGCAAAAAAAATCTTACGCTTCTAATCTTCTTGTTCTTATTTTTTTTTTATTAAAAAAACATTGTTTTATAGACCTTAATTTTTGAGCAATCTCTATAATTTTTGGACCATGAAACGTACTCTTCCTATTTATACCATGTACCATACAGTGGCTTCGACTTTACAGACTTTTGTCCAATGCTCCCTTATAATGGAACCACCGTGCGCCAGTGTTGATACACATTTGTGCCCGTTTCATCGCATTTTCCATAACTTTCATGAGACTTGGCATAAGCCTGCGACTTCAAGCAGCTCCAAATAATGAAGTCTGGAATGGTTAAATCGGGCGATCTTGCTGGCCATGCCAAATCAACAAAGGGGGAGATTATGCGACCAGGAAACACTCCTTTCACAACATCTATTGTGGATTCTGCTGTGTGTGCGGGTGCACCATCTTGTTAAAACCACATGTTCACCAAGCCCCGCTCATTCAATTTCGCCAGTAAGAAGTCGTTTATCGTCGCCAGTAATTATGACCGTATTGCTGATGGCGTCTTCAAAAAAAATACGGCCCAATCGCTCCTCCCGCGTGAACGTCGCACCACACAGTGGCTTTGAGTGGATGTAATGGCTCTCTGATCTTCACACGCGGATTTTCAGTGCCTCAGAATCGAAGATTTTGCTTTTGGCGTTATCGCCTCGTCGCTCATGATGATTTGCGACACAAAATCGTTCTCTTCGTTGTTGAGATGATTGTTGATAATCTTTGCGGATTATACCGCTGTCTGTTTGTATACTGCAGCTGTCTAATTCACAAATGTCAAATATTGACATGATTGACGTACGACGCCATTTGCATTTTGGATGATTTATTTCGCGCCACCTTGTACAAGACATGGATCATCCTAGTCCCTGTCTATGCCGCAAAAATATGGACAATCTCAAAAGGGGATGAGAAGCTTGGGATCGTTGAGACAATATGTTCTGCGTGCGATATTAGATCGTGTTTGTGTTGCAGGCTTCTGAAGGAGCTCTGCTTAAACCAAGGTACAGTGGCATGAATCTCTTGATCCAACGTCGGGATGCCTAGCCCATATATGGAATATTTGGAGTATTCGACTATAGAACGAGGTTCATTCGCCGTAGGGTCCAGTTCGTTGAACCAACGCCTTGGATGGGTTCTACAGTAATAATTGATTTCATGTTCATGAACATTTCCTCCACCTTGTCGAAGTCTGGGGCTGATCGAAGAGCTCTGCTGCTCTTTGGGTCGCAATACCCGGTTGTGGTGGGACTCCACACCGATTTGAATCATACCGTTCATGCCTCAGAGTTACAGACGACTTGACTACTTCCCGGGACATTAGGCTGCCCCCATGAAGCTCCTGCTAGACATTTGTTTACGTACGAGCTTTGGGACAGACCTTCAATGAATTGTACACATTCGAGTAGAGATGGTGTAGCACTCCGCGGCACATCACAACAGAGGACGCCCGCATTTAAGGTGACGCACTCAAATGAAGAACCTAAACCTTCTTGGTGCCCGCATCTAAAGCCCAACCACTGTTCGCTCTAACTGAAGAGACTTGTTGGTTGAGGCCTCCTCGGATTGTATCGTCGTACAAAGAAGAAGAACACTCCATTTCGCCCCGACTAGACAAACAATTGTCATCACCGATCCACCCATTGAGTGTTTTTCATCACAATAGCGCCAATAAGCCTATCCCCCTCTCCACACCAAAGGAGTCTCCATTCTCTATTCTTCCCCAAGATTTATCGACTGACAGTTGAAAGCACGTTTTCACAACCTGCAGCCATCACTCATCGGTGTTGCACGGTAGCACCAGTCGTGCAGCCTTTGTTTGCCCAGAAAGTGGTCATTTTTCTGTTTCTCCTGCTCCCCCCCCCCCCCACTCAAGCCATCGTTAATTTACTGCCTTTGGACCATATCTCCGAGCGAATGCCTCAAACTGGGACATTGTTACGAGACTTAGTAAATCAAAATTTGGTCATCAATCCAGCCCCCCTCCTCCTTTCCTGAATCTCTCCGGACAATGCTGCTGCCATTGTGCGCCCCCTTTCAGTGTTCTCTCTCTGTCGTCTTTCGTTTGACGTTTTCACAACGGCCAGCGACCGGCAACGAACAACAGCCAAACAGCCTTGATTTAAAAGCTTTTGTAACCCAATTCCGAGACATTCAAGTCAAGACAACTCCCCAAAGGCCGGGCACCTTGCCACCAAGTAAACCACTCTAAGCCCCCTCAGCACGCAGCCGAACGTTATTTATTGCAGCCGAATGTAAATTTCTCGGGTTTCTTCCCATTCATCGCTACGCGTCGGCTTCAATTTAACTCTCAGGCCTACATGTGAGATCTCGCTCTATCTCGCTCTATCTCGCTTGCTCTTGCCTTCCCCACACGCCCATGGCTTCCCTTCGTCGCGTCTCGTCGGTGCGCTGCCGAAGGGGCCCAGCAAGGCTAGGGAAATGGATGAAATAGATGAAAAGAAAAGAAATCTAGATACAAGTGTGGCGGCCATGCACACAGATGCATCTCTCCATCTGGAACATCAGTCAATCGCATTCCGAATTTCTTTTCAGTTTCTCCTTGTGCCCCTCTGGGCCCCCTTTCCCCAACCTACCATGCCGCCCCAATAGATGAACGGACCGACGGATGGATGGATGGATATAACGGTGTGTGGACACTGTTTGATCAATGAAACCGTTCGTTCGAAGGTCTCTCGCTCACTCGCCGTTGGCGTTGGAAAGAAAACACGCACGCACACCGTTCGCCCCGCTGCACCTACACTCCCGTGCGTCTAAGCCACCACTAGTCAAGTCAAGCCAGGCACAGTGTCATCATCCTCCTCAGTCCCCTCCCCCTCTCCCCCACACCTTGCAGGCCAACTCCTCCCCACGATCCGTATGATTTTGAAGTTTCTTTTGTACGATGCTTCGCGGTGTCTCTGCTGACTGCGCGGCGCTGGCGGTGGTGGTGGTGTTGGTGGCACTCTAAGGTGCTTTAAAATTTAAATAGCCGCACGTGCGAGTAACGAATCTGCCTCTGGAATCGGAATCCAGAGCTGCGTCGTTAATCGATTTACGATAGCGAAGGAATGTGCGCCCAGATGCAGATTGTGTAGGCTTTTAGATTTCGACTTTCTGACACAAGATTCACTTCGTCCAATCGCAGTGGCGACTGTCTACCGATCGTGACCCTGTTTTATGAAAGTGAATCGAGGATGGAATTGGTCAAGTGACTTGTTTGCGAGATGTGCGTTTTTTAAAAAAACTCACAAAAACAACAGAGATTGCACGCAAGGGACTTTCGTCTACTCTTTTCCGTTGCAGACCACCAGCGCCGAGTCAGAATCAACAGTTTTCCAAAAAAAATGCTAGAACATGATTCCTGCTGGATTCACGGGAGTTCTTGGAGACCAGACGATCGAGTCAACTGCCGATCAAACTATTAACTTATACTTCTTCTTCTTTTAAGGGCGCTTAAGTCCGAGGTGGTCCTGAGCCTCTCACTCAACAAGCCTCTTCAGCCAGCACGACCTCTTTTCGCCAGCTATTTCCAGTTTTGCACACCAAGGCGATTGAAGTCTTCCTCGAATTGTGTGCGCCACCTTCTGCGTGGACGTCGTCTGTTGCGTTGTCCCACAGGCTCAAAGTCGAAGATTCTTCGGGCCGGAGCTAAGCCATCTAAGCCTGGCCTAGCCGTCTTAGGATCCGTAGACGCCTGGCTAGACTTGTGTCGCTGTACAGTCCATACAGTTCGTGGTCGAACCTTTCTCTCCAAATGCCATCAACGCCAGACAGGATCTATTAAGTTATTGAATCAAATGCTGCTTGAGGACAGAATTAGAAATCGAAAAATGATGCCATTATGTTTGGAATAGTACTTAATTTAAATGGCTGCTCGTCTTCGTTGTGCTTCAAGCGGGTCCGGTCCAATTTCTGTTTACTCGGGACAATATGTGCGTCAATAACGTCTGGAATGTTGGCCTCGAGCTCTTTAGCTTGTTAAAGTAGTCTAAGCACTTCACCTAGTCCCCGAGAAAACAATCGAGTCGTGTTAAGTCGCATGATCGCGGCGACAAGTTGATGAACACCCGCCGTGAAAGTACCCAGTTGCCAAGTTTCTCATTTACAACTTTCAGCGTCGTGTCGCTTGTATTGCACGTAGCGGCATCTAAATCGCTGTATTTGGTGTCCTTCCTCACCCTTCCACCATGCTGTAAACCGCCCTAACAGTATATTTTTGTGGATGCAATGATGGTTGTGGATTGTGTTCGCTCGAACAATGGCAATGAAAATGGACCTCGACCGAGAATAAGATTTGTTAGGCATTATTGCCCGCACCAAATTGGCAAAAATGACTCTCGGCGTTGTCTGTCCGGCTTCCGGCTTTCTGCTTCCGGCTTCTTTTATACGGATGTAGACCCAAAATCCAACCGAAAAATAATCCGTGTTGACTCTCTGGCATCGACATTTTTGTGTCTTTTTCCTTTAAAGTGTAAAAACGATGTATGATTATAGTAAGCCTGACTGAATATTTGTGACAGCTGGATGTCATTGGTAACTTTGACAGGTGCTGAAACGTCACCATTGGAAGAACTATCATTACTGTCTGGTCACAGCTTAAAAGCTTAATACTGCCTACCTCAGCCATGGAAATCATCCACTAGTCATTCGAAAAATAGTCGACTTCTGATTGAGTCATCGTTTGTGACACAGGGATCCAGTCGCAGTTGGTAATACGTTGTGCGACCAAGCGCGATCGTCTTTGCGAAGATTCGGTAGAATTTGTAAGGATTTGGTTGAAAAATGTAGATGACTAGTTTAGGCTAATCTTTATGGCCTCCCAAGGAAGCGATAAAGGAAGCTCTGTCTTGGCTGAAAAACAACGTAATATCAAGCACAGTTGGATACTAAAAAACGTGGCCATTTTCTTGAGAGATAGGCGACAATTCAGGTAAGGCTTTCAGTTGAAAGTGAATGCCCTCAGAGATTGCTGCCTGGGTGTCAGAAGAGAGTCTAATTTATGTGGGTTCTGAATTGTGAAGCGGACGAACTCGATTTAAAGGGTACTAGCGCCGTACTCTTTCCAGATGGCATGCCCATCACTACTGCAAAGCATCTACTGAAGCTTGCAACGCTTACTCACACAAATCGTAGAGGGGTGCTTCATAATAAGACAGCTATGACCTGCTATCGATCCAAAACGGTCACGTAGCCTGATCAGAATGATTAGACAAAACCACAGAACCAACGTCATAACTAATGGCAACATTGAAACTCATGCCACCAAATTGGGCCTCCCCTAAAGCGACTTGTTCAGAAGCTAGAGACCAAGAGGAGAAAGAAACTTCTATACAACTGCAGTGCTCTTTCCTTCCGTAGAAAACGTCACCTAGACGCCTACTATTTCAACAAACTGACGGAACTAAGTGGAGTTAGTATCAATCATCTCCTTAGTTTATCAAATGTGAGTAGCACAACGGGCTGTTCCTAATCAACCTAACCTAACCTATGGCCTCCCAAGCACTTTACTGGACACGGACATGATCCATGACCACCCCATCAGTGGTCCATTGTGGTGGCTGATGAAGTATGACGATATTACTTTTCTATACCACGTTGCTCCTTAGATTGGACTTCTTTGATCGCCTGATTCAAAATGGCGTGTGTTAACATCCCAGGACTGAATGACTATCACAACTCCCTGTATGTCTTCGATGCATCTGTGATCTCTTGCACACTCGCCCTGACCCTGGCGATTTTTTCGGGGGCGTACTGGAACGCTGCCAGTGTTTCAGGATAGCGGCAATATTAGCAGGATCCTGGAGTACCTGGTAGCGCAGAAACAAAAGCGATGGTCCACCGACCAAAACATCATCCTGGATACGCAGAAAAACATTCGACGCTACATCGTCCAATGAAGTTCCACAACGATTTTGTAGCCGCCCAAAATAAGCACGAAGTCACCGCTGCCTGCTTCCTGCACGTGGAAAAGGCCTTCGACACGGTCTGGATAGAGGAAGTCATCTACACGCTGAATCAGATGGGATTCCCCTCCAATCTCTACAGCAATAGTCTACAGGTGTCTGCGTTCCAGAAGATTCTACGTTTTCAAGTGGAAGGCAGGCAATCAACTAAGCGGATCCCCAAGGGTCGAAGCAGGGACCGATGCTCTTCAACATCTACACGACAGATCAACCGTCTCCAACCAACCCAGTGAACTGTTGTCTCATCTCTTCTCAGATGACTCATTGACTTATGCCAGCTCGAAGTCACCACTGATCGAAAGGCGAACGGTCGAAAACCAGACAGCAATCAAATTTGGATACTACACCAGATGGGGTATTCGTATCAACGCCGGAAAATCGATACTTATGTACTTAAGGAGACCATCCCGAGATGGATCAGATCAGCAGCCAAGCATAAAGGTACGGAAATAACAACAGACAAAGATGTCAAGTATCTTGGCATAAACTTCGCGGAAATGCTGAAGTTCTACAGCCACTCAAGACTGACCCTTAAGGCTTCCATCGCATCTAACCTTTGATGCATCACAAAAATGGATTAAGCCAGAGGACAAAGCTGCGACTCTACAAGCATCAAATACGACCGACCTTAACGTACGGCTTCCCAATGTGGCACACCATTTATAAGACCAGCATGGAGACGCTCGCATTTTCGAAAAGAAAATACTGCGAATATGTACCGATCTCACCTTCGACAGGGATCGTCGACAGCACCGCAGCAACAAGTAGCTATACGACGAAGCTACAACGGTACATGGTGACACTGTTCATAAAGCAGAATTTGACTACCAAACTTTGAATAGTCGAATGATAAGGACGATCTTGAAAGCAGATGCATAAGATCATCCAGCTATCAGCGTCCGGTGATCAGACATCCAGTAAGATCTGAACGAAAAGATGGCTAAAATTTAGATATTGAAATTGGAGAAGGCTGGTGTCTCAGGGAAGAAATCTAGATTTATCGAGTGTCCGGATTGGAATTCTGTACGCATCTGGGGTGACTTATGTCTAAACCATGTGCAGGTGTCTTCCTAATATCAGAGGAAAGTGAAGAACTATGTTAAGCTCCACGCTAATGTGCGCTGTTTACAATATTACAACTCAGTACATGAGTCTACGACTGATTCGATACGAATGACAATGCATAATGCGCCACTTCCAGCTTAATTTGCTCTCCGCAGTGGCAGTCACTGTCCATTTCGTACCCCATACCGAGTTCCTGACTGCACTCAAGACCACAAGAGAAACAACTGACTCAGCGCGGCTTCATTTGGCACAAACAGGACGAGCGGAAACGCTGCGGTGCAACAAGTACGAGTGGGCAAGTGAATATAATTGTGTTAACAAGCAGTGCCGCGGGGTTAAAAGAAACACTTGCGTGCGACAGTTGATTGCCTCGAGGTTGTTCTCCTTGTTTTCTAATGATAATTGCCGAATTTGCAAATGTCACTAAGCTAGATTCTGCTGCCCACTTATTGGCACCGCCGCCGACCACTGTTTCGCTATAAAACCGAGTTTAAACTTTGACATACTGCCACCGAGCCGCATGTCGACTTCTTCTGCAAGTCAAAGACGAATGACAAACATTTCCGTGGAATAACACGAACCGATCTTGAACTTCGAATACTGCACGAATTCCGTACATATTCGCATTTGAACTTGCCAACTCTTCCAATTCATTCTTGACAATGACAACCTTCACGTTCTTGTGACAGCTGACAACTGACAACAATACTAAAACCGCTACACAACGCCCTCCTTCTGACAAACTAAACCAGCGCGCAGGATGCAGAAAACTTAAACTAATCACAAGTTATAATTAAACGCTCAGCAATGTGGAACAGATTGCTAACGGCGCATACATCCCTAGACCGCCTAAAGTGCCTCCATGCCGCCTCATGTGATCTACAAAAAGAAGGCCATCAAGGTAATAATAGTCAATTGCACACGATCCACATCGATTCCCCATCACCGGCACCGTCAGAAGAGAACAAAAAAAAAACAGAACTGAAAAACCAAACCTCCATATCCACAAGACCCGATAATGACAACGAAAAATCCACCAACAACTACAATGGCAAGCCAGCCAACGAACGAACGAACGAACGAACGTACCAAGTGTCGGTCGTCGACGGCTATGACGGCGGCTATGACTATGACGACGTCGACGACACAGCGACCACGATGGCAGGCAGAAATTATGATGACGGAGTTGAACAACCCCAAACGGGAGCACGGACTATTAGACACACCAAAGTGTACGCTAGAAGCAACAACGCAACCACCATCCATCCATCCATCCATCCATCTAGCCGTACAGAAGTTAGGCGCGCATAGAATATCATCGCGGCAACAACAACAAGAAAGTGATACACGAAGGGGAAGGTATAATCCAGCAAAGACGCAGATGACATGCAGGAAAGCTTAATGCCGGTTGTTAAGGATGCAATGGATACCTTATGATGGTTTGGTAGAGGAGGGGGGGTGGTTGAGGTGGGTTCGGGAGTCTCTGGTTACGGTGGCGCTTTAAAAGAGAAAGGAGTGTATGGAAAATGTTCAGCCAAGGTGGGTACGGGACGTACTTAGTATTTAGTTAGAACAAATGTTGGTCGAAGTTTTGCTTTAAGGCCGAACCACAATCGAGCGAATACACAGAAATGACAGTGAGTGACTATTTCACGTTGTTTCGTTGAGTTTCGTTCAAATAGCTTATTCTGGAATTATGCTTAAATTTGCAGATTCATGGGACATGTGGGCACTCAGTCAATTGTGATTGGACTTTTATTTGTATGAGGAAGAGTTGTTTGAACGAAAGTGAAAATGTGGCGAATGGTGTTCTAATTCGTTGAATTTTTGTTCCATCTAGCGCTCTAGATGGCTTCGACTGGTGTTTTCTGACATATCTTTACAAATTTGATGTCCCAAATTTGATAATGTTGATAATGTAAGGTGGTGGATAGTGTTGTCCATCTAAGGCTTGAAGACGAAATCAACGAGTCGTGTTTCAAATTGTATTCGAAATCGAATAGATTTCATGTTTATTTGACATTTCATTTATAGTTTATTACTTGAAATTTAGAGTACTAAAAGAGTACTAAAGTACACAATAGTGAATTCACTCTACCAACTGTAAGGGTGGTGCCAAAATGGAACAAATGGAATATCTTGGTCCCATCGGTCGTTTTCATAGTCACACGACAATTGTTTGTAGATAACTTAACTGACAAGAGCGGTGACCTGCGACCGGTATTTCAGAAATAACCAATTTCCAGCTAAATGTACAATATATCTGGGTGTACCTAGAGCTGCGCTTTCTCATTTTATTTTTGAGGCTTTTTTGAGAGCAAGGCAGCACTCACCTGTCCAGGGCACTCGATCCTAACTCACCAGAAGCCATACCTAAGCACAACCCGGCGAGTTTTTGGACTTGGACTCCAACATTCGCGTCCTGGTTCAACCATTCAAGGCGTCGCATTTAAGGCACACTTCGCAAGTCGTGATGATGGGTACATTCGTGCCACGTGACCCAAAGCAAAAGCATAGCCATTTCCGTTCGGAGAAGCAGCTGCTCAACGTTGAGTTCCTTCCGCGCTGTCGTGTTTCTCATCGAGTGACTCCCACAACCGCACAAAGAAATATGTCTCTCTCTCTCTCGGCTTGTCATTACCCAAATTTCATGACCATACGTGAAAGTTGGAACAAAAACT
The DNA here is from genome assembly GCA_907269125.1 of Eristalis pertinax. Lineage (NCBI taxonomy): Eukaryota > Metazoa > Arthropoda > Insecta > Diptera > Syrphidae > Eristalis > Eristalis pertinax. The sequence continues at coordinate 126,901,403 of OU026145.1, forward strand.
GAGTTGGAAACGGCCTATTTCATTACAGATCTTCCAAGCTGTTTCAAAATTGACCCAACTTGACCAATCTTACATGAAAACACAGCATTACTCCTTCCATCACTCTTCGTCGCCTGCTTTATTGGGATTCCACTTACATGCAGAGTGCATTGAACAGGAGTTTTGGAAATTACCATAAACTCTTCATATCAAAAGCATGACTTACCCTCAACTCTGAAACATTCCTCGCCTCGGCTGCGCTGCAACGTCCAGAAAATCGAACTTCTTATTTAACTCATTTCCTTGGCAAGTTATCAAACTGAATGCGCGAAATACTTAATGTCCCGGTCGTAATCTTCACCCTTCTAGAGTTCCTAGAATCGGCACTAGCGATTCATTCAGAAACAACATTATAACCTTTGTCCAGTTCAACAATCCCACCAGCTGCAGCTACATACGATTAGTGTGTTTGAAAGTGTTTAAAAAATATCCAAATACATTATTTCTATTTCACTGCGTATTCAAGTTCAACTCACTCAAGAATTCAGAAATCAGCGTCTGGGTGACCAATTTCCAACGAGGCTAACTTCACTCGGTGGATACGTTAATAAACAATATGGTATGGAGATGGAGAAATGAAAATTCACATGTAACGGTTGGCAGGCCATTGCATCCTCAAGAGTCACAGTATGTTGTGGGTGAGAGTCCGAAATGGACCTGGGACTAGCTTATGGTGCGTCTCTTGATCTATGTATCTTAAGTGTCCCATCCACTTCGTCCTACAGTTCCTTCATTATGACGAACTAGTTTGACAAGTTTTTGTTTTCTGTAAAGGAATACTCCTTCAGCATTGTCAATGACTCAAAAGAGGTGGAGTCGTGAAACTATGAGATTTGTGGGATTAAGCGTGGCAATTGATTTTGACTTTGACTGCATACATTACTGAGCCGATTTTTGTTAAAACAATGCCGGGAATCCAAATTTTGTCACGATGCTGTAGTTCCTAGTATACACAAGATCACCAGAATTAGAAATACGAGTTCTTACCCCACGTCGACGATTAAGTCCTCGCTCCATGTGCTCATCTCTTTTAATTGCTTCATCATTTGATGGAAGAAGCAAGTCTAAGTGAATTATTATTTTCCTACCCAGCAACGCTTCTGCTGTGGTAATATTGTTGCGTAACTTTGCATTCGTGGTGGGCATTACAAGAACGTTTGGAGTGCTTCAGCTACGATTTCCTCCCCCTTCAGCTTCTTAATGCCGCGTTTAAATGTGTCGACGAACCTGTCCATTTGATTGTTTCAACAATATATATAATATATTGTAATATATATAATAAAAAAATAATATATAATAATCGATTATTTCTGTTTGAAAAATTGAGTTGTGAAGCACATTGCTATGCGTAACTTAATGTAATTTTGAGTGTAATTTTAGGTTCATTGTAAATTTTACTTTTAATGAATAGAAGTATACAAAATTAAGCTTCAATTGCTTTGCAATGCAATACACAATATAATTTCAGAAAGCGCTTGCAGGTACATATTTCTTCCGACTCCATCATCATCATCTTCTGACCCGCGTGATCTACTACAGGGGTCGCAAGAGAGAGATCTCCAGGCCACTCGATCCTCCTCCATCGACTCTAACTCATCAGGAGTTATGCGCAAGCGCAACCAGGCGAGTTTTTGGGCTTTGTCCAACCACCTCGTCATCGATGCATAGCCCTTTGCCCTACTGCCGTGTTTTTCACCGTTTCAAAGTTTAGCCAGCTTCTCTGCAAGAAAGCTCAGCATTACTCCTCCCATCACTCGTGAAAAAGATCCCCAGATACGTGAACTTCTCCACTTGCTTCAATCGGACTGCACTAACATGTATAGTGCACTGAACAGGCGTTCTGGAAATGGCCATAATCTCTGATTTGTCCACGGTAACCTTCATCCCAGCGTCTGCTGCGGCAACAAACCTATGGAGTGCGCGCTGGAGTTCCGTCTGGGAGGAAGTGAGGATAACTAAGTCATCTGCAAAAAGAAGATCACTTACCCTCAACTCTTTCAATGTGAAACATTCCTCGCCTCGGCTGCGCTGTACCAGCCAGGCCATATATATAATAGAAATATCAAATATCATATAGGTTCCTTTTTATTTGCTTAAAATTGCATCATCTGAGTTGGTATTTCTTTTAACACAAAAATAATGTCTCCTAAGGTCAGCCCCCCTCTTAATTATTTACCAAATTACATTTTTAACATTTTAAGTTTAATAACAAGATGAAGTATACATAATAATAATCATAAAATGGCATAACTTTCGTATATTCGTAATTGTATGACTTTTTTAAATTCACTTCCACTATTTCATTTTTTTTTGTAAATCACTCGTTTCCTGCTCTTCTGAAAACTGCACGCAGACTAATAGTTGTTCGCTCGAAGTAGTACATGGCTTATGTTCATTTTTTACACACAGATAGAACTTTTAGCCAAGAGAGTAATATTTTTTTGTTTGGAAGAAGGGCAAAAGCATTTACATTACTGCGCTGTACTTTGTATGTCAGCGGCTGGCTAATGGAAGGTGCTGATCTTAGGGGCCACCACCCTATGTGGCAAAGGAACTGTGAATGTATACAAAATTTTACCAATATCATCCGTCGTGATGCATCCCACTAGTGCGCCGCATTTGTTGTCTCTCATTAGGGTCTCATTTGGGCTTATTAGTTGTCTATTGTTTGTCATTACGCAACGGATTCTATGGGTTCGAGCCTTCACGGCTCCTCCTTTCCTCCTTTCAGTGCTTCCAAATCTCTTTCCGTATGTAGCACAACAGCACAAAATGCTACATGGCCGCACATAATATATAATAATAATAATATGGGTGGCGCTACAGCCCGTATAGGGCCAGGGCCTAACTTCTCAGCAACCACTCGTGCTATTGTTCTATCACGAGTGGAAGAGACCTACAGTTCAATGCCGACTCCGAACGGCCAAGTTTGAGAAGCTTTTTCTGGACAGTTATACTCTTTGAGCATTGTCACTGATTTGAAAGAGGTGGGGCCGTGAAACGTATTTCTTGTCGCACCAGGAATCGAACCTAGACAGGTAGGTCCAAGTGCGTAGGAGTCGACGCACATACCCACAACGCCACAGGCCACCACATGTCCGTACAGGCCGTGAAATAATACTTTTACTTCATGCACCAACGGAATTCAGCCAATGTGAGCAGAACTAGCTTTAACTCGGTCTGCTTCGCCAAGCAATTTAGATCTATCTAGTAGGAGTGTAGAAAAATTTAAATAAATCACCAGAAAAATGGGGAACAAATCGAATATTAAAAAAATCTCAACAACAGCGCCACCTATCGGGTTCACAACATTGTTTTTCTCTCCCTATCACCTTTGTACCGTAATTATCTACATTATGTACACAAAAACCAACAAAATTGGTTGAAAATTAAGGACGGTAGATGGAAACATACGCATTTTGCCACTAAGTTTTATGGTTATGTAAAATATCGACAATAGAGTGCATGAATGCCAGATGTGTTATGCAATAAATAACCCTATCGTATGTGAGTTGAACTTGAAAACGCAAACACACTAATCGTACGTAGCTGAAGCTAGTGGGATTGTTGAACTGGACAAAGGTGCTGATAGTGATAATGTTGTTTCTGAATAAATCGGTAGAGTCGCTTCTAGCGCCTTGAGAGCCTAGCGAATTTTTCGGGACATTGTGGACTGTGCGCTTTCAGTTTGACAATATGCCAAGAAAATACGTTAATTAAGAGGTTCGATACTTAAATACACAACTTTTCCTTTTCCTTTGTATCTTTGGACTGGATGTTGCAGCGCAGCCGAGGCGAGGAATGCGTCAGAGTTTAGAGTAAGTCGTCTTCTATTTGCACTTGACTTAGTCAACATCACATCCCTCCTCCAGCGTGCACTCGATAAGCTTGTACCCGTTTGTGCTGCTTTTGGTATGAAGACAATTAAGAGGTTGTGGTAATTTCCAGAACGCCTGTTCACGGCACTCTACATGTGAGTGGATTCCCGTTAAAGCAGATGGGGAAGTTTAAGCATCTTGGGGTATTTTTCACGAGTGATGGAAGGAGTATTGCTGCTTTTGAGACAACTTGGAAGACCTGTAATCAGGAAGGCCGAACTTGGTGTCAAAGCCAAGTTAGCGGTTTTTAATTCAGTATTTGTTCCAGCTCTCACCTATGGTCATGAAATTTGGGTAATGACCGATAGAATAAGATCGCGAATACCGAAATGAGATTTCTTCGTGCTGTTGTGGGAGTTTCTCGACGGGATCGGGTGAGAAATACGGCAATACGCGAGGTACTGTAGAGCAGCTAGTTCTTCGAAGGCAAAGGGCTATGCTTCGATAGTTTGGTCACCTGTCACGAATGTCCTCATCATCACGATTTCCGAGGCGTACCTTGAATGCGATTTCATCAGGTAGGCGACCACTCAGGGGGTTTGGAGCAAGTCCAAAAACTAGCCTGGTTGCCTGATGAGTTGGAGTCGATGGTGGATGATCGAGTGACCTGGATATCTCTCGTGAGTGCGTTACTACTGTGACCAATCTAGTCGATCATGCTGATCAGGAGATGATGAAAAAATGAATTACTTCGTTATTAAATATGGAAAAGTTTCTTATCGTAATCATTTTTGTTTTTAAAACGATGAAAATGTAGTAGTATTGGGGCTGACTACTGGACACTTGCGTGGCCGACGACTGGAGTTGAGGGGGCTGACTACTAGCAAATCCTACCCTTTGCACTTATTTTGTAAATAGTTTCAATTAGATACCTCATATCCCTAATAAGCTTAGTATTTTCCAATCTACAGACTTCAAACATTAAAAAGAACTAAATACTTGATTAAATAGTTGAAGAATGGATTTTTAAGGATCAATCAAACACAAACAAAAAGGTAAGGGGCTGACTACTGGTGCCAACCATCATCAACTCGGCAAATACGAGTATTTTTGTGGATTATAAACGCATTGATTGTGGATTCTATGAGTTTGGGCCTTAATCACGGCAATTTCAGCAATTTAACAAAGCCTGCTAGAAAAATCAGCATCCCCTTGTTGATGTTCAATAATCCAATCCAACGACATTCAAAACAATGAAAGTCCGTTGTTATCGTGTGACTAACCCTTACCTATCAGCTGTCAAATCGTTCAGGGTTGCCAACAATTCACTTCTCAAATGATGGCAAAGTCAAATTTTGGGACGATTTTAAATCATCCATAAATCGAATGACTGTGCTCCACTCCATTCTTAACAACCCAGTATTTCATGAATTTTGTGCAAAAGTAGTTCAGTCGGATTGTTGCTTCAGACGCATCATTTTTACCCAAATCGAGGACCCAACCATCTTAAGACTAAATTGTTCCTCTCAAACGAACCGACGTGGAAAAACATGGTGTCATCGCGACCATCAAAGTCCAGCCATCCAGCATTTTTGTTGCACTCTTCGCTGCACTTCTTCGGCTCATTTCCGTGCTAGCGGTATTAAAACGGAGAAGTTTCTAACCATAAAAATAAAGTTTGATATTCAACATGTCATCACCGACAGCACCCTATCGACAGCGACCACCACTGCAATCGAATGGAAAAAAAAACAACAGATTCTCCACAGATTCTCATGTGCCGGTGCGGTAAGTAGTCGGCTTTCTGTGCCAATGGCCATGGCTTCAACATTAATTCTCTCAGCACTCCACTGCAAGCACGCCGTGAGCTGGAAGAGTGGCGAAAATTATAGCCAACGTCAACGGCTCATAGGGGTTCGTGCTTGTCGCAACGGATCGCGGTCGCCGCACCATCGCAGTCCTTCCACAATGAGCACAGTTACACTCCATGCCTCGGCACATACCCTAGCTGCCAGCAGCACAGACGTTCTGTCCATTCCATTGCAAGACTTGCTGCACACAGCGCGAGGGAAGAACGTTAAGTGAGCGTCGTCGTCTGGCTGCATTATTTAGGCCAAACGAGGAAACTCCCTCTCACGCCCCCCCTCCAGCGCTCTCACAGATTCTCTCGTGCTCTCCGGCTGCTTATGCAATCGAATGCCTTGACTTTTGCGCGAGTGTGTATGCGTGTGGCTGACTGTGCTGTAAAGCTGGCGGCAACAAGAACACCACACGCACATGTGAATGCCAGCGATAGGGCGAGCAACAGATCGTCATCCTCCTCCTCCTCCGTCGCCATGCACACGCTCACTGCGAGGGGAGATCGCGTCTATTTAGTGGGTGGCATTCGGTATTCGACAATCTGAATGACATTTGATTAGGCAAACATGCTGAAGATACTTTTGTATCTCTTTCATCGTTCGGATCGAATTATGACAGGGACACTCTGGCATTCGCCTCAGAGTGCTAACTGTGAGGCATTATGAAGTCATTAGCTGATATTCACTCGAAATAGGAACACAACTGGACGCCTAATGGCCAGCAAATGGAAAGGAGAACCGTTTCAAAGCAGATGAGCGATAGTTAATGACTGCTTAATGGACTTAAGTGTGCGTCATAACGCTACTAGATGCTCGCGAGCCGCGACGCGCCGGCATAGGCACACAGTCACACAGTCGCATTCGAAATTAATTATCCTTAATTTGTTTTGCATTTTATAGCTTCGACTTTGACATTTAACATTTCACACTGTCAGTGTCAGTGCTTGACATGTAGTTATCTGATTTTTTTTTCTTCTCCTTCTCTGTGAGCTATGAGGAGGTACTCTCGAAACTGATGATGGACAGCCAATTAATAGGAGATTAAGGGCAATTTGCTTTCAGCTCGAGAACGCTCCTGATGAAGCAAATCCCTTTCAATCGCCAATCGATTAGTGATCGTCGGCTCATTGGTGATGTGTCATGGATTAAGGGGGCGGAAACCATGCACGTTCACGGTGATCTCAAGTGGCAATGGCGAGGATTAATCTGTGGAATGGTGGAACTTGTGAAGAACAAAGTCCGGGATCGGTACATGAACTAGGACTGAAAGATGCCAGAGAATCCATATTCATAGAGGGCGGTGTCGAGACAAATGCGGAAGATATCATGTTCTGTCATTCCAAGGTTTTTGAAAGGTCCGTGCGCACTTTGCCTCCTCTCCGAGGGGTTTCATCAGCCGTCTGGATTTCCATCGAGACCCCGCATTTCGCGGTTTCATCAACTAAAGCCGAGCGAAACGAGGTCAAAACCTTAATAAGCATTTAGAGCCCAACAGACAAGCGTCTATTTTGTCTCTACATCGGGATTCGGATTCTCTGCTTCTTATTCACTCAACACTGCACATACAGTGCTGTTCTTCAGCAATGCAAATCTGTCCTATTTCCCGATGATCTGATGAGAGGCAATACGTGAGAAGACCGAAAGGCGAGCGACTGAACCCAAAGTACACTAAAGATACCGTCAAACATGGTGGTGGTAACGTGATGGTTTGGGGGTGCTTCTCAGTGCAAGTTATCGATCCGATCCGGCAAGTGGAGGGAATAATGTTGTCCGAAGACTACAAGAACATTTTAAATACCACCATGCTTCCGTATGCGGAATGGGAGATGCTGCTTGATTGGTGGTTCCAGAATGACAATAACCCCAAGCACACCTTCTGTTGACAATTTTCGGATGTTATAAAAAATAAGGGTAAAAATATAGAAGAATCTTCGACTCCTAACCTGTCGGACAACGCAACAGAGGACGCCCACGTCTAAGGTGGTGCACCCAAGTGGAGAAAGACCTCAACCAACATGTCGTGCGACACTGGAGGCAGCTAGCCAGAGATCGTGCTAGTAGGAGAGGCTTGTTAGTTGAGACCCAGGTCCACCCCGGACCACTTTGCAAAGAGAGTTCACATTTAACAGAATCCTACTCTAACGAGTAGCCAGTGCAGTCCACCTTGGGCTGGAGAACTCGCGGTAGGGCCACTGAAACGGACGACGATGTTTGTTTATAGACTATTTACGGATTCAGAAGCATGTCTGATGATGCAGCGCTCGTCATAGCAGGACAGCTACCCACAGCCATTGTGGCAGACAAGTGCCACAAGAATAAAAGCTTTCACGACACGGCAAAGTCCTTAAGAACTGCGAGCGTGAACGATGCTCTAGATCGTCTCTCGGTTTCAGTGTCGATCGCAGCAAACAGACCAACGATGATAGGTCAATACTAGGGTCGGCGTTCTCAAACATGCTTTAAATAAATTCTCCGCAGAAACAATTTGAAGAGTGATCATTTCACACATTTCCAGGCGCCCTGCTTCCACGTTTACCGTCGTGCACAATGGTTGTTCAAGTCCGTCCGTGGGAGACTTTCAAGTCGTTTTAGCATTAACAAAAGAAATCCGAATTCGATATCCTTCAGGAGTTACAATCAAAGTCCCAGATTGTAACCATCACCGTCGAAGCGAATAAGTTGCGATAAAATCAAGAAATTCCACGTCCTCTCGGTCCTCTTGCCGTTGTACGAACAACGTCCTCACCAGATGGTCTTAAACAAACAATTTGGCAGCAGAGACACGCTCTATTGCCATTCGTCGGTGGGTTGCATGCGAGTCACATAAAATGACGAAACCTCAAAAATACCAATCGAATCGGAACGTAAAACCGCACACATCCCCTATCGAGCGTCGACGAAATCCTTGACTCATTTCAAGTTGCCTTCTCCTTCTCCTCCTCCTTCTCCTTCGCGTCGGCGTGGCGGGAGTCGTGGTGGCAGCGGTGCGGCGTATTCGTTTATCCGCATAATTAATGCATCGTGCCTGGAATACATCGATCCACAAACATACAGCCATGCGGCCTGCACCACACCTCTTCCCTTTGGCACACTTCCAAGAATTATTGCGATCAGATTGGAGAGAGCGAGGAGCAGCCGATATCCTCGGTCCGCCACCCGTCGCCGTGGGACACCCGCAAACAGAACCGATTCGGCTGCCGCACGTCGCCGTGGTGCCGCCGGGAGTGGAAATGAAAACAAGGATCCCAGCGCCAAAAGGAGCCACATGCACGTACGTATGGCGATTGGCGAAATCAGGTTAAACACGATGACGCGTCCCCATCCGAAGCGAGCAAAAAGGAAATTTTCCACTTTTCACGGCTGCAGAGTGCGGAGAACTGGCAGCCACCAACAGGATTTCGTTGTGAAAGGAGTCGATGTGCAATCGGCGCGCGATGTGATGTTTTTCTCAATCGAATGGTTTTTAGGTCAAGCGTTGCGATCTGATGGCTGTGCGAGGAATGAGAGAGAATTTCAGCCGCAGACGTCCACCGCAAGGAGTGAACAGGGTTCAGGTTCGAAGCGGATCTCTCCTTTTCGAGAGAATGTCGCTTGCATTCGATTCGGTATTACGTCGCTGGACGGTTGAGTGTGCACGCGGCTTGAGGGTGTGGACTGTGGACGCGCCAGCGACGTGGTTTGTTGTGACAACTTGCGCAGCAATGAAATGAGAGCAGAGCTCCTATTGCGGAAAAGGAATCTTCCCAAGAAGAAGAAGTCCCGTTGAGGTTCAGTTCCGATGAAAAAATTTTTCGTTGGAAACAGTGCATGCTGCAGCTTGCCTTTGCTTTGCCTTGCAATAGGATAATCATTTGGACGGAGTTGCGGTCAATGTGCATGGATTTTACGAGGTCCATTCAGCAACCAAGTCTCAGGGATGACAGGAACGTCAAGGGGAATACTTTCTTTCGTTGCACGATTACTGTAATGACGGACGCCCTCTTCGTTGTGACTTGGGGTCACGTGGAAAAGGAAACGGCTGAGGAATTGTGTTAAGTAGAGAAAAGACCAGAGACCAGGGGAACTCCTTAAGGGACGCCCATATCGAGCGCAGGTAGCCTAATGCCAACTTAAGAAATCGAGTGATTACACAGCCATGATACACTGTAACTACAACGACCGCTTCGTTCACTTTCGTTCAATTTTGATTACTTAAGTGGGAGGCAAGGTTAGGTTAGGTAAGAGTGATCGTCACCGCTGAAGTTTGACAATTCTTTTGGGCTGCTAAATAGATAGTCGCCAAGCGTACTTTTCCTTGTTCTTGCAAGAGCTGGACAGGTACCGTGGTAGTATAGCTTAGTTTCCACTTCTTCCCCATCTCTTCAGCTCCTACAGAAGTCGTTGAAGGAGCTCCCATTCTTCTTACATGTGAGCCCAGGATACTGTGACCTGTAATGATACCGACATTACCGATTATACATATTCCTGTTGAGGCTTAGGAGTGTGATTGTCTTTTATTTATTTATTAATTAAAGGCCATAATTGCCGCGAAGACCAGTTCCATCCATCTCCAATTGGTGATGTTGGTGGCATCTGCATGTATCATGGTATTTATTCCTTAAATTGAGGGGAGTCTCCTCATTAATTGCCAGTGGCAGGCCCACCGGCGATTTGGGATTGTACGATGTTTTGGCTACTTTTCGTTCGTTCGCTCGTTCGTTCGTTCGTTCGTTCGTTCGTTCGTTCTCACAGTGACATGACGCAATGAATCGACCAACCGTGTAATTAATGGCTTTGGAAACATTTAGGTTCGCAGACTTGTCATTGGAGGCGGCCGTGGCGTTGTGTGTGCATATACAGCGAATCGTACGCACTTGAACCTCGTTGCCAAGGTTCGAGTCTCAGTACGATAAAAATAATTTTCACAGCACTACCTCTTTCAAATCACTAGCAACAGTGAGTATCACTCAAAGAGTATAAGTGCTTCTCAAGCTTGGCCATTCGGAGTCGACATAAAATTGTAGGTCCCTTCCACTCGTGAGACAACACACGCACAATGCGAGTGATTGCTGAGAAGCTAGACCCTGTCCCTCTGCGAGCTGTAGCGCCACCCATACTATTATAGTTATTAGACCTGTCATTGCTTTATTCTTTCCCCTTTATTCACTCAATCTAGTATTGACAAGGTTTTCACCAAGCGATTTTCCTACTCTGACATCCACACATTCCTTCTCTCGGCAGAGCTAGTTGATAGAGGATATTATTTTTTTTAAGAGGCGCAGAACTTCAAATTTTGGGTATTGTTTCCTGTGACAGCTGATTTGACAGTTCTCACAGCAGATATATTTTGAATTTATTCTGAAAAACATGGTTCAAGCCGAGAAAATTAAACTAAACACCATTGCATCCGAAATGACAGTGATGGTCAACACATCTACAGTTAACGGTGAGGAGTATAGAGACTGTCGAACACTTGAACTTGGAAGCACACATTCGAGGTGGTGTTGTCGAAATGCAGCCGGATGTACATACTTAGAAGAGTACCTGTAAATTAAACCTACAGCTTACGCCATGTAAGGGCAAATACCGGCTGTCATATGCACAAAATCATATTCAAACACTAATGGCGTACGATTATCTGTCAAATACCGTCGATTTCATTGATTTCTGTGTTTTATTTCACCCGTCCATGGTTGCGGCGTATTGCTAAACGTATCCAAATCAAGAAATATAGCTTCATCACAAAAGGACGTGGCTTTAATGAGTAAAAATCTCACACTTCTATGGGCGAACGTAATCGTATCCGAGCAGAAGAACTGCAACATGGCTTTAAAGAAATAAAATCATGGCTGACTATTATTTTTACAAGCTGTCTGAGACATAGATATACTCCGCGACTCTGGAGAAGAGAAGCATACCGAAATGTGGGAAAACGAATCATAACAGACCCAAAGACTTCAGACCCATCACACACTCATCGTTTATATGTAAAACACTGGAGAGACTGGTGGACCTGCATATAAGAGAGAACCCTCTATTTAAACAAATATCTCCGAACTAGCATGTGTATTGCAAAGTTTATTCAAAGGAAACAGCACTCCATTCCCTGGTCGGCACTATCGAAAAGTCTCTCTAGAATAAAGAGTACACGATGGTAGCCTTCCGAGATATAGAAGGAGCATTCAATAACTTAAAATTCGAGGCGATAGACGCCATAAGTAAACTCCACGGAGAAATCTGCATCAGAGAATGGATAAATAACGTCTTGAACTACAGAAAAATGTAATCCCCATTAGGAAACTACTCTGCGGCAAGAAGAGTCTTTAGAGGCTCACCACAAGGGGTTGTCCTATTCTCCCCTTCTCTGGATCATAGTAGTTGATGGTCTACTTAAAAGACTAAGTCCGGTCGGGTGTAAGCCCATTGCGTACGCGGATGATATCGGAAAAATTCCCCAACACTATCAAGGACGTGATGGAGGCATCTATCAAAGTCATGACGAAATGGACAGACGAAGTCGGACTGGATGTGAACCCCTCAAAGACGGAACTCGTACTGTTCACGAGAATATATAAAATTCCTAGCATAGCCCCACCGAAGGTAAAAGAGATAAAACTGACTTTCACTGATCATGCCAAATACCTAGGTGTTATAGTTGACAGCAAATTGAGCTGGAAACCGCAGCATACTGGAACGCATCAGGAAAGCATCGATTGCACTCTACACATGCAAAAATCATCGGCCCCAAATTTGGAATTAAACCAACATTGACTATACACCGTCTGGTGGACGGCACTACAAGTGAAACAGAAACTAGAGATCAGCATGCATCTGTATAACAGGGGCACTAAGGATCACGCCCACAGCCGCTATAGAAATGATACTGCATCTTCTTCCCATGGACACCCATGGCAAACTTGTGGCCTATAAGACTAAGGGAAGGTAACCGCTGTAACAAAACCCACGGAAGAGGGCAAAAGGTAATATTACAATACACGAATGTCCTTAAGAATACAGATTATCTGATGCCCTTCATGGACTTGGACATACGGGTCAAAATCGGAAGAAGGCAGGCATTCACGCCATTTTGCCAGAGGTTTCGATGCAATTCGACTACCGAACCACTGCAGTGTATTCCAAGCGGAAGTAACAGCTGTTCAAAAGACTATCAATGAGCCCAATAGACGGGAGATCTACTGTTTTATACACAGATAGCCAAGCGGCCATAAAAGCTCTGGACACACCATCAATAAACTCCATGACTTTAAAACTCTGCCTTCTATCTCTAAATGAGATAGCAGCCAGATGCAATCTTACCCTATACTGGGTCCCCAGGCACAAGGGTATTCCGGGCAATGAATGAGCTGATAAACGAGCAAGAAAGGGAGCGCGAATGCCAATGGCAGCCGATCAGGAGACGATACAAACCACAGATGGTCGGAACTGGACACTTGCAGGATATCGAAAGCGATCTGACCTATGCTAATTCAAGGAAAGACTGCTTACCTCCTAAAGTTAGACAGGAAGGTTATCAGTAGAGTGATAGGGGTAATAACTGGCCACTGTCTTATATGCAGCCGTGCCAGAAGACTTGGGGCACCTTATAACGAAGAAGAAGAGGAAAAAGTACTGTACTACTTCGGAACATGTCCTGTACTGGCGGAAACACGAAAAAAACTGCTAGGCGAGTACTACTTCAACAACCTTGAGGACCTGAGTAACATTGATCCAAAGGACATACTACAATTTCTTAGAGCCTCTAAATGGCCAACAAATCATGGCCAACAAATCCGAAGAGGAATACAGAAATCCCAAGAGGCCATAACTACAAGTAACTACAAGTACACGAATGTCCTTAAGAATACAGATGATCCAAAGGACATACTACAATTTCTTAGAGCCTCTAAATGGCCAACAAATCCGAAGAGGAATACAGAAATCCCAAGAGGCCATAACTACAAGGGCAAAGGGTAAATGGGTTTTCGACACAAAGCCGAACGTGACAGCACAATGGACCGAATGGTCTAAGTGAGCATGACTTTCAAATCAGTCATGCAATCACCCTACCTACCTACCTACCTAGTTGTAGTATAGCTTAACCTGCAAAGGGAGGTGGCTTTAATGAGTAAGAATATCACACTGTCATGGGCGAACGTTTGCCATAGACTAGCTGAAAACGGCCACAGAAAAAAAATGGAATATTGTAATAGATTGCGTAATTGTATTGTCATTTAATTTATGTGAAACGAAAGCAAATTTGGCAGCACCGACAACGGTTCGTCCCGGTTTTCGTACCGATCCTTTCGGCCTGTCAGACTTGCTTTCGTCCATCGGTCTCTTTATATTCAAGCTGTCAACGAAGCCACATTTGTGGCACCACCAAAGAATTTCATTAAATTGTGGTGACCCACAACAAACACCATTCACGAACATATCCGTGGAGCTGCGGGAATTCACCACACTCCTGACTTATGTCAAAGTCAGTGTCAGTTGACTTCACGCGCCTTTTATTTCTTCCTCTTTGGATCGAGCCGTGGACCCATTCGGATGCCATCAGCAGCTTTCTGATTTTCGGACAGTATTATAAATATATATATATATTTTGTAAACTCGTTTTAAGTACTTAAAAGATTAAATAAAGTTTACGTATTAACTCGTATGTAACAAAATAAAATGCATAAACCAAGAGCTGTTTAGATATAAACTTCTCAGCGTCTAAAAAAAAACACCCTTTTCTTGATAATTGCTGTCGCATATACTCGCTGCAAAGCAAGAGCTATTTGAGAACTCTCAAGGGGTCTACAAGTCGAAGTATAGAGTTAATCTCGATCAAGTTTCTGAAAGATGAAACGGGGGAGGTTTTCGCCGAAACGAAAATTCGCTGAAGAATGTAATAGAATATCTCCCACAAGAGTGATTCCTAGGCCCTACTTTAATAATAATAATTATAATATGGGTAGCGCGCAGGAGGCAAGTGCCTAGCTTCTACAGTACCACCACCCGTGTTGTGCATACTATTGTTCTCACTAGTGGAGGGGAGGCCAACATCGAACGGCTAGGTTTGAAAGGGTTTTTTCTAGACAGTTACACTCTGTGAGCACTGTCAGTGATTCGGATGAGGTGGAGCCGTGATAATATTTTTTTGTCGTACCAGGAATCGATGCACATACCTAAAACGCCATGGGTCACCACTTTTTTGATTATAAACATTTGATTACAAATGTATTTCACTTGTGATGAAGCTTACTGTTCGAACTTTATACCCAGTGCTAGCATGAAATTAATTCCTTGATTCCAAAAAACTAATTAAACTGCAGTGGTATTTGACAAGTGACATTTATGGAAAGTTTCTGCGTTAAAAGTTGTAACATCATTTCGAGAGTCTCAGTCTACATATATGTAGTTGATGGAGTCACCAAGCTTCATTTCTACGAAAAAGGTATTAAGTTTACCAAATGTATGTCAAAGGGAACCCCTCTTAACGCAAAACTAATCTAAAAACAACCGTGGACCTACCAACAAGACACCCTTCCCGCTCATTAGGTACAAACAACAGACAACGTGGCTGAATCATGACGTTCAAAACCTCATTTCCACGGGAAATGACCACATGGACAACCAGACCTCAATCCTTTTTTGTGCTAGGCGAAAGTTAAATACTGAATCGCTCGGTTTTAAGGTGGCAGGGCACTTTACTGACCATGGTTGATAGATTCGCCGGGGAAGTTATATTCATGTCATTCCTTCATACAAGAGATCAACTGCAGCTAATACATCACTTCAATCTTTAGAGCACACTAGGATGGAGAGCTAAACATCCTGAATTTTTAAGCACTCAATGCAGCTGACTATGTAGAATCATTGATGGGTAGTTTTAAGTGACTACTGCATTGCTGTTCCACAGAATGGTGATAAAGTGAAGTCGATCATATCTAAATTGACTTCAGAGGTGTGACATAGAACATCTTCTAGAAGGTAGTATATGCCTGACGTTGAAATATGATTCAGATCCATAATGAGCTTTACACACAGTGTCCGATCGCATGCAAGTACAAAGGATCCATCTCTCGTTGGAAGAGGGACTCATGAATCCGAAGTTCCACTACCCTTAAAGAGTGTATGTGGAAATTAACGCAAATAAATGAATGCATCGTTGTCTTTCTAAGAATATCTAGCTCGGGTCATCCACATGACAGTTGTGTGCTAAAAATCGCTGTAAACATTGTCAAAGGAGAAGACCGGCGACTACAATTTAGTTGCATCATGTCTTGACTACTATGTGGTCCTTTCTTTGCTTCCCCACGACTAATCTGACATGAGGCCCTTTTCACAATGGTTTCCGAATATCTACCGTCATCGGCTTAAGATCTCTCCGAAAGGGGTAACGGGTGAATCACTACAATTCTAAGAAGTTCTTGCTTCCATCCGCCCGTCTTTTTTTCTGATTCCCACTCTCCACTCCAACCACGTCCGGGGACACCGTCAAGTCAAGAGGTTGCTGCAGCCTCTCCCTTCCCCCACCAGTTTCACCCATATTCGATACCCAAAACTGTCATGTTTCGCCGTGGCATGTCGAACTCGAACTGTCACCGCTGCAGCAACAAAAAAAAAAACAAGTAAAATAAAAGAAAAAAAAATTCAAATCCATGTCATTGACATGCAGTGACAACCCCTTGCCACAGTTTGACACTCCACGCAGTCTTGTCATTTCTCCGAAACGGCTTTCTTCTTTTGCTGCACTGCTGCTTCGTCTTGATCACTCAATTACAGGCCTCATCTGATGTCCTAATTTGCATCGCTCCGTGTCCTCTGCAATTGACACGAAGTGACGGACAACTGTCGTACGGCTGTGCCATGCCAACACCACCAGCAGCACCACATCGACCGCGCCGTCACCTTCCTCCGAGTCCGAGAGTCACGTGGAACAGATTGAGACCCATTTTGTCAAGCGATAATAACGGTTTCGAGCTGCGTTTACACCAAGCATTTCCTTTTCTGCATTCAAACATCAGTCTCGGCATGTGTGTGCGTGACGTCCCGTACCGCACGTCTTTTGCTGCTTTTGTGTGTTGATTCTTTTTTTCTTTTCCCATTCCGTTCGTTCTTGGTACCCGCGGTGGTGGCAGTTCGTCAGACACACAGGCGGAGGGAGGCGCACAGAATTGTTTGCCGGTTATGCCAACAAAGGCGCACATATCCAGTCCATCCATCCAGCAGTTCCGTCTTAACCCCACTTCGGGCGAAGTGGAAAAAGGGACACAATCGCTGGTACACGCATTAACTTTTGGGGCCAAGTCATCACCGGTCACTCACTTGACGAGCCGCGCCGATCCGCATTGCCCCCGCTCCGGGCGCACACACCGACGAGGGAGAAGGGCGTGCTCTGCGGCTTTGGCTACCTAGTCAAGCTCAAAAGAAACACCCTGGCATGGCAAACACGGAACTGATTCTCTCCCCATTTCTCTTCTCTGTGTGTAGTGTGCAGTGTATACGTGCGCGTTCCCATGCCCATCCGTACCAGCCGGGCGTCGCGGTGGTGTTCGTAGAAAGAAAGTCAGCCAGAGTCGCACAATACGGCGCGCCGCGGCTAGCGTAGAGAAATCCTAGTCGGGCAGCAGTTACGTGGTGAGTTGTTGACTCTTCGTTTCCTCCTTGGATTCCCTACAATGTTCGCCTATACGCCGAACAGTCTACCTACCCACCGAGGAGGGTTCAATGGTCTTTCCACTTGACCAAGTGAATTTGTTGTTGGGTCCGTCGCCTGTCCGCAGGTACCGCGCACACACACACACTAATCAGCTCAGCTCATCACCGGCGATGTGATGTTGATGACTGACAGATTGCCGTGCTGTGGCCGAGCACAGTGGCGTTGGGCTTGTCAGATGATGTGCCATCGCCCATCAGCTCTGCTGGGTGCGCCAGAGACATCGACGCTAATGTGAAGAAGATGCGAAAATTGATACATAACCTTGCTGGCGGCTGGCGGCTGGCGGCAGGCTACTGTTGGATTGGCGATATCGGATATGTCAGTGAAATCATGCTTGATTCCTGAGAATTTTCGTGCAAACGTTGCGGGATGAGTTCGAAGTCAGAAGAGTTGGCAATGAAGATGGCAACGACCTTGAGGCGGGAGGAATTTCAGCAGACGAACTGACTCTGCGCCAAATTAGTTTCAGGACATGTCGGACGGACGGAAGAGAGTTGATCAATGAAAATGGAATAGTGGCAATGATAGAAGTTTAAAGGTTAAGTTGAACGCACGCAGCTTCCTTGTGAATATCAAGGGCTCGTGGGACAATACGCCATTCGACCGAATAAACCAAGACACCACCAAAGTTTGGTTTTGCCGAGTTTTGAGGTAATTGTTAAGGAAAAGAGCAAGAGTGGATAGAGCGATGCAAAGCAGATTGAATCGCGATTGAATCTAAGCCCGGACAGGGTTCATCTGAAGAACCGTGACTTCAAACTAAAAATATCACTAGACCACTTAAATGGAATGCTGGACAATTAAATGGACAAAGTAATGAGGTTTCCTTAACTCATGATTCATTCCCGAATTGAGGCGAAGATGATCTGTGTCTTGGGGACACTTGTGGATTGAAGGGAACAAGAGGAGTTCGTTGCTCCCGCACGAGTCGTTTGCATATTGATGTCCTAACCAAGCACAGCTCATATTTTCCGGTGAAGCTCAATATCTGGGTGTTATCGTGGATAGAAAACTTTTCTGGAAAAAACGCTTCGATTCGAATACTGCAAAGGCCGTCAGTCAGTTTTCTGGCAATGTAAGAGGATTTTCGGCAACAGCCAAGCTGTGCTTAAGGCCCTACTCAACCCTTTAACGACTTCCAATTTCGATCGATAGGTTCATTTCGCTAAGACTTAGCTGGGTCCCGGGCCACCACGTGATCATGGAAAATGAGATCGCCGAAGAACTAGCTAGACAAGGATCGGAGGAGATACTCTTAGGACGCGAACCTGCGTTGGAACTACCCGCGTCCTCGGTTAGGGCTTCCATCGATGGCTGGGCTTCTCGAGAGCACGACCGGAGATGGCATGACTCTCCAGGATGTAGACAAACCAAACGCAATCTCCCTATTATTATTATTGTTGAGTGTAAATTCTATCGCGAAGTTAAGATCTAGTGTGCCCTCAATTTATACCTTTGCTTTCTTAAGAGCTCCCTCCCCCCATGCAGATCTTTTCAGAGTCGTATTGAGGGTTATTTGCTCCTATTGTGCGAAGGTGGAGAGATTTGTCCTAGAGCATTCTCTCAAAGCCAGTTTCCTTTAGGAATCTGAGAATGAGAGCTGGTTCCAATGACTTCAATTCTTCCTCCAATATTATGTGTTTGCTCAGATATCTTTGTCTTTTGTGGGCTAACGCCGCACAAAATCCCAGTATATGCTCTGCGATTTCATAAGATTCTCCTCAGAATCTGCAGAGACCTTCTGATACTCCTAGTTTCCTTAGGTGCTCCCTGTGTTTACAGTGCCTTGTTGCGAAGCCTGTTAGGATACGGAAATTGTTTTTGCTCATTTTGATACATGCTTCAAACTTCTTGCGGTTATGTAGACCCAAGAGTTTCTTGGCCTGCTTCATACCATGAGCGTTCTTCCATGTATCTGCCCGGTTCCTTCTTTCTAGTTCACTGAACTCTTCCCTGAGGACGTGATCTCAGTTGGTCATGTCACAGTTGGTATAGTTCCTGTCAAGATTGATCTGAGCGCATCTGTCTATGGCATAGACTTCAGCTGGAAAGATCCTGGTGCATTTGCCCATGGGTTCGTAGTACTTTGTTCGCGGTCCAAATACTCCTGCCAATGTTTCTTCATCAGTTCTTGATCCATCCGTATACCAATTTACCGTATTGGTGAATATTTAGTGCTTCCCAGCGTTCCACTGATGCACTTCCACTCGGTTGAGTGCCTTGCAGTTGATAGCTTTGTTTAGTGGTGTCTTCCAATGCGACTCCTAGATAAAGGGTGGTTAAATTTTAAGGACCCATGTTCATTTTGAATAAAACACAAATTATTTAGGAAATTATTGTAATTTCTTTTTATTATGTGGCACCGTCCTGTTGAAACCACATATCGTCACATTCATATCTTCCAATTCGGGCCATAAAAAGTTCGTTACCATTCGCAGTAACTGCCTGACCGGCCTCATTTTGGAAAAAATACGGCCCGATGATGCCGCCAGCCCATAAACCGGACCAAACAGTCGCTCTTTGTAGGTGCGCATTGGTTTTTCGACAATCACTCTTGGATTATCATTCGCCCAAATGCGGCAATTCTGTTTATTGACGAATCCACTGAGGTGAAAATGTGCCTCATCACTGAAGATGATTTTCTTCGAAAATTGAATTGAATTGACATCCACTGTTGCCATTTCTTGTCACCATTCTGACCATTGACGACGCTTGAAATGGTCAAGAGGCTTTAGTTCTTGAGTCAATTGCATCTTGTAAGCGTGTAAATGCAAGTCTTTATGCATAATGTTCATCAACGACGAGCGTAAGAGGTGCAATTGTTGGGCACGACGACGAGTTGAGGTGAGCCTTCAGCCTCACTATCGCGAACAGCAGCAATATTTTCTGCAGTACGAGCTGTGTGAGCATGCATTGGTGTTTTCACATCTCCTACAGATCCGGTTTGCTCAAATTTTTGACGATTAAATTGACCGAAAAAATCACGAAGTGCACGATATGCATTTTGATTTGAACGCCCATTTTCATAATAAGCCTGCATTACTTTAACGCGTTGCTCGATTGTGTATCTTTCCATGGTTCAAATTGAGTTAGTCTAAAATTGAGAAATGTCAAATGAAATGCAGAAAAGCACTTGACGTTTAGGTGTAGTTCACATTCAACATCGGCCCTTAAAATTTAACCACTCTCTATTTTACCTCCTTTACTGGAGCCAGTATTATGCTTGACAGACTAGTTTGCTTTAGTCGTTCCAGTTTGTGTTTTCTTATAAAATGTACTATGGCGGTTTTTGCTGGATTTAGATTTAGCCCAGCTGACTGGTGCCTGTCAGCTTTAGTAATTTGTAGTCCCCATCTTATCACACAGTGTCTCCTCCATCCTGCCTCTGGCTATGATTACTATATCATCAGCATATGCTTGACATTTGCTTCCGCGATTTGTTAGTATCTCCAGAAGTTCGCCTACAACTAGACTCCACATTGGGGGAGATAAAACTCATCCTTGAGGACATCGTTTTGTTGTGTTGACCTTCTGATGTATGCGTCTCAGCTGTTCTCGTGCTCAGAAGTTCATACATCCATTTCGATACTGTTCATTGGCAAATACTTAAGGTGGCGCTACAGTCCGGGGTGGACCTGGGCCTCAACCAACAAGCGTCTCCAGCCAACTCGATCTTTAGCTAGCTGTCTCCAGTTTCGCACGCATAGTTGGTTGAGGTCCATTTCCACTTGCGTGCGCCACCTGAGTCGCGGTCTTCCTCTACTGCGCCGTCCCTCGGGGGTGGATTCGAAGACTTTTCGGGCCGGAGCATTGGTTTTCCTCCGCTCTACATGATCTAGCCATCTCAATCGTTGGATCTTCACTCTTCTGGCTAAGTCGATGTCGCTACACAGCCCGTATAGTTCGTCATTATATCTCCTCCTCCACTCACCGTCTATGCAGACGGGACCGAAAATCACACGAATTTTCCTCTCGAAGCAACCAAGGGCAGCTTCATCCGCTTTTGACAAAGTCCATGCCTCCGTCCACTGGGACGATTAAGGTCTTGTAAAGCGTTACCTTGGTTGTTCGAGAGAGGGCTTTCTTTACCAATTGCTTTCTTAGCCCAAGAAGCAGCGATTGGCAAGAGATATTCTTCGTTTGATTTCAGCGCTGGTGTCATTGTCTAAATTGATAGCGGTGCCTAGGTAGACAAAGTTTTTGACTAAAGTTTTTGACTACCTCAAAGTTATATCTGTCTGCTGTGACGTTCTGACCGAGACGTCGGTGTTGGGTGTCCTCGTTTGACAGCATATACTTGGTCTTACCCTCGTTTACCGCTAAACCCATCTTCGCGGCCTCCGTTGCAATACCCACAAAAGCGCCATTGACATCACGCTGCGTTCTTCCAATAATGTCAATATCGTCGGCATATGCGAGTAGTTGGACGGACTTCTGAAAGATTGTTCCTCTGGTGTTGGCGTTCGAGTTTTGAACAATTCTTTCAAGAACGATGTTGAAAAAGTCGCATGACAGCGCGTCGCCTTGTCTGAATCCTTTTTTGACATCAAAGGTCTCGGTTAGGTCTTTACCGACCTTGATGGAGCAGCGTGCATTCTCCATCGTCATCCTACACAAACGGACGAGTTTGGTAGGGATGCCAAAACTAGACATTGCTCTGTATAGCTCGTCTCTATAGATGCTATCATACGCGGCCTTAAAATCGATGAAAAGGTGGTGGGTATCGATTTGTTGCTCCTGGGTTTTCTCCAAAATCTGCCGTAGTGTGAATATTTGGTCGATGGTGGATTTTCCTGTCCTAAAGCCACACTGGTATGGACCGACCAGGTTGTTGACGAATGGCTTTAGGCGTTCACACAGTATGGCAGATAAGATTTTATATGAGATACTTAGGAGACTGATGCCTCTGTAGTTGGCGCAGTTCAAAGGGTCTCCTTTTTTATGGATCGGGCAAACAATGCTGAGGTTCCATTCATCGGGCATGTTTTCCTCCGACCATATTTTACAGATGAGTTGGTGCATGCTCCTTACCAAATCATGTCCTGCGGCTTTAAAAAGCTCGGCGGGTAGGCCGTCAGCTCCCGCAGCCTTGTTGGATTTCAGTTTAGATATGGCAATCCTCACTTCATCCGGGTCGGGTGGACGGAGTTGTTGATCTTCGTCGTCCCTTTCATTGGGGTTGAATGGTTCGTTCTGCCTGACAGCGGGATTTGGTTTTTCGTCGCCGTTATACAGTCTGCAGAAATGGTTTTTCCATATCCTCAGCATCGACTGTGACTCTACTACGATGTTCCCTTGATCATCCTTACAGGCTTCGGTTCGGACTTTATAACCTTGACTGGTTAACTTTACTCTTTGGTAAAACTTCCTCACATCATTCCTGCAGTAATATCCCTATTCATCCCCTTCAATGGCAAATGCTCCTTCGATATCCAACAAAGCACATATAACTGTTTCTGCCGCTTTAAGGGCACTTTCGATAGTTCCTTTCAGTTGGTATAGCGCAGTCTCTGTTGATCTGCCTCCTTTGTACTCATGTTGACAGTGATGCAGAGGAGATATAGTTAGTACTTCCTTTCTTATGTAGTTGTCTACAACTTTCTCCATCATTTTCAGCAGAAATGATGTTTTAGCTGATCGGTCTGTAAGACTTAGGTAGGCTTGGGTCTGTCTTTCCCATCTTTGGAATAAACACTACCTTTGCCCTTCGCCACTGGTTTGGAATATATATCCCAGCGCTAGATAACTTCTAGTTATTATTCTGATGTATGGAAGCAGTTTGCTTTCACTTTTTTGGAGTTGGGCTGGTTTAATTTCATGAACCCCTGGCTGAATTGAGCTTATTGCCCATTCCAGGCGTCCTTTGGAGAATATCTCTCTCGCAACTCTCCAGTCCATAGCCCCTGGTCTTCGCAAATTGGTTCCAGACCCGTCAGTATTTTTGTGACTGCCCGGAAAGTGAGTTTCCAGCAGAAGTCCTCATTTTCTGTGTAGCTTCCTGTCACAATCTCCCCTGTTTTTGACAGCGCTTTATGTAGTCTAGCTGCGGCAGGGGTGTTTGTTATTGTCTCGCAGAAACTTCGAAAGCTTTCTCTCTTAGCTTGCCTTATTTCAATATTATAGGAGGTGAGTGCCCTTTTGTTGCTTTCCATGTCTCCGGTTCGTTTAGCCACATTAAACAGCCTGCGTGTTTGGCTCCCAGATTGGATGGGATAATTTATTGCTCCACAATGGCACTCTCGTCCCCTTAAAGTCCCTGCTTTGTGGGCAACTTGCTTCAAACGCTGTTGTGACAGCTTTTGTTGTGCTTCCTACAACATGTTCTAACTCTAGAAAGTGTGCTGTAGCTCTTCTGCAATTTCCCGATCTTTTATTACCAAAAATATGTGCATTATGG
The DNA here is from genome assembly GCA_907269125.1 of Eristalis pertinax. Classification (NCBI taxonomy): domain Eukaryota; kingdom Metazoa; phylum Arthropoda; class Insecta; order Diptera; family Syrphidae; genus Eristalis; species Eristalis pertinax. The sequence goes on from OU026145.1 coordinate 126,925,202, forward strand.
TTCTGTGAACAATTTGACAGTATTCCTCATCCATTTGTGGCGGAAACACTTCCACAACGTCATCGTCACCCAACAAAACAACAACATGGCATTCACGATCTCCCCTTTGTTCAGATGCGCCCATTAGTGGCAGCTCGGTCATTACATAGTTCGTGCTTCAAAAGCAATCATCAAGCAGTCGCATGCTCCCTTCAGCGAAGTGAAACCGACAAGCCTACTCTTCAGAGCTTATTACAGCACTTGCCAGCGCCGATGAAAGGGTGTGCCATCATGTCCAAAAGCATTTATCTATTGCGACAAGTAAACATTGCAACAGTGGTCTGACTACGATCTACACCGCAGATCACCCCTGACCATGTGATCAATGTGGACACTTGTTGATAGGTCATTAATCTGAACAGGAGAGGAAGACTGGGAAAAAAAGAAGAAACAAAACTGATCCAATTCATAATTGAATCATTCACAAGTTAATCGCGCTCAGGAGTTAGCTCAGCCACAACTGGTTCGCTTCACCACGACCGCATGCGTGTCTCCTGATCTCTCTCTCTCTCTCTCTCTCTCTCTCATCCTCTCTGCCGCCGGTTGAGTGTGCGCCGTGCGGCCTCCTGCGGTATTCATCATCATCATCATTCACCATCACTCGGCACATCAACGTCCACTTCGGTATGTAAATACACGTGAAGCGCTGCCATCCTCCTTCCTTGGCCGGTCTGTCACTCTTCGCCCGAAAGGGAGACAGAACAGAGGAGAAGAAAAGAAAAGAAAACAACACAACATGATTGCCGAAGCTAGAAAGTTACTACAAGATACAATCAATTTTGTGTTTGTTGTTTCCTTCATTGCCGTCGTTCTCTCTCCTCCAGCTGTGGGCACCTAGTACCTACTCCACCTTTGATTTGGGGGGCTTTTGTCCGAGCCTTTCCATCATCGGCCGATAGGAACCCATCCGAAGGTCTCGCGCAGTGAAAAAGGGTGCGCGCGTGAGGGGAACGAAATTAGTGGTGCCTAGGACATAAAAAAGAAACTGACAAAAAGAGAGGAAAAGAAAAAAACAAAAAAAAGAAAAGCAACAAGAAAGAAAGAGTTCGGAGGAGATTCTAAGGTGAACGAACCCGACGTGTGGAGATTAGAAATCCTAGACGTGTAACCAATTTATGAGAAGTTTCCAGCACGAAATTAGATTCTTGGGCGAGCGCGAGTGTGCGGCTGTGTGTGCAGTGCGGACTGTGGGAATGCCCTCCCGAATGGCCGGCATCGAATGGGGAGGAAGAGATACCTGTTCTTTTGTTTTGTTTATTTTCTTACTCCTCTCTTCGTCTCGGTGCCGTCGCTGGGTGTCCAAGTCCATTTGTGCTGCTCGTCGTATTCATCTTCGGGCGGTTGACTGTGATTTTTGGAGGAAACCGATGTGACGACTTTCCCGCTCTTTTTTTTCTTTTTTGTTCTTTTTTTTTTCTTCCGTCCAGAGCGGGGGAAGGGAGTAGGCGGGGGGCATTTATAACTCCCTTTTTGTGAAGGGCAACACTGTGTACATAATTAATCTTAAGAAGAATATCCTATTGGGACCGACATTAAATTGAAAGGATGAATATGTGTGAGGATGTTGACCTGGCACGGCGGGGCCAATGTCCTCTGATGGCATCGCCTAATCTCACAGAATATTGTTTTTTTGTTGCTCTGTTGACTGCATCTTGATGGTTGTTCCTTGAGGCGATGTCTAATCTCGAATGAGATGAGGTTTTTCTTCTTTTTTTTTTCGTTGGTCGTCTTCTTCTTCTTTTGGATGAACAGTCAGGGATTCTGATCGATTGAAGAACCAAGTGGGGAGTCAACAATTTGAGGTCTAATGAGGCGAGATTGCGTCCCGGTGGGTCTTTAGATTGTGCGAGAGTTTCCAGAACGCGTGAGGAGTCACTGAAGAATCCTTTTTTCCCACGGTTGATATACTTGGACCAAGTGGTGGACGTGTTCAGGGAGTCTTAGAGCAAACCGCAGTTTCTAGTGGAGTCTTGGTTTTGATAGAGGTGAAGCTTAGCTTTTTCAGCGAAGAGGACACACATTTAGAGAGATTAAGGCCGTTCTGCTGCCACGAAGATATTTAGTTATCCACGTGTCCACTAATTGGAAACCAGATTCGAGATTTCAATAATGACAGCGAAGTTGTCTTCTGTAGGTAGTAGCAAAGGGTAATGAAAAATTGATTTCCGGTTATTAAAGCTCAAAACAACGGGTTTATACTTAGGTAGTTATTTTTTTCTTGTTCTGTATTATTTTTATCTTAAAACTAAAAATATTAATATGGAGTTCAAAGAATACAATTTTTGGAAATTAAAAGAAACAAAGTACTTCAACATTTTTGTGCAAGAAAACAGTTTATTTCGTGCGAAACATTACTCACCCTACCTCATATCTGTTGTTTGACATTTGCACAGCTGCTCTAAAGCAAAAACAACGGTATTATTCGCTTTCGTTCGAGAGGAGAATAATTTTCTTCCGACCAAATGCTAAAAAGCGTTACAAAAGTAAGTATACAATCGTAGTATTTGGGTACAAAACGCCGATCAGTTAACACGTGCAGTTAAAAATTTGTTCGGTTTTAATTTATTTATTCAAGAAATCTGTGAGGTGAGTAAAAATGATTGATTTTGAAAGATTTTGTTGAACGAATTCCTATACTTTTTTTCCTATGCATCTACAAGAAATGACACCGCGTGGTAAGGAGCTTTCGATTGACCTTACAAATTTGGTGATCAAATATTCTAAAGAAGGGAAATCGATTAGAGAAGTGGGAAAATTGGTTGATAAAAGCCCTGCAATGGTACAATTTTTTTTAGAAAAATATAAAAACAGGAAAACAATGCAATCCCCAAACAATTCGCCGTGTCTTGCATGATGCCGGATATAATGGTCGATCCATCGGGAAAAAACCTTTCGTCAGCATAGTGAATCGTAAAAAGAGAGTTGAATTTGCCAAAAACCATTTAACGTCTGACATTGCATTTTGGAATAAAGTTATATTTACGGACGAAAGCAAACTTAATGTTTATGGTTCAGATGGGCGCATCAAAGTATGGAGAAAACCGAATATGGAGTTAAATCCGGAAAATATGGCTGGCACTGTTGGTGACATGGTGGTGATTCCGTAATGGTTTGGGGGTGTATGGCGGCATCTGGCGTCGGAACATGAATCGTTTTGATTATTTAAACATCCTCAAAAATAATCTGCACCAGAGTGCGCATAAATTGGGATTGGAAGGGTCATTCGTCTTTCAACAAAACAATGACCCAAAGCATAATTCTCATTTAGTGAGAGAATGGTTGTTATACCATGTGCGCAATCAGCTTAAAACACCTCCCCAATCACCGGATTTAAATGCTATTGAGCATTTGTGGGATCACCTCGAACGCCAAATACGAAAACGTGATATTCAAATGAAAAATCAACTTAAGGCCATTATTCAAGAAGAATGGGCCAAAATAGGTCCCGACGTGACCCAAAAGCTCGTCAATTCAATGCCATCTAGAGTAAGCGCTGTCAGTAAGTCTAAAGGGTATCCTCTTCTTCTTCTAGTGGCACTACAGTCCAGGGTGGACCTGGGCCTCAGTCAACAAGCTTCTCCAGCTGGCACGATCTTTAGCCAGCTGTCTCCAATTACACGCACCAATTTGGTTGAGGTCTTTCTCCAATTGTTGGCGCCATCGGTTTCGTGGGCGTCCTCTATTGCGTTGTCCCACTGGTTCGGAGTCAAAGACTCTTCGGGCTGGAGCAGTGTTGTCCATGCGCTCTACATGGCCTAGCCATCTTAGGCGCTGAATCCGTAGACGCCTGACTAGGCTCATGTCGCTGTACAGCCGGTACAGTTCATGCTTGTATCTTCTTCTCTAGAAACCATGAACGCAAACAGGACCAAAGATGGAACGCAGAACTTTTCTCTCGACAAGACCAAGGACTTCTTCATCTGCTCTTGAGACTGTCCAGGCTTCTGCGCCATAGAGCAGGACAGGGATGATGAGGGTCTTATATACTGTTAGCTTGGTCCTTCGAGAGAGAGCTCTACTACTCAATTGCCTCTTGAGCCCAAAGAAACAGCGATTGGCAAGAGTTATTTTGCGTTTAATCTCGGTACTGATGTTGTTTGTACTGTTTACCTGGGAGCCGAGGTAGACGAAGTCCTCAACTACCTCGAAATTAAAGCTGCCTATGGTGACATTCTGGCCGAGAGGTCGGTGTTGTGCGTCCTCTCTAGATGACAACATGTACTTCGTTTTGCCCTCATTCACTGTTAAACCCATTTTTGCAGCCTCCGCTTCAATACCAGCAAACGCTTCATTGACGGCTCGCTGTGTTCGACCAATCACTTCAATGTCGTCCGCGTATGCTAGCAATTGTACGGACTTCTGGAAGATCGTGTCTCTAGTGTTGGCGTTTGAGTTTCGCACGATTTTCTCCAGGATGATGTTAAAGAAGTCACATGACAGCGCGTCGCCTTTTCTAAAACCTTTTTTGACACTGAAGGTCTCGGTGAGTTCGTTACCGACCTTGATGGAGCAGCGAGAATTCTCCATCGTCATCCTGCACAATCTGACGAGTTTGGCAGGAATGTCAAAATTATACATGGCGTTGTATAGCTCGTCTCAATGCACGCTGTCATATGCGGCCTTGAAATCGACAAATGGGTGTCGATTTGCATCTCTTGGGTTTTTTCCAGGATCTGCTGTAGTGTGAAAAGTTGGTCGATAGTGGACTTTCCCGGCCTGAAACCGCACTGGTAAGGACCTATCAGGTTATTCACGAATGGTTTCAGGCGCTCGCACAAAACGACAGAGAAGATCTTGTAGGCGATGTTTAGGAGACTTATTCCTCGGTAGTTGGCGCAGTTGAAGGGGTCTCCTTTTTTTTTGTGGATCGGGCAAACGATACTGAGGTTCCACTCACCCGGCATGCTTTCCTCCGACCATATCTTACAGATGAGTTGGTGCATGTAGCCTACCATCTCATATCCAGCTGCTTTAAAGAGTTCGGCAGGCAGTCCGTCTGCACCACCAGCTTTGTTCGACTTTAGTCTCGATATAGCTATCTTGACTTCGTCTAGGTCGGGGGAACGGAATTCTCTTCCATCATCGTCCATTGTGTCGAGTGGAACATTCTGCCTGACAGCGGTATTGGTGTCTTCCTCGCCGTTTAACAGTCTACAGAAGTGACCTTTCCAGATTCTCAGTATAGACTGCGACTCTATTACTAGTTGCCCATCTTCGTCCCGACATTCTTCTGTCCGAAGTTTATACCCATGGGATAATTGTTTCACCCATTGGTAGAACTTTCGGATATCATTTCCGGCATAACACCTCTCCATATCCTACTAGGTATTAATTTCACTTCTTAATTCAATATCTCATCTTAATTTGTTTTTTTCTGCTTACTTTTTACTGCTTACTTACTTTTGTAATGCATTTTTTAATGAATTCCGCTTATTTTTAATATTTTTGTTACTTTCTTTTGTTATTTTGCTACTATTAGTTATTACTTCAGTTAGCTATAAGAGTTACTAAAAGAATATATAAAGGGTGGTTAAATTTTAAGGGCCGATGTTGAATGTGAACCAAACCTAAACGTCAAGTTTTTTTCTGCATTTCATTTGACATTTCTCAATTTCAGACTAACTCAATTTGAACCATGGAAAGATACACAATCGAGCAACGCGTTAAAGTTATTCAGGCTTATTATGAAAATGGGCGTTCAAATAAAAATGCATATCGTGCACTTCGTGATTTTTTCGGTGAATTTAATCGTCCAAATGTGCGTACAATCGGAAAAATCTTGCAAAAATTTGAGCAAACCGGGTCTGTAGGAGATGTGAAAACACCAGTGCATACTCGTACTGCAGAAAATATTGCTGCTGTTCGCGATAGTGAGGCTGAAGAGCCGTCCACCTCAACTCGTCGTCGTGCCCAACAATTGCACCTCTCACGCTCGCCGTTGATGAACATTATGCATAAAGACTAGCATTTACACGCTTACAAGGTGCAATTGACTCAAGAACTAAAGCCTCTGGACCATTTCAAGCGTCGTCAATGGTCAGAATGGTGGCAAGAAATGGCAACAGTGGATGATCAATTTTCGAAGAAAATCATCTTCAGTGATGAGGCATATTTTCACCTCAGTGGATTCGTCAATAAGCAGAATTGCTGTATTTGGGCGAATGATAATCCAAGAGTGATTGTCGAAAAACCAATGCACCCACAAAGAGTGACTGTTTGGTCCGGTTTATGGGTTGGCGGCATCATCGGGCCCTTTTTTTTTCCACAATGAGGCCGGCCAGGCTGTTACTGCGAATGGTAACGAACTTTTTATGGCCCGAATTGGAAGATATGAACGTGACGATATGTGGTTTCAACAGGACGGTGCCACTTGCCACACAGCTAACGAAACAATGGATCTTTTGCGCGACAAATTCAATGGCCGTGTTATCTCACGTGGTGGCGATGTCAATTGGCCCTCAAGATCATGTGATTTGACACCGTTGGACTGTTTTCTTTGTGGTTATTTGAAAGAAAAGGTGTACGTCGATAAGCCAGCAACAATTCAAGAGCTAAAGGATGAGATTATTCGGCACATTAACGGCATAGAACCTCAATTATGCTTCAGCGTCATCGAAAATTTGGACCATCGGATGGAGGTCTGCCGCCGAAGTTGCGGCGGCCATTTGGCCGATATTTTGTTCCATACATAATTGAACCATACCAATATTATCACAATAAAAAGAAATGACAATAATTTCTTAAATAATTTGTGTTTTATTCAAAATCAACATCGGCCCTTAAAATTTAACCACCCTTTATTATTTATTTGGTTAAAACTAAATTCGAGTGGGTGTTTTCGTTAATTAAACTTCGTATGCCGTACTGTATACTTACTTTTGTGATTAAGTGTATTTGCACAAATTCGACTCCGTGTGAAGTGAACACACAATTCGCTTTAGTTGATTAGGAGCAGTGAGCACATTGCGCATACAAGTGAACCGTTCGATACCAAGTTGGAGACTTGGAGTTCGGTAATCGGTATTGGTTGGTCCTGATCAGAGATGGCAGAAATGTAACTTTTTTTCGAAGAACTACATTTATTACGTCTGCTACGTCATTGTGTAGTTAATTTAGTATACGTAACAAAATGTAGTAGAAATGGTGCTAAGTGTCAAAATGTAGTTGAGACTTCAATTTAACGTCAGTTCGATTGTGTTTTGTGAAATTGATACATGACTTGGTGACATGGTGACAGGCGTGAGGAAGATGGTTGTGAAAGTGGAGGTATGTTGCCAAAGACACGGAGACATCTCTTACCTATAGGTAGGTATAGTTTCGAATAGGGAATAGGGATGAAAATTTACATCATACACTGATGGACAAAATTATATAGCAGCTTGCAATCGGTTATTCCTGGAATCTACTTATATTTTATGTTTCATTTTCAATATCTGCTTCAAAGCCTTCGATAAAGTACATCACACTTTGCTGTTAAACAAGCTAAAGTTTTGGGATTCCATTCGTCAATGTTAGAGTGGTTTTTCAATTACTTAAAGGACAGGAAGCAATTGGTAATGATCGATAGTTTTAGATCTTAGTTACATCGGGCGTTCCACAAGGTAGCCATATGGAACCATTACTCTTTCTATTGTTTATGAATGATGTTCACGAAATTTTCAAATATTGTAAAATTCTAACATTCGCAGACGACTTTAAATTGTATTTATCTATAAATAGTTTAACTGTTTGTAATAATTTCCAATTGGCTATCCATGCACTAGTGGAATGGTGCAAGCATAATGGACTAGAGCTGAATATTCACAAAAATGTAATATCTTTACGGCATATCGAATTACATCCTCGATTGTCTATGATTATTTCATAAATGATCATAGACTTAGTCGCCTAGAAGAGGTTAAAGATCTGGGTGTAATTTTTGATACTAACTTAAATTTTGCATCACATTATGATTATACAATTGCGAAGTCTAATGCTATGTTAGGTTTTCTGAAAAGAAATAGTAGAGATTTTCGGGATCTAACTAGTCTTAAGTCCATCTATTGTTCGTTAGTCAGACCGTATTTAGAATATTCTTCCATCATTTGGGATTCCCCATATTATACACAAGAACTCAGATTCGAAAGAGTACAACAAAATTTCACGAGATATGCTGTCCGCAAATTGTATTCCTTCGAAGAACTCCCTAAATTTGACGATAGATGTAAAATAATAGGCTTGCAAACCTTAAGTTTCAGGCGTAAGGCAGCGTCAGCCATGTTCATACGCGATATTATTAATTGCCGTGTAAATTCACCAGACTTACTTTTTCTCATGAAAAGTCTCATGAAAAGCTCCCCAAAGATCTCTTCGGATGATAAATTTACTATACGATAAGAGGCATAGAACCAACTATGGTTGTAATGAACCTATTACAAGGTGTATAAACACTTTTAATGAACTTTGCAACGAAATTGATTTTAGCTTGTCTCGATTGGAGTTTAAAAAATTGATCCATGCACTATGCTATAATTAATACTGTTTATTTGATGTAATCTGTGAGATGCAAAATCGGTAGATGATCCTTAGTCGCGCAGCAAAATCTGCTGGGTAAAGCGATACTGAGAGTTAACACTTAGAGAACGTAGTGTTTTGTGTTCTCTGTGATGGAAAAAAAAAATTTGCGAATCCACTTCGTTTTTTTTTTTGTACTTCGTAATTTACTTTCTGGGCTCAACGTTATCATCCCTAATCGAATCATATGTTACCGAGGATTAGGCATACTTCAATAAAATAAAACGTATTGAAAGTCTACTTCTAGTGCAATGTCAAAACAAACTATACTGCCAAAACAGCGAAAGGGGGATGTCGAATTTTGCTTGGGCCGGCGCTGCTTGCACCTACGGGGCATTGAATCAACCAATGTCCGGCATAATGAATTGGATATTTCATACCAGATTTGTTTCACAATTTCCCATAGTTCCGATCTATTTCTCGGTTTAGATGTTTCAACATGTCCCACAGATTCTCTATGGGATTAAGGTCTAGGGACTGTGCTGGCCATTCAAGAACCTTAACATTGTTATCAACAAACCACTTTTTTGTTACTTTGACAGTACGTTTTGGGATTGTTGTCCTGTTGGAGCTGCCAAATCAGAGGCAAGTTGTCATCTGCCAATGGATGCATCACTTTTTTTAGCATTTCGACATATTGTTTCCTTGTTAAAAAGGGTCCTTGAATGGGACCCAACACCATAATAAGAAAAGCTTGGCCAGACCACGATGTTCCCGCTGCCATGTTTCACGGTGAACTGGGGGTGGTCAGATTGCATTCCAGGTGGCCTTCTCACGTACTTTTTTGATGTATCCGGTCCAAATAAATTCATTTTTGTCTCATCCGACCACAGTACATACATACAGTTTGTCAAGAAAGTTTTTACACTAGGTAAAAAAATGGCAATCTCTATTTTCCCGCTTCAATATTAGGCACTTCTATTAACTTTATTTCACCAATTTGTTTTTATCTCCAACTTCATGTTTTAGAAAGTAAATAACATAAACAAAGCTCCATACATCATAACAATAACAACAACAAAAAAAACAAAAAGCAAAAAGGACCAAAAATTGAACTGTCAAGAAAGTCTACACATTTTATTCTGAATCCTTTTCGCAGTGCATACATAGTTCAAAACGGTATCGTTCTAGCGGTTTTTTTATTTTCTTTTTTGTATGAGATGTAGGAAGTCGAAAGCGAAAATGTTCATTGTTAATTCTGCTGTTGAATGAGTAAGAACAATTTTTTGTGATTAATTTTAATATGCCTGGTAAGAGAACCTCTTTTGACGTGAATCAGTTGGCTTATTGTAACCATTATAATGATAAAAGTGTGAAAGAAATGACCGAGATGTTTGGTTTATCTAAGAAAGCCTTTTACAATATAATTAACCGAGCAGAACGTGAAAATCGGTTAGAAAATATTGCAACAAAAGGTAGGCCAAAAAATTATCGGACAGAAATGAGCGCTGTTTATTAAGAAAAGTGCATGAAAACCCTCAAATATCAATTCGAGCTTTGTCCAGAGAAATAAACCAAGAATGTGGTGTACAAATTTCCCACGAAACTTTAAGGTAAGTGCTGATAAAGACACACGAAGAGTTGTACGAAAAAAACCATTACTTTCTTCTCAAAATGTACAAAAACGCTTATCATTCGCTACAGACTACAGCATGCAGCCGAATGAGTAGTGGGATGATGTCGTATTTTGTGATGAAACAAAAATAATGTTGTATTACAACGAGGGGCCCAGTAGAATGAGGCGAAAACCTTTAAAATCGTTCCTTAACAAGAACAACATTCCAACAGTTGAATTTGGTAAGTTATCTGTGATGGTCTGGGGGTGCATATCCAGCAATGGCGTTGTGGGAAGTAGTACGCAAAGAAGTACTTGAGCATTTTGCAAACTCATTTGCTTGCTAGACCCATCGATTTTGGTTTTAATGGCGCTGTTAACGGCAGAAAACCACAATTTAAGTTCTGTCAATACAACGATCCGAAACACAAAGAACTTACGGTGAAGACGTGGCTGCTTTATAACTGCACAAAAGTATTGGATACACTAGCTCAGAGAGCAGACCTTAACCCAATAGAAAATCCATGGGCACATTTGAAAAAGAAGGTAGCAAAAAGGAGCCCCAACAATAAAAACCAACTGATCAATGAAGAATGGGCTAACATGCCAAATCGGCTAAAGCGGCTAAAGGCGGTTATGATGCTAAAGGTGGTCACACCAAATACTAACATGCGAATTTTGCAAAATTCATAAGCTATTGAAACAAAATTAATCTATAATTAACTATAGTATTATGATGTGTAAAGACTTTCTTGACAGTTAAATTTTTGTTCCTTTATGCTTTTTGTTTTTTTTTTGTTGTTGTCATTGTCATGATGTATGGTGTTTTTTTATGTTATCTACTTTCTAAAACAAGAAGTTGGAAATAAAAAAAATTGTTGAAATAAAGTTAATAGAAGTGCCTAATATTGAAGCGAGAAAATAGAGCCATTTGCCATTTTTTTACCTAGTGTAAACACTTTCTTGACAAACTGTATGTTTCGTCATTGCATGTAACCTATTCCAATGTGTTTCCGCAAATTTAATACGGTCCTTGATATTTTTTATTAGATAGAAGGGTTGGGTAGCTTTGTGTTTATGTTCTACTTACCTTCTAATTATGGAAGCATCGATGGTTAAGCTTAAATCCGTTTTAATCTGTTCCGATGTTATAAACGAATTTGTTTTTGACGCATCGAACTATTCGAAGGTCGATTTTAGAAGATATTTTACTCTTTCGACGCCGAATTACAATAACCCTCAGTGAGTTTCCTTTGGTTCTGAGCTGGTTTATTATATTCCTTAATTCTGATGAGCAATGCCGGTCTACACCGGTCTACAGCTGTTTTGTAGATTTGGAAAAGACATACGACCGAGTTCCTCTAGGTAAAGGGTTTTTTCATAAACGACAGACTAACAAAGGACTGCGTTAGGCATGTTCATTAATGCAGATATACGATCATACTCACTTAGGTGACCGTACTGTTCATAAACGTCATTAGCTCTTCGGTGTCGGGCAGATTGTGCAGTCATTATTTTTTGACTGCAAATAGGGTCGATAGGAAGAAAAATATTTTGTACTAAGGGAAGACTGCAGACAACAAATGCGAAAACGCATGAGAAAAGAAATGCGATTGTACTAGCGCAGATTTCCGACTTTTGTGAAAACACCCAAACTCTGGCGTGTTCTGCAGGAGTATGGGATTGATAGTAATCTTTTGAGACCCACTCAGTCCTCAGCGAATACAGGGAGTTAATCGGCGGGATAGGGTGAGAAACACGGCAATACGCGAGGAACTCAAGGCTCAACTATAATGCGCATGAGCGCGCATGAGCTAGTGTCAAACGCGCATGAGTAAGTGAGCAAATACACCCAACCCCATGCGGCAACCTATAATGTCGTCCATGAAAGATTGCGAGCATTTCGTTAAGCATGTGCAAAACACAAATGTTTCGTTAAGCATGAGCTAGTGCGAAATGAATCGCACCGCGCATATGCGAATGTGACAGATAAAACACAGACAAGAAAAAAAATTTGAAAAATGAGCAAATCAGCTGATATTCTGTTGGTATTCATACATACATACATAGACATATAATTGAACGACATTTTTCGGCTGAATGAAACAAAAAATTTTCTGACATATGGACATGCGCGCAGATGCGAATTATGGGTAGACATGATTTTTTTGCAAACATGACGAAACATTTCGTTGAAATTTGACACTAGCTCATGCTTGCTCATGCGCATTATAGTTGAGCCTTCAATGTAGAGCAGCCGCTTCTTCGAACGGAAAGGGCTTTGCTTCGATGGTACGGTCACGTGGCACCAATGTCCTCATCATCACGATTTTCGAGGCGTGCCTTGAATGCGATTTTCCATCAGGTAGGCGACCGTTTGGCAGACCCATGACTGGTGGTGGTTGGAGCAAGTCCAAAAACTCGCCTGGTTGCTCTGGTGCCTGTCAAGAGTCGATGGCGCTGCATAGTTGCCTAGAGATCTCTTTTGCGTGCATTACCCCCGCGACCCCTGTAGTGGATTATGCGTGTCAGAAGATGATGATTCCTTGTGTTTACATTTTCTCGAAGCAGAATCCCTGTAATCCCTGAATCCCTGCTGTGTTCGTGAACGCAGTATTAGAGCAGTACTGCAACGTCAAGCGTTCTTAATTGCAAACATTTGACAGTGATGCAATGCATCGCATCCTGAAACGTCATATGAAAGCAGCCGCTGCGCAAACAAAAGCAACCAACACATCACAGACTTTCGTGATGCACCGCAACATCAAAAAATGATTGCATAGCATCGCAGAGGCAGTGATGCTTACGCCCTGCGGTTGACGTTTACGAACTCAGCAATAATACTTACATGTTCACACCTCACACATGGTCAACCAAAACACATCTCGAGCAAAAAGCATGCAAACTTTGGACATGGTGCCAAGCAATAGAGAGCTCACGGAGACAGCAGAAGTTCCTCGAATAAAGTAAACAAAACCCTTGGTAGATTATTTTTCATTAAACTACAAATGAGAAGTCTTTATTTTTCCTCTCACTTCCTTTTGTTTTTTTAATTCATTTGTTTACATCTGTTAATATATCCATAATGTTTAATCTATCGTGTCTAGATGTGAATAATCTATGATTTATGAACTGCGCGAGTCGCAAACAATATGCAAATTTATTCTGTACAAATTACAAGTAAATAATAATGAATAAAATGATGTCCGAGACAATTAAATACCTTAAAACAAATGGTAAATTAATAATAGTATGTATTTACATCTACGTCTGAAGTCGTCTGCAAAATCAGCTTTCTATCGATTATTATGAGACGCACTCGATGTGAGGCCGAGTGCCTAACGTGTGTATCTTGTATGTACAACTTACAAGCTAGTATCTATTTTCATTCTATATTAATTCGGTTGTCCAAAGCAACGGATTAAGTGTGACTCCGGCACGTGAACCTCGTCCATTTCCTTTGCCATCATGTGGCGAGCAGATCTGCAAAAGCACGTTCCTCGAACTTTAGCTGCTATCCTCAGAGCAGTCTTCCCCCCCTCCCTCCCTCCCCCCCTCAACCATCTTGAACAGTTTAACTGTATCGAACAACCAATAACCTCACTTTCAAAGTTGAAGTCTAAATAATTTGAATGCGAATCCATAAGGGATTCACGGTATAATTATAGTTATTGCTTTCTTTTGCTTTCACATGTGATTCGGTCGGACAAGGACCTGACCCTGGGCACGATTGTCCTGTGGCAGGTTCGGTGTCGCGGGCGCTATTAAGCGTGGTGACTGCGCAAATGATGCCGTCGATGGGGCCAGTGTTACTGTAATTGGAACTTGATGTGGTGTGCCCATTAGTTCCCAGTTACCTTCACGTTGGATGAGTGTGTACGGTGGTCCGCTGGTGGAAGATGCTGCTGCGATGGGAAGCTAAAGGTTTGAAACAATACATTGTAGTTATCGTCGAATGCCTCGCGGAGAGTGCAAACTTACAGGAATATTGAAACGATGTATCGGCGGAGGCGCTGTGATACGAATTGTTTGCGGAAGAGCTCTCACGTAGGTGCTAGAGGGAAGTTTCAAGATATCCTTGGACTTGTACGCGGCGTCAGTACTGGGCTGAGGAGCAGGCGGCGCCTGTTGATGCGATGGATTCGATGCCATCTTAGCGGCGGCTACAGATGTGCTTGCCGACCTTTGTGAAATCGGAATTGGGGTTTTTGTCGAAATGCATGCAGTGACCACTGGTGTCGGCTGGCTGTAGATGTGCATTTTGGCCGGGCCACTCGACTGGATTGGTAGCACAGCATTCAGCAGTGACTAGAAGGATCGGAAAAAGGTGAACTTATCAGTCTGGATGGGTATTTTTTGTAACCACCTACCGATGTGGTGACTGTTGCATTATGACTTGGCGTTGTTAAGATAGGCGCAACAGTCGTAATAGCTGGAGCCGCATGCAGCACACCTGGACCTTGCAGCTCCGGACTTAAATGCGGATTCACTTGACAGCAACTCGGTTTGTGTCGCACCCAGTCCATACCCTGACAAGTGGTGTCACAGTAGGCTGTGTTCCAGCAGCAATAAGAGTTCGCTTCACGGCCACACCTCGAACACCATTGTTTTTTCTTCGTTTGTTCCACGGCGCGTATTCGCTCGACTTCACACAGTTTTCTTGTTTCGGCCATAACTCGGATGCTTTCGATTTCCATGTTCTTCTTCATTTCGCATAGCATAGCATCGGTGTTCTTCTTTAGTTCACCCATCCGTTGTTCATACGAAGCGGTTCTCGCTTCCAGTTCCAGTTGCAGCTCGACAATCTTGGCCGGCAGGATGTCAGCATGCGCCAAATCACCGACTGTATCTTGCATTACAGAAATGAAGAAATCCGTCATCTGTGAATAGAGAATATGACACGCGAGTTATTTAAGGGGTGTAACTGCTTTAGAATCCACACAGCAACCTGGCGATCTCCGGACGGTCGAACCGCCAACCAAATTGACCATGTGATCATTGACGCAAGACATGCAACATTCAGAGAGGCAAACGTCGACTCTGACCATTTCCTCGTGGCAGCACGATTCAGAGCCCGACTGTCCAATGTCAGAAAGCTGCACGAGCCAACAAAGACGAGTTTTGACAGTTAACGCCTGAGCACAACGGAGATTGCCAGAGCCTACGAAGAGCAATTAAGCGAGAGACTCTCCGGTATGCCTACGTCGAACACCAACGAGATGTGGTTGCATTGCCGCTCGGCCATCAAAGAGACAGCGGAAACCACCTTAGGCTACCAACCACCCCCGTCAAGAAACCCGTGGTATGATGGCGAGTGTGAGCAGAAGAACCGTGCAACCGACGAGGCATACCAAAAAGCGCTGCAATGGAATACTAGAGCAGCGCAAGAGGAGTACCGGGCTAGAAGACAGGAGGAGGAGAAGCTTCTACGCCTGAAGGAAAAGGTCTCTCGCAACCTCCCAACCCAAGGACATCGAAGAGTCTAGAGACAGACAAAAAATACGGGCTTTTTATAAAAAAAAAAGTCAAAAGCCTGGCTTCAGGCTTTAGGAAAGGCACCCAGGCTCTTCGAAATCGTGTGGGTAACCTTGTTACTGACCCGCAGGGAATAGTGGATGTGTTTAAGCAGCACTTCCAACAACTGCTTAATGGGCCTGACCAGGACAGAGTGATAGGGAATCAAGAAATCCCAACTTCAGTCGATGAAGTAGTCTCTTAGCTCCCACCTAGCTTTGAAGAAGTCGGCACAGCCATTAAAAGGCTGAAGAACAACAAAGCAAGCAAAGATGGCCTACCATCAGAGCTCTTCAAGGCCGATGGCGATATTCCGGTGGGGAGAATGCAGCAGATCATCTGTAGAATTTGGGAAGACGAAAGCATACCCGACAACTGGAATATCAGCTCCATATGCCCCATCCACAAAAAAGGCGATCTTACCTGCGAAACGTCGCCTACAAGATCCTGTCCAGTGTGAACGTCTAAAGCCGTTTTGCAACGCACTAATCGGCACGCACCAGTGCGGCTTCAGGCCCGGCAAATCGACTATAGACCAAATCTTCACACTAAGACAAATCCTGGAGAAGACCAGTGAGTTTCAAATCGATGCGCCCCACCTTTTCTGCGATTTCAAAGCTTTGGACTCCGCACCTATGGGTTCGAATGTGACTGTGGTCCAAGCCGAAATCCACGTATTGAGATCTGCGCCAGACACAATCTCCTCAAGGGTATTAAAGTGCTAGAATCCAAATAGTTTCCGACAGTAAGGCAGCACTTAAGGCACTGTCGTCCAACCAAAATGGGCTCCAAAGCGGTCAAATGTTGCTACGACACACTGCAATATCTTGCCAGACACAAAGTGACTGGCTCGGTTGGATTCCTGAACACAAGAGGATTGCAGGCAACGAATCAGCAGATGAGCTGGCTAGGGCTGGCTCCGAAAATGCGTTCATAGGTCCTGAACCGTACTGTAGTGTCAATTGGGTAGCAGCTATAACGCTGATTAACAAATGGGAAAATAAACTTACGAGGATGGTCTAAGGCATAGTTTCTCATCCTTTGAACCTGCGCGGACCCCCAGAACCGAGTTTATCTCTCGACGCACCACTCCCACTAGTGGAAATGAATAAGTGTAGTGGCGAGTGTAAGGCGTATTCTTGATGTTCTATTGAAATGCCGTCGCGGAGCCCCTGAAAATGCGGACACCAGGTTGAGAATGGCTAGCAATCCAAACGATTAATCGGGCCTTGTTGACAAGTAACTAACGAGCTGTCTTACTGACCACTGTGGCTTAAATAACCGCCTTAACAATATGAACCTGTGCCGGGACAACGAATTTCGGCTATGACTAGAAGAGGGTAAAACATGCGAACATATTTTATGTGAATGTTCGGCACTACTCGCCAGAATTAAACTCCTAATCTCGCTACCAAGAGTTAAGTGCAGTATAATAGTTCAGGGTTTATTACATGCCACCACAGCGCTGTGATAATCGAATGCAAGACCTGAAGTCTCCAACGCATTGTGTATAAATACACTGACCTTCACTGGCAACAAGTGAATGAAGAAATTGTTTTCTGTTCTTGCTTTGATGCTTTGCGTGCGCTACAATTCCCAAAGCGCTCTCTAAACAGCCGTCTATCTCGGTCGGCAAGAAACGTGGCGACATTTACTGCATTTGGTCTGGCTTAGCGACAATCCACTTATCCGTCACAAACTGTCGTGGAAAATCCGATGAAATCGTGGCAAATTTTCAGAATCTAGACTCGTTCTGTGTGAGCGCCTGAAACAATTCGTGAATAACCTGATAGGTCTTTATCAGTGCGGTTTCAGGTCGCGAAAGTCCACCATCGACCAAATCTTCACATTACGGCAGATCCTGGAAAAAAAAAACCCAAGAGATGCAGATGGCCACCAGCCACCTTTTCGTCGATTTCAAGGCCGCATATGTCAGCGTTCATAGAGACGAGCTATACAGCGCCATGTCTAGTTTTGACATTCCTGCCGTCAGGTTGTGCAGGACGATGATGGGGACACTCTCGCTGCTCCATCAAGTTCGGTAACGAACTCACCGAGACCTTCAGTGTCGAAAAAGGTTTTAGACAAGGCGACGCGCTGTCATGTGACTTCTTTAACATCATCCTGGAGAAAATCGTGCGAAACTCAAACGCCAACACTAGAGGCACGATCTTCCAGAAGTCCGTACAATTGCTAGCATACGCGGACGACATTGACGTGATTGGTCGAACACAGCCAGCCGTCAATGAAGCGTTTGCTGGTATTGAAGAGGAGGCTGCAAAAATGGGTTTAACAGTGAATGAGGGCAAAACGAAGTACATGCTGTCATCGAGAATGGACGTACAACACCGACGACTCATCTAGAACGTCACCGTAGGCAGCTTTAACTTGGAGATAGTTGTATGTATGTATGGCTGGCGCTACAGCCTGTAGAGGGCCAGGGCCTAGCTTATCAGCAAAGGTAGTTAAGGACTCCTTATACCTCGGCTCCCAAGTAAACAGTACGAACAACATCAGTACCGAGATTAAACGCAGAATAACTCTTGCCAATCGCTGTTTCTTTGAGCTCAAGAGGCAATTGAGTAGTAGAGCTCTCTCTCGAAGGACCAAGCTAACAGTATATAAGACCCTCATCATCCATGTCCTGCTCTATGGCGCAGAAGCCTGGACAGTCTCAAGAGCAGATGAAGAAGTCCTTGATCTTTTCGAGAGAAAAGTTCTGCGTTCCATCTTTGGTCCTGTTTGCGTTCATGGTTTTTGGAGAAGAAGATACAAGCATGAACTGTACGGGCTGTACAGCGACATGAGCCTAGTCAAGCGTCTACGGATTCAACGCCTAAGATGGCTAGGCCATGTAGAGCGCATGGACAACACTGCTCCAGCCCGAAGAGTCTTCGACTCCGAACCAGTGGGACAACGCAATAGAGGACGCCCACGAAACCGATGGCGCACACAAGTGGAGAAGGACCTCAACCAACTTGGCGCGCGAAATTGGAGGCAGCTGGCTAAAGACCGTGTCAGCTGGAGAAGCTTGCTGACTGAAGCCCAGGTTCACCCCGGACTGTAGCGCCACTAGAAGAAGAAGATTATTGTCCAACAACGCGCTCTAAACCGCTGTCACAGAAAAGAAGACATTTGTTTACTGGCATTCCACAGTCGCTACTCACCTTGTGTGCATTATCAATCAACGCCCGTGAGAATGGTCCAGCTTCCGAATTGAATCCACCACTTCCATCGGATCGGAGTGCACCATTCGGTCGTGGTGTTAGCCTCGGCGGACCTCGTACAATGCTATCGGTGATGGCTGACGCTAGACTGGGCGTTACTATGCCAGCCAGGATGTGTGCATCACCTTCATGATTGTTTTGGTCACTCATGGCCTCGGATACCGATGGAATGGCGGTAGCCGGTGCAGGCGGTTCGACCAGCTGAAGTGGTGACAACGTTTTCAATGACGCAACGTAACTTTGCCGAGCCATTGGACTCACTGAATTCAAGAAGTTCGCCATGGAAAACGTGTCAGACGCTAGCGACGGATCTGCTTGCAATGGCGGTGGCGGTGGCGGTGGCGGCGGCGGTGCTGTTGATGGTGACGTTGATGCTGCTGGTGCTGATGAACCTGTTTGCGTTGACGCGGCTGGTTGTGTTGAAGCGACTGGTTGTGGTGACGCAGCTGTTAGTGTGGACGCGGCTAGTTGCGTCGATGCGGCTGGGGTCGATGAAGCCGGCGTGGATGCTGACGGTGTTGGTGGTGGAGCTGGTGCTGCTGACTGTTGTCTGTCAAATGGCGCTGAATCGCACAAGTTGTTCATCAGAGGAAGCGATATTGGCATAGGCGTCGTCACAGGCATGTGGACTAGAGACGCCTGACTGATTGGCTTCGAGACGGCCGTCAGCGGTTGTATGGGAACTGAAATATTCTGGATATCAACCGGTATGTAAACCATGCTGTTCTTGGTCAATGATCGATTGACGTCTGGTGGTAGGAGCAGCGCCGACACCGTGGGGCCCTTATTGGGGAAGGATTTGCGCGCCCTGGCGTTGCTTTTCTTTGGTTGACCAAGCGTCGATGGTGACGGCCCGGACGAAGAAGATGGTGCTGCATGTGACGGCGGTGCACTCTTGAGCGAGGGAGGGCGCATGTTGAGCGATTCAATACTGCGCACAGCAATGCGATGCGGGTCAACGTGGCGGATTTGTTCTGCCGATCGATGCGTGGTGTTATTCATGCCAATTGCGTTTGGCGGGTTCTCCTGCGACGGTGTTGAGTGTTGCGAGTCGTCGTCTGACACTGTCTCCGTCTTTACCAGCTCCGGATTGACGGGAATCACTGGTGGATTACTGCACGTTGGCCTGATGCACGTGGATGGTGAGTTACTTGATCTTGCCTCACTGCCCGAGAGAACTTTTAATGGATTGACAGCCAATGGATTTGGCTTTGCGTAGGACTGCGGATCATCATCCGGTTTTTCGACTTTGATCTCCGCCCGTGGGATGATCCTATTTGGATCGCAAGGTTTTTCCACCTCAACGGGTTGCGGTGATATTTGAATAACTTTCGGATTCGCCACTTGAGCTGGGGGCGGCTTTGGTTTCGGGATCGACGCAGTCGGTGTGGAAGATGGTACTGATTTTACCGCAATCTGTTGTGGCTTTGCCACGATTTGAACATGTTTCGATGGCACACCGGGAAGGGGAATTACTTTCGGCAGCAGCGGCGGTTGTGCCGTCATCGGTTTGGTGAACTGCTCGACGTACCGATTTATGGTTTGCTGCATCGTCGAGGCTGAACTGTTTTCGTCTGAATTGAAAAATGTGCAGGCGTTCGGCTGCTTTTTGATCAGCTTCTTGATGGTGACGCCTTGTCGGTTTTGAACCAGCTTTGCCACCGCCAACGACGGTTCATTGATGCCAAGGTCGGCAGACGATCGTTTGACGGCGCTTTGGATTTGCGGCGGTTGCGATGGGGCCTTAGACGGCTTTTGCACAGCAATTGCTTTGTGTATCTGCTGCGTTTGTGGTTCAATGCGAAACGACAGGGCAATGCGAGTGTCTGGCGACGAGGCCGGCTTTTCAACCGAGTCGTTGTGACGAATTCGCTTTACGGGCACCAGTGCCATCGTATCCACCGCGTCCTGCGGCTTGGGCGGTGTTGGCGCGGAAGAAATCAAATATTCCTTGACAATAATATCCTCTGAGCTCTTGGACTTCTTGACGTTTGGCGCTGCAATCACTATGTCGGATTTTCGCTTCAATATCACGGAAGTGATCTTTGACGAGTTGGCCTCGTCTTTGTTGGGAGGCTTTGCTACCACCTCGTAGTTCAAGGACATTGCCTTGCTGCTAATATTCTTGCTGGACGAGGCGTTCTTTGGTGACGAACTATTTTGCTCAATCACGTAAACTTCCTTCGGTTTAGTCTCCTCGCTGAGTGGCGACGGCTTCGGAGCCTCGTTTGTGAGGTTCACATTATTCTTGATCTTTTCCGCGCCCATTGAGTGGTCGGATTCAGTGCCGGAATCGACTTTCTTAATGATCGACAAATTGTTGTCCGGCGTCTTGACGATCTTATACGTCAGCGGTGGTTTCTGAACCGTTTGTTGTTTCTTCACATACTCAGTTACACCGGGCATCATCTCTTCCAGCTGGGCTTGTTCCTTGTTCGGGTCATAGGGTGTCTTGGGCTTGGCAAATCTAAACGCCCCCACTTTAGCCTTGATCTTCTCGATATGAACGTCCACTTCTTTAATGCAATCAGCGATGCCTGGTCGAAATGATCGTTTTCCAGAATTCGGATTCGGATCTACCTCCGAGTAGAGGAAGCAATCTTTGACGGGAACAAACGCTCTATCGTGGTCGCCAAAGAAACGCACATTCACCAGCGAATTTGGCCCTATTCCCATTCCCTTGGCCGGCCAGTAGGGAAAGCCTTTCAATTTGGCCCAGAGCAAGATGTGCGGCTTTAAACAAACGTCGATGAACCAGTCCTTATGAGTATTTGCATTCAAATAGCATTCGGGGCACGTTTCTATTTCAGCTGCTTCCTGACGGCAAATTTTGAGCAGGTTCTTAGCGAGCAGTCCATCTTTAGTTCCGTAAGCTGTGGGCATACGAAATTAGGCATGATGGTTTGGACAGTCTTGTGGGTTGCGCTTACCTGCATAGGCTATTGATACGTTGTGCTGAATCCACTTGGTCTCCAAGACGAACTCCTCGGTGCATCTAAAAGCCTTCTTTTCAATTTTATCTTGTATCGAATTGAGTGATACAGGATTCACAACATACTGAGAGTAGAGAGGGCACTCGCTTTCATCCGGAGGATCGAGTAATTTTTCGTGCTGAAAAGAAACGAAAGGTTAGAGTGAGGCTTTAACGAAAATATTGAGGAAAGACAAACGAAACGCTCGAGTCGACCTCTAAGAATAACTGCCCGGATAAAGCACGAAATAGTCAGGGTAACAAGCTCAAATAAATTAAGTTCCTCTGATATTCGTCGTGAATTAAACTTGCCCAAATTTTACGAAGTTCTGGTACCCTTACATGGAGAAAAAATAAAGGTAAACCTGCCTTGCAAGAACGGAATTTGCTTTATCAATAACAAAATTAATTCAGATGGTTACTTGAAACTTTTAAATGAAGTATTTATAGACTTCTTGGATGAAGTGGCCGAACCAGGTGTTAGTTCTCAACAAGATAATGGCACCGATTCATAGAGCAGCCATTCTTAGCAATTAGTTTGATAGCAAAAACATTGAAACCATGAAGTGGCCAACTCTCACTCCTGGCTTAAACGCTATAGAGTTTAAGCGTCTAAGGAGTCATGTCAAGTAAGGTATAAAGGACGACAATATGGCAGTCTAGCTGAACTTCGGTCAGTTATAGAGCAAATTTGGCAAGAAATTCCCATTTCAGAACTTCATGGCCTTATTAGGTCAATGCCAAAACGCATGCCATACACATTATTGAATGCAGTTATGAACTTTTTTTTTCACAATAATACGTGTTTTGTTAAGTATAGAGATTTTTGTTTAAATGGGAATTTTACTTATTTCACAAAATATATGGAATGCGGATGAGTTACGTTTTCCATAATAGCATTTTTCGAAAAATACTATAACGTTTTCAATCCGAATCGAATTGCGGATTTGAAAGAAAAAATATGAGTTGGTACAACAGAAATTAGGTTCTGAATTTGGAATGAACAAAAAGGATTTACTTTTATATATACGATTGTTTAGTAATTACCAAGAATACTTGCCACTGAATGTACCAATGGATAGAAAATTAAGTGCAATTAACATATTTTCCATATAGGCTTAAAATTCTTGTGATTCATACGAGATTTTGTAGCAGTCATTTTAGGATTTCATTTGCTTCTGATAAGTAGAACTGCGGAAATTCCGAAAAAATCTCTTCAACTTAATTTATTTCCTCTGGTATTTGTAAGTGTCTTCATCTTTCATATTTGAATGAATGCGTATGTGAAGCAGTGCAGAGGCAACATCTGCATCAACTTTTGCAAGCGCCCATATTTCCTTCTACGATTTTACACGATCTTTGCTATGGCCCGGCCCTAGTTTTTATTTTCCAACGAATTTCTCTCTATAAAAAAAGCCAATTGCATCCATAATATATTTAAAATGTACAAATTTCAGACTTTCGATAACAATTCTTCAGAACAATTGAAACATGAAAATTCAAAATTGACAGAAAACAGCTAATTAAAAACGTATCGGTAAAGTGGTTTTGTGGACCGATAATGTGGTTCATCCGTCGGTTTCTAAAGGGTGATTTTTTAGCTATTATCTTTTTGGCAACACTGGTTTAAACAGCAGACGCACGTTTCGTGTTTTGTTTCACTGTCAAACATCTTCAGTTTGGTCTATAATTTAAACATGAATCGTCTCACAAACGACAACGCTTGAAAATTATTGAATTTTATTATCAAAATGCGTGCTCTATTAAGAAAGTTCATCGCGCGCTTCTTACATTTTATGGTCAGTTTAATCGAAGCTCATTTTTGGCTCAATGTGTACGTAAATAAGCAGAATTGTCGATTTTGGAGTGAATATGTGAATATGTGAATATATGAATATGTGAGCTACCAATGCATCAAGAAAAAGTCACAGTTTGGTACGGTTTATGGGCTGGTGACATAATTGGACCGTACTTCTTCAAAGATGATGCGAATCGTAACGTAACTGTGAATGGTGAGCGCTACCGTGAGATGATATCCAACTTTTTTTTGCACAAAATGCAAGAGCTTGACTTGCATGACATGTGGTTTCAACAAGACGGTGCCACATGCCACACAGCACGCGCAAGAATGGATTTATTGAGGGGCGAGTTCGGTGAACATTTTATTTCACGTTCGGGACCGGTCAATTGGCCGCCTAGATGGTGCGATTTAACGCCTTTAGACTACTTTTTGTGGGGCTATGTTAAAGCTCATGTCTATACAGACAAGCCCGCTTCAATTGACGCATTGGAAGACAACATTGAAGCATTTATTCGTGAGATACCGGCCGAAATGTTGGAAAGAGTATGCCAAAATTGGACTAAGCGGATGGACCATGTGAGGCGCAGTCAAGGTCAACATTTGCATGAAATAATCTTCAAACATTAAATTATATGGACCGTACTATCGATTCAAATAAATATTTCATGCATTTTTCTGAATTTTATGTTTTTTTTTTTTTTTTGAAAAACTTTCCTATAGCTTTTAAAAAATCACCCTTTATAATAGGGGGGATTCGATGAATCCGATCCACAGCCATTCCGCCGTTTTCTATAATCGCCATGATTATATTCGTTTATGTTATTTATTTATTTATTTCTCTTCCGTCCTTCAAGTACAAGCTTTTTAAGACTACTGATAATAATAATATATAATATCATATCATATCAAAAAATCCACTCATATTAAAATCTATAACATTAGCAATTAAGTTTAATTTTATGCAAGCGTTAGTTACTGGATCATTTTGCCCATAGTTTGTACTATGCTTCGAAACATAAAAGAATTCTCTAGGCCTCTGACAATGAGCCGGGGTGTAAACATTGAACATAGAAAGTAGCACCGGACAATCAATGTGAACAGTTATAACGTCATGAGCGAAAAGAGCTGAATAATAAGTCCTTACATCAATAAGCTGACATCTAGCAACTTTCGGAGAGCAAACCGAGTAAATCTCTTTTGTATTCTCTCTATACGAATAGCGCTATTATTATACAAAGGATTCCATATTAAACAACAGTATTCTAATATTGAACGAATTAAAGAAATATACACCGATTTAAGAGTGTAAGAATCTTGAAAATCTTTTGCATTTCGAAACAAAAATCCCAACATGGAGTTGGCCTTCGAAATAATATAGTCTACGTGCATTGAAAAAGTCAGTTGAATGTCGAATATAACTCCTAGATCATTATGTGAAGATATTCTCTTTAAGATTGTATTATCAATCCTATATTCATAGATTATAGCAGATAAAATTTTTGAAAATGTCATAACTGAGCATTTACTTATATTGAACTGGAGTCCATTCAATTCGCACCAATTCTGTACAGATGCGATATCGTTTTGTAACTAACTCCATCGCATCGGCCAATGATCGCACTGGTTTATAAAGTTTTACATCGTCAGCTTATAAAAGGCAGTTAGAATGGGAAGGCAAATCGTTAATAAAAAGAAGAAACAAAAGAGGGCCAAGGTGACTACCTTGCGGTACCCCAGAGATATTGAAAACTACCTGTGACAGATCACTTCCTATTTTTACAAACTGTCTACGATTTGTAAGACCATTTCAAGATTTTACTATGAAAGCCAATCTTTTCTAACTTCTTTATGAGTATATATATATTGATGCTTTTGAGAAATCAGTGTATATCGAGTCAACTTGAAGTCTCGCTTCCATGGAACGTATGCAAAAATTTGTAAAAATAACCAAGTTAATCGAAGTTGATCTTCCGCTCACAAAACCATGTTGAAATTGTGATAAATGCTTTCGGAGTTCAGCATATATTTTCTTCTTAACAATGGCCTCGAATAATTTCGGGATTGATTGGAGCTTAGCTATTGGTCTGTAGTTGACAATAGCACTTCTGGGTCCGGATTTGTGAATTTGAATGATGAACGAATCCTTCCAGCAATCCAGAAATTCGCCGCGAGCCAGTGACATATTAAAAATTATAGTCAAGGACTTGACTAATCCATCCTTACACATTTTTAAAACAATTTTAAATTATAAAATTAGTTTTTCTAACATACAATACAAATAAAGACACTATTTTTACTTTTGTAAGTGGGAGTATAATTATTTCGATGGGTGTACGTTTTCCGTTACGCGTAGAATGTATTTATTGAAACCACATTACTCAAAGAGGGTTATGTTGATGATTTGATATGAACTCGCACACTCTGAAGTCCAATATGCCATTGCTAGATGGGGTGGGACCTACAATTGCACTACCAATGTACTAAACATTGCCCAAAAAACACCTTATTAGGATTATTTGAAGTTTCCAGATACACAAACAATTGGCCTCTCTTTTGTAGTTTTCGGGTATTACCAATAAGTCATGTTTATATCTTTAAAGCTCTAAAGATATTTTTGTATTGCGAAGCGGTTACAGTGCTCCTTTAAGAAGTTAAAATGTTTACGGGCTAAGAGTTAATAATATGGCAATGTAAATATCACAATAGCTAGGAAAGCACGGCAGCACCTAAGCTCTTCAATGAACTACCTTTCGAAATAAGACAAATTGTAGAAACCAATCTAGTCTTGAGTAAAGTTAAGAAATGGCTTTCTAAAATGGATAGTACTACAATCAGATTAATATTGAACTTGACTTAAAACTTTTCATCCAGTTTATGCTGCGTTTGTTTAATACAGTGGATCTTTAAAGAACTCGAACACCTTCCTTCGCAACTTTTAAAACGACTTATCTATCCCAAATATGCATTTCAAAAATAGGAAACAACTATTTTCTTAAAGCTATATTGCAACTTAATTAAAAACAAAAAACAGACTGAAAAAATATCAAAAAAAAAAATGTAAAAAATTCGAATATTTATTTATTTTAGTTTTATGAAAATTAAAATTCACTTAAGAAAGGCAAAAGTGGTACTTGGTTGGCCTTTATTAGTTTGGACAGCTATTAATCTACGAGGCATAGATTGTAAAAGTGTTTGCCAGATTGATGGATCAATTTTGGAGCACTCATCCTTAAGTATTGATTCCAGCTCTTTTCGGTTTCTTATCGTTTAATTCTTAAGCTTATTCTCCAAATATGCCCATAGATGTTCAATCACGTTTATATCTGGTGATTGTGGAGGGGTTGTGAAGTGTGCATGAGCTCAGTTGTGAAGTAACCATTCCAATCCGTACATTATAAGCCCTATACTTGGGGTCGTTGTCTAGGTAAAAGTAAAAGGTATCTTTTATTCCAAGTTTTGCAGCACTTTGCACCAAATTTTGTTTTAAAATAGTTAAGTATTTTGTTTGGTCCATATAATATATAATATTGGTGGCGCTACAGCTCGTAGAGGGCCAGGGCCTAGCTTCTCAGCAACCACTCGTGTTGTACGTGCTATTGTTCCATCACGAGTGGAAGGGACCTACAGTTTTATGCCGACTCCGAACGGCCAATTTTGAGAAGCTTTTTCTAGACAGTTTTACTCTTTGAGCATTGTCAGTGACTCGAAAGAGGTGAGGCCGTGAAAAGTATTTCTTGTCGTACCAGGAATCGAACCTAGACAGGTAGGTCCAAGTGCGTAGGAGTCGACGCACATACCCACAACGTCACGGGTCACCACTTGTTTGGTCCATAATTCCATCAATTATATGCAATTGATCGGGCCCAGCAGCTGACATGCAACCCCAAACCATCACAGACCCACCGCCGTGATTTACTATGGCTTTTAAATGTGATTCATTAGGTTTTCGCACGTAAGATTAATCATCTGATCTAAACAATTCAAATTTACTCTCGTCAGAGAGCAAAACGTTGTCCCAGAAAGAAGAATCATTATTTTTGTATGTTTTTGCAAATTTCAACCTTTTAATTCTGTTGCGCATGTTTATGAATATTTATGCTGAACAATCCATCGCTCGTCAGAAGAGGTCTACCTGATTTAGGCCTATTCTCTACTGATTTTGTTTCAGCGAACCTTTTTATTATGTCCCCAGTGCATGGGAGTGCGTGCGGTCTATGGACCAAAGCGGCAATTTCCCGAACCAACTTCTGAGGATGTCTGATCATTCTGACTAATTCCGAAATTTGGGTCTTAGATGTTCTTCTTTCGAAGTTAGAAAGGGAATGTCGAACGAATATTTCGAAATTTGTTAAGGAATTTATGAAAATTAATGGGAATCATATCTGTCCGAGTTCTTTTTTGACATTAAATATTTGAATTTTTTACACTTTTACTTTTAGATGTAATCAATACTTTTTCAGTCCGTTTTTTGTTTTGAATTAGGTTACAATATAGCTTTAAGAAAATGTTTCCTATTTTTGAAATTCATATATGGGATAGATAAGTCGTTTTAAAAGTTGCAAAGGAAGGTGTCCGAGTTCTTTATTGATCCACTGTAACATAAAAAAAGACATTGCGCTGACTACTTGTGCCATCACCCTGTGCTGATGAGTAGATTAATGGTGATCCAGAGAAATCTTAGAAAAAGAAAATAGCTTGTCTTGATTGACTCCAGCCAGTGACTCATTCAGCATACGACCTATAGGTCGGTCAATCGTCGTAAGATAAATGTACAGCCGGCAAATGTTAGTACTTCTTCTTCTTTTTGACTCCATGTCTCCAACGTATATGTTATTTCTCTAAATGCATCCATATTCCACTTCTTATTCAGCACTGTGGGCCATACGCTGACATTTCAAATTCATTTGTTGATCGTAAAATTCAAGTTTATCGTTCATTGTTTGATGAATTCTTCGAACAATGAAACCGGAGCACGTATACTCAACCTACCAACTGATTCCAAAAATAATCTCCCCCCAAGTCTTAAGTCAATAATCAAACAAAAAAAATAAATAAATGAAGCAAATTAAATACCACAGTGTGCACTCATCACACACAGTGCAGCACGAACAAAAAAACGGGTTAAGTAAACATTCGCATGCAACACCTACCGACTAAACTCCAAAGTAACCAAAGAAAGTACATAGGAATTTGTGTTTGAATTAAATAAAATACAAAATTTGTAATGCATACCCAAATGATTCAGTTAAAACCAAAGGAACAACGATATACTGACTCGAGATGAATTTTTGTTCGGCAATCAATATCAAAAAACAAAGAAAAAAAAAAAAAACGAGAGAAAACAACAACAAAAATAATAATTAATATCTGTAGAGTGTAGTTTCGAAACACTTCATTCTCATATTTTGCATAACACTCAGCGCAGAGTTTGCCCTCCTAAGCTCCTCTCTGTACAATCAGCCAGCCAGATTGTGAGTTGACACGTTTTTTCTTTTTCCCTCCTTTTTCTTCTCACATTTTATCTTTCGCTTTTGTCCCAAAAATAATACGAAAGAGAGAGCTAAGAATGCTGTCATGCCGAATTCGCCGCAAAATATACAACCACAGATACAAACGCACACATCCATGGGCGGCGTCCGCTTCGTTGCAAACAAACAAACAAACGAAGTGTACGCACACATTCTCACGAGGAAAATACCTGAATTTATTACATTCCCCTATTGTACCCATCTTCTATCTTCACATCACCTTCTTTTAATAAATTCTTGCATGAAAGAGTGTACACTGTACCGACTACAGACCGGAGGAAGAACGAGATAAAAAAAAATTCAAAAAAAAAAAAAAAAAAAAAAAAAACAGCAACAACAACAGCCACACTATCTCTACAACACAGTCTACAGACCGGATTTATTCGCTTATTATTTATTCTTTAGCACCTCTCCTCTTTTCACTGTCTGTCTGATCGGCTCTTCGCTCTACGATTTCTCTAGACCACAAGACAGGCGGCGGCGGCGGCGGCAGTCAACGTAAATGGCAAAAAGGAAAAAAAAAAAAAAAGCGAAAATAAAAGAGAGACAGCAGAAAACGAACAAGACAAGAGAGGAACACAGAATAATAATGGTGAATGTATAAATTTTATGCGTTTCAAGTTTTCACGTCGAAATGGCATGAATCGCTGCATATACCAAATGCCAGCCCAGAAGAAGAATATCTCTTATTTTCCTTAATTTTCTATATTTAGCGGCGAACAATCATCGTTAATTATGTACATAGCATGTATTGCACGCATATGTTTAGTTGTGGCACGTTCAAAAAAGCGTCATTATCGTTTCATGCCATGTTTGCCAGATGTAGCACATACACGGGGGTCATGCTTTACATTTACCACATCGTTCATCGTTATATAATCCGAATAGGACATGGGGTTAGGGCTGGAACATACTGATGCTAATCATTAATCCACCCAATGCCCCACAAATGGGAGAGCTTCATTGAAATCAATTGCACGTACATATTCAACGATTTCATTTAAGATTATTTAACAGAAGCAAAATATGTATTTGCTGCTTCAAGAAGAGAAATCCGTCATAAGCAAAAAAGAACATCGCTCCCTCTCCACGGAGTTGATCGTAAGAAGCATGAACTGCTAATTGGTTATACGCAGATTATTCGAGAGAATTGAAACTGAAAATGAAAACGTACGTTTACATAAGCTGAACAGGAATGGGTTACATTTACCATTCTTCGCTCTGCACATGTACTACACAAATTACAAAATCAATTAGCTTGCTTCATCGATTCTAGGCGCATATTCGTTGCGAAAGACCACACCCTTCAAAAGCGCATGTTCCGATTCGAATGCAAATACCACCGCAAGCGTCCATCTGAAGGACAAATGCACGATGCTCACGATTCAGTAAATCCCAGAGTTTGGTGTCATTACCTCGATTACTGTTTCAAGGTTAGGAAATATGGCAATCGCGGGAGCTGATGAATTGAAATTCCGATTTGGTGACGTCACATTGGAACCGGTTGACGGTTGAAGTGAGTTAAAAATCGAAATACTGGCAAATTATGAACAAGGTCTTTGAAAAAGTCTCCCCGTAATGTCTACAAAAGCCAAAATCCTGAACCCTAACTCCCACTGAGAGTTCCTGCACGGAATCTGAAACGTCTGTCAGCGGACGGCCCTAGGACCTTCTTATAAAAGATACAAGGAGAGAGAGAGGCGGTCTGCATACCGGGTTTTGAAGCGCTTTAAAGGCATTTCCCCGGAGAAGCAACATTTGTAGTTTCTCATTTTTCAAAGAATGAGGCATATTTTTTTGAGCAAGGAACGCTGGAAGTGAGCCCATGCTGTCTCATTCCACTAAAGACAGTTCGAAAAGGTTTCCGGAATGCTTTCAAACCACTTTGCGGCACTATCTGGAATAAATGCGTCTTCTGGAATCTAAAGCGAAAACCGAAGTCCTGGCCAAGCCCTCTGCCAGTTCCGATCGGCTTTTGAATGATGCTCAAAGAGAGAAGACTGCTAAGAACAAGCCAAGACAAGATGTCACGAATCAAGCCAAGTCATGAAACAACACTGCCGGCAGCAAGCTAAAGCAATATGTCACGAATCAAGCCAAGTCTTGAAAGAACACTGCTAGCAACAAATCTAGAAATAAGTCTGCAAACGGTTGCATACCGACGATTGAATGGTTCTTAACTGGATAGAGAGATTTCAACTCGTTAAGAGATGAGCGGCAGTCGATTACTAATTTTGAGTTTATAGAGAACGATGCCAGGGTTTTAATTGCAGATATCGCGGGCGAATACCACGTTCCATCTAAGCCAGGACAGGGCGTCGCTGATTCGCAAGTTCAACCGATGGTGTCCCTTAAAGCCACCAACGTGGCTTGATGGTCGCTTAAAAAGGCCTCAAGCTCGTTCGATTCTTTAGAGGATATCTACAATGATAAGGAATAACCAGTAAAATATGTGCGACTAGCTTAAACCCCGCCCGCTACGCCTGGCAATTTAGATCTGCTTGGTGAGAGGCGGACAAATTTAATTAAATCACCAGAAAATGGGGAAAAAATCTCAACAACAGCGCCACCTATCGACAACACAACTAATTTCTTTCCTGCCTTTGTACCGTAATTATCTACATTTAAAAAAACAAACTAAAAAGGTTAAAAATGACGGGCAGTAGAGGGAAACATACGCATTTTGTCAGCTAGTTGTATATCTATGGCAGATAATGTTGGTTAGGTTCTAGTGGATGAGCTCGTCCCCAGGAATGAAAACTAGAGTACCTAGGGCTCGTCCTCAGGACTGAAAAATATAAATTTCACAACTCATTCTACAAGGAAAAAGCGAAGGCAGAAGTGTAGGACGACAAAGACTGTCTTGGATATCCAACATTCGTGAATTGGCTAAAGCTCTCGACGATAGCGAGTCATGAGGGAGCTGAAAAACAAGGAAACTAAGGACCTTATGAAGATGAAGAATTCTAGTGGCAGACTCGTCGCACATAGGGGCCAACAACAATAGGCTCGCTCATGCCATGAGCTAATGTCAAACGCACGTGGGTAAGTAAGCGAATAAACACAGGTCAATATTGACTAAAGGGATAGGATAACGCCTACGCCTGGAACCAGTTGGGACTTGTTAGGAAGCGATTTAGCTGGCTTACGCCGATGTTATTCAGCTCGCTCAAATTATTGAAGGAGCACAGCTTCCTAGTACATGTTCCTATGGGTAGCGAGCGCGCTCCACGAGCAGAAGAGGCGATGACAGTTGATAGACTTCTCATCATCCTCAACACCCCAGCTTTTACAGAAAAAATTGCGCGTACAGAACCTGTTGCGTGTTAGCGAAATCTGTTTCGTTCTTATGGATCCATCGCGTGGATGCACACCTTGACGCGGTGGTGGAAGGCTTAGTAACGGTCAATGACTCAAGAGAAGTCGTTCTCCATGAGGAGACCCGAAGCTAAGGTGCAACCATACCTTCTCTCTCTCCCACAACTTCCCCTCCTCTCCGAGGAGCTGGATCAAGGTGTTATACGACCCTTGCCGAGGATCAACTTGGCTGGGGGCCAGCTCGAAAAAAAAATTAGCTCAGTCACGACCGTAGTATCCGGGAGACCTGGCCAGCTCTCAGATGAATCCTACCTTAGCTGTGTAATGCGAATCTCTGCACAGCCTGACCCGTCCCCTTCTCCGCTACTCGTGGGAACTAACATGAACAAAACTTCAGAAAACAAAAAAAAGACCAGTGCTCTCTCACCGGCTGGAACACCTTCTTGCAGAAAAACTTCGGTTTCTGAAGTGCTGACAGCTAAGGCGGCTCAAAACGCCTTAAATATTGTCAAAAGCCGCGTGGGGCCTCGCATAGAAAAACCAAGAACCTGCACGGTAACTCCCAACGAGAGTTCCTGCACGGAATCTGAAACCTCTGCCCGCGGAGCTGCGTCCTCCTCGAAGGCCCAAGCCCTTCTTATAAAATATTCAAAGAGAGACACTGTGCATCCCCGGTTTTAGAGCGCTTTAAAGGCATTCCCTCGGAGAAGCTAAATGATAACAACACACGTTCTTTAGCTTGGGCAACCAAAAAACTGGAAAGCCATTCACCGGCGGACACGCGCAACGCGTCAGGCCAGGCTTCACCTTCGCAGGCCCAAAAGGCAAAAACATCGAGTGTTGGAAACTCAGATATTGTAAATTATCAACGAAAACATTAAGTAGTTTAGCATCTTCATGACGTAGTTTAGCAACTTTCATGACGCATCGATTGATTTCGAACATAACCTTAGTTTTCACTTCATTTTCTCGGATATTAGGGCATCGCAGTGAGTCCACTAGAACCTTAGTGAGACGTGCTTTGTCGCGTCTACCCACTGACCGAACCTGACGTAACCTAGGCCGCATTCAAAATAAGAACACGAAAAAAAAGGCACAACTCAGCGATTAACGATTTCTGCTAAGTTAAGATCAGGGATCTGCCTACAGGCGACTTCTTTCGTATTTAATATATGAAGGACAAAGCTTGAACTACAGCCACAAAACTACTCCAGTGCTTTTTCAAAACATTCTTGTAGATCAAAGCATTTTCGGCTGAGAAAAGTCCAATTCTTCTCATAGATTGTGATTCTTTTAGCGGTTTACGATTTTTTCCAGTAAGCCCACTAGTCATGGGTGTTAAGGAACCTAACTGGTAGTAACTACTCAGTTACGAAACTTGACCAGATGCTGGAAGCTTGACCAGAGGCTGGATGCTTGACCAGATGCTGGAAGCTTGACCAGAGGCTGGAAGCTTGACCAGATGCTGGAAGCTTGACCAGAGGCTGGAAGCTTGACCAGAGGCTGGAAGCTGGTTGCTACTCAGTTACGAAACTTGACCAAAGGCTAGATGCTTGACCAGAGGCTGGAAGCTTGACCAGAGGGTGGAACCTTGTTTCAGACTGACTGTGTAGTGTGTGCGGTGTGCTTTTGAACCGTGAACTTAAGAACTTGGCAAAAGCCTCAATGCCAGAGGGTCACGATAATCTTGCACTAACATGTTTAAAGAACAGAAACACTGTGATTGTAGACCCTACCTTGCAGTTTCAGAATGAATTACCCGCTTACACGCTTCTCTTCGTTTGTGACTCTGTACTGCGACAAGTGACCGAAGCGCGCACAGAACATTTGTACACACAATCTCCGTCAGAAAGTGTTGCCACAGGAAAGCATTTCGACAGACTCGTGTGATTCAAAATAGATTACAACAAAAGTGGCTTCCTCTGACCATTTGAATGTCGAGATGCGATGAAACCGTCTGTAAAATAGAAATGATGAGTCACATAATGAGGATTCCTCACAAATGAGATCATCAACATTCAAGTCCCTTGTGCAATACAGCGGATAAGACACTTTCTTCAATTCAATCAATAAAATTCAGAGAATTTGAGTGAATCCGCACTAAATTCACTGAGAACTGAGAACCTTTTCGAAAAAGTCAAATATGTAGTCAAATGTGATCTGTGGCCTACAGCCGATACGACTCTTCCTTCGTCCTTTCTTAAATCTATTGAGTGAATGTGTATAAAACATACCCCTCTAATTTGCTTCATCCGCTTCAAGGCAAACAACAGCAACTGATTGAGCATATCGACGGACAACGTTTCCTTTTTCATCCTAAAAAAAAAAAAACAGAAAAAAAAACACAAAGGAGTACATTTAGAGCGCACGTCAATGGAACAATGTCATGTAATGTAATCTTCTCTCTACTTTTTGGTTCCATTTATGCAGTTCTCCAGATTGATGCATTCCGGGCAAATCCATGTTCTGTCCAGTCGAGTGGTTGTGCTCACTTTAATGCATCGGTAATGGTAGGAACGCGGACACTTTGAACATGCAATTAGATCCATACATTTTCTACATTTCCAGCAGAAACTGTCTGCTCCTTTCTGGAAAACACAAAGCAAGCATTAATTCAGTCCGACAGACATTAGCTCTTGCGGGTGAGTCGAGTCGTCTTACCTTTGGTGGTGGCTGCCAGCAGTCATCTTTGTTGTCCAACGAAGAGATCGTTTTATTGCTTTCATTTAACGATTGCTCACCTTCAGATATTTCACTCAAATCATCGCCAGTGTTGTCGTGCTTGACACGATTCAAAAACTTCATTTGTTTCTGCACGAAATCTGTATTCTGGGAGCGCATGTTCTCGCGCTTACAATTCAGTTTCTCGTCAGATGGCCACTTTTGCGGTGCACTGCTGTTTAACACTGTCACCATTCGCGATGGGGTTCTGGTGCAGCTTTTACTTCGACTTCGGCATATTTTGAACTTCTCCCTGTCGCTGCCGTCGCCAATTGAGTCTTCGGATTTCAATGGAACCTTGCGTGATTTCCTCTGTCGATCTTTTTCGCTGACAAACTCCGAAAGAACTTTCGATTCGGTGAAAGACTTCTGCAAAGCGATGAACTCTCGACTGACTCGACATGAGGTGGGCGTGGAAGTTGAACTCCGCACCGTATTGTTTTCGTCCGCTGGCAGCGTCTCTCTTTCCCGTGTTATTGCGATCAGATGCTGACCCGCTCTGGTCATTGGTACAACCAATTTACCGTTTTCGTTCATCATCGCAGCCAACAGCAGTTTGTTGTTCGTACTGTCAGGCGTCGGTGAAGTGTCTTTTTCCTTTTCTCCTTCTTGCTGCTCAGAAGTTTTTGTTAATTTCTCAGTGCTTTTTCTCAATTCGTCTTCTCTCTCGAAATTCTCATCAGCCTCATCATAACTGATCTCTTCTTCATCACCGTCGTAGCTACCCTCGACTACCACGTCGACATTTATATCTTCAAACGGTTGACTTTGCGCTGACGATGTGCTTGTCGGAGTCGGTGTAAGCGTTTCGCCAGAGTCATTTGTGTGCGTTGTGCTTGTGTTCTCTTGTCCACTACCGTTTTCAATTGAATTTACTTTCTCTTTAGACTTTTTCACCCAGAATTCACCATCATCATCGTCATCGTCGTCGTCGTCTTCGTCTGGGACTATGTCTTCATATTCTGGCCTGGGAATGGAATCTTCTGTGTCCATTGAATCCTGACATGATGACATAATTTTGTGTGAAATTGCCTACAAAACAAAATTATAGGTTAGGTTGAAATTAATTTCCACGTGGCTATTTATTCCAAAGAAAATTATGTACTTCACTGGGAATATATGTAAACATACTCGATGTAGTTTTATGCCCCCTTTCCGCTGCTTTGTTGTACACTGGGGAGGAAGGGAAATTGCCGTTTGGCTGAGATGACACAAGGGAAGGCCTTGCCACGGGAGATTGAATTTGAAAATGAATGTCATAATTGCTACAAATCCACAATGGGTAAACTGATCTACTTTTAGGCACCAACAAATATTGGAGAACAACAATTGAGTAACTTCCCAAGTCTCTATTGGGGGAGTCGTATGGAATTTAACGAACATGAACCCGTCCCTACCAGATGTTTTGAAAACGCCGTACGCATACATTTTTCGCATTCTTAGCTCACATTCAAAGGCCTCCGCTGCCTGAACATCCCACATCACTCTGAACAGTGATTCTGAGAGAATGGTAGAGCTGGAAATCAGGTAACTAACGCAGCAAACATGCTAGACAATCTATCAGCGGACGCTCAAGGGTAATATTCACTTTCTGAAGTTAGACAACCTGGGACGACAAGGCCACAATACGATCAGGTTGGTTGGTTTAAGTGGCAATCCGATTTGTCTCCAGTCGGGTACAAATAGCGCAGTTGCGCGCCGTTTTAATACCACACCTCTTAGACCGTGGTTGTTTGGTTAGCTAAATCCAGCCGGAGATCTCGGCGCTAAACGTGATTTATCTTTGCTCGGCTACTGCCGGACAATCACAGAGAAAGTGAGGCAGACTATTCTCTGAGTGGGTGTCGAGGCAACTGCGACAGTGTGGGTTGAACGGTATTCCGAGCCAAGCAGCGTGGATGCCTCTATAGGCCAGTGTCCCGTGCTTACAATCCCGTGCTTACAACCACGCCATTTCTTTTGAGGAGGTCATCAGTCCTTCTTTTAGTGTAGGAGGGCCAGGTTTTCCTAGAGATCACGTACTTGGATAACCTAGTCCACCTTCTTCTAAAGTGAGGATAGATGGTGTGTTTGAGGTAGTTGATTGGGTGACCTACCAACTCAGTGGGTGCGTTAGCGGAAGCTCCTTGTTTGGCCAGTTCATCGGCAATCTCATTTCCCCTCTATGTTGCTCTGGGCTGGAACACAGAGGGGAGTAATATTACAGCGGCCTGGTGTAATGTTTGAGTTCCTCCTTACAGTGTTGCACCAATTTGGAGGAAGTGTATACTGAGGAGATGGCCCTTATGGCTGCTTGGGTGTCGATGCAGATCGCTGCAGGTCTACCATAGGGGCAGCTATACTGAGGAATTTACACACTGACTTCTGATCGCTAGTACTTCAGCCTGGAAGATACTCGAGTGATCTGGGAGGCGGAAGGTGAGGTGAGGTTAGGTTAGGTTAGGTTAGGTTTGGTTAGGTTAGGTTAGATAGTTGGGCTGCTAGCGAAATCGCCGGCACACTTAGACAATGTTGGTCCATTGTGATACCCATAGTCAGGCTACTGCCACTGATGGACAACTCCAGTGCTAGTGCCGTACATTTGATCCCAACGACAAATGGTGACTGGACCAGATTTGAAAACCGAATAAAAGCGTATTAACTTTGCTTTCACTAGGCTTCGAACCGGGGACTCCTCTAACCAGGAGCAGGTGCTCAACCAACGGCACCATCCAGCTGTTCAGGGAGGTGGTAAGAGTTCGCGATATTGAAGTCCGCCGAGAAGACCGCTGAGCCTATACCGTGGTCTAGCTTAGATCCGTCTGTGTAGATCAGAAGTTGGTATTCTGAGACGAGTGATTGGGTTTCCAGTTCTCTCTGGATGGAAATCGAAACTGTGCCGCGTTATTCATAATGCGATCAGACGTCAAGAAAAATCTGGTTTAGTCTAAGTCCTCCAATTTTCCTAGAATACCATGCATCCAGTAATAGACCGTCAACTGTCATCAGCATACTGGAAATAAGAGACATCCAAATTCTACCTCCCTAGCCCCTTGATTTCATCCGACAGCGGTTTTTATACGATGTGTCTGTGAATACGTGTGAGCTGTTGTGAAACAGCTGGAAACCCTTCTTCAACCGGGGAAGTGGAGCGGAATCCCACTCCTCTCTCAACCACATTCGAGGTCGTGGACAAGGGGTTATTGTGGTCCCCATTTCTCTTACTTCTGATTTTCAAAAATCCTCTAAAAACCCACGCATCCTGTGCTTCGACTGTCAACAGCCAACGAAGAAAATACACCATAAATGGAAACTAATGGGATAACAAATGCTCTAGCCCCCGATATGCCAGACTCGTCTAATCAGGTTATTCAATGAGGTTTTCTCCACAACGGTGGGTACCGTTATAATTGACATTTCTTTCACAAAGTTCCGTTGCACCGACAGTTACATAATGAGAGGAACACTTTCCACGTGCAGTTGTCACTGACAAGGAACAGTGTGTTATTATACAACTCCTGCTCAACAGCTTAATAGGATCTAAAAAAGATCGAAAACAGCAGTCATTTCAATTAAAAGAGCTGCGATAGACAAGAACAATGGAACAAATGGAAAACATGCGCGTGCAGTGACAACAGCTCGAGACTTTTAACTGGCGTGAGAATAATATCTTAAGCCTCTCATTTATGTGTAAAATGGGCGCTTTTAAGAACACGCCCGGCTGCGCAGATGTCTTTTCAAATCACCATCATCATCTTCTAGCCCGCAAGAGCAAAGGCAATAGCGGTCGCGGGAGCAAAGCACGCATGATAGATCTCCAGATCAATCGATCCTCCGCCATCGAGTCTATCTCATCAGGAGTTATGCCCAAGCGCAACCACGCGAGTTTTTGGACTTGGTCCCACCACCTCGTCCTGGGTCTGCCAAACGGTCTCTTTCCTGATGGAATCGCATTTAAGGCACGCCTCGAAAGTCGGGGTGATGGGGACATTCGTCCCACGGGACCAAACCGTCGAACCGTAGCCATTTCCGTTCGAAGAAGCAGCTGCTCAACGTTGAGCTCCTCGGGTACTGCCGTGTTGTGATTTGATGTTGTGTTGCATGACGATAATCTGCGATGCGTTGGTTGCTTTTATTTGCGCAGCGGCTACTTTCATATGACGTTTTAGAACGTGATTCATTGCATCATTGCCAAATGTTTGCAATTAAGAACGCTTGACGTGCACTGATTCACTTTGGAAACTCCTCGCGTGGTCTGTTACATGGAAATCGTTCGCTGACCACATCCAAAGGGATCCACGGCAAAGGACATTGATGTAAATAAACACATCCATCGAAACGTCGGATACAATCGAATAAAGTTGTTGAGGTACGACTTAACGAACCGCACCGCTTTGACCATGCGGTCTTTTAAAACGCAGAAGAGATTGTTCTACGGCAAAGTCAAGCTGTAGGGAGATGCTGAATCGATGTTACAGAGCCAGTTTATCGTGAATAAAAGCAAAAGCAAGTCTTCAAGAACGCACATATTGAACAGAAGGTTGTGGGAAAAGTGCAGCGACTGCGACCGGCTGAGTTCTTGAAGGCAGCGAAAGTATGAAGATTCTACAGCATTCACCACTTTTTCGAATTGGGAAAGGAAAGAGAGACTCCCTAAGCCACATTCAAAAACGATTTCGGAATGAAATGGAGCTGCTAGTTGACGTGCCAAAGCAAGTAGCAGGCAATAAGAATAATGGTTTGGATGGTTGGATGGACAGCGCGAATATTTTTTAGAAACGTTGAGATGAGCGCCGGTATAACTGACATCAGCATTGATCTAATCTACCATTTTCGAATTTTACTCGAAGCAATGTCGAGTAAATATGAAATTGATGCAGGAAAAGTTTGCAAGCTATGCCAGTGAAACAAAAGACATATATCCAGCGCACTACGCATGGTATCACATGCCTGAC
Organism: Eristalis pertinax; assembly: GCA_907269125.1. NCBI lineage: Eukaryota > Metazoa > Arthropoda > Insecta > Diptera > Syrphidae > Eristalis > Eristalis pertinax. The sequence continues at coordinate 126,965,363 of OU026145.1, forward strand.
ACACTCAAAAGAGATAATTCAAGCCTGCATACTGCCACTTGGTCAAGTGTCCGAGGAAGCCCAAGAAGCGAGCAATAAGGAATACAACCGATTCCGAGAGCATTTTAGTCGGAAATCTCCCAGAAAAGATATGAATAAAGATGTAAAGGGTTTTCCAATAGGGACTTGACAACTTTGAATTTAATTTGTGAACGCACCCTCTCACAAATCATCAAACTGTCACTGTCAATTTACCCAGTAAACCCAACATTTGCATCATGGTAAAGTACATGTGGTGGCCCGTGGCGTTGTGGGTATGTGCGTCGACTCCTACGCACTTGGACCTACCTGTCTAGGTTCGATTCCTGGTACGACAAGAAATACTATTCACGGCCCCACCTCTTTCGAGTCACTGACAATGCTCAAAGAGTATAACTGTCTAGAAAAAGCTTCTCAAACTTGGCCGTTCGGAGTCGGCATAAAACTGTAGGTCCCTTCCACTCGTGATAGAACAATAGCACGCACAACGCGAGTGGTTGCTGAGAAGTTAGGCTCTGGACCTCTACGGACTGTAGCTCCACCCATAAAGTACATGAACGAGCAACGTCTACAAATTATACAAATTTTCTACCAAAATTCGGAGTCGGTTATCGCAACTTTAAGAGCGTTACAAATCTGCAGTGACGAAGCTCATTTTTGGCTCAATGGGTTCGTCAATAAGCAAAATTTGCGTTATTGGTCGTGTAAAAATCCACATGTGCTTCCTCTAACAAATCCACAACTTCATCCACAAAAAATAACTGTTTGGTGCTATTGGGCCATATTTTCGTCGTCGGCCGCTAACGATCGTCACGTTACTGTGAATGGTCAGCGTTATCGCGCCATGGTTACCGATTATTTTTGGCCCGAATTGGAAGATATGTTCTTGGACGACATGTGGTTTCAACAGGATGGCGCCACTAGCCACACAACACACGTTACAATCGATCTATTGAAGAGTAAGTATGGTGAGCGCGATATCTCAAGAAATGGGCCAGTCGATTGGATGCCTCGTTCGTGCGATTTAACGCGGCTTGATTATTTTCTGCGGGGCTACGTTAAGTCATTGGTTTATGCTAACAAGCCGACGACGTTCGAAGAGCTCAGACCCAACATTGAACGCGAAATAGCGGCCGTTTCGGCCGAAATGTGTGGCCGAGTCGTTGCAAATTGGGTCCAACGAATCGACCGCTGCTAACGTGCCCGCGGTGGCCATATGAACGGGGTCGAGTTCCATTCATAGATGTTTTGATTGTACTTCAAGTCGATAATACATTTTTTGAAATATCTCAAATGGTTTGCGTTTTATTTAAAAAGAAACGTTGTCATGTCCTTGTTGGAAAACCCTTTATTAAACAGGTTCTCACTATCATCAGATCCATATATTTCGAGTCGTAGCACAGGAAACCACTAACTCAAACAAGTATTGTCCTGTTAAAGGCTCCCGAAGTTCGAGTAGCATCACCTAGCAGCAGTTCCGATGAAGATGATGATGAGAGCGACTAACTTTCAAGTCAAGAAAATCGACTAATCTTGAATGTGATGATGGACGTATAGTGTGTTAGTTTCATCAAAATATCTTGGGACTTATTTGAGGTAATGGGTTGAAGTAAAAGAAGTGATTCTTCTACTGTCTTTTCTGAACACATTGGTGGAGATTTGAACAAAATCGGTCCAGTGGACTTTTAGTTAGAGACGTTTGTATCCATGAGGTTTATGGAGGATGGATGGCGTGGGCTATACGCTCCCTATCGGTGACCACATTAGGTAGGTTTTAAAAACTTGACAGAATAACCCTTTTTCCTTCACTGAATAGGAAAATCCATAGTTTAGCTATACCAAGCGCAACAGGAATAATGTTCCGCTGGAAGTGGAATACATAGCACACTATGCGACGGCTTCTGTGAGAAAGCCTCACGACGAATCCATTGGAAAAACAAGACCAATTATGAAACTGCTTGACTTGATCAAATCTAGAGGATCTCACTGAGTGGACTTGGGACTTGGCGATGAGATTATACGATTTGAAGGCGAAGGAAGAGCAGTACCCTGACAAGTTTCTAATGTACAGCCAAAGCATATTCTAAGCTTATGAACTCCGATTGAAGGAACCTCCGTCTACCAGCCTGCGGGACAGAAGAAGGCGAAAATGATGAAGGTGTTGCATACAAGTCGACAGTCACTTCATAAGTTATACATAAGTTACCAACCAACATTTTTTGGGGCACAAAATAGCTTAGGATGGTATTTTGAGCGCAAAGTGGCCATGCGGGGAAGTAAGTATCCAAGGGTCATGAAAAACAAAAAGGGACTTACCCATGAAGGCCTCATCTGCCGTTTTTAGCTGTAAAAAAAGCCATTGGATGCAAATGGAGCTTACAACCACGCATCGTTTCCTAGATTTTTATCTCCATTGTAAGACCGACACTCCTGTATGGAGTTGCAGTTTGGTGGACACCACTAAACAAAGCTATCAACTGCAAGCCACTCAAACGAGTACAGAGACTGGCCTGCATGTCCATCAGTGGAGCGCTGAAACGCACTAAATATTATCTTCCACCTTTCACCACTGGAAATACTTGGCAAACAAATAGCAGGCAGCACAGCCTTGAGACTCGAAACACTCCGATTGTGGTCCGAACTCAACATTGGCCACTCAATCATTCTTAAGGAATTGAACTTACTTCCTAACGACACTGACCGATACTACCCCAGGCTATCGTCGAGAAGCAATTCGCTACCAGCGTTCCTTCTTGGCCAACTGCCGGCATGGAGGTGCTACTGGAGCTGACTCCATTGCATCTGTTGGTCGCAGAATGTGCAAATAAAACAATCATGAGAATGGCAAAAGAAGGGATAGGAAAAGACAGGTGCAGTCAAAAAGCTACCACTCCTGGCCATTCCGAAGGACGACCCGATAAAGAAATTCAATTTCCAAAAGAAGTTTACCATTAAGCTCAGCACCGAACAAGACTGGATCAATGAAACCATAGTCCCCAGACTGATACGATAAAATGGTGTACGGATGGATCAAGAACTGATGAAGGAACAGGGGTAGGAGTATTTGGAACCCGGACAAAGTACTACGAACCCATGGGCAAATGCACCAGGATCTTTCGAGCAGACGTCTATGCCATAGACAGATGCGCTCAGATCAATCTTGACAGGAACTATATCAACTGTGACAGCAATGTGGGACAGTCGTGCCACTATCCTGGCATTAGATTATCATCAAATCCAGATTCGTGTGGGAATGTCTACAGAAGCTTTAGAATAGTAGTAACAGGGTAAGACTCTGTTGGATACCTGGCCATACCGGGATAGAAGGCAATGAAATGGAGAGCACCCTGGCTAGAAAAGGAGCATCGGAACATTTTATAGGCCCGAACAATTCTGCGCTGTAGGATGTAGGAGATCACGTCCTCATGGAAGAGTTCAGGGAACTAGAAAGAAGGAACCGGGCAGATGCATGGAACAACGCTCATGGTATGAAGCAGGCCAAGAAACTCTTGGATCAACATAATCGCAAGAGGTTTGAAGCAGGTATCAGAATGAGCAAAAACAACCTCCGCATCCAGGGCACTGTAAACTCAGGGAGCACCTAAGGAGTATCAGAAGAAGGTCTCTGCAGATTCTGGGGAGAATCTAATGAAATTCCAGAACATGTACTGGGATTTTGTGCGGCGCTAGCCCACAAAAGACAAAGATATCTGGGCAAACATCTGATATCAGAGGAAGAATTGAAGTGATTGGAACCAGATCTCATTCTCAGATTCCTAAAGAAATCTGGCTTAGAGAGAACCCTCTAGGACTAATCTATCCCACCTTCGCACAATAGGAGCAAATAACACTCAATGCGACTCAGAAAAGAGCTGCATGGGAGGAGAACTCTTAAAGGTATGAATGGGGGGCACAATACATCTTAGGGTCGCGATGGAATTTACCCTTAACAATAATAATAATAATAATTCCTTCCAGATCGGATTGGATGTCTGATAGGCAGACGCTGGATGAATTTCACAATCGAATAAATTGGCAATTGTTAAAAATTGAATTCGATTGTCGATTTATTCGGTCTCATTAGAAAACAATCGAATAATAATCGAATCGAATCGAATTCTACAATTTATTTATCTCACTCCATACAAAAAAAATCAGCGTAAAGCTGTTGCTCCAATAAGAAACTCTACCTACCAAAATAGGAACATTGGGAATGGAAATCATTCGTGTGACTCTGTAATTCGAACATCCTTAAATCGAATTTTCTATAAGTCAAACCAAATTTCCGAAAAAATATTGGTTTCCGTGGCTATTTGAATTTTGGAGGTTCGACTGTATTCTCCACCCTTCTCAACCAATTAGCGAGAGGATTGTACTCTCGCTCTCATAAATGTAAGGTTTAAATTTTAGTAGTGAAACGAAATGAAAAAGCGATGGACAATTGCGAATAAAAAAGTTGTTCCAGCAATACACCTGAGCAAATACACACATGATACAATCCAACAATCTCTCTCCGACTTGAAGAATATGCGAATACACACAATCTAACAATCTCGCTCAGAATTGAAAAGTCGGCGAAAACACACAATTTAACAATCTCTCTTCAACTTGAAGCATCGGTGATTACACACATTCGTTGACGATTGGAATCGTACCTACAAGAATCGAAAATCAACAAACGACTCCGATCAATTCGAATTCGAATAATTGCGATTGAGATTATTCGCAATTGCCCATCGCTAGTTCGAAGACCAACGAAGGTTGTCTATTCCAAAGATCCCAATATTGCTTTCTCTTTGAGGCTTCCTGATCACTGTAGTGTCTTTCAGGCAGAAACCATCGCGATTAAAGAGGCGTTGTCATGGCTCAAAAAAAACGTGAAATCTAAAAGGGATACCACCATCTGTTTGGACAGTCAGGTTGCAATCGAATCCCTGGACAATGTCATGTTCAACTCAAAAACATCCCTCAATTGCAGGCTATCTCTATCTCTTAACGAGATGGCTGAGCATTTAAACATACACCTCATGTGGGTGCCGCGACATTATGACATACTAGGCAACTGTAAAGCCGATGAACTCGCCAGGCGTGGTACAACCTCCTCCCGATCAATAGCAGAGGTAAAACCGCCATAGCCTACAAATGGCTAGAAGGCACCACCTGCCTTAAAACAAAAGAAATCTGGCCATAACTTAACTTAAAACGGTCACTCTGCGTAGACTAAGCAGACCCTCATAGGAGTCATAACCAGGCACTGAGCAATTGGCACTCATGCCCCGGGATGGGTGTCCCATGCAATGATTTCTGCAGAAGATGCATGGACGAAGTGGATGTAGACACCACAGATCACCTACTCTACTCGTGCAGCGCTCTGGCAAGTCGCAGGTCCCTACACTTAGGGGCCACTATTTGAATAATCTCAATGAGCTAAACAGCGTCAGCATGGGCCAGCTAAATCGCTTCACTACGAGCATCAACTGGTTCCGAAGTTAGGAGAAGTCAATCGGAGTGGTATCATAATGGGCCTACTTTGGCCTAAGTGTGACTGACTTTAGCAGCCAGCCACTCCAACCTAACCTAACCTTTCCTATACATGACTTCATGTGCAGAGGCTGAGGTGACGAAGCGGTAAAAGAGAATACTCCTCACTATCTCTGCAAGTTGAGGCACAGAACTCTGGGAGAACACTTCTTCCAGGACCTGCAGGGGACATTAGCCCTTAAACTCTATTTGCAGGTTTATCAGGATCTAAGGACGGACAATGGTGGCCCGTGGCGTTGTGGGTATGTGCGTCGACTATTACGCACTTGGACCTACCTATCTAGGTTCGATTCCCGGTACGACAAGAAATACTTTTCACGGCTCCACCTCTTTCGAGTCACTGACAATGCTCAAAGAGTTTGACTGTCTAGAAAAGGCTTCTCAAACTTGGCCGTTCGGAGTCTGCTGTAAACTGTAGGTCTCTTCCAATCGTGAGAGAACAATAGCACGCACAACACGAGTGGTTGCTGAAAAACTAGGCCCTGGCCCTCTACTGGTTGTAGCGCCACCCATATTATTATTATTATTATTATAAGGACGGACAGTGAGCGGTCATGAGATGATGTGTACGAGAAAGATGTCAAGAGGAAACTATTCCCCCTTTGGGCATCACAATGGGTTCACTAAAACCTAAGTGAGATGTGCTTTGGTGGCTGCTGAGCTGCTGAGACAAGTCTCTCCTGTTGTTAGAAGACCAAGAGCACAACCGAACCTGACCTAAGACGAAGGGACTAGCCGTGGTAGGTTGGTCTTTACTATTGACGATTACACATTTTTAAGTTTTCCCATTCTGTTGAGCAACGTGTATCAACCTCTGCCAAGTGAAGGCACAAGAAATAATCGTCAGCAACACAATGTCACGGCAACCTGCAGCCACACACTGCAGCATGAAAACTCGTTGAAAAGAGAATGGAAAAATCGATTGCGATGATTGTGAACACGACAAAGATTAAATAAGTAAAAGAGATCTAGTTTCTGTTAACCTTCATATAGTCGCGTATGAAATACAGACCGATAGGCAGTAGACTTGCGCCAGGCACACACACACTACCAGGAAACAAAGCTTTGCCAACTTTAAATGGAGCCGAAGCACGACGCTAAAGTGCTGGAGCAAAGGGAGCTAAATTAAACTAGGGAACTCAACGATGAGCAGCGAACGGAAAGGACTATGGTTCGGTGGTTTGGTCATGTGGGACGAATGTCTCCATCATGGAGACTTCCGAGGCGCGCCTTGAATGCGATTCCATCATGTCGGTCCATGAGAGAACAATGACCGGCCGTAGGGACCGAGAAATACTCGTAATGTGACGAACGTCTTAGTGTTTCTTTGGTGAACTCCAAAATTCAATATTTGAACAAAAATTATTCTGAAATGAGACCTGACACTTTACTGATATATTCTAAAACTTGGACACGTTCAAGTTTCCCTAAAACTGCATCTGAACATGATGTCAAGCTGAATTTTCGACTTGGCTGAGTCGTGCCGGGCGGATACACATTTCATTCACGTTGTTCTTTGATTAGGACGCACGTATGTATTCGATACGACGACTAACTTGCAACATTATCGCAACGTTTCATACAAACTAGGCCAACAATTACGTGTCACAATGAATGAAAACGACCTTTGTTCTCATTCGTGTGACGATTACAAATTGCTCGCACCAAATGCCGCGTACAAGAATCAACAAACAAACAGACGTTGCGTTTAATTGTTCTCTCCTTTTGTGCGTCTTCAATCGTACGAGTGTAGTATGGTGTACTAGAACCTTATTTAAGTGATATGGCAGATTCAGCGAATGTATTCGTAATCACTCTGATACAGTGACAAGGTCACATACAAAAATCTGTATGTTTACAAAAATCTCCGCCAACATAGAAACAAAATGCATGGTTTTTGTTCTCAAATAAATTAAGATTCATTGGACTAAGGGGGGAAACTTGATACAGACCTGGCAGGCGGCTCACACCGACGCCATGCAAAACGAGCGGATGAACAGGGTGATTTGTGTGCGAATTGCTCTGGAAGCTACTCGACTTTTCGTCCATTCTGACAAACAGAAAAAAACCACGTCCATCCGATACATACTGCGCCCCAGCAAAGAAAAAATATAAAAAAAGCATTTTTTTTTCGTACTCCAGCCAGCTGTGTGCGTGCTCTACCAACACCTCCTTCGCCATTTGGCGCAGCGGGTAAGAGCAAGAGAGAAACACCCGACAAGTCCAATCTGGACAGAACAACGCTATGTGCCAACGTCAGTCCTTTCAAAATGAATGGTAAATTATTGCCAGAATCAAGTTAAATCAGAATTACAAATTTACTTCATTAATTCATAACAAAATGCGTTGTTATTAACCAAAATAACTCTGTCGACTCTTCGGAAGTCCCATTTGACAGGATGACCACAGTCTGAATTGTCATTTTGCCGAATGCATGTTCCAATCAAATTCTATTTAACCTATTTCAACGGAGACGGTTAACCTTAAGTCAACCAACGCAGCTATTGGCCATGTTGAGCAGGAAGACATCTCATTAAGCAAAGTCAGCGATCAATCAAGAGAGGGAGAGAAATGGAATTTATTCTCTATGCAAACTGCTCGACAAACGACAAACGGGCAGACTTTGATATTTTGCACTTGAGCATTTTTCTTTTTTTTTTTGTCGTTTTCTTCTGGCATTGCCATAGTCACCAATATTGTTGTCTCGTTTCCCTGAATGGGGTTACATAAAACATGAGGCATGATATATAGCAAGCTCTTCTCCGCTGCATTGTGCTTGCCTGTACATGTTGGTGAATCTGACATCTTTTTTTTTTCCTTTCTTCTCGTAATCCTTCTCAATGCAAATTCAATAATTCCTTTTTCCACGAAAAGGACTGGAGTGGTTGGCGGATGGCGGGGGGTGCAGGAATGCCATAATTGTTATTACACATTTGTGAATGTAAACATCTATCCGGTGAACGAAAATGAATCCGCCCTGCTCGTATGGAGAATGATCTTTTGATGAATATTCTGCAAGTCTGTACTGGGTAGGCGGGGCACACATCCCCTTTCTCACTTGTTCAATTAGGCGGTTTGCAAATCCATGAGTTTACATACACAACGGGGCAAGCGGAGAAGACCTTATACATTTTTTCTTTCCTATCGGGCAGGATGGGATTTTTGTCTGGTTGTGGTTCTCCTGATTGCCTCGTCTGGTACACAGTTTGATTGCATTTTGATTGCTCCCCCCGCAACCAACACACTCGGCATCAGTTTGAATTTCATTTCTCACTAGTTACAATCGCATAATCAATGTTGAATAAAAGTAAAACTTGATTATTACCTGGCTGGCGTGATGATGGGCTTCCTCCTCCGGTTGTGGCTCTCTGCACTTTTTCTCCTTTCTACAAGTCTCCCTGTTCCACAGTCTCACACTTGCTCATCGAATTCAGATGTAAAATGGTATTGTTTAACTGAATCATAAATGGTATATTTTTAATTGAAAGAAAATTACTTATTTTGGCTTGAATGCGGTGTGTGTGTGTGTCTCCCTTATTGATACGCAAGGCTTCTTATATATTTTTTTTTTTCTTCTTCTTCTTCTATTGTGCAAATTTTGCGCTTAGTATTCCTCCTATTTGGTTGCGTACCCGCTGGTCGCGATTCGTTGTGTTTTAGCCGAAGTATAGTAGAGAAATGTTCGTTGCTCCTCTTTTGTTCTCTTCACAATTTTCATTTTTCTTCCTCTTTCCGATCACGAAGACGTCACGAATACAAACGTGAATGAGGGAATTCGCTGCTGCCACGCTCTGTCAAAATATAATTCTGTCCCTGCTTGGCGTTTTTATTTGCTGCTGATGGTGGCCGTAGCATGCTGTGTGCGTGTGTGTATGCATGCCAGACCGAATGTGCAGAGGCAAAAGGAACGTCAAAATGTTGCGGCGAATTTGTCGTGCGGTTTTGTTTTTGTTTCTTTTCGGCTCCTTCTATTCGGTGTATATATTTTCAATTATTGGCACATTTGCCTTCAAGGAAATCCGCATTTTATTGCGGCTGGGGTCTGTGTTTTATTTGCGAAATTGTTGCTACCAGACTGAGAGGATGAATCTGAAACTGAGAGGAGAACGAGGTCATGTATGGTATTGATTTATATTTTTAACCTTTTCGACTATATTTTCTTCTTACATGAATTACTGCAGACGGGACAATGGATATATGAAGAAAAATTGAACATCGAAAAATGTGTACTTACATAAATTTTGGTATTCACGTCTGTTGCCTTTCAGTTCCAGCATTAAGAGAACGACTGCTTCATCCCTTTTGAAAATCTCTCAATACATAAACATGCGCAAAGTGGTCAATCGAGATAACGTACACATTTGCGCTATGCTCCCGTATTTACTCTTAAGTTTGTATATGCAGATGTTGACTTAAAAATTATATAAATACTCCATTGCTTCCATTTTAGTTAACTTCAAAGATGCTCTCTTTTGATGTTCTCCATATAATTCTACTGTTCGCCTAAAATGTATGTATATCCGGAAAAAAAATGTCCCGAAATCCGAGGCAAATCAAAACTCCAGACGGAGAATTTGCGCTGATGGATCGAAGATGATATGTTGAAGATTAAGATTATATGTATATTCAACTGCTTTGTTGCTCTTGCTTTGCAAAACGTTTGCCTTGCAAAATTTGCGTTACCGAATAGGCGTATATGTGGACCATTTTCTCCGAATTGTTAAACAGCACTGCTCAATCTGACTTCCTGACTATGACAGAAGGTTGTGGCAGTCAAACATGCGTATAGACAAATTCTGGGAATAGGTATACAGTTCAAGCTAGTCGTATGTTGAGAAAGAGGACTGAATGTTCTACGTACTCATTTTATGCTGAGTTCACGCTTACACAACCGCCGACATAAATAGCTGATGCAATGAGAAAGAAAATGAGCTGACATTGGCTTATCCCTGGCAACTGAAGGGAATGAAGCACTGCCGCCATCTTTTCGCAGTTAAAGAACGCCAAAATTATGTTATTTTAACCGCCATCAGAAAACTCGAACGCCTTGGCCTAAGTTCAACAATGATAGAAACCACCAATTACTCAGAGCAATGAAACGCTGTTAGGTTAGGTGCGTGGGTAGGCGTGGTGGAGCCACGCCTCGCTTAGTTCCGCTTAGGTGTTGATGCCCTAGGTGTGGGAGGGGGAGGGGGAATGTGAAAGCCTCCTCTTTCCCACTCCTTTTCGTGTCCGTATGTTGAATGAGACGATTTCACCTCAGGTGTTGGTACGTTTTTCATCTTAGCCATCCAGAAATCTTGATGAACCTGCAAAGAGATGTTAGTGGGACTTCCGTAAGTGCTTGGGGAACGATCTTGGAAGACAAATTCTCCCAGTGTTCTGTGTCTCAATAGGCAGAGGCTGAGGCCATTCCTTTGTCAATGGAAGTTAGTGGTGTCCTCTAGTTCTTTTTCGTCCCCGCAGCCTCTGCATATGGTATTCTGGGTAAGTCCCATTTTGTTTTCGTGGTATCTCAAATGATTATGCTTACCACCATGCGCAGAGTTTCTCTGCTGCTTAAGAGGAGTGTGCCACTTCTTGTGGAGTTGAACCTTGGCCGTAGCATTCGGGTAGTCTAACAAGTGGATAACGAATTCCACCTTTCTAGCTTGCTAGCTCCATGATTTTATCGTCCACTTTCTTCTTGGCATCTGTCAGAGGTATGGAATTGCTTGGGATGGGTCGATCTCGGACCCTTTCCTGACAAGCTCATCTGCTTCCTCATTGCCGGTTATGTCCCTGTGTCCAGGGATCCAACATAGAGTAATCGAGTGCTGCGTGCCGAGAACTTTCGCGCCAGCTTTCTATAGCCGAAATTGCTTTAATGGCCGCTTGACTGTCTATTAGAATGGTAATATCAGCCGGTGGTATTTCCAACAACGATATCATTTTGGCCGCTTCTTTGACCGCCAGGACCGCCATAGTCAGGTAGTCTGATAGAGCAGTGCATGTTTAGTACTTCGGAGAAAATGCACGCGGTTGTGGCTTTTTCCATCTTCGACCCATCCGTGTAGACATGGAACGCTGTTACCGCGAGGCGTTGTCGCGACGCACAGTGGTCCCATTGTATGGGAGAGTTGGAAATAAATCAGTAACTTATGTGCCTATTCACCGATCATAATGAAATTTGGAACATAGTACAAGTACCAGGAGATCTAGTCGTGGTCCAAAAATGAAAATGCAGAAAAATGCACGACATTGATCCACTTAAACGCCTCGTCCGCCCACGGAGATTCAAAAATGAATTTTAGTTTCTGGATCACCGATAGAGAATACTTTCATGGTTTGTCTCCCGTTGGGCGCTCTTGGAGTATTTTTGTTTCAGCCCATCAAACATTGAATGGTGACTTTAATTAAAAGTCTGGTCTAAAAAATGTGTAAGGAAAATGAAAAAGAAACTGCTGACCCAGTTTGAAGTCCAAATTTAAATTTAAGTTCCAAAGTACCAGAGGAAGGAAATTTAACATCATCGAGGGAGTCAATTCCAAAGATGGTGTGTTGCTTTCCAATGAGGTGGACATTTTGCGCAGATGGAGCTGCCCAAGCCCGAACAGGGCACTGAGGATAGCGGACTCGTAGTCTTGAGTGGGGTGGAGGAAGTCATTTTGGCGATTGAAATGCTAAAAGTTGCCAAATACGCCGTAGTGGATAAAATCCGGCCAGAAATGCTTAAGGGCAAGGGTAAAGAGGGAGTTTTATGGCTCTCTCGTGTCGTAAAGGTGGCCTGGGAACACAATGAGTCACCTGGCGACTTGCAAACTGGGGTGATTGTCCCTCTCTTCAAAAAGGGGGACAAGAGAGATTGCTCCAATTGCCGGGGCATATCTCTTTTAAGTCTCCGCTGGAAAGTCTAAGCTAAGGTGTTGGAGGCGCGTTCTGGTCGAGTCGGCCAGGATGGGGGATGGACAGTGCAGCTTTCGTCTCGTCAGAAGTACAACTGACCAGCTTATTACTCCAAGAATGGTACCTGCCTGTCTGCCCGACATCCTAACTTAACCTAGAGTTGGCTCTGATCAAGAATGCATAATAAATTAAGCGTGGTTAATGGAGCTGTTACATCATTTAGGATATGATCAATTCCTTTCTCTCCGACAGTTTACGCGTCCTTGCTCATTCATTGGACGGTCGGTAAAAAACTTAGATGTACGTTGAATGTCAAACCCGGTTTTTAATGAAGGCCACGCGTCATGTGCCTTCTTCACAGTCGATCTTGAGGTCTTCCAGAATTCCGAATAACGGTTGAAATTGACTTAATTGGCAAAACCGGAAGCAGCTAAAGAGTGTCTGATAGCGAACGAGGGGAAAACGAAGACAACAAAAACGGACATACGACATCAACGTCTTGGACAGAGCCTCACAATAGGGGACTTATATCTTCGAGGTAGTCAAAAACTTGGTCTATTATCGGCTTCTAAGTAAACAGTACAAACAGCATAAATACTAAGATCAAACGCACAATAACTCATGCCAGCCGAAAGCTGAATGATAAGCAAAACAGCAAAGTTGACTCATATTTCTTGGTGTCTTCGAAAGAACATTTTTACATCGGATATATGGTCGCGTCTGCGAGGAGGGTGAAGGGTGGAGCAGACACACTCGTGAACTCTACGAGCTGTAATAAGATGGTACTGACTGCACGGATTTGGCCAAATCGAGCGCATGGGCACCAACACTCCAGCTAAGACAGTCTTCGAATCCGAGGTTTCTGGCTTAAGAAAGAGAGGAAGACAGAACTTCCTGTATAAAGACCAAGTTATTACGGATGCAAGGCAGCTTCGCCTTGATGTATGGAAGCAACGTGCCCAGGACCGTCAGTAATGGAAGGCTGGGGCATATTTGGTATCACTTTCGGATTCGGATTTCGAATTTATTTCCAATTGATGAAACTGAATTAATCAATGTAGTAGAGTTGGGCTAAGTTGCGATTTTATGTTCACAGGTACAACTGTGATTGCGATTTTATAATCACAGTGATTTTAAACTGCGATTTTAAGTTTTGAATTCAAACTGTTTATATTCACCACGATTATGAAAGTCGTTTAACGACTTGTGCCGAAACCCCTCTATAATGTCGGTATTAGTTATTTTACGCCATAAATGGCGCTCTGGCGATAAGCTTGTGTGGAACGTATTTTTTGTGTGACACTTGTCGTGTATCGGTATTCTGAAAGTCGATTTCCCACACCAAAACGACGAGTAACACGACAAAAGAAGGCGGTTTGAATTTTGTGAACGACTCTAATGGAAAAACAATTAAAAACGTTAATTGTTAATTATTTACACATTTAGGGTCAACATTTCCAGCCCAAAACAAATAAAGCGACTGGTTGAACTGGTGGAGGAAAGTATGAATTTAGCAACAAATTTCAAAAAGAGATTTTTCTCAAACTGTTGCAAGCAAAACTGGATGGAAAGAAATTTATCACAATTGTACAATGTATATATCTTCTTGATGTTCGTTATCTTCACTAATCTAATAAATAAACTAGCAATGCCGTCCATATTTACTTTAAATTCCACGAATAATTTTATTAAGCAAACACCTCAAAACAATAATTAAAAATGTTTATTCCGGTAGAATTTATGAAAACTACTCCAGTTAAAACATTGAGCTTTCAAATTGACAGAAAAATTTTGAATGGCAGATATAGAAGGTGTGTGGAACATAAGCTCGAGTCGATTAAGGTTCGTAATACCGATTCTTAAACGCCTGTAAAGTGCCTCGACTCTCAAAACGCCTTGTGTCGTTCAAGTGAAACGACTTTCGTAATCGGGGTAATATACGTTTTACATGAGTTTATCGCCAGAAGTCGTTTTATGGCGTAAAACGACTACTTTATCGACAATCGTAATACCGACATCACAGAGGCGTTTCGAGACAACTCGTTAAACGACTTTCGTAATCGGGGTGATTGTTTTCTCTTCTTCCATACAGCTTCTGCAGTAGTCGATAAGGTGCCACACGTCTTCTGGCATGGCTGCCTATAAGACAGTGGCCTACTCTACTAATAACCTTACTGTCTAGCTTTAGGAGGAGTCGTTCCTTGATTTAGCACAGGCATAGGCTATCTCCTTTAGAGACAGACTTCAGAGATTTATTATCTTGGAGTTTATTAATGGTGTGTCCAGAGCTTTTATAGCCGCCTGGCTGTCTATGTATAAAACAGTAGATCTCCCGTCTATTGGGCTCATTGATAGTCGGATGGCTGCCTTTTGAACAGCTGTTACTTCCGATTGGAATACACTGCAGTGGTTCGGTAGTCGGATTGCATCCGAGATCTTTGGTAAGCAGGCGTATATGCCTGATACCGTGCCTTCTTCCGATTTTGACCCGTCAATGTAGATTTCCCATGCAGCTGGGTTACAGACTTTGGGCGTTTTCATAAACACCAGACTACCAAAGGACTGCGTTAGGCATGTTCATTAATGCAGAAATACGATCATACTCACTTGGGTGAACTGCAGTACGTACTGTTCATAAACGTCAATAGCCCATCGATGTCGGGCAGATTGTGCAGTCATTATTTTTTTACTGCAAATAGGGTCGATTGGCAGAAAAATATTTTGTACTAAGGCAAGCCTGCAGACATTCTGCACCGTGTGTGTGTTCAAAAACGCATGGGAAAAGAAATGCGATTGTACTAGAGCGGATTTCCGACGTTTATGAAGTCACCCCTTCTCAGCACTCCGCTGATGCACATGCAACATTGTTGCCCCTGCACTGCACAGAATATGTTCTCGATGCATTTGTGAATACAAATACTGCCGCAAGTTTGCAGCAGGTCAGCATTGCTTGCCAAACAAAAAACACGAAGCAAAAGGGCGATTTCCAATAAAAAGAATTGGAAGTCAAGACGTTTTTGTGGAAGGGACCTACAGTTTTATGCCGACTCCGAACGGCCAAGTTTTGAGAAGTTTTTTCTAGACTTTGAGCATTGTCAGTGACTCGAAAGAGGTGGGGCCGTGAAAAGTATTTCTTGTCGTACCAGGAATCGAACCTAGACAGGTAGGTCCAAGTGCGCAGGAGTCGACGCACATACCCACAATGCCACGGGCCACCACGTATTTACATTTATGAACGCAAATTTTGCAGGACTGCCGCAGTTCGACGTTTATGAACTCGGCCGTCACCTGCAATTATTATATTGTTCTGATTTTCAGCGAGTAATTCAATGGCTTCCTCCCAAAGATCCCAAAATGTTCGTTAAGAATTTTTTGGTGATCTACAGGTATGGACATATAAATGGTACATTTTTTTTATTTGTTTTTTCTTATTCAATATTATCGAAAATATTGTTATTAAAAGGCAGGTGTTTGGTTTTTTCCAAAGGTTTATAATTCATCTTCAATAATAAAGTAAACTTAAAACTTAAGTTCAATAATTTAAATAATAAACAAAATTATAAAAATGTAGAAAAAAAAAAAAACAATTAACAAGAAAAAATCGTGTGAAAATTTCATTTGTTGATTTTTGGAGTGCACAAACATTTAAATAATTAGTATTTTGTGCTACAGCCTTTGTGTTTGATGACAGCTCCACACCTGCGACCCATACTCTCCACGAGTTTTTGGCATCTTGCTTTGGGTATAGCGTACCAAGACCAAAGATCATCCATATTTCTATAATTTTCCTTAGCCACTTCAAGTTTGACTTCATTCCACAAGTTCTCTATTATTTTTATTTTTAGATTTAAGTCAGAGCTCTGAGCTGGCCAATCCAAAATGTCGATCTTTTCCTCATTAAACCAAGTTTTAACCACCTTGGAGGAGTGTTTGGGGTCATTGTCCTGCATAAATGTCCACTTAATTGGCATGAAATCGAAGGCATATGGTTCCATACGGTTTTCCAAAATAATCCAGAAATTGAAACTTGTCCATTTTGCCATTGATCTTTATAAGCGGACCCACGCCAAGCCAAGAAAATGCACCCCAGACCATAATGTTTCCACCTCCGTGCTTTACAGTCTTGTGGGTGAACCTTGGATTATGCTCTTGGCATTTAGGCCGATGGACAAACGCTCTACCATCTGGTCCTATTATATTAATTTTCGTTTCATCACTCCAGTGGGTTTTTCCTGAAAATGCACCGAAACAAATTTGTCTCGTTTAATCGTCTTCTGACAAGCCTACTGGATATTTCTAAGCCAAATATTTGATTAATATCCTTTTTCGACATTCCTACTATGGCAGCATCCGTACCCACATCGTTTTTTTTTTAGTCCTCGGCTTCCGAATTTTCAATTTGGTCAACAAATCGGGATTCTTTGTGCATGAATTAATTGCATTGTACACTTTTTTTCGCGAACAGTGCAGAAGTTTAGCAATTTCGACCACTTTTTTGTCTTCTTTATGCATTTCCCATATTATCCGTCTTTCCTCAACCGTCGTATGTTTTCCTGATCCCATTTTCAAATAATTTTCGGTCTAAAATAATCTTGATAAATTATTTTTGCACTACCCAATATCTGATGTGACTCTGTTGAAAGTTAGGCGAGTACTGCATATACTCAGAAATGTGCCATTTCTCGGCATTGTCTCCGCAAAACAACAAAACGGAACATTTGTTCTCCTCACATAACACAGCTATTGTAGGAAATTTAGCTGGGTGCAAAAAACCTAACATTTTAATTAACTTTTAATAGAAAAATTTCAACATTTAATCGAAATCTAATTTTGTGCCATTTATATGTCCATATACAGCTATGGACTCCAAAGTGCACACACAAGCGATAAAAGGGATAAAAAAAAAACGCCATTGCTTAAATACTAGAAAGAACCTGTTTAATTAAAAAAAATAAACGGATTTCCTTGCCACCGAGCACTTCAAAATAAACAAAAAAAAAAATACAATACAAGCATAAGCTCTAGACTTGTTTTTATTTAACAGTAAAATTACACGGAACTCATAACAAAAAAAGGGGGGGTTTTGTTGAATAAATTGTTGTTTTCTTCTCTTTCTTTTCATTTGGAACCTACGTCGTCTGTCTACACTGAACATCTCTTCTGTTGTTTTTTTCTTCTTCTCAAACTCAAAATTTTCTTCATTTTTTTTGTTTGCTTTCATTTAACAATGTTCAATTGTTTTGTTTTTTATTTCTGTTCTAACATAAATTACATTTTGTTTCAATCTTGTGCGCTGGGCAGCCTAGTCTTCGCTGTTTCTATGCAGTTGGCGAGAATGTCTCTGAAATGGCTTGCGGTATCTGCATTGCGGAAACGTATTGACAGATTCTCCACAACGGGCGTTTCTTCGGCGAAGTTTTGCGTTGCCCAGACGTAGCAGCGGGGATTTGTTCCCATTTGTTTGAATGTGAAATCAGCGCCGACTGCATGATTGAGCACGAGCTTGTGAATTTGTTCACGACGCATCAACAGGCGGAAGGTGCCTTTGGTCTTGTGCTGGAGTATCTTCATTTCACCAACACCTGCGAATGAATGAAAAATACATGTTTACACGTCGTCAAGGTATACGAACCTGTTGAACATTTCCCCTCTTCCCACATTCGACCAAATGTGACAAGCAAGCAAACAAAATCGACTGGCATTCACACTTACCTCGTTCTTTCCATTCTTTGTTCACTGCATCATATCGGTAGAGGGTCGCCCGATCGCCGAACAACTTCATTTCATCCTCCTCCCCGGTTGATAGCGATATCTCAGCAGGCAATGGAATAATTGGCTCAAAGTGTGGATCATGATCGGGATTGGCACTGTCGCCGGATTCATTCGCATTGGCACTACTGTTATTTGTGTTACTGGTGTTCCTAAAGCTGCTGAATGCATTCGTATTGGTTAGGCCAATGAATCCACCGGGTGGGGCAACTTTTGGTTTGGCATCCTCTGCGGCCTTTGCTGCTTCGGATTGCTTCGCTGCCAGTGCTCCGAAGGAAAGATTCGGATCGGTTTCGCCGAGCAGTGACTTGACCGAGGGTGAATCGAACACACTTGCACTTCCATCGGCGGGCTTGGCGGCAAACGAATTGCCGCCGAAGGACAGTTTTGTTGTCGATTGCTGGCCACCAAAGATGGAGGGGCCACCAAAAACTGGTTTTATTTCAGTCTTATTTGCACCGATTCCGAATAGGGGCGCACTTGAACCACCAAATATCGATTTTGTATTCGGATTGGCAGTCCCTACGGCAGGGGCTGGATTTGCAGACGCAGCTCCGCCGAAAATGGACGGCTTGTCACCGAAAATCGGTTTGTCTGCAAAGGACGGGTATGCAGCATGATCGCCACCGCCACCACCACTGAACAGAGTGGGACCCGACGATCCGCCAAAGAAGAAACCACCCGGAGTGATCGCTGGCTTATCGTCCTGTTTGACGGTGCTATTCAATGCTTGTGTGAACGAGAATGTGTTTAGGGATGTGTTGTTTCCCTGTCCCGTGGTGGTGGAGCTAACGATGCTGGTGTTGCCGAAAATAGTCGCCTGAACGGGGGTTACATCTGCGGTCGGTTCTGGTTTGGTTGGGGTCACGTCTTCGAACAGCTTGCTGGGCTTAAGTATGGACCGGTTGAGGCTCGACACAGTCAAACTTGACAAATACAACGGAAGGGGTGGCTCTTCATCCTTTGTCGCTGCGCTGTAGTTGGGGAAAACAAATTTGTCTGGATCACATCCACGACATCCTGGGCAGGCTGGCAGAGAGTCAATGTCGAAGAATGAATACGGTAGCGAGAGCTTATCGGCAATCTTCTTGTTGTCTTCGGAAATGTTCACGGCTGTGTCAAGTTGGATTGCTGGTGCATTGGCTTCTGAAATGTTGATATTATTACCTTCTGCCGGGGGGTTGTGGGAATGTCTGAACTCACCTGCGTTAGACGTGTCGACTTCCTCAACGATGGGCGTTGCCTTACCGTCAAGACAGTCACGTACAGCTTTCATAAAGCCGTCGGTGACCTCCTTGTTCTTGAAGCGAAGGCAGAACTTGTTCAGTTCCACCTCACCATCGCTGTAATCGTTCACCGCGAACAGTCGTGACTTGTCGTCCTTCACCTTGTACTGGACGTCTTCGTTCAGGACGTGGTTCAGGCAGATTTTCAATACTTGTTCACGGCGCATCACCACGCGCAGCTTTTTCGTTTCCCTGTGTCGGAGGATTTTCAAATCGCCCAGGCCGCGCTCCTTCCACTCGCCTTCTGTGTAACGATACAGTTTGGCTCGATGGGAGTACATAACGTCTTCGTCTTCTTCGCCGGTCTTCACCTCAATCTGGAAAAAAAATATACCGTTGTGCGTTGGGAGACCTTGGTTGGGAAAACCATGAAAGTTACCTTATCGGGCAGCGGAATAACAGGCGTGAAATGAGTGCTGTTCTCCTCCTCGTCGGCGCCTTCGTCGTCATCGTCGTCGTCCGCCGCTCCGCCTGGCGACTGAACCCCCTTGAGAGGGCTCTTCGCCTTACCTGGACTCTTCGGCTTCAGCACGAACTGGAAGTCTTTTTTGTCGAGCGAGAAACTGCTCAGTTTCTCCTTATCCTGATCCTGAGTCTTTGGCGGAATACTGAACGAGAACGTGGACTTCGCTAGGGTGTTTGTTGCGGTCATAGATTCAGCATTGGCGGGGGTGCTGCCGAAGATATTCGCAGCCTTGCTGTCGGTGTCGCCTCCCTTTGGAATTCCAAATGTAAAGCCACTAGAAGCCGTGGTCGTTGTAGAGCTTGTCGTACTTGTTCCGAAGCTGAAAGCGCCGGCCTCGGATTTGGGCGCAACTGTATTCCCGACGGCGGCAAACCCAAAACTGAACTTGGGCGCGGTAATCGATGGAGCGAATGCATCGACGGGATCTTTCTTTGGAACTGTGGCATCCTTTGGAGCTTCACAAGCACTGCAGTACAACACATCGGCGTTGTTGGAGAGATAACACTCTGAGCATGCCCAGGCACCTTCTTTGGGCTTGAATTTGTCTCCGAAGCCGACGGGCTTTTCTGCTGCAGACACTTCAGCGGCCGGTGTTGCCTTTGGACCTGCTCCGAACGTGAAGGGTTTACTCATGAAGCTCGATGCAGTTTCCTTTGGTGCAAGCGGTGCTAGGGGATTTTTGGGGGCTTCGCAGGCAGCACACCGATCTTTGTCGGCGCTGTTCGAGGTGTAGCACTGTTGGCAAGACCATGAGCCTTCCTTTGGCTTGAACTTATCGCCGAATCCAACGGCAGCTGCTGGCTGCTGTTGCTTCAATGTTTGCTGCTTCACCAGCTCCGATGACTCGGTTGCGATGAAGCTCTTTGTGGCGTTT
Source organism: Eristalis pertinax (assembly GCA_907269125.1). Lineage (NCBI taxonomy): Eukaryota > Metazoa > Arthropoda > Insecta > Diptera > Syrphidae > Eristalis > Eristalis pertinax. The sequence continues at coordinate 126,986,202 of OU026145.1, forward strand.
GCCGCCCCTCCAAAGCCGAACGTGAACGGTGAGCTCTTCATGTCTGGCATCTGCAGGCCGGGCGCGGTGAGGGATGCAGTCTTGGTGACAGCAGTGCCGTCTTTTGGTGCCTCGCAGGCAGCGCACTTAGGGCTATCGGCCGGATTCGATGTGTAGCAATCCTTGCACGACCAAGAGCCTGCCTTTGGCTTGAATTTGTCCCCGAAGCCTTTGTCCTCAGCCGTTGTGCTTGTGGTTGAGTCCGCCGCCGCTACCTTGTTCACCTCGGTTTTTGCATTCTCTTCATTTGCAGCGTTGCTCATCTTGGCTTGTGCAGCGTGAATGGCGTCAAGGAATTGCTTGCAAATGTCCGCCGTCTTGAATCGAATCGTTAGGGTCTCCACTTGCAGTTCGTTCTCGGAGTAGTCTTGGCCAGCCCACATGAGAGCGGTCTGCGAGTTCTTCGAGTACTTGAACGCGGTGTCCTTGTACAATCGCTGGTTGCAGCACAGCTTGTGTATGATCTCGCGCCGCATCACCAATCGCACTTTGTTCACGTCGTTCTTGTCCTGCAGGACCTTAATGTTGCCCAAACCTCGCTCCTTCCACTCGCTTGTGGTCTTGTCGAAGCGCAGAAGCTTCGCACGATGTTCGAACAGGACGATCTCGTTCTCCTCGCCCGTGGTCACTTCGATCAGATCGGGCAGCGGAATCACCGGTTGGAATTGCGCTGTCGGAACGTATTCGTCCTCGTTGTCCGATTTGTGGCTTGAGTCCACTGCCTTGGCGGCAGTTAGCTCGATTGGCGATGGCACCGCTTGTGTTGGGTTGCCGAGAGAAGCGAATATGTTCGCGAATGGTTTCGAGTCGCCTACGCTGCTGTTGGCTGTCTTGTCAAAGGAGAAGTTCACAAACGGAGATGGCGATGCAGTTTGGCTCTTTTCTTCAGTCGCCACACTCTTTGCTGCCAGGCCTTCGAAGAGCGTCTTCGGAACAGTGCTGGGTTTCGCTGCTGGCACGGTAGCGCTTCCTGTGGACTTCAACATTTCAAACTTCGCCGCCGGTGTGCTGGTCTTGTTGTCGGCGAAGTTCTTCGCCAGACCACCCAAGCCGAATGCCAACGGCTTGGTCGTCATTTCTCCGTTGAGCTTCGCCTTTGGTGCGTCCTTCGCCTGGTCGCGAGCCGTGTTGAATGCGGCCTTGAACTGCTCGGCCGTCTCCATGTGCTTGAATCGAACCAGGAACTTCTCCAGGCGGAGCTCCTCATCGGCGAAGTCGTTTGCCGCCCATATGAAGCCCTTCTCGCCGCTCTTCGGCACAGTCAAGTTCAACTCACTAGTGATGCGATGGTTGGCGCAGATCTTGTGCGTCTGGTCGCGTCGCATTAAAATCCTCGACGTTCCGTTCTCCTTGCTCTTCAGGATCTTCATGTCACCAACGCCACGCTCCTTCCACTCCTTGTCCATGAATCGATACAGCTTCGATCGGGCGCAGAACATAACCTCTTCGTCCTCCTCGCCGGTCTTCACCACGATCTCGTCGGGCAGTGGAATGATCGGCTTGAAGTCAGGCCGGGGATCGTATTCCAGTTCGGTTTCGCTCTTGTGCACGTCGGACGTGTTGCTGTCGTTGGTTTTGTTGAGACCGTCTTCCGTCATCGTCTGCGGGGGAGGCTTAAAGCTGAAGCTACTGCTGAACGTACTGGGTGCTGCCGGTGTCGTGGCCACCGTTGGCGTGGAGAATTTCATTGAAAATGTCGGCGCGGACGTTGCCACGGCGCCAGGCGGTACAGTCATTGGGAAGTGGGTGTTCGCCACAGGTGCTGTTTGCTGTTCGCTGGTTGCCACCAAACTTGATTTGATATGATGCGAGGGTATGGTCACGCTCAACGTTGGTTGGGTCTGCAGTGAAGGGTTGCTGATGGGCAATGGATCGGAGGACGTTATCACCACATTGACGGGGGGCGCCTTCTCGACGGGCATGTTGTTCAGCGACTTGTTGAATGTGCTTGCGTTCGGTAGGTTCGGCTGGCTCACAGTCGGTTGCACGGACATGGGCGCTGGTTGTTGCGACATCGGCGGCTTTTGGGGCATAGTCATCGGCTGCATGGAGGTGGCGGGTAATGTTGGTTGAATTAGCGACGGCTGGCATAAGGGCTGCTGCTGTTGCCCTGCATTTTGGGTCAGCAACCCGAAGAGGTTGCTCGTTCTGTTGTCCTGGACCGGCGGCATGAGCGGTGTTGTATTCATGCCGGCCATGTTGAAGTTTACGGTCGAGTCCACGTACGGAAGGTTCATTGGATTCCGATTGCCTGTGAGAAAGAAATGAGAGCAAGTGTGAAAAACCGTCAAGAAATTCTGAGAAAGTCTACAAACCTAATTGCGCCCCCATCACCGGTGCAGCGCCCTGTTGCGGCGGCATCATGAACTGCTGAGCGTAGTAGTTCATCGCATAGTTGTTGTACAATGGGCTGTTGTATGGGTTCACAGGTCCGCTAGGCACTGGCATTGCAGTCGCTGTCGGCGTGTGCATCCTCTGGGTCATAGCATGCGTTGGATAAGTGCTGTACATCTGCATTTGCTGCTGCTGTTGCTGTTGTTGTTGTTGCTGCTGCTGCTGCTGTTGTTGTTGGTTGGAGTACATCTGATTCTGGAGCTCATCTTCGATGATGTACAAGTCATCGAGGACATTCGAAGCGTCGTCTCGGCTCGGAGGATTCGACTTCTTGCGCAGCAGCTCTTCAATTGCGGCCAGTTTCTCCTTCAAGTGGATCACGTCCTTCTTCAGTCCGAATACCTCTGGTTTGATATTCTCGAGGAGCTCCTCCTTAACAGTTGTCAGCATTGTGGCAATCTGCTTGACAAGGTTCTCTAGCTCCACGTTGCGTGGCGACACAATCGAGACCTCACGCCGCGAGCGGTTGTTGCCGTTGTACATCGATGGAGTATCGGCGAGACCGTACTCAGACTCAGCGTCCTCGTATGTGCTGCTGTTGTTGCCGTGCGCATTGTCGTTTGTGAACCTCGTCGTGCTCTGCTGCATGCGCTTCATTTCGGAGTGAATCACCGAATTCAACGGGTGGTCCGGATCGATCTGGGTGCTCTTCAACAGCTGAAGCGTCTGATTCAGGCACTCGCTGGCCTTGTCCAAGTACATGCGTTTGGCCTTTTTCGGCGTCTTGTTGGCCTCGTCCAACTTGCGGTACGCTTCCGACTGCAGGTACGTCGCGAATGGTAGCTGAACACCAGTCAGCTCTTCGATGAGTTCCTCGTACTCGGACTTTTTGAAGTACCTCGATGCCAGATAACTGACGGCTTCCTCGGCCAACGACGACACCTGACGCTCCACAGCGGATGAGTTCGAGTTGGCGTACTTGAAGTACCTCTTGAATGGCTCCAAGACGGCTTTGTTGTTCATCTTGAGCATGTTCAGGCCGTACTTGTACAGATTCTCGATTCTTGCCTCCAGCATGGCCTTCTCGACCGGCTTCAGGATGTCCTGGGCACGCGCCTCGAAGATCTTGCCCAACTGGAAGACAATGATCATGTCCATCTTGGGCCCGTTTATGCCGCGAACAGCCTCGATGCCGTACTGCAAATTAGCTCGAATCTCGGCCAGATTATCGCTTGCAAGGTTCTTGTACACTTGGTAGGCTGCCGTCCACCAGTTCGTCTGCTCATCGCTGCACAGGCTGCACTGAATGTTCACGAAAGGCAGTATCTTCGGCTTGGGCACACTGCCGCCATTGTAGCTGTCGAAGTTGTTGCGTTCGACGTCAAGCAGGCGCTTCGCCTGCAATGTGGTCGCATAGAGGAATGTCTCCACGTCCAGCTGATTCAGGGACTCGGCGCCGCAGAACGAGAGGTTCTGTGTGGAGAAATTCAGTCCGTGGAAGAATTTCGAGCGCACAAACGACAAGTTGTCGTTCCCCAAGCAAAGGTAGACCATGTTCTGCAGGGACTGTGGATTTAAGTACTGGGCCGTCTCCTCGTGTTGCTCCACCTCAGCGTAGATTGGCAACTCGTAGTCTGGCTCGGACAGTTGGGAGCTCTTCATGAGGAACGACGTCTGCTCCTTCAGCTTCTGATCGCTGTTGCAGAAGAGTTGGCCAAATGTGCCTCGTCGCCAGTTTTTGTCCGAGCAGCTTTGACGGATTTGACCGATCAGCGCCTCGGGACTTGTCCACAGTGACGAACCGCCCATCAGGTTGTTCAGTTGGTTGCTGTTCTCATTGTTCACCTCGATGCATGCGAGAAGAGTTCGCCCGGCCTAGACAAGGAGATCAAATCAAATGAGTACGAGAAAACGAGAGAAATGTGTGTGCTTTGAATTCTTACCTGAGCGCAGCGGAAGGCTCCCTCTCTGCTCCACAGCTGAATCAGCAGTTTCCCGTGTTCGTCGCAGTGCTTCATCCATGGCTCCTTCGAGCCGGGATTGTCACTCTGATACGCCAACAGGAGCAATGGCAACGCCGTCTTAATGGTCTCCTTCCATTTGTTCTTGTTCTGGATCAGCTCCCGCTTGAACACCAGCGAGGCGGCGTGCAAGCACAACTGTCCCTGATAGTGGGCCATGAACCGGTTCACCAGCTCCTTCTGCTGATTGAGGGTGTCGCTCAACTGCGACATTTTGTACAGATACTGATCGAAATTGAACAGAAGATTGGCCGTCTCAGTTGCTCCGCCATTCGGCAGGCTGATGTAGACTTGACGTTCCAGGCAGGTGATGAGCAACAGCCAGAATTGCCAGTCCTTCTTCGTGTTTGGCATCTGCTCGTATTTGCTAAGTACCAGCCACACCACGTTGTACCATTCGGCGCTCTGAGCCAACATATTGTGCTGGCTCATCTCCAACTGGCATGTGTTTTGAAACGCATCCAAAATCTTGTTCTGTTCGATGAAATGCCGCACCAGACGTACGCGCAAATTGATATCCTGTGGCCGTGATGAGATCTCCTTTTGAATAAGTTGCTCCACCTGATTCGTCTCAAGGTTGTCCTTGTTCATCAGCTTCAAACGGAGACTGAACACGGCGTCGTGTTGGACCTTCTCACTTTCGGCCAAATCGCACCAATATTTCGCCTTGTTCGTGTTCAGGCCCTTGTCATCGATCAGCAATTGGCATACTTCGGCTAACAGATCCGGTTGCTTTGGATTGATTTGCAGCGAACGTTGGAATGATGCAAGAGCTTTGTCGTATTTCTTCTGACGCTGATAGCACTGGCCAAGGAATTTGTGCGCCTGATCGTTGTCCTCCTTGATGCTCAAGTAGGATGTGACGTACTGTTCAGCGGTTGCATATTCGTTGATTTTATAGTATAGCTTGGCGATGGTGAAACTTCGTAGATTTTTCTAAAACGACAGCATAAAATGGAAAATGTTGAGGTTAGGTTAGGTTAGGTAGGTGGGCTGCCAGCGAAAACGCCAGCACGCTTAGTTTATTGTGATAATACTACCGCTGATCGACAAGTCGAGTGATAGGGCCGTTAATTTGATCCCAACGGCAAATGGTGACTGAATCAGATACGAAAACCGGAATCCCCGGCTTTCATCGGGATTCGAACCGGGACACTAGCCAGGGACAGGCACTCAACCAACTGCACCATCCAGCTGTTAGGTTGGAAGACGCTTGAAAACCGCACGAGCGAGCTGGAGAAGGTGTCTCCATGAGCGAATCATTGGTTGGGTACTCAAACAGTTTCATAGGTTAGTTCTGTAAACACGCATCCCTAGACGATTCAATCATCAAAGTCGTGGGATTAAGGGGACACCCCACAAGGAGGTTTAAAGACCGCCAAGACTTGCATGTCTAAGCGTAATAGGAGCAATCTGAACCACTCCAACAGCAGGTCTTGCTGAACCTTCTCCCACTCGATCTCTATCTACAAATGATAGCCGCAAAGAGCGCCACTAAGATCAATCAATCCATCCAATCCACCGGATCGGACATGCAAGCATGCTGAATAGACTAAATATTGAACAGACCGAATCCCTAACCTCGACTTCGAAACACCCTTCCAGAGGCATTTCCCGACTAGGAGGGAATGGAACACAAATGAACCCATCAATAATGCGAACATCCACGTCTACACCGATGGATCGACGATGAATACAGGTCCAGGCTCGGGCATATAGTCCGAATTGTTAAACATGCATTTCGGCAGAGGTCCTGGCAGTCAAGGAAGCGGCTGATATCAATGATGGAGATACCACCGGCTGATATCACTATTCTTATTGACAGTCAAGCGGCCATTAAGGCAAAGTCCAAGCTGTCGCAAAGAGCTCACAGCACACGATTGATCTTTGCTGGTTCCCGGGACACAGAAAAATAGCCAGCAATGAAGCAGCAGATGATCTTGCCATGAAAGGGGCCGAAACCGACCCAACCCAGGCAATCCTACAAATACACCCTCCTCTGGCAGACGTCGAGGAGAATGTGAACGGTAGGATCATAGAAATAACAAGTGAGCGGTGGACAAATCGAACCACATGTGAGACTTCTCGAATGTTACGGCCTAGGTACAATAGGACAAAAACTGACAAACTTCTGGATTGCGATAAAAAGCTAGGAGCGCTAACAGGTCATAATCATCTGAAATATCATGACAGCAAAATGGGACTTAGCAATGACTCCAGCTGTAGGGGCTGTGCCGATGAAGGAGAGAAAGAGGACACTCCTCACTGCCTATGCCACTGTTTCAGTCACGGTCGACTAAGAAATAGATCGCTGAGAGAGCACTTCTTCCAAGAATCGAACTAACAGACTTGCCATTGAAATCTCTTTCCAGGTCGGACTGGCTAAACATCGAATAATCAGTACGAGCAACGACATAAGCGGCACGACACGTTAAGGCGTTAAGAGAAAGCTACTTCCTCAATGGGTCTACACTGACCAAAGTGTGACGTTAACCCACTAACCTAACCAAACCTCTGGGAATACATAGTTCCAGATCTCATGCCTACGTGAGATTATTTAGATTCTAACGCAGTAACAAATCGATGGACGCCGATGTGTCAGGTGCATTATAAATGGAAACAAATCAGCGAACCTTGACCAATCGCCTTGTGCACTTTCTAATGCTAATGCATCCATCTCTGCTGATCAAATGTACAGATTAAACACAAATTTCAGTACCAGAGATCGGAGCTCATGTCCCAAAATCGGAGAAGCAAAGCATTTAACAAGAAAAAAAACTGAACCTGCTGAGCCTTCAGTTCCCTAGGCTGGCGTATGAGTTCTGGGATGTAAGTGAACTCTTGTATTAAGGCTTGTGACCTCCTAAGTCGTTTCCATTTTTTTTTTTAGTTAGTCACAAAGGCATTATACATGCGCTTTCTGTGACATAGGTAGGTACAAGTATTACGGGCTGTAGCGCCACCCATATATTTGAAGGTCTCGTCCCGAGGATCCGGCCGGTTTGGCTAGGCAGGTATATATTATTAACATTTTTTATCTTTCCCCTCAAAAATATAATTTCGTTCTTTATCTGTTCCAAACAGAACGAATTAAATTTGCAGAAGTTACATACACAAAAGTTTCGAAGCCCAGGAATACTCGATTTATTTCCCTTCTACCAGCTATTGAAAGGATTCTACAGCAAGTTGTATTGTCATGGGGATAAGAAATTGAAAATTAATCTCAAGGAAGGGCAGAATAGTAAGTTCGTACCGCAAGAAGCTTTTAGCACTGATAAACTATCGGGTTTTCTTGGTTGTTCGGTTTGGTTTTAGTAGCTTCCAGTTTAGCCAGGGCTTCCGCAGTGAAGATTAATGCAAAGCTTGGTAAGATTACAGATTTGATTAAAGTGCCGTTCTCAAGGGCGAATGCAAAAGATGTAGTGTTGTGTGATTTAGATTCGTCTGTAAACAATACGGTACTCTAACCCTCCGATTTGAAATTTGTTGTTGTTTCTAAGAATACTTGCCGGAAAATTACCTTATTGGAGTTTTGGATTTTGGAGATTTGATAGAGATTGAGATTGGATAGTGCAAGGAAGGCTGATGCAGCTTCCATGGTGGAAAGGTTTGCCTACCCCGCTTTATGCGGGCAATGGGCATGTTCAATTGATTTGCGGCTTCAATGATTTTGCAGACAATAGATGGCAAATGCTTATTTTTTTATAGTTTAACGATGCAGCAATGTCTTGTCAATAATTGAGTTAAGCGTGAAATAAAGTTTTGCAATAAGTTTAACAATGACTTCCTTACGTCTTTGTTATAACGTGGGAAGTCCAGCTTCTTTTGATAAGCAAGTATATACCAGAAAAATGGTTCATGGTTTGTTAAAGATATGATATGAGATATGGTCCCGCCTGCGAGGAAGGCGGATGGAGAAGAATACACAACCCCGAACTCTACGAACTGTATCAGGATGTGGATGTGGTCAGAAGGCGGAAATCCGTCGACTGTACTAGCTCGTTCAAGTCGAGCGTTTGGACACAACACAACCGCGAACTCTACGAACTGTACCAGGATGTGGATGTGGTCAGAAGGCGGAAATCCGTCGACTGTACTAGCTCGTTCACATCGAGCGTTTGGACATCAACACTCGCGCAAATACGGTGTTCGAATCCCAGCCTCCCGGTCAGAAATGAATGAGTAAAGAGATATTCAACTTCGGCCATTTTTGCCCCTAGTCCACACCGGAGAAAAATGTGATAGTAGTGGAATTCCCTTGCATTACACTCATGCTTTTACAACGCTCGTCAATTCACCCCAATATGGCGGCCGATTCGTGAATTTTGTGGGATAATGGCGGCAGATTCATGAATTTTGTGGGATATTCGTGAATTTGCCCACGAACATGTACTTATTGTTCGGAGGGTGTTCAGAAGGTGACTCATATTTTCAAGAGAACATATTTTTGTAAAAGGTGCTTGCGTGAATAAAAATGTAATGCTACGCTCTCTTTACAGGAATAGTTTGCATCAATTTAATTCTTCAGAGAAAAATATAGCTGATTTATATGCGATGACTGGCAAATGAACTTAGTTTTATATCTTTCATTCATGAATTGTGAAAACTTCGGCAATTAAATTACATAATTTGTTAAGATCAATGGCTTTAACTGTACCTAACTCAAACTAATTTGCAATTAACTTTCATCTCTATTTCTGTAAAATAAGTAAAATAAGCAAAAAAAGCTGTTTATTTTAATTGATTCAAGCAAATGTTTCAATAATATTGCCGGTACACATGTTTCGTGTGAATGCTTTTTGTTCGATATTATGCATATGCAAAAATACATACATGAAGTCTTATATTCATTAATAATTAATGCATAAATAATGGCAAAATTATTTATTCCTATTACCTCAGACTGTAACTCGCAGAAAGCTACTTCATGAACATACGCTTTGTTCGTTTGCTTACCCCTCCTTACTGTGTTGAAAATTTGACACACAAATTTGAAAAAAGTTCGAGTAACGAACGAATTTTCAAATAAGAACTCTAATTCACCCCAATACTACGGTTGGGGAAGGGTATCAGCTGTTCGCCAGCTGTTCACTAGAGCTCACACGTATTCACAGACAGGGGAGAAAAAGCGTATAAAAAACGCTGTCAGATGAAATCAAGGGGCAAGAGAAGAAGAAGTTGAATATCTCTTTACTCATTCATTTCTGCTCCCGGTTCGATTAGAGGAAGGACGAACCTCCAGCATAAATACCAAGTCATCGCGGTCTGAGAGAGGTGGTGAGTGGGGAGTCCATCTTCATTTGCCATATTTATATAGACCATGGTCAATTTGACTTAATATTAAAGCTCTAGTAATATCACAGATGGTGTGTATGTGTATGTTTAATTTCTTATTCGCTAAATAGTTAACAATGTTCTAATAGTTAAATTGTTTTTCAATTCAATGCATTGACCCTAGAACTTTTTTTTTTTTTTTTTATTAATTATTGCCCTCATTTCGTCGAAAGCTCAGTATCACAGATAGTGGATACCCTTGAGGAATGCCATTGTTAAGAAGGAGGATGAGAAGCTGTTGTTTACTTTAAACGACATTTTTCGGCTGGAAAGAAATGATTTGATGCAATAGTACACACCTTTGGACCAACTGTCGAAGGCTTTCTCGAAGTCGAGTGACAATAGGGTGACGAGATTGCGGACAGATAGAGTAAAGGTCGATGTGAAGTATGGCATCGACACAACCTCTGTTGGGTATATAAAAGCCACTTGGATAATATAGAGGTGAGATTGCGGGAGTCTATGAACCAGAGAAGAGGTTTTGCTATAATTTTGAATGAAAGATAACTCATTATCTAGCACTACACCTAAATCTTATAGATAGATTTTTTGGGCACCACAAATATAATTTTTCCAGTTTCATATTTAGATGTTGACAAAACAATGCACATCTTTACCCGATATGTATAACTGAAAGTAATCAGTCAAACAATAAAATGTTATAGTCAGTTAAGAATTTAACTATATCGTTGACGAATAGCATAAATAAAGATAGCCAATGTGGCTTCCTTGAGGAACTCCGAGGTCAACTTTTTGGAAGTTTGGTCTAACGTATTGGTATCGATCAAGTAGAAATGATGAGAGCCAGCATGAAAAAGATGCTGGGAAACCCAACCTTTCCAACTTGTAAAGTAAGATCTCGTGATCATCTCGGTCATAAGCTTGATTTCCTTTACCGATTTCAGAAATGACAAAATTCGTAAAGATATGTTAAGATAGTAGCGGTCGATCGTTTCTTAACAAAGCCATGTTGATTGTTGCAGACAAGAGATTTGCAGAGATAATTTACTTTCTCAGTACCTAACCTGTCAAATGTTGGAATACATATAAATAGACATATACCTCCAAAATTTTCAAATTCATTTCTCGTACCAGATTTAGAAATAGGTATGATAAAGGAATGTTCCCAAACAGACGGAAAAATACTTGAATTCAAAGACAGTTTAAACATATGACACACAATTTTATGCAATTGATGGACACATTTGTTTAAGGAAGCCAGAAGGAAGACCGCCCGATCGTAAACTGAAACTAGAATCCAATCTAGTCAACCTACAACACCAGAGGCCGTCATACACCAGAGGCCGCCATACACCCTCATACCAGAATACCTCCGCCAACGTGTTTTACCGTGGGTACTACATTTCTTTCTTGAAGCTCGGTATTTGGTTTTCTATACACAAGAACTTTGCCGTCGCACCCAAAAAGATTATATTTGCTCTCATCTGCAAACGATACATTAAACCAGAACTCCAGAGCTTCAAACTTTCTTTCCTGTTCTTCTTTGAAATGAATGGCTTCTTTTGCTGTAATGTTTTCATACATACAAACGCGATAAACAAACATCTATAATCTATCTCGGCGTTTCGGGGCTACAGGGGATAATTTCAAGAACTTGTATAGAGATTCGAGTTTCATAAGCTTTCAGCCCATTTCCGATATTCCTGATTCGCTAGGTGTACAGATTAACACCATGGATCAAAGTATTCCACTTCCGAAACAGTATTCTTCTTTTTTGAATACACTCAACTTCTTCAAGTGTTCACTCAAAACATTCCATCCATATTTACATTAAAATAGAGGGAAGACTCAACCATCATAATATGTGGGTTTTCGTCAAACTTAACGAAATCTACTTTTATTCACACCAGATGGAGCGTTCCCTCCAAAAAGCTAACATTACGTTTTCATTCCCACAACCCAGTATTTGATATTATGACACATTACAGAACATTCTCAAATGTCATGGTTAGGTTATAGTGACAGACGCCAGTAAGCAACAGTCACACTTAGGCCAGTGCAGGCCCGTTATGTTACCACACGGATCTAACTCAAATCAATTTGCTTTTGACAAAGTTAAGAATATGACTGACACTAATACCGCTTAGTTCGGCCATGTTATTAAAGAAATAAGCCCGTAAGGGCTGTGGCACATTGACTTTACATGCGTTACGTCAAATCATTCGTTGACGCTGAAGTAGTTGACGCAAAGGGTGGCACAATGAATACTTTAACGCACAGCTGATTTCATTGGTAGTCTGTCATCTACACATAAAAATGCACAATTGAAATTTGTATTTCATCATAAATATACAATTACAAATGTAATGTTGCTGCTTCGACAGCAACCAACACTAAGATGTTAAAATAAAATTAAAATTTGAATTCTATTGAAATGTCACAATGTGATAACTGTCGACGCTGAAGGATAGAGAAAAGTTGAGCAACTACATCTGTTAACGCCATCTTTTTTTTTGCTTGCTTGCCTTTTCGACTTCAGCCTATGTGTCACCTCCCATAAGAACGTTTGTATTGTATGCATCTGTCAAGGTATCGCTGACGCTGACGCATGTAAAGTATCCCATGCACCGGAGCCTTAAGTGACTTCTCCTTCGGAAGAAGAGGGCGCTGGAATTGTAGAGAAGGTGGACAAGAGAAGGTGCAGAAGTCACTGTGGTACAGACGCAATCTGGAGAAGAGTGACTTCCAATGCATCAGTCCAGTGATGATGCCGATAGAGGAGTCCTGCTTGCTCATTCTGATCAGACTGTGTGATCGTCTCGGATTCAGAGTAGGCCATAATTGATTCGTAGAGTCTTCCGTCGTAGTGAGCGAGCATCAGAAGATGTTTTGCCTTAGCGATAGACATGAATGGTAAGTGCAAGTTTTTGTCGAATGTCACAGTACCACGGTATCTGGTTTAAAAATATGCGATAATTCAGGGAACACTTAAAGTCAGTCAAAATGATAGTTGGATATTCAGATCGATAGAGTTGACGCCCGCTCCCATCTATCTGTGAAGATTCGCAGATGTTTGAAGTAGTTTGGGAAATAGAGGGGAATTCCACTACTCTCTCACTATTTTTCGTGAAGGTAATTCTGGCCAAAGTTGGATATCTCCTTGCTCGTTTATTTCTGGATAATAATGTGTTCAGAATGGAGTTCTCTCCACATATGCAAAGAATTCAATGTAGTCATTGTACTGGTCGCTATCCGTCTGGCGATTAAGTCGATCCGGAAGATTAAGTAGAATGTATGTTGAAAGCCGCGGATGGTTCCCTTGCTATTCGTAATCTCAGTATCTCAGGTTTCGCGATCCACAGGAAAAGGAGACACAATGATGTACTCAACAGGCTATGCGGGTATATAGATGGTGGATGAATGTTCATTGGCTCATCAAGATCAGTGAACCATCCTTTCAAAACATCGAACTTAAAAATGTTACACGTCAAATAAAGAGGTGCGACCATCGAAGGGTCCTTAGTTGCAGATATTGTTGGGTGACAATGACGTTATTAATCGGCAAAGCAAGCCACCAGCATTGACACCGAAGTGACTAGAATTGGTCTGGCTGTTAGTTTCGAAATGGACGCAAAATTAAACGGAAGCATGACTCCGAAAACCTGACCAGAATTTGCAGCAACTTTGGTGTAGCAAATGACTTCATTTACCTCGTCTCTACACTAAGCAGCATCAGTAAGGAGATCAAACGAAGAATAATCCCCTGTCTGGGCTGATCTTGCATGGAAGTCGTTGCTTCTAAGGACATTTCTGATGGTCTGTGGTGTTACTTTAAAGCCGAGAAATTCTTCCGTCCGTCTTCATCTTTTTGCTAGCAACGAAGCATTTGTTTTTGAATTTTTCCTAACCTCTCGAAGGATCCATCTCGCGTTACCATCGGTCAATTTTCTTGGGAGTCCTGATCTTAACTTTTTTTTAATGATGTAGTGGATGGTTGTTCTTGGCCTCTGCATAATTTCCGCAAACATTACTCTCCGTTAATCCTTGTTTAAAGTTTTAAACGTTGAATTACAAGGTTGAAGTTTCTTTTCAGCTTTCCATGCCCAAGATTAATCATAAGAAAAACTAATTGTTCTTTCATTAAAGAATTTTAAATACAGGGCAACAACGAACAGACGAATTTGTCCCTCTAGTTTATATGTGTATTCTTTTGTTTAAAGTGGATTTTGTTAAAATAAAAGTAATTGAATTATGTAGTAGACACATAAGACTAAACAACTACATTTTTATTTCCTTAAAATGTTTACTCCAAAAAGAGTTTTTAAACTTTTCGGTTAAGGGAGCTCGTATGTCGAATACTTTTTTTTTTATCACTGTACATATATTGGTAGAGGAATACACTAACTCACCGTTATAAGAAAATGCAGCTGGGTATCCATACATTTTATTTTCGGAATTAAAGAATTGCCAGAATTTTTGTTGGCCTAATTTTAATACGATTTTGCATGTCATTCACATATACTAGGTAAGAGCGATAGAGGCAGGATTTGAATTCAGACTTTAACTAACATTTAAAGCTTGTAGTCGTCATTTGTCAAACTACCCCGCCGTTTCCTATGAGCTCGATTCTTAAGAGCTTTCAGATTACGTGTTAAATCATTATCTCAAGGGGATGAATCCTTTCGCTTACTATTAGCACGAGTAACTGGTACATATGTATGTACATATTTAAAATTAAGTTATTAATATCCCGATACAATTCAGAACAAAGTTCATTAATTTCTAATGACATACAAAGACTCCAGTCATAATTGCTTGGCTCATCAAAATATCAATATAGTTTGCATTTTTTTAAATCGAATTTGTAGGAAATACTGAAGTCTAGCTCCCATACATCGATCATGTTTTATGGGACGTCTCTGCTGCTCTTTAGGTTACAGCACTCGGGTTCTCTGCAGCTTCACACTGAGCTGAACCATAATACCATTCACATCACAGAGTCGTGTCCTCCATGACGCGCTGCTTCCTAGCTCAAATCATCCCCGCGGAAAGCAGTCAACGCCGCAGCCACAAAAACAACCGCTTTGTCAGTCTGAAAATGACTGCAAGATTGAGGGTCTCCTGACTGATGCCGGTGATGCTTCGCAAAACCCCTAGAATGACAGATAGAGCGCGAATGGTGGGGATACTAACTACTGTCTAATTTGAAAATTAGTTTCCAGTAATAAAAATGAGTTCAAATAGAGCAGCTATTAAAAGCGATCCGCATCTAGTTTGTCACAAATCTATTTGGAGTTTCGACACTTATCAGACGTGTGGTGTTGCTTCGGTTACTGGACTTCGCAGTGAGAGTTATCCCTCTTGAGTTTTGTTCAGTGGTTCATTGTGGTCCTGCCTAACTTCGCCCATTACATAGTTGCTGTTGAGCTGCTCAGCCAACAAACGATTCCAATGCCTTGGAGGCCAACCGCTTGTCCGTGAAGATGCAAATAGCGCGTGCTATCGGCACACATTACATCTAGGCCATAATAATATCCATCTTATCTTAGGAACTTTTCAATGTTCTAGCAGTCTTTTGGAAAGCTGAAGATATTATTTGCAGATAACTGGAAGCAACGTGCCCAGGACCCTCAGCGATTGCCCAGGATCCGACCATCCACGGGTCGTAGGCCCGATAAGTATGCAAGTATATGGCAGAAACACGGTTCGGTGTCTGTTAAAGCTCACGACCTTTAATTCACTACTTTTTTTTTTTTAATAAAACTTGTAACTGCATATGGTCCCGTTTGCGAGGAAGGCGGATAGAGGAGAATACACAACCGCGAACACTACGAACTGTACCAGGATGTGGATGTGGTCAGAAGGCGGAAATCCGTCGACTGTACTAGCTCGTCCACATCGAGCGTGTGGACATCAACACTCGCGCAAATACGGTGTTCGAATCCCAGCCGCCTGGTTCAAGGAGAGGAAGGACGAAACTCCGGTATAAAGACCAAGTCATCGCGGTCTAAAGACAGCTTCGTCTTGATGACTGCAATCAGCGCATTCAGGACCGTCAACGATGGAAGGCAGCAATTGCTCAGGCTCGGACCATCGGCCTTATAAGTAGTAAACCCAATCACTTGACAATGCCTCATAAGCAATCAAGTCAGAATACTTGGAACGCCCTACAACAACTTCTGTAGAAGCTGCATGGATGATGAGGAAGAGTAAGCTCTAAGATATCTCAAAACCACCAATTGGTTACAGTCAAAGTAGACAACTGCAAATTACAATATATTCCCCAAACAAGGAAACAACAAGAAGATCAGCGAGGAGTCAGAGCTATAAGCCGAAAGTAACAGCCCAAAGGATCTTCGAGGTCTAAGTGAGGCATATTTTCTTCAGTAAACATCCTAGTCACCCCTACCTACCTAACAATCTACTGGGTTTGCAGTGAGAGTCGATGTTGAACAGACTGAATTAAGCTAAAAAGAGAAGACATCCTTTGGAAACTTCTACCCAACTTTGTACTTGTTTCCAATCGAGTGCTTCTTGACAAGATTGCCAGCTTAAGCATTACCAGAGAATATCCTTCTATCTGTTAACTGGTAACAGATTGACTCTTGACTCCTTTGGATTAATTAAGTTTCGATGGAAAATCCTCACAAGAATGTTCGTCTTGAAGGGTCTACCACAGTTTTGTAGATTTACTGGGGTTTAAATACCGCCAAGCGTGTTCGACATATTCAAGGATGTCCTATCGTAATGTCGCATCTATTGGGAATATAACTCTTGTCGCTCACGGGAAATAAATGTTCAAACAAATGGTCCCACGCTTGCAGTCGTAGAGCAGCCTGATTTTTACTGAGAGTCTAAAAACCGATATTCTTTCAGAATTTCTCCTAGAGTTCAAACTTCATCAGTCCCTAATTCTTATAAGGAACTCCTTATAGCGAATATACAGCCACGTGGCTTCGAAGGCAAAGAGGCAACGCCGACATTATCATGAACACGTAGTGGTTTAATGGGAAATTGTTCACCTAACCAAATGAACGGCAAATTGTTTAGAAATATTTGATTACCGCTTTACAGCTGTGCGATGTCATTCTGGAATCTTCAAGAATCAACAGAAAATGTCGCTCATAAAAATCAAAGCCAATACAATCCCAAGGAAATTCTCCCCACCACATGTGCGTTTGTAAATAAAGCTATGAACTCATGTATGTACGCCGACCACCGATTAACCACATCTGCTGCTCGGAATCGATTGGTTCTATTTTCATTTGAAGGTTAGATTTAGAATTGACACCGCCTGCAAATACAGTCAGAGCGAATTTCGTCACAATTGACTCGGCAATTCCCCGAAGCCTCGATGCATTTGTGTCCAATTTAATTTTTTTTTTTTGTAAGGATTCCCACCAGAACCATTCCGAGAACGTCTCGAATATGACAGCTACACGCGCCATTGCTGTGCCCCAGGTCTCACCGCTCACACCACTGTCGGCATCGGCATTTTTCGCCACCACCAACTCAAGTCGTGCAGCGTCGCAGAAAAATGAAACTACATCATTATTTTCGGATATCTTGATTCATACATACAATTATGATTTCGCAACATCAATTAATCGTCTCATCTAGTGTATTTGCTTTATTTGAATGCATAGAATTTACCTCGGATTCCGAACGTAGTTTCGCCAAAGCAGTGCGCACATGAACATCTACTTCCTTCTTTGTATTAAACATTTTGTCTTCTTTCCTTGTGGGATTTTTCTTATGATTTGATTTCTTTTTCACTTATTTAGCAGGAAAATTTGATTTTATTCAGTCTGGCAATGAAGCCTAAGTTTGCACAGTTATTTTATGTATTAGACTTTGTTGAGATTTAAACATTAAACAGACTCAATTATCACAAATTCACAAAAGCTTCCTCTGTGAACAGAATTTTTCAGCATTTTCAAATCGGCTGCCTTTCACATAAGTGGCGGTTCATTGGGGTTGGTGTGCTAAAATTTCTTTTCAAATTCACTCAATTGTTGTGAACTTAGTTGCACTTGGTTTGGGGAAAAATGAAGAATGTCATAACACAACAGGGTGTTGCTATGTAAATGAAGTGGATTTATATAAGAATTTTTTTTAATTGTTTAAATAAACAAAAATTTGATTTTAACTTTGTTTTCTTATTATAATATTATGATACGCTAAGGCTAGTGAGTGCTTTGTCTCAGATAAGGTCTGAAAACAGTTGGTTGCTTTGAGATGTGATTCACTCAGAGATCTCAATTGGATGTCCCAATTAGGAACTCCACATTTGACTAAACTTCTCGTCACAATTTTAACATGTGGGGAAACTGGTGACGGGATAATAGGGACGTTTACATGGACAAACTTATCAGCAGAGGTTTAGGTTTGATCGTGTGAATGCAAGAAACGACGGTTGAAGGCAATGTCGAATGATGTTCAAATAGTTTTGATATTTTGCTGATTGGACAGACATATTCGATTGTGTGAACGGCTGTCCTTCCGACGTGAAGGAAATTTCATTTCTGAAAAATGTTCATAATGTGAAGTTCTTCGCGGATGTATTTTAGATAAATTAAAAATGGCTGTTTTTGAAAATGTATATATACGTCCACCATCATTGAAATTCACTTGGAAAATGAAGTCTGACGACATGTTTGATTATATGAACGCTAACGACATCGGACTGCCAGGCATTGTTCCGACCAGGTCTGGCTGTTATGTTTGTCCATGTGAATCCTCCTAATTGCTGCAATCGTCTGACTGTGATGTCAACTCACGTCAAAGTGCTGGCATAACTGCATCAGATTCTAATTCAGAATTGGAGAATTCAGGCTATACTTGACGGGTGGTAGACGCTAGCCAGACTCTTTCTTGAATTAGTGACAGTAATCTATTGAATTGCGTCCATTCACAAGAAAGCAGAGTTTACATACAACAATTTTTCGGTGCGTTGTGCTTGACAACCGTGCTTGATGGACCAAATTGTCAGTGTGAACGCTCGTTACTGCAAGATGGGCAGACTTGTTGTACGGTAGACAGATCATTTTGGCATTTTTCCAATTTGTCGTCAAGCAAATCGTATCGACAAATTGTTTGTGTGTGAACGTCGCTTAAAGTATGACTTTATTTTTATTATTATTATTATAATTTATTAACATATAATACAATTATAGTGTTAACAGAAAGAAAAGAGCACAAGTTGCGAGACTTTCGGCTCAATGGTACTAATTACAATGTTAAATATCGAATTTACATTTTTGGATGAAGTTATATATTTTTAAAACATTATCCTGTGTTGGTTCGTTTAAAATTTGCTGGATAGATTGATGTTGCGGCGATAGAAACTGGTTATTCTGGGTTGCAGCGGGGCATGTGCCAATGCCTAGAATGTGTTTTATGTCAAATACGGATCTGCAGCCACTGCATGTGGGCGGATCTTCCTTTTTAAGAAGATGTTTGTGTGTTACTGCTGTGTGCCCTAATCGCAATCTCACAAAGGTAGTTATCATAGATTTGGGCATTGAAGTGGGGTATACAGGATGCAGTCTGTTGTTGTTGATAGTTGAATAATGATGGGAATAGTTGGCCCAAGACTGAAGTTGGTTGGTTTTTAAGCTGTTCTTGATGATCCTGGTAAAGTCTTCTTTTGTGTAAACTATAGTTTTAAAGACTGGGGACCGGTGTGCAAGGTTGGCAGCTAAATCCGCTCTTTCATTCCCTATTATACCCACGTGACTTGGTACCCACATAAGTTTTACTTTATTTGGCATATCAATCACTCGGTCTCTGATTTTGTTGATAATTGTGGCATTATAATTTGGGTTACAGATAGCAGTTACAACTGAGAAGCTATCCGTCGCTATGATAAATTTGCCTTTCATACTTGCAGCGATATCTGTGGCTTTTAATATTGCTATCGATTCGGCTGTAAAAATTGAAGCCTGTTCCGGGAGAATTCCTTTGGCCAGTAAGTCGTCGTTTTCGAATATGCATGCAAAAGATGTACTGTCTTTGGTTTTGGATCCGTCGGTGAAAATAAACTTCCAGCCGTTGGATTTAAGCTCAGAGGCGATTGCCGTATAGAGGCTATGATACATTGCTGGAGTCGTATCTAATTTTCGATGTTGGGCTAGTTCGATTAGTACAGAAGTAGGCTTGATTGACCAAGGTGGATGTATTTGGGCATATTTAAAGGGACGGATAAGGGGAATTTCCATCCCTCTGGCGGCAGCAAAAGATGATGAGATAGCACTTTGGAGACGTTTGGGAGATTTATTTTTCAAGGAAGATGATATGTCTTTGTCAATAACCGACTTATTTGAAAAAATGAGTTTGGCGACAAGTTTGGTTTTTGTTTCAAATATCCGTTCTTCTATAGACGGTAAACCAGCTTCCACTAGTATGTTCTTTATAGGGCTTGTTGGAAATGCATTTATGCTCCTCCGCGCGGCTTGATGGTAGGGTGCCTTTAGAATGTTTATTGTAGATTTGGGGCTGATGCCGTATAGAAATAGTCCGTAATCGATTTTACTTAACACTAACGCTTTTGTAATTTTACAGAGGGTATTGATATGAGTGTTACATTTCTTACTGGCTAAATAATTGACAATGTTGGATCTCGCAACAAGGCTCTTTCTTAGTTCTACACAGTGCAACTTCCAATTATATTTATTATTAAATAATATACCTAGAATATATAAGTTGGTAACATTTTCAATATTAATATTGTTAAAACTTAAATTAATGTTGTTGCAAGAAATCTTGCGGCAGATGTGTAAGGTTTTGCATTTCTGTACGGAGAGTTTAGCACCAGAAAAGGTACACCAAATTGTTATGTCTGCCATTAGTTTAGATATCACATTTTTAGTATGGGCGAGGTCTTTATGTTTGCTTATGATATAAATATCGTCAGAATAAATGCAATGATCGAGAGTATGATATTTACTTATGATCGCACTGATATCATCGAAAGCGATAATAAATAGTATGACTGATAGTGGCGAGCCCTGTGGGATGCCATTAACCAGTGGGAAAGAGGACGAAAAGCAGTGGTTGGCTTTAACGTTTATCCTCCTATTGGTGAGGAAGGATCGTATGTAATTGTATAATTTGGGACCAATGCCCCAAGTTTTGAGTTTATTTAGCACAATGTGAATGCCTATACGGTCAAATGCCTTTTCGAAGTCAAGAGCTAGGATTGTGA
Organism: Eristalis pertinax; assembly: GCA_907269125.1. NCBI lineage: Eukaryota > Metazoa > Arthropoda > Insecta > Diptera > Syrphidae > Eristalis > Eristalis pertinax. Next base: position 127,007,097 of record OU026145.1, read on the forward strand.
CATGATTGCGAGCTGATATGGCGTTTGATATGTAATGATCAAGGTGTAATAGGGCATCGGTACAACCTTTGCCACGTTTAAAAGCCACTTGATTATGACTTATGAGGTTTTTTGATTCCATAAGCCAAAGTAATCGTTTCGCTATTATTTTTTCGAGGACTTTCGATATACAAGGGATTAGGGATATTGGACGGTACCCGTCCACATTGCTTATGTTTTTATTCGGCTTAGGAATAGGAATTATTGTGGCCGTTTTCCAAGTCTGTGGAATAACACCAGTGTTTACGACGTTATTATATAAGGCTAACATTCTAGGCATTATTGATGATGGGATGTTTTTAATCATCTGATATGATATTCTATCCCTGCCAGGGGTTTTGCCCTTTAATTTGTTAAGGCAGCACTGTAGTTCTAGAGATGTTATTGGTTTTTCAATTTTAAGTGCTGGATTGAAGTTTGAATAACTGCTTACGGGATTGCTAATCGTAGCGTATTTTTGGGTGATGAAATTTGAATGGAAGTTTTCATCTTTGGATTGGGTTGACCAGATTTTGGCAAAGTGATTAGATATGTCCATTGGGGTGGAGAAGGTTTCATTAGGGGTTTCTATTACCCTAATATTCTTTGGAGTATAATTCCCGGTTACGCAACGGATTTTATGCCAAATTTCTCCGCAAGATGATTTAGGGTTTATTGATGAAGTAAAGCTATCAAGACATTTAGCCTTGCTGATTTTGAGCTCCCTACGGAATTTAGCATTCTTCTTCTTGAACGATATCAAATTTTCTTGGGATGGATGTCTTTTGAAATATTTCCAGGCTGACACTTTTTCATCTCTAAGGTGATTTAATTCAAGCGACCACCATGGAACATTGCGTTTGGTGACTTTGGGAGAGCTCTGCGGAATTGATTTGTTCGCAGCTGTGCGAATTGCTTTCAGAATTGTGGCAGCCTCTTTATTTGTGTTGGTTGATGCAATGTTAACTGATAGATAATCTACAATGTGCTTCTGGAAAGAAGCCCAATTAGCAAAATCAGTTTTAAATTTTGGGCTAACCGGTGTTGTATAGTATGCAGGGCCGTTGGTGATCTTAACTATAATAGGGAAATGGTCGCTATTATAGAGATCATCCAATATTTGCCAAGAGGTTTTTGCGCATAATTCTGGAGAGCAGCAGGTGACGTCAACACGTGTCAAGGTGCCATGTGTGGAAAAGTGAGTGGGAGAGCCATCATTAAGTATTATGAGATTGTGTTTGGATATAAAATTCTCAATGATAGCACCCCTGGGGTTGGTATTTGCTGAACCCCAAGTCAAGCTCCAAGAATTAAGATCTCCAGTAAGGATGATGGGAGTAGAGATTTGGTGAAGAATATTTGATAAGTCGGTTACAGTAAATGGTTGGTCGGGGAGGATATAGAGACATATTATTGTAATTTTAGGAGGAAGTTGAAGTTCAATAGCTACAGCTAAGAGATTAGAGTTTATTTGAATGTGTTTATGCGGAATGTTGTTTTTAACCAGAATACCCACTCCCTGTTTTGATGAAATATTATGAGGAAAGTTGAGAAAATAACCCGTGTATTGCTTTGGTACGTTTGGTATAACATTGAAGGCACAGGTGTTTCTTGCATTGATATAACCTCTGGGTTATATTCTTTAATTAGGATATTTAGCTCGTCGTAATTGTTTATGTAACCTTTTATGTTCCACTGGAGAATTTTTGTTTTTGGTTGGCGGGTGTTATGTTGATAAGATATGGGTCGTGAACTCCATTGTCTGGGGGTGGGGGGGGAAGGGCTGGAGTTAGCAGTCCCCCCATCTACCCTCGACAATGAGGTCCACGACGAATTGTTGGTTAAGTTATTTATTTTACTGTACATCATTGCTTGTATCAGGTATGTAATATGTGCTTGAATTGAGTAAATCTTTGGTGAGTGCAGTTATTGGGGAGTTTTGGACAGAAGTATTATTGGTGCTCGTTAGAGGTAGGTTTATAAGAGGTTTAGAAGCTATTGGAGGTTGAGGCGTTTTGGGTTCGGAGGTAGTTATGTTAGTGCTTGGTGTTGATGGTGAGTGGTTTGGAAGGGTTTTGGTGGCAGTGTCTTTAGTGGGTGGAATTTTAGAAGTAGCGGCGGTGGTAAGTGTTTTTGTTTGTGTATTATTGATTTGTGGGTGTGAAGATCTTGCGGTAGTAACGCCGGAATTTTGTTGAGTTTGTGTTTTTTTAACTTGCTCTGAGTAGGAGCCTAAATGAGATGTAGAAGAAGAAGTTGGAAGTGTTTGGTTGTGTATGCGTTTGGCTTCGGCCATTGTACATTTATTGCGTGTTTTGATTTTCAAGATTTCCTTGTTTTGTAGGTATTTTGGACATTGTCTTGATGAAGAGGGATGGGCCTGTGAGCAATTTGCGCACATAATACGTGTACACTCCGAGGGGTTGTGTGGGGGTAGATTGCATGTGTCGCACGCACTACTTTTATTGCACCTCTTTTTGGTATGACCGAGTAGTTGGCAGTTTTGGCATCTCATGGGATTGGGGACATACTCCTGCACTTTGGCTTTATACCAACCAATTTCTACAGTTGTTGGAAATTGGTAAAGGTCAAAAGTAAATAGCATTAACCCAGTCGGACGTGTATTCCCGTCGACCTGTTTTGTGAATTTATAAACGGCCGTAACACCTTGCGATTTCATTTCATTTATGATTTCTTCTTCACTGATATTGATAAGACACGGTGCATAAACTATGCCCTTAGATGAGTTGAGTTGTGAGTGTAGGTTAACAGATACGGGGCATTGGTTAGCTAGATTGGTAGTACGCAAGAATTTATCTGCAATGTTTTGGGATTTAGTAAGGATCAGGATGCTCCCATCCCTCAACTGCGAGATACTTTCGTACTCGGTGCTAATTCCATCAATTGCTTTTCGTAGGGCAAATATGCTGACAGAAGAAAGGGGTTTGCTAGCATCCTTGGCAGTGATAATAACAAATCTGGGATTTTTGAGGTTATGTGTTTGGGGTAAACAAGGGAAATCTTCGACAGATCTGTACCTCTTGGGACGGGGTTCTGTGATTTGCACGTCAGAAAGATCTGCAAGAACACTAAAACGATTCCCGGGTTTTGGTTTGTTTGGCCCCGGGGCCATTTTTTCTTTATTTGCGCGCTTTGTGCTAAGGCTGAAACACGCGGTTATGACAGGAGAGCAAGAATATAGAGTAAGCGAGATGCCTATATGTTATCCGAAAGAGATATCAGTCGCAAAACACTAACTGGAGAAAGTCAACACGAAGTGCACGCTGTGAAAGCTAGACGGTGACTGGACTTTATTTTTAAAGCAATTACATCTTTAGTCAGTCACTTGTAGTATTCTTTACTGGCTCTAACATATTATTCGGCATAAATGATAGAGCAGTAGATGGCAACTGAATCCATGAGACAGGGCGCACCGGCCTGCAAATCTAAATATTTCAACGTGCAACGGCGGCAGAGTTGCCAGAAATCACCTACGACTCCTTCAAAGTACTCTCTGAATAATCAAATAGTTTTGCTACACTGAAGTCAACATTTAAAGGGGTACACTGTATACAACTGTATTTAACACATTCACTCTGACTAAAATAAACTGTTATACTGATATCAAGTGCCAATGCTGAACAATCGTTTCAATCCTTTAGAACAGATGGCAGCACCCATTTACAACTGAATTTCTGTGGATTTCATCAGAATTATGACCCAAAAATTACATTTGAATAATCCTGAATGTGGCACAAAATGCTTGCCTAGACCAAACGAAAATATTTCAATTGTTTTGCTTACATTGCCTCTAAACTGCGAGCTCTGCCCTCTAGTAGTGACAGTAGTAGCTACTTCTGATTAACACGCAAGCGAACATTGTTTCTTAGCATCGACAAATGTTGCTGGACTCTCATAGAATTTCAGTTTACCGATTGATGGTGGATATTTTCGGATAATGAGGATTATCTGTTATACTGAATGGTTTGGGTATTTGAATGGTTGAAATAAAAATCGCAATTTAGTGGAGACTGGTGATGAGACTGGGAAAATTAAGCAATGAGCTTTCTCTTTGAACAAGAAGTTCCCCTTGCTGGTTGGGGACGCCATCGACACTAGACTTCTTACTGCCTACCTCAAACCTGGTATACATCATACCAGAGATCCGGAACTATTCCTGCGAAAGGCTAATGAATGATTCCACCACGAGGCGGTCAAACTGGTAATTAACTTAGATCATCCCAAATTTACCATTAGCCGACCAGAAGAGGACTTCGCCAACCTACATCAGCTGGATGTAGCCAAACTACACGATGACGTACTGAATAACATTCGCATACCACCAACAACACAGACCCTCAGTAATGTGGAGATCGATACTGCGATTGAAGGAACTGAGTACTCAATCAACAACGCCTAAGACCAGCAAAAAAAGGCCGAGAACAAGCAGAGACAGGTCCATATTCCAAATCTTTATCACCACAGGCAAGGGCTGAGGAAGAGACTCCAGCGAATACAACACCGGGAGTTGAATACACGAGGTAGCGACTACCAAGCGTTGAACTGCACGAACATCATGTTTCGGAATGCGGTACAAACGCACAACAACATACAGCTGAAGAACGAGCTGCGCAGAATACAGCCAGGACCCGACACGTTCCGATAAATCCACCAGACCATCGGTAAGAGGAAGAAGTTGCCACAAACACTGACAATAAGCGAAGGAGACGCAACTTCGAACCATCATCGCCTGATGATCCAGATTTTGTCACAGAAGTCAACACCCACGTCATTGCACTTGAGAATCCATCTCTACCAGACGTCATCTTCAACGAAACGAATCCAGCGGACGGTCCGGTAGGAAACGAGGACCTCACAACGGCCGAAGAAATCACGGGAATTATTCAACGTAACACAGTAAGGAAAGGAGGACCTCACAACGGCCGAAGAAATCACGGGAATTATTCAACGTAGCACAGTAAGGAAGGCACCCGGAGCCGACAAAATCCCGAATTTCGTCCTGAAGCGAATGCTACATACGGCGATGATACTTCTTACCATCATTGTGAACAATTGTATCAATAACTGCTACTTTCCTAGCAAGTGAAAATTAGTTAAAATTGTTGCAATACCAAAAAAGGGGGAACGCTGCTAGTGTTTCAGGGTGCTGACCTATATCGCTCTTGAGCAATATAAGCACGATCCTGGAGTACCTGGTAACGCAGAAACCAAAGCGATGGTCCACCGACCTAAACATCATTCCGGATACGCTGTATGGATTCCGGAAGAAACATTCGACGCTACATACTCTAATGAAGTTCCACTACGATGTTGTAGCTGCCCCGAACAAAAACGAAACCACCGTTTCCTGCTTCCTGAACGTGCATAATGACTTCGACACGGCTAGATAGAGGGACTCATGTACAAGCTGAATCAGATGGGATTCCCCTTCAACCTCATCAAAATAGCTTTCTGCATTCCAGAAGATTTTACGTTCAAGTGGAAGGCAGCCAATCAACTGATCGGAGCACCAAGGCAGGAGTTGCGCAAGGGTCGAAGCTGGGACCGATGCTCTTCAACATCTACACGGCAGATCAACCGCCTACAACCAACACAGTGAACTGTGGTCTATTCGCAGATGACTCACTGACTTATGTCAGCTCGAAGTCACCACTGATCGGCAGGCGAAGGGTCGAAATGCAGACAGCGAACAAATTTGGCTACTACACCAAATGGGGTATTCGTATCAGTGCTGGAAAATAAAGCAAAATCTTATCAGAATAAGCAGAATATAAAGATCGGCTTGAATCTTCATCACAGGTGAACTCAGATCAACACCCACGGCGGCACTCGAAATCTTACTCAATCTCCTCCCCATGGACATTTACGGGAAGCTTATTGCCACGCATGCAGCATTGGGCCCACATCAAAGGGCATATGGAGCTACTCCATAATTTGAAGAATCCTAAACAATCTGATTAACACCCTTTGAGGACTTCGAAATTAACCAAAAAACAGTAATCCGCTCGAGAATAGAGTGGGATGAAAGAAAGAGGTGCAACTCCAATGCCACAGACATCTGCACTGACGGCTCCAAGTCGGAGAAAGGCACAGGCACAGTTTGTCGGAACTAGCAGTAGATATATGACTCCCAAATCACAGCACTGTTTTCAAGCAGAAATAGCAGCTTTTCAAGAGGTAGCCCTCCGGCTATCAATGACCCCGATAGACGGAAGATCTATTGTTGTTTACATAGATAGTCAGGCTCTAAGGGCTCTGGAAACACCATCGATTAACTCTAAGGTGGTAACACTCTGCCGCCTTTCTCTAAAGGAGATAGAGGACAGATACAACCTTACCCTGTGCTGGGTCCCTGGGCACATGGGCATTCCGGGCAACGAAAAAGCCGACGAATTAGTCAGAAGGGCAAGAAATCAGGAGACACCTCACCCCCCAATAAAATCAATGCTACTGACAGACGCCAAAATCGAAACCAATAGTAGATGGACGGAATTGGACACTTGTAGTTCATCGAAAACGATGTGGCCTACACTAGATCCATCAAAAACTAAAACTCTCCTAGAAATGGACAGGAGGAGCATTAATAAAGTAGTAGGCGTAATCACTGCACATTGTCTAATTGTCAATCAAGCTAGAAGGCTGGGAGCACCCTATAACGACTTCTGCAGGAGCTGCATGGATGAGGAGGAAGAGGAAACTGTTCTGCATTACCTCGGAACCTGCCCGTCACTTACAGATCCCATGCAGTGACAAGACGAAAACTTATGAGCAACTATTTCCTCGACAATCTTGAAGATTCAGCTGACATCAACATAAAGGACATCCTCGAGTTCATAAAAAACGACCAACTGGTTATGAGTATTAAAACACATACCAACAGAGGGACAGTACGAACGAGTCTAGTAAGACAACGAATTGGCGGGAAAAGCCGAATAGTGACAGCACAACGGACCCTAAAATTCTAAGTGAGGCAAATGCCCGAGGAAACTTTTGCCATTCACATCTAACGGAAAAGTTGAAGTTCAACAGCCACTCCAAGCTGATTCTTAGAAGGTCCACCTAGGCTTCCATAGCATCTATCCTTTGATGCGTAAACAAAATGAATTAAGCCAGAGGACAAAGCAGACAGGCTTCCCAATATGGCACACCATATCTAAGACCAGAAAATACTGTTTTTTTTTTTTTATTCATTTTTGTTTATTAATTCAGAAAACTTACATACTAGACAAAAATGCTTAAAGCTAGTTGGACGAACAATGTTACTATTTCTAACTTACTGGCCCTAGGCGGGCGCTCTAAGCTAAACTTAATCTTAAATTATGTCTTTCGACCTACCCTAACTATAATTAAATTAGATACTAATATTTAAACGAACAATTGTATATTATGAAAAAATTAAAACATAATGACTTAACATTTTATTTAAAAATTACAAACTAACTTACATTCTACCATAAAATAAACTTAAACAACTAAACAAATCTACTTATATATGCATATACATTTATGTATACTATATCCTATACACATATGTATACACATATATCCTTATATACATTATAATGTATAAATGTATCTACTTGTATACATAAATACATCATTTGTAAATTTTTTTTTTTTTTTTTTTTTTTTTTTTTATTTATATACAACTTAAAATACCTTACAACTACCCTTAGATATGGAAGTCGGCCATAGGTTACAGCTGATGAATTTTCATAACGCACTGCAAGACAGTGACCGACTGCGTCCCATAAGGGGTTCGACGCTGGAGTTCCTTCGCTCCAGCTCCAGTACTGGGACTCTGGTGTTCTGTAAAGGCGAAGGCAAGCCCTAAGACAAGCCCTCTCAAACACCCGAATCTTTTCCATCAAGCTTGCACTCACGTTGAACCACACGGGACAGCCATAGGTGAGCATTGGCCGGATGAGGGCCATGTAGCAGATCACCTTCACCCTCGCATCGAGTTGGCTGTTGTAAAACAGTCTCTTTGTGAGAGCGAAAGCGCCTCGGGCTCGGGCTAGAGCAGCATCTACATGTTTGTTAAAATATAGATAATGATCTAGCCAGATCCCCAGGTATCTGACTACAGTCCTTTGCGCCAGTGGTTGCCCGTGACGCCCAACAATTGAGAACTTTCGCCAATTCTTTTTTGTATCCGCCGAAGCCTTATACAACGGGGTCCTGAACAGTATGGTTTCCGACTTCTGAAAGTTGATATTCAACTTCCAGTCATCGCAACTTCTCATGAATGAGTCGAATACACCCTGCGCGAGAGTAGTGATGTCCTCGATCTTTTTACCTGATCTGTACACAATCAAGTCGTCGGCATACGCAATTACGTGAGGAAGAGAACTTATCAGATCGCTCAAGAAACTGAGCCAGAAAATACTGTGAATATGTACAGACGCCACCTTCGACAGGGACCGTCTAAAGCACCACAGCAACAGAAGCTATACGACGAAGCTAGCATCATCCCCTTGCAATAGTACATGGTGACACTGTTCAGAAGGCAGCTTCTAAACATCGAAATGTGACCATCCATGGATTATGGTCGTCCATTCGTGTCGCTTTGGAGGTGCGGCAACTACCCTGACACAGTTTCTCCATTTTGTACATGTCGACCCATGGATACGGTTCTCTGCTCGTTGATACCGACGATTTTCTGCTTAAGTAGGCACTCGAATGATCTTTCAATTGACTCTCAACATTCGGAGTAAAATTCGCAAGGGAACTTTTGGAAACTTACTGTTGCGTAACCAACCTTTGTTCAGAAATGTCGGTCTATCAGATGCTGTAGTCTCTATGTTGACCCGGGTGAGCTATGTCGTATGACACTAGGATGATATGGATGATTGTACATTTAAGGTGCATGAAGTAGCTGAGGCTGTATATCCGGGAGGAAGAAGGTACAATTTTGAATCACTCGGTAGAGATTTGCGGTGTAATTGAGAAAATAGCGTCTCGAATGTTGGGTTCTAGCTCGAAATTGGTTGTTTTGTTAACTAAGGACTTGACATAGCCCAGAAATAATCGAGTGGTGATACCACGAATTCGTATGATCGCGGCGGCCAATTGATGAAAGCTCGCCGTGAGTGGGATTCCAATCCATTCGCCAAGTTTCTTATTCACAACTTGTATGTCACGTAGTGCCGTCTTGTTGGCACACAGCTTCGATGTTGTCAAGCTCTGGCCACAGAAAGTCGGTTAACATCGCTCCATACCTGAGACCATTGACGATAACGGTGTCTCGTTAGTCAAAAAGTCACTGATTCCGTCCTTGAATCGTTGTATATTGAACTCAATTTGCTCTTGCTTAAGACTGGCAATCGAAGAGCATGAAGAAAATGCAGTCCATTGAGACCAAACTGAGCCGTTCGGCAACCGGAGGAGGTGGACCACTAGCCCAGACCCAGTCATATGCACGCACGATACCATCACATTCAGATTCAATCGCCGAAGCATCAGTAGATCAGCTCCCAGCTCACGCTGCGCAAAAGATCATTCAGTCACCGCGAGTGCAGTACGTGCAACGGCCCACCCAGTTGTGGCCTGATAACAGCGGCAGGGCAGTGGTGGCGACACAAAAAAGTAGATTGCGCCCAAAAACTCCAGGTCGTCGAGGTTTTTCTCGCACAGTCCCACTCTGCCGGGTGGTCATCATCACGCGGGTAGCTCCCCAGCAGCACTCGCCCCATCATCATTCGCAGATAGGCAAGGTTTGCAACAGCAGCCATTCATAGTCGACTTCCGCTCCATCGTAGCATCAGCTTCACCAGCAGCAAAAACAGCAGCAGTCAGCTGTCATCTCTTCCGTATGAAGATGTCTTTTTGGACTTTCAAATCTTATTTTTCAAATTCTTTTAGCTCCAAACAGCAACGATTGTGAAGAGTGATGATGTAATTTATTTTTTTGCCAGAAGTTTGACAGAACCATCAACTATTCGTGGAAAAAAAAACCTAACGGAAAGGGCGGATTGACGGAAAGGACTTGAACAGCAATTAATGCAAAACCGCATAACCGCTGGCTGGAGCCGGAAAAAACCCACCCAAACAGCCAACAACGCCGCCCTGACCATTGATTGATCGTATTAAAGCCAGAAACAAGTTTTTCATGTTGGTCGGCTACTTTTTTAATGAGTTGCTGAACCTTTTGCCCGCCATTGGTGCGGAGTACAGCCCCATCAACAGTCGGTCCAGATGGTGTTGTGTACATGTGCCTAAAGTCAACATTCGACGGGCAAACTGATTGCCAAATGAGGGAAGGGCCACAACGAGATATTGACTTGCCCTTTCCCGCCTACAATAAATTAGATCCATCTACCTTCGCTGTTGTACGATGTCCCGGAAAAGTTTGCTTTTGTCTATAGAGCCACCCGCACTGACCACATCCTTCCTGACCAGAATCCTAGTCCATCCCATTCGTCCGGGTGTCTACCCCTTTCCGCGCCCTCAATCCAGCGAGTCTCACAATTCGCCTAAATGCGAGCGATGTACACCATTTAATGTATTCCATTCCAACTTCAAGGGATATCTACAAATTATCCTACAAAGCAAGGAAGGATATCATTACCCGACCCTTTCACGAAGGAATTGCGCCCATCAACCCTTTGTTTTTCTGCCTCCCCACCCCCCAACACACACACACATCCACCGAGGAGAATCCGTGTTCCTCCTTCACGTCCAGGTGCCACCAGTTCCTCCTCTCAAGGATAATTACAAAGGATACACAATCCACTTACTCGAAATGGCAAAAAAACAAAAGCGAGTGAAAGTGACTGCCAAGAGAAGAGGGTGCAAACATTTTGTTTCATTTCGCCCCAAAACAGGACCAAGCACACCCCCAAACGCATCGCCCGCAGGATATTGCCTTTGATTACACATTCAGTCGACGGTATTGTGTCAGAATGTTTAGTTTTTGTTGTGACCTTTCTCAAGGCCTTGCCGGAAAAACGTTAAAACTTTTCACCGCACCTTTTGATGTGGCCACGTACGACCGCAAATGCCATGCACACGGGGGCCTGCTTGCGAGGGGGTGGTCGTGGTCAAGGCATAGACAATATGGGCGGTGCGGTGGCAATAGTCGCAGTAGGCAAACTGTCAAATAAAGCGGATTTCATGGGACGTTACGCGAAATTGAGACGCGGACATGAATTGTGCCTCGTCAAGTCATTTAATGAGCAATTTTGCATTTTTATCGTTCACTTTGTCGCCGGTTTATGGGACATTAAGGCGTTTGCTAGTGGACAGTGGAGACCGGAGGAACTGTGAGTGGGTACAATGGAGTGCCCTGAATAGTCTTCAGTTTTTATTTCTGTCCATTGTCCAGATGTATGGACGAGTACGAGGATAAGTGAGTTGTTCTGCTTGATGACAAGTTGAGAGAGGATCCTGCGATGGATTAAGGATTAGATGATGGTCACAAGTGTAAGATCTTGGGTTGCCTTTGAGCGATAATGGCAAGTGAAGAAGCTCAAGGACAACATGTTTTGGTTGGATGCTTCTGCAAGTCCCTTATGTCTAAAGGAGGATTAGTTAGATTGATTAGCTTGACACGAGGTTCATCCTTTTTGGGAGTTGGAAATAGGCCATTTTAAGAGTTTTTTTTTCAATAAAGGCGTTGAAATTGTCCCTAAAGACAACGCAAAGGACTTCCTCTAGTGTGGCTCCTCTAGCTCGGCCAGTTGACACTCACTTCCCAGGCATGTGTGCCGATGAGAATGGGCGGTGGTTAGATTAGGTTAAAGGATGGGGGTGTGTATGATTGACCATCACTTCCAATAGGAGGCCAAAGGGCCGATTGTGAATCACTTCATTTGTGGAGTAGGCAGTTTTTTCTAACCAGTCGTTGCACGTGGTGGTTGAAACCATCCCGTGCTCTTTATGAATTTTAAAAGATCCGATATATCCGCAGTCGCTTTGAAGAATCTATGGTCCAGCGAAGCTAGGCTCCGATTCTGGAGAGCTGTGGCAAAACAGATGTTGGATCGTCACAGTTTCTTCCTCGTCGCGTCAGCACCGGCAGATATCGCTGGACTCCTGATTCCATTTCCGGAGCATTGTTCCTATTGGACAGTGTCCTGTGATCACACCGACGAACACACGATTCGAATTACGACCCAACGCCAGAATCTTCTTTGTTTTGCCGTTATTAAGCTCTGGCCACGTTGATCTTGTCGTTTGACGGTCATTTCTTGCGAGTCAAGACTTCTTTTTGTATTATGTCGCTTGTAGTCCGGTATATGTCCTTATCATTTTCCGAGGCGTGTCTTGAATGCGATTCCATCAGGTAAGCGACCGTTTGGCAGACCCAGGACGAGGTGGTTGGACCAAGTCAAAAAACTCACCTGGTTGCACTTGGGTATAACTCATGATGAGTGAGAGTTGATGGCGGGCGATCGAGTGGCCTGTAGATCTCTCGTGCGTGCATTACCCCCGCGACCCCAGGATTATGCGGTGATCGGTGGTAGTAGTGATGTCAGCTTCGCTAATGTCCATTTGAGACCCTGTATGGCCAATTCGTCCGCTCTTTCTTTTCGTGCTATTGAGCTGTGTCCTGGAACTCAGCTGAGTTTGACTTTATTTTTGACTTATTATTGTACAGGATCCTATTGACTTCAGTACAGCCTGATACAATGGAGTGGACAATTTTAAATGGTAAGTCGGAAGAAGTCCAAGTTGGCTCATTTTTGAAACAGGGTGATAAACACGGCAGTATGCGAGGAACTTGATTGCGACTCCATCAGGTAGGCGACCGCTTGTCAAACCGAGGACGAAGTGGTTGGACCAAGTCCAAAAACATGTCCATACAAAGTTTACCAAATTAGTCAAAGAAAAGGGGGTTATTTTGTTGCTTCGGCTAAAAATATCACCTTCGGCTTCGGAAAATGAGGCCGAACATTTTCTGTGAAAATACAGACAGATTTATGCTGATAGGAGGGCTAATTTAGACGGAGAAAATGTTGATCAAGCTTTATGTTTATATGCACATATTAAGATTCATGTTTCTTGATATTTTTTGATACATTGTTGAAAAGTAGAATTTTGAAAGGTAAGGCGGTAGGAATCGGCTAATATGGACGCCACGCCACTGGTGGGATATCGGTTTCTTGTAAGTGTTTGGCTGCTTTCTCTATTGCCAGGTTTTCTGCTTGGAAGACGCTGCGCATACCAGGGAGTGCAAAAGATCCCTGTTTGTGCAGATTGGGCGAGTAGAATCAGGCCCCAGTACCTGTGCCCATTTTTCATCCGGATTTCGATAATTACTCGTCTCTTTCGGGGAATAGGATTGGTAATTTGAGAGAGAAGTCGGTGTGGGGAGATATATAGTCGGTTGTGGCTGTGATGCTACTGGAACTATGTTTCTTTCCCAGGTTATCTATTATTTAAGTCCGTAGTTGGCTTGTTTCCACAAAAAGGACTCTCTTAGTCTGAGAGCGCTTTTTGCGGAGCAGTCTTTTTTAAATACGTCCAGAGGTAGGCTATGAAGTATCGTGTCCAAACCTGCTTGCGCTGTACAAACAGCGGCTAAACTTTGCACTTTATTGAGCATGCTCATGTTGCTTTTTTTCGTTGCTACTAGTCCACAAGACTACTACAACTGTTGCAAGCCCCACCTTTAGCCTCGGGTCTTTTTGCAGTCATAAAAAGCATTAGGTCATTTTTAATCTCCTTTCCTCCAAGTTCCATTTCCGAAATAGTTTGGAGTCAAGAATGATGCCCAGATACTTAGCTTCCGTTTTGAGTTTCATCCAACTTAGGGGAAGCAAATATCGGGATTTCCCTTTTTCTGGTGAACAGTACTCAGACCATGGCCGGAGGATACATATCAGATTCCAACTCAGAGTAATGTATGCCGGGTCATCCAATGGTCATCCAATGGTGTAGATGAAAGCCGTCCAAAAATGGGTAATGAGGGAGTTTTATGGCTCTCTCGTGTCATTAAGATGATCTGGAAATGTAGTGAGTCACCTAAGGTTAGACTTTCCGGGAAAACCTTTGCCAAGGTGTTGGTTTCGTGTTCTAGAACTATGGTTGAATCCAGGATGGGGAGGGACGAACAGTTCGGCTATAGTCCCGATAGAAGTACGACCGACCCGTTGTTCACTGTAAGAAAGACGGAGTAATCTTAGCACGTGTCTACATGCGAAACAAATATGCCAAAAAAGAACTTACAAACAAACACGGCCATCCTCAGCCTAAGCAGAAAAAATCTGAGTCACCTAGTTGGAGTCCTACCAGAACACTGTGCAATTAGTAGACACACCGCAAGACTAATACAACCATACAATGACTTCTTTAACTGATGCATGAATGAAGAATCCATCTACATCTACTCTGCAATTGCCCTGCACTGGCCTCCTTTAGGAATCAAACCCTGGGAGAATACTATCTAAACGAACTTATGGACATATCTTGAAAGGATGTCTAATCGATCTGGACATTCGTTCAAAGAATCCTTGGGTCTAAGCGAATCCATCGCTTATGATGACAGCAACATTACCTAACCTAACCTAAGGCAGTCATTAATAACATCGTACACAAGGCAATCACTTCAGGACTCTACTGGCATACATCCTAGGTGGGTGCTGGGACTCTGGACATTCGAAGAAACTACGAACCTGCTGAACTCTGTAGAAATGTTACTTGCTCTTGCCGTCCATGCCTATAGCTACTGCAAATGCCCTCTTAATGATTGAACTGATTAATTCCATTTTTGCAGATAATTTGTGGGCACTATGAAACCATTGTGGCCTACTCTCACCTCTAACCGGGCACATGGTCTGATCTGGCTGAGCCTCTACTTAGACCGCTCATCGGCGTTATCACTGGCCACAGCGCAATTGGCAAATAGGCTTTCAGAATGTGTCTGTCCTAAAATGACTTCTGCAGAAGTTGCAAAGATAAGGAAGAGCAGGAAGCCATCATCCATTGTATGTGCTCTTGGTGCGCCCTCTTGCCCGAACTGAGCAATACTTCTACTTTTTGTCGCTTTGTTATATCCACCAATTCACGGAGAAGCTTTCCCATGCGGACGCCTCACTCTCCTTCGAAACCT
Organism: Eristalis pertinax; assembly: GCA_907269125.1. Lineage (NCBI taxonomy): Eukaryota > Metazoa > Arthropoda > Insecta > Diptera > Syrphidae > Eristalis > Eristalis pertinax. Next base: position 127,022,191 of record OU026145.1, read on the forward strand.
CCACCAACGCCACAGCCCATCAATACCTCCTAAAAGTAGGCAACTATTTGAAAACTTAGTTCCATTAAAACATAATTCCAGTCCATTGTCAGCTTAAGTGAACAGTGATTAGCACGCCCACACTCCCAGTTAAGCCAGTCGCCGTCGCATCATCGTCGCACGTGCACTCTTCCTGTCCGACTAAAATATGCAAATGATGCGCTCTAAACCCCAACCGTTTCATGCTTCCTGTTCAGCAGGACAACGTCCAACGTGGCACATAACAAGTGTCACAATCCCCCATGACAGCGCTGAGGATGAGTGCGTTCACAGAGCACCTCTGTGCTCACCTCGTTAATCACATTCGTTGTGGTTATTTGCATTTCACCGAATAACGGTGGCAGCCGCGGTTGCGGTGTCAGTGGGCGCAGACAAATCCGCAGCGAATTACGTCGTTCCATTTGCGAAAATGTGCAACTCACCGTCTTGTCAGCGGTGCGGATGGACACCGACACTGGTGTGTGATATGTGTGCATCTCATCACATTAACGGGCATTTCCAAAACATCGAACGGTTCGGTGAAGCGATCGAAACCATGTGTTGTGTGAACAGTGATGATGTCTAATGGATTAACTGTTGGAATGCATTGTGTTTTTCCCCCTCCTCTGCAGTGAGTCATTGCCTTTGCGGTATAATTGGGGTGTTTCGGTATGGGTGCATTCTTGTTTGACACTTACGTACATGGAAGTGGGGCGTTAAAGGACTTTATGCGTTCATTTCATAAAATTAGAATGTGATCCCATTGCAGGTTTGGCTTCAAGTGTCAATGGACGATATAGATATTTGTTTATGGGCAAAAGGATTTAGTGGTCAGAGTGTTTTTAGCTCAGTTTCACTGGCGTGTATGCCAATTAAGGAAGATATGCCAGATTTGAGCTGTTCATCTTCAGCTTTACTATCAAATCGTGGACATTCTTCTCATCATCATCATCATCATCATCATCTTCTGACCCGCATGATCCACTAAAGGGGTCGCGGGGGTAAACCACGCACGAGAGATCTCAGGCAACTCGATCCGCCGCCACCGACTCTAATTCATCAGGAGCAATGCCCAAGCATAACCCGGCGAGTTTTTGGACTTGGTCCAACCACCTCGTCCAGGGTCTGCCAAGCGGTCGCCTACCTGATGGAATCGCATTCAACGCCCGTCTCGGAAGACGTGATGATGGGGACATTCGTGCCACGTGACCAAACCACCGAAGCATATCCCTTTCCTTTCGAAGAAGCAGCTGCTCAATGTTGAGTTCTTCGCGCACTGCCGCGATTTTCACCCTATCCCGGCGACACGAAGAAACAACAGCACGAAGAAATCACATCTCAGCAGCTTGCACTCGCGATCTTATTCTTTCGGTCATTACCCAAATTTCATGACCATAGGTGAGAGTTGGAACAAATACTGAGTTGAAAACCGCTAACTTGGCTTTAAAACCAAGCTCGGCCTTTCTGATTACAGAACTACCAAGCTGTGTCAAAACTGACCCAGCGCTGCAACATCCAGTCCATATATACAATGAAAAGGAGAGGTGACTACAGTTTGTGTATAGAGACTGAATGGCCCTCAGAAGAGGACCATCAATCCCATACTTCTGCAGGACACTCCAGAGTTTACCTCGAGGGACTCGGTCTTATACTTTTTCCAAATCTACAAAACAACTGTAGATGGGTTTGGCATATTCCCAAGCCTTCTCAAGTACCATTCTTAGAGTGAAAAGCTGGTCGGTTGTACTTCTGCCGGGACGAAAGCCGCACTGTTCATCCCCCATCCTGGGCTCGACCATAGCTCTAGAACGCGCCTCCAACACCTTAGCATAGACTTTCCCGAGGATACTAAAAAAAGAGATATGCCCCTGTAGTTGGAGCAATCTCTTTTGTCCCCCTTCTTGAAAAGTGGGACAATCACCCCAGTTTGCCAATCGCCAGGTGTCTCACCGCGTTTCCAGGCCACTTTAATGCCACGAGAGAGCTATAAAACTCCCTCTTTACCTTAAGCCTTAAGCATTTCTGGCCGGATTTTATCCACACCGGCGGATTTTCCAATTTTTAGCGATTCAATCGCCAAAATGATTTCCTCCACCGTTGGACTATTCTCCGCCCCACTCAAGACTACGGGTCTGTCATCCTCAGTGCCCTGTTCGGGATTGAGCAGCTCCGAAAAGTGCTCGCTCCATCTGCCCAAGATGTCCGCCTCATTGGAAAGCAACACCCCATCTTTGGATTTGACTCCTTCGATGATGTGGAATTTCCTTCCTCTGAGTCTGAGCGAATGGTTTGCCAGAACACATTTTTCGCAGATCTATGGTCGCTTTCCAGCTTATCGCCGAACTCCTTCCAAGACTGCTCTTTAGCTGCTCGCACAGCTAATTTGCAAGTTCTTCGCGCCTCAGTGTACCGGTCACGAGAAGCAGAGTCCCCCAAGAGGATCCAGTCTCTGTAGGTCTTATTCTTCACTCTGATGGCTTCTTGAACTCCTGGTGTTTTAAACCATCCAGTTCTTTTCTCACCACCAGCCGCCACTCCAAGCCGCCACTCCAAGCCGCTTCAATCCACAAACATCCCGTGCAGAGGCAATGACTGCTGTTGAAAACAGTCGCATGGCTTAATCTGTAGGTCGCCCGACCACAGTTTAGCAGTCTTAGCAGAACATCAGGTTGTATATCGCCAATTGAACGTCCAACGTGTTGGCTTCCAAGTCCAAGTGTTACATGAAGACATACATATGGATCTACAAATGCACCGGTCCATGAATCGTAGCAAACGATCACGTTTTCTGGATGTAAAGGTGGTTGAGTAGCTTCGGCTTGAGTCTATTTCCCAAAATGAAAAGCATGGGAAGGCTGGTTGAGCTACATGTGCGCAAAGCCTCAGATGCAACGTGCTTGAAGTCTAGTTGGCAGAATTGAATGTGCACTCGATGGGAAAGAATACGCGTTGGGCATCTTCATCGATATAGAGGGTGCTTTTGACAATGCGAGTTTTGATGGGATGTGTAACTCGGCCAGAGAACACAGTGTAGAGGAATCATTAGTGTTATAGATCAAAGCAATGCTAATGAATAGAACTATAATTGCGGACTGTGGCCAGTATGTAATGTCGGGGGCAAATAGAGACTGCCCTCAGGGTGGCGTCCTATCTCCTCTGCTATGGTGCATGCTGGTTGACTCTCTGCTTGACGCCCTAAATAGCTCTAATGTCTACGCCCAGGCCTATGCAGATGATGTAGCCGTACTGTCTGTCGGATCGTGCCCAGCGGCTGTGAGTTCAATAGCTCAGACGGTTCTGGACGTGATCGACAACTGGTGTCCTAGAAATTGGCTTTCAGTTAACCCTCTTAAAACAGAGGTTGTTCTCCTCACGAGGAGGGGAAAGTTGACTGGTCTGACTCAACTAGTACTAAAAGGTGTCACCATCCGCTTTTCCGATGAAGCTATATATCTAGGTGTTATCGTGGAAAGAAAATTTCTCTGGAAAAAAACACAACTGTGAATTTTCTGGCATTGTAAAAGAATTTTCGCCAAATCTTGGGGTCTATAACAAATAACTATAATGAGGCCTCTTCTATCGTATGCATCGGTCGTTTGGTGGAATAAGCTTTCGCGTAAAAACGTAACTGTTTCTTTCACTAAGCGTTAAAGAACGGTTTCTCTCGGCTACATAGGGCACTGCTCTTGATGCACTTCTGAATCCCCCCCTTTGATATCCACATCATGGAGTGCAGTCTTAAGGTCATCAATCGTTTAAAAAGAAGTAGTAGTAGAAGGTACAACTCGCACTGGAATTTCGATGACCTTGCGCACAGTATTTCTTTTGACCACAGACTCATGAATATGCCTTTTGACGCAAGGACACCAGCAATCCACAAAGTCGACTTTCCCTGCATTCAGGACTGACTCTGGCCAGAATATGAGGCAGGAAAAGAATGTAGTCGAATCTTTACGGTTGGCTCCAAGACCAATGAAAGGTCTGGCGCTGGCGCTTTCGTAGAGCGCGACAACATTATACTCCACACCTCATTAGGTACATTTGCGTCGGCCTTTCAAGCGGATACCTATGCGATCCTAATGGCCACGAACTATATTGTGTGAAGAACAGGTGGAAGGCGCGAAGTATTTGCTGTGCTTAAGGCACTACTCAATCCTTTAACCACTACTAGAATGCAAGTCTTCTCTGAATTGGATCGGCCGGTTCATTTCGCTAGGAGCCACCACGAGATCACGGGAAATAAGATCGCCGATGAACTTGCTAGACAAGGATCAGAGGAAATACTCTTAGGACCCGAACCTTCGTTTGGACTACCTCGGTTAGGGCTTCCACCGATGGCTGGCGTTCTCGAGAGCACAACCAGAGGTGGCATGACTCTCCAGGGTGCAGACAAACCATGAAACCACAGAAGCGCCTGCTGGTTTTCCTCCGGAATCAAATGTGCCAATTAAAAAAAACCCCTTTATCAGAACTCACGACTCAAGCGCCGGTTTGAGCGCTGAAGTTGCATAGAAAGTGGTGCAAAACGTCTGTATGCCTGTGTGGGAGGATGGGCGCACTTAGGCCAAAAATAGGCCCATTGCACTGCCACGTTGGTTTACAATTGGGGTTTGAGGCGGCATGGTTATGATAGCCAGCCAGACTTGACGGTGAGGTCCAGTAACGATTTAATTGCTCTTTCGTTAAGGTTACGTTGTTAAAGAAGTACGAGCCCAGTGTGGCTTTCGTAGTCGAGACGAGTGCAGGGTAGCTGCAGAGAAGGCGTTGCACATTTTCCTCCTCTTCTTCATCTAGACAGCTTCTGCAGAAATCATTAGAGAATAGTCCCAGCCTTTTCGCGTGTAGACCTAATAGCCAGTGTCCGGTGATTACCCCCACTACCGTGTTGATCTTGGATCTTTGTAGGGAGATCAGGCTGTCTGATCTTTTGGGATCAAGATTAGGTCAGATTTGCTTAGTGTTGCCTGTATTCCATTTAGCATTCATTTTGAGTTTGCTCTGATTGTTGAGTTGTAACTTGAAGGTATCTAGGAGGGTACCTATGTCACAAAAGCTTCCATCATCTGGCTGTGTAGTGGCGATATTTGCGAGTGTGTCAGCATCACACTTTTTTACTTAATATCTCTATGGCCTGGTACCCAACACAAGCGACAGAGATATGCGACAGCTTGTGACTATTCTAGAGTTTATAGAGAATGATGCCCGGGATTTAACTGCTGCCTGGTTATCCGTAAAGGTGCAAATATCGCGGGCGGATATGACGTTCCACCTCAGTCAGGACAGGACTTCGCTGATCGCCATTATTTCCGCTTGGAAGACGCTGCAATTATTAGGTAAGTGAATTGATTTGTTAAGGTTAAGAGATTCAGAGAATACATCACTTCCTACTCCGTCTTCCGTTTTGGAGCCATCTGTATACAGGTGTACACAGTATTAAGCCAAGGTATTTTGCCTTATTTGAGAACTTCAAACTGGTACCATTTAGGGTGGGAGGGTCGATATAAGATGGAGTAACATGCCACAAACATGCACTAGGGAGTTAGGTAGGTAGGGTGACTGCATGACTGATATGGAAGTCATCTCACTTACGATAATATAAATTGACTTATTTATCAAGTAATACTATTATTTTAGTGCATTCATGTAAAATTTCATATAAATGTGATTATTATTAATTCGCGTTTTATCTCTAGTTAAACAGAATCATAATGGCAACTGACACGATGATGGTGAAAATGGAGCATCCCGCTGTAATTAAATTTCTCACTAAGCAAGGAAAAAGTCAAAAAACTATTCATGAGGAGATGGTGGCTGTTTACCAGGGTTCCGCACCTTCATTATCAACTGTGCAAAAGTGGTCAAGTGAGTTCAAGAGAGGCAGAGCGAGCATTGAAGACGACCCCCTCTCCGGCGCCCCGGCTACTGCTTGTACGGGAGAAAGCATCAAAGAAGTCGAAAAACTTGTTCTTGAGGATGCCCGAATAAAGGTGAAAATGATGGCAAAGATCACCAAGCTTTCAATTGGTACCATTCACACCATTCTTCATGACCATCTTAACCTTTCAAAGGTCAGTGCAAGGTGGGTGCCACGAATGCTCACAGCGCCAGAAAAAAGTAGAGAGCTTTTGGAGATGTGTAGTTAGAACGCGGGCGGTGTTATGGATCGAATTGTTACTGGTGACGAAACATGGGTCCACCACTATGACCCTGAAAGCAAACAAGAGTCCATGCACTGGTATAAAAAAGGAACAGACCCCACGAAGAAGTTCAAAGTCACTCCGTCTGCCGGGAAGCTCATGGCCACAGTTTTTTGGGACTCAAAGGGAATCTTGCTAATTGAGTCCAAAAAAAACGTGAAACCATCGACGCCACATCCTACGCTTCCACTTTGCACAATTTGCGGGAGGAAATTAAAAAGAAAACTTGCAGCAGGTGTGTTGCTTCTTCATGCCAACGCTCCTGTTCACACGGCTCGAGTTTCCAAGGCTGCTGCGCGAGATTGTGGTTTCGAAGAAATCCAACACCTACCCTATACCAGACCTTGCCCCTAGTGATTATTTCCTGTTTCCGGATTTGAAAAAATGTCTTCGTGGAAAAAGATTTTCGGATGATAAAGAACTCAAGTCGGCAATAAATGGGTATTCTGTTTAACTAGAGATAAAACGCGAATTAATAATCACATTTATATGAAATTTTACATGACTGCACTAAAATAATAGTATTACTCGATTAATAAGTCAGTTTATATATACAACCACAGCTTCACCCCGATACCGAGAATATATTGAACGCCCCTCTTGGACCAACCGGTCCATTGTGCTGTCACGTTCGGCTTTGTTACCAAAACCTATTTGTCCTTTGGCTTTGTAGTTCCTCACTCTTGGGATTTGTCGGCCATGTGTGATTTCTTCTGACCTCTTTTATAGCCATTTAGAGGCCTTAAGAAATTGTAGTCATTTGAATCAATGCAATTAAGATCCTCAAGGTTGTTGAAGGAGTGCTCGCCTAGTAGTCTTCTTCTTGTTTCCGCAAGTGCAAGATATGTTCCGAGGTAGCGTAGTATTATTTCCTCTTCTTCTTCATCCATGCAGCTTCTGCAGAAGTCGTAATAAAGTGCCCCAAGTCTTCTGGTAGGGGTGTCTATAAGGCAGTGGGCAGTTAGCACCCCTATCACTCTACTAATAGCCTTCCTGTCTAGCTTTAGGATTTAATCAGTCCTTCCTTGATTTAGCATAGGCCAGATCGCTTTTGATATCCTGCAAGTGTCCAGTTCAGACCGTTTGCGGTTTGTATCGTTTTCAGTGGGGATCTGATCTGTTGCCCACTGGCATACCCGCCCCTATCTTCCTAGTTCATCAGCTCTTTCATTGCCCGGAATATCCTTATGATTGGAGACAAACGGCAGAGTTTTATCATCTTGGAGTTTATTGAAACGAAGAATAACTCTTGCCAATCGCTGCTTCTTTGGGCTAAGAAAGCAATTGGTAAACAAAGCCCTCTCTCGAACAACCAAGGTAACGCTTAATCGTCCCAGTCCTGCTATATGGCGCGGAAGCATGGACTTCGTCAAAAGCGGATGAAGCAGCTCTTGGTTGCTTCGAGAGGAAAATTCTTCGTGTGATTTTCGGTCCCGTCTGCATAGATGGTAAGTGGAGGAGGAGATATAATGACGAATTATACGGGCTGTTTAGCAACATCGACTTAGCCAGAAGAGTGAAAATCCAACGATTGAGATGGCTAGGTCATGTAGAGCGGATGGAAACCAATGCTCCGGCCCGAAAAGTCTTCGAATCCACCCCCGAGGGACGGCACAGTAAAGGAAGACCGCGACTCAGGTGGCACACGCAAGTGGAAAGGGACCTCAACCAACTATGCGTGCGAAACTGTAGACAGCTAGCTAAAGATCGAGCTGGCTGGAGACGTTTGTTGGTTGCGGCCCAGGTCCACCTCGGACTGTAGCGCCACCTTAAGTAAGTAAGTTTATTGATGATGTGTCCAGAGCTTTAATGGCCGCCTGACTGTATATGTATAAAACAATAGATATCCCGACTATTGGGTTCATTGATGATGATGACAGATGTTACTTCCGTTTGGAATACACTGCAGTGGTTCGGTAGTCGGATTGCATCCGAGATCTCTGGCAAGATGGCGTATATGCCTGATCCCGTGCCTTCTTCCGAATTCGACGCGGCAGTGCAGATTTCCCATGCAGCTGGGCTACAGACTTTGTCTTCGTCCCATTCAACATGCACTAACACTCGACAGACGGTGGGTAACTTATAAGCCTCAGTCGCCACGTTAATGTCGACGCCGAAGTTTATGTGATCGAAAAAGTTGTTACAACCTGAATTGTCTTTCATGCGCGAAATCACATTTTGAGAGATGTTATTCAGCCTTCCTCTTGACCATTACCGTTGTTCTTATGTGTTCCTACGAATGTGACGAGACGACGACTGGCTTATGTTGTCAACTCCATCGCAGACATAAGCCCTTCAAATCGCAATAACACGCCACATATGCTACGCGCCAATGACCACTCCAACAACTTCCCCAGATGACATTTGCTGAGAAAGCAGGTGCCAAACTGCCTTTCAATTCAACTTCGTAAGTCCTCCGCCTGATGCCTACCATCGGTCGGACACAAATTCACGCACACAACTAACCGTCGTGTGCAATTACTTGCCGAAATGGTCCTTTCATTGTTTATCCTCAACACAAAACTTTCACAGGACCGACTTCAGTCGACTTCAGCTTATTTTTTTTTGTATTTCTGTTAAGAAGACATTATTCGGTACGTGCACAGAAAGAACAACACTCCTAACGGTAAACTTCAGAATAATACAGATCGCAGTATGCATAGGAATGCGAATATCTAAACTTCTGCGATACTATGACTATCTTAGAAGCCAAGTTGAAGTTGGCGACTTCAAGGAGGAGTATTCTTCTCGAATTAATTTTGTTTTTTGGACGAAATTTTTGGCTCAAAAACTTTCAGAAGTGGTGAGAGTTTATCTGAGGGTATGCCTGTGTGTGTGCCTGCGGAAAAACTTTCGATAATAACTTCATCTCGGGGGAATTCGGCATGAAGGATGTTTGTCATTTTGCGTCCATTGGTCAGGTGGACTTGTGGGGGGGTTTGTATTCACGTTCAAAAGGGATTTCCCTCAATGAACTCGCCGAAGGGGAAAACTATTTGAAGCAGCAAGTTAAGCGGATTCTGAAACGGGACGGGGAAAAGGAAAAACCAACGGCAACTGTTTTAGAGTGCAGTTGGTCGCAATTAAGTAAAGAAGTGTGTGGAGTGTGTCACTGTGCAAGGACTGTGGTCGTGTTTCGATATCGATTCAATGGCAAAGGGTTTCATTTTCATTTTCGAGAACATATTTGCTTTGAGAAGCTGAATTGAGCAGCTTAAATTCACAACTGATGGATGGCACGACTGGTTTTGCTATCGTTAAAAATTGTCGAAAACTCTTTGACTCTGCTGAAGACGATCTAGTCCTTCATTCCATGGAGATAGTGACTTAATTTACCCCTTGCATCAACACCCGAAACATACACCCAACACACGTTTTGTATGTCCACGGGCGTCAGAAGGAGTTGGAAAGCGTCGGTTACACTTAAACACATATATTTTTTATGCAACACATTTGAAAAAAAAAATATTTCAAGAAGTAAGCACCCATTTTTTTTTAGTTATATATGTATATGCGCCTCGAATCCACGAATTAAAACCCAAAGGTTATATTGCATCCCTATAACCAAGGGGTAATTTGGGGGCAATAAAAATTAGCATACCAGACCGCACAAAAATAAACAATCTGCACTCATCTAAAAAAAAAGCGCCGCTTGGGAAAAAAACCAGATCGAGGACCAACCGGAAGCGCTTATCAAACATAAGGACAATCAAGTAACCCAGTGCTTCGAACGTAAACATGAAGAAAACCCAACAAGACCACTTCGTATACGGAAAGCTGTTACTACAACTGAATTTGATGCTTAACTTGATGTACTTTTGTTAGCTGGTGTCACACATTCAAATTATGTACATACAACTGATCTATGGAAAACTAACTCACATCCGATGTTTCGTGCTTCAATGGGTCTCAGACGTTTTTGGGCTATCAGTCGTTTTATCAGATTTGAAAATGGAAATACGCGCGAGCAACGTAAACAAACTGACAAAGCAGCAGCCATATCGGACAGCAACCTCCTTCTTCTTCTTTGTTTGGCGCTACAGTCCGGGGTGGGCTTGGGCCTCAACCAACAAGCCTCTCCAGCCAGCATGATCTTCCGCCAGCTGCCTCCAATTGCGCACACCAAGTTGGTTGAGATCCTTCTCGACTTGTGTGCGCCATCTCGTTCGAGGACGTTCTCTATTGCGTTGGCCCAAAGGCTCGGAATCCCAGACTCTTCGTGCCACAGCTATGGATACCACAGCTACTCTACATGACCTAGCCACCTTAAGCGTTTGATCCGAAGACGCTTAAATAGTTGCATGCCGCTGTACAGCCCGTACAGTTCGTGATTGAATCTCCTCCTCCAGACGCCATCAATACAAACAGGACCAAAGATCGCACGCAAACCTTTTCTCACAAAACGACCAAGAGCTTCATCTTCTATCAGTTTAAACTGACAAAGCAGCAGCCATATCGGACATTTTCCTTGTCTTGAACAGCAACCTCCACAATAATTATTAAGCAGGAGCCAACGTCACTGTTGATGAACAACTTTATCCTTATCGTGGTGGCACCGGATTCACTCAATATATAGCTTCAAAACCGGCCAAATATGGAATTAAAGTTTGGTGGGTATGCGACGCTATAACTTCTTATCCAGTCAAAGGACAAATTTATGCATCGAGGTGGTTTGTTTGATTTGTGTTGCAAAAATGCTCGAAACATCGTATGTGACAACTTTTTTACGAGCTATAATTTGGCTTCTAAAGGGTGGTTAAATTTAAGGGCCGATGTTGATTTTGAATAAAACACAAATTATTTAGAAAATTATTGTCATTTCTTTTTACTATGATAATATTGGTATGGTTCAATTATGTATGGAACAAAATATCGGCAAAATGGCCGCCGCGACCTCGGCGGCACACCTCCATCCGATGGTCCAAATTTTCGATGACGCTGAAGCATAATTGAGGTTCTATGCCGTTAATGTGCCGAAATATCTCATCCTTTAGCTCTTGAATTGTTGCTGGCTTATCGACGTACACCTTTTCTTTCAAATAACCCCAAAGAAAAAAAATCCAACGGCGTCAAATCACATGATCTTGGCGACCATTTGACATCGACACCACGTGAGATAACACGGCCATTGAATTTGTCGCGCAAAAGAGCCATTGTTTCGTTAGCTGTGTGGCAAGTGGTACCGTCCTTTTGAAACCACATATCTTCCAATTCGGGCCATCAAATGTTCGTTATCATTTCACGATAGCGAACACCATTCACAGTAGCTGCCTGACCGGCCTCATTTTGGAAAAAATACGGCCCGATCATGCCCGCAACCGCACCAAACAGTCACTCTTTGTGGGTGCATTGGTTTTTCGACAATCACTCTTGGATAATCATTCGCCCAAATGCGGCAATTCTGAGGTGAAAATGTGCCTCATCACTGAAGATGATTTTCTTCGAAAATTGATCATCCACTGTTGCCATTTCTTGCCACCATTCTGACCATTGACGACGCTTGAAATGGTCAAGAGGCTTTAGTTCTTCAGTCAATTGCACCTTGTAAGTGTGTAAATGCAAGTCTTTATGCATAATGTTCATCAACGACGAGCGTGAGAGGTGCAATTGTTGGGCACGACGACGAGTTGAGATGGACGGCTCATCAGCCACACTATCGCGAACAACAGCAATATTTTCTGCAGTACGACCTGTACGAGCATGCACTGGTGTTTTCACATCTCCTACAGACCCGGTTTGCTCAAATTTTTGCACGATTTTTCCGATTGTACGCACATTTGGACGATTCAATTGACCGAAAAAATCACGAAGTGCACGATATGCATTTTGATTTGAACGCCCATTTTCATAATAAGCCTGAATAACTTTAACGCGTTGCTCGATTGTGTATCTTTCCATGGTTCAAATTGAGTTAGCTGAGGCGACATCGAATTTTTCACCTAAAAAAATTGACAGTGTATAGTAAGGATTTTGGAGCCTTTCATGACTCATCTTCCAACTGCCACAGCGGCCCAACTAGGAGTATCTACGACCTGTGTACACCTGTGGTTATGTGTTTTAACGAAATGCAAAGACTGGAGTGGACCCGACGACATCGAATTTTTCACCTAAAAAAATTGACAGTGTATAGTAAGGATATTGGAGCCTTTCATGGCTCATCTTCCAACTGCCACAGCGGCCGGGAATTGAGAAATATCAAATGAAACGCAGAAAAAAGCTTGACACTGGCCCTTAAGATTTAACCACCGTTCAATCTTCAATCTGATTTAGATAATATCTCCGAATGGTGCAATAATAACGGTATAACTCTTAATTTTCAGAAATGTCTTTCAATCTCATTCACTAAATCCGCCTTTCCCATTGAATATAACTATTCCATTGGATCAGCTAATCTATCTAAAGTGAAAAGTGTTAAAGACCTAGGAGTACTGCTGAACTCTTCTTTTTCACTGAACACACATATAAATTGTAAAATATCCAAAGCGACTCAGCTACTTTCCTGATTGTTGGAAAACAGCTTTGGTAATTCCGATTGGCAAGCCTGGTAAACCAAAAGACGACGTCAACAGTTATAGGCCAATAAGCTTACTAAGCAGCTTAAGTAAGCTATTAGAAAAGATAATAAAAGAAAAGATTGACAATCACTTAACTGTTAATAATATACTCCCCGACTATCAATTTGGGTTTCGGCGTTCCCACAATACGTACCATCAAATCATTAGGATTAAGAAACATGTCAAACATAAATTTCAATCCAAAGAGTCCACTGGATTAGTATTATTAGATATTGAAAAAGCCTTTGATACGGTTTGGCATGATGCTTTAATATACAAACTTATTAAATTAAACTTTCTTATGGAAACTATTAAAATCATCCAGAGTTTTTTAGATAAAAGAAAATGTATAGTAAAAGTACAAAATGTTAAATCCGCAGTACAAAATATTACATATGGATTACCTCAAGGTACTGTACTCGCCCCAACACTTTTCAACATATTTGTGTCTGACATTCCAGATCTTGGCAATGATGTGAATATTGCTATGTTTGCTGATGATACAGCAATATTTGCATCTGGTACATACTATACGGACGTCTATAATGTGCTGCAAATGGCACTTTCCAAATTAGAAAAATTCCTTTACAAATGGAAAATTAAAGTAAATGCTTCGAAGACGAAAGCAGTTTGGTTTTGCACGTAGACGAAAAGAATGTTTTATTCCAAACAACGTAAAACTTCAAATGGTTTCTATCGATATTGACTGGTCTGAGCACTGCAGATAACTTTTCAGAAACATATTTCTGTCACTGTAGATAAAATTAACAAATACATCAAAATTCTCTACCCCATTATAAATAGAAAATCGAAACTTAGTACTGACAATAAACTTATTTTGTATAAGTCTGTCTTTCAATCTATTCTACTGTGCGGGGCTCCTGTTTGGTACGACTGCGCTAGAACTCACAAACTTAAACTTCAAATATGCCAAAATAAAATCATTAAAATTATATTTAATTTACCACGTTATTATTCAATCCGCAGACTTCACAGCCAAAGCAATATCAACTTTTTACACTCTCTTATAGAAAATTTAACACAAAGATTATATGATAATTGTTATATTTCAAATAATGAACTTATCAAATGCATATCCTTGTCAAATTAAACGCTTAACAAGAAATATGTAAAATAGTTAAATAAAAATATTTGACTAGGGGACATTGCAATATTAGATTTTAAGAATTGAATAAGGGTTTTTTCTTGTAGCTTTCCCTTGAATTAATATCTAAATATTTTTGTTGTATCTCGCTCACTCCACTCTTTATTAAATCATAGTTGTAAAGGACAGTTGTCCTAAACCTCTAATTATAAATATTCTTACACATGTAAACACTTTTTGTCTTGCTACATAAATAAACAAATGAATGAAAAAAAATCCAAAGCGAATTCTGCAGTTGGCTTCATTAAGCGTAACACAAGAGCTTTCACTGATCCATTCGCTTTATTATCTCTGTACGTCTCTTTGGTCAGGCACATGCGGTAGCTGTATAGAATCCTAATTTTATTACATACACTGAGCGCATTGAAAAGGTCCAAAAAAGATTTACTAAATTTATTCGATTGTATAGAGAGATGTCAATTACTTGGTATAAAATCCTTAAAAACTAGGCGTACTGTTTATGAAATAATGTTTTTTAGGGGTATTTTATCCAATCATACAGCTGTGAGCAAAAAAATAACAGTGCTGTTTCTTGACCAACTCAAAAGGTTAAAATAACAAGAAATAATTAAGGAAATCAATTAATTATAAATGAAGAGCTATTGCCAATGAACTAGTACTTTGTAGCATGTCCTTTATTGTGTATAACAGCTTCACAACGCCGCTTCATGGAATCAACAAGACGCTGGCACCTTCCAGCTGGGATTGATTTCCAAGCCTGCTCAACTGTCATCCACAACTCGTTTTTATTTCTTCGCTTTTTATTGGAAACATCTTTTTTTTTTATCCGCCCATAGATAGGGATTGATAGGATTGATATCGGGGGATTGAGCAGGCCACTCCATGACCTCAATTCTATTGTCCTTAGCTTTCCGGCTGGTATGTTTCGGGTCGTTGTTCTGTTGAAATACCTATTTTAACGGCATTTCCTCCTCGGCATATGGTAGCATGATGTTCTGAAGGATATCCACATATGAGTGCTGGTCCATTATACTTTTGATCCAATATATTGGACCAACACCATAGTAGGAGAAGCATTCCCAAATCATGATACTTGATCCACCATGTTTAATGGTTTTGTGGTGAACCTTGGATCATACTCTGAATTGGGTGGACGCCTTACATATTGCCGAGATCCTTTTCCGCCATAAAGAACAATTTTGCTCTCGTCAGTCCACATTATATTTCTCCACTTTTCCGGTGACCACGCCAAATGCTCTTTTGCAAACCTCATCCTTTTTGCTGTGTGCATTTTTTTGAGAAGTGGGACCTTGCGTGGACTGCGAGCATTGAGGTTATGTTCCCTCAAGCGTCATCTGATCGTGTGAACACCACATGACAAGTCCAGCTCATCCAAAAGAAGAGGGATGCGCCTTTGAATATCTCACAACCCGCCTCACCATTTTTGGTTGCAAAATTTTCTTCCGGCCGCGTGTTTCTACCTTTTCCTGGTATTTTATTGCATTTCTTATCATTTTCGAGGAACATCCCAAGAGTTCTTCAATTTCCTTGTAAGTTTTACCGCCTCTTCTAAGCGATTTTATCAACTCGCGCTTCTCTGGTGTGCAGTGTATTTTTCGACCCACTTTTATAGGAACAAATTAATCAGTCTTACTACAAATTGATTAAAAACATAAAATATACCATGCAACTTACTTTTCCATAAATCAAATGAAAAATTTAAGGAATTACCGAATCCTTATAGACGGGACTAAGACACACTGCTATTATTTTGCTCTCACCAAAAAGCACCAGATGTCCTATCGATGTGGATTTCTCGAGAGTTTGAGGATTTACCGTTACAAAATGATATCACATAACTGAGTTTGTTGTTGATGAACAAAATATTACAGTAGAAGCCAGACAAAAATTTAGGTTATGACAATATTAAGGAAAATGTTTCTTACAAAGTGGCACTGCTATTATTTTGCTCGCCACTGTAAATCCATATCTTTCGTCATTACTTCAATTCTATTTGCCCACTAGGCCACTCCGCATCCCGACATTTACTATGTGAAATTTTTCATAACACTGAATACGGAAGAAAGGGTAGTTAGGGTTTTTCAACGAGTTCTCACAAAATCTTGAATTATCTGATACTAAATAGAATGCATTTTAAAATACAACTATCATCATCATCATCTTGACCCGCATGATCCACTAAAGTGGTCGCGGGGGTAAACCACGCACCAGAGATCTCCAGACAACTCGATCCTCCGCCATCGACTGTAACTTATCAGGAGTTATGCCAAAGCGCAACCAGGCGAGTTTTTGGACTTGGTCCAACCACCTCGTCCTGGGTCTGCCAGGCGGTCGCCTACCTGATGGAATCGCATTCAACGCGTCGTGATGATGGGGACATTCGTGCCACGTGACCAAACCTCCGAAGCATAGTCCTTTCCGTTCGAAGAAGCAGCTGCTCAATGTTGAGTTCCTCGCGCACTGCCGTGCTTCTCACACTATCCCGGCGAGTAATTCCCACAACAGCACGAAGAAATCTCATCTCAGCAGCTTGCACTCGCGATCTTATTCTTTCGGTCATTACCCAAATTTCATGACCATAGGTGAGAGTTGGAACAAATACGGAGTTGAAAACCGCTAGCTTGGCTTTGACACCAAGCTCGGCCTTTCTGATTACAGAACTACCAAGCTGTGTCAAAACTGACCCAGCTTGACCAATACTACAGGAAAGCTCAGTATTACTCTTTCCATCACTCGTGAAAAATACCCCGAGATACTTAAACTTAAACACAATTATTAAGCCTATTTACTTTTCAAGTTTTTGTTGATTATATGCTTAATATCACTTTTTCATAATCTTTTAGTACGTACTCGCAAGTAGCTTGCAGATAATAATAAATAATAATAAAAAAAAATAATAGAAAACAGCTTCTTGTCGATTTCGTGGAATTTCTCAATGAAATTTCTCAGATAACTGATTGAAACTGCTTGACATTCTGCAATTTCTCATTTCCACTTTTTTCACGTCCAGTGAAACGTGACCTTTTTGAAGTGCTAGCAGCAAAGTCCGATGGATTTCTGAAAAACATTTAATGAAATCGTTTAGTATTTATGTTGTTGAAATGAAAAAATAAAATGATGTCTCTCTCTCATGGAGTTTTTCAGTCTCGTTTCAATGGAACTTTCTACCATTCCGCGCAATAAACTTTCGAGGTCAACTGGTTCCTCTACCTTTCTTTCTGATGATGTCCCAAAGGTATTTGCGCAGCTACCAGTAACTACAGCGCGAAGCGAGGCCTTCTTAACTGTCTTCACTTCCAAATCGGAGACTGGAACTATGTCACATGGACCACAACTCCGTCTTGCTCTTTTGTTTTTAGCACTAGACAATTAGTGTTTAAAATATATGTTCTAAGAAATACT
Source organism: Eristalis pertinax (assembly GCA_907269125.1). NCBI lineage: Eukaryota > Metazoa > Arthropoda > Insecta > Diptera > Syrphidae > Eristalis > Eristalis pertinax. The sequence continues at coordinate 127,039,509 of OU026145.1, forward strand.
ACACTTTTTTTCATGCAGTTAAGGACTTGCTTGTCAATTCAGTTGCATTTAATTTGTTAGTGAAATCGCTCAACAATTTCTTGACGTCCGAACTTCCCTGAACGCTTCTCGTTCTCATTCTGACGTTAGAAAATTGGCATTCAAACTGTATTCAAAATTAACGATAGGCGAGACGACCATCACTAGTCTTACATGAGGCAAGTCATCGTAACTTACATCAGGACACTCATCGGTGTCATAGCCGGACACTATGCAATTGAAATACACGGCAGCAGGATGGATGTCCTATTTGCATACAATGACATCTCTGTAGACGCTGCATGGATGAAGACAAGGTAGAGCACTCTGGCAAGTCGTAGGTACTTCGCACCGAACTAAATAGTGTCAGTATTAGCCAGTTTTTCTCATAATCACCAACTGATTTCAAGTTTAGGGGTATTCAATCGCGTGTTATCATAATGGTCCTATACTGGCCTAAGTGTAATTGCCTTCAGCAGTCTGTCACTCCAACTCAACTTAACATAGCTGATACTGGTGGTAAGTGTTGTCTATCCCCAACTCATTGTTGTATGTGCTGTAAAATGAGGCGTACAATACCACTGAATTACCGTACTTAGGGGACCCATTTTGTTCGAGTTTGGCTTTGAGGTGAATTTTTAGTACAGTTTTTAGTACTCATTTTTTTTTTAGTTCCTAATTGCGTCGAGCCAATGTTTCTTTTATTAATGAGTACGAATACTTCTTGTTCTTACTAAAATGAAAAATGGACGTCTATTTCTCGCACAACTTGTTTTTCTGTTCAAGTCATTACGTATTTGCAAGAGGGTGTAGAGGGTTCAAACAAATGTGGTCGAGGACGGTTCCCACCACATCAGCTGGTACGTTATAAATTTCGCGTTCAATATTGTACCAGGCCTCTTAATTACAATCTTGTTAGCGTATGTAAATGGCTTAACGTCTAAAAAATCCCACAGCGTTTAATCACATGAGTAAGATGGCTATTTCTCAGTAGGGAAAACGAAAGTTCCGTGTGGAAAAACAAAAAAATTCATTGTGGACAACAGTTCTGTAGAAAATGAAGGCAACAGATCCATTTCGAGCTAGATGGTACTGGACATTAAGAAACAAATTTAAAACTTAATGACAACCAATAAACGCATAAAAAGGCGTAACAAGGAATCAGGGCGAGAAGCAATGACTTGTGAGTTTTTTGGTATATTTGACGAAGCCTACGGTGGAAGACACAGTGTATCTTGTGGGGGCACAAGGCATTCTTTGTTCAAGCAAACTCATTTCAAGCTAATGAAAAAAAATTAATCTGCTGAGGACGAAAACGTTTTCGAAACGTCCAAAAGAAAACGTACAAAGGAAGCGAACTGCTTGAATTTTTAAAGAAAGCAGCAGAAAAGGACGGCTTAAAGCACCAAAATCAGCGATCGAAAAACAAAAAAATGGAAATTGAAGAACACAGCCCTGAGCTAATCGCGAGCCTTCAAGAATTGTTAACTCATGCTTTGTTAAAACCTTTTTTTTTCATAAAATAAAGACGTACATTGTACCGGTAGGGGACAAGAAGGTACATAAGTTGTAAGTGGATACGTTGAATCACCTAAAATATGACCACACAGCCTACAACATCCTCCGAATTAGTCCTTAACTTCTTCCCGATTGGACTGCTTTCCCAAACGTCAGCGTAATTAGGTGTACCTGAAAATTTCTTGAAAATATTCCTTTTATATTGTAGCAGATTACTTTATCACAACAAGCAGCAAGGATGTAAATGTGACTCTTGTTCACACAACCGACAACATAAGGAATTGGATTTATGCGTAAATCTGGAAGCCTTCTATGATTTTTTACGTTCGTTTGTATTTGACGAGTGGAACATTCGTGATAGAACTACAGCACGCACAACACGAGTGGTTGCTGAGAAGCTAGGCCCTGCCCCTCTACGCGCTGTAGTGCCATCCATATTATTATATATATTGTATTTGACCATTTTATAAATTTCCGCCAGAACTGATACAAAAGTTGAATTATTTCCAAAAAAAATTTACTAAATACAACATTGAATATGTTGGACAATTCTCTGAAACACGAACCGTTGGCCTAGTTTCCAGATTATAAAGGACAAAACCATTTTCAATGCTACTGTCAGGATAGCTGGGAAGAGAAAAATAAAACACTTCGGTTATTACCGTAAACCAACTGCTCTTTGTTTGCATCAATTTGCAGAAATCTTCATGGATGTACATATATTTGTTTTCTTTTGTTTTTGTTGGTTGTCCTGAGTTACAGGGATGTTGTCTGGTGACAGTTCGGCCAAATCTGACCTTGGAGACGTCCTCGGATCCTCTAAGTCCTCCCTCTCTTCATCGCTTTCTACATCAGGCCCCAGCGAACACCAAGGTTTAATTTTGTCGGTCATCATGGCTATTCTGAATTTACGACGCTTCCCTGATGAGCTGATCTCCTCAAGTAAATATCGATGAAAACGAAGACATCGCTTTGCGACATAAGGGCCTTTATACAACGGTTCAAGCTTATGAGACTGTCCCGTTGATCTTGTTACAGATTTAATTAGAACCAATTCGCCTTCACGATATGTCGTGGATGGTTTATTTTTCATATTGTTAACCAACCCCTTCTCAATGATCACATGTGCGTGATGTTAGCACATGAAAGAGCGTGTGCATATACATAGATGTCTTTGGCGAGGACCCCAAACCTGAAGGCAGTCAGTTGCTTGAGAGCTGTTGGTCCCACAAAACATAATAAAGAAGAGCTGTTAAACGTGAAAGTTGTTGTTTTCATTTCTGGCTGATCCGTACGAACTGTACGTGCTGTACAGCGGCATGCACCTAGTTAAGCGTCCTCGGATCCAACGCTTAAGATCGCTAGGTCACGTAGAGCGGATTGACACCACAGCTCCGGCCCGAAAAGTCTTCGATTCCGAGCCATTGGGACAACGCAACGGAGGGCGTCCTAGAACGAGATGGTGCACACAAGTGGAGAAGGACCTCAAACAACTTGGTGTGCACAACTGGAGGCGTACGGTCGTGCTGGCTGGAGAGGCTTGTTGGTTCACCCCGGACTGTAGCGCCAAACAAAGAAGAAGAAAAAGATCCGATCCGTAACAATATCGAAACGGAACTTACATTTTTTCCCGTTCACTCCGATTTCGACTTGCTGCTTTATGAATGGTATGCGGTAAGGCTTTCTCACAATCGGTGTCGACGACGTGACGTTAACGTCTTATTTTGTATTGTACTCACCCAGCCGATCAAGCGTCAAGCATGTTGATCACACTCAATACCTTATTCTGCCTATGAGTATCATTATTATTATATACTTCCATGTTGGCGCCAAAATGTTTAACGTAAACAATGCGTTCTGAAACGTCAACCATCAGTTCAATCAGCATCGCATCAGCATCAGGTATGCATCGCATCAGCATCGCGGAAATGTTCGACGTTTCTCAATTCAGCCCTTGTTTTTACGAAAACCAAATTCATTGCTGTACAGGATTTTAAATATGTCCATACATATGCGTTAAGCCTCTTTGCCACTACTTCCTCCATAAACAGACAGATGATAAGATTGAAATGGGTCTGTAGTTCACAATTTCGTCCTTCTTTCCGCTTTTGTATATCGGCCGAACTATTTGATGTTTTCAAGAGGTGCGGAATCGTTGCTTGGTCCGAACTCATATTTATAAGCATTGTTATCAGGGGCGAAAGGTATTCTGCACTTCCATTGGTCTTGTCTCTCTCTATTCCAGCTGATTTGTTGCACTTTAGCGAATGAAGTATATTTCTAACTGCTTACTGCTGGGCTGTTGGAGATGGGTTCGGACTCCAACCATGATGGTGTTTATTTCGTTGACGTTGGACAATGGTGGATGAGAAATGTTTCAAATTTGCATAGTCGTGGACGCTGATATTATCGATGATTGCGGCGTGTGTCGGGGTTTATTGAACTGATATTTGCGGCATCGGCTTTTGTTCAGTTGCTCTAGAACTTAATGAACTTGCAAAAGTGGATAACTGCAATTATAAGCCCTGTACCAAGCTTGATAAGGTGTTGACGTCGTTTCGCACAATATCCATTCCATCATCTTCATCGTTGCTGAATAAATGGTAATCAGCAATTTCATCAGTTCCTAGAACTTCTGTGACGCTTTCGATGAGTTGTGCACGTTTTTTAGTGGTTGGCTGTTGCTTGTTTCTTAGAATTTTTTTGTGGTGACACTACATTTGGTCGGCCGATGGTTTTTGTTATCCATAAAATGTTTAAATCCTTTTCAACAAACTATGGATAGGAATCTTTGAACTTATTTATTTTGTATTCTCGATACATTGAATGTGGATGTGGACATCCTAAAGTGACTTTGAAACAACTCGATATTTTCTCAGACTCACATGACTTTTTACAACTTTATTCCTCTTTTTGGTTCGCTGAAGGTTTTTCGTAATTATGTTATTATTCTTTTCCATCAGTAAATCAAAAATAAAACTCCGTATCATTTGTTTCGCGGTCATTTCTGACGTTTATGAACACTCAATGACTGATGACAGTTGTACTAAAGCAGGCCTGCAGATATTCTGTAGCGGGTGTGTGTGTCGCGTAGATTTCCGACGTTTATGAAAACACCCACAGTCTTCTTCACATTCATAACCACACTCTGTAAAATATCCAATTAAAATGTATTCCATAAACCCAAAGATGTGGCTAAGGTTCATTAATTGTCTAAGCTCCGCAAGTGCCGGGCCAATATGTCCAATTTTGGTCATGTTATTTTCCCGGCCAATGGTTCTGCAAAATCGATTAGTTCTTCATTGTGCCCCTTGTGGCCACGTCCGAGACTCTTCAATGTTCAACACGTCTCAACTCCTCCACCCCAACTCACACAGAGTCGAAGATATTTATGACCACCTGTCAGACGTTCGCTAAAATCTCATTCATTACCCAGAACGCATTGTGTCTCAATTACGAGGAGTTTCAAATTAAAGCCATCAACAGAAGCAAGCAATCGACCATTCCTCCCCTCATCGACTCAACGACTCAAAGCGAAGTCTCTGGGACCATCAATCGATTAAAATCCAATTCCCAGCGCACCTGTTGAATGGGATCCGCCTCCCTTGCCGAGCTGACAACTCTTCGTAAACAAATGTTTCCCGCCCCATTCCCCCAGCAGTTCTCCAGCAGCATCCCTTTTCTCCCGGCCTGTGGTTAACCCTTTTGTTTCCAAGAAAAATAATGAAAGAACTTAACCTTATCAAGCGATTAAGATAAATTTGACTTTCCCTACCGCCCGTCAAAGTTGGCACAACATTCCATCGAATGTACGGTTATCTTGTCACAATGGCTTTCGCAGACAGGCAGGCGGACTACCACTGGTTGCGGTTTGCCTTTTCGGTGTTATATTTGAGGTTATCTCGGACGCTTCGGGTTTGCACACGTTTCGTGTTGTCTTCATTTCTCACTTGTGAATGAGTTTATTCCGCCATTTTGACAGGACTGCATTATGGAAAGTCCTATGCGGCGTGCTTATCTCGTTGAGTGTGGTTAATTCCTTTTTGGCCACAAGAAGGATGTCCTGTCTGCTAAAGGCTTTCAATGGACGGGCGAACTGGGGGCGAAAGAGAGATGAGAAAAGAAAAGAAAAAAAGGCTACTCCAATGAGATGGAAGAAGTTTTACTTGCAATTAAAGTTGCGGCCGCACCGGACGAAGGATTATGAGCTCCACCAGACATGATGTCGAAAAGCGCTTAGGATGGTTCTTTTGCTGAGATTTCCTCATGGATTCTGAGGTTATTTTACGCTGGATTTAAGAAGTTTTTCTAAGCGGGGGATTTTAATATCTATGGTCTGCTGGTCTGGAGAAAGTTGCGAGGATTGGAAGCTTACGCTGTGTGAAACTAGTCAAATCTTTGCCCAACAAAGTGCAAAATCAGGAAATTTAAATTTAATATGTTGCAAAAACAGTGCAAAGCTTGCTCTTTCTCTTTTCAGTTGATAATTCTGGAAGGCAATTAAAAGCAACCCATTTCGAATTCGTCACGTCAATATTTTATAAATTGTGTCCTGAGACGGATGTGCCTGCCTTGCTGCTACCGACTTCGTGTTACGTCGTTCATTGTTTTTAGTACAGCTCCCAAATGTCAATTGACAAAAAAGAACTCTCAAATTGGAAGAACATTTCTCAATTTGTGAGAGAAGTCGCGGTGGAACGCAGAAGTAAGGTACCATAGAGCTTGCCAACTTCTACCTCCCTTGGACCCATGGTGGAAGGAATATAAGATGTGCTGGACTGCTTGTCAAAACCGTCATCTTTTTGTTTTGTGACGTCACTCAGGGTCCGTTTTTTACACTGGACAAACGTACTGCTTAAGCTTATATTACAATTCAATTTCGTATATTCAAAAATGAACAATGAAAGGCAAGAATTGAATTGCTAATTGATGTAAGATGCACGGATTCAATTCATTTATTATTAGTAGTATATAGGAAAATTCCGACAATGTCCAGTAAAAGGTTGCAGAAACTATAACGAGTAGGAAAATGTTGTAAAGAAATCTGTTTTTTCTTTTTATGCGTGTGAAAAACGTTTTTTTTCTGTTTCCACCTTAAAGTTTCTGCTGACACACAAAGTCCGCTATGACCAGCACACCTTATATTCCTTACACCATGCTTGCCCCTATAATTTTTTTGTATAACGTTTTCACCGAAACTGGGCTTGGGAATACGTGTTCCGCTATTCCGATCAGCCGATCACCTGTTTTTGACAAACATTCGTGTCAGCCAAATGTCAAATTTGTCCGATACTCTCCGTAAGGAATTTATTGCGGAGCATTGTACGCATCGTTGCCGGAGAGAAATGTTATAAGGTAGTATGGCAGTCAAAGTAGTACCGTACGGATTCTTAAGCCTTAAATTATTTTTTAGTTTATTCAGAAGTTGCTGTATTTACTTTTGGTTGTTGCTTAAGCGAATCATGTATATCTTGGTTATTATGCTGTGATTATTATATTGTTTATGGGAGTAGTCTTAATAAAATCTAGAATTGGGATAAGTGTTTATAATTCACGAACACAGCCCCCAAAATAATTCCAGATGAATGTCAAATTCACGAATTGTGTGGGCAATTCATGAATTTTGACTTAGTTGAGGGCAGAAACTCACAAATGAGCTGCCATTTTCGTGCTGTACAGATTTTTGCAAACAAGTGTGCGTGAATATGAGACAATGTTCGATGACTTGTAAATAACTGTCAAAAATTCATGAATAACCGTCAAAAAATAGGTGAATATCAGTCAAATTCGTCAATGGACTAGGCGGCAATAAGATGTGAAGTTGACTATCTCCATTGAATGGGCAATGGACATTCAAATATTATTTAAAATTAAAAATATTAATTTCCTAATTATTTTAAAGATTTTAAATCATCACCATCTGTCATAATTCGATAAAATTCATCTAGTACCAAAATGTGTCAAAAGCGACACTAGGTTCCATGTTGGCCCTAGTGAATACTGCCTAATTTCTGGCTGACTTATATAATAACTGTCAAAAGTCCCGCAGTCGCCGGGATATCACATTTGTTCAGCCACGCATAAATAGTTATTTCCTAGAAAATGTCATCCTTCAATGGCAGGCTATCTGTCTTAAGGAGAGTCATGTGTGTGTCGGGACACTGTGACAAGCTGGGCAATTGCAAAGACGATGAACTAGGTGTGATTCTTCAACTTCATCTCTTGCCCCAGAATACCCTCTATGCCTCTCCGCTACACCTACAGCCTACCCTGTCTTCGAAAGATTCATACAATTACAATAACCAACCACAAGTGGCTAGAAGGCACCATCGGCCCGAAATCAACTCCGTTTGCTCATAACTGGATACTGCGCTCAATTGCCACACACGCCGCAGGTTGACTGACCTGTTCAGTGGTTTCTGCAGAAGCTGCATGGATGAAGAGGAGGTATGCACTTTACATCACCTCCTTACTTCTAGCACCACTCAATATGTACCGAAGTACAAAACCATCACCAGAAAACATGTTTAAATATACGAGGGGCGTTCAATATATTCTCGGTATCGGGGTGAAGCTGTGGTTGTATATATAAATTGACTTATTTATCAAGTAAAAATTTATGGTGCTTATTTTAGTGCATTCATGTACAATTTCATATAAATGTGATTATTAACTCGCGTTTTATCTCTAGTTAAACAGAATCATAATGGCAACTGAGACGATGATGGTGAAAATTGATCATCGCGCTGTAATTAAATTTCTCACTAAGCAAGGAAAAAGTCAAAAAACTATTCATGAAGAGATGGTGGCTGTTTACCAGGGTTCCGCACCTTCATTATCAACTGTGCAAAAGTGGTCAAGTGAGTTCAAGAGAGGCAGAGCGAGCATTGAAGACGACCCCCGCTCCGGCGCCCCGGCTACTGCTTGTACGGGAGAAAGCATCAAAGAAGTCGAAAAACTTGTTCTTGAGGATGCCCGAATAAAGGTGAAAATGATGGCAGAGATCACCAAGCTTTCAATTGGTACCATTCACACCATTCTTCATGACCATCTTAACCTTTCAAAGGTCAGTGCAAGGTGGGTGCCACGAATGCTCACAGCGCCTCAGACAAAAATGTGGATCGCATGCTGTAGAGAGCTTCTGGAGATGTGTAGTTAGAACGCGGACGGTGTTATGCGAATTGTTACTGGTGACGAAACATGGGTCCACCACTATGACCCTGAAAGCAAAAAAGTGTCCATGCAGTGGTATAAAAAAGGAACAGACCCCCCGAAGAAGTTCAAAGTCACTCCGTCTGCCGGGAAGCTCATGGCCACAGTTTTTTGGGACTCAAAGGGAATCTTGCTAATTGAGTACAAAAAAAAAGGTGAAACCATCGACGCCACATCCTACGCTTCCACTTTGCACAATTTGCGGGAGGAAATTAAAAAGAAAACTTGCAGCAGGTGTGTTGCTTCTTCATGCCAACGCTCCTGTTCACACGGCGCGAGTTTCCAAGGCTGCTGCGCGAGATTGTGGTTTCGAAGAAATCCAACACCTACCCTATAGTCCAGACCTTGCCCCTAGTGATTATTTCCTGTTTCCGGATTTGAAAAAATGTCTTCGTGGAAAAAGGTTTTCGGATGATGAAGAACTCAAGTCGGCAATAAATGGGTATTCGGTTTAATTAGAGATAAAACGCGAATTAATAATCACATTTATATGAAATTTTACATGAATGCACTAAAATAATAGTATTACTTGATAAATAAGTCAATTTATATAAACAACCACAGCTTCATCCCGATACCGAGAATATATTGAACGCCCCTCGTATATATGTTGAAATCTGAAGAACTTTGGGCTGTTGTGAACAATGCAGCGGTACGAATAATCTGCGATCTAGGAACTTGAGAACGACAGCGGAGCGCGAATTCGCCAGCCACTCCGTGACGAAGCAAAAAGCTCGAGTCCGTCTCTAGCGAAGTAATACTTAGCGGTAGTTCCGCTGGGGAATAAACGGAAAGATTCGGTAGGTGGTTTTAGTCAGTAGGAGTGGACGTTGTACCATTGGTGCCTGTGCAAGGTTTCCACCTAACCAAGACAAAAAAAGCACCACATGGCTTTGACTAGTCATATGTACTTGCACCTAACAGGCCCTCTTTTTCAACAACCTCAGCGAACTGAATGGCGTCACAACCAATAACCGACTACTTTCTGGTCTCAGTCCTAAGTCTGACTTCTGTCCGCAACCATCCACTCTTACCTTAGTCCAAGCCAAAGACACATCTGTTAAAGGACGATCCCGGTTACAATTATTTTCGTGAACAACAAGGTGTAAGCCTCGGCAACATCGAAAGTTTCCCACTCAAAATGCAATTACAAATCGGACTCGGCTCGAACTCCTCCCAGTTAACTTTCAAACAACCAATAAAGCTTCGCGCGCCACACTCGCCCGTCTAATTGCAATGACTCTCAAGACTGAACTCCAGAGTGTTCCCTGGAAACAAACAAATGGTTTCCATAATCATAACTTTCTCCGACGTTGTCAGGCTGCCGTGTACCGTACGTACCGGCGTCGTTAGACTGCCGTCCATTTCCATGTGAGGCCACTCAAGTGCAAACTCGGCAACAGACAACTAATTTAAAACTCATTGACGTCGGCCATTAATGAAATCGTTTTGCAAAAATAATTTCTAAACCCAAGTCCGCACCCTTCGTCCACCTCGCCACACTCCCCACGTCCTATCGTCGGCGTCGTCGTCGTTGGCTGGTCTCGTCCCGGCTTCCAAGTTCTTGATGACTTTAAAATTTAATTTAAATTCCGGCCCCGAGCTGAAATCGTTTCGTCCGCAAAAGGACCGCTCTCTACACGGCGAGGGACTCTCCGAATGTTTATGATTATAATTGCGTTGAAATAGGCAACAATTAAATTCATCTCTCGTGCCATAAAATGTATCCGCATCCGGAGGACGGGGAAATCTCCGCCATCGGCATGACCGACGCCGCAGTTGCGTCCACCGGCCGGGAGGATACCAGGAGTTTTCCCAGCCCGCCACCGAGCACAAACAACAACTTCCTTAAAAGGTGATTCCTTTCCATTCTTCGTTCGGGGATTAATTGAAACAGATAGCAGCCGACGAGGAGTGCTGTGGCGGGCGAGTCTTATCAAGGCGAGGTGGCTCCGTTGATGATAAGTGGCGCATAAATCTCTGTCGGCTTCGCTGGCTAACGCCTGCCGTATCTCTAGGCGGACGTCGAAATGTTGTGGAATCTCGAAATAAAGATTTATATCGATGCCGTACGCATTCCACCAAGGAATCGAAGGTCGCCAAAGTCACCCCCAAACAACAACATCTGAAGCAGAAGAGCCACACGAAGCACAAGCAGCAGCATCAAGTGAAAATTTCGTATTCAACATGTGGGCCATTCTGGGAGGCATCGTTGTTCCAAAGGAATTCCATTGTCCTTGACGCAAAAAAAAAGGGAAAAAACAAACAAAAAATGTCACCAGTGGGAGAGGGTTGAATGGAATCCCGAAAGTTTTGTCAGCTTTAAGGACGCGGGTGGGATTTCTGGCTTTCACGGAAGAGGACAAACTTCTATTCTTCGTGTTCTTCTGCTTCTTCTTCTTGGCGAATTTGGGGGCACATTTTAAGCCAGATCCGTCTGACTGTCTAGCAGATGAGTTTCATTTTTCAAGTTTCGCCATTCATTTGCGTTAAATGGAAATGAATGCTCGGGGGACTGATGGCATTTGAGTTTGAGTTTGAGTTTGAAGGATGCCAGCGTTGACTGGAAATGAATAACAATGCGAATGGGTGGCGCTGGGCTTGTCGCTGGCCTTGAGAGGGCATGCCTGGTGATGTGAATTCCTTTGCAACACGTGATGATGTTCCACGGAGTGCGGCTATCAGTTGAATTTGAATAACTGGCAGAGGAGCTTATGAAAGTCTGGCGATGGCCTAGGGCGCCAGTAAAATGATGACGATTTTCATGTACGATAGGTAATTGTTTCTGCATCGTCAAGGGCTTGTGTGAGGAGTAAATGCCCTCAATTCCTTTTGGCAATTGCGAAATGAGCAGCTCTTAAAGAGCTTGAAGTGTGCTCTGCTTGCCCTTGGAGAATCTCCTGCTGGTGAAGGCATGCCCTTGAATGCGTGTAATCGTCTCCAAATTTGGTGAACTCTTTTGCAATTTGTTTATCTATCATATTCTTAATGCATAGCATTGTCAGCTTCTTTGTCTTCCCATTTCGTTACATATTTACAATTAAGTTTAGTTACCTGTGAAACTTGTAACATTGTTTAGACGTTTTTAGTACGTGTCGAAATAAGACACAGTTCTGCAAATAAAACGAGGAGGGAGGACGAATATAGGTTCGCCCTCACAGAGTACAACTCGGAGTTGAGAAGATCGAAACGGGCTACGTGGAGGAAATGCTGAGAAAACATTGCTGACAAGCCGGTTCATGCCGCTGAATCCATGAAGCACTCGTAAATGATGGGGCAAGTAGTGTAGGATTGTTAAAGAAACAAGGCGGAACCTACACGATAGAACGATACACTTAGAACGGTACTTCAGGTACACTTCCCCGGTTCATCTCTTAACACATCAAATGTGCTCTCTAACTCTCTCACTCTCTCAACAGACCACAGGGTCTTTGTTAACACAAGAGTTAACAGTCTATCTAGGAAAATCTTTAGTACAGACAAGGTCGAATGGACTGTAGGACCTTTCTGAGCACATTTTGTGCGAATGTTCGGCACTAATATGGTTAAGGAAACGTATCTTCCATAAGAAGATACTCACTTCAGTGGGTTTAAAACTACTTACTAGTACGAAGTAGTACGTACCTTCGATACAATAGATCTATCCTGGTCGCGGTGTCATTGCTTTCGCGACATGGGTTGTACAAGAGGAAAAAAAAGGACAGCTCTTCGACTGACTGTGGCGACGGTTTTTTTTTTAATGGTTTGCGCCAATGGATGTGGAATTTTTTTCAAGATACTGGTAACCCGTGCTGCCAGCATGAACGATTCACGGGATATTATCCTCCTTTGTCCTCGCGCCTACGTCCTAAACCACACCTCTGCACACTACAACCACTCTTCCCGCGGAACTGCCGGTAGGTATTACTTCGCGGGGCTGGTTAGCAATTATACTCTACTCTGTAAGGCCGGCTGTTGGGCTCTTCGTAGTGCAATTTGCACGTTAGCTATGAAAGGGCAGACCTCTGTCCAGTCGCTCTTAGATCTCGTCATGTAGCGTACGAGTTCCTCCGGGGTTGGCAAGTTCGCTCTGTCTTCGGCGAAGCGTGTGCAGTAGAACACTGCATGCTCCGCGTCTTCATTCACGTCTGGACATTCGGGGCACATAGGAGAGTTATCATGTCCAAACCTGTGGAGGTATTTCCGATAGCCACCATGCCCCGACAGGAACTGTGTAAGATGGAAATTACAGTTCCCTATTTTTCCTTGCGTCCATGATTCAATGGTGGGAATGAGCCTATGGATCCACCTGCCCTTTGCGGAGCCAAAAGCGAAACCTGTTACTTTCACACCATCTGGTAGCGACAGACGTAGAGTCCCGTCGTTCCATAGGAGAGGTCCAAGGACCGATCCTTGTGGGACTCCTGCGGAAACGTTGTAGTACTTAGCGCCCTCATCAGAGTGGTACCATAGATTCCTGTTCCTGAGGTATTCAGAGACTATCTACCGTAGGTAGTACGGTGTTTCCTTTCTGGCCAGGGCTCTCCTAATAGATGACGTCAGTTCGCCGAGTTGAATGCGTTTTTGACATCAAGCGTCACCACTGCGCAACATTTCTTCGTCCCCCATCCCCATCTTTCCCCCTGTATGGCGTCAGCTGCTGTATCTACTACCGCCTTTATGGCATCGACGGTAGAAAGCGATAGGTGCTCTACTATGCTCCTCAGCATTCTTGCTGTCGCAGGGCTGTTTAAAGCACTTTGACTTGCTGTCCTTAATGGCTCCAGTTCCAGTTCCCGTCTCGCCACTTTAAAGGTGCTAAGCCGTTCCTGGAAATCAGGTCTGCCTCTCGATCTTTGGGATCTGCGTCGCGCTCTTAGGCATTGCTGAGAGCAGCCTCTTGATCTCCTTGGTCCACCAGTAGCAGGGCTCGCCTCTTTTACTCGTGGTCCTTCGGGGCATTGCTGCGTCGCACGCTGTCGTTATGACCTGTGTCAGCTGTTGTGAAAGGGCCTCAGCTGAGCCATTGTTCAGTATGATGCTGGTATTCATGGTTTCATTGAACATCTCTCTGTCAAAGAGCGTATCCTTCCATTTTGGCCCTGTTAAGACGGGGTGCAGCTTCTGTTTCTTTTTCCCGACGCTGAAGATTATCGCTTGGTGATCTCTGTGCGTGTAATCCTCGCTAAAATTTGGTATTCGGTAGTAGAGAGCTGCTCATGATATGTTGATGATTGACGCTCTACCTGCCTTACGAAAGGTTTCGACAGCACCGTTTTTGGCTAGACTAATGTCTAGCGATGCAAAGGATTCGAGCACAGCTCTTCCCCTTTCATCCGTTCACAAACCTTGGTTATATGGCCTTCCTCTTCACATTTTCTGCATTGTTTCGATCGGTCATTGTGACGACCGTGGGGTTGTGGGTCTGTGCGTCGACTCATATACACTTCAACCTCGGACTCTAGGTTCGAATCCCAGGACGACAAAAATAGTTTTCACGGCCCACCTCTTTCGAAAAAGCAAATCTTGTAAATGACTTCTGAAGCCTTGCTAGACGTAGCGCAGAGTTCATAAAGAACGGACACCATACAAAAGAGCAATATTCACGAATCGGACGCACAATTGAAATGTACACGGACTCAGGCGCATAGGGACCCGAGAATTGACCACAAGTTTCGTTTCAGAAACCCAAGTATTGAATTAGCTTTTGCTACTACGTAGTCAATGTGAAACGAGAATAGTAGAGCCTATTCGGAAACGCAAATTTTGCGCTATCTTTGGAAAGCATATCGGAAATGCATATACGATAAAGCAAACAATTCTAAATCGCATATTTTTTGCAAATATATGCAAAATTAAGCAAACTTCAAAATGGTATAATAGTACTGGATGGCGCAGTTGGTTGAGTGCCTGCCCTTGGTTAGAGGGTCTCCGGTTCGCATCCCAGTGAAAGCAAAGCTTTTATTCGGTTTTCAAATCTGGTCCAGTCACCATTTGCCGATGGGATCAAATTAACGACACTATCACTGGAGTTGTCGATCAGTGGTAGTATTGTAACCATTTACCACCTACCTACCGAGATTGCTGCTGGTAGTACAATGGACCAGTTTCGAGTCTGAGTGCTCCAGTCTACACTTCTGTAATTTAAGAACAGCTAGATCTTGGATGCATCAGGCAATGAAACTCCTTATTTCAATCCGATTGCAATTCGGAACAGATTTTATCTCAGGAAAAAGGAAACAATTTACGCGAAGAAGCTCTTCAAATAAATCCGGAGTTCCGCTACTCAAAAGATGAAATTTTTCGTAAACGGAATCATCTGCAGCGAATACAAGCAATAAGCAATAATACAAGCGAATACGAAGGGAAAGAAGGAATTCAAAAACGGGACGGGATGCAACAAGCTGGGAGTATTTCGAGCTTTTCCATGAAGCTTACTGGAAAAAACCCCACATAGATCCACCTAGAAGTTTGTTGATTTCGACTTTGGAAGATAGGTATGAAGATAACTCTGAGACCGAAGATGGCGAGGATTCGCCAGCGTCTACATCGCAGCCATTAGGAAATGCTAAGCGGTTAAGAAGAACAACGAAATTCTGGAATTTCTAAAAAAAGGGGCTTTTTTTTTTTTTATAATTTGCGCGCGCTTAAGGGATTGCTAATACCCTTAAGTGTCCGCGGTCAAGACACAGCACGGGCCGAAGGTATAGAGGGAGAAAGGGAGAGGAGGTACCTGTACCATTGGTCTTAAATATCTGCGGGTTGTAGTCTGTGGGAAACATAGGGTTGGGAAGAGCATTCCAAATTCGCGTAGTACGGCTGAAGAACGAGTCTCTAAATTTAACTGTGCGTCCGAGTAGGCTTAAGGGTAAACTGATGAGCATTCCTGGCGAGACGAGTATTGCGGGTGAATTCATGGAGAGGAGGAATGCAGTTGGCTAGCTCACTTGAGCATCGTTTGTTGAAATAGCGATAAAATACGGACAAAGAAGAAACGGTACGTCGATGTTCGAGCGAGTCTAATGACTTTGCGACATTGTTGTCTCCTATAAGTTTTATCGCTCGCTTTTGGATTCTATCTAGTAGGTGCAGGGTAAAGTGACGAGTAGGGCTAGTGAGGAACATAGCAGAGCTACGCTGGTTGTAACGAAATAGTTGGCCTCTAGTAGTTTTAACCACTTGCAAAGATTTCAACACCCGACATTTGTTTTCCAAATGCTTGTTCAATGCATACGCGAGTAGAGCTTAAGCAAACATTAAACTTTGAAATGGTAACATTAAGTAAGATGCCAATGGATACGCCGAATCTCCTAAGAGATGTGCTCCCTGGCGTAATTGAATTGAACGATTTTCTAGTGCTATCCCTAGTGGGCTATTTCGCCATACAATAGCATCATGTGTCCTCCCTGGCCAGCCAAAGTATGTATATGGCTGTGAATATAAATTTAGCATCGCACACAGCCTATAGAAGCAACAGGCGTGGAATCGGCTAAGGCGATGGTTGACTGTCGTATTTTTAATACTCACATTCGACAACAACTCTACCCCGCCCTGAGTAATGATATCGCAAAAAATATGCCTCAAAGAGGCATCACTTCCACTTGGTGGATTTATTTGCTGCATTTTATAACCAAGTTTCGATTTTTCTTGCAAGGATTTGCTGCTTTTTTGAGTAGCTTTCGAATATTTAGCACGCCTTCTCTATATTGGTTCACGCCTTGGCTATAATTGTTTGCCTTGAGTTTTTCATTGATTCCAATTCGATGAAAAATGTGAATAAATTTATAAATGAATATTGTATGTATTGATAAATGCATTGCATATGTCCCAAATACTTATATTGAACAAAAATACATGAAAACGACGCCTATTTAGCTGTCACATGAAATCAGTCGCAAATGTACGACTCTTCAATTGACAATCACAATACGCAGAGCAAAAAGCACGAGTGCGATAATCAACTATCGCAAGTCGCCTAAGCCACTCCAGAATATCATTGCACAACGGGAAGAAATTATTTTGTAAAAATTTACTTCGAATATTATGGAATGCGTTCCATGTCGGTTATAACAGCTGACATCGTTTCGTGAAGGCTTGGGAATTTGAATGTGTGTGCCATCAATGGGAATGGATAATTTTTAAGAAAATGAATTCAGTTCTTGGCCACTTTATGAAATTATTTCGATGTCTAGTTATAAGCTGTATAACCTTGATAACAATAGAAGGCGAAGTTCCTTAACCAATATTAAATCGATCCGATAAGTCACGATATGTGCAACCGTTAACTATCGTCCACAACGTATTCCTTTTTTTAATATTATTGTTGCAACCATCCATCCATCAGTTATCTTTCAGAGAAATAAAAGCCAATAATCTGTTCGTAATCTTCGAAAGTATGCTTTGCAATTGTATGCTTTTGACGTTTGAACTGGTTTGTTGCTCTTGCTTAGTAAAACGTTTGCTTGGCAAAGTTTGCGTTCCCGAATAGGCCCTTAGCTTTCTGTAAAAAATCACGCCAAGATCTGCAATCTCGATTTATACCATTTGCATCCTATTGGATAAGTAACATCAAATCCAGGTTAGCAGAACCGAATACATCCCAAATGAACTTAATATAAAAGCATGGTATACCATCCCAGCCAACTTTTGTTACTAAAGGGTGATTTTTTAGCTATTATCTTTTTGGCAACACTGGTTTAAACAGCTGACGCACGTTCCGTGTTTTGTTTCACTGTCAAACATCTTCAGTTTGGTCTATAATTTAACCATGAATCGTCTTACAAACGAACAACGCTAGCAAATTATTGAATTTTTGTTATCAAAATGCGTGCTCTGTTAAGAAAGTTCATCGCGCGCTTCATCCATTTTATGGTCAGCTCATTTTTGGCTCAATGGGTACGTAAATAAGCAGAATTGTCGATTTTGGAGTGAATATCAGCCAGAAGCATTGCGAGAGCTACCAATGCAACCAGAAAAAGTCACAGTTTGGTGCGGTTTATGGTTTGGTGGCATCATTGGACCGTACTTCTTCAAAGATGATGCGAATCGTAACGTAACTGCGAATGGTGAGCGCTTTCGTGAGAAGATATCTAACTTTTTTTTGCCCAAAATGCAAGAGCTTGACTTAAATGACATGTGGTTTCAACAAGACGGTGCCACATGCCACACAGCACGCGCTGCAATGGACTTATTGAGGGGCGAGTTCGGTGAACATTTTATTTCACGTTCGGGACCGGTCAATTGGCCGCCTAAATCGTGCGATTTAACGCCTTTAGACTACTTTTTGTGGGGCTATGTTAAAGCTCATGTCTATACAGATAAGCCCGCTTCAATTGACGCATTGGAAGACAACATTGAAGCATTTATTCGTGAGATACCGGCCGAAATGTTGGAAAGAGTATGCCAAAATTGGACTAAGCGGATGAACCATTTGAGGCGCAGTCAAGGTCAACATTTGCATGAAATAATCTTCAAACATTAAATTATATGGACCGGACTATCGATTCATATAAAGATGTCATGCATTTTTATGAATTTTATGTGTTTTTTTTTGAATAACTATCCTATAGCTTTTAAAAAATCACCCTTTACAAGGAAACAGGCAGTAATCGACTTAACGCTATCCAACAGATACCTTAAAGAGATTACAGACTGGAGGGTTCTGTCGGAAGTGTCCATGTCAGACCATAGATACATTGAATTCCAAATCGAATGAAAAACCTTGCTGAGGAGGACGAATCCAAGGAAAACCAACTGGGGACGATTAGGAATGTGCTAGAAAATCGTATCGAACCTCTCCCTAGGCTCAGAGCGAGACGGAAGGTTGAAAAAACAGTGCAAGATCTGAACAATACCCTCACCAAATTTTCGAACTGGATTTACAAATACCTTGCAGATCATCTGGTCCATGGTGGAACGTAGAATTGCAGACAATTGGCAAGGAAACCAGAAAACTTCTTAATAGGTCAAGACCAATTCAGAGGAGGAAAGGAGGAAACACTCAGGAAACCCGACGATGCCTACAATGAGTCAAAAACTGAGAGCCCCCGCCTCATGATTGAGATTAATTTTGCAGGAAACCTGGTCCTATCCTTGGCACTGGAGATGAGACGATAAATACCACACGCCGTTGCTGGTATGTGTCACCACTCGTGGTAACAGATTAAACTATCAAATAGTATATTGTGAAGAAGAGGGTGGCGGAGTATTTGTATCAGCCAAGCTGTGCTTAAGGCCCTACTGCTGATGTTCATATATGTTCATATCTCCTGAGATACACGTTGCAAGTACGCTTTGCTGCGACATGAGCTTCTTGGTGTTATCTTGCCATTAACCAGCAAGCCGTTGTCATGGCACCATCTCGTTGGCTTATCGAACTCATCTTGCATCTAGTTGTTGCCGTTGGAAGGCATTTGTATGTAACGAGGTAACGATATGTTGTCCGTGACTCCGTGAAGAAGTTCATTTGTGAAAAGTGTAAGCAGCATTGGTCCCAGTCTTCAACCATGTGGTATCCCAAATACGCTTCTCTTTTCATCACTGCCTTTAGATATTTACTCTCCCGTCACTTCGCATGTTATCGACAGACTGTAGCGGTTTATTTTGACATATTGTGCCGAAAGTACTAAAATCGGCGAACATTATAACCACGAGATGGTTTTGCAATTAAGCTCACATTAACTGTGTTTATAAACCCCCTACCAGGTTTTGTTTTTTAAAGCTCGTAGACTGTTCTCTTCCGGTTCCAAAAACAATCAACAAAATATTACCGCACTGTGCCACAAGCCGTCTGGCACGTTCACAAAACAGCACCACCCTTTACTTGTCCTTTGCGGCCGTTAAACGGGGTTAACTCGATAATCCCGCACACATTCCCCGTAACGTCAATTCGAATTTGAATAAACCACCCACTTGCCACTTGCCACATTTCACTTGTCGATGAATTTGCTTTTTCTATGTTCTTCTCCTCGCACAAAGGCGAAGAAAATGCTCGTCCAAGGGAGGGGGCGAGGCCTGGTGCGCCTGTTCAGCTTTCATATTCAAATGTTAAGTCTGCTACATTGTTGTGCTGACGGAATTGAGGCTTTTTGCTTTTTATTTCCTCCTTAGTCCGGTTTTTATGTTAATTCGTTTTGCTTCCTTTTTCAAATTGAAATTTTTGTGTTCTCGTTCTTGTTCTTTCGACATTTATGCTGCCGAAAGTGGTGCATTTTGATGCGGAGTTAGTTTGAAGGAAAGTCGGTGCTTGACCTCAATCGATGTGGCATTGTATTGATTGCAGTGCAAAGCGAGTGCCTCGATCAATTGAGACTTACAAGGTCACTAAGTGAACATGCCTCAGGCTTTAGTGGTTGTCATCAGCTTCGGATCATGTGTAAAGTATACATACAGTGCTGCACAAAAGTTTGGGTTCACTTACGTACTGTTTAAGTAACGATAAATACTCAACCAAGCAAGGATGCGTATTGTGATTGTTTATTCGAAGTTGACGTATTTTGCATAAAAATGACAAAAAAGAGAGAAATGCCAAAAACGAGTTAAGTTTGAGTGAGTTTTTTTTTTTTTTTATATATTTTGCGCGCGCTCAAGGGATTGCTAATACCCTAAAGTGTCCGGGGTCAAGACACAGCACGGCCGAAGGTATAGAGGGAGAAAGGGAGAGGAGGTACCTGTGCACATTGGTCTTAAATATCTGCGGGTTGTAGTCTGTGGGAAATATAGGGCTGGGAAGAGCATTCCAAATTCGCGTAGTACGGCTGAAGAAAAAATGTCTAAATTTAACTGTGCGTCCGAAAGTAGGCTTAAGGGTAAACTGCTGAGCATTCCTGGCGAGACGAGTATTGCGGGTGAATTCATTGAGAGGAGGAATGCAGTTGGCTAGCTCACATGAGCATCGTTTGTTGAAAAAATCAGACAAAGAACAAACGGTACGTCGATGTTCGAGCGAGTCTAATGAAATTTGTCTCTCGGTTTTGGATTCTATCTAGTAGGTGCAGGGTGGTCTTTGGGGCACCATACCAGATATGAGTGTTGTACTCAAGCTTGGGGCGGATATACGCCTTATAAATGAAAGCCAAATCAGAGGGGGTGAAATATTCCTTGCATCGATTTAGGAAACCTATACATTTCGCAGCATTTTTGGCGACCTGAAATATGTGATCGTTCCAACTAAGTGTTGTGTTGATACACATACCAAGGATGGAAAGCTTTCCGGTTTCATCGACACAAGCGCCATTCATGGACAATGGCTGATTAACAAGGGTTCGCTTGAGTGACAGCAGACAGCATGGAGTTTTTGAAGCATTGAATTCCACTCTGTTGTTGTTTCCCCAGTTAATTATGCTGTCAAGATCGGAATTCAATGTGCTTAATATACGCTGCCGTTCCAATTCTACGGCCGAAGGACAGGGTCGTGCGTCTCGGAACGAAAATGAAAAGCTGAGGGTGCTGTCATCAGCGAAGGAATGGATTGGATTAGGAGTAGCAGACAAGAGATCATTAATTAAAATGAGAAAGAGTGTCGGAGACAGAGCAGAGCCTTGGGGTACACCAGCCATTATTTGGTGGATATCAGACTTGAACCCATCCGAAACAACCTGAATTGAACGGTTCGAAAGGTAATTTCTAATCCATAGAAGAAGAGATTCATCGATACCATATCCATGCATTTTCGACAAAAGAGCTTGATGCCAAACTCTGTCGAATGCCTTAGAAATATCAAGTGCAGTGTGCAAGTGATCTTGTTTTCGCTTGCATTATGCAAAGATGTGTTCCACTTTTCGGTGAGATAAACTATCAGATCACCAGTGGACCTGTTGCTACGGAAACCGTACTGCCGGTCATTAAGAAGCTTCCGCGATTCAAGATATTTCATAAACTGACGATTTATCAGCGTTTCCATGACCTTAGAAAGAATCCCTTGAGTGCTATGGGTCGGTACGAGGTGGGTGACGAAGATTCGCCATCTTTAGGGACGGGCTGGACAAATGCTGTTTTCCATCAGCTCGGAAAGAGACCTAAAGGGTAGGATAGATGAAAAAGCTTACGCAATGGTTTTGCCAGCGCAGAAGAACACCTCTTCAGAAGTATAGCGGGAATACCGTCTGGGCCAGCGGATTTGTGCACGTCGAGATCTTTAAGTACTCTTGCAACTGTACGAGTGCGGAAGTGGATTTGTCCCATGGTGAAATCAACGCTCTCAAGTACAGGTGGAGACATATTGGAATCTGGCAGTGTTAAGCTGGCTGCAAAATGCGCCGCAAGCAGATTGGCTTTGTCTAAAGAGCTGACAGCTGGAATGTCATTGTAAATGAGCGTGGGAATTGAAGACGAGGAGGAATTCCATGTTTTTAACAAATGACCAAAAATGTTGTTGCTACCTTTGGGACATTGTAGCACTTTTTGCCTCAACTTTTGATCATCTGAGAATTTCACACGTCTGATAGTTGCATTGCAGTCATTTCTAGCCCGTTTAAACTTTTTCTGGTTTTCCTCAGTAGGGTTGGCTTTGTATGCCCGGAAATTCAACTCTCTCATCCTTAAAGCTTAATCCAGCTGGTGGATCTGCAACTCATTCCGCAATGGTGCCCCTGGGCCTACTTACGTGCCAGGTCCAAGCAAAGAGGACTTCAGCCTGAGAGAACAGTAATCAATGACAGCAAAGTACTGTCATTCAATTTTCTCACTCGTTTGTAACCCCATCTCCTTAAAGCCCATCTCACAGACCATCTAACAGATTACACGTCTCGCCCTAATCATCTCCCACTCCAGCTCATCACCCGCCAGCCGTTTGTCGTCCCCTAACTAAGTCCCCGACTACTTTAAATTCAGCCCAACGACCTTGTCTACCACACAGCCGAAACTAATATTACCCCACAAGGCACCCACACATAAACTTCAATGACCTCGTGTCCTTGTCCACAAGTACACGTCCCAGTAATTATTATGGGAAGCCCGCCACTTTGAAGCCGCCGCGCCACTCCGCTACTCTCCTTAGCATGCTCTCCCCACAAGCTCCGCGATAATTTTTGAATCATTTAGCATGCATTATCGCCAAAGTGTTGCGGTTGTCACTAAAGTGGCTATAATTCTCCACCACGCGCATTCCCACGCCTCTGCGTGTTTGTCCGAAGCAAGCACTTAAGAGCGCACCCCAAAGAGTTGCAGGGCACGTGGCCGCAAAGCACGTGGCCGTTGGCCCGTCTTCGCCAAACGCAGAGAGCGTGCGAAATTTCCCACAACAGAGGCGAAATTTCCCAGTTTTCCGAGTGCTCTTACTCCACCGCAGCGCGCTCTCAGTAACAGGTGCAAAGAGAGAGAGAGAGCGAGCAAGCGAAAAGCTCGGGGGAAAATCATACCGTCGCCAGTGGTGGTCCAGCGAGGGAAAACTCATCAAATCGTCAGTCTCCGATGAATTTTCCCGCGATTCACACGCTATTCCGGAAATAATTGCCGCGACGGCGTCTTCCTCGATTCACAACAAAACAAAAGCCAAACGAGAGCGCAATAGTCTGCCCCGAGATGCAGTGTGTGTGCGCGTGTGTGTGTGAGTGAGTGAGTGAGTGTGCCTCAAGCAATCTTGTTGCGTAAAACAAGTCTCCAGTCCGACCGTTATCGTCGAACAGAAATCCGCGTTGCCTCCGTTTCCAGTGAAAGTGATTTGGTTCAGGCAAAATGTGAAACGAGTTTGTCGCGCCCCCCACGCTTAAGGATTCACTTGAGGTGTGTTTAAACTGCGTGTCCCAGTGGCTGGTGATGCGTGACACGTCTGAAGGCCAGTGAAACGTGCTTGTGCGTGCCTCAAAGGCGTGCGTTACGTCTGGTTCAGTGCTTCAAGTGCGTCTGTGAATTGTGCCAAACTATCGGGCCGAGTGTGTGTGTGTGTTTTCGTTTGAAACTAGTGCAAAGAAGGAAGCAATACCCAGCCACGGTCTCAATTTTATTGGATTAACTATGCTCCCTGATTCAGCAGCAGCAGCGGAAACTGTATCCAGCTCTTGAAGGATAACCGCAGAATGTAAGTCCGTTCGCCGTCATCGTCAGTGGAACTCTTGAGAGTTCGTTTTATACTCTGTTGCACGATATTATTTGAAATTGTGGTCGGCGCGGCGTATCCACGCCTCTGTGGCTTCGCGGGCGATGCTGGTGGCTCTCTTGTTGACTCGGATGCAATTTGCAATTAAGCGGTTGTGTTTTTCTCTGTCGTGCATGGAAAGTGGGGGGTTGTGGGGGTGAACTGCAGATGGACTTGCACATGTGGGCTCTGATGTGAAGGGTTTTTTTTTCGAGGGATCTGCGGGAATTTTGATAAGATTTCTTGGTTTCTTGGTCCTTAACTCTGCTGAACCGTTGTCAGATGTGTAATTTGTGTATTTCACTGCCAAACAAGTAAACTGTATTTCATTAAGCGCTTCCTATCTTTAAATTTAAATAAAACAAAGTGCGGGTGGGATATGATCGAAATTTGTTACTCGTTTGAAAGGCCTATCGATGCCATTATGTACGGAATCTAACATCGTTCAAATGTCTGCCGCGGCTTCTCTGGGTGGTTCGCATCCGCAATGTCCAATTTTCCATGACTCTGGCGCATAAATCAGCCAGAATTTGGCCGATGTCAGGTTATTTTTGCCCTCCAGGGCCGCTGTGGTTCGGGGCCTTTTTCGCATAGACCTGCGACTTCAGAAAACGCCATAAGAAATAGTCACGGGGTCAAATCGCACGATCTCGGTGGCCAGTTAACCTCCGCGTGAGTTGACCAAGGCCTTGAATAGCTCATGTAGAATTTCCAATGTGGCCGTTAATGCCACCAGGCCATAATCCACACTAAACTCTGATTTTTCGCGATGCATTGGACGCTCTTGGATCTTATGTGGATTGGCATCGTCCCAAATTCGACAATTTTGTATGCTGACGTACCCATTCATTCAGATAATGGGCTTCATCTTATAGCGATCGTAAGATGGACGATACGCGCGGAACTTTTCACAAACAGAACACCCACGTATTGTTGAACGCTATATCCGTCCATAGTGATTTGGCAAAAGAGACTAATGACAGCCAACATATGACCAACAATATGACCGCTATCAACTGTGAAAGTTCAGAAGTCCGTGTTGGAAGACCCTTTAGTTGCATTGCCTACACAACTCTGTGTTCATAATAATCCCAGTGACAAAATGGTTCAGTATTCTCCGGTCGGACGGAAGAAAACTTGTTCGTAAGTACTGTGGAACTGGTTCACCACAGTAAGTTAGTCATCCGCTAGACACAGGAAACAGGTTGGAGCTACATAAACTCATGGTTAGGGCATCCTTCCTTCTCTTACAATGGAGTGAGGCTAATATTTTTAATTGATGGCGTTGCAGACAAGCATCTTCTTCTTGCAATCTTGCATGAAAAGCAGATGCCTTCTGCCGAGTTCGAAATAGATACATCTTAAACTCAACAAACACTTCAAACCCAAAACACACAAGAGGGCAATATATTGGTTTCGGAACGAACGAATTCAGGTTCTACAGAGGGCACCACAGTCCTGAGTCCTTTAAATAATTTGTGGTGTGGTATTAACAAAAACATATAGCCGATGACAGACTGACAAATCGCCAGCAACTATAAAGTGTCGTACAAGAAGCATTCTGAATTTTACTTTACACCTCTATTACGGCTGATCAAACGAATAAACGTCCTAGTGTGAGAAATTGGTATTATGGTTGGCCTTTGATTCGACTTAAGTGTCAAAAATATTTCAAAACGTGAGCTATTACTCGAATTGAAAATTTAGTAAGTTCGCCAATGGAAACATCTTATATCGAACGTACAATTTGCCAACCGTAATAGGCGGGTTATGCAGCGGTATTTGGCACTGTTAGGAAATATGAACTACGAGCGATGTTCTACGTCTGTGGGCCAACATAGTGTGATTTAACACAATTTGATTTCTTTTTATGTCGTTATATGTCAAGACGCCGACAACCAGCAGTGCACAGCAGCAAATTAAAAGCTGCATCAACGAAATTTAGCCACGTTTATGCAGAATGGTCAAAATTTCGACAAAAGAGTGCATATGTGCGAGGAGAGGCGTGTTATTTCATATCTTCTGTACTTCATGATTCAAAAAAACCAAATAATCTTAAGATCTGTGTTTTCAATTTAATTCAAATACATACTGCGTTTATTTTGGGACACCCTTTGTATGGAGTTATGTGGCTTTGTTTTTCGAAAGTTGGCTTTATAGACATATCCAACTTCCTCGTCTCTTTCCGCTGAAAATAGCTTGTTGTTTTTGCAGCTTCTGTGATTATTCGATTCCACCCCTGTGTTTAAACTCAGTTTGTAAATTAAAAGAAATTCACAATTCATAAATATGTTATAAAAACTTTAAAGTTAGGTTTGAGAACATAAAAAAAACAATGGTTAAAACTGTATGAAAATAAGGATATAATATTGCCATTTAATTCTAATGCAAAACAAAAAATATTTCATTGGAAAAAAGGCTGCAAATTATTCACTTTCATTCATTTAAGAAAAACGTACAAAAAAATCGCCGAACACTTGTTTTTTTTTTTTAACAAAAAGCAATAACAAGAGCCTGTGAGTAGTAAGAACAACAAACGGAAAGAGATATCTAAACAAAATCAAAATTTGGTCGGACCTCCTCTGTTCCGTATAACTTCATTCAACCCGTTTTTCAAGGAATGTACCAGTTTGGAAGTAGTGGCTGGAGGAATTGAGTTTTGTTTGATATTGTGCGTTCTTGGATTTTGTTTCCCCCAAATGGTCCCACAGATGCTCAATTGGGCTTAAGTCTGGTGACTAAGCAGGATGTTTCATCTGTGACCCAGTTTTTGAGCATGTTTACTTGAGTATACTCAAATATTTGGTCATCCTTGAATCAATAAACACAAGATATCCATCAGTAGTTTTTAGTTTACCGGCTTCTTCGACCTTACCAATCTGTGCGGCCAGATCTTGGCTTGCTGGTGTTTGTTTCTTTAAGTTTTTCCATCACGTACTGTACTGAACGGGGTCTTTTAATAATTTTCGCTATATCTCCCACTGACTTTCGTTCTTTTCTCAGGTCATTAATAATCTTCTGTTGGCCAAAGGGATGTGCTTATTTTCCCAATCCATTTTAATTTATTTTGAAAAAAATAATGAAGTATTAGCTGAGATAAATACAATTAAAAAACATTTAAACTTACTAAAAAAACAAAATAATACTCACACAACACATTGCCACAAGTAACACAAGAATAACATCTGTACGGAAATTTTTTTGTATCTACTAGCTGATCTCAGGCAACGATCGTCGTCATAACGGTACTCATAGATGACGCAAATTTACGGAATTCGGTGCAATTTTGAAATCATATTCCTTTTCTGTGTTGTTATTTAAGAACTTATTATCAAAATAAGCTAATTTTTTAAGTAATAGTATACAAATTAGACCGCTGTACGGAGACTTTTTGGACTATGTGTACCTAGGCGTGTCATTTCTTTGGGGTCAGAGTACACAACTCAATAGAAAACAACGCAATTCCCTTGAATTATTCATTTTAATCACTTAAACATTAAATATGTATCAACTGCGCAAATACTCCCCATTTATTTAATTAATTCGAAATAATGGTGTCGCAACAGAAGTCACTAATTGAAGCATTTTAGTTTTGGACTCATAATAATAATAATAATATGGGTGGCGTTACAGGCCGTAGAGGGCCAGGGCCTAGCTTCTCAGCAACCACTCGTGTTGTGCGTGCTACTGTTCTATCACGAGTGGAAGGGACCTACAGTTTAATGCCGACTCCGAACGGCAAAGTTTGAGAAGCTTTTTCTAGACAGTTATACTCTTTGAGCAATGTCAGTGACTCGAAAGAGGTGGGGCCGTGAAAAGTATTTCTTGTCGTACCAGGAATCGAACCTAGACAGCTAGGTCCAAGTGCGTAGGAGTCGACGCACATACCCACAACGCCACGGGCCACCACATATAAACTCATATCACATATAAATTGTGCAGCAAGATTTGTAATTTTAAAATGCAACTTATTAAAAGAAACTTCTTTTTCGCTATTTATTTGCTACATATATACTTTGCTAACGATTACCGATATATGGGCGCCGCACCGTGTGTTATTTGCCACATCTAGCGCAACTTTATTCCTGTTGCGCTTGGGATAGCTAGACTATAGATTTTCCTATTCGGTGAAGGAAAAAAAAGTAATTTTAAACAAATAGCTATATGTGGTCACCGATAGGGGCGTATAGCCCACGTCATCTATCCTTCATAAACCTGATAGACACAAACGTCTCTAACTAAAATACCACTAAACCGATTTTGTTCAATTCTCACCAATGTGTTCAGAAATGACAGCAGAAAAATTACTTCTTTTACTCTAACCCATTATCTCAAATAAGTCCCAAGATATTTTGATGAAACTATCTTAGCTTGTCTCGATTGGATCCATGAACTATGCTTTAATTAAAGTCCATTTTTTTTTTTTGACTTGAAGTTAGTCTCTCTCATCATCGTCTTCATCGGAAGTGCTACTAGGTGGTGCTACTCGTATTTCGGGAGCCTTTAACAGGGCAATACGTTCTAGAGGTAGTGGGTTGCTTTTTCTATGGGGCGCTGTACTACGACTCGATTGATATGGATCTGATGATATTAAAAACCTGTTTAATACATCTCTATTCGTATTTTTTCTGGAGGATTTCCGGCTAAAATGCTCTCGAAATCGTTTGTATTCCTTATTGCTCGCTTCGTGGGCTTCCCCAGACAATTGACCAAGTGGCAGTATGCAGGCTTGAATTATCTCTTTTGAATGTATCAGCAGTTTATGTATGCTTACAGGCATGTGGTACCAAGCGTAGTGCGCTAGGTATTGTTTGCAAACTTGTCTGCATCAATTTCATATTCACTCCACATTACTTCGTGTAAAATTCGAAAATAGTAGATCAAATCAATGCCGATGCCTGTTATATTCGCACTCATCTCAACGTTTCTAAAAAATGTTCGCGCTGTGTTACCACTATTCGTATTGCCTGCTACTTGCTTTGGCATGTGAACTAGCAGTTCCATTTCATCTCGAAATCGTTTTTGAATGTGGCTTTTCTTGTTCGCAACTAAACTTTTTTTCCTGTGATCTTGCTTGCCATATTTTAATGTCTAACTTGTGAGAAATGACATTCAAATGATCGAATACAAGAATGCAAGGGAGAAATCCCAAAGTTGTAAACTTTTCTTCTTTAGAACAGCCTATTTGTATTGGTACATAGGTAAATAATCGTTAATTACTTGAGCGATGTTAACTCAGAAGAAAATTTTATGAGGTGCGCAGCTGAGCGCAAAATGTCTCAACGGATTCTGGAAGGATATAGTACGGAGAAGGTAATAAATAACATCTCGAGGTGGCTACAGGCGGATACATTTTGAAAACTCTGCACAAAGTTAGAATATAAAACAAAAACGGATAATTCTAAGGCCTTCAAGCAAATCGGTAATTACTACCATTTTCTGAATTTGAGTCACATAATGCAACTAATGTTTTACATTTCTCTTGCTCAAAAATGATTGCTGTTTGCGATGTCACACAACGGTAAGTACCGTTTCAATGACTTTTGTTTTTGCGGAGCGTTAATACCTTGGCTTATACTTGTCGTTTGATAGCAAAAATTTGTCATTCGGACGGCTTTGATTGTTGAATTAAGTTCCGCTAGATTCGCAAAATAACACAATGTGCGCCGGCACATAGATTACTTTACTTGCACAGCATCAACGCAAGGGCTGACACAATAAATACTTTAACGCAAAGCTGATTTAATTTGACTGTTTCCAGTTTCAAATGAAAATTCAAGTTGTATTGAAATGTCACAATGTACGCCGACTGTCATGAGAGAGAACCTCCTCGTTTGACAAGTTTCTATTGGACGGTATGTGGAGCGCATTTGAGGAAACTGCTCTCGTCATTTGTCTGGAGAAGCGAGTCCAGCGTGTCCTACTGTAGCTGTAGGGATACGTTTGAGCAAACTCTCCTAATTCCGCAATATCGTTGGGGATCTTGATTTCGGCACTGAGTCCGCAATGGTCACTGAGATACACGAAAATGTTCAAACAGTTTACAGTTTGTGAGTTTGTGTCTGTCAGCTGCAGTCTTGCGTCGAACAGCAGGAGACCCAGATAAGAGCCACTTCTGGGGAAGGACGAGATCTCTGTTGCTTTCAAATCGAGTCTGTAGTCGCCACTGTGCAAGCAATACCAACTGTAAAGCTGGTCCCCTCTACTATTGGAAACTATGTTTCCCCAATATCCGCGGCGAACATTTAAGTCCCCGGCCAAAATGAAATAGTTCTCCTATGAGTCGAAGTCTAAGACATCGAAAGAGTGAATCGAGCTCTGATATAGTCGTTCTGGAACTTGGGGAGCCGGAGGAGTAGACCGACACCGCGTACAGCTTCCTTCCACTGCGGAGAGAAATGCACACGATGCAGGCCTCCAACTCCTGAAACCGTCGTACTTCACTACTATACACTACTTTGTGTTTAATGTTATTTTTAATGAAGATCGCAACACCGCCTCCACCATTAGAGTTGGGCCGGTCTCTTCTAATGACATTATAATTACTGTGCTCCAATGTGCCTCTCTGGGTTAGCTTGGTTTCGCTAAGCAGAAATAGCTCTGGGCTTTGATCGTCCAACAATCTATGAATTTGCATTCACTGCAAGGATCTTATATGTGCTCTCCGTCTGCGCAGCCATCAAGACTGGTGACGTGCTTGGTTCTGCAGGAGCGCCAGAATTTGGCTTACATGCTCCTCTAACCGATCCATACGCCTTTCAATGGAGGGTTTTTCAAACGGGCGTTGGATCGTGTGCTCTTGGCACTGAAGGCTGCGGCACTACCTGCGGTAGCTCCTTTCCCGTGCTTCTCTGACCAGACGCCATTTGGGCGTAAGTCACTTGAGGGTTGACGGTTATGGCTGCCCCGAGTGGATTTTTCACTGGGGGCTGCTTCTGCAGCCATTTGGGCGTAAGTCACTTGAGGGTTGACGGTTATGGCTGCCCCGAGTGGATTTTTCACTGGGGGCTGCTTCTGCAGAACCGTCTTTGCTTTCCGTTCTTGGAACTTAGGGCAACCCCGATAGTTAGCGGTGTGCCCCGCGTTTCCGCAGAGTACGCACTTCAGCTGACTTTTGTCAGCTGCTCCCTCTTTCCCCAGCGGGAATTCCACTGCCTTGTGGTTTTCACTGCACTTTACGCATCATGCATTTGGCGGCGTGCCCAAACCTTTGGCAGCGAATGCATTGGATAATGCCGTCGCGCCTTCTTATGTATTCCCAGGCGCAATCGTAGTCCGCTAATGTTTTCAGCTCATTTAGCTTATCTACTTTGCTATTGGGTGACAGCTGTACAATGAAGAACGGTAATTTCCGTCCCTCTCTTTTTGCTTTGGCTGTGGTGAAGGGCTTGACCCCGACGAACTCGAGACCGAGAGAACTGTTAAAAGTTGAGCAAGTACATCCGTCTTTTCGAATTCAGCGTTGCACTATGTAACACTTCCCATAAGAACGTATGTACGTATTTTATGTATCTGTCAAAGTATAGCTGCCGCTGACGCATGCAAAGTATTCTACGTGCCGGAGCCTTATAACTTATGGAATGTTTTTGGAAATGTATTTGACACTATTACGGCTAAAATTGATTTACTGGGGGAATCAGGTGATCAAAAGACTCCACTTGATAAATCATGCGTAAAATATAGCTTCGGAATAAAGAAGTATACGTGTTTTGCGTTAGGTGGCTGGAAAGTTGAATATCTCTATTACTTCATTTCTGCTAGGTGGACAAAGTCCTCAACTGCTTTAGACTACAACTGTTTATTGTGACCATTTATCCAAGGTGTCCGAGTTAGTGTACACAGCAGTTCCGTGTAAGATTCGTGTAAACAGAGTTTTGTAGACAGCAAACAGCGATGGTGACAAATGCCCCATTGTCAACCAGTTGTGTTCTTCCGGTGTTATCGCCAATGCGAGGAATTGTACATGCTTGCGGACCGGGTCTCTCTGACTTCTAACTTACGCACGTTTTTCTCGTGAATGGTACTTGTATTGTGCGTCGTCTTCTCTAAACTCTTTTTTGACATAAGAGGTCTCGGTGAAGTCCTCCTTGACAGAGCAACAGGCATTCTTCATCATCATTCAGCAAAAAGGGACTAGTTGTATATGGATGTCAAGACCAGACACTGCCATTTAGTAAAAGACTCCGGAAGGAGATTGCTCTTGTTTCTGATTTTCTTCCGACTCGAGCTAGCTTTCATCGTTTTTAATTGTTACCTATCTTCTAGTCTAGGCTCTAGAGCCAAGATTTATTGACACTCGATGAGGTAGTGACACAGGAACCACTCTTCACTGAAATTCCAGCTATTCCCCGTCATTTAGGAACCGCGGCCGTTTCGAGAAAAACAAAATCACGTTTGAATGCATCCAACGTTCACCATTACATCAGAAAGCAAACTTTTGATGCGGTTTATGGAGACATTCAAGAACATTTCCGTCAAAGGAGAACTAGCTAGAATACCCCATGACAGACTGTTATATGTACATGCTTTCAAACTCTGTTTCGTTGACTGATTGAGGTTGAAACTTGAGTCAAACGGAAGTGTGTATGAAATTCTAGTGAAATGTAACTACCCAAGTGAGTGGAGAGCTTTCTGTGGAACTTCAGAAAAACAAGGTAGATTAAAGTGAAATTTTCGGATTGCCATGAATTTATTAGCTTGTGTTTCAACTATGTCCAAACATAAGGGAACAACACAAGGGATCCCAATTCAAGAATAGCAGATGTTTCAATAACATTATTCATTGCAATGCACACACTTTCAGTGAAATTAAAGTGATGCCGGGCAGAAAGTTCTTTTTTTGCGGAGGATGCTATATGATCCATGGTTAGGAACTTTTTCGTACACCAGCCGAATGACATCAGTGCGAAAGAGCTGTGGTGGCAAAAGTTAGCTGAAATGGTTGAAGTTTGTGTGTGCAACTATGAACTCTGCTACACTCTTTCCGTATAATCAATTACATTTGGTGGATGAGTTCTTTTTTTTTCCGTTTTGCGGAATAAGTTCTGTTGGATCACTATGAGTGGATTTCGTCTGCTTTACCTTTAATGTGTGAAAAGTTCATAGGAGCATGTTGAAAGTCGGAGTTAAGTGAAATCAACATTCGTGTTCTTTTTCCATTCAGTTTTGGATTGATTTGAATTTTCCAATAACTATTAACAATAATAATTTAATTTAAATGCTGGATTAAAGAATAGGTTTTAGGCTTTCAAAGCCGACATAGTAGATCACTGTAAGTGTTGCCGTTGTTTTTTTAAATAATTGTTTTCATATTAAGTAATTTTTTTTCTTAAATTGCCTAAACTTCCTAAACGTCTTGAGACGTTGCCACTTCCATGATAAAATCGTACAATTTTAGTGGCTTCGTAGTTTGTACTGCACAATCGAAGTGGCGTCGATATAACATCCAATCGTTGATGATGGCCATATCGGAGATGTAGTAGAAAATTCGTTGTGTCCTTTTACGTGATGCGGATGCGAAATCGACCCAAGGCTCCGTCTATTAGATCGACGCCGCCCATGTATTTGTTGTATTCGTGTATGACGTTGGGGTACTCGAAATGATTCCACCGATTTACACAGGCGATTAGACACCCTAAATTGGGTCATCTTCACGCGAACATATCTCAGAACAATAACTAAAGCCGCTGTTGTCACATTGTAGGACGAGCTTATAGACCTATTGGTGAGGCTTAACTGGCATGTATTGTTCGGTAAAATGGTCAGTCTTGGTAGCACGCATCTGTCCATCAAGCCTTCCTTTCATTGGAACTCATCTATCAACGGACGAATTTGTGCAGCCGGTCGTATGTTTTGTGGAATTGGACCAAGCGTTTCTATGTTTTGTTGGCGCATCTCAAGACGGTTTCTCAATCGCCTCTGTCGATGTCGACGGCCTGTTCATTCAATGGCTGTTGTGTTGAAGATGGCCGCTTTTGCGCGTCATTCTAAATAACACTTTTTACATACGCACGTGCACTGTATTATTTTAAGAACTCAGATATGTCATATTTGTCATCGGCGATGGACAACTCCAAACTAGATTCTAACTCTTTTCTAGCTTACAGATAACATACGCTACATCTTTGTGAAGAGTGCAGCGTTGCAAATAACGAAGGTGCGTTTTTGTTCGGTCTTGACTCCGAATTTCGACGTTTTATTGGTTATTGATGATCTGACCGTAGATACGCGTCCTTATGTTATCTCCCAGATAACATACATATGGCCAAGCTACCCGCGTGTCATTTTGGGCACGAACTAAAAACCCAAAAAAATTATGAAATTTTTTTTAATTTTTTTATTTTTAACACTTGCATCACTTTCTAGACGACACAATAATTTTTTCGGAGTCGAATTCGACCTATTTTCTGTTTGAATGTGTGAAAATTGCAAATTTACAAAAAAAGCTTATCGTCGTCGCGCAGACTCAACTGCATTCTAAGATGTTGGATTCAAGCGGCACCCGGTGCATACTGTTTAGGCATATAGAAACAAAGTCCGTAGAAGCCAACTCAAAAGAAGCTCAACTCCGCAACAGCTTCAGCGAAAAACACGAAACCATAGAAACATGACAAACTGACAAAACCGCCCAACCTTTATTCATACAACCAGCCGACAAAGATGCCACATGCGCCATCGCGTGGAAGACGGTCAAATGACATCTGTCATTGAATGTGACATAAACTTAATCTTATTCGCACATGACGTGAATGCCAGTTCAAATGCAAATTGATCGCACATCAGACAAAGCGACGATCAATTTCAAAATCAATCATTTAATGCACTGTCGCTTGTCAGTTTGGTTGCGGAAATTATGTTAGTCTGTAGCACGTTTTGAAAGCACTGGGAGAATGTAGTCAATGTCTTAAATGAGAGCGAATGGAATTGTATGATCGAAGTCGGCTATAATTCAACTAACTGACGGGAAATTCGGGGGGTTTTAAAGATCGAATATGGCAAAAGAAAATTGCAGCAGAAGATGAGTGCCAGATTGCCTTGATTTCACTCCTTTTATAATGCAGATGATATATCATAAACTATAGGCCAGTGTCCCGTGCTAACAGCCACGACTCTAGCGATTTCGGACCGATTTCTTTTGAGGAGGCGCTTCTTTTAGTGTAGGAGGGCCATTCCTAGAGACTTTGTACTTGAATGACCTAGTCCACCTTCTACTAGCTAAGAACAGGAAATGTTGATAGATGGCGTGTTTGAGGCGGTTGATTGGGGGGCCACTAAGTTAGTGGGTACTCCGCCGGCAGATCCCTGCGTAGCCAATTCGTTGGCAATCTCATTTCTCTCTATGTTGCTATGGAACACAGAGGAGAGTAATATTACACCTGCTACTGGCCTGTTTTAGTTCCTCCTTACACTGTTGGAGGACAAATTTGGAGGAAGTGTTTACTGAGGAGATGGCCCTCATGGCTGCTTGGCTGTCGATGCAGATCGCTGCAACTCATAAAGGACCACTGAGGAGTTTACACGCTTCTCTGATCGCTAGTACGTTAGCCTGGAAGATGCTTGAATGATCTGAGAGGCGGTAAGAGTTCGAGATATTGAAGACCGCTGAGCGAACACCGTGGTCTTGCTTAGATCCGTCTGTGTAGATCAGAAATTGATATTCACAGGCGAGTGATTGGGTTTACCAGTCCTTTCTGGATGGAAATCGGCACTGTGCCCCGTTACCGAAGTCTATGGTGAATGTGATGTAGTTCGTAGGAGCTGGGGTTAGGTGCTCGCAAACAACCAACCAGCACAAGGAAGGACGTTGACGATGCACTTATAAACCTGTTTTAAGGAATTTGTTGCCACGTTAGGTCGTTCATACTGGCTTCCAAGTCGAAAATATATTTCTAATGTAATGTTAAATGCTGAATATCTGAAATGCGAAAACGAGATAAGAGCGCTTTTCAATGAAGGTAAAGTGGCAACAGACTTATATACTAGACTAAAATGCTTAAAACTAGTTGGACGAACAATGTTTATATTTTTAACTGGCCCTCGACGGGCACTCTAAGCTAAACTAAATCTTAAACTATGTCTTTCGACTTACACTACATGATTAAGTAAAAGTAAATTGGGATGAACAAGATTAAGAAAATTGCAAAAAAAAACTTAATATCATAACTGTCTCCGCGGTCTAAAGGGTTCGACGAGG
The DNA here is from genome assembly GCA_907269125.1 of Eristalis pertinax. NCBI lineage: Eukaryota > Metazoa > Arthropoda > Insecta > Diptera > Syrphidae > Eristalis > Eristalis pertinax. The sequence goes on from OU026145.1 coordinate 127,075,502, forward strand.
CAGTCCTCACTCACTACTCAACCATCAGAATTTTCGATGCTGCATTGCAACATCATGCACATCCAGACTCGATACCGCTGTGCTGAACCGGAGGAGAACCTCCTCAGCTCGTTCTGCGAAGGAACGGTCGTGGTTAAGTCGCCCAGATGTGAAAGATGAGCGGTACCGCATTTATGTCTTGTAACAGTCCGTAAATGTCTAAATGGAGAAAAGCTTCTGGGGGAGTCTGTCGCCCAGATGTGAAAGATGAGCGGTACCGCATTTATGTCTTGTAACAGTCCGTACCTGTCTAAATGGAGAAAAGCTTCTGGGGGAGTCTGTTTGTAAGAGCAGTAAGATCAGTATCTACATGTTTGTTAAAATATAGATATTGATCTAGCCAGATCCCCTTCTTCATATCCGCCGAAGCCTTATACAACGGCATCCTGAACAGTATGGTTTCCGACTTCTGCAAGATGATATTCAACTTCCAGTCATCGCAACTTCGCATGAATAAATCGAAGTCAGCCTGCGCGAGAGTTGTGATGTTCTCTATCTTTTTACCTGATCTGTACAGTATCAAGTCGTCGGCGAACGCAATTACGTGAGGAACAGAACTTATCAGATCGCTCAAGAAAATGTTGAACAGGATCGGGGAATTAACGGCACCCTGTCACAGAGGTCACATTGCCATTCTTGACGACGAAACTTCTACCGGTAAGCATGCTAAACAGTAGGAACAGCAGTGGTTTACTAATGCCTAGCCCATTGAGCTTGTAAAAAAGTCCGTCTAACCATACGGTGTCGAAAGCCTTCTCCAGGTCAATCAGGTTTCGTTGGATATCCGACACCAGTTTCGACATGGCATGAATAGTGTTATGCCCCGCTTTGCAATCGAATTGGTTATCTGGAATAAAGTCCTCTGTCCAGTTGGTCAGAGCTCTATTTATCACCTTTTCGAATACCTTGATGATGTTCGGGAGGAGACTAGTTGCCAACTGTTCATTACATTGACATTAATCTTGATGTTCAATCAATCCTTTTGCAATGCCGTGTTCTGGAGGGACCACATACTGCTTACTATACACGTCAGGACTTACAAACAGTGCTAAGCTAATGGCAGTTAGAAAGAAAACCACGTTTTGTGGTGGCAGATAATGCACCTAATGTACAGTGTGCTTCGCCCGCACTATTACTTTGTAGTGCACCAGAAGTTGAGCTATTTTAGACGAAGTACTACATCAACAGAAGAATTAATAAAAGAGTGGACACTATGCACTGATCTTTGCACTGTGCTAAAACCGCTAAAAGAAGTCACAGAACAAGTAAGTGGAGAGCGCCATCTAACGTCCAATAGTCTAATAATTTTATTCAATAAGATATTACTAAATATCTTACTTACTTACTTATCAGGCCGGCGACCCATGGAGGGTCCGAGCCTGAGCAATTGCTGCCTTCCATCGTTGACGGTAATGGGCACGCTGCATCCAGTCATCAAGACCAAGCTGTCTTGCATCCGCGATTACTTGGTCTTTATACCGGGAATTTGGTCTTCCTCTCCTTCTCGAACCAGTAGGCTCGGATTTAAAGACCCTCTTTGCCGGCCGAGACTACATCCACATCCTGCTACAGCTCGTAGCATTCGAATTCCTCGCAAACGGGACCATATATCCGACGTAGAATTTTTCTTTCGAAGGGACCAAGAATCAACTCTGCAGTTTTGCTTAGCGTCCAGTTTTCGGGTCGATACAGCAGGCACTGGCAAAATTTTTGTAGAGCATGATTTTGGTCAGGCGTTTTGAGCCCAGTTGTTTTGACGAACCGAAGTAGCATCAGTTGCCAAGGGCGATTCTACGACGGATCTCCACTGTGATGTCGTTTGTGGAGTTCACGTTTGCGCCGAAGTAGACACACTCCTTTACTACCTCGAAATTGTAGCTATCGATCGTGAAGTTGTGTCCAAGGTGGTGTGCGAAGGGACGTTGTTGACAGAATATTGTCCTCATTGACCTTGAGACCAGCTCGTTTCGCATGTTCTTCAATCGTCGTGAAGGCTTCCACTACAGCATGTTGATAACGCGCGACGATGTCAATGTCATCTGCGTACCGCAACAGTTGGACCGATTTGTAGAATATAGTGCCTTCCGTGTTTACAGCTGCCCTCCGCACTATCTTCTCCAGTACCAAATTGAAGAAATCACACGACAGCGCATCTATTTGCCAAAAACCAGTGCAAGTTTCAAACGGCTCAGAAACCCTTGAGCCGAACTGCACGGTGCATCGCGTATGTGTTAGCGTGGTGCGACACAACCGGATCAGTTTTCACGGGATCGCATCGAATAGCTCCTTGCTGTGAATGCTGTCGTATGCGGCTTTAAAATCGATGAAAAGGTGGTGCGTATCGATTTGAAACTCATTGGTATTCTCCAGTAATTCTCTTAGTGTGAAGATTTGGTCTATAGTCGATTTGCCGGATCGAAAGCCGCATTGCTACGTGGCGATTAGTGCGGTGCGAAACGGCTTTAGACGTTCACACAGTACACTGGATATAATCTTGTAGGCGACGTTGAGCAGGGATATACCTCTATAGTTGTTGCAACCAACATAAAATATCTAATGACGGAACACTGCATCACATCGCTTAACAAATAGGAAATCGAATAAAAGACGGGGTATGTAACAGGCTGAAATATATTGAACACAGCAGTGCAGGCGTTTGCATTCTTCTCGATCCGCGTTTCAAAATATAGTATTAACCCATCTCTACCACCAACGTTCGAAAAAGTGTTCAAGTTGTTTCACTTTCTAGAAATGAGAATATTTTTTCCATTAAAATCATGTTTTAACTTGGGACTGAAAGTTTCTTTAGAGATTTTTGCTTACTTGTATCGGCATGCATTCACTTCTGCCAGATAGCGCTCTGATCGATATAGATGATAAGATAAGAGAAAATGGGCCGAGTCTGTTTGCTTACCAGAGTGGGCATTGAATTGCTTTCGCTGATATATTGTCAAGTGGACCACTTGCAGTGATCTTTAGTGTCGTTCAGTGAAGAGGCCACTTTAAATGGTTTCCCCATCAGAAGTCGTAATGTTTGCCACATTTTTTGTTCACTCTTGAAAGCTCAGTTGCAGGCCTGGATGCGATCATTTCTTGCGGATTCCTTTAGATGTCAGGGACAAGTTGAGATACATAGTCGTAACATCGTCATCCATGAACATACGTTACGAAGTTATTAAATGCTAGTTGTAGTTTCTGCAGTGTTAACGTATCACTGTTACCGTAAATATCCTCAGGATACGCTATTTTAGGTAAGGTACGAGTTTTAACGAAATGTTGTCTTATACTGACAGGAGTGAAACTTGCAAAAATCCATAATTTACGCAAACATAGTCGTAGCCTGACAGGTTAGAATTAGAGACCCAAACTAGTTGCAGTTTTTAGCACATTGCGACGTTTGGTTAATAAAGTGGGACCAATAATCGATCCCTAAGGCACACTGTGCTTCGTCGGTAAGACAGCGGAGGAATATCTCTCACATATTTGAAAGAAAGCTTTGCAGAAGCTTAACAGCTGTTCCAGAAAAAAAAAAAAAACTAATCTTGTGGTTCGCTTTGTCCATGGGCTTCGAGAAATGTTGCAATCAGAGTAGTAATAGTCCATTGTCATTTATGTCTTCCATTATATTAATATGTTCTTCCATAAGTTCAATTTCATGGATATTCAAGTTAATTTAAATACAAATTTTCCCGCACCTAAGAAACAAACACCCTTTACATACAAAACACTAGGAACCCACCTTTTCAGTGAATTATGCTGCATCCGTGTGAAAAGATTACATTGCTACACCAACAAAACGGGATAATATCCCACCGGTACCTTTCAGGGTTAACTAATTGATCCAGCTTGGCAGTACAATGGGTTAATAGGTCTACGTCCACTCCCACTAGGCCCAAATCCTTCAAATCACACACTTATGTATATCAAAGCAAGATTTACGAATGTAATAGACTACTGCTTCGCTGCAGGTGACTGGTGCAACTTTGTAACTGACTTCGAAATTAAAGACATTCCATACTCAGATCACCTGCCTATTATTACCACGATAAAGCCGAGAAATAAAACTTCTCCCGAAATTCGTATGGAAAGAAGGGGCAGCGAACATATACAGGAACACCATTGACAGACGCCTACGTGATCAGAGCACTAGTGGGGTATGCATGGACAACCTAGAGGAAGTAATTAAACTATCAATTCCATCTCGGAGACAAGCTGCGAATAAAAGGACTGTCTAAAAACGAGGAGGCGCACTTTCACTTTTCTTCGGCTGTTCAGAAAATATGACGATGAACTTTTTAAGTAGCTATACAACAAGGCCAACTCTCATTATAAACGACTACTTATGTCGGATGCAAAAATCAGAGTACTATGAAAACGAGGCTGAGGAAACTTGCAAGCTGTAGAAACTCAGCAGATTTCTGGAACTCTGCCAGGAAACTCATTGGCACTACCCCAAAAAGTCGGTAGTCAACTGACGACTGAAGTTTTAAAGAGGCACTTTCTATTGAACCCTAGCTAACAGTGGAAGCTCTATTCTGTATGCAAAGCCTTACGTTATAAATGACACACTAGATAGCCCGAATTAAATATGAAGAAGTCAGAGAAGCTTTAACGAGGTTTAAAGATGGTAAGGCAACTGAGTTTGATAGGTTTCCGGCATAATTCTACAAATAAATCAAGGAAGCGAACTTCAAACTGGAGACGTGCCGGAGAGCCTCAAACAAGCAGTTATATTGCCAACATTCAAGAAAAGTCACCCGTCAGACGCGTCTAATTACCGTGGCATCTCACTTTTGAATTCGGAAAAAAATGTACAAGAATTCTTAAAAACCGTCTAAAGCGCTGGGTTCAGGAAAAATTTCCTTCTGGGGGAATTCCAAGCAGGCTGCCGACCTGGTTATTCCACTGTTGATCATATCTTTGTATTACGAAATATAGCAGAAACCTTCATAGAAAGAAAACAGAAGCTATATACTATATTTATAGACTTTAGAGCTGCCTTTGACACGAAGAAAGTTATTCTTCAAGCTCTATAAATACGGAATGTCCCATCAGTTCGGCAAAGTAATGGAAAACTGATGTAGCAACACAAAGGCAGCGGTGTGGAACGGTGAGGCCTTATCCGAGTGGTTTGCCACAGAAGAAGGAGTTAGACAAGGCTGCAACGCAAGCTCAACACTTTTCACTCTCCACCTTCAAGACATTGACGATTTACTCCCAGGGAGGATTTTGTTTGCAAATACTCGTTTAAAACCCTTAAGTATGCCGACGATATTGTCGTATTAGCAAGTTCACCAGAGACTCGGCAACTCATGATAAATCCAGTCTAAGTTCATCCCTATTTAATCTTTACACCGCGGACCAGCCAACCAACTCAAGTGGAAGTAATACACTACTGTATGCCGAGGGAAGTGGGACAGAACATCAACCAACGATGGGACTACAAATCAACAGCGACAAATCTATAGTCATGTGCTTCCGAACACCAGTAGCAGACATACGAGGAAGCAGGGGTAGGACGTTGGTCAGAAGATGCAACAATCTTAAATTAACGTTTCCAGACAACACGACAATCACTCCAACGAAGGACGCCAAATATCTGGGAATATTGTTCAACGAAATATTCAGATTTAAGAACCACGTGGATGCTATCATTAAACGTTTGCCCTACACTTGGTACATCCACTAAACTGCTTATTTATAAGCAACTTATCAGACCAGTCATAATGTACGGATGCCCGATCTGGTACACAATAAACCCCACAGCAATGGAGAGAATCTGTCTGTTTGAACGGAAGATTTTTAGAATGTGCACCAGTCTCCACAGAGACCCTTCTACGAAGAAGCGAAGATCTTGCCAATTGATAAATACATCCTTCAACTATCCAGTAAGCTGTTAAATAATATTAACGGCCACCCCAATAAGGACATACAGGCACTGCAACGACTTCCACTCGAGCGCAGTCACCGATATCTTCACACAATGGCAATCACCAACCCTGGATTTAACGATTTATTCAATCCCGACAGAACACAGTTCTACAAAAAGAACAACACTGGACACTACCGTGGCTAGTCCCACTGAATTGCAATATTTTAAATATTTATATATATTGTTATTCCTCCTTTTATTATAAAGTACAAACCCATATGTAATTAGTAAATTATAATTCAATCATAAGATTTAGCATGGCACATATATTGTAAAATGATACAATTTTGACCACGTCACGTGAGATTCGCCGGGCCCCTATTGTTGAGCCGGCATATCTACCTTAGTAATAAGTCTAGTTGTAAGCCATTTGTATATAATAACTGACGAAACTACTAATCTAAATGCGAGGGCGGAAAGGTAGACATACAATGTCGAGCCTATTGAAGTCGTAAAGCAGTATTGATATCTTGCAGTCATAATTTCCAGCAACTTGACAATGGAACCGCATTTGGTTGCTTCTGAAATCTAAAATTGCAGTAAGCTCAACGTGGAAAAACTGCATTATATAGTGGTATGAATCGGTTGAAAAATGATTAAGATTCTACCTGCGAAGAATGTTTCGGCTGCCTCAGGAGATGCGCGTTCTGGCAGAGAGTTATCAGTACGACTTGAATCTAGATTGGAATACACGGGATAGTTGGAAGGGTAAACTATATGACTTCATCTGGATTCATGCTTTCAACAAAAATACATTGAACAAGTGAGGATGTCCATCCATAGAGAGATCTACAAGGTACCACAATTCAACCTTGGCTCGCTGAACTATTTCAAGGACTCAAAAGCAAGAAAAGAGTTGTTACCCTTAAATTTCGTACCGCACAGGGACGACCTTCCACTTTTATGCTGCTTGTGTAATACATCACAAAGAAAAAATATGGCCCATTTCTAGGAATTTGTCCAATCTTTCGTGAAATTAGGAGGCGCCTTTTGGGAAAGCCATTCTTTCATCGGCTGAAATCCAAGAACTGTTGAACGGCTCCAACTGGCAAATGCTGTCTTTATATTGTGAAGTAACTTTAGTTTATCGCAAAACAATTAAGGAGGAACATTTTTAAATTACATTCAAAATATGTTGATAATCTTGACAGAAGGCTTTTAGCCATGTCATTTATGGTAGACTTACGAATAATTTTCACCATCATCGTCTCAGTTGCCATTATGATTCTGTTTAACTAGAGATAAAACGCGAAATTAATAGATTAATAAAGAAATTTTACACGAATGCACTAAAATAATAGTATTACTTGATAAATAAGTCAATTTATATAAACAACCACAGCTTCAACCCTACACCGAGAATATATTGAACGCCCCTCGTAATATTATCTTTTCTGTTGCGAATGAATGAAATTGATAAAATCTAATAATCTAATCTTTCAAATCACATAAAGTCCAAAATGGGTTGAACATCAATTTCATCTTCCAATCGACGTATAAGCTTGAAGCAAATTGCAGCAAAAGAATGTATTTTTTTTCGAAAATTACCGGCCGTGAAGGGAAAAACGATGCACACTTTTATGCCAAAAATGTCTCATCTCCAGCCTTCACCTTGAAGCTCTTGTAAACTGGCACAAAGCCATTAATACGCCCAAAACCGTCACCGTCCCCACCCACATCCAATTGGCCAAACAGTCTGACTATCAATTTACTGGGTTTCGTTTTGGTGATTTGTGCGGCGAGGTGAGGAGTTTTCTCATTCCCATTGCCATCGCTATCTATCACTGCATCAGCTCATTAGGAAAATTAAAGAGGCGGCGACGGGGAAGGAAAAAGGATGGTGACCGCCTCCTCTCAAAGGGAAGGACAAACAGACGTCTTTAAGTGAACATTTGTAGTTCTTTAAAACTTTAAGATACCATCAATTGAGCATTGAAGTATAAGTTGAAGCTGTGTTATGCTTTAGATGATGCACAGAAACAGAACACCAAATACACAATGATCCAGGTGTATCTGGTGTTCAGTTTCTGGCAATGGTGTGGTTCTGTCTTTCATCAAAGTTAAGACGATTGAGCAGAAGGCTTAGTCCATTCATCGGAAGAACGTTGGCTTCTAAATCGGAGAATAACCAGTTTGTGTTCTAATGTCTTTGTCTCTCAATACACTGAAGAGGAAGGATGTCACTTAATAAAGGGTGATTTTTTAGCTATTATCTTTTTGGCAAGACTGGTTTAAACAGCTGACGCACGTTTCGTGTTTTGTTTCACTTTCAAACATCTTCAATTTGGTATATAATTTAACCATGAATCGTCTTACAAACGAACAACGCTTGCAAATTATTGAATTTTATTATCAAAATGCGTGCTCTGTTAAGAAAGTTCATCGTGCGCTTCATCCATTTTATGGTCAGCTCAGTTTTTGCTCAATGGGTACTTAAATAAGCAGAATTGTCGATTTTGGAGTGAATATCAGCCAGAAGCATTGCGAGAGCTACCAATGTATCCAGAAAAAGTCACAGTTTGGTGCGGTTTATGGGCTGGTGGCATCATTGGACCGTACTTCTTCAAAGATGATGCGAATCGTAACGTAACTGTGAATGGTGAGCGCTACCGTGAGAAGATATCTAACTTTTTTTTGCCCAAAATGCAAGAGCTTGACTTGAATGACATGTGGTTTCAACAAGACAGTGCCACATGCCACACAGCACGCGCAACAATGGACTTATTGAGGGGAGAGTTCGGTGAACATTTTATTTCACGTTCGGGACCGGTCAATTGGCCGCCTAGATCGTGCGATTTAACGCCTTTAGACTTTTTTTTGTGGGGCTATGTTAAAGCTCATGTCTATACAGACAAGCCCGCTTCAATTGACGCATTGGAAGACAACATTGAAGCATTTATTCGTGAGATACCGGCCGAAATGTTGGAAAGAGTATGCCAAAATTGGACTAAGCGGATGGACCATTTGGGGCGCAGTCAAGGTCAACATTTGCATGAAATAATCTTCAAACATTAAATTATATGGACCGTATTATCGATTCAAATAAAGATTTCATGCATTTTTCTGAATTTTATGTGTTTCTTTTTGAAAAACTTTCTTATAGCTTTTATAAAATCACCCTTTACAAAGTGTACTGAGAAGTTCTTTCAATCTCGATCTCGATGGAAGAACGATGCCCCATAGCATGGGAAAAAATCTCTATTGATAATCAAACTATGGTAGAAAGCATTCAACATTACTGCAAAAAATTAACTAAAATTACGTATACATCTTGTAAGCGGTTCATTTAAACTAAAGGGTGTCCCAAAATGATAATTATACATTGAACATTTTTATAAAAAGTGTTTTTTTAGAAGTATAGAACTAAAAATAAGAATAAGAATAAAACAACGATGATTTTTTTAAATTCTGGCATTATAACTTAAATATGATTTCTGGCATATGACCGCCACGTCTGGCTCGGATGCAGTCTAACCTGGAAGTCCAATTGTGATAATGACTTTTCCCAATATTTGTGGTGGTATATCGGCAATAACGTGGTTAATCGCCGTAGACTAGCCACTACACATATCCCCACAGAAAATAGCCGAGTGGCGTTAAATTGCACGATCTTGGAGGCCAATTCACGGGTCCGTAACGTAAAACTATGAGGTTACCAAACGTTTCACTCATCAACTCAATTGTGCCACGAGCTGTGTGACATGTTGCGCCGTCTTGTTGAAACCACAGCTCCTGCACATCCTGGTTGTTGAATTGATGAACGAAAAAGTCAGTAATCATCGCTCTATAGCGGTTACCATTGACTGTAACGTTCTGATCAGCATCGTTTTTAAAGAAGTACGGATCAATTATTCTACCAACCGATAGAGCACACCAAACCGTCAGTTTTTGTGGATCTATACATACATTTCACTCCAAATAGGTCAGTATTGTTTATTGACAACCAAAAGTGAGCTTAAAAATGAATGGACGTAGTGCGCTGTACGTATTTCTAAAAGAACCGTGACTTTTAAAATAAATTTGCACAATTAGCAAAAAAAAAAAAAACGGTGTTCAGGCGTCAGTCTATTCATGTAGAATTGCCAAACCAAACTAAAAATAAATCTCTAACGGCTGGCAAAATGGCCGCCAGTGTTGCCAATTTTGAAGTTCTATACCTTTAAGAAAAACACCCTTTACCAGATCTAGTTGCACTTGAGCACATAAGTAAGTAAACCAAGTCGATGAGAGCATAAGCGTCGTCCCTGTCAATGGCTAAAAACGCCTTTTTCGACGAATTCGTCCCATCGTGTCAATGACATCCACAAGCTTCAATCTTAACTCATCAATTGTGACATAACGCAGGATACTCATATATACCTTCGAATATACCTTGTCACCTTGCAAGAGGCTCATATCCAAAAGCAGTAGTCTTAAAGTCAAATTGACAAAACGAACGAAACCTTTCCCATTTCCAAAAGGAATGCATCATCCCTAAATCTCACAGATTTCTTCGCGCGACTAAAGTTTTCCCTCAAACCAAACGAAACCGAAAAAAAATCCATGTACACAGGACTTTATCGGCGGCATTAAAAAACCTTATAAAAGCCCATAAAATATACTTATGAGTGCGCCATAAAGAAATTCCTCATCAAATGTCAACAGCTAATAGCTCTGTCACACCGTCATCCACTTGCCCCGCAGCACAAGAGCACAGAAGTCCTAAAGAATCAGTCGGCCGGGATGAGGGAATCTGAAAAGTTTAGCGAAATGGCTTCGAGTGAAGATGCAAATATTTGATGTTTGCCGGCAGATGTCATAAATGTTTGTTTCTCCATCAAAATCAGCGACTGTCGCCACACGTCCTCTCGCGGCACGGCCTGTCATTCCATTTGTCACCACAGAAGTTCAACATTTTTGTGCAATTCGTTTGAAGATCCATTCATCAACTGACCTTGGTGGCGATCGTTGCAAGTGTCCGAATTTTGATTCGCTTTGTTTATGTTCACTTAACGTCACTTGAACTGTTAGCAGAGATGTCACTCAAGTGAGCGGTGCTTTTGACAGATCGTTGACCTTGCTTGTGACGGTCTGGACGTTGTTTTCTTTTCGGCACGCCATGCATTTTGTTCCAAGAAACAGGGAAAATTGTTTCGTGTCGCGGAACATCACCTTCACGTCACTTCGCTCGTAAATCCAGGCCGTCAACTCTAGTCCTTTGTCACATCTCCCAGACTCCTTCTTCGTGCGTCTATCCACCGTCTAGACAAATGTAATTTTCATTCATCGACACGTCCTCGTCGCAGTCCTTCGTGGCGAACGTGACAGAATCCAGATGAGCCGTCGATGCAATGCGATAAGTATGAATTCATTTAAGGACATGCACGACTTATGACCGCCCCAAGTGGTGTGCCCAGTCGTCCGCAAATTCGATTTATGTTTAGGTTGTGTCAGGTCCAAAATTAATTACTTGACTCGCAGTGTATTTGCCTGTTGACTCATCAATTAATCGAAACTGAATGGCGAATGAATGCCAAATGCAATGTGTGAACTGATGCAAGGACACTCGGGGTAGCTTGTTTGTGATGACACGCAATTGAGTTTACATTCAATGTCTGCAGGATTATGGGGAATTTGGCGGCTGAAGAGCATGTATTTGATTTGTTCAGCAAACTTGAACTGAAATTGGTGGGATTAAAGTGGGAAACGATAATCGTGACGGGATGTGGTTGGGTTGATTGGGATCTAACACACTGCAGCATGACTGTTGCGGTTTCAAACCCTTTTCAACATAGCCACGTCAATCTTCAGCTCTTGTGAATAGACAAACTCCTATAAATATGCTCTAAACATGCAATTAGTTCTTCCTTTTCTCCCGCAAAGAGCCTGCTCCGAGGATAGAAGAGGAGTCTTAATAAATTAATGCCTTCGGCGCCGGAGTCTAATTTCTAGATGATTTCAACCCCATTCGCTGTTGCTACCGCTTACTCTTTTTCGCGCGATTGTTCAGATGACACACCATTGAAGGAGTTCAAAAAAAAAAAACGGCTCCCGATCACTTTTTCTGGCTGACACGGTCTTATTGATACAAGTATCGCCTTTGGCCGGACAGTAATCTTTTTTAGGTTTTAATTTACCCGCACACCATCTGCATCCCCATCCTGTCACTCTTGTAAAGGGGGGTTTAATTTTAAGGGCCGATGTTGATTTTGAATAAAACACAAATTATTTAGGAAATTATTGTCATTTCTTTTTATTATGATAATATTGGTATGGCTCAATTATGTATGAAAGCAAATATCGGCCAAATGGCCGCCGCGACCTCGGCGGTACACCTCCATCCGATGGTCCAAATTTTCGATGACGCTAAAGCATAATTGAGGTTCAATGCCGTTAATGTGCCGAATTATCTCATCCTTTAGCTCTTGAATTGTTGCTGGCTTATCGACGTACACCTTCTCTTTCAAATAACCCCAAAAAAAAAAAAACCAACGGTGTCAAATCACATGATCTTGGCAGCCAATTGACATCGCCACCACGTGAGATAACACGGCCATTGAATTTGTCGCGCAAAAGAGCCATTGTTTCGTTAGCTGTGTGACAAGTGGCACCGTCCTGTTGAAAGTACATATCGTCCACATTCATATCTTCCAATTCGGGCCATAAAAAGTTCGTCATCATTTCACATTTCACGATAGCGAACACCATTCACAGTAGCTGCCTGACCGGCCTCATTTGGAAAAAATACGGCCCGATGATGCTCCCAACCGCACCAAACAGTCACTCTTTGTGGGTGCATTGGTTTTTCGACAATCACTCTTGGATAATCATTCGCCCAAATGCTGCAATTCGGCTTATTGACGAATCCACTGAGGTGAAAATGTGCCTCATCACTGAAGATGATTTTCTTCGAAAGTTGATCATCCACTGTTGCCATTTCTTGCCACCATTCTGACCATTGACGACACTTGAAATGGTCAAGAGGCTTTAGTTCTTGAGTCAATTGCACCTTGTAAGCGTGTAAATGCAAGTCTTTATGCATAATGTTCATCAACGACGAGCGTGAGAGTTGCAATTGTTGGGCACGACGACGAGTTGAGGTGGACGGCTCATCAGCCACACTATCGCGAACAGCAGCAATATTTTCTGCAGTACGAGCTGTACGAGCATGCACTGGTGTTTTCACATCTCCTACAGACCCGGTTTGCTCAAAACGTACGCACATTTGGACGATTAAATTTACCGAAAAAATCACGAAGTGCACGATATGCATTTTGATTTGAACGCCCATTTTCATAATAAGCCTGAATAGCTTTAACGCTTTGCTCGATTGTGTATCTTTCCATTGTTCAAATTGAATTAGTCTGAAATTGAGAAATGTCAAATGAAATGCAGAAAAAAACTTGACGTTTAGGTGTGGTTCACATTCAACATCGGCCCTTATAATTTAACCAACTTTTAGAATCCATATTGTTGTTTATTGGTCTTGCAGTGGGTGCAAGACCGTCTACAAATTTGCCTGGTCCAGTAACTATCGCTTGAAAAACAGCTGGATGGCGAAGTTGTGTGCCTGCCCTTGGTTAGAGAGGTCCCCGCTTCGAATCCCAGTTAATACGCTTTATCCGGTGGTGCCCGACAACGCCCTCCGATCTCCAGTGGTTCCCCACAATGCTTGACTACACTGAGCACAAAAACTCGCCGGCAAAACAACCTTGGCTTGTGCTTTCTCACTCTCATGTGAACCACACGCCACAAAGCTTCACAGAGAATTGCGTGTGATTCACATCTGACAGTCGATTGATCGCAATGCGAACTCCATCTCTGCTTATGCAATTTATTTGAATACCTGCCCTAGCGCATGGCGTCGCACACATTTTCTCGCGTAGACCTTGTCTCGTAGTATATCGCCCGGCAGATGGGCTCGTGTTGACTGCGGCAAAACGGCGCGGCGCAAACAAACACCATCTCCAGCACCCCTCGGCGAGCAGCACTTCAACTGCTGTTCGCATCCATTATCAATCTATTAACTCAACTGTCGAGGATTGCTAATTACAGACGTTCATGTGCCGCGTCGATACATCGTCTCCCATTGAAAGTGCCTCCTCGCATCTTTCACACACACACACTTTCGCTCGAGTGGGGGACGTGTGTACATCCGTGGAATGTATCCACTCTTCCCCCACACCAGTTTGGGGTCATCGATTCGACTTTTTTGATTCACTCATTCGTACTCGACGGGGATGCGTACTCGCTAGTCGGTCGTTAAGAAGATTACATCGCCCGACATGTGATTTGGGGACGCGTCGTGTGCGGTACCTGTTACAGTTCACCGTGGGTAATGGAATGTGTGTGGCACGTGCTTCTGGTAAACTGCCTGCAATTTGAGGCGAACTCGAACCTCAGGGAAGCGTGAATACGATGCGATAAGTGCTTGGTCGGGACGGAAGGCTGCCGGAACTTGAATTTAATGTTGTGGAAATGTGGCTTGTCTCCAGCGAGGCGAGGAAACTGGCAAAATCATTAGTTCCTGTCACCGTATCCATGATTTGTTGAGTCGAGTGCAGAGTGGATGTCTGGCGATGGAGAGGGGTCTTTCGGCTGCCGTGGATGCGGGGGCATTTGAGGAGCACGCACAAAGCACGTCTGATTGTGGCGGTTTTCTGACAACTGCTCCACATGCGCTCTAGTGGTTTCTGGGTTTCTGGTGGGGCCTGAGTTGAAGGGACAGTATGGTGACTTAAAGGATTCGAGCAATTTCAATCAATCATCAGTCATCAGTGATCAGTCATCAGTCATCAGTCATCAGTCATCAGTCATCAGTCATCAGTCATCAGTCATCAGTCATCAGTCATCAGTCATCAGTCATCAGTCATCAGTCATCAGTCATCAGTCATCAGTCATCAGTCATCAGTCATCAGTCATCAGTCATCAGTCATCAGTCATCAGTCATCAGTCATCAGTCATCAGTCATCAGTCATCAGTCATCAGTCATCAGTCATCAGTCATCAGTCATCAGTCATCAGTCATCAGTCATCAGTCATCAGTCATCAGTCATCAGTCATCTGTCATCAGTCATCAGTCATCAGTCATCAGTCATCAGTCATCTGTCATCAGTCATCAGTCATCAGTCATCAGTCATCAGTCATCAGTCATCAGTCATCAGTCATCAGTCATCAGTCATCAGTCATCAGTCATCAGTCATTCATCAGTCATCAGTCGTGTCAGTCGTCAGTCGTGTAAGTCGTTATTCCGTCATCACAACAACGTGATATCTCTTAACAAAACGTGCCCTTAGTGCCATGGACCAGATGTGCACACGTCAGGCAATTAAAACCAATTATTCGAACGGAAAGACGTGTGCGATGACAGCCCGCCTCCCACCACGTTAATTGGCAAACAATCATGGTTTCATGGCGTGGGATGAACAAAACCAAATCTCTCTCTCCTTCCAGTGAGGCCTGTGATTGAAAACGAGTCCGCAGCTGCCTCATCGATGGGCACGTAGTATATCCAAGTCCTGGATCGGCATTCAACAGCCATCGTCCCGGCGGTCGGCTTTGTAACAACATTACCAGTTCACTCTGCGTTCCGCTTACGGGCGGCAGGCGGGGCTAGTGGTCGGGGGATAGTGTGATCCCATGGGGAATCTGCACGTTCGTTCGCCGCTCGTGCCATGACACACACGTACCGAACGCAAACAATTTCTGCTCCTGGCTGCCGCTTCCTTTGACGTCCTCAGCCAACCCGGATCGAGCAGAGGCGTTAAATCGAGCGATGGAGAGGCACTACAAACAAACCCCTTGCAGACGTTCATTGGGGTGGAACGGTTCATCTCTAACCCGGCACGTAGGCGAAGAAGTAGAGAGGAACTGGAGTGACAATGGGAAATGCAAGCGCTTTGCGGTCATTGAGCACCGAAGTCGTCCGACTAGTCACGTCGTCCAAGCCGCAGATCAACGCCGGCTGTCAGTGTGCAGCTTCTCTTCCAAAGAGCGCACTTCGAAGTGTGCCGCGACTGCCGCAATGTAATGAACGTAGTTATTGGCACTTAGAGGCGTTGTAAGTACCGCCGGTTCCCAGCAATAACTTGACCATTATCAGCATCGGGCGCAGGAGAGCGTCAAGCGTCCCATTAAGGCGATGAGTATCGTGCTCCTGCGAAAGGGCAATGAGTGCGAAAATGTGTCCCGACCCATCCATTATCCGGCTGAACCCTTCGTCGTGAGGTTAATTAAAAAGATAACAGCTACACGTGGAGGTGCTTTGTCAAGTAAATTGGTCTTCTGGGACCGACGATGAGGCGGCACAGGTGGCAGGAATGGATTCAAAGAAAGAAGGAGATTTTTATTGGACGGGAGACAGAAGACTGACTGAACTCACTGAAGCGACTGAACTGACTGAACTGACTGAACTGGCTGAACTCACTGAAGCGACTGAACTGACTGAACTGACTGAACTGACTGAGCTGACTGAACTGACTGAACTGACTGAACTGACTGAACTCACTGAAGCGACTGAACTGACTGAACTCACGGAACTGGCTGAACTCACTGAACTGACTGAACTGACTGAACTGGCTGAACTCACTGAACTGACTGAACTCACTGTACTGACGGAACTGACTGAGCTGACTGAACTGACTGAACTCACTGAAGCGACTGAACTGACTGAACTGACTGAACTGACTGAACTGACTGAACTGACAGAACTGACTGAACTCACTGAACTCACTGAAGCGACTGAACTGACTGAACTGACTGAACTGACTGAACTCACGGAACTGGCTGAACTCACTGAACTGACTGAACTGACTGAACTGGCTGAACTGACTGAACTGACTGAACTGACTGAACTGACAGAACTGACTGAGCTGACTGAACTGACTGAGCTGACTGAACTGACAGAACTGACTGAGCTGACTGAACTGACTGAGCTGACTGAACTGACTGAACTGACTGAACTCACTGAACTGACTGAACTGGCTGAACTCACTGAACTGACTGAACTCACTGTACTGACTGAACTCACTGTACTGACGGAACTGACTGAGCTGACTGAACTGACTGAGCTGACTGAACTGACAGAACTGACTGAGCTGACTGAACTGACTGAGCTGACTGAACTGACTGAACTGACTGAACTCACTGAACTGACTGAACTGGCTGAACTCACTGAACTGACTGAACTCACTGTACTGACTGAACTCACTGTACTGACGGAACTGACTGAACTGGTTGAACTGACTGAACTGACTGAACTCACTGAACTCACTGAACTGGCTGAACTCACTGAACTGACTGAACTCACTGTACTGACTGAACTCACTGTACTGACGGAACTGACTGAACTGGTTGAACTGACTGAACTGACTGAACTCACTGAACTCACTGAAGCGACTGAAGCGACTGAACTGACTGAACTGACGGAACTGACTGAACTGACTGAACTGACTGAACTGACTGAGCTGACTGAAGCGACTGAACTGACTGAACTGACTCCCCAATTAATCACTTTCAGCCGTATCAAGATTCCATTAAAATTTCACACTATTTGGAGCCGTATCCGACTGTCCTTCTACTTACATCCCGTGAATTGCTTCTGGCCCCAAAAGAAACCCCCGCGCACACTTGCCCAGATATCATTTGCCATATCATTAAGCAATGGCACTCCCTCGTGCGGGCATGGTCGCCCAGCACGCGCCCGAATATTCGACGCGAACCCGATAAATTGAAGCGACTCTAAGCAGATTTGCGAACACTTAAGCAAATCAATTAGGGAAATCCTGTTTAATGAACCATTCGGAATTAAATTAATTTACATCCCACCCAGCTGTCGGCTGGAGGGCGGACTTGCTTTCGTTCCTTACGGCCGGACCCGCTGTTGGCATCGGGAATTAATGAAATTATTCGCCATCGCTCGAGACGTCCATCGTGAAGACAGTGTCCCCACCTCCGGTGGCCAATTTGATGACCCGACAGTAGTTTAGTATCGGTTTTTGCTTGGACCGGATCTCCGCTTGATTGATTGCCTGCGCGAGGGAGAGGCGGGCGAGCCTCTCTCTGGAACAAGGGAAAACTCTTAATCGAAGCGAACGTTCGGACGTCCAGGTGTAGCGGTAATAACTTATCTAATCGAAATGGACCGCAAGCAGGCCAACGTAATCCTGCGACTAATACACACTGAAACACTGAAAATATCCTTCTCCTTCGGATTTGCTTAGCCGCACGAAGGATAATAGATTTCGACTGCGGCAGCGGCGGTGCTGACATGCGCCGGGCGGTGGAGGGGGAGAAGGTCAAACCCATTGATGGAGGTGCTAAGGAGAAATATTTACCAGGCAGCTGTATTATGGAATTACTTTGAGTAGTTTATCAGATCACCCTCGCACACGGGCGGGGGACTATGGGATTACGGAGACGACTACATGCCGGTGGATGCGGGGGACAAGTGCGCACTGGGGCGGGTCGAAACTTGAACAACAGTTCAAGGATTCGAGAGCCGGATGGCAGATAGAAAGTTGGGAAGAGAGCAACCGGAAAGGATCAAAGTATCGTTGCCTTAATGGAATTTCCGTGGAAAGACAAGGTAATCCATGTCGAAAGTTACTTTATTTTACTTTTCTCCGGTCTTGGTCTTTTTGCCGGCTTTAGCCCACCACCTACCCCCCCCCCCCCCCCCCCCCCCCACCACCCGCTCTCTCGCCATTGCCACGGGAGATTATTTGAATACACTCGTTGCGAGGCGTGTGTGGTGCAATCCATGCGGATTATGCGTGTCATCCATCTCGATGAAAATTGTTTTGAACAACATTCGCTTAGCGTGTGGGGGGGGGGGAGGGGGCTCGAACAGGAACTGCTCATCCCCCTTGAATCGAAGTTGGACGTCTGCTTGCTCGGGTTGTGGTCAATTGACTTGTAAGACATCGTCACGCTGGGGGGAGTTGGTTCGGGTTTTTCCAAGAAGTCCTTGCCAAAGGAAGCTCTTTGCGGCACTTTACTTGTGCCGGAGCAATCGCTTCGTAAATCTTCTCTTGTGGATTGTCGAGGAATTTCGTTGAAAGTGTTTTGTGGCGCTTGCGGCTGTTGTGTCTTGGGATTTCTCCTGTGGACGATTGTGCGAGCAGGATTTGCTTTTAATCTTGTTGCGAAAGGGTAGCATTTTTTCTTGACCAGCATTGTTGCACGAGTTTGTATACCAGACTCTGACGACGGACAATGAAAACCATTAATGTCAACACCGCTCAGATACATGGCTTCCAACATGGCTTGACATTCGGAAGATCAGAAGTCGATGAGAAGCCCGCGAACGATGGCGCTTTCCACAAGAGGAAATGGTTTGATTGTCTTGTTTGTCAGAGGTGAGAGGTGGTGGATCTGACAGTCAAAGGCTGGGTGCACTCTGTAATCTCCAAGAGGAGTGGAATGGGACAGTGGTGAAGTATGCTTCAGCCAATTCGATACAAAGTGAGCTGTTCATTGACAAAAAATGAAACTCCCTTAGAAGAATGTATAAGACCAATGATCCGCAGCATGTTAGAGTGTAATCCTGTAGTGGGTCGTCTAGATTTTATTGTCGCCAATTGCACCCAAAAACATGCACAACTGCGAAATTTAGATTCATTATGTAACCACTTAAACATGATAGATCGGCCCTTCAGGCCATAACTCACTTAGACCAACTTCTTGGGTCCATTGTGCCTTTGTTTCCGGATGGCTTACCACCGTGAACAAGGAGACCCTCTGAACTGCGCCGACAATAGAGGCATCATATCTTATCCGTCGTGCTGTGTGAACGCCTAAAGCCTTTCGTCAACAACCTGGTCGGTCCATACCAGTGTAGCTTTATGCCAGGAACATCCAGCATCGATCAAATATTCACATTAGAGCTCGAAGAAGATCGATACCCACCACCTTTTCATCGATTTTAAGCCAGCATCTAAAGTCTTGGCATCCCTATCAAACTCGTCCGTTTGTGTAGGATGACGATGGAGAATGCACGCTGCTCCATCAATGTCGGTAAAGACCTATCCGAGACTTTTGATGTCAAAAAAGGATTCAGACAAGGCGACGCGCTGTCATGCAACTTCTTCAACATCAGAAGAATTGTTCAAAACTCGCCCGCCAACACCTGAGGAACAACCTTTCAGAAGTCAGTTAAACATTAGCATATGCCGATGATATTCACATAATCGGAAGAATGCAGCGTGATGTCAATGGGACTTTTGGGAGTATTTTGGTAAATGAGGGCAAGACCAACGAGAAAGGACATCCAACACCGACGTCTCAGAAAGAACGTCACAATAGGACTGATAGGGCTTTGAGGCAGTCAAGGACTTTGTCTACCTAGGAGCCGCTATCGACACGAGCGTCGAAATCAAACGAAGAATAACTCTTGCCAATAGCTGCTTCTTTGGCCCTCTATCGAACAACCAAAGTAACCCTCTGTAAGACCTTAATCGTCCCAGTTCTGAGACATAGCGCAGAAGCATAGACTCTGTCGAAAGCGGGCGAAGTTACTCTTGGTTGCATCGAGAGGAAAATTCAGATGTCCTGTCCCGTCTGCATAGATGGTGAGTGGAGGAGAAGATATAACAACGAATTGTACGAGTTGTTCAGCGACATCGACTTAGCCAGAAGAATGAAGATCCAACGATTGAGATGGCGATGTCATGTAGAGCGGATGGAAACCAATGCTCCGGCCCGGAAAGTCTTCGAATCCATCCCCGAGAGACGACGCAGGAGAGGAAGACCGCGATTCAGGTGGCGAAGGTAAGTGGGAAGGGAACTCAACCAACTATGCGTGCGAAACTGGAGGCAGCTAGATAGAGATACAGATCGAGCTGGCTGGAGACGCTTGTTGGTTGAGGTTCAGGTTCACTCTGGACTGGAGCGCCAACTTAAGTATGTAAGTTAGCACAGTGAGATCTAATTTAGTTCTGAAAACACCCGGATTCATAAATGCATCTTATGAGGTGTTTCAGTTAAACCCCGCTAGCTCAACGAAGAATTGTTAACCCAGGAAGTCTCCCCTTCTTTTCGCTAGAGCAGATGTTGGATAGATTCTATTTCTTCTTCATCTTTGCAGTTTCTACAAAAGTCGTTGTGCTGTAGGTTCAGATGCATAAAATGTGTCCTGGAAGGACTCTTTAACATCCTTGCGATCCAAACCAATCAGTGATACTGTTTACTGACCTCTTTTTGCTCAGCGTCGGCGATAGAGCCCTCGCTGTTGCTCCCGTACTCAGGCTAAGCCATCGAGTTCTGGATCTATCTAGGGTTTCGTCTTAGAGCGCTCCTTCCGGTCGTCAAGACCAAGCTGCCTTGCGTCAGCGATGACTTGGTCTTTATAAGGAGAGGACGACCGTCTCCTTTTCGAACCAGAAGGCTCGCATTCGATGTGGCCAAGCCAATGCAGTCGACGGACTTTTGCCTTCCAGACTACATCCAGCTCGTAGAGTTCGCGGTTGTGTCTTCTCCTGCATTCACCGTCCTCGCAGATTCTTGGAGCCTTCGGTACAAAAGCTCCAAGAATCGAATAAGCCGACTGGACTGGCTCGCAAGAAACGACTGTCAGACGACAAGATCAAGCTGGCCAGAGCTTAAAAACGGCAAAACAAAGACGCTTCTGTCGTTGGACCGTGAGTCGATCCTTGTGCTCGTCGTAGTGATCACAGGACACTGTCGCATCGGAAATGAAACGTGGAATCCAGCGATCTCTGCCGGAGCTGCAGTGACGAGGAACAGACCGAGACGATCCAACATCTGCTCTGTCACTGCCCAACTTTTCAAAATCGGCACCTAGCCGCCCTAGGCTAAGGATTCTTCACAGACTTAGGGAACGCATAAATATCGGATCTCTTAAGATTCGTAAAGACCACGGGGTGGTTTAAGCCATCACGCGACAGGATAGGTTGACAGAATGTGTACCCCACAAATGAAGGCCTCCGAGTGGAAGTGATGTTCAACCACCACACTGCCCTTCCTAAACTAACCTAACCTAACCTATGTTTGTAGAATCTGCCTTGGATGCGGATCACGGCCAAGCGAGGGTTCAAAGACGAGTCTACCTTAACCGTTTTCCCACAACGAATTCGAATACCTTTTCCGTATGTTCAACCTTTTGTGATAGATGTCGCACTCTTTTTCATTTCCTGTCCTGTCCAGCATATTTCCTGGTTCGCAGTAATATCCTCCTTGTATTGCGTGAGGTTCTTTACCAGTTGATAAGCGGAGTGTAGTGTGTTCCTACATTTCAGGAGAACACTCGCAAATCGTTGTCCTAAGATCGCTTCTTACTTAAGATGCTTCAAGTCCTGGTATGCGAAGTCAGACTTCCTCAGAAGGTGCATCATACTCGGCATTGCTTGCCAAAGGCATCTATGGGAACTGTTCCCCATCGAATCACCAAGTGATTCCCATCGGGCTAAAGCAACGTTTTGGAAGAACCCCCCCCTCCCCCCCCGTCCTGCAGGAGATGCAAAACGAAAATCTCGTTCTGCTCTGCCATCATCGTCCCATCAAGCAAAAAAACATTTCGATGATGTCCCTTTTGGTGGCTTTTAGCGAAATTGTCCACTCCCCTGGTGACCACACCGGACTGGTATGCGCGACCATTAAGTCGCTTTATTGTCCATCCAGTGTGTCCATAACCAAGTGAATGACTGACTCATCGTTCCGCCGGACCTGCATTCTGGACATGTATGCACAAGAATGTCATAGGCCGCCGAACATCTCGAAGCCATAAAACATTTATTAATGCCGCGGTGGAAGTGCTGAAGTTCCTCATGTGACAGAAGTCACCAGCGAGTGGGAGAGAGTATGCCTGTCTCCTCGTCCTGCAGTCAGGGCACGGGCGCACGGCATTCACAATCTCCGCACCCGCTCCGTGCTGTAATCATTCGTGAGTGATGAACCAACATTTAGTCCCGCACTTTATCTCATCTCATCGGCAATAATGTCCGCGCGTAGAGGTCCTTCAGCTCACAACGACGACCACCCCGACTCGGCAGCCAGGAGCACTCATCACCGAGCTTAATGGAGTACGATGACGGTCTTTGCTGGCAAATGTCCTGCCACACTGGGCGGTGATGGTGATGGTGGTGGTGCCTTCTTTTGTTTCCACACGGCCGAGTGGGGGTGCTGTGTTGTCCTTGCCGCTGTTCTCATTTCGTATGCGCTGCCAGCATCGGTGAGCCTTGTGTCATTCGGCGTCTTGGGCAAAGCCACATAGGCGCTTGCACTGGATGTCGTTCCTTTAGAAATTGCTTTCCACATTCGCCCGCCCGTGGACATGCCGGGACGAAACTCTGCCCGAAAGGATATCGCGTGCTACTCGACCATGTGTACCTTTCTGGTCTGGTCGACGGTCTTGTCGTTGGTCGGTTGTCGGTTGCCGCCTGTTTGGTTGTCGACTGCCGCTTGCTGGTCGTCTACTGATTGTTGCGCTGACTGCTGGCGGTTTTCCAAGCACAATGTTCATCCGTGTTTCCGGTGGATGCTGAGATTGAAACAAAGATGGACGCGGATGGGACCGCCGCCGGCGTGCTCGTAGTCTCCCACGTAGCCGTTCGGCTAAAGTGGAGTGATACACTCGTAATTAAAAAGAAGAGAGAAAAAAATTAGAAATCCTAAAAATACACCTCGGTGGCGTCATCGTGGCGCGTTGTTGCCACTCGGCCCAGTGAATGAAAACGGGTGCGGGTGGGCGGATGAAATTGCTTTCGCTGGCAGATCCTTTGAGGCGTGATGGTCGTGAATAAATTGAAATGCAAGAGGGAGCCAAAAGTTAATGATTTGTCGCTCGTATGCCGGAATGCCGAGATGGAAAAGTAACTCGATGACTGTTTGCCAATGTGGACTGAATGGGCTGCTGGAGGGTGGGACGGATGGAGGACAGGAAGATAAAAATGTCAAGGTGAAGAACAGGCAAAAATGGATGAATGGGCTTTTGGTTTACATTTGAATGAAAGGAGGGGGCTGCGCTCGCGGGTGTATCTCTTTGATCTTTAAACGAGCTGAGAGGGGAGTGAGGCGCAAGTCAAGTGTCGGTTTGTGTGTTGTGTTCTTCCACGTGGATTCAGGACAGACTTTCATTGCAACTGGGTGGCAGTTTGGCTTGAGCGACGGAGTGTGGAAAACAGTCGGTCGGAGGCCTCTTATATAAACTCTTTGACTTCGCACGTTGGACTCCAAGCTGCTCCTAAGCTATCACAAAACCAAATAGAATCACATTTCAATGACACCCAGAGAATGGACACGGTCAGCCGCGCCTCGATGTGAACTCACTACATGACATCACGATGAGCTGGACGAAATTTCGCCGGAATTCTGTGGCGCGAGGGTGGCGGTAATTAAAATTGAACCGGAATGGCAGGACTTTGGGGAAATATGGAAATGTAATGCGAAGTGGTGTGTAAGGGGAATTTGCCGCAAAAATTCACTTGAGCACATATTTTTTAGCAAAAGTCGACGGAGTTCAACCCTCGGTCGCACCCCAAAACCGTGGGATCAGAGTCATATATGCTTTGTATGGTCGAACCAGCAAAGAAAGTGGCGGGCCCCTTTCCCTTTCGTTGCAGGATTATCGATGATTTCGTCATAAGTACACTTGTTCAATAATTCCTGTGCTGATGCAAGAGTTAAAGCGGGGCGATCATAGCCAACGACGTCAGTTCGATAATTCCTCATCTTCTTCTTTTTTTAATGGCGCTGCAGTCCGGGATTACCCTGGTCCTCCGCCAACAAGCTTCTCCAGCTGGCACGATCTTCAGTCATTTGTCTCCAAATTCGCCCGCCAAGTTGGTTGAGGTCCTTCTCCACTTGTGTGCGCCATCCGTTCCCCGATCATTGTCGCACTGATTCGGAGTCGAAGACTCTTCGAGCTGGAGCAGTGTTGTCCATGCGCTCTACATGGCCTAGGCATCTTAGGCACTGAATCCGTAGACGTCAGACGTACATTTCATGGTTGATCTTCTTCTCCAAAAACCATCAACGCACCGGAAAA
Organism: Eristalis pertinax; assembly: GCA_907269125.1. Taxonomy (NCBI): domain Eukaryota; kingdom Metazoa; phylum Arthropoda; class Insecta; order Diptera; family Syrphidae; genus Eristalis; species Eristalis pertinax. The sequence goes on from OU026145.1 coordinate 127,100,454, forward strand.
AATCCCAAGGACGTCTTTATCTGCTCTTGAGATTGTCCAGGCTTCTGTGCCATAATGCTGGACAGGGATGATTGTTGATTGGTCTTTCGAAAGAGGGCTCTGCTGCTCAATTGCCTCTTAAGTCCAAAGAAACAAGAGTTATTTTGCATCTAATCTCGGTACTGATGTTGTTCCTACTGTTTTCTTGGGAGCCGAGGTAGACGAAGTCCTTAACTACCTCGAAGTTATATTGACATTCTGGCCGAGTCGTCGATGTTGTGCGTCCTTTCTCGATGACAGCATGTACCTCGTTTTGCCCTCATTCACTGCTAAACCCATTATCGTCAACTCCGTTTCAACACCACGCTTCATTGATTGCTCGCTGTGAACGACCATTCACGTCAATGTCGTCCGCATATGCTAGCAAGAAGCATATGCTTTTGGAAGATCGTGCCTCTAGTGTTGGCGAGTGAATTTTGCACGACCATCGCAAGTATGATGTTAAAATAATCACATGACAGCGCGTCGCCTTGTCTAAAACCTTTGTTGACATTAAAGGTCTTGGTGAATTCGTTACTGACCTTGATGGAGCACCGAGAGTTCTCCATCGACATCCTGCACAATCTGACGAGTTTGACAGGAATGTCAAAACCAGACATGGCGCTGTATAGCTCGTCTCTATGAACGCTGTCATATGCGGCCTTGAAATCGACGAATAGGTGGTGGGTGTCCATCTGCATCTCTTGAGTCTTTTCCAGGATTTGCCGTAGTGTGACCTTCCCGGCTTTAAGCCGCACAGATAAGGACCTATCAGGTTATTTACGAATGGTTTTAGGCGCTCACACAGAACGGCAGAGAAGACCTTATAAGCGAAGTTTAGGAGACTTATCTCTCGGTAGTTGGTGCAGTTGAAGGGGTCTCCTTTTTTTGTGGATCGGGCAAACGATACTGGGGTTCCACTCATCGGGTATGCTTTCCTCCGACCATATCTTACAGATGAGTTGGTGCATGTACCCTCCCATCTCATCTCCAGCTGCTTTAAAAAGTTCTGCATGCAGTCCGTCGGCACCAGCAGCTTTGTTCGACTTTAGTCTCGATATCGCTATCTTGACTTCGTCTAGGTCGGGAGGACGGAATTCTCTTCTATCATCGTCCATTGTGTGGAGTGGACGTTTCCAAGAGTTATTCTGCGTTTAATCTCGGTACTGATGTTGTTCCTACTGTTTACGTGGGAGCCGAGGAAGGGACAAATGGGCCATCGAACACATTCAAATCAGGAACATTTCGTTTCCTTTTTTTGCGGGCTTGCCACACTGTCGCCCTATTCCTGACATTGTTTACAATGTACACGACATGGCAAGGAAATGCATCGCCGAAGGTGTATGTTTGCGCGTAGTTGAATCTAGTGCGGTTTTTAAGGAGGCAAGGACGTCTGAAGCCGTCCCTAGGCTCCCTACTGTTGGTTCGGTCTTTTATCCAAAAATAGCCAAGAATCATGTGCACCCATTGGATCATTTAATGCAATGCGATAATCAGCAGCAGGCTCAGGTCAAAGATTCCCAATTGACATCCCTAAAAGTGAAATTGAAATTCATAAAGCCCGCGAAGTGTGCTTGTTTATCCACTTTGGCCATAAACCCTTGCCTGACAAGACCTGCAGTAGTCCTTGCCTCGGTTTATTCTGTGGTCGACAATAGGAGCTGGTCGTTGTCGTCTTTCGCAGACTGAGACGTCTGTGAGGGATATAAAAACTAGACATGATGCTGACCGCATTTTGTTAAATCAAGGACATTTTTGGTGGTGCGTGTTTCATGATTTTCCTAGGAGCCTATATTCGCTTCATGACATCAAGACGACACTCAATTCCAATGCAAAAAGGGCGAAGGGAAGTTTAGCAGGGATTTAAAAGTCTGTTGCTGTCTCCCTATCAGTGGATCTCTGAGGAGCTTTGTTGACTGCTACTGGAACCAGCAGTCAATTGAAACTAGCAGCCAACTGGAACCAGCCGCCAACTGGAACCAGCCGCCAACTGGAACCAGCAGCCTTACCGTTCTTCTTAAAATCCTTCACAATTTAAAGTCTCACTGTCATCGTGTTGCTGCTCCATCAGCGATGAGTGCACTTGGAAGGTTCTAAATGAACTTATTGTTGTCGCCAGTTCAAGCGCTCTTTCCCCATCCAGCAATACCGGTGCATCATTCAATTTGCAATGAGCTCGAGCACTCTTCCATCAAACAATACCATCTCCGAGCCATGCTCACTCATCCTATCAAAGCAGCTCCGCCACTTACAAAACCGGCAAGCGGCACGGCACCGAGATTCATTTCGTTAAGTGAATCGCTCATCTCGCTGCCACCTCCATTCAGCTTCTAATGGATGCCCCAAGTCTCATCGCAGCACAATCACAAAGTTCAGTCAAAGGGAAAAACGGCTGGGCCCGCAACAAAAGACTGACCACCGAAGGATGGCCCCAGCAAGTGTTTCATAATTCAGCGCAAAAAGAAAAAGGGTCATCCCCGGCATCCGTTCTCAGCACCCAGCTGTCATTAATTTTATCAATGAGATAAATGAACTGTCAATACGCGTTCCATGGCACAAAGGCCATGGTCGCCCCAACAGAACGTATCCTTTTAACGGCCTCACGGGTCTAAAAGGGTTTCTGCCGGTGCGTGGTGCGCGTCCTAACGCAGCCGGGGATTACTTTAAATTTAATTTCTCGGGCCAAAGGTAATGCGATTTTCTGCCGAGTTGAGCCAAGACCAGGGCGAGACGGTCATCCCCTCGTGATGAATCTCGGGGCGGCACCTGGCCGGGCTGCTGGATTTATTTGGCCTCGGGGCTTCGGCTGTTGCGTTAATCGGTTTAATCTTTTATGCCGTGTATAATGGACCCCTCTTTGTAATTATGCATTAATTCGTTTCGTTTCGAAAGAGGGGATAATGCCACCTCGTCCCCTGAACGGAAGACGGCTGTCCTAAGTGCTCTGAGTTCACCCTTTGATTGGATGCCTTTTTTTTGCTGTTTTTGTTTGGGTTGCTCCTTTTGTGGAACGATGAAAAGGCTGCGGGCGACACACCGTCAGCGATAGCGGCTTTGATACAAAGGAGGACGTACACGTGCTACGTTCCGATTAAGCAAAGGAGGGGGGGGACTCTGTGGATTTAAATCGCATTAGAGGTCCGAGCGCAAGTAGTTTTCGTATATTTTTGTCTTAAAGAGGCCTGGATTCACGTGTCTTTAAGAGGTACGCTGCTCGCTGAAAGATCAAGCGACGATCATGGAGCACACTGCTCGGTCACAGATCACCGACCGATCACGTAGTTAACTATTCGCGCTGACAGATCGCATGGCCAACGTGGAGTACGGAGATCGCTGACAGATCACAGGCAGTTCATTGCATCACTGCTCCCTGAAAGATCACACGGCCTACGTGGAGTACGCTGATCGCTGATAGATCACAGGACGTTCACATAGTTCACTGCTCGCTGAAAGATCGCATGGAGTACACGCCTGCTGAGAGATCAGTACGCAAATATATCACAATCCCATCATGGATCAAGCTGATCTCTAACAGATCACTGGTCTGTCGCTGAAAGTTTACAGCCCTTCATGGCGTGCACTGCTCGCTGACAGATCACATGGCCAACGTGGAGTACGGTGATCGCTGACAGATTATAATTCACTGGTCGCTAGACTCCCATGAATGCTACGCCCATCATGGAGTGCACTGCTCGCTGACAGATTTCGCGCTGCTCGTTGGCAGGTCACGACACACGCGTCCTTTAAGGACGACTCCACCCGACCACCGCATGGTCCCATAAAATGATGCGTACATCTTTGAAACCCAATCCACTTCATTACATCGCCCATTCCACAAATGACTCATCCGATGCCACTTTGAAATCGAATGCCATCGCTTGCACTTAACCCCCGACCCCGGCAACGGCGCTACATCACAATAATTGAATTAATCGCAGTTTACCCGCTGAATCCCTGAAAATCCAGAAAGCAGCGATATTAATTACCACGCACGTCGACTCAAGCCACGTCATCGGTGTGTAATGAGCTGACGGGGAGCTACACGCCCCAGCTACACGAAACCACATCGAGTCGAGAATTGAATAAACACGCCCATCAGTCGTCCGGCAGCCGTGCGTGTGCATGTGATTTCACTGGGGGGGGGGAGGGGGGTACACCACGCAGAGCAAACACGCGTATCCTTGTTCAAGCTGCGTTGATCTGAACTTGACCATAACCGACTGTTGGTGGTCGATTTCAGGGACCACGATGATGCCAAGTGGCGAGCACAATTCACTTTATGTGTGTGTACCTATCCCTCCCTGGTCGCCGTGCCGTGGCGATGGCAACTGACGCCCCATGTTCGAGTCAAGGAGGTGATCATCTATTGAATTGATGTTTACGAGCTGGATTTGGTCTTGATGTGTATCCTTAGATGGCCCAGCAGACAGTGGGTGAGGTGACTACTCACTTATAGCCTGCTTCCAGTTTGAAGTGCGGATTAGTTGTGCCCGGGGGTTTCCCTTTTCTGGGATAATCTCTGCTCCCTTGTGCAATTCATGCAGTAAATTTGGATCAGTGCATATTAAGCTGAATGTGGACGTGGAAAGTGGACGGACTTGGACTTTTGAATCGTCTGCTTGCAATCAGATCCTTCTCGAAATTGAATAGTCCACCATCCAATTCTCCATTCGATTTGTGCGGCAGCGTTAAGCAGATTCGTGTATGCTTTTGAATGTTCAAGTTGAACTACTTTTAGACGTCGCCCATTGTTTCTTTAGAGCACACAATTGCTTGCCAACTAAATTCACGTCTAATCCTGGAACTGAATCGCTTGTAGAGGAGGGGGTTATAGTTCCACTCATAAGGGTCTACCATACAATGGATCCAGCGACGGAAATTGCTGCCAAAATTCTTGCGGAAAGAAATGGAAATACATTTGGGGTCAATTTATGCGTGAGCTTAGGAGAAGTGGTGACTAGAGACGCGGAGAATATGTTCACCAGTAAAGTAGATGATTCAACCGAAACCTGACTGGACAAAGGGGAAAGGTTGGATCTAAGCTCCTGGGAGCTAGAAAGATGAAGTCATGTTGGACTCCGTTGATCGTTGTGCGCGGCTCTAAGTCCCCCTTCGATCTGGGCTATGTACCACGCCATGAAGGATGACCTAGTGGATATTCATACAGACGGCAATGCTCTATCATCTATCATCCTTCCGCCCAAAATCGACGAGGATATTGTTGGTCGTAAAAGACAACACCAACCATTCTGTTTTGGATGTGGACGGCACACTATTCGAAGATCAACTGCGAAGATGGAGGGACCATTTTTGTGGCCTGCTAAATGACGTGTCAGCTCCAGCCTCGGATGAAAAACGATTAATTCATTCAATTTGGGGGCAAAACAAAAGCTTTACAACTCGGTCTTTGAATTATCGCCCGAATACAATGGCTTACCGTTTGTCAAACGCCTTAAAATACTTAAGGAACGACAGAAACTGGCCGAACCGGAGATGGCTCTTCAAACGCGCAGTTTCAGTTTGGACAATGCGAAGAGCCAAATTGAAGTACTCTTCATGGAGTCCCTATATCGGAGCAATAGCGACACATCAGCCATCGGATTCATCAGATGAGCTCCCTTACAGGGGAATTGACACTCGACTCCCAGCAGCAGCAGAAATCAAAACTGCGATCAACCCTTTTAAAGTCAACAAAGCAGCTGGACATCCAGTCCAGCATACCAGGCGACTTCTTGAAAGCCAATCCGGACACAACGACCTGTATACTGCTGCCACTGTAATATAATAACAATATGGGTGGCGCTACAGCCCGTAGAGGGCCAGGGCCTAGCTCTGGTACGTGGAAGGTGGACCCACAGTATTATGCCGAATCCGAACGGCCAAGTTTGAGAAGCTTTTTCTAGACAGTTATACTCTTTGAGCAATGTCAGTGCCTCGAAAGAGGTGGGGCCGTGAAAAGTATTTCTTGTCGTACGAGGCATCGAACCTAGACAGGTAGGGCCAAGTGCGTAGAAGTCGACGCACATACCACGTACTTTACCTGGTACTAAATCGGCTAATTCGTTCAGAAGTTCAATATTCACAATTTCAGCATTGAATGATTTGTGTGTAGCTGTGTATATGTACATGCATAAATAGTTTGGGTACGACAAAATAAGAGAAGTGCGAAAATGTTTATTCTTTCCTTTTCGTTTGGTGACTCAGGCAGTCGTTCGTATATGTTCGATTGAGACGTAGACAAAATGAATGGTTGCACCAAAGCGAAATATGAGAAATGTGTGTATATATGGAAGTTACAACACACTGGGGATGGTTGATATCCACGACTACGAAACTAGAAATGGTTTCATACCGGATTGATGCAACAACTCTTATTTTGAGAATTTTATTCCCGTTTAAAAAGTGCTCGTAACTTCCGAACCGTATATCGTACCGACTTAAAACCGACATCTAAAGTTTAGAATGATTTTTGTTGAAAATTTCAGAGCTCTACGATGCGTAGTTTGGGAGCCTTTGTCGGTCAGACACACACACTTTCTGCTTTATAGTTAATGTGCTTCTGGCTTATTATTCGTTCAGTTTCGACATATTACTTTTAATTTTATTCAATTAATAAATTTAGGGCTAGTTTGCTCGGGTTTGTTTCTTCAACCGATACGTTAATTGTATTGAATATATAGGTTTTTTAAAATATTTAGCCAAGCAAATTAGAATGTCTAATATTTTGTATTATAAAACTTGTTTGTTTTTGACCAAATTTTCTGTTTCTGAAACATCATCAGCGACAATGTATAATTTCCCTGGATCCCATGAGATGAGATTTTAGAGATTTAACTGTTAGTCGGGATCCATTGCAAAGTTTCGGTGGATCTAAGTTGCGCAGCAGATCATCCAGTGTCGGTAAAATCGTGCCAAATTCTGAAGATAGCTTGACATTTCCCATTTCATCATTTGTTACAATATCTTCATTGACAATCGCAAGCAGATATTCGGAGAACCTTGCAGAGTCGAAGTACGTATATTGTCTAACACGCATGTTAACTGTCAATTTCATCGTTTTGACATTTCTCCAAAGAGGGGACGACCTTATGCCCTTTGCCTTTATTTCGTCAATCATTGTACCTATTAGGATAACTGGTAGTATCTGACTATCTGGTGGCAATCACAACAATTAAACCACCCATAATCTTCCCCATTACCAAGAACGATGATCGCAACCTCATTAACTATTGGTGCATTCTAAACACGTGCATGGCTTGCAGCTGGTTTCTTGTCAGCTTTTATAACAATTTTCAAGTCTTCATCAAGAGCATTGTCGAGAGCCATCTTGAACTGCTGTACATAGTGATTGCTTTCGTGCAGCATTTTCTGAAGAGATTCTATGAGACTTCTATTGGTACCAGGAATGACATAACACCGACGTTCAGTTTTCTGCCTAGGAAATAAATTTGTAAACATTTTGTTTCTCCATTTGGCGGTGGGATAAGGCAACCAGCTCTATGGTATACCTGACCCTGAATCGTGAACGTTGGCATGAAGTTGGTTGCATGTTGCATTGGCACTGAAGCACCAAATGAAGTCATTTAGAAACTGGAATTATGATATTATTACGGATCATACTAAGAAATTCTTTTGACCGAATGTGGCCTTCATTCATCAAATTTTTCAGAAGCTTCGGCAAATCTGGCTTCCTGCAACACAAACATTGCTTCGCAAAAATTACACGTTGACGACATGCGACCAATAGAGATTTGTGGAAAGTTGAAGTATTCCAACGATGGGTCATAGTTGAATGCTTCTTCTTTCATATACAATCAATTCAATATCTTACACCAATTGTTAGAACGTAAATTACCTTGTCTAGTTCTCTGCTGCTGTAGTCTAATACTGCGAACTTGAGAAGTCTCAATCAATAAACGATTGCGTTGAGCCACTCCATTACTTCCGATTCGTTTTTCTCTTTCATCCGTGTTTTATTACTTCTTCTCACAGCCTGTGAAATTTTGTCAGCTTAACGAACTTCTAGTCTTAGTCGCCGTCTTTTTACCCTTGCTTGCTGGGGATCAGCCCTATTTTTCCATGGCATTTGTGCTATGATGTGATTAAGAAAAATGCGGAGAAAAGTGTTCCGCTGTAGATGCACTGAAGACATTTTTGAATAAATGTTTACTCCGCGCTGTTTAATTTAAAACAGTAGCCTATGCACATGTACACACTATACATCAGGCATGTAAAAGTAAAAATGCTCAATCGAGAACGCAGAGAAAAAATTGAATTTTCAAAATTTTGCATATCCCAATCTCTCATTCACATCGCTGTTTGTGTACGCATGCATAGATGGTCAATGGATGACGTTCGAACCGTATGTCGTACCGACTTCTAAATGGTCACATTCAGCACCTACAATATAGAACGATTTTTGTTTTAGAACGCAGAGCCCTGCGACTTGCAGTTTCGGAGCCTTTGTGGGCTAGACACACAAAACTGCTGCTTTATAGTTAAGATGGTTGGGCCTTAAGGCCGTTTATATGGTGCTATGAAATTACTCGATTTTATCGGCGCGGAAGTAATGCATAACAACACTCTTCAGTTCGTTGACGACTGCACAGTACGTAGGCGTGCATTCTGGTGGCAATAGCATTCCACGTCCATTTGAAGATACCCTTAAAAACCACACACCCAAGCAGCGTATCGAAAAGCGAACTTTTATCACCGAAACAGATTAAGTCATCAAATAGGAAAGTTGACAACACCACCGGTCACCCTTAGGGGCTGTCAGTCAGTGAATATATTGCAGCGCCTCTGTTGAATGTCAAAGTGAAACTAGCCCCTGTGTCAAAATAACAACAACGAACAAAAAAAAAAGTCCAATCACGTTCAAATCCCATCCCCATCATCGGCGTAAAACACAAGTGTTCCCTGGCATCATGGCAGCAAATCCTTTTCGACTTGAAACTCTGACATTTCATCAGAACGGTGTGTGCTCCATAAACACAAACGACACACCGTGTGTGCGGGAAGGATGAGTGCACAGTGACACATCGATGACTTCGGCCAGAACTTCCTCTCGGTTCGTGGTCGAGTTCCGCACATGAATTGTCTCATTCGAGCCACCCACTGGGAGTGGGTGCGACCGCCCAGTGAGCAAATGCCATTTTACGAGTCGTTCGGCCAATCCCGAATTTCAATGCACAACGGTGGCCCACACCGGCCGGGTGACACCATGAATACTTATGACGTCTTAACCGCAGCCGGGGCCATGGTGAGCCTGGGCTGGGGTGATTCCCCTGGTCTGCCGATTGCGTGAAACCACACAACACCTAAGCAAACATCCATTTGCACTTAACCGGCTTCAGTCGGCACTGGTCGGCGCGGCGGTCCCCGGTGAAGATGACACATGCCAAGTGGAGCAGAATCGGCTTGTGATTGCAACATTTTGCAACATGCCCCCGGCTCCCCGCCCTTTGCGATGACACGACATGCGTTTGCATTGTGCACCGAGTGACACTAGTGCTCGTTGTTTGTTGTGTGCCGTTTGTGGTTGCAACGCAAAGTGTGCCTGACACGCGTCAAGATCGGCGCGGCGACGAGGCGGGCGGGACCGGTCGCAGACCAGTTGAAGAGTTGCGGTTGACCGTGTCTCGGATGCCGGTGCCGACTTATTTGGTAGCGCAGCGCCTGTCAAAGCTAGTTAATCACTTGGGGGAAAATTTGAATGGACTGAGCATTTGGTATGCGCACAGCGTGATGTTACAAATTCACTTGACCAAAGTTGGTGATTCGTTCGATCACCGCGAGACTCATTTTGAGTGCCTGCGAGTGCTGTGCGAGTGTAGCCTTGATCTGAATTCTTGCTTTGCTTTGGATGGTGTGTGCTTCTGGCGGTCTGGCCGCGTGTGTGTGTTTTTGAGCCCGGCCATGGTCTTGTCATTGAGTCGTCTTGGATGACGTACCGGAAAGTGATGTGGCATCTGCTGTAGTCACTGGATTTGGGTAAGCAGCGCCCAGACAATCTCAAACAGAGCGCCCCCTGTCAAGGGTGCCCACTCAAACCCGTTTCGCCTGTCAAGCATGACTGTGCTGCCAGAACAAATGTTTGCGTGTCTGAAGGTATATCAACCACATCATATTTTTCGACTCACCCCCTTGGAACCGAATCCGAAATAACTCACCATTCTTGTGCAAATATAAATTCCCAAAGGCATTCGGGGAACATCGGCCCCGTCATAGAGTGACCCACATCAGTTCCAGCAACGCAAATGATTGCTAATTACCTTCATTTAATTCGACCCATCACGCCGGACATATCCGCCTCCCCCCCCTCCCACACGCGTCCGCATCATTTATTTGCTGAGCTCATAGGCTGTCGGTATCATTCATCAACACACCCCGTGGGCATCCGACACCAGGAATGGGGTTGCAAATGTACATCGTCATGAAAAATGTGCTCAATCAACCCCGAAGGGTTTTTAACCCTTTAACACGAGAACCTAAACCATGACTCTCGTCTTTCGATTCATGGCGCCGATAAGCTCTCCACATCCTGTTCCCCTCTGCCCGTTGGATGGTCACTCGTGAATCCGACATCCGATGATCAACCGTGAATAGGCGCATTCAGCGAATTTATCTCGTCTCCATCGAATTCATTTAATTTGCTGAACAACGGCGACAACAAAACACGTCAATTACACCGTTAATCATCGATGGATCGAATCAGTGCTGTGCAACTGGACGAGGGAAGTGCTGCCAAAGTGCGACGGCAATTAGTTGATGCTTTGCGCTGAAGTGTGTGATTTTTTTGTTTGGCCTTTGTTAGACAATTGATGCCGGGAAACAACTCATCATGGATCGGAGGGCTCTAGTGAGGCACTAGTGGGGTTTTGTAGCCATGACAGCTGCTGAAGCAACGAATGGGATATTGACTGTTGAGTGTAGTTAGGGCCCTGTTATGGGGTCATGGGCGAAAGATGGAGAGTCGGGGTGGTGTTTTATGGGAATGGTGTTTCACTGGCGGGAGCTTGTTGTCCTGGTGTCATTCTCTTAAATCCTGCGTCCGAGATAACGAGAGGTTTTTTTTTCGCTTTTGATTTTCTGGCGTGTTGAAAGGAGGCCTCTTAAGTGCTAAAAAGGTATCCCATGCGTGGTGGATTTGGCTTTCGTGTTTCAATTGAAGTGTCATCCCGGATGGTGTATGTTTGAACTGAAGCACCGGCTAGTAGGTACGTCTCGCTCTTCATCAGCATATCATAGTCGACATAATAGCTGAGCGTACCGCAGGGAAACCTCACATTCGAAGATATCGGCTCTTTTACAGACATCTTGAGGCAAATTCATCATCGAAATGCATGACAGACATTTTTGCACACTCCCTGACTAGGCAAGGAGCATCGTAACATTTCATAGGCTCCGAACCATTCTGCGCTGTAGGAGATCACGGCGTCGGAGAAGAGTTCTGGGAACTAGAAACAAGGAACCGGGCATATGCATGGAACCATGCTCATGGTATGAAGTAGGCCAAGAAACTCTCGTGTCAACATAACTGCAAGAGGCTTGAAGCATGTATCAGAATGAGCACAAACAACCTTCGTATCCTAACAGGCTTCCTAACAGGGCACTGTAAACTCAGGGAGCACCTAAGGAAACTAGGAGTATCAGAAGAAGGTCTCTGCAGAATCTGCGGAGAATCTAATGAAATTCCAGAACATGTACTGGGATTTTGTGCGACGCTAGCCCACGGAAGGCAATGATATCTGGGCAAACACCTAATATCAGTGGAAGAATTTAAGCCACTAGAACTAGCTATTGGAAAAAATAGTGATTTGCACATAAGTAAACGGTGATTCATCGTAAGGTTTGATTTATAATCACTTACTTCTATAAAAGACAGATTCGATTTACATATATATGTATCTGCCACGAAATTTCCGAATCTGCTTAGCAAATTTGAGTGCAGTTTTCTCCTATAGATTCACAATTCCCCTGCAGAGTTTTTTCTATACCAAATATTATGTTTCATTGAACAACAAAATTTTAAATAAACAAAATATTTTTTTTTTTCCGTTGATTCATTTTTATCCCATTTTTCGGTGGTTTATCTCTGTTTTTTTTTACTCTCACCAAATAGAACCAAAATTTTACTTGCATATTAATGTAGAATATTCATTGACATTGACAAAATGATCCAAAGGTGTTATCTAGGCGGCACACCGACTTTTCATTGAGTTTTTCCAGAGTCCATTCACTAAAAATCTGACGCAAATTCAAATCGCCTGGCTTCAATTCTTGCACAAGTTGAATCTCGTACGCTTTTAGGCCGAGATCCTCATGTAAAATACGCCATGCTGTCGAATATGCCAAGCCAAGCTGTTGAGAACGACGACGAATCGATTCGTGACAGTCTCCGCGAAAACTCTCAGCTACGGCTGAATGGTCTCTTCACTATGAGCTGGCTGTGGTCTAACCGGTCGTGTATCATCCAACAATGTAAACTTTGACTCAAATTTCCGAATGATATTGGCAATAGTTCAATAGTTCAGTAGGTCGATTATGTGCACCGTAAGTTCCTTGAATCGCACGAAAAACATTTCTAACAGAACGCTGATTTTCGTAATGCAGCTGAACAATTTGGAGGAACAGGCACAATTTTTATGATATCACTGCTTTTAGCAACACTAGATGGAGCTGCCATCTTCTGGTATTCCAGCTGCATTGTTAGCAGGTGGTCGAGCTGCACATTTTACACTGAAACTGCCGTTGAATATAGAAATGATAAACATCTAGGATGAGCAAAGTTTAGCTGTGTGCTGCTCTTGTTGTGTACAATGAGGCCACCATGGCTTTGGAAAGAACGCTGAAAGATGTACGAGTTAATTCCGATTTGCTTGGCGTTTAATAAAAGAAAAGACGTTGAAAAGGAACAAAGAAATCTTGTGTCTTCTGAAGAAGTCCAATTGAGTAATAAGCAGCACTCGATGCGAATCCTGACAGTGCCTGTGTGTCACGAGTACCTCCTCAGTCCTCGTCGTCCCATCAGAAGCAAATGTTCAATCAAGCAAATCCTAATTCTGATTAACTGCTGCAGTGGAAGGGGATGTTCTGCATTGCGGAACATGACACATGTTCAACTGGTCACCTCAACGAGCAAATGGGGATTTCTCGGAATCTGAAGCGAATTTCTGACAAGTCGGACACATTGAACATCTCAATCCCATGTGCACAACCTGTGGGAACTGTCCGTGACCGATCCTGTCGACACCAGTGAAGTGGAACATATCTCATAATCAAATCTAATCCAAGCATCACCTGAGCACACAAATCTATTTGCCCCACCCCCTGCCACTCCAGCGAACAGAGAGGAATTTGCATAAATTCAATTGTAAACATCAAATCCTTGACACATCCACACCAAGGAACAATCTGCCTTGATGACTATTTCCCAATTACGACACCAAATGGCGTCCTTAGATCTCGTCGTCGTCGGCCACCCTCCCTGCGGAGGTGGTGTAACAAGATTAAACAGCTGCAAGAGGGAAGCATTTACATCGTCTCGTCCCATCGGACGTCACAAGCACTCGGCGACGACTCGTGTCCGGATGGCCGGGACGAAGGTGGAACAACGGCGGGGCCATGCGGGTTATGAGATTTTTCACAAATTCACAGATAATACATACAAGCACACACAACAAGGATCCGGTTAATTCCGACCAGGAATTGGCTGGAGGATGCTGCTTCCTTGTTTGCTACTGTCGACGACGACGACGTCCCTCCGAGCACATGCATCATGGTCGGTCGTGGTGGGTGGTCGGTGGGGGGCTGATGGTGTTCAGTTAAAATTTCATAACAGGATTTTGCATGTCCTGCCTGACGTCAGGCGGGCTTAGTCATAACTGATTAGTGTGCTCGTCTCCCTCCGCCGCCGGTGCCACCGTCGAGCGTGACAGGCGAATTCCTGGACATGCACATGAACCGTCTGCCATCCCCCCCATGCCTAATAAAGCCACTTGTACGTGTAATAAAATCCGAGCGTAAGCGCGGCGGAGAACATTCGCACACACATCCCCTTTGGTTAGGCATTCCGACAGAAATTGACCAGGAAACCATGGAATTTTTTTCGCCAGCGCCGAGTAGGTTCAATGATAACGAATTTTTATTGCTCTCGGCCTTTTTTGGGGCGGCGATGGGGTCGGAATGGAGTTGCGGTCAATAAAGTTTTTGAGCAATGACCGAAACCGCACTGGGAACGAGAATCCAATCGAATGTGGAATGCCGATGGAAATTTTAACTGCCATGCGTTCGATCGGATCCATCTGGCCGCTGGTCAAACATCAGCGATGGGGGGCACTATGCGGATGAAATGCCACACTCACGTGCTCATGAGTGGAAGCAGCTATGGCTTGTGGTGCAGGATTTGGGAACTTGATTGCACCAGGACTACAAGTCAGTGAACGAGCGCGTATGCACGTGCCCGTATTTCGATAGAAATATGTTTTGTACTTCTCTTGAAGTCGAGTGAAAACATCATCAAATTGTGTTTGCAGAGGTTTTGATTTTGTTCTTTTGTTGTGAATCCGCTGGAATGTGGATGGGGTTTGGAGGTGGGCAGGATAGAGCTTGGGGAACGTCTCTTAAGAACACGCACCTGGCCATGCGAACTCTGGCGTTCCGTGCACCTGAGCAAGTTTCTGAGTCTCATCGAATTCAAAGCGAGGTCCACTGGTCATCTGAGGCCATGAAAGCATTCGAATTATGCAAAGTCCAGTTGCGAGTGAACCTAGCCTTCGCAGCGTCGAACGCTGTGCTGCCTTTACTGGTCGATGCCTCCGACAGGGCATGCCTGAGTAGACTCTGAGTAGACATTGGCAACGCTTAAGTTTATTTTTCGGTTAAACTATCAGACGATCAATGGAAATGCAGTGCTTATGATAGAGAGTTGCTGGCCGCATTTATGTCCATACGACACTTTAGACACTTACTGGAGGGTAGATTATTCAACCTCTAGACCGGCCACAAGCTGTTAGTGTATGCTTTCGCTAAAAGTCTGAAAAAGCTTCCCCGCGGCAGTTATATTTAATAGGGCAATATAAAGGGTGGTTACATTTTAAGGGCCGATATTGAATGTGAACCACACCTAAACGTCAAGTTTTTTTCTGCATTTTAATTGACATTTCTCAATTTTAGACTGACTCAATTTGAACCATGGAAAGATACACAATCGAGCAACGCGTTAAAGTTATTCAGGCTTATTATCAAAATGGGCGTTCAAATTAAAATGCATATCGTGCACTTCGTGATTTTTTCGGTCAGTTTAGTCGTCCAAATGTGCGTACATTTTGAGCAAACCCGGTCTGTAGGAGATGTGAAAACACCAGTGCATGCTCGTACAGCTCGTACTGCAGAAAATATTGCTGCTGTTCGCGATAGTGTGGCTGAAGAGCCGTCCACCTCAACTCGTCGTCGTGCCCAACAATTGCACCTCTCACGCTCGTCGTTGATGAACATTATGCATAAAGACTTGCATTTACACGCTTACAAGGTGCAATTGACTCAAGAACTAAAGCCTCTTGACCATTTCATGCGTCGTCAGTGGTCAGAATGGTGGCAACAGTGGATGATCAATCTTCGAAGAAAATCATCTTCAGTGATGAGGCACATTTTCACCTCAGTGGATTCGTCAATAAGCCGAATTGCAGCATTTGGGCGAATGATTATCCAAGAGCGATTGTCGAAAAACCAATGCACCCACAAAGAGTGACTGTTTGGTGCCGTTGGGAGCATCATCGTGCCGTATTTTTTCCAAATGAGGCCGGTCAGGCAGCTACTGTGAATGGTGTTCGCTATCGTGAAATGTGAAATGATGACGAACTTTTTATGGCCCGAATTGGAAGATATGAATGTGGACGATATGTACTTTCAACAGGACGGTGCCACTTGCCACACAGCTAACGAAACAATGGCTCTTTTGCGCGACAAATTCAATGGCCGTGTTATCTCACGTGGTGGCGATGTCAATTGGTCACCCAGATCATGTGATTTGACACCGTTGGATTTTTTTCTTTGGGGTTTTTTGAAAGAAATGGTGTACGTCGATAAGCCAGCTACAATTCAAGAGCTAAAGCATGAGATAATTCGGCACATTAACGGCATAGAACCTCAATTATGCTTCAGCGTCATCGAAAATTTGGACCATCGGATGGTGGTGTGCCGCTGAGGTCGCGGCGGCCGTTTGGCCGATATTTTGTTCCATACATAATTAAACCATACCAATATTATCATAATAAAAATAAACGACAGTAATTTCCTAAATAATTTGTGTTTTATTCAAAATCAACATCAGCCCTTAAAATTTAACCACCCTTTACAACCGACATCAGGTACTTCTTTTCCTCTTGTACAACCCTTTTAGTTAAGGCAGGGATCTATTGTATCGGAGGGTTGGAGTTATTCCAAAAGGCTTACCACTTCCCTCATGAAAGCTAGTAAGTTTCTAGTAGTGGAGTTTTTTTAAAACCACTGCATTGAATATCTCCTTATGGAAGATACGTTTCCTTAACCATATTAGTGACGGACATTAGCACAAAATGTGCTTCGAGGTAGAGTCGACAGAACTTGTATTGACTTACTTACTTACTTATCAGGGGGTCCGAGCCTGAGTAATTGCTGCCTTCCATCGTCGACGGTCCTGGGCACGTTGCTTCCAGTCATCAAGACCAAGCTGTCTTGCATCCACGATTACTTGGTCTTTATACAGGGGATTCGGTCTTTCTCTCCTTCTCAAACCAGTAGGCTCGGATTCAAAGACCCTCCTTGTTGGAGCATTCTTGTCCATGTGCTCGCCTTTGCCTTCCGGACTACATCCACATCCTGGTACAGCTCGTAGAGTTCGCGCTTATCTCTTCTCCTCCATTCACCTTCCTCGCAGTCGGGACTATATATCCGACGTAGAATTTTCTTTCGAAGGTACCAAGAATCAGCTCTGTAGTTTAGCGTCCAGCTTTCGGCTCCATAGAGCAGGACTGGCAAAATAAGAGTTTTGTAGGTTGGTCCTTCGAGTCAATGGTTTTGAGCCCAGTTGTTTTGACAAACCGAAGTAGCACCGGTTGCCAAGGGCGATTCTACGACGGATCTCCACTGTGATGTCGTTTGTGGAGTTCACATTTGCCCCGAGGTAGATAAACTCCTTTAGTTGTAGCTGTCGATCGTGCAGTTGTGTGACGGAACGTTTTTTGGTCCACAGCATATACCTTGAGACCAGTTCGTTTCGTCTGATCTTCAATCGACGTAAAAGCCTCCACTACGGCACGTTGGGAACGCGCGACGATGTCGATGTCATCTGCGTAGCCCAACAGTTGGACCGACTTGTAGAAGATAGTGCCTTCCGTGTTTACAGCTGCCCTCCGCACTATCTTCTCCAGCACCAGATTGAAGAAATCACACGACAGCGCATCTCCTTGCCGAAATCCAGTGCAAGTTTCAAACGGCTTAGAAATCCTTTAGCCGAACTGCACGGTGCATAGCAAGTGTGTTAGCGTGGTGCGACACAACCGGATCAGTTTTCCAGGGAACCCGAATTCGGCCATCGCATCGAATAGCTCCTTGCGATGAATGCTGTCGCATGCGGCTTTGAAATCGATGAAAGGGTGGTGTTTATCGATTTGAAACTCGCTGGTCTTCTCAAGGATTTGTCTTAGTGTGAAGATTTGGTCTATAGTCAATTTACCGGGCCGGAAGCCGCTCTGGTACGTGCCGAATAGTGCGGTGCAAAACGGCTTTAGACGTTCACACAGTACGCTGGACAGAATCTTGTAGGCCACGTTGAGCAGGGATATACCTCTATAGTTGCTGCAAGAGGTAAGATGACCTTTTTTTATGGACGGGGCATATGGAGCTGATATTCCAGTCGTCGGGCATGCTTTCGTCTTCCCAAATTCTACAGATGATCTGGTGCATGTTCCTTACCAGAACATCGTCACCGGCCTTGAATAGCTCTGATGGTAGGCCAACTTGTATTGACACGGGTTTAAATTGTTAAGGTGATAGTTTAGGTCACAGTGGCCGGTAAGAAAGCTTTGTCAAGATTGAGTATTTCCTTATATGAATAAGGTCTGATTAAATATTTGGGTTGCCTAAGACCATGTACACTGGTCTAGGCGAAGTTTCTCATTCGTTAATCAGAGTTGTGACTGCTGTCCAATTGACATTACAGTATGGTTCAGGACCGATGAGTTCACATTCCGAACCAGCCCTCGCGAGCTCATCTGCGGATTCGTTGCCTGCCATCCCCCTGGGTCCAGGAACCCAACCAAGTTTCACTTTGTTGTGCCTGGCAAGGGGTTGTAGAGCGTCATAGCAACATTTCACTGTTTTGGAGTCCAACAGGTTAGTCCAACCTTTAGTGCAGCTTGACTGTCTGAGAATACCAGTATATTAGCGCTTTTAATGCCTTTGTGGAGGGATGATGGGATTCGCTTACGAGAGCGATCTTTAATTTGTCGACATTTACTACAAGCGTGACCGTTCACGTACTACACTGTGAAAAGCACATGGAAGAGTTGGAAAGTTCATTCGTCGAAGATAAAGTGAAATTAGAAGGTGCCACAAATTCTACAAATTCTTTTGGATCCATATAACCGATTCATATTACAAATGCAACCCCATGGAATTCATACAAGCGGCGCTTCGAAATGTGCTTACTAGCCAACGGAACCGAGGAGGTTAGAGTCCAAAAAGCGATCTGCAGAGCACAGTGTTTCGACTTGGTAGAGTCTCTTATTTCTCCTAAGACAATCGAAGATGTTAGTTACTAGACGATACTTGAGCAGTTAACAAAAATTGCACACCCACTCCATCGGAGATAGCAGCATTTTTGAAGTTTTGCAAACGCGATCAGCAACCTACAGAATCACTTGCTGAATATATTGCAGAACTTCGCCACTTAATTATAGACTGCAACTTCAGTGGAGGCGTGGCAGATCGAATGCTACGCGATCGGCTTGTTTGTGGCCTGAAACAGGCTTTATTGTAATCTACACTGCAATCCGTGCAAGAGCGAGCTATTGCCGCGGAGATCACAGCAAAGAACCAGCGTGTGATCCAGGAAAAGTCATCAGCCACACATGTATACACCATCAAGCCCAGGTAGCCGAAACAACACTCGAGAAGTGCAGACAATAGTCAGTCCGACACCATCAAAGAACAACTCAACTGTTATTGCTTTGGTAACAATCACCTGCGATCGACATGCCCTTTCCACTCCTCCAAGTGCGACCGATGTAGCCGTATCGGACATATTAAACGAGTATGCCAAGCCAAGGAGAATGTAAATACGTGCGGCAGAACGAACGGCAAGTGCCATCCACCCGCAACAAAAAGCGAAGAAGGTAGCCACAGCAACAATCAACGGAGTTCAATGCGAGTTCGAGGTTGATACCGGTTTGAATTATACATTGATGTCGGAGACGAACGCAACGAGAATCTGGAATAGAAACCTTCCAACCGTCATGGATCCAGGTACCCCATCATAGGGTTGACATATGTCGACGAGGTCTACAAAAAGACGATTAGTGACTTTTCTCTGTACTGTAACTGCAGGCCAGCGAACAAACATTCTCGGTTGTAACCGGTTGGACCAACTGGGCAGCGTGGTACAGGGCGTACACCACATCCAGTGCACAATCGACAACTGCAACAAATACTGGATAAGTACTCAATGTGATTTTCTGAGGAACTAGGGTCTTAAGTGGGGGAAGAAATAAGATTGAGGCTCGACCCAGCAATACGACCAAAAGTAACCAGAGAGGAAAGTGGTAAGAAGAGAAGCTAAATAAGCAGACGACGGGGACGAGGATTCTTGTCAGTCAGTGCCTCAGTCGTCCTAGACGCAGGAAGACGCTCGGCACTAATGCCATCGTCTTGCTTTGATGATGATGCGAGTAGAATTGTATGAGAATCGGGATATTCCAACATACCACGCTTCCATACTCCACAGCTGCAGTGGATCTGTTTTGGTTCCAGGTTCCAGGTTCCAAATTAGACATTTTCCTGACACAATATATCCACAGTATAAGCGGTGGCTTCAATGTCCCCCCTGATGTCTGCGTGTGAATAATTTGATCCAAAGTTCGAATCCAGAGAATGATAGTGGCGTACGTAGCTCTTGACACGATTCTAGTGGCGCATGCTTGCCCCTCGTTGCGTGGTTATAATGCCACAGCCTGCCGGTGTACCAATCCACCTTCGGATATGATGATTGACTCCTACTTCCATTGAATCCTTGTTTCTACGAGGGTAGTTTGATAAGTCAGCGTCTCTGGGGCACTAGCTCAAAGGCAATCAAGACCGGGAGCATTGACTTCCGTAGAAGCTGCAGAAAATGAGGAGCCAGGGGCAACAGTACTCACCTCGGTACTTGCACGGTCCTTACAATAGTTGAGCACAGTTCTTACAACAAACATGCTGGGACATCGATCTCAACTTGGCCTCTGGAAAAGACCAAGCTACCAGCTCCAGTTAGACAGACAGGCCACGTGTTACCTCGAAAAAAAAACTCCCTGAAATCCCTCGGAATCCACCTGCACAACCGACTCAAAGGCAACTCGTAATTGCATAACCGCGCCAGCAAAAGCCAATTCCAAAAAATGTACAATACAGCTACTAACAGGGTTAAGAGGGTTCAAAATAACCCCAAACGTGGCACTTGAACAGCAAAAGTTTGAAAGTAGTCTACTTAGGTGCTGAGGCGGCTTCAGCCTTCTAGGAATAGGAGCACTTGTCAGTTCGTATGATCCTTGTTCACGGTACTGCTGCCTGAGCGTTCAAATCTGAAATCAAAGCCCCCAAAGGCAGTATTTTGCAGAAAAACACAACACAAACAGCCTACAAAGCACCTAAGAGTCGGCAACGATTTTTTGTTTTCTCTCAAGTAGATTCCGCCCGAGTCCTTGGCAAAGTCAGTTCCTCGTGCGTCACACGCCACCACTCTCATTCGTTGACTTCTGAAGTGGATGCATAAATTAAATGAGTTCCGTACGTGAGAACATCTCCAGTCCGTGTGCCGTGCCACAGGCCACCTTGCAAATGGTGATTTTTGTTTTTTTGTTTTTACTGACGTGCAACCAAATATCTCGCATTCTCACGGATAAGTGCCAGTGTTTCTCCAACGTCCCCCCCCCCCAGCCATTCCCCAGCTAGTGACAAATTTCATTTCCGTTTTACGTGACATTGAGCCGCTCAAAGCAAACAACATTCAGGCCGTCTATTAGCCTTCGTAGTGCCGTGCGAATTGCCAAATTAACTGGCCTTAACACCTTAAAGAGCCCATGCAACGGCCCTCTCCCATTCTCGGTGTTTGTCCTCATTAAAGGAGCGACTCCTTCGGTGTGTTGACTCTTGACGACGATGACAGTGACAATGAGAAGAGGTCTCTCTAGTCGCACTGGACAACTGAACGAGTGGTCCGGCAAATTTGCCGTGAACTCTCCAAAGGACGAGATGATGACATCCTTGCCCTCGATGTCCCAAGTCGAGTGTGTAATTGAAAGAAGAAATTTACTCAACATCCATCCATGGATGAGGAGTGGCTGATCAGAGCGTCCTTTTTCATAATTCAATCCCAGTACCTTCGGGATGACAACCATGCATCCTTGACAACCGAGATGTGAGTGGTGGCGCTCTCACAGAATGATGAGAAAATCCTCATCTTTCATCGCTCGTATCCTGTTGCCCGGAGCGAACGACCACATTTGAAATTTATTTGTTCTTTGTCCTTCGTACCCCCCCCTAGTCCCCCCGTGGGGATATGCCATGCATTCGGTGTGCATCCTGTGCGTTCTCCATTTGTATGCAATCATCGTCACAAATGAGAACGAGATGGGTGCTTACAAGTCAACAAAGGAAGTACAGAAAGCCCTGCGCCAAATCAGAGCGCACTAAAAATTCAATTAAAGCCCGCCACAAGATAAGCCCCGGTGAGAGCGTGTGCGGGGCCGAGTGGGTGGACGGGCGGTCTTAGTCGAACGAAAGGGCCACTGATGAATGTTTGGATTGGCTACACGTGAAATTGATTCCAGAGATGATTTTTTCGAGGATTTTCGGGGGAACAGCTGGCGTCGTGGTTGTGGATTTACAGAGACCCAGATCGATTTTGACATGAGGGCATCCACATGAGGGGTGTGGTTAGCAAGGATTGCCAGGGCGGACATCGAGTTGGCGAGAATCAGTGGCAGGAAGGGCTGCAATCGAACAAGAAGTCGCCGCATGAACTGGACAAACACAAATGTAGGCGGCAACTAACGCAGTCGCCATAATAAGGTGACGTCATGCAATCAGCTGAGTCGCCGTGAAAGGCGAACGACCTTTCACTTGCACAGCCGCCAGACTAGTCGAATGCCCTATTTATAGCCGAAGCACTCCGATTATTGCCGAGTCACCATAAACGGGTGGCGAGATGGCTGTGCTAAGTAGTCGGCTCTGTGCTCAGCTACGCTACGTGGCTAGCTAAGCGCCACTGTAAATGAGCTCATGGTCTGCGATAAGCGAGTGCTCGAATACCCCGAGTCGATAAAAGTATGCCACGCGACTTATCGGGGCGCCATAATGAATGGAGGGCTTCGCTTTGCTTTCAGTCGAGGCGTTAAGCGAGCGAGTTCTGAGAGCAACAGGCGGCATGCAGCTTATCAAGCCACCACGAGTGACTTCGTAGAACAAAATGAAGAAGGGCGCATCTTCGTCATCCACCTCTTACCGACCCATAGCACTTACGCCCCTTCTTTCTAAGGTCGTGCAAACGCTGATAAATCGTCAGATTATGAAATATCTTAAACCGCGGAAGATTCTTTATGATCGGCAGCACGGACTCCGCAGCAACAGTTCCACTGGTGATCTTACCGAAACCAATCTTTGCACAATGCAGGCGAAAACAAAATCGTTGCACTTGATATTTCTAGGGCATTTCACAGAGTTTGGCATCAAGATCTCTTGTCGATAATGCGTGCCTATGGTAACGATGAATCTCGTAATCTATGGATTAGAAATTACCGCTTGGAGGTGAACCAATGTATCCAGGGGCTTAAACCAGGACCCGGTCCTCTAGGATCGGGGGCTTTACGTGGGTGTAGGAAAGGATAGAAACTTAGGTCCGTGTGGACCCATAGGGGGAAATGTTCCTCCTTGAACCCTTATCACACTCATCGACACGTTGTATTCGTTGTTGACCTCTCGTCGTCGTGCCAGCCCGACATCCTAATGAACCTGAAAAAGTTAGATAGTCGGATGTTGTGGATTTCTTGCAGGTCATGGAAGAAGACTTCTCCCATAGTCCTGTATCGCAGTTGGCTGAGGCTTGGGCAGTAGCAGAGATAGTGAGGAGTGTGCTCTCTCTCTTCCACATCGCCGCATCCTCTGCATATGTAGTCATGGGATAGTCCCATTTTTGGTTTAATGGTATTTCAGATGGTTATGTCCCGTTAGAGCTCCGACCACCATCCTCAGTAGGCTTTTGCCACACTGGAGTTTGTCGGTTTTAGTTCTATTAATATCGGGCCATAGCATCTTAGTAGTCTTACAGGTGGTGAGGTTGAACCACCTATTTCTTGCTATTCCTAGAATTTTATCATCCACCTTCCTGACATCTGACAGTGGTGGTTGAATCAATTCGATTGCCTGGGATGGGTCTTTTTCGGCCCCTTTTCTGGCAAGTTCATCAGCTGCCTCGTTGCCGGATATGTTCCTGTGTCCTGGGATCCAGCGTAGAGTTATCGTGTGTTGCACGCTTAGAGTTTTGAGCTCCTCGCGGCAGCTCGCGACCAGCTTGGACTTGATTTATTTCGCCGAAATTGCTTTGGTCGCCGCTTGACTGTCAATTAGAATGGTAATATCAGCCGGTGGTATTTCCAACATTGTTATCAATCTGGCCGCTTCTTTGACTGCCAGGACCTCCGCTTGAAAGACGCTGCGGAGGGATCCTGATAGAGCAGTGTATGTTGAACAATTCGGAGAAAATGCCCGCACCTGTGTCTGTTTCCATCTTCGATCCATCAGTGCATACTTGGATGCTCGAATTCTTTTGTGGTCCACTCTTCCCTCGTCGGGCAATAGCATCTGAAGGGTATTTCAAAGTCGAGGAAAGGGAGTGTATAGTCACTTTCGGACTGTTCTATTTGTAGTCTTTTCAGTATACTAGCATGACCAATAGTACTTGACAGCCAGCATTTAGATTGAATGCTTCTAATGGCAATTTTAGCAGCGTTAGCTTGCATGTAAAGGTCAAGTGGGAGAAGGTTTAGTAGCACCTCCAGGCCCGCGGTTGGGTTAGTGGAGATAGCGCCTGTAACTCCAAGACATGCTAGTCTCTGTATTCTAGCAAAGCAGCCTGAGGTTGGTGGATTTCAGTGCGGCCTGCCACCATACCACGCTGCCGTATGTCAAGATTGGCCTTACAATCGATGTGTACAACGTGGGTGTAACTTCCCCACTGTGTAAACAAAATAATAGTTTCGAAACGTCAACAAGCCTCAGATACGGATGACCCTACTGCTGACGACCATGGACAACGAAATAAGGACAACGATTTTCGATTCTCCACATGGAATGTGAGGTCCCAACAGACCACGTGCAGCCGATGAACTTGCGGACGCCCTGGCAGCCTATAAGGCAGACATCACCGTCAAAAGAGGATGAAAAACTGCGACATCTGGTGATTGCTACAAAGAGGGAAGGCAGCACTTGTTTGAACTCGGGTTTGTTGTCCGAGGCAGACTCAGGCAAGAAGCCTTAAGCTTTAAGAATCAAAGCATCAAAGCTACTTTCGGTAATATCAGCCTAATCTGCGCCCACGTCCCAACGGTGGATAAATATGACGATAGCAAGGATGACTTTTATGATCTCCTAGAAAGAAAATATGATCAATGCCCCAGCTACGACACCAAGATCGTTCTAGGAGATTTCAATGCAAAGCTGCGTAAAGAAGACGTCTTTGCTAGAGTCATCGAAAGGCACAGCCTACATGACAACAGGTCCAAGAACGGACTCAGGCTATTAGACTTCGTGACGGGATGGAACCTCTCTGTAGCCAGCACATGTTTCCCTCACCAGAAAAGGACCTGGCGCTCCCCTGATCAATCAACCGTCAGTGGGACAACGCAATAGAGGACGCCCACTGAACCGATGGGGCACACAAGTGGAGAAGCACCTTAACCAATTTGGTGCGCGAAATTGGAGGCAGCTGGCTAAATATAGTGCCAGCTGGAGAAGCTTGTTGACTGAGCCCAGGTCCACCCGGGTCTGTAGCGCCAATAGAAAAAGAAGTACCCCAGGGTTCTGTTCTGTCACCGAGACTCTTTCTCATTTTTATTAACGATGTCTTGTCTGGAACTTGTAATCCAATCCATTTCCCACATTACCAAGTGTCCCATTATTACTTTCACATACGATTTTTTACTTTTCTGATGTTTTTGTTGTTGTTTTGTATGTGTATTAATGAATTTCATTTGATTTTTGTTTTTTAATAAACTGACCCAAATTCGATACATATTTCATATATAGCGTATATAAGTTTCTAGAAAATAATTGATATTTTGTCATAATTGTAAGTGTCCCATTATAACATTGAGTCACTGTATGTTCCAACATTCACTACGACGCCCCTTCGGCCGTATTGAATTGGAACGGCTGCGTATGTTAAGCACATTGAACTCTCACAGGAAAACACAAACTGGAACGACTAAAACAAATTAGTCTGTCAGGCATAATACTGGCTCCAGTAAAGGAGGTAAACTATCTAGGAGTCATCTTAGATAGCAAACTCATGTGGAAAAGACACACAGAAGAGATCACTAGGAAGGCGACGATCCTAAGATGGATGTACATAGCTGCTGTAAGGCCAACAATCAAATATGGTGCACTAGAATTCCGATCTTGACAGCATAATTAACTGCGGAAAGACAAACAGAGTGGAATTCAATGCTTCAAAAAATCAATGCAGTCTGCTGTCACTCAAGCGAACCCTTGTTGATCAGCCATTATTCATGAATGGCGCCTGTGTCGATGGAACCGAAAAGCTTTCTATCCTTGGTTGGAACGATCGCCTAAAAATGCTGCGAAATGCTTAGGTTTCCTTAATCGATGCAAGAAATATGTCAACCCCTCTGATTTGGCTTTCATTTATAAGGCGTATATCCGCCCCAAGCTTGAGTACAACGCTCAAATTTGGTCTGGTGTCCCCACCATGCACTGGATGGAATCCAAACGCGAGCGACAAAATTTGTAGGAGACAAGAATATCGCAGAGTCATTAGACTCTTTAGTCTCAGTTTGGTGGACAGCACTAAAAAAAGCGTTCAGAGACTGGCCTGCATGTGCATCAGCGGAGTGCTGAGAAGTACGTCGCACTAAATATTCTCCTCCACCTTCCACCACTGGAAATATTCGGCAAACAAATAGCAGCCAGCACAGCCTGGAGACTCAAATCACTCTGACTGTGGTCCGAACTCATCATCGCCCACTTAACCATTCTTAGAGAACTCAACTTCCTCCCTAGCGACGCTGACCGCCTTCTACCCCAGGCTATCTTCGAGAAGAAATTCTCTACCAGCATTTCTTCCAGATTGGATTGGATGTCTGATAGGCAGACGTTGGATGAGCCTCTGCGTATTTTCACAGACGGATCAAAGACTAACGAAGGAGTGGGTCCGGGTTTTCCAAAGATCTCAACAGTGCCATCTGTTTGAAGCCTCCCGTGCACTGTGGCGTCTTTCAGGCAGAAACCATCGCGATTAAAGAGGCGTTGTCATGGCTCAAAAACAACGTGACATCTAAAAGGGATATCACCATCTGTTCGGACATCCAGGCTGCAATCAAATCCCTGGACAATGTCATGTTTAATTCAAAAACGAGAGATGGCTGAGCATTTCAACATACACTTCATGTGGGTGCCGGGACATTGCGACATACCAGGCAACTGCAAAGCCGATGAATTCGCCAGGTGTGGTACAACATCCTCTCTTTGAATATGAGGGGTACCGCTTACCACAGCCTACCATCTCCTGAAGAAGGCAAAGGCTAGAAGGCACCACCTGCCTTAAAACAAAAGAAATCTGGCCATCACTTAACCTAAAACGGTCACTCAGTCTGCTGAGACTCAGTATTCCCTCATAGGAATCTTGACCGGGCACTGTTCAGTTGGCACACATGCTCGCAGGATGAGCGTCCCACATAATGATTTCTGCAGAAGCTGCATGGTTGAAGAGGAGGTAGAAAACATAGATCACCTACTCTGCTCGTGCAGCGCTCTGGCTAGTCGAAGGTACCTACACTTAGGGTCCTACTATTTCAATAATCTCAATGAGCTAACCAGCATCAGCATAGGCCAGCTAAATCGCTTCACAGCAAGCACCAACTAGTTTCGATGTTAGGAGAAGTCAATCCGCGTGGCATCACAATGGGCTTACTTTAGCAGTCAGCCACTACAACCTAACCTAATCTAGACTCGTTTGAATATCTCTCCTTTGTCCGTATTTTATCGCTATTTTTACAAACGATGCTAAAGTGAGCTGACCAACTGCTGTCCTCCCCCGTCAGGAATGCTCATCAGTTTACGATTTTGTTTCGTCGGAGGGTTTTGAACACTACACTGGAGCACTCAGACTCAAAAACTGGTCAATTGTACAAGCAGGCAGCAATCTTCATTTAATGAAATTTCGTGGTATGCAGGAGGAATACTAGCAGGCGCTTTTGTGATGAGGAGCATGCAGTGTCGTCGTCTTCTCCACAGGCGTCGCAGAGGGTTTCATCGCTAAGGCCAAGCAGATTTAGGTGTTTGGCGAAGGTTTGGTGACCCATTAGTACGCCGGTAAGTCGTCTGCAGTCTTTTCTGTGAAGAGATAACGAGAATGCCGCGGATTTCTTACAGACATTAAGGAGCATGCGCTTGCTTTGTCTGCATCCTGGAGAGTCATGCCACCTCCGGTTAGTGCTCTCGAGAAGCCCAGCCATCTATGGAAGCCCTAACCGAGGACGCGGTTAGTCGCAACGCAGGTTCGGGTCCTAAGAGTATCTCCTCTGATCCTTGTCTAGCAAGTTCATCGGCGATCTCATTTCCCGTGATCCCGTTGTGGCTCGGGCCGATCCAATTTACAGAAGACTTGCATTCTTGCGCTATTCTGGAAGTGGTTAAAGGGTTGAGTAGGGCCGTAATCACAGCTTGGCTGTCGCTACAGACAAAAATACTTCGCCCCTTCCACCAGTTGTTCACAAAATAGTTCGTGGCCATAAGGATCGCATAGGTTTCCGGTTGGAAGACCGACGCAAATTTACCTAACGAGGTGTGCAGTCTAATGTTGTCGCTCTCTACGAAAGCGCCAGCGTCGGACCATTCATTGGTCTTGGAGCCATCCCTGAAGATTCGACTACATTCATTTCCTGGCTCATATTCTGGCCAGAGCCAGTCTTGAGTGCAGGGAAAGTCGACTTTGTATGTGCGTCGCAGCTGCATTGCTGGTGTCCTTGCGTCAGAAGGCATATCCATGAGCCTGTGGTCAAAGAAATGCGGTGGTCGAAATTCCAGTGCGGGTTGTACCAAAGACCACTTCTTTTTAAACGGAAGATGGCCTTGAGAGTGCACCCCTTGATGTGGATATCAAGGGGAGGAGATTCAGAAGTACATCAAGAGCAGAGCCAGGCGTGCTAGGGAAGGCCCCTATGCAGCCGAGGCAAACCGTTCTTTGAAGCATAGTGAAAGCAGCAGTTACGTATTTACGCGAAAGCTTTTTCCATCAAACGACCGTTAGAAGAGGCCTCGCCATAGCCATGTAGATCCAAAGGGATCTTTTTGGTGATAGGCCTCAGGACTTGCCGCGAATTAACTTACACTGCCAGAAAACTGACAGCGCCTTGGTAGTTTTCGATTCAATGTGCTTTTTTCCAGAGAAGTTTTCTATCCAAGATAACACCTAGATATTTAGCTTCATCGGAAAGGCGGATGGTGACACCATTTAGTACTAGTTGAGTCAGACCAGTCAACATTCTCCTCCTCGTGAAGAGAACAACCCTTGTTTTAAGAAGGTTAACTGAAAGCCCATTTCTAGTACACCAGTTGTCGATTACGTCTATAGCCACCTGCACCTTTGAACACACAGTCTCTAGGCACAATCCGACAGACAGTATATCTACATCATCCGCATATGCCTGTGCGTAGACATTAAAGCTATTAAGGGTGCCAAGCCGAGTTTGAGCCTACTGTCGGACGCACAGTTAAATGTAGGGACTCGCTTTTCGCTCCTCCCAGCCCAATATTTCCCAAGAGACTACAGACCGCAGAAGGTTTTGATACCAATGTGGAGAGGTACCTCCTGCCCCTTTCTCCCTCTATACCTTCGGCCCGTTCTGTGTCTTGATCCCTGGCACAAAAAGATTGAGCGCCTTGCTTCTAGCTCTATCGATGTCTTGGCTAAGTGCCATGCCAGTCTATGTGCTTCTAAGAATGAATGCCGCTTTTGCCAGTGGCGCCCCGATAAGAGGCCGCTGTCTCCGAGAGATCGGCGAGACTCCATCTTACTGGACAAATGTCAAAACACGTCAAAAACCGATGACGATTCAGCTAAAACACGAACATTCTCCCCCTTGTTCAATACAAAAATAACTCCCCGTCAGATTGACGTCTTTATTTACATCACAACACAAACAGGCAACGCACGGTCTACGCAGATGTCACTATTTGAGGCCCAAGGTGCAGCGCGCCGTCTCCGGATAGTCGCAAGCCTGAAAAACGAGAGACTGCGCATTAAGCCTCGAACTTCAAGAACCCTCCCGCCTCCCGCACGAACTTACCTGATTGAAGGGGTTGTAGTGCAGACCTTCGGGGCACCATTGCAGCACAGCAATGCCTCGATCGCACTTGAAGAACTCCGAGCAGCTGGTGTCCGACGGGTATTGGATGACGTTGTCGACATCGGTTTGCTCAGTGGGACAAGTGATTTGGACACCGGCCACGGCAGCCATGCACAGGCAAACACTGGCAAGGACGAGGGTAAGTTTCATCATGGCACTGGACTGACTGCGACAGAGATTGTGGGTGTTGCTGAGAAAGCAGAATGCCTGACACGGTGCCGGTGATGTTTGTTTTATATCAGACGCGGCGGCAGGTTGCGTCGCCGGGGCGGTGGAGGCCTTTGTGACCGTGCGCGTGCGGCAAAGTACAAAACGATGTTCGATTAATTGCGTATGGCTGTCTGGTCGTGTGTCGCCGGTATGCCAGCGCAGATAAGGCGATTGTTCTCGTTCGTGGTGACCTTAGCGTACGAGGCTTCGCTTGAAAGTTAGACTCAAAAACTTTGAGAGTTTGCAAAAAAAACTAAACACAAACAAGACAAGGAAACAAATGCGGAAAGACGTATTGATTAAGGGCAGTGGGTAGGCCAAGAACTTTGCCCATGGCCTTGGGCGTGCGACGAACCATATGGGCTTGGTGAACCCCACGTGAGAAGATGTCGATAAGGTTGGTGACTCGGAGCTTAGTTTGAGGGTAGAGTGCCTTGATGAGTTAGTTGATTCAGCCACGCAGCCACGAACGATCTAAGATCGTGCGGCAGCTTGAAAATGTTGAAAGTGCAATGGAACCGAGGAGACTTTTGATTGACAAGTCTGCGTGCAATCTCTGGGGATAGAAATGCATTTAGTTTAGTGGAAAGGAGTAAGTATGAGTACAGGTAGGTTAGGTAGTTGGGCTGCCAGCGAAATTGCCAGCACACTTAGACCATGTTGGTCCATTGATCGACAACTCCAGTGATAGTGCCGTTAATTTGATCCCAACCGCAAATGGTAAATGGACAAGATTCGAAAACCAAATAAAGCGTATTAACTTTGCCATTCCACCGGGGAGCCCTCTAACCAAGAGCAGACACTCAACCAACGGCGCCATCCAGCTGTTGAGCTTGAGTACACTCATTTGATTTCTTTAGCCATCAACCAGATTGGGATTGCTGCGAAATGACAAAAATCGCGGCCAGCATCGAAGAAGACCCAGAAATTAAGAATCAGCTGAGTTGAGCATTGGCAGAAAGTCAACCCGGCTTATAGTGCGAATTTGGGTCTACACGACCGGACGGACGACCACAGACAACGCTATTTGGACACCGAAAGTGTTGCCAAGAGATCTGGATTTTGGCCAACAAATCATTTTCTTGGACAAGGCGCCTATTTGACTCAACAGGCAGCATTGGTGTTATTGAAGCGAACTCAATCCGCAAGTGTTCGGCGGAGCATCAATACATCCACAAATATAGATGCGGTGCCATAAAGCGGCATCATCGGACCTACCTTTCTTTTAATAAGGAGGAAGACTTCAATGCCGTGAATTTTTACATTGTGTGATACACTTAGGGGCTTGGCATTCTTAAAGTATGTATGTTGGATAACAGTTTTCGATGAAATGGAGAAATATCTAGTTAGGCTACATATGACTTTTTCCGAAGACCTTTTTTCCGCTCTCAGACCATTGTGCGGTGTAGAGTGCCATACAAGCGACGTAACGCTCGAAGATGTGAAGGAGGAGCTTGGCGACTGGGTCATCTCACGGCGATCTGATGAACGATTAGCCGCCGCGATAATACGACTGCGTGGTCTCACCACTGGGCTACGTCAAGTCCTTAGTTTACTCTAACAATTCAAACAAGTTGGACGAGCTCGAGAGCGACATTCGAGACGCTATTGCCAGAACAACGCCGCACATAATGGGCCGAGTCATCAAAAATTGCATCCATCACTTGAAGCCTTTTCTATCGTTTCTATCGTTCTTATCTGGCCACCTTGTATATGCTGTGGTGGTGGTGGTTTCGTTGAAGTCTTTTCTATTTCTGTTCTTGGTAACGTGCGTAGAAACAAAGTTTTGATGATACAAACGGTTGCCTGGCCAGCAATTGGTACTAACTTAAAATCTCCACCCAGCGGTTACATGTACTTGTTTCTAAAATCCGGACGAAAAGCGGAACGTTTGGCAGTGCTTCTGCAATCAGATCATCATAAACATATTCTTTTACTTGAAAGGAAGAAGCCCCAGCTTGACATGCCATATACGGCCTCCTAAAGATGTTGTAACCTCATCGAATCCGAATTAACGAGAGTGCCCCAACGGGCGGCGATAAAGTCGGCGAAGAGAATTGAACTTATCGCTATGACTTCGTATAGGAAAACGGAAAAGTTTAACATTCTTTTTTTTTTATTGATACAATAGTTGTTGATCTGCAGGTGGTTGTAAATTGATCGGTACAAATTTTGAAGTGACTTTGAATTACATTTTTTTCAAGTTAACATTTTATTAAGTTTAATAAAGCGTGGTTAAATTTTAATTGACAATGTTGATTTTGAATACAACACAAATTATTGAGGAAATTATTGTAATTTCTTTTTATTATGATAATATTGGTATGGTTCAATTCTGTATGGAACAAAATATCGGCCAAATGGCCGCCGGGACCTCGGCGGCACACCTCCATCCGATGGTCCAAATTTTCGATGACGCTGAAGCATAATTGAGGTTCTATGCCGTTAATGTGCCGAATTATCTCATCCTTTAGCTCTTGAATTGTTGCTGGCTTATCGACGTACACTTTTTCTTTCAAATAACCCCAAAGAAAAAAAATCCAACGGTGTCAAATCACATGATCTTGGCGGCCAATTGACATCGCCACCACGTGAGATAACACGGCCATTGAATTTGTCGCGCAAAAGAGCCATTGTTTCGTTAGCTGTGTGGCAAGTGGCACCGTCCTGTTGAAACCACATATCGTCCACATATCTTCCAATTTGGGCCATAAAATGTTCGTTATCTTTTCACGATAGCAAACACCATTCACAGTAACTCCCTGACCGGCCTCATTTTGGAAAAAATACGACCCGGTGATGCCGCCAGCCCATAAACCGCACCAAAAAGTCACTCTTTGTATGTGCATTGGTTTTTCGACAATCACTCTTGGATAATCATTCGCCCAAATGCGGCAATTCTGCTTATTGACGAATCCACGTGAAAATGTGCCTCATCACTGAAGATGATTTTCTTCGAAAATTGATCATTCACTGTTGCCATTACTTGCCACCATTCTGACCATTGACGACGCTTGAAATGGTCAAGAGGCTTTAGTTCTTGAGTCAATTGCACCTTGTAAGCGTGTAAATGCAAGTCTTTATGCATAATGTTCATCAACGACGAGCGTGAGAGGTGCAATTGTTGGGCACGACGACGAGTTGAGGTGGACGGCTCTTCAGCCACACTATCGCGAACAGCAGCAATATTTTCTGCAGTATGAGCTGTACGAGCATGCACTGGTGTTTTCACATCTCCTACAGGCCCGGTTTGCTCAAACTTGTGCACGATTTTTGCGATTGTATGCACATTTGGACGATTAAATTGACCGAAAAAATCACGAAGTGCACGATATGCGTTTTGATTTAAACGCCCATTCTCATAATAAGCCTGAATAACTTTAACGCGTTGCTCGATTGTGTGTCTTTCCATGGTTCTAATTGAGTTAGTCTGAAATTGAGAAATGTCAAATGAAATGCAGAAAACAACTTGACGTTGAGGTGTGGTTCACATTCAACATCGGCCCTTTATATATGAACCAAAAAATTTGTGATACGGAATGATAATCCATTAAAAATCATTTTAGCTCTTTTTTTGAAATTCGGAATTACTTTAAGACACTGGCAGCGAATTCGTAAATTTTGGAGACGGTGCAACGTAGTTCTCGGTCTCCATATAAGTTGTATGCTCTCGGAACATCAGGCATCCCTTGGGCACGTCTTCTGGTGTTGAGCGTGTGACTTAATGGTTGCTGGAACCGTGGGTCTCTCATGTACTGCAGTAGTGTTGTCGTCTGGAAAATAGCTTTGACATCTAGAACTTGAAAAGTTGAGTTAAAGTGATAGATGATCGCCCAAGTGATAGATATTTTATTCAGGTGGGATTTTGCTGCGTTTCCGCAGGCCAGAATGCCGTATTTGATGCGGAATTCTGCTAACGAATAATACACATGCTTAAGCACTTCTACGTTTGTGTAACGCTTAAGATACGTCATTGCGAAGACGGTGCTCTAAAGTTTCAGGCGCAGGACGTTGATGTGCTCACGCCAAAGAACGTTCTCGTCGTAATTCCTAAGTATTTGATAATTCTGACAACTTCGATTTCGTTACTGTTGGTTCATTGCGGACAGCGGTCAATTCGATGAAAGACTTGGAAGACTTCTTCAGGTGTTGATGGAGTGCGAATGTGCATCGCCTTTGTTTTCGTAACATTTATGACTAGGCCATTACCATGGCACCATTTGGATACACCGTTCAATTCGTCATGCATTATCTGCACTGAATGCAAGTTTGATGCAAGTTTTGATGTTTCACCACGATTGCTACGTCGTCGGCACACGCATAAGCAGTAGATTTTTTGCAATAACTTTTTTTTTTTTTTCAACTTCTTTTATTTTATTTCATTTTAAATTTTGGATACAGATTTTTATCTGCAAAGCCGGAAGGGCTTGTCTGCAGAAGTATATTCACACAATATTATTTCATTTTATAAATGTTGAAATTCAGGTATTCAAAAATTCATAATATACTCGTAGACAAAAGTGTTAAACTTACGATAATAATTAACATTTTCTGTACAACGTTTTTACAAATTACATTTATTTATGATTTTACTTTTCCGATAGATAAATTTCTTTTACTTTTTTTAACATATTTTTTCTCGGTAAGTTTCGGAGCTCCGTTGGGAGTTCATTGAGTACCGTCGGAACTGCAACCAACAAAAGTTCGTCTTCCATACTCGTTCCAGTATCTTGGTATTTCATAGAGCTGCTTCAGTCGTCTTCTGGTGTTTCTTGTCTGCTGCGTCTGCACTCTGTAGATTGTATATCTGGTAGATACTCAGTAGACGTATTGTTTGGTTTGGTTCTTGATGTACATCGATGCGGCGTCCTGCTTTTTGTACCAGTTTTTGAAGTCTTGCATGCATTAGTTGTAGCCTCTGCATTTGCGACGCTCTTCCCCATGCAAGTATGCCAATCCGAAATAGCATTGTGTGATTACCTCTGGTGTGCTGAGGTTGTTTAGGTGGAAAAGTGCGTACGCAGATTGACATAGTTTTTTCTTCAAATTGTCGATATGGTAGCTCCATTTAAAGTTGTAGTCGACTGTCAGTCCAAGGTATTTG
The DNA here is from genome assembly GCA_907269125.1 of Eristalis pertinax. Lineage (NCBI taxonomy): Eukaryota > Metazoa > Arthropoda > Insecta > Diptera > Syrphidae > Eristalis > Eristalis pertinax. The sequence continues at coordinate 127,135,662 of OU026145.1, forward strand.
TACGTTGACACGTTCTCTATAACTCTGGTGCAGTTATCTTCTTCTCGTATACCGTCACATCTATTTCTGTGCAAGCAATCTACGTCGTGCATCTTAATCTTAGTTTTGTTCTGGGAATATGCGGCGAACGAATGTGCATTACCTTTGTCTTAAGTGCGTTGATAATTAATCTATGGTCGTGACACCAAGCAGTGACTCTATTGAAATCAATTTGCATAAGTCTTTCTGCAACGTCAACGGTCCTATGGTCAACTATGATCGCTGTGTCGTCCGCATACGCATAACCCGTACTATACTTCAGCACCGACAGTGAATCGTTGATGTATATGATGAAAAGCAGTGGACCTAACTTGGACCCCAGCGGGACACCATACTCGACCTTTTCCTCATCACTGATATCCTCATAAATTTTTACCCGGAACGATCTGTTACATAGGTAGCTACCGAGCCATGCTAATATTTGACCACGTATTCCAATATTATTCAGCTGTCTAAGGATTTGCTTGTGACTCAAAGTATCGAAGGTTTTTTTGAAATCGATAAATACAACTACTGAGCTATGGTTTTTGTCCAGGCTGTGGTATATTTTGTTTCCGAAGTCTGTTTATGCTTTTGCCTTTACGGAATTCAAATTGATTTTCATTAAGAAGGTTGTATTTTTCAATGAATTCATAAAGCTTTCTTGCCAGCACTTCTTACAAAACTTTGTCTACAACTTGTAAGATTGAAATAGGCCTGTAGATCAAGATTTCACTTTTCTTGCGTTTTTGTGAATTGGTCGAACTATTGAAGTTTTAAGCATGTCTGGAATCGATGCCTGATCCAAGGTCATATTGATCATTCTTGTTATCACTGGAGATAGTATTTGTGAGTTGTTCTTCAGGTCTGTCCCTTCAAATCGACTGCAGTGGAAAGTCGTGTGTTCTGCGTCTTCTTCAGAGTCCTCACATTCTGGACAATGGGGAGAGCTATCGTGCCCGAACCTATGGAGATACTTTCGATAGACCCCGTGGCCCGACAGAAACTGCGTAAGGTGAAAGTTGCAGTTTCCGCTTGCTCTCTTTGTCCACGTTTCGATTGTTGGAATCAGTCTGTGAGTCCATCTACCTTTGTTTGAGGTGTCCCATCTGGCTTTCCACATTGTCATTGAGGCTGCTCTTTCTTCCTTCCTTATCCTGTTTACGCCAGTCTCTGGCCGGTTCGTCGATAGCCTTAGGTAGACCCTATGCATCTCATTTGCGAGAATGTCGATGGGGACCATACCCGCAATCACACAGGCTGCTTCGTCCGAAATTGTCCGGAAGCCGCTGATTGTTCTTATGGCGCAGAGCCTGTATGGTGACGAGAGCTTCTTAGCTGTCTCCTTTATAGAGAGAGCACTCGACCAGACTGGCGCAGCATATAGGAGAATTGAACTTACCACTCTGGAAAGCAGAATCCTTCTTGGGTATCCGGGTCCTCCTATGTTTGGCAGCATACCAGAAAGTGCTGCCTGCATCTTTGACGCTTTCCTGCTGCAGTATTCGACATGCTTTTTGAAATTAAGTCGGTTGTCGAGCATCACTCCTAGGTATTTCAGTGATTCCTTGGATCTAATTAGCTGGGAGCCAACCCGGAAGTTTGCATATACACAGTCTTTCGGCTGGTTATTAAAACAGCCTCTGTCTTGTGGTCAGCCAATTCAAGGTGGGAAGATTCCAGCCAATTTTTGATCCTGGCGATTGCTTCGTTTGCGGCGGTTTCCACCTCGTGGATGTGCTTGGCCACCGTCACGACCGCGATGTCGTCAGCAAAGCCGATGACCTTGACTCCATGTGGCAGCTTTAGTCTCAGTACTCCGGCGTACATTAAGTTCCACAGGAGGGGTCCAAGGACTGAACCCTGCCTGCAGAGACGTCGTAGTATTTAGTATCATCGTCAGTCTGCTATCTCAGTTTCCTGTTGGTAAAGTAGCTGACAATAATCCTCTTCAGGTACTGCGGTGTGCTCATCCTATTCAGGGCTCTCATTATGCAGGACCAGTTCGCCGAGTTAAACGCGTTTTTTATATCCAGCGTAACTACCCGTTATGGCTTCACTTGCTGTGTCTACCACCTCTTTGATGGCGTCGATGGTGGAGCGCGACTTCCTAAAGCCGTACTGGTGGTCTTACATGGCTCCTCGCTCCTCAGCCACGCCGATTAGCTTGCCGTATATGATGCTCTCCAGGATCTTTCCCGTGGTGTCCAGCAGGCAAATCGGTCGATACGCTGAAGGTTCTCCGGGGGGCTTATTGCCTTTGGGTATTAGTACGGCCCCTGTCTGTGAATAGATGTGAGCTCTTGTGAACAGCTGGCGAACAGCTGATACCCTTCACCAACCATAGTATTGTGGTGAATTAGAGTTCTCATTTGAAAATTCGCTCGTTACTTGAACTTTTTTCAAATTTCGGTGTTAAATTTTCAACACAGAAAGGAGGGGTAAGCAAACGAACAAAGCGTATGTTCATGAAGTAGCTTTCTGAGAGTTACAGTCTGAGGTACTAGGACATTCACACGAAACATGTGTACTGGTAACTATTATTAATATTATTGAAACATTTTACTTGTTTTATAGAAATAGGGATGAAAGTTAATTGCAAATTTGTTTGAATTAGGTATAGTTGTAGCCATTGTTCTTAACAAAGTATGTAATTTAATTGTAGAAGGTTTCACAATTCATGAATGAAGGATATAAAAGTAAGTTCATTTGCCAGTCATCGCATATAAATCAGGTATATTTTACTCTGAAGAAATAAATTGATGCAAACTATTCCTGTAAATAGTGCGTAGCATTACATTTTTATTCACGCAAGCGCCTATTACAAATATATGTCCTCTTAAAAATATGAGTCATCTTCTGAACACCCTCCGAACAATAAGTACATGTTCGTGGGCAAATTCACGAATCTCCCACAAAATTCATGAATCTGCCGCCATTATCCCACAAAATTCACGAATCGGCCGCCATATTGGGGTGAATTGACGAGCGTTGTAAAAGTATGCGTGGAATGCAAGGGAACTCCACTACTATCACATTTTTTGCCGGTGTGGACAAGGGGCAAAAGTGGCCGAAGTTGAATATCTCTTTACTCATTTATTTCTGCTTCTGACGTTAGCGTTTTAGCAGATCTGATGGTCAGGTCTTTGATATTGCTTTCGTTCGAGAAGTTCTTTTTTTAGACTACTCTTCTTGCTGCCCAATATCGAATTAACGAGCTTCCAAGTCTCCTTTGGATCAATTTTTTTTATAATTGAAATTTCTGTCTATAGAATATAGCTTTTGTCCTTGCTATTTTTTTGTTAAGCTCATTTCGATACGTTTTGTAGTCTCTGCGATAATCTTCATTTTGCCTATTATTTTTATATCGTCAGTACAGTCTATCCCTTTCCTTACAGTCATTCTTCAGTTCCGCCGTAATTCAACTATGTTCAGTGATCCTTTTCTTCTTCTTTACCCTTGACATTGTTACTAGAGTATTCATCGTCTGCTGAAAATGCAGATAGAGTTCGTTTACATCAGTAAAACAAACGTCCACTAAGAATTAGAAATTATTTCTAATGACCAGCATGGCTTTATGCAGGGCAGGTCTTGTACAACTAATTTATCATTATTTTCAAATTACATTTATACAAATTTAGAAAATCAATTACTAGTTGATGTACTTTACACCGATTTCTCGAAAGCCTTCGATAAAGTACATCACACTTTGCTTTTAAACAAGCTAAAGTCTTTGGGATTCCATTCGTCAATGTTAGAGTGGTTTTCCAATTACTTAAAGGACAGGAAGCAATTGGTAATGATCGAGTAATAAAAGTTACATCGGGCGTTCCACAAGGTAGCCATGTGTTCACTAAATTTTCAAATATTGTAAAATCCTAACATTCGCAGACGACTTTAAATTGTATTTATCTATAAATAGTTTAACTGATTGTAATAATTTCCAATTGGATATCCATGCGGTAGTAGAATGGTGCAAGCACAATGGACTAGACCTGAATATTCAAAAATGTAATACAAGTGCGAAGTCTAATGCTATGTTAGGTTTTCTGAAAAGAAATAGTAGAGATTTTCGGGATATAACTAGTCTTAAGTCCATCTATTGTTCGTTAGTCAGACCGTATTTAGAATATTCTTCCATCATTTGGGATTCCCCATATGATACACAAGAACTCAGATTCGAAAGAGTACAAAAAAATTTCACGAGATATGCTGTCCGTAAATTGTATTCCTTCGAAGAACTCCCTAAATATGACGATAGATGTAAAATAATAGGCTTTCAAACCTTAAGTTTCAGGCGTAAGGCAGCGTCAGCCATGTTCATCCGCGATATTATTAATTGCCGTGTAAATTCACCAGACTTACTTGTTCTCATGAATATATATGCTCCCCAAAGATCTCTTCGGATGAGAAATTTACTATATGATAAGAGGCATAGAACCAACTATGGTTGTAATGAGCCTATTACAAGGTGTATAAACACTTTTAATGAACTTTGCAACGAAATTGATTTTAGCTTGTCTCGATTGGAGTTTAAAAAATTGATCCATGCACTATGCTATAATTAATACTGTTTATTTGATGTAATCTGTGAGATGCAAAATCTGTAGATGATCCTTAGTCGCGCAGCAAAATCTGCTGTGTAAAGCGATACTGAGAGTTAACACTTAGAGAACGTAGCGTTTTGTGTACTCTGTGATGGAAAAAAAAAATTCAACTCATCCCAGTTAAAATTATTTACTTTCTCTGATAAGGCATGAGTTGAGATTTGAAGCTCTTTTTCAGATTTCTTTGTATACATGTCACCAGTATCTATTCCGCGGTATAGGGCATAGTGGTCCGAACACATAGTTCGATTACTGCTTCAGTAGCTCGTTCGTGAAAAGGATGAATAAAATGGGGCTCAATGTTGACCCTTGTGGCACACCGTATTTGACTTCCTATGTATCAGCTACCTTGACTTGGATAGTTCTGTCAGTCAGATAACTTTTGAGCCAGTTTGACAGGGCTCCTCTCAACCCTATTCTGCTGACACTTTCTACGAGCTTATCATGTGTCAAAGTATCGAATGCTTTGCTGAAGTCGATAGATAGCACATTTACGTGATGACTCTTGTTAAGGCCTGCATTGACGACATTTGTAAGCTCCCCCAGCAGTGATTCGGGTGTAGTACTTTATGTTTCGACACGACACGATTAACAAGTACTTCTTCCAGGCATTTTTCAACAGCGGGTAGGATTGCAATTGGCCTGTAGTTCCATGTTTAGCTTTTAACCCCTACCTTGTAAATTGGGCGAATTATCGACCTTTTCATCAGCCTTGGCACATGACATTGACACATACTACAGTTATTAATCTTAGATAATGGATTGGGCATACATTCAACTTTACATACCGGTTCTTTATGTTCTGACTTTTTGAAGAAAATCCGGGAATTCAGAGAAAAACACGAGAAAAGCACGTTCTCCAGAAATCATTTTTGATGGGATCCCGTTGTTGTAATACGAGTTAATTAAAATCGATTATAATCTAATGCCCCTCACAATACTCATTGCATCCGAATTATCGAAAATGTCGCAACAGAATGCGTCCAGCTGGCCGGAAAAAATGCAAACCTATCGGTACACCTTCGGATGGCGACCTGCAACAATACCGTAGCACTGTTGACCTGAACACTGTCCAAGAAAAATCCGGATCTGACAACAGTTTCTCGTTCTTACATAACTGATCACGGAACTTCCATCAGACATCAGCCGCATCGTCACGGTCGCCAAGATGTAAACCGAATGCATTCGATGGTATCCCGATATCCGGCTACAGTTCGCCAGCCCACCTGGCATTCTCCCATAAATCGAATGTTTGAATAATTTTCCATCAGTTTATCAAAAATCCACACCTTCACAGACGCTGTGCGCTGCTCTGTTGGAGCGTAGCCAATTCGATCGGATGTGCATGTTCCCAATTCTACATCTCGCCCATTCGCCCGTCACTTTCATGTTCACACTTCGCAGAGATGCTTGTATCTCATGAACAGCGACGCGCGTCTGAAGAGCATAATTTCGTGAAGAACACTTCGCCCTCGGAATCGCTTCCACCTGTTGCCCGACAAATAAATAACCACTCAAGCTGCCGCTCGCCACGAGAGATGATCAGAGCTCATCATAACCGCAAACATGTATCGTTTCCCACGATCACACAGATGCCCTCGCTTCCTGTGCAACTGCCAGAACGCAAATAAACATCGCCACAAGTCCTCCACCCCCTCCATCGGCGATCGAAGCTAACAACGACAACCAACAGGCAACAACAGCGAAGAGAAGAAGTAAATAATCTGAACCGCAAAATTGTTGGCACTTTTAGGTTCAATATTTGCCGAAATGTTTCAAATGTTTATTTAGATTGTTTCTGGCAGTTTAGCCGTCTTTTCACCTCTCCCGACCGCGCACCCGCATCCACAGACCAGATGAAAGTCGGAAAATCAATTTGCAAACGCCGCCCCCATGCTCTGCACACCCAGTTCGACTGCCAACATGAGATTCGCGCTTCCCGTCGCATCAGAGAGATTTTTCATTTGGATTTCCGGCGATATCCGAATCGCGCGCCGGGGATTAATCGCGGCCTGTTAGTGGTTGTGGCGATACCCCGAACAGCACTCGCAACGCGGCGATGTGGGCGGCTGACAGTGCGGGCGGAGCGTTAATGAAGTGCGAGATGAAGATGCTTTTAAGTCGGGCATCCTAGGAGGTGATGAAAGTCGCGCGGAGTAATCACTGCTTGCCGCTGTGGCGTGTGTGAGACGGCGTTTTTTTTTCGCAATCAACTTAAGCTCACTTGCCCCGTGTGTCGTCCTGTCTATCGTATGGCGCACATCCCGTCCCATGAATTTTAATTCAGCCCGAAAGCTGATTAACACACTCGTCGTGGGATGCGCCAGGGAGGGGCCGTAATCACCGCCCCGCCGCAGACACACCGGGACGTGATTTAAACATCTTCCGGCAGCGATTTCTTATAATTTGATGCTTCGCGGGTGGATACGCTGCGCCCGTGGTCTCGCTGTTGTGACAGCTACGGCAACGTCGTGTCAATCTTCCACGCACTCCGCCGGGCGCCGGGGCTTTTAATGATATTCAATTTCGAACTTCAAAGATACACTGTCGAGTGATGAGTACGCCCCGTATAATCGGGAGAATCATTTGCGTAGGATGTGAGGCATTCGGCCCATTGTGACACTGACACTCTTGGCGTTGATTGACGGGTTGCCTTGACACTTGGTGGAAGCGCGGGTGGGAAGCTGTATCGCATGGCGGTGTGGGTTCGTGGGATTTTGCTCACGGACTGAACTGCACGTGACGGGTGAGCGACCTTCAATCAGCAAGGGACTCATTTTTTTTTTTGCTGAGAATGACTTTTTTGAAATTAATCGACTTTGGTTTTGGTACTCTTTTTTTTGGCACTGATTCTATGGGGGTACAGGGCATGTGGTTGATTCCTTGTCTGCCCTCAAAATTTAAATTAATATTGCAAGAAAATGTGGGATGTACAGTAAAAGCCTTTTAATTTGTAATCCTTTAATTCGGAAAATTCGTTTATTCGGAATAACTTCCCTCACCAACCATTCCGAATTAACGAGCTCTTACCACTGGAGCACTTTTGAGGAACTGAGGAACTTTTCGAAACAAATTAACGTTGATCGAGTGCGAGTCGTACTCGGATTCCGAAGGCTCCGTACCGGAAATCATTTTTAAAGAAACTATTCTGAATATCAACCAAGGACTTTAGGTTATTCTGGTCAATTAACTGAATTTTCTGCGAACTTTGGTTCGAATCAAAGTTACTCTGCATTAAACCAAATCAGTTCTCTTTGTTTATTGTGAGCAGAAATTATTTGTTCACAATTTGAGATTAGGACTAGGCTTGAAACTAAGGCCTAGGGTGTTGGATCAACAATAGGGGCCCAACTGATGTACATACACTGTTTAATTCAACATTCGGTATTACTTTGGATACTTTTCCGTTTAGGGTGGTGGTGTGGTAGCCGATTTAGCCTCGAATTCTGAAGGCTCCGTACTGTAAAACATTTTTAAAGAATGATGACTGCTCTCCCTGTTCTGGTAGAAGTCATGCAGCTCGTTGTTAGATGTCAAGGGGAAGTTCTGATCTCTTAGCAGTTTTTAGCCCGTAGCTTAGGTATCGTTGTCCGGGGATGGTGTTTCTTAGGTTCGTGATTGCCACGTTAGCATGATTGTTGATGTCTAAAAAGCTGCTTTCTGAACAGTGTCACCACGTACTGTTGTAAGGGGATGATGCGTGCTTCGTCGTAAAGCTTCTTGTTGCAGTGGTCCTTTCGACGGTCCCTGACGAAGGTGGCGCCTGTGTGGTGTGCCATGTTGGGAAGACGTACGTTAATATCGGTGGTATTAGCTGCTTGTAGAGTAGCAGCTTTGTCCTCTGCCTTAATCCATTTTGTGTACACATCAAAGGATAGATGCGATGGAAGCCTAGGTTGACCTTCTTAAGAATCAGTTTCGAGTGGCTGTTGAACTTTAACTCTTCCGTTAGATGTAACTGTTAAAAATTCCCTCGGGCATTTGCCTCACTTAGATCTTTAAGGTCCGTTGTGCTGTCACTATTCGGCTTTTCCCCCCACTACGTTGTCCTACTAGACTTGTTCGTACTGTCCCTCTGTTGGTATGTGTTTTAATACTCATAACCAGTTGGTGGTTTTTTATGAACTTGAGGATGTCCTTTATGTTGATGTTAGCTAGATCTTCAAGATTGTCGAGGAAAGAGCTGCCCATAAGGTTTCTTCTTGTCTCTGCAAGTCATTGTAGGGTGATTCAAGCCTCCTGGCTTGATTGCCAATTAGGCAATGGCCAGTGATTACGCCTACTACTTTACTAATGTTCCTCCTGTCCATTTATAGGAGAGTTTCAGTTTTTGATGGATCTAGTGTAGGCCACATCGTTTTCGAGTGTCCAATTCCGCCCATCTACTAATGGTTTCTATTTTGGCGTCTGTCAGTAGCATTGATTTTAACGCTTCCATGGAAGGAGGGGGGGGGGGGGGTGTCGCCTGATATCTTGCCAGTGGTAGACTCGCCCCCTTCTGGCTAATTCGTCGGCTCTTTCATTGCCCGGAATACCCATGTGCCCAGGGACAGGTAAGGTTGCATCTGTCCGCTATCTCCGCTAGAGATAAGCGGCAGAGTTTTACCACCTTAGAGTTAATCGATGGTGTTTCCAGAGCCTTTATGGGCGCCTGACTATCTGTGTAAATAACAATAGATCTTTCGTCTATCGGGGTCATTGATAGGTGGAGGGCTGCCTCTTGAAGAGCTGCTACTTCTACACCAGAGCCTGTGCCCTCCTCCGACTTGGAGCCGATTTCCGTGGCAGTGAAGTTGCACCCCTTTCTTTCATCCCACTCTATTCTCGAGGGGATTACCGTTTTGTGCTTAATTTCGATGTCCTCAAAGGGTGTTAATCAGATTGCTTAGGAATCTTCGAATTAATGAGTAGCTCCATATGCCCTTTGATGTGGGCTATTGCCTAATGCTTACTACTGCTTTATACTGTTGAATGCGTGGCACTAGGCTTCCAGTAAATGTCCATGGGGAGGAGATTGAGTAAGATTTCGATCTTTGTATTCAGCTTATTCTGATAAGATTTTGCTTTATTTGTAGTGCTTTCCACCACACTAGTCCTCCAGAAGTCACTACTGGTCTTACTATTGCCGTGTAGACCCAGTGAGTTATTCTCGGTCGGATTCTCCATTTTGGTCCGACTAATTTTCTGCAGGTGTAAAGTGCAATCGATGCTTTCCTCATGCGCTCCTTATTGTAATGTCGAGAATAATATAGCACTTCCTTCGATCAATGAAAGTTAGATCTTTCCCTTTCAACTTTGGTGGAGTGATGCTTGGAATTTTGAATTTCCTTGTGAACATGACGAGCTCAGTCTTAAATGGGTTTACATCAAGTCCAACACTGTCCGTCCACCTTTCCGTTAAGTTAACGCCAAGATACTTGACCTTTTTGTCTGTTGTTATTTCCGTACCGTTAGTGGACACTATCTTTATACTCCAACATGTAGCTGCTAATCTGCATCCACCTCAGCATGGTCGCCTTAAGCACATAAGTATCGATTTTCCAGCATTGATGAGAATACTCCATTTGCTGTGGTATCTGGATTTCGAACCTTCGCTTGGTAATCAGTGGTGACTTAGAGCTGGCATGAGTCAGTGAGTTATCTGCGAATAGGCAACAGTTCACACGTGGTTGTAGGCGGTTGATCTGCAATGTAGATGTTGAAGACCATCGGTCCTAGCTTCGACCCTTGCGCAACTCCTGCGTTGGTGCTCCGCTCAATTGATTGACTGCCGTCTACTTGGGCGTAGAAAGCTATAGATTATTTTGATGAGGTAGAAAGGGACTCCAACCAGATCCTGTCCAGCGTACTGTGTGAACGTCTAAAACTGTTTTGCACCGCACTATTCGGCATTTACCAGTGCGGCTTCCGGCCCGGCAAATCGACTAAAGACCAAAGAACAGACGAAACGAGTTGGTCTCAAGGTCAACGCGGACAAAACAAATATGCTGTCAACCAAAAAACGTTCCATCACACACCACCTTGGACACAACTTCACGATCGACAGATACAATGCCGAAGTAGTAAAGGAGTTTCAGACATCCAGGGCAGATCCGTCGTAGAAGCGCCCTTGGCAACCGGTGCTACTTTGGTTTTCTTGAAACAACTGGGATCAAAACTCCTGACTCGAAGGACAAAAATCATGCTCTACAAAACTCTTATTTTGCCAGCCCTGCTCTATGGAGCCGAAAGCTGGACGTTAAGCAAAACGTCAGAGCTGATTCTTGGTACCTTCTACATTGGATATATGGTCCCGTCTGCGAGGAAGGGGCGAATCAAGGAGTGGACATAACCGCGAACTCTACGAGCTGTAGCAGGATGTGGATGTAGTCCGGAATTCAAAAATTCGTTGACTGCACTGGCACGGCCACATCGAGCGCTTGGACAACACTCCAGCAAAGAGAGTCTTCGAATCCGAGCCTCCTGGTTCGAGACGGAGAGGAAGGTCGAATCTCCGGTATAAAGACCAAGTAATCGCGGATGCAAGACAGCTTGCTCTTGAGGACTGGAGGCAGCGTGCCCAGGACCGTCAACGATGGAAGGCAGCAATTGCTCAGGCTTGTATCCTCCAATGGGTCGCCGGCCTGATAAGTGGAGAGGAATCCCCTCTGATTCAGCTTGTGGATGAGTCCCTCTATCCAGACGAAGGCCTTTGTTTTTTGTGCAGTTCAACTCACTGAGAGCTGATCGATAGTCGCTACCTCGTGTATTCAGCTTCCGGTGTTGAATTCACTGGAGTCTATTCCTCATCTTTTACTTGTGGTGATAAAGATTTTTACTATGGACTGGTAAGTGTTGATTTAATACTCGGGCCATTGAATAGCGTTATCGTTCTACACATTAGTGAGGTTCCGTGTTGTTGGTGGTATGCGGACGTTCTCCAGTACGTCATCATGTAGTTTGGCTACATCTAGCTGATGTAGGTTGACGAAGTCTGGTCGGCTGTTGGTAAATATGGGATGCTCTAGGTTAATTACCAGTCTGACCGCCTCGTGGTATGATTACTGTGTTTGAGTTGTTGCTGCGTTTTTAGGTGATGGTTGGCATGAAATCGAAATTTTACATTTATTGCTTGATGTGAGCACTTATTATTTCACTAGGTTGATTTTGTGGTCTCCATGACTACAAGTTCATTTGTGTTGTCTAAACCCCTTGACTGAAAGTGGGAACATCATGTACGGGTCCTCCGTTGACTATCGTAGCAGCTGGCGCTGTAGAAGTATGATCTTCCGATCTTAACGTCTTGGCATAACTTCGCATAAGCTAGGGCTGCTTCCCTGGTTTCGCCTCTGCAAATTGCGTATTTAAGGCTCCTTTTTTCGGCAGGGTTGATCTTGATGCAGGCGTCAGGTACAATCCGTCGATCGTCTAGTATTTTCCCAAATGGAGGAGCACCCAGATTTCGGCGTTATCCGCCTCCTCTGAGTTGGTGATGGTAGCAGGCGCCGGCTGCCTTGTCGACTGAAATGCCTAACTGCTCGATCAGTGGATTGATTGATGGATTTCCGCTTGAAACAATGTAGGATACGACCCCATTGTTACGGAAATCCTTGTGTTGGGTCTAAAGACTCCTGCTCCAACTCCGGATACCATCTTCATTGATCCGTCTGTTAACCATATCAGACTTCTAGGGTCTTGTGCTGGTACACCATTGGTCCAGCCCGCGCGGTGCAGTATTTCAACTTCGAGAAGCTATCCGAAACAGTGTTGCCTGACCATAATATCCGGCTTGGTACAAATCATGTCTCTATTGAGGATCGAGTTGGGTATGCCGAGGTGACCTGTTAAGTAGCCTAGTTTATGTTTATACTCCAACTGCAGTTTGATGGCATATCTAGCAGCTGTCTTCCTGATGAAGATTGGTAAGGGATTTAGCCCGACTATAGCTTCTAGAGCTGTTGTGGGTCAGGTGCACATGACACATGGTATTCCAAGATAAGCAATTTCTGCAACTTATTCGTTGTTAGTTGGAGTGTTTTGGGTCACCAAACATATGTAATAATGAGTCTCGCCATCATTGTGTGCAAGCAATGATTGATTTTGGGAGAGAGACTCCAAGTCCTGCCGTATAGACCTCTACTGGTCCACAGTGCTCTGGTAGCACCCAGTTATTTGACCTCGCTGGAATATGTTAGTGTTGTATTGTTGATTATTATGGGTCCAAGGTTGACTCGTGTCCCCCTTGAGAAGGGCACTAGAACAGTCTTACGGGGATTGATAGATAAAGCTTCGGTGTTACACCATTCCACGTCGGATACTGTCGTTTCGTGCATTCCTCTAATAATAATCGCCAGGTCATCAGCATAACCTATAGTGGTGTAACCAGTTCTATGAAGATCATAAGATAAAAAGCAGGGGTGATAAAACTCCTCCCTGGGGACATCCGCAGTTTTGCCGCAGTTACAGAACCAAACACTCCTCCAAAAGAGGAGGTGATTGAACGAGTTACCAACATTGCTCTAATCCATCGGTAGGTCGAATCTTCGATACCACGACTGCTGATCGCCCTTGCGAATCATAGCCGGTGTTGTCGAAAGCTCCCTCGATATCGAGCAATGCACACAGGGCAATCTCTTTGGACTCGAGTGCACTTTCTATCTTCTTAACGAGATAATGAAGGGCACCTGTAGTGGATTTGGGGTTGGGTAGTCCTATCCGGTCTCTAATATGAACATCAATCCGTCTCTCCATTATTTCGAGGGCGAAAGATGTTAGACTTATAGGTCTATAAGATTTAGGCAGTTCACTGGGTCTGTTACCCGGTTTGGGGATGTGGAGGCAGCTGGTCTTCTTGTGCGATATGAATGAACCATGTGACTTTGAACACGAACCTGACCACCTAGGAATGCTTTTTGAGCATTGTCAACGACTCGAAGGAAATGGAGCCGTGAATTGTGAAAGGATATAGACATAGGGGTCAACTATTTCTTGCATCGATTGAGGAAATCTAGACATTTCGCAGCATTTTTGTAAGTCTTTCGGTCTAAACGACACAAGCGCCACTCATTTGGTGTAATGGCTGCTTGTTAAGGGCCCGCTTAAGTGACAGGAGACAACATTGAATATTCGAAATATAGAATAGCACTTCATTCGCGTCATGTCTTGACTGTTGCAGCAATTAGAGCACCGCTAATTTGTTCACCAAATCAACTCGTAGAACAACTTTCCACCGCCCACGCACACGACGACTAATTGGACACCAACATCTCAAGCAACTTCCTTCCAGAGCACCCAATCCGGCATCCATTCAAATTGGACGCAGTAACACACAATTTCCAGAGATGAAGTAAAACCTCTCGTGAGGCAGGCAACCCAATCTCCCAACCAAGCCCGTGTGGTGTAACCGCAGAGCTGGGCCGACACTCGATACGATGTCAACAAGTTTCCTCCATGCGTCGCAGCCGCAAACACCGAACGCCAAGCGCCAAAGGCCGACTGCCAGATGCTAGTCGGCCGATGTTCAGTGTTCACTGCTCGCTGCATTCGCACAATCCACGTCGGCCGTTCGTTGCGCACGCCGCACAACGTCAGTCAGCGGTTTTTGCGGTCGTTTATGCAATTAATTCGTTACGATTAAGTGATTGCCGCTGCTGCTAATTCGTTCGGACCGAATCGGTGCTGCAGCGGCAACCGCCCAGCGAGCGATGCCATCGAATACGATGCGACAGCCCGTCGGAGTGGGCTGTCTGTGCGATGTCAGACGCATCTAGGCGGACGGTGTGTTATGACATCCGCACGTCGATGCATCGGATGTCTATTATTTTGTCAATCTGTCGAATCGATGGTTATTGGTGCAGATGCGATGGTTTATCATTAAATCGAATCTGCATGGGATGTGCATTGTGCGCCGGGGATTCGAATGAAAAATTGAAAAACTGGAAAGTGTGCAGGATGCCTGTCACTGGCAAGGGGAGGTGGCTGGAGGCGAATTGTGTGTCTGCACGTCTTTGAATGTATCCGTTTGCAGCAATCTCGAGTGGAATTGGCATTTTGAATTGGATTTGAAATGAATTACTTTCACTGAAATCGACGGGGAGTTCGATTTGAACGAACGAAATGACGCACCACATCTGTGGAGGACTCCTCTGGGAACACAACATTGCCAGGCAGTGTGTTAGAAGCCCCTTCCGCATTCACATCGACCCATTCGCGAAGCAGGTCCACCCCTCCCAAGTGGTTGGAGTAAATCCAAGTGATTTCCTCTAATTACAGCAACGACACCCTCGCTGAGCTGTCGACACCCTCGAAGTCAAACTCTGCCCGATTTCAAGTGTCTCGCCCGTGTCCTTGTTCCGCGAACTCGCAACCCTCTCGGAGACAAGAACTACCATCCCAAGTGCAGTGCCCTTAACCTTCTGCGGCCGCGAGCACCTCCTCACAGCCCCTTCGCAGCAAACGTGAGACTCGCTTTCTTTTTGTTTACCCACCCGTTTCGGGGGCCCTCACACTACACGCGGCGGCGGGTGTATTAATTCGATATGTGACGACATCTCTCGATACAAGTGTTCGACACGTCCTACTGCTTATGTCGACACCCTTCCGTGGTTCTCTGGCGTGGTGTTGCGCCCCCTAGGACCGTGAATCTTCTGTGACGGTGACGACGTTCGCACGTCGCTTACGTAAGTCCGACGATGTGCCTGAAAGCACTCGGAGCAATTAGCTCTCGACTAATGTCGTTGTAATTGGATTAAATTACCGTTGACGTTGCCGGCGGCTGATGTGATTTGGGCAGGAGGTGCTGCCGGGCCCAGGCTGACGACTCGTCTGAGTTCAGATGCTCTGCGGGATGCAACGAATGTGTGCGTGTGTGTTGATGGCCGGCTGAGAGGCAAGTTCAGGGTCTGGAACGCTTAAAATGTGTCGCGACAAAAGGGCTTGTGTACTTTAAGATTATCGATTCAAGAGTGCCAGTATTTGTCAGTCATGGGGGATGATGGAGGAGTGGGTGTGAAAAACGAGCCCCACGGCTGGTCTGATTTTAAATTAATACTGCTGCTTCGGGTTACCATATCGCCTTGCGTCTGCGGTTACTTGGTCTTCAGTTCGAAGGTTCGATCTTCGAAGAGCCTCACATCTGAAGCTGAAGTGCTTTAGCCGCACACTCGTTCTCAACAATTGTCACTCAGGCGCTTATGCCCAAAGAGAGGTTTATTTAGCCTAGTGCGCCTTATTTCACATTTACCACACTGGCGACAACGACAGATCACCAAGAACTGATTGTATCTCCGAAGGTTCTTCGAACAGAATCCGACTATGTACTCATCTTCATTGACGAACAAGATCCACTAAAGGTGTCGCAAGGGCAGACCACACACGAAAGATCTCCAGGTCACTCGATCTTTTGTCTTGGACTCGAACTCATCAGGAGTTATGTCCAACTGGAACCAGGCGTGTTTTTAGATTTGCTCCTACCACCTCGTCCTAGGTCAAGAACGCGACTTTACCGGGGAGACTCACTTACACCGACAGTAGTAATCCCTTGTAGGATTCGAACCGTGTTCCCACCGATCGAATTCATCTATTGTTTTATACACAGACAGTCAGGTGGCCATAAAAGCTCTGGACACACAATCAAAAAACTCCAAGATGTCTCCAAGGGAGATAGCGGCCAGACGCAATCTTACCCTATGCTGGGTCCCTGGGCATAAGGGTTTCCTGACAATGAAAGGGCTGATGAACTAGCAAGAAAGGGGGCGGGTATGCCAATGGCAGCAGATCAGGAGACTCCCCACCCCCCACTGAAAACAATAAAATCGCGATTGATGACGATTGCGAAAAACGATACAAACCGCAAATGGTCTGCTCTGGTCACTTGCAGGATATAGAAAGTGATCTGGCCTATGCTAAATCAAGGAACTACTGATTACCTCCTAAAGCTATGCAAGGCTATTAGTAGAGGGATAGAGGTGCTAACTGGCCACTGTCTTATAGGCAGCGATGCCAGAAGACTTGGGGCACATTATAATGACTTCTGCAGAAGCTGCGTGGATGAAGAAGAAAAGGAAGCAATACTACACTACATCGGAACATATCTTGCACTTGCGGCAACAAGAAGAAGACTACTAGGCGGACACTGCTTCAACCACCTGGAGGATCTTCAAAACTACAATTTTTTGAGACCTCTAAATGGCTATAAAAGAGGTCCGAAGAAATCACACATGGCCAACAAATCCCAAGACGGAAGAACTAAAGGGTGGTTAAATTTTAAGGGCCGATGTTGAATGTGAACCACACCTAAACGTCAAGTTTTTTTCTGCGTTTCATTCGACATTTCTCAATTTCAGACTAACTCAATTTGAACCATAGAAACACACACAATCGAGTAACCCGTTAAAAATGCAGGCTTATTATGAAAATGGGCGTTCAAATCAAAATGCATATCGTGCACTTCGTGATTTTTTCGGTCAATTTTATCGTCCAAATGTGCGTACATTTTGAGCAAACCGGGTCTGTGGGAGATGTGACACCAGTGCATGCTGGTACAGCTCGTATTGCAGAAAATATTGCTGCTGTTCGCGATAGTATGGCTGAAGAGCAGCCCACCTCAACTCGTCGTCCAACAATTGCACCTCTCACGCTCGTCGTTGGTGAACATTATGCATAAAGACTTGCATTTACAAGCTTACAAGGTGCAATTGACTCAAGAACTAAAGCCTCTTGACCATTTCATGCGTCGTCAATGGTCAGAATGGTGGCAAGAAATGGCAACAGTGGATGATCAATCTTCGAAGAAAATCATCTTCAGTGATGAGGCACATTTTCACCTCAGTGGATTCGTCAATAAGCCGAATTGCCGCATTTGGGCGAATGATTATCCAAGAGTGATTGTCGAAAAACCAATGCACCCACAAGGAGTGCCTGTTTGGTGCGGTTTATGGGCTGGCGGCATCATCGGGTCGTATTTTTTCCAAAATGAGGCCGGTCAGGCAGTTACTGTGAATGGTGTTCGCTATCGTGAAATGATAACGAACTTTTTATGGCCCGAATTGGAAGATATGAATGTGGACGATATGTGGTTTCAACAGGACGGTGCCACTTGCCACACAGCTAACGAAACAATGGCACTTTTGCGCGACAAATTCAATGGCCGTGTTATCTCACGTGGTGGCGATGTCAATTGGCCGCCAAGATCATGTGATTTGACACCGTTGGATTTTATTTCTTTGGGGTTATTTGAAAGAGAAGGTGTACGTCGATAAGCCAGCAACAATTCAAGAGCCAAAGGATGAGATAATTCGGCACATTATCGGCATAGAACCTCAATTATGCTTCAGCGCCATCGAAAATTTGGACCATCGGATGGAGGTGTGCCGCCGAGGTCGCTGCGGCCATTTGGCCGATATTTGGTTCCATACATAATTGAACCATACGAATATTATCATAATAAAAATAAACGACAATAATTTCCTAAATAATTTGTGTTTGATTCAAAATCAACATCGGCCCTTAAAATGTAACCACCCTTTACAACGGAAAATGTGTTTTGGACACAAAGCCGAACGTGACAACACAATGGACCGGATGGTCTAAGTGAGCATGACTTCCAAATCAGTCATGCAGTCACCCTACCTACCTTCTTCTACCTACTCTTTCATTTATTTGTTTACAATTTTTTTGAAGGCTTTGCCAAGAAACTGGTGGGTTGCAATTGGCTTAAGTTCTGTTTTATTTGGCGAAGATGGTTTAGGAATTGGTACAATTTTTCAATTTTTCCAATCCAAATCCACTGGTTGTAAGGATAGTGTTAAAAATATGTGTGATGTGCTTGCTTAAGGCATGTAATAGATTTTTAATTATAGTCGGGTGTATACCATGAAGCGCCACTGCTTTTGACCGGATGGAGAGGATAGTATCCACAACACAACTTTCATCAACACATTGTAATGAGAAAGTGCGCGCTGGATTCGAGGTATTACGTCCAGAAGACGGAAAATTCAACCGGGTTTCCTTGCGAATAGGATGTAACGAAATTCCTGTTCAGGTCATTGACATCAACATTTCCTAAGAAATACTCATTGCGAGAACTAACCGACATCACGGATCGTTTTCCAGAATGCAGAACTCGACTGGTTTGTGTGAAATTTAGTTCCATGGTACTTTCTTTTAGACTTACAAATAAAAGAGGTGACTAAATTTCGCATTTTCTTGAAATCATCGTACATATCGGGACATCTGTAGTAAAAGGCGTCGCGTTATTTTTTTTTTTTTCGTTTTTATTTGTGACGTGGACCATGGCAGATTTATATTTTTTATTCTTTTGGTTTTCACAGGATGACAGACCCGTAGTCTTGAGTGGGGCGGAGAATAGTCCAACGGTGGAGGAAATCATTTTGGCGATTGAATCGCTAAAAATTGGAAAATCCGCCGGTGTGGATGAAATCCGGCCAGAAATGCTTAAGGCAATGGGTAAAGAGGGAGTTTTATGGCTCTCTCGTGTCATTAAAGTGGCCTGGGAACGCGGTGAGACACCTGGCGATTGGCAAACTGAAGTGATTGTCCCACTTTTCAAGAAGGGGGACAAAAGAGATTGCTCCAACTACAGGGGCATATCTCTTTTAAGTATCCCCGGGAAAGTCTATGCTAAGGTGTTGGAAGCGCGTTCTAGAGCTATGGTCGAGCCCAAGATGGGGATGAACAGTGCGGCTTTCGTCCCGACAGAAGTAAAACCGACCAGCTTTTCACTCTAAGAATGGTACTTGAGAAGGCTTGGGAGTATGCCAAACCCATCTACAGCTGTTTTGTAGATTTGGAAAAGGCATATGACCGAGTCCCTCGAGGTAAACTCTGGAGTGTCCTGCAGGATTGATGGTCCTCTTCTGAGGGCCATTCAGTCTCTATACACAAACTGTAGCTAAATCAACACCTTTCACAGTGGGCGTTGGACTTCGCCAAGAGTGTGTCTTGTCACCACCTCCAATGTTTCACATTGGGAGTTGAGGGTAAGTCATCTTCTTTTTGCAGATGACTTGGTTATCCTCACATCCTCCCAGACGGAACTCCAACGCGCACTCAATAGGTTTGTGGCCGTATGTGCTGATGCTGGAATGAGGGTTAACGTGGACAAATCAGAGGTTATGGTCATTTCCAGAACGCCTGTTCAATGCACTCTGCATGTTAGTGGAGTCCCATTGAAGCAGGTGGAGAAGTTTAAATATCTCGGGGTCTTTTTCACGAGTGATGGAAGTATAATGCTGAGCTTTCCGGTAGGATTGGTCAAGCTGGGTCAGTTTTAACACAGCTTGGTAGTTCTGTAATCAGAAAGGCCGAGCTTGGTGTCAAAGCCAAGTTAGCGGTTTTCAACTCAGTATTTGTTCCAACTCTCACCTATGGTCATGAAATTTGGGTAATGACCGCAAGAATAAGATCGCAAGTGCAACCTGCTGAGATGAGATTTCTTCGTGCTGTTGTGGGAATTACTCGCCGGGAAAAACACGGCAGTGTGCGAGGAACTCAACATTGAGCAGCTGTTTCTTCGAACGGAAACGGCTATGCTTCGGTGGTTTGGTCACGTGGCACGATTGTCCCCATCATCACGACTTCCGAGGCGGGCGTTGAATGCGATTCCATCAGGTAGGCGACCGCTTGGCAGACCCAGGACGAGGTGGTTGGACCAAGTCCAAAAACTCGCCGGGTTACGCTTGGGCATTGCTCCTGATGAATTAGAGTCGATGGCGAAGGATCGAGTTGCCTGGCGATCTCTCGTGCGTGGTTTACCCCCGCGACCCCTTTAGTGGATCATGCGGGTCAGAAGATGATGATGAAAAAGACCAGGACAGATAATTTGGTTAACTCACTTTGAGGCACAAGAAAAACATAAAGAAGATAGGGGTTTTATTTGGGAATAAAATGGGATTATTTGTATTTGCTAAATTGAAACCCAGTGAATCAATCATATCGAGAAAGATGTCTTTCTATTAAGATCTCCAGAAATAACAATTTTAGGATATAGTGGACCTATCTCCGCCAGAACATTTCTTAGATGAGTGAAGCGTAGACTGGTAACTTGACGAAACCTAGAAAAAAGTAGTCAAGTGGTGGCCCGTCGCTGTCTGTGAAATGACACAATCGTGAAATTTTTCTTCACAACTTCGAGTGTTGCTTCGGTTGTATGGCATGTAGCGGCGTCATGTTGGAACAACAGCTCGGATACATCGATCTTGTCGAGATCTGACTACAAAAAGTCTCTTAACAATACACTGCACCCGATTGGCCGGTAACCACGTGTTCTTCTCCATTTCGAAAGATATAAGATCTAATGATGCCGACATGCCATAAACGTCACCAAACAGTCAGTCTATTTGGAGGCGTTGGTACTTGGCCGAACACTTGACTGTGTTCGCTCCAATAAAGGCAATTCTGCTTGTTGACATAGCTGCTGAGCCAAATAGGCCTCGTTCGAAAAGATGTATTTTTGGCCAACATCTGCATCTCCTGGCAACATTTTCCGCATCCAATTTGGGAAACCACGGCGTTTTCTATGGTTGTCCGTCCAACCGGCTATGCTCAATTCAGCTGAATCGACATTTCTGCGTCTTCTTCGATACTGAGCACTGTGACAGGTATGTTCCTTTCATTTCATGCACCAATCTCTGTCTGGTTGGTGGCTTAAGTGCTGAGAGCGTATACTACTGCTACTGCAACTCTACTTCTAGCAGCTTTCCAATAACCCACTGTGACTGGACATGCGTTGGTCGTTATGTAACTAAAAGTTCTAGCCAATAATACCGGCCCCGTTTTGAAGCTTTTTTAAGGATAACTTTATTTCCCTAATCCCAGAACACGATTGTACCGATGGGTCACACCCTTTAGTGACTGGTTGGAAAACAGCAAACTGCAACTACATCGAACTGTAGCGAGCGTTTCCTCGATCATAGCATCATGGTTCAGGCTGAACTTATAACAATTTGGGAATCAGCGTAATATCCGCCGTCAGCTCTGTATCAACGTCCTGAAATCGACCCCGATAAAGTCCCCTCCAAATTTGTTTGATGATCAGGATGCTCCACCTACACCCGAACATTCGACACACAAGAGACAAGAGCATATACTCTGGACATGCTCCGCATGCTAACGCTTGAACATCCTATCGAATAAATTGCCACAAGAGACTGTCGTACTGTTGGTCTATCCTTGCAGTCTATCCAGATTCCTCTTCGATAGACAGTGTCACCCACTTCATCTCAGAAACAGGTGCTCAAACCAAACGACATTCGTCTGAATGCTAAACACGCCCAAAATTGTTATCATTTTTCTTTAAATTATTATCCCATAAGCTCCATCAAACCAACGTCCCTCGCCCAGATGTGTGACTGCCACTCTCGTCTGCCTTCGGTCTGTCGTCGCCCCATTTCGGGGTCACGTCCCTCCTGCAAGCGGATCGACGGCGAACACCTGTCACATTGGGTCGGTGGCGGTATGCTCGCTTATGCAAATATCCTTGATTATGTTGACATGCAAAAATACACACACGCACACACAGAGGACACTCTTTTGAATGATTTTCAACAGACACCTGCCGCCGGGGCTGCCTTGGACCGCCGCTCGAATCGGGCCAACGGATGCCGGGTGCCTACTGCTGCTGCTTGTGCGGCAAAATTCCGTATTTTCCAAGTGAAATATGTAAATTTAACGGCAATCCATCTCCTCCCCCTGCTCCTCCTCCTCATCCAGATAAGAAGGAATGCAGAGAATGTTTCTTAAATCCTCCTAAACACAGCCCCATGCCTCTCGCTCGCGCGCTCTATCCAAAACGACCATAAACGAGCACGCACTTCCTCCGAAGGCGGAACATCGCCCGTAAGGTTATCTTCGCAGCAGGTCGACACAATTTTTGGAATTTCGTAATTATCATCGAGGATATTATTCAGTGAGGCTCGCCGCCACCGACACTGCTGCCGCACGACAGCTCGACACCACCTCAGACGGCAGTGGGCCCCAAGGACACGACCGTAAAGCAAACATTTTCAAATGGTTCCGTAAACGACTTAATTGAGAGTTTCGTCATAAATTGCATCGGGATGCCGGGAAGTTTTTTAATTAATGTTCCGGGAATGTTGCTCCGTGAAATGTTGCCTCTTCGGGACGCCAGTCTTCAGTTGGCAGTCTCGTCCTTGCGGCATGCCGTAGGCGGTGTGCGGTGGTGGGGAGTGTTTGAGTTTGAGACTCCGCAAGAAGTGCGCTCCTCCCTGTCGGGCGTGTTGTTTGTGTATTGTGCGTGTTCTTAGCTTGCTGGCGGGTTCTTATTGAAAGATCAACAGCAAGACAAGTGGCATGAGGAACGCTAGCGAAGGGCTGCAAAGTTGGGGCAACTTTAAGGCAATTTGATCGTTTAGAGTCGCCCGGAATGAGATAGACGACTTCCACGGCAAAGTCACATGTCAAATTCAAGCGAAACCGAAACGTTTATCTTCGAACTAATTGCAGCCACTTGTGTACGTGCGGAGTCCCATGAACTCCTTCCCAACTGACAAGGCAATCAGTCGGGGTCGACCGCAGCCACTGTCCCCATTTCCCAAATACCTTCAACATCCGCCTTCACCACGAGTGGACCATCACTCAGTCGCACACTCAAGAACTTCCCGAATCTCCTCGGTGAAGTAGTGCCGTGCTGATGGAACTATCACTCACTCTCGACGCTCGGTGGTTGTGGAGGTGTGGCCGCAAATCAGCTTTAGCCCTGATCGCCTCGCACACAAGCATCCGGGTGATTTATTCGAATGTGGATTTATGTCGAATGAGTTAATTAATCCGTTCCACGCGGAGAAACTTTTGCGTTGATTCACTGATTGACTCTGGAAATTCCACGGCACAGGGCATTGATGTAAATAAACAAAGCCAGCGGAGCGTCGGATACAATCGAATAAAGTTGTGGAAATACGACTTCACGAACCGCATCGCTTTGACCGTGAAGTCTTTTGAAACGCAAAAGAGAATGTAGGCGAAGGACCTGGGCAACGGCCCACTTCTGGGGAATCAGCTTCAGCATCAGCATCACGCTCAGCATCAGCATCCCGCTCAGCATCAGCATCACGCTCAGCATCAGCATCTGCATCACGCTCAGCATCAGCATCAGCATCACGCTCAGCATCAGCATCACGCTCAGCATCAGCATCACGCTCAGCATCAGCATCACGCTCAGCATCAGCATCACGCTCAGCATCTAGATCAGCATCACGCGCTCAGCATCATGCTCGCCCTGACGTTCACCCTCTGGCCCAACTTCACGTTCACCATCACGTTCATCCTCTAGCCCACCCTCACGCTCACACCCACCCTCACTTTATCTGAACTTTTTGCCTTTTGAAAACTTCCCATTAATCTTCTTTTGAAACGACAACATCCGGTACGTAGGAGTTCACTACAATCGCAAGGAAGTTTATTCAAAAATTACCGTAATATGCAAATTTGTGTGTTACTGGTGGTCAATGTTGTCGTCAAACTTTTCATTCGCCCACACAGAAGCGTATTCAAATCAAATTATCCCCACGACCGGTTCGGAATGCAATCAGGACGACATGCCAGAGACGACCACCCCTCGCTGCGACGACGACGACTACGTCTAGTTCCGGAGAATAAGGGCGATGGGTACGAACTTTTCGGAGAATATCCTCGTCCTCAACGCTGCCATTGTGTGACATTTTTCAGGTGGATGTGTGCGTCCTCTTCCGCAAATTAAGGTATCCTCTGCACCCTGGTGAATTTTGTAACATTCTGAGGTCGGCTGGCTGGGAAAAAGAGCAACGGAAGCCCCATGGAGCTACAGAAAGAAGCGATTAACTGACAAAATTGAATTAGAATTCTTCCTGTTGCCTGGCAGCTCGTTGCGTTTACTTGGCTTCGGGTATCAACGATATCAATGTGTTTACTTACCGATGAGTGCGGAGCTTTGTTTGGCTTCGGTGCGGTGGTTTCCTTTTGGGGGGTTGGTTCAAGGGGGCTGAATGATTGAATGGATGTTGCCGGTGGAATAGCGGTTGCACTGTCGTCGGAAGCTAAATTGCTCCTGCTATAAATGCGAATGGAAATGGTTGTGATGGTAAGAAGGTTCAATGTCAACAACGTGGTTTAACTTACTGGTGTCCTCATTCAGTTCTGGCAGACGGCAGACCACAAGGCAACCAGTGCGGGCCAGATTTATTTGACTGCGAAGCATGACAGATTATTCCTTAGCCAAGAAGTGAATCTAAAATCAATGAATTAAATCGCCACGGGACCAATTTAAGGGAAAGGCCACGTCAACAAAATACAGCCTCCTGCTTCGCATCACCCAGCCCGTCCAAAGAATGACCGCCCTTCGCCCAAAGGTTCATCCATCACGTCTTCGCCATTCGCCCCCGTTCATTGGAGAGCCCTAATTAAAATATTTACGAGCTGCCGCCGACTGCTCCCACAATCACTTGCATCATTCACTGCTCTACACTGCAGCTCACTGAGAAGGAAAAAAAAAAGAAGCAGAAAAGTCTCTCAATCCATTGACACAAGCACAAGCCTTCACAAATGGACATCACATGCGTCAGCGGGCCCGTACATCTGTGGATAGCGTGTAAAAATAGGTGCCGCGGGCAGCATGCTGGCGCGTAGATTTATAATTATTGCGTGCGGGGCAGTTAAAATGGAATTTACGAGCTCTCTTTGAGGACTGATTGGCGTGATCCAGTGCGGTGGGTCGGCGCGGCGGTAGATACAAGTTTTTTCGCCATAAATCGTCGAGGAATGGCGCGCAAAACTTGTGACCGACGGTGTGCGAGCAATAAGCCGGCTGAGGGTCACACTATATCACTGCGGTGGTGGGTTTTATGACAGTTCTTGAGACAATTGTGGGTATTTAGACGTTAGACGGCTGCAGGGACTTGAGATTTATCATCCGGATGAGTTATGATCTGAGGGAGTCAATGATGAGCGGTGGGTGCGTGTGTCTGTACGAGGGAGCGGGGGGGATGTACGAACAGGTGGTGCGACACCTTGATGTCGTTTCGGATTGACGTGGGAAGAGACTTTGTTTTCTGGTTCGAAGAGGTTGGAGGCTGCGTCTGGACTTTGGAAAGTAATCTGTTGTCACGCTCGCTGTAAACACTGGTGGGCCAAGAAGACCTCTCTGCTCTGACCTCTCTCTGCTCTAACGGAGACACTGTCAAGGTTGCGCCTTTCACAATAACTTAGCGTCTTCACTGGAATCCAACCCAAAGCAGGCTACTCCTCTAGTTACGGCCAGCCTTCACATTCATTCCATCAACGCGCCACACGTCAAATGTCAAAATCAAAGTTTCATTTAATTTCTGTGAATAATTCGCACGCACCTGTCGACCGTGCTTATCCCTTCACTGACAAGCTCATGAATAATTTGATTATCAGCCACAATAATTGAAATCATTTACACCACAACGGGTGGCGTAATTAATTAACGGTACAGTATTGGCATGACACGAAAACCGTTCGTTAAAATAGCAGCTTTCCGCGACACCACCGGAAGGTCAGCGGAGTAAAAATCACATTTTAAAGTCGATATTCACATTCAATCGGACATTCACAGGGTGATACAAGACGAAACGAAAATACAAAAGTAAACATTTGTTTTTTCATTAATTATCGTGGATTTTAGTGCCGAATGTGGTCTAGACTTGATGTGGAAATGCGTCTAGAGATTTATTGCCACGCATTGACGGTAATAAATTCGTTGGTCGACTTTTTTGATGATGATTTGGTCGAATGTAGGTGGTTGGAGGGAGGAATGGATTTACTCTGAAGAAGGAGGCTTGATTCGCAGCGTGGCGGTATGACGAGAAGATGAATAGACAAAAATTGACTTGTGTGTGTGGTAAGTGATTATTCCTTGCGGTATAATCACACATTGACCGACTAGAAGCGATGTGGGGACGAAATTCTGCTGCTGCTCCTTTGTTCAAAAGCATAAGACAGTCCGAAAGTAATCGAAGGCTCAGATGCCATCAAGGTTTACGACGGTAGTGCATCCCCGCTTCATACAAGGAACGAACAAGCTGACTTCTTATAAAGGGTGATTTTTTAGCTGTTATCTTTTAGGGCACACTGGTTTAAACAGCTGACGCACGTTTCGTGTTTTGTTTCACTGTCAAACATCTTCAGCTTGGTCTATAATTTAACCATGAATCGTCTTTCAAACGAACAACGCTTGCAAATTATTGAATTTTTGTTATCAAAATGCGTGCTCTGTTAAGAATGTTCACCGCGCGCTTCTTCCACTTCCATTTCCGAAAAATTGTGTTCAGCGACGAAGCTCATTTTTGGCCCAATGGGTACGTAAATAAGCAGAATTGTCAATTTTAGAGTGAATATCAGCCAGAAGCATTGCAAGAGCTACCAATGCATCCAGAAAAAGTCACAGTTTGGTGCGGTTTATGTGCTGGTGGCATCATTGGACCGTACTTCTTCAAAGATGATGGGAATCGTAACGTAACTGTGAATGGTGAGCGCTACCGTGAGATGATATCCAACTTTTTTTTGCCCAAAATGCAAGAGCTTGACTTGCATGACATGTGCTTTCAACAGACGGTGCCACATGCCACACAGCACGCGCAACAATGGACTTATTGACGGGCGAGTTCGTTGATCATTTTATTTCACGTTCGGGACCGGTCAATTGGCCGCCTAGATCGTGCGATTTAACGCCTTTAGACTATTTTTTTTTTTGTGGGGCTATGTTAAAGCCTATGTCTATGCAGACAAGCCCGCTTCAACTGACGCATTGGAAGACAACATTGAAGCATTTATTCTTCGTGAGATACCGGCCGAAATGTTGGAAAGAGTATGCCAAAATTGGACTAAGCGGGTGGATCATTTGAGGCGCAGTCAAGGTCAACATTTGCATGAAATAATCTTCAAACATTAAATTATATGGACCGTACTATCGATTCAAATAAAAATTTCATGCATTTTTCTGAATTTTATGTGTTTTTTTTTGAAAAACTTTCCTATAGCTTTTAAAAAAAAAACACCCTTTATAATCTCATTCGAAAATCAAGGTCCCAGATCTCAAGGTTCCACAAGGCTCTGTTTTGACACCGATACTCTTTCTCATTTATTATAAACGAGATCCTTTTGCTACTTCTTATTCAATTACTCCTTTACTGATGACAGAATACTTACCTCTTGATATTTGTTTTTAGACCCATAACCCGTTTCCTTTCGGCTGTAGAATTGAAACGGCAGCGTATGCCAAACACAATCGATTCTGACCATGAAAGCATAATCAATTAAATGAATGTTCGATTTGCAGAGATGGCTGTGAGTTGCGTTGTCCAGCGTCCAGTGGTAGTCTGTTAATGGCAATGTGAGACAGATACACTTGATGCGGTGTCTGTTGAACAATCTGCACTGGTTGAACTTGTTGAGAATTGTTGAGAAACTTAAATTTGAATGGGCCATCGATTGTCTCTGTTTAACGCGAGATGTCACCTTGTATAACAAAACTGTCCTCCCTTCCATGCATACTCTTGTAATTATGGGTACAGTGCATCATTTCAGTGTATTCAGGTAAGTGTTTTTTCTTCGCGCTTAAAAAAGTAAAACTGAACGAAACTGAGGAATATCCATTTTCTTTGTAATTTAATGGTTTCGCTCTGTTGAGGAGTATACTGATTTCTGTTACCGGACTTCTTGTGGTCCTACAGTCCTTATTGGCTCGGGAGTGCTAACAAATGTTCGGAATGGAATTGATTATCACCATGATGTTCATGATCGAATTCACTAATTCATCCGTGTCGTTTGTAATTAATGTACTAAAAAAGTACTAAACAAATCCTAAAAAAGTCCAGTTGTAGATGGGATCAGAACGCTACGCTTATTCCACAGAACCACTTCTTTTGTGTCGTTTGTAATTAATATACTAAAAAAGTACTAAGAATTCGAGTAGCAGCTGGGATGAGAAGGCTCAGCTTTCGTTGGTCGTTTGCAGTTAATGTACTAAAAAGTACTACAAAAAGTCCAGCTGTAACTGGGATCAGAACGCTATGCTTATTCCACAGATTTACCACTTTTCTGTGTCGTTTGTAATGAATGTACTAAAAAAGTACTTAAAAGTCGAGGAGCAGCTGGGATGAGAAGGCTCGGCTTATTCGTTCAGAAGCCAAACAGAACTGTCGGAGGTGAAAATCCATGACACTGTAAGGTTCCTAAGAACTACTAAGTGAACGGAAGTCACTCAACTTAATCTGAGCTCTTAGACAATCTTATTCGGATGCCACATTCCAAGTGACATTAGCAGTGTGGCATCAATCTGCTGTCCGTCTCAGACTCTCAGTTAAGTGGACAAATTGTCATAACCCCTAAACGTCGACTATACCTCGCGAATCATTAAAAAAAAAACGGATTGCAAGCAAATCCTAACAAATGTCTTCCGCTGCCAAGTTTCGCATTTAAGTATTGTACACCCTCCCTTTCCACCGAACGACAAGCTACCTGAAATTCTCATTACTTTGATAGAGATCTGCTGCCAGCATGGACTTAAGATGATTCAAATGCAAACTTAATGAGGTGTAAAAGCATGTGACACAACTTTTCATTGTTTTGCGCACACCAGAGCCGGGTAAACAGCTTCATCCGCGAGCGCGCTCATTCATCCTTGTCATCATGCCCTGCCCCGATTTCAATCTTTGGCAATGTATCACCTCTTCGCCCCTTCATCTGAAGACCTGGTATTTTTTTCCATGCCCAAATCAAATTGAATGCATTTACCTTTCCCCCGGGGGGCGTGAGAGTCGTGTCATTTTATTTTTTTAAACTACTCCACCCACTTGAGATGTTTGGCATGGTTCAGGTTTTCTTTTTCACGCTCGCTCTGCGGCGACGGGCAAAATTGATTTCTATCTGGTGTGTGTTCGTGTGAATCTTTTGCATTATCACCGCTGGCGCCGCGCCAATGATGCCGGTGACAGCAAAGCGAATGAGATCTAGGTGAGCCAAGAGTTATGAGCATTCGGAACCGAGTGAGTGTCAAGCGACTATTTTTATTCATCGTCATCGTCATCGCTGGTGATATCAGATGGGTCAAAGTAAAGGAAAAAAAAGGAATCGATCAGATTCATAGAGATTCTTTCTTGGTGTTCGCTTTAAAAATGTGTCTAGCTAGTGGCTGTGTTGTTCATAAAGATGCATCTCTTTTAGATTCTTCCCGTGCCATCATGTGCCCGACGCTACCTGTTCGACGTCTTCTTCATGTCCAATTAGTGGTCGTCTTTATTTTCAATTAAAGCTTGGAGGTCTACGAGTATGTGTTCACAAGGCAAGAAGAGTAGCACGTTATACTCGGTAACAAATAGCGTTTAGCGTCTCAGGTACCGTTGGGCGCCATTTTGTTGCTACAGGCTAAGTGGATAGCGTGTCGAGGAGATTTGTTGCAGATTTGTTGCACAGATCAGCTCGTCGGACGGGGTGGTTCTTGTCCTTTTGCTTTGGAAAGCTGTCTGGTTTTTTCTGCACCGATGCACAGTGTGTTAATTTTTACAATTAAAAGTTGCTGGCTGATGGGCTCAGCAATCAATTTTATTTGATTTACGCGCTTTTCGTGCGATTTAATAACCGTCTTATTCGACTGCTAGGGTTTAACGCAGGGTGCCGATCGGCCATATGTTTGCCAGATGATGTGGTATATGATTTGGTGGTGGTTTCGCTTAAATGGGTTATATTTTTGCTGTGGGACAGCTGGTTATTTTGCAAATTTAGCAGATTTTAAGCTAATCTTCCCCTTTTTGCAGCTAGCTGCCCACCCCATACAATATTTTTTTTTACAAACTTACTTGGTGCTCGTGCAATGAAGTTTTCTATCTCATTTCCAAAGGCGGTGTCAAATTTTGTTTGCTAGTTATTATTATGTCTTTAGACTGAATTGTTCCAACATTTTAAAAGGGTAATTTCTTTAACAGTTCTACAGTGGTTCTACAGTGGTGCTCAAAAATCTTGTTTTTTTTTTTTCATTGTTCGTGTCATTTTGAATACTGACTCGTTGCTTCGAAGGCCAGCAGCTTCGTCAGTAACATGTAGAGATCTTATACTTCCAAAACTACTAGTCCCCTTCGCCAAGTTCCTATCGCTTATATCACACTCCTTTTCGGTACTTATTTTGTGCTTTATTTGGCTGAGTTGGTTTCTCGAAAATTTTATCACACTGCTCGCTCCGCAGATACAGATCTCGTTTAGAAAAATCAAAACACAGCCTATTCACCAATACGAAGAAGCTTAAATCGGGGACATTATTATTCAAGCGATATCTGTGTTAAGCGAGCAAATACAAATGTTACGTATACGCCAAAGTAAAACTACTGCTCCCACCAAGCAGCCGCATCGCAAACAACTCATCTTTCAACACGCACTCGATATAATGAATGACCTGATAGAAATAATGGGTTCCAGGCTTAATTTGCAACTGTTATATTTCAACAGCTTTTAAAGCTACCAATGACATCCAGTCATTCGTCGGAATATTCAGTACTTGTTGATATTTTACCATGCATCGTCTACCGAGGCGGCTATTTGAGTGATGGGCTATTCCATAGACAATGGCATGAAAGTGGTTTAAAAATAAAGCCGGATTCAATTTTATATCTCACACAGTTGTTGCTTCATTTAATTCTGTTTATTCCTGTTTCTCAATGCCCTTCCATTTTCTGCAAATTTTTCTTCAAGATCATCATCTTCTGACCCACATCCACTACAGTGTCCCCGGGGGTAATGCACGCACGAGAGATATCCAGGCAACTAGATCCTCTGTCATCGACTCTAAATCATCAGGGGTTATACCCAAGCGCAACCACCTCGTACTGGCTCTGCTAATTGGTTGCCTACTTGAAGGAATCGCATTCAAGGCACGCTTGGGAGTCGCAATGATGAGGACGTTCATGCCACGTGACCAAACCATCGAAGCATAGTCCTTTCCGTTCGAAGAAGCAGCTGCTCTACATTGAGTTCCTCGCATATTGCCATGTTTCTCACCCTATCCCGTCGAGTACCTCACAGCAGCACGAAGCAGCACGAAGAAATCTCATGTCGACAGTTTGTATTCGCCATCTTACGGTCATTACCCAAACTTCATGACCATAGGTGAGTGTTGGAATAAGTACTGATTATAACGCCAAGCTCGGCCTTCCTGAGTACAGATCCTCCAGGCTGTTTCAAAATTGATCCAGCTTGGCGAATCTTTCAAGAAAGCTCAGCATTACTCCTCCCATCACTCGCTCACAAAAAACCCCCAGATATTTGAATTTCTCCACCTGCGTCGGGACTCCACCGGGAGTTCCGGAAATGACCATAACCTCTGAATTGCCCAGGTTAACCATCATAAGGCAGTAAACCTATCGATAGGATAACCAAGTCATCTGCAAAAAGAAGATGACTTACCCTCAACTCTCCCAATGTGAAACTTTCCTCGCCTTGGCTGCGCTACAACATCCAGTCCATATACATGAAAAGTAGAGGTGATAAGACGAATCCTTGGCGAAGTCCAATGCCCAGGGTTTGTGTATATAGACTGAATGGCCATAAAAACATTACCGTCAGTCCCATATTCCTGCAGGGCACTTCAGAGTTTACCTCGAGGAACTCGGTCGTATGCCTTTTCTAAATCTACAAAACAACTGTAGATCGGTGTGGCATACTCCCAAGTCTTCTCGGATACTATTCTTAGAGTGAAAAGCTGGTCGTTTGTACTCCTGCCGAGACGAAAGCCGCACTGTTCATCCCCCATCCTGGACTCGACCATAGCTCTAGAACGCGCCTCCAACACTTTAACGTAGACTTTAACGGGAAGACTAAAAGAGATAGAGCCCATAGTTAGAGCAATGTCTTCTGTTCCCTGTTTTTTAAAAGAGGAACAATCACCCCAGTGTCACTGAATGGTTTGCCAGGACATCTTTTTCGCAGATGTATGGCCGCTTTCGAACTTCTCTCCAAACTCCTTCCGGGACTGCTCTTCGCGCCTCAGTGTACCGGTCACGAGGAGCAGAGTCCCCCAAGAGAATCGAGTCTCTGTAGGACCTTGGCTAAGTTGTTAATTAAAAGTTTAATTTAACGCTTTGAAATGTATTAAAGCCGGCGCGGTTCTCTTTACGAAGAAAATTTATTTGAAACTAATGCGCTAAAGCCACAGTACCTTTATGTCCTTAGGTTTAAGTCCAAGTTAACTAAGCTTCCACCACTAACCTCAAAAATGTAACCACCAATTGAAAAAAAAAAAAAAAACCTGTTAACCCCTTTAAGCCACAAACCATTCTCTATTTTTCATTTTTCATTGCAGCTCTTCAAATCACCACTGAACGCCGGAAGAGGGAGAGAAAGAGGTAAAGGAGAAAAATAATTAAGATTACCCGGATACGTCGTCGAAGAATCACTTTGCAAGGCTTGATAATGAAATGGATGTACACGGATATGGTGGTCAGAGACCAACATCATCCAATCTCCTCACATCGTCACAGATTGCTGCATCCATCACCGGCACCCGATCCACATCATTCCCATATCCGATGCTGTCAACGAAACTGGACGCCACAAGCATCCACCCCATCGCGGTGGCTAATCCGATGGCCGACGCTAACACGACGACGACAACAGCAACAGCAACAGCAACAATACCCGCATCAACTTTCATCGATGACCTCGTCTATCTGTGCAGAATGGCTAACAAGACGTGGTCATCGTTTTGGGGGCCGGATGTCCTGTGCACACCCAAGCACACATTGTCGCCTGCGACGACGGCGACGACGGCACCAGCCACAGCAACAACAACCCTCACACAGTCGACTGATACATACAGATGCCTACTCGAATCCTTCCAGGACAGCACGAAGAGTGCCCACTTCATGTGCCGGGCCGCACCACCACCACCCATCGACATCGACGTCGACCTGGCCACGGACGCACTGAGTGGCGGTGTGCGCGACTGCATCCTGGATACAAGACTCCTAGTTCGTAATGTCCTCAATCCTGTGTCTGAGTTTAATTTAGTCGTTTCGAAGTTACCTGATCTCGTTACCAACCACCTGCCGTCGACCATGTCGCCGCTGGACACCGGGGCCGTTGCTGGCGATGGCGTTGACCCGCTGACGGCGGCCGGCAACGGCAGCGTCAATTGTGACCTAGTACAAAGTCGCACGTTAGTCTGCGACCAGCAGCATGACGCGAATGGATCGTTCTTTGAGAACTTGTCGCTGGATGCGCTCAACTCGAGCGTGTCGGTACTCGGCGAGCAGCTCGAGTGCGCCTTGAGACTGAATTTGAGCGCCGACTACCGATGCTGGTCCAGTCCGTTTGCGCTCCTCAATCAATCGATGTCCACTGGGGAGACGTCGATTTTCAACGGCAGCGGAAACTGCAGCGACGTGTGGGCGACGGGCGCCATCGATGGGTATCCGGCTGCGGAGAGGCAGGGCTACGATTGGATGTTCCTGTTTGTGATTGTGTTTATTTTCGCTGGCGGATTGGGTAACATCCTTGTTTGCCTGGCTGTCGCACTCGACCGGAAGCTGCAGAACGTGACGAACTACTTCCTGTTCTCGCTGGCAATTGCCGATCTGCTGGTCAGCTTGTTTGTCATGCCGCTTGGTGCGATTCCCGCATTCCTAGGTGAGTATTTGTTTTTTTTTTTTAAACGAATTTGAAAGTGGTTCAGGGTGGAAAAGTGGTTCAGGGTGGAAATGGAAATGTGGGCAAATATGGCACAACGGCTAGACGATTGTGATCAAGATGTCTAAAGGAGTCAAGCTGCTGATAGGGCTTGCGGGGCTAGCAGGGTTAACGATGCAGTCTTCATCTATTTTGCCTGGATGGGACTGGGAATGCAGAAAGATATGCCAAAAGAAAGTTAAGACTGTGATATCGATTAAGGCGAAGATAGTCAGCTGCATAGGCCTGTAGTTTGTTTGTTTATTATTAATTAAATGCTTACACAGTAAAATATAAAATCTTATGAGCGTGCAGGCTTTATATGGAGATCATTTTAAAGATAGCTTAATTCGAAGTTACAGTACTATATACATATAGAAGGAAAAAAAAAGGAAAAAAAGGAGAGAAAGATAAAAAATAAATAAAAAGAAAGATTTAAAATGCAAGTTTGTTATGCAAAGTGGACCGGTGTCTAAAAAGTAGTTGCTTAAAAAGTTGTGTGCTTCTGATTCTTAGCAGAGAATTCCACAGGCGGGAGCAAAAAAGTTCTGGAGATCTGGAGAACGATAATCGAGATAATCAGGTTGTCTTGTTAACAAAATTCTATTTAAAAGCGACAAGGATCGATATATACTGAGGTTATCCGAGGAACAGTCGAAAATCTGACATGAGAATTGGGAAACATGACCGTAACAACGCAAGTTAAATATGTATCTGGAAATATTATTATACGTGACGTTCAGTTTCCTATTGGTATTATGGTCTATATTACAAAACATTTCACATCCGTAGAGTAAAATAGGGACTAGTAGTATCTTAGTTTCGGTTGCAATGAAACTCTGTGAAGTCTACAGAATACTTACAAAAAACTTTGACAATAGTAGCATTTATATGAGCAGTCCAAGTGAGAGTAGAGTTGAAAGTGAGACCCAGATTTCTTGCGGTGCTAACATACTCTAAGTCCAAGTCACTCAGTCTGGCATGCGAGATTCTTATGTCATCAGTAATCTGTAAAAGCGCAGTTGTACAGCTACACTTAGCACGAAAACCTGATTGAGATGACCATAGGAGGTGGTTGTCAAATACATATTTTTGAATTTGCTTGAGAATCACCTTTTAGAAAGCTTTTGACATGAAGGGCAATATAGCAATGGATCGATATTCCTGATTGCTACTAATACTTTTCTTAGGAATGGGTAATATTTTAGCACGCTTCCATTCATTGGGATATGTGCACCATGTCAAAATGTTGTTAAATAAGTTTGTTATGTGTGGTAATATAAAAGGCAGAAGAAGTTTGACGAATTTAGGGTTTATGTTATCGAGTCACGTAGTATTGGATTTAATGGATAGCAGGGATTCTACGACATCTTTTTTTTTTTTTTTTTTTCCATCAGAGTACACAAAACACTACGTTCTCTAAGTGTTAACTCTCAGTATCGCTTTACACAGCAGATTTTGCTGCGCGACTAAGGATCATCTACCGATTTTGCATCTCACAGATTACATCAAATAAGCAGTATTAATTATAGCATAGTGCATGGATCAATTTTTTAAACTCCAATCGAGACAAGCTAAAATCAATTTCGTTGCAAAGTTCATTAAAAGTGTTTATACACCTTGTAATAAGTTCATTACAACCATAGTTGGTTCTATGCCTCTTATCATATAGTAAATTTCTCATCCGAAGAGATCTTTGGGGAGCATATATATTCATGAGAAAAAGTAAGTCTGGTGAATTTACACGGCAATTAATAATATCGCGGATGAACATGGCTGACGCTGCCTTACGCCTGAGACTTAAGGTTTGCAAGCCTATTATTTTACATCTATCGTCATATTTAGGGAGTTCGTCGAAGGAATACAATTTACGGACAGCATATCTCGTGAAATTTCTTTGTACTCTTTCGAATCTGAGTTCTTGTGTATCATATGGGGAATCCCAAATGATGGAAGAATATTCTAAATGCGGTCTGACTAACGAACAATAGATGGACTTAAGACTAGTTATATCCCGAAAATCTCTACTATTTCTTTTCAGAAAACCTAACATAGTAATAGACTTCGCAAATGTATAATCATAATGTGATGTAAAATTTAAACTAATATCAAAAATTACACCCAGATCTTTAACCTCTTCTAGGCGACTAAGTCTATGATCATTTATGAAATAATCATAGACAATCGGGGATGTAATTCGATATGCTGTAAAGATATTACATTTTTGAATATTCAGCTCTAGTCCATTGTGCTTGCACCATTCCACTAGTGCATGGATATCCAATTGGAAATTATTACAATCAGTTAAACTATTTATAGATAAATACAATTTAAAGTCGTCTGCGAATGTTAGGATTTTACAATATTTGAAAATTTAGTGAACACATGGCTACCTTGTGGAACGCCCGATGTAACTTTTATTACTCGAGATCTAAAACTATCGATCATTACCAATTGCTTCCTGTCCTTTAAGTAATTGGAAAACCACTCTAACATTGACGAATGGAATCCCAAAGACTTCAGTTTGTTTAAAAGCAAAATGTGATGTACTTTATCGAAGGCTTTCGAGAAATCGGTGTAAAGTACATCAACTTGTAATTGATTTTCTAAATTTGTATAAATGTAATTTGAAAATAATGATAAATTAGTTGTACAAGACCTGCCTTGCATAAAGCCATGCTGGTTATTAGAAATAATTTCTTTTACCATGAAATTTAATTTTTCTTTTACAATACTTTCAAATAACTTTGGTATCGATGAAAGCTTGGATATTGGTCGATAGGTTTCTACTTTTTGCCTTAAACCGCTTTTATATATAAGCGTCAGAAAAGAATACTTCCATTCATTTAAAAATTCACCCATTTTTAGGGATTGATTAAAGATAATTCTTAGTGGACGATAAAGCGAATTCCAACTTTTTTTTAAAACACCAGCCGGGACCCCATCGGGGCCTGGGCTGTAATTTACTTTAAGATTAGTTAAGGAATTTATTACATCCTGATCCGTAAATTCCAATACACCTATATCCAGAACCTCGGGTATATTAGAGTAAAGGTTCATCGTTGTCTGGACCGGAGACCCATTATAGACAGACTCAAAAAAGTTGGCAAATAGGTGGCACAGGTTTCATCCAAGTTTGTTGAAGTTACGTTACCAAATTCCATTATCTTGGGCAAGCCCAAGGAATTTCTTTTTGAATTTACGTAATTCCAAAATGATGCACCATTGTTCCTTACCGAAGTTTCTACGGACAAGATGTATTGTTTATATAAAAATCTATTCAAGAACTCATATTGTTTCCTGAATCTCAAAAACCGTTCACGATTTAAACTAGTTTTATTTGAAACATAGTTTGAATATGCTTTCCTTTTAATATTTCGTAGATTTACTAAGCTTTTGTTTGTCCATGGAATTCTAAATCGATTTCTATGACGCGTTTTAGGAACAAATGACTCTAAACCGGAATTAATTTTATTCATGAATATATCATAGTTACCTTTCAAATTGGGGGAATCCAACAAGTCATCCCATTTGAATTGATTTAGGTACTCATTCAGTGCAACAAAATTGGTCTTAGCGAATTTATAAGTTAAGCCGGTATTGTTATTACTACAATTTCCGTAACAAAAAAATTTTAAATCCAAAAGTAAGGCCTTGTGATGAATTTTATTTGAATCGATCACATTCAATGCTTCTGATATTATAAAGTTTACTTCATTGTTTAAAAATACTAAATCTAAAATTCGATCTAAACTATTTCGAATATTGTTTACTTGAAATAAGCTCAAAGATAAGAGACCATCTATTATCAAGTGCTCCCATTCATGAATAACATTAAATGGGATTAAATTATCATCACCATCCACGTTCCTCCAAGTAACGTCACCAATATTTAAAGTCCCCCAATATACAAGGTAATTGATTGGCTTCAAGACGAGTAACGACACTACTAATGTTATCAATGTGTTTTTGATACACATTGGCAACACTTTTTGGTGGAACGTAGGAGACGAAAATAAACATCTGATAACGGACGTCATCAACAAAATCAATAGACACACACATCTGCTCTACATCAATTGTTTGATGCACCAACATAACTTGACGGCTGAGTAGACGAGATGAGACAGCTATTAAAACTGTCTTCGTTGCCACGGCTACAGACGTTAAATCGGTCAGACAGTTCGCAGTCAAAAGAATTCCCTTGAAAGTTATTCGGAGTGACTGGATGTATGGACGGTGGAGTATCTGCTGCAGATATCAATTTAAGATTAAGCCTATCACAGTCCATATCTGCTGTGATATGGTTGTTTTGAATAGCAGCTTCTAGTTTACGTAAGTTTGTCAAGAGACTTTTACCTGACACGACCGAGGGATTTAGTTTACTTGCAAAGTAATGTATTTAGCGACTCTGATCTTTAGAACAACATCATTTCGCAAATCGATATAGGTTATATGGTATTTTGGAATTCTAAACCTTCTCGTAAGAATTAGCTTAGCATGGTGGCCTTCAACAGTCTTGAAAAACAGCTTAGTCTTCACAATTTCCAAGGAATGCCAAGCCTCTGATGGGCTTAGAGAGTTATTGCCAGACTACTTGTTTGAAGATTATCGAGAAGTAGCGCTGAATCGCTTAAATCGATCTGTTGAGGCTAGCGTTGCTAAGACGTAGGTCTGCAATGAGGTGGTATACGTAGAGTGGTAGAAAGGGCTGTTATGGCTCAGACTTTCGAACTTCCCACGGCAAATAGCCGCCTAAGACGAGGCGAGATCTGCATTTTTTATTGTATTTTAACATTTTGACAACGTATTTGAGCTGTGTTTACCTCGGCATACTCAACTCGATCCCCAAGTTTGTTGACATGTTTTGTACCATGTCGGATATTATGGTCAGGCTACACTGTTTCGGAAGGCGTTTCGAAGTTGAAATTTTGGACCTCGCAAGCTGGTTCAATGGTGTCCCAGCATAAGAGCCTAGAAGTCTGATATGGTAAACAGACGGATCAAATATGTAATCCGGAGTGGGAGCAGGAGTCTTTGGACCCAGCACAAGGATTCCCGTGCCAAAGGAGTCGTATCCTACAGTGTTTCAATCGGAAATCCACGCCATCGAGATATGCGCATGATAAAACCTTTACAAAGTCATTAAAGGCGCTAATATATTAATATTCTCAGACAGTCAAGCAGCACTAAAAGCCTTTTTGACTCCAAAGCAGTCAAATGTAGCTATGACGCTCTACAATCCCTTGCCAGGCACAACAAGTGAAGCTTGGCTGGGTCCCTGGACACAGGGGGATTGCAGGCAATGAGCTAGCGAGGGTTGGCTCGGTATCTGCATTTATCGGTCCTGAATCGTACTGTAATGTGAATTGGACAGCAGTCACAACTCTGATTAACGAATGGGAAAACAAATTTCGCCTGGACCAGTGGACACATGGTTTAATCAGGCCTCATTCATATAAGGAAATACTTAATCTTAACAAACACAACCTAAGATTGCTAACAAACTTTCTTACGGGCCATTGTGGCCTAAACTACCACCTTAACAATTTCAACCTGTGTCTAGAAAAGGTCTGTCGGCTTTGGCTCGAAGAGGATAAATCTTCTGAGCACATTTTGTGCGAATGTCCGGCACTAATATGGTTAAGGAAACGTATCTCCCATAAGGAGATACTCACTTCAGTGGGCTTAAAAAACTCCACTACTAAAGACTTTCATGAGGGAAGTTGTAAGTCTTTTGGGACAACTCCAACCCTCCAATGCAATAGATCTATCCTGGTCGCGGTGTTGTTACCTTTACGGCATTGGTGGGGTGTCGTGGTCAGTGATATATAGCTATATATTGCTCGTTTCTGTTCCAACAACCGTTCCATCAAGTAAAAGGTTGAATTCCAACACGTACTGGCTACAAATGTCTTGGACTAGTTGATTGTCAGTTTTTCTTGAGCTAAACAAAGGCATTAAGGACGCTAATGGAATGATTAAAGTGCCTTTAATTGAGCGTCAGAAAAGGTTAAGCTGTAGTTAAAAGACTTCAATGAGGCTTATGGTGCAACGTCTTCCGCTTAGAATGCAGACAAGCACCAATTCAGGCTTGAAGACGAAAGCAACATAAATAAGAATAAAACACGGATGAATGGATTCACAATGAAGTCTCCCGGATTCATAGATCAAGTCAAGCTGCCACTAAGGCCTCGAGTCCGCTGTTCTGAAGTGTAAGAAAGGAAAAACATCGCATCAAAGGAGGGCAATAATGAAGGGACGGAAGTATTCCTTAACTGTGTAGACCTCTGGTTTCATGAATCCAATCAAGCTGCTGATAAGGCTTAGGGTAAGTAGCCGATTTTGAAGAAATTTCATAGCAATTCCAAGCTTTTCTTGAAGCATGTACCAAACAATGGCAGCTTAAGGGTGCAGTCTTCAATATCTTCGTATTTGGGCAGAAGTCTTTGGAGAGGAGGAGGGATCCAAAAGGAAACACTTGAGAAGTATCCTGGAGTATCCTGGAGGTAGTCTAGATTCTATACAGTGGCAGATGAGTGATCTGCTTGATGTCACTCGGGACACAGTTTTCGATCGTGTTGCTAAAAAGCTGAAGCTTCTGAAGAGACACTTGACTGACACCTGTTCTTACTTCAATTTACTCAGACTACACCTCACCACGACACTTCCCAGAAAACAGCTTCGAAACCCGGATTCCGCTCAGAGACCTTTGGTATGGCGGCACTTTTCTCTTTGGTAAAGCCATTTACTTTTCCACAGATCGATCCTAGTCGGAT
Organism: Eristalis pertinax; assembly: GCA_907269125.1. Classification (NCBI taxonomy): domain Eukaryota; kingdom Metazoa; phylum Arthropoda; class Insecta; order Diptera; family Syrphidae; genus Eristalis; species Eristalis pertinax. Next base: position 127,176,730 of record OU026145.1, read on the forward strand.
AATGGAGTAGGAAGCGGCGTTTTCTCGGAGGTTCTACATCTGAACAAATCAGTTCGTCTACCCAATCACTGCAGCGTCTTCCAAGCGGAAGTAATGGCGATTAGCGAAGCCCTGTCCTGGCTAAGATGGAACGTGATATCCGCCCGGGATATCTGCATTTCCACTGACAGCCAAGCTGCAATCAAATCCCTGGCATCCTTCTCTATAAGCTCTAAACTAATAATCGACTGCCGCGCATCTCTTAACGAGTTATGCGAACAGTTCAACATTCGCCTGTGCAGGGTGCCAGGCCATAGCGACATCCCGGGAAACTGCAAATCTGATTAAGCCGCTAAACGCGCCACTAGACTGCCAGTTGATAGCATCTCTTGTAACATAGGTACCCCCATAGGCAGTAACCTCAAGCGTTAGCTCAGCAATCTCTACACAAAAAAAATCAACGCCAGATGGTCGACAGGTCTGACGAATTTTAAAACAAATCTGGCCCAATATTGATCCAAAAACAACAAGCGATCTTATTTCCCTAAAGGGATCCAAAATTAATACTGCAGTGGGTACAATCACAGGACACTGCCACCTAGGCCTTCACGCAAAGCGACTAGTTCTATTTCCCAACGACTTCTGCAGAAGCTGCCTAGACGAAGAGGAGGAGTAAAACATCAACCATCTCCTTTGCAACTGTCCTGCTCTTGCCTCAATCACCATAGCCTCCTACTTCTTCGACAGTCTAAACGATCTCAGCAAAACACCAGTCAAAGCTCTGACCATATTTGCGGAGAGTGCCAAATGGTTGTCATAAACCACCTTCATCTTTCTTTCTCTCTATCTGAACAACCACGTGGCGGCACAATCCTAGCTACCTACCTACAACCGTTCAGCCACCAATCAGAAGCTGTTTTCGACCCGACGTCCATTAAAGCTTTGGACAGTGCGCCTACAGTGTCTTCAGGATTTATTTTAAGAAAGTTTCGCAAGCTTCCACCGCGGCGTTTTACTCGCGATTTTTACAAATTCCTTATTGTGATCCCTTTATCTCACCTCCATTGCCAGCGCCATTGACAAATCGTCGACTAATTTAGTGTGTGTAAGAGCCGCCTTAACAGAACGCCCTTTGTTGACATCGATGCAGTGAAAGGCCGCAGTAGTCATCACGAACATCCAACACTCCCTTAAGACCCTCTCCAAAATAGCTGGCATTTGCTTAACCCAAACACCACCAACAACAAGATCTATCTCTCTCTCTCAAAAACCGCTCGAAGCTTAAAGGATCACAAAATGACAAAACGAAAAGGGTTTCACGGCAGCCGGATGCGATTTTAAAATTCTAGACAAAATTCACATTGACCGTGTATAAACGGACGACGATGTCATAAATATTCCATCTCGTCTCATAAAACTTACAAAAAGGGACATTTCCTTCGAAGCGTTTGACTTTATGAGGTACGTGACTATACACAAGGATATGGCAAGCCTAAGCCAGAAGGATGGGCGGGAAATTTATTAAAATACGCTTGCCACCATAAGTTTAAACGCAGGCACATGATGGCCAAAGGGATGTACACCACTCCCCGCTCAGACCCATGTAACGCTTGTATATTTGGTTTCTTTATTTTGGGGGTTTTTTCTTTGGGAACAAATTTGATTTGTGTGTCCTGAAAGGAACAAAAATGCAAAAATATTACCGTTCGGTGTGAATTGTTTATTTGCTGTACCCGCGGTAGTTAAGGACTGAATTATGCGCCATGCGGCACACTCGGATACGTGTGGGCGTGTGGCTGAGGGTGCGTGTGACATATCGCTTGCTGAGACCCACGCTTGGGGCCGTGCTTGCATCAGATGTCTTATAAATTCTGTTTATGAGTTTTAACGAATTCGAATTCACAACGAATCGAATGATTTGTCTCATGTTTGCGACGGTTGGCAAACTGTGATGGATGGACTCACGGGAACAGCTCTATTCGAAAATAATAGTCTTTGGAGTCACGTATGAAGCAACAAATATCCGCACCCCTTGTGGGAGCACACGTCACTTGTTGGCGTCGAACGAATGTAGGGTTGAGTGGAGACCAGGATGTCTTAGCTGTGCTCCTTGAACAGTGTCTATGTATGAAATAAGGCCTATGCAAATTTGAGACTTGAGGCCACGACTTGGTGGGCAGGGAAGAGCGTTGTTCATCGCTACCAAACTGGCGGGATGTCAGCAACGATCCTTGTAAATCGAAAGTCGTCTACTTGAAGCCGATGAGCTATCGCCTTGCAGATTTCAACCCAGTAGCATGAAATTAAATTCTTAGTTGATTGCATATGGTTAACCCTCACAGCTTATGTGGACCGGCGTCTATCGACGAGACTAAGACTTCTTCAAAGATGATTTCAAGGATCTCTTTGCCAGCGCCTGCGGAGCTTGCCCGAAGTACAATGCCATGGTCGTACTCGGATGATGGCTCCAATGGCAACATGTTTTGGCAAATTAATTTCTATGATGATCCAACGACCAAGCGAATCGACAATGTGTCCCGCAGGACATTCATCGAACAACTTGAATGTCAGAACATTCTGAGGGACATATGCGGACTTGGACCATTTCCTCGCAGCAACAAGAATCAGACTTCGATTGTCGAATACTAGAAAGCTTTTCAATGTCTGTCAAGAAAGAGGGGTTTAGACCTGTGAACGCCGGAGCACAAGCGGGAGACCCTTCGGGATGTCTACGTCGAACAGAAACTCCACTCAGTCATTATGGAAGTAGTTGAAAGACTAACTATCATCACTGACAAGATGATGGCAAGTGCGAACAGGAAAAAAAACATACAACCGATAAGACATACGAAAGGCGCTACAACGAAATGCCAGGACAGCTCAAGAGGAATGTCGGTCTATGGTTTGCAATCAGAGTTCCTTGAAGCTGCTAATGAGGTTCTGCTAGGTCGCATGCTACAAACTATCTGCGGAATTTACAAACTAAGGCGAAAATATGCCCGACGACTGGAATGTCAATTCCCGTCCACCTCCTGTAACTGCTGTTTCATTTTCATTTTAAATTAATTTTTATTAACAGAAATTCATAACATAACTTAAGTACTTAAACAACATGCTTTAAACTAGTTGAATGAACAATGTTACTGTCCCTAGGCTGGCACTCTATATATACAGCTTACAAAACTACCTAAGACACGTAGGTCGGTCATAGATTGCAGCTGATGTAATCCGCTGCAAGACAGAGGCCGACTGCGCCCCATAAGGGGATCTGTACTACCCTTTCTCTAACCCGGGTCTAAAGGGTTCGATGAGGAAGTTCCCTCATTCCATAGCCCCCCACAATTTTCGGTGTTGCATTTCAACATCCCGAACATCTCGACTTGATTACGCCGTACTGAACCGGAGGACACCCTCCTCAGCTTGTTGTGCGACGGAACGGTTGTGGTTGAGTCGTCCATCCACAGTTGAACGGGCGATGTGGAAGAGGAGCGGTACAGCATTTTCATTTTGTATCAGACCGTGTTTGTCCAAATGGAGGAATGCTTCTGGGAGGACGAAGCCGTTATGACGCACTCTTTCGTGGTATTGCGGATTGGGGTAGTAAGCCCCAGAGATCAGGATATTGACCGAGTTCATCGCTCTGGCAATATGGCCTCGAATCAATTTCAACAGGAAATTGTCCTCTTTGGAGTAGAACTTTTTGTACTGGGACTCTGGAGTTCTCGAAGGCAAGGCCTAAGACAAGCCCTCTCAAACACCCGAATCTTTTCCATCAAGCTTGCACTCACGTTGAAACACACGGGACAGCCATAGGTGAGAATGAAGGCCATGTAGCAGATTACCTTCACCCTCGCATCGAGTTGGCTGTTTTAAAACAGTCTCTTTGCGCCTCGGGCTAGAGCAGCATCTACATGTTTGTTAAAATTGTCACGATGGCGTTATGCGTGCGAATTGAAAAACCGTTCTCACTCTAATGTATCTTTATTATCGTTTTTAGTTCAAATATCGTTTTTAGTACACTTATTTAGAGCGCTTTTTCCAGGGATGTCCGCGAATTAACGTTTCGAAGCTCTAGGGGATGTTCGTCGGTTTACAGCTCGGCCAGACCTGACATTGAAGACGTCCTCGGCTCCATTGAATCGTCTTCTTCATCATCGCATTCGTTGTCGATCTCGGGTCCCAGTGAACACCAAGGCCGGATTTTGTCGGTGGTCATGGTGGTCGTGAATTTGCGACGCTTGCGTGAAGAGTTGATCTCTTCCAACACATATCGATCGGAACGAAGACATCGCTTTACGATGTATGGACCTTTGTAACGCGCTTCAAGTTTGTGCGATTCCCCAGTTGGTTTGAGCACACTCTCTACAGGAACCAACTGTCCTTCATGATACGTCGAAGGAAGCTTATGTTTATGGTCGAATCGTACTTTCCACTTTTCCCGTTCCTTGCGAATTCTATCTGCAGCAAACTCTCTTTTTGATGGTATTGGTTGATCTTTGTCGACGTCATGTACAGCTTGGACGAATTGATTTGTGATAACATCCTTCAGCTTTAAGTCAAACACGAGATCATTGTGACTAAACCCAGTTATTGCATTGTGTGTTAATCGCCCATTGAAGATTTCGAACCTCGAAGTCCCAATCAATACTTTCTTTGTCGGAAGTGCGCAAGAATTGAAGGATCGTCTGATTTATGCGTTCAATTTGACCGTTAGCTCTAGGCGTTCGAACAGATGTTTTCACATAATGAATATCGTTTGTATCGCAAAACTCTTCAAATTCTTTTGACGTGAAGGCTGTTCCACGGTCGGTTATCATAATATCAACGTTCACAATTTGATTTTATACTTGAGGATATAAATTGTTGCCGATTTTTAGATTGTTGCTTGAACTTTCCTCGAAATGAGTTCCCCATAATGATCGATTTTGGAAGTAGGTCATCATCCACAATAAGCAATTGATGGGTGAAATGTTGGTTGTCTATGGTCATGGATACATGCATACAGCTATTGCCTATCCACATTCCTCCATCAAATCCTGCAAGTTTGAATGTGTCGCACGGGGTGATCGATCCAACTTCCCTTGCGACACATCGCTTGATCAGAGAATGATCGCTGCCTGTGTCGATGAAAGCGAAAACGCTGTTGCCGTTTACTTGTACAGCCTTCATCCTTATGTCGATCGATCGGTTGAAGATATGCGAAGAAAATTGTTGCAGTGTGCGTTAGGGATGATTTATTTCTTTCAGGACAAAGACCGTTCTCACTCTAATGCACTTTATTATTGTTTTTAGTACACTTATTTAGAGCGCTTTTTCCAGGGATGTCTGCGAATTAACGTGTCGAAGTTCTAGGGGATGTTCGTCGGTTGACAAAATATAGATATTTATCTAGCCAGGTCCCCAGGTATCTGACTACAGTCCTTTGTGGTTGACGTGACGCCCAACAATTGAGAACTTTCGCCAATTCTTTTTCGTATCAGACTTATGCAACGGGGTCCTGAATAGTATGGTTTCCAACTTCTGAAATTTGATATTCCAGTCATCGCAACTTCTCATGAATGAGTCGAAGTCACCCTGTACCAGCTGTCTAGAACTGTGTAAACATAGAAGGCAATTTTGTGTCACACTAGTCGGCACATATGAATGCGTTCGATTGGCATTGTTTTGAAAACAAGAGTCCATATAGTGCTCAGTTCTTTGTGTGATTGAGCTGTCGATTAGACTGGAGATGGTCGTCATCTGGTTGAGCATTGTTTGCAAGATAAGAACGAATAAAAAAAAAAATGCATCTTCCCATACCGGGAATCGAACCCGGGCCTTCTGGGTGAAAGCCAGATATCCTAGCGAACAACGCTTGCAAATTATTGAATTTTATTATCAAAATGCGTGCTCTGTTAAGAAAGTTCTCTTCGCTTCATCCATTTTATGGTCAGCTCATTTTTGGCTCAATGGGTACGTAAATAAGCAGAATTGTCGATTTCGGAGTGAATATCAGCCAGAAGCATAGCAAGAGCTTCCAATGCATCCAGAAAAAGTCACAGTTTGGTGCGGTTTATGGGATGGTGGCATCATTGGACCGTACTTCTTCAAAGATGATGCGAATCCTAACGTAACTGTGAATGGGGAGCGCTACCGTGAGATGATATCCAACTTTTGCCAACTTTGCCCAAAATGCAAGAGCTTGACTTGCATGACATGTGGTTTCAACAAGACGGTGCCACATGTCACACAGCAGGCGCAACAATGGACTTATTGAGGGGCGAGTTCGGTGAACATTTTATTTCACGTTTGGGACCGGTCACTTGGCCGCCTAGATCGTGCGATTTAACGCCTTTAGACTATTTTTTGTGGGGCTATGTTAAAGCTGATGTCTATACAGGCAAGCCCGCTTCAATTGACGCATTGGAAGACAAAATTGAAGCATTTATTCTTCGTGAGATACCGGCCGAAATGTTGGAAAGAGTATGCCAAAATTGGACTAAGCGGATGGACCATTGAGGCGCAGTCAAGGTCAACATTTGCATGAAATAATCTTCAAACATTAAATTATATGGACTGTATTATCGATTCAAATAAAGATTTCATGCATTTTTCTGAATTTTATGTGATTTTTTTTTTTTGAAAAACTTTTCTATAGCTTTTAAAAAATCACCCTTTAGATATTGCTCTGACGAAAGCGAAAAAGGCCTTTGCTGTGGCAAGGGAGTTGTTTTACAGCAGCAAACTTGACACAAGAGTGAAGGTAATCTGCCACATGGCCCTCACCCGGTCTGTTATGGTCTACGGTTGCCCACTGTGGTTCAATGTGAGTCCATCCCAGATGGAAAATATGAGGTTGTTCGAGAGACAGTGTTTTCGCCCCTGTCTCCGGTTGTATCGTACATCCCAGCCTGAGTACAAGAAGTTCTATCCCAACGAGGTCCTGTACAACGAAACCTGAACAGGACAGATAATTTTATTATTAAGACGATCAGAAGGCATATTGCACGAGCTATGACTTCTTCCAACAGTCTGATCTCTTGGGCTTACTATCCCAGTGCTATGTACAATGAGAGAGTGCGTCTCACCGGTTTTATTCCTCCTGAAGCGTTGCTCTATCTCGACACAATTGGCCCAATACAGGATATCGACACAATTGGCCTAATACAGGATCCACAAGGATGTCCTGTCATCGTCCATGTCGTACGCCGAACAGTGGACAGGCGACTCCAATGCGAACGGGATGTCGCTCGCAGTCACGAGGATCGCCTCCGGTTCAGTAGAGTGATCTCTGCTCGAAACAGGAGAGAGTCTGCTAAAGAACGACAATTTTACTTAAACAAGTCCCCGCCGCCGCTGGCTTTTCAAGGTGACGCGGTAGTTGACCATGGTGGCCAACTTACATTCGTTTTCAGGTAGTGTGTAAGAAAAAAAAATATATACACCCCATGTTCGTAGCTTCTGTTCGACTCCTGATGGACCCACCTGGTGCTAGCTTTATACAACGTGTAAGTGCTTTCCGTTTGTCAAACTTGCCTCAATCCGTGACCAAGTTCAACAGCAGTTTGGCAAGTCGTAGGGTCCTAAGCCTCAGTCCTCGCGGGCTTACTTCACTTCATTCATGAATCCCCAAGAAACCCCAAAATGAGCCCATTACGTGTGCCACCCGCCATCGATTCAATCACAATCATGATCTTCCCCAAAATCCTTGTCGACAAGACAGTTTATGCAAAGTCACAGCTACCCCATCACCAGCGCTCCAGCGCAACTAATCATTTGTAACGAATCCCTAATCACATCTGCATACACCCTGCCGACTGAATGAAACCCGACGCGGATCACAAATCCCGCTCTAGCTCCATCGCAAGTCATATCATTCGGTCGGAAGTGCTCGTTTCATTTATCACCTCCCCCTCGGTCTGCACGCCTAGCAGCAGTGTAAGCCATCGATATGTCAATTGAATGGGATTATCTTCAATTCAAATCCTTTTCGTCTTCGTTCCCTGCGACAACAAGGATAACGAATACATTATTCCTTCGCCGCCACCGTCGCGCACACCCATGTGAACACAGGGAGACCTTGTCGGCAACGCTACCGCGTTGTCGCCGCACCCAAATCAATCCCCGTGGCACTGTGACACAAGATAAACATATTGTAAAGGATTTAAGTTCATAAATGAGGACTTGTGCGAGACGTATGCGAGCCCAATGCTCTCCGCTCCGCGGGAGCCTGTCACAAGCAAGCGTATTTATTAACGTGACTTGCGATTACTGTCAGCAACAGCGACAAGGACTTGCATGTGGCCCGACGCCGACGCTGCGAGTCGTGTCCCTTTTTGTTTTCTGTGCTCTTCCTCTGTTTCTTTTCCCTCTTGGGTGTTTTTTTTGCAGTCAGTTCCCCTTTATTGCACACACTGATGGCGGAGAGAGGGTCCTTGAAAGGATTATTTGCTCGTTTTTCAATTTGCACTGTACGTGTGTTTGCCGAATGCCGGTGCTCTTTAGTGCCATCTGGGTTATGGTCAATAAAACAAGACGCATTCAATTTGACGTCCTTGAGGACTGGCAACGGTCGGCGGAGCATTCGGATCGGAAAGGGAGTGCTCCGGCAATTTGTGTAATGCCCTGTGTCCTGGGGAAACTGTGCTTTCATCACTTTTAGACTGCCATTGATGCTTTGCTTAAAAATTGATGACAGACGGATGCTGTGAGTGAGCGAGTTGGGCGACTCTGTGTCACATGGCTCATGAATGTCATTTGGAATGTTTACGATCCCAATGACAGGTCCTTTGGGGAAATGATGATGTCCTGCTTAGCATGGGTTTTGTGAACGGCCGGCATCCGGGCGGCGGGTTGCTTTGGGTGAGCGCTGCTGTTGCTTCTATCGACGCAGATAGTCGGTGGATCGTTACGGTCGATGGCGTTGACTTTGGGAGTCGAGAGCGATTTTTGATGGGTTTTTTAGTTAAATTACGGAAAGGGGATGCGAATAAGGGGATTTATTGCTGCTCTAACGTCAGCACGGTGACAGATGACAAGGGGGAAGGGCACCTGTAACGAAAATGTTACGAGGACTCAGTTAATAAACTTTCAAATGTCACGGAAAACGACTTGGAGCAACGGTGACGCTGTAAGAGTGTCCATTTGGTGACGTGCTGATGGCCAGAATGAGCAAAGCATGACGATGTAGAGGGAAGGTAGAGAACTGGAAGCGTCACGAAGAATAGAAGGATATTTTAAGACGTACCTAAGAGAGAATATTTCAGAAAACAGACATGTGACGACGCAGAACGAAGTTATAAAACTCAAAGGACAACGAATCATGACCGCATGCTTCCGACGGTTCAAAGTGAAGAAGACAATGACACGTCACGGAATAAATGTGACGATTTGTGTGACGGTGTAGACCAAATGGTAGCAAACACGATGCGTCACAAAGAACTTAGTAGTCTCTGATGACAGGCTTGGATAATCGGAAGAAGAACGTTGCAAGTTTTGTTGTCACAGTGACTAGGCGTCACCTAAATTTTGTGTGACGATTTAAAATTCAATTCAAATCCTTTTCGTCTTCGTTCCCTGCGACAACAAGGATAACGAATACATTATTCCTTCGCCGCCACCGTCGCGCACACACATGTGAACACAGGGAGACCATTGATCACGATTAACTATGATTTGGGTGACAACTGAGTCACTTTGACCATCACTGAAAAAATATGGTCAGATATTAAAGCCAACGAAATTGTGACGCACCATTCGTCACGGCGACCTTTCGCATGGATTGCCGTTTAATGACAATTTCCAAACGATGTTCGAAGGTCTGATGTGAAGCTTTACACTAAGTGACGAAGTTTTGATGAAAAACTTAAGGCGTCACGAAACACAAGTGACGATTATAGTGACGGTAAAGACCCAAATCGTTTGTTTTTGGTCAAGTTAAGAGCGGTGATAAAAATTTAAGTATTTGATGATAAACTGTAGACGTCACGAAAATAAATCGTGACGAAAATGAGTGAGTTTTTTCGCGGAACGGTGATGAAGTTATGTGACAATGCCTAGACTCGTGAACAAGCTGCATACATCAAGAAATGTGATATTACCTTGAGATTTGAGTACACATACATTTGCGCCACGGTGCCCAAGTGACAGCGACGTTAAAGATCACAGTTGATGGTGATCAACTTCAAATGTAATTTAAGATGGGTCCTGCGTAAAAGAGACTATAGAAATTCAAGCATTTGATGATAAACCCTAAGCGTCACGAAAATACATTGTGACGAGGACGTGGAGCTTTCTCCAAACGGAACTTCAGTCACGGTGACAGTGACGATTGAGGTCCTAAGTCTGGTTAAAAAGTGTAGACTCCAATGAATGGGATGCCGATCTGACGTTTAAGCGTCACGGAAAATTAGTGACGGCAGTATGGACAATGAAGATTCCAGAAGTCTATGGCTATTAGCTTTAAACTCAATTTATTAGTGAGGGAAAATATGCGTCACGAAAAGTAGATTGTGACGAAAGTGGAACCGAGAATGTGAGGCTTGAAGGAGTTCGGTACGGGTGACAATGAACCCATGGACTTAATGTCTGAAAACGTGAACGAATGTATGCCAGCGTCACGGCCCATAATCATCCGATTTTGATCACAAAGCTACGGTGCCGATTACATTCACTCCAACACATGCCGTGACGAAATGCTCCGGTGACAGGCTGATGGGATTTTTCAAATTTCGGGCACCTGTTGATCATTTTCAAGCATCACGGGGGATGTGTAACGCCCCAACCGCGAGCAACAGCAACGAGTTTTCACAAGTTTTTGGTGACCAGCAAGTGTCACATTTTTGCGATAAAAGTGACGATCACAGAACAATTGGTCACAAATTTGAGGCGTCACAAGGCATGTATCAGATTTGCCACATCGACACTCACTTTGATTGGCTTCACAACAAGTTGTACAAAAATCCCTGCTCCTGACTAAATTCGACTAACATCACAGCCCGACAGTGCCGATGGGGACCAAGGTCCTTGTTGCCAATCTCGCCGCGTCACGAAGCATGAGTCAAATGAAGACTGATGGCAATCATCAACATCCTTGAGGACGACCACCAAAATATGCAGATCACGGCTAGAGGACACGTTTGCCTGGCAACAAGCCCCAAAATTTCCCAAAAAATAAAAGAATCCATAGCAACAGCCACGATTGAGTGATAAAACGAAATTCAATCCTTAAGTAACCCATTCTGCGGTCGGCACCCGTCACAAGGCGGTCGCACCATATTTTCCTGGCCTCGTCAGCTGTCACTTGTGTCCTTCCTAAATGCAAATCATTAGGGACACAAGGAAAAAAATCTATATCCATTGCCGCACGCACGTGACGGTAGTAACAAGTAAATTGCCCCGCTCAAGGATGTGTCACAGCAATCACTTCGATTTGGCTGCGAGCCCACCACCGTCGTGGCGGCATCCTTGAATACTACACTCGTCCAAGCGACAATCAATCAAAATTGCTTTTCCACCTAATTTGGCCTACTTCACCGTCACTGCCGGACGCCGGTAGACGGTGGTGCTGCTTTGCTACTCTTGGTCCATCTCCCCAGCAGACAATCATCATCATCTCTTCGGCAATTTGTCTTCTTCCACCTTGATCCGGCGGCGCTATCTCGTGTAGTCCCAGTCAATTTGCTGCCAATATTGGCTTCCATGGCACGTCCACAATTGATTTGGACCCCAGCCCAAACGATACGTCCGTCCAACACACACACACACGCACACACAGGAGTGCGCCAGGACAGTCTTCCGTTCAATTCGTTGATTGAGTGACCTATTACGGACTAACTCAATTTATTTACATCTCCTCTTCCCCGTCCCGACACTCGTCCTTGCCGCCTGCTGCACAGTCTTGGGCGCGGCGGGCGTCATCTGATAAGATGCCGATTTTGGCAGTGCCGAGCATATTCAAATCACAGGGGAACGAGAGACATTTCCGTGAAAGCATCCCAAATGGCATTCGGCCAAAGAGCACCATCATGACGCGAGTGGTATTGGCTGCACCAGGCAATCACTTAAGGCATTCATGTGTGACACGATTGCAGGACCATATGTTGGGTGTGAGTGGTTCTCGTCAAACGCCGCGCCGCCCATTCCTGTGCCACTTAGCGCTTGACAAAGGATTGCACTATGTAGATATTTGACCACTTGTGGGTGTGGGAGCACATGGTGACGACTGTCCTTCTCACTGGTCCACTGGGACATTCATTTTCCATTAGATCCGAGGAGGATCCGAGGTGTTTGGGGTGGAGTTCGTTCGAAGGAGTTCGAGATTGGTCGATTTGGAGTGGATGGATTTTTCATCTCGACTGGGGGAGGAGGACGGGGTTTGACAAGCGACCATAAGTGCCGTGGAGTGTCTGTTGACTCAATTCGGTCATCAATTTTCTTAAGCATGTCGTGGGAGACAGGAAACCTGTGTGTTTGTCAAGGAGGGCCAGTTGGTTGAGTCACCCTTTCAGGGGAAGTTGTTAGCCTGTCCGAACTGAATTGGTGGCGGTCTTGAGTGCACTACTTGTCTGGGATTGATTAGGCATGGCATTGTTGCTAGCGTCGTCTCAGAAGTGCATTGGAAGATCAAGGAGAGCCAGAACGCGATCCTGAGGTCTGGTGTCAACCATTACACTTCGCGGACCATGACTGATGAGTTGCCTAGATACCAACGTCCTTAAAATGGGACATGACTACATGAGCCATAATAGCAGTGACTATGACAAAGCAAGTATATCAAGACAAATTTTGGGCGTCACGAACATAAATAGTGATGAACCATGTCACGTGGACGTTGCTTGGGACACGATGCCAGTGGCTACGCTTGGTAACAAGCTCAATTCGATTTAAAATGTGATGTTGACTTAACGTTTGACTACTTAGACATATTCGTCACAGCCCATGGGTTACAACATCCGTGACGATGAAGGTTGGAATCTTTGTTTACCTCCTTCCGTACAAGTGGAACATGACTCCTGGTAGCAGAGGCGATCGAATTTCTAGTGTTTAATGGCAACTCGAAGGCGTCACGAGAAGCTTTCCCAGTACGGAGCTTCAGTCACGCAAATGTCTCGTGACGAAAGTTGCTCCAAAAATGAAGAAGTATCTCAAAACGAAGCTTGAGTCACAGTGACCGTGGCCATGAAGATCCTAAGTATTTTTAATTGGGCTAAGTTGCTATCTCACATTCACAGGTACAGCTGTGATTGCGATTTTCTAATCACAGTTATTTTAAACTGCGATTTTAGGTTGCGAATTCCTTTTACCATAATGTAACATTAAAAAATATGAAGGGCAACCCAAGGCATAGCATACTCAGATTCACATCTCACTGATCACACTCACACTTCATGTCGTTAAACATGAAATGGTTTATGTGAATCAATACCGAATGGGGTTGCGAAAAAGAGCAACTAAGGCGTATGTATGATTTAAAAGCGTGATTGTAGATAATTGTGAAAAAGTCTCAACTCATTCACAATCGCAGATTAAATCAGAGTCCATGGCAGATTTAAATTTTTCAATCATTGTGAAAAAATCGCAGTTAATAATTTTTTGCTCAAATCGGATGCTAGGTTGGGTTAGGTGAGGTTAGAGTGGCTGACTGCAGAAGGCAGTCGCACTTAGGCCAAAGTGATACCATGTAGTTTAACTTCTCCTATCATTGGAACCAGTAGGTGCCCTTAGTGAAGCGACTTAGCTTGCTATGCTGACGCTGTTTATATATAATAATACGGGTGGTGCTAGAACCCGTAAAAGGCCAGGGCCTAGCTTTTCAGCAACCACTCGTGTTGTGCGTGCTATTGTTCTATCACAAGTGGAAGGGACCTACATTTTTATGCCGACTCCGAACGGCCAAGTTTGAAAAGTAGGTCCAAGTGCGTAGGAGTCGACGCACATACCCACAACGGCAGGGGCCACCACGCATATCTCATACGGACCGAAATAAATTCCAGAATGCGTTTAGAAAGTTATAGGTCTTCACAATGCGCCCGTAAGTGCTGCGCGACCTGTGCATTTGCACGTCCTGCACAAACGGTATATCCGGCCTTGGATCCAGTCACGAAACACTAGCAACGACGCCAATTACTGCGTCACTAAGAACATGCGTCGCTCCAACTCCGAGCAACAGTAACAAGGAGATCCTGGTTTCTGGCGAAACTGCAGTGTGAGAGAATTTCCTTGAGAAGATCGAAGGCGGTTCAAATCGGTCTAATGGTGAACGTAGGCAAAGTGAAGCATATGCTGTGAACTTCAAGGCTTTGATTATCGCAACCTGTGTAGGCGTGTTTGTTTGGGCTCGTTTGTAGGGCGAGTAAGACATTGATCATCGCCGCCAATATCGAAATTGGATGAAGGTCAAGGCCAAGCTTGGTCGTGTTACGATTAATGTTTCCCGTGCGATCTTTGGTCCTGTTTGCGTGGAGGTCGTTTGAAACAGAAGATTCAACCACGAGCTATACGGGCTGTAAGTTCAGCCAGGTGGCCTCTGTATAGTGGTTCTACAACTTGACTCCGCACCGAAGAGCCTTTGTCTCTGAGCCCCTGGCCGTAATCTAGTTACTGCGCGCAACTGGAGGCAAATGATCAGAGATCGGGCTTGTTGCAGGGGCTTCTTGGTTGGGGCCTGGGTTCAAGGGCTTGGCGTTCTGTCCCAAAGAAAGTTTCCATTGCTTGATGTCTACCATCGATCTGTTTTGGAAAGTTTTTTCCCAGAACCCAGAAAAAATCGAGCGCCATTTTAAGCAATTGCTAATCAATTTTTCACTAGTTCAAGGAAGTTAGTACAATTGGCAGTGCCTCCATCGCCAGGACACCAACCTGACTGACGGGCACTCCAGAGGACTTCTCAAACTGTTCAATGATCTTCCGGCTGACTTCTCAGACCGCTCTCTGCCCTGCCCAAACAGATCCTAGACTTCCTCATCTCTGGTCTCATTCAAATCGAATCACAGCCAGTTGCTTTCCCCCGCACGTGCTCCATCCCATCGTGTTCAGAATTAGACTTCAAGGCACGTTGTGCTCGCTCCTGCTTCTCAGGAATGTGTGCTTATTTTGAAAAAAAAAGCAGAGAATATTCCAACACATTCTCACTCCTTCGCCCGATAAGCTCAGTTCCCCCTTAAGACAAACATTCCCCAAAACATGAGTAATCTCGACGCAAGATTTGCCGATAAGGCACATTCCGTGTGCTCAGCAAATCTGAGCCAACCAGCACGATGATTCTCAATTTTCCACTACAACTGGTTTTCATATCCCCCCAACCAACCCCTCCCCCGCCCTTCCTCCTTCGACGAAGATCTTAAGTCTTGGGCTTCGAATACCCGACATGCCAAGGCTCGTGTGCGCTTCAGGATAGTCCGCCCGTGTCCCCGTTCCTCCATTCACTGACCCAGCCACCAGTCATCGGAGTGCGAAATCGAATCCCCAGCAGTGAATTGCTGGCGCAAACAATTTAATTCTATTAATGTGTGCCTACATGTGCTCCACAAGTTGTACTACAAGCACACCCTGCCCGCCTTCGATTGGCACAAAGTCAATAAAGACCTCCTCCACCCCCATGAGGACCCGATGTCAGTTCAATAAGTATCCCTGTGTGTCTACAGTTCATTTAATTCGTCCCTCGCTCGGTGGATGTTTACGTTTCATTAGATGCTTGACTGGACTGATTGCGCCGAGGGTCAGTTAGCAGCCACTAGCGTTCAGCCCCGTCCCGATGTCGCTGCGATTTGGTGTAAATGGCAAATGGCGGGGCCTGGAAATTGAGACACTTTTCGTGAGATAATGGGATGTCAAAGCATCCGGCGCGTCGGAGGGAATCGGTTCATTGCTGGGAACCGACACAACCGATCATCTCGGCGATGACATTGATGATGACGATGTCAACAGTCGATGGGCGGGTGGGGTTTGATGTCTTTGTGGGTGGAGTACTTTTTTTTTTTGTTCTTGATTTAGTTGGACGGGCGTCAGTTCTCGTTATTGCTCTGCCAACTGTCATTACGTGTCCCGGCTAAGCTGAGCGGCTGAGGGGTTTGCTTTTATCTCAGCCGTTGGGTTGGGTGTCATTAACGAGATGTCCGACGTTGAATGGGAGATTACCAGCGTCTTGGCGGCGTTGACAGATGTGACAGTCGATATGAGTGTAGCGGGTGTGGGTCGTTGATTGGAATGGATGGAATGGTCTCACCGAGGGGACTGGGGAGCCTGGTTAATCCCGTGAGCAAACGCATCGATATCAAGCAATGAAATTAAATGGCGACCTGCACCGCATCTGGTGGATGTTTTAGAGTGTTGGGGGAAGACTCCCAATGATCCTGGGGTGCGGGTGTGAGAAGACATGAGAACTGTCTTCTAGAGCTGTTTAGTTGAAGTAGGTCCTGGCGGGGGTGGGTAGAGTCTAACATTAGTGTTCGACGTCTAATGAGACGGGTGAGTGAAGAGCTCAACAGAATCTTCGACAGATGACGTATGGAGCTTTAGACGAGTCTTCCTGTGTCTCCTCATACAGTGACGTTATCGTCCGTGGCTAACGTGGGCCTAGTTTCTATAGCAGCCACTCGTGATATAGCAATAGCATTCACAACACGAGTTGGTGCTGTAGATGCTAGGTCCACGTCAATGTTGACTTCTTGGAAGGTTCGGTCATCGAGAATGCTGAAGGACCTTTTTTTTTCATTACGTCCAAGGATGTGGCAATCTTTGAAAGATACTATCAGCCCGGGCTATCAGCACGCGCGATTTGCAAGCCCAAAAAATCGATTCTGGGAATACGCCTACGTACTAACCCAGATCATGCACTCTTCTACCACTCTATCCGCAGAACTGCCGTTAGTTATTACTTTACGGGGCAGGGTAGCGTATCACGCTGTATGCTATGTATTTGCCGAGTCGGCTGTCCCTACTCTTTCGAGACGATGTTGCCATAGCCTTTTCAGGAAAATATCCCCAAGTTTTGAGAGATCTAATGCAACACGGTCTTAATCGACATAACAACTGGACGACTTAACAAATGGTCTGGGTACTAACGCTCAAAAGACCGAAATCGTCCTTTTCACTAGAAAATATATGATTCCCACTATCCAACCCATCGTTGTCGTATAATACCTCGGCCTTATATTAGACAGTGGAACAAAACGAAAGCTGAACACAGAAGAAAGAGCAGGGAAGGCCGTCACGGCCTTATATATGACCAAGAAACCGCAATTACGTAGGCTGCTTAGTACGAGATTGTTCGGCGCAGAGCATGTATGCTGACGAAAGCTTCTTTGTTGTCTCCTTGGTGGTGACAGCTAAAGCCCATACTGGTCTAGCGTAAAGAAGGATTGAGCTCACCACTCTGGAACTCTGGTACCCAGGCCCTGCAACAGGAAAGTGCTGTGTACATCCTTGACCCCTTTTTTGCTGCAGTACTCGATTAAAGTCTTGAAGTTTAGAAGGTTATCGAGCATTACGCATTTTTTGATCTGATTATCTGGGACACAGCACGGAAGTTCGCGAATTCCACAGTCTTTCGGCTGGTTATTACGACAGCTTCGGCCTTGTGGTCGGCCTAGTTCTGGGTTGGTAGATTCCAGTCATTCTGGTGTTCGCTTCGTTTGTGGCGGCTTCCACCTCGTGTTTGACCACGGTTACTTGGTACCTTGACTCATTGTAGTAGCGCCAGTCGGGGAGCAATCTGTCGTACATTAAGTTTCATAGGAGGGGGAGGGGTCCAAGGACTGATCCCTGGGAGATGCCCTCTTATACTTCGAAGTGCCTCGAACCATCGTCCGTCTGGTAACGCAGTTTCCGGTGATTGAAGTTATTTTGGGGCGCTGTCTGGGCTTTTCTTAGCCAGCGATTAATATAATCGCTTGATGGTCGCTGTGCGTATATTCTTTGCTGACTCGCCAATTTGTCTTGCGCAGGAGTGAGTTGCTCAAAAACGTGATGTGCATCATGCTTTGCGGAAAGTTTGCTTTGAGTCGTTATTTGGTAGAAATCGAGGCAAATGCTTCTAGTAGAGCTTGCGTCCGTGGTTCTACTGCCCCATTCCGTAACCCAGGCGTAGTGGTCGCCGGCGATAATCGCCGGGTGCTTTCCTCATGCGCCAGCTACTATGTCGTCCAACAGCTTAGGTTATCACTGTGAGACATACTAGAGGGTGCGTAACATCTGCAGAAGTGGATGCCTCTGTCACGAAGAAGTTCGCTGGACTACCGATTTTCTGCAGGGCGTGATTTCCGCAGATCCATATTGGTGCCTTCTTTGATTTGTCCTCAATCCGGCTGCTACCGTCTAATGACTTGTATGGTTCGGTGATGAGGGCAAGTATTGCGTGACCGCACAGTGATTAAGGTTAATCTTCCCTCTATAACGATTTCATGATTTCGTCACCCACCAGAATCCATAGCATAGGCGAAAGGACGCCTCTTTGGTGGGTCCCTCTGTTAATCTTCCGGGTGCAGCATAGATGACTTGATCGACCGTGAACGCAGCACCAGTCCGATCCAGTCCCAGAGTTCGACATCGACTCCTGATTTAGGAAGACGTGCTAGTTGAAGACGCATGTTGACTAAGGCCCAGATCAACCTCGCACTGTAGCGCCCATCAAAGAGGAAGAAGATGCTCATCACCGAATAAGGATCTGTATTGTCGAGAGAGCACTGTTTTTGGAGGCTTGTCACTTTTTTGCATCCCAAATGTGGTACTCTCGGGCAGTCTTCAGATCAACTTCAATCAGAGGCAATCTGGCACTTGATCGAAGAGGATTGATGTGATCGTGCTAGCGGTCTTAAACTCCAGATGAATCTTAGAAATCTTAGTCTTGTCTGGACATCTGATTATTTGCGAGCTGAGCTTGATTTAAATTTAATCTCTGTTGTTGAAGCCATTCAGGTCCTCATTTCGTCACCTCATCCATCACACCATCATCCAATCACCGCAGCCGACACAAATCCCTCTCAACGGCATGTCTCTGTAATCACCTTTGCAATTACCACACGTCCTCTGGCTCAACCATCCAAAGCCTAAGCACCTTGCGCTCACCTGGATTTCCTTCATCTCCCCTGACACAGGCATATTCCCCCATCCAATTATCCTCATCACTCGTCGCATCAAAGCGCCTCCGGCTTCCCAATTCGAATCCGAATCGTCGATTGGAGACACATTCATCACCATTAACCGCTCGCCCCAAAAGCGACTTCGGTTAAATATTGCTCCACGCTCAACTTAAATTGGTTATCACATGCGCCCCTCTGGCCCAAAGAGAGCTGGCTGCCAGGCTCCCGGTTATCTCGTAATTAAATCTGCAGCTGCCGCTGGAGCACGCATCAGGAACTGAGCCAGCATCCAGCGTCCTAAACAAATTATCTCAATCAATTCTCGGAGTGCCCCCACACCGGCGCACCGATGACTTCATCGCCCAACCTGAGACATGTTTGCCGTTCTCAACCGACAAGCGGTTTTTGGTCGGGCCCTAGACACACACCCCTCTTCCTGTGCGTCCTGCCACCTGACTGCGTTGTAAAATTTTGATTTTCGATTAGACTCCCCGCGTCCTTTAAGGGATAAGTGGAAAATAAAGAAATCCGCAGTGCCTGTGCGTCATGGCCCGCGAAGTCGGCGGCTGTCAGTCATGTGGAAACTGACGAGTGAAGAGGATTTGTCAAAAGAGGATCCCCATCCTCGTCTGTGGGTGTGTGTGTATGTTTCCAATTGCCATTGTGATTGTGGCGACGGCAATGGAGTGGCGGTGGCGTGCCAGTGACGGTGGCGACGAAATCACTGCGGAATGTCGTGCCTAGGTGAGTGCCATGCCTTTGACTCAGCACATAACGGCACACAAAGGGGCACGCGATTGAAATGACATATCCTTTTGCATGTTTTACGTTGTTTTCCTTTTATTTTTATGGAGGGAAATGGTTTTTCTTTTTCGTTGTTCCCTTTTTTTTTTTGTTTGTATCTCCATTTCGGAAATCAATTTACGTCCGGAAGGGTGAGCTGCTGCTGCTGTGCGTGCTCGCAGAAAATTTATTTCGCCAGGCATTTCCATTTAATTTTTCATTCTGCATCCAAGTGAACGAGTCCCATACCGGGTGCTGCTGGGAGGGGTGAGGGGCGGAGGGGAGTTGCGCTGAGGTTGCTCTGCTTCAATGGTTTGTCCTTGTTTTGGTCCTTGCTGCGACCCGATTGTGATGGGTTGGGATTGCGGCGGTACGCCTAGGGATGGGTTAATTTTATTCAAATTGTCTGGGTAACAGCAAAGGAACAACCGTAGGCCGTGTGCCGCATTGAATGGAATTTCATTTATATATGGGAAATCCTCTTCTGTGGTGAATTCAATGAACGCGCAGAAGGCGACTGCAGTGTATGCAGTGCTGGTGTTTGCGTGCGCTCAACGTTGGGCGCCAGGTGATTACAATCGAAATTAATTTGTTTTGACAACAAGCCAACAGTGGCGGGCAATGGTACGATGATGGGAACTTTAACGCCAATTTTTGCTCGCAATTCTCGTTCCGGTAGACTAGCAAATCAAAGCCCAGTACACATATATGAGTCTATACTTTCACTCGTGAATGATCCGGCTCCCGTGAGACAAAGGGTAGTCCAAGAAAATTGTCGCCGTTCAAAGGTCCGTCGCAAACGAACCAAAGTAATCGATTCCACGACGTTCTCAAGAATTGGGCAGATAATGGCGAATTGTACAAGAGGATCTGGACCTGCTTCCTTATAAGGTGAAAGAGCAGTAAGACTTAGGTTGTGATACCACACGAATCTAAGACCCTATTCCGCAAATAAATTTGCGCTTTTGATGCAGCGAGGAGTTGACTGATACTGATGCTATTTAGTTCTGTCAAGTGGTTGGAGTAGTAGGTGTCCAAATGACGCTCTACGTGTGGAGAGATCATTGCAATTGCATAGAAGATGTGTAGTAGTTTCTTCCTCCTCTTCATCCCTACAGCTTTTAGAGAAGTCATTAAAGGGGAGGCTTACGAGGGGCGTTCAATATATTCTCGGTATATGGGAAAATAATCACATTTATATGAAATTTTACATGAATTCACTAAAATAATAGTATTACTTGATAAATAAGTCAATTTATATAAACAACCACAGCTTCACCCATATACCGAGAATATGTTGAACGCCCCTCGTAGTCTGGAGGCATATGTGTCAATGGCAGAATGACCGGTAAGTACGCCGATAATGAATCTGAGGTTGAGTGCACTCAATCTGATCAGGCTACGTGAGCGTATTGGATTTATGGTGGCGGTTTTGTAGTCAGACATTTAGTGCCGGTAGACCATCTACGATTTGTATTAGTAAGTGTTTCACACTTTAGTAGATGTTTAGCAGTAGCGGTAGGCATGGCTGGCATATCTCCATACGGAAGGCCACCTTGGTACCCCTTCTAGCGGGTTCGTCCACTTCACAATTCCCTGGGTTGTCACAGTGTCCCGGCTTACCCACACACTCGTAAGTTGAATGCTAAAATACCACCTGTAATTCAGGGAAGTCTTTGAGTTAAAAGCGACTGCGCCCAGAGATTTGATCGCTGCCTGGCTGTCGGAACAAATGACGATATCTGTACTTGATATTACATTATTTTTTAGCCAGGACAGGGCTTCTTTAATCGGTATGGTTCTGACTGAAAGACGTTACAGTGGTTTGGTAGTCGAATGGATTGAATGACAGTTGGATGCTTATATCCTTAGAATAGACACCCGCTCCCACACCATCATCCATCTTCGATCCGTCTGTGAAGATTCGCAGAGAACCATCCAGCGTCTGATGATCAGACTAAGTTCTTGGGGGAATGCTGATAGAGAAGTTTTTCTAGAAGAGTAGCATGGGTGTTAGGAGGTCCATGTTTTCAGGATTGTGGAATGTCCGATTCGGAGTTCCTTCCACATGTGTAGCGATTTCCTTACGAGGAGCAGGCAACAGACTGTCTCTATCGGCAGAAGTTTAAGGAGTATGCGCTCCACTGATGCATACACACGCCATTAGTTGCACTCTTTCGAGCGATTTGCAATTGATATTTATATTTAAAGCGGTTCACCAAGTGGTGACGCAATATACGAGGGGTGTTCAATATATTCTCGGTATCGGGGTGAAGCTGTGGTTGTATATATAAATTGACTTATTTATCAAGTAATACTATTATTTTAGTGCACGTAAATATAAATGTGATTATTAATTCGCGTTTTATCTCTAGTTAAACAGAATACCCATTTATTGTCGACTTGAGTTCTTCATCATCCGAAAATCATTTTCCACGAAGACATTTTTTTCAAATCCGGAAACAGGAAATATTCACTAGGGGCAATGTCTGAACTATAGGGTGGGTGTTGGGTTTCTTCGAAACCACAATCTCGCGCAGCAGCCTTGGAAACTCGCGCCGTGTGAACAGGAGTGTTGTCATGAAGAAGCAACACACGCGCTGCGAGTTTACCCCGTCTTTTCTTTTTAATTTCCTCCCGCAAATTATGCAAAGTGGAAGCGTAGGATGTGGAGTTGATGGTTTCACCTTTTTTTTTGTACTCAATGAGCAAGATTCCCTATGAGTCCCAAAAAACTGTGGCCATGAGCTTCCCGGCAGACGGAGTGACTTTGAACTTCTTCGGGGGGTCTGTTCCTTTTGTATGCCACTGCATGGACTTTTGTTTGCTTTCAGGGTCATAGTGGTGCATCCATGTTTCGTCACAATTCGATCCATAACACCGTCCGCGTTCTCACTACACAAGTCCAAAAGCTCTCTACAGCATGCGCTGAGGCGCTGTGAGCATTCGTTGCGCCCACCTTGCACTGACCTTTGAAAGGTTAAGATGGTCATGAATGGTACCAATTGAAAGCTTGGCTCATCATTTTATTCGGGCATCCTCAAGAACAAGTTTTTCGACTTCTTTGATGCTTTCTCCAGTACAAGCAGTAGTCGGGGCGCCGGAGCGGGGGTCGTCTTCAATGCTCTCTCTGCATCTCTTGAACTCACTTGACCACTTTTGCACAGTTGACAATGAAGGTGCGGAACCCTGGTAAACAGCCACCATCTCTTCATGAATAGTTTTTTGACTTTTTCCTTGCTTAGTGAGACATTTAATTACAGCGCGCTGCTCAATTTTCACCATCATCGTCTCAGTTGGCATTATGATTGTGTTTAACTAGAGATAAAACGCGAATTAATAATCACATTTATATGAAATTTTGCATGAATGCACTAAAATAATAGTATTACTTGATAAAAAAGTCAAATTATATATACAACCACAGCTTCACCCCGATACC
Source organism: Eristalis pertinax (assembly GCA_907269125.1). Classification (NCBI taxonomy): domain Eukaryota; kingdom Metazoa; phylum Arthropoda; class Insecta; order Diptera; family Syrphidae; genus Eristalis; species Eristalis pertinax. The sequence continues at coordinate 127,199,992 of OU026145.1, forward strand.
GAGAATATATTGAACGCCCCTCGTAGTAGTATGGGCCTGACTATAGAGCTATATATCCAGTGGACTATGCGGTGTTGATGTGCACTGATATTCAGTTGTAGGGGGAATTTTGTATAGTGTATAGTAGGAGGATCAAATACAGGAATTTTGTATTTCCTGCTGAAGAGTACTAGTTCTGTCTTCTGCGGGTTAACACTCAAACCGCTTTCCTAGTCCATTTTTCTATTTCAAAGAGGGTTACATGAAGGATAGCCCTTATTTATTTCCCGGAGCCTGTATTCCTGTATTTTCTATGGTCAGTAGGAGTTCGTTTACTACTACATTCCATAGAAGAGGAGAGAAGACACCACCCAGAGGCTTGCCACTATTGACCGACTTACAGATCGTGGTCTCACCAATCTTGGAGCTTTTTCTACAATGCCAACAAGTGAGTGAAGGGCTGTCTCTACAGATTTTCGCTTGTCCCAGCATCTGCATAGAGTGCTCGCTGGAGTGCCGTCTGGGAGGATGTGAGGATAACTAAGTCATCTGCAAAAAGAAGATGCCTTAGCCTCAACTCTCCCAATGTGAAACATTCGTCGCCTCGGCTGCGCTGCAACTTCCAGTCTATATATGTACATACATATAATGAAAAAGAGAGGTGACAAGAAGCACTCTTGGCGAAGTCCAACGCCACGGTTTGCATGTAGAGATTGAATGGCTCTCAAAAGATGATCGTTTCTTCTCTAGTCCTGGTCTTTATCCTGCATGTGGGGTGTGTTAAATTATTGATTACCTCTTGATTTCCGGTATGGCTATCGAAGTGACAGTACTATAATTTCGTGTACTTGACCGTACTCAGCTCCTGAGCCACGTCAAGGTGGATAATCTCTCTGGAGTAAAATGAGAATTGTGTACACATTTCAAGCTTAAATTAACTTCAAATGTCAAAATCGTGGACATCGTTAATCTGTTAACGTGGACATCGTTTCAACACGCTAACGAGAATCACCTTAGGATGTGTTAAATCTTGTTTTTTTGTATCAAGCCCTGCAAATTAAAGCCCTCTTGAATTGAATCTCGAAACTTGTCACGTATCCAGTCCAGACCATCGATGTTTTTATTTTTCCCCAAAAAAAAGCATTAAATCGTGACGATATTTTTGTTCCGCCAATCAAACGAATTAAACCCCACTGACTGCCCGTCGCTGGTGAATCAATAGCCACCCATGCCTCCCATCATATCACAGAGCCAAATTGCCTTCGATTCAGGCATCCGATAAATTGTTTTCCAATCGTCCGGCCAATTCCAATCGCTGGCTTCGCCTTAATTAACGTTTGTCTCCTGAATTTGAATGGCATCAGGTTCGACCCAAAACAAAAAAAAAAACCCCCCACAAAACTATCCAATCCCCGAGCAGAATGGCTTTGTCCGGTCGGGTGTCGGCCCACTCCTGAAATTCGCTTCAATTGATATCCAAGCACACACACACACCGACTCCGAGAGATGTCCTCTCATATAAATGATAATTGCTACAGGAAACCCCCTCCAATCCCCCGCAATGGGTTAAGTTCATTGGAAGCAAAAATTACTTGTATCCTGCCACTCTAAACGAGAGTCATAGACGCTTTGCATATTTAATGTCTCCTTCGGACCGTTGCTTGTTGATGTTTATTGTTTCTTGTTGTTTCGGAGTTTTCCAGCTATCCGAGGTCCTTGGTGTTCGATTCGTTTCACACAATTTGGTCGAAGGATGCGACAGGCGTTGCGATACGGAAACACGTTCGCGTCGAAAGGCGAACGGAACACCAGATAGGCACGCACTCAGGCGCACTCCGGAGGCACGCGGCCCGCCGCCGTCCATGTTTGGCATTCTCACGACGCCCGACGGAAGGACGTGTCAAGCTGTTGCCCAAAAATTATCTAAAGCGATACGATGAATAATCAAAATGTTAGCCGGCAAGTGATTGTGTTACGAGGACGTTTGCTTGGATTAGAATACATTAGGCAAGCTGCTGGGCGTCGATTTCGTCGGGGTGGTGAGAAGGCGAACGGGGAAAAAACGGATGTAGGACGAGAGAGCTTTAAAATGTCTTGCATTGTTTCTGAATTTGGGGCTAAGGACCGCCGGACACATTATTTGTGTCCGAAAAAGGTTGTCGGGGGCGGGTGGTGTGGTCTTGGTCTGAGCCTTTGACAATTCAGGACTTTAATGGATTACCCTGACAGACATAGGCGGCGATGGGTGGTGGAAGGCATGCGGCCTTTATTCGAACTCTGATAAATGATCTGAAGAAGTTCTGTCGTCTGCCGTGGTGGCATGGCGCCAGCTGCTGCAAGGATACGGGTGCGTGTGTTGGCAGGCGACTTTAATTTTGAACATCATTGAGTTCTGGAAATTCGAGTTCAAACGCTTGTTTAAGAAGAACTGTCATTAAGGAACTGACATATGGTTTGCCTTGACCATAGACCTAGATCCCAGAGACGCCACAGAAAAGGATACCGAAGTTGAGAGTTAGTTAGGAGAATTGAAGAACTCGTCTCGTTGCGTAGTTTGAACTGGTTACTGGAGGCCGTTGTGCATAGTTTTCTGGTCACTTTTCTCTTGATTTCTTCTGAGTGAGTGAGTTTTAAGGTCCCTGGTTTTTAATTGACAAAAGAAGCAGAGGATAATTGCAAATGCTGGCCATTTACTTTCGTTTTAAGTGACCTACTCGGAGAGGCAAAATTCACTTTCTCGAGTATATAGGCTGGTACCTCGCTACCAGCACGTGCAAGGGCTGCAATTAAGGTCATCTTCTCGTCATAGACCGTTGATATGACGTGTTCAAATGAAAATAGTCCAAATGCCTCGAAATAGACAGAGATTGGGGCAAAATGAAGAAAACATATCCGCCATGGTGAGCAGCATCGAAGAAGAACCAGAAATGTCGATGCGGCATCTGAATTGGGCCTCGCCAGAGCCTTATTGTTCGTTTGGGTTTGGTTCCACATGTGCTAACGCAAGAGTTGAAACCGAACGAGCATAGAGACTCACGGCGTTGAGTTAGCTAACTTGGCGCCGGAAATGTTGGCCGAAGATCTGGCCGAGCATCAATGCATCCATAATGATTGACTGTTGGTGTTGCATCAATGCATCTTATTTCTTTCGAAATTCTGCAGCAGACACTTTTACCGTCAATGGTGTCAGGTACAGAGAGAGATATTAACCGACTTTCTGTGCCCTTACCTCGACAACATCGATATACATATCTGAGTTGTGGTTCCAACCAGAACAATTTCTGTAATCCCACTAATAAATTGATTCTCTCGTATCTTACTGATCAAGTCCAAGCTGTTTTCCATAATTCAAATCTGTCATCAGCTTCTGATGTACGCTGTGGTGTTCCTCAATGGTCCATTCTCGGTCCGTTAATATTTTCAATGTTTATGAATGACCTTCCAATAGTTTCATATCTTCGTAGATGATATTCAAATCTACTTACGCTTCCTTCTTGGAATGTTTGAAGACTCAGTTGGTAATATAAACGAGGATTTGTGCTCTATTGCCTGTTGGGCTACCAAAAATTGTCTAATGCTCAATCCTGACAAAACCAAAGCCAACCGCCTTCCCTATCCAATTCCCCGCCAATAGAACTTAACACAACGGCAATTGAATATGTTACTTACTTACTTACTTATCAGGCCGGCGACCCATAGAGGGTCCGAGCCTGAGCAACTGCTGCCTTCCATCATTGACGGTTCCACTGCTGCCAGTCATCAAGACCAGTCACCAGAGCCCGAGAAATTGCTGACTTCCATCATTGATGGTTCCATTGCTTCCAGTCATCAAGGCCAAGCTTTCTTGCATCCGCGATTACTTGGTCTTTATATCGGAGATTCGGTCTTTCTCTCCTTCTCAAACCAGGAGGCTCGGACTCAAAGACCCTCTTTGCTGGAGCATTATTGTCCATGCGCTCGATGTGGCTGAGCAAGTGCAGACACATACATCCTGCTACAGCTCGTAGAGTTCGCGGTTATGTCTTATTCTCCATTCACCTTCCTCGCAGCCAAGACCATATATCCGACGTAGAATTTTTCTTTCGAAGGTACCAAGAATCAGCTCTGCAGTTTAGCTGAGCATCCAGCTTCGGCTCCATAGAGCAGGACTGGCAAAATAAGAGTTTTGTAGTTTGGTCCTTCGAGTCAATGATTTTGAGCCCAGTTGTTTTGACAAACCGAAGTAGCACCAGTTGCCAAGGGCGATTCTACAACGGATCTTCACTGTGATGTCATTTGTGGAGGTCACGTTTGCCCCGAATTAGACAAACTCCTCTACTACCTCGAAATTGTAGCAGATTTTCTTTTTTTTTGTGTGTTTCCCATCACAGAGTACACAAAACACTATGTTCTCTAAGTGTTAGCTCTCAGTATCACTTCACACAGCAGATTTTGCTGCGCGACTAAGGATCATCTACCGATGTTGCATCTCAAAGATTACATCAAATACACAGTATTAATTAAAGCATAGTACATGGATCAATTTTTTAAACTCCAATCGCAACAAGGTAAATTCAATTTCGTTGCGAAGTTCATTAAAAGTGTTTATACACCTTGTAATACGAGGGGCGTTCAATATATTCTCGGTATCGGGGTGAAGTTGTGGTTGTATATATAAATTGACTTATTTATCAAGTAATACTATTATTTTAGTGCATGCATGTAAAATTTCATATAAATGTGATTATTAATTCGCGTTTTATCTCTAGTTAAACACAATCATAATGGCAATTGAGACGATGATGGTGAAAATTGAGCATCGTGCTGTAATTAAATTTCCCACTAAGCAAGGAAAAAGTCAAAAAACTATTCATGAAGAGATGGTGGCTGTTTACCACGGTTCCGCACCTTCATTATCAACTGTGCAACAGTGGTCAAGTGAGTTCAAGAGAGGCAGAGAGAGCGACCCCCGCTCAGGCGCCCCGGCTACTGCTTGTACGGGAGAAAGCATCGAAGAAGTCGAAAAACTTGTTCTTAAGGATGCCCGAATAAAGGTGAAAATGATTGCAGAGATCAACAAGCTTTCAATTGGTACCATTCACACCATTCTTCATGACCATCTTAACCTTTCAAAGGTCAGTGCAAGGTGGGTGCCACGAATGCTCACAGCGCCTCAGAAAAAAATGTGGATCGCATGCTGTAGAGAGCTTTTGGAGATGTGTAGTGAGAACGCGAACGGTGTTATGGATCGAATTGTTACTGGTGACGTAACATAGGTCCACCACTATGACCCTGAAAGCAAACAAGAGTCCATGCAGTGGCATAAAAAAGGAACAGACCCCCCGAAGAAGTTCAAAGTCACTCCGTCTGCCGGGAAGCTCATGGCCACAGTTTTTTGGGACTCATAAAAATCTTGCTAATTGAGTACAAAAAAAAAGGTGACACCATCAACTCCACATCCTACGCTTCCACTTTGCATAATTTGCGGGAGGAAATTAAAAAGAAAAGACGGGGTAAACTCGCAGCGCGTGTGTTGCTTCTTCATGACAACACTCCTGTTCACACGGCGCGAGTTTCCAAGGCTGCTGCGCGAGATTGTGGTTTCGAAGAAATCCAACACCCACCATATAGTCCAGACATTGCCCCTAGTGATTATTTTCTGTTTCCGGATTTGAAAAAATGTGTTCGTCTGAAAAGATTTTCGGATGATGCAGAACTCAAGTCGGCAATAAATGGGTATTCTGTTTAACTAGAGATAAAACGCGAATTAATAATCACATTTATATGAAATTTTACGTGAATACACTAAAATAAGAGTACTACTTGATAAATAAGTCAATTTATATATACACACAGCTTCACCCCGATACCGAAAATACATTGAAGGCCCCTCGTAGGTTCATTACAACCATAGTTGGTTCTGTGCCTCTTACCGTATAGTAAATTTCTCATCCGAAGAGATCTTTGGGGAGCATATATATTTATGAGAAAAAGTACATTGGTGAATTTACACGACAATTAATAATATCGCGGATGAAGATGGCTGACGCTGCCTTACGCCTAAATATAAAGGTTTCCAAGCCTGTTATTTTACATCTATCGTCATATTTAGGGAGTTCTTCGAAGGAATACAATTTACGGACAAGAATCTGAGTTCTTGTCTATCATATGGGGAATCCCAAATGATGGAAGAATATTCTAAATGCGGTCTGACTAACGAACAATAGATGGACTTAAGACTAGTTATATCCCGAAAATCTCTACTATTTCTTTTCAGAAAACCTAACATAGTAATAGACTTCGCAAATGTATAATCATAATGTGATGCAAAATTTAATTTAGTATCAAAAATTACACCCAGATCGTTGACCTCTTCTAGGCGACTAAGTCTATGATCATTTATGAAATAATCATAGACAATCGGGGATGTAATTCGATATGCCGTAAAGATATTACATTTTTGAATATTCAGCTCTAGTCCATTGTGCTTGCACCATGCCACTAGTGCATGGATATCCAAATGGAAATTATTACAATCAGTTAAACATTTAAAGTCGTCTGCGAATGTTAGAATTTTACAATATTTGAAAATTTCGTGAACATCATTTATAAACAAAAGAAAGAGTAATGGCCCCATATGGCTACCTTGTGGAACTTTTATTACTCGAGATCTAAAACTATCGATCATTACCAAATGCTTCCTGTCCTTTAAGTAATTGGAAAACCACTCTAACATTGACGAATGGAATCCCAAAGACTTTAGCTTGTTTAAAAGCAAAGTGTGATGTACTTTATCGAAGGCTTTTATAGAAATCGGTGTAAAGTACATCAACTTGTAATTGATTTTCTAAATTTGTATAAATGTAATTTGAAAATAATGATAAATTAGTTTTACATGACCTGCCCTGCATAAAGCCATGCTGGTTATTAGAAATAATTTCTTTTACCATGAAATATAATTTTTCTTTTACAATACTTTCAAATAGCTTTGGTATCGATGAAAGCTTGGATATTGGTCGATAGTTTTCTACTTTTTGCCTAAAACCGGCGTCAGAAAAGAATACTTCCATTCATTTAAAAATTCACTCATTTTTAGGGATTGATTAAAGATAATTCTTAGTGGACGACAAAGCGAATTCCAACTTTTTTTTAAAATACCAGCCGAGACCCCATCGGGGCCTTGGCTGTAATTTACTTTAAGATTAGTTAAGGCATTTATTACATCCTGATCCGTAAATTCCAATACACCTATATCGAGAACCTCGGGTATATTAGAGTAATGGTTCATCGTTGTCTGGAGCGGAGGCCCATTTAGACGAACTCAAAAAAGGCAAATAGGTCACAGGTTTCATCCAATTCCATTATCTTGGGCAAGCCCAGTTGGATCGACTTGTAGAAGATAGTGCCTTCCCTGTTTACAGCTGCCCTCCGCACTATCTTCTCCAGCACCAGATTGAAGAAATCACACGACAGCGCATCTGCTTGCCGAAATCCAGTGCAAGTTTCAAACGGCTCAGAAATCCTTGAGCCGAACTGCACGGTGCATCGCGTGTGTGTTAGCGTGGTGCGACACAACCGGATCAGTTTTCCCGGGATCCCGAATTCGCCCATCGCAGCGAATAGCTCCTTGCGATGAATGCTGTCGCATGCGGCTTTGAAATTGATGAAAAGGTGGTGCGTATCGGCTTGAAACTCGTTGGTCTTCTCCAGGATTTGTCTTAGTGTGAAGATTTGATCCATAGTCGATTTGCCGGGCCGGAAGTGGGGTACAAAACGGCTTTAGACGTTCACACAGTACGCTGGACACGATCTTGTAGGCGACGTTGAGCAGCGATATACCTCTATAGTTGTTGCAAGCGGTAAGATCGCCTTTTTTGTGGATGGGGCCTATGGAGTTGATACTGCAGTCGTCGGGCATGCTTTCGTCTTTCCAAATTCTACAGATGATCTGGTGCATGGTTAGGTTAGGTAGGTTAGGTAGAGTGGGCTGTAAGCGAAATCGCCAGGACACCATTGTGGTACCCAGAATCAGACTGCTATCACTGATCGACAACTCCAGTGAAAGGCCAACGATAAACGGTGACTGGACCAGATTTGAAAGCCGAATAAAGCGTATTAACTTGGCTTTCACTGGGATTTGAACCGGGGACCCTCTAACCAGGGGCAGGCACTCAACCAACTGTGCCATCCAGCTATTGGCTGGCGTGGTAGTTAACGCGGCCAAAACGAAGGGAACGCATGTTCGTACTCCACGTCAGCCTGCGATGTCCATATTTCAATGACAATCGTTTCCAGCAACCCATTTGCCACAAACAATGGATTCCTGGAGCGCGAGGGTTTCCTGAAATTCCTGCAAATTTCAACCAACTACAACGAGGTCTGGCAAGCTATTCAATCAGAATAACATTTTGTTGTGACATTTCGAAGTCAATTCACAGAATTTTCGAGCGCGTAGCAAAATGGGAACCCTTTTTGACAGCAGATCAACTCTCATTTGACAAATTGTCTGTCACAGTGGACAGTGCTGCCAAGTAAAGACAAAAGAAAAAAATCCATAAAGCCATGTAGATAGAACAGAACGTCGACAGCTCCCTCGCAACTTGTCAAATTGTCTGTCACTGTGGACAGTGCTGCCAAGTGAATGCAAATGAAAAAAAAAACCCACAAATCTATAAAGCCATGTCAATAAAACAGAACGTCGACAGCTCCGTCACAACTTCCTCTCCTAGTGTTAATCCGCTTCGAGTCGACTGGAGGGCTACATACCACATTACCGTCTGCTCCTCCTGTCAATCACGAGTGCAATTGTTGCGCCCATCCGGCCCATCTGGCATTGGCGTGTATGCTCGACCAGAGTGTGTATGCGGGCAACATCCCCATTCAAATCTCAACTGGCGCCATCGTCTTAATTGTTCATGACTAGCTCCCTCGCCCATCCAAGCTGCCACTTCAGTCTCTCGCCCACCCACCAGACAGTCCCATTTACGGCACAAATTTATCGATTCTCACCGTCAATAGACCCTTCAAGCATTAGCTCCAGATCTCCGTGCTGAGATATCCAGCACCCACCTGCCACACGCAGAGACCGAGGCACGGTGCTGAGCTGCTGCCTTAATTAGGATTCATTCGAATTCCATTTCGAACCGAAGCATCCCCGGCAAGGAAGTCCACGGTGATTTATTGGATTGACTCGCGAGATACCGGACCCACTCTCTCTGTTCGGCCGCATAAATATTTGCGAGCGCCCGTGGGTGGGGTGTGAACTGTGAAATGAAAGCAACATCAACAACACTCAATTTTCTCCCCTCTCTCTCTCTCTCTCTCTCTCTTTCAGGGTACTGGCCACTCGGAGTGACTTGGTGCAACATTTACGTCACATGTGATGTGCTGGCGTGCTCGTCGAGCATCCTGCACATGTGCTTCATCAGTCTGGGACGCTACCTGGGCATTCGCAATCCGCTAGGATCCCGACATCGGTCCACCAAGCGACTGGCGGGCATTAAAATAGCCATTGTCTGGGTGATGGCCATGATTGTGTCCAGTTCGATAACCGTTTTAGGTGAGTACCCGCCCCCGCCAACCGACATTGTGTTGGGTTCTTATGTCTGCTGTTGTTGTTGCTCTTTCAGGAATCATGAACAAGTCGAACATAATGCCGCATCCGCGTGTGTGTGTGATCAACAATCGGGCGTTCTTTGTGTTCGGCTCACTGGTGGCGTTCTACATCCCGATGCTGATGATGGTGACCACGTATGCACTAACGATTCCATTACTCAGGAAGAAGGCTCGGTTTGCAGCGGAGCATCCGGAGAGTGAATTATTTCGAAGGTTAGTACGGTCGGGGAGCGGGGCTGACATGCATGCACGATACGGTTCCTTTTTCCTGCAAGCACGTGGTGTCGGTTTTTGGGGACGGGCTGGGTGGGGCTTGAGAATCATTTTTCTTTGCTGGCGGAAGCGAAATTTATTGCACAACAGGATGCGAGTGTTTGCGATAGCGGGTGGATGGGCGAGGAGGAAGGAATGTTTGTGTGCATGAACTGAGATGTGGCTCGTCCCGGAGACGTGGTCGTGCTGTCGCTGCCATGAGGAACTGCTAATCCGGAAAGAAGCGATTGTCTCAGCACGAGTAGAACACAACAAAGGATGAGCATGAGCCTTATGCGCTTGTGGTGTGCGAGGAATGGGGAATGCATCCTCTCACAGGCACTGGGGATAAGCTTAGAAATTCTCTAGTTCGCCGGAACAGCAATCCGTTTAAAATCATCTTGAGTGTGTGCCGATACGAAGGAATGGAGTTTGTGCAAGTTTCGGAAATGGAGGTTTGTGTTTTTAAGGATTCTACTTGTGGTTCTCTCAAATCGATTAGATAAACGCTGGAGACGTTGAGGGAATTTAAAAAGGTTTCTCGAGGAGACGCATGAATACCCGAAGAAGTTTAAGGATTCGAATAAAGGGCGAAGGAGAATCCGTCAAGAGGAGGCCTGCAGAAAGGAGGGATGGCAACAGGATATTTGAGCAACACCAGAATCCAAATGCTTCCTGTGTCTCGCTGGATCAGGTTGAAGAGTCACATTGCTTGACGCAAACAGAACCAACTCGTACAGATTCCTGCTGACTCCTAGCGACTAAAGGCGCAGTCATAATTGACACAACGAGATCTAGTCACCTTAAGCAAGCAAGCGAGTACACAGATATGACACACTTCGTTCATATGAACGATTTCTCTCGGATTCGTTGAGTTTCGTTCAATTTTGCTTACTGAAGTGAAAGCAAAATGAATCGCTCTCTACGTACGTAAATGATGTGGAATTTCTCTTGTCACTTGGTTCGGAAATAAGCTTAAGTTTATTTATGTTAATTTCTATTGGACCTTAGGCTGTGCTAACACCTATTATTTGGGAAATCAGCTCGTTTTGCTCATTTGGCGATGAAAATTATCCATAGGGGTGTTGCTTATGTCGCAGAGATAAGCCTTTGCGAATCCCTTAATTTGTGGGGTACATATTCTGTTAACCTAACCTGTCGCGTGATGGCTTAGAATCCGTGCTCTTTTCGAATCTTATGAGATCCGAAATGTCTACATTCGCTAAGTCCGCAGTCTCTGTAGACAAATCTTTGGCCCAACGATTCTCGAGAGCACAGCAGATGTTGGATCGTCTCGGTCGCTTCCTGGTCGCCGCAGTTCCGGCAGCTATCGCTGGACTCCTGATGTGCCTCTAGATGTCATCTTTCTTATAAAGGATAATTTTTTAAAAGCTATATGAAAGTTTTTCAAAAAAAACACATAAAATTCAGAAAAAAGCATGGAATCTGTATTTGAATCGATAGTACGATCCATATAATTTAATGTTTGAAGATTATTTCATGCAAATGTTGACCTTGACTGCGCCTCAAATGGTCCATCCGCTTAGTCCAATTTTGGCATACTCTTTCCAGCATTTCGGCCGGTATCTCACGAAGAATAAATGCTTCAATGTTGTCTTCCAATGCGTCAATTGAAGCGGGCTTGCCTGTATAGACATGAGCTTTAACATAGCCCCACAAAAAATAGTCTAAAGGCGTTAAATCGCACGATCTAGGCGGCCAATTGACCGGTCCCGAACGTGAAATAAAATGTTCACCGAACTCGCCCCTCAATAAGTCCATTGTTGCGCGTGCTGTGTGGCATATGACACCGTCTTGTTGAAACCACATGTCATACAAGTCAAGCTCTTGCATTTTGGGCAAAAAAAAGTTGGATATCATCTCACGATCTTACGATTCGCATCATCTTTGAAGAAGTACGGTCCAATGATGCCACCAACCCATAAACCGCACCAAACTGTGACTTTTTCTGGATGCATTGGTAGCTCTTGCTATGCTTCTGGCTGATATTCACTCCAAAATCGACAATTCTGCTTATTTACGTACTCATTGAGCCAAAAATGAGCTTCGTCGCTGAACAGAAGAAGCGCGCGATGAACTTTCTTAACAGAGTACGCATTTTGATAACAAAAATTCAATAATTTGCAAGCGTTGTTCGTTTGAAAGACGATTCGTGGTTAAATTATAGACCAAACTAAAGATGTTTGACAGTGAAACAAAACACGAAACGTGCGTCAGCTGTTTAAACCAGTGTTGCCAAAAAGATAATAGCTAAAAAAATTACCCTTTAGAACTGTGTCCAATGTCTGTGTTGATAATTCTGCTGTTTATCATAATACCGATCCAGAATACAATCGATTCATCTACTTTAATGTTCAGGGAATCCTCAATTTCGGGAACAACATTTTCTACTGATGTGCCTTTTGGAATTGATAAGTCATCTGATGCATAGGTCAAGGAGTCTTTCCAAGGTTTTTAGTAAAAACGACGAGAAACTGATTGTCCTGCAGTTCTTTGCGGTAGTGTGGCTTGGTTTGTCGCAGAGATCGTTAAAAAAGTGGTAGAGCCATGCAGTGGTACTGGAGATGAGATGAACCAACATATTCTTTGTTATTGCAACTTGTGCAGAAATTATTCATGAATGATTGGAGTGTAAGTGTAAATGGTGTCCACCTTCCATCCGGAATCGGAACAGTAAGCGTTAAGTTTATTTTTCACGTCTGCTTCGCACTGCGGCCCGATCACAACTGCTTGAGTATTTTGTGTGTATACCTAAAGACTTCTCTCTTCGTCCTTTTTCTATATTTCGGATTGCTACAACTATGCCATCCCGACTAATAATCGTTCGCTCTTCCGCCCAGTGAAAGTTTACGTTTATTGTCTGACCACAGTTTGACATTTGCCACCTCCCTTATTCCCTCATACGGAATTTGCCCTCTACGTCTTTTACGTTGCATACGAGGGGCGTTCAATATATTCTCGGTATCGGGGTAAAGCCGTGGTTGTATATGTAAATTGTAATACTATTATTTTAGTGCATTCATGTAAAATTTCATATAAATGTGATTATTAATTCGCGTTTTATCTCTAGTTAAACAGAATCATAATGGCAACTGGGACGATGATGGTGAAAATTGAGCATCTCGCTGTAATTAAATTTCTCACTAAGCAAGGAAAAAGTCAAAAAACTATTCATGAAGAGATGGTGGCTGTTTACCAGGGTTCCGCACTTTCATTTTCAACTGTGCTAAAGTGGTCAATTGAGCAGAGAGAGCATTGAAGACGACTCCCGCTCCGGCGCCCCGACTACTGCTTGTACGGGAGAAAGCATCAAAGAAGTCGAAAAACTTGTTCTTGAGGATGCCCGAATAAAGGTGAAAATGATGGCAGAGATCACCAAGCTTTCAATTGGTACCATTCACACCATTCTTCATGACCATCTTAACCTGTCAAAGGTCAGTGCAAGGTGGGTGCCACGAATGCTCACAGCGCCTCAGCGCATGCTGTAGAGAGCTTTTGGAGAAGTGTAGTGAGAACGCGGACGGTGTTATGGATCGAATTGTTACTGGTGACGAAACATGGATGCACCACTATGACCCTGAAAGCAAACAAGAGTCCATGCAGTGGCATTAAAAGGAACAGACCCCCCGAAGAAGTTCAAAGTCACTCAGTCTGCCGGGAAGCTCATGGCCACAGTTTTTTGGGACTCATAGGGAATCTTGCTCATTGAGTACAAAAAAAAAGGTGACACCATCAACTCCACATCATACGCTTCCACTTTGCATAATTTGCGAGAGGAAATTAAAAAGAAAAGACGGGGTAAACTCGCAGCGCGTGTGTTGCTTCTTCATGACAACACTCCTGTTCACACGGCGCGAGTTTCCAAGGCTGCTGCGCGAGATTGTGGTTTCGAAGAAATCCAACACCCACCCTATAGTCCAGACATTGCCCCTAGTGAATATTTCCTGTTTCCGGATCTGAAAAAAATGTCTTCGTGGAAAAAGATTTTCGGATGATGAAGAACTCAAGTCGGCAATAAATGGGTATTCTGTTTAACTAGAGATAAAACGCGAATTAATAATAACATTTATATGAAATTTTACGTGAATACACTAAAATAATAGTACTACTAGATAAATAAGGCAATTTATATATACAACCACAGGTTCACCCCGATACCGAGAATATATTGAACGCCCCTCGTACTTATCATTTTGTAAAACGTTAGTTATTCTGTATGGTCCCCTAAACTTTGGAATCATTTTCCTGCAAATGCCAGCCCTGTTGTCAAAATTCGTTGTCATTACCATCAGACCGATCTTTCGAAACTTTTCTTACTTCGCTCCTGCTTCGAAGTTATTTTCTTGGCGGCTTTCACCCTAGTCTGTACTAGATTCCTTTCTACTCTTGATCAACTATGTTCTTCTAGATTCTCCTTCAAAAAGTCTACAACGACACCTCTTTGTCCCACTCCGAGCAGTAACTCTCTTGGCGTTACTGCAGTACTTGCGTGGACAACATTATTCAATGCCTCTCCAATGTTCGCACTGTATTAGGTTACCTTTCTTAGGCTTGACGAGTATTCCTTTCTTTCACTTTTCGGGAAAGTCTCCCCATCTATCTCCGCTAGTGGGTGCAATAGCTCAGCTGATATTCTTGGCGCCGCTTGTAAAAGCTCCTCAGGGATTCCGTCGGGTCCTACCGCTTTGTTGTTTTTGAAAGCTATGATCGCCATCTTGTTTTCATCTTTACTTGGAGTTGTGGTACGTGTTCGAGAATTTTGTGCTTCGGGAAACCAGGTTTGAGGGCATATCGTCGGCGAATACACGGTTCAATACCGCAGAAACATGCTTCTTCCACCAATTGGTCCTCATCCGAAATAAGTAGGAAACCGTCGAGACTGTTCACCGAGCGGTGTTTGCCTGTTAACTCGTTGGGTGGTTCTATAGACTGTGCGACTGTCCACCCTACTTGCTGCGCATTCCGCTGCTGTGGCCAATGCGTTGATATAGTTATCCTGGTAGCGAGGGTGTACTTTTCCCATTTTCTTCTCATTCTAGCTCGCCCCTATCTGCTGCTGGGATAGGTGCAATGCGAGCTTTAAGGTCTCTTCAGTAAGCCAGGTTCGCTGACTTTTCTGCGCTCTATCGACAATGCTTTCTGCTGCGGAGATAAAACCATTTTTCACAGCGCACCAATGCTCTTGTATGGTCGCGGACAAGGCGCTGCTGATTGTTTCTATCCCTTGTGCAAGGAGCACTGCGAGATCCTTTAACCTATCAGCGTTAAACCTGGAAATTATTGTATTTAAGCGAAGTCGTTGAACGGATGCAGTGCGTAGTCTGTAGTGCCTCTAAAGCATGCCTCTAAAGCGACGACTGATGGCAAAGTCATCAATTTCATTGGACAACGCTTGCCTGTCTGTTGATATGCAGCTGCTTTTATGACAGGGCTTATGCTAAAACATGGTACCACTAAGACACGGGAGGTATTATCTTCCACAAATCAGTTCAACTGTTGGCCATCTTTATACCGGTGATATGGTCTTCCTCTCCATCTTAGCTGATCGCGCTCAAAGACCTTCTAAGCTGGTGCATTTGTGGCCATCCTCTCGATGGAACTGATCCTTATTTCGTTCTACTTTGAGGCTACCTTGAGTGTATTTACATGCGTTACCACCTGCATTTAACAGTGTGGCTGCCAAATAACTTCTCCATCTAACGTCAATGAGGAAGAGATGGCGCATCATCGAATCCTTCAACTGTTCCATCGACAACACACTTCATCAGCACATGTGGACTAAAGTGTTGAAGTGCCGCTAAATGCTTGCCATTCTCCCCCTCCACCCCCCTCCCTGCCACTACCATGACCCAAATCCCCCGAATGAATGCCACGCCAAATAACTTTAAAGGCAACAACTAGTTAAAACAACCCCACCGCAGCAATAACCGCCACCAAAGAGCAGCTCCCCACGCCGCACCGCCCGGGATGGTTACGACTTTTCCCCCCGCGATTGTTGTGTCATCGATGTTTTATGCCCTCCGATGGCGCAATTCGATGGAGACATGCTTCGCTGGATGTTGTGCTCTCAAAAGCAAGCGCCACGCCGTTGTCCCGGTCGCTGCTGCTGCCAGATAGTTCATTAGTGGATGCTTCCACTAGTGGGAGCATCTGCCTCGCTGGGGATATTACCGCATGCCGCTGAGTGTGTGAGAGGGTGTATGGGTGTTTGGGGGAGGGGGAAACTCGTCGTCGGTCGTCAGAAGGATAATTAGAGCTGGGAATGAGTTTTGTCGTGCACACCGTCCTGCCAGAGGCACGATTTATTGTCGCACAATGAAGTGATAAACAAGACCGCCCCAGATTCGCCGCACAAAGCACGATACATCGTGTTTGAGTGCTGTGATTAGGCGGGAATGATATACCGAGCGTGGTGGCTGGAGCGCGGCGGCGGATAGTTATGAAAATAATCCATGGCTGGGATTTTATAGCGACGCGGGTGGCTGCAGATTATGGCCGGATTATGAGGTGGGATTACGTCCTGAAATGAGATACATGCGTTGCGGATCAGATGCGGCAGTAAAATTTGCAGTTTATGATATGCATCCAGTCAATGCAAATCCGGCCGATAGATGGCGCTGCTGTTTTTCTCCACCCCTCCCCCTGGCGTCAGTCTTGATGAATTTACGATGTTTTGATGGAGGTTGATGGCGGTGAGCATTTACGTGCCTCATCCCGGATGAAGGGCTCTTCAAGTTCAAGTTACAACTTACAACCAAGAGCTTGTTCGGTGAGATGGAAGATTTAATGGTCGCTCCATGAATAGCGGTAATGAATTGGTGATACGTGTTCAGGTGCGGGGTGAAATGGGGCAGGAATTACGAACAAATTATGATGCGATGTGATTTTGTGACGCATGACTACGTTGTTGCATGCAAGATAGAAATAACTCTTGAAGTCATCTTTGACATTAAGAGTGGGCCAAGGCTATTAAACTTCATTGAAGGTGCGTTAAGGTCAGTGAACTGATGTGGATGAGGACGTTACTAAGTTGTTGCCACGAGACTGTCACGATTCCAGGAATTTTGAAATGAATCTCTTTGATCGAAGGTCATGTTTCAGAGCGAGCATATATGTCTCGCCATTTGTAACTACCACCAGTTTTACCTAGAATTTGAATCCTTTCGTGTTTACACAATTGACGTTCATACAGCAAGGATGTGACTGGATTCCGCAAAGGGTATTGGGATTTTTCGTGTACATTGCTCGTTTTTCTGGATTAATATCAAACTTCGAGGAAAAGTGTAGCTCAATCCATAGCAAAAGCATTCTTTTTACCAACTTTCGTCACCATCCGCAAACATCAACAAATTGTCATCTTCTTTGTATGGCACTACAGACCGGTGCACAGTGGGACGGTTTGTATGGGAGAGTGGAAAAAAGTCTGTTAAATCGAGACCAGTGTACCGATTTCAATGAAATTTGAAAAAAAATGGCACGTGTTTGTTTTATGGTTAAAAAATTATAGAGCGGGCTTAAAAATGAAGGCAGAAAATTGTGTTAAAAAAAAAATTATTATATGGTTAAATTTTAAGGGCCGATGTTGAGTTTGAATAAAACACAAATTAATTAGGAAATTATTGTCATTTCTTTTTATTATGATAATATTGGTATGGTTCAATTATGTATGGAACAAAATATCGGCCAAATGGCCGCCGCGACCTCGGCGGCACACCTCCATCCGATGGTCCAAATTTTCGATGACGCTGAAGCATAATTGAGGTTCTCTGCCGTGAATGTGCCGAATTATCTCATCCTTCAGCTCTTGAATTGTTGCTGGCTTATCGACGTACACCTTTTCTTTCAAATAACCCCAAAGAAGGTGTCAAATCACATGATCTTGGCGGCCAATTGACATAGCCACCACGTGAGATGATACGGCCATTGCATTTGTCGCGCAAAAGAGCCATTGTTTCGTTAGCTGTGTGGCAAGTGGCACCGTCCTGTTGAAACCACATATCGTCCACATTCATATCTTCCAATTCGGGCCATAAAAAGTTCGTTATCACTTCACGATAGCGAACACCATTCACAGTAACTGCCTGACAGGCCTCATTTTGGAAAAAATACGGCCGATGATGCCGCCAGCCCATAAACCGCACCAAACAGTCACTCTTTGTGGGTGCATTGGTTTTTCGACAATCGCTCTTGGATTATCATTCGCCCAAATGCGGCAATTCTGCTTATTGACGAATCGACTGAGCTGAAAATGTGCCCATCACTGAAGATGATTTTCTTCGAAAAATTATCATCCACTGTTGCCATTTCTTGCCACCATTCTGACCATTGACGACGCTTGAAATGGTCAAGAGGCTTTAGTTCTTGAGTCAATTGCACCTTGTAAGCGTGTAAATGCAAGTCTTTATGCATAATGTTCACCAACGACGAGCGTGAGAGGTGCAATTGTTGGGCACGACGACGAGTTGTGGTGGGCTGCTCTTCAGCCACACTATCGCGAACAGCGGCAGTATTTTCTGCAGTACGAGCTGTACGAGCATGCACTGGTGTTTTCACATCTCCTACAGACCCGGTTTGCTCAAAAAGTACGCACATTTGGACGATTAAATTGACCGAAAAAATCACGAAGTGCACATTTTGATTTGAACGCCCATTTTTATAATAAGCCTGAATAACTTTAACGCATTACTCGATTGTGTATCTTTCCATGGTTCAAATTGAGTTAGTCTCAAATTGAGAAATGTCAAATGAAATGCAGAAAAAAACTTGACGCAACTGACCCAGCTTGACCAATCCTACAGGAAAGCTCAGCATTACTACTTCCATCACTAGTGAAAAAGACTCCGAGATACTTAAACTTCTCCACCTGCTTCAATAGGACTCCACTAACATGCAGAGTGCATTGAACAGGCGTTCTGGAAATGACCATAACCTCTGATTTGTCCACGTTAACCCTCATTCCAGCATCAGCACATACGGCCACAAGCCTATCGAGTACGCGTTGGAGTTTCGTCTGGGAGGATGTGAGTATAACCAAGTCATCTGCAAAAAGAAGATGACTTACCCTCAACACTCCCAATGTGAAACATTCCTCACCTCGGCTGCGCTGCAACATCCAGCCCATATATACAATAAAAAGGCGAGGTGACAAGACACACCCTTGGCGAAGTCCAACGCCCACTGTGAAAGATGTTGATTTAGCACCGTTTACCCGAACACAGCTGCTACAGTTTGTGTATAGAGACTGAACGGCCCTCAGAAGAGGACCATCAATCCTGCAGGACACTCCAGAGTTTACCTCGAGGGACTCGGTAGTATGCCTTTTCCAAATCTACAAAACAACTGTAGATGGGTTTGGCATACTCCCAAGCCTTCCCAAGTACCATTCTTAGAGTGAAAAGCTGGTCGGTTGTACTTCTGTCGGGACGAAAGTCGCACTGTTCATCCCCCATCCGGGGCTCGACCATAGCTCTAGAACGCGCTCCCAACACCTTAGCATAGACTTTCCCGGGGATACTTAAAAGAGATATGCCCCTGTAGTTGGAGCAATATCTTTTGTCCCCCTTCTTGAAAAGTGGGACAATCACCCCAGTTTGCCAATCGCCAGGTGTCTCACCGCGTTTCCAGGCCACTTTAATGACGCGAGAGAGCTATAAAACTCCCTTTTTACACATTGCCTTAAGCATTTCTGGCCGGATTTCATCCACACCGGCAGATTTTCCAATTTTTAGCGATTCAATCGCCAAAATGATTTCCTCCACCGTTGGACTATTCTCCGCCCCACTCAAGACTACGGGTCTGTCATCCTCAGTGCCCTGTTCGGAATTGAGCAGCTCCGAAAAGTGCTCGCTCCATTTGCAATCTTTGCATCTTTGGATTTGACTCCTTCGATGATGTTGAATGTCCTTCCTCTGAGTCGGCCAATGGTTTGCCAGAACACATTTTTCGCAGATCTATGGTCGCTATCCAGCTTCTCGCCGAACTCCTTCCAAGACTGCTCTTTAGCTGCTCGCACAGCTAATTTGCAAGTCCTTCGCGCCGGTCACGAGAAGCAGAGTCGCCCAAGAGAATCCAGTCTGTGTAGGTCTTTTTCTTCTCTCTGATGGCTTCTTGAACTCCGGGTGTTTTAAACCACCCAGTTCTTTTCTCACCACCAGACTCCACTCCAAGCCGCTTCACTCCACAAACATCCCGTGCAGAGGCAACGACAGCTGTTGAAAACAGTTTCGCAGCTTGAATAAATATTGTGTTAACTGTTAAAGCTTGTAAATAAGTTCATAGTGTATATATATATTTAAAAGTACATTGGAATGATAAGTCCTGGTTATCTAAGAGTACTTAGACATAAATAAATAAACAAACATATTGGTGGCTCGTGGCGTTGTGGGTATGTGCGTCGACTCCTACGCACTTGGACCTACCCGTCTGGGTTCGATTCCTGGTTCGACAAGAAATACTTTTCACGGCCCCACCTCTTTCGAGTCACTGACAATGCTCAAAGAGTGTAACTGTCAAGAAAAAGCTTCTCAAAATTGGCCGTCATGAGTCGGCATAAAACTGTAGGTCCCTTCCACTAGTGATAGAGAGCACAACACGAGTGGTTACTGTAGAAGCTAGGCCCTGGCCCTCTAGTGCCACCCATATTACTTAGACATAAAACCAAAAAGGCTACATATGACTTTCCCCGAAGACCTTTTTTTCGCTCGCAGGGCCACAACTAACAAGCCTCTTTGATTTAAAATCTCTGCCATGTCCTACACAGACTCGAGAGGATTCCGGTTTTTTTTTCATTTTATCCGCTTGCCTATATTCCCAATAAACGATAAAGCAGACTACCAGCAAATGATCACTCAATTGTCAGACTTGCAAGTCACAGTCCTTGCGAGCTAAAAATTAAGCCAATAAAAAGTTATGCTTTCCTGCTGTATTTATTGAATTGTTGAGCTGAAAGAAGTGTGCGCCAGTCACAGTTTAAGACTCTTCAAAATGTTATTTCACTGGGCCTTGACAATCAACGCAGTTTGGAGAGCAATAGAATACCCTTACCTCCCGTATCTCCATCCCGAGCAATCATACTGATCTCTCAATAACCTCCTGCAGACTTTTTTGTGGTAGGATCAAAGGAAGTCTCCGAAGCTTCCAGGCTCAGGCAAGTTCTAGCATCATCGCCAAAAGTTCGATGGGACCTGGACATCGTCCAGTGAGGAAACCCTTAGTCTCTTCCAAAAAGGCATCAAGGGCGCTAATATACTGATATTTTCAGACAGTCAAGCAGCACTAACGGCACTCTCATCTAATCTAGTGGACTCCAAAACAGCCAAATGTTGCTATGACGCTCTATAATCCCTTGCCAGGCACAACAAAGTGAAGCTTGACCGAGTCCCTGGACACAGGGGGATTGCAGGCAACGAATTCGCAGATGAGCTCGCCAGGGCTGGCTCGTAATCTGAGTTCATCGGCCCTGAAGCGTACTGTAATGTCAATTGGACAGCAGTCACAACTCTGATTAACGAATGAGAACACAAGCTAGACCAGTCAGCCTAGACCAATCTAGGCTTAATGTCAGATTTGGACACTTGAGCACCAGGTGCTCCATGATTTTTTTTAATTGTCTGCAGTGTCTTCAATTTTCTGAGCAGCTGTGCCCAATTTTGTTCTGAAATGCCCAGTAAGAGCGTAACATAGTATTCTTAAGTCAGGCTTGTTTAGTTTCAGGGTTCCTAGGTTCGACTGGGATCAAACCAGTGACTTACACTAAGTGCCTCCTGGCTGGTCTAGAATTGTATGCGGCACTTATCTCACAAATTATGAGAATGTGTGCTGAACGATTGCTTCTGTCTCCTTGTTGTATTCTGGAAAGAAATTGAAAGTTTAGCTGTTTGTGGAGATCTTCTCTTAGCCTCCTGCTCGGAATTTTGACGAGACTTGACACAGAAATCCACAAACCGAAACTACGGCCGCCACGAAACTTGGTAAATAGGTTGTGGGTTGAGCCAGCATCTCCCAAAGTTTCATATCGATTCGGAAAAACAGCATTACCTTCGACCACTTTACACAACACGTAGACGGTACCAACAAGAGCCATTTGTAAATCGGAAAACTTAAGTCTCACGGGATCGATATCGATCAGCATATTAGCCATTTTGAATTGCTTCCCTCCAATTTGAATGTCAATCGAAATACTCTCATCCTCAACCCGACTTCCCCAAGCACAGTAGGCATCACCTGTCACCCATGCAACCGAACATTATCACATCCCACATAGCAAACACGTCCGATTCAGTCAGTCAGTTAAACTCGAAGTAATTTGTGTTTTTCTCTTGGTTTCCCTCTTTCAGACTTGGCGGCCGCTTTGCCATTCGTCCGCATCACAGTCAACAGCAGCTGGGCACCACCTACAGCAGCAGTGGCGGCGGTGGCGGCGGCAGCGGCTACAACAAATTCCTGGGCGATTCGAATCGAAACTTCAACAGCAACCACGGCACCCATGCGGACTTTGACAAGCAACAGCACAAGCCCCATTCCATGCACATGCATCGGCACCAGCTACAGCACCAGCACCAGCAGCAACAGCACTCGAATCATCAAAGAGATGCATGCGTCGGTAGAGCCGGAAGCGTGGGCGGCGGCAGCAGCACCAGCTCTAATTACCGTCGGGAGAGTAATCAAAGCAGCTCCAGCTTCCGTTGCAGCACTCCATCGTCAGGACGATGCACCAAGCCGTCATGCATTTCACAATCACAGTCGCAGCAGGGCAGCATTTACTGGAGATCTCAGGGAAATCCAAGTGTCACTCCAGATAGGTACGTATGAGATGCCATTGTGACAATGGATGCGACAGCGACTCCGAGAACGGAGCGCCTTCGTTCGATCCAGCGGTGGGGTGGTCACTTTCAATTGCATATATCCGCAGGTGGATGTCGGACTCCTGTGCTGCATGACAAGTAGCCGCTCAGAGTCCGATTCACATAAACAATCACCAGCCCATCAAGTGGAGACCTTAATTGCCGTGCACAGTGACGACGAGGAGGACGCCACAAGCGCCGCGTCGCCGTCTGACATAAAACACTCACTGTGCCGGCACGTACCCGGGAAATCGTATTTTCCAGCTTTAATGGCATTTTCGGGTGTCATCCCGGCGCGATGTTATTTATGACCGCCCTCCCACCCGGACTCGGTCCAGCTGAGTTGTCGGTTTTTCGGTGAAGTGCGCTGTCACCACAGTCGCGGCCCGTTCAATTTATGCAAAGAAATTTAATTAACAATTTAATTAACTGCTAAGGACACTGCTACTCGTTGAGAGCTCGTAAATCACTATTTCGCTACGCTTTAAATCGCGGGACGGGGAGAGTTGCCTCCGGCGAAGGAGATTAATGCAGTTTTCCTCCGGCAGCCGGCGTGCGGTGGTGACGTGAAGCTGACGCAAGCCGAGTTCAAGGGTTCGGAAATGATTTACAGCGTCACGTCGCGGCACTGGCAAACTAGTGGCCACCTTGTCGTGGTTTAGTTTATTCGTCTCGTTGAACTCGCTGGGTTGGGACAACTGCTGAAAATGAGTGCTGGCTTAATTCGATAAGTGGCAGGGACTCAAGAAGGGGAATTTTCGAGCAGTGAAGGAGACTCCTGCCGTTTACCTGCTGCTACCAAACTCTAAGCGAGCAGCCGACGACATGAAGCTAAAGCCGTGTTCAAGAGGATGGAAACGGTGCGCAGCGTCCCGTCGTCGCAAATTAATGGAGGCCTTCTGGTGGTTTAGTTTATTTGCTTCGTTAAGCTCGTTGAGTTCGTTGAACTCCTTGAACTCGTTGAGCTCCGTCAAGTTTTGATTGAGTTAGTTGATTGAACGTTCTTTGATGAATTTAACAACGTCGGGGTAAGCGGTTGTGAAGGGACTCAATGTGTTCTTTTGCTTCTTGGTCTGCCATAGAGATGAGTGTTGGTCCCAAGATTTTACTGATCAACATTTTGTTTCGGTTTGTTCTTGGCAACTAGACGTGTCTTTGGGGCAAATCTGTGGACATGACTCGACTATCGTTGTCCCCAAAGGACACACTCGTCACCGCTAGAGAGGTAAACTGGTCACCAACCCAGAGATTGTAGCTTGTTAAGGATGTCCTAAGTGTCACTTGTTGGCAGAAGTGAACGGGGATGACTTGTGAAGTCTGTGGGTCTCGAATCGTGATTGCTGCTCCAGCGAGTGACCGATTCACAGCGGGACAGGAGGAAACTCTTGTGGTTTGCCTTCTCTTTCATAGTCCTCTTTTGCAGGCGAGACTGGCATACGTTTAACATTGTTCATCATCAGCAAACGATCATGCCGGAAAAGGGCATAGATCACTGCCCGTGTCTAAAAGTGCATTCAGCGTATGTCCCTTAACACATATGCTTTTAAATATTCGGTTGGTTCCGATTGCCGGATTAACTCGAGCTTCTTTTGTACTGCTGTTCTTATTCCCCTGTCCCTTACTTTTTTCCTGGCCTTGTGTTCGAGTTCTACATTCGAATGATCTGTCTCCCGCTTGTCCACAACTAATACATTTCCAACTTCTCTTGACTGGACAATCTGCCATGAGGTGTGATCTGTTACCACACTTAAAGCATTTTCTTTCTCTTCTTTCGGATTTAACGTGCTGGAGACTGGAACTCGGACGTTGGCTAGCTCCCGCGTTTGACGAATGCCGTACCGAACCTTCAATTGTATCTTCTTAAGCTCACTCACCGTTCTAGTTTGGTACAACATCGCTTTATTCGCCTTATGATCATTAATACCATCGGCGAAATAGGTAATTAAGCTCTCGTCTTCAAGTGCAATTGATTTACCCATTTCCATCAGACTGTACAAGTATTCGATGTACGTTACCGTTAGCTTTTTACGACGATTTTGTAACCTACGATGAATTTCCACTGATGGTACTTGGCTTCCAAATTCTTCTAAAAGTGTCCTCTTAAGCGCTCTCCAATCGTTGACACCCGTCTGGCTACGGACAAACAGTTTAGCGGCGCCCTTCAGTAGCTGTTTTCCATACACGAATTTTTGGAGATTGTTCCACTTGATTGTTCCTGCATTCTCCTCAAACTCCTCTACCCATTGCTCGACACTTGGATAGCCAATTCCATCAAAAGTGAGTAGGGAATCCTCTACGTCACGCAGCGTGAACACATTTCTCTCTAAAGTAAAGTTCCCTTCCATCCGGTTTTCCTCAGCTGACTCATCAGAATCAGTGGGTTCTGTGGATGGTGGGTGGGTTCGTAATAC
Source organism: Eristalis pertinax (assembly GCA_907269125.1). Classification (NCBI taxonomy): domain Eukaryota; kingdom Metazoa; phylum Arthropoda; class Insecta; order Diptera; family Syrphidae; genus Eristalis; species Eristalis pertinax. The sequence continues at coordinate 127,225,091 of OU026145.1, forward strand.
TGGATGAGTCTGTCTTGTAACATCGTTTTGCGCCCTACAGTCGGTAAATTAACCAAACCTAACTGTTCCCTCAGTCCGTCTACAGTCAGTGACGAGATTGTTTCTATGTCCATTATACCTTTTAAATTTTGCTTGACTGCTTCTTCTGGAACTCGGCTTCTGGGTCTTCCTTCCTAGAACACGTTCTCGCTTTGCTTGACGGCTTGCACTGTCACTTTTATTAAATGCGTTTTTTTTTTTTATTTTCACAAAATTTACTCGCTATTCATATCTCTATTCATATTGAGCCCCCAATTGTAGGATTTGGCGATCACTACAAGAAACAAACGTATAAATGCTTTTCAATCTTCTTTATTAAAAGTTTACTTTAATTACAAAATACTCAGATACTCTTTGGGTAGCTGTTGGCGCATCTACTCCTTTCGCTGTTCTTTCTACAACTGTCCCTACCTCTCAGTAAATTGCACTGATCTGTCCTTCGTCTGTTTGGGTGTGTGTGCTGTTCGTTTGTTTTGTATGGTCTCTTCGTTCAGTCGTACCGTTGGTGGCGTCGTAGTGTGCTTGTATAGTTCGTCGTCTAGTCGCCTGATCATAAACTAGTTGTCCGTTGTGTCGCCTGATTTATACATTATGTCTGTAGTGTAAATAGTGTTCTGTTCGGCGACTCATCCCACATATATTTCGTTTTGTCCTCATTGACCTTGAGACCAGCTCGTTTCACGTGTTCTTCAATCGCCGTAAAAGCTTCCAATCCGGCACGTTGAGAACACGCGACGATGTCTATGTCATCTGCGTACCCCAACAGTTGGACCGACTTGTAGAAGGTAGTGCCTTCCGTGTTTACAGCTGCCCTCCGCACTTTCTTCTCCAGCACCAGATTGAAGAAATCACACGACATTCAGTGCAAGTTTCAAACGGCTCAGAAATCCTTGAGCCGAACTGCACGGTGCATCGCGTGTGTGTTGCGACACAACCGGATCAGTTTTCCTGGGATCCCGAATCCGGCCATCGCATCGAATAGCTCCTTGCGATGAATGCTGTCGCATGCGGCTTTGAAATTGATGAAAAGGTGGTGCGTATCGGCTTGAAACTCGTTGGTCTTCTCCAGAATTTGTCTTAGTGTGAAGATTTGATCCATAGTCGATTTTCCGGGCCGAAAGTGGGGTACAAAACGGCTTTAGACGTTCACACAGTACGCTGGACAGGATCCTGTAGGCGACTTTGAGCAGGAATATACCTCCATAGTTGTTGCAAGGGTTAAGATCGCCTTTTTTGTGGATGGGGCATTATATATTTACACTTGCTACAAACTTACAAGGTTTTACATACATTAAAAAATTTTAGATTTACCATCGGCGACGGACAACTACGAAAGTACTTTTCTAGCTTACAGATAACCTACACTACACCTTTGTGAAGAGTGCAGCGTTGCAAATAACGACGGCGCGTCTGTTTATTGCACAATACTTCCGGTTCCGGTGTTGGAACAAAACTTATTTTTGGCATTTAAGGATTAACGTGCGACTCGTTCCCTAGGCTTTTCAAATCATGAACATTAACCGAAACCTATTAAGGACCAACAGACACCGACCGACAGTCCCAAAAAACATCTGGAAGGAAGGAACGGACCCAACAAATTTGGTCCTACTTCCTAAACTGCTTTTCCAGGTTCCTACATGCTTTGACGTCAAGAACTAAACACAAGAAGTCCACCATCGTTGTGCACTTGATTGCGATGATTTTTCTGATTTTCCTTGCAGCACACGTGCTGAGCTCAACAAAAGTAATGTGTCATCTGTCAAATTTGACATTTGAAACAAATAAACGACAAGCATCACGTTCACGCCATGTCATGTTTTCAACGGAAACCACTGCCTCAAGGATCCCGTTGCAGTTGTCCCCATCCCTCCCTTCCGTCGCTCTTCTGTCATGCCTCACTCCGAGCTGACATGTAATTTCTTTAACCCCCCCGCCCCATCCAGTGGGAGGCAGGTAAGCACAACAAACTCGTGCCATGTTCCGCAGAGAGAGAGAAACAAAAAAACTGTCACAACCGTCGTCGTGTAGCTGAAATTTGTCCCCGTCAAGGGGCGAGTGTCCTTCGGGCGTAATAGAAACATTTCGCAGACAAATGTCCACCGTTCAGTGACCAAAAGGTGCACCACGGCGGGCAGTGCTTGTGCCCAGACACCGGCAGAGTGGTTGCTTGGAGGGTTAACGCAAGCGAAGGGCCCCCTCTCCGTGTAATGACTTGAATAATTTGTGGATGAATGGTGGGAGGATATGCGCCGCAACTTGGCTGTCATCTGGAGCACCATTGAGTCGAGATGGAGGGGCACACGTCACTCGAGTTCGGGTCAAAAGGCCCACTCACTCTTAAGGGCTGCGTTGAGATGGCCACAATGTCCTCTTGACTGCGTTGTCTCGTCCCTGCCAGCAATCCGGGCCGGACGTGACATGTGAATTGTTCACGTAAAAATGTAAATGTCATCGCTGTCAAGATGGCCGTGCTTAGCCGTTTTCAGTGCTCAAGAGATCGATTCGGTTTGGCGGCTGTCACGCACGCTGCTGGTCGAAGGATTCTCCGCCTTGACCCGGTTCCACCGCTGCTCTGGCACCCGGATTGGCTATGGACTGTAAAGTTGATAATTGGAGTGGACTTCAACGGGAAATGATTGCACGAGGAAGTCATTAGCGTTGCTGGGGGCAACCATGGTGCATTAGATACTCATCGGAGCAATAAATCACCATCGAGTTGAGTCCGGATTGTGGGCCACAATGGGAAGGTGGGAAGGAGGACGACGAGGAAGGGAGACGTGGGGCCACACTGTAGTCACTGCATACTGATTGATGTGGTCGTGCTTTAATGGAGCGTTTAATTGAGTTGAGGGCACGTTTAAGGAGCTCGAAGGGAAATTAGCCGCGTGGCTAGGTGGTGGGACAGCCGCGGTGGCGTTGGACGGTCAGGAGAAGTCTCAAGTGGGTATGCTAATGAGTGAACTTCAAAATTGTATCGATGGACGATGGATGTGCTTGGGGAGTGAGCAGGGATTGGCGAAAGGAGCGATGGAAGTGGTCGATCGCAGAAGTCGGCGATGCATGCGGGGCAAGATTCATTGACTTGCATGAAATTACTGGCGCTGGTGTATAATTAAGGAGTCTGGAGACGGTCACTGTCTGTGATGGTCTTCCAGGATTAGATTGAACGATGATTAACTTAAAAACGATGCATGGAGCTTCTAAATCTCTGATAGTGACTGTCCTGTATCCGCTGTCAGGCAAGCATGATTCAATCGAACGTCTTAACAGATGGCATGGGCTGTATACCGAACCGAGAGGCAAGCGGAACTAAGAGCGAAGTGTGGCGAGTGTCTAGAAGCAGAATATGGATACCATAACTTTTGGTCTTCTGAGGCAGTCTACAAAAGGTAGAGTCCTGTCGATTAAACGCCTGTTTACCAACGTTGAATGGTACCAGTGGTTGGCCGTGGATTGGTTGTGAGTTAGGGCTCTACAAACAAGGGCATTACCAAAAACGAAGGCTTTCTAAAACCCAACTACCAACATACTTATCAGGTCTGTGTTCAATGTTGGGTTTTTTGTAAAGGATGTGGCAATCTTCGAAAGATACTAATAGCCCGTGCCATTAGCATGCACGATTCGCAAACCCAAGTTCTCGATTTCGGGAATACGCCTACGTACTAACCCACACCCTGCACTCTTCTACCACTCTCCCCGCGGAACTGCCGTTAGGTATTACTTCGCGGGGCTGGTTAGCGACTCAAGCTGGATCGACTGTGTTTGCCTGTTCGGCTCGCCTTACTCTTTCAAGCCTTCTTAGCTCGATCTGCTAGAGTTTGATATGAAGGGACAGATTGCCTCCCACTTCTCGGCTGACTCCGTCATATGACCGACTAGGAGCTCCGGTGTTGGTAGGTTTATGTCTTCTTCAGAGTCCTCACATTCTGGACAAAGGGGAGAGCTATCGTGCTCGAACCTATGGAGATACTTTCGATAGACCCCGTGGCCCGACAGAAACTGCGTAAGGTGAAAGTTGCAGTTTCCGCTTGCTCTCTTTGTCCACGTTTCGATTGTTGGAATCAGTCTGTGAGTCCATCTACCTTTGTTTGAGGTGTCCCATCTGGCTTGCCACATTGTCATTGAGGCTGCTCTTTCTTCCTTCCTTATCCTGTTTACGCCAGTCTCTGGCCGGTTCGTCGATAGCCTTAGGTAGACCCTATGCATCTCATTTGCGAGAATGTCGATGGGGACCATACCCGCAATCACACAGGCTGCTTGGTCCGAAATTGTCCGGAAGCCGCTGATTGTTCTTATGGCGCAGAGCCTGTATGGTGACGAGAGCTTCTTAGCTGTCTCCTTTATAGAGAGAGCACTCGACCAGACTGGCGCAGCATATAGGAGAATTGAACTCACCACTCTGGAAAGCAGAATCCTTATTGGGTATCCGGGTCCTCCTATGTTCGGCAGCATACCAGAAAGTGCTGCCTGCATCTTTGACGCTTTCCTGCTGCAGTATTCGACATGCTTTTTGAAATTAAGTCGGTTGTCGAGCATCACTCCTAGGTATTTCAGTGCTTCCTTGGATCTAATTAGCTGGGAGCCAACCCGGAAGTTTGCATATTCCACAGTCTTTCGGCTGGTTATTAAAACAGCCTCTGTCTTGTGGTCAGCCAGTTCAAGGTCGGAAGATTCCAGCTTGCTTCGTTTGCGGCGGTTTCCACCTCGTGGATGTGCTTGGCCACCGTCACGACCGCGATGTCGTCAGCAAAACCGATGACCTTGACTCCATGTGGCAGCTTTAGTCTCAGTACTCCGTCGTACATTAAGTTTCACAGGAGGGGTCCAAGGACTGAACCCTGTGGAATGCCTTCAGAGACGTTGCTGTGTCTACCACCTCTTTGATGGCGTCGATGGTGGAGCGCGACTTCCTAAAGCCGTACTGGTGGTCTGACAGGGCTCCTCGCTCCTCAGCCACGCCGATTAGCCTGCCGTATATGATGCTCTCCAGGATTTTTCCCGTGGTGTCCAGCAGGCAAATCGGTCGATACGCTGAAGGTTCTCCGGGGGGCTTATTGCCTTTGGGTATTAGTACCAGGTGTTGGAGTTTCCAGCGGTTGGGAAAGTTTCCCTCTTCGAGGCACCTTTGCATCATCGTCGTAAGCAGCTCTGGTCTCTTCTCGACAGCTGCTTTGATGGCTTTATTGGGGATGCCGTCGGGGCCAGGCGCTTTTTTCTCGCCTATTTTCCTGCACGCGTTCTGCAGCTCGTCAACCGTGACTGGTGGGCTTTGTTCCGGACCAGCTCCTTGTGTGAGGACGAACACTGTAGGAGACTTGCTGGAAAACAGGTGTTCAACTATTGTTCTGAGCAACAATGGGCAGGTTACTTGAGGAGACCTACTGCCCCTCAGTTTCTTCATTACGATTTTATATGCTCCCCCCCAGGGATCTAGGTCTGCTTCATTGCAAAGAGTTTTAAAATAGTTTCCTTTGCTCTCCTTGATTGCCTTTTCCAGGTCGCGCCTTGCCAGCCTAAAGATGGCCAATCGTTCGTGGAACTCTGGTCTACCTCTGGAACGCTGGGATCTACGGCGTGCTTTAAGGCAAATTGCCCTGAGGTTATTGATCTTGTCGTTCCACCAATAGCAGGGTTCTTCCCTTCCGCTAATAGACCTTTTCGGCATTGCTGCATCGCATGCTGTCGATATTGCTTGGATCAGTTTACTCGACATGTTTTCCGCTAACGTGGTGTTGGATGGGAAGTCAGAGCTAAACGTTTCCTCAAACATTTCTTTGTCGAAAGCGGTGTCCTTCCACTTCGGCCCTGTTCGTTTGGGTCTCTGTCTGGGCCTCTCACTACCAATGTTGAATACAATCGCCTGGTGGTCGCTGTGTGTGTATTCCTCGCTGACTCGCCATTTTGTTTTGTGCAGTAGCGAGTTGCTTGCGAATGTTATGTCGATTATGGAGCTTCTGCCTGCCTTGCGGAAAGTTTGTGCTGAACCTTTATTTACAAGGCCGATCTACAACGATGCGAATGCTTCTAGGAGGGCAATCCCCCTTGCATCCGTGAATCTACTGCCCCATTGCGTAGCCCACGCGTTGAAGTCGCCGGCAATAATGACCGAGTGCTATCATCGTGCGTCAGCTACTATATCGTCTAAAAGCTTCAGATAGTCCGCGTGTGATAGACTAGGAGGTGCATAGCAGCTATAGAAGTGGATTCAATGTTGGGTCTGAGTCTGTGCTCAACATGGAGAACCCGAAATAATGGAAGAGTAGTCTAAATAAGGCCTCATCAAGGAGCAGTACTTAATTTCAAAGCTGTACACTTCTTGAAGGACTTTTGCCGCTTCGTTAAAGAAATGCTTCTGCTGGACCCATTGCGATGCCCGATGGGGGATAGAATCCTATTCACCTCCTTTCCGTACCGGTCATCTTTATGCGTTGTTCAGCCATCCTGATTGTAGTGAGTTATATCTCCTGTTTCCTCTTCGTCACTGCAGCCTCTGCATATAGAGTCGTTGGCTAGCCCATTTTCGTTAGTACTCCAACTACCATCGCTATCAAAATGTTGTCACTCTACTGGAGTCTGCCGCTTTTTGCACTGCTCAACTTTTTTATTTGATCGTGTCGTCCACTTATCTGTTGATATCCACAAGGAGTGGTTTGATCCATAGAATTGCCTGAAATGACTCCGTTTCTGCCTCTTTACTGGCGCGTAAGCGATCTGTTGCTTCATCGCCGGCTGTATCTCTATGACCCAGGACCCAGCATAGATTACCTACTTTATCTGGGGCGTCAATGCCAGGCATTCGATTCCAAGGAGCTCTACCCCGTGTAAGGGTTTGCTTCGAGAATGATTAGACACACCGCAGAGTGGCCTCGGATCAGGAAGCTCTATTTTTGAATAACCTTTTCAAAGCATTTCCAATAAGGTGCCCTAAAAGTTCTTTCCACAGTCATTACCAGGCCACACCATCTCGCAATCTGTCTCACGTCCCCTCAAAGCAAGTCCTGCCGGTGGCTGCTGGAAACTGCAATTCAAATGACCACGCCCAGTGGTAGCGCCCCAAATAAACTGCTGCATCGGCACTTATTTCTGGCACGTGCTCCCAATTACTTTCAAAAGAACTACACTGAGCACTAAATCCTACAAGCTCAAGTGAAATTCAAGGCCACTCCTCCGCTTGCGCTGTGGACTCCCGAAATCTGAATTTAAAAAAAAACCCCCCATTATCCCAAGTCGCACAATGAACGAGTTCTTTGAATCATTGCGCAACACACTGCCGCCGCCGCCGCTCGATGTCCATTAAACTCTCCATAATCAGCGACATCCGAGGAAGATTCATGTAACCCGTCCGTGTGTCGCAGCCAAGCGCCATCCACCCGTCCGCTGCGAAACTGAAACTCGTCCGAGTTCGGCAAAACAATGGCAAACGACTGTGCATTATTCCGTTCTGTGATTTGCCACCCAAAAGCCGGCGAAGTCATTTGAATTGCATTTCGTTGAACGTAAAATCTCCATTATTCGTCCTGACGGTGCGTTGTGGAGGGAGAGGGACGACGAACGCTTTAGGAAATATGAAATTGTAATTTAGCTCGAGCACATCACATGGAAGTGGGTCACAATTGCGGCGGACGTGGAACGGGGGACAAGATTTACAATCCGACTGCACCTAGGAGCGGAGAATGTCATTGACAAGAGGGAGGTTATTTTTTTTCTCTCTCTCTCTCTCCAAATGGTGGTGTGAACAAAGGACTTTCATCACTTGGGAGAAGCGCATGCAATCGACTGATGTGGAATGGGACCGGTTGTGATCGCGATGGGTGGCGGTGGATTGGTGGGGCGGGTCTATGTAGAAGTTAATGAGCTGGGAGGGGGGAATGTACTCGTTTAAGGGACTCCTTCAATGATGTCAGACTTGTAGGGATTTAATGTTTTGCAAGAAGAAGGCCAAGTCGTTGTTGTCGAAGCGGAAGCCCTCTCCTACCCGAACTGGAGCTGGCTTCGAGCAAATAGGCTATCATAGAGTCTTGACGGTCCCAAGAGACCTTCAGCTCGGCACAGCTCAGCTTGACCTCAACACCCGGGACACATCCTTCCAAACTTGCAGGATTGCACGTGACACTTTCATCATGCCCGGCTAGATGTTGAATGATCTATGCGATGACCGCACTTTTAGAAACAAAATATCGGTGGTCGTGGTGCTGTGCCGGGCGCCAAATTTTTCGTTCTGCAAGAAATACGGCCGTATGATGTTGCATGGTCTCCCAGTAGCTGCGAGAGATGCTAGAAAGAAGAAGTAATAAGAGAATTCTGATGCCTTCTTACTTTGTGTACGGAAACACCTTCTCTGCAGCTCCTACCTTGGGAGACGTGCGGTTTGCAGGCAGAATCTCGAGGGTATGGCTCTGTCCTGCAACACATTCCATTGTCGAATAGAGACTGTCCTGATAATTCATTCAACAGGACCCCAACTTTTCGCACAACCAATCCAAGAATGCAGACATTAGGTGGTCGATGAAACTTTTGAAAAACTCTTCATAGGACTCAAACAGACAGAGTGATTGCCTAGGTTGCGTGATCAACTGGTCTTTTGGCTTATACCGCCAGTTTCATTCGCGTAGGCATATAGAAACGCTAAAGCAACGTCTGGAGTGGGTTCTCAAGTAGCAGTACCTCAGCTTTGGTAAAGTGCCCACCTGCTCTCTGGTGGTTCAACCCCACATATACCGTCTCCGAGTCACATACGACTACCCTCCTCGGTAGGGATGAACTCCATGAGATGTTGGTATCGTCCCAATTTCTTCCAATCCTCTTCCAAATTCGAATTTAAAACATTGCCACCGCAACTCTCACTCAAGGTAGCCAACCGCAAGTGGTCCGGTGGAAGGTGCTGCCGATTTTCAATGTCTCCGGAGTCCGGACCAGCCGTAGCTTCAGAATGTAATCTCTGGTGAAGCTTTCGCACCCGCATGGTTGATACCACTTAGGTGCTATTACCCCCAGGAATAGTAGTCGTTTAATGTCAGCCACGAGCCACGATCTACATTTATTTTCTAGCTTTTTGGACATTCAAGGAAATGAGCCTTGTAGTAGGGATGTTTCATATCCATACACCAATATATTCTTCGGATCACATAGTTTATGTGGTCATATCCTGATATATTAGAAATAATGACAAAATCTAAACTAGATACCGTTTGTACCACACTAAGTTTATTTCTTTACGCTTTTATTGAAGATGTGACTAACCTGCGATTTATTAGGATTCAAAATCAATCCGTTAGACATTGCCCAAGTACATCAGCATAGAACTGAATCGATGTATGTTTACAGACGGAAGGTAGGAATAAACATAGCTAACAATATGGGCGCAAAGATCCATCTTTGCGGCACACCCTGCTTCATCGGTAGGAAAGCCGACGATGAAGCGAAGGTTACCACCTTTTTAAAAAGTATCAGAAAGGAAACTTTCAGGAAGCTTTATGACAAAGTCACCACTTTGACAGGTTAACTTTGTCAAAAGCCTTTGAAAAGTCTAGCAGTCTAGCGTTACATGTCCTTCATCAAACTGCCGTCTTGCCTCACAATTTTCAGCAACAGAGCAGCTGTGGTGAGGTCTGAAACCAGATTGTCCAGCATACAGTAAATTGTAGTTAGACAGATGTTGGAGAATCCGTTTGGCAAAAACCGTTTCCCAAAGTCTTTTGACAAACAAGGCAAGATATTTATAGGTCTAAACTCAGCTGGAGATTTAGGAGTAGTTCTTTTAGCAGCAGGCATTTTAGATGTAATGCTGTGGTTTATAATATGGGTCAAGTGACACACGATGTGAGGCAGAATCAGTTTTATAGATCGCAGTATATATATAAAGGGTGGTTCAATTTTAAGGGCCGATGTTGATTTTGAATAAAACACAAATTATTTAGGAAATTATTGTCATTTCTTATTATTATGATAATATTGGTATGGTTCGATTATGTATGGAACAAAACATCGGCCAAATGGCCGCCGCCCGATGATGCCGCCAGCCCATAAACCGCACCAAACAGTCACTCCTTGTGAGTGCATTGGTTGTCCGACAATCACTCTTGGATTATCATTCGCCCAAATGTAATTCAGCTTATTGACGAATCCACTGAGGTGAAAATGTGCCTCATCACTGAAGATGATTTTCTTAGAAAATTGATCATCCACGTTTGAAATGGTCAAGAGGCTTTAGTTCTTGAGTCAATTGCACCTTGTAAGCGTATAAATGCAAGTCTTTATGCATAATGTTCATCAACGACGAGCGTGAGAGGTGCAATTGTTGGGCACGACGACGAGTTGAGGTGGACGGCTCTTAAGCCACACTATCGCGAACAGCAGCAATATTTCTACAGACCCGGTTTGCTCAAATTTTTGCACGATTTTTTCCGATAGTACGCACATTTCGACGATTAAATTGACCGAAAAAATCACGAAGTGCACGATATGCATTTTGATTTGAACGCCCATTTTCATAATAAGCCTGAATAACTTTAACGCGTTGCTCGATTGTGTATCTTTCCATGGTTCAAATTGAATTAGTCTGAAATTGAGAAATGTCAAATGAAATGCAGAAAAAAACTTGACGTTTAGGTGTGGTTCACATTCAACATCGGCCCTTATCTTCAACCACCGCATTTGTTTTAATGGCTGCCACACAGTTCAGAACTTCATCCTCGCTAACTGACTGAAATTCAAAATCTCATAGAAATACCCTCAGACCTAGAAACACCAATTTGCCGTAGATTGCTCCAAAGCCTTTTTCGGGGAAGTGACGAGCTCAGCTTAGAGGCGTAGTAATTCCTTTTTGAGTTTCGGGTAACAACATTTGAATGATTTCGCATCGCTTTATATGCAATTCAGTTGGGATTACATGGACTACGTTTCCATTTATTATAGAGTTTGTTACGTGCTTTGATGGTGTTCGACTTCGGTTGGGCTAACTCCCTTACCAATCTTCATTAGGAAGACAGCTGCTAGATATGCCATCAAACTGCAGCTTGAGTATAATTATAAACCAGGCAAATTAACAGGTCACCTCAGCGTACTCAAATCGATCCCCAATAGAGACACGTTTTGTACAATGCCGGATATTATGGTCCGTCTCGACTGACATCGAAGACTCTAAATTCACAGGCCACAGGCGGGAAATCTTGTTCACACCTTTCTGGATACAGATTTCAAACGCTGTGAGCTCTACGATTTTTACTGCCATAAGAAAAGGAAGCATTGAAATATTAAAATCGAGGTAGGGTGATATTCCTGCTTCAGGAAACGAACAAAACTTGACTCAAACTTGGCTTGGAAAAATCCAAACAAAGTTCAGAAATGGTGTATTTTAATCCAGTCAGTCTAGAAGGCCTTTGATCACAGGATGGAAGACAGATTGTTTCCATTGATCTTGACGCTTTTCTTTAAGGCGGCAATTAAGGACGCGTTGTGGCTCAAATGTCTGTCGATATGAAATTCCTCTGTTCAAAGACTGCTTAAAATTGTCGTATATTTCTTGTAAGAAAGTCAAGCAATTGTTTGTATTCCAGTGCTTCTTTAATTATTTAATTACGAAGCTAACAAATTCGCTGAATACGACTCTCATTTCGATTCCGGGTGTCATGTTGAATATCTCACACCTAAAGGGTAGGAAGCTCAATAGGAGAGCTTCCTATCTTTCAATTTAAATAAAACAAAGTGTGTGTGCGATATCATCAAAATGTTGTATTCATTTGAAAGGCCTGTCGATGTCATTTTGTGTGGAATATAACACCGTTCAAATGTCCACCGTCGCTTCTATGTGTGGCGCGCATCTAAAATGTCCAATTTTCTATGACTCTGACGCATAAATCAGGCTTTGATGGCCGCATTGGTTTGTGGCTTATTTGCATAGACTTGTGAGTTCAGAAAACCTCACAAGAAAAAGTGGCCAGTTCACATTACCTCGTGACTTGACCATGTCCTCAAATCGCTAGTGCAGAATTTCCAATGTGCCGTGAGCTGTGTGGCTAGTAGCGCCGTCCTGTTCACACCAAGGCATATCAACCAATTCAGACCAAAATAAGTAGGTAATCATCGAACTATAACGCTCGCCGGTAACGGTGATGGCCTGGCCAATGTCATTCTCAAAGATGTCCATATATAGCCGCACGCTCTTCCATACCCATTCATCCAGCTTATGGCGACCGTAAAATGAGCGAAATCACTTGCACGTCCATGACGATTTGACAAATCGGACTGAATAAATGACAGCTTCAACAATATGGCCGCTATCAACTGTCAAAGTTCGAAAGTCTCTATTGGAACACCCTTTACATTGCTTGTCTAGCGTCCTTATGCTCAGTTGAAGGACACTTTTAGGAGCATAATTCTTCGATAGTCCAAACAATGAATGTGGGTCAGGGCAACCACAAACAACCACTCGTGTTGTGCGTGCCATTGTTCTCTCACGAGTGGAAGGGACCTACAATTTCATGCCGACTCCGAATGGCCAAGTTTGAGAAGCTTTTTCTAGAAAGGGAGGCTGCCTGAGTCCGTAAACGTTTCAAGCGGAAATCCACGCCATCGAGATCTGCGCCAGGGAAAATCTCCAGAAAGCAGCACTAAAGGCACTCTCGTCTAGCCTTTTGGACTCCAAAACAGTCAAATGTTGCTATGACGCTCTACAATCCCTTGCCAGGCACAACAAAGTGAAGCTTGGCTGGGTTCTTGGACACAGGGGGATTGCAGGCAATGAGCTCCGCTGTTGAGCTAGCGAGTTCTGGGTCCTGAACCGTACTGTAATGTCAATTGGACAGCAGTCACAACTCTGATTAACGAATGGGAATACAGACTTCACCTAGACCAGTGGACACATCGTCTTGGTCTTAGGCAATCCAAACGTTCAATCAGGCCTTATTCATATAAGGAAATACTCAATCTGAACAAAGAAAACTTAAGATTGCTATCAAGCTTTCTTACCGGCTACTGTGGCCTGAACCACCACCTTAACAATTTAAACCTGTGTCAAGACAAGGTCTGTCGGCTCTGCCTCGAAGAGGATGCTACTTCTGAGCACATTTTGTGCTCCCACTACAGTGGGTTTAAAAAAAAATCCACTACTTAAGACCCACTACCTTTCATGCGGGAAGTGGTACGTCTTTTGGGATAACTCCAACCCTCCATTACAATAGATCTATCCTGGTCGCGGTGTCGCTGCTTTCACGGCATGGATTGTACAAGTTAGAGACCCTGGCTGTTTTAACTGGAGCGTACTAATCGTATAACTCTGTAGCAAAATCTTGAAAACAGTTCAATTTGGCATCAGGGTCAGACATAAAGCGACAACATCCCAGGGTGCTGAAGAGGCAGCGTATTGAAGGCTGCCATTGAAGTGATCGAAAATTCTTGAATGTAAATGTAAGTAGAACAGCTGAATAAATAAATTTAATCATTGGCTAAGTCTGGACATTTCACAAGCCGCAAGGGGCATCTAAGTTTGAGTGGGCATCAGCGCAAGGATCTAGGCATGCTAGTCGGAGTCCTTAGGTTAGCGACGTAGGTGGATAGTCCTGCTGGACCCTTTCTGATGCCCGTTGGGGGAAGTATATTGCGCTGTTTAGCCATCCTGATAATGATTCATTAGCGTGATTTTTGTTACAGCCTAGTCCTGGAAGAAATATTCTCCCAGAATTCTATGTATGAAATGGCAGGGACCTATATCCGCTGCTTCATTTGCCGGTTATGTCCCGATGGCCTGTGACTTGTCAGCCGGTGGTATTTCCTACATTGATGTCATTTTGGCTGCTAGGAGTCCTTGGCGCATGCAAAATACTGTCAGTCAGGGATTCTTCGTGCGTTTATTAGTGACCCACTCCCTTCCGGATGGGAAATATCCTCCGAAGTGTATTTTCAAATCAAGGAATGAAGGAGTATCGTCGCTTACAGCTTATGGTCCGCAGTCTATCGAGTATACCTGCATGACCAGTGGAACTTGGAAGTCAGCTGCTGGATTGGCTGATTCTTATGGCGCTGTTTGCAGCGGTCAGGAGTAGTGCTAATTGCCCCGTGACGCCAAGGCAAGCAAGTCCCTGAATTCTGGTGGTTTTCGGGGAAGTCTGGCACCATAATCTGGTTGGTTTCAGTGTTGGATGGTCTTACAGTAGACATTTTTTCATCAAGGGCACTGTGGACCCAACTATTTGATCGAGGTGTGTGCCACCTATCGTCCTACAGATCCCCATCCCTCTGTTCCCGCATGGAAGCAGCACGATTTTCTCATCCGTGACGTACCGATTGATCACACTGAAGACGAGCAATGTCAATGCACACGAACACAGTACAGGCCCCTTGAATGCTTGTTGAATCTGCCAAAGTCCTTAAGTCCCGCACCACGCAGTCATGTTCTCCATTTCCGTTCATTAAACACCACCCAGGGTCACATTGAATGTCCCATCGGAGCCATTAAGCATCCCATTAGCCAGCAATCATGGCGTTGTTTGTTCCGAAAACAACTTTCTCCTTCAGCTGCAAATTTCAAGTTCACCCATCTAATCACGAGTGTCGACGCCAACCCGCCGCACACCACAGACCAGCCCGCGTAGGTCCCGGTTGAAATTCATTTTCTCGCTCCACTGCACCGCAGCATGGTTCTACGATGATTTACCCAATTATTATTCCAAGTGACATTGTAATTCATAAATTATTTGCGAACGCAAATTCATTCGTTCACACCGTGCACACAGAGCGCTGCCGCTGCCGCTGGCAACCCGGAGTCGGTGTTGTACTCGCAGTCGAATTAATCTCGAAATTTATGTGGAACATTCCATGAATGTGCGAGTATGTTCCTCCTCCTTGCCGAATTGGAGATGGAAGCACAGAGCAGGAGTGAGAGAAACGAGGACACAAGGCGAACCGGCCGTGCATGTGTGGTGACGGATCCATCTGGTCAGATGTGGCCGGGCGGACCATGACTTGCAAGATATGAATAGCTTCATGAGGGCTGCCTAGCTCCAGTTAGTGAGATAATGGAGTCACTGGGACGGTGTTTGACTTGAAACAAATCGCATTTCCCTGCCCGTGGCTGGGTCTGCACCCGAATGGAGTTAATTAGCGAGTGAAATTGATTTTTGGTCGGTCCCTTGCAGTCGACTGATAAATTATCCCCGACGTGAGCTGTAAACAGGGAAGTAAATCAAAGCCAGCGCAAGCTTGCTTCACGCTCAAATAATTCTAAGAAATTGCTTGGTCCTCCTGTGGGTCTCACGGAGCCGAATGCGGTGGATCTGAGCTCACTCAAGTCAGAGGATTGATAAATGAGCCACGAGTGCACCTCAAGGAGGTTTTCAATCGGGCGCCAGGCTTTTTTTTGTTGTTGTTTGCTTTTATTATTCTGTTATCGAGTGTTTTTCTCTCTCACTTCCAGGCTGGCATCATCGGTGAGGACGAGTGCATCACAGCCGCAATTGGGTTACACAAACGGCAACAACAGCGCCGGGGTGGGCCGCAGCAATTCAAACCTAACAACATCCGGTGGCGGTGGCGTGGGAGGACTACAGCAAGCCACCTGCGAGCAGGGCACACAGACGCCGGATTCAATTAGCCGCGAAACCCGTAGATGTAAATTGAAATCGTTTAAGTTCTCCTTCAACAGCGTGACTACGCCGGCACTCAATTTGCGGTACGTAGTCGCAGACATTTGCCGACTCAATTACGGCCGTCATGAGGTACTAATTGTTTGCCCATTCCCTCAAAACAGATTCCTGAACAGCAGGAACAAACGTAATAACCTGTCGGCCAACGCCGTGGCAACGGAACAAAAGGCCACCAAAGTGCTGGGACTCGTGTTCTTCACCTTCGTCCTCTGCTGGTCGCCGTTTTTCATACTGAACATCCTGTTTGCGGCATGCCCCGAGTGCCATGTACCTGAGCACGTTGTGGACACATGCCTCTGGCTGGGCTACGTGTCGTCAACGATAAATCCGATAATTTATACGATATTCAACCGGACCTTTCGAGCGGCATTCATCCGCCTGCTCAAGTGCAACTGTGAGAGGTAAGTGTCGTGTGGCGTGTGACGTGATGGGGGCGTGGGGAGGCTTTGATGATTGACTGAAATGTGTGTTTGCTTGCAGATCGGGCAGACCATCGAGGTATCGGTCGGTTACCGAAGGACGAAGTGCGCTCAGCTTGTGTGCGCCATCGGCATTGCCCTTGGCGATATCCTTTCAAGGTGCACCTCTGATGACACCGTCGACGACGAATGCAACGCCGTTAAGTGATTTTCGCGGCAGCTATACAATAACCGACGACGAGTGCTGAAGGTAAGTTGCAGGCTTTATTTTGATTTAATCAAGAGCTGGTGTCGCTGGGTGGAAGTGTTGCCCGTGTTCTTGTTGACGTGACTCGGTCAGTGTTGAGTGAATTTTAAATGGATCCTTGGGAGGATATTTGCAGAATACTGAAGACCTTCGGCGAGAGCAAACGACAACAATGCTATGTGAGGATAATTGTTGAGCAGTAAGTTGGATGTTAAGGGGTGACGGGGAAGCGGGACTATCGGTGGGGACTGTTGATCGATTCACATGTGACGTGTTGTTTTTATGAGACACTGACTTACGTGACGGAGGGAGGGAGCGCACAATATTATTAAACGGATGTATCTTGCAAAAAAAGGCCCTCGAATCACCTAAGATTGAGGAAATTAGTGACATCAGGAGATCATAGGATGTCACATGAAGTGGACAGTAGTAAGCCGTATATTTTATGGCTTTTTGGGCCTGATCTCAGAAGCGAACGAAAGGTAGGCAGGAGTATCCACAAATTTGAAAGTAGTCGGGGAACTTACATTGAATTCAACTAATATGCACGCCATTGTCCTTGAATTTCGGTCTCACTAAGCAAGTAACCAAGCGAAGAAAACTTAACGAGACTTAACGAAACTTAACGAAACCTAACAAAACTGAACTAAGAAACGTATTCGCTCGATTGTTGAAATTGACGTAAGTCGCGTTACTTTCATTATGGTTTAGTATTTATCTTTGCGTGGAATACGCCAGTCGGGGGCTCACGCAGATCTCTGTGGCGAAGACACACGTCAGTCCCGCATGTCAACAAGTGACACAATCCTGCCACGGCTAAACAATGTCTTCAAGGGTTGCATACTTTTGAGTAATGTATCCTATTCCCATGTCAATCCGAATGATCTTGGTGGATTAGGGATTAGGGATGCAACCTGGAACCAGGTAAAAATCAGGAGAATGCTTAAAGGGCAACTATACCTAGCTCACTCACGTGAAGAGAGAAGGAAGGCACAGGAGGCGTACAAGGCAACTGAAATATCGGTTGCGCCATCTGCGAGAGGACAAGAGACATTTTTACCGGGACATTGGCAACGAAGCGGAAACGGCTGCGTACTGTAACAACTTTAGAGGCATCTATGCTGCCACACGAAAGCTGTGTGTGGCAATAAATCAATATCCACGCCATTGCTGATGGATAAAATGGGCGCCTCTTGACTACATAACAACAACAACTGAACCGATGGAAGGCGTTCATCGCTGGCGAGTTCTGGCAGCGCCTCCTACAGTCTCCGAAATCGAGCTTACAATTTACAAGAGCTGTAAGGCCCTCGGTCGGGACAACCTGTCGGTGGAACTGTTTAAGGTGACAGCAGCAGTTATGGCGCCGAATCCCCGACAGCTGGAAGGAATGTGTCATTGTCACCATTCCCAAAAAGAGGAAACTTGAGCGAGTGCAAAAACTGGAGAGGCATTTCACTCCTGCATGCTATCCAGCAGCTACTCGCCTCATTGATCCTAAACCGGATGTCCTCAACTGCCGAGGAACATCTGCGTCGTGAGCAAGCTGGTTTTCGACCCAACCGCTCATGTGTGGATCACATCGACAACCATTCGGATGATCAGCGAACTGTCGGCTGAATGAAACTCCTCCATATGCCAATGACATCTGTCTGTCTGTCGGCTTTCAGAAAAAATTGCACGTTCTGGACCTCAACGCTAGAAGAGCTGATCTGAAAATCAACGTAGCTCAGACAAAACTGATGAGAATCGGCTCAAGATGCGAGGCACCTCTCTTGCTAGGCCGGAGCCCAATTGAGGATGTCTATAAATTCTGCTACCTCGGCAGCACTTTGTGCAAAGATGGTGGGAGAAGATGGAAGAAATAAAGTCCGCCACACTTACTTCTCGCTTGGCAGCGTCTGGAGATCCACCCAGCTTTCCACTTCGCTAAGGCTTCAGATATTCAATTCCAACGTGAAATCCGTATTGTTGTACGGATGCGAGACTTGGAAGACAAACAATAACACTGCTCGCAAGGTTTAAGTCTTCCTCAATAAATGCTTGAGGCAAATCCTGAAGGTCTTCTGGCCGGAATGGATAACAAACTTAGAGCTTCTGCGTACAGATTCGCTACAACATCGAAAGTGGAGCTGGATAGCCACACCCTACGTAAACCGAGTACGGGCATCACAAGGATGGCCCTCACTTGGACACCGCAAGGAGTGCGCAGTCGGGGTCGACCACGCTCAATTTGATGACGGACCGTGGTGAAAGAACATCGACAGGCCGGGCAAATCCTGGCCGGAAGTGGTTAGGCTGGCCCAAGACCGAGTCGCGTGGAGAATCCCTGTTACCGATATATGCTCCATAGGAGCAACCTTTCACTGTATTCAAATAAAATGTGTAATGTGTTGAATTTTTACATCTTGATGTTTAAATAGAGAGAGACTCAAAACACTTCGACTACGGACCGAATTCTTCCCCGGCCCCTCAACTATTTCCAACGAACTCAATTTCCCTCCGATGGACACCAATCGTCTCCTACCACAACCCATCTTGGAGAAAAAAAGCTCTCGACCCGCATTCGATCTAGATTGGAACGAACGTCTGACAATCGCACGATGGACGATCCCCTGGACGAATCTACTCAAGCGGAGCGAAGACAGAAGAAAGGGTGGTTTAGGTGGCTACTCCAAAAATCTCAACATTGCTTTGTCTTTGCAGCTTCCCTGCTTTGTCTGTAGCGTCCTCCAGGCAGAAGGCAAAAGCAACAAAAAGATGCACTCTCCTGGTTTAAATATCATGTGCTGTCCAAGCGGAACTTGGCTATCCATCGGACAGACGGCGGCAATCATTTATATGTACCTTAACTGCCGTCTGTCTCTTAACAAGAT
The DNA here is from genome assembly GCA_907269125.1 of Eristalis pertinax. Classification (NCBI taxonomy): domain Eukaryota; kingdom Metazoa; phylum Arthropoda; class Insecta; order Diptera; family Syrphidae; genus Eristalis; species Eristalis pertinax. Next base: position 127,244,310 of record OU026145.1, read on the forward strand.
GGGGTGGGACATGGATGCCGCGACACTGCGACGTCCCGGGCAAATGATAAGCCGATGAACTCACCACGTGTGGTGCAATCTTTTCTCTCTCACCAGAAGGAGACCAACCGCCACTGCCTTGAGCAATGGACCTCGCGGACTGACCATCATCTTGGCACAATCTGATGAACTTGTCAGAAGTGGACTTCGCGCTCTAATCTTACAGCTCGTCTGCCTGCACTCCATCACGTGTGATTTGCACTTCCTGTATACAATTGATGATCTATGCCAGTCAACAATTTACTTTCAAACCGCACTCATGACGACAATTTAAATACAAACACCAATATGAAATGCCCCTCGGAATGCATTCTCGGTGCTTTCACCGTTTCCAACTCGATAGCTCTTTATTCCGCTCGAATGCCATTCACCCCATCCCCAACGAGTCGCAATCACTCCGACCAAGCCTCTTTGTGGAATTAATTCATCAGGGAACATACATATACGAGCATGTGGATAGCAAAGCATCATTAAGTCCCGCTTCCCACATCAATTTCCACAGAGCACGAGCCGGCTTTCCCTCGTCCACTTGAACGTCAAAGAATGGGGGATTCCTGTTCATTTGCTCCTCTTCAAATTCCCTCAAGATGTCCTGATGTTCAGCTGTCCCACGCACTCCCTGAGCGCATTTGTAAAACATATGTAACCTGTAGATACTTTGTATCCACACTCGGGCACAAGTCCCATCACCCCACCATCCCCCACCATCCTCAATCCACATGCTGACACGACAAATGTGCTTGTTTCACTGGACCCTGATCCTTTCGGATTCCTAATATAGCACAAATGACATAAGTTCACTCGGAGCGGCAAAAAAAAGGAAACAAAAAGGAAAGGAATATTGAATTTCATCCCGCGTCGGAGAACGAATATTTTTAACTTTAACGCATAGCCACACAGAAACACACACACACAACTCATGATTTATTGACAGTTCTCGTTTTCTTGTCTCATTTTTGTGTCTTCTTCTTTTTTTTCAGGTTAGAAACGAAGAAAGGAACCGAGCAACGCCACGTGGTCGCCGAATGGGAGAACTATGCGTTGACTTTCATCGGATGCTCTTCAGCTGATTGAAACGAAATAATTAACAGTAGACGCCATCGAAAAGCCTCTGGATCATAATTGATATTAATCTCACCAAAGGATTACGACGACGATGACGACGAGACCGAGAACGAGAACGAGAACGAGGAAGGAGAACAACAGGAGTCCTTGACTCGGCGCTGATGCTGAGGACGGTGGATGGTGGTTCATTTGTGGCAGCCTTTGCGGGTGATTAGTTTGATGATTTGAAATCATTTCAGAGTGCGAAGAATACTACTTAACTAATAGGTTCTTGGCAGTCAATTGATGGGTGGGTTTTAATGAACGGATGGATATGGGCACGACACGGAGCAGCTTGCTTTGATTTGATTACATCGTCGTCCAGTCTACTAGTACATTAGTGAGGAATGAATTTTTTTGTTGTCAGTTCGAGATTAATGGTTAGTGGCAGGAAGAGGAGATCGAACTGTGTTGGAGTTTGATAGATTCCTTGACTGGTGTTTGACTTGGATGAGGCTAAATCCCTTTCCAGATAATCAATCTCACTGGCAACTTATGGTCGAGATAGATAGTTTGTGAACTAATACTCATGTGGTCTTCAGACTTTTTCGGTGAAGCCCGCAAATTTTGCTGGCAGGCAGCCACCTTAACTCCGTCTAAGTTAGACTGATGGGAAAACTGTGCCTGGAGGTCTTTGAAGACGTGACCACCGTGCCATAAAGGGTTAATGTGCCTGAGGTCTGTTATTGAAATTCATGTACAAGCCAGTTTCATATTTCATGGAACCACCTCTTTTGAGTCACTGACATTTCTCAAAGCGGACTAGAAAATGCTTGGCTAACTCAGGGCCCAGCCATTAGGGACGTAAGGAGACTTAAGTTACTTAAACCAACGAACGAAAACGCCGTAATGATACATTGTGACCATAACAACAAATTTGCTAAGTTTCGTTAAGTTTCGTTGAGTTTCATTAAGTTTCGTTAAGTCTCATTCACTTCAAGTGCAAGCGAAATCGATCGATATCTAAGTCTAAGAAGTATGTAAATGGCAGTTGGTGTCGTTTCCAGACGCTACCATGGGCGTATTGAAATGTGACGTTCAGTTCTGAATTTTCCTAGTTTTTGTTTAGTCCATATGACTGGATTGGACTGCCCGAATGGGTACGGGATCAATCGCAAGCCCATCATTGCACTAGAATATAGACTGGACTTGGGTCTCGGAGTGAAGATGACATTTGAAGAAGATGTGCCATTGGCCTCAGGTGCAACGGCAACATTTTTTCCCGACACATCTTTTCCTGTTCAAGGAATGTTTCCTCCAAGCTATCAAACTCAGTAAGTCCATCAGCAAATCACTTTTTGCTCCTTTTGAAGTCGATTTCTGACAGAAATTTTACAACCAGTCACGATTCACTAATAAAGCTAGAAAATTTGTGGCGAATCCGTGCTTACGAATTTGTCGCAAATATTAGGTTGAGTGAAAGTCAGACAAATTCTTCAGAAATTGAGATCTATGCAAGGTCTACCCATGTCTCAACGACGAACTTAGACGAACTTATGATCTCATATTTCATGTCAAGACGTTTTCTCGAACTCTAACCGGCGTGGCGGTCAGATCTTTGCAATTCATCTTTAATGTTAATGTACTCTCAAACTGATTCAGACCAACTTGTGATCAAAAGTCAGTGTATTTTGACCAGATTTAGACCAACTTCTGGTCGAAAATTTGGCCAAATTGTTTTGAACACGTATTGATGTTGACTTTTTCGTCAAAATACTTATCGACATCCATGCCATTAGAGTGCTGTATGTAATCGTAAGCAATTTACGCCACCACGTGATCAGAAGTGTTAGCCAAAGTGACTCACCGTCGTCACTGATATTGTGAATAGCAGGTAACAGAAGTCAGCCACCTCAAACCACCTCACATCAGCGTCAACTCTTGTGAATGTACACCTCTGTCCAATATATGAGCCCACTTCAAATATACTTGATTCATCTCAGAGTCTCTCTACAGTAGACCTTAGCACCATTGTCTTCAAACGTGTAACTCAAAACTAAATACATTCGAATCAAAAACAAAACAAAATTCCAATCGAAAATCTTTTTCAAAAAAAAAAAAAAAACCCCCGACTGGCAGCTCTAACTTAACTCTAAGAATTATTTATTCTTTAGTTCTTAAAATAACTTAAGAATCAAAACTAAACGAAAACAAAAAAATCACTTAATTTTTTCTAACTCTAACTCTAACGGTAGCTTGTGAATAGTAAAATGAACATAATATGCATGTATATCTAAACCTATAGTTTCGCTGTAAGTATCTGCTACTGCAAGCGCATAGTCTATTTTTACATGTTGTGTATAGATGATTAGATTTAAAATAAAATTATAGAAAAAGAAAACAAAAAGAACAACAACAATAAACTACAACTTAACTAGTTAAGGTACAAAATAGCAATAAATAATATAGGTCAAAACTGTATCTATATCTTTTAGAATTTAGTCGTAGTGTAGTTGTTAATGAAATTTAAGAAAACAAATTAATGCCAATAAAAATTAGTGAATAAAAAAATTATATATGTTTAATCTTGAATTTGTATAGCGTACAATTTGTTGCTAATCATTTCAAAGATCAATGTCTCATTGTAGAAGCATACACTCAGTAAAAATCACGACTTGTTGTTGTTAAGTTTTGTTTATTTGTTTTCTTTTAATTTTATTTAATTTTAAATAAAATAAAGTAAGAAAAGAAGAAAAACTTGTTAAAAAAACATGATATGTCGATTGTTTCAATTTAATTTCTGTTTCCCGACACAGACAAGTGGCTTCGAAAGCCGCTATCAACGATCACGAGATTGCGTTTTTCACCGACGCATCAAAAATGGACCAGTGTTCTGGAGCCGGGAGGGTATAAGCTTATGTACACAGGGCAAAGTTGCTGACTGCACATAACCTGGTAGGATGCTAGCGCGATCCCTGCTTGTGTATAAGTCAAGTTGACATACAGCCTCCTCGTGGCGCCCCCTGGATAGCCATCACAATAACCGTTGTATGGTGAACTAGCGTATGCAGCGAACCCTCTGCCAGAGGGTTAAAATAATGTGCCTGTCCTCCCAGTTTGGAGATTGTGCGTTTAACTTCCTCACCACGTAACATTTTTCTGAGTTCAGAGACAACCACATTTCTCGGATATGGATGGTTTTACTGTTGACGACCCCAGCAAACGCAAAAAGGACAATGATTTTTGGTTTTGCACGTGGAATGTGAGGTCCCTTAACAGACCACGTGCAGCCTATGAACTCGCAGCAGACATAACCGCTGTCCAGGAAGAGCGATGGAATGGGCCGGGCAAAAGGAGGATGAGAAACTGCTACCCCGACTACGCCGATTGCTGCAGGGAAGGATGGCAGCGCTTGTTTAGATGTGGATTCGCTGTTCGAGGCAGACTTAGGTCAAAAATTCTTAAGCTTTAAGTATGTAAGCGAGCGGCTCATAACAATCCGCATCAAGACTAAACTCGGGCACATCAGTCTGATTTGCACCCACGCCCCGACAGAGGAGAAGGATGACAATAGCAAGGATGCCTTCCATGATCACCAAGAAAGAACAGACACCAACCACCAAATCGTTCTAGGAGATCTCAACTCACAGCTGGGGCAAGGAAGAAATTTTTGCTAGAGTTATCGGAAAACACAGCTTGCACGACAACACATCCGGAAACAGACTCAGGCTGGTGGATTTCGCCTCGGGCGTAACCTCTCTGTGATGAGCAGGCGGTTCCCACACCTCAACATCCATAAGCGGAACTGGGGGTCACCTGATCAATAAACCGTCAACCAGATTGATCAAATTGCGATCGACATCAGACACTCTTCCAGTATTTTCGCTGTTCGAACGTTCCGAGGAGCCAATATCGACTCGGATAATTTCCTTGGAAGGATGAGGATATCGAGAGAAATACGGAGTCGAGGGAGGACATCACGGTTTGGCGTTGGAAAGCTACAATCGCAATCGGCAGCTAGGAACTTTGCCGACCGAGTTTCCCCCAGAAATTCTCTGTATGTTCGACCCTGCCTACACTCACAATAGACCAAGAATGGAAACTCTGTCAAGAAGCCATCAAAGAAGCTGCCACTGATGTGCTGGGTTTAACGATACCACCAAGAAATAAACCCATGGTTTGACGACTAGTGCAGGCAGGCACGTGCAGCCAAACAAGAGGCCTGCAAAGGCAACGCTGCATCGAACAACGAGAGCTGTTCGTGAACTCTACGAACAGAAGAGAAGCGAAGAGAACCTTCCACCTAACCCTAACCCTCAATACGACCCTGAAAAGAGATGCATGGGAGGGGAGCTCTTAAGAAAGCAAAAGTATGAATAGGGGGCAAAATAGATCTAAAAGTCGCGGTTCAATTTACCCTCAACAATAATAATGATAGCTGGCTTTTGTCCCCGTTCATCTCGTTTTTGAACGCAACTCATTGAACTTGAAGAGCTGCGTTGCGATTTGGGACATTTCTGCAAATTCGCAGTGAGCGAGCTGTAAATATTGCGTACCTCAGTTCCTCAAGAATCCATAATCTAGGGAATTCACTTGTTTTCCCCAAAGTCCGCGACTTCCTCTCTTAAATTGTCCAACATTCCATAATATTGTTGAGAGGATTTGTTTTCTTTTATTTTGCCAGTTGATACACAAGATGTTTCTTATCTGCTTCCATTCGTGCACAGCACAGAGTATATTCTCAAATTTGTGGTGCCGCGAAGCTTCGGAAAGCGACGCCGCTGTGTACTGTGTATGGACTGTTTAAGAGATAAGCTCTTCACAACTCTCTCTTCTGCTATATAAACTCGGGTTAGCCAGCGAAGACCTTCAGTTTCTCTCGACTTGCGATAGTATAAGTTCATTCTTGCAAATGAATCGGCTCTGGTTTTGCATCCTCGTCGTTGCCGTCGGGTTTTGTGCGCATTCAACAGCGCATAGGCATTCTGGATGTGGTAATCGACATGGTCATCGACATGATCATCGGCCTTGGCATAGTCATCATCGGCATTATTTCCAAGCCAACGGTCAATTGCCGCTAGATCCAGGATCAATGCCGGGATCAATTCCTGAAAGCTGGTCTCCCGCTTTTCCAAAATACCCTGCCTTGCCGAATCTTCCAATTCCGAACCAGCCTCAGGTTTCCAGTGCCCAGCTGTATCCAACAGCCAGTCCACCTCAAGTGATGGCAGAGTGTATTCCGGGTTTCAAAAGGGATATCTCCACGGGAAAATGCGTAAGCATATATCCTCCCTGTGCTGCCGGCTTCAGTCGCAATCCTGTGACGCTGAATTGCGAATCATTCGACGATGTGGAAGACACGGATTATTCTGTTTTGGATCAACGAAAATTCGAAATCTCTCGCAAGTGATCCCAAATAAAGTTCAATTGTTTAAAAAGTGTTGAATCGATGGTTTCTTTTTCTGTCTGCTTGGGTTTTATTGTGATGTGGGGTATACAACAGACACTCATCCAGTCTTCGCAGTTTCTCGCGCTGCCCTTGTGTTTGTGTGTCGCTGGTAAAGCCGAAAAGAGTCGCTTAGGTAGAGCCTCTGGTCTGGAAATCAAGTCACCGAGGTGGCAAGACGGCCCAGACTGGCTGCAATAGTCAAGCGGACGTCGTTCTTGCACGGAGTACAATCACGAAACAAAGCTGCTGACGAACAACATAATTGACAGCATTGTTGGCAACGAAACTTCTCGAGGAGGCAATGTTTCGCCGAAAAGAGCATCAAACCACACCGCCAGATTGCGACCACTCACTTTCAGTGACTTCAACTCAACTTGGAATTCCCATGATAATGCTCTGTGTCAGCAGTCAACTCGGTATCAGCTCAGGCTCTTGGCGCATTTGCATGGAATGACTAAGCCAAGCTCTAGATAACTTCTTCACTTTGCGGCAACTTTTTTCGCGATTAAACGTCTGTCTGAAACTGTACCGGCTCGCGTTTGCTGTCCCGGGTTATTTCGCTTTCTGATCAGGAATTCTGATGAAGCCAGACGAAATTCAGTGTATCCCGTGTAATCGAAGCCTAACTCATTCAGGCCAACATCAACGCGGACTTGAGGATGGATCTGAACTTAACTTTAGTCGAGTTAGGCGTATTAGGCATTTTTAATCGTCGTTATTTGGCGTATTTTAGCAAGGAGCAAGCACTACCTCATGGGCACATCATCACATCTACACTCGTCGGACAAAGGAAACAACAAGCCCACACCGGAAATTGTGTGCTACTAGGAGTCTTAAGGATGACCAGCGATGTGACAAATGTAAACGAGTCACAATATATGGGCGCCTAAATTTGCTGCAAGGTCAGTCTATGGTGCGCTCCAGGAAACAAGGGGAACTTCTCGACTGGCAGGTGTCAGCCGACGAATGCGAAATGAGGCTGATCGAATGTGACCATAAAGACTCAGTGAACACAGTCTAACGATGCGTTTGTTTCAAGGGATGGCGAATAAGAGCCCTTTCGGACGGCGAAGGAGCGAAAGAACACTCGGATACTGGAAAGATAAACTTTTGGTCGAACCTCCTTTACTCCTTCGGTTTGTCTAAACAACTCTCAACTCGAAGGCTCTACAAAACGCTCATTTTGCCAACCTTTGACAACCTCACTGTCGTTCTGATTTCGTGCCGTGCCAATATCCACAAATGCCTTTCCCTGACATTTTCGAAGCCATGTTTCAAGCACTGAAGGCGGACTGGCTATCACAAGCTCCGAGTCTGTTTATTTATACCTCGGAAACGGTGCGCTAATCACTGGGTGATTTCCAATGCCCCTCAAATCGGTTCAAAAAATAGTTTTGCCATAAAATTCGTGCCATAAGAGGGCACAGCTTATCGTGTACCTAGTCTCGAACAGAAGCTGTTATCTCGGCGAAATGTTTGCGAGGGAGTGACTTTGTGTACCCGAAATATGCGTGGAACTGGGATAGCCCACATCAATCACCTTGGACACGACTTCTTTGAAGAAAACTGGATCAACAGTTGTGCAGGCAAAATGCTGGACAGAATGCAAGCGTACATTCATCATAGGACCCGATAAAATTAGTAGTACTGGCCGCGTAAGCTTGTCGTAATGGCATGGTGTGTGAATGTTTTGGTGGGCAGCTGCTGGCAAAAGGAGGAGGAGACCAAATATCCTGGTCGAGTTGTCGGTCCGGATTCGTGGTCCGGATTTTATATCCCTTTTTCAATCACGTACGACGAAGGCTTGCCATATTACAATATGGTTCGCTTGACAATGGACAAACGAGTAAAGAGTGTGCCGTGTTACTACGCATGCTGGGTGGATGCGAAGAGACCGACTGTGTTGCAGCCGCATTAATGCCTGTCCATTATTGAATTGCGCGTTCCTTACGACCGCCGCTAGTGAAAGTGTTGAGGAAGGTCCGAATCTATTGATTTCATGGCGAACGCTCCGTATTTGGATTCAGATTAAGATCTACATCTCTATCAGGCTCAACTCACACAGGAGCTGAGTCTAGCTGAGCACGGAATGCATAGAACGCACGTTGAACAGATTGGATTGCTTAGATATGAGTGATTTGACGACAATTGTCTCAGCAAGTTCGCATGTTAAAAAAAATGTAATTTGCAACCATGGCGGCTGCTACTCGTACAATATGCTCTTATCCACGAGTGACAATGAAAATGAGACAACGTTACTGCTGTCTGGTGCTAACCGGCGATCGATGATCACATGGAGCACGCCGTGAGGCCATCGAAATCGAGAGTGTTGCAGTACATGCAGCTAGGGGGAGTCTATTCGAAGATGAGCTTATCTTTGAGGACTGTGGAGGGCCTCCTTACTGACGTTTGGCATCACGATGCTAGCTCTGGGACTGCATTACGTTTCGATATATATATATAATATATATATAATAATATATATATAATAATATATATAATATATATAATAATAATATATAAAATATATAATGTCTTCTATCTTGTACTGCTTCTGCAGCGAAGATGGAGCGTCAACACAGGACATGACTGTCCTGTCAAAAGAGCAGTGACATATCCTCAACACTTCGCATTACCTTTCCATCAAGTGAGTTATTATCTATACATAAATACTACCAATTTTTGTGGTACGCTTATAGGCCATTCTACTCAACCGAACGAGATGATACTTACACCATTGGAAAGGTCATTTTGCGCAGATGTGCATAATTATACTGTAATTTAATTTATGTGAAACGCAAACAAATTTGGAAGCACTGACATCGGTTCGTTCCGGTTTTCGTACCGATCCTTTTCGGCCTATCAAACTTGCTTTCATTCATCGGCCCTTAATATTCGATCTGTCAACGATCTTTCTCAGAGAAAAACATGGAAAATCGCCTAACAAAGCATCAGGAGTTTGCGAATGCCCTGACTCAAGCAGGAATCCAGTTTCTCAAGTCAGCAACGACCTCGCATCTGAAATCACTGTTGCGAGAAGCCATATAACCCAGTGACGCCGACTACGCAGCCACGCTGACCGTTACGAATGCCGCTGTTGGCCCAGCTGTAACTACCGCTGCAACTACCGCTGCTGTTCCTTCGACCGAAAATACTTCAGCCATCGCCTCTAACCCGCCCGCTGTTGTTCCTGTTTACACTGCCGTCGCCTCTAATGCCGCCACCAATCCTGCCGACCCAGCAGATGCCGAAACCAAAGAGGACATGATGATAGAGCTGCTGATGCTGCTCACGGAAGTCGAGCTTCTTCAAATACATCTCCACCACACACCAACAGTCGACATGTCAGCAGTCGAGACAATGCTTAGCAAATTTAGCGGCGCAGGACATACGAAAGTGGTTTGCAAAAGTGGAGGACTCGCAAAGTGCAATGGGCGAGCCAGGCTGCTGTGTGTTAGTTGGAACTGCTAAACTATTCATACGTTCCACTGCCCCTACTACCGGAAGAATTGAAGGAACAGCTGGTCATGGAATTCGGACGCTCCTACACGATGCGCGAAGTTTGTAAGAAAATCGGGTTCTTAAGCCGTCAGAGTCCGTGAGGCGGTATGTGCCGGAAATGCAGGAAATCGCATCACACGCCAACATCCCTGCGGCCAACGTAATTGCGTGCATCGTGGCGGGGTTGAATGACCGCAGCACCAATGCGGTCGCGCTGATGACCGTCACCACGTTCAAACAGCTCTGGTCGCACCTGGAGAGATACGAGAGGGGACGTACCCACAGCACCCCGCACAATACCGCCGTCAACACAACCGCAACAAGACGGACCGCAGTCCCAACAAAAAATGCTGCAACTGCTCGCAATTCGGGCACTACCAGAGAAGATGCACCAAGCCAAAGCGCCCCATCGATGTTTGCTTCACCTGCCACGAGGCATGCGAACTATATCACAAATCCGAGTTAAGGGCGATCGATTTTGCCGGGTACAGCATTGGTTGATCGCGATCTGCTGACTCCTCCCTATCTACTGAGCGTACACTTAAGCGTTTGTGGGCTCTATCTAGAATTAACTTCTGGGCTACAGACTGTGGCCTGAACGTGAACTGATGCTGTTTACCACGAAGACCAAAATACCAACCTTTAGGCTACCTCGGCTCAACAATACTACCCTCTTCCTTTCCACCAGTGCTAGATACCTAGGCATCATCCTGGATCCCAAGCTTAACTGGAAGAAAACTGGGTTAAGAAACCAGCAAGTGCTGCCTTCTACGCCCGCAGCAAAACTTTCGGCAGAAAGTGGGGTCTTAAACCCAAATTGACGCTTTGGATGTACACAGCTGTTGTCCGTCCCATTCTTAGCTACGGTTCACTATTTTACAATTTACACAAACGCAACAAAGTCCAGAGATCGGCAGGAGTCGGTACTGCCGATGAGATCAGAGCACAGAACGCGCTCCTACACCGCCTCCCACTGGACATTTACATCAAGTATCTAGTCACGTGCATCGCCATCAGACTCAGAGAAGCGGGATGTTGGCCAGCGGGACCGTATTGCCGTGGCAGAGCTCTGCGACACCTGCTTGAGCTCCTAACCCCAGCTCCCACATCCACCATCGTCTTTGACACCCCGGCACAATGCCGACTTCTATCCAGAGATGACTGACTAGCCCAATCACTAGCCTCAAAATAGCAATTTCTGATCTACACAGACGGATCTAAGCTAGACCACGGTGTAGGCTCAGCGGTCTTCTCGGCGGACCTCAATATCTCGAACGCTTACCGCCTCTCAGATCACTCGAGTATCTTCCAGGCTGACGTACTAGCGATCAGAGAAGCGTGTGAAAAAAGTGTAGTGTTGCAGCGATCTGCATCGACAGCCAATCAGCCATCTCCTTAATATACACTTCCTCCAAATTGGTGCAACAGTGTAAGGAGGAACTCAAATATGCCAGCAGCAGGTGTAATATTGCTCTCCTCTGGGTTCCACGCCATAGCAACATAGAGGGGGATGAGATTGCCGAGGAACTGGCCAAGCAAGCAAGCCCCCACTGAGTTGTTAGGCACCCCAATCAGCCCAAATCTCAAACACGCCATCTATCAACACTTCATGTCCTTAACTAGTAGAAGGTGGACTAGGTCATCAAAGTACAAAGTTTCTAGGAAAACCTGGCCCTCCTACACTAAAAGAAGGACTGATGACCTCCTCAAAAGAAATTTCTAGAGTCGGGGCTGTAAGCATGCGACACTGGCCTACAGGCATCCACGCTGCTAGACTCGGAATACCATTCAACCCACACTTGTCTCAGCTGTCTCGACACCCACTCAGAGGAAAGTCTGCCTCACTTTCTCTGTGACTGACCGGCACTTGCCAAGCGTTCGACAAACCCTTACTTAGTCACATCTCCGAGATCGCTAACCAAAACATATCTAACATCAATTTTGGATTGGAATTAGCAAACAACCACGGTCTACGAGGTGTGGTATTAAAAGGGCGCGCAACTGAGCTATTTGTACCCGATTTCAGACAAATCGGATAGCCACTTAAACCAACCCAACCACCAACCATTTCTGTTGCGTTTTGTAATTCTGTTTCGTGCCGTATTCATGTCATATTGCTGCCACCCAATTCGGTCGCTCAAGAAATGAGGAGAGATGCTTTTCACTTTTGATTTTTCAACCTTTTTCTTTTCAACACTTTTTTTGGTACCACTCGCAGTAGCTGAAGCTGATTTTTTCAATTTCTTTTCAACTCCAGCAACTTTTTTTTAGCTTTTTCTCACCGCTTGCAATGGATTTTGGTTTAGTTGTCTTCCTCTTCTCCGCAGATTTTACTTTTAGTTCCTTTGAACGACCCAGCTGCAGCTTTCCCTTTTGTTTGCACTAATTTACCACTAGTCACAGCTCCTTTTAGATATTTCTTAATAAATGGAGCAAGCATTTGTGGCCGCGATGTACTTCTTGATTGCCAAAAGCGAGGAACCACCGCGTTCCTTCAATGTTTTAATGGCAGCATCTACCATTTGCTGTGTAGGGGGATGAGTTGGTTTTGATTTTGGTTTCTTCGAACCAGCAGCTGGAAACTTCTTTTCGGCAACAATTGCAGGAGCAGCAGCAGTAACTGTATCAGCCATTTTAATTATAAATTAACTTTTATACTCGTCTGTACTCAACGAACATTTGAATTATCACTGTTTTAGTCAGAAATAAGAGAGCAAGGAGATATCCAACTTCGGCGAGAATTTACCCTAGGCCACACCGGAGAGAAATGTGAGAGTAGTGGAACTCTCTTGTATATCACACATACTCTTACAAAAACCATGGATCCACCACAATATGGCGGCCGATTCGTGGATTTTGTGGGATAATGGCGGCAGATTCGTGGATTTTGTGGGAAATTGTCGGCAGATTCATGGATTTGCCCAATCTCATGTACTATTGTTCGGGGGGTGTTCAAAAGTTGACTCATGGTTTTAAGAGCACATATAATACTTGGGTGAATAAAAATGTAATGCTATTTAAATAATACATGTGAATCTATTTACAGGAATATTTTGAATCAATTTAATTCTTCAAAGTAATATATAGCCGATCAGTTTGCAGTTGTATATCATTCATGAATTGTGAAAACTCATGAATTTAAATTTCATAATTGTTCAGAAAAATGTCTAAATAATGCAACTAAAACTAACTCATGAAAATGGTTGTCAAAATTTGGAATAAACTTCCATCACATTTCTTTAAAAAACTAAAATGACCAAAAAAGTTATTTTTTGAAATGATTCATGCAAATTTTTCAATATTATTATTGTTAGTAATTTTACACAAGTTTCGGGTGAATGCATTTGATATGTTTTATTCATACATGTGCAGAAATAAATATGTACATTAAATAAAGTATTCATTAATTTCACCCTTGTGCTTCAGATAGTAATTCCCACAAATGGGAGTTTAATAAATCTGGTTCATGAACATACGCTTTGTTCGTTTGCTTACCCCTCCTTTCTGTGTTGAAAATTTAACACCAAAATTTGAAAAAAGTTCAGTAACGAGCGAATTTTTAAATAAGAACTCTAATTCACCCCAATACTACGGTTGGGGAAGGGTGTCAGCTGTTTACCAGCTGTTCGTAAGAGCTCACATGTATTCACAGACAGGGGAGAAAAAGCGTATAAAAAACGCTGTCAGATGAAATCAAGGGGCAAGAGAGGTAGAAGTTGGATATCTCCTTGCTCTCTTATTTCTGGTTTTAGTTTTCAACCATCCGGCCAATACCACACGGTCTTAATTATATGAGAATCAACTAGTAGAATGGTATGCAAGAATTTCATTTATTTGAGCATATTTGACGAGTTGTATACTTTAATTTCATGGAAAATAATATCTGAAATGAAAATCACAAGAATTTATTATTCAATTTAATGCGTATAGTACGCTTTCTTCTATAAGAATTAATTACCTACTCATTTCTCTTATGACCACGATTTGTGAGCATATTAAAGTTTATGTTTCATTAGTTTCTTACGTCACATGCCTTTAAAAATGCTTAAATCTTAACCCACTGATTGTGGTCACAAGCAAGTTCTTAAGATTCGTCACATTCTCCTTCGTTTTGCGACTGCTTCTAATCAGTACATCCAAAAAAAAGCGTTTTTGTTTTGAAATTTGCACAATAACATTGGAACATGGCAGGTCAGAAAATGATAATGATGATGATGATGCCATTGGACTTTCCAAGCATGCCGTACAGTCACAGCTTTGGTGGTTGGATTCGGGCACAGGCGATAAGTTCTTGAGATAAGCTCTTATATTTATTTGTTTACTGAACTGGCTTTGCTATAAAGCCTGAGCTTGGAAGCGATTGATTTCAGTTCTTCTCGTGAAACGGTGGTGATAAGCTCGCATTTTCTCAAAATGAATAAACTCTTGTTTTGTATTCTCGTTGGCATTGTGCTTGTTGGCCAATTAGCTGCAGAAGATCAACCGCGCGGCAGACGGCAGTGTGGTAAACATCGTCACAATGGCGGGCACCATCATCATGGGCATCATGGTCGCCATCATCATGGACCGCATGACCATAAACACCATGATCATCTGATGCCAAATGAGCCTCAACCCCAGCCTCATGTTCAGCCTCAGTCTGGGCGTAATACGTTGGATCAAACGGGGAATGTGAAGTCGGCCAACTGTCCAGCTGACTTTGAATACAATCCGGCGACAGGCAAATGCGAGGACCTTGGCCCGGCGTTGGACCCACGATCGTCAATTTGAAGATGTCACGCATACTGTCTAGGAGAATGATGGCTGAGTTCGTTTCAAGTAAAAGTACAATAAAATGATTTTTTTTAAAACAAATGGCTTGGTCTTTTGTGTGTTTCTTGCTGGTATATTATAAGTGGGGCTACATACCATCGATTTGGAATTCATTTTGTTTGTTTCGTGTCTGTAATCCGCGTCGGATTTATGACCCACTCTTCTGGGAAGGCTGATACTCTGGCTCGTCCATTATCGAGTGCACCGATGGTCCAGCTGAGTCTTCGAGCCCTAGCCTCCAGGTTCAAGATCGAATCGTTGGCATAAACCAGCTGTTCTTAGACTCAGAACCTGCACGGGACGCACGCCTGATAAGTACATAACTAGAGAAGAGGAGAGCATTAAACGTCTCAACATTGAACGGGGAAGTCCTCTATTCCATTGTCCCACGGACACGAAGTAGAGGACGCATTCTAGAAGGCCCGGCCACCTTATGCCTTGGACCCGTAGACGGCTGGCTGGATACAAGTCGCTGTGCAGATCGTGATTGAACACTAGTCGACCCAAAGGACAAGCATCTTAACAAAAAGATTTTTATATCAAACACTGTCGGAGGTCTTTGAACGCTGCACTGGTGCACTCAGACTCAAAAGCTGATCCATTCTACTACCGGACAGCAACCTACATTTAATGAAATGTCATGGTATTCCGGAGGAGTACCAGTAGGCGCTTCTGTGATGAGGAGCCTACATCATCAGCTCCTATCTCATCAGCACCAAACAATTGACACCTGATGCGAGCAAAGGCGGGATCCGAGTGTCGTCGTCTTCTCCACAGGCGCCGCATGAGGATTCATCGCTCAGGCCAAGCACATTTAGGTGTTTGGCGAAGGTTTAGTGGCCCATTAGTACACCGGTAAGTCGTCTGCAGTCTTTTCTGTGAAGAGATAACAAGAATGCCGCGGATTTCTTACAAACATTAGGATGCATGAGCTTGGTTTGTCTACATCCATGGAGAGTCATGCCACCTCCGGTTGTGCCCAGCCATCGATGGGAGCCCTAACCGAGGACGCAGTGGGAAAATGAGCGACTTTTTGTTTGTACCCGGACGAGATATACGGGGCACCTGAGAGAATCCACATCAATCTCTTTGGACTTTGGACTTTTGACTTCATTGAAGCAACTTTAGCAGCAACTTCTCGTGGTGTGCGTGTTAATGTTTTCCCAACGGCAAAGTCTAAGAAGCTATTTCTAGACGGATATACACTTACTGAGCACTGTCGGTGACTGTGAAAGAAATGGAGCCGTCAATGAGTGGACGCACTTTCCCACTAGGCCACGCTGCGGGGGCCAGTGGCCATCCACTTCACATATAGACTCCGCGTTTTAAGCCGATTTCAACGGTTTCTCCTCGACTGCTCCTTTTGATTGGGAATTGAAAGGTGCTGCAGGTAGCCATTGAATCGCGTTCATTTCACAGAAATCTGCAACCTCCCCGTTGTGCGATGCCAAACGTCAGTAAGGAGGTCCTGCACAGTCCTCAAAGGGAAATGTTTTTGGCAGAAGCGGCAAACTCATCATCGAATCTAAGCAGTAAGCACGCAATCTGTTCGACGTGCGTTCTATGCATTCCGTGCTCAGCTGGACTCAGCTCCTGTGTGAGTTGAGCCTGATAAGGGTGTAGATGTTAATCTGAATCCAAATTCGGAGTGTTCGCCATGAAATCAATAGATTCGGATCTTCCTCAACACTTTCACTAGTGGCGGTCGTAAGGAACGTGTAATTCAATAATGGACTGGCCTTAATTCGGCTGCAACATAGTCCGTCTCTTCATATCCACCCAGCGTGCCTAGGAACACGGCACGCTCTTTACTCGTTTGTCCATTGTCAAGCGAACCATATTGTAATATGGCAAACCTTCGTCGTACGTGATTGAAAAAGGGATATAAAAACCGGACCACGAATAGGGACCTACAACTCGACCAGGATATTTGGTCCCCTCCTCTTTTTGCCACCAGCAGCCCTCCAAAACATTCACACAGTACGACTGATGTACAAAGAAGACATGCCCTTACGCTTACACAGCCAGTACTATATAATAAGATTAGACAGCTCTTTGAGCCAGTTAAATACAATTTGCAACGCCATGGGCAATGTGTTTATAAGTGAAGAGCTAGAAGCTACTTTGAGCTCAGCCGATTCTGGAGGAATGCCAGCAGGCGCTTCTGTGATGAGGCGCCTACATCATCAGCTCTTATCTCATCAGCACCAAACAACTGGCACCTGATGCGTCGTCTTCTCCACGGGCGTCGCAGAGGGTTTCCTCGCTTAGGTTAAGCTCATTTAGGTGTTCGGCGAAGGTGTAGTGGCCCGTTAGTACGCCAGTAAGTCGTATGCCGTCTTTTCTGTTAACAGATAACAAGAATGCCGCGGATCTCTTACAGACATTAGGGAGAGTGCACATGGTTTGCCTACATCCTGGAGAGACATGCCACCTCCAGTTGTGCTCTCGAGAAGCCCAGATATCGATGGAAGCCCTAACCGAGGATGCGGGTAGTCCCAACGTAGGTTCGGGTCCTAAGAGTATCTCCTTGGATCCTTGTCTAGGAAGTTCATCGGCGAACTCATTTCCCGTGGTCCCGTGGTGGCCCAGGACCCAGATAAGTCTTGGCGAATTGAACCTGCCGATCCAATTCAGAGAAGACTTTCATTTTTAAGGGTTGGGTAGGGCCTTAAGTACAACTTGGCTGTCGCTACAAACACAAATACTTCGCTCCTTCCACCAGTTGTTCACAATATAGTTCGTTGCCATTAGGATCGCATATGTTTCTGCTTGGAAGACAGACGCATATTTACCTAACGAGGTGTGCAGTCTAATGTTGTCAAGCGCCAGCGTCAGACCCTTCATTGGTCTTGGAGCCATCCGTGAAGTTTCTCATAGTCTGGCCAGAGCCAGTCCTGAGTGCAGGGAAAGTCGACTTTGTATGTGCGTCGCAGCTGGATTGCTGGTGTCCTTTCATCAGTCTGTGGTCAAAAGAAATGCGGTGCGCAAGGTCATCGAAAATCCAGTGCGAGTTGTACCAAAGACCATTACGTTTTAAACGGAAGATGGCCTTGAGAATGCACCCCATGATGTGGATATCAAGGGGGGGCATTCAGAAGTGCATCAAGAGCAGAGCCAGGCGCCTCGGGATGACTCTCGGAACAGGAACACGTCAAAAAGAAACGTGAAGAGCTTCAATTAAGCTATAAAGACATGTACTGGCTTATTGCAAAATATTCCAAGCTAAGCATTGATTGGGAACGGTCACCATAGTGACTTTTGAAGATTTTCACCTTACCCCACAAAAAAAACAAAACAATAAAAAAACAATCAGCTGTGTGCTTTCATAATTGTTAATGAATTATGTGTTAATATATGAATTAAATAAATAAACAAATTTGCATTTATTTCGAATAATTTCGACTAGTCGTCCATTCTTGGATTAATTACGAATCCTTCTGCGGACTCGTACGGAACGCAGGCTTTGCTTTCGGGATCCCACAAATAGTCAATCTGACATGATTGGTGTTGAGGGAGTCCTAGCGATTCCAGCTCCGACAAGTCGACCTTCTCAAAACGATAAGGTTGATCGGGACGATTCGCCAGCGGTGGCGACAGTTGTGGGTTAGAACTCCGCTGTGGATGGTCTGTCGGGGTCACTGGTGGACGGGATTTGCATGGATTTTCCACATTGCCCACCTGAGAATTCTGTGACGAATGATGTACCGATGGAGCTTGAGGAGGCGACTGTGGATGTAGCGAAGGAATTTGTGGTTGAACTTGAGGCCACTGCGTGGCATATCTTGGTTGAACTGGTGGACGTTGCGGAGCACTAGTAACATTCTTCAACTGTGGGTGACTGTTGTTATAAGGAACTTGACGCACACATCGTCCCTCAGTCAAAATGAATCCCTTGTTGCACACACATTTAGACGGCGTTGAGCACCATCCATTCTCGCAATTCGAACACATTTTCCCACAGACTCCAGTCCGGTCGCGGCGGGTGCCGGGGAAGCAGAGACACTGGCTGTCGTAACAAAATCCATTTGGGCACTCTGCACACTTTAACACGCACCTAGACACAAGGGGAGGGCTTTTTAACTTTTTTTTAGCTTGATATCGAACACCTTACCAATAAATGCCCTCATATTTGAAGATGACATTCCCTTGGGGACAATACCAATGGCGGAAGCGTTTGCCCTTATCTTCAAATTCGCGGTTTGGTGCGCGCTTCCAAGCCTGCACACTAGCCAGGAGCACAAGAGCGACCACGGTGACTAGTAGCAGACAACACATTTTCGAAGCCATGTTTCAAGCACGTCGACGGCCTGGAGCGGACTGAATGCGGATTTCGTCACCAGTCGGTGAGAGAACAATCAACCATTAAATTGCTACGCTATGTGTGCTATCGGACGCTTGAGATAATGCTTGTGGGAATTATGAATGTGGCGTAGACTTTATTCAATTTTTTTCGGTTAAGATTGCCTTATCTTTTGGTTCCAATTCAAACTGGTGATCTTTGCTTGTTGAGTGTAATGAACTCGACACTTATGTGGTTTGTACTGTTTACGGCGGAGCCGAGTTAGACGAAGTCTCCCACTACTTCGATGTTGTGTGTCCTTGAGGACAGCCTGTACTTCGTTCTACTCTACCGCTTCCTTCTCAAATCCATTGACGGCTCACAGTGATCGGGCAATCACTTCAATGCGCATGCTAACAGCTGTGAGTTGTGCACGATCTTCTTGAGAATAATGTTGAAGAATTGACATGACGCGACGCCATGGAGCAGCAATAATTCGCTATCGTCATCCTGCACAACCTGACTGAGGAATGTTCACACACATACAGAAGGTCATTAATGAACAAGGACAAAAGGATAGGTTCCAGAATGGGTTCTTGGGGTACGCCTTTTGAAAGTGTAGAAAGACTGTCAAAACTTCGCCAATGAACTAGAGAAGATTTGACGATTATTTCGTAGGTTCATAGGAGAGATCTTTAACAAAGTTGAAGCAACTCTCTTCTCCAGACTGACTGAAAGGAATTGTGTCGATTGCCTGGGTCAACTCTCCTGTCGGAGACTCTAGTCCAGTGTAGATTATTCGGCAGTTTCTTTGGTGGAAGGACCAAAATTATTTTGCCAGTCCTGCTATATGGAGCCGAAAGCTGGACGCTAAGCAAAACTGCAGAGCTGATTCTTGTTACCTTCGAAAGAAAAGTTCTACGACGGAAATATGGTCCCGTCTGCTGTACTTGAGAGCGTTGATTTCACCATGGGAAAAATCCATTTCCGCACTCGTACAGTTGCAAGAGTACTTAAAGATCTCGACGTGCACAAATCCGCTGGCCCGGATGGTATTCCCCCTATACTTCTGAAGAGGTGTTCTTCTGCGCTGGCAAAACCATTGCGTAAGCTTTTTCATCTATCCTACTCTTTAGGTCTCTTTCCGAGCAGATGGAAAACAGCATTTGTCCAGCCCGTCCCTAAAAAGGGCGAATCTTCGCCACCCACCTCGTACCGACCCATAGCACTTACGTCCCTTCTTCCTAAGGTCATGGAAACGCTGATAAATCGTCAGCTTATGAAATATCTTGAATCGCGGAAGCTTCTTAATGACCGGCAGTACGGTTTCCGTAGTAACAGGTCCACTGGTGATTTGATAGCTTATCTCACCGAAAAGTGGAACACATCTTTGCATAATGCAGGTGAAAACAAGATCGTTGCACTTGATATTTCTAAGGCATTTGACAGAGTTTGGCATCAAGCTCTTTTGTCGAAAATGCGTGCATATGGTATCGATGAATCTCTTCTTCTATGGATTAGAAATTACCTTTCGAACCGTTCAATTCAAGTTGTTTTAGATGGGTTCAAGTCTGATATCCACCAAATAAATGCTGGTGTACCCCAAGGCTCTGTTCTGTCTCCGACACTCTTTCTCATTTTTATTAATGATCTCTTGTCTGCTACTTCTAATCCAATCCATTCCTTCGCTGATCACAGCACCCTCAGCTTTTCATATTCGTTCCGAGACTCACGACCCTGCCCTTCGGCCGTAGAATTGGAACGGCAGCGTATGTTAAGCTCCTTGAATTCCGATCTTGACAGCATAATTAACTGGGGAAACAACAACAGAGTGGAATTCAATGCTTCTAAAACTCAATGCTGTCTGCTGTCACTCAAGCGAACCGTTGTTAATCAGTCATTATCCATGAATGGCGCTTGTGTCGATGAAATCGGAAAGCTTTCCATCCTTGGTATGTGTATCAACACAACACTTAGTTGGAACGATCACATATTTGAGGTCGCCAAAAATGCTGCGAAATGTTTAGGTTTCCTTAATCGATGCAAGAAATATTTCACCCCCTCTGATTTGGCTTTCATTTATAAGGCGTATATCCGCCCCAAGCTTGAGTACAACGCTCATATCTGGTCTGGTGCCCCAAAGACCACCCTGCACCTACTAGATAGAATCCAAAAGCGAGCGATAAAACTTATAGGAGACAACAATGTCGCAAAGTCATTAGACTCGCTCGAACATCGACGTACCGTTTCTTCTTTGTCTGTATTTTATCGCTATTTCAACAAACGATGCTCAAGTGAGCTAGCCAACTGCATTCCTCCTCTCCATGAATTCACCCGCAATACTCGTCTCGCCAGGAATGCTCATCAGTTTACCCTTAAGCCTACTTTCGGACGCACAGTTAAATTTAGAGACTCGTTCTTCAGCCGTACTACGCGAATTTGGAATACTCTTCCCAGCCCTATATTTCCCACAGACTACAACCAGCAGATATTTAAGACCAATGTGCACAGTGCAGGTACCTCCTCTCCCTTTCTCCCTCTATACCTTCGGCCCGTGCTGTGTCTTGACCCCGGACACTTAAGGGTATTAGCAATCCCTTGAGCGCGCGCAAATTATAAAAAAAAAAAAAAAAAAAAAAAAAAAAAAACCTTTTTTGACTGGCTTACTAGTGTTAATCCGCCCCTTCTCAATGATCATATGTGCTTGATGTATGCACATGAATGCGCTCGTGTATATATCTATGTTTGGCGAGGACCCCGATCTTGTCACGTAGTCGATGATTGGGCATTGTGCGGAAAGGATGTGAGCAGAGAGTTAAAATAAATATATTATTGTAACGTTGTTGAACGATTGAGTTTTCTTTACCGTAACACTAGGATATGGGTTTTCAGTTACCCTTACGAAAATCGAGGTTATCTTCACGAGGAGGAGGAAATTGACCTGTCTGACGCAATTAGTACTAAAAAGGTACTAAAAAAAACTGCCAAGGCGCTGTCTTGGGGTCTATCATCAAAAAGATACCTTCGGATCTACACGGTTATGATAAGGCCTCTTCTCTCCTATGCATCGGTCGTTGGGTGGAATAAGTTTTCTCGTAAATACGTAATTTCAACTATACTAGTTTATAGGCCCCGAACCATTCGCGCTGTAGGACATCACGTCCACAGGAAAGAGTTCAGGGAACTAGGAAGAAGGAACCGGGCAGATACATGGAACAACGCTCATAGTATGTAGCAGGCCAAGAAACTCTTGGGTCAACATAACCGCAAGGGGTTTGAAGCAAAAACAACCTCCGTATCCTAACAGTGCTCTGTAAACTCGGAAATCACCTAAGGAAACTAGGAGTATCAGAAGAAGGTCTCTGCAGATTCTGCGGAGAATCTAATTAAATTCCAGAACATGTACTGGGATTTTGTGCGGCGCTAGTCCACAAAAGACAAAGATATCTCGGCAAACATCTAATATCAGAGAAAGAATTAAAGTCACTAGAACTAGCTCTCATTCTCAAATTCCTAAAGGAAACTGGCTTAGAGAGAATACTCTAGGACAAATCTCTTCCACCTTCGCGCAATATGAGCGAATAACCCTCAATACGACTCTGAAAAGAGCTGCATGTGAGGGGAGCTCTTCAGAAAGCAAAGGTGTGAATTGGGGGCACAATAGATCTTAATTTACATCAACAATAATAATAATACTCTACTAGTACTAAGCTTCAATGAACGGCCTGTCTCGGCTGCATTGTTGCAGTGATGTGCCGTGGTGCCTTGTACAAGGTGTTTACTAACACCTACTTCAAATTTTGTCTCTTAGTTACGAGCCAGGATCACTGAGGACATGATAGACATCGATTTATTAGATCTTCTGGATTATTTTCAGAGATTAGACACATCACTATACCAATTCAAATTTCTACTTCAGCTAAACTGAAGTTAGCATTTCTCCTTTGTTCTTTATTTTTGTGGTGGCCCGTGCGTCGACTCCTACGCAGTTGGACCTACCTGTCTAGGTTCGATTCCTGGTACGACAAGAAATACTTTTCACGGCCCCACCTCTTTCGAGTCACTGAAAATGCTCAAGGAGTGTAACTGTCTAAAAAAAACTTCCCAAACTTGGCCGTTTGGAGTCGGCATAAAACTGATCCCTTCCACTAATGATAGAACAATAGCACGCACAACACGAGTAGTTGCTGAGAAGCTAGGCCCTGGTCCTCTACGGGCCGTAGCGCCACCCATATTATATCTTTTTTCTTTATTTGCTTCCATTCTTAATAAATCACTTGATGCGTTGAAAAACGTACTTATAAGTATTGAGTGTGAAAACGAAATTGAGTGACTTGAGTGAAGTTTAAGTTCGATCCTACACTTAGCTAAACCAGCAGATAAGGTTGCACTGTGTGATCTTTTCGCTCAGAACACCAGACTAGAAACCAGAAATTAATATATGTATAGGCTCACTTTACTACCCCCTTCTTTGCGTATGCGCCTGTATCCGCATCGTGGTATGTATGTGGTACAGTGAACCCACAGCCCAGCAAGTGAAATGAAAATGAACAAGAATGCTCAACGTACTGCTTCTGCCTTACAACTATCCTACAACCGAGTGTGTTGGATGTGGGTCTATGGGAGAGGTGGAAAGAAATCTGTAACTTCTGAACCCGATCTTAAGTAAATCTGGGGCCTGAGTGCGTTGAGATCTTACCGTGATTCAAAAATGATGGATACGATTAAAGGAATAATCTTAAGTTTTAATAATTAAAAAAACTCACTTTTTTTGGTTTGCATGCGTAACATAATTAATTTATTAATGTCAATGATTCAAAATTAAGGCTTAAGACAATGTTTTAATCGGTACTTATATAAATACAGTAAATTTTACAAGAATTTTGAACATGCATTTTTTTTCAAAAATAAAAGAACTTAGCAATTTAGTACAATAAAGCTTGCGCTTCATTGCTTTATTGTTCTCGGATCAGGCCATAAATATGCTATCCAGGGATCAGATGATACCAACGTTTGATGAATAACATCTTCAATTGTTGCCGCACGGGAAAATGTTCTACTATTATGAATTCGATAATACCTATAATCTTTATTACGACTTGCCTGAGCCTCCTCTGACAATGATCCGACGGGCAACTCTGCTGATGATATTATTTCTGCTCCGTGAAGCAGAAGTTTATGTACTGTTGCTGGCATATAACATCAGGGATACAAATTTGTAGCCTATTTAGCGGTTTTTTGGGCATCCAAATTTTTCAGAGTCAATCCAAAAGTTGCGATATATCGTTGCCAGGATAAAACTGAATATTTTTATTAGTTGCACATCTCTTTCAGTTATTTCTGCCGTTGATAATGGATCTTCAAAAAATCTTCGGGATGTGTTACCATCATTGGTTGTGCCAAGTCCTTGCTTTACTATATCTACACACCTTTATACCCATTTTTTGTATAAACTTCTGCTGAATTTGTCTCTTTCTTTCATTCCATTATTTTCCCCATGCAAATCTTAAAAATGTTAGTAGTAATAAACCCAAGTTCCACGTCAGAAACCAATTTCATCGGCAATAATACCTAATTTCCCAATTTTATAGTCATTGCAACATGTGAACAGGACATGCATTTTGCTACCGCACAAACAAAAGGTGTGCAAATTTGTAAAGAATGTTGGATGCCGAGGCAAGTTATCAACATAGGCCGACTTCATAATTGCAACATTGTTGCCCCTGCACTGGACAAAATATTCCCTCTATGTATTTATGAACAGAAATACTGCCGCAGGCGAGTATTATCAAAAACGTATTCATAAATGCAACATAAGTAGGCGATACAAAAAGTTGTGTGACGTTTCATCAGAAATAAATGAGTAAAGAGATATTCAACTACGGCCATTTTTACCCCTAGTCTATCGAGGAAATTTTGAAGTGTAGGCCGTGAAAGATTAGTGTGTAGTGGAATTCCCTTGTATTTCACACATACTTTTACAAGATTCCCGGATTGACCACTATAATGGCGGAAAATTCGCGGATTTCTTAGCAACATGGCCGCCGATTCATGAATTTGCCCACGATCATGTAGTATTATTCGGAGGGTGTTCAGAAGATGAATCATATTTTTAAGAGGACATACATATGTGACGTGAATTAAAATGTAATGCTACGCTCTATTTGCAGGAGTACTTTGCATTAATTTAATTCTTCAGAGTAAAATATAGCTGATATAGATGCCAAGACTGGCAAATGAACTTAGTTGTATATCCTTCATTCATGAATTATGAAAACTTCTGCAATTAAATTACATAATTTGTTAAGAGCAATTGATACAACTATACCTAACACAAACAAATTTGCAATTAACTTTCATCCCTATTTCTGTAAAACAAGTAAAATGAGCAAAGAAGCTGTTTATTTTAAGTGATTCAAGCAACTGTTTTAATAATATTAATAATAGCTACCAGTACACATGTTTCGTGTGAATGCATATACAAAAATACATACACTACTTCATGTGTATTCATTAATAATTAATGTAAGTAATGACAAAGATATTTAGCCCTACTACCTCAGACTGTACCTCTCACAAAGCTACTTCATGAACATACGCTTTGTTCGTTAGCTTACCCCACATTACTGTGTTGAAAATTTAACAGCGAAATTTGAAAAAGTTCAAGTAACGAGCGAATTTTCAAATAAGAACTCTAATTCACCCCAATACTATGGTTGGGGAAGGGTATCAGCTGTTAGCAAGAGCTCACATGTATTCACAGGCACTGGACGAAAAAGCGTATGCAAAACGCTGTCCGATGAAATTAAGGGGCAAGAGAGGAAGAAGTTGAATATCTCTTTACTCATTTATTTCTGCGTTTCATTATATCGCCATCCGAAATACTATTCACAATGTCTAAAAAGAGTATTATACTAGGTTTCTATCCTCTGGTACGTTACTTTCAAGTTCTGAAATTTCCTTGCTATGTCGTCTTTGGTGTAAGTAAATAATGGTGAAAGGGATTTCATCTCAAAGAAAACTTTTCTCCAAAGCACAGATTTCTTCTTCCGTCCAGCTATGAATTCCGGCTCCATCCGTTGTCTAATTGAAATTAATCATTTTGTGTCTGCATCCTACATTTCTATAGTAAAATATATTATTTTTAATTTTTTTACTCATGTGTTTTTGTTTGCCATATTTCCCTGCAATCCTGCAACAAAATAAAAATCACTGCGAATTTGATCGCAGTTTGCGGGTCACATTGCTTTCATGAACGCAGTTACTGACTGCTGTCATGCAAAGGTAATGCAGCTTATTTACGTTTATGAACGCAAATCTTGCAGGGCTGCCGCAGTGTGACGTTTATGAACTCGGCCATAGTCACTGCAGACAGCTCAGCGGACGTTAATGATAAGCCTAATTATTCCCATTCTGTACCAAGTAGCCTTATTTAAAAGAAGACAACAAAAAAAACGCAGAAAAACTTATATTTTTATATTTGATATTTTCTTAGTCACTCATTCTAGCATTAATATTGAAGTCGTTTATGGACTCGTACGGAACGCAAGATCTACTTGCGGGATCCCACATGTAGTCGGCTTGACAACTTTCGGAGAGGTTTACACATCGATCCTTCATCATGGTAAAATCCTCGTTGCACTCACACTTTGACACCGATGAACACCATCCATCTTCGCAGTCCTTGCAGATTTTTCCACAAACGCCTGCTTTGTCCTTGCGTGTGCCAGGGAAACAGTTGCACCTGCCCTGGTGACAGAATCCATTCGGGCACTTTGCGCATTTTTCGAAACATCTAGGCAAGAAGTGGATTGTTGAATTAAATTTATTTGCACACGTTTGACTTGACTTTACCGGGAGACTTCGTCGTGCACGAACAACACTTCCTCTGGCGGACAGTACCACATGGTTTTAGCTACTCCACCTTTGGCTATGTCGGGCTTCGCGCTCCTGCAAGCCGTGCCAATGTCAACGAATGCGAGAGCCAACAAGGCGACCAGTAACAGGCGGCACATTTTCGAAGACATGTTTCAAGCACGAAGTCTGAGCGCGGACTGACTGGCACAAGCGTCGTGCTGCGGGAATCGTGCATTAATCACTTTGGGATTTCCCATGTCCCACAAGTCGTTTCCAAAATACTTTTGCCATCGAATGAGTGCCATAACAGACCTTATCGCGCATTGCTTGGACTAAAGCTGTTATCTCGCGCGAAATAATTGCGAGTGAGTGTGCGTGTGACGGTATGAAACTTTTTGAGTTTATGCACACAATTCGCAAACTCTTGACGCCTTCACAACGAATCGAGTCCGTCTAGAGCTGCTACAACGATTTTAAAATGATTTCATGCCAAGATCCAAGCAATTTAGTGAAATAAAAAAAATGGAAATCACATCTTGATTTCTCAAGAAGATCTTCAGGGTATCTTTAACTCGCTGAAGAAAAAAAAAGTCGGTGGGAATCGATGGTATACCAAATATTGTGCTTCGCTATCTTCCTCCCGAAGCCGTGCAGATTTACACAACACTGTTCAATAATACGCTGACTTATGCTTATTACCCGGCACACTGGAAAACAGCTGTGGTGCAACCAATCCCTAAACGGGACAAAGACAAGTCTATGCCGACAAATCTTCGGTCGATCAGTTTTAGCAAGGTTTTTGAAAAGATAGTCATTCGAGTTCTAAAACAATGGGTTGAGGAAAATAAAATCATACCGGACAACCAGTTTGGATTCAGGGCGGGGCATGAAACTATACATGCCGCGTCCAAACTGGTATCCGACATTCAGTGGAACAAAGATAAAAAACAATGCACGGGTGCATGTCTGATTGACTTGGAGAAAGCGTTCGACACCGTTTGGTTGGAGGGTCTCTTCCTCAAGCTGGTCAGGCTCGGCATAAGTAAACCATTGCTATACACGATCTATGATAATAGGCAGAAAGTTCGTCGTGAAAAGTGACGACGTAACTTCTACCACGGTCTTTGACATCAAAAATGGTCTGCAACAGGGGGCGGTTGGTTCGCCGATCTTGTTCTCAATATTCACTGCAGATCTTACAGGTTCCATGCCGCACTTAATTGAGTACGCCGCCGATCTAGTAGCGTACAGATCAGGTCCGACGGTCGAAGTAATAACTAACTTGCTGCAACTTGACTTCGAATAAATTCAGCGATTTTGCGACGACTGGAAGTTGATTATCAACTTAATAAAGTGCGAAACTATCCCTTTCAGGACCCCGCTGTACATGGATACGCGCACAAACTGGCGTAAGTTCGGCATAGTTGATCCGCAGGGAAGGCCGTTAGATGTGAAAAGTGTAGTAAGGTATCTTGACATTTGGTTGGATCAATATCTGTATTTTGACAAACATATACGAGGGGCGTCTAATATATTCTCGGTATCGGAGTGAAACTGTGGTTGTATATATAAATTGACTTATTTATCAAGTAATACTATTATTTTAGTGCATTCATGTAAAATTTCATATAAATGTGATTATTAATTCGCGTTTTATCAATTTATATATACAACCACAGCTTCACCCAGATACCGAGAATATATTGAACGCCCCTCGTAACATATACGCCCTGGTGCACGTGTCCGTAAAGTTACGGACATAGTTAAGATAGGCTTTTAAGTTTTAATGTTAGGTTAAGCTAGTTTAAGGTAGGTTAAGATACATAAATTAAGTCAAGTTTTTTAATAGTTTTCTTGGCTAAACAAAAAAACAAAAACAGACTGTTCATAACTGAAAAAAAACCTAGACTAAGCCGAAAGGCACACTTAAATTAAGATCAGAATAGCTAAGAGTACCCGTATAGGGTCAGTAGGTTAGAACAATTGTTAAGATGGTTAAGCTAGTTTTAAGTATTTTTTGTCTAGCACGTAAGTAAATGACTTAAAAACAAAACGAAAATGAAAAAAAAAGGCAACAACTGAGACTCTCTGGCTCATGCTTAAGACTCATTTGCCATGAAACCATGTCATAACCGGTTCACAACTAGCTCCTATCCTAGGAACTGAAAATGAGCTGGTAAACACCACATGCCGAGGCTGTGTCATCACTCGTGGTAACAGACGAGGCTATCAAGTACGCAGTGGGGTCCTTTGATGATTTCAAGTCGCCAGGTACCGATGGCTAGCCAAGAGCTTCAGTCCGATCAGTTTAACCTTCTTCCTGCTAAAAAGCATGGAAGGCTGGTAGAGCTACATGTACGCAAAACTGTCAGCGCGGAAAATCTTGCGAGACTGAACTACAAAGTCTAGTTGGTAGAATTGAATGTGCACTCGATGGGAAAGAATACGCGCAGGGCATCTTCAACGATATAGAGGGTGCTTTTGACAAGCGACTTTTGATGGCATGTGCAACTCGGCCAAAGAACATGGTGCAGAGAAATCATTAGTGTTGTGGATCAAAGCAATGCTAATGAACATAACTATAATTGCGGATGCGGACTGTGGCCAGTATGTAATGTCGGGGGTAAATAGAGGCTGCCTTCAGGGTGGCGTCCTATCTCCTCTGCTATGGTACATGCTGGTTGACTCTCTGCCTGACATCCTTAATAGCTCTAATGTCTACGCCCATGCATATGCGGATGATGTAGCCGCACTGTCTGTCAGATCGTGCCTAGCGGCTGTGTGTTCAAAAACGCAGGCGGCTCTAAACGTGATCTCTCTTAAAACAGAGGTTATGTTCTTCACTACAGACGACTTAACGGCGTACTAACGGGTCACTACACCTTTGCAAATACCTATATGTGCTTGGCCTAAGCGATGAAACCCTCTGCCACTGTCCCGCCTTTGCTCGGATTAGGTGGCAGTTATTTGGTGCTGGTGAGAGCTGATGATCATCACAGAAGCGCTTGCTAGTACTCCTCCGGAGTACCAAGAAATTTCATAGTAGTAGTACAATGGACCAGTTTTTTGAGTCTGAGTGCTCCAGTGCAGCGTTCAAAAACATCCGACAAAAAAAAAAAGCAACTCTCCTCCACAAACCGTTCCAGCAAACACCTTTCCGGTCTGTCTTAAAATAACGCATCAGATATGACTGCAACCATTAATGCCCACGAGTAGTTGGGCCACGTTCTCGTGGAAAACTTCTCTCCACAAAAAACGTGCCATTAAATAACGCGACTGCTTGGAATTCCCATAATGCTGATTATCGTATTAAGGTCAAGTTCATGTGGCATTTTTTCTGCGATTGGTTTCTAATTTTAATTCATAAGGAGGTTTATTAAAAAGTTTGAGTCCCTTTATCATCAAAGTGTTATGAGATCTTTTTGTTCGTTCTTGTTTGCTCCACCTTGTAGTTGGCTGCGTTACGACAATGGTATGGTTGAGCTTCACCGACTCGAGTAGTCCTGTAGAGTGTAGAGTGTAGCTAGTAAAGTGTTCAGGTGACGACTTTGCTTATGTTTAGCCATTGAAGCTCGTCAAGCATATATGCTATCGGTGTTGCACTTTAGTATTGTCCTCTTTACTTTATTTTAAAGTTTTTGAAAACTACTTATATGTCCGTGGTTGCAGCATACTCACTATATAGAAGCGCAGTTTTCAAAGTCAAGTTTTATCATTGTATTGTATATATATGTGGGGGTTGCGCTTCGTTTGCCAAGTTTGTATACACCTCAAAGCAGTTTTGCCCGCCCCCACCTCGAGGAAGTCAGCTGCCAGAGAGGCACTGTGATTATTTTCCGTTTAATACTGAGCGGTATATTAACATCATAATTGTCACCAATATCCTTTTCAATCGCATTTTTAATTTTATTTCTCTCCTCCATCACCAATGACAGTTCAGTGTTAAGCTTTGGCAGTCTTTCGGAAAATGTATCGTCTTGCTTTTGGTGTCCTGGTTGCCCTCATGTTTTAGGCCAAGCCAGATGAATCAGAGAAATCAGTGCATTTCGAGTAATAGAAGCTTTACTTATTCATGGCAACATCAAAGTGGACTTCAACATAAACCAGAACTTGAATGATGATAAGGGTAAGGTAGTGTCTTCATCGTCCCTTCAAGACGCAAACATCCCTAAAAAGGGCCCTGAAGTCGGAAGTCAAGGTTGTGCAGCTCAGAGGACATCGATTCGAAGTGACTTGCTGGATGTAAACGGATTCATGATCCAATCAAAAAATGTGACTGAGATGAGGTCCAATCTCCATGATGGCCCATTTGACAATCCCCGTTTCCAGTGGAGTGATGAAAAATAAATTTAGTTTTCTTCATCCGAATGCGATAATAAAACACTTGAATTATCCCTTGACCTAATGGATGGTACACCTCCCTTTCTTTGAATCATCCTCCCACAAAAACCGTCCGCAACACAAAACCGATTTGAAGAGTGACCATCCTGCTTCCAGGGCACCCCAGCTTTCCTCGATGTGTGTTTATCCCAAATTAACCCAAGTGAATCCTCTTAAAACCCATCAGTCACTGCGGAGATACGAATTTTCACATTTCAGATGTTCATCCTTTAACAGCCAGCAATCGGCCATCCGACACAATCCTGATCCCTTAACGAGATGATTGTCTGCTTGTCTTTGGGGTTAAATAGTTGCCCAAACGACTTTCGGTCAATTTACCTGTGTTCTATGGCTGCAACTCACATGTTTACCTTGGGGGCCTTTGACTGAGCACTTTGTGAAAGGGTTTACGTTTGTTTCTTAGTTCTTTTTTTTTCGAGGGGACATTTGTTTGGCAGAGATAAGGGGATGGCCTTCGATAAGATGACTGGGTCAATGTGAAGCGCGAAGCATTGTCGGTCGAGCTACGAGAAGACAGCGGACACAACTTAAACATTGTATTACGCCAGGGTTTAACCAAGAGCAATTAAATCCAATGTTCGACCAGTACCACATTTGTACAATTTCCACTTCAGCCACCTCGTCGCGGACAACTTTCTCTAGTGCCACCAATTCGTGAGTTTAGTCAGTTCAGTCAGTTCAGTCAGTTCAGTCAGTTCAGTCAGTTCAGTCAGTTCAGTCAGTTCAGTCAGTTCAGTCAGTTCAGTCAGTTCAGTCAGTTCAGTCAGTTCAGTCAGTTCAGTCAGTTCAGTCAGTTCAGTCAGTTCAGTCAGTTCAGTCAGTTCAGTCAGTTCAGTCAGTTCAGTCAGTTCAGTCAGTTCAGTCAGTTCAGTCAGTTCAGTCAGTTCAGTCAGTTCAGTCAGTTCAGTCAGTTCAGTCAGTTCAGTCAGTTCAGTCAGTTCAGTCAGTTCAGTCAGTTCAGTCAGTTCAGTCAGTTCAGTCAGTTCAGTCAGTTCAGTCAGTTCAGAGTCAGTTCAGTCAGTTCAGTCAGTTCAGTCAGTTCAGTCAGTTCACTCAGTTCAGTCAGTTCAGTCAGTTCAGTCAGTTCAGTCAGTTCAGTCAGTTCAGTCAGTTAAGTCAGTTCAGTCAGTTCAGTCAGTTCAGTCAGTTCAGTCAGTTCAGTCAGTTCAGTCAGTTCAGTCAGTTCAGTCAGTTCAGTCAGTTCAGTCAGT
This sequence comes from Eristalis pertinax, assembly GCA_907269125.1. Classification (NCBI taxonomy): domain Eukaryota; kingdom Metazoa; phylum Arthropoda; class Insecta; order Diptera; family Syrphidae; genus Eristalis; species Eristalis pertinax. Next base: position 127,276,906 of record OU026145.1, read on the forward strand.
TCAGTCAGTTCAGTCAGTTCAGTCAGTTCAGTCAGTTCAATCAGTTCAGTCAGTTCAGTCAGTTCAGGCAGTTCAGTCAGTTCAGTCAGTCCGGTCAGTTCCGTCAGTTCAGTCAGTTCAGTCAGTTCAGTCAGTTCAGTCAGTTCAGTCAGTTCAGAGTCAGTTCAGTCAGTTCAGTCAGTTCAGTCAGTTCAGTCAGTTCACTCAGTTCAGTCAGTTCAGTCAGTTCAGTCAGTTCAGTCAGTTCAGTCAGTTCAGTCAGTTCAGTCAGTTCAGTCAGTTCAGTCAGTTCAGTCAGTTCAATCAGTTCAGTCAGTTCAGTCAGTTCAGGCAGTTCAGTCAGTTCAGTCAGTTCAGTCAGTTCAGTCAGTTCAGTCAGTTCAGTCAGTTCAGTCAGTTCAGTCAGTTCAGTCAGTTCAGAGTCAGTTCAGTCAGTTCAGTCAGTTCAGTCAGTTCAGTCAGTTCAGTCAGTTCAGTCAGTTCAGTCAGTTCAGTCAGTTCAGAGTCAGTTCAGTCAGTTCAGTCAGTTCAGTCAGTTCAGTCAGTTCACTCAGTTCAGTCAGTTCAGTCAGTTCAGTCAGTTCAGTCAGTTCAGTCAGTTCAGTCAGTTCAGTCAGTTCAGTCAGTTCAGTCAGTTCAGTCAGTTCAGAGTCAGTTCAGTCAGTTCAGTCAGTTCAGTCAGTTCAGTCAGTTCACTCAGTTCAGTCAGTTCAGTCAGTTCAGTCAGTTCAGTCAGTTCAGTCAGTTCAGTCAGTTAAGTCAGTTCAGTCAGTTCAGTCAGTTCAGTCAGTTCAGTCAGTTCAGTCAGTTCAGTCAGTTCAGTCAGTTCAGTCAGTTCAGTCAGTTCAGTCAGTTCAGTCAGTTCAGTCAGTTCAGTCAGTTCAGTCAGTTCAGGCAGTTCAGTCAGTTCAGTCAGTTCAGTCAGTTCAGTCAGTTCAGTCAGTTCAGTCAGTTCAGTCAGTTCAGTCAGTTCAATCAGTTCAGTCAGTTCAGTCAGTTCAGTCAGTTCAGTCAGTTCAGTCAGTTCAGTCAGTTCAGTGCATTCACACGAGAAAATTACGCGATTTACCCTGCAAAGCTGTTACGAACTCTTGGACACGCATGACCGCAACATTAAACCCACGTCACGGCCAGTGGCAGACACGCAAAGTCTGGCAATTATCCTCCAGACTGTTTTTTTGTTCCTATAAATCCTTGTGAAGACCGTTAATTAAAACAACAGCATCGCCCATCAACCACCGGCTCCACCACTCATCGTCGTCCCCCATCTGTGAACTCGGGCTGCATGTCGTGCGAACGGCACTTGCTGATCGTTGAACGAATCTCTGTGACCTGATGAATGGAATCCTCGAGACCAGACTAATTTTTCACGTCCCCATGAAAAATACATTCTCGTTATCCTTCGAGCCTTATTTCATGGGATTATTACAAAGCAACACAGCGCAGCCATTAGCCTCCGGCCTCTTGCTCTCGCATTTTCCCCCATCCCCCTGTTTGAGCACTGCGAGGGGACGCGTGTCAGAACCGAGTTTGGGTGGATAATGGGGAGGTACCCTTTGAGTTTTTCAGCTCAGTGCACTAGCAGCCGTGGAGTGGCCATGGTTGCTGCACACACACACACACTTATCCTCCGTTGCCGCCATCCGAGACGTGAGTTATGACCATCGAGTGCAAACTGGAAGGGTTAGCTGCGAGCAGAGAAATGGATTAAAATGCATGTCTTCCTCGAGTAATTTGGCTGCTTTGTCTCTCCCGCCAGTGATCATCTCATCGGATGGCCGTTGGTGCAACATGCTCGCCTCCAAGTTGTGAGGAGAACTGCAACTTGTTCAAAGTGAAGAGACAAGTGCTCATAAGATATTCATCGGACAGCTGGCGATGGCCTCTTCATAAGATATTCATCGTCTCCGTCAAGGTTTGAGGATGCGTTCTACGTCATGTCAGTTCTTCTTGGAGAACGCTTTTCTTGGAAGCACATGGCATCGGATGGAAGCTGGAGCTGTGAAACTTTTGGAGTAGGGCCGCTTAAGAAGCATCACAAGTTTCTCTAATTAAACCATCATTTTGGAGGTAAATTCAAGAGTGACCAGATAGCAACGATAGTTTTTCCAGTCGTTATGTTGCAGCAGCTGTCAATGTCACCTATGACATCGAACTGTCAAAATATTCAGTAAGGATTGTCATTTCATCTCTTATTCCACGGCAGCTTGACGAAAATTACTGGTAACTTTGTCTTCGCTTTTTAGGCTTCCAGCTTCGCTGCACGTGCCTGCCTGCACCCGTTGTCAAACCATGGGTAGTAAAACGCAGCGCATCAGGGTCAGCTTTTTTGGTGGCTTCATTATAACGCCTCCGATTGTGTGTGCAGGCGGCGGCGAACTTACAGAGAGTTTCTGGGAGACTATAGACTAGCAGTCCGTTGCGATTGTAACTTTCCGACATCAAACCGTGGTTCTTTCTAGACTCTGTTGTTCTCCTGATATCCGAGCTCTTACCATGGTTGCAACAATGAATGGATCCGAGTCGATGAGGGCTTTTCGGAACGTTCTGGATGGAGGGCCGATCTGGTTGACGGGTGATTCAACTTGGGACCGCCAGGATGTTCTTATGAATGTTGAGATGTTGGCACCGCGTGCTAGCTACAGCTAGCCTGAGTCCTTTAACGAATGTGTTGTCCCACAGGTTTTGTTTCCCGATGACTTTAGCAAAGATGACCTCCTTACCCAGCATTGCGGTGAAATCTCCTACAACGAGCTGGGGCATTGATCGTGTGTCCATTCTTGGAGATCATAGAAGCCATCCTTGCTGTTGTCATCTTTGTCCTCAAATCAACCTGATGTTCCTTAATTTAGCCGTGATCCGGCCCACGCACAACCTCCAACTGGGCTGGCCAGACATCTTAATTCTACCATCGAGTGAGGACCCGTTAGGATAGAGCTCGTCCGCCGCAAAGTCTAATCCAAGTTCCCGACCATGCCTTGGAATAAAACCGTTTAGACCTGAGCTGCAAATATGACTGAGGAACTCTAAAAGTGTACCGCACCATTCAGGTCCAGATGTCGCCGTTGGCCAATCTGTTGATCAGTTCCTTCGCCGCCATCCGTAAAGAGAAATGAGCCCTGGTACAGACTCACACTCACTCACTCTCTCTTGTTGGTAGCCGTCAACGATGTCCCACGACGGTTGGGTACCCAAATCTAAGTCGAATGCGCTCGGTTCCCGGATTTCACCACTAGTAGGATTTCGTAGACAGAGGCAACGTGTGCACGACTGTCCTTGCATGAGACGCCGCAAACTGGTCCCGAAGCAAATAGCAACTCTCGGTGCAGATACAAGTGTCCAATTAACTCCTTACAAATATGGCAGCTTGTATGCTGTCATAAGCAACAGTTTTGGTGTAGATGGTCAAGGGACCGCCTCACAGTGGTCCCGAAGTGGAAAAAGAAGTACCCAAAGTGACATATTTTTCTCGGCCAAATGCTTTAGGTTTTTCGATTCTACAAATATGAGAACGTAGAAAGTCAAAATTCTGTTGACGGATCATCGTTTCGTTGTAGCGTAAGCTCAAAGTTGGATCTATAAAAATCTGAAATTTACAAAAATGTACGTATATTTTGCATATATCCTAAAATTAGGCACTTTGGAAACTAAAGTTATATTTGGTTTAAAGAACACACAATTGGTTCAAAAGTTACAAATTTACTTTTTTTGTGATTCGATTTTAGGTGCTCAAAGCTTGCATGGCAGTAAGCTTGTTGCCTTATACAAGGTGGCGCAGAATTAATCACCGCATCGGAAGATGCTAAATTTGTTTTTCAAATTGCGTCGTACGCCAGTCACAGAATTTGTTCACGTTTTTCCAGAGTATACCGCTTCATTGCTTGCCTGTTTGTATATAGCAGCTGTCTAGTTCACAAATGTCAAATATGATTGGCGTAAGACGCCATTTGCAAAATTATAGCATCTTCCGAAAACGTGGATTATCATGTCGTGGTAGTGAACGCCAGAGATCGCGCTTGCTGTATAGTCTTGTTGGAGAAAAGAAGAAAGCGAATGGACGCCATTAACTATAGTTCGCAAAACAATGACCAAATGACGGCCCAGTTTCTTAACAATCCCTCGTTCATTACTGTACTTGAACTCCAAATTGGATAGTTTTGACATCAGGATGAACATTATTTACTTAAAGAAATCAGCTTCCACTTGTTAGCTGTCACTTAGCTGTCACTTTGACAGACTCTTACCAAAATTCTAATCGTACGTGAATTTTGTTTGGCACGCCCTTTAGTTACAATAGTTTCATCAGACATATCTTCGTTGGTGAGAGTGGACTGCTATAACTTCGATGTGGCCAGGAATTGTCGCTATCTCCATCTCGGAGTAACGACAAGAAACATTAATCTAAATAATCGATGGTTCCTTCGAAAAGTCCTTCGGCGTCCTCGTTCAGATAGAAAATCAATATATCGCAGTCACAAACCACGATTCCATTAAATTGGTTTAATTCAAAATCGAACTTCTAACAAAATGTTGGTTTTATTTTTGGTCTCTAAAATTGAAGAAAACGGTGTATTGCATCAATGCCATACATCTTGACTCAAAGAGGTGTACTTACATCTAGGGAACATACTCAGTAAAAGTGTTGACTGGTATGCTGTGTCAATTATATACCACTGAGGGGACCAGTGGGCCAGGCGATTGCTTCCTTTAGACGGACCAACTCTTGACAGTACAGCTCTGTAGATGATTGCCTGAGAATCCCACCAAACACTTAGCAAAAGCTTCCTGGCCGTCAATTCTGGCTTGGTCAACGTTTTGCGCCGTCTCGCAGCGGTTGCCAGTTGCGGTTCAGCAACGACCGTGGGGTTTTTTTTGAATTTACTCGTGTGGCACCCGTATATCGAGCTTCTTTTTGAACTCAGCCTGATTCAAAAATGCAAACAATTTTCAACAATTGGCCTCCAAGGATTATAACGCTTCCTAGCTTGCTGTTCGTCTTTATTCTCGAAAAACTGTTGAACTGTTACCATTTCATTTATTTGCTGTTGTCCATCTGGATCACAGTTCATTATTTCTTCTCCAATTTTAGAAGAACTGTGGTCGCCGTGGCGTAAAAGTAAAAAAGTAACTGACTGAATTTGTAAATTTTATCTCTTTTTTCTTATACATTAAAGATAAACAAAGGATATATAAATTACAGGTTCAGATTATAAAATATAAGAAAGAATAAAAATGGTGACACTCAGTATTTAAATGGATAAAGAATAGAGTGGAGTGTCACTTCAGTTCGATACGGTAAAACAAGATAAGATTAGTGGGTGGGGTGGCCCTTAAAGAAAAAGAAATAACAAAGTAAAAAAAAAATAAATAACATATAAAAACAAGATGCAATTAAAAAAGAGTGAAAAATTAAGATTAACTAAAGAAAGAACTAACAAAGAGACGGAGAGAAATGAAAGCTTAAGCCAGAACATTAGAGATCTAAGATTCAAGTCAATCGTAATCTGATGTGAAAAGCCACATTTTAACGCTTTTTTAGAAAAGTTTCAGGTATTGTTATTGTCCTAATATGCTGCGGGAGTTCATTGAATAATCGATAAGACAAAACAGAAAAAAAATTACTATATGCAGTGGTACGGACATTGGGTACTGACAGAATGTTAGAATGAATACCACGAAGATTGTACCGAGAAATTAAACGAACATTACGATTGCCAGACCTTAAAAATAATAATTTTAAGACCTTAAAACAATACAAGTGACCAACAGGAAGAATTTTCAGTGCAGAAAATAAAGGAAAACTAGAATGTCTACAAGATTTATGAAAGCATGATTCTATTTCAGTGTCGGGCATGTCGATGGACAGCGATTTGGAGAGGATCTGTTTTGCCGTCTTCACCGCATTTGCGTCGTTAATGTTAGACACACCCACAACAGAGTTGCTGAGCAAATGTTGTTTTTGACAGTTTAGCTTACTCTCGGTTTAAGCTCTGTGTTTTCTGTTTTCAGCTCGTTCAATTGGAGTAAGAACTGATGGTTTGTTTCCTCCAATTTTGAGAGTTTGGCGTAAATCATCTGCAGAGTGCATTGCCCCTCGCCGTTATAGTTGTTGGTGGAATCGACCACTGTCGGGAGATTCTGCAGAGCATTCACCTTTGGTGATACGTGCTCTTTACTGTTTGGATTTGGTGCCGCCGGCACTGGCAAGTGAAGAGAGTTACGTCTTAATGTTACACATTTATTGCACCGAAAATGTTTGCCACTGGATTTAATAAAGTCAGCATCTTCTTTAGCTATATTCACAAACATTGTAGTAAATTTTTGTCGAAGAATTACGTTACATTTTTTTCACAACAGACTGAACAATTCATCTTGCGAACTAATTAAATTATATAAAGTTCTTTGTGATGCGCACCCTACAACGATCAAGTTAGAACCGAATTTCCACCTCTCCCATACAACGCGACCACTGTGCGCCGCACTATGGGACCAAACAGTGGTTTTCGTCTCAATAATCTGTAACTTTATTGTTTTAAGTGATAAAAAGGTAAGATTTATTTCATTATTCTTATAATATAAGTATAATAGTTATAATTTCTAAGATGAACAGAATTCGAGATCCCGAGAAATCTGGTCTGGTTGTGTTGCACTATGCTACACACACGCGATGTACCGTGCAGTTCGACTCAGGGATTTCCGAGGCGAAAAGCACTGGAGCACTGGATTTCGTCAAGGAGATGTGCTGTCATGTGATTTCTTCAATCTGGTACTGGAGAAGATAGTGCGGAGGGCAGCTGTAAACACGGAAGGCACTATCTTCTAGAAGTCGGTCCAACTGTTGGGGTATACAGCTGCAGATGCAGCCTCCGTAGTGGAGGCTTTTACGGAGATTCAAGAACAGGCGAAACGAGCTGGTTTCAAGGTCAATGAGGACAATATAGTCTCGACCAAAAAAAAGCGTTCCGTCTCACACCACCTTGGACACAATTTCACGGTCGATAGCTACAACTTCGAGGTAGCAAAGGAGCTTACCTACCTCGGGGCAAACGTGAACTCCACAAGCGGCATCATAGTGGAGATCCGTCGTAGAATCGCTTGACGTCCATTGGTACTGTCAGATTCGTACTGACCGAAACGACCTACCGAATCTTCCCATTTATTCCCCAGCGGAACTACCGCTAAGTATTACTTCGCGAGGGACGGACTCGAGCTTTTTGCTTCGTCACAGAGTGTTTGGCGAATTCTCGTTCCGCTGCCCTTCTAAAGTTCTTAGATCGCACATTATTCGTACCGCTGCATCGTTCACAGCAGCCGAAACTATGTTTTCTGGTGTTAGACCATTGACCAAATTTTTCGCGCAATATAGCTCTTTCGTTTGCATACCGAGTACATTTGAAGCAAATGTGCTCCACGTTCTCTACAGCGCTTAGGCAGCGAGGACATGATGGGCTCGAATCACGGTTTTGCTTGTAAAGATATTCCCGGAAACAACCGTCACCAGTCAAGAACTGTGTCTAAAAACTTGGGATTAGTCGGTATGTCCATCTCCCTTTTTGGGACTCGTTCCATCGTTGTTGCCGCGCTTCTATACTGCGGCTTCTTTCGAGTTTCTTCACTAGATTTACTGTTGGCGCGATTTTCAAAGAGTCGCCTAGCTTCTAAAGCTAGGATATCGATTGCTACCATAGAGGATAGAACCAATATCGCGTTGTGGGATATGGTTCGATATGCACTGCTAACTCTCAGTGCGCATAATCTATACACATTTGACTTCTTTCATGGGCGATGTTTTATTCGCGACGTCAGACCATATTTGTGCCCCGTAGAGCGTATGGAGGCTACAACTCTCGCAAGCATTAATCGTTTACCTTGCTTCGGACTTCGGCGATATTCGACATGAGTTTCGAAAGAGCGGCTATCGCTTTCGACGATTTCTCGCAAGCATATGCTGGGTGATGCTTGAAATTAGGTCGTGCCTCAATTGTCACTCCCAGGTATTTTATAAATGGGCTGCAAATTATGCCGTGCCCTCCGATGTTTAACGTTATCGTCTCTAGCTCCCTTGTACTCGTAATGAGCACGGATTCTGTTTTACGATCCGCGAGGTCTAAACTCATATCGCTTTGCCAGTTCTTTATCAGTGCTTTTGCTTCGTTTAAATACAATTCGATTTCTTCAAGCCGTTTCGCCACGACAACAACAGCAATATCGTCCGCGAAACCTACAATGGTGGCTTCCCTGGGAGCCTGATCCTTGGGCAAGTTCATGTAATTTTATGAAAGGTGGTTAAACTTTAAGGGCCGATGTTGAATGTGAACCACACTTAAACGTCAAGTTTAGGTGTGACGACGAGTTGAAGTGGAAGGCTGAAGAGCCGTCCACCTCAACTCGTCGTCGTGCCCAACAATTGCACCTCTCACGCTCGTCGTTGATGAACATTATTCATAAATACTTGCATTTACACGCTTGCAAGGTGCAATTGACTCAAGAACTAAAGCCTCTTGACCATTTCAAGCGTCGTCAATGGTCAGAATGGTGGCAAGAAATGGCAACAGTGGATGATCAATTTTCGAAGTAAATCATCTTCAGTGATGAGGCACATTTTCACCTCAGCGGATTCGTCAATAAGTAGAATTGCAGCATTTGGGCGAACGATAATCCAAGAGTGATTGTCGAAAAACCAATGCACCCACAAGGAGTGACTGTTTGGTGCGGTTTATGGGCTGGCGGCATCATCGGGCCGTATTTTTCCAAAATGAGTCCGGTCAGGCAGTTACTGTGAATGGTGTTCGCTATCGTGAAATTATAACTTTTTATTTTTATGGCCCGAATTGGAAGATATGAATGTGGACGATATGTGGTTTCAACACGACGGTGCCACTCGCCACACAGCTAACGAAACAATTGCTCTTTTGCGCGACAAATTCAATGGGCGTGTTATCTCACGTGGTGGCGATGTCAATTGGCCGCCAAGATCATGTGATTTGACACCGTTGGATTTTGCTCCTTGGGGTTATTTGAAAGAAAAGGTGTACGTCGATTAGACAGCAACAATTCAAGAGCTAAAGGATGAGATAATTCGGCACATTAACGGCATAGAACCTCAATTATGCTTCAGCGTCATCGAAAATTTGGACCATCGGATGGAGGTGTGCCGCCGAGGTCGCGGCAGCCGTTTGGCCGATATTTTGTTCCATACATAATCGAACCATACCAATATTATCATAATAAAAAGAAATGACAATAATTTCCTAAATAGTTTGTGCTTTATTCAAAATCAACATCGGCCCTTAAAATTTAACAACCTTTACAATTTCGTCCCGTCTTCGGAGTCGTGTAGGGGCATTGTCAAAACGCGACCAGTTTGAAGAATTAAATGCATTTTTCACGTCACGGCGCAGTAATGATTACTGTCCCCTTTCCATCGTCTACCTTTTATGGCTGATTGGGCTTTGTTTATTACGACTTTAATCCCGTCGATTGTCGACCTCCGAACTGGTATTCCGCGAGCCCATCATTGGCTTCAACGATAGGCTGTAGTCTGTAGCATATAATACGCTCCAATATTTTGCCCATAGTGTCGAGCATACAGAGGGGGCGACAAGATGAGGGCTCCTCCGGCCCTCATCCGGAGGGGTATTTCCATTGTTCCGAAAATATACCATCGCTTAAGCATGCATTATACATGCTAACGAAAATGTCTAGGCGGGCCTTCATCGCTATTTTTAAAACCCGATTTGGTATGCCGTCTGGACCAGGAGCTTTTCAATCTAGTACCCTCTCAATTGCCGAGGTGAGTTCATCGGTTGTTGTTGTTATGGTTATGTAACCGCGAATTCTACGAGCTGTACCATTATGTGGACGTAGTCCGAATGGGAAAAATCCGTCGGCTGCACCGGCTCGGCCACATCGAGCGCATGGACAAGAATGCTCCAGCAAAGAGGGTCTTTGAATCCGAGCCTCCTGGTTCCAGAAGGAGAGGAAGACCGAATCTCCAAGTAATCGCCGATGCAAGACAGCTTGGTCTTGGTGACTGGAAGCAGCGTCCCCAAGACCCTCAACGATGGAAGGCAGCAATTGATCAGGCTCGGACAGACCATGGATCCAGAACTTGGGCTGCTTTTCCATCGAGCACTTTTAAAAAACAGTGCGTATGTAATTTCAGTCACTTCACCATCTGTATGTGGATTATCTCCTCACATCTACTTCGATGTTGGCCCCAAAAGGCAGCGCGTTTTATTTTGTATCGCTACTTGTTCGTTCACCGAACATTAGGTTTATTTCGCCAGTACCGAAAGGGTTGAACAATTTAGCGTCGGTGTACGAAACAAATGCGAAACAAGTGATGCAAAGAACGAATCACATTCGCACCAAAACGATGAGTGTACGTGCTTCCTGTGGAGTCCCAGAGCTACAAGCAAACAAAGCCACTCAATGGCAAGATCTTCGCCAAGATAAGTCCTTTAGCTCAAGAATGGCATGCAGAGCAATGCATTAATCTCCGCACACCAGTCTTATCGCACTTGTTGGGAATTCCCAAGTTGATAACACTTGACCTCTGGTACACATAAGACCAAGCTTGGAGCTTATATTGATCAGTCTGTCGCACGACGTCGTGTTTGAAGCATGGATTTGAAAATAAGTCGCTTGCTGTTATTCGCATTGTTCGCTATTGTGTTCCTCGACGATACTGCGGGATGTAAGAGCGCGCCATCACGAACAATCCGTAACAATGGGCGCTACATTAAGGAGTGGTATTGTCCGTCAGAGGATGTGTTGCTCGAGTATGAAGGCAAATACTGGTAAATTGTCCCATATCATGTGAAGCAAGTGAAAGCGTGTTCAACTCATCATCAATTCTCTTCCTGTGTAGGTGTGTCAAGCAATGTGCAAGTTGTCCAAATGGATATTGTGATCGCAACAGGTGTAACTGCTTCCCTGGCACGCAGCGTGATCGGGACGGAATATGTGGGAAAATCTGTCCCAATTGTGAAAATGGATGGTGCTCTTCGTCCTCAAGGTGTGAGTGCAACAAGGGATTTACGTGGAGTGAGGGTAGATGTGCACCTGAAACACGATCAAATGGACTTTTACCGGACCTTCATGTATCGGCCACGTTGGGAGATACATTTCCACTTTACCTAAATGTGCAAACTGCTTCTCGTACTTATTTCCCAGAAAATTTCCAAAGTTTACACACACATCGGTTTGGTTATCATCGTCGCGGTACTCCAAAACGCAAGGGTAACTGGCATGATTATGGTGTATCAAGATCAGAGTGGACTCTAAATCCTCACCATTCATATAACCGTTATCCCGTTCAAGGTAATCCACATCAAAATCCATGGCTCTCCAATCCACGACGTCCTCTGGAAGGCTACCCAGAGTCTCCTTGGCAGTCAAATCCACAGAGGCCTCTTCAAACTCCATCAGGAGACTATCCACAACAGAGTCCACAACGTCCTCTTGAAAATGATGCCAAGGCATCGCCCCAAAATCCATCGAGCTCCATTCCACGACGTCCTCTGGAAGGTTACCCAGAGTCTCCTTGGCAATCAAATCCACAGAGGCCTCTTCAAACTCCATCAGGAGACTATCCACAACAGAGTCCACAACGTCCTCTTGAAAATGATGCCAAGGCATCGCCCCAAAATCCATCGAGCTCCATGCCACGACGTCCTCTGGAAGGTTACCCAGAGTCTCCTTGGCAGTCAAATCCCCAGAGGCCTCTTGAAACTCCATCAGGAGACTATCCACAACAGAGTCCACAACGTCCTCTTGAAAATAATGCCAAGGCATCGCCCCAAAATCCATCGAGCTCCATGCCACGACGTCCTCTGGAAGGTTACCCAGAGTCTCCTTCGCAGTCAAATCCACAGAGGCCTCTTCAAGCTGCATCGGGAGACTATCCACAACAGAGTCCACAACGTCCTCTTGAAAAAAATCCCAGGTTCCCTTCGCAATCAAATCCGCAGTCGCCTAATCAGGTTTCATGGAGACCACGTCCAGTCAATCCAGAATCAACATTGCTGTCGGCCCCTCTAACTCCATCGGAATTCATTCCGCAACAGAGTCCACAACGTCCCCATCAGTATCATCCTGAGTCCCCTTCGCAGACATATCCAGAAGTGAATCTACAAACACCTCCTCCAACACTGGCACCAGAATTGCGTCCTCAACAGAAACCTGAGCCACCGTCGCAATTGCCCGGACAACCGCAACCGTCATCTGCAGGCCGTCCGCATCATCCTTATTCGTTTGAGAAAGTCGATCCGCAGCTGGGATCGTCGTTAGCAACAGGTCGGGACCAATATCAAACTTGTCAAACCGACTACTTGTGGGATCCCAAACTCAAAGCCTGCATTCCGTACGAGTCCGCGGAAGGATTGGAAATACATCCCAGAATGGACGACTCATAGATCTCTAGACATTCGAAATAAATGCAATTGAAGAGTTTTAATCCGCAAACTTGTGTTGTCATTGAATTTCTGTGGAAATTGCTCAAAAATGTACTCGTCAACGGTGAAAGGTTTTCCTCTCCTTTCGAGTCTACGCTGAACGCAGAGAACGTGTCTCCGCTGCAACAGTTATTTATATAGGAGAAGGCAACTCAAATGGATGGCAGTGGGTACACAGACGTGAGCTTTTCAGGCACAGTGATTCATGGTGTCCTCTGCCATGTGTCTGCGCGATCGTGAAATGGTAAGTTGCACCGCATGCTGCTCCACTATGTGTACCAAATGTCGACTTGTGACACCGAGGGCATGACAAGTATCGATTGTAAACTACATCAGACGACCGAATGGTTCAAATATCGGGGAATTCAGCAAAATGTAGTTTTATCCAAACCGACATCACACTTACGTCGGTTCTAAGGCACACCCTGGACCTGCTAATCCTCACTGACGTCAATTGAAACAAACTTGGCCACTACATGGAATGGTGTTCTAAATGGTAATGTATGTCTTGTTCCGATTTTCTGTCCACATTTCCCGGTCAACTCTGAGGGAGCAAGCAGGACGCTACGATAGAACGAAGTGCTGAATTCCAAATGCACTCATTCCTTCCCTATATACATAATTTCTGTATATATATGCCATCTCTGTACAGACAAAAACAGCTGACATGTGACCAGGGCCGGCCCCACCATATGTGCAAGTGCACAGGGCGCACAGCGCTTGTGGGCGCATTTTGAAGACTAAATAAAATCTGCACGCTTCGCTTAAAAATGTTCACAGGACATCATCTCAGAATAATAAACTCAGTTCTCAGTAGTATGGACTCATTTCAGCCAGGCGTGCAGAATTTCTTTCACAATTGGTTTTAGTCGTTCGTTTCGGTGGTTTTTTCGGATTTAAATTTAGCCCCGCTGACGGGCACCACTGTTTAGTAATTTCTTAGTCCCCATTCGATGATATCACACAGGATCTCCTCCATCCTGCCTCTGGCTATAATTACTAAAGGCTGATTTTTTAGCTGTTATCTTTTTGGCAACACTGGTTTAAACAGCTGACGCATGTTTCGTGTTTTGTTTCACTGTCAAACATCTTCAGTTTGGTCTATAATTTAACCATGAATCGTCTTACAAACGAACAACGCTTGCAAATTATTGAATTTTTGTTATCAAAATGCGTGCTCTGTTAAGAAAGTTCATCGCGCGCTTCTTCCATTAAAATTGTGTTCAGCGACGAAGCTCATTTTTGGCTCAATGGGTACGTAAATAAGCAGAATTGTCGATTTTGGAGTGAATATCAGCCAGAAGCATTGCAAGAGCTACCAATGCATACAGAAAAAGTCACAGTTTGGTGCGGTTTATGGGCTGGTGGCATCGTTGGACCGTACTTCTTCAAAGATGATGAGAATCGTAACGTAACTGTGAATGGTGAGCGCTACCGTGAGATGATATCCAACTTTTTTTTGCCCAAAATGCAAGAGCTTGACTTGCATGACATGTGCTGTCAACAAGACGGTGCCACATGTGCAGACTTATTGAGGGTCGAGTTCGGGGAGCATTTTATTTCACGTTCGGGACTGGTCAATTGGCCGCCTAGATCGTGCGATTTAACGCCTTTAGACTATTTTTTGTGGGGTTATATTAAAGCTCATGTCTATACAGACAAGCCCGACGCATTGGAAGACAACATTGAAGCATTTGTTTCTTTAGATACCGGCCGAAATGTTGGAAAGAGTATGCCAAAATTGGACTAAGCGGATGGACCATTTGAGGCGCAGTCAAGTCCAACATTTGCATGAAATAACCTTCAAACATTAAATTATATGGACCGTACTATCGATTCAAATAAGGATTTCATGCATTTTTCTGAATTTTATGTGTTTTTTTTTTTTGAAAAACTTTCCTATACCTTTAAAAAAAATCACCCTTTATATCATCAGCATATGCCTGACATTTGATGCCACATCAGTATCTCTAGAAGTTCGTCTACAACTAGACTCCACACTAGGGGAGATAAAACTCCTCCTTGAGGACATCCTTTTATTGTTCTTCGAGGTAAACCAGCTACCCAGCCTTTTGCCCCTCTTCGAGACCATTTGATGTAAATGGACTAGACTTCGCACGGCCCATATGTGTGACCGAATCTAGTAATCAGCGAAAAAAAATGTACTTGCTGTTGTGCTGCTGCACGTGCTATCCACATGGAAAGCACGATGGATCTATCAACTGAGAGTTGATTTGCTCGCCATAAGAAGATTCATATCAAGGCGCGGTGTTCCTCGGATAATCTATTCTGATAATGCCACCACATTTAAGCGATCACCTTCAGACCTAAAACAACTCGAAGAAGTTTCTTGGATTTTTAAGCGAAATCGCATAAAATAGAAGTTCATTGCAGCACGTGCCATGGTGGGGTGGTTTTTTGGAGCGTTTAATAGCAGTGGTTAAAGCAGCACTAAGAGCAGCTGTTGGTAAAGCTACTTTAAGCGTAGACCAGCTTCAAACATTGTGAATTGAAGTTGAGGGAGTAGTTAACTCCCATGATGATGATGACCCATTAGATTTACCCCATCCCACTTTATCACTGGTGAACATGAATTGGCTACTGAACCAAAACCATCCAAAAGCAATCATCAGGAAAGGAAGTGAGGAAGCAGTAGAAGAAGCGTCTACGTTCTTTGGCTACTTTCTAGAGGCGATGGTATAAAGAACCAACTACGTATAAACAACCAATTACTATCCTTGCACCAAGTACTAAATTCATCCAAATTCACTATGCAAGTGGGAAATGTTGTACTTTTGGAAGATTCATCGTTACCGCGAAGACTTTGGCATATGGCGGTCATTCAGAAGGTATTCCCTGGAAGAAACTGTCATACGTAACTTCCATACTAATCTTTCTAATTACAAATGATAAATGAATTGTATAGATTAACTGAATTTGCTGAATAGACATATTTCTTTGTTCTTAAAACTAAATATATTGTAGTCACATTTTTCTTTGCTGAAGTCTTCATTGAAATAATAATACGTTTAAAATTTAACGAAACGAGTTATTTTTCTTACTATTATTTGAACAGTCATAGCGAGTCGGGTTCTTATTATTTAAAATGCATGCTTAAGCGAGAGTCTATTTCCGGAGCAGTGGAAATACCAACGAAAGGAAATAAACCGCCGGAGGAGCCCTCATCTTGTCGCCCCCTCTGTATGCTCGACAATATGGGCAATATATTGGAGCGAATTATGTGCAACAACTACAGCCTATCGTTGAAGCCAATGATGGGCTATCGGAATACCAGTACGGCTTTTGAAAGGGCCGATCGACAATCAACGCTATTAAAGTCGTCATAAACTAAGCCCAATCAGCCATAGAAGGTAGACGATGGAAAGGAGGCAGCAAAAACAGTACTGCGCCGTGGTTACACTTGACGTGAAAAATGCATTTAACTCTGCAAACTGGTCGCGTTTTTGACAATGCCTCGAAAGATTGATCATGAGACTTACCGATAGGTTGCTCCTTCACGACTCCGACGACGGGACGAAATTGTATAAAATTACAAGGGGGAGTGCCGCGAGGATCAGTGTTAGGTCATTTACTGTTTAACGTGATGTATGACTACATTCTTCGGATCCCAGTCCCCAGGGAAGCCACCATTCTAGGTTTCGCGGACGATATTGCTGTTGTTGTCGTGGCGAAACGGCTTGAAGAAATCGAGTTGTATTGCAACGAAGCAAAAGCACTGATCAAAAACTGGCTAAGCGATATGAGTCTAGACCTAAAAAAGAAACCGCGCTCATTACGAGTAGAAATGAGCTAGAGACGATAACGATAAAAATCGGAGAACACGGCACAATTTCCAGCCCATTTATAAAATACCTTAGAGTGACGATTGATGCACAGCCTAATTTCAAGCATCACCTAGCATATGCTTGCGAGAAGTCGTCGAAAGCGATAAGCGCTCTTTCGAGACTCATGTCGAACATCGCCAGTCCGAAGCAAGGTAAACGATTAATGCTTGCGAGAGTTACAGCCTCCATACGCTGTACGGGGCACGAATATGGTCTGACGTCGCGAATAAAACATCGCCCATGAAAGGAATCAAATCTGTGTATAGATTATGCGCACAGAGAGTTAGCAGTGCATATCGAACCGTATCCCACAACGCGATATTGGTTCTATCCTCTATGGTAGCAATCGATATCCTAGCTTTATCGCGCCAACAGTAAATCTAGTGAAGAAACTCGAAAGAAGCAGCAGTATAGAAGCGCGGCAACAACGATGGAACGAGTCCCAAAAAGGGAGATGGACATATCGACTAATCCCAAGGATTGAGAATTGGGTAAATCGAAAACACGGCGAACGAAATTATTGGCTTACACAGTTGGTAGTGCAGTCCCATTGAAGCAGGTGGAGAAGTTCAAGTGTCTGGGGGTCTTTTTCACAAGGAATGGGAGGCGTAATGCTGAGGTTTCCTGTTTGATTTTGAAACGGCCTGAAGGACCTGTACTCAGGAAGGCCGAGCTTAGCGTTAAAATCAGTACTTGTTCCAATTCTCACGTATGATCATGAAATTTGGTTAATGACCGAAAGAATAAGATCGCGAATACTAGCTGCCGAAATAAGATTTCTTCGTGCTGTTACTCGGCAGGGATAGGCTGAAAAACACGGCAGTACGCGAGGAAGTCAATGTAGAGCACCAACTTCTTAGAACGGAAAGGACTATGCTTCGATGGTTTAGTCACGTGGCACGAATGTCCTCATCATAAAGACTTCCGAGGCGTGCCTTGAATGCGATTCCTTCGGGTAGGCGACCGCTTGGTAGACCCAGGACGAGGTGGTTGGACCAAGTACAAAAACTCGCCTGGTTGCGCTCGGGCATAACTCCTGATGAGTTAGAGTCGATGGCGGAGGATTGAGTGGCCTGAAGATCTCTCGTGCGTGCATTACCGCTGCGACGCATGTAGTGGATCATGCGGGTCAGAAGATGATGATGATCGATGATATGGATGTGGAAACATGTAGTACCATAGTCACATCGTACACAATACGCGAAGCCATACATGCACGAGTTCCCACCTCGCAGGATATGTAAACGTTTGATTTCGATTTGTTGGACAAATGCAAATGATCGCATGTAGGCATGCAGGATCCCTTAAAAAGGAATATTGCCCGATATGTATTGAGAAGTCATTAAAAATTACCTTGTAACAATCGAGTACTGCCGGAACTCCCGTTGAGGACATTTGTCATCCCTGCAGAAAGTCAAGATCGAAGCAATGTAGAGAAATATAAACTTGATCGAATCGAAAAGGGTTTGATCACTACGATTGTACGTATGTTCCTCTCGAAGTGCACGGTGTCGTTACTGCCAATCTGCTGCTAATCGATCACAGGCACTACGTGCAATACCTCAGTATGATCGACACTGCTTGAGTGGAGAGCATGCAAGAGGGTTCCTTCGGAAATGACTTCTGCTGAAATTTGTTCGACGAAGAAGAAATCGAAAGTTTACAATATCTTCGATGTACTTGATCGTCTCTGGCGATGATTATATGAATCCTCCAGAGTTACAAACTCTGATTCGTAGCAACCTAAAGATGCGCTCTGTAGAGTGATCTATGTGACGGCACAATAGGAGTTCAGTCTACCTTCTCCTTCTCCACACCGCGCTGTGCCAAAGCATGGTCGTAAAGAGTTGCATTCCAACAATTCAACGAGACCGCCTTCAATTCAAACACACAGCCACTGCCACCGAAATCCAATCACAACACAGAATCTCAAATTTCAATTTCAAAAAGTTCATTTATATTCAAATTTTAATCAAGGAAGCATATAAGAGCTCCAGGGCGTTAGTTGGGAGGGAGGGTACGTTCCACGGATGAGGTCCAACGTTGGAGCAGCCAATTTTCTGAAGCTTGGCCGTTTATAGGATTGACTGCGAAGCTCACACATTACTCATCGATGTTAGCGGAAGTATTGCGGCCTGAAGCCCAATCCGGACTGATCCATTCTTCCTTCCAGTTTCTGAAAGCCATCATCTTCGTTGGGCGGAGGATTTGGAGCACCCTGTCCTGGCATCATTGGTGGTGGTTGCCTATTGGGCCAAGGTTGATTTGGGTCCCATTGTGCTGGCCAATAAGGCGGTCGTTTGTATTGCGAATACTCTGGCCAATGTTCTGTTTGTGGAGCGACACACTGGCCATTGCTGAAAACGAGTCCAGGGTTGCACTCGCATTTCGAGGGTGATGAGCACCATCCATTCGCACAGTTCGGGCAGATTTTACCACAGACTCCGGGCCCCGCTGGAATCGTACCGGGAAAGCAATGGCACTTGTTTTCATGACAAAATCCATTTGGACACGATGTACATGTATCGAAGCATCTACACAAGAAGAAATTCGTCAAACATATGTAGACTTGACACGAATCCCTTACCGATAAATATTCTCGTGCATGGCCATCACTTTTCCCGGGGGACAGAACCACTCGACGACTTGTTTGCCATCAACAATGGCTACGCGGGACTTTGCAGGCGGGCAGGCAGCAGCTATATCCATTAGCGCCAAGGCTAGCAGGCAGCCCAGTACGAGGCGATACATCTTCTAAACAACGTTTCAAACACCACGCCCTTAGGCAAACTGATGCTCAAATTCGAAAAGCTCGCTTATAAATGTCCCAGGCTCCTCAATGGGGAGGCTGTTTTTAGAAATTGCGCAACGAAAAATGTATTCCAACGGAATGTGATTGATAAGGTCCGAAATGGTGAGTCGCAGCATTCCAATCCTGAGCGGAAGAGCTTATCGCGCTGCAAAACTTACCGCTCTTCGGATTGCTTTCTTGGTGTCCAACTAGTTCTTGAAATACCAAATTGTGAGTGTACAACGTTGTGTCATCAGCAAGTGCAGACGACTCTTATGAGCTCGCTTTGGCCTCGCTTCGGATCAGACAACGTCCTTGGCTATGGTTGCAATGCGTGCTAACTCTTGGGGTAACGTTCAGTTTAACCTATTTGCTATGTTGCCTGTTCGTGGTCTATTTCCGTCCAGTCCTACTTATATTCCAGCTGGTTCTCGTGGTCTCATTAGAAAACAATCGAATAACAATCGAATCGAATCGAATTCTACAATTTATTCTCACTCCATACAAAAAAATCAGCGCAAAGCTTTTGCTCCAATAAGAAACTATACCTACCAAAATAGGAACCTTGGGAATGGAAATACAGCCAAACCTCTGTAATTGGAACATCCTTAAATCGAATTTTCTATAAGTCAAACCAAATTTCCGAAAAATATTGGTTCCCGTGGCTATTTGAATTTTGGAGGTTCGACTGTATTCTTCACCCTTCTCAACCAATTAGTGAGAGGATTGTACTCTCGCTCTCATAAATGTAAAGTTTAAATTTTAGTAGTGAAACGAAATGAAAATGCGATGGACAATTGCGAATAAAAAAGTTGTTCCAGCAATACACCTGACCAAATACACACATGATACAATCCAACAATCTCTCTCCGACTTGAAGAATAAGCGAATACACACAATCTAACAATCTCGCTCAGAATTGAAAAGTCGGCGAAAACACACAATTTAACAATCTCTCTCCGACTTGAAGCATCGGCGATTACACACATTCGTTGATGATTGGAATCGTACCTACAAGAATCGAAAATCAACAAACGACTCCGCTCAATTTGAATTCGAATAATTACGATTGCGATTATTCGCAATTGCCCATCGCTAGTTCGAAGACCAACGAAGGTTGTCTATTCCAAACATCTCAATATTGCTTTCTCTTTGAGGCTTCCTGATCACTGTAGCATCTTTCAGGCAGAAACCATCGCGATTAAAGAGGCGTTGTTGTCATGGCTCAAAAAAAACGTGAAATCTAAAAGGGATACCACCATCTGTTTGGACAGTCAGGTTGCAATCGAATCCCTGGACAATGTCATGCTCAACTCAAAAACATCCCATAACAAGATGGCTGAGCATTTTAACATCCTCATGTGGGTGCCGGGACACTGCGACATACCAGGCAACTACAAAGCCGATAAACTCGCTAAGTGTGGTACAGCCTCCTCCCTAACAGTAGCAGGGGTACTACATTCCATGCCGATCGCTATAGCCTACCATCTCCTGAAGATACACAAGATTAAAACCACCAATAACAAATGGCTAGAAGGCACCACCTGCCTTAAAACAAAAGAAATCTGGCCATCACTGAACCTAGGCTCAGCAGACCCTCATTAAGGACTCTCATCGGAGTCATAACTGGGCACTGTGCAATTGGCACTCGTGCTCGCTGGATGGGTGTCCCACATAATGATTTCTGAAGTTGCATGGACGAAGAAGAGATAGAAACTACAGATCACCTACACTATTCGTGCAGCGTCCATCTGTTATTGATTCTTTTCTTACTAACTTATCTAGTCACATTTATCAGCCAGTTACTATAAACGACCTATCTTCAGATCATAATCCAGTTCTCTGTCGACTTCCCTGGTCAGGTGAAAAACTTCCGCAATATTTCAAGGATCTGAAACATGCAAACTGGAATATTTTCCGATCCGAACTCATATCCAGACTTAGAAACGTCCCTACCAGTCTAGACGACATAAACAGCAAAGTTGATATTGTCAATATTGTCTATCAGTTTTCCGAACATATCCTTAGTTCCGCTGATAGAAGTGTGCCAACTTCCACCTCATGTTTTGGAGTTTATTCGTTTGCGAAATATTCACCGAAGAAACTGGCAAAGATATAGACAGCCCACAACACCAGAAAATGCGTTCATTACTGAGACTGAGATAGAACACTTCACAGATAACCTCAATGTAAAGAAAACTGGTATTTTAGATGATGTAAGAAATATCTATTTGAAGAACTTACCTAAGGTTGGCATTATATATAATAAATGCCTGCTTAAAAATGCAACATTTTCCAACTGCATGGAAAGAAGCTAAAGTAGTACCCGTTCTAAAAGCAGGAGAACCTCCGAATGTACCAACTAGCTACATACCTATAAGTCTATAGCATAAGCATAAGTAGCATAAGTAAAATTTATAAAAAAGTAATTAAGGACAAATTACTAAAAATCATTGATGAAAAAATATACATACTTCCCAATGAGCAATTTGGCTTTCGGCGCTTTAATAGTACGAACCACCAAATTCTAAGAATTTTCAATAGTATTAAAATTAATCGTGATATAGGAAAATCAACCGGATTATTAATGGTGGATATTGAAAAGGCATTTAATACTGTGTGGCACAATGGCCTATTATATAAAATGATACGATTCCATTTTGCACCGTATATTTGTAAAGTTGTCCAGAGTTTTTTGTCAAATAGATGTTACAAAGTTCATGTCAATAATAGTCAATCATGTTTGTATAATGTAGATGCTGGTGTTCCTCAAGGGTCAGTCCTTGCACCGATCCTGTTCAACATGTTTTTATCTGATTTCTCCCCTCTTATCGGAATGCAATTTCGCCCTGTATGCTGATGATTCTGCGATCTTTTCGTCGCATAAATTTGGTCTGAATATTGAGACAAATTTAAAAAATGCGGCGGAAATGGTTGTTAAATACTTTAACAAATGGAAAATTAAAGTTAATGAGGAAAAGATAAAAGATATCTTTTTCCCACGAAAAAGAAAGTCTTGTTATCTTCCATCCGACCAATTAGCAGTAAACGGGCAACACATACAATGGGAGACGTCGGTGCAGTACCTGGGCGTTTACCTAGATAAAAAACTCACTTTTAATGAACACATTTCAAAGACTCTTCATAAAACGGGTACTGCAATTAAAATGTTGTATCCTTTTATCAATAGAAAATCCTTACTTTCAAATGCTAATAAAATACTCTTACACAAGATTATTTTGCAGGCAATATTGTTGTACGGCTGTCAAGTGTGGGGTGATTGTGCTAAGTGTCACATAAAAATATTGCAAATACAGCAAAACAAAAAGCTCAAAATTATGACCTTCCCTGGCATCACTCTACCCGCGACTTACACAGTAAAGCTGATGTTGAATTGATCTCTGTTAGGTTACATGCACTTACCGAAGGACTTATGGGCGGATGTGATCTATCCGATAATCCTCTAGTTAATGAGCTTAATAATAACTATAACCGACAAGACTGATGTTTTTTGTTTTTTTTTGTGGTTGCTTATGTATTTATCCGTTTAATTATTTATTCGTTAAATTATTTATTTATATATTAATATTATTTATCTATTTATTTATTTGTATTATGTAAATATTAATATATTTATATATTTGCTTATTTATTTATTTATTTATTTATTTATTAATTTATTTATTTATTTATTTATTTGTTATTTATTTATTTATTTAATTATTTATTTATTTATTTATTTCTTTCTTTATTTATTTCTTTATTTATTTATTTATTTATTTATTTACTTACTTACTTAGTTAATTATTTATTTACTTTCCTTTTTTTTAATAAAGGGCTTTTTTTTGTTCCTTCCCTTTGCCTAGAATAATTATTTAAAAGTTATCATTTTTTTTTTTTGTTTTTAGTTTTATTTCAGTAGAAAGATATAACATGACATATAATATATCGAATCCCTGTATTGTAAATTGTGCGGTGGCTCGCTTTGTTAACTTGATAATAATAAAAAAATATAAAAATAGCTGGACCATCCACATCTTTGATACCTTGGAGTTTTTCGTGCCTCTGCGATTTTGAAATTGGCTTCTCTCCAATGAAATTCGAAGTGATTGTTACCACTTTTGTGTACTTCCAAGCAACTACAGCCAAATCCATACCATCAATGCTGCTTACTACTTCATAAGAAGTGACACGTTCTTTACTTTTCCAGTACTTGTCGTCCGGAAGCGTGCAGTTTGGTAAGCGATTTTTTCGGACGCTTCCTAGACTTAGCATTCCTTTAATATAAAGATACAAATACATAAGAATATTTTTATGTATAGATACTTTCTAGGTACATACCTTTCTTATAAAGCTCAGAAATTAATGTTATCGAAGTGTAGTAATTGTCGAAGTATATTTTGAAATACATTTCTTGTGGAACATTTCGAATCAGTCGAATTACAACATTGGAACCAGCACCCAAGTTAGCGATCATCATTTTCTTGACCAGTATAGAGCTCAAAGTTGTAAGCATACCCAGATGCACCACACAAAGCTAAAAACTTGTAGCCCCATTTATGAGGTCTCGCTGGAAGATATTGCTTTATAAAGTTTCTCGCTTTTGTTGAGCAAATTTGCTCATCCACACATAAAAACTCTTCAAAGGGAACTTTTTGGAAGTTTTGTGTCAATTTGTTTATAAGCGAATGAATTTTGTGGATGCGATCATGACGAATATCGGATTTTGAAACCATTTTGGCGTTGTCATTAAAGTGCATAAAATTGACGAATTTTTTCAAATCTAAAGGGGGGTTAAATTTTAAGGGCCGATGTTGAATGTGAACCACACCTAAACGTCAAGCTTTTTTCTGCATTTCATTTGACATTTCTCAATTTCAGACTAACTCAATTTGAACCATGGAAAGACACACAATCGAGCAACGTGTTAAACTTATTCAGGCTTATTATGAAAATGGGCGTTCAAATCAAAATGCATATCGTGCACTTCTGTAGGAGATGTGAAAACACCAGTGCATGCTCGTACAGCTCGTACTCCAGGAAATATTGCTGCTGTTCGCGATAGTGTGGCTGAAGAGCCGTCCACCTCAACTCGTTGTCGTGCCCAACAATTGCACCTCTCACGCTCGTCGTTGATGAACATTATGCATAAAGACTTGCATTTACACGCTTACAAGGTGCAATTGACTTAAGAACTAAAGCCTCTTGACCATTTCAAGCGTCGTCAATGGTCAGAATGGTGGCAAGAAATGGCAACAGTGGATGATCAATTTTCGAAGAAAATCATCTCCAGTGATGAGGCACATTTTCACCTCAGTGGATTCGTCAATAAGCAGAATTGCCGCATTTGGGCGAATGATAATCGAAGAGTGATTGTCGAAAAACCAATGCACTCACAAAGAGTGACTGTTTGGTGCGGTTTATGGGCTGGCGGCATCATCGGGCCGTATTTTTTCCAAAAGGAGCCCGGTCAGGCAGTTACTGTGAATGGTGTTCGCTATCGTGAAATGATAACGAACTTTTTATGGCCCGAATTGAAAGATATGAATGTAGACGATATGTGGTTTCAACAGGACGGTGCCACTTGCCACACGGCTAACGAAACAATGGCTCTTTTGCGCGACAAATTCAATGGCCGTGTTATCTCACGTGGTGTCGATGTCAATTGGCCGCCAAGATCATGTGATTTGACACCGTTGGATTTTGCTCCTTGGGGTTATTTGAAAGAAAAGGTATATGTCGATAAGCCAGCAACAATTCAAGAGCTAAAGGATGAGATAATTCGGCACATTAACGGCATAGAACCTCAATTATGCTTCAGCGTCATCGAAAATTTGGACCATCGGATGGAGGTGTGCCGCCGAGGTCGCGGCGGCTATTTGCCGATATTTTGTACCACACATAATTGAACCATACCAATATTATCATAATAAAAAGAAATGACAATAATTTCTTAAATAATTTTGTATTCAAAATCAACATCGGCCCTTGCATTAAATTTAGCCACCCTTTATTTACAGACTTTGCCAAAGCTTTTGACAGGGTAAACCATAGGATACTGCTGCATAAGCTATCCTGTATTGGTTTCCATTCCAAATTTCTGACATGAATCGAATCTTATTTGACAGTTCAAATCCAAACTGTGAAAATAGACAGTAATTTTTCAGTCCATATTAATGTACCATCTGGTGTCCCTAAGGGTAGTCATTTGGGCACATTACTTTTTCTTTTGTTTTTTTTTTAAATCATTTTTGTTTTATTTTTAATTCATTTACTTACGTGCTAGACAAAAATACTTAAAACTAGCTTAACTATCTTAACAATTGTTCTTACATCTAACCTACTGACCCTATACGGGTACTCTAAGCTATTCTGATATACATTTAATATTGCCTTTCGGCTTAGTCTATGTTTTTTATTTTTTTTTTCAGTCTGTATTTGTTTTTCATTTAGCCAAGAAAACTGGTAAAAAAACTTGCCTTAACTTATCTGTCTTAACCTACCTTAAACTAGCTTAACCTAACATTAAAACTTAAAAAACTATCTTAACTATGTCCGTAACTTTACGAACACGTGCACCAGGGCGTATATGTTATGTATATGCCTAACATATATAATTTATACGCCGTAGTGCAACTTTTTTTTTTGCTCTATATATATTCTCCTATTTTTTTTTTCTTATGTACTACCCTATAATCTATGTAAGTTGCCCACTATGGTCAACTATCAGGTCATCATCTTAAAAACCCAGCGGCGGCAGAGGCTGGTTTTGGTGTAACCACCAGTAAAAATGCCGTTCTTTGGCAGACTCTCTCCTGTCTCGAGCAGAGATCGCTCTGCTGAACCGGAGGAGATCCTCGTGACTGCGAGCTACTTCCCGTTCGTATTGGAGTCGCCTGTCCACTGTTCGGCGTACGACGTGGAAGATGACAGGACATCCTTGTGGATCCTGTATTAGGCCAGTAGTGTCGAGATAGAGAAACGCTTCAGGAGGTATAAAGCCGGTGAGGCGCACTCTCTCATGGTACATAACATTGGGGTAGTAAGCCACAAAGATCAGACTGTTGGAAGAAGTCATAGCTATATGCCTTCTGATCAGTTTAATAATAAAATTATCTATCCTGTTCAAGTTTGCCTCGTTGTACAGGACCTCGTTAGGATAGAACTTATTGTACTCAGACTCGGGTGTACGATACAACCGGAGACAAGTGCGAAGACACTGTCTCTCGAACAACCTCATCTTTTCCATCTGGGAAGGACTCACATTGAACCACAGTGGACAACCGTAGGCCATAACTGGCCGGATGAGGGCCATGTAGCAGATTACCTTTACTCTGGTGTCAAGTTGGCTGCTGTAAAACAACCCCCTTGCCACAGCAATGGCCTTGTTTAGCTTTCGCCAGAGCAATATCTATATGTTTGTAAAAATACAGATATTGATAAAGTCAAACGCCAAGATATCTAACTACACTTTTCACATCTAACGGCCGTCCCTGCGGGTCAACTATGCCGAACTTACGCCAGTTTGTGCGTGTATCCCATGCTGCCATGTACAGCGGGGTCCTGAAAAGGATAGTTCCGCACTCCACTGAATGTCAGATACCAGTTTGGACGCGGAATGTATAGTTTCATGCCCCGCCCTGAGTCCGAACTGGTAGTCCGGTATGATTTTATTTTCCTCACCCCATTGTTTCAGAACTCGAATGACTATCTTTTCAAAGACCTTGCTTATGCAAGGAAGAAGACTGATCGACCGAAGATTTGTCGGGATTGATTTGTCTTTATCCCGTTTAGGGATTGGTTGCACCACAGCTGTTTTCCAGTGTACCGGGCAATAAGCATTACTCAGCGCATTATTGAACAGTGTTGTGTAAATCTGCACGGCATCGGGGGGAAGATAGCGAAGCACAATATTTGGTATACCATCGATTCCCACCGACTTTTCTTCTTCAGCGAGTTAAAGATACCCTGAAGATCTTCTTGAGAAATCAAGTTGTGATTTAAATCATTGGCGACGGCATTATTTACCATTTCTTTTGTTTGTCAATGATATCCCATTAATCTTTAAGAATTCTCACTGCCTGCTTTATGCGGATGACCTTAAGTTGTATCACGAAACTTGTACGCTAAGGGATTGTGTTCTTCTTCAATACGATTTGATAGAGCTGATCCAATGGTGTGAAGTAAATGATCTGCATTTGAATGGTTCAAAATGTCAGGTATTTTCTTGTTCTAGAAATTGTTTGTCCATTGATCCACAAAAAAGGAGACCCCTTCAACTGCGCCAACTACCGAGGGATAAGCCTCCTAAACATCGCCTACAAGATCTTCTCTGCCGTTTTGTGCGAGCGCCTGAAACCATTCGTGAATAACCTGATAGGTCCTTATCAGTGCGGTTTCAGGCCGGAGAAGTCCACCATCGACCCAATTGTCACACTACGACAGATCCTGGAAAAAACCCAAGACCTGCAAATCGACATCCACCACCTATTCGTCGATTTCAAGGCCGCATATGACAGCGTGCATAGAGACGAGCTATACAACGCCATGTCTATTTTTGACATTCCTGCCAAACTCGTCAGATTGGCAAGGTCGGTAACGAACTCACCGAGACCTTCAATGTCAAAAAAGGCTTTAAACAAGGCGACGAGCTGTCATGTGACTGCTTTAATATCATCCTGGAGAAAATCGTGCGAAACTCAAACGCCAACACTAGAGGCACGATCTTCCAGAAGTCCGTACAATTGCTAGCATACGCGGACGACATTGACGTGATTGGTCGAACACAGCGAGCCGTCAATGAAGCGGAGGCTGCAAAAATGGGTTTAACAGTGAATGAGGGCAAAACGAAGTACATGCTGTCATCTAGAAAGGACCCACAACACCGACGTCTCGGCCAGAACGTCACCGTAGGCAGCTTTAACTTCGAGGTATTTAAGGACTTCGTCTACCTCGGCTCCCAGGTAAACAGTACAAACAACATCAGTACCGAGTTTAAACGCAGAATAACTCTAGCCAACCGCTGTTTCTTTGGGCTCAAGAGGCAATTGAGGAGTAGAACGCTCTCTCGAAGGACCAATCTAACAGTATATAAGACCCTCATCATCCCTGTCCTGCTCTATGGCGCAGAAGCCTGGACAGTCTCAAGAGCAGAAGAAGAAGTCCTTGGTATTTTCGAGAGAAAAGTTATGCGTTCCATCTTTGGTCCTGTTTGCGTTGATGGTTTCTGGAGAAGAAGATACAACCATGAACTGTACGGGCTGTACAGTGACATGATCCTAGTCAGGCGTCTACGGATTCAGCGCCTAAGATGGCTAGGCCATGTAGAGCGCATGGACAAAACTGCTCCAGCCCGAAGAGTCTTCGACTCCGAACCAGTGGGACAACGCAATAGAGGTCGCCCACGAAACCGACGGCGCCAACAAGTGGAGAAGAAGCGCATGGAGGAATTATTGCGCGAATTACGGGATCCACGCGGGTTTGCTTTAAAAAAAACAACTTGCTTCAACTAATGACTGACAATAACTGATTTATTTTATTGAATTTTGTTCACACTTTGGCTCATTTTGCAGAGGTGATTGCATGAACTTTATTTAGGACGGATGCGTCCCAGACGCTGACATTGCAGTTCCTGCGGTCACCTGTGCAATTACAAAAAATTAAAGAAATACATTGGAGTATTGCCGATGGCGTCCCAGACGCTGACATTGCAGTTGATTATGTGGTTGATGATGAGGGGGCAACGGGGGCACTGCCGAGCTATATTTGCGGGTACACATGCCGGCAGGTGTCATAGTACAGGTGAATGTCGTCGTCGTTGGCGTGTGAGGATGAAGGGCGTCGGGTGTGCAGGCGGGTGTCGTACCATAGATGATCGTTGTTGGTGTTGGCTGGTCAGGGGGCGACGGGTGCGATGGTCGTGCAGGCAGGTGCCGTAACTCGCGCAATAATTCTTCCATGCGCTTCTGGAAAATACCCGGCGCAGTAGAAATACCGAAGGGTAATCTTTTTATACGGTAGGCACCTTTGTGAGTAATGATTGTAAGTGCCTTTGACGTTGCCTAGTCCACAGGCATCTGCTGATACGCTTGCGCCAGATCGATCTTCGCGAATCTATTCCCCTTTTTGGATAGCCGCAAGAATGTCCACAATAGAAGGTGTCTGGAAACAATGTGGTGACAGTGCTTTGTTGACCGTACACCGGTAGGCCCCGCAAATTCGCACAGTTCCATCTGCTTTCGTTACTGGAACTATCGGTGTCAGCCAATCACTATATTCTGTAGGCTCTAGAATGCCTTGTCTAACCTGTTTGTCTAGTTCCGCCTCAACTGACAGTCTTTGGGAGTAGGGAATCTTCCTAGCGGGAGTAGGGAATCTTTACTCGTGCTAGCGGGCAATTTAATTGGTTTAACTGCCGGGTCCAAACTAAGGGACACCGCTTCACCTGTATATGTTCCAAGTTCTTTAGAGAATAAGTCTGAATACTTGACCAACAAATTTTCCACAGCTGAGTGCACGTAATGAATGCCATGTACAACAATTCCTAGTGGGTCGAACCAGTTACATCCCAACACATTTGTACGACGACCCACGGCAATATACAACGGCAGTTGTAAAATGTCTCTCTTGTTGTAAGTAATGTCCACGTGTATCAAACCTAAGATGGGAATACTATTATTACCGTAGTCAAATAAACTCAGACCTGTGTCAATGATTGCTGGTAAGTCACGCCCCCACACTCGTCTCGCATCCACCTCAGATATCAGAGTGAATTTCGATCCAGAGTCCACTTCAAACTCACACTGGACCCCATTCATCGTAATTGCGGCGATCTTCTTTAAACAGCCTGATGGCTTAATGGAATTAACTTGATGCCGCTTATTATTTCTTGCTGGGCCGGTTTCATTGAGCTTGTGCTTACACACTCTCCTGATATGTCCTACCCGCCCACATCTGTTGCACTTCGCCGAACGGAATAGGCACTCTGCTCTGTAATGCTGGTTCCCACACCCGTAACAGATTATATTTCGCTGTTCACTGCCTGCTCTGGTTTTACTTGTGCTCGATGTACTCGCGTAATTCTTCTGTTCTTTATTTCTGATTAAGTTTACTCGTGATGAATTCTCTTGTATGACTTGCTGGTTCTTCGCCGCTGTCTCCGCTGCGATCGCTCTCTCCTGTACTGTTTGAAGGGTAATTGAATTTTCTGCTAGCAACGCCTGCTGTAGACTGGTGTTCCGCAATCCACACACTAGTCTGCCACGAAGCATTCGGTCGACTGTCTTCCCGTCAAAATTACAATCAATGATCAGGTGCCTAAGCTCAGCAATGTATTCAGCCACCGTTTCATTGAATTGCTGATCCCTTTTAAAGAACTTATAAAATGCTGCTATTTATGATGGAGTTGGTGTAAAATGCGATGATAATTTTGCCATAATTTCACCACACTCCGTCGTTCCAATCTTTTGCGGGGACAAGAGGGACTCCACCAAGTCGAAACACTGTGATCCACAGATTGTTAAAAACGTGGCTTTTTGTAAATTTTTGTCAGCGATGCCATTTGATAGCAAAAACATTTCGAAACGTCTTTTGTACGAACCCCACGTAGATGGGTTAGTAATATCAAATGGTTGAATGGATCCAATTGAAGCCATTCTTCGGGAACTAGAAAATTTAATGTCATTAGTCTGATCTTTAGAAATTCGGACTTAACCTCTTTTGACTCTTCGGCCATGTGGTTGTATCGTTGATAGTTCTTGGATCTGTATTTTAATCTCCGTTGGATAACCTTTAAATACCATGCGCGTTATGCAGATCCCATCCTCGTCGCCAGTAAGATGTTCCCGTTTTATTTTAAATAAACACTTCATTTATCTTGCAATTCATTATGATTTATTAATTCGAGTTTAGAACTATTTATTGGAACAGAGTACAACGATATTCAATTCATACGCGAATTATCCAATTATCCGAATTCAAGTAGTTGACGCCATGACAGTCTGACAAAAAAAAGTGTATTCAGAGTTGCTAGACGCAGTGCAGCTGTCACTGTCAAAACAGGTTGTGTTCAGACACAACAATGACCTTAACCAAATTGGTGCGCGTAATTGGAGACAGCTGGCTAAAGATCGTGCCAGCTGGAGAAGTTTGTTGACCGAGGCCCAGGTCCACCCCGGTGCCACTAGAAGAAGAAGAAGAAATTGTTCATCAATTAATTATGACTATAATGTCGATATTAACTTAGAAAGATTACCTTGTAAAAAAGATCTTGGTGTAATTCTAGATAACAAACTTACATTTCTACCTCACATCGACTATATTGTCAATAAAGTTAATTCGATGCTTAGCTTCCTCAAACAAAACTCCAAAGAACTCACATATCCTTATACATTGAAGTCGATTTTCATTTCAATAGTGAGATCTATTCTGGAATACTGTAGTACAGTTTGGAGTCCTTACTACGCTGTGTCATCTGTTTGGATTGAAAGGGTTAAGGGAAGTTCACAAGATGTGTTGTCTTCAAACTTAATTGGGGCCTTGATTTGCCTTCTTATGAGATTGTCTTACGAGATGTCTACTAATTGTATTACAACCTCTCGAAGGACGGCGAAAGTACTTTTCCATTATGTTCATTAGAGACACTTTAACGTATCATATTAAATGCTCCATGGTTCTCGCTTTGCTAAATTTGCATTATCCCTCAAGGAACCTACGTAAAACGTAGGTGAAAAATTTCACCGCACTAACTATGGTCGATATCACGTTGCTTCAGATATGCTAACTCAGTTTGTCGTAATATATGTTGTTTTATAAATTCTTCTAGAGATGCGTTTAAATCCGATGTTTTATTTCTGATATCTCATCATCATCATCATCATCATCTTCTGACCCCCATGATCCACTAAAGGGGTCGCGGGGATAATCCACGCACGAGAGATCTCCACGCCACTCGATCCTCCGCCGTCGACTCTAACTCATCAGGATGCCCGAGCATAACCAGGCGAGTTTTTGGACTTGGTCGAACCACCTCGTCCTGGGTTCGCAAAGCGAACGCCTACCTGATGGAATCGCATTCAAGGCACTCCTCGGAAGTCGTGATGATGAGTACATTCGTGCCACGTGACCAAACCATTGAAGTTCCTCGTTTACTGCCATGTTTCTCACGCTATCCCGCCGAGTAACTCCCACGACATCACATTTCGGCAGCTTTTATTCGCGATCTTGTTCTTTCGGTTCTTACCCAAATTTCATGACCATACGTGAGAGTTGGAACAACTACTGAATTGAAAACCGCTAACTTGACTTTGACACCAAGCTCGGCCTTCCTGATTACAGAACTACCAAGCTGTGTCAAAACTAACCCAACTTGACCAATCCTACAGGAAAGCTCAGCATTACTCCTTCCATCACTCGTGCAAAAGATCCCGAGATAGTTAAACTTCTCCACCTGCTTCAATGGGACTCCACTAACATGCAGAGTGCATTGAACAGGCGTTCTGTAAATGACCATAACCTCCGATTTGTCCACGTTAACCCTCATTCCAGCATCAGCACATACGGCCACAAACCTATTGAGTGCGCGTTGGAGTTCCGTCTGGGAGGATGTGAGTATAACCAAGTCATCTGCAAAAAGAAGATGACTTACCCTCAACTCTCCCAATGTGAAACATTCCTCACCTCGGCTGCGCTGCAACATCCAGTCCATATATACAATGAAAAGGAGAGGTGACAAGACACACCCTTGGCGAAGTCCAAGGCCCACAGTGAAAGGTGTTGATTTAGCACCGTTTACCCGAACACAGCTGCTACAGTTTGTGTATAGAGACTGAATGGCCCTCAGAAGAGGACCATCAATCCTGCAGGACACTCCAGAGTTTACCTCGAGGGACTCGGTCATATGCCTTTTCCAAATCTACAAAACAACTGTAGATGGGTTTGGCATACTCCCAAGCCTTCTCAAGTACCATTTTTAGAGTGAAAAGCTGGTCCGTTCTAGGGCTATGGTCCTGGACTCGACCTAGAACGCGCCTCCAACACCTTAGCATAGACATTCCCGGGGAGACTTAAAAGAGATGTGCCCGGTAATTGGAGCACTCTCTTTTGTCCCCCTTGTTGAAAAGAGGGACAATCTTGATATCTCCGTTCAAATCATTCATTGCTGACATATCTTCAGATTTCTGGAAACTTTTCAAAATTTGTACATCATCTGCTTTAAATACATTTCGACGTGTCATTTATAAGGAGTATGAATAGGAGCAGACCAAGGACGTAGCCCTGCGGTACACCGAATACGATATTTAGGGTTGTTGAGACTATATCCTCACCGAAAACTATTTGAGTTCGGTTATTAAGGCAGAAGCTGACAGATGGAGCTCTTAAAAGCAAATTGTTTCCTGAGTTAAAACATCAAAATTGCATGGTTTACCGAGTCCAAGGCTTTCGAAAAATAAGGAAAAACAGATAGTGACATCAAGCCCCTATCAAAGCAAGAACGTATATCATCGCTAACCTTAAGTAAGGCTGTAATGCTTTCTTCTGAAACCTGATTTAAAATCCGCTGTGATCATAGACAAGATCAGAAGTCTTTGATTGTCTTGATTGTCTTAAAGAAAGGCGTAGCTTCCCTACCCGTGGGAATCTCCAAAGTTGCATTTGGATTGTACATCGCAGAGCTGATTTGTTCCTCCGTGAGTAAGTCGCAACCTCCAACGCGCCGTTGTTACCTACGAACAGCAACGATGTAGTCGCCAGACTGAAAACAGAAAGAGAAATAAATAAGACTGCCATCGATCTTAAAATTCTAAAGAGAATGCATCCTTATCAAGCAAAAAACGATCTATAAGACGACTGGTATGTTCTTGATTCCAACGGCCACGAAGTAGGTTCTATTTTCCAGAAAATGCATCATTTCCTTGGCGCGGCATGACCCAACCAACTTCTACTTAAAGAAGATGCAGCTCTATCTCATTAACAGTCAATGATTCGTTCCACAGGACACGTACCGCAGGACACGAATCACGATCTTCCCCAGGCCCTCGATTGCACAAACAGAAGACAAAGGATACAAAAAAGAACAATCACAACAGACGCTCTTGAGTAAACGTGCATTTATTGGAAGCATTTATGGGTGCAATTATCAAATAAGAAACAAATTTTCTGATCGGCTTCCGACGCAGTTCTGTACTTGTTCAGAGGTCTGGAGTCCATTCGTGGTCGGAGCCGGGGGTGCTATTGGTGATGGTTGTTGTTATACTTTACAGAGACATTGTTGGTGACTTCACATCAATATCGTACGGGATGCCGGGCATGTTTCCTGAGTGAGCGTCGGACCCGCTCGGGCATAATTTGATTGAGGTATCCAGGTTGGCACGGAGAAGGCGGGCAGGGCTGAGTCTGGCACGGAGGAGTCTGGCATGGAGGAGTCTGGTTCGGAGGAGTCTGGCACGCTGGAGTCTGGCACGGAGGAGTCCTATTCGGCGGAGTCTGGCATGCTGGAGTCTGGCACGGAGGAGTCTTATTCGGCGGAGTCTGGCACGCTGGAGTCTGGCAGGGAGGAGTCTTATTCGGCGGAGTCTGGCACGCTGGAGTCTGGCAAGGAGGAGTCTGATTCGGAGGAGTCTGGTTCGGAGGAGTCTGGCACGCTGGAGTCTGGCACGGAGGAGTCTGATTCGGAGGCTTCTGATTCGGAGGAGTCGTTGGAATTAAATTTGGATTTGGAGCCGGTAGTTGATAAATAGAAACACATTGTCCCGAAACCATTACATATCCCTGATAGCACTCGCACTTAAACGGCGATGAACACCATCCATTCGCGCAGTTCTGGCAGATTTTACCACAGACTCCTGGTCCGGCTGGAGTCGTACCGGGAAAGCAATGACACTGGTTTTCATGGCAAAATCCATTCGGACATGATGGGCACGTATCAAAGCATCTACACAAGAATATACTCGTTAGACTTGATTGACTGGATATGCATTTCTTACCGATAAATATTCTCGTGCATGGCCATCACTTTTCCCGGGGGACAGAACCACTCCGTCACTACCTGACCATTAACAACGCTTACGCGAGATTGGGCTGGAGGGCAAGCTGTAGCCATATCCATCAGCGCTAGGGCTATCAGGCCGGCCAGTACGATGCGATACATCTTCGAAAGTATTTTTTTCAATCACGACGACTTGAAGAAAACTAAACGCTACGAGTTCGGTGCTTGTCTATTTATAATTTAAGAAATCACGTGGCACGCACTGTTGCCTGATGCGATAAGACTTGCAGGGACACTATCGCGTTGCACAGCATGCATTTCTTGGCGAATAACTCAACTGGTCAGTGAGTGGATTTGATTACCTACTCGCAACAAAACCACTTATCTCGAAACATGTTTTATTTTTCTCCAGAAGTTATACAACTTTTCTCCAAGGGCATTTCCTGAAATAGTTGAACACTGAAGGCTGGGATTTGATAAGGAACTGCAGCCGACTGAGTACCGATCCATTTCAACGCACTCTCTGTGTATAGCGACATTAGCGGACCGTGAGATGTGAACTGCAGTGGGACCAAACTGAAGACCGTCTTTTTTTTTAACTCATTTTTATTTTTTTTCATTTACGTACTAGACAAAAACCGCTTAAAATTATTTGGACGACTATATACATTTGTATACATATAAGTACAAATAGTTGTACAAACGTGTATACCATTTTTTTGTTTTTTTTTATATGCCTTTATGTACAGCTTACCTTAGAACTACTCTAAGATATGGAAGTCGGTTATAGGTTGCAGTTGCTGGATTTCCATAATACATTGCAAGACAGTTACCGACTGACCCCAATAAGGGGATACGCACTACCCTTTCTAACCCGGGTCTAAAGGGTTCCCTCGCTCCCCAGCCACCAGAATTTTCGATGTTGCTTAACACCATCCCGCACACCCCGACCAAATACCTGAAACGGAGGAGACGTCCTCAGCTCGTTGTGTGACAGAACGGTCGTGGTTGAGTCGCCCATCCACAGTTGAATGGGCGATGTGAAAGATGAGCGGTACCGCATTTATGTCTTGTAACAGCCCGTAATTGTCTAAATGGAGAAAAACTTCTGGGGGGACGAAGCCACTGTGACGGACCCTTTCGTGGTATTGTGAATTGGGGTAGCAAGCCCCAGAGATCAAGTTATTGACCGCGTTCATCGCTCTGGCAATATGGCCTCTAATCAATTTCAACAGGAAATTGTCCACTCGTATCAGGATTGCCCTGTTGTACAATACCTCATTGGAATACAATTTTCTGTACTGAGACTAAGGTGTTCTGTAAAGGTGAAGGCAAGCCCTCGCAAACACCCGAATCTTTACCATAAAGCTTGCACTTACGTTGAACCACACGGGACAGCCATAGGTGAGCATTGGCTGGATGAGGGCCATGTAGCAGATTATCTTCATCCTCTAGTTGGCAGTTGTAAAACAGTTTCTTTGTATGCGCCTCGGGCTCGGACCAGAGCAGCATCTACATGTTTGTTAAAATATAGATATTAATGTAGCCAGATCCCCAGGTATCTGACTACAGTCCTTTAAGCTCGTATCGCCCAACAATTGAGAACTTTCGCCAATTCTTTTTCGTATTTGCCGAAGCCCTATACAGCGGGGTCCTGAACAGTGTTTTCGACTTCTGAAAGTTGATATTCAACTTCCAGTCATCGCAATTTCTCCCGAATGAAAAGTCTTGACGAAGTCACCCTCGCTTGGATATGAACTTGGGCAGCCTCTGTAGAATGATGCGTGCACGCGGGTGGAAGAAAATCCACTTGTATCACAGGAAACAAAATTGAGTGCAGATTCTTTGCTCAGACATTGTTAAAACCCTAAATTGAACAAATGTAGCTTTTTATATGAAATTTGACACATGGCACATGTAAATGACAGCATTAACAACTTGTCAGAATCGAAGAGCTAAGGGGCGCCTATTCCCATTTTATCAAAATATCTCCACACTTTTTGAACACATTTCGAATGAATAAGTGTTTCAAAAATGTGCACAAAATTTCAAAAATATCATATTCATATATTCACTCATGGGCGCCCTGTGTAAGATTTGCGTTTGGCGCCCCATCCTGCTGTATTGGCAGCATAAGTTGTTTCCACATTACACAAGAGACAACATACGATGCGCTTAGGCTTAGGGATGGGAATGCAAAGCCCAGAAAGGCAAGCCAACTACGAGGTACAGTAGACGCTCGATATGAGTGAACTAATAAAAACCGCGTCTGTTCACTGTAACGAGCGTAGACTCATTGAAGCTAATTGCATCAAAATGTGTATTGTTTTACGTTCAATTCATCAAACATAGAATAAAACTACATTTTTCTTTGCAATTACTAAAAAAACAAGCCAATATTTACAAAAAAATAATAAGTCATTTATTTTTAACAAAGACAACTCGTCCGTAAGATAAAGCCCCCAGGGAGACGGCCTCTTTCCAGCCCGTCTGCAGAAATCATTTGACCTCATCCTTCCGGAATTGACAGCTTTATTTAGAACCAGTTACTTTTTAAGTTGTTGTTATCTCCAAACCGGGTAACAGACACAGTGAACTGCCTAAATCGTATAGACCCATAAGTCTAACATCTTTCGCTCTCAAAACGATGGAGAGATTGATTGATGTTCTTATTAGAGACCGAATAGAACTGTCCAACCCCTAGAAATGCATGTAGAAAGGGCAAATCCACAACAGATGCCCTTCATTATCTCGTTAAAAAGATAGAAAGATCCAAAGAGCTTGCCCCGTGTGCACTCCTCGATATCGAGGGAGTTTTCGACAACACCGGCTATGATTTGATCGCAAGGGCGATCAGCAGTCGGGTTATCGTAGAATCGACCAACCGATGAATTAGAGCCATGTTGGTAAGTTGGTCAATCACCTCCTCTTCTGGAGGAGTGTCGGTTTCTGTAACTGCGGAAAAACTGCGGATGTCCCCAGGGAGGGGTTTTATCACCCCTGCTTTTTATCTTATGATCTTCATAGATCTGGTTACACCACTATAGGTACCTGGCGATTATTGTTAGAGGAATGCAGACGGCAGTATCAGACGTAATGCAAGGCGCACTAATACTAGTCGTGAAATGGTGTAAAACACTAGAACGGTCTTACAGGGATTGATAGATAAACCTTATCTATCAATCCCTGTAAGACCGTTCTAGTGCCATTCCCAAGGAGGACACGACACAACCTTGAACTCATAATAATCAACAATACAACACTAACATATTCCAGCTAGGTAAAATATCTGGAAGTAATCCTAGATGGTGGTGGCCCGTGGTGTTGTGGGTATGTGCGTCGACTCCTACGCACTTGGACACCTACCTGTCTAAGTTCCTGGTACGACAATAAATACTTTTCACGGCCCACCTCTTTCGAGTCACTGACAATGCTCAAGGAGTATAACTGTCCAGAAAAAGCTTCTCAAACTTGGCCGTACGGAGTCGGCATAAAACTGTAGGTCCCGTCCACTCGTGATAGAACAATAGCAGGCGCAACACGAGTGGTTGCTGAGAAGCTAGGCCCTGACCCTCAACGGGCTGCAGCGCCACCCATATTATTATATTACCCACGTAGGCCATATTTCCCGCACTCAATAAACATGCATATTCACGAGCTTAACAGTTCGGAATAATTTATATTGTAGCATTTGGGAGATAGGTGCCTCCAACCATTTCCCCGCACTGACGGTCAAATGATCTAATTGACGCACTCACATGAACTTGAATCATTAAAGTCGAGATAAGCATTTCACACAACAAGACAAAACAACACATACTCTGCTGTTGTTCAGACAAAAATTTGACTATTCAGTTCATCTCGCGACACCGTGACTTGATTTTGTTTCGAAAAATGTATCGACTCGCGCTTGCCGTTCTTGGTACAATCGCGTTCTCTTCACAATTAGATGCACGTCCGTCGCAACATACTTTCGGCTTCGGATGGCCGAATCAAAATCAAAATCCCAATTTTGGAGGCTTGTCATTATTTAACTTACATATACCAACGATAATGAATTTGGACATACGTCCACCACCAGCGAAAGGAGCACCTCCATCAGGATCTGCTGTAAACGTAAATATACCGAATATAATGAATTTGGGGATAATTCCTGGAGCAACACAGGGAGCACTTCCCGCCGGATTACCACAAACACAACCTCCCGCACAGCCACACTTGGCAAGCTTAGCTCCTCAAGCGGAGCAACATCCGCCAGGGTCGGTATTTGCAGGACCACCGCCTTATGGTTCAAGGCCATATTATCCAAATCAATATAATGCATGGCCACAACACCAATGGTCACCCAATGGAGGACCATACGGCGGACCCTATGGGGGATCACCTAATGGACTACCACCGGGATATCAGCCGTCAACTAATGAAGAGACCGCCGGTAGGGAGCCTCATACGATTCCGCGGTGTGGATTAGGATTCATAAGGAGCACTGTAACCGGCAAATGTGAACCAGATCCAAATCTGTCGCCCGAATTTGCTGAAAACGGACCCAACTATCAGATCCCAGAGTGCCAGGCAGGCTTCCAGAGGAACTTCCAGACTGGTAGATGCGAGCCCAAGAATCGTTAATCGTTTGAATTGAAAAAATGAAATAAATAAAATTTATGTTTTCCGTACATCGATTGGTTTTTGCTTTGAATGCGAGTCCTTAAGTTGTGCTTTGACAACGTTGATTGGAGGAGACGGAGAAGGTTCGAGAAAAAGAGACATCCTGCCTCTCGAGGAAATTAGTGTGTGAACTGAACCAAGAAGAAAATGAGAATGGAAGACTGAGAACTGCAGAGTAACAAACGAACAGTCCGTTTGACACGGTTCACCTGGACGGGCCAACTCGGTCCCCTGAAGTCGTTTGGTAAAACGGATTTTACCTGATAAGGTCCTCGATACTTTGCTAACAAATTTCTTGTTAATACCTTTTGTTGTGCCAATGTTCTAATCATCACGTAGTCGCCAATATTATATTTATTTGGATTTTTATGATGATTATCGTAAGATCCTTGGGGGACTACCCAAAGGCAGGCAATAGCTCACACTGAAAACTGAAGGGCCATAAGTCTATCATCCTTCCTACTCAAAACCTTAGAGAAACTGATAGATCTACACATCAGGCACTCAGCCACAACAAACAAGCTATCGACTTCCCAGCTTGCCTACAACAAGGAAAAATCTGTAGTGCTAGCCCTTCATTCGCTTGTTGGCATTGTAGAAAAATCTCTTCAACATAAGGACTTCACCATTGCTGCATTTGTGGATATAGAGGGAGCCTTTAATAACGTCGAGCCCCAAGCTATAACCGGAGCACTGAACCGACTCGGGATCGAACAGTCCATAGTGACCTTCACACACCAGCTTTTAAACAATAGGGCGATAAGCTGCAAGCTTGGTGACATCACGATCTGTAAGTCGGTCAATGGTACGCCGCAATGTGGTGTGCTCTCTCCTCTTCTATGGAATGTAGTAGTAAACGAACTCCTACTGACCATAGAAAAAAACACGGTGTAAGGTTATTGCCTATGCAGACGATGTTGCCATTGTGGCCTCCGGAAAATACGTATCCACCATCAGGGATCCTGCAGGTAGCCCTCTTCGAATTAGAAAAAGTGGCTTGAGTGCTAACCCGCAGAAGACTGAACTAGTTCTCTTTACCAGGAAATACAAAATTCATATCGTTGATCCTCCCACTATACGTGGCATCCCTCTACAACTGAATAACAGTGCAAAATTCGGAAGGCATATACGACTTTCTACTGCTGCAAAAAAGCTATAGCATCCAGGAGGGGGCAACCCCACATAGTCCACTGGATATTCATCTCTATAGTCAGGCCCATACTACTATATGGCGTCGCGACCTGGTGGACCGCTGTAAACATAAACATCATTTGCAAACCGCTCGAAAGAGTGCAACGGGTGGCGTGTGTATGCATCAGTGGGGCGCTAATGACAACCCCTTCCGAAGCGCTTTCCTGGCTAAAAAAATAATGTAACAACAAGCCCAGATATCGGAGTTCGGAGTCGAGAACCATTACACATCTCCTATGTAATTGCAATGTTCTCTCCACACGTAGAAAGCGTCATTTGGACGCCCACTACTTCAACAACTTGACAAAACTAAATAGCATCAGTAACAGTCAACTCTTCTGCTTCATCAAAAGTACTAACTGGTTTGCGGAATAGAGTTTTTTAAATCCGCGTGGTATCACAATGGGCCTACTCTGGCCTAAGTGTGATTGCTGCTGTAAAAGAATAATATATTCTTAATGTACAGCGATGAAAATCAATAAATAAAATGAAAATGAAAATTAAATCATAATGTATATCATTATTACGGAGATACCAGGGAGCATTCACGATAGCCCTTATGACTTTGTTTTCAATTGCTTTAGTGCAATCCCAGAGTTCTGTAAAGTAAGTCCATACAGGCTTTAGCAGTTGCTAAGTTGCTAAGTTGCTAAGTTATTTGAGTTCGTTTTTTCAGTCTACGACTGATTGTTAAATATGAACTACTTCAAGTCTTTTCCAGTCTATGATTGATTTCTTATTATCCAATTTCTTAGTTCTAACTTAACACATATCCGATCCGTTGTTCGATTGTTGGATGGCTATGGTACGTGTGTGTTAACTTATAAAGGGTTATATTTTAGCTATTATATTTTTGGCAACACTGGTCAAACTCATCACTTCACTGTCAAACATCTTCAGTTTGGTCTATAATTTAACCATGAATCGTCTTTCAAACGAACAACGCTTGCAAATTATTGAATTTTATTATCAAAATGCGGGCTCTGTTAAGAAAGTGCATCGCGCGCTTCTTCCATTTTATGGTCAGATCATTTTTGACGCAATGGGTGCGTAAATAAGCAGAATTGTCGATTTTGGAGTGAATATCAGCCAGAAGCATTGCAAGAGCTACCAATGCATACATAAAATGTCACAGTTTGGTGCGGTTTATGGGCTGGTGGCATCGTTGGACCGTACTTCTTCAAAGATGATGCGAATCGTAACGTAACTGTGAATGGTAAGCGCTACCGTGAGATGATATTCAACTTTTTTTTGCCCAAAATGCAAGAGCTTGACTTGCATGACATGTGGTTTCAACAAGACGGTGCCACATGCCACACAGCACGCGCAACAGTGGACTTATTGAGAGGCGAGTTCGGTGAACATTTTATTTCACGTTCGGGACCGGTCAATTGGCCGCCTAGATCGTGCGATTTAACGCCTTTAGACTATTTTTTTTTGTGGGGCTATGTTAAAGCTCATGTCTATACAGACAAGCCCGCTTCAATTGACGAGGACAACATTGAAGCATTTATTTGTGAGTTACCGGCCGAAATGTTGGAAAGAGTATGCCAAAATTGGACTAAGCGGATGGACCATTTGCGGCGCAGTCAAGGTCAACATTTGCATGAAATAATCTTCAAATATTAAATTATATGGACCGTACTATCGATTCAAATACAGATTCCATGCAGTTTTCTGAATTGTATGTGTTTTTTTTTTTTGAAAAACTTTCCTATAGCTTTAATCACCCTTTAGAATCGAAAAATCTAAGCCATTTGGCCGAGAAAAATATGTCACTTTGGGTACTTTTTTCCACTGCGGCGTTTTTTTCCTGTGAAACTTCGCCAGTTATTTGGTACTGCCCTACAGCGTCATCGCTATCATAGGGCAGGAACCACTTGTCGAAATAACTTAACCATGTTCCTCAATGCCTGGCCCACAAATCCATTCTTCAGCCGCACAACTTGGAAGTGAAATGCTTCCTTCTCTCTATCACCACCTCAAGTCTCAAATCGGACGGAAAATCCACAAAACGAGAATAAAGAAACAAATAGAGAGAGCCTTGAACTTCATTGCTCGGCTTTGAAATCTGAATCGCGACTTCCGGTGGTTGTGTTGGTTGCATGAATCTCAATCCACACACCAGCATCTGAGCGAGTGAGAGTTGTGATATAAATAACTTAACCTTGATTTGATTAGAGGCACTCGCAAGCCGACAGAAACAATGACTTTCATGCAGTCTTTGAGAGAAGATAATGACGGCTGATGATGACATTGTGTTTTTTTATGCACAAGTATTTGAATTCATCAGTGCACCATGGAAGTGGATGCTGTATGCCTTTGTGGCGTCATGTGAGAATCAAGAAGAGATAACACGTCCGTTCTCTTTAATCACTTTTTATTTAATCAATGCAAGGTAATGACTGTCCCCAAAACAACCAGTAATACCGTGATTTGTTACCTCTACTCGTGTTGCCATCCGATTGTGTGAGTCCCCACGATCGATGGCATCGCCATCGATGGCTTCATTGTACTCACCATAGGCAATTAGCACGACGGTTTCATTTTGTCTGGGCTCATTGCTGCTGCCTACTTTCGCTAGGTACGCTGAAACCAGTATCGATCGTGTGCCAGTATCCTACTGACCATGTGTGGCTCTTTGTACACAGGCTCCTGTTTTCTCAAATCGCCAAGCCGTCCAGTCCTGCTCAGCGATCTGTCCATTTGCCCGTGGAGTAGGCTCTGCAGTTTTGGCGTGTTTTACTCCAGGAGCAGTGCTCCGATCCAATACTAACCGCTCAAGTACTCCAAAGTATCCTGCAATTGCCAGCACATCCAGCACGCTCAACACAGTGCGCGTATTCGTCGACTTGACTGCCCTTAAAACGACGTACTTTGGGACCAAACACGTTATTGTAGTAGGCGGCGGATGGGTGATATTGACTGCGGCGCTGAAGTTGTGGACGTGGCATCAAATATTGAGGTCGACTGGACTTTGGAAGTGGCTGGACTGAGGAGGAGAGTCGACGAGCGACCGAACGATGAATGGTGGATTGAGTCTCCTTTTGCCAGCAGTGCGGTTCGGAGCCATCGGCGGTCCAGTTTTATCTTCAGTTTTGTCTTTTTTTTTGTAATATCATTCACTTTTGTTAACTATTCATCCCTTAAAATTCTATCTTCGTACAACATCAGTTGGTGGTCGCCTCTACAAGCGTTTTTTTTTTAAAGGTATGTTCGCCGAAACGACGAAGGATCACTTTTGTGTGATTTTTTTCTTTGAACGTGTTTGTTACTTTTATTTATTCGTGCGCTTTTGTTGTGTTTTCCTTTTCGTTAGAAAATGAGTGAAATAGAGAATTTTCTTGGAATGTGCGAAGACGATGATTTTATTTCAGAAGACGATGACATTGAAGAAGATATTGGAATAGGAGCGATAATAACTTTGTTAGGGAGG
Organism: Eristalis pertinax; assembly: GCA_907269125.1. NCBI lineage: Eukaryota > Metazoa > Arthropoda > Insecta > Diptera > Syrphidae > Eristalis > Eristalis pertinax. Next base: position 127,321,277 of record OU026145.1, read on the forward strand.
ATGCTGATGAACATGAAAGCGAAGCCACGTCTGATTCGGATGAAGACAATATTCCCCTCAATTTACTCAGGAAAATAACAGGTATAATCGAATTGACAAAAACCATTCTTCGAGGCAAAAACAATCACAAGTGGTCGTTAAAAAAAGGCAAAAGTCATCGATACGGTTTGAATATAGTTCGTCAGGCAAGAGGACCAACACGTCAATGTAAAAATATTGTAGAACCAGCGTAATGTCTTAAATTATTTCTAACGGACGATATAGTAAATGAAATTGTGCAATGAACAAACGTCGAAATAAATTCGAGAAGAAAATATCTGGTGCCAGAATTTAGTAAATGGCAAAAACGAAAAAACCGATTATAAGAAATTACAAGCTTTAGTTGACATTTTATGCTTGACAGCTGTCTCAAAAAGCAATCACCTAACTTCGGAGGAATTATTTGATTACAATTATAGTTGATCTCGGTATGTTTCGACCAGAAATGGAGTAGTATAGAGGTAGCCGACTTCTACCTTTTTTTTGACAGCGTTTTTTATAACGTTTTCACCGACACGGGGCAGGAGAATACGTGTGAGCTTTCCGAACAGCTGATTTCGTTCCCCTCCAAGCTACCGATTATAATTCTAAGATGCAAATCAGATTTCAAATTTTTCTTACCGCGAAAAGTAGGGGAAACTGCACAAGGAATTTAGCTTTGGGCGGCGTTCACGAATTGCAATATTAAGGAATATTCTGATTAGATTAGCATGAAAGAAAATAAATGTAACACATTATGTTACTCTAATATTATTTGGTTAAATTAAAAATTAGGCCTGACGCATTGCTTCGAGTGTAACTATTGTGCACTACAAGAAGCAATTTGTTTTAAGAGATACAATGACAAAAAAAAAGCCAGATTTTTGGACAATTTTAAAGCTCTGCTCTTTCTAAAAGTACTTATTTACGTCTATCAATATGTATTTACCCCATTTCAAAATTTAAATCCAACAGTATACATACATGGATTAATTAACTCATGTAGACTGTGCTGACCCATGGTTGCAGTCATGCCTTGTTTTTACACGTTTATTGTCTGGGCGTTGAATGATTGCCGTATCATATGAAATTAAACGCAACTAACGCATAAATATACATTTTATTTCTTTCGTGTGTGAAACGGATGGTTTGTGACGTTCGTGTGATGAGAGGGGCTGAACTGTCAACTGATCATCACCTGGTGTTGTGTACGCTGTACCGCACTGATAAAGTACCTTTTCTGCCAAGGCGGAAACCAAGAGTGGTTACACGCATACGGTGGGAGAAACTACAGAACAGTGAGTTGCAGCTAAATTTTGTACGGCAGTCATTGCCTCTGCACGGGATGTTTGTGGAGTGAAGCGGCTTGGAGTGGCGGCTGATGGTGAGAAAAGAACTGAGTGATTTAAAACACCCGGAGTTCAAGAAGCCATCAGAGAGAAGAAGAAGACCTACAGAGACTGGATTCTCTTGGGGGACTCTGCTTCTCGTGACCGGTACACTGAGGCGCGAAGAACTTGCAAATTAGATGTGCGAGCAGCTAAAGAGAGAGTCTTGGAAGGAGTTCGGCGAGAAGCTGGAAAGCGACCATAGATCTGCGAAAAAGGTCTTCTGGCAAACCATTCGCCGACTCAGAGGAAGGAAATTCAACATCATCGAAGGAGTCAAATCCAAAGATGGGGTGTTGCTTTCCAATGAGGCGGACATCTTGGGCAGATGGAGCGAGCACTTTTCGGAGCTGCTCAATCCCGAACAGTGGGGCGGAGAATAGTCCAGGGTGGAGGAAGTCATTTTGGCGATTGAATCGCCAAAAATTGGCAAATCCGCCGGTGTGGATGAAATCCGGCCAGAAATGCTTAAGGCAATGGGTAAAGAGGGAGTTTTATGGCTCTCTCGTGTCATTAAAGTGGCCTGGGAACGCGGTGAGACACCTGGCGATTGGCAAACTGGGGTGATTGTGCCACTTTTCAAGAAGGGAGACAAAAGAGATTGCTCCAACTATAGGGGCATATCTCTTTTAAGTATCCCCGGGAAAGTCTATGCTAAGGTGTTGGAAGCGCATTCTAGAGCTATGGTCGACCCCAGGATGGGGGATGAACAGTACGGCTTTCATCCCGGCAGAAGTACAACCGACCAGCTTTCCACTCTAAGAATGGTACTTGAGAAGGCTTGGGAGTATGCCAAACCCATCTACAGTTGTTTTGTAGATTTGGAAAAGGCATATGACCGAGTCCCTCGAGGTAAACTCTGGAGTGTCCTGCAGGATTATGGGATTGATGGTCCTCTTCTGAGGGCCATTCAGTTGTGTTCGGGTAAACGGTGCTAAATCAACACCTTTCACCGTGGGCGTTGGACTTCGCCAAGGGTGTGTCTTGTCACCTCTCCTGTTCATTGTATATGTATATGGACTGGATGTTGCAGCACAGCCGAGGTGAGGAATGTTTCACATTGGGAGTGTTGAGGGTAAGTCATTTTCTTTTTGCAGATGACTTGGTTATACTCACATCCTCCCAGACGGAACTCCAACGCGCACTCGATAGGTTTGTGGCCGTATGTGCTGATGCTGGAATGAGGGTTAACGTGGTCAAATCGGAGGTTATGGTCATTTCCAGAACGCCTGTTCAATGCACTCTGCATGTTAGTGGAGTCCCATTGAAGCAGGTGGAGAAATTTAAGTATCTTGGGGTCTTTTTCACGAGCGATGGAAGGAGTAATACTGAGCTTTCCGGTAGGATTGGTGAAGCTGGTTCAGTTTTGACACAGCTGATGATGATTATTTCTTTCGTTATATTCATTAATAAAACTGGCTATTTACAAAATATTTTACTGTTGTCTAATTGTAGGTAAACATTAAGAAATAGTCTTTTATTTTCTGTAGTATACCAATTAATAACATAAACCGTAAACATATACCGTTGGCCTGATATAATATATGCAAATATAAAATCTTATCGTTGGTATCTAATTTAATACAACATTTTCTGGTAAAATTTTATATTTTCAGACGATAAAACTTTTAATAAAATCTAGTATTTGGATTTGTGATTATAATTCACGAACACCCCCAAATATATAATTGTTGATGAATGTCAAATTCACGAATTCTGCGGGCAATTCATGAATTTTGACTTTGTTGAGGGCAGAAATTCACAAATCAGTCGCTATTTTCGTGGGGTAGGGATTTTTGCAAACAAGTGTGCGTGAATATGAGACAATGTTCGATGAATTGTAAATAACTGTCACAAATTCGTGAATAACCGTCAAAAATTAGGTGAATATGCGTCACATTCGTCGATAGAGCAGGCAATCAGCTGTGAAGTCGGCTATCTCTATACTCCCTTATTTCTGGTTTCGACTATGACTAAGTCCAGATTTAAATTTCTTTTGACGATAAAGCAGTCCGCATTCAAATGTCAAATTATAAATTCGCCCCTATTAGGAAACTATGGGATACTTTTATCCAGAAGTGTTTGACAATCGATGAGCAGCTTCTAGCTTTTCGTGGACGATGTTTGTTCAAGATGTATATTCCGATAAAAAGTTCGTTATCATTTTTTGAAAATGTCAAATGAAATGCAGAAATGCTCTTGACGTTTAGGTGTGGTTCACATTCAACATCGGCCCTTAAAATTTAACCACCCTTTATAATCTGCACACGTAATATGATTGAGAGCAAACAAAAACCATTAAACCGCCGTGAACTTATGAAAAAGCTGCATTGTGACCTTGTTGAGCAATATATGTTCGGAAGGTTGGAAATATGTCAAAGAGCGTTATTTTAAAATTGTATGCAAAAGGTTGCCGAAGTTTAAGGAAAGGTTTTAAGACGATCTTCGTCGACGCACGCCTTTGTGTGCGTAAAATATGGATAACCATCTAGTGTTAAAGAGAAATCCACAAAAATAAGAGAGGTGTTTGTCGATTCGACGAAGGATAACCATCCAGGGTTAAATAAAATAAGATTTCGTACATAAATGCCTCTACCTACCATAGCTGCCGCAAGTATAATTAAGTGCAATATTTTGTGTCAAAGTAAAGTAGTGACAATTCGCATGCGAACGCCCAGTTCAACTCACATACCACTGCTTGCTCAATGCCCAAAGAAACTGCGGATAGCAAGAGTTATTTAGCGTTTGAGCTAGATACTGTTTTCGACTCCTGTGTCGCAGGCAAAAACCATCAGTGCCTGAATGATTTGCTTCTAAAAACACCAAAAAAAGGAGCACTTCCCATGCAAGTACTTCAAGAAAATTCAAACTCTAGTCGACAAGTTCATCCCAAGTCACACATATCGAACAGTCTCCCTTCACTACGGCCAGATCTAGCTATGCTCCATCAGTTCAAGGACTCGTGCAATTAACCTCGCAAAACACATTCATCTATTTTCGAACGATCACACCAAGTTTGCTAAAGCGATGTTGATACGGTTTCTGGCATAAAAAGCCACCCAAACTCAGTCGCACTGCGCACCGAAATAGACATCCTTGTAAATTTCCATGGAATCCACCTTCCTTGTCGTGAATTGCATGAATTACTTCACTAATCTCAGACTTGACGATTTTCGTCGACTCATTACATCGTTGGAGTAAGTCTAAATCCTCGAATTCACACACACACGCATGCGAAGGCTCATAAACCGCAGTCTCCGTAAAGGGGGTTGACACTGAATACACATTCAAACACGACATCCTGTAATTAATTATCCTCATTTAAAGTGGAATAAATTCAATTTGATATAATCCGGGAAAATCATAAGCTTCGCGTCTCTGTGCCACCTGGGCGCTGCCTCTGGCTGCCGTGGCATCCGTCGCTCACCACCCGTAGCCTCGATAATTGACAATGGCAGAGCGTCAACCGAGTGAACGACTACAGCTGACGCCCTGGTGTCGTTTACATTCGACACGACATACATGACACGCACTGTTATCCTTGTCACGTGTTTAACGATGGGACACACGCAACTGATTTCTGGGCTTACACGTGTGTGGGCCATGACCTAAAAGAGGAGCATTTAGCGTAGGAATGGCTTTTATTGTTGAGGAGTGCACTATGACGTGTTTGTGTGGCGATATGTGCGGACATGTGACGGACGATTGGCGGAGGCTGAGATATCAAGGGTTAAGTGCTTCACAGATGCCGTGGAAGGCCTAATTTGAGTTCCATGGCGCCTTTAATTTTCTTTAGAAGAGAGTTGGATATGTGCACATGAGGCAGCTGACATGACAACGAGAGCAAAAGGGAAGGACTCAAAAATGTCGATTCGGTGCCGGCAGAGAGTCAATTCGGCTTATGTTGCCATTGGATTTGAGCGTGTAAGAAGTGCTGGTGAAAGAATTAAAGCCGGGCGAGCATAGACAACGCCGAGCTTTGAGTTCACTAATTAGGCGCTGGAACCTTTGGCCAGACATGCGAATGTTGGCTAAATCCCGGACTAGGCCGATGTTTGACTCAACGACTATGTTAACTACAGAACGCAATCACACTTAGGTGAGAGCAGTTTGCTGTTATCGGAGCTATGTGCGATGTTAATCGACTTTCTGTAGCCAGAACTTCACAATATCAAGACGGCGCACAGTGGTCTGAGAAAGGTCTGAAAAAGGTCTTTGGAGACAGTCATAAGAAGCCTTTTGAGTTTAATGTCTAAGTACTCTTAGATTGATGACGATGGCGAAAAACGATACAAACCGCAAATGGTCTGAACTGGACACTGTTTTCAGTGGCGTGTGTTTTCAGATCTTGAACTGCCTTCTCAACCTTCCGTCTCGTTCTAAGCCTAGTGACAAGTTCGATGCGAGTTTCTAGCTCATCCCTAAGCCGGTTATTCTAGGATTCCTCCTCTTCAGCAAAGGTTTCGGCTTTGCATTCGATTCGGAATTCAATGTTTTTATGGTCTGAAATGGACACTTCCTAAGGAACCTTCCAGTCTGTAATATCCTTAAGGTATCTGTTGGATAGCGTTAAATCGATTACTTCCTGTCTTCTAGTCGTAACAAAAGTTGGCTGGGAACTAACGTTTTTGATGTCCGATAGTATGAAGTCCAGAAGATTAGTCCCTCTCTTGTTGCATTTGCTGCTGCCCCAGAAGGAATTCTGAACATTAGCGTCGCAACAGATGACTATGCCCATCTGTCTTGTGTCGCAGTTCTGCTACCGCATTTCGAGGTGGCGGGAGAACAGAATCGTAAGGGTAGTAGGCTGAAGCAACAACGAAGTTATGCCATCCTCCGCTTCGTTCGCTTCGTAGCTGATAACAGCAGCAACCAAATCTTGTCCACAGAACTGTCCAAGTTTTGTTGCTGAGAGAAGTTTCGGCACCATAAGACAAGTTCTCGGTCTTTCAGACCGCTCGTCATAGAGTAGTGTGAAGCACCGAAAACCACCAAGAACACAAATGCGTTTTTTTCCACACCCATAGTACTCGAATGGATGTTATGTTAAGCTTTGTTTTAATCATGGAAAGTCTGCTACATAGGATTGCAGTAGCATCCTTACAATGATGAAGGTTAATTTGGGTAAACAACAGTATCTTAGTCAGGGGCCCCTTTGGAGACTGTCTCGTTTGAATCCCGTTCAACCTTTTCGGTTTCCCAAGTCATGCCATCAGAAGCAATACTCTGATCAGCCACCTGTCTATGGGATTGGAGATTAAGCGTAACAGGCAGAGCCGCTCCGCTAGTTTCTCTATATTTCCAACTCAAACTACCGAACATATCGTAGAGTGGTGACAGGAATCGTCGGTGGTTGGTCATCGCCGCTATGGGCGGGGGTAGTGGGGAGCAATCGAGAATCGAGGATTTTCGCTATAGCGACTGCCTTATTTTGTAAGCTACCTCTATAATTTGTTCACCATGGAACTCGTCCCTTTTGCAATATGTTCTCGATTTAAACGTTTTTTTTCCGCTCTCCCAAACAAACCAACGCACTGCGCGAGTTACATGCCGCAACATGTCTCCACAACTTTCACCGAAAAACACCGCATCTACGAGGGGTGTTCAATATATTCTCGGTATCGGGGTGAAGCTGTGGTTGTATATACAAATTTACTTATTTATCAAGTAATACTATTATTTTCGTGCATTCATGTAAGATATCATATAAATGTGATTATTAATTCGTGTTTTATCTCTAGTTAAACAGAATAATAATGGCAACTGAGACGATGATGGTGAAAATTGAGTATCGCGCTGTAATTAAATTTCTCACTAAGCAAGGAAAAAGTCAAAAAACTATTCATGAAGAGATGGTGGCTGTTTACCAGGGTTCCGCACCTTCATTATCAACTGTGCAAAAGTGGTCAAGTGAGTTCAAGAGAGGCAGAGAGAGCATTGAGGACGACCCCCGCTCCGGCGCCCCGGCTACTGCTTGTACGGGAGAAAGCATCAAAGAAGTCAAAAAACTTGTTCTTGAGGATGCCCGAATAAAGGTGAAAATGATGGCAGAGATCACTAAGCTTTCAATTGGTACCATTCACACCATTCTTCATGACCATCTTAACCTTTCAAAGGTCAGTGCAAGGTGGGTGCCGCGTATGCTCACAGCGCCTCAGAAAAAAGTGAGAATTGCATGCTGTAGAGATGTGTTATGGATCGAATTGTTACTGGTGACGAAACATGGGTCCACCACTATGACCCTAAAAGCAAACAAGAGTCCATGCAGTGGCATAAAAAAGTTCAAAGTCACTCCGTCTGTCGGGAAGCTCATGGCCACAGTTTTTGGGGACTCAAAGGGAATCTTGCTCATTGAGTACAAAAAAACAGGTGAAACCATCAACGCCACATCCTACGCTTCCATTTTGCATAATTTGCGGGAGGAAATTAAAAAGAAAATACGTGGAAAATACGCTGCGAGTGGGTGTGTTGCTTCTTCATGACAACGCTCCTGTTCACACGGCGCGAGTTTCCAAGGGTGCTGCGCGAGATTGTGGTTCCGAAGAAATCCAACACCTACCCTATAGTCCAGACCTTGCCCCTAGTGATTATTTCCTGTTTCCGGATTTGAAAAAATGTCTTCGTGGAAAAAGATTTTCGGTTGATGAAGAACTCAAGTCTGCAATAAATGTTTATTCTGTTTAACTAGAGATAAAACACAAATTAATAATCACATTTATATGAAATTTTACATGAATGCACTAAAATAATAGTATTACTTGATAAATACGTCAATTTATATATACAACCACAGCTTCACCCCGATACCGAGAATATATTGAACTCCCCTCGTATGTACCTTTGTTAAACTGTCACACTTCCTATCTGTTTACGTCTTTTCCAATTCCTTTGCCTTCATACTCCCATTTTTTTACGTGTTTACGTCCTTTTCCACTTGTTTACTGATAATTGGCTTTGCTGAAAATGCATAGATGTTGAGCATTGTTACCGCGAAGAAAAAAAATTCGGAAGCAAAATCGACTACATTTACCTTAATACGAGGTAGTGATTAAATGAAATGCAATGTTAACAAGCTTTTTTTTGTAAGGAACGTAGTAGCCTAATTATTCAACACAGTATCTCTTAAATAAGAAAATAAACTCTTAATAGATTTAAGTACAAGATCAGCTGGTTCCCATTCATACGATTTTACTCTGTTCCTTATTTCTTCAGCACCCATCATTAAATTTACTATCCAAATTTGAGATTCTGCTTGGATTAGAATACGTACGTTCAGCTGCTGCACTACTGCATGGCAAGCAAATTAGAGAGGCGACAAACTTACAAACGTATTCAAAAACTAGTTCCCCCAGTGGGTTCTTTAGCCTTGAGATCTCACACCAATATAATTCTATTGGTAAATCGTTTGAAATATGCTCCACAGTTTTTAGCAACCTCCATTCAAATGCAAATCTTTTCGATGTCGAAGTTCTCTGATTAATGTGTGGAAAGCCTTTCCACCAAGCTTGCAATATTCACATTACTGGAGGAAGAGACATGTTTGAACACAAAAGTTCTACTGACAATTAGAAAGAGTAGTCGAGAAAGTGGTGGGTAAAGAAAATAGTAGATTCACCATTCATCTGATGCCTTACAAGCGACGTAACGCTCGATGTTGTGAAGAAGAAATTTGGAGACCGGGTCATCTTACGACGAAATGACATGTGACACTTGACACCACTCAATTATTTTCTCTGGGGCTACGTTAAGTTCTGGGTCTAGTTAAGAGCCCGGCTCTTGCAAGAACCAGCCAGCGAACACTTGGTAGTCCCTTCTTCAACTCACTTGATGAGATGTCTTCTTCTACTTCTTCATTGTTTGGCGCTACAGTCCGGGATGGACCAGGGCTTCAACCAACAAGCCTCTCCAGCGAGCACGATATTTCGTCAGCTGCCTCCAGTTGTGCACACCAAGTTGGTTGAGATCCTTCTCCACTTGTGTGCGCCATCTCGTTCCAGGACGCCCTCTGTTGCGCCCAATGGCTCGGAATCGAAGACTCTTCGGGCCGGAGCTGTGGTGTCAATCCGCTCTAAGTGACCTAGCCATCTTAAGCGTTGGATCCGAAGACGCTTAACTAGGTGCATGCCGCTGTACAACCCGTACAGTTCGTGGTTGAATCTCCTCCTCCAGACGCCATCAATACAAACATGACCAAAGATCGCTCGCAAAACTTTTCTCTCAAAACAACCACGAGTTTCTTCATCCGCATTCAATAGCGTCCAGGTCTCTGCGCCATAGAGCAAGACAGGAATGATTAGAGTGTTATATAAAGTCAACTTGGTGTTTCGAGAGATGGCTCTGTTACTGAGATGTCTAATGAACTAATGTCCTTCTAACGTCGCTTTTACACACCCTAAGTTCGTCGCCAGTTTTTCAATGTTATGGGCAACTGAGGTGAGACAAAATGGATCACACAAGGGATTTTGTAAGAAAAGCCGCTTTAAATACTTTCAGTTAGATAAGGTTCCTGAGCTGTGGCATTGAAACCGCAGACAGTGGTAATTAGGCTCTCAGCCGACTCACCACATCTGCCTACCTAAGACTGAAAAACTAAAGTCTTTAAACGAAAACGAGTCAACGAGCATTCAAATCATATTTATTCTTTATCACTCAATCGCACTTAGTTACAACCCGCTCTCAGAACTCAGTTATTACACAGTTGTCTGTTCTGCCATAAAAAGTGGGCCGCCCATCACCGTGCCTCAGGATTCCGTGTCGCTGGACTGAATATGTGCTGGTTCACATTTATCGGACGCACTATTTCGTCTGAATCCGTGGTCACATCGCTGACTCTGGTCAGGTTCCTCTGGATCCCAATTCAGTTCAGCTGGGTTCGGTGAATCATGTGTGGACTGGTCCTTGCGGTGAGCTGAATTTGCCTTACGAGCATCTGCTTTTGGAGGAGGTCCTCCTAGGAGAGGCGGATCTTGTAAAATTGTCCCCTGAGGCGGCTCAGCTTGAAGAGGTGGTCTTTGGCGTGGTGTCTCTGGAATAGGGACGTTTGAACTTACCGGAGACGATCCTTGCCGACTTCGACTCTGTGGCACTGTATCAATAGACCCTGCAGGAACAGAGACGCCAGCAAGAGCCCATTGAGGACGTTTGGTATTTGGCTCTAAACGGGGCACCGCTGTTATTAACTCTTTAGCAGGTCGGCGTCGACGAGGATGTGTCAATGATCCTGGTGGTCCTTGAGCAGATGAACGTCGATGTGGTGGCACTGGAAGTTGCCCTTGGCGAGGCGACCACAGTGAAGATGGCACAGAATGATGTTGCAGCCCTACTGATGGAGAGCGAAGTGGGGATTTAATCGGCCCTGGTTGATACATTCTCGGAAACGATGTTTCCCTTCCGACAGGTGGCCACAATGAAGATGGCACAGAATGATGTGGCAGCCCTAGTGATGGTGAACGAAGTGGAAGTGTATTCGGCCTTGATTGATATATTATCGGAAGCGATGGTTGCCCTGCGAGAGTCGACCGCAGTGGAGATGACACAAAACGATCTGCCGCTGGCTGTTGCAGTGACTGTGATGGTGATGCCGCCCGAAGTGGGGATGTAATCGTCTTTGGTTGATGTATTCTCAGAAGCGATGGTCCTCGAAACCGAATTGCCTGCTCAGACAAAGCAGTAACAACGAGGATGCCGAACACTATTCGAAACATTTTCAATAACTAAACCTCACGCCACGGATTCTGGAGAAGTACCGACCACCCAAGGAGATGTGCTCGGAATATATAGTAGTCGAGTCTGTTGCGCTACCGGATGCAATATGCATAAACCACTTTCTGAACGGATTCTTATCTCGAGCTGTGTGAGCAGTGCACACTTGTGTAACAAGCCGCGGAACAACTAATGCTGTTAGCTGCTTACCGCGATAAGAAAGTCATCACTAAGTCGATAGCCGATAATGTCAACAAATTCAAAAGACCTTGAAATATAATGACTTAGAGACGATCATTCGGCTTTAAAGTTCGCTTATGACCACACTCTAGACGTCGTGTGTAGACTTTACAAGACTACACCAGTGAGCCAAGGATCAGGGGTGTATCTCGACAAATCAGAAGACAGAATGTTGCCAAAAGACGCCCAACTGAAGTAACCCAGGAACAGGCACGACTGTAATCTTCTCCAGATGGAGCACCATTCCCGTCTTCCCACTGAATGAGGGCTTTAACGAGCGTTTCCTCTGATTCACATTTCAAAAAGGTTAGCTTCCCAGCTTGTGTCTTTACTAATGGAAGCAGTAGCTCAGTCGAAACTGTTCTGCACGTAGGAACTCTTCGGGGATACGATCAAGTCCAGTCGCATTGTTTTTCTTCAGTGCTTTAGGGCGTGATGGATGCGGTGACTGTGAACGTCTAGAGCCATTTTCCACCGCACTAATTGACACGTACGAGTGTGGCTTCGTTGTGACTTCTTCAATGTGGGACTGGAGATGATAGTGCGTCGGGCTGGAAGGCGGAAGGCACTTCTCCAAAACAGTCCAACTCGTTGCGTGCATACCTCATCACCGAACGTCCGACAAATACAGGAAATGCTGATATAGAGCTTTCCAATGACCTGCCAAGTGCAAGCTTAACCACTTATTTGACGATTTGTTTGACACAAACGTCGGTCATTCACGTGATTTCCGTTCATGTTGTTGTTTTACGAAATCATACTAATATTGAGATAGGTCATAAGTTAGAAATTAAGAGAATTTGATTAGCAATCGAGTTCCGATCTTAAGCTAATAAAGTTGATTTCTATTAATGTTTAATTATTTTAATTTGTAACACGCGCTCCCAACGTGCCGTTGTGGAAGCTTTCACGGCGATTAAAAAACGAAGAAACGAGTTGTTCTGAACCCTTAAATGCCTACAAGATAATTTCGGGCACGGAATCTTTGAACAAAAAGTTTGTCCAAGAAAAATATTCCAAACTGCTTGAGAATAAATTTGCGATTTTCAAACATGAATATTTCTGCAAATCGGTCGATTCCGACTCCGAAAAAATTATTGCCGTATTCATTATTGCGTCTAGAAAGTGGTGCATGTGTTTAAAATGAAAAATTCATTATTTTTTTATGATTCTTGCTTCGTGCCCAAAATGACACGGTGACCTATTACATCATCAGAACATCGAGAATCGGAATCGGGACCGAAACCATTGTGCAATAAACAAACGCACCGTCGCGCATCATCGCTGATTTAGCGGGATTTAATTAAAAAAATTACATGTACAAAAGTCAACAAAAATGAATTTATATGACAGCTTAAACCTCCTGCGAAATAACTGTGCACTTTTTTTGTCAGAGCATAGTGCAACAACAACAAAAAATGATCGCAAAAATAATGCCGTCGCCAATGATGGAAATCACAACTTGATTTCTCAAGAAGATCTTCAGGGTATCTTTAACTCGCTGAAGAAGAAAAAGTCGGCGGGAATCGATGGTATACCAAATATTGTGCTTCGCTATCTTCCCCCCGAAGCCGTGCAGACTTACACAACACTGTTCAATAATGCGCTGAGTAATGCTTATTACCCGGCACACTGAAAAACAGCTGTAGTGCAACCAATCCCTAAACGGGATAAAGACAAATCAATCCCGACAAATCTTCGGTCGATCAGTCTTCTTCCTTGCATAAGCAAGGTCTTTGAAAAGATAGTCATTCGAGTTCTGAACCACTGGGTTGATGAAAATGAAATCATACCGGACAACCAGTTCGGACTCAGGGCGGGGCATGAAACTATACATGCCGCGTCCAAACTGGTATCCGACATTCAGTGGAACAAAGATAAAAAACAATGCACGGGTGCATGTCTGATTGACTTGGAGAAAGCGTTCGACACCGTTTGGTTAGAGGGTCTCTTCCTCAAGCTGGTCAGGCTCGGCATAAGTAAACCATTGCTATACACGATCTATGACATGATAATAGGCAGAAAGTTCGTCGTGAAAAGTGGCGACGTAACTTCTACCATGGTCTTTGACATCAAAAATGGTCTGCAACTGGGAGCCGTTGGTTCGCCGATCTTGTTCTCAATATTCACTGCAGATCTTATAGGTTCCATGCCGCACTTAATTGCGTATGCCGACGATCTAGTAGCGTACAGATCAGGTCCGAAGGTCGAAGTAATAAATAACTTGTTGCAATGTGACTTCGAACAAATTCAGCGATTTTGCGACGACTGGAAGTTGATTATCAACTTCCTGAAGTGTGAAACTATCCTTTTCAGGACCCCGCTGTACATGGCAGCATGGGATACGCGCACAAACTGGCGTAAGTTCGGCATAATTGACCCGCAGGGACGGCCGTTAGATGTGAAAAGTGTAGTAAGGTATCTAGGCATTTGGTTGGACCAATATCTGTATTTTGACAAACATATAGATATTGCTCTGGCGAAAGCTAAAAAGGCCGTTGCTGTGGCAAGGGGGTTGTTTTACAGCAGCCAACTTGACACCAGAGTAAAGGTAATCTGCTACATGGCCCTCATCCGGCCAGTTATGGCCTACGGTTGTCCACTATGGTTCAATGTGAGTCCTTCCCAGATGGAAAAGATGAGGTTGTTCGAGAGACAGTGTCTTCGCACTTGTCTCCGGTTGTATCGTACACCCGAGTCTGAGTACAATAAGTTCTATCCTAACGAGGTCCTGTACAACGAGGCAAACTTGAACAGGATAGATAATTTTATTATTAAACTGATCAGAAGGCATATTGCACGAGCTATGACTTCTTCCAACAGTCTGATCTTTGTGGCTTACTACCCCAATGTTATGTACCATGAGAGAGTGCGCCTCACCGGCTTTATACCTCCTGAAGCGTTCCTCTATCTCGACACAATTGGCTTAATACAGGATCCACAAGGATGTCCTGTCACCTTCCACGTCGTACGCCGAACAGTGGACAGGCGACTCCAATACGAACGGGATGTCGCTCGCATTCACGAGGATCTCCTCCGGTTCAGTAGAGCGATCTCTGCTCGAGACAGGAGAGAGTCTGCCAAAGAACGGCAATTTAACTGGTGGCTACACCAAAACCAGCCCCCGCAGCCGCTGGATTTTCAAAATGACGCGGTAGTTGGCCATAGTGGCCAACTTACACAGATCTTAGGGTAGCGTAGGAAAAAAAATAAATAAAAAAAAGGTGCACCACGGCGTATAAATTTTAGGCGTATACATAACATAACATATACGCCCTGGTGTCGATCTGTTGCTCCACGGTTTTTTCCAAGATTTGCTGTAGTGCGAATATTTGATGGATGGTGGATTTTCCTGGCCAAAAGCCACATAGACCGACCAGGTTGTTGACAAAAGGCTTTAGGCGTTCACACGGCACGGCGGATAAGATCTTGTACTCGATGTTCAGAAGACTGATGCCTCTATAACTGACGCAGTTCAGAGGGTCTCTTTTTTTGTGGATCGGGCAAACAATAAATCCGAAATTATGAAATCAATGAAAATTCGAATTACCGTTACCTTCGCACTAACGTACCCGCCTCCCCACAACTCCTGGTAAGTAAGTTAGATTCAAAAGTTCCACTTCCAACAACCAGTCATATGCATACCTACTAAAAGTATGCAAAGAAGATCTGTTATACCACAGATTTTCTAAAGCACTCGACAGACCCATCATGGATTACTGTTAGATTGCAAGCGTCTAACAAGAGTCTCAGTCATCAGATCTGAGAGTGTTTTTTGAGTCACTCGAGTGAGTCGAAACTCAGAAACCACACGTCAGAAGTGAGCGTGAGTTAAGACATCGTTTTGAGCGTTTAAGAAAAAAACTACAATCTTACAACTGAAATACAACTGAACTGATTACAATATTTAATGTTTCCACTTAACCTAAGGTTTGCAGAGAATAATTGCATGAACTTTTTTGTGGGTCGGAAAAGTCCCAGACGCTGAGTGTGCAATAAGGCGTCCCACACGCTGAATGTACAGTTCATGCGGTCATCTGTGCAATTACGTTCATGAAAAATATAGAATAATGACGCTGCGTCCGGTCTTCGAGTATTGGGCGGCATGTGTTGATTGACTGCAGTACCGGCGTGTGTTCGGAAGAGGTGATGGGCGATGACGATGAACTTCGATATCGGCGATTGTTAAACTTCTTTGTGAAGGGCTGATGGGGTGATGAGCAATGACGATGATTATTGACCAATAATGTGCGTTAGACGGTGACCGGGGTGTAAGGATGACCTAATTCGTGCGTCGGAGAACTGATTTTTTTATTGCTTCCGACAACTAATTTCTAGCATTATTGCTTCAAAAACTTTGAAAGCTGGGATTGAATGAAGGCCTTTTCAAATGATTAAAGTCTTACTGTTTAGTTCTTCCTAATACCCTCGAATCAACATATCAAAATAACCCATCCTAACCGCGTCAACTCCACAGCCGGTCACCGAACTTCCCGGTGACATTCATTGACTTATCAGATTCCGCGAAATGTCAATGATTCAATTATCCCACCACTCGACGCCACATCCATTAGCTAAAGCGCAAAAACCATGGCAACAACAATCAACATCTGATGCTATCGAAAATCTCTCTTCTTTTGAACATGTCCCCCTCGCTCGTCTCGCACTTCAGCAGATTCACTCTTGTCTTTATGCTCCGCATTGGAAAGGAAAAGAAATCTATGCAAAAACACTGCCAATCATGCAGATCGATCTGCCGCACCCCGGAAAGGATGCTCCAATCTGACAGATGTCGCCTGACCGAAGGAAGCCAATCACAGGACACAAGCGAACAACAACAACAGAAACACAATCAAAATACCACATGTAATCCATTATTTGAACCATTTATCTGAATGAATCCGCTGTCCCCGTCCGACGGGTGTCCGGGGAATAGGTCAGATATCTGCGCAAAGGGACCGCAATCCTAATTTTGACCCACATTCCGCACACTCCGTCGAGGACATGTGCAATCAACCTAATCGACATCGAATGTTGGTGACGAGGAGCGTTGCTGCCTAACCATCGCACGCCGTGCCGGCGGCAGCAGAACATCCTCAATGGACTCCTGGCACATAAATAAGGACTTTGCCAACAGAGGCAGAAGAAAAAAGATACCTTGTTATGCACGACAGGTTGCAGGATTGCCAGGGTCATTCCACTACCCACCGCATGACTGAACAAAAAGGAGATGAAGGAACAGGACTCTCGTTCGCGTTTTTTTTTTTTTTTTGCATTTTGATTGTTTCCCCTTTAAGCCGGTAAGTCGCAGAGTGAGTGGAAGCATCCAACATCTGCTCGCCTATTTTTAGGCAAATTGCTTGCTTTCAATTCATCGTTTCGCCCCGCAAATTACCACCTGGGCTCGTGGGCAAGGAGCGACGGGTCTTCACGGAGACAAGCGGTGAGTGCGGCACAGTGTTTGTATCCTTTTTCGAGATGATGTTGGCTTTTAGAGTGTGGAGCAGCGCGCTTGGTGGTCTTGTTCCGTCGGCTGACTTTGTTGCCGCGTTTTTATTGAGCAGCAGTTTGGCTGATACAGCACTGTGAGCGGAGAACAATGTTGCCGGGACAAGGCCAATAAAAGAAACACACAATTGCGTTGGGGTGAAGGGGGGGAGTGAAAAGGCGGTTTGATGGGAAGTTGAGTGTTGTTTCAGGCTGTTTGGTGCTTTGCTGCTTTGTAAACGGCTTGCAATTGTTGGCACTCGTTGCCAATGGCATCGGTGAGCCAGACCCAGTCAGGTGTTTTATGATCCAATGGACGTTCAAATGTTTGGAAAATGAAATTGAATCCACTTGTGTGTTTGTGTCTGTGTGTGTTATGAGAGGTCCTTCGATTAAATGAAGTGCAAGCTACGTACGGATTCATTTGTTTCTCGAATAAAAATGGATTCATTCGGGCGATAAAGAGGGTCATGCAGTGTATCCCAAATCTGATGGTGATCTGGGATTGAATCAAATGAACTTCTCTCTGAACGGGGGTGAGTTTTTGACTCGGATTTGATTGAATTCTTCGGGATCAGTTGGCGTCTAACTAATTGAACTAGTGTGAGACAATTGAAAGTATTTTTCCTTTAGCTTTCATGTCGTCCTGTGAAGCGTATTATAAGTCACGCACATGGTTTAGAGAAGGATACCCTTGTGTGTCATCGCCGACAGCTGAGAGCTCTTCTTTCGTTGACTAGAACTACAGTCCGGGGAGGACCTGGGCCTCTACCAACAAGCGTATTCAGCTAGAAGCTTGTGTGCGCCACATTAAAAGAGGGTGATCTCTGCTGCGTTGCCCCATAGACTCTGAGTTGATGTTGCGCTCCGTTGGTGATGTGCTCGATTAATCGATTCTGATACTCTTGCATACCATTTGCCGAAGGAATTTTTAGCTTTTTCCTGGTTCATCTTCCAACTGCCGACCTGTCCAGGTACCTTAGGCGTTGGATCAGTAGGCTAGACTAGTACGGCTAGACTCGTGTCGCTATACAGCCCATACGATTCGTGGTTGCATCCTTTCCCCCAGATGCCATCAACGCAAGCACGAAAGCAACCAAGGGTCGCACTCAGAACTTTTCCCCCGTAAGACCAAAGACCAGACTGGGAACAATCAATGTCTTTTACTTAAAAAGTCAGCTTGATTCTTCGAAAACGAGAGAGATCTGAGGCTCAATTGCCTCCTGAGCCCAAAGAAGCAGCGGTTGTCAAATAACGGTGACCAGATACCAATGATAGGTTTTCCAAATGTAACGTTTCAGCAGTTGTCAAAGTAACCAATGGCTTCCAGCTGTCAGAATAATCACTTAGTTCTGTCTATTTATGATGCATCGTTTCACGCTTGCCGAACGTGCGTAAGGTATAAAAAATTGTATCCAAATTCCGACTTAGAATGGCTTCAATGTGCAGGCAATTCGTTCCACCGTGAAAAAGCTTGTGCGTGGGAACACTTTTAGAACTTAAGCCACAAACTAGCGATGGGCAATCGTGAATAAAAACAATGGAATAATTCATAGTCGATTGTTGGTCTTCGAGTCCTGTATGTACAATTCCAATCGGCTCGGCATCGAATGTGTGTATTCACCGATTTTTCAATTCGGAGATTGTTGGATCGCAGTGTCATGTGTGTACTTGGTGTATTGGCTTTTGGAAAGCACAGTTAATAATGAAGGTGCGGAACCCTGGTAAACAGCCACCATCTCTTCATGAATAGTTTTTTGACTTTTTCCTCGCTTACTGAGAAATTTAATTACAGCGCGATACTCAATTTTCACCATCATCGTCTCAGTTGCCATTATGATTCTGTTTAACTAGAGATAAAACACGAATTAATAATCACATTTATATGATATCTTACATGAATGCACTAAAATAATAGTATTACTTGATAAATAGGTCAATTTATATATACAATCACAGCTTCACCCCGATACCGAGAATATATTGAACGCCCCTCGTACACTGGAGCACTCAGACACAAAAAACTGGTCCATTGTACTACCAGGCAGCAAACCTACGTTTAATGAAATTTCATGGTATTCCGGAAAAATATGTTTGTGATGAGAAGCCTACAACATCAGCTCTCACCTCAACAGCACCAAATAACTGATTCGAGCAAAGACGGACAAAGGAAGTGATCTGCAGTGTCGTCGTCTTCTGCACAGGCGTCGCAGAGGGTCTCGTCGCTTAGGCCAAGCACATTTAGGTGGTTGGCGAATGTGGTAAGTCGTCTGCAGTCTTTTCTGTTAAGAGATAACAAGAATGCTGGGGATTTCTTACATTTAGGACATTAGGAAGCATGCGCTTGGTTTGTCTACATCCTGGAGAGTCATGCCACATCCAGTTGTGCTCTCGAGAAGCCCAGCCATCGATGGAAGCCCTAACAGAGGACGCCGATAGTCCCAACGCAGCTTGGGGTCCTAAGAGTATCTCCTCTGATCCTTGTCTAGATAATTCATGGGCGATCTCATTTCCCGTGATGGCCCTGGACCCAGACAAGTCTTAGCGAATTGAACCTACTGATCCAATTCAGAGAAGACTTGCATTCTTGGACTATCCTGGAAGTGGTTAAAGGGTTGAGTAGGGCCTTAAGCACAGCTTGGCTGTCACTAGAGACACAAATACTTCGTCCCCCAGTTCAGGTTACTCGCTGCATCATCTGGAGAAGCACAGCTAGGTACCCGAATAGGTTCAAACGACGATGTACCGGAATCACCCCCTAACAAAAAACAAAGGCAAATGGGTTTGTTTGCAGTAACAGGTAAAAAAATCAACTGAAAAAATGGGTATTCTTCGCATTGTTGTGACCGATTTCCAACCTCACCTCTTTCAGTTGTAGAAAACGAAGGGTTTAAAGAACATATTCATAATTTAGACCACAATTTCCTGTTACCCAGCCGAAAAACATTATCCGAGAAAGTGTTAATTGAAGCCTAATTTAGCCTTTTATTAATAGTTTTTCATACTTGACCATAACAACAGATTTATGGGCATCTGACGTTATATTCCTGTAATTGGTCACTTTACTTAAAAAGTTGTTTTCTGGGCACGCAAGAAGTTTGTGAAGCTCATACAAGTGAAATTTTGGGTGCCACAAAACTGATGACGTGCAATAAAAGATATCTTAAACAGCTTTTACGGAGCAATTCACAAGATCGGTGCTATA
This sequence comes from Eristalis pertinax, assembly GCA_907269125.1. NCBI lineage: Eukaryota > Metazoa > Arthropoda > Insecta > Diptera > Syrphidae > Eristalis > Eristalis pertinax. The sequence goes on from OU026145.1 coordinate 127,341,317, forward strand.
GTAACAGACAAGGCATCGAATATTAAAAAAGCTCTTAAGGATAATTTAAAAAACCGATCACCAATGTATAGCCCACACTCTTAACCTATCATTTCAAGAATCCAAAACTAAGTTGCATATATAAACTGAGAGAATTACAGGAGCAAATACAATTACGCTCCTTAAAGTAATAAAAGATATTCAGAAAAGGCGGAACTCCATTCTAGCCGATTCGGCCTTACTTCACTTTTAATTTTTTGAGGCATAATTTCATAAATTTAAAAAACGACATGAGTCATAAATCCACAATTATTCTTATGAGCCTTCCCGGAAAAAGTTCTACATTTAACAATGGAATAAGTATGGGGAGGCATGGTGTGTCCTGCAACCCCCCTGGGTCGGTCCTATTCATCAATTACGGACCGTCCATACGGATAAAAAACGTTAAATCGTTTAAAGTAGTAGCTCCAGGCGCCTGCTTGATAGTTGTTTATATACACTTAGCGGAACGACGAAGTCGCGTGAGCGGGTTAAACCCTGCGGAAAAATGGGCTGAAATCCTGTCTTCGAGCCACCCACGCCATGCTTTAAGCACATCAGACTTAATTACAGGCTAAATTTCAAATTTGGCCTTATTCGGTTTTTCTAACAAGTACATTTGGCTTTGCAATATCTATTGCCTATTCTCTGAATTTGGTTCGACTTTATTTTACAGGCGTTATTTCACTTTCTGAAAGCGAATTCGGCGTTATTTCACGCTCTAATCGCGTAATTTCTTAAGCGACTATCGTCCACCCGTTTCCCTTCAGTGATATCGTCGATGATTTGCTTCATGTAAGACCGTCATTATCGTCTCGCCTATCGCTCATTTTGTATAAAGTTTGACGGCTTTGAGAACATTCATATTCCTCTCAAATTTCACCAAAAAAATTTTCATTTTAACTTGCGCCCAAAACAAATATATCCTAATCGTCCTATCACTCTAAACTAATCACAAAACTGAAGGACGAGATATGTTTACATAATATTATTCTCATTTTGTATGAAAACGATACTGAAATCGCCAAAAATAAGTCGCCGAGACGATAGAAACCAGAAATAAGGGAGTATAGAGATAGCCGACTTCACAGCTGATTGCCCCCTGCTCTACCGACGAATTTGACGCATATTCACCTAATTTTTGACGGTTATTCACGAATTTTTGACAGTTATTTACAATTCATCGAACATTGTCTCATATTCACGCACAGTTGTTTGCAAAAATCCCTACCCAACGAAAATAGCGGCTGATTTGTGAATTTCTGCCCTCAACAAAGTCTAAATTCAGAATTCGTGAATTTGACATTCATCAACAATTAAATATTTGGGGTTGTTCGTGAATTATAATCACAAATCCAAAATCTAAATTTTAAGTTTTATCATCTGAAAATATAAAATTTTACCAGAAAATGTTGTATTAAATTAGATATCAACGATAAGATTGTATATTTGCATATATTACATCAGGCCAGCGGTATATGTTTACGGTCTATGTTATTAATTGGTATACTACAGAAAATAAAAGACTATTTCTTAATGTTTACCTACAATTAGACAACAGTAAAATATTTTGTAAATAGCCAGTTTTATTAATGAATATAACGAAAGAAATAATCATCATCAGCTGTGTCAAAACTGAACCAGCTTGACCAATCCTACCGGAAAGCTCAGTATTACTCCTTCCATCGCTCGTGAAAAAGACCCCAAGATACTTAAATTTCTCCACCTGCTTCAATGGGACTCCACTAACATGCAGAGTGCATTGAACAGGCGTTCTGGAAATGACCATAACCTCCGATTTGACCACGTTAACCCTCATTCCAGCATCAGCACATACGGCCACAAACCTATCGAGTGCGCGTTGGAGTTCCGTCTGGGAGGATGTGAGTATAACCAAGTCATCTGCAAATAGAAGATGACTCACCCTCAACACTCCCAATGTGAAACATTCCTCACCTCGGCTGCGCTGCAACATCCAGTCCATATATACAATGAAAAGGAGAGGTGACAAGACACACCCTTGGCGAAGTCCAACGCCCACTGTGAAAGATGTTGATTTAGCACCGTTTACCCGAACACAGCTGCTACAGTTTGTGTATAGAGACTGAACGGCCCTCAGAAGAGGACCATCAATCCTGCAGGACACTCCAGAGTTTACCTCGAGGGACTCGGTCATATGCCTTTTCCAAATCTACAAAACAACTGTAGATGGGTTTGGCATACTCCCAAGCCTTCTCAAGTACCATTCTTAGAGTGAAAAGCTGGTCGGTTGTACTTCTGCCGGGATGAAAGCCGTTCTGTTCATCCCCCATCCTGGGCTCGACCATAGCTCTAGAACGCGCTTCCAACACCTTAGCATAGACTTTCCCGGGGATACTTAAAAGAGATATGCCCCTGTAGTTGGAGCAATCTCTTTTGTCCCCCTTCTTGAAAAGTGGGACAATCACCCCAGTTTGCCAATCGCCAGGTGTCTCACCGCGTTCCCAGGCCACTTTAATGACACGAGAGAGCCATAAAACTCCCTCTTTACCCATTGCCTTAAGCATTTCTGGCCGGATTTCATCCACACCGGCGGATTTGCCAATTTTTAGCGATTCAATCGCCAAAATGACTTCCTCCACCCTGGACTATTCTCCGCCCCACTGTTCGGGATTGAGCAGCTCCGAAAAGTGCTCGCTCCATCTGCCCAAGATGTCCGCCTCATTGGAAAGCAACACCCCATCTTTGGATTTGAGTCCTTCGATGATGTTGAATTTCCTTCCTCTGAGTCGGCGAATGGTTTGCCAGAAGACCTTTTTCGCAGATCTATGGTCGCTTTCCAGCTTATCGCCGAACTCCTTCCAAGACTGCTCTTTAGCTGCTCACACAGCTAATTTGCAAGTTCTTCGCGCCTCAGTGTACCGGTCACGAGAAGCAGAGTCCCCCAAGAGAATCCAGTCTCTGTAGGTCTTCTTCTTCTCTCTGATGGCTTCTTGAACTCCGGGTGTTTTCAACCACGCAGTTCTTTTCTCACCACCAGCCGCCACTCCAAGCCGCTTGACTCCACAAACATCCCGTGCAGAGGCAATGACTGCCGTGCAAATGTGCCGTGCAAAATTTAGCTGCAACTCACTGTTCTGTAGTTTCTCCCACCGTATGCGTGTAACCACTCTTGGTTTCCGCCTTGGCAGAAAAGGTACTTTATCAGTGCGGTACCTCTCATCACACGAACGTCACAAACCATCCGTTTCACACACGAAAGAAATAAAATGTATATTTATGCGTTAGTTGCGTTTAATTTCATATGATTCGGCAATGATTCAACGCCCAGACAATAAACGTGTAAAAACAAGGCATGACTGCAACCATGGGTCAGCACAGTCTACATGAGTTAATTAATCCATGTATGTATACTGTTGGATTTAAATTTTGAAATGGGGTAAATACATATTGATAGACGTAAATAAGTACTTTTAGAAAAAGCAGAGCTTTAAAATTGTCCAAAAATCTGGCTTTTTTTTGTCATTGTATCTCTTAAAACAAATTGCTTCTTGTAGTGCACAATAGTTACACTCGAAGCAATGCGTCAGGCCTAATTTTTAATTTAACTATAATTTGATTTATTAGTGGAATTCAAATAATATTAGAGTAACATAATGTGATACATTTATTTTCTTTCATGCTGATGTATTAGCCCCTAATCTAATGAGAATATTCCTTAATATTGCAATTCGTGAACGCCGCCCAAAGCTAAATTCCTTGTGCAGTTTCCCCTACTTTTCGCGGTAAGAAAAATTTGAAATCTGATTTGAATCTTAGAATTATAATCGGTAGCTTGGAGGGGAAGGAAATCAGCTGTTCGGAAAGCTCACACGTATTCTCCTGCCCGGTGTCGGCGAAAACGTTATAAAAAAAGCTGTAAAAAAAATTTTAGGGGAAAGGGAGGTAGAAGTCGGCTATCTACATACTATTTCATTTCTAACAGTTCTGTTCACGTACCCAAAATAAACAACACAAAACAGTACAAAACAACACAAATCTACGAAAGTCTGTTCCCGTACGCCAAAAATTTGGGTTTTATGTCAAATGAGCGCTCTCTCGAGAGAGTAAAAAATTTCCCACCCTGCCCATTTTAACACAAGAAATTTGTGTGGGCAGCTTGTTGGTCTTCTGTCAAATCATTTGTTGTGTCAAATAATTCGATTTGTTTTCCTGTGCTTTTGTGGATAATACAGTCGTCAATTGAATAAATGAAAATAAAAATGAATATCACGGAATATAACAATAATATGGATGTAGAACGTTCACCCAAAAACATACCAACGCCTTTAGACAGGTAATACGATTTGCTTTTTTACCACCTACATAAATAACAATAATTTCTTTGTAGACCATGTTCCATGTTCCTAACATTAGATCCAGAGAAAGTGATCCCAATGTTGAGGCTGTTGGTGAAGTAGTCAAAGATGTTTGGTTGGAAGCACCAACAAAATTGCTACTTTCTTTGGTGGAAGATCTACGAGGGGCGTTCAATATATTCTCGGTATCGGGGTGAAGCTGTGGTTGTATATATAAATTGACTTATTTATCAAGTAATACTATTATGTTAGTGCATTCATGTAAAATTTCATATAAATGTGATTATTAATTCGTGTTTTATCTCTAGTTAAACAGAATTATAATGGCAACTGAGACGATGATGGTGAAAATTGAGCATCGCGCTGTAATTAAATTTCTCACTAAGCAAGGAAAAAGTCAAAAAACTATTCATGAAGAGATGGTGGCTGTTTACCAGGGTTCCGCACCTTTATTATCAACTGTGCAAAAGTGGTCAAGTGAGTTCAAGAGAGGCAGAGAGAGCATTGAAGACGACACCCGCTTCGGCGCCCCGGCTACTGCTTGTACGGGAGAAAGCATCAAAGAAGTCGAAAAACTTGTTCTTGAGGATGCCCGAATAAAGGTGAAAATGATGCCAGAGATCACCAAGCTTTCAATTGGTACCATTCACACCATTCTTCATGACCATCTTAACCTTTCAAAGATCAGTGCAAGGTGGGTGAGACGAATGCACACAGCGCCCCAGAAAAAAAGTGAGAATCGCATGCTGTAGAGAGCTTTTGGAGATGTGTAGTGAGAACGCGGACGGTGTTATGGATCGAATTGTTACTGGTGACGAAACATGGGTCCACCACTATGACCCTGAAAGCAAACAAGAGTCCATGCAGTGGCATAAAAAAAGAACAGACTCCCCGAAGAAGTTCAAAGTCACTCCGTCTGCCGGGAAGCTCATGGCCACAGTTTTTTGAGACTCAAAGGGAATCTTGCTCATTGAGTACAAAAAAAAGGTGAAACCATCAACGCCACATCCTACGCTTCCACTTTGCATAATTTACGGGAGGAAATTAAAAAGGAAAGACGGGGTAAACTCGCAGCGGATGTGTTGCTTCTTCATGACAACGCTCCTGTTCACACGGCGCGAGTTTCCAAGGCTGCTGCGCGAGATTGTGGTTTCGAAGAAATCCAACACCCACTCTATAGTCCAGACCGTGCCCCTAGTGATTATTTCCTGTTTCTGGATTTGAAAAAATGTCTTCGTAGAAAAAGATTTTCGGATGGTGAAGAACTCAAGTCGGCAATAAATGGGTATTCTGTTTAACTAAAGATAAAACGCGAATTAATAATCACATTTATATGAAATTTTACATGAATGCAAAAAAATAATAGTATTACTTGATAAATAAGTCAGTTTATATATACAACCACACCTTCACCCCGATACCGAGAATATATAGAACGCCCCTCGTACGTCCGATGGTTGGGAAAACATTCGACCTGAAAAATAAAACAAAAATGTGGCAACAAATTCAAAAAAAATTATTTGACGAGGGCTACACTTTCACTGTTGCCTAAGTTCAGGGAAAGTATCGCAGTTTGGAGCGGCGATATAAAACAACAAAAAAGCACAATAAAAGAACAGGAAGGAATAGTGAGACTTGTCCTTACCAAAGGTATGTTTATTGAAAACATTTTATATTAATTTAATGATGTATTTGGTTACAGTGAGTTAGATAAAGTCCGCTCCGAAAAGCGATGAATACATCCCGAATATATACTGGGCAATGAAGAACAGGACGGTTTAACAAGGGAAGACATTATATCCAATGAAAGCTTTTTTGAAGCGAGCACATCTTCAACTTTTTTAAATTTTTTTAACACATCACAACTTCAAGTTTTTCTTGTGTTTGTGTCTTATAAATAGATATGTTATGTTATGTTTTGTTCTTGTTCTTGTTCCTATTATTGTGTTAAATGAATTTATATGTTATGTTATGTTACTATGGTTGTGCTATAATTAATTTATATTGTGTTATGTTACTATAGCAATACAAATAAAAAATAAACAAATGAAGTTAAAAGAAAATCCTGTTTATTTAAATTAACAAGTTTTGCTGTAACTGTTGACATATGGCATCTCTCACAACATTTCCCCTAGCATGTTCTCCAAATTGTACGAAGTCTGGGCTGCTGCTTACAATAGTCTCCTCTATAAATTCTAAATCATCTTCGCTTGCAATATTGTGAAGAACGCAACAAGCTCTTGAAATGGCTCCTGAAATGGAATATCTTTTTCACTCCTCTAAGCTTACAATAATACAATTGTCGGAATCGTTGTTTGAATATACCGAATGAAGCGACAAGAGCTTAGTTTTGTATTGAAATTTTTCTGTACATTAGTTCTATCTCTATAAGGTGTAACCCAGTGACTAGAGCATGGATATGCTGAGTCACCTAAAAGATACAAATCTGAAAGTAATATAAAGATTTTAATATATCAATAATTTTGATCCAAAATTTAAGCAATTAAGGGAATTTTGTAAAAACCAACTATCGTGACAGGAACCTGGATATCCGACAAAAATACTTATAAATTTATTTTTTTCGTTGCAGATTGCCTGAAGACAAATGCTCACATTTCCCTTTCGATCAATATAATCGTCTTTGCACTTCGGTGGGTCTATTACAATATGTGTTCCATCGATACAACCTGATTTAAATAATAATAAATTACAAATAAATGTGAAATCTATTTGCGTTTCACCTATTACTTTGGAAAAATGTACTTGTTTCCTGTTCTTGCTCATCATTGGGCCACGGTATAATGCTTGGGCTGAGACTGCTTAAGAACATTGTATACCGGTGGATGATACGTGAAACAGATGATAATGAAAGATCAAAACGGTCGGCTAAATCTCTGAAACTACATGCTTCATGACCAGCAAACCATAGGAAAACCGCAGTGTGCTTATGAGCACTGCATCTTTTATCGGGCCGTAGATCAGCATAAAAGTGCGATGTTTCAAACTTTTCCGAAAGGCTTTCAAATAGAGATCTTTTAATACGGAAACGTGTTATGAATTCCTTTTCAGAGTAGAGTGGAACAGTCGTTTCTAAATAATCCCTCACACACGTTCTTTTTGACTTAGATGAAGACACAACCGCTAGCAACAATTCTTTCTCAATGTCCGGTTCATTAATAATTAGTTCCATCACGTCGTCGTCAGTCATCATGTGCAAAAATAACAAGCAGAATTTTTTAAAGTTTCCATTTTTTTTACACAGCACTTAGAAATCACAAATGTAATTTAATTCAAACCAGTATGTGCCATTTCTTATTTGACATTTCACAAATGACATAATTTACACATTTGGTAAAACTGCGTTCCCGTACTTTCTTGAGATTTTGCTTCTCTCTGAGAGATTTTTCCCCCACTCCTTAAAAAATGACAGTCTTCACAATTTTGTGCAGAAAGTACGGGAACAGACCTGTTATAAAAAAACGCTGTCAAGTGTAGAAGTCGGCTATCTTTATACTACTTCATTTCTGATAGAAACTGACAGCTTTCAGTTTAAGTGAAGCAGCAGGCAAAACGAACGATCCCTGAGGCGCTATCGTTTTTTTATGTGAATGAAGTGAAACAATTGCCGACACGCTAACGAGAGACGATTGTAGTCTTACGCTATTAGAGCCCTGGAGAAACATATCCCACACTATCTAGGATACTCCCTCTTATAAGAGGGCTACAGCTTGTATTAATAAATAAATACCTGAGTACAGAAATAGGGCAAATATTGAAAGATTCCTTACTAAATGTCGCAAAATAGAAGATTAGGTTCCCTTGAAAGCCTCAAATCCATAGCAAAGTGTACGATTTTAGATCCCCGCTTCAAAAAGGCTGGTTTTGAAACTCAAGAAAATGCAAATAGAGCTCAAACGGAAGAACTAGCAACACTTATTCAACACCAATTCAGCAAATCTGATTGTCTTTCTGATTACAGATCTTTCAAGGTGTTTCAAAATTGAACTAGCTCTTCGAATCCTACAGGAAATCTCAGCACTGCTAATCCCATCACTCGTGAAAAGGACCCCGAGAAAGCTGGCTTCAATGGGACTCCACTAGCATATAGAGTGCATAGAATAGGGTCACAAACCAATAGACTGCGCGCTTGGAGTTACGTCTTGGAGGATGGGAGGATAACTAAGGCATCTGCAAAAAGAAGATTACTTACCCTTGGATTATTTAAATTTAACTTCCTATCGTTCTTATCTGGACACTCTGTAATCACTCTGACATGTGTGATATGAAAGAGGGTTGCAAAGCACGGACCAACAATTTGATGACCCTACTGTATTCCTGACACTTTCCAAACCATAGAAAGTGTCATGAATACAGTAGGGTCATCAACAAAAAAACCGACTACCCTTATAAGTCAGTCATCTACCTAAGTTGGCTGAAAATCCTTTCACCGCAGCTGGCCAACTTTGACAGGTTTCTATCTGATTGCTATTCAGGTTCTGACTACAGACTCATTCATATACGAACTCTGAACAAATTCCACTTCAGGCCCAACCATAGTGGATGAAAGGAAACTTAAGTCAATGTAAGCAATCGAGCGAATACAAAAAAACGATTCATTCTGACCATAGTAACCATTTCGTTCAGTTTCGTTAAGTTTCATTCACTTTGCGTTTCTCAAGTAGAAACGAAATCAATCGCTTCTACGTACATAAACAACACAATGTTGCATAAGTTTCTAGAAGAAACAAGGGACTTTGAACTTTACCTCTGGTTACTTATCGTGCAGACATAAGTGCGAGTTAACTGAAGTCAATTGTGGTTGAACCATACTACTGCTTGTGAGGCGATTTCGTTTAAGGTGAACCGTGCTCAGACCCGTCGTTCGCTTCAAAAAAAATCAGTTCTCCATCAATCCAACGCACGCAGTGGTACCATTAATCAATGTTTCATTTTCACTTTAAGATTGAACGTCTCCAAAGGTCCTGGAATTGATTTCCTCATCCAATTCTTTTCGTGGACATTGCAAGAAGCATCCGCTCCTGATGGGGAAACGCATCCTGCAGGCGACTCAATGCAAAAAGTGAAAGAATTAGGTTCTGATTCAGCACGACCGACCTCGACACTGTCGTCTCTTGCGAAGAAGGAGAAAATTGCAGTGATTCCTTCGCGCAGCAAATCACTTCATCAATCAAATTGAAGGACTCATCGGAAGTGAAGGCGAAGTGAAGGGCAAGCAAACACCACCGAAGGATGGCTGCCAGTGATGCATTCACTGTGCTGTGCTCTGATGTTGCTGCGAAAAGGAGCCTTCACGAAAGTCTTACAAGTCCATGTTGCCATGGGCAATTTGTATCAGTGAATTGCAATTCTTTGATTATCAGCTGATTCCCTTCGTCTGCTCATCTTGGGCAAAATGAGTCCTCCTCCAGGCAGGAGTGGCGCGCCATGACTCGACATTGTGGAGACCCGCCTCAGACGCGTCCGGAAATTCAATTGTGACTCGTCGGTAATTTGCTTGTGGCGCAATTTAAGTCAATCGAAAGTGGAAACCGACGAAAGGGGGAGGCGAAAGAAATTTCCAATTGATTTCTATTGTCTTTCTGTGGGATTTGGATTGAAAGTGAGTTTTTGCGGTGTCGATGAGTGGGTGGAAAAGGCGGCGGAGACTGAGGACTCAATCAGTTTGTGGAAATGTCTTCTTCCGTTGTGGGATCTGACCGATTGCAGTGGATGGTCGTCGCAGAGTCACTGTTCATCTGTGGACGAGGGGTTTATTATTTTTGCTGGAAGATTGCAAAATTACGGTAATGTTATGTGTTTTGTTAAGTGTTTGAAAACCTCCTCTGCCTTAAGACTGGCATGCATCTGCATCAGGGGACCGCTGAGAAGTACTCCGTCAGACGCACAGAACATTCTCCACCACCTGCCGCCACTGGAAATATTCGGCAAACTGGTACCAGCCAGCACAGCCTTCAGACTCAAAACACTCCGACTGTGTTAAATATGTTGCATGTCATGCAATTGATGTTCTGTCATATATCTTCAATCGCTGCATATTCGAAGGGGTTTTTTTTCTTGAAGAGCTTAAGTGTGCAGATGTTGACTCTTTTTACAAAAAAGGGTTCCACTACAGAGATAAGTAACTACAGGCCCATCTCACTTCTTCCAGTCTTCAGTAAAATCTTTGAAAAGCTTGTGAAAAGTAGGTTATCTCACAAAAACTAATATTTTTAACGAAGTTTAATTTGTCTTTCTAAAGGGTGGTTAAATTTTAAGGGCCGATGTTGAATGTAAACCACACCTAAAGTTCGAGCTTTTTTCTGCATTTCATTTGACATTTCTCAATTTCAGACTAACTCGATTTGAACCATGGAAAGATACACAATCGAGCAACGCGTTAAAGTTATTCAGGCTTATTATGAAAATGGGCGTTCAAATCAAAATGCATATCGTGCACTTCGTGATTTTTTCGGTCAATTTAATCGTCCAAATGTGCAAAAATTTGAGCAAACCAGGTCTGAAGGAGATGTGAAAACACCAGTGCATGCTCGTACAGCTCGTACTGCAGAAAATATTGCTGCTGTTCGCGATAGTGTGGCTGATGAGCCGTCCACCTCAACTCGTCGTCGTGCCCAACAATTGCAACTCTCACGCTCGTCGTTGATGAACATTATGCATAAAGACTTGCATTTACACGCTTACAAGGTGCAATTGGCTCAAGAACTAAAGCCTCTTGACCATTTCAAGCGTCCTCAATGGTCAGAATGATGGCAAGAAATGGCAACAGTGGATGATCAATTTTCGAAGAAAATCATCTTCAGTAACGAGGCACATTTTCACCTTAGTGGATTCTTCAATAAGCAGAATTGCCGCATTTGGGCGAATGATCATGTGATTTGACACCGTTGGATTTTTTTTCTTTGGGGTTATTTGAAAGAAAAGGTGTACGTCGATAAGCCAGCAACAATTCAAGAGCTAAAGGATGAGATAATTCGGCACATTAACGGCATAGAACCTCAATTATGCTTCAGCGTCATCGAAAATTTGGACAATCGGATGGAGGTGTGCCGCCGAGGTCGCGGCGGCTGTTGGGCCCATATTTTGTTCCATGTTCCATATTTTTGTTCAATATTATCATAATAAAAACAAATGACAATAATTGCCTAAATAATTTGTGTTTTATTCAAAATCAACCACCAAATCACAAACCATCAAAAATTTAACCAAATCAACAGAAGATGGACTTCTACAATTTAGTGGTACAATTATGTCTAACCTTGATGATAAAAATGGTCTATATATTGATATTACCAAGGCCTTTGATATGGTAGATCATACAATTCTACTGGATAAACTTGAAACAGCAGGTTTTCATAAAGCCACGAAAACCTGCTTTTTCAAATTTAGAGTGGTTGAGGTCATATCTAAAACATAGGTCTCATAGGGTAATGGTTGATGAAATCAGGAGTGATCGTATGTTTCTGAACATGGGGGTAACGCAAGGTTCCGTCCTTGGTCCGATTCTCTTTCTCATCTACATCAATTCACTACTATCACTTCATTTTAAAGTTGCTGCAACGGCATTTGCGGATGACGTAGGTTTCTCATGCGGATCTAATAGTCGCCTTGATCTGTTTTCCCACATCAATCCTACATTCGACCTTAATCTCCTAAGAAAATGTTTTCTTATACACAAGTTAATTATAAGTCGCAAGACAAAGGTTATGTTTTTTAGTTTATCAACCAATCTTGATCTTGAAGTTAGTGTGTGATTTCATGCACCTGAGTGCCAAAGATTCCAATTAGCAGTTTGCAATTGTAGGTCTGGCTTTTCTTCTCCTTTTAATAAAAGCTCGAATTGCAGTGATAATTGTTTTCCTATCGAACAAGTGAGTGAATTCAAATACTTCGGACTCATATTCAAATTTTAAACAATTATTTTCGATGCACTTTAAGACACTCCTTCTATTTGCACAAAATTTGTTCTTCTAAATATTTACGAATTGTGTACTATGGCTAAATATTACTAAATTACAATATGGTATTACTTGCTGGGGAGGTGCTTATAAAAATAAAACTCAACTTCTCTTGATACTACAAAAATTATGCCGTAAACCTAGAAGACATCCTTCTCACCCTTTGTTCCGTGACTTAATGATTCTTCCTGTACGCCATCTATATTGTTTTAAGGTGTTGAAGTCTTTCTTTATGAAGTCTGGTTATCGTAATTTCTGATTGATTTCTAATCATAATCTTCGTGGAAACTTCTCGTACTCAGTATCTGTTCCCTTCTTCCATACCACTGATTACCGTAATTTTAATTCAGTTCTTTCTTGGCGTTGTGGTGGCCCGTGGCGTTGTGGGTATGTGCGTCGACTCCTACGCACTTGGACCTACATGTCTAGGTTCGATTCCTGGTACGACAAGAAATACTTTTCACGGCCCCACCTCTTTCGAGTCACTGACACAATGCTCAAGGAGTATAACTGTCTAGAAAAAGCTTCTCAAACTTGGCCGTTCGGAGCCGGCAGAAAACTGTAGGTCCCTTCCACTCGTGATAGAACAATAGCACGCACAACACGAGTGGTTGCTGAGAAGCAAGGCCCTGGCTCTCTACGGGCTGTAGCGCCACCCATATTATATATTATTATTTCTTGGCGTTTATTCAATAAACTTCAACAATCGATCAGGTCGACTACGCAATCAATTATTTTTCTCAAGCTCGTAGAAAAGTGGCTTTTCACCATCAACTTCGATAGCCTAGAAACTATTCTCTCTGACTCTCTGGTATACCATTTTTTTTCTTTTTCGCTCTGATTGTGTTTTTTCTTCGTGTACTGCTAGATTATTAAGGAATGTATATATATAAATATATTATTAATGTTAGTTCTTCTCACTTAAGCGTCACCCCACCCAATATATTCATAATTAATTTTGAATTGCAATTAAATTTCAATGTGTTACATTAATCACAATTTTTTACTTAAGTATTAAAAACAGAATTTGATGAATTTATTATTTCTTCTTTTCGAATATAGTTCATAAGTACTTTTATATAGAACGAGATTGTAAAGGAATTTATATTAAATTAAATAAAAAAATAAAAAAAAAATAATCGCTTGATGGTCGCTGTGCGTATATTCCTCGCTGACTCGCCAATTTGTCTTGCGCAGCAGTGACTTGCTCAAGAACTGGATGTCTATCATGGACCCCTTTCCTGCTCTACGGAAAGTTTGCTTTGAGCCGTTTTTTGCTAAGCGTATTACAAGCGAGGCGAATGCTTCTAGTAGAGCTGCGTCTCTTCAGTCCGTGTCCGTCTACTACTCCATCCCGTAGCCCACGCGTTGAAGTCGCTTCTCTTACGTCGTCGCTGTGCTGTGAATTAATGATCGTTCCTGAGAAGATCTTGCAAGACTCACAAGCCAATGGGTGACCTTGCACATGTTTCTGCAACGAAGCCCATCTTCAAATATGATTGCTTTTGATGCATTCTACGAGTCAACGCTTGTGAAAGCCACACGAGTTCCCTTTAGCTTTCATTTCAGTCTACTCAGAATGTGTTCCGTAAATCGACAATTCTATTTCCGAAAACAAAAAGCGAAACCAGACGGAAACTTATCTAATGAATGCGGAGGTGAACAGACCGCACGACTTTCAATTCGGTCACAATTGCTGATTCATACGGCGATTTATTCAACTCTCTTGGAAGTAACTTCGCGATAATGCGTCACATGCCCAAAACGGAAAGACGATAAATTCAAAAGCGATTACATTCTCCTTTTCGAAATTATCGTCGGCTAACAGGCCAAGGTTTATCTTCCACGACCACTCGGTTCCAAAATGAAATACTATGCTCTGCACAACTCGCGATAAAGCTGCTACGCCACCACAATCGCTGTGCATAAAATTAACGATAAATGACTGAGTCAAGCTGTCACATTTTATTTTGGAGAGAACGCGGCGCGCCGTACTGATAAAGACGCGTTCTCAATGGCATTAAAATTGCTTCACCTGCAGTACTTTCTGAACACTGGCCACTGTCCGGAAATTGCTTCGCCCGCAGTAGTTTCTGGACACTGGCCCCTGTCCACAAATTGCTTCGCCCGCAGTAGTTTCTGGACACTGGCCGCTGTCCACAAATTGCTTCGCCCGCATTCATTTCTGGAGACTGGCCGCTGTCCACAAATTGCTTAGCCCGCATTCATTTCTGGAGACTGGCCGCTGTCCACAAATTGCTTCGCCCGCAGTAGTTTCTGGACACTGGCCCCTGTCCACAAATTGCTTCGCCCGCAGTACTTTCTGGACACTGGCCCCTGTCCACAAATTGCTTCGCCCGCAGTACTTTCTGGACACTGGCCGCTGTCCACAAATTGCTTCGCCCGCAGTAGTTTCTGGACACAGGCCGCTGTCCACAAATTGCTTCGCCCGCAGTAGTTTCTGGACACTGGCCCCTGTCCACAAATTGCTTCGCCCGCAGTAGTTTCTGGAGACTGGCCGCTATCCACAAATTGCTTCGGCGGCAATAGTTTCTGGACACTGGCCGCTGTCCACAAATTGCTTAGCCCGCATTCATTTCTGGAGACTGGCCGCTGTCCACAAATTGCTTCGCCCGCATTAATTTCTGGAGACTGGCCGCTGTCCACAAATTGCTTAGCCCGCATTCATTTCTGGAGACTGGCCGCTGTCCACAAATTGCTTAGCCCGCATTCATTTCTGGAGACTGGCCGCTGTCCACAAATTGCTTCGCCCGCAGTAGTTTCTGGACACTGGCCCCTGTCCACAAATTGCTTCGCCCGCAGTACTTTCTGGACACTGGCCCCTGTCCACAAATTGCTTCGCCCGCAGTACTTTCTGGACACTGGCCGCTGTCCACAAATTGCTTCGCCCGCAGTAGTTTCTGGACACATGCCGCTGTCCACAAATTGCTTCGGCGCCAATAGTTTCTGTACACTGGCCGCTGTCCACAAATCGCTTCGCCCGCAGTAGTTTCTGGACACTGGCCGCTGTCCACAAATTGCTTCGCCCGCAATAGCTTGTGGACACTTGCCTCTGTCCACAAATTGCTTCGCCCGCAGTAGTTTCTGGACACAGGCCGCTGTCCACAAATTGCTTCGCCCGCAGTAGTTTCTGGACACTGGCCGCTATCCACAAATTGCTTCGCCCACTAATTTGCTAAAGCCCTAGATTCGCGTTTCTTTTTTTGCTACGCCTCTGTTAGCCCTTTGAACCTTGTGGTCGATATTCATCCATATTCTCTTAGTCACTTAACGTAACGTTTGTCAGCCACCCGATGATCTTGTGTATGTTATTCCCTTAGTCTCATTTTATGAAAAAGTGTGATGTGATTTTGTCACTTGGATTTTTGTGGGTAACACCGAAGGACGGTGAATAATTGGGTTACTTATACTCTAAATTTATTGCTGATAGGTTCCCATTAAGTGTTAAAACTACAATGAGACAACAGTTTGAGTACCTGGTCTTCTTAATGCAGGTATTTAGCCTTTGCAAAAGGTTTTAATTGTTGGAGAAAAATGTAATTGAACATTTTTAGAAAAAGTCCGAGCAAAAATTGTGCATCTTCGGTCCTCCATTGCGCGATTGTGACCCGCAAATCAAAATTGTATACCTTAACTATAAAACAGAAAGTTTGTGTGTCTGACCGACAAAGGCTCCGAAACTACACGTCGCAGAGCTCTGAAATTTTCAAGAAAAAATCATTCTAAAATTTAGATGCTGAATGTGATAATTTTTAAGTCGGTACGACATACGATTCGAAAGTTACGAGCACTTTTTAAACGGGAATAAAATTCTGAAAATAAGGGTGTTTGCATCAATCCGGTATGAAACCATTTCAAGTTGCGTAGTTGTGGATATCAACCATCCCCCAGCTGAAGTTGTGAATATTGAACTTCTGAACGGATTAGCCGATTTAGTACCAGGTAAAGTACCGGTTGAAGAAACAAACCCGGGTAAAGTCGGGTACGAAATCTAGTTGTTTATAAATTCAAAAATTGAAATTTAATTGTCTTTTTTCTGCTCTCATTTGAAATGTACAAAAAAAATTAACAAACTGAAATGTACAAATGTAATCCATCTGGGACAATTTTCTGTTTCCAGAATTTGTAACACTTTGAGTAATTTTTTTTTCTTTTTTTTTTTTATAATTTGCGCGCAACCCCTTAAGCGGTTGCTAATACCCTTAAGTGTCCGGGGTCAAGACACAGCACGGGCCGAAGGTATAGAGGGAGAAAGGGAGAGGAGGTACCTGTGCACATTGGTCTTAAATATCTGCGGGTTGTAGTCTGTGGGAAATATAGGGCTGGGAAGAGCATTCCAAATTCGCGTAGTACGGCTGAAGAACGAGTCTCTAAATTTAACTGTGCGTCCGAAAGTATGCTTAAGGGTAAGCTGATGAGCATTCCTGGCGAGACGGGTATTGCGGGTGAATTCATGGAGAAGAGGAATGCAGTTGGCTAGCTCACTTGAGCATCGTTTGTTGAAATAGCGATAAAATACGGACAAAGAAGAAACGGTACGTCGATGTTCGAGCGAGCCTAATGACTTTGCGACATTGTTGTCTCCTATAAGTTTTATCGCTCGCTTTTGGATTCTATCTAGTAGGTGCAGGGTGGTCTTTGGGGCACCAGACCAGATATGAGCGTTGTACTCAAGCTTGGGGCGGATATACGCCTTATAAATGAAAGCCAAATCAGAGGGGGTGAAATATTTCTTGCATCGATTAAGGAAACCTAAACATTTCGCAGCATTTTTGGCGACCTCAAATATGTGATCGTTCCAACTAAGTGTTGTGTTGATACACATACCAAGGATGGAAAGCTTTCCGATTTCATCGACACAAGCGCCATTCATGGATAATGGCTGATTAACAACGGTTCGCTTGAGTGACAGCAGACAGCATTGAGTTTTTGAAGCATTGAATTCCACTCTGTTGTTGTTTCCCCAGTTAATTATGCTGTCAAGATCGGAATTCAATGTGCTTAACATACGCTGCCGTTCCAATTCTACGGCCGAAGGGCAGGGTCGTTAGTCTCGGAACGATGTTGGCATTCAAATCGTTCGCAGCTTCTTCTTCCCAGAATGCATCCATCGATAGCCTGAAATATATGTACATATATGTAGGTACATATGTAGCTTTAAACCTGGGTTGGAATTATCTAAAGGGATTTGTGTTGGTTTTGGTTATTTATCAAATCTTCTTTCGCCTGTGTAGTGCGATATCTATATAAACACATTTCCCATCGAATGTAAATAAACCAATGAAGAACTAAAGCCAAGCAATTATACCACAGACACGATCCAACGTCCAAGAAACCTTCCCAAAGAGTTGCAAATACTTACTAAATGCACCAACCGAATGGAGAGTGATGCTACTTGATTGAATTTTCTTGCGATGAGAAATAGTATGGATATTTGTCACCTGACGCGCATTCAATCATACACATTTTGATGTGAGGTGACAAAAATATGTGACGTGACAAGTTGACATCTTAAGCAACCTAGCTGAACTACAGATCAAGCAGTGGCAGAATTGAAGCACGTGTTAAAGAGAAAAAATGACTAATGTGCAATCTTCGGAATCCGAAATCGTGCGACATTGTTTTTATCCCCTCCAACCTCATCAGTATATAGCTTTCAGCATCCAGAAGATTCTACGTTCAAGTGGAAGGCAGACAATCAACTGAGCGGAGCACTAAGGCGGGAAGGATGCAAGGATCCAAGCTGGGACTGATGCTCTTCAGCATCTACACGACAGATCAACCCCCTTCAACCAACACAGTGAACTGCTGTCTATTCGCTCACTGACTTATTCCAGCTCGAAGTCACCACCGATTGTCAAGCGAAAGATGGAAACCAGACAGCGAACAAATTTGGCTACTACATCAAATGGGGTGTAGTAGCCGATGAGACCTTTCGATCCACTGTAAGATTTTCTTAATAAATCAAACTGAACTAAACTGTTTTTAACAGAAAGGAAACCAAGGCGAAGAATCGTTGTTTAGCTGCCATGTGTGCAGCATTTTTGGGTATCAGCCGAATTCATACTCGAAAGAATGTTGCACGAAATTACGTAATTCATGAGAGGACGCTTCCCGACAATGCAATAGATAAGTGTCACTCATTGGTTGAAGAGATAAACTATGTTTACGAGCACAATACACACTTCTTCCGATCGTAGTTCACTACTAATTCGAACAAATTGTGGAATCACAACCAATAAGCAAAGAAACAAACACAGTCTTCATCAAAACACAAGTTTAAGTTTTCAAATTTTATTGTTCATCCCCGAATCGAATATTGATGGCAGGCGGCTGGCAAACTCCAGTGTTTGCATTCCTCACATATCCTGGTTTACACGTCGGCACTGGTGGTATGTCTTCTTCAACTGGTGGTGCTTGTGGCTGCTCTGGAGAGGTTGGTTGCGCCTGCAATAGGAGAGGTGACTGTGTCACCACTTCCGGAGGTGGCTCTATAACTTTGGAATCTGACGATCGGGTACAGGCCGCAGCAGTGTCTATCAAGACAATGGCCAACAAAGAGATCAATATGAGGCGAAACATGTTTGAAGGCACGCGTGTTTTTGGCACGGAAACTAAAGGCAAACTGAAAACGCTTTGCTTCCGTCACAATCATTTATACTCCGTGGGGAGTATGCGAAACGATTTTGCGATGCGGGAGCAAGCGTAAGATGAGGAAATAATTTGTAAGTCAAATCGCTTATCTCGAAGAACTGGATAAGTTTTTGTTTTTTTTCTCAGAAAATGTCATTGTTCTTTCAAAATAAGAAATGTATTCTTCTCGTGGGATGATAGACTTCTTGCAACTTAATCACAACCGGGGTTTATCCCACAGAATAAATGTCAGCGAGCTATCTTGGGTTTGCATTCGGAAAATGCGCTCACAGCTAGTGACTGGAAAACCAGAGCAACTAATATCGCTCGTTCGTGGGAGGGTCGCGCCTTGTGGAATTCGTTGTATTGATTGTGGAGCCATGGACTTGGCAAAACTCCATTTCGTCTGTGATCAAGGTAGTTGCAGGCCAAGGAAGACAGGTAGGTAGAACATGCGGTTGTGAGATTTATTCAACTCTTAATGGGAAATATGTTGGTACGGTAAGAACTTCTATATTCCTACGACCAAGACCACGAGAATGTAACCATGCCATAGTGTATCTAAGCATGTTTGAGTCTAACTCGACTGCCATCAGATCTGCGAGTGTTTTTAGAGTCAGCCAAATTAGTCGTAATCTAGAGACCAGAATACACGCCCGAAGTGATTTCTTAGGTTAGGTTAGGTTGGAGTGGCTGACTGCTGGAGCAGCAGTCACACTTAGGACCGTTGTGATACCAAGCGGGTCTAAAACCCTATTCCCCAAACCAGCTAGAGCTTTGATAAAGCAGAGGAACTGACTGATTTTGATGTCGTTTAGTTCTGTCAAGTCGTTCAAGTACAATAGTATGCGTCCAAATGACGCTTTCTACGTGTGGAGAGAGAGCATTGCAATTACATAGGAGATGACGCAATAGAGGACGCCCACAGAACCGATGGCGCACACAAGTGCCGCTGAAGCCTGGATCCACCCCGGACTGTAGCGCCAATAGAAAAAGAAGAAGAAGTTTAGAGGTTTTGACCTCTTCTGCATCCCTGCAGCTTCTACAGAAGTCATTAAAGGGAAGGCCTAGTCTGGAGGCGATGGCTCAGTGCTCGGTAAGTACGCCGATGATGGTTCTAAGGTTGGTCCTGGTAGACCATCTACGATTTGTGTTGGTAAGTGTTTCACACTTTAGTAGATGTTTAGCAGTAGCGATAGGTATATAACCATACGGAAGGCGTACCACCTTGGTACCCCTTCTAGCGAGTTCGTCCGCTTCGCAAATCTCTGGGATGTCTCAGTGTCCCGGCACTCACATAATTTGGATGTCAAAATACTTGGCCATCACGTTGAGACATAGGCAGCAATTCAGGGAGTTGAAAGCGACTGCGTCCAGAAATTTGATCGCTGCCTGGCTGTCAGAACTTCTTCTTCTTCTAGTGGCACTACAGTCCGGGGTGGACCTGGGCCTCAGTCAACAAGCTTCTCCAGCTGGCACGATCTTTAGCCAGCTGTCTCCAATTTCGCGCACCACTTTGGTTTAAGGTCCTTCTCCACTTGTGTGCACCATCTCGTTCGAGGACGTCCTCTTTTGCGTTGTCCCAATGGCTCGGCATCGACCACTCTTCGAGCCGGAGCTGTGGTGTATATCCGCTCTACATGACCTGCCATCTTAAGCGTTGGATCCGAAGACGATTGCCGCTGTACAGCCCATAGAGTTCGTGGTTGAATCTCCTCCTCCAGCCGCTATCAACGCAAACAGGGCTAAAGATCGCACGCAGAACTTTTCTCGTAAAAAGGACCAAGAGCTTCTTCATCTGCTTTCAATAGCGTCCATGCAATATAGATAGAGCAAGGCAGGGATGATCAGAGTGTTATATAAAGTCAGATTGGCGCTTCGAGAGATGGCTCTATTATTCAATTGCCTCTTGAGCCCAAAGAAACAGCGATTACTAAGAGTAATTCTGCGCTTGATCTCGGTATTGGTGTTATTATCCCTGTTTACTGCAGAGCCGAGGTAGAGGAAGTCCTTGACTACCTCGAAGTTTATGCTGCCCATTATGAAGCTCTGTCCGAGACGTCAATGTTGTGCATGCGTGCGTGTTCCGTGATGACAGAATGTACTTTGTTTCGCACTGATTTACTTCCAGACCCATTTAAGCCGCTTCCACTTCAATGCCAGCAAACGCTTCATTGACGGCTCGCTGTGTTCGTCCAATCATGTCAATGTCGTCCGCGTAAGCAAGCAGTTGAACGGACCTTGGTAAGATCGTGCCTCTAGTGTTGAGTTTCGCAATATCTTCTATGATGTTGACAGCGTGTCGCCTTGGCTAAAACCTTTGTTGACATTTAAGGTCTCGGTGAGTTCGTTACCGACCCTGGTGGAGCAGCGAGAGTTCTCCATCGTCATCCTGCACCACCTGAAGACTTTGGCAGGAATGTCAAAACAAGACATGACGTTGTATAGCCCGTCTCTATGCCGGCTGTCACATGCGGCCTTGAAATCGACGAATAGGTGGCGGGTGTCGATCTGCATTTCTTGGGTTTTTTTCCACGATCTACGGCAGTGTGAAAATTTGGTCGATGGTGGACTTTCCCGGTCCGAAATCGCACCTATCAGGTTATTCACGAATGGTTTTAGGCGCTCGCACAAAACGGCAGAGAAGATCTTGTAGGCGATGTTTAGGAGACTTATACGTCGGTAGTTGGCGCAGTTGAAGCGGTCTCCTTTTTTGTGGATCGGGCAAACGATACTGAGGTTCCACTCATCGGGCATGTTTTCCTCCGACCATATCTTACAGATGAGTTGGTGCATGTACCCTACCATCTCATCTCCAGCTGCTTTAAAGAGTTCTGCAGGCAGTCCGTCTGCACCAGCAGCTTTGTTCGACTTTAGTCTCGATATTGCTATCTTGACTTCATCTAGGTCGGGGGGACGGCATTCTCTTCCATCATCGTCCATTGTGTGGTGTGGATCATTCTGCCTGACAGCGGTATTGGTGTCTTCCTCGCCGTTGGCTGTCAGAACAGATGATGATATTTCTACTTGATATTACATTGTTTATTTAGTCAGGACAAGGCTTCTTTAATCACCATGGTTTCTGTAGTTAAAACGCTAGTGGTTTGGTAGTCGGAATGACAGTTGGATGGTTAGATTCTCAGAATAGACACCTGCTCCCACACCATCGCCCATCTTCGATCCATCTGTGAAGATTCGCAGAGGACCATCCAGCGTCTAATGATCAGACTCCCAATAAGTTCTTGGGGCGATGCTGATAGAGAAGTTTTTCTCGAAGAGTAGCCTGGGTGTTGGGAGGTCGGTATCTTCAGGTAAGGACCTATAACAAACTTAGAATAGTGGAGTGTCCGAATCAGAGTTCCTTCCACATGTTAAACGATTTCCGCGCCGAGGAAGCAGCAGACCGTCTACCGAATAACTCTGTCGTAGGAAGGTTAAGGAGTATGTTCAGGGCTTCGGAAGGGGTTGTCGTTAGCGCTCCACTGATGCATACACACGCCATCTGTTGTACCATTTCGAGCGGTTGGCAATTGATGTTTATGTTAAGAGCGGTCCACCAGATCCCGACGCCGATGTCGATGTCGTACCAAAACTTCCAACGATGTGAAATTGTACCGCCGGAAAAGATGGAGGAGGGGATGGTGGATGAGCTGGCGAAGAAATGTTAGCAGTAGTTTCAAGGAATTCAGTCTGTATTGATGTGTTGTACGACGTTTGGTTAGAATTGATCAGGCAAGCAGCAGGATGCAGGAAGTTCAAGCTCTTTACCTACATGTCTCAATTGTTTTTCCCACCAGGTCCTCAAGTACTCGGTCAGGTTGCCGTGGTGAAGGTGATACCAATGCGGGCATGCGAAGAGACTGGATATCCTCATTAAGTTTTCCCAAGGAAGATTGGATGAACGATTTAACTAATGGATGACGTGAATCAAGGGGGGTATGAGGTCATTCCTCGATAGAAAACTAGTGTTCATCGATTCACTGCGAGTGTTTTTAATCACATCGGAAATGATGGAAAGTTACTTGTGAAGTTTGGTTTTGCACCAATTTATTGACAAATCGTTGGAATTGCTCAATAGTTGGCCTATTATATTCTTGAAACATAGTTGGTTGTCCTCCCTTAAAGACGGAGTCACTGATACACTTAAAAGCGCACATTAAATGGGACAGGGAAGTATTTTTGCAAAAAAAAAAACAACAAACTTATTGGCAAATTCTTTGGCGTACGCGATAGCGCTTTTGCCACGTCATGTGAAAGAAATTACCACATAAGCCATTATACTGAACTAGAATTGCGTTGGTGTCATTAAAGGCGCAATTCGGGAAACCACAGACCTTCGACATTGTACTGCATATTGAGGTGGGAAAAATGAAGCGAAAAATGGGACGGGAATATAAAGGCGGGTGCCGAAAACTGCAGATAGGCAAAACTGGGAGAGAATAAATTGCACTTTATTAGCGGTTCGGAAGAAAACACGTTCGAACTGTTTGAAGGTGGGACTGAGACTACTATGGTAAGTACATCGTTAGATATCTTTTGCCAGGCTCCTAGTACGCCCGGCTCTGCTCTTGATGCACTTCTGAATATCCACGCGGAAACCTATACGATCCTAATGGTTACGAACTATATTATGAAGAACCGCGGAAAGACAGTGTTTATGTCTGTAGCGACAGCCAAGCGGTTCTTAAGGCCGGACACGTTCAGTCTTTTCTGAATTTGATCGACAAATCTGACTTGCCTGGGTCTCGGGTCACGACGGGATCACGGGATATGAGATCGCCGATGAACTTCCTAGACAAGGATCAGAGCAGACACTCCTAGGACCCGAACCTGAGTTGGGACTACCCGCGTCCTTGGTTAGGGCTTCCATCGATGGTTGGGCTTCTCGAAAGCACAACCGGAGGTGGCATGACTCCAGGATGTAGACAAACCAAGCGGTTGCTCCCTAACGTCTGTAAGAAATCCGCGGCATTCTTGTTATATTTTGATAGAAAAGACTGCAGGCAGAAAGCATCCAACTCGGATTTGGGTCTTTACTAAAAAACTCCTCGCCTGTCCCTGATTTTGCTCTAAAGTCACGCACGCTACTTTATTTTGACGCACACTTCTTAAGGCTTTGGAGCAGCTTGCAGTCGCACTGTGATCAATCGTATTCATAAACACTGTCTGTGAACATTTTGTAAAAAAAAAAACCCTGTCAAATGAAGTCATGGGACAAGAGAGGTAAAGGGTAGTTACATTTTAAGGGCCGATGTTGAATGTGAACCACACCTAAACGTCAAGCCTTTTTCTGCATTTCAGTTGACATATCTCAATTTCAGACTAACTCCATTTGAACCATGGAAAGATTCACAATCCAGCGACGCATTAAAGTTATACAGGCTTATTATGAAAATGGGCGTTCAAATGAAAATACATATCGTGCACTTCGTGATTTTTTCGGTCAATTTAATCGTCCAAATGTGCGTACAATCGGAAAAATCGTGCAAAAATTTGAGCAAACCGGGTCTGTAGGAGATGTGAAAACACCAGTGCATGCTCGTACAGCTCGTACTGCAGAAAATATTGCTGCTGTTCGCGGTAGTGTGGCTGAGGAGCCGTCCACCTCAGCTCGTCGTCGTGCCCAACAACCTTACAAGCTGCAATTGACTCAAGAACTAAAGCCTCTTGACCATTTCAAGCGTCGCCAATGGTCAGAATGGTGGCAAGAAATGGCAACAGTGGATGATCAGTTTTTGAAGAATATCATCTTCAGTGATGAGGCACATTCTCACCTTAGTGGATTCTTCAATAAGCAGAATTGCCGCATTTGGGCGAACTATAATCCAAGAGTGATTGTCGAAAAACCAATGCACCCACAAGGAGTGACTGTTTGGTGCGGTTTAAGGGCTGGCGGCATCATCGGGCCGTATTTTTTCCAAAATAAGGCCAGTCAGGCAGTTACTGTGAATGGTGTTCGCTATTGTGAAATGATAACGAAGTTTTTATGGCCCGAATTGGAAGATATGAATGTGGACGATATGTGGTTTCAACAGGACGATGCCACTTGCCACACAGCTAACGAAACAATGGCTCTTTTGCGCGACAAATTCAATGGGCGTGTTATCTCACGTGGTGGCGATGTCAATTGGCCGCCAAGATCATGTGATTTGACACCGTTGGATTTTTTTCTTAGGTGTACGTCGATAGGCCAGCAACAATGCAAGAGCTAAAGGATGAGATAATTCGGCACATTAACGGCATAGAACCTCAATTATGCTTCAGCGTCATCGAAAATTTGGACCATCGGATGGAGGTGTGGCGCCGAGGTCGCGGCGTCCATTTGGCCGATATTTTGTTCCACACATAATTGAACCATACCAATATTATCATAATAAAAAGAAATGGCAATAATTTCCTAAATAATTTGCGTTTTATTCAAAATCAACATCGGCCCTTAAAACTTAACCACCCTTTAGAAGTTTACTATCTCTTTACTACTTTTTATCTGACTACAGACGGCTTACCGGCGTACTAGGCCTGTGCTTGGCCTAAGCGATGAAACCCTCTGCGCCGCCTGTGGAGAAGACGACGATGCTGCTGAGTACTTCATCTGCCACTGTCACGCCTTTGCTCGGATCAGGTGGCAGTTATTTGGTGCTGACGAGGTGAGAGCTGATGATGAAGGCTCCTCATCACAGAAGTGCGTGCTAGTATTCCTCCGGAAGACCATGAAATGTCAACAAATGTAGGTTGGTGCCTGATAGCGCATTGGACCATTGTTTTAATATGTGTGCTCCAGTGTAGTGTTCAAAAACCACCGGTGAACCAAATGATTGCTCCTACTGACCGACATCGAGGCTAACTATTGGGGGTGTGTCTTAATAGAAAAAAATCGCTTAATCTTAAGATAAAAAATAGTTTATTTTAAGTAAAATTTAAATGCAGTCTTATACGATAATCTAACCTAACTTTAACGACCAATGGCAATCGTGTTTGATAGGTCCCCATTGCCTAGTTCACTTCCTATGTACAATTGTCAATCGAATGAGATCATCCAACATCACGGAACATTCCGTACCCGAAATACTGATACCTAGTATGTGCAATGCGCTAATATCCGTCGTCAGAAGAATCCTGATTCGTTGGATAGTCTGAATCGCCGGAATCACTCGCACTTGTGTCCTTCTCAAAAGGAGGCACCACAAAGCGTATCTCCTCAAAGCCGCACTTTGCCTTGCAAGCACATAGAACAAGCATGTTTCTAGACATCTGATCTACGCCCAGCACTAGCCACTGGCCATGTCCCTCTTCGCTATCAATGTGCACAGCATGGTAGAGTCTCCATAATTCCGTGTTGAGATCTGGGTTTTGCAGCTTTATCCGCTTAAACAGAATCTCATGGTCCTCGCTTGGTCCTGGAATCCACACAGACACCATGACAAGCTCTGAGATCTCCAGCGTGGACACTTCGTGCAGACCTTCCCACAAATGGATGTCATCAACTATCCCCTTCAGCGAGACACTAGGCGGGACGTCTTTGCAATTTATTATGTAGCGTCCCCTCCAAAAACCGGCGTTGATAAAGTTCACTGGTGCCCTCGGATTTAACCGAAGATATTTGTCGATGATGCCGTCTATGGTGAGTTGAAAGTTAGCCTTCAGCTGCTGCGGTATCGTGCTGTTTTGCTTGCTTACGTTGTGAATGATCATGTTCAGGTAGTCAGCTGCAAGTTTTTCCATCAGAATGCTTGCTATCACATTCTCGTTTGGACCTGTGAAGGTGCGCTTTTGCTTGTTGCCGCACTCGTGTGGAGGACCGGCTCGTGTTGGGCAATTGAACACAGCACTTAAGGCTCCGGTCATCATCGAATAGCCTTCTAGAATCGATTTCATGTCAAAGAAAGCATCGTTTATGATTTGTTGCACGTCTTGATCTGAGGTTTCCAGATAAAATGGTACGTTCACCGATTTCGTGGCCGGGTTTCTCCAGACGCTTTCCTTGAACGAGGGAATTGAGCGATATGTCCACAGCATGGAGCCAGGGCTTGTTCGTCGCGGGAGTCGTACGATTTCCTCTTTGGTCAGCTTGCGTTTTTTCGCCTCTCTTCGTATCAAGCGTCTGAATTCTCGCTTCCTTTTTCTTTCAATCAATTCTATATCGGCTATCTGTTCCTCATCCATGATTGGCTCCTCGTCCATGATTAGCTCCTTATCCACGATTTCGCGGGCTCACTGATAACTCAAAATCTCTCTGGATACCTGTGGAAAGAGGGAACATTTTAGAGTACATGTCTTATATACGTGTAAGCGAATTCAGAAGAAGCAGAGGGCATTGGGCTGTCACAGTGCAGTTCGAAAGAGTTGAACAAAGTAAATCAGTCACAAAATATCAGTTATCTGTCGTCAGTGCGACTGTGTTTCGCATCAATTTATTACTCGGCCGATTCAACTCGATAGGCTCGTTTGAGTGAACACAGTTTAACATACTTTGGGGCGTGTTAAAAAGTGGCGAGTGTATAAGTTGGAGGTGTAGATCAAAACGGAACTGTTGCGGTTTCCTCCACACGTAGCAATATTTTTGTGCATTGCATTGAATATTTCCGAAATTTCGGAATTTGGCGATATCCTCAGTATACTAGCGTGCAAGCCCAGGTTACTGTCCAACTTATTTCTGTGTTATGTCATGTGTGTGTTTTGGTTCATTGATTTCCTACCGCAGTCGATGAAGCCAAGGTAGCGAATGGTTATACGAGGGTTTACCTACCCTCGGCCATAAAAGAGGCAGGACACCGCAAATCCTATCGAGTGCCTGGTAATTAAGATTAGCTTCGAGGTGCTGAATAGAATGACACAGACGCAGACATTTGGAAGCGAATGGTAATTACAGACGATACCAGATCAATGATACAACAGAAACCATTGAATTTGTGTGGCTTGTTGAATGTCTGAAATTTATTCAAATTCGAAAAAAAAATTGTCTAACTTGGGTGCTAATTTTCTATTCGGCTGTCAAAAGTGGGTGGAGCTGCAATCCGTGGTGAACATGGGTCTTCTAGAGCAAGCCGCGTGGGTATGTTCTTCCCCGAGTAAAAGGGACCTACAGTTTTATGCCCACTTCGAGTGACGAAGTTTTCACTAGCTTTTTCTTGTATTTCGAGTATTGTCAATGACTCGGAAGAGGGAGAGCTGTGAATCGTCGTGCCCATCAAACGTAGATCTCCAGAGTAGCAGTGTGGCGTCCATAAAATTGGTAGATAAATCCTGCAAACATAACTCACAACACTTATGTACATATCAAAGTATGTTGCAGTACACACCTGTCGATGGTTGTATTTTTAGAAACCAAATTAATATTTCCACAACTCCGTAGAACATACGGATGACCAACCTCCCGCTGGCATGAGGCAAAATTCACTGACAAGTTCGAATTTTTCAGGCATTCGCTCACTACATCGTTATGAAGAAATGATTGTGTTATGAGAAATCACAAACTCCCTATAGCAACCATACCTGTGAGTCACACCAGGAACAATCGTACACCAGACGCGGGCTGAAATAGAAAAACGCAAGTATTTCGCAAACCAATGACCACCAAACGACCATAAGCACACTTTGCTTGGTAGAGAATAGAAAACCAGCCAATCAGCCACCATACGTGTGAGTCACACAAGGCTGGGGATGAAAGAGAAAAACAAGTGTTTCGCAAACCAAAGGCCACCAAAGGTGCACTAGCACTTTGCTTGCCAAACTATGAAAAACCAGCCAGCAATTGACCATTTGTTGATTGATTGTACATTGAAGACCAGATCCATTCCCTATGGTGCAACAAGAGGAACAAAAATTAAGTCTTAATTCATTTTTAAGCACTTTTTACAAGCAATCACTATTGTACTTCACGTACGTGCCACTAAAAAGAATGCAATCAATTATTCATGTTCTAACGCATTAGGGTCTTCTTAATCACCTTGACACCGCGGGGAAAAAACGCCTTTCTACTCCACTTGCTGACTTCCCACACCTGCCTTCACTGAGTAACCTTCCTGGCGGCGGTATTCTTCACTTTTCAAACGACTTCTTCGGTCCAAATTAAATTTGAATGCGCTTAAACTGCGCTATCTTCAGAAAAATAAACAAATTCAAATGGGTTCCATGAAAGAAAGTGCTCCGAATGTTATTGTGCGCATCATTGCCAGGCATGCAAAAAAATTTCATATGACAGTTGAATTGACTGGGAATTTTCCTTACCTTGGGAAATTATATAAAATTTAAATTTGAGCTATTCGTTTGAAATTAGGTACATTTGCTCATTAAGTGAATGGAATTTTGGGACGTAGTTTCGCGAAGAGTAGAAAGCAGAAATATGAGAGCAAGCCGCTATGAAGCCGATTGTAATGCCTGAAACACAATAGGACTTTGCTGCTGGCGTTTTTCACGTTACGAGTCTAGAGTTTCAAACGCTCTTTGAAATGTCAACTCAATTTATCAGCTGTTCTCAATTTACAAATCCCACATGAAAAATATTGTATCCTTACTACTCCACTAATTTCACCCGTTAAATTAACCTCAATCAGCTGTTGCCATTTCTCAAATGTCAGTTGACTCTCTATTTGAGCGAAGTTCTCTCTACATGGTGGATGGAATATAAGGTGTGCTGGACAGTTCTATTGAGACCCTGCGTGACGTCATCGGAGGAATTTGTATGTCAACAGAAACTTAAAGGCGGAAACAAACGAACATTTTTCACATACTAAAAAACAAAACCGGATTTCTTTTCAACATTTCAACTACTCATTATGGTTTATGCAAACTTTTACAGCGCACTGTTGCATTTCCTATATGATACCAATTATAAATGAATTTAGTCATTTCATCTTACATCAATTTATAAATCTATATTCTTATTTTCCTTTCTTAATTTTTTAAAATACGAAATTTAATTGTGATGCAGGCTTAAGCAATACATGTGTCCAGTGTCAAAAACGAACCCTGAGTGACGTCACAAAATAAAAAAGATGGCGGTTTTGACAAGCTGTCCACCATGATCTCTCTATTTGTAGTGTGAGTGAAAGCGCATCTCGCACTGATTTTTTCCAACATGTCGAAAAATCCTTACGTGAGACTGCCCTCTTACGCTCTATGGCATTGCTCTCATTTCGCTCTAAAAAGCGAGTAGCAGTATTTTGTGCATAGCATATGATTTGCCTGTGTTGGAAGACAACGCCAGCAGCAAAGTCCTATTGTGTTTCAGGCATAAATGGTTTTCCAAAAGGGGCTTGACAATTTTGAATTTGATTTATGAACGCACTCTTGGGTCTGTGCACACAGGGTAAAGTTTCTGATCGCTCCCAACTTGGCGGGATGCCAGCAACGATCCTTGTCGATGCATAGATCAAGTTGACATACGGTCTCCTAGCGGCGCCCCCTGGATAGCCACCACAATACCCGTTGTGAGGTGAACTAATGTATGCAACGACTCCCTTGTGGTTGTGCGGAGGGCTAACAAACCGCCCACACAAAAAAAAAACAAAGTTACGAGAGAGCAAACTGCCTCGGATCAACGGGCGGAATCACAACAACGACGACACGGTGCGAAAAAGGACAACGATTTGCGAGTGTACTCCTGGAACGTAAGAACACTCTACACTCCAGGGGCCGCTCATAAACTAGAAAAGATCCTCACGCAGTACAAGGCGGATATTACTGCGATCCAGGAAATACGCTGGATAGGACAAGGTATAATGAAGAAGAAAGAGTGCGACATATATTACAGCTGTCACAAAAGGTTGCACATATTTGGATGCGGATTCGTTGTGGGAAAACGGCGACTTTAAACCGATAAGCGATCGCCTGGCTGTGATCCGTATCCAAGGCAGATTCTGCAACATCAGTCTTATATGTGCACCCGCCCCTGCCGATGAGGCTTATGACTCCGTCAAAGAGGACTACTACGACCTCTTGGACGGTGCCTACGGAGCCTGTCCGGAGTACGATGTCAAAATCGTGCTCGGAGACTTCAATGCCAAAATCGGTAAGGAAAACATCTTTGGCGGAGTGATCGGAAAGCACAGCCTCCACGACACGACAACAGATAACGGCTTCCGACTCACTGACTTTGCGACAGGACGTAATATGGTCATAAGTAGCACAAGATTCCCTCGCAAAAGAATCCACACAGCAACCTGGCGATCTCCGGTCGGTCGAACCGCCAACCAAATTGACCATTTGCTCATTGACGCAAGACATGCGTCAAATATTCTGGATGTGAGAACATTCTGTGGGGCAAACGTCGACTCTGACCATTTCCTCGTAGCGGCACTATTCAGAGCCCGACTTGCCAATGTCAGAAAGCTGCACCAGCCAACAAAGAGGAGTTTTGACATTGGACGCCTGAGCACCACGGAGATTGCCAGAGCCTACGAAGAGCAATTAAGCGAGAATCTCTCCGGTATGCCTACGTCAAATACCAACGCCAACGAGATGTGGTTGCATTGCCGCTCGGCCATCAAAGAGGTAGCGGAAAACACCTTAGGCTACCTACCGCCCCCGACAAGGAATCCGTGGTATGATGGCGAGTGTGAGCAGAAGAAACGTGCAACCGACGAGGCATACCAAAAAGCGCTGTAACGGAAAACTAGAGCAGCGCAAGAGGAGTACAGGGCCAGAAGACGGGAGGAAAAGAAGCTTCTACGCCTGAAGAAAAGGTCTCTCGCAACCTCCCAGCTCAAGGACATCGAAGAGTCTAGGGATAGACAAAAAATACGGACTTCAGGCTTTAGGAAAGGCACCCAGACTCTTCGAAATCGTGAGGGTAGCCTTGTTACTGACCCGCAGGGAATAGTGGATGTGTTTAAGCAGCACTGCCAACAACTGCTTAATGGGCCTGACCAGGAGAGAGTGATAGGGAATCAGGATGGAATCCCAACTCCAGTCGATGAAGTAGTCCTCCCACCTAGCTTTGAAGAAGTCGGAACAGCCATTAAAAGGCTGAACAACAACAAAGCCGCAGGCTCCGATGGCCTACCATCAGAGCTCTTCAAGGCCGGTGGCGATGTTCTGGTGGGGAGCATGCACCAGATCATCTGTAAAATTTGGGAAGATGAAAGCATGCTCGACGACTGGAATGTCAGCTCCATATGCCCCATCCACAAAAAAGGCGATCTTGCCTCTTGCAACAACTATAGAGGTCCAGCGTACTGTGTGAACGTCTAAAACTATTTTGCACCGCACTAATCGGCACGTACCAGGCGGCTTCCGGCCCGGCAAATCGACTATAGACCAAATCTTTACACTAAGGCAACTTTTGGTGAAGACCAGTGAGTTTCAAATCGATAGGCAACATCTTTTCATCGATTTCAAAGCCGCATACGACAGCATTCATCGCAAGGAGCTATTCGATGCGATGGCCTAATTCGGGATCGCGGGAAAAAACTGATCCGGTTGTGTCACACCACGCTAGCACATACGCGATGCACCGTGCAGTTCGGCTCAAGGATTTCCGAGCCGCCACTGGATTTTGGCAAGAAGATTCGCAGTCGTGTGATTTCTCCAATTTGGTACTAGTGCGGAGGGTAGCTGTGAACACGGAAGGCACTATCTTCTACAAGTCGATCCAACTGTTGGGGTACGCAGATGACATCGACATCGTCGCGCGTTCTCAACGTGCCGTAGTGGAAGCCTTTACGACGATTGAAGAACATGCGAAACGAGCTGGTCTCAACGTCAATGAGGACAATATTCTGTCAACAACGTCCCTTCGCACACCACCTTGGACACAACTTCACGATCGATAGCTACAATTTCGAGGTAGTAAAGGAGTTTGTCTACTTCGGCGCAAACGTGAACTCCACAAACGACATCACAGTGGAGATCCGTCGTAGAATCGCCCTTGGCAACTGGTGCCACTTCGGTTCGTCAAAACAACTGGGCTCAAAACTCCTGACTCGAAGGACCAAAATCCTGCTCTACAAAACTCTTATTTTGCCGTCCTGCTCTATGGAGCCGAAAGCTGGACGCTAAGCAAAACTGCAGAGTTGATTCTTGCTACCTTCTACATCGGATATATGGTCCCGTCTGCGAAGAAGGCGAATGGAGGAGAAGACAACCGCGAGCTCTACGAGCTGTACCAGGATGTGGATGTAGTCCGGAAGCCAAAAATCCGTCGACTGCACTGGCTCGGCCACATCGAGCACATGGACAAGAATGCTCCAGCAAAGAGGGTCTTTGAATACGAGTCTCCTGGTTAGAGAAGGAGACGAATACCGAATCTCCAAGTAATCGCGGATGCAAGACAGCTTGGTCTTGATGATTGGAAGCAGCGTGCCCAGGACCATAAACGATGGAAGCAATTGCAGCAATTGCTCAGGCTCGGCCCCTCCATGAGTCGCCGGCCTGATAAGAAGAAGTAATCGTTAGACCGTGGTCATGGCACCATTTCACCGCATTGTCAAGCTCCTCCTGCATTATTGCTGTAGCCGTATTTAGAGATCTGTGGAACACCACTATCGCCGTATAGTCTGCATACGCGAAACTTGAAAACTTTTCGAAGCTCGTTGGCGCAGAGGATCAAAAAAATTGGACCCGATTCTGACTCCATATTGAACCCGTTCTTTTTGGCTATATGACTGGTTGATTTTGACACTAAATTGCCTGTTGATCAAGTATTCTTTTAGCCAATCTGCCATTAAACCTTCTTATGACAATAGTGTCCAGTACTTCTATCAGTTTGTCATGGTTCAGCGTACCAAATGCCTTGCTGAAATCCACGAATAGCATTAGAACATGGTAGCTTTTGTTTAGGCCATCATTAATACAGTTCGCAAATTCCCCCAACAGTTTACCAGTACTCTTACTATTTTGAAATCCGTACTGACTTGGATGTATTACCGCATATTTCGTAATAAAGTCTTGAAGCCTTTTTGTTACGACTTCTTCAAGGCACTTTTCAACTACCGGCAACATTTTTAAATTTGCTTTTAATACCTTCTTTCTATATGGGCCTGACTACAGCGGTTTTCAAGTTACGAATTTGCAAAATATTGGCGTGAACATGCCATATCTCCGTCTCTTATTCTGTCAAGACCTGGCGACTTGTTATCGCTGAGCGATTCATTTCAAATGCTCAGCTACCGCGTTAAAAATACGTTCGAGCCGAAGGACAGATAGAATTTCTTCAACACGACCACCAGCCATCCACCACACAATGAATTGCCACCAACCACTAGATGTCAGTGCAATCAGTAAGAAGCCATTTATTTTTTTTTTGTTTTCTTTCTGCCAGGTGAATGACATTTGCTGTCACACAAGTTGAAATTCCCGAACAACTAGAAAAAAGAAAACAACACACACGATAAGATATATTGTTTCCGCGATTGCCTGCGGCTAGATTTGAGGGCATAAATTATCCAGATATACCCAAAATCGCTCCAATCAAAATCACACTCGTCTTCATACAAGAATCGATCGAATATACCTTCTGCCATGTCCAGCGACACACGAAGATGCCATCACTAGACATCAAATATACGGCCTCAGGCAAATAGCAAATGTGTATTGTTTTTCATCAAGTTGGAACCCGCGAAGAACCTTTTCGGCATCGTTACGTGTCAGTCGATGTTAGAATTTCATGGTACTTAGGCACGCACAAGTTGTTTCATAGCTGAGCAGGCATATTTCTGAAGAGCTTTTTTGTCAAAGTTGCAAAAAAAAAAAAGAATATATCATCGTCATGGGTAACGCGGTTCCTGATTTGATCATCTGGTAAGGATAGCTGGTGTTGGGCATAGTGTGACTTGCTGACACAGATGATTATCTTTCCATTGTAGCGGTCTGATTTTGGTCACTCTTCTGGTGATACATTTCTTCTCGGATGTGATGCGTGCCAGCATGGGCGGGTATTACACTCAGCAGACACTGTCCCAGCTGGTCGAGTCCCATGCGAAGGAGTACTCATGGCTGCTGAAGTTGATGGTGAATTGTTTTGGCTACAGTTGTGTGTTTGTTCCTGGGTACCTGATCTATAAGTATGTTCAACGCACAAGTTATCTCGACAAGACAGGTTAGTAAACGTGGAGTGTGTATAAGTTGAATATTTGGCGTGAGTAAACACTTGTTCTTTTTGTGTATTGGCATAAGAACAACTGCTCTTGTTCGGGGTATTGCTTTGGCAAATGTTTGCGGTCGTATATGGGGGGCAGACCAATTTATCAATAGTTCAAGTTAACGTCCAAGAAGTATGAGACACTGAATGATTGATCGAGAACGAAGCTCAATCATTCAAAGTCAGAGATTATCTGCAAAAGAATTCTCAAATGTGTGTTGGCCACTTCGTTGAAATCCAACCCCCCTAGCCCTATCACGACGTCTTAACCGATTTAGCTCAAAAACCTCTATTTCCAGATAAAACACTAGTTCATTCGGCCGTACGATTGTGCATCACTGGCAGCACACATAACGACAACGAATTCTCCTCACCAACAAAGCCGGGTGCCGCCACCGCATCGGCGGCAAACGGTTCATCAGTCATTTCGGCCAAACGCACAAACTCCCAAGAGGCCGTTCTGCTGATCTATTGCTTCGTCGGTCTCATGTGTTCCTATCTCACGTGGGGAGTGCTGCAGGAGAAAATCATGACGCAGGAGTACAAAAACTTCGAGGGTAAGACGTCACACTTCAAAGACTCACAGTTCCTTGTGTTCGCAAACCGATTGTTGGCATTTAGCGTGGCCGGTGTCTGCGTCCGGGCACGCCAGCAGCCACGACACCGAACTCCATTGTACAAGTATTCGTTTGCCTCGTTCTCGAACATCATGAGTGCATGGTTCCAGTATGAGGCGTTGAAATTTGTCAACTTTCCCACCCAAGTGCTGGCGAAGTCGTGCAAAATCATTCCCGTCATGCTGATGGGGAAGATCATGTCGCGCAACAAATACGAGTCGTATGAGTATGTGACGGCGATCATGATCTCCGTGGGAATGGTGTTCTTCATGACGGGCAGCACCGATGACAGCCGGGCTTCATCGGTCACCACAATGACGGGAGTGTTCCTGCTGGCCATGTACATGGTCTTCGATAGTTTCACAACCAACTGGCAGGGATCGCTCTTCAAGACCTACTCGATGTCATCGATTCAAATGATGTGCGGAGTGAATTTGTTCAGCTCGATCTTCACGGCGGCGTCGCTCTCGATGCAGGGCGGATTCATGGACTCGCTCGCCTTTGCCACTGAGGTGAGTTTACCTTTGCCATAGTGGATCACCCACACATGTGTTTAATTGCCTTTCTTCACAGCATCCAAAGTTTATCTTCGATTGCCTCATTCTGTCGATAAGTTCAGCTGTTGGACAGCTGTTTATATTTTACACGATCTCAGTATTTGGACCAGTGGTGTTTACCATTATCATGACTCTGCGGCAGGTAAGATATAAATTTAGAAATGTGCTTTTTTTTCTCTTGTTGTTCTCTTGAATGTTGGCCATGGACTTTGGTTTCGAGATAATAGGCGAGTGTGTTGGATTTCGGGTGGAGTGATTGCTTGGCGCTAAATAGTTTGAGTTATGTGTTCTTTTCGTGGCTGTTTTTTTGTTGTACACAGTTTCGGATGGACTTCCGGTTTTTGTTTTTTTTGTTGATGTAGTTCACTGCGAATGTGGAATTGTCATGCGATGGTGGGCGCAGTCGATAGTAGTTCGCTTTAATCTGAATAAATATCGATGAACACAAGTTGAGGATTAGCACGGACTGGCGAACATTAAACATCGGGGAAATGTTGTCTTCTCTTCAGCATTTATGTATTAGTGACATTTATCTATGTGACATGTGGTTTTGCATGGGCGTACTTTGCACCAATCAAGCGCTCAGTTTATTTATTTGTACTTTCAAAGTTCAAGACCACCCCTTAAAGACATGTGCTTCAGGACCGACGAGGACTCCCAATAGCAAGCGTGCATCCTTCTGATTAAAAGTGACAATTGTTGCTGATATCTTCTTCATCCGTTGTACGTACTAGGCACGCACACACAGTAGTCTTCTGGTTTCCTCTTTATAAAGCCTAGTCGTGTTTTTTTTTTGCTACAGATTTCTCCAGTTCATAACTTCACAATTACACCGAATATCACGGATACGGATACTCACATACTCGATTTCTCGTTTAGTGATGTACTGATTTATTAACGCTCGAAAAATGACCAGTCAAAGCGCTAGTCAAATTTGCTGAGAAAACCAATTGGCTGTCATAAACCCCCCTTCATCTCCTTCTACCTATCTGAACACCCTCGAGACGGTACAATGGGCCTACTCCGGCCTATGTGCATTAATGCCACTTCCTACCTACCTACTAACGCTTAGTCTATTTGATTAGAATGAGTGACAACGATTAGGGAGAAACTAATCCTCGCCCGCTATCTTTGAGTAGTACCCTTGAGCCCTGCAGGATGCCACATCTGGGGCATATCCATTTCCGCAGTCGTACAGTTGGAAGAGTACTTAAAGATGTCAACGTGCACAAATCCTCTGGGCCGTATTGGTACTCCCCCAATGCTTCTGAAGAGGTGTTCTTCATCGGTGGCAAAACCACTACGTAAGCTTTTTCATTTATCCTGCACTTCAGGTCTCTTTCCGAGCAGATGGAACAGAGTATTTGTCTGGCGCGTCCCTAAAAAGGGCAAATCTTCGTCACCCTCATCGTACCGACCCATAACACTTACATCCCTTCTTTCTAAGTTCATGGAAACGGTGATAAATCATCAGCTTATGAAATATCTTGAATCGCGGAAGCTTCTTAATGACCAGCAGTACGGTACTGGCAGCAGCAGGTCCACTGGTGATCTGATAGCTTATCTCACCGAAAACTGTTACGCTGGATATTTCTAAGGCATTTGACAAGTTCTTTTGTGCAAGCCTATGGTGTCGATGAATATCTTCTTCTATGGATTAGAACTTTCGAACCGTTAAATTCAATTTGTTTTGGATGGTTCCAAGTCTGATATCCACCAAATTAATCCTGGTGTCCCGCAAGGTTTTGTTCTGTCTTCGACACATTTTCTCTTTTTTATTAATGATATCTTGTCTGCTACTTCTAATCCAATCCATTCCTTCGTTGATGACTGCACCCTCAGCTTTTCATATTCGTTCCAAGACTCACGACCCCGCTCTTCGGCCGTAAATTAAATTAAGCACATTGAATTCCGATCTTGACAGCATATCTAACTGGGGAAAGAACAACAGAGTGGAATTCAATGCTTCAAAGTTGCGCCCACCAACTTGGTTGAAGAACTTCTCCACTTGTGTGCGCCATCTCGTTCGAGGACGTCCTCTGTTGCGTTGTCCCAATGGCTCGGCATCGACGAGCGGTCCTTCCGCTCTACATGACCACGTACAGCTCGTGGTTGAATCTTCTCCAGACGCCAGACGCGAAATAATGCTCTTTCCAAGCCCAATATATCCCGCTGATATTTAAGACGAATGTGCACAGCTCCTTCTATACCTTCGATCCGTGCTGTGTCTTGACCCCGAACACATAAAGGTATTAGTAATCCCTTGAGCATGTGCAAATAAAAAAAGGAATAGTCTTCTATTCTAGATTATGCTCCAATTGATATCGAAATGAGCCCAACTTGCCATAAATGTACACAGGCCGACATAATTCATCGTACGACGCCCAAAAATGCTCGCTTTCAGTACCAACCGTATTTGGTAAAAAAGATTTGTATTACAACGCAGTAGGTTCGTAGTAGATTGTTGGACATCCACGGGATGATTTGAGGACGGCTTGTCGTCTCCGCGGCATTGAACAAACAAGGTTCTGGGTTAAGTTTTCGGGTACCCGATCCCATTCTAAAGGGTGGTTAAATTTTAAGGGCCGATGTTGATTTTGAATAAAACACAAATTATTTAGGAAATTCTTGTCATTTCTTTTTATTATGATAATATTGTTATGGTTCAATTATGCATGGAACAAAATATCGGCCAAATGGCTGCCGCGAGCTCGACGGTACACCTCCATCCGATGGTCCAAATTTTCGATGACGCTGAAGTATAATTGAGGTTCTATGCCGTTAATGTGCCGAATTATCTCATGCTTTAGCTTTTGAATTGTTGCTGGCTTATCGATGTACACCATTTCTTTCAAATAACCCCAAAGAAAAAAATCCAACGGTGTTAAATCACATGATCTTGGCGGCCAATTGACATCGCCACCACGTGATATAACACGGCCGTTGAATTTGTCGCGCAAAAGAGCCATTGTTTCGTTAGCTGTGTGTCAAGTGGCACCGTCCTGTTAAAACCACATATCGTCCACATTCAAATCTTCCAATTCGGGCCATAAAAAGTTCGTTATCATTTCACGATAGCTAACACCATTCACAGTAACTGCCTGACCGGCATCATTTTGGAAAAAATTCGGCCTGGTGATGCCGCCAGCCCATAATCCGCACCAAACAGTCACTCTATGCGGGTGCATTGGTTTTTCGACAATCACTCTTGGATTATCATTCGCCCAAGTGCACAAAATTGGCTTGTTAACTATAAAAATGTGGCTACATTTGGTCGATTATGCTGACCAAAAAAATCCATGTGCAGTGCATTTTGATTTGAACGCCTTTTTTCATAATAAGCCTGAATAACTTTAACGCGTTGCTCGATTGTGTATCTTTCCATGGTTCAAATTGAGTTAGTCTGAAATTGAGAAATGTCAAATGAAATGCAGAAAAAAACTTGACGTATAGGTGTGGTTCACATTCAACATCGGCCCTTAAACCCTTTACAATAACCACTCCTTGACTTTTCGATATGTGTGCTTAGGGTCGTTATCTTGCTGAGATATTCAGCCAGGGTTCAAACTCAATTTCCCCACCGAAGGCTCTAAATTCTCACATAGTATATCTAGATACATGTGCTGGTCCATATTTGCTGCAACTTTCCCACACCGGACCAAGCCATGGACCCGCACACCATAACACTGCCTCCACCAGTTTCCACATTGTTCTTCGACGATTTTTTATTTCTAACGCTGTGCCACTCTTTCGCATACTTTCGATGGACCATCGTGGCCGAATGTGGTGTATCTGCTTTCGTCAGTGAACAACACTTTCTTCCCAAAAGACAGATCATCGTCTTTGTGTAAAGTTGCAAAGTCCATTCCTTTCCTCTGGCTCTTGTTGGCTGCACTTATCGACGGCTTCTTCCTCGGTGTTCTCGCAAAATCCCCATGTAAATTCAGGGTCCTTTGGATCGTCCGCGTGCTGACTTCTTTGCTGCAGGTATTCGAGACCTAACCTAACCTATATTTTAGTGTAACTACACTCACATCACTCACATTATATTTCTGTTTCTTTACAGGCTGCTGCTATAATGCTATCGTGCATAATCTACGATCACAGCATATCAATTCTTGGAGTATTCGGAGTTCTTATTGTATTTCTAGCTATCTTCCTAAGAGTGTATTGTAACCAAAGAATCAAGGCAATCCGTAGCCGGGCAGAGGCAAATCGACCAAAAATGGCCGTCTAGTACGACGGAAGCAACGAACACCCAAAAAACGGATCTCGAATGAATTTTCAATCAATTGAAATTGTGAATTTACCTAGCGTCATGCTTCTGTAGTTAGGCTGTTGTTTATATTTATCTTATGTTCTTTTTTTTTTGTATCTTAATATAAACGCATGTATGTATCTCAGTGGAAAAGCCAGACGAAACTTGAGATGAGATGTTCTTTTTTTAATGTATACTTAAGGGCTTGGCCTCTCTATGACTCCTACTTAATTGTTCTATAGCAACTCAATTGGATTGTTAAGTCGAATGTATGTATGCTTTCCATGTACAGTCTTTTGAATTTAATTAAGAAAACCATATGTTAGACAAAATATACGTACACAAATACCTATATATACTATATAATATATATTTTTATAATTATTGAAAACCAATATATTTTAAATAAAACTAACAAATCGAACCGTTGTAAGATGCTACTTGCACAAGTTGTTCGTTATGTCTCGTGTCAGTTAACGTTTGTCAAACTTTTGTTTCTTCTGGAAAATAGAATGCTTTTTTGCCTTTGCAATGGTGTTGATTTTCATTGAACTTTCTCAAGTTAGTTGACTGGCATCGAAACGGCTAAAGTGAGCCCTGTGGCGGACGATGGAAAGGAAAGGCTTTGTAACATAGCCGTCGGCTGAAATCATTCAAACGTTGAACATTTCCGCATTGATGGGGCAACACTACGTTTTTGCGATGCTGATGCGATGCATGCCTGATACTGATGCGATGCTGATTGAACTGATCGTTGACGTTCAAGAACGGATTGTGATACGTTAAACATGGAAGTTCTTGTGAAATTATT
Source organism: Eristalis pertinax (assembly GCA_907269125.1). Lineage (NCBI taxonomy): Eukaryota > Metazoa > Arthropoda > Insecta > Diptera > Syrphidae > Eristalis > Eristalis pertinax. Next base: position 127,382,623 of record OU026145.1, read on the forward strand.
AATCGATAATAATAATCCGAAAAACGATAGGTTTTTATTAAACATGTGTGTACCTGATGGATCGACCATTATATCCGGCATCATGCAAGACACGGCGAATTGCTTGGGGATTGCATTGCTTTCCTGTTTCATCGGCAATCTCTGATTGTAGTTTTGGGGCACTTTTTTTAGGATCGTTCTTTACTTTCCGGGTAATAACCCGCATTTCTGCTTCAGTAAAGATACTGGGACGTCCACTTCTAGGTCGATTTTACGCTGTACCGTAGGTTTTATATTTTTCTAAAAAATTTTGTACCGTTGCAAGGCTTTTATCAACCAATTTTCTCACTTCTCTAATCGATTTCCCTTCTTCAGAATATTTGATCACCAAATGTTCAAGGTCAATCGAAAGGTCCTTACCACGCGGTGTCATTTCTAGTAGATGCATACGAATTCGTTCAACAACATCTTTCAAAATCAATCATTTTTACTCACTTCACAGATTTCTTGAATAATTAAATTAAAACCGATCGGCGTTTTGTACCCAATTACTACGATTGTATACTTACTTTTGTAACGCTTTTTAGCATTTGGTCGTAAGAAAATTATTCTCCTCTCGAACGAAAGCGAATAATACCGTTATTTTTGAGCTTTAGAGCAGCTGTGCAAATGTCAAACAACAGATATGAGGTAGGGTGAGTAATGTTTCGCACGAAATAAACTGTTTTTTTTTTTCTTAAGACGTTCGTTACACTCACATAGGTGTATACTTACTTTTGTGATTAAGTGTACATATGAAACAAGAAGAAAGCGCTTAAGGCGGATGCGCACAGTGATTATGAAAGTCAATCAATCAAAAGAGAAATTCCGAAAATTCAGAATTATATAACAACAATTTAAAAATATCCAGATGTGCACCGGGTCCTTCGAAAATTGTATGTCTAGAAGAAAAGAATTTAAAGATTTATTGCAAATTTATATTATATTCACACCGATTACGAAAGTCGTTTAACGACTTGTGCCGAAACGCCTCTGTGATGTCGGTATTACGATTGTCGGTAAAGTAGTCCTTTTCGCCATAAAACGACTTCAGGCGATAAGCTTATGTGGAACGTATTTTTTGTGTGACACTTGTCGTGTATCGGTATTCCGAAAGTAGATTTATTACACCAAAACGACGAGTAAAACGACAAAAGAAGGTGGTTTGAATTTTGTGAACGACTCTAATGGAAAAACAAGTAAAAACGTGAGTTTTCTTTGTGTTTTAACTGGAATGGTGTAAAATGTATTTGGTGTTAATTATTTATATCTTAAGGATCAACATTTCCAGCCCAAAACAAATAAAGCAAGTGGTTGAACTGGTGGAGGAAAATATGAATTTAGCAACAAATTTCAAAAGAGGTTTTTCTCAAACGGTTGCAAACTGGAAAACTGGATGGAAAGAAATTTATCACAATTGTACAATGCATACATCTTACTTAGCATCTGGTAAATCAAATGGATTGCATTTTAATCGAATACTTCTTCTGATGTTTCTGCAATTCTTGATAGTCGTTATCTTCACTAATCCAATAAATAAACTAGCAATGCCGTCCATATTTACTTTAAATTCCACGAATAATTTTATTAAGCAAACACATCAATACAACAATTAAAAATGTTTATTCCGGTAGAATTTATGAAAACTACCCCAGTTAACAAATCGAGCTTTCAAATTGACAGAAATCTTTTGAATGGCAGCTTTAGAATGTGCGTGGAACATAAGCTCGAGTCGATTAAGGTTCGTAATACCGATGCTTAACCGCCTGTAAAGTGACTCGACTCTCAAAACGCCTTGTATCGTTCAAGTGACACGACTTTCGTAATCGGGGTGATTATATATATTTATAAAGGGTGATTTTCTAAAAGCTATAGGAAAGTTTTTCAAAAAAAAACACAAAATTCAGAAAAATGCATGAAATCTTTATTTGAATCGATAGTACGGTCCATATAATTTAATATTTGAAGATTATTTCATGCAAATGTTGACCTTGACTGTGCCTCAAATGGTCCATCCGTTTAGTCCAATTTCGGCATACTCTTTCCAACATTTCGGCCGGTATCTCACGAATAAATGCTTCAATGTTGTCTTCCAATGCGTCAATTGAAGCGGGCTTGTCTGTATAGACATGAGCTTTAACATAGCACCACAAAAAATAGTATAAAGGCGTTAAAAAAAAAGTTGGATATCATCTCACGGTGGCGCTCACCATTCACAGTTACGTTACGATTCGCATCCATAAACATCCATTCCAGCCCATAAACCGCACCAAACTGTGACTTTTTCTGGATGCATTGGTAGCTCTTGCAATGCTTCTGGCTGATATTCACTCCAAAATCGACAATTCTGCTTATTTACGTACCCATTGGGCCAAAAATGAGCTTCGTCGCTGAACACAATTTTCGGAAATGGAAGTGGAAGAAGCGCGCGATGAACTTTCTTAACGGAGCACTCATTTTGATTTGCAAGCGTTGTTCGTTTGAAAGACGATTCATGGTTAAATTATAGACCAAACTGAAGATGTTTGACAGTGAAACAAAACACGAAACGTGCGTCAGCTGTTTAAACCAGTGTTGCCAAAAAGGTAATAGCTAAAAAATCACTCTTTATTACCTGCACATTCCTCCTTCATTTCCATCACGATCTTGCCCCAAAGTACGGAGCGCGATTTTTTCCCGGAACAGAATTCGAGTTCATATTTAGTTCTAGTAGCTATCGAAAGCTTCATTTGAGCATTGCCAAAATAATCTCTGCAATAAAAAAATATATATTTAAGTATTTGTTTAAGAATATAACACACAAATTGTATTTTTACTCCGACATTTTACCCGCCACAAGCAAATTTGATGATGCTCAAATGTTTGACATTCGCTCATGATGATGCTGATGCTCTGTTTGATGCCTAAATGAACGTTTGACGTTTGCAGTGATGCCCAAATTTGCGTTTATGAACGCGATGTCGCAGTGATGCGTTTATGAATTTACCCATCATGAACAAAGCGTTGTAGTATGGTTTGATAAGCGTTATATTCCGTCCATTCTTCTGACCCCCACTATACGAGTCGCGGCAGTATTGCACTCACGACAGATCTCGGCCACTCGATCCTCCGCCACTCAAATTCACAAATTCACTTTCAAAAATATTAGACCTAGTATTTGTTAGTTGTGGTGAGATTAATTCGAAGCTAACTCAATGGAGGGCAAGGTTTGTGCAGACAGGGCAGAGTTTTTGATTATTCCCAACGCGACGGGATGCCAACAACAATCCGTGTTTATGCACAGCTCTAATTGATATATAGCCTCCTCGTGGCGCCCCTGGTTAGCCTCCACAACACCTGTGAAGTGAAGAAATGTATGCAGCAAACACCCTATGCAAGATGATTCATATTCAATCCGTGGAGCGTTAACAATCCGCCTACGCAAAAAGAACAAGCTGCAACTGCGGCTAAACAGACGGAATTACAACGACGCACAGTGTGACGAATCGCTGATTTAGCGGGATTGAATCTCCTCCTTCAGGCCAACAAGACTGTACTTCGTTTTGCCCTGATTTACTGCCAGACCCATTTTAGCCGCTCCCACTTCAATGCCAGCAAACGCCTCATTGACAGCTCGCTGTGTTCGTCCAATCATGTCAATGTCGTCCGCGTAAGCAAGCCGTTGAACGGACTTTGGGAAGATCGTATGATGTTGAAGAAATCACACGACAGCGTGTCGCCTTGGCTAAAACATTTGCTGACATTCAAAGTCTCGGTGAGTTCGTTACCGACCCTGATGGAGCAGCGAGAGTTCTCCATCGTCATCCTGCACAACCTGAAGAGTTTGGCAGGAATGTCAAAACTAGACATGGCGTTGTATAGCCCGTCTATGCCGGCTGTCATATGCGGCCTTGAAATCGACGAATAGGTGACGGGTGTCGATCTGCATCTCTTGGGTTTTTTTCCAGGATCTGCCGCAGTGTGAAAATTTGGTCGATGGTGGACTTTCCTGGCCTGAAACCGCACTGATAAGGACCTATCAGGTTATTGACGAATGGTTTCAGGCGTTCACACAAAACGGCGGAGAGGATCTCTTAAAGAAACTGATGCCTCGATTGTTGGTGCAGTCAAATGGGTCTCCTTTCTTGTGGACCGGGCAAACAACGCTGAGATTCCACTCATCGGACATTCTTTCCTCCGACCATATCTTACAGATGAGCTTGTGCATGCCAGATCATCTCCAACTGCTTTAAACAGTTCCGCGAGCCATCAGTCCGCTCCAGAGCGGTGTCACTAAAACGGCACGCAGTGCTGTTTAGGTTCTCTATGAACCACCACTTCTATCTACCTACCTGCTACTTTCACAACTTAATCCATTCGTCACAAGCACAATAATTGGAGCAATGAAGCTCTTAAGATCGGCTTGGTTCGTCAAAATCGCTTCCTTGTACCCCTTTGCTGCTTGTTGACGAAGAACCAAACACAACAAGGGAATTTATCATATAAACAGACGCAAAGTTTTTTTCTTTTAATTAACAATAACAATAACAAAATAAAGCATAAATAGTTCGTAATCCTAAGCAATATGAGTTTCTTAAGCCATCCATCTTCAACCCTGATAAACTTGATTCCCGCTGAGCTGCTGAATGATATTATTTACCGTCGAAGCAAGACCGCCAACCAACTGGCCAGGAGGAATGTTTGTCTAAGGGGGAAGCATCAAAGGCTGTTTCTAAATGCGTCACGGAATTGTGTGGTATCTTACCCCTTGTGATAGTCCGCCACCGTTGTTGGAACCAGTGGAACCAATACTTCCGGTAGAGACTCCTGTACCAGTGCCGTCCAGCGACGGGTCAATGCTGAGATCATTTTGCACGCCAGACGGTAGACTTCCGGATCCAGTTGAGTCCGACTGATAGGACGCCTGAACGGGTGACTGAAAGGGTCTACCTGGTGCTATGTTCGCACTTAGAGCGCCTCCGGGGAGGAAAAGGCCGAGGAAATTTTGAAGAAAACCGCGATTCGGTCGACCGCCGTAGCCTCCACCATAGCCATTGAAGCCATTGAAGCCACCGTAACCACCGTAGCCACCGAAGCCACCACCGTAGCCTCCGCAATTCGCTCCCGGATTCGAGTAATAGTTGTAAACGTTGAGATCCCATAAGAAACGACCTTCAGCCTTCGTCTGATCAGCACTCCGCAGAAGACAAGGGTTCCCCGCCAGAAGCTGTTGCTTCCTGTGTCGAATCAGATTGTAGGTCCGTGCGGAATCTTCGGACTCCTGGTTTTGAACTCCGAGGAATTTTGCATTTTCCGAATCAGCACGACTGACCGCCTTCTTGTATGAGCTCCGGGTTGGTGTGTTCGCTTGTTGGTAACGCCTCTGAGCCTGGATTCGTTGTGCTTGCAGCCGCTGCGCCTGCACCCGTTGCGCATTGATCCTCTGCTGGTGCGAGTAGTAGTTGTATCCTTGCGGCGCGCTGAGGACTAACTCCAGCAATAGCAATATCAGCACTACGCCACACAAATGACTGGAATGGGTTCCTTCAAACATTGTAAACTAAAAAGGAGACAAAGAGACACAGACAATTTGGTGGAACTCAAAAGGACTTATTTATCCACTACTGACTTGTATATGCTCACGATCACCGCTTGTAGATAGATGATCCACTCCGGAGAAGACTTAAATTAAAACTAACTGCTGCCTTCGCTCTCGAGTGTGTCTCGTCACATTGGGCAGTATGGGGAAATGCATGCAAATCCCAAACTGATCGCCGACTTGGTCAAATCGATGGCATTGGGCGGATTGCCATGGCTAATGTTGGCCATGATACGTGTTCCCGGAAAGGAGTTATTGCATAATAGATCTTGCAAAATTCGCAAATCCGCACTTTCCTGATTTTTGCAAACCACAACGCTGGCAATAGATGGGAATTCGCCGTGTAGTGGCCTGCCCACGCATCTGCGCGGTGAGTTGTTACGGAGGCGGCGTCGAGCCGCATTTGGAATGTGTGTTAATGGATCTCGTAAGAAGTAGTTTCGTGAATTTGAATAATGAGGGAAGCCGAACAACTCGATGATTCGTTTCGTATTTCCCTAGACATTAGGCCTTTTTTTGGGTTAGAATGCCCGACTGCGGATATAGCGGGCGAGTTTTACTCTCGTTCACTGGATTCTTATTCAAAGTCGATCTAAAATTAGGTAAGCGCGCGACAAGATGTTTCAAGTTCATTCGCATTTTTGGCATCATTTGTGTTTTTGTTTTTCCTTTTCTAACGGAACGACGGTTATAGCTTTTTGAAGGTTTGTTTTTGTACACGCCGCGTATTCGCTTTGCCTAGAATTGATTACCGTAAGGTTTTGTCAAAAGACCAGTTTTTATTTTTAAGACCCACAAATCACTTAGATATTGTCCGTGGTTATTTGGCGCTTACTCAGATTTATGTATGTAGTGGCAATAAACATGCTTGCGATATGGTTGCTGGGTGCGTGTGGAGCAAAATAAGTGAGTAGGCTCCCTTGTTGGCAATTAGAAGATATTTTGATATTCAAATATGAAAAAAAATCGAATCTTTGGGAATTTTTCTACGTGCTTAGGTAAGTTTAGGTAATTTTAGGTAACACACTTGGGCCAGTGCAGTTTCGTTTAAAAAGGGACTTCCAATAGGTACTTCCGAAATGTGACAGTTGATAGCGGCCATATTGTTGAAGCAAAATCTGTCAAATTGGCTGTCATTTATTCCATCTGTTGCCAAATCGCCATGGACGGATGTAGCATTCAACAACACGTGTTTTATCAAAATGGGCATTCTGTTCGGACAACGTTCTGCGAGCTTAGCTTAGTCCTCTTGTCTCAATTGCAAAGAGTTTAGTTTGCCGTTCTCAGGCATTGATCAAATTGTTATTTCCTTAAATCTTAATTATATAAATAATGAAATTTGTTTTTACTTATAAGCTATATTCCTCCTAAGAGTATGCTTGAATTATATGAAGGTTCCTTTACCGCTTTTAAATCATTCTATTAATCACAAAGAAATCTGCATATGTCGAATTATCTTTATTCTACTATTTAAAACCTACAGTTGAACAAAATCTTAAGTATTTAAATTTTGGTAATGTTAATTATACTGAACTGAATAATTTTGTTCAACTCCATTAACTGGTTCGATGAAATATCCAAATTAAATTTAAAATGTAAGTACCATCGCTTCGTTGAAATACTGACAGAGGGATTCATGAGAGTTGTACCGCTCTCTCCTTTTCGTGATTCGAATAAGCCGACTTGGCATAATAGACATTTATCCAGCGCAAACACTGTAATAAACAAAGCCTTTAAGGCTTTCAAAAAATCGAAGTTTATATCGGATTACGAAATTTTTAGCAAATTACGTAAAGACTTTAGTGTCCTCAACAAATTTCTATATACAAAATATATCATGCCGGTTGAATGTAATATTAAATCTAACAAAATCGACGGGGATTCCGTACTCAATGCATTTCAGAAATTCTGAATCAGGGAATATTGAATCCACTGTTTTTGCTCATTTCTTCCGGTCTGTATATACTGGCCACGACAAGACTAGTACTTCTCCCTCAAGCTACTCTATTCGCATTGATCTGGGATCATTGATTCTAAGTGAGAATGATGTTTTTATCAGTCTGCAGTCATTAAAACCTAGTTTAAGCTGTGGTCTAGACGGTATTCCTTCCATCTTGCTAAATAAATGCTGCAATTCGCTTTGCGCCCCCTAGTCATTCAACCGCTCCCTTTCAGAATCCTTTTTGTTTCCATCCACAAGTCTGGATCCAAAAGTAATGTTGAAAAGGTATTTGCAAACAATCTTCTTCTTCTTCTAGTGGCACTACAGTCCGGGTTGGACCTGGGCCTCAGTCAACAAGCTTCTCCAGCTGGCACGATCTTTAGCCAGCTGTCTCCAATTACGCGCACCAATTTGGTTGAGGTCCTTCTCCAATTGTTGGCGCCATCGGTTTCGTGGGCGTCCTCTATTGCGTTGTCCCACTGGTTCGGAGTCGAAGACTCTTCGGGCTGGAGCAGTGTTGTCCATGCGCTCTACATGGGCTAGCCATCTTAGGCGCTGAATCCGTAGACGCCTGACTAGGCTCATGTCGCTGTACAGCCCGTACAGTTCATGGTTGTATCTTCTTCTCCAGAAACCATCAACGCAAACAGGAGCAAAGATGGAACGCAGAACTTTTCTCTCGAAAAGACCAAGGACTTCTTCATCTGCACTTGAGACTGTCCAGGCTTCTGCGCAGACAATCTGCAATTCCAAAATTATTTGAAAGCATTATAAAAACGAAAGTCAAATTATGATGACAGCATGGATTTGTGTCTGGCCGATCTACTACCTCTAATCTGGCTATATTTTCACCCCTCGTCCTAAAACAACTTGAGGCAAGGAACCAAGCCGATACTATTTATACCGACTACAGTTAAGCTTTTGATTCACTCAATTATAATCGACTGATTAGGAAACTTGAGTCGTTCAGCTTTCACTAGCAACTTCTCCGTTGGTTGTCCTGTTTTCTCCTTGGCCGTACTCATCAAGTTAAAATTGGTAACTCCATCTCCAAAGAGATTACTTGTAGTTGCGGTGTTCCGCAAGGATTCCACTGGGGCCCTCTTTTTTACTGTTAAATATAGTCATTGCTTACTGTTTGCGGACGATCTTAAATGTTTAAATATAACCATCCAGAGTATTGGCGATTGCTACCTACTTCAATCAGACTTGAGTAATATCTCCGAATGGTGCAACTCTAAGGCCCTAAAGTTAAATATAAACAAATGTTTTTTTTAATTCCTTTTCTAAAATGACTTTCTTAATTGACTTCGATTACTCGCACCTCTATCCCGGATTATCCGCCCCTTTATCCCGGAGTAATGAAGTTAAAGATCTGTGTGTTGTGCTTGACACCAAATTTTCTTTCAAAACTGACATAAATCGCGCATTGGATAGATCTTATTTAGCGATGGGTTTCATCAAGAGGACCTGTAAAGGGTTCTCTGATCCGTTATCCTTCTAGTCACTGTATTCCTCCCTAGTTAGGCCCCATCTTGAGCATGCTGTTATTATTTGGAAACCCCATTTGATAACTGACTCTGATTGAATTGCGCGTGTTCAAAGGCGTTTCATTGGATACATTTTTTATAAAATACGTTGGAACTTTATCCCCAATTATAAATCTAGATGCTTACTTCTTGGCTTAAAATCTATAAAATCCAGACGCACTGTACATGTACATAATGTTTTTTAGAGATTTGTTGTTTTGCCACATAAGATGCCCTACTCTCCTGCCCGACTCCCCTGTCTAGAATTAGACTTTCTGTCCCTGGAAGACAAATGAGAATACGGCATCTGTTATTGAATTTTATAGAACGAATTACGGTATGAACGAACCACCCATAACGCGCATTGTCAAAGTCTTCAACGAAGCCAGTAATCTCTTGGACATCTACATAGATAGAGTTGAATTTAAAAACATAGTTTTAAGATTGAACACTTTTTGAATTCTTAAGTATCTTCTATGGTTCAATATATCTGTTAGTTCATAATCAACTTGTAGATGAATAAATAAATAAGATTTTCATCGAATAATCGTATTCAGCGATGAGGCCCATTTCTGGATGAATGGGTACGTCAATAAACAAAATTGTCGAATTTGGGACGATGCCATTCCACATGACATCCAAGAGCAGCTAATGCATCCCGAAAAAGTCACTGGCTCTTTTTAAGAAGCGACGTTGGCCAAGCCTTTACCGTCAACAGCGAGCGCTATGGTCGATGATTACCAATTCAATTTGGTCTGAATTGGATATCATCCAATGATATGTGACATATGGTTTCAATAGGACGGCGCTATGTGTCACACAGCTCACGCCACATTGGAAATTCTGCACGAGAAATTCGAGGGCATGGAAACGCTTGTTGGTTGAGGTCCAGGTCCAACCCGGACTGTAGCGCCACCTAGAGAAAGTCAATCATCTCACGTGGAGGTGATGTCAACTGGTCACCGAGATCGTGCGATTCGCAGCTTTATGTGAATAAGCAACCTGCAACAGGCCATAGCGGCTCTCAAATCCAACATCACCCTTCTGTAAATTCAGCTTAATTTATGCGCCAGAGTCATGACAAGCTGGACATTTTGTATACGCGCCATCCAGAGAACGTTTGAACGATTTTATATTCTATACATAATGACACTAAGTTTTGAACAATTCTGTCAAAAATGATCCTGCAGAAGTGTTCCGAGTGTTTTCATAAACGTCAGACTAACAAAGGACTGCGTTATCCATGTTCATTAATGCAGATATACGATCGTACTTAGGTGAACTGTATTACCTAATGTTCATAAACGTCGGACAGATTGTGTACTCATATTTTTTTGACAGCAAAAAGAGTCGATTGGAAAATATCTATCTTGTACACACACGGTGCGTGTTTAAAGACTGATGAGAGTACATGGCAGATTTCCGACGTTTATGATAAAACCCTTCGTCTCTCTTCCTCTGCTCGTGGAGTTCGCTAGCAGCATTGCCGTGCAGAATAGTTGGTCTTGCTGTTGGTCTTGCCTACCGACATTCGTTGTCATACAAGTGGTTTCATTGTGGTGGCCGCGTGAAACCTAGCACATCGAAGGAGGCATCTGTGATGGTTTTTTGGCAATATTGCCACTTGTCTTCAATACTTGGTGTTGGCGGCGTAGGAATTCTTATGAGATTAAGGGAGACTCGATCGGAAAAGGATTTGGCGATGTCTTGCCATTGTAGGTCTTGGTTACCTTGGCTACAATAAGGTGTTGGTTCGAGTCTATGTTGGCGCCTCGAAACGTTCGGACATCCATAATACTGCAGAAGTGCCTGGCGGCGATCGTAATGCGATTAATCTGGTTGAATGGATCAGAAGATCTCCATGTTCCTTTGTGAATATTCAGATTAGGGAACCGTGTACTGGCCAAGTTGATCAGCCTAAATCCGTCATCGAAGGTGGTGTCTAGTAGGCTGTAGTTCTCGACTTTATTGCCAAAGCTTTGCGTTGAAATTTCGTGATATTGTAAAGCTTTTGAATGTAAGAAATCTCCAAAATATAAAGTATGAATGCATGAGAGAAGTGTTGCCTGTTGGGCTACTATCACAATCGTATCTTACTTACTTAAGGTGGCGCTACAGTCCGGGGTGGACCTGGGCCTCAACCAACAAGCGTCTCCAGCCAGCTCGATCTTTAGCTAGCTGTCTCCAGTTTCGCACGCATAGTTGGTTGAGGTCCCTTTCCACTTGCGTGCGCCACCTGAGTCGCGGTCTTCCTCTACTGCGCCGTCCCTCGGGGGTGGATTCGAAGACTTTTCGGGCCGGAGTATTGGTTTCCATCCGCTCTACATGACCTAGCCATCTCAGTCTTTGGATCTTCACTCTTCTGGCTAAGTCGATGTCGCTGAACAGCCCGTATAGTTCGTCATTATATCTCCTCCTCCACTCACCGTCTATGCAGACGGGACCGAAAATCACACGAAGAATTTTCCTCTCGAAGCAACCAAGGGCAGCTTCATCCGCTTTTGACAAAGTCCATGCCTCCGCGCCATATAGCAGGACTGGGACGATTAAGGTCTTGTAGAGCGTTATCTTGGTTGTTCGAGAGAGGGCTTTGTTTACCAGTTGCTTTCTTAGCCCAAAGAAGCAGCGATTGGCAAGGGTTATTCTTCGTTTGATTTCAGCGCTGGTGTCATTGTCTGAGTTTATAGCGGTGCCTAGGTAGACAAAGTTTTTGACTACCTCAAAGTTATATCTGTCTGCTGTGACGTTCTGACCGAGACGTCGGTGTTGGGTGTCCTTTCTCGTTGACAGCATATACTTGGTCTTACCCTCGTTTACCGCTAAACCCATCTTCGCGGCCTCCGTTGCAATACCCACAAAAGCGCCATTGACATCACGCTGCGTTCTTCCAATAATGTCAATATCGTCGGCATATGCGAGTAGTTGGACGGACTTCTGAAAGATTGTTCCTCTGGTGTTGGCGTTCGAGTTTTGAACAATTCTTTCAAGAACGATGTTGAAAAAGTCGCATGACAGCGCGTCGCCTTGTCTGAATCCTTTTTTGACATCAAAGGTCTCGGTTAGGTCTTTACCGACCTTGATGGAGCAGCGTGCATTCTCCATCGTCATCCTACACAAACGGACGAGTTTGGTAGGGATGCCAAAACTAGACATTGCTCTGTATAGCTCGTCTCTATAGATGCTATCATACGCGGCCTTAAAATCGATGAAAAGGTGGTGGGTATCGATTTGTTGCTCCTGGGTTTTCTCCAAAATCTGCCGTAGTGTGAATATTTGGTCGATGGTGGATTTTCCTGTCCTAAAACCACACTGGTATGGACCGACCAGGTTGTTGACGAATGGCTTTAGGCGTTCACACAGTATGGCAGATAAGATTTTATATGCGATACTTAGGAGACTGATGCCTCTGTAGTTGGCGCAGTTCAAAGGGTCTCCTTTTTTATGGATCGGGCAAACAATGCTGAGGTTCCATTCATCGGGCATGTTTTCCTCCGACCATATTTTACAGATGAGTTGGTGCATGCGCCTTACCAAATCATCGCCTGCGGCTTTAAAAAGCTCGGCGGGTAGGCCGTCAGCTCCCGCAGCCTTGTTGGATTTCAGTTTAGATATGGCAATCCTCACTTCATCCGGGTCGGGTGGACGGAATTGTTGATCTTCGTCGTCCCTTTCATTGGGGTTGAATGGTTCGTTCTGCCTGACAGCGGGATTTGGTTCTACGTCGCCGTTATACAGTCTGCAGAAATGGTTTTTCCATATCCTCAGCATCGACTGTGACTCTACTACGATGTTCCCTTGATCATCCTTACAGGCTTCGGTTCGGACTTTATAACCTTGACTGGTTAACTTTACCCTTTGGTAAAACTTCCTCACCTCATTCCTGCAGTAATATCCCTCTATTCTGCCGATCGCGCGCTTCTCATGCTCCTTCTTTTTTCTCCTGAGAAGCCGGTGTTCGTCTCTCCTCTTCTGCTCGTAGAGCTCCCGAGCAGCTCTTGTCCTTCTTTGCAGTGCCGCTTTGTATGCTTCTTGCTTGGCTGCATTCGCCTGCCGACATTCGTTGTCAAACCAGGGGTTTCGTTGTGGTGGCGGATTGAAACCCAGCACATCAGAGGCGGCATCTCTGATGGCTTTTTGGCAATGCTGCCACTGGTCTTCAATACTTGATGTTGGCGGCGTAGGATTTCTTAAGAGGTTAAGGGAGACACGATCGGAAAAGGATTTGGCTATCTCTTGCGATTGTAGCCGGCTGACGTTGAACTTCCTCACAGCATTTCTTTGTCTTGGCGGTGTTCGGCATATCCGCAACCTTACCTTGGCTACAACAAGGTGGTGGTCCGAATCAATGTTGGCGCCTCGGAACGTTCGGACATCTATGATACTGGAGGAGTGCCTTGCGTCTATCGCAATATGGTCAATCTGATTGACGGTTGATTGATCAGGAGATCGCCATGTTCCTTTGTGAATATCGAGATGTGGGAATCTTGTACTAGCTACTACAACATTTCGCCCCGCAGCAAAATCGATCAGCCTAAATCCGTTATCGGATGTGGTGTCGTGTAGGCTGTGCTTTCCGACCGTACTACCAAAGATGTTCTCTCTTCCTAGCTTTGCGTTAAAATCGCCAAGGACAATTTTAATGTCGTAGCTAGGGCATTGCTCATACGTTTTGTTCAGGAGCTCATAGAACCTGTCTTTGGTGTCATCATCTTTCTCCTCTGTGGGGGCATGTGCGCATATAAGGCTTATGTTGGCAAATTTAGCCTGGATGCGAATTGTCGTGAGGCGCTCGTTCACGGACCTGAACGATAGGACTTCTTGCCTAAGTCTGCCTCTAACGACAAATCCACATCCAAATAGGCGCTGTTTTTGTTGTTTGTAGCAATCACCGTAGTATATATCACAGTTTTTCATCCTTCTTTTGCCCGGTCCATCCCATCGCACTTCTTGGATGGCGGTTATATCTGCTTTGCAGCAGTCTAGGGCTTCCGCTAGTTGTTCGGCTGCACGTGGCCTATAAAGGGACCTTACATTCCACGTACAAATCCGAAGATCGTTGTCCGTATATCGTTTGCAGGGGTCGTCATCAGTAAAATCATCCGTTTCCGAGGCTTGTTGTTGCTTCGTAACTAGCAATTTTTTGTGTGGCCGGGCAGTTACCCCGACGGCACAACCCCCAACCTGGAGGGCCAGTTCCTTTTTTGTAACCCCTAGGACAAGAGGTCGCACTTATAAGTTTGGCAAGTTGAGCTCGGGTGAACCACAACCAGTACCCGATGGCTACCACTTGGAGGTAAAATAAGCACAATTGGTGTGTAGAAAAAGTTACAACACTGGGCATCGCCAGGTTGACGCCAGTCAGTGCCTACCCGATTCCCACAGCACCCAGCCATTAATTCGTATCATGTCCAATATATCATCGAGCTGATACTCGCAACACACTGCAAGAAAAGCCTAGTCAACGCTTCGAAATCACTCTTAAGTCTCACGAATGAAATCTGTCAAGTCGAAAGTGAACATCAGGAATGTTTTGGTCATTCGAGATGGTCATACGATTTGTATTAGAATGTAAACGTCGCGGCCGTGAGTAACCAGTGATTGATTTGCATGCGAGAGTGGGAATTTGTGTTGTTTTCGTGAGTCGAAGCTAAAAATTGTGCAATAGTGTACGGCCACATCATTACTGTAAGATTCCATTGTTGTGACCGTCAAATAAGCAAAAGAACTATTTCAGTTTTCATGAAACTCGTTCAAAAATAAAAAAAGTTAATCGGGCTCAACCGGGATTTGAACCCGGGACCTCTCGCACCCAAAGCGAGAATCATACCCCTAGACCATTGAGCCGATGAAATCCCTCGTTCTAAGAATGAATAAGAAATGCTGTCGAATTGAGTTCAAACAGTTTTATCATTGAATACACAAATAACACTAACTTTCAGTTCAAGTACAACGATTTTAGATGTCTACCGAGAGACACAACCATGCGTTTTTATTGTTTGACGTGTACCCGTCTGACAAAAATCGTCTGTACACTACTGATCTGGGATTTGACGCTCTACTACAAATTGTAGCAGTTTCTTGCCTCTATCACACCATCATACGGTAGTTGCGTAAAAGGGCAGTTCGACGAAAGTGACGACGTAACTTCTACCACGGTCTTTGACATCAAAAATGGTCTGCAACAGGGAGCGGTTGGTTCGCCTATCTTGTTCTCAATATTCACTGCAGATCTTATAGGTTCCATGCCGCACTTAATTGCGTATGCCGACGATCTAGTAGCGTACAGATCAGGTCCGAAGGTCGAAGTAATAAATAACTTGTTGCAATGTGACTTCGAACAAATTCAGCGATTTTGCGACGACTGGAAGTTGATTATCAACGGCACCGCGGGATACGCGCCAAAACTGGCGCAAGTTCGGCATAGTTGACCCGCAAGGACGGCCGTTAGCTGTGAAAAGTGTAGTTAGATATCTTGGCATTTGGCTGGATCAATATCTATATTTTGACAAACATATAGATATTGCTCTGACGAAAGCCAGAAAAGCCTTTGCTGCGGCAAGGAGGTTGTTTTACAGCAGCCAACTTGATACCAGGGTGAAGGTAATCTGCTACATGGCCCTCATCCGGCCAATTATTATGGCGTACGTTGTCCCCTGTGGTTCAACGTGAGTCCTTCCCAGATGGAAAAGATGAGGTTGTTCGAGAGACAGTGTCTCCGGAGCTGTCTCCGTTTGTATCGCACACCCGAGTCTGAGTACAAGAAGTACTATCCTAACGAGGTCCTGTACAACGAGGCAAACTTGAACAGGATAGATAATTTTATTATTAAACTGATCAGAAGGCACATTGCACGGGCTATGACTTCTTCCAACAGTCTGATCTTTGGGGCTTATTACCCCAATATCATGTACCATGAAAGGGTGCGCCTTAACGGCTTTATTCCTCCCGAGGCATTCCTTTATTTAGACACGATTGGCCTAATACAGGATACAGACGGATGCCCTGTTATCTTCCATGTCGTACGCCGAACAGTGGACAGGCGACTCCAATACGAACCGGATGTCGCTCGCACCCACGAGGATCTTCTTCGGTTCAGTAGATCGATCCCCGCTCGTGACAGGAAAGAGTCTGCCAAAGAACGGCAATTTTACTGGTGGTTACACCAAAACCAGTCTCCGCCACCGCTGGCTTTTCTAGATGACCAGATAGTTGACCATGGTGGCCAACTTACATAGGTTTAAGGTAGCTACTAGGAAAAAAAAAAAAAAAAAAAAAAATCCAAAAACATTAAAAAACGAAAAAACCAAAAAAAAATTAATAAAAACAAAAAATCAAAAAAAAAAAAAAAAAGGTGCACCACGGCGTATAAAATATATATGTTAGGCATATACATAAAATATACGCCCTGGAGCACGTGTCCGTACTGTTACGGACATAGTTAAGATAGTCTTAAGTTTTATGTTAGAGTAAGTAATTATAAGGTAGTTTAAGTAGTTATGTAAGTAAGTTTAGTTAGCCAAGTTTTTTAAAAATAGTTTTCTTGGCAAATGAAAAATTTATTAAAAAATTGTCGTGAAAAACTAAAAAAAAAAAAAAATCACATATATTAAGCCGAAAGGCACAGTTATAGCGTAGATTAGATTAGCTTAGAGTACCCGCATAGGGTCAGTAGGTTAGTATTAAGAACATTTGTAAATTCTTAAGTTAGTTAAGCTAGTTTTAAGTACTTTTGTCTAGCAAGTAAGTCCACAAAATTCAAATAAAACAAAATTACATTAAAAAAAAAAAAAAAAAAAAAAAAAAAAAAAGGGCAGTTCACATACCGGTCGTGAGGCAACACTTCGTGGATAACATATGGACCCTTAAATTTGGGTACTCCCGTTGTCGTATCAACGTTTTTTTGACAACGTAGTCTCCTTCATTGTAACTGCGTGCCGGATGATGATGCTCCTCGTGATAGCTATATATTTGATATTTTCTCCTCACGGTACTCAGTGATTATCCACTACACTACCTCTCTGGTTCACTCCAAACAAAAGTATACTGGGGGTGGTCTGTACTGACCTATGGACTGTGTTATTTAGAGCATATTCTACCTGGGACAGGGTTCGCACCAAGTCAGCGTGCTGCATTGGCTAGCTGAGTTT